>JAIOJX010000001.1:101705749-104335240 GCA_022376925.1 Tragulus kanchil | reverse complement strand
GTGGCATTTGTCTCTCTTTATAACTTCCTTTATTAACACTGGACTGTGTAACTTAAAGATTTATGTTAACTACTCATAAAGTTGGGGCTTGGCATGTTTTCATCAAGGACCTGGCATAACTCTGGCAACAAAATGAACAAAGGAAAAAGCTAATGGTATTTTCAAATTTATTGAATTATGAATTAAACGTGCTGAAGTGTGTCATGTGATTCTTTTTTAAAAAATTCTTTATTTTAAAGGTTTTACAGAGTTTTGTTGTTCACAGACATGTATGTTCCCAGATCAGTCATATGCATATCCCTGGTCCCCCCAGTTCCCCGCATCCCACCCCTCCGGACCATCGCCCTGTGCCATTGTGAGCACTCCTATTCCCTTAGCATATTATGTGATTCTTATGTCAAGGAAATGTTATGTCATAATTTTCATTTGTTTCCATCCATGCAATAACCTGAGTAACATCCTAAGGTTTATTTCTAGGTGTCAGCTCAGAAAAGCGTTCCTTTTTTTTGTGAAGTCCCAGGTCTGAGATTTTAACGAATACAGACATTTTCAAACCATGTTTGTTCACTTCCTATGACCGATGGCTTTAATGAATGCCTAACAACTTACTTAAACCAAACAAATAATTAGTCTCAATTATAGAAGTGTATATTTGACTCTAATTAATGAATGTTCTGGGCTTTACACATTGGTTTTAAATGTAACTGATCTTAGGGCTACAGAGATCAATTTAAAGGTAGGTGAAATGACAGCAAGGAGGAGGTGACTCAGTTTTAAGAAAGCCCACCGCTAGAAAGATTAATTGGTGTATTAGTGATAAACTAGTAGGTGGCTGATGTAATAATGATATCCCTATATTAAGAGGTCTTAAAATAGGATCACCAACCTCAAAGCTTTTAATTGTATACAATTAGTATGTCCAACATACTCTTTAAAGAATATTCGTTGCATTCATTTGTCCTGCATTTAGTTTTAGTTTTATTTTTCCTTTTCATAATGAAAAAAGAAAAATATCCTAGAAGGGGGCATACAACTATGTTACTTTGTGTTTTGAAGTATTCTTCCTTTACTGTGTTGGTAAACCTGGTCAAGCGACTGCATTAAAAAGACAATGACTGATGGCCTTGTTAATATTTTTCCATGTCCTTTGCTGTCACGGAAGTCTGCTTTTGTTGCCATGTTATCTTCTTCCCACTTAGACGGGAAAATGGGGAGGGGAAAAAAAAGCAGTTCTATTATGCCATTACATTTCTTCTCCTTTGAAGAGTTTTTGATAGCCTGAATGATGGGTTAAAAGGCTAGATGATGTGATGAAGCCAAATGGTGAGGAAAGCCACATGAATGGCACCTGATTCAATTCATATCTGTGTGTGAGGGTCACTGGCTGAGGGAGAGGCAGGCAAAGTCCTAGATCAAGAGAGAGAGGTGACTGCCAAGTGAGGAGTTGTGGAGATGAGACTGCTACGGAGTCTTTGTGCAAATATTCTGTGCCTCTGTTCTTTTCTCCCTTCTACCCCGCTACCTCCTAACCCCGGACAACTCTCCTTATAAAAGGATTTTGCAAGAAAAATGTCAAAGAAAATACAATTTTTCAAGAAGAATGTCAAAATAAATGGTTGAATGAGGCACAGGGGCAGCATGAGAGCAGAGTGGAGGAAGGTGATAAAGGCACTATTTAGAAGTTAAGCCTGGAAAACTGGGGCAAGAATCAAAGCAACACTATAGGCAGGGATGAGGTAACCAGGGCCCCGAAGATAATCATAAGGAGTCAGAATCTGAGGCAAGAAAAAAGGCAAGACTGGTTAAGAGGTTTAAGGCAAAGGATGACCTACTTAGAAAAAGATCTTTTCAACAGCCAGCCTTGGGACTAGAGGGGAAATAGCTCAGGAGGCCCCAGCATACGTTACATTTGAGTGGAAGTGGTTCTGAGTAAACACGAAATGATAATTATACTGAATATTGAAGAGAACGTTAAATTATGTAGTCATGAGCAGGAACATTTCCTCCTTAAATATTCCCTATAATTTTTCTTTTTAGGATAGTTCTTCATATATCAAATTGTAATTTGCATTGTATTGTGAGTAGAACCACATTTATACCTTGTTGGAAGAACATTCTAAATCCATGAACATTCTGAAAGAGGCAGAATTTTGCTTCTTGTAAATATGTAAAGAGGCTCAGGTTAACCTTTTATACTGTGTGAACTCCTTTGCAGTTTTTCTTAGAGAACTTTTTAAATAGATAATATATCAAAGGAATTTTTTTTTATTAAATCAGAGTTTTAGAGTAATTTGGTATACTAAGAAGTTTATCTTTCTTGATGTCTCATTTGTCTTAATTATTGGGGAGGGGGTATAGTTTTTAAACACACATATTTTGGAGCCAAATTAATTGGATTGAATCCTGGCTGTACCATTTTCTCTCTGTGTGATGACACTGGGCCTCTGCATGTTTGTCTCACTTCCCTCAACTGCAGAATGGGCTAATAGTGCTTATCTCAGAGTGATTGTAACAGTTTATTATACACACACACAGAGATACATATGCACATACATACACATATGCAAATATATACATTCATATGTATGCTTAGGAGAATAACAGAAACTGCTTATTAAATCATTATTATTAGCATTCCTGATAATATTTTATATACTAACAATATACCTAATAATAGTAATAATAATATGAATAGCCCATTTATCATCTTAATAATAATTTTTGTTTTTCTGCATGTCATCCATCAGATCCTTCTGCTGTTTCTTTTCTTTCCTTTGCAGTAAAGCAGGAGTTGCCTGTATTTGCTCTCTTCCCAATTCTCATAGATCAAATCCACTGTGGTTTGTGAAACTACCACTCCATCTAATTTTTAATTCTGAAAATTTCAGGTTTAAGGCAAAGGATGACCTACTTAGAAAAAGATCTTTTCAACAGCCAGCCTTGGGACTAGAGGGGAAATAGCTCAGGAGGCCCCAGCATACGTTACATTTGAGTGGAAGTGGTTCTGAGTAAACACGAAATGATAATTATACTGAATATTGAAGAGAACGTTAAATTATGTAGTCATGAGCAGGAACATTTCCTCCTTAAATATTCCCTATAATTTTTCTTTTTAGGATAGTTCTTCATATATCAAATTGTAATTTGCATTGTATTGTGAGTAGAACCACATTTATACCTTGTTGGAAGAACATTCTAAATCCATGAACATTCTGAAAGAGGCAGAATTTTGCTTCTTGTAAATATGTAAAGAGGCTCAGGTTAACCTTTTATACTGTGTGAACTCCTTTGCAGTTTTTCTTAGAGAACTTTTTAAATAGATAATATATCAAAGGAATTTTTCTTTATTAAATCAGAGTTTTAGAGTAATTTGGTATACTAAGAAGTTTATCTTTCTTGATGTCTCATTTGTCTTAATTATTGGGGAGGGGGTATAGTTTTTAAACACACATATTTTGGAGCCAAATTAATTGGATTGAATCCTGGCTGTACCATTTTCTCTCTGTGTGATGACACTGGGCCTCTGCATGTTTGTCTCACTTCCCTCAACTGCAGAATGGGCTAATAGTGCTTATCTCAGAGTGATTGTAACAGTTTATTATACACACACACAGAGATACATATGCACATACATACACATATGCAAATATATACATTCATATGTATGCTTAGGAGAATAACAGAAACTGCTTATTAAATCATTATTATTAGCATTCCTGATAATATTTTATATACTAACAATATACCTAATAATAGTAATAATAATATGAATAGCCCATTTATCATCTTAATAATAATTTTTGTTTTTCTGCATGTCATCCATCAGATCCTTCTGCTGTTTCTTTTCTTTCCTTTGCAGTAAAGCAGGAGTTGCCTGTATTTGCTCTCTTCCCAATTCTCATAGATCAAATCCACTGTGGTTTGTGAAACTACCACTCCATCTAAACTGTTTCTGTCACGGATTCCGATGACCGCCTCATGGCTGAATCCAATCCACTTTCCACTCCTTCTTTTAATTTGACCTTTCTGCAACAGATGAGCCACCGCTTCTATAATATTCTGTCTTCCAAAAACTGCTATCTCTTGGTTTCCTTATAGATTCATCAGTGACTCCATTTCCGTTATTTTTGCTGATTTTGTCTCTTCGTTTAGAAGTCTTAATGATGGAGGAAGCCAGACTTATTCCTTGGTTGTCTTCTCTTGGTAATTTCATGCAGTACTGTGATTTTAAATATTATATTACTGTGGACACCTGGCTAATTGATACTTCTTTTTCCAACTCCCTCCATCCACTCCTTGTTCATCTATTTCCTTACTGAGTATTCTCACTTGGAGTACTAAATAGACACTTGAAATTTAGAACACACATAAACTATACAATTGATATTCTCCTCAAATCTGGTTCTGCCCACACCCATCTCGTTATCCAGAAAAGAACTTTAGAGTCATTCTTCATTTCTCCACGTCAAAGAGTTCTCACATTCTATTTGCTTGACCTTCACAACAGATCCAGATGGTGACCACTCCTTTCTACTTCCACTTGTACCACACCAGTCTAAATGGTTATCATTTCTCTGCTGGATTGCTATAGTGATACATGGTTTGCTTCATCTGCTTCTTCCCTTCTGATCTGTTCTCAACACAGAAGCCAAATGTCAATAAAATCGTCAGTCCTCTCCTTGAAATCCTGCAGTGTGTCCCCAAATCACTCAGAGTAAAGGCCAAGGTCTTCATAATGACTTATATGACCTATTATGAACTGACCTCTGTTGTTTTTTTCTGATGTCATCTCCTGCCACTTTCCCATCATTCATGCTGTTCTACATGCACTGTCTCCTCACTATTCTAAAACCTGCTAGACACACTCCCCCCTTAAGGTTTCACACTTAGTGTTCCCTCTGCTAAAAACAATTTCCCCGTATATAATCTTATAATTTGTCTTCTTCAGGCCTCTGTCCAAGGCCTCTTTTACATATGTCTCACCCTCTTTAAACTACAACCTTCTAACCTACAACCTTCACTCCCACCTCTGGTATTTCTCATTTCCCCTACTCTGCTTTAGAGTTTAGTGTACCTTCCATCATCATATTCAATTTACTTATGTATTTTTTTAAAAATTTTTTATTTTATATTGGGATGTAGCCAGCTAACAGTGTTGTGATAGTTTCGGGTGAACAGTGAAGGGACTCAGCCATACATATGCATGTATCCATTCTCTTCCAAACTTCCCCCCAGCCCCCATCCAGGCTCCCGCTTATCATTGAGCAGTTCCTTGTGTTGCACAGTAGATCCTTGTTGGTTATCCATTTTAAATACAGCAGTTTTACTGAGTTATTATGTCTGTTACTTTTGATCTGTTTTCTCCCACTAGCAAGTAAGGTCCATTAGGGAAAGGGACCATTTTCCTTTACTGGTTAAATCAATATGTATCATGTAGTTGGCACACAATAAATACACATCGGATGGATGCGTAAATGAAAGAATATTCTGTTGGGTTTTCCTTTCCTATACAGATACTATGTTGAAGAGGATTGTCCATGAATGTGGACGCTATATAAGATACATATGTGCCATATATGTATCTTATATATTATGCACATTATTGTTGTTTTCATTTGCTAATTTTTCTTTTAAGCAGACTGGAAGAGTAGCTTTTGTAAAATTTTTATTGATTTTTTATTCATTTATTTTCATCTATCTTTATTCTTTGGCCTATATGGTCCTCCCATCGCAGTGGCCTGTCTCATTGCGGAGCACCAGCTCTGGGCACATGCGCTCTAGAGCTCTGGCTCGTAATTGGACACACCAGTTCAGCTGCTCCGCAGCATGTGGGATCTTCTCGGACCAGGGATCATACCGGTGCCCCCTGCACTGCAAAGCAGACTCTTGACCCACTGGACCACCAGGGAAGCCCTCATTTGCTAATTTAACAGTCATAGCTCAACATGAAAATTACAGCCCATAGCATCTGGTGTTGCTCCCCTCATTTGCACTGTCTTAATTTCATTAAACACGGCTTTACCATCAAGCTCCTCATCATCTGTGAAGTTTTCCTTCTCCAGTCATTCTTGCCCACAGTGATTTCTAGTTCCTCAGAGTTGGTGTAGCCCTTGTTTTTTTCTAGTATACAATTTAGCCATCACTTTTATATGTTATAATGTCTCATAGTTTCATATGAGTAATTTCTAGTTTCTGAACTAGCTTGCCGAGTCTTGAAAAGGAAGAAGTCATGTATTATGTTTTCTGGCAAATACATGAAAGTGTTCATGCTCCAGTCAATTTGTCAGAGTATTTTTGCTTATACCTAGTTTTTCAAGAAGATTCTTCAGAGTCTTTCAGAGGAAATTGCTTTAAGATACAAAACAAACTGAACTAAGCCGTCTCACGAGCAAAATAAAATACCCAAATAGGAAACTATCTCAAGATTAAATTTTGTGAAATTAGTGATTTAAAGGATTTTCAGGTATATTTCAGGTATATCAGGTATTTTTTTCTTGGATTTAATAAATACTACTTATTGGTTATCCGTCCATCAATATGCCATTTTGTGTTTTTTTTTTAAAAATTAAGATATATGAGAGAAACATGTATTTGCTGAATCAAATGATCAAACTGGGAAGAAGTGATGGCTAATTAGAATGTGCATAAACCTTGTTCGTTATAATTGTGGCTTATAGTGAAGATTCATGGAAAATTTTGCTTGCCTTCTAATACTCTTCTTCCTATCTTTTAATTTACATAGTCCATTTCCTACAATCACATGGAACAAATGCACAGTAAACATTAAAATGGCTTAGTTTATGTCCCAAACTTACAAGGTCAAAAATTCTTTACTAATGGTAAACCTTTAACATTTTCCATTGTGCTTAATGACCATCAGTATTAAGCCAGCCTGGGTAATTATTGAGTATATCAGGAGCACAGACCATCCTCTGGAGAAGAAATAGGCAAAACAAACTTGACGTATTAGCACTGAGATCAGGTTATGTTTTGTTTCATAAATTACAGAGAAAAAAAAGTCCAATACATTTTTTCCTTTGGAAGTGAGCTTTATATGGGTATTACTTTATGATACAGATTCACTAGAGGATTTTCTTAATTTTTCTTTTATGGAATATCATGGATTCATCCCATCTCATGAATTTCATTG
Organism: Tragulus kanchil; assembly: GCA_022376925.1. Taxonomy (NCBI): domain Eukaryota; kingdom Metazoa; phylum Chordata; class Mammalia; order Artiodactyla; family Tragulidae; genus Tragulus; species Tragulus kanchil. The sequence continues at coordinate 104,328,090 of JAIOJX010000001.1, read as the reverse complement.
AATACTATAAAATTAGTTTTATGAAGCACATAGCAAGGTATCTGGGTGTTTAGCGAATCTGAAGAGATATGGCAGAGTTGCTTGAGCCCTCAGTACTACTGGCGGCATTTAATTTCTCTATATATATTAAGAGGGCAAAAAAAAAAAAAGAGTAAATAATGCACAGATTCAATTGCTTATATACAGGAAGGGTTATCTCAGTAGTTTTTAAAAAGTAATTTCATTTATTTAGTATACCAATAAAGGGCACTGAGATCCATAATTGACTTTTCAAAGCTAATCTTGGAGAAGATGGGAGTCAGTGACAGGCCCAAGAATAATGATTAGTACAATCTCTGGGGACATAAAGTGACAGCAGATCCCTAGTTCAGCAAATTCAGTGAATTTTAAGTACTTATGTTGATACTACATTTGATACAAGGAATGAGAAGATAAAAATATGTTTTCCTAATTTAATTTTCTATAGTCTTCATTGGGAGACATTTAGATTTCCATTCTCAAATTTTATTTTGAAGAGGTCAAGCCAGATGCACTCCATTATGTACTGGAAAACACAATAGATGTTCTAGATTTAATTGGTTGAGTCAGTCTGAGTCTTTTTCGGACAACAAGAGTAAGAGAAATATTATAATTCTTTGCCAAGAAATGTAGAGTACATATTCTATCTTTTAATTTACATAGTCCATTTCCTACAATCACATGGAACAAATGCACAGTAAACATTAAAATGGCTTAGTTTATGTCCCAAACTTACAAGGTCAAAAATTCTTTACTAATGGTAAACCTTTAACATTTTCCATTGTGCTTAATGACCATCAGTATTAAGCCAGCCTGGGTAATTATTGAGTATATCAGGAGCACAGACCATCCTCTGGAGAAGAAATAGGCAAAACAAACTTGACGTATTAGCACTGAGATCAGGTTATGTTTTGTTTCATAAATTACAGAGAAAAAAAAGTCCAATACATTTTTTCCTTTGGAAGTGAGCTTTATATGGGTATTACTTTATGATACAGATTCACTAGAGGATTTTCTTAATTTTTCTTTTATGGAATATCATGGATTCATCCCATCTCATGAATTTCATTGAATACTATAAAATTAGTTTTATGAAGCACATAGCAAGGTATCTGGGTGTTTAGCGAATCTGAAGAGATATGGCAGAGTTGCTTGAGCCCTCAGTACTACTGGCGGCATTTAATTTCTCTATATATATTAAGAGGGCAAAAAAAAAAAAAGAGTAAATAATGCACAGATTCAATTGCTTATATACAGGAAGGGTTATCTCAGTAGTTTTTAAAAAGTAATTTCATTTATTTAGTATACCAATAAAGGGCACTGAGATCCATAATTGACTTTTCAAAGCTAATCTTGGAGAAGATGGGAGTCAGTGACAGGCCCAAGAATAATGATTAGTACAATCTCTGGGGACATAAAGTGACAGCAGATCCCTAGTTCAGCAAATTCAGTGAATTTTAAGTACTTATGTTGATACTACATTTGATACAAGGAATGAGAAGATAAAAATATGTTTTCCTAATTTAATTTTCTATAGTCTTCATTGGGAGACATTTAGATTTCCATTCTCAAATTTTATTTTGAAGAGGTCAAGCCAGATGCACTCCATTATGTACTGGAAAACACAATAGATGTTCTAGATTTAATTGGTTGAGTCAGTCTGAGTCTTTTTCGGACAACAAGAGTAAGAGAAATATTATAATTCTTTGCCAAGAAATGTAGAGTACATATTATAAATAACTGCTACCACAAGGAGGAGTAGGTTAATAATGTAAGTTGTTCAACAGACACTTCACAGAGATCGGATGTGTCTGGATAAATAATTTCACTTTTCCAGATGCCAGGACATTGGATTTTATAGCTATCACATGGTAAACAGAAGCATAATTTGTTAAGTCATAGAGGCAACTTGAAGAGTGGGAAGACCATACTTGTATCAGAAAACCTGGATTCTCTTAATTCTTCAGTCATTACTTAATCATTAGAAACCTCAATTTCTTTTCCTATTAAATGGATACAGTCATCTCTTTGCCTTAGGGTTTTGGTATAAATCAAATGTAATCATGTGCATTTTAGAGCATGGTAATCCATGAAGTACTGTTTCTGAGAAGAAAGTAATTATTAATGGAAAATTGTAACTGTTTATGTGTGATTTCCTCCTTATCCTTGATGAACCTTTGAAAATATTGCTGAATTTGTTCTTCGCTTTTCAGCCTAAAGAATCAAACCATAAATTGCAAATAAGCCCTGAGGGCCATCTGTTTTCACAGCTAGCATTGATGATTCTGCATGTCCAATTTAGTTCTCTTCCCACTGTACTGTGATACTCCTCAATACTACTCTAGTTTAAGCACTTACCACTTCATATTTTAAAATCTTAAAATGGTATCTTCATGTACTCTATTTCCCTTGTTTCTCCCTTTTCAGATTACTCAGCACATAGTCTTTAAAAGAATTTTTTTCAAATACAAATTTTGCAATATTGTGGAACACATTTGTGTGTAATGGTCAGTCAGATATTTGCATAAAGCTAAACCCTATTTCATAAGACCTGGAATGAATGATTTAGTTGTTTGAGTGTTTGTTTATCTGTGAATAATGGAATCTGTCTCATAGGGTTGAGGTGAGAACAAACATGTCTCTGATTTGTACAGTGCCGGGTTAAAGAAATGTTCCAGATGTGTATCTGCCACCTACTCCTGCCTTATTTTACAGTTTTCAGTGACACATCATTAATGGGTTAATACGCAAACACTCTCCTTCATGATTTCAGAGCCAACCAAATTTTGAGAGTCTTTTCTATGACTGATTCTTTTCGTGCTCAAATATTTTATTTCATTTATTTACTTATCTGAAATCCCTATATCTGTTGATTCACTCTCATGGTCTCCCGAAATATCTTGCTCTGTAATGATGTAGTGGTGGTTTAGTTGCTAAGTCGTATCCGACTCTTGTGACCCCATTGACTGTAGCCCACCAGGCTCTTCTGTCAGTGGAATTTCCCAGGCAAGAATACTGGAGTGGGTTGTTGTTGAGTTGATAAGTTGTGTCTGACTTTTTGTCACCAATGGACTGCAGCATGCCAGGTTTCCCTGTCCCCCACCACCTCCTGGAGTTTGCTCAAACTAAGGTCCATTGAGTCAGTGATGACATTCAACCATCTCTTCCTTTATTGCCCCCTTCTCCTCTTGCCCTTGATTTTTCACAGTATTAGGGTGTTTTCCAAGGAGTAGGCTCTTTGCATCAGGTGGCCAAAGTATTAGAGCTTTAGCTTCAGCATCAGTCCTTCCAGTGAGTGTTAATACCCATTAATACCCATAATAAATCAGGGTATTCAGGACTGATTTCCTTTAGGACTGAGTGGTTGGATCTCCCTGTTGTCCAAGGGACTCTCAAGAATCTTCTCCAGCACCACATTTTGAAAGCATCAATTCTTCGGCACTCAGCCTTCTTTATGGTCCATCTCTCACATCTATACATGACCAGTGGAAAAACCATAACTTTGAATATATAGACCTTTGTTGACAAAGTGATTTCTTTATTTTTTAATACACTGTCTGAGAAAAACTTAGACACTAAACTTTTCTCAGAGAATGCATTTCTTTACTTTTTCTTTTTTTTTAACTTTGACCTCTTTTATTGGATTTTTATTTATTTATTTTTATCCATCTTTTTTCTTTGGCCTGTGTGGGCCTCCCATTGCAGTGGCCTCTCTCATTGCAGAGCACCAACTCTGGGCACATGTGCTCCAGACACTGGCTCATAATTGGACACACTAGATGTGTATCTGCCACCTTCCTGCCTTATTTTACAGTTTTCAGTGACACATCATTAATGGGTTAATACGCAAACACTCTCCTTCATGATTTCAGAGCCAACCAAATTTTGAGAGTCTTTTCTATGACTGATTCTTTTCGTGCTCAAATATTTTATTTCATTTATTTACTTATCTGAAATCCCTATATCTGTTGATTCACTCTCATGGTCTCCCGAAATATCTTGCTCTGTAATGATGTAGTGGTGGTTTAGTTGCTAAGTCGTATCCGACTCTTGTGACCCCATTGACTGTAGCCCACCAGGCTCTTCTGTCAGTGGAATTTCCCAGGCAAGAATACTGGAGTGGGTTGTTGTTGAGTTGATAAGTTGTGTCTGACTTTTTGTCACCAATGGACTGCAGCATGCCAGGTTTCCCTGTCCCCCACCACCTCCTGGAGTTTGCTCAAACTAAGGTCCATTGAGTCAGTGATGACATTCAACCATCTCTTCCTTTATTGCCCCCTTCTCCTCTTGCCCTTGATTTTTCACAGTATTAGGGTGTTTTCCAAGGAGTAGGCTCTTTGCATCAGGTGGCCAAAGTATTAGAGCTTTAGCTTCAGCATCAGTCCTTCCAGTGAGTGTTAATACCCATTAATACCCATAATAAATCAGGGTATTCAGGACTGATTTCCTTTAGGACTGAGTGGTTGGATCTCCCTGTTGTCCAAGGGACTCTCAAGAATCTTCTCCAGCACCACATTTTGAAAGCATCAATTCTTCGGCACTCAGCCTTCTTTATGGTCCATCTCTCACATCTATACATGACCAGTGGAAAAACCATAACTTTGAATATATAGACCTTTGTTGACAAAGTGATTTCTTTATTTTTTAATACACTGTCTGAGAAAAACTTAGACACTAAACTTTTCTCAGAGAATGCATTTCTTTACTTTTTCTTTTTTTTTAACTTTGACCTCTTTTATTGGATTTTTATTTATTTATTTTTATCCATCTTTTTTCTTTGGCCTGTGTGGGCCTCCCATTGCAGTGGCCTCTCTCATTGCAGAGCACCAACTCTGGGCACATGTGCTCCAGACACTGGCTCATAATTGGACACACTGGTCCAGCCACTCCATGGCATGTGGGATCTTCCTGGGCCAGGGATTGTACTGGCACCCCTTGCACTGCAAGGTGGACACTTTACCCACTGGACCACCAGGGAAACCCTATTTCTTTACTTTTTAATGCACTGTCCTTCCAAGAAGCAAGCCTGTTCTTCTGGCTATTTTTACCTTAACATTTATATTAAGCCTTGGTGAAAATGTGGAGGAATTGAAACCCTGTACTCTATTGATGGGAATGTAAACTGGTGTAGCATCTGTGGAAAACAGTAGGATGGTTCCTCAAAAAATTAAAAGTGGTACTACAATGTGATCCCACAATCTTCCTTCTGGATATTTATCTACAAGAGTTGAAATTAAGATATTGAAATGAAATGTGTGCTCCTATGTTCACTGAAGTATTATTCCTAATATTTGAGCTATGAAAACAGCCTAAATGTCCACTGACAGAGAAATGGACAATGAGAATGTCTCACACACACACACACACACAATGGTATATTATTCAGCCTCCAGGCACAGGACAAACATTCCATGACTGCACTTACATGAGGTATCTAAAATAATAAGATTTGTAGCAAGAGGTAGGAGAGTAGTGGTTGCCAGATCTGTTGAAAACGGTGAATGGGAAGTTGCTGTTCAAGAGGTGCAGAGTCTTAGAATGCAGGAGGAAGTTGTATTGATCTGCTTTGCAAGGGACTCTCAAGAATCTTCTCAGCACCACATTTTGAAAGCATCAATTCTTCGGCACTCAGCCTTCTTTATGGTCCATCTCTCACATCTATACATGACCAGTGGAAAAACCATAACTTTGAATATATAGACCTTTGTTGACAAAGTGATTTCTTTATTTTTTAATACACTGTCTGAGAAAAACTTAGACACTAAACTTTTCTCAGAGAATGCATTTCTTTACTTTTTCTTTTTTTTTAACTTTGACCTCTTTTATTGGATTTTTATTTATCTATTTTTCATCCATCTTGTTTCTTTGGCCTGTGTGGGCCTCCCATTGCAGTGGCCTCTCTCATTGCAGAGCACCAACTCTGGGCACATGTGCTCCAGACACTGGCTCATAATTGGACACACTGGTCCAGCCACTCCATGGCATGTGGGATCTTCCTGGGCCAGGGATTGTACTGGCACCCCTTGCACTGCAAGGTGGACACTTTACCCACTGGACCACCAGGGAAACCCTATTTCTTTACTTTTTAATGCACTGTCCTTCCAAGAAGCAAGCCTGTTCTTCTGGCTATTTTTACCTTAACATTTATATTAAGCCTTGGTGAAAATGTGGAGGAATTGAAACCCTGTACTCTATTGATGGGAATGTAAACTGGTGTAGCATCTGTGGAAAACAGTAGGATGGTTCCTCAAAAAATTAAAAGTGGTACTACAATGTGATCCCACAATCTTCCTTCTGGATATTTATCTACAAGAGTTGAAATTAAGATATTGAAATGAAATGTGTGCTCCTATGTTCACTGAAGTATTATTCCTAATATTTGAGCTATGAAAACAGCCTAAATGTCCACTGACAGAGAAATGGACAATGAGAATGTCTCACACACACACACACACACAATGGTATATTATTCAGCCTCCAGGCACAGGACAAACATTCCATGACTGCACTTACATGAGGTATCTAAAATAATAAGATTTGTAGCAAGAGGTAGGAGAGTAGTGGTTGCCAGATCTGTTGAAAACGGTGAATGGGAAGTTGCTGTTCAAGAGGTGCAGAGTCTTAGAATGCAGGAGGAAGTTGTATTGATCTGCTTTGCAACATGGTAGTTAACAGTATTGTGCAATGAAAATTTTTTTTTATAGATGAGAACTTATATTAAGTGTTCTTATCATAATAATAGGTTTTTTCTTTTAAAACACACAGAGATACCCAGGCCTAGGCAACTCTCCAGGGCTCTTTCCCTGAGACCTTGCTGAGGCATAAAGTAGTAGAACAAGAAACCTAATAGAAATGCAAACAGACCTAGAGATGTAGCAACTTGTTAAGACATCAAGGTTAAGTAACCACTAAGGAAAGTATCAGACACCAGTTGATTTTTTCCTAACCCTGTTCAAATTCTTAAAGCACAGAAGAAACAATAAAGACAGTCTTCAAGTTAAAGCAAATGAAAATTTTATTTAAAATGAGAAGAAATTATGCCCTGAATCTTCACTCTCTGTTTTTTCCCACTTATCTTTCTAAGTGTGTATTGCTTTTCCATTTACAGTACATAATAGCTCAGCTCTGTTATTAAATATGAGAAGACTTCTTATATAGTTCTTTAATTCAGAATATTGTCATAGATATCATATATGAATTTAAATTTATATCACATTTGGAGTGTTAGCTTTCATCAAGGTCTTTCATGGTATTCATTCTTCTTCCTGTGGATGATGGAATGAGTCATTTCCACGCATTTGTTATACTTTTAGTAGGTAAAGACAGTGCCTTTTGTTTTTTTAGAATTCAGTTGTGTCTTATAAGGGCAAAACCCAGTAAATTCTCTTTAGTTCAAATAACTAAATGGCAGAAACTTTACATCATGATAGGTGTATTTAATTTATAACTGTATTGACCCAGGACAAATAAGTTTAGAAGTCCCTGTGTATGTAGGAGAATACTTTTCTGAAACTGAGCCCAAAAAAGCTTAGTGACCGTACTTTAAAAATATTGAGATGATTTTTTTTTTTTTTTGCTTTGCCAGTCTGTAAGTTAGAGAATGGCTTCTTAAACACCAGGGATTATTTAGAGATAACTTAAGTCTGCCTTTAGATATACTAGGGGATTTATCAACTCTGGCTGTAGACTTCAATTCTATTGTGCGTCTCTGTTACATTGTATAGTAAGACACTATTTCCACAGACTTATCAATTTCTTATAAATTTGTCATCCTCAATATTTCATTGTTTTCCTTTTACCTGCTTCACTTAAATCTTTTCTGTAGTGTGCTTTATTCTCCCAGAGGTCCTTTTGATCCTTAAATATTTACAGTCTGCCCTATTTATTATTTCTGTACTACCTCAGAATATCATTACCAATCAGATACCTGTTACTTCCTCCTCCTTTTCTTTTTACCTTCTTTTTAATAAGCTTCTGTAAATGTTTTCTTTCCAAGTATGTTAGTCTGTTAATTAGCTTGTAGATTCTCTTATTTAAATTGCTCCTCATTTCTTGCCCCACATCTCACAATAATTACAACCAGCAGCTTGTTATTAGGAGGACTTTTGCCTACTATCAAGTTCCCGAGTTTTCAAATATTATGGGCTTGGTTCATATGTCCGTAAGTTTATACCTCATTATTCAGAGTTTCCTTAAAAGTTTCTGTGTAAAAGAATTTTTGGTCTTTCCTTCTTTAGTTCCTGATATTAGTTTCCACTCCCCTATAAGTTATACACGCATTTATTTCTTTGTGAATGTATTTTTATATCAGGAAATACTCTGTTATCATCAGTATTGCTCCAGCAATACATAGAATATAAGCTCCATAAGGACAGAGATCTGAACAGCCTTGTTCACCTGGCACAGAGTCAGTTTTTGTTAACTGTATTTTATGAATAAATGAATGAAAGAATAAGTTTTAATTCCAAAGTATATCTTCAAAGTAATATTTAACTGATTGTCTTCTGTGCTCTCAGTCTTAATCCTGTTTGAGTCCAGCTTCAAAAATGCAAGTTTTTTTCTGACGGTGGAGGACATGAGCTGAAATGATTCTAGCTTTGGACCTTGGAGTTCTTACTTTGCATCTTTTTTTTGGTGGGGGGAGGGGAGGGGCGGGTTGGGGAGGGGGCGGGCCACTTCTATTGGTCTTTCATTTATCTATTTTCATCCATCTTTGTTCTTTGGCCTCCCATTGCAGTGGCCTCTGTTGTTGCAGAGCACCGGCTCTGGGTGCATGCGCTCCAGAGCTCCGGGTCGGTAATTTGACACATTGGTCAAGCTGCTCCACAGCACGTGGGATCATCCCAGGCCAGGGATCGAACCGGCACCCCTTGCACTGCAAAGTGGTGTCCTTACCCACTGGACCACCAGGGAAGCCCCTTACTTTGCATCTTGACCTTGCCATATAATAGCTGTGTAACCTTGGGGACAGTTTTTTAACTTCCTTGAGCCAAAGTTTAATAGGCAAGAAGAGGATAACTATACCTTCCCTTCAGGATGGTTTTAACAGATGTACAAAATTGTAGTGCCCAAAAAAGATGCACAATGTGTAATATTAACTGTTAAATTTTACACTGTGAGATAATATGATCCATATAAATCAGCACACAGATTTGAAAAAGAACTAATTTGTAAAAGTATGGGCTTCAGAAATTGTTTGCTCTTAATATTCAAATGATATATTTTCTACATTTTCTATGCATTTTCTTTCTTTTTTGCTCTGTTTCCATATTTCATTTTATTTGCACAACTTCATCACCTCTGAAACATAAGAAAATATTCTTCCTTAGCTTATCCTCTTATTTTACCTCTTCAGTTCTATAATAATCTAAAAGATTTCAAACAGTGAAGGGATTTGATACAAAGAAGTTAGCACTTTACTGAACTACTTAGTAAGACTGGGGAATGAAACTCAGGGGAAGATGCCACTCGCTCTTTGTTTAACTAAAATCTTTTAGAGTCAGAAAATTGAATAGACCACAGGAAACCACCAATATTGTTCACTACTGTTTGTATCATCAAAACCGATGATTTGTAGGGAAATGCCCAGTAGCTGCTGTAAAAACCGTGTCTGCTAAAGCCCACTCCTCTGCCTAGCACCACTAGGGAAGCCATAATAAATCTTGCGTCTCTCCCTGGCTCACACATCTGATACAAGATCTTGAAAAACGTGATCAATACCCTGACTCTCTGGCCTCTGTGATACAGGGATGGAACATGGCAGGAGGTATGGAATTGAGCTGCCAACAGACAATTCAGCACAATTTCCCTGTACAGGATTGTTCATTCTTACTCAAATTTCTCAGGCATGCTCCTTCTGTTCTGAATTCTCATCTCCAGTTCTTCCTGTTATTGCAGTAATGATGTTTGATGTTTCAAGAAAGAGGTTTATTCATGTTTAGTGTGTATGCTGCTATCTCTCTGCATCTTTATGTCTCATTTCTGTCAAAAGCTTACCATTTTTAAGAATGTCTTTTGACCAGGGTTAGGCAAACTAGGGCACACAGATCAAACCTGCTGGCTAACTTTCTTGAAAAAAAAAATTGTTGCCAAACAATCACACCCATTTGTTTTCCTGTTGTCAGTGGATGCTTTCACTTCCCACTGTTGAATATTTGCAACAGAGGCTAGGGATCCTAAACTATCTAGCCCTTTATTGAAAAAGAAATATGTAAAGAAAGGAACCACCATGGGTGTTTTTTTCTCATTTATTTGCCAACTGAATTTCTTTCATAATCGGTTTTAATGAGTATAGACTTTCTGCTGTCACAGATATACAATGTCATCAAACTGCAGGTTCTTGTATGGAGCTCTGTCTGCATTCTTAAAAATAAGAATGTCATGTATCCTACAGAAAATAAGAATGTCATGTATCCTACAGAAAAGAGTTCATTGTATTAAAATAATACATTAGTTCTAAATCTTCCTTTTATGCCAGGGATTGTTGCTTTATTTCCATTCTCCAATTATCTGTTTTCTAATAGTGAACCATACCACCTTGAGTCTCATAGGCTTTAGTATACACAGGTCAGCCCTATGCTCTGTCAAAACCTGTAGTCACTGTTGAGTGGTACCAATGATGCTGGCTTTCCAGTACCTTACTTATCTTAATACATTTTAAAAGCTTGAAGTATACTTATTTATAATGTTGTATTTCAGGTGTACAGCACAGTGATTCAAATGTGTGTGTGTGTGTGTGCATTTGCATGTGCATACTAAGTTGCTTCAGTTGTTTCCGACTCTTTGTGACTCCATGGACTGTAACCCACCAGGCTCCTCTGTCCATGGGATTTCCAGGCAAAAAGGGTTTTGGGTTCAATATTTCTGGGTGTGTGCAGGATGCTGCTTAACCAAGACAATTCAACAATTTCCTGTACAGGTTTTCAAATTTCTCAGGCATGCTCCTTCTGTTCTGAATTCTCATCTCCAGTTCTTCCTGTTATTGCAGTAATGATGTTTGATGTTTCAAGAAAGAGGTTTATTCATGTTTAGTGTGTATGCTGCTATCTCTCTGCATCTTTATGTCTCATTTCTGTCAAAAGCTTACCATTTTTAAGAATGTCTTTTGACCAGGGTTAGGCAAACTAGGGCACACAGATCAAACCTGCTGGCTAACTTTCTTGAAAAAAAAAATTGTTGCCAAACAATCACACCCATTTGTTTTCCTGTTGTCAGTGGATGCTTTCACTTCCCACTGTTGAATATTTGCAACAGAGGCTAGGGATCCTAAACTATCTAGCCCTTTATTGAAAAAGAAATATGTAAAGAAAGGAACCACCATGGGTGTTTTTTTCTCATTTATTTGCCAACTGAATTTCTTTCATAATCGGTTTTAATGAGTATAGACTTTCTGCTGTCACAGATATACAATGTCATCAAACTGCAGGTTCTTGTATGGAGCTCTGTCTGCATTCTTAAAAATAAGAATGTCATGTATCCTACAGAAAATAAGAATGTCATGTATCCTACAGAAAAGAGTTCATTGTATTAAAATAATACATTAGTTCTAAATCTTCCTTTTATGCCAGGGATTGTTGCTTTATTTCCATTCTCCAATTATCTGTTTTCTAATAGTGAACCATACCACCTTGAGTCTCATAGGCTTTAGTATACACAGGTCAGCCCTATGCTCTGTCAAAACCTGTAGTCACTGTTGAGTGGTACCAATGATGCTGGCTTTCCAGTACCTTACTTATCTTAATACATTTTAAAAGCTTGAAGTATACTTATTTATAATGTTGTATTTCAGGTGTACAGCACAGTGATTCAAATGTGTGTGTGTGTGTGTGCATTTGCATGTGCATACTAAGTTGCTTCAGTTGTTTCCGACTCTTTGTGACTCCATGGACTGTAACCCACCAGGCTCCTCTGTCCATGGGATTTCCAGGCAAGAATACTGGAATGGGTTGCCATTTCCTTCTCCAGGGGATCTTCATGTCTCATTAGTCTCCTGCATTGGCCGGTGGGTTTTTTACCACTAGTGCCACCTGTTATACATACACATACAAACAGATATATATTCTTTATGAGATTCTTTTCCCTTTTAGGTTTATTGCAAGATACTGAATATGGTTCCCTGTGCTATACAGTAGGTCCTTGTGCTCTATTTTATATGTAGTAGTATGTATATGTTAATCACAACTCCTAATTTATCCCACCTTCCCTTTCTACCTTGGTAACAATCTTAATACATTTTTAAATCTATGATTTGCTTGTAAGTCTATTTTCCTCCCAGCAATTAGGCTTCAAATCTTACTAGGAACTTGATTGCGCTGGTGACTTTTAGTTCATGAAGGTGTGTAATATCAAAACCTTTTTATTCTTTGCTGCCTGAGGATTCACTGACATATTTCCTCCCATACCTTCTGTATCTTTTCCTGCCTTTGAAGTCATTGTTTAAATAAAAGAGAAGAGAGGGAAGGAGCATGCCCTAAAGACATTTTTTAGCAGTTATTATCAATTACTGTTTCTTATCAGCTATTATGAGCTATTCTCGTTCATCATCTTCAGTTGTCTCTCTTTAATCTTGTAAAACAGAATGCTTTCTTCTGGAGCATTGTAGCTTGTCTCTAGGTAGTGCTTTATTCTTGTATGACCTCTTCCTTTGCTCATCGCCTTGGCTCTTATTCTACATACTTTGCTCACTTGCTCTTTGATTTCTACTATTTTTGCTCCAATTCTTATAATTTCTTAACCTCTATTTTTAAAACTCTTTTCTCCTCATCATTAAATGATTCTGTGGTTAGAAGTATTCATTTTGTTCTTTAAGGTGTTTCAATATTCTTCTTCCCTGGAGCATGTTTCTCAGACCATTTAACTTGTTTCTTTATAATCTGAAATCTTTAAAGGAGAATAATAGTTCATTCTACTTCTTGAATATATATGTGTATATATATTAAATTATCTCCTTTCTAACAGTAATTTATTCTCGGTGCACTGTTTTGAAAAAGGTACTATTTTTTTCAAATGTACAAATTTTTGAGAAGTTAATTTAGCTGTTACTAAGACATGGACTTTGCATTCTAGTAGGTCTGCTTTTACCTGCATGTTGCTGTAATCATCCTGAAGATCGTCCCCGTGTTTATCTGTTTTTGTCGTAAATCTGGTAGCAATTATCTGCATATAAAAATTCAAATCCTGTTTTCTTATAAAGTGGTTCTAAGTATATTTTGTTGAGTTACTTCCTGTTAACTTCCAGCCTTATCATCTTTTTGTGGGACAGCGTTGGAAGCCCTTTTGAAGACATGGACTCAGTGAACCACAGATATAAAATACTTCTTCCTTTTATATTTCTTTAGATGTTGGCCAGTTTCATGTATAAATGTGGCATTCCCTCATCCCAAATTCATTTTCATGATTATATATCTTTCACTGCAGATCTCGTATTATTAAATATCTTCACAGATGAAAGTCCATGGTAGCATTATTCATTTCTCATTGACCCATATGAAATTAACTGTAGATTTACATTCTCAAATGTGGTAACTGCTAGCCATATGTGGCCATTTAAGTTTAATGAAAATTCAGTGAAATCAAAAATTCAGCTTTTTAGTTGAAATAATCATGTTTAAAGTGCTCAACATCTACCTTTGGCTAGCAGCTACCACATTGGACAGTGCAGATACAGAATATTTCCAATATCACAGCAAATTCTGTTTGCTACTTTAAAAAGTGGAGCATGTAGTTCTTTCTTCTGTAGCACGTTCCTCCCAGTCATGTTAAGCCCTCTTTTTTGGTTCTAAGATTGTATAAATTTGGTTCTTGTTTCATCAAGATCCATGGACTACAACTCTAAACATTAGTGGTCACTTGCTGTTTGTATTCAGTGCTCTTATTTCTGCCCCTCCACTTCGCTGCCCAGTATTTGTCATTTAATTCATTATAATTCCTGTTTTGTGCGTTCTCCTTTTCTGTCTGTTCCTTAGACCAGTAATGTGCATCAAAATCACTTGAAGGATTTCTTAGAACACAGACTGAAGGCTCCACCCCCTGAATTTCTGATTCAGTAAATCTGGGATGGGGCCCAAGAAGTTGAAGGATTTCTTTGGAGGCCATCTCCTTGACAACCAGACCCCCCGTTACTAAGACATGGACTTTGCATTCTAGTAGGTCTGCTTTTACCTGCATGTTGCTGTAATCATCCTGAAGATCGTCCCCGTGTTTATCTGTTTTTGTCGTAAATCTGGTAGCAATTATCTGCATATAAAAATTCAAATCCTGTTTTCTTATAAAGTGGTTCTAAGTATATTTTGTTGAGTTACTTCCTGTTAACTTCCAGCCTTATCATCTTTTTGTGGGACAGCGTTGGAAGCCCTTTTGAAGACATGGACTCAGTGAACCACAGATATAAAATACTTCTTCCTTTTATATTTCTTTAGATGTTGGCCAGTTTCATGTATAAATGTGGCATTCCCTCATCCCAAATTCATTTTCATGATTATATATCTTTCACTGCAGATCTCGTATTATTAAATATCTTCACAGATGAAAGTCCATGGTAGCATTATTCATTTCTCATTGACCCATATGAAATTAACTGTAGATTTACATTCTCAAATGTGGTAACTGCTAGCCATATGTGGCCATTTAAGTTTAATGAAAATTCAGTGAAATCAAAAATTCAGCTTTTTAGTTGAAATAATCATGTTTAAAGTGCTCAACATCTACCTTTGGCTAGCAGCTACCACATTGGACAGTGCAGATACAGAATATTTCCAATATCACAGCAAATTCTGTTTGCTACTTTAAAAAGTGGAGCATGTAGTTCTTTCTTCTGTAGCACGTTCCTCCCAGTCATGTTAAGCCCTCTTTTTTGGTTCTAAGATTGTATAAATTTGGTTCTTGTTTCATCAAGATCCATGGACTACAACTCTAAACATTAGTGGTCACTTGCTGTTTGTATTCAGTGCTCTTATTTCTGCCCCTCCACTTCGCTGCCCAGTATTTGTCATTTAATTCATTATAATTCCTGTTTTGTGCGTTCTCCTTTTCTGTCTGTTCCTTAGACCAGTAATGTGCATCAAAATCACTTGAAGGATTTCTTAGAACACAGACTGAAGGCTCCACCCCCTGAATTTCTGATTCAGTAAATCTGGGATGGGGCCCAAGAAGTTGGATTTTCATCAGGTTTCGAGGTACTGTTAATGCTACTGTTCTGGAGGCCATCTCCTTGACAACGTTTGCCTAAGGAAGGCCTCTCCTTCCCTCTGCCTGCTTCTTATACACAGAGCAATTCTTCATATACTCCTGAAAACCATCACTATTTTTTCTATGTAGTTTATTCATAACTTATGTTTCCTTTTTTAACTCACCATGTCTTTACCCCATAACTTGAGATCTGTCTTACTTAACTGTACCTAAATCTCCCAGCCGCACCCCTGCCCCCATGTTCTTTTCTCCAGGAGGCTTTCAACTGTGTATATGTACAGATGTTTCTCACTTTTACTAAGATAACTCATACTTACTCTCCGTTAAAAAACAATTTCACAATATCTGTATTTTGTTCCTGTGTTTGAACCTTTCCCACACTGTATAGTCTCTAAAAAAGTTTTTGTTTTCTTGCTGGATTGGAATCGACATCAATCCTTTTATTTTCTAGCATTTGATTTACTGCATATGTGTACCCTGGATTCATTCCAGTTGAATTAAGAAAAAGATCTCAGTTTTATTTCTTGCTAGACTATAATGCTCATTCCCTGTGAAGCAACTATTTACGATTCGGCCTAGTATTGTTACAGAGGAACCTCTAGACTTAGAAAATCTCTTTCACATTCTGCCTTGGCTTTTCTCATTTTTTTTTTCATCTGCATTAGCATCTATATTATAACATCATTGACAGGAACAAATGAAAGAAGGTACTGACCACGTTGCCTGGTTCATGGTAAATGTTAAGTCTTGGTTATTGCTAATGCTATTATATAATCATAGCATCCTGTGAGAAAAATTATTTCTTTCGCTTTTCTTTGTTTATCTTCCAGAAGATGCCTTAGACGTATTAACAGATAAATTGGCAAGAAAGAGTTTCCTGATTTTTATTTTTCTTTTCCATTATTTTTGGCCTTTTCTGTCTGTTCCTTAGACCAGTAATGTGCATCAAAATCACTTGAAGGATTTCTTAGAACACAGACTGAAGGCTCCACCCCCTGAATTTCTGATTCAGTAAATCTGGGATGGGGCCCAAGAAGTTGGATTTTCATCAGGTTTCGAGGTACTGTTAATGCTACTGTTCTGGAGGCCATCTCCTTGACAACGTTTGCCTAAGGAAGGCCTCTCCTTCCCTCTGCCTGCTTCTTATACACAGAGCAATTCTTCATATACTCCTGAAAACCATCACTTTTTTTCCTATGTAGTTTATTCATAACTTATGTTTCCTTTTTTAACTCACCATGTCTTTACCCCATAACTTGAGATCTGTCTTACTTAACTGTACCTAAATCTCCCAGCCGCACCCCTGCCCCCATGTTCTTTTCTCCAGGAGGCTTTCAACTGTGTATATGTACAGATGTTTCTCACTTTTACTAAGATAACTCATACTTACTCTCCGTTAAAAAACAATTTCACAATATCTGTATTTTGTTCCTGTGTTTGAACCTTTCCCACACTGTATAGTCTCTAAAAAAGTTTTTGTTTTCTTGCTGGATTGGAATCGACATCAATCCTTTTATTTTCTAGCATTTGATTTACTGCATATGTGTACCCTGGATTCATTCCAGTTGAATTAAGAAAAAGATCTCAGTTTTATTTCTTGCTAGACTATAATGCTCATTCCCTGTGAAGCAACTATTTACGATTCGGCCTAGTATTGTTACAGAGGAACCTCTAGACTTAGAAAATCTCTTTCACATTCTGCCTTGGCTTTTCTCATTTTTTTTTTCATCTGCATTAGCATCTATATTATAACATCATTGACAGGAACAAATGAAAGAAGGTACTGACCACGTTGCCTGGTTCATGGTAAATGTTAAGTCTTGGTTATTGCTAATGCTATTATATAATCATAGCATCCTGTGAGAAAAATTATTTCTTTCGCTTTTCTTTGTTTATCTTCCAGAAGATGCCTTAGACGTATTAACAGATAAATTGGCAAGAAAGAGTTTCCTGATTTTTATTTTTCTTTTCCATTATTTTTGGCCTTTTCTCCATCGGTCTCACCTTTTTTAGCCTTTACCATTTTTTTTAATTCATAATAAGTTTACCACTGACACAAAACAGCAACAAAATAAAAATACAAACATACAATGGCATTCCTAATTCCCATAGTTTTAGATGACCTTAAAGCTTAACTTTCTGTCACAACTTGCTCGCTTTCATGCCTGCACTCCACAGCAGTACAGATCATTGACTACTGTTATCTTTGTAATTAACCAAGTGAAGCAGTTAGAGCCAGAATTAGTATGCCTTTTTTTCCAATTAGGAAAGTGAGGCACAAATAGCAGACATGACTTCACAGTGATGGTACAGTCATAGAATGTAAAAAGGGCTGCTGTTCCTAGATATGCAGGTGGTGCACTTCCACTTGAAGCAGTGCCTCCACCTTGGAGACACCTCTGATGTGTTGATATATTAAGATGGTCTCTGGTAATGTCTTGAGGAAAAGCTCCAATTCCCAGTTGGTCTATAGATGCCATAGGACCTCTTACTGGTCCTGCAAACTCAACACACATTGGCACCTTTACAGTTCAGTCTATATTCACCATTTCACACAATGTGGATTACTATTTTCCCTTTTCTAATATATTGTATCTTCTTATCTTTTTATCACTCTTGATATCCCTCAATAACCCACTTTTCTGTCATATAGAAAAATCTATACTGTTCAATTAGGAAGGCAAAATGAGAACATATAAAGCTTTGAAAAGCCGTATAACTATTATTGCAGGTGATTATATTCTACACTGTGTGGGATAAGTGATACTTTATAATTGCAGAGGTAGAAATTAGGGAGCTTATATGTTCATGTGAGATGGCTAGAGTGAAGATCAAAGTGACTGGGCATATTGCAGGTGTCATTGCAGAAGACTGTGAGAGCCTGGGTTAGCATACCACAAATTAATAATGGGGATGAGCAGGTTTGTGTAAGTGGCTCACTGCAAGAGCTAATTGCAGAAGTTTGTGCTTGGTTGGCTATAAAAGAACAAGAGGAGTAAAAATGACACATTTTATGAATTTGCATAACTCAGTTGGTGATGGTCCTATGAGGAGAAATAGAAAAAAATTAAAAGAACAGGTTGAAGAAGAAAATAAAATATGTGAAGAGAGAGTTGGAATTTTAGTAAAAATTTCATCTAGATAATAGAACGATGGGACAGAAAATTGGGAGTAAACTTACAGATGGAACAAAATAATACAGGTAATTCAATGGAAATGCTTCTGAAAGATACCAGAGGGGTACAGTTATTAAAGACCAAAAGAGAGAGGCTAATGTTTGTGAAAGTACTGCAGATTGGGGAATGCCTGTATGTAGAAATTAGGAACATGATTATGATCAAGCACATGAACTGAGACAGGGCTTCTCAAGTTAAAAGGAATGGTCAGGATTGGTGACTATTCCTCATAAATTAAAATAAGGACTGTTACAGTATGTCCTTATTTTTCCCCTGGTGATTGTCATAATTTATTTTTATTATATCTCACTATTTATTATCAATTAAAACCCCTCACAAGAGCTTGTCATTTTAAGAGATTCTACCAAAACCATTTTTTTATATCTCTCCTTCAGTCTTAGATTATTAAATGCCCTTTTTTTCTAATTCACGTTTCTTTCTGTGAAATAGAGGTTTAATTGAAAAGTAATGCCTTTCACTCTACATAAGCATGAAAATATACTTTATCTTTATCCAGGAAGACAGATATTTTTGTTTGTTTTTGTTTTTTAAGCATCACAGGATTCATCAGCACCTCAGTATCCCCTGCAGGAAGGAGCTCTGAATACATTGCTCTTTGTCTTCAATTAAAAATGAGGGCAGAGCATAAGTTGAGACAATTTGATTACCAATGAGAGTAACAACTACAATGAATTGGGATGCTGCAAATATTTAAAAACTCACGAGTTCATAAACATACTAAAAAAAGATACCTCATTAGTCATCATGAGAGGTTTCTAGGACCCCAACTCATTGTTTTGAAAAGAGATAGTCAAAGAGGAAGAAACACACATTGACCTGCCTTTTCTGTACCTACTATAAGATGACCACATTGGCTTTTTTTTAAGTAGGAGTGGCTATAAAAGAACAAAAAGAGTAAATGACACATTTTATGAATTTGCATAACTCAGTTGGTGATGGTCCTATGAGGAGAAATAGAAAAAAATTAAAAGAACAGGTTGAAGAAGAAAATAAAATATGTGAAGAGAGAGTTGGAATTTTAGTAAAAATTTCATCTAGATAATAGAACGATGGGACAGAAAATTGGGAGTAAACTTACAGATGGAACAAAATAATACAGGTAATTCAATGGAAATGCTTCTGAAAGATACCAGAGGGGTACAGTTATTAAAGACCAAAAGAGAGAGGCTAATGTTTGTGAAAGTACTGCAGATTGGGGAATGCCTGTATGTAGAAATTAGGAACATGATTATGATCAAGCACATGAACTGAGACAGGGCTTCTCAAGTTAAAAGGAATGGTCAGGATTGGTGACTATTCCTCATAAATTAAAATAAGGACTGTTACAGTATGTCCTTATTTTTCCCCTGGTGATTGTCATAATTTATTTTTATTATATCTCACTATTTATTATCAATTAAAACCCCTCACAAGAGCTTGTCATTTTAAGAGATTCTACCAAAACCATTTTTTTATATCTCTCCTTCAGTCTTAGATTATTAAATGCCCTTTTTTTCTAATTCACGTTTCTTTCTGTGAAATAGAGGTTTAATTGAAAAGTAATGCCTTTCACTCTACATAAGCATGAAAATATACTTTATCTTTATCCAGGAAGACAGATATTTTTGTTTGTTTTTGTTTTTTAAGCATCACAGGATTCATCAGCACCTCAGTATCCCCTGCAGGAAGGAGCTCTGAATACATTGCTCTTTGTCTTCAATTAAAAATGAGGGCAGAGCATAAGTTGAGACAATTTGATTACCAATGAGAGTAACAACTACAATGAATTGGGATGCTGCAAATATTTAAAAACTCACGAGTTCATAAACATACTAAAAAAAGATACCTCATTAGTCATCATGAGAGGTTTCTAGGACCCCAACTCATTGTTTTGAAAAGAGATAGTCAAAGAGGAAGAAACACACATTGACCTGCCTTTTCTGTACCTACTATATTTCAGATGACCACATTGGCAATCATGAAAATGTATTTTTAAGAATGTTTCAGCCAGTAAATGCAGAGAATATCATCATTTTTCAGCCCATAATGAAATGATCCACAAAATTAAAGGTTAATCGGATGCTTGAGTGTGGAGAGATCAGGCTGAAAGTTCCTGAGTCACTGATGAATCTTGGCATTGCTAAGGTGGGACAACCATAAATCAGGCACCCCCTGACGTCTTTCACCTAGGAAGTATTTTTGCCTTGAAGGTATTAATGTCCCTCTAGATCTTTTATGTCTAGCTACTTTACTTTTTCATGTGGTATTAAAAATCATCTTTTATGATTTTAGGACTCTAATTGATTATCAAGCTAATAAGTTTTGAAGAGAAAAATTTAAAATTTCACTGCCTTTATGACCTTGCAGAATGGGAAATAGGAAGTCATAATGAAGAAAAGAAAAGCCAGTATCACATGGCCTTATGATAGTGTGCTCTTTGTTATTATTTAGTGAGAAACTGCAAATGCTGTGTTCATACATTATATATTACTATAACCAAATATAAATCAGAAATGTTAATAACTGGAAACTCACAGAATAACTTGTGTGTAAAGTCCTAGGTCTATTATCTAACTCCACTGACTTTGGAGTTTACTATATCATACCACAAACCTTAAATAGCCACAGAAAGTGGAAAATGGAAAGAAGGATTGTTATACAACCAAAAGTGTCAGCTATAGAACATTATATTATTTAATAAATAATAAACTTCATTGTAGGTTTGTGAATGTCAAAGTACCTGGCACTTCCTTCAGACCTAAGTGGTCCATCTCTTTTTCCAGCTTAGATGATTAGGTTTTAAAAGGAGTAATAGTTTCAGTTTGGCTCTATGAAAATAATTCTCATAGTAAAATACCATGAAAGTGTATAAAAGTAAAAATGTCTCTTTTGTTCACATATGCTTTAATATATTAAGAAAACTATAGATCCCAAATATTCAAAGAAGATTATATACCTATTCTCATAGTTTGTCAAACTCTCTTAGAGGAAGGAATGTTTCTAAACTTATTCTGTGATGACAGTATTACCTTGATATCAAAACCATAGAAGGATACCACAAAAAACAAAAAAGAGAAAATTACAGGCCATTATCCCGATGAACATAGATACCAAAATCCTCAATACAGTAATAGCAAACTGAATTCAACATTACATTAAAAAGATCACATACCATAATCAGATAGACTCTATTTCATGAGTGTAAGGAGGATTCAGCATCCATATATCAATTAAGGTGGTACAGCACATTAATAAAATGAAGAATAAAAATCATACAGTTATCTCGGTAGGTGCAGAAAAAGTACTTTGCAAGATTAAATATCCATGTATGATAAAAAAAAAATAAATCTGAACATCTTGATTCATGTAACCATACAGAAGGAAGACACTGTGGAAAAGGCCTTAGGTATTCCAGAAATGAGGGACTTCAACAGCATTGATAGTCGCTCTTCTTGGACTTAACGCTTCATGTCACTTTAAAATTCTTAGGCTTGTTTTCCCTATTTTAGCAGGGAACATGAACTTGAAGAACTCCATTCTATCATCCTCATGTCTTCCTATTTAGAGAAGAAATGACTTTATCTTCTCTCATTATCAGAATTCCTGAGAAAACTTCTGTTGGACATTTGAATCATTTGCTTATTCCTGGACCAGAATGTAACCGGGGTATAAGTAGCCCAGACTGCATTAAGTCCAGGGATGAGCCACGAGAGTCTGTCATAAGAAGTGAGTGAAAAAGTATTCATCAGGGAAAAGCTACGATTGTTATGCTATAAATACGCCATAAATCTTTGAGATTTTTCTACATTGATGGACATTTAAAGTTTTCTGATATGTGATCTTACATTTAAAATGGTCCTTATGCATGAAGCTGTTTTTGAAATTTTTATTGGTTTTATCATTCAGGATGATTTACTAGGATTGAAGTTACTTTGTGCGATCTCACATATATCTTTAAGGCTTTTAATACATAGATTGGTACCATATCTTTTATGGCCTCAGTGCATACCGATTCAGCTATGTCTAATCAGAAATTAGCAGTGACAAGAGAAATGAAGAAAGCATTAGTGGAGAAGGAGTGAGCAAGATATAAACACAGAGAGAAGAGTAAAATCTAGTCCACTAGATGGACTGTGCTTACCTCTAAGTCAGTGACCTTTGTCTTGGAAGGGAGCAGCATGACTGAGGATTTTCTAGTCCTGTGTCATCTCAGTTCTCCTTGTTGGCATGCCCCCTGTTAGTGGGAGATTATGCTTAGCTCTGTTTCATTCTACTGATTAAAGTTAGATTTTCTTTTCCTGTACAACATGGATCCTAAACACATGGCCAACAACTTTATCTAGTACTCCACCAAAAGAAACAGCAATCTGTTCAACACTAAAGGAAAACCTGGCTGATTTCTACTTATCAAGTCTGTATACTGTATTTTCAAAACTAATTGAAATGGTTTCTCAAGGGTAATTTTGAGTAGGTCTGATTTTTTACCATCCACACCAACTTTTGAAGTCTAACCCCCAAGTAAGATGCAGCTCTGTTATATTGCTGACTATCAGAATTTATACCAATATGTATTCTCACTAGAGGGCATGCAAAAGCACATTCCACCCTCTTCTTTCCTATTCTTGGTAAGAGCTCTCTACACTTAGTTTGGAAAAGATCTAGGTAATAGAAAAAGAACGAGTTAATGTAATTAACAAATACAAGAGTTGCTAGCTACATTTTCTTTTTGTGAAATGTAGCAGTGAGACTTCGTAACTTCTCTAAATCAGGGTAAAATAAAATTGCTGATCTCTTTTCACCTGGGAGCCTAGAAACAAGATACCAACAAGGCTGATTTTTTTAAAAAAATATTTTATTTATATTTATTTGGCTGCATTGGGTCTCAGTTGTAGCATGTGGGCTCTAGTTCCCTGACCAGGGATTGAACCTGCGCTCCCTGCATTGGGAGCACAGAGTCTTAGCCACTGGACCACCAGGGAATTCCCCTGATTTATTTTTTATTGGGATCAGATCCTCAGACATACTCAAGCATCTTATGATATTATGCTAGAATGATTTTTAAAAATCTTGAAAACTTTGTTCTTTTATGTGTTGTATTAATGTACCTAAAGTTACCTCATATCCAGCAAGCTTCTTTTAGTGTCCTAAAAATTTTAGCATAATATAATTTCCAAAGTCAAATTTGATTCTTCTCTTTTTTCCTAAAAATTTAATAAACTTCAGAAAGATTATCATTTGACAGTGCAAACTACTAATGCTTCAGTTAGATACATAGCAATTACATTATGAAAATCCTTGTGTAAATCAGTCCACTCAAAGGTAGCATTTGATAGCTTCTCTCTGTAGTTGGTAAGGTTAGTTTGCCTTCTTGTAAAATTTTGTTTGCCCTTCTGTAAAATTCTTACCATTAGAACACAGCACTGGGGTATCCTTTTCATTTGTAGGTGACTCTAAAAGGGTAATTATTTTTGAAGATAAAGTGGGTTGCTTCAGTAGAATATTTAATGAACTAAAGTAACATAATGAATAATTCATTTTATTTGATACTTTAAATACTAAAGTGGTAAAGGCAAGGAGTGATTTTCTTTTAAAGTAAGGCATACTAATTTTCAGTTACTCTTGTACCTATCAAAAGTTTTAACATGGGACGTACAGGCATACCTCAGAGATGTTGTAGTTTTGGTCCTAGACCACTGCAATGAAGCAGGTAGCCTAGTAGAGTGACTCAAATTTTTGGTTTCTCAGTACATGTAGCAGTTATGTTCATGCTATAATGTGTTAAGCATGCAGCATGGAAAGCAAGGAAATCAAACCAGTCAACCCTAAAGGAAATTGACCCTGAATATTCACTGGAAGGACTGATGCTGAAGCTGAAGCTCCAATATTTTGGTCACTTGATGCAAAGAGCTGACTCATTGGAAAGATTGCTGGCAAAGAGTGAAGGCAGGAGGAGAAGATGAAGACAGGCGATGAGATAGTTTTGGATGACATCACTGATTCAGTGGACATGAGTCTGAACAAACTCCTAGAGATGGTGAAAGATCAGGAAGCCTGGCGTGCTGCAGTCCATAGGGTAGTAGACTTAAGCAGATCACAACAGTTTCTGGTGGATTTAAACCTAGATAGGCCCAAACACATAGTTCAGTAACCATTGGACACTATGTCACCTCAAGAAAGAAAAAAACAACCCTTAGGTTGAAAATTTGAACTTTTGCTTTGATTATTAAGAAAGGGAAAAGTTTTTGAGACAGGAATATGTTTTGCCAGAGTTGCACAGATTGCTGTTGAAGTCTGAAATTTGTTACTGAGAGAAGTAAAATACCTCATTCTGGAGGGATTTGGAGTACATGGAGAGGGTCAGGGAAGCGGTTTTCTGTTGTTTTGAATGGCTGCTGTGTCCTCTGACCTCTTCTAAAGATTGAAGATTGTTTTAATTGATAACAATTTTGTTTTCTGATTTGAGGTCTGACCTTCATAGAGAAATGTGTTTCGTAAAGATCTAGCCTGTTGTGGCACAAAATCATGCACTTCTCAATTATATTAAGAATACCTATTCAAAGAATGACTTTCTAGTACCATGTCCTAAGTAATTTTATGAGAGATCAAACTGAAAATCAGACATATTACCTTCTTACTCTTTAAATGACTACCATAGATGCAAGTGAGTTAAAAGAATTTATCTGATAGCTCTTAAGATGGTCATATGCTCCTTAGTTGTCAAATACAGGCACATCAGGAGCATCTAAATGTGATCAAAAGTTTTAACATGGGACGTACAGGCATACCTCAGAGATGTTGTAGTTTTGGTCCTAGACCACTGCAATGAAGCAGGTAGCCTAGTAGAGTGACTCAAATTTTTGGTTTCTCAGTACATGTAGCAGTTATGTTCATGCTATAATGTGTTAAGCATGCAGCATGGAAAGCAAGGAAATCAAACCAGTCAACCCTAAAGGAAATTGACCCTGAATATTCACTGGAAGGACTGATGCTGAAGCTGAAGCTCCAATATTTTGGTCACTTGATGCAAAGAGCTGACTCATTGGAAAGATTGCTGGCAAAGAGTGAAGGCAGGAGGAGAAGATGAAGACAGGCGATGAGATAGTTTTGGATGACATCACTGATTCAGTGGACATGAGTCTGAACAAACTCCTAGAGATGGTGAAAGATCAGGAAGCCTGGCGTGCTGCAGTCCATAGGGTAGTAGACTTAAGCAGATCACAACAGTTTCTGGTGGATTTAAACCTAGATAGGCCCAAACACATAGTTCAGTAACCATTGGACACTATGTCACCTCAAGAAAGAAAAAAACAACCCTTAGGTTGAAAATTTGAACTTTTGCTTTGATTATTAAGAAAGGGAAAAGTTTTTTGAGAAAGGAATATGTTTTGCCAGAGTTGCACAGATTGCTGTTGAAGTCTGAAATTTGTTACTGAGAGAAGTAAAATACCTCATTCTGGAGGGATTTGGAGTACATGGAGAGGGTCAGGGAAGCGGTTTTCTGTTGTTTTGAATGGCTGCTGTGTCCTCTGACCTCTTCTAAAGATTGAAGATTGTTTTAATTGATAACAATTTTGTTTTCTGATTTGAGGTCTGACCTTCATAGAGAAATGTGTTTCGTAAAGATCTAGCCTGTTGTGGCACAAAATCATGCACTTCTCAATTATATTAAGAATACCTATTCAAAGAATGACTTTCTAGTACCATGTCCTAAGTAATTTTATGAGAGATCAAACTGAAAATCAGACATATTACCTTCTTACTCTTTAAATGACTACCATAGATGCAAGTGAGTTAAAAGAATTTATCTGATAGCTCTTAAGATGGTCATATGCTCCTTAGTTGTCAAATACAGGCACATCAGGAGCATCTAAATGTGATCATTAATTTACTTACTTAATATTGTATTAATAAAGCTTTTTCTTAAAGATTTGCCAACTTTCAGATACCCGAATATGTGGGGAACCCCCTCATCAGTATTTTTAGCTGTTGGATATACTATTTTCATGGTTTATATTTTCTCTGAAAATTGTTTATCTTAAAAACAAATACAGTGTCAAAGGATCAAAATGGTGTTTTAATTCAGAGAGTGATCCATAGCATGGCTGTATTCCAGTACAACTTTATTTATGAACACTGAAATTTGAATTTCATGTAATTTCCACTTGTCACAAAATATTCTTCCTTTTCCCCCAATTATTTAAAAATGTGAAATCCATTTTTAGCTTGTGGGCTTTACAAAAAAGGCAGTGGACTAGATTTGGCATGTGGGTTGTCATAGCTTTCCAGTGTTTTCTACAATTGTAAATATATAAATTATGTAAGATTAATTACATACTTATGATTTTGTGATCTTTATGAAGACAGTTTAACTTGTTGCAATGATTCAAGTTACATTAAGTGAAAAAAGAAAATGGAAGAAAGACAGCTAATGATTACAGTACTTAGTTGGTATTACTTTCTGGTATTTTTCATCATTCTTTGGAAAATACATTCCTAAGATGAAGATGAGAGTGGAATTTGAATAGTTGAAAACTAATATTCTTACACTGACTTAAAACAGTAAAGTATTGATAACTTCACATAAGCTCTGTCTTCATATTGAAAAATACCATGGAAGGATATCTAGATTTTTTTTTTGATATTCAGGACTCCATAGAATACAATTGAAAAACATGAGGGTAAGTTCATTAATTTCTCCTTTTTCCAGTCTTCTTCCTTGACCTTCTTGAGGAAAATTGACATAAATGTGTTTAAAATTATTAAGAAAATCACAAGTTGGTATGTAGGTAAAGCTCCCGCTTGAGAAGGTTTCTACATGTTTCTGTGGAAGGGAAGCTCTGACCACCATATTGTACTATGTTTGTACCCAGTAGAAAAACTAATGTCTGGAGCTCCATCTTCTTAATGAGATATCTTAATGGTCTATGACCCTTTGTGATTCTTTTCCAAAATGATTCTATGACAGGACAAGGGAAAAATGCATTCTACTTTCTGTTTGTGAAAACATAAGCTTCTGAGACTACAGTTTCTAAAGAGACTCAATCCTTTGAACAAAAACTTAGAAAGATAGGGGGTTTGGAGAGAGACCAAGTCTAAGAATCTGGACCTGCATGGCTATTCAACCCTAATACTGGTAATGTCTAGAAAACTAGAAATTGAATCAGTTAAAAATTAATTTTACAGTCACTGAGACTTTTTTCCCCAGTCAGTTTATCTCAGATTAAGTAGGTTTAAATGGCTCATTCTTGACTTCTCTGTGAAATGTCATCGACATGGGCTATCTGATCAGTAGTTTGGCCTTTTCTCTGTCATTAAAATCCACCACAAAAGGCAGTGGACTAGATTTGGCATGTGGGTTGTCATAGCTTTCCAGTGTT
Source organism: Tragulus kanchil (assembly GCA_022376925.1). Taxonomy (NCBI): domain Eukaryota; kingdom Metazoa; phylum Chordata; class Mammalia; order Artiodactyla; family Tragulidae; genus Tragulus; species Tragulus kanchil. Next base: position 104,300,333 of record JAIOJX010000001.1, on the reverse strand, counting down.
TTCTACAATTGTAAATATATAAATTATGTAAGATTAATTACATACTTATGATTTTGTGATCTTTATGAAGACAGTTTAACTTGTTGCAATGATTCAAGTTACATTAAGTGAAAAAAGAAAATGGAAGAAAGACAGCTAATGATTACAGTACTTAGTTGGTATTACTTTCTGGTATTTTTCATCATTCTTTGGAAAATACATTCCTAAGATGAAGATGAGAGTGGAATTTGAATAGTTGAAAACTAATATTCTTACACTGACTTAAAACAGTAAAGTATTGATAACTTCACATAAGCTCTGTCTTCATATTGAAAAATACCATGGAAGGATATCTAGATTTTTTTTTTGATATTCAGGACTCCATAGAATACAATTGAAAAACATGAGGGTAAGTTCATTAATTTCTCCTTTTTCCAGTCTTCTTCCTTGACCTTCTTGAGGAAAATTGACATAAATGTGTTTAAAATTATTAAGAAAATCACAAGTTGGTATGTAGGTAAAGCTCCCGCTTGAGAAGGTTTCTACATGTTTCTGTGGAAGGGAAGCTCTGACCACCATATTGTACTATGTTTGTACCCAGTAGAAAAACTAATGTCTGGAGCTCCATCTTCTTAATGAGATATCTTAATGGTCTATGACCCTTTGTGATTCTTTTCCAAAATGATTCTATGACAGGACAAGGGAAAAATGCATTCTACTTTCTGTTTGTGAAAACAGAAGCTTCTGAGAGCTACAGTTTCTAAAGAGACTCAATCCTTTGAACAAAAACTTAGAAAGATAGGGGGTTTGGAGAGAGACCAAGTCTAAGAATCTGGACCTGCATGGCTATTCAACCCTAATACTGGTAATGTCTAGAAAACTAGAAATTGAATCAGTTAAAAATTAATTTTACAGTCACTGAGACTTTTTTCCCCAGTCAGTTTATCTCAGATTAAGTAGGTTTAAATGGCTCATTCTTGACTTCTCTGTGAAATGTCATCGACATGGGCTATCTGATCAGTAGTTTGGCCTTTTCTCTGTCATTAAAATCCACCATCATCCATGGTCAAACTTGTTACTGCTTTGAGGTGATATCTGATATGACTAATATGGAATATTACATGAATAATTGAATAATTGTGTGCACTTTTCAGTGTCCTCTCAAATGCATTATGTGAGGAAGAAGGGTAAAATGAAAGGAATTCCAGGCCTTTATATACATGTATATAATTAAATATTTATATTTATTTGGATCTTGCCTGAATATGTGGTCTGTGTGTGAGTGCACGTGTACACATATTCAGGAGCTAAACATGATTTTATACAATGAACTATGAAATTCCTTATAACTCAGAAGTTAGCACTTCTAGAAGTCTGAGGATTTAGATTCCATATAACTCACCTTGAATTAACTGAAAATAATTGCTCAGTTGTTACTATTATGCAAATATGCATACCTTGGATATATCTATTACATGTAAGATCATAATGTTGAATAAATCCCTTGCTGCATTTTTAGTTTTTATATTTCCAAAGACATAGCAGGCTCTAATTTCTCAAGTGCCCTAGATAGTTCATGAATATGAAACATGTGGTGCAAGTTTTTGCTTATCATCTCTGATTTTATGTTCATGAAAATATGACTCAGTTTAGTTGGAGTTCTAACTATAGGTCTAGGCCTATAAAATTCTGATTTCCATCATCTTGACTACATTGATTTTGTGCACTTTGATCTTTATTTTGTGTTATACAAAAGTCAATATGTTGATCTACAAACACATCTGCTACTTGGATAGTAGTTATTTTAGAACTGGCTGTCTTTCCAAGCACAGTTATGGCACTAAGAATTGGTACTGTTTGCTGCTGTTGGCACTTACCAATCATAAACTCTATGAAAAATTCCAAGAGCTATGTGAAGGAAGCTTCCTTTGTTCTAGTGTAACATTAGTGCATAGAGTAAAATTGTGTCTGTTAGAAATTGTATGAAAAACCAGTGGTCTTTGCTTCGTGTAGTTGAAAATCCAGTGGTTTTTGCTTTGTGTATTTCCTTGACTTCTCTGTAAATCTGATCAGTAGTTTGGCCTTTTCTCTGTCATTAAAATCCACCATCATCCATGGTCAAACTTGTTACTGCTTTGAGGTGATATCTGATATGACTAATATGGAATATTACATGAATAATTGAATAATTGTGTGCACTTTTCAGTGTCCTCTCAAATGCATTATGTGAGGAAGAAGGGTAAAATGAAAGGAATTCCAGGCCTTTATATACATGTATATAATTAAATATTTATATTTATTTGGATCTTGCCTGAATATGTGGTCTGTGTGTGAGTGCACGTGTACACATATTCAGGAGCTAAACATGATTTTATACAATGAACTATGAAATTCCTTATAACTCAGAAGTTAGCACTTCTAGAAGTCTGAGGATTTAGATTCCATATAACTCACCTTGAATTAACTGAAAATAATTGCTCAGTTGTTACTATTATGCAAATATGCATACCTTGGATATATCTATTACATGTAAGATCATAATGTTGAATAAATCCCTTGCTGCATTTTTAGTTTTTATATTTCCAAAGACATAGCAGGCTCTAATTTCTCAAGTGCCCTAGATAGTTCATGAATATGAAACATGTGGTGCAAGTTTTTGCTTATCATCTCTGATTTTATGTTCATGAAAATATGACTCAGTTTAGTTGGAGTTCTAACTATAGGTCTAGGCCTATAAAATTCTGATTTCCATCATCTTGACTACATTGATTTTGTGCACTTTGATCTTTATTTTGTGTTATACAAAAGTCAATATGTTGATCTACAAACACATCTGCTACTTGGATAGTAGTTATTTTAGAACTGGCTGTCTTTCCAAGCACAGTTATGGCACTAAGAATTGGTACTGTTTGCTGCTGTTGGCACTTACCAATCATAAACTCTATGAAAAATTCCAAGAGCTATGTGAAGGAAGCTTCCTTTGTTCTAGTGTAACATTAGTGCATAGAGTAAAATTGTGTCTGTTAGAAATTGTATGAAAAACCAGTGGTCTTTGCTTCGTGTAGTTGAAAATCCAGTGGTTTTTGCTTTGTGTATTTCCTTGACTCTGCAGTATTAATCTCATTTTTTTGGGTCATGATTAAGGGTTCTCATGTGGTGCTAGCAGTAAGGAGCCCACCTTGCAACACAGGAGACATGAGAGAGCTGGGTTTGATCCCTGGGTTGGAAAGATCCTGGAGGGAGGCATGGCATTCCACTCCAACATTCTTGCCTGAAGAATCCCATGGACAGAGGAGCCTGGTAGACCCTCAGGTCACAAAGAGTCAGACCTGACTGAAGTGACTTAGCCCACACGCACGCAGGCATCGAATGACTATAGCTATATGTCACATTATTAGTTCATTGAAATTCCTAATCAGTATGACCTTGTTTATAAGATAAAATTTTTGTCACCTGTTGAATTTGTTCTCTGTTTTGTATGGCAGTCTAACTATAACAGCTGTTTCTTTGAGTGCAGAGATTACTTATTAATTTGTTGATCAGATACCTGAAACTGAGAGGTTAGCCCAAAGAAATATTAAAAACAAAGAAATAAAGAACCAAAAGAGTGCCACAGCTAGTGAAAAAACAAGCTGCAGTGTTAAATGAGGCCACTGAGTCTGAAGTGAAATACCTCAGAGGCCCGTTCCTTTATACCTGATGTGAAAAGACATGACAGTGTAAGGAATCCAAGCTGATCACAACCTGTATTTATATTATATATGTAGATTTAGAAAAAAGAAAAGAGAGATTTGGTTTAGTGTAAGAAATATTCTAGTTATTTTGTACTGCATCACATGGAACATAATCTGTCATTTCTGGTATATTCTGCTTATTGTTTGAGCCCAAAAGGCAGCCTAGATTTGAGAGGAGTGTTGGTATTGATTCCACCTCTAAGTGGAAGAATGACATGTATGTGTGTAAGGGGTGAAATGGTTGAGCCACAGTAGAAATTGCTATCCAAGAAGTGTCATTTAATAATGCTCAGGTATATTGAATATCACTGTGATGAGGGCAAGTAAGGAATTACTGACAATAATTTATATTTGAAATTTTGTTGTCTAGTCCCATACTTAAAGTAGTACATCTAGACTGTGTTGGACCATTTGATGAAGCATGGTATGACATGGTGAGTATGTCTTCTTGTGTTTCAAGTTGAGGAAGCAAGCTGACCAAAGTTGTTGCTCATGGGACCCTTCCCAGGGTCCTGAGTATACGTAAACATTAGGAAGAATGAGTGCCCTATTGCCATTGTGTTTGTTTGTGGCAATATGAAATGAAGTCTAAAATGATATGACTTTGAAGAATATTGCTAGAATGTATAGTTTTGACATTTCCAAGAAGTTGTAGTGTTAATCTCATCCAAATCTTATCACAAAGATAAGAATACTAAAGTCTAGAGGGGTTAAATGAGTTTTCAAAGATCTTAATGTTAGCAGGTGGAATGGTACACTCTGTATTTGAATCGAGGTCTCTTAACTACCAAGTTACTGTTCTTCCTATTCCATACATCAGTGCTTTCCAAAAGTCTATGCTGGCTGGGCTTCCCTGGTGGTCCAGTGGGTAAGGACACTGCCTTGCAGTGCAAGCAGTGCCGGTTCGATCCCTGGCCTGGGAAGATCCCACGTGCCGCGGAGCGGCTGGACCTATGTGTCCAACTACCGAGCCAGAGCTCTGTAGTACCCAGAGCCAGTGCTTTGCAGTGAGAGAGGCCACTGTGATGGGAGGCCCACACAGGCCAAAGAACAAAGATGGATGAAAGTAAATAAATGAAAGACCAATAGAAGTTGCCAAAAAAAAAAAGTCTGTGCTGGAAATTACCATCTGGTAATGCATGTAGGAGGACTGTCTTCACCAAAAGGTGAATAGGAGTTTGTTATTTCATTATATTTTCAGTGTTCGGGGGTCTTTAGAGAAGTGAAATGTGTAGTCAACTTGACAAGAGGCATGATAGTGAGTAGATTAAGTACATATGGCAAGTTAGGGAGAATCTTGTTTTGATGGGCTCTGAAGCTTATACAATTTTGGCCCCACTATATAAAGAAGAAAGGATGCAAAATCACCACTACAGAATTAAGTACAGGGTTTGAAAAGAGGCCTGTGTAATTTAAGGGTCCTGAAGCTCAACATTCATCAGCCTCTGGTGGTGAATCATGAGGGCAAGTAAGGAATTACGAATAATTTATATTTGAAATTTTGTTGTCTAGTCCCATACTTAAAGTAGTACATCTAGACTGTGTTGGACCATTTGATGAAGCATGGTATGACATGGTGAGTATGTCTTCTTGTGTTTCAAGTTGAGGAAGCAAGCTGACCAAAGTTGTTGCTCATGGGACCCTTCCAGGGTCCTGAGTATACGTAAACATTAGGAAGAATGAGTGCCCTATTGCCATTGTGTTTGTTTGTGGCAATATGAAATGAAGTCTAAAATGATATGACTTTGAAGAATATTGCTAGAATGTATAGTTTTGACATTTCCAAGAAGTTGTAGTGTTAATCTCATCCAAATCTTATCACAAAGATAAGAATACTAAAGTCTAGAGGGGTTAAATGAGTTTTCAAAGATCTTAATGTTAGCAGGTGGAATGGTACACTCTGTATTTGAATCGAGGTCTCTTAACTACCAAGTTACTGTTCTTCCTATTCCATACATCAGTGCTTTCCAAAAGTCTATGCTGGCTGGGCTTCCCTGGTGGTCCAGTGGGTAAGGACACTGCCTTGCAGTGCAAGCAGTGCCGGTTCGATCCCTGGCCTGGGAAGATCCCACGTGCCGCGGAGCGGCTGGACCTATGTGTCCAACTACCGAGCCAGAGCTCTGTAGTACCCAGAGCCAGTGCTTTGCAGTGAGAGAGGCCACTGTGATGGGAGGCCCACACAGGCCAAAGAACAAAGATGGATGAAAGTAAATAAATGAAAGACCAATAGAAGTTGCCAAAAAAAAAAAGTCTGTGCTGGAAATTACCATCTGGTAATGCATGTAGGAGGACTGTCTTCACCAAAAGGTGAATAGGAGTTTGTTATTTCATTATATTTTCAGTGTTCGGGGGTCTTTAGAGAAGTGAAATGTGTAGTCAACTTGACAAGAGGCATGATAGTGAGTAGATTAAGTACATATGGCAAGTTAGGGAGAATCTTGTTTTGATGGGCTCTGAAGCTTATACAATTTTGGCCCCACTATATAAAGAAGAAAGGATGCAAAATCACCACTACAGAATTAAGTACAGGGTTTGAAAAGAGGCCTGTGTAATTTAAGGGTCCTGAAGCTCAACATTCATCAGCCTCTGGTGGTGAATCAATTAGTTTAATTGATGTAATAGAGTTTTTTTTTTCTTTTAATTCTTTATTTTAAAGATTTTACAGAGTTTTGTTGTTCACCAACATGTATGTTCCCAGATCATTCATATGCATATCCCTGGACCCTCCCCCCACCCAGTCCCCCTGACCACCCCTCCAGACCATCGTCCCAAGTGATTGTAGATACTCCTATTCCCAGTTTTTATTAGACTTTTGGAAGAACATGTCTCTTCAGACAAAGCGTTGTTACTAAGAGTGAATGAAGGTTGATCTTTTCCTTGCAGCATTTACAGTGGGTTTTAAATGCATTCTCGCTTATCTGTATGAATATACACAGAGGAATTCAGGTAGTGCTTTCTCGCTGTAAGAAATATGATGCCTCCTTGAAGAGTGATGTATACATGCAACCCTAGTTTTTAAAAACCTCCAACCATCAATGTTTATGTTGGAAGCAGTACTATTGATCTTTGAAGGCTCAAGACTTGTGAATGATACAGTAAATTGGTATGTTAAAGCAGTCCTGTGTGTCTGCTTATTTTTGGAAGTCATTTAATTATAAATTATTTGACCTCATACAGTAGGAGGATAAATGAGGATACCAACTCATGTCTGAGTTGATAGAAGTGGGCCTATTAAACTATTCAGAGAAATGCTGCTTATACAAAGCCTTTTACAGTCAGTGTCCACTGTTAATATGCCACACATGGAATGCATGACAGGTACAGAAGAAGTAAGGATAATATTTTACCTTGCAGAATGTTTTGAGATAGGCAAGGCTGTTATTATGCTTCCTCTTCTTATAAAGAAAATCAGTGGCAGGATATGAACTAATTTCCCCTGAAGTAACATAGCTGGGATTCAAGCCCAGGATTAGGACACAAAGGGCAACAGGCTTTTCATTGTGCCCCTCTGTCTCCTCTTAGAGGCCAACGGAAGTTTATATCTTCCCCACCTGGAAACAATTGCATCCCAAGGCCTTGTAATGTTGCTTTTTGTTATGACTGCTTTTCTCTGAGTTATTTAATTAGAATCTGCAGCTTTGGCAGAAAAATAGTCAACCCAGCATATTTCTAAACAAGTAATGTCTTTAGGGGAGAAAGTCGAAGTGAGCACATAGAAGAGAAGGAGTGCATGATAGTAGCTGCTAGAATATATTAGTCACAGGCAAATTTCAGTGGGAGTGTCAGTCACCACGAATTAAATTTTTAAGTGAAGTGGCCTGAAAAACAAGAATGGGATGTAACAAAGCATGTGTATCATAGTTCAGAAGGTTTGGAATTCTCCCAAACCTGTCATCTTTTAATGGAGGAACTTTTAGGAAGAAAGGCAGGGCCTGGGTTTATATAATGGTCTTGAGAAATGCCTTCCAAAGGCACCTTTAAAGATTCCTTTTCAGGGCTTCCCTGGTGGTCCACGGGGAAAGGACACTACCTTGCAGTGCAAGCAGTGCTAGTTTGATCCCTGGCCTGGGAAGATCCCACGTGCCGTGGAGCGGCAGGACTGACGTGTCCAACTACTGAGTTGGAGCTCTGGGACGCATTTGCCCAGAACTGGTGGTCTGCAATGAGAGAGGCCACTGTGATGGGAGCCCCACATGGGCCAAAGAACAAAGATGGGTGAAAATAGATAAATGAAAGACCAATAGAAGTGGCCAAAAAAAAAAAAAGATCCCTTTTCAGACGATGTTTTTAAAGGCTTTTTCTATTAGATAAATAAGATTTTAAAAGCCATAACTATGTATAGATATATATGTTTGTTAAAAAAATAATGAAATTAATGTAGCTCAATAGATAGTATCATTAAGCATTCTAAAGGTTGAATATTGCTAGTGAAACATACTTGAGCTGTTAGATAGACCTGTGAGAGAAGATAAATGATAAATACTAGGTGGAAAAAACAATGTTTTTAGTGGTACTGACAAATATGGATTAAGAGGGCTTTCTACCCCTCTGGCTCAAAGCATTTCATTATTGGTAGATGGAAAATGGATGGCATAGTCTATTGAGAAATGCCTTCAACAAGAAGGTGAGATCTTCCTATTTGGGATGATAATGTCAGTGTGGTTTTTCATCATGTTGCCCCATACAACATTTCTAGTACTTTTTTTTTTTGATATAGTAAATAGTTGATGACATGGTTCTCTGCATGATGTTGATGAGAAACTATTTTTTGAACTATTTTCCTTGAAGCCCATAGGTTTCTCAAAATTAGGTTTTCTGCTGGCATGATTGCAATAATATCTACTGGAGTTGAAAATTGTGCCTATTTTTTCCCAAGAACAAGTTGTAAATCCTGTTAAATTGCAATGTCAAGTCCATAGTTTGCATCGAAGTTAACAGGGAGAGAACAGACTAGCTTCCGGGCAGGCAATGTGAGAGTATTTAGACTCCATCATGCCTGAAAGCATTTTTCTTAAGTGCAAACATTGGATATATTACCCAGGGAGTTAAAACACAAGCAGCTAAAGGGAACTGGATCTTTTCAGTCTGTCAGATTATGTGTGTCTGCTTCTTAATCATTATCATGAAACTGTTCTGTGGGACTACTTGAACCAAGTTAGCTTTCAATTAGCATGACAGTATATTGACAAGTTGAAACTATTAGAAAAAATAGGGTCCTGACACGGACATCTTATACATGAACAAGTTATTGGTGCAGTCTTATGGTCTAACACTGTTACCCTCTGTTAAACCTTTGAAACTCTTGCCTCTGTATTTTTCTATAATACTAACTTGAAAACAACTCCAAACCCCAGTGAAATCCAACTGCTTCCTGACTTTACCCACATTGTTGAGCATTCCTGAAGTAATCCTTCTTCTTTTCTGACTGGTTTCTCCTAATTTTCCTCCTGCCTCATTAATTCCTAATTTATTTTGCTGATTCCTATTTTTCTCTTTGGCCCCACTAAGGTGTAGATCAAGACCTCGGTCATGAGATTTTTCTCTATGTTCCTTCCACAACTGACCAGGAAAGTGGAAAGTGTTAGGTCACTCAGTTGTGTCCAACTCTTTGCGGCCTCGTGGACTGTAGCCCAACTGGCTCTTCTGCCCATGGAATTTCCCAGGCAAGAATACTGGAGTGGGTTACCATTTCCTTCTCAGGCATTGAACCCAGGTCTCCCACATAGCAGGCAGATTCTTTACCATCTGAATCACCAGGGAAGCCCATAATTGATCATATGTAGTTTTTTTTAATAAAATCTATGTATTGATGACTCCTAAATATATGTTTGCTGCTCAGACTTCATCCAGTCTTCCCATCTGCATTAGTTATCTGTTGCTACCTAAAAAATGTACCAGAAACTTATTGTCTTAAAAATGAAACATGGTCTCCTGGGTTCTTTGGGTTAAGAATATGGGTATGGCTTACCTGAGTCTTTTGGTTCAGGGTCTGTCACAAGGCTGCAGTTGATGAGGTTTGATTGGTGCACGATCTGCTTCCAAGTTCACTCTGTTGTTGGCAGGATTCAGTTCCTTGAAAGTTGTTGGACCCAGGTTTTTCTCTGGGTCCACATGGGCTGTTTTACAGGGCAGCTCATAGCATGGCCATCGGCTTTATAAAAATGAGTAGTAAGAGAGTGCCAGCCAGATGGATGTCAGCCTTTCATAACGTAATCTCAGAAATGACATCCTATCATGTTGGCCTTATTAGCAAGTCACTGGGTTTATCCCACAGTCAAAAGGACATGATTATACAAAGTCATGAATAATAAAAGTCAGGGATCATTATAGGCCTCCCATGCTAATATATCAAATTAACTTGGATAGTTTATAGACATCTTAAACTGTAAGTATCCAAAAAGGGTCACATGTTCCTAAGAACTTCCCAAAGTTGCTGTTCCCCACGTTCCCCATCACAAGTAATAGTAGCACAACACACCTCTGAGTAAACCTGGGAGTGGCCTTTGATTCCACTTTTGGTTACTGATCAGTAACCAAATTACACCTGATACAGTAACCAACTACAGTAACCTAATGCAGTAACCAAATTACGGCTAATACATTGGCCATTCCAATTCTGTTGTCTTCAAATTATACAGTAAGTCTCAAGATTTTCTTTCTTAAAGAATAGTTGATAAACAGTGTTGTGTTACCTTCATGTGTATAACATTGTGATTCAGTTTTTTGCTATATATGTATTTCAAGTTCTTTCCCATTATAGGTTATCATAAGATATCAAAGATAGTTCTCTGTGCTATATGTTATGTCCTTTCTGTTTTGTATATACTAGCATATATCTGCTAATTACAAATTACTAGTTTATCCTTTTTCCCTTTGGTAATGATATGCTGATCTGTGAGTGTGTTTCTATTTTGTATATAAGTTCATTTGTATCTTTTTAAAAAAGATTTCATGTATAAGTGATATCACATAATATTTATCTTTCTCTGGCTTACTTCACTTAGTACGATAATGTCTAGGTCCATTCATGCTGCTGCACATGTTACTGTTTCATTCCTTTTGATGGCTGAATAATATTCCATTGTGTGTGTGTGTGTGTGTGTGTGTGTGTGTGTCTTTATCCATTCATCTGTTGAGGGACACTTAGGTTGCTTCCATGTCTTGACTATTGTAAATAGTGCTATTGTAAACATTGGGGTACATGTATCTTTTCAAATTATGATTTCTGTCTTTTCCACATATATGCCCAGGAGTGAGATTGCTGGATCATATGGTAGCTTTATTTTTAGTCTTTTAAGGAATCTCCATAGTGGCTGTACCAATTTACATTCCCACCTATGGTGTAGGAGGGCTTCCTTTTCTCCACATCCTCCCCAGCAGTTATTGTTTGTAGTCTGATCATTTTCTATCTTGCTTTTGTTAAAACTCGATTTTTTTGCCTGAACTACTTCATTAGCCTCCAGCCTGATTATTACCTTTTTCCCCTGTTCTTGATCCACTATAGTCCTTTCTTTATGTGATATCAAGGCAAACTTTTCAGTTTTTTATTTATATTCTCTTACTTAGCACAACACACCTCTGAGTAAACCTGGGAGTGGCCTTTGATTCCACTTTTGGTTACTGATCAGTAACCAAATTACACCTGATACAGTAACCAACTACAGTAACCTAATGCAGTAACCAAATTACGGCTAATACATTGGCCATTCCAATTCTGTTGTCTTCAAATTATACAGTAAGTCTCAAGATTTTCTTTCTTAAAGAATAGTTGATAAACAGTGTTGTGTTACCTTCATGTGTATAACATTGTGATTCAGTTTTTTGCTATATATGTATTTCAAGTTCTTTCCCATTATAGGTTATCATAAGATATCAAAGATAGTTCTCTGTGCTATATGTTATGTCCTTTCTGTTTTGTATATACTAGCATATATCTGCTAATTACAAATTACTAGTTTATCCTTTTTTCCCTTTGGTAATGATATGCTGATCTGTGAGTGTGTTTCTATTTTGTATATAAGTTCATTTGTATCTTTTTAAAAAAGATTTCATGTATAAGTGATATCACATAATATTTATCTTTCTCTGGCTTACTTCACTTAGTACGATAATGTCTAGGTCCATTCATGCTGCTGCACATGTTACTGTTTCATTCCTTTTGATGGCTGAATAATATTCCATTGTGTGTGTGTGTGTGTGTGTGTGTGTGTGTGTCTTTATCCATTCATCTGTTGAGGGACACTTAGGTTGCTTCCATGTCTTGACTATTGTAAATAGTGCTATTGTAAACATTGGGGTACATGTATCTTTTCAAATTATGATTTCTGTCTTTTCCACATATATGCCCAGGAGTGAGATTGCTGGATCATATGGTAGCTTTATTTTTAGTCTTTTAAGGAATCTCCATAGTGGCTGTACCAATTTACATTCCCACCTATGGTGTAGGAGGGCTTCCTTTTCTCCACATCCTCCCCAGCAGTTATTGTTTGTAGTCTGATCATTTTCTATCTTGCTTTTGTTAAAACTCGATTTTTTTGCCTGAACTACTTCATTAGCCTCCAGCCTGATTATTACCTTTTTCCCCTGTTCTTGATCCACTATAGTCCTTTCTTTATGTGATATCAAGGCAAACTTTTCAGTAATTTATATTCTCTTACTAGTACCTGTATTAGTTCCCCAGTGCTGCAGCAACAAATGACCACAAACGAGGTGGCTTAAACAACAAGGATTTGCTTTCTCCAGCCTATCTCCTGGAGGCTAGAAGTTCAAAACCAAGGGGTTGGCAGGGCCATGTTCTCTCTGAAGGCTCTAACAGGTGGTCCTTCCTTACCTCTTCTCTGCTTCTTGCAGTTTTTGGCAATCCCTGGCTTTTCTTGGCTTATAAATGCATCACTCTAACCTCTGCATCTGCTGTCACATGATTTCCTTCTGGTGAGTGTATGTCCATCCTTTTAAGGGTTTAGGGTCTGCCATAATCCAGCATGGTCTCATCTTAACTTGGTTACATCTGCAAAGAACCAATTCCCAAATAAGATCACATATGCTGGTACCTAGGTTTAGGACTTAATCCTCTTTTGGGATGACCCACCGCAGTCCCCTTATTTAAACTCTGAATTGTTACTTTTTGTTACACATAAAATGCAAGTTCCTACATGAACTGACCCTCACCGATTCTTCATGCTGTACTTGGTCACACTCTCACCTTTGTCCAGTCTCTTCCAACCATATTGACCTCCTTTCTTTTGTACAGTTATGTTGAGCTTGTTCCAGTCTTGTGGCCTTTGCATATGCTCTTCCTGTTCCTGTGGTGTTGCCCCTGCACATCCTCATCTGCTGCCTCCCTCTCATGATTTCACCTCCAGTTAGAGGCAAGACCTTGGAGAAATTAAAATGTTAGCTTCTATACCACATCACCCTTTTCCCTATACTCTTATTTTACTTTCCTCAGAAAATTTATCATTAAAGAAAGTGTGCTACTTATTTGTCTGCTTGTGTTTTGCCTGATAAGAAAGAAGGGTCTTCAACTGTCTTGTTTCGTTGGTGTAGGAGGCTTCCTTTTCTCCACATCCTCCCCAGCAGTTATTGTTTGTAGTCTGATCATTTTCTATCTTGCTTTTGTTAAAACTCGATTTTTGCCTGAACTACTTCATTAGCCTCCAGCCTGATTATTACCTTTTTCCCCTGTTCTTGATCCACTATAGTCCTTTCTTTATGTGATATCAAGGCAAACTTTTCAGTAATTTATATTCTCTTACTAGTACCTGTATTAGTTCCCCAGTGCTGCAGCAACAAATGACCACAAACGAGGTGGCTTAAACAACAAGGATTTGCTTTCTCCAGCCTATCTCCTGGAGGCTAGAAGTTCAAAACCAAGGGGTTGGCAGGGCCATGTTCTCTCTGAAGGCTCTAACAGGTGGTCCTTCCTTACCTCTTCTCTGCTTCTTGCAGTTTTTGGCAATCCCTGGCTTTTCTTGGCTTATAAATGCATCACTCTAACCTCTGCATCTGCTGTCACATGATTTCCTTCTGGTGAGTGTATGTCCATCCTTTTAAGGGTTTAGGGTCTGCCATAATCCAGCATGGTCTCATCTTAACTTGGTTACATCTGCAAAGAACCAATTCCCAAATAAGATCACATATGCTGGTACCTAGGTTTAGGACTTAATCCTCTTTTGGGATGACCCACCGCAGTCCCCTTATTTAAACTCTGAATTGTTACTTTTTGTTACACATAAAATGCAAGTTCCTACATGAACTGACCCTCACCGATTCTTCATGCTGTACTTGGTCACACTCTCACCTTTGTCCAGTCTCTTCCAACCATATTGACCTCCTTTCTTTTGTACAGTTATGTTGAGCTTGTTCCAGTCTTGTGGCCTTTGCATATGCTCTTCCTGTTCCTGTGGTGTTGCCCCTGCACATCCTCATCTGCTGCCTCCCTCTCATGATTTCACCTCCAGTTAGAGGCAAGACCTTGGAGAAATTAAAATGTTAGCTTCTATACCACATCACCCTTTTCCCTATACTCTTATTTTACTTTCCTCAGAAAATTTATCATTAAAGAAAGTGTGCTACTTATTTGTCTGCTTGTGTTTTGCCTGATAAGAAAGAAGGGTCTTCAACTGTCTTGTTTCTTGTTATGTCTCCAATATACCAGTATGTAAGATAGTGCATGGTGGATGTTGGTCAAGGAGCTTATATACCTTTTACAACATTAGAGAGCAAGATGCCATGCAGAACTGCTATGCAGATTCTGGCATGTCATAGATACCAAATGCTGTTTTATGTCTGATCGTCCGGACTTGTGGAGGTGGCAAGAATTCGTGTGTTTAATTGTTAAATGTGGTTCGAAGAACAGTCAATCATGGAATTCAATTATTAGAAGAACCTCAAGCAAGGAAAGCAATATGCTTCTAAGTTCTTGGAAGTTAAGAAGCATCCAGATCTGATGGGCATAACACAATCTATATTTTCTTTCAGGAGCTAGCGCAGCTTCTGTGTAAAGGAGCAGGACCCTCAGATAGTGAAAACCTATGAGTTCAGTGACTGTAGCAAATACCTAGTTGAAAACCACAGAAAAGTCACATGGCAAGAATCTCAGTGTATGCATGAACTCTGAACAAAAACTGTCCACAGAAATAATAGGTGAATCATTGGATATGGATTGTGTGTATTTTTCTTTGTGGATATATTTGCATTGGAGGTCTGAGAACTTTGTTTATTGGCTATTTAACGTATTGTCAGTGGAAGATATGGAAATATTTTGTAGCTGTATGACCTTGGGAATGGTAACATATACAACAGTAACATCTACATCTATGTAGCTGAAAATTTGTAAGGATTAATAAAATGATTTATGTGAAGTACTTAGGTATACTCTTGGCATTAAGTACATGTTCAGAAAAGGTCAGTGGTTGTTAATAAATACTGAAAGCAGGATATGTAAAATCAGACATGAATATGTAAATGATTATTACAGATATCTACAAGAGGTGGCGATAAGCTAGAATATTCTTTTAAGTTTCTGGCTTTTTGATTGTTATACTTGCTTCCTTATTACTGCTGTAACATGGTCTCACAACCTTTATTGCTCAAAACAGTATGAATTTGTTCTCTTTCAGTTCTGAAAGTTAGAAGCATGAAATGAGTTTTATGGGACTGTAATCAGGGTGTGAGCAGGGCTGTTTTTTTGGGACCTCTGGTGCAGAATCTGTTCTCTTAGGTCTTCAGCTCCTGGTGGTTGCTGATATAACTTGGCTCATGGCCTCATCACTCCAGCGTTAGCATCCATTATCATGTGACCTTCTCCCTAACTTTAATTCTCTTGTTACCCTCTTATAAGGGGCCTTGCAATGACATTGCACCTACCTTGAAATCCAGGATAATCTCCCTATGTCCTTAAATCCTTAGGTAATCACATCTGTAAAGTCCCTTTTCCCACGTAAGGTGACCTATTCAGCCTGCAGGGATTAGTCCTTGGACATCTTTGAGGGCTATGAATTATTCTGTCTTACACAAGTGAACTCATTGTCTTTTCACTTTAATAGTTATTTGAAAATAAGTATAGGGATTTATCATTGTGTTTTGTTTCCTTTATAAAAGGATTGATTGTATTGATCTGTGGATATATAGGACACATTTCTTTTCCTGACAGGCTTAGTGGTGATGTTCTCACTGAGTACCCAGGGATGACTACTAACCATTGTTGTAAAAGATAACCAGTTTTGCTGTGTTCTTTGGTTTCCGAATTGATTTTTCTTCTGCCTTATATAGCTAATTTTTCTGACTAGTGGGTAAACTTATTATATGGAGGTCCCAGCCATACCACAGATCATTTGGCAATGTCTAGAGACATTTTTCCTTCCAACAACTTGGGAAAGATATCCTGACATCTAGTGAGTAGAAGCGCAAGACACACCTGCATTGGAGAAGAACTATCTGGCCCAAAATATTAGTAGAACTGGAGTTGAGAAAGCCCACCAGAGGGAATTCTAAAAACTACTATCGCTTAGACCTTTGCTTTTCAGAATGGGGACCATGGGCCAGTGATTTTGACAATACCCTTCTGGTCATTTGTTTCTTTGGAAGTTCCCAAGTCTTCTCTTTTTAAAGATCACAAGATATAACTAAGGCTGAGAAACACCACCTTCCTTCACATTTCTCACACTGTCCTACTCTCTTAGTAATGGCTGTGGGTATATTGAATTTCACTGAAAAAGCTTTTAAATACTTTTTTCCCCACATATACCAAACATCAAATAATCTAGTCCTAATGAACAAGAAGCTACTCTTTCTTGAGAGTTAGAGTAAGTTTCTTTGACATGTTGAATTTTAAACATATAACTTGGCTCATGGCCTCATCACTCCAGCGTTAGCATCCATTATCATGTGACCTTCTCCTAACTTTAATTCTCTTGTTACCCTCTTATAAGGGGCCTTGCAATGACATTGCACCTACCTTGAAATCCAGGATAATCTCCCTATGTCCTTAAATCCTTAGGTAATCACATCTGTAAAGTCCCTTTTCCCACGTAAGGTGACCTATTCAGCCTGCAGGGATTAGTCCTTGGACATCTTTGAGGGCTATGAATTATTCTGTCTTACACAAGTGAACTCATTGTCTTTTCACTTTAATAGTTATTTGAAAATAAGTATAGGGATTTATCATTGTGTTTTGTTTCCTTTATAAAAGGATTGATTGTATTGATCTGTGGATATATAGGACACATTTCTTTTCCTGACAGGCTTAGTGGTGATGTTCTCACTGAGTACCCAGGGATGACTACTAACCATTGTTGTAAAAGATAACCAGTTTTGCTGTGTTCTTTGGTTTCCGAATTGATTTTTCTTCTGCCTTATATAGCTAATTTTTCTGACTAGTGGGTAAACTTATTATATGGAGGTCCCAGCCATACCACAGATCATTTGGCAATGTCTAGAGACATTTTTCCTTCCAACAACTTGGGAAAGATATCCTGACATCTAGTGAGTAGAAGCGCAAGACACACCTGCATTGGAGAAGAACTATCTGGCCCAAAATATTAGTAGAACTGGAGTTGAGAAAGCCCACCAGAGGGAATTCTAAAAACTACTATCGCTTAGACCTTTGCTTTTCAGAATGGGGACCATGGGCCAGTGATTTTGACAATACCCTTCTGGTCATTTGTTTCTTTGGAAGTTCCCAAGTCTTCTCTTTTTAAAGATCACAAGATATAACTAAGGCTGAGAAACACCACCTTCCTTCACATTTCTCACACTGTCCTACTCTCTTAGTAATGGCTGTGGGTATATTGAATTTCACTGAAAAAAAGCTTTTAAATACTTTTTTTTCCCCACATATACCAAACATCAAATAATCTAGTCCTAATGAACAAGAAGCTACTCTTTCTTGAGAGTTAGAGTAAGTTTCTTTGACATGTTGAATTTTAAACATAGAGAAATATGACAAGTGTCAAGTTTACCCAAGTACCCATTTACTATATTGGCAAGAAGTACTTACAAAGGAGAGCACATCCACTCAGCTAGGATCATGTTTGCAGCCCACAAGAGTGATGATGGAATATATTTGCTTTTCCTCTCTGCCTTTGTCACTTGCCACATCCAATCTGCTGACTTTGGAACCCCCCAAATTTCTTTGGTATGAGCTTTTGCAGCTGAATTACAGTGGAGAGCATGGTGAAAAGGAAAGGTGAATTAGAAAGGTGAATTAGAAGAAAGGTGAATTAGAAAAGTGGCAGATGGAAACCGTGCAGTGTTTTTATTTATGCTCTCTATTCCTGTGCACAGTGCACTTTCCATTTTAGCTAGTCAGGTTCATCCATTTACTGGATTTTCTCCTGTCGCCAAGTAAGTATGAACTGTATTGAATTTTACGGAATTTTCTGGCAGCATATGGAATATTTCCATTTCTCCAGTAGTTTCCGGTAATTTCGGTTTGGACTTATTATATATAGTAATTCAGTTAAGACTGTAGCTATCAGCACTGCCCTGTAAATTTTCAGTGGCTCCTAACAATAAAGGGTAATAGACACCTAACAAAGCACTCGTGTTTAATGTTAATCATACATTAGCCTCATTGATTTTCCTTTTTTTGTGGAGACTGTTTCCTTGCCCACTTGAGCAAGATGAGAGAGGATAGAAATATGAGAGGATAGAAATATAGAGATACTAAGTATTATTAAGTATATAGAGATACTAAGTATTATTAATTTGTCCGACTTGGCCCAGCTGTTAGGAAATGGGGTTGGGCTTCAAACCCAGATGGCTTTACTCCTAAGTGTATGCACTTAGCCCCCTTTCAGTGTGTATTGCTTCGAGTTTCCACGTTTAGTCCTGGGGATTTTCTAAACTCGGTGGTTATACTTCAAGTCGTTGTAAAAAAGCCTACTCTCTTAGTAATGGCTGTGGGTATATTGAATTTCACTGAAAAAGCTTTTAAATACTTTTTCCCCACATATACCAAACATCAAATAATCTAGTCCTAATGAACAAGAAGCTACTCTTTCTTGAGAGTTAGAGTAAGTTTCTTTGACATGTTGAATTTTAAACATAGAGAAATATGACAAGTGTCAAGTTTACCCAAGTACCCATTTACTATATTGGCAAGAAGTACTTACAAAGGAGAGCACATCCACTCAGCTAGGATCATGTTTGCAGCCCACAAGAGTGATGATGGAATATATTTGCTTTTCCTCTCTGCCTTTGTCACTTGCCACATCCAATCTGCTGACTTTGGAACCCCCCAAATTTCTTTGGTATGAGCTTTTGCAGCTGAATTACAGTGGAGAGCATGGTGAAAAGGAAAGGTGAATTAGAAAGGTGAATTAGAAGAAAGGTGAATTAGAAAAGTGGCAGATGGAAACCGTGCAGTGTTTTTATTTATGCTCTCTATTCCTGTGCACAGTGCACTTTCCATTTTAGCTAGTCAGGTTCATCCATTTACTGGATTTTCTCCTGTCGCCAAGTAAGTATGAACTGTATTGAATTTTACGGAATTTTCTGGCAGCATATGGAATATTTCCATTTCTCCAGTATTTTCCCGGGTAATTTCGGTTTGGACTTATTATATATAGTAATTCAGTTAAGACTGTAGCTATCAGCACTGCCCTGTAAATTTTCAGTGGCTCCTAACAATAAAGGGTAATAGACACCTAACAAAGCACTCGTGTTTAATGTTAATCATACATTAGCCTCATTGATTTTCCTTTTTTTGTGGAGACTGTTTCCTTGCCCACTTGAGCAAGATGAGAGAGGATAGAAATATGAGAGGATAGAAATATAGAGATACTAAGTATTATTAAGTATATAGAGATACTAAGTATTATTAATTTGTCCGACTTGGCCCAGCTGTTAGGAAATGGGGTTGGGCTTCAAACCCAGATGGCTTTACTCCTAAGTGTATGCACTTAGCCCCCTTTCAGTGTGTATTGCTTCGAGTTTCCGTTTATTGACTGTCATCAACTAGTCCTGGGGATTTTCTAAACTCTCGGTGGTTATACTAAGCAAGTCTAGACTTTGTAAGGGATGATTACATAAATTTTCCAGTGATGTTAATATTGAGACTTTCTTCAAGGAAGCTTTCATTCTTGCCATGTTTGCCTTAAGAGGGACAGTTCCCCTGACTTTCAAAAGCTGAGGAAAAAGGCCTAGTCTCTCAAAGTACATTTAGTTCTTGTTGATACTGTTATGGAAATAGACTTTTCTGTGCATCTTTGTAATTCTGCTGATCTCTTATTTAACTATATTGAAGATGTCTTTATGTTGTCATTCCCATGGTTTATGATTAAAACACCATGATACTAAGCACTGACTGGAATACAGAAGTCTAACTGACATCTACAATCTTATTGTAATTTCTTCTTTAAACTTAAAAAATTAATTTTCTTATCTCAAAGCATTCACTTATTATAGTGAATGAGTGTAGATATAGAGCTTACTTTTCAGAAATCATGACTCATAAAACTATAAAATGAATACATGTCAAAGATTTATTTCACTAATTAATGAAGGAACTGGAAGAGATGTGATTAATGATTTGGAGGAGATGTCAAAGAAGCATGCAGTTATAGGCAGTAAAGGAATTTTGAAATGGATTTACCACAACTGGCTTATACAATAGGGCAGTAATCAGTTTAAAGATTTATTTATTTATTTATTTTGGGCGTGAGTCGGGTTGGGAGGGAGGGGAGCTGGTGGGCCACTTCTATTGGTCTTTCATTTCTCAATTTTCATCCATCTTTGTTTTTTGGCTCCTGTGGGCCTCCCATCGCGGTGGCGTCTGTCATTGCAGAGCACCGGCTCTGGGCGCGTGCGCTCCAGAGCTCCGGCTCGGTGATTGGACACATCAGTCCAGCCGCTCCGCGGCACGTGGGACCTTCCCAGGCCAGGGATCGAACTGGCGCCCCTTGCACTGCAAGGCGGTGTCCTTACCCACTGGACCACCAGGGGAAGCCCGGCAGTAATCAGTTGCATTCCACTAGACACAAAAAATTGCATTTCTGGGAACAAGGATCAGTTGCATTGCTGTTAGCTTTCAAAAACTTTACTTTATCTTTACAGTTATAAAATAGCATATTCAGGTATAGGATCAGATAATCCCTAGAGGCTCACCTTTCTATTAGAAGGATATCCAGTAATCTCTGTTGCTCATTCCAGAGTCCAGAATCTTTCCTTAAAGTACTATCCTGTGGATGCTTTTATGGCAATCACTTCTCTCCAGTATACCTTTCATTCTTTTAGTTATCCAGTCAACACTTGGTGCCTGTTATCTACCCCAAGCAATTTAATGGGTATTATAAACAGACCAGGAAATGCATGTGTGTGGAGGTTGTGTATGTGTCTGTCCAGAATCTATTTTAATTAGATTCTGATTGCTATCCTACTGTTTTTATTAGTGACTCATTAAAGTTGATCTTATGAGTGATAATATTGGAAATTGTTATAGTGGCACAATATTTAGAACAATGATTTATCTTGATGGCTCTTGGAATGAGAAATGTTGTATTTTTAACTTGTGAAATTATACTAGTAGTAAATCATCCAGATTTTTAAAAAACTTGGAATAATTTGATTCTGTAAAAGCTTTTCTTCTTATAAAATTATTTTTCCTGCTCTATTGAGGTATAATTGACATTAAAAAAGGGGAAAATATCCCTAAAATTCCATTTGGAAAATTTTGACCTTTTTTTTGTCAGTATTGACAAACCAGTCCATAATTTTTATCTTGGAGGACATTATTTTCTCCATTTATAATGGAAGTTTTTAAATATTTTTATAATCATAACCTATAAGTAATGAAAATTCAGCATTTCTCTTTTTCTAATATCTAATATTTATAGCTCTTTTCTTCCTTCCTGCTTCATTTCTCTGCCTTCTCGGTAAAAGCTAAGTGGTAACATTAACCACCCTTGCCAGTGTTATTCTAGTTATATAAGATTTGTTCAATTTTTATATTTTTCTATTTTGTCAAATTTGTGAGGTTTTCTATGTTTTTACAACCATAATCACGATATTCTGTTCCTTGTAACACTGTGTTCCTTGAAAATTTGGAAGTAATCATCTGTGTTGTTTTCTGTAGTCACAAAGTTTGGGAGTTCATATTTTAATGGTATTTAGAATTTTAAAATGGTTTGTTTGATTGTATTTTCCTTTTGCTTAGTAAATTATGGAAAGTTGCATTCCAGGAAAGCCAGCCATTCTGTAAAATGTTCCAATTTACTACAATTCAAAGTATTCTATATATTTTATGCCATTGTATATTTTATACCCTCTTTTTTTCACTGTCATTGGCCTCATTTTCTTTATAGCTTACAGAGAAGTTTAGTCAACTACTCATAACATAAAACTGCTAATTACCCTTAATTCCTTAAATGCCTTTGGCTTCCCATCCTTTGAAGGATATGGTCCAAACTTTGTGAGAATTGAACAAGCCCTTTCCTTACAAGATCCTTCTGTTCAGTTTTCAGCCTCAAGTGGAGCCACTCAGTGGGTGTGGCAATTATTCCACAGTAACTGCAGCTGCTACTCTGGTCTGTTAGTTTGCAAGACATTCCGTAGCATTTTATGCTGGGTTACTCTACAGGAAAATACACTGATATGTAATTCTCAGGAAAGTATTTCAATAAGGAGCCCATGCATTTTGGAGTTATTTGACTCTTGACTATTCTCTATCACCTTGTCAGAAAATCAGTTGAGAATCATATGACCAAAGGCTTATTCTCATTTTGGCCTCTTAAATTATGAATTAACTTTTGATGATCAATATTAAAGAGTGGTTATAAGATCTGGATACCTTAATACTCCCTTGTTAACCAGACTCTATAGAAATGAATGATCTTATGGTTAGGATTGTTGTAAACAAGCAATTAACAGCAACACTTCAGAAATGTGTCTATGCTAATTTGTAAAAAATTACTGAGTTACTTAAAACTTATTTTTTGGTTATCTGAACATATATCCTTCTTTACTCCCCAACCTGTATTGAGTAGATTGTGAAATGCATAGTTTTATTTTCCTGGTAGAAATTTAAAAATATATCTTGTATTGTTTTTGTTCTCCTATCCCTATAATCTCCTGTCCATCACTTTTAAAGCATTTCCACTTTGGTGCAAAGTCAGCCCTAATATCAACCTCATCTGAGAATATTTTCAATGACCTCTTCATGCAGCCCTGAGCACTTTCCATGAACTTGAGAGTTCTTCTCTTAAAATGCTTATTCCTTTGCTATAATTGTCGATTTTCATATTTCTCTTCTGTGTGATCCTTAGCCACAGTGACCATTTCCTAATGATTTGGATCCCAACTACTTAGAACAGTATTTGAAACATAGTGAGTAATCGCAAAATTTAAAAAAATATATAAATGTATAGATATTTTAATACATTTTTGGGTGAGTGGTTTTTCTCAGGATTGTTGTCATAGTTCCGTAACATAAGAAACAAGTTTCCCTGGGACTAATTTTAAATATTGTGCTTTCTGGATAACTTTTAGATGCAGGGTCAGAGTTTCTGTTGATGCTCTCCATAGGGACTCTCTTCCACAAGTTTAAAATGCATTCCTTTGTTTAAATTGTACGCTTGGTAGAATATTTTATCTGTGTTGTGCAGAAATAGAAACTTAAACAAATTTTAACTTGAGTGAAAAAATGGTTTCATCTTGAGTTCAGTAATATAAAAATTCAAGGATTAAATAAAAATATAATGGATCATCTTTGATCCATAAAGAAATATTACATACCAGCTAGGAACGGAGAGAAGAGAGACATAGAAAAAAGAGTTAGCATTTAAAAATTTTTGCAATTAAATGTCAGTGTTAAGCACCGTAAAGACAATTATTGAAAGGTTGTAAAACTTTGAAGGTAAATATTTACTACCTCAGTTTGTTGGGGGAGACCTAGGTCAAAAATGAAATAAAGTCAAATGAAATAGATATGACACATATTTATGTTCAGCCTGAGTAGAGGCTTTTGAGATGAGAAAACAGACTTGTAGAGATGAAGTACTTGCCTAACCCAACACAGTAAAACTCTTCATCCCTTTTCTAAAACCAACTCATTTGCTTTATGACGTAAGTGGATTAAACAAATGAGTACTATTTGCCCTTGTTTCTCTTCTTTGTATTCCTACATATGTATTTTATTTCCCTTCTGCCTAGAAGAAGAGTTGTCTCAGCTTCCCCGGACTTAGGTCTCTTCGCTTAAAGATTCACTTCCTTCCTCTGACTCTGCTTCTCTTAGCTTTGGTTTAAATATAGGTCCTAGTCTTCCCCGTTTTCAACTCTAGATATCCTTCAAGTTCTTTACTCTCAACTCTGGATGGATTCCACATCCTGCCATTCAGAAAGAAGCAAGTGAAACAAGCAAATGAAGCTGATTATGTGCCTTAAATATTTTTTCTCCTTAAATTTTCTGGTTATATCCCCATTTGTCTAATTAGAAGACTGGCCAATACTGCCAGCAGTGTCTTAATTTTCAAGCACTTGCCTCTTTTCATCCTTACAGTACATATGCTCTGCTGATTGTATCTTTGTGCCTTCCTTGCTTCATTGATCTATATACTTGCTGATTCACATCCCCTTTACTACCTGATTTTCTCAGTTCTTCTCCCTTTTGATTTCCTATGCATATATCATCAATATTTGTAGATTTCAACATTGATAGTACATGTGTGTGGTCTGTATGTTTCTTCCTGTTTATCCTAATCCTTGTCTTTAACTTCAGCCGAAGTTACAGCATTGTTACTGCCCATATCTCTATTAGGCTTCTGGCTAATATTTTTAATTACCTGTAGGACATTTGTAATAGGAGGTTCCACAGGTGTTTTGAAATCTACATGCCCCAGATATAATTTCGTGTATTTCTCAAGCCTCATTGCCCAAATGCCATCTCTGTTTCTTCACGTTGGTAAATAGTATCATAATACACTTTGTTACTCAAACTGTATGCCTCAGGCCCACTTTTGAAACTTCCCTTCCTTTAATAATCACTAAACTCTATTTTATTCTCAAATCTTTTCTGTTCTCCCACTATTCACCCCTCCTGCATTAAGGCTGACCCTCTTCTGTGTCTTTCTGTAACTGCCTCTTAATTAGTTTCTTCTGTCTTCAAACTATGCTTTCTATAGCTGTTCAAGTTATTTACCTATAAGCATCCAGTGGCTATTCATTATGTATGCTGCAAAGAATCTTTTGTTGTTGTTTAATCACTAAGGCATGTCCTACTCCCCATGGACTGTGACCCCATGGACTGTAGCCAACCAGGCTCCTCTGTCCATCAGGTTCTCCAGGCAAGAATACTGGAGTGGGTTGCCATTTCCTTCTCTCGGGGATCTTCCTAATCCAGGGATTCAACCCACGTCTCCTGCACTTCAGGTGGCTTCTTTACTGTCTCAGCCACCTGGGAAGCCCGTGAGCATGTTTAGGGATAGGCTCTTTTGCCTTCCAGAATGACATTTGCACTCCTCCTTTGTCCTAGACCCATAACTTCTTTTCCCTTACAAAATCTCTCCTTTATGACCAAGCTGGGCTTTTCCCTTTGACTTAACCATATCACCACAGCAGAATTAATAGATTTTCTCTCTCTACTCCCTTAGCACATTATACTTACCATATGGCAGTAGGGCCAGTCTAATTAAATAGGCAAGTATTTGTCTCCTTTATTGGCCTGGGAGCTTTCTTTATTAGAGTGCATTGCATTGTTTTTTTGTCCCAATTGTGTCACTTCATAGAATCTTGTAACTAATATATGCTTAATAAGTGTTTATGAAATGATGAGTTTGAATACTGAAATTCAAGTCCATGTAGTAGCAACCACCTACAGTCTTTCATTCATTTATTTTATTTTAGCTAACCTTTATTGATCATTGGATAAAAAAGGTGAAAGAAACACACATTCACCCTGGAGGGACTTTGGTAGAATAAAAGACATACAGTTAAAGAGATAAGCCAATGGTGTAGGGTAGCATGTAAAGAAATCTGGTGAAAGTGACAGTCGCTTGGTCGTGTCTGACTCTTTGCAACCCCATGGACTGTAGCCAACCAGGCTCCTCTGTCCATCAGGTTCTCCAGGCAAGAATACTGGAGTGGGTTGCCATTTCCTTCTCTCGGGGATCTTCCTAATCCAGGGATTCAACCCACGTCTCCTGCACTTCAGGTGGCTTCTTTACTGTCTCAGCCACCTGGGAAGCCCGTGAGCATGTTTAGGGATAGGCTCTTTTGCCTTCCAGAATGACATTTGCACTCCTCCTTTGTCCTAGACCCATAACTTCTTTTCCCTTACAAAATCTCTCCTTTATGACCAAGCTGGGCTTTTCCCTTTGACTTAACCATATCACCACAGCAGAATTAATAGATTTTCTCTCTCTACTCCCTTAGCACATTATACTTACCATATGGCAGTAGGGCCAGTCTAATTAAATAGGCAAGTATTTGTCTCCTTTATTGGCCTGGGAGCTTTCTTTATTAGAGTGCATTGCATTGTTTTTGTGTCCCAATTGTGTCACTTCATAGAATCTTGTAACTAATATATGCTTAATAAGTGTTTATGAAATGATGAGTTTGAATACTGAAATTCAAGTCCATGTAGTAGCAACCACCTACAGTCTTTCATTCATTTATTTTATTTTAGCTAACCTTTATTGATCATTGGATAAAAAAGGTGAAAGAAACACACATTCACCCTGGAGGGACTTTGGTAGAATAAAAGACATACAGTTAAAGAGATAAGCCAATGGTGTAGGGTAGCATGTAAAGAAATCTGGTGAAAGTGACAGTCGCTTGGTCGTGTCTGACTCTTTGCAACCCCATGGACTGTAGCCCGCCAGGCTTCTCTGTCTGTGGAGTTCTTCAGGCAAGAATACTGCAGTGGGTAGCTGTTCCCTTCTTGAGGGAATCTTCCCAACCCAGGGATTGAACCTACATCCCCCACATTGCAGGCAAATTCTTCACAATCCCTGAGCCGCCAGGGAAGCCCCAAGAAAGCTGGCAGATGCAGATAGTTTCACAGGTGAGAGGGATGTGAGTTAAGTCTGTAATAATAATAATAGTGTTAATAATACATAGTAATGATAATAATGGTGACAAAATTCAACTTCAGCAAAAACAATAACAAGAATAGCTTTCATTTATTCAGATTGTTATATATATATGCCAGTGCTGTTCTAAGTACTTTGTTATATGTACTGTAATAATCCCTGTTTTGTAAATGAAGAAACTGTTTGCAGAGGTTATTTGCCCCAAATTATACATCTGATAGGTAGCAAAAGTGGGTTCAGAACTCCAGACAGAATGATTGCTTAAAACCTCTGTGATGTGCTCATTTTGCATAAGATTTCATAGTGATTTATGAGAAGCCCAGTAGTGAATGGTATTCTTTCTTTTTTTGTTGTCAGAGCAAATTCCATTGTGATATAGTTCACATAGCATAACCTTAACCATTTTAAAGTGTAAAATCAGTAGTTTTTAGTGTATTCATTCCATTATATAGTCATCACCAGTGTCTAATTCTGAGCATTTTTATCATCCCCCTTAAACAAACCCAGTACCCATTAGGTGACCTTCCCAAAGTTTCCCCTTCCCCAACGCCTAGCAACCACTCTCTTGCCTTTTGTCTCTATGGTTTTGCCTCGGTGAGTGGTATTCTTTTCTTTCTTTTTTTTTTTAAGGATTTTTTTTTAAAAGATTTATTTATTTATTTATTTTGGGTGGGGGTCGGGTTGGGGAGGGAGGGGAGTGGACGGGCCACTTCTATTGGTCTTTCGTTTCTCTATGTTCATCCGTCTTTGTTCTTTGGCTCCTGTGGGCCTCCCATCGCGGTGGCATCTGTTGTTGCAGAGCGCCGGCTCTGGGCGCATGCGCTCCAGAGCTCTGGCTCGGTAGTTGGACACATCGGTCCAGCCGCTCCGCGGCACGTGGGATCTTCCCAGGCCAGGGCTCGAACCGGCGCCCCTTGCACTGCAAGGTGGTGTCCTTACCCACTGGACCACCAGGGGAAGCCTGGTGAATGGTATTCTTAAGAGGAAACAGACAAACAATCTCAGATTCATTCACCTAGAAATTGAAGCTTCTTGAAATTAGGTCACTGATAGCATGAGCTGCTGCTCCTGTCATGTGCAACTGTCCCTTAAGAGGAATCAGACAAAGATAATGGAGGGTAGTCCCAAAAAAAGTGTTAATAATACATAGTCATGATAATAATGGTGACAAAATTCAACTTCAGCAAAAACAATAACAAGAATAGCTTTCATTTATTCAGATTGTTATATATATATGCCAGTGCTGTTCTAAGTACTTTGTTATATGTACTGTAATAATCCCTGTTTTGTAAATGAAGAAACTGTTTGCAGAGGTTATTTGCCCCAAATTATACATCTGATAGGTAGCAAAAGTGGGTTCAGAACTCCAGACAGAATGATTGCTTAAAACCTCTGTGATGTGCTCATTTTGCATAAGATTTCATAGTGATTTATGAGAAGCCCAGTAGTGAATGGTATTCTTTCTTTTTTTGTTGTCAGAGCAAATTCCATTGTGATATAGTTCACATAGCATAACCTTAACCATTTTAAAGTGTAAAATCAGTAGTTTTTAGTGTATTCATTCCATTATATAGTCATCACCAGTGTCTAATTCTGAGCATTTTTATCATCCCCCTTAAACAAACCCAGTACCCATTAGGTGACCTTCCCAAAGTTTCCCCTTCCCCAACGCCTAGCAACCACTCTCTTGCCTTTTGTCTCTATGGTTTTGCCTCGGTGAGTGGTATTCTTTTCTTTCTTTTTTTTTTTAAGGATTTTTTTTTAAAAGATTTATTTATTTATTTATTTTGGGTGGGGGTCGGGTTGGGGAGGGAGGGGAGTGGACGGGCCACTTCTATTGGTCTTTCGTTTCTCTATGTTCATCCGTCTTTGTTCTTTGGCTCCTGTGGGCCTCCCATCGCGGTGGCATCTGTTGTTGCAGAGCGCCGGCTCTGGGCGCATGCGCTCCAGAGCTCTGGCTCGGTAGTTGGACACATCGGTCCAGCCGCTCCGCGGCACGTGGGATCTTCCCAGGCCAGGGCTCGAACCGGCGCCCCTTGCACTGCAAGGTGGTGTCCTTACCCACTGGACCACCAGGGGAAGCCTGGTGAATGGTATTCTTAAGAGGAAACAGACAAACAATCTCAGATTCATTCACCTAGAAATTGAAGCTTCTTGAAATTAGGTCACTGATAGCATGAGCTGCTGCTCCTGTCATGTGCAACTCTGTGAGACCCTATGCACGGTAGCCTGCCAGACTCCTCTGTCTATGGAATTCTCCAGACAAAGATAATGGAGTGGGTTGCCATGTACTCCTCCAGGAGATCCTCCCAAACCAGGGGTCAAACCCGGGTCTCCTATATTGTGGCTGGACTTTACCACTGAGCCACCAGGAAAGCCCAGATTGCATGAGCTACCATGTGACAATAAGAAAATACACAAGAATCGCAGTGACTGTTTATATATATAGTTTGCATTGGATTTTCTGGGTAGAAATTCTAATTCTCCAATGAGTGCAGTAAAGCTTGTATGTCTGTGACTAGACATATTTAATGTCTTTGAATAGAAAATACAATAAATTGCCTTAAAGAAGTTTGTGATGATTACTGTAGATTGACCAAAATGTTGAATGTGTGAAATGTTCCATAATTCCTTTTTTCTTTTGCCCCTAAGTCATTGTTTATTTTTCATCCATCTTTATTCTTTGGCATGTGTGGGCCTTCCATCACAGTGGCCTCTATTATTGCAGAGCACCAGCTCTGGGCGCATGCACTCCAGAGGGCTGACTTGTAATTGGACACACTGGTCCAGTCACTCTGCGGCACGTGGAATCTTCCCAGGCCAGGGATCGAACCTGTGCCCTTTGTACTGCAAAGTGGACTCTTTACCCACTGGACCGCCAGGGAAGCCCCATAATTCTTTTTTGTTTTCCCTAATTCACAACAGTTTTGAAAGATTCAATTAAGTATCTTGATGTTACCAAATTGATACTTTCCAAACCAATTTAATTTTAAGAAATAAAATCATAAACTAGCCAGTTTGCCTTACAGAAATTAAATGAGTGAAAAAATAGTATTTTGAACAAGAGTAAAGTAATAAGGTAGTTAAACTGGAAGGTTTTGTGGTGTCTAGTTGAATCCTGGAGTTTCTTGGGCAGTGCTGATTAAACTCACACTGAGAGAGGAACTGACTCTCACTGCTAACCTGAAGGCTGAAGATACCAAGTTGAAGATTTCCTGCCGCTCCAGTTAGTGCAGTGCCTGGGAAATGGGATTTGGATTTTAGGAATGCGTGACTGAGTCAGCCTTGCATTTTAATGTAGCAGTTCGTCAGATGTGTCTGATGGGTCGGTCGGCTTTTCAGACTAGGTTTCATTTATGTCTTTGTATGATCTTCAGGTTCTCGGTTAGAGAACTGAAACAGGCTATCATCATTTATAGAAACTGGAGCTAAAATAGCTTATTCTCAGGGCTTATTTGAAAAATTCCCTGACTTTCTGACTAAAATGATAATGGTGACATTTTACTGTAAGTGAATGGATTTTGATTTTGTTTTGTGAATTAAAGTGTGTTTTACCAGACTTTTATTAATGTGAATGAATTAATCGTTTAAAAATGCTCAGAGGTTTCTGAGGTTTTAGGAGAGCCAAAAAAAAGTGACTGTCAAATCACCATTTCAGCTTTCTCATCTTTAATAAAGTCATAGTGATTGAAAGCTGAAGATGATCAGTTCTCAGCTGTCTTGCAAAGAAACGTATGCTGTCATGGATTGACAGTATATTTGAACTATGTTCTGACTTGTTCCTTTTTGAAATTCAGTCTTGCAGCTCTACTATCTCAGTCTTATACAAAAAATAAAAGGGAGATGATTTTTCTGAGAAAGACCGTGTTCATTTCACTTTATTTCACATGAAATATTGCCCCCTCCTGAAATCCAGCACTAGGTTAGTGTCCTTTCTGGTATCCCTGGTATCCTTTCTGGTATCTGAGAGCCTTGTGATAAGAAGAAATAATGTGTCTTCACGTAGCTTTCAAACATAGTGTGCCTAGAAATGAAGTCTTAGAGTTCTCTTGCAGTATTTTACAAAGTTTTTTTTTTTTTATAAGAGAATTGTAAAATTATAAATATTTAGAGGCATAGAATTTATGTTTTTTTTTCCTCAAATGGAAAGAATGATATTGAATAAAATCATGTTTGGTTGTAGCATGGAACATTAAACAATGTCAATGTTTGGTAATTTATATCAAAAATAAATAGTTATTGAAATAGTACTTTTTGAAGGGATTGTTTCTACTCATTTAAATCCATTTCAATCCTCTAAATAGAAATTCTAAGCCTTATTTGAGCATAAGATTTCAAAACATTGTACTGGGACTGTAAAAACATAATTTTGATATTACTGGTTTTGATTTAGCTTAGGAACCCCCACAGCAAATGGAAAAATAGAATGCAAATCCTATTCACATTCTTTTTATTTGTAGAATTCGTGGCCCTAATTGTGCATCATTAAAAGCCTACAGAAATTATGTAATATTGCTGTATATTTTTAAAATGTGTGTTTTTCTTCTTCATCTTTGCTTTAGGGGACAGCCTTTAAGAGCTGGAAGATGAAAGCTCCCATTCCACACTTGATTCTCTTATATGCTACTTTCACTCAGAGTTTGAAGGTGGTGACCAAGAGAGGTTCTGGTAAGTAGTGTTCCTTCCTTTTCTGTCATATGGCTTAAAGTGATGGCGCTACATTTATACATGTACCGTTTGTGAAGAGGTTGAAAGTTAACCAGGATCCATATTGTGGAAAT
Organism: Tragulus kanchil; assembly: GCA_022376925.1. Taxonomy (NCBI): domain Eukaryota; kingdom Metazoa; phylum Chordata; class Mammalia; order Artiodactyla; family Tragulidae; genus Tragulus; species Tragulus kanchil. The sequence goes on along the minus strand of JAIOJX010000001.1, from coordinate 104,268,812 downwards.
ACATTTATATTTAAATGTGTGAAGCATAACCTACAGGGAATTAGAAAACTTGGAGTAGGTTTAAAAAGATGTGGCTTATATTGTTAACTACTGTGAACTGGAATACTTAAGCTTCTGGTTGATTTCAGTTTTATAGTATGATTTTCATTGTTCTTTAAAAAGAGTATCATGTAGATCTTTGCATGGGATCATTGTGATTTTTTTTTATGTCAACTTTTACTGTCGCCATTTTAATGTCAGCTATACTTCAGGCAGATTCTTTGCTGAATAATTTTGCGGTTATTTATAAAACACCAAAAGTTATTCAAGGAAATGTCATGGGGAAGCATCCTAACATGTAGGTAGAGAATATAGAGATAAAGTAGAATGGTGATATGAAAGCAGCTGCTAAATAGAAGAATCTTGTTACTTAAGGAAAACTTTAGATGTTAACATGCATCTTGGTTTGCAGTTGAATGTGATTCTTGGGGTTAGAAAAATGTATGAGATAACTATTATCTGTATGAAGTTATATCTAACAAATCACTGATGATACAAAGTCTTGACACACTCACATTTTACATGGAGTAACAGAGTTTTTGAAGCTCTAGCTTTTAGGTACAGTGAAGGAAGGAATATACCATGGTGAGTTGCTAGCTCTAGAATCTATTATCTGTTAGTTCACGAGAGTGTGAAAAAGAAGAGATAGCGTGCAAGAGGCTACAGAGTGCTGTGATATCAAAAATTGCACAAACAAAAGTATCTTTGGAATTCAGAAAGGAAAAGGAAGGAAAGGACTGAGATGGGCCATGGCAACTCTTCTTGGTCCTGAGGTTGAGAGGCTTCAAACTGATATTTGATTCTCTAATGAAAAGGACCACATTCAGGGGAAGTAGCGAACAATCTGCTGTCATGAGCCCCACCTTGGGAGGAAGTCTGGGGAGGAGCTGCGGAGTATTTCATGTGTGCTACCATGGATAACAGTACCGGATTGAGACTTAAAGGATTTGACTGAACTCATTAGGTCTAGAACTTTTTGGTTATTGTATAGCTATTGTAGGCAGTATGTAAAAAAAACAGTGTTTCTTCGTATTCACATATATATTTTGTGTGTTCCCTCTTGGGTGGGTATTTTTGAATGAGAGAAAGTCCTAGGACAGGATTATGGTGGTAGTAGCTTTTGAAATTTGAACGGATTACTTGCAAACAGCAGATATGTTGATTTCTTTGTCTGCCATGTGTGAGGAAAGTTAAGCTTACCCGTGGAAGTTAGAGTTAGTAGAAGGGGGGAGTATATTGTGATGAAAGGTGACAATTTCTAAAATAGCAGTATTTTTTAGAATAGCAATTTACATTAAAAACACTTAACATGGACCTTTGAGATATTGGCCACATAGAAAGACACTCATCTGTATAAGTATTACAATAAAAAGAAACTGTCTAAAATGGAAATACTGATTGAGTCTTAAAAGCATCATTTTTCTGTTTTTCATATTTTATTATATAAAATGATTTTATTTTGTGTATGTTAGATCTCTGTCTTATTTATTGAAATTCAAGTGTAATTTTTTTTTTCCCATCATCAAATAGTGGTGACAGGTCCATTCTATATTTTAATTTTGGGAAAAGTTTTATTAAATTGGAACTTACGTATATGTTTGAGAAACATGGAAACAGAGCTAGAAACATGAGGCAATTGGAAAAATCATATGTCTGGCTGTTTCAGAGACCTGAGAAAACTCAGTGACCTGTCTCAAGTTCAATTTTTATGTTAATGATCTAATTAACTTAAGAGGGTGGTAATAAAATGCTGTCCTAGGTTTGACAAAAGTTCTCAGACTTAGTCCTCTTCTGTTTATGAATATAGTTATCACATAGCAATTTTTTAGGTGATATAATTTTTTTATTGGGGTATATTTATTTAACAATGTTGGTATGATAGGTATATCCCTGGTATATCCCTGAACCCTCTCCCCTGAACCCTCCCTACCTTTTCCCCCTTCCCACCCCTGGCAGATTGATGTGTAGTCCCCATGTAGGTTCCCTTAGTCTTACAGCCTAATCACTGTGGTAATCTCTATATTATATATGTTAGTGTAGGTTTCCTTATTGCTCTTTCCAAACCTCTCGTTCAGTCTTCCCTCCCCTCAGTGACCATAGGTCTGTTCTCTAAATCTGTTTCTCCATTGCCATTCTGTGTGTGCATTTATCGATACCCTCTTACTAGATTCCATATATATGTGTTAGTATATATATTTGTCTTTTTCTTTTTTACTTACTTCACTTTGTTTAATGGGTTCTAAATTTATCCACCTTAGTAGGACTGATTCTTCTGCTTTTCTTTTTACAGCTGAGAAGTATTCCATTGTATATATGTACCATAGTTTCTTTCTCCATTTGTTAGTTGATGGACATCTAGGTTGCTTCCATGTTCTAGCTATTGTATAGAGCGCTGCAATGAACATTGGGGTACAGCCGTCTCTTTCAATTTTGATTTTTGTCAGGATATATTTCTAATAATGGGATTGCTGGGTCATATGGTGCTTCTATTTTTAGTTTTTTAAGGTATCTCCATACTGTCTTCCATAGCGTTTGTATCAATTTACATCCCCACCAACAATGCAGGAGTGTTCCCTTTTCTCCACACCCTCTCCAGCATTTATTATCTGTAGTTTTTTTTTTTTTTTTTTTTTAAATGGTGGCCATTTTGACTGGTATAAGGTGATATCTCATTGTAGTTTTGGTTTGCATTTCTCTAGTAGTAAGCGATTTTGAGATCTTTTCATGTGTTTTTTGGCCATCTGTATGTCTTCTTGGGAGAGGTGTCTGTTTAGGTCTTTTTCCCATTTTTTTGATTGGGTTGTTTTTTTTCAGTATTGAGTTGTCTAAATTGTTTGTATATTTTTGAAATTAATTCTTTGTCGGTTGGTTCATTTGCTATAATTTTCTCCCATTCTGTGGGTTGTCTGTTTACCTTGTTTGTAGTTTCTTTTGCTGTGCAAAAGCTTTTAAGTTTCATTGGGTCCCATGTGTTTATTTTTGTTTCTATTTCCGATATTCTAAAGGGTGGGTCATAGAAGATCTTGCTTTGATTTATGTCCTTGAGTGTTTTGCCTATATTCTTCTCTAAGAGTTCACATTATTTTTTTTTTGTGAGCTACTTCTGTTGGTCGTTCATTTATCTGTTTTCATCCATCTTTGTTCTTTGGCCTATGTCGGCCTCCCATGGCAGTGGCCCCTGTCGCTGCAGAGCACCTGTTCCAGGCAAATGCATTCCAGAGTTCCGGCTCAGTAGTTGGACACATAGGTCCAGCTGCTCTGCGGCACGTGGGATCTTTCCAGGCCAGGGATCGAACCGGAGCCCCTTGCACTGCAAGGTGGTGTCTTTATCCACTGAACCACCAGGGAAGCCCCCCACATAGCGTTTTATACCTCTGAAATGGAATGTGTTTTCTGTATAATAATGTCAAAATGACAGGACAGGTACTGTGATTTAGTGACATGTTTGATTTGTTTGCTTTTTTAATATAATAAGATGGAGTCCCCCAGTATCTTTGTTAAGATCTTATTGGTTGGAAGTTTGTTTGATTTTTGTATATCAAGCATAGTTTAGATAATATTACTTTATCCATAGACTGTCATAGCTTGCACACATTTCAAATGATGCCTCTTACCATGGCACTTTTGTTGAAAGAAGCAGATATGTAGCTTCCTGAAGAGCATCACTACTGATATCCATAGATCAAGTAGAAGAGGAGTGTACTTGGCATCTTCTTCTTAAAAGATTAATGGCTCAATCTTCAAGTCCAGCCCAACCTATAAAGCCAGAGGCACCAAGGCCAGCGACTAAAAATAAATTTTTGATGTTTGATCTCTCATGTTAACCAAGCAAGAAAGAATACTTATCCTTTCTTTCTTCTTAGCATTTAATCCTCTTTTTTTTTAATTTTCAATTTTGTAAACCTTTGGAAGTTCAGTAATCATGATTTGAAAGCCAATGCCTTTCATGCTTCTTTTGCTAGAATATTATTTTTAATTCATTGTGACCATTAAAAAAGCAGAACTAGATATTTTAATAACCAAGAGTACATTAAAGATGATTATGATACCAACAGTGATGTTGAGTTTTTATGGGATGTTAATTGTGTATGGTGTTTGCTTTAGGTAAACACATATGGTCATTCCATAAAAATTTAGAAGAAGGTATTTGCTTCTCATTAACCGAACTAATTTGAAAGCAATAGGAGCTCTTCAAACGCAAGCTGGAGATGCATTATTTTTATCACATTGGCTTACACCCCCATTGCTAGTAATTTAAGAAACAAATTAAATATAAAAAGGCAGTTACATTATCATAACATTCCTGATTGAAATACTGAAAATTTAACTTTATAATGTTTTGTTTTAAATATCACTTCATGTATATATATGATTATAACAGTCAGGGATTGAGTCTGGTCTCTCAGATAATGTTCTGAGGTTTTGCATATATTTAGAATCAAGGTCTTTACAATCTATGAAAGCAAATAGTCAGCCTTTTTACACATTAGATTTTTCTCTTGGAATAATTTTTCGGCCTTGTTTTTAGTTTTTATAAGCATCATTTGAAGAAAGAGGCAAACAACTATCAATATCAGCCATTCTCCTCAAGTGTGTGAAGCGTTGTTAGCAATTTAGTAGGTAAACATTTGAGTAGCTGTCATTAGCAGAATTGTGTATGGAAACCCCATGTAAAGCAAATGCTTGCTTGGAGGATCTTTGTGTTTCAACCAGCTTAGAAAGGTTAACAATATTCTTTTTGGTTTGTTTGTCTGTCCCTCTTTCCTCCCTCCCTTGCTTCTCCTTCCTCACTCTTCCTCCCTCTTTTCCATTTAAAAGTAATGCTCAATCTTCAAGCCAGCCAAAAGCCAGAGGCACCAAGGCCAGCGACTAAAAATAAATTTTTGATGTTTGATCTCTCATGTTAACCAAGCAAGAAAGAATACTTATCCTTTCTTTCTTCTTAGCATTTAATCCTCTTTTTTTTTAATTTTCAATTTTGTAAACCTTTGGAAGTTCAGTAATCATGATTTGAAAGCCAATGCCTTTCATGCTTCTTTTGCTAGAATATTATTTTTAATTCATTGTGACCATTAAAAAAGCAGAACTAGATATTTTAATAACCAAGAGTACATTAAAGATGATTATGATACCAACAGTGATGTTGAGTTTTTATGGGATGTTAATTGTGTATGGTGTTTGCTTTAGGTAAACACATATGGTCATTCCATAAAAATTTAGAAGAAGGTATTTGCTTCTCATTAACCGAACTAATTTGAAAGCAATAGGAGCTCTTCAAACGCAAGCTGGAGATGCATTATTTTTATCACATTGGCTTACACCCCCATTGCTAGTAATTTAAGAAACAAATTAAATATAAAAAGGCAGTTACATTATCATAACATTCCTGATTGAAATACTGAAAATTTAACTTTATAATGTTTTGTTTTAAATATCACTTCATGTATATATATGATTATAACAGTCAGGGATTGAGTCTGGTCTCTCAGATAATGTTCTGAGGTTTTGCATATATTTAGAATCAAGGTCTTTACAATCTATGAAAGCAAATAGTCAGCCTTTTTACACATTAGATTTTTCTCTTGGAATAATTTTTCGGCCTTGTTTTTAGTTTTTATAAGCATCATTTGAAGAAAGAGGCAAACAACTATCAATATCAGCCATTCTCCTCAAGTGTGTGAAGCGTTGTTAGCAATTTAGTAGGTAAACATTTGAGTAGCTGTCATTAGCAGAATTGTGTATGGAAACCCCATGTAAAGCAAATGCTTGCTTGGAGGATCTTTGTGTTTCAACCAGCTTAGAAAGGTTAACAATATTCTTTTTGGTTTGTTTGTCTGTTTTTCTCTCTGTCCCCTCTTTCCTCCCTCCCTTGCTTCTCCCTTCCCTCACTCCTTTTCTTTCTTAGTGTCTTTGCCTGGAAATCTATTTTGAATATTTCCATTGTGTCTTTGTAGAACTTTCTTTTAATTATAATAATATTGCCATTATTTTGTTCGAGAGGTTGATGTCTATGAAATTCTTCGTCTTTACATGGTTGTTCCAAGAATAAAGTATGGCCTCTGTTAATAATGGATGTTCTTGAACCTTTATTTTTATTTTGTATAACTAAAAGAACTTTCACTAAGATTCAGGGGCATAGAAATAATGTATATATACAAAGTATTAGTACATCACTTTTGGGGAACTGAAGTGTGAACTGTGATTTGGCCTGAAATTGGGACACTGGAGCAAAATGAAGCTAGAGGGACCTGGATGTAGAGTTTAGGAAGGAGAAGAGGTCTAGATTCTTTCTCTTTCTCCCTGCTCTCATAGCCATTCCTAGAATATAAGATGTCAAGTAAAAAAAGCCATGATTTATATATGCTTGTTCCCTTTACAGGGCCAAATATGATGTGTGTTTCAGAGTCAGAGTTCTAGGAAATGTCTTGATAAAGTATTGATTATGTGAGTGTATGAATGAATGGCTTTAATGTTGAGGTTAGGTCATATCAGTATTAGAAAAATAAAGGTAAAATAAAGACAGTTAAGGAAAGCTGCTCTTTCTTAAATAGAAAGTGGAACAATGCATAATATGAGACCACTGAAGCAAAAAGATAAAACTCAGAATAAGCAATATCTAAGATATGCTAAGGGTTTATATCAAGACAGTAAACCTTTGCAAGTCATGAGTTTTTTAATTTTTCGGCCTTGTTTTTAGTTTTATAAGCATCATTTGAAGAAAGAGGCAAACAACTATCAATATCAGCCATTCTCCTCAAGTGTGTGAAGCGTTGTTAGCAATTTAGTAGGTAAACATTTGAGTAGCTGTCATTAGCAGAATTGTGTATGGAAACCCCATGTAAAGCAAATGCTTGCTTGGAGGATCTTTGTGTTTCAACCAGCTTAGAAAGGTTAACAATATTCTTTTTGGTTTGTTTGTCTGTTTTTCTCTCTGTCCCCTCTTTCCTCCCTCCCTTGCTTCTCCCTTCCCTCACTCCTTTTCTTTCTTAGTGTCTTTGCCTGGAAATCTATTTTGAATATTTCCATTGTGTCTTTGTAGAACTTTCTTTTAATTATAATAATATTGCCATTATTTTGTTCGAGAGGTTGATGTCTATGAAATTCTTCGTCTTTACATGGTTGTTCCAAGAATAAAGTATGGCCTCTGTTAATAATGGATGTTCTTGAACCTTTATTTTTATTTTGTATAACTAAAAGAACTTTCACTAAGATTCAGGGGCATAGAAATAATGTATATATACAAAGTATTAGTACATCACTTTTGGGGAACTGAAGTGTGAACTGTGATTTGGCCTGAAATTGGGACACTGGAGCAAAATGAAGCTAGAGGGACCTGGATGTAGAGTTTAGGAAGGAGAAGAGGTCTAGATTCTTTCTCTTTCTCCCTGCTCTCATAGCCATTCCTAGAATATAAGATGTCAAGTAAAAAAAGCCATGATTTATATATGCTTGTTCCCTTTACAGGGCCAAATATGATGTGTGTTTCAGAGTCAGAGTTCTAGGAAATGTCTTGATAAAGTATTGATTATGTGAGTGTATGAATGAATGGCTTTAATGTTGAGGTTAGGTCATATCAGTATTAGAAAAATAAAGGTAAAATAAAGACAGTTAAGGAAAGCTGCTCTTTCTTAAATAGAAAGTGGAACAATGCATAATATGAGACCACTGAAGCAAAAAGATAAAACTCAGAATAAGCAATATCTAAGATATGCTAAGGGTTTATATCAAGACAGTAAACCTTTGCAAGTCATGAGTTTTTTGTGAAATTGAAATGTAGTTCAGAGTCGGTTAGAAGGGCACAATAATGACTCTTTGTGTATTGCTATATTGAAATTTTATTAACTTTACTGCTGCTTTAAGGAAATATTGTCATCATGCAAGTGCTTTGGTTTACATGGTATTGTTCAATATAGACTACTATGAAAAAGATGTAGTTTATGATTACTGATTGATGAAATGTATGCAAGGGGCTTCAGTATAGAAAAAAAGTATTCATAATTATTAGAGCATATGGAGAAAAGTAAGTGGTTCTAATATATAATCCAATGCTTACATCTTATTCTAGAACATATTTAAGATACATTAAAGCTACCTAAAGCTGCCAGCTATTACCACAGGGAGTTGATCTTCTCTTTATTCTAAAAATTGACAGTGGACACCTGTTTGTGTAAAATGATTTAGATGCAATTCTTCCAGACCGCAAGAGGAAAACAAATCTCTTGAGGATTTCCCAGACTTGTAACTCTAAGCCCAGATAATTTATAAGAGTAGTTAAATAACCAAAGACACAGTTTAGTTTCTAACCTTTGTGTTTGTTATTTTTGGATCATCATTTCTTGAGGTTAAAGAAATTTTACTACTGTGTGCAGACAGATTTAACTGAAGGATAAAAAAGTCTAGTGGGGAGTTTTCATCTCATGCCAGTGTGATTTATGTGCATCAGCTCTCTTGGGCATTTCTGGATGTCAATGAGCTTAATTTCACATGATTAAGAGACAGCTTAGTCCCCCAGCATCTGCCTTTTATTATGTTACCGAGTGTTTATTCCCAGTTTGTCAAACATGTCAAAAAGCATGAAGCATTTCTCCTATTTTTCGTTTTGGATAGTTTGCAAGACCAAACTTCTGAGGCATTGTGTCTTCACTTTTTGAACTTATAGAGAAAGTGTACTTTGATTTTTCTTGGGAAAAAAAATCCCACTCATTTATCTTGTTTTTAAAAATAAAATTTGAAATTCGATCTGAGATAATTTTGATACTCATTTGAAATGTCTTTAATTCCAATAAATCTAACAAACAAATGGACCCTACACCTGACATATAAAATTATCTAGTATCTTTGTTTAATACTCATGTGAGATATTTAAGAATTTCACCATAAACTTATTTGTTCAGTTTGAGTTGTCAGTACACTTTTACATGGTGCTGGCATAGACTAGCATCAGTTGTGGAGACTTATGCCTGGTTTGCGGTGAATTTTCATGGGGAAGATATAAGTCAGTATGGATTAATCTTGCAAGTTGGATAGTATTTCAACGGGGAGGAGAATACTCCAAGTTAATAAATACACCAATATAACAGTGTATCATAGGGATAATAAAAGGTATATTCTTCTATATAGGGAGCCACAGTAAGGAATCAGTCAATAGTAGACATTTTAAAGCATGTTATGAAATTGATGTCCATTCTTGAGACAGCATAGAGGTAACCACTGCTGCACCAGAGGATGAATCCCTGATCACTGGGAAGTCTGCCTAAGGCTAGAGAGTGATCCATGAGGTGGCTTGGAAATTAGGGACACTATTGTGTTAGTATCCAATTGCTGCTGTAACAAATTACTAAAAGTTTAGTCGCTGGATATACAAATTTATCATCATATAGTTCTGGAGATCAGATGTCTGAAATAGATTGCTAAGACTGAGTTCTTTTGTAGATTCTAGACTAAAATCTGTTTCACTGTTCTTTGCAGCTTTTAATGATGACCTGCATTCCTTGGCTTATGGTCCCCTATCAGTCCAACCTCTACTTCAGTCATTACATCCCCTTCTCTGGCCCTGACTCTGGCCACTGTCTTTCCCTTAGAAGGGCCTTTGTGATTATGTTGGATCTGCCTAGATAAACTCTCTACCTCGAGATGCTTAACTTAATCAAATCTGTAAATTCCTAATTGCCATATGATACAACATAGTTACATGTTCCAAGGATTAAGATCTAGACATCTTTGGGAAGGTGAGTGCATTATTCTCTCTACCACAGTTGATCATTTTCTTAGTTCAAACACATGGATTGAAATAGGACTAGAGTTTAGAGGAAGAATTAGATAGGATTGGGGAGATAAGAATGGGAAGTTAAAAATGTTTGCTGAAAGGACAATATGATCTGTGGTCTGTGATAAAGAGGAGTTGGGGGAAAAGGTGGGAAAAGGAGAAAGAAAACAGGAGAAAGAGAAAGGGAGACTGGAAAGGAGGAAGAGAAGAGACAGGCTCTAGTGAAGCTTCAGATCTTGATAACTTTTAAGATTCACCTGCATCCCACAAATATGCTCTCAGAAATGACCATTTTTTCTTGTGGAATCTTGAAGGATTCTGCTTTCCTTTTGACCAAAAATGCTTGACATGAAAGTTGTTTCCTGAATCAAGGGAACAGCAGAACAGGGAAGACAGAAGAGAAAGTAGCATAAAAGTTAGAACCCACCGAGTTTGATAACTAGAGGTGGAACGTTTGAAAAAAGAGGTGGAGAAAATAATTCTGCAGTAGGAGTATTGTGGTGCAATCAATCATATCAAAAGTCTCCAAAGAACAGAAACTTAGAAGGAGTACTTAAATACAGGGAACTGTCAGTAGGTCTTTGTAACAGAGATGAAGCCCAGAAAGTAGATGGGGCATAGAGTGTGAAGGGTTTCATGTATCTTGTAAGGGATTTTGGATTTACTGTCTAGGACAAAAGGTTTTGGCTGAGCTATTTATCATTTTGCAGATCCCTTTAGTAGAAAATTTGATCTTTGAGGTTGGGTCTCTGATTTGCTGATTCTCCTTTTTGTGGTGCCTTCTATACTCCATTAAGATGAAACTCCTTGATATACATGTGATATACAGATGTTTGTACCAGTCCATCAGTAAAGCTGCTTTTACAGAGGAAGAAATCCAGAGAGTCAAACTATAAAGCACCACACATGAGAGTGACATGGTCAGATTTGTTAGGAAAGACTATAGTGTGATTCCAGAGTACCAGTCAGGGACTCAGTAAAAATGATATTCCACTATACTGAGGGCCTGAAAAACAGTCACAGGGATTGAAAACATGTTTTGGAAGAATGAATGGGGTCAGATGAATGTTTGGTGTTGAACTGTGAAATCTCTTGAGTAGAAGTTATTTGGTGGTGTCATCAATTATAGATATACAGAGAAGGGCAAGGCCTGTTTTTTCAGGGATTAAGATATAGAGTTGAGTTCAATCTGGAGCATATGAGCTGTGGAAATCACTGGAAAAAAAACAGGAGAAAGAGAAAGGGAGACTGGAAAGGAGGAAGAGAAGAGACAGGCTCTAGTGAAGCTTCAGATCTTGATAACTTTTAAGATTCACCTGCATCCCACAAATATGCTCTCAGAAATGACCATTTTTTCTTGTGGAATCTTGAAGGATTCTGCTTTCCTTTTGACCAAAAATGCTTGACATGAAAGTTGTTTCCTGAATCAAGGGAACAGCAGAACAGGGAAGACAGAAGAGAAAGTAGCATAAAAGTTAGAACCCACCGAGTTTGATAACTAGAGGTGGAACGTTTGAAAAAAGAGGTGGAGAAAATAATTCTGCAGTAGGAGTATTGTGGTGCAATCAATCATATCAAAAGTCTCCAAAGAACAGAAACTTAGAAGGAGTACTTAAATACAGGGAACTGTCAGTAGGTCTTTGTAACAGAGATGAAGCCCAGAAAGTAGATGGGGCATAGAGTGTGAAGGGTTTCATGTATCTTGTAAGGGATTTTGGATTTACTGTCTAGGACAAAAGGTTTTGGCTGAGCTATTTATCATTTTGCAGATCCCTTTAGTAGAAAATTTGATCTTTGAGGTTGGGTCTCTGATTTGCTGATTCTCCTTTTTGTGGTGCCTTCTATACTCCATTAAGATGAAACTCCTTGATATACATGTGATATACAGATGTTTGTACCAGTCCATCAGTAAAGCTGCTTTTACAGAGGAAGAAATCCAGAGAGTCAAACTATAAAGCACCACACATGAGAGTGACATGGTCAGATTTGTTAGGAAAGACTATAGTGTGATTCCAGAGTACCAGTCAGGGACTCAGTAAAAATGATATTCCACTATACTGAGGGCCTGAAAAACAGTCACAGGGATTGAAAACATGTTTTGGAAGAATGAATGGGGTCAGATGAATGTTTGGTGTTGAACTGTGAAATCTCTTGAGTAGAAGTTATTTGGTGGTGTCATCAATTATAGATATACAGAGAAGGGCAAGGCCTGTTTTTTCAGGGATTAAGATATAGAGTTGAGTTCAATCTGGAGCATATGAGCTGTGGAAATCACTGGAAAAAATACGATGGTAGATTGATCTGGAGTTGTGTTAGTTTCCCAAAGCTGTTATAACACATTATCATAAACTGGGGAACTTAACAAACAGAAATCTATTTTCCCAGTTCTGGAGTAAAGTGCAAAACTAACGTCTTAACAAGACCAGATTTCCTCTGAAGGCTCTGTAGGAGAATCCTTCCATGCCTCTTCCATCTTCTGGTGGCTCCTTCGTTTTTGTCTGCATCCTTCCAGTCTCTGCCTCTATCTTTACATAGCTGCCTCCTCTGTGTCTCTAATCCTTCTCATAAGGACACTTGTCTTTAGATTTAGGGTCATTTTCAAAAGTACAGCATGACCTCATTTTGTGATCTGAAAGAAGGTGTCAGATAAAAAAAAATATGTGAACATTATACAAAATAGTATATTTTAAGGGTCGTTTATTTTCTAGGCTTGTTTAACCCCTAGAAATTATAAATTTTTATTATTTTTTCTATCTAGGTATAACAAGTATAAAGCTCTTGATCATGATAATATGACCAAGATCTTTATGCTAATAAAAATTATTGTACTATTGAAAGGATAAAACTTTCTCCAGTCAAAAATTTTTTGACTTAGATATGAAATACCTTTGCACAGACTAATCTCCTGAAGTAATACTGATTACCCTCCTGAAATGATACTATAATACTGATTCAATTTTTCATTCCCTTATTTCATACAAGCAGGTGGGAAAGGTAGCTTACAAGTGTAATAAAATTTTCCATGGTTAATCCTCATGTTGACTATTATAGAACATTTCTGCAAACAACTAAAATTGACATGCCCACTCTATCTACAGCAGTGATTCCTAAGAACAGCTGCTTTGACTTATTTTCGTAGAAGTGGTTTAGGTTGTCCTGGTGAATATTATGAAACCTGTTGAGTTGCAACTTAAGCTTGGATTTCCATCTAACCCCTAGGAAGTCTTGTTGATTGAGGACAAGTCCTTGAACCTTTCAGGATCTCAGTTTCATTTTTCGTGAAGTGCAAGTTTTGAACTGCAGCATTTATCAGTGGAAATAGAAGTTTATCCTTTTGTTCATTTCACAAGCAGTTATTGAACACCTTGAATAGATGTTTAGTACATAAAATGGTACCTTTTTTCCTGTAACATATTTTACATTTTTGCACATTAATCAGACAAATTTAGATGCACAGAGTATATAGTCAAAGTGCTTTGTGGCCCATGGAAGGAGGCAACATTTAACTTGAGCCTACACAGTTTCCCTGAGGTCACAGACACAGGGTATAATCAGTTTAAAACAGAGTTTCAGTTAGGGAAAAATTACAATTTATTTGTCTGATTAAAAAGCACATTCTCTATAGTTAGAAAGCCCAAGTGAAAAATAAGGTACTTTTCTTTGGTGGTGGTGATGTGTCTAAGTGAAATTAGGTTTGGCAGTGCAAAATACTAAGCCATGTTTTAACCTATTTTTGCTTATTTACAGCAGATTTCCTTTTGTAGAGTCCTAGTCTCTTAAGACATCTAGAGTGTTGCCTTGCATGGAAAATGTTGCCTTAAAGAAATGACACTGAATAACTTTGATAAAATTTAGAATCTCTGAGGGTTATATATAAAGATTTCTTTAGAAAGTATGTGTAAGGTTCATGCAGGTATCCTAAACACTATCTTACTAACTGTCCTAAAGTATTTTCCAGTTCATATTGCTACCTTGATTTCAGTTAAGTTCTATCATTGGCATTTCACTTTGATTTCTTTTTTTTTTATTTTGATTTCTAACAGCATGTTTCAGTTACTTTGTATACTAGATATGAGATAAATATGTTTTAAGTGATACAATTATTTTGTCAGTGATAAGAAAAAAATTAATATTCTGATGAATTAATGTTTTTTCCTCAGTATATTTTCATATTAGAAAAAAAGTGACAACTTCAACTTGAAGATTCTTCCAGTGTTTCCTATAAATGTGTCCTATAAAGTCATTGGACTCTCTAATGCCATCTGGTGGCTTTTCAGAGTTGGTGGGAATTCAGTAATAATCACAGGAAAACAAAAATGGGAAGAAAACTTCAAATGAATTATTGCTCAGAAATTATTTTAATTGACCCTAATGTTTTCCAAACTGTAATTTTCTCCAATTTATTGCCTTATATTCTGGAAAAGGTATAGATTTATGTTCTTTGGGGGGGATTTTTTACATAGAAAATTTTCTGAGATTTTCTAAGGAGACAACAAATTATATTTTAATGATATAATTATCATGTCAGTTTGTAGCTATGTATTAGCACAGTTCAAATTATGTAGACATGTACTTTCATATTATAAAGCATTTTATAAAATCTTTTTAAAAAATATGTTGCTGTCATTAAGGTCTGTTATTATAATGATTCAAGTATCAAAAAGAAGAAAAGTCAGTAAAGAATTTTTTCATTTGTTCAGTAAATAAGAGCTGCTGGTAGAATTATGAAAGTGATGAACATGGAAGGATGAGTATGATGAGCCACTTAGATTTTCCTGCTGGTCTAGAAATGGAGGCAGTGCAAAATACTAAGCCATGTTTTAACCTATTTTTGCTTATTTACAGCAGATTTCCTTTTGTAGAGTCCTAGTCTCTTAAGACATCTAGAGTGTTGCCTTGCATGGAAAATGTTGCCTTAAAGAAATGACACTGAATAACTTTGATAAAATTTAGAATCTCTGAGGGTTATATATAAAGATTTCTTTAGAAAGTATGTGTAAGGTTCATGCAGGTATCCTAAACACTATCTTACTAACTGTCCTAAAGTATTTTCCAGTTCATATTGCTACCTTGATTTCAGTTAAGTTCTATCATTGGCATTTCACTTTGATTTCTTTTTTTTTTATTTTGATTTCTAACAGCATGTTTCAGTTACTTTGTATACTAGATATGAGATAAATATGTTTTAAGTGATACAATTATTTTGTCAGTGATAAGAAAAAAATTAATATTCTGATGAATTAATGTTTTTTCCTCAGTATATTTTCATATTAGAAAAAAAGTGACAACTTCAACTTGAAGATTCTTCCAGTGTTTCCTATAAATGTGTCCTATAAAGTCATTGGACTCTCTAATGCCATCTGGTGGCTTTTCAGAGTTGGTGGGAATTCAGTAATAATCACAGGAAAACAAAAATGGGAAGAAAACTTCAAATGAATTATTGCTCAGAAATTATTTTAATTGACCCTAATGTTTTCCAAACTGTAATTTTCTCCAATTTATTGCCTTATATTCTGGAAAAGGTATAGATTTATGTTCTTTGGGGGGGATTTTTTACATAGAAAATTTTCTGAGATTTTCTAAGGAGACAACAAATTATATTTTAATGATATAATTATCATGTCAGTTTGTAGCTATGTATTAGCACAGTTCAAATTATGTAGACATGTACTTTCATATTATAAAGCATTTTATAAAATCTTTTTAAAAAATATGTTGCTGTCATTAAGGTCTGTTATTATAATGATTCAAGTATCAAAAAGAAGAAAAGTCAGTAAAGAATTTTTTCATTTGTTCAGTAAATAAGAGCTGCTGGTAGAATTATGAAAGTGATGAACATGGAAGGATGAGTATATGATGAGCCACTTAGATTTTCCTGCTGGTCTAGAGGACTGGGCCTGGGATGGGAGGTCAAGGGGTCCAATAATGGTCAAGCTGATATGAAGCACTACTCATCAGGTGAAGTTAGCTTGAAAAAGCAATGACTTTTGCTCACGTATTTCAAAAGAATGAGGTTCAATATGAAAGGACATTCTTGATTGGCAATGTTTTGTATTTTAAAGAACATTTTCAAATAACTTTAGCTATTATAAATATTTTTTCAAATATACACACAAATGCTAGCATACTAAAAAATCTTGGAAGAGAATCCCTGTTTCCAGTTATGAGTATTTTTGTGTAATGTGTACAGCTATATTTGCTTATTAGTTTATTGTAGACTTTTATGCAATTTTGACCTAATGTTGAAGCCCCTTCATCTCCTGAAGAACAGAGAAATAGGTTCTTCATACAGTTGTTGACAAACATTTATCAAGTTCCTACTATGTACTAAGTAACATTGACTGACATGAGGTGTACTTGGGTATCAAAGAGGTTAAAATATTTAGATAACTGTAGAATTTGGCTCTTAGGTTCCTTATTTAAAAGAACAAAATTACAGGAAGTTACAGTAGAAGAATGAAATGTTTTATCTTTGTTACATTTGCTTATTTTGTTTCCACATTCATGGATTGTATTCTGAAAGTTGTTGATGGAATTTCTTCATAACTTTGATGATCTTGGTTTTGGAAGCATATGGAGTGCTTATTTTTGTAGCCATATGCTTTTTCACGTTATAAAACCGTGTATCATAAATTTGAAACTAGTGGTGCTATAGACATTGTCCTTTCATGTTTGCTAGTCTGTTATAGTTACGCTTTTATACTTAGCAAATAGTTTTCATATGAAGCATACTAACAATTTAACTGAATTCTTCAGGGATTAAAAGAAGAAAAGTCAGTAAAGAATTTTTTCATTTGTTCAGTAAATAAGAGCTGCTGGTAGAATTATGAAAGTGATGAACATGGAAGGATGAGTATATGATGAGCCACTTAGATTTTCCTGCTGGTCTAGAGGACTGGGCCTGGGATGGGAGGTCAAGGGGTCCAATAATGGTCAAGCTGATATGAAGCACTACTCATCAGGTGAAGTTAGCTTGAAAAAGCAATGACTTTTGCTCACGTATTTCAAAAGAATGAGGTTCAATATGAAAGGACATTCTTGATTGGCAATGTTTTGTATTTTAAAGAACATTTTCAAATAACTTTAGCTATTATAAATATTTTTTCAAATATACACACAAATGCTAGCATACTAAAAAATCTTGGAAGAGAATCCCTGTTTCCAGTTATGAGTATTTTTGTGTAATGTGTACAGCTATATTTGCTTATTAGTTTATTGTAGACTTTTATGCAATTTTGACCTAATGTTGAAGCCCCTTCATCTCCTGAAGAACAGAGAAATAGGTTCTTCATACAGTTGTTGACAAACATTTATCAAGTTCCTACTATGTACTAAGTAACATTGACTGACATGAGGTGTACTTGGGTATCAAAGAGGTTAAAATATTTAGATAACTGTAGAATTTGGCTCTTAGGTTCCTTATTTAAAAGAACAAAATTACAGGAAGTTACAGTAGAAGAATGAAATGTTTTATCTTTGTTACATTTGCTTATTTTGTTTCCACATTCATGGATTGTATTCTGAAAGTTGTTGATGGAATTTCTTCATAACTTTGATGATCTTGGTTTTGGAAGCATATGGAGTGCTTATTTTTGTAGCCATATGCTTTTTCACGTTATAAAACCGTGTATCATAAATTTGAAACTAGTGGTGCTATAGACATTGTCCTTTCATGTTTGCTAGTCTGTTATAGTTACGCTTTTATACTTAGCAAATAGTTTTCATATGAAGCATACTAACAATTTAACTGAATTCTTCAGGGGATTAAAAAGATGAACAGTTTACCATCTCTGTTGTTCAAAGATCTTGCGAAAAATAAGTGATACGAGACATACAAGTGTACTTATTTGTTTACTATGCTGTAAAAATCATCACAAACTTAGTGACTTGAAACAACACAAATCTATTATCTTACAGTTCTGGAGGGCAGAAATCCTAAGATCAAGTCCTACAGTCAGTCAGGATGTCAGCAAGTCTACATTCCTTCCGAAAGCTCCAGGGGAGACACTTTCCTTGCCTTCTCCATCTTCTAGATGCTATCTGCATTCCCTGGCTTGTGACTCCTTCCTAAACCCGTGGCATTGCATCTTCCAAGCTCTGACTTCTACTGCTATTGTCACCTCTTCTCTGGTTCTGACTCTCCTCTTTGTCTCTTACATGTATCCTTCTGATTACATTTAAGGTCTGTATGGCTAGTCAAAAATAATCTCCTCATATCAAGATCCTTAATCACATCTGCAAAGTCCCTTTTGCCATGTAAGCTAACACATTCACAGGTTCCAAAAATTAGGATGTGGAAATCTTTGGGGACCAGTGTTTTGTCTATCACAGAAGTACACTAGAATAGCTTTTACATGAAAGAGCTTAATATGGCTGGAATACATGTACATTTGGGCACAGTGTGGGTGAAAGAAGGAGGGAGTGTGTCAGAAGAGAAGGTGGAGAACGATAAAGCTGTATTACAAAGGACTTTGAATGACATGGCAGGAAATGTGAATATTATCTTAAAGGAAATCGGGAACTACTGAAGAAATTTAAGTAGCTGTGTAACAGGATTAACCTGACCAGAAAGAGCTCTGAGATCAGAGCATGGGAAAACAGGGCCAGTAGTCTGAGGGAGAAAGTCATGAATTGGGGTGACAGGAATAGGAAAGAAGAGATGGGTTTGATTGCTAATACAATATAGAATTGATAAAAAACCAGTGGCTGATTGTACAGTGGAAAGGAGGAGAGGTGGAAGGTGATTCCAGTTGTTTCTATTAAATTTAAAATTCTGTTGAGAATTAATAACTTATTTTATAATTCTAGTCTGTATTCTTACTGGACAAATACATAGGTTTTCAATATGATGGATCTTTTGTGATTGGAGTTCATACTGGCCCACTCCATGTTTGACATTCCAATATGATGGATCTTTCCTTATTTGTTTACTATGCTGTAAAAATCATCACAAACTTAGTGACTTGAAACAACACAAATCTATTATCTTACAGTTCTGGAGGGCAGAAATCCTAAGATCAAGTCCTACAGTCAGTCAGGATGTCAGCAAGTCTACATTCCTTCCGAAAGCTCCAGGGGAGACACTTTCCTTGCCTTCTCCATCTTCTAGATGCTATCTGCATTCCCTGGCTTGTGACTCCTTCCTAAACCCGTGGCATTGCATCTTCCAAGCTCTGACTTCTACTGCTATTGTCACCTCTTCTCTGGTTCTGACTCTCCTCTTTGTCTCTTACATGTATCCTTCTGATTACATTTAAGGTCTGTATGGCTAGTCAAAAATAATCTCCTCATATCAAGATCCTTAATCACATCTGCAAAGTCCCTTTTGCCATGTAAGCTAACACATTCACAGGTTCCAAAAATTAGGATGTGGAAATCTTTGGGGACCAGTGTTTTGTCTATCACAGAAGTACACTAGAATAGCTTTTACATGAAAGAGCTTAATATGGCTGGAATACATGTACATTTGGGCACAGTGTGGGTGAAAGAAGGAGGGAGTGTGTCAGAAGAGAAGGTGGAGAACGATAAAGCTGTATTACAAAGGACTTTGAATGACATGGCAGGAAATGTGAATATTATCTTAAAGGAAATCGGGAACTACTGAAGAAATTTAAGTAGCTGTGTAACAGGATTAACCTGACCAGAAAGAGCTCTGAGATCAGAGCATGGGAAAACAGGGCCAGTAGTCTGAGGGAGAAAGTCATGAATTGGGGTGACAGGAATAGGAAAGAAGAGATGGGTTTGATTGCTAATACAATATAGAATTGATAAAAAACCAGTGGCTGATTGTACAGTGGAAAGGAGGAGAGGTGGAAGGTGATTCCAGTTGTTTCTATTAAATTTAAAATTCTGTTGAGAATTAATAACTTATTTTATAATTCTAGTCTGTATTCTTACTGGACAAATACATAGGTTTTCAATATGATGGATCTTTTGTGATTGGAGTTCATACTGGCCCACTCCATGTTTGACATAAATGCCCCATTTTGGAGGAAAACCTCTCTCTTATAGTAGATCTCTCATACAGAGAATCTTTCTAAAGTCACTATTCCCTCCTCACAGTTCTTTCAGCTTTATTCCGTATGTGTTTTTCCAGTGGAGGATTGTACCAGTGGGCCTTCCTTTGCTCATTTCATTGAAATACCTCAAATGAACACAAAGGAAGGCATTTAAAAAAATTTTTTTCAGAAGGACATTTTTAAAGGTGTCATGCTTCTTTTAAAACACAGTGTAACATATGATGTAGGCATACCTACATGAATATACACATACCCACACATGCATATGTACAAATGGACACACAGCTACCTGTTTTTCACAGAACACATATCAATGAAGCACTATGTGCCAGGTGCTGAGAATTCAAAAATGGTTAGGATTTGTGATTGCCCTGCTTTTTAACATCTGTGTTTATTTACCCATCCAAATAGCTCATTGAGTACAAAAATATCTTATACATGTTTATGTATATGTCTTTTAGAATCACTGTGGTTAAAGAGTCATTTCAAAATTAGTACTCAATACATATGTGTATTTGATTGCTGGATTTAAGCACATTGATGGAATCTCATCACCGCAGTCTTATTTTCCCACAGTGATGTATGTGCATGTTATAACTTTTCTCCAATATGGAAAGTCCCTCGAAGGATGATATCTATATAGTTCAACTTCATAACCTCAATAAGCCCTTACCCAGGGCCTCCACATAGCATTCTGTGATCATTTGTCACACGAGCATATGATTACTGGAAAGTTTTTCCTCCAGAATGGAAAGAAAGGTGGAAGGAGGGATTCCATGATTGGGTGACAGGAATAGGAAAGAAGAGATGGGTTTGATTGCTAATACAATATAGAATTGATAAAAAACCAGTGGCTGATTGTACAGTGGAAAGGAGGAGAGGTGGAAGGTGATTCCAGTTGTTTCTATTAAATTTAAAATTCTGTTGAGAATTAATAACTTATTTTATAATTCTAGTCTGTATTCTTACTGGACAAATACATAGGTTTTCAATATGATGGATCTTTTGTGATTGGAGTTCATACTGGCCCACTCCATGTTTGACATAAATGCCCCATTTTGGAGGAAAACCTCTCTCTTATAGTAGATCTCTCATACAGAGAATCTTTCTAAAGTCACTATTCCCTCCTCACAGTTCTTTCAGCTTTATTCCGTATGTGTTTTTCCAGTGGAGGATTGTACCAGTGGGCCTTCCTTTGCTCATTTCATTGAAATACCTCAAATGAACACAAAGGAAGGCATTTAAAAAAATTTTTTTCAGAAGGACATTTTTAAAGGTGTCATGCTTCTTTTAAAACACAGTGTAACATATGATGTAGGCATACCTACATGAATATACACATACCCACACATGCATATGTACAAATGGACACACAGCTACCTGTTTTTCACAGAACACATATCAATGAAGCACTATGTGCCAGGTGCTGAGAATTCAAAAATGGTTAGGATTTGTGATTGCCCTGCTTTTTAACATCTGTGTTTATTTACCCATCCAAATAGCTCATTGAGTACAAAAATATCTTATACATGTTTATGTATATGTCTTTTAGAATCACTGTGGTTAAAGAGTCATTTCAAAATTAGTACTCAATACATATGTGTATTTGATTGCTGGATTTAAGCACATTGATGGAATCTCATCACCGCAGTCTTATTTTCCCACAGTGATGTATGTGCATGTTATAACTTTTCTCCAATATGGAAAGTCCCTCGAAGGATGATATCTATATAGTTCAACTTCATAACCTCAATAAGCCCTTACCCAGGGCCTCCACATAGCATTCTGTGATCATTTGTCACACGAGCATATGAATGTATTTAACTTACAGGAAATCAGTTTTATCCGAGTTCATGTTTCTCCAGAAATGGAGAATTATATTTTTTCTTTAGCTGTTGGGATGACCTGACTATTCATGGTTATCATATATGCTTCCCTCCTGGAGTTGTAATAGCTGAAGACAGAAACACTGTCGACCCTGGGAAGCGGATCTTGAGGTAGTATTTCTTTTTCTCAAAAGAGCAACCTTTCAGTTAATTCCTTGTAATGAAAAGTGCGCGGCTTTTGCCTCCTTCTTATCCGTGGAGTTTTAGCCACATGTGCACATATGTAGGTCATTCCATCAAGGAGGACTAGATGCAAGAAAGGAATCCTGAGTGGAAAGGTGCCTGCCAGGAGCAGAGCTCGAGCCAAAGCAGCTGTTCGATGCCTCCATGTGTCCCACGACAGATCAAAGCAAACCCTAGAAATTCTGGGCTATAGAAGTGGCCTGTGACATTGAGAGTGTTTTATTTTAATTCAGAACATGAATTAGTTCAATTTGGAAACTTGCACATTCATTCTGTGACTCTGTAACTGACATGCTGCTCTGCAATGAACAGTGGTGACTTACTGTTTGTTTCAAAGGCATGTTTTTGCTTCTTTGGGAGACGTGCTTGGTTTGTTTTGTTCAATTTTTAATGATACATGATTTTATTTTAAATTTCTTTGGAAACTGCTTTGTATCCTAGGGTTTTCAGCTTTCTCTGAATTGAGAGGAGGTTATTACCTTCTAAGTTTTCAATTAGGAAAACAAAACAAGTTTGGAAGCTCCGTTGGGATCTTGTAAACCCTCTCAAAGCATGTTCTGAATGAGACAATTTTTGTGCAACTAGCTCTAATTGTCTGAGATGAGACAGTCCACAGAAGCTAATTGAAGAGTGTCTCATTCTGTAGCATGCATGAGGTTAATACAACAATGACTTAGCAGTCTTATTTCCCAGTAGTATCATGTTTTCTCCAATATGGAAAGTCCCTCGAAGGATGATATCTATATAGTTCAACTTCATAACCTCAATAAGCCCTTACCCAGGGCCTCCACATAGCATTCTGTGATCATTTGTCACACGAGCATATGAATGTATTTAACTTACAGGAAATCAGTTTTATCCGAGTTCATGTTTCTCCAGAAATGGAGAATTATATTTTTTCTTTAGCTGTTGGGATGACCTGACTATTCATGGTTATCATATATGCTTCCCTCCTGGAGTTGTAATAGCTGAAGACAGAAACACTGTCGACCCTGGGAAGCGGATCTTGAGGTAGTATTTCTTTTTCTCAAAAGAGCAACCTTTCAGTTAATTCCTTGTAATGAAAAGTGCGCGGCTTTTGCCTCCTTCTTATCCGTGGAGTTTTAGCCACATGTGCACATATGTAGGTCATTCCATCAAGGAGGACTAGATGCAAGAAAGGAATCCTGAGTGGAAAGGTGCCTGCCAGGAGCAGAGCTCGAGCCAAAGCAGCTGTTCGATGCCTCCATGTGTCCCACGACAGATCAAAGCAAACCCTAGAAATTCTGGGCTATAGAAGTGGCCTGTGACATTGAGAGTGTTTTATTTTAATTCAGAACATGAATTAGTTCAATTTGGAAACTTGCACATTCATTCTGTGACTCTGTAACTGACATGCTGCTCTGCAATGAACAGTGGTGACTTACTGTTTGTTTCAAAGGCATGTTTTTGCTTCTTTGGGAGACGTGCTTGGTTTGTTTTGTTCAATTTTTAATGATACATGATTTTATTTTAAATTTCTTTGGAAACTGCTTTGTATCCTAGGGTTTTCAGCTTTCTCTGAATTGAGAGGAGGTTATTACCTTCTAAGTTTTCAATTAGGAAAACAAAACAAGTTTGGAAGCTCCGTTGGGATCTTGTAAACCCTCTCAAAGCATGTTCTGAATGAGACAATTTTTGTGCAACTAGCTCTAATTGTCTGAGATGAGACAGTCCACAGAAGCTAATTGAAGAGTGTCTCATTCTGTAGCATGCATGAGGTTAATACAACAATGATTTTGCTTCTTTGGCTTATTTGTTTGCTTTTTTTTTTTTTTTTAAATTGAGAGTTGTTTAGTCCATCCTTTCTTTCAGTACTTAGTTTTTTAAGGGGAATATTTTCTAGTTTACTTATTCTTCAGTGATAAGGTTCAGCCTTTGGGTTCACATGTAAACCCTTCTTAAATTCCTCATAGTGTTCCTAAATCTACATCCATTCTGTTGATTTAATATGGAATTAGCAAACTATTAATGACCTTGTAGCCCCTTGTGCTTTACCTACATGTGATACTGCGTTCTGTGTAATTGAATGTTTGTGTTCTGAATTACACCTGACATGTACAGAATAGTATTTATCACATTTTCTTTCCTGTGATCACCACCTGAGTGATTATATTGTTGACATATTCTAAATTAGACAAGAACATATGCTTGACTAAATTGATGCCTCACATAGAAACTTGCATATAATGAATTTTTTTTGTGTAGTTACTTTAATTTTTGATTACATTCTTTGGTTTTAGTTTTATGTTCTTTATGCTTCTCCAAATCTGTTCCTTCATGACTTAAAAAATAGACTTCTCCAAAACTGGGAAAATTATGCAGACTTCATAGCATCCTAAACAGAAGTCAGCCTTGGTATTATTGAGGGAGAATATTTAAAGTTTATAGATGCATGCCATTCCTTCTCTTATCATTCTGAATTTTATTTACTGTTTATAATATTTAATAAATGAGAAAAATAGAATCATATTAATACTTCCTTAGACGTAATTCGAAAGTTTTCCAAGAAAGCACTCTCAGGTTGTCTCTTCTACAAATCTTCTAGTGATGCTTGCTAATTCCACTAGGTGGAGGGGAGGAGAACAGTCCCAAGGAAGAGACAGCACAGGGCTGGGGAATTTTCTGAGGCCAAGTATTGAATAACTGATGATGACAGATAGAGCCTCATGTCTTCCAAACACTCCTTTCTGTTGTGCCTAGTGCTAGATTTTCCATTACACAATTTGGTCACAAAAATAAAACCATTTTCTCCTCACAGTAGAATGAGGTAGGGATCATGAAGAAGAGGATGGAAAATGTCAGTGGATCACATGGCTTAAATGTGTTTCTATTGTGAAGAAACTTTGAGAAAAAGTTCAAGACTAGGAAAAAACAATGTTACAACCAGATGTTCTAATTTAAGGAAAATATCTAGATATTCTTTGGGATTGTTTTAAAATGAGAATGCTTAGTTCATGTTGCCATGTAATGATGCAGTATATTAGTGTTCAATAAGAAATTATTAAAACTTATATTCAAACTCTTAGTTGTATTTAATGTAGATGCCTACATCTCTGGGAATTACAAAGAGAAAAAACAGCTGAGCTTGTATTAATACATACAGTGTTAATGAGAATCTGTTTTCCTTTGTATAGGAATATAAATGCATGTTCTACAGTTTCATACAGATAATTTAAATATTATTTATGTGATTATATACTTGTATATGTATATAATATACTGAAATTGGAATGGATATTAAGTGAGCTATTTACTTTTATTACGAAAAAGTAAAATAGTTTCTCAAAAAGTTTGATGTTTATTGGAAGCATATAAATATGAAGTGTTTTAAATTTCTATCCTCCTTTGTAACTGAAAACTGGTTATATTAATAGTGAAAGTGTTAGTCACTCAGTTGTGTCCGATTCTTTGAGACTGCATGGACTGTAGCCTGCCAGGCTCCTCTGTCCATGGAATGCTCTAGGCAAGAATACTGGAGTGGGTAGCCTTTCTATTCTCCGGGGGATCTTCCTGATCCAAGGATCTAACTCAGGTCTTTCACATTTTAGGTAGATTGTTTACCATCTGAGCCACTAAGGAAGCCTCCTTTTGGGATTACTATTTGTGGAAGAAGTAGGATGTTTATTTTTCCACTATTGTTGCCTTTTCTCAGCATTAAGGAATCAATGGGTAGAATGATTTTATTTCATGTTATTTTGTTCTTCAATAGCCTGATAAGTAATCTAAGAGATGGAAGAAGTAGATGGGTTTTACTTGAATAACTGATGATGACAGATAGAGCCTCATGTCCAAACACTCCTTTCTGTTGTGCCTAGTGCTAGATTTTCCATTACACAATTTGGTCACAAAATAAAACCATTTTCTCCTCACAGTAGAATGAGGTAGGGATCATGAAGAAGAGGATGGAAAATGTCAGTGGATCACATGGCTTAAATGTGTTTCTATTGTGAAGAAACTTTGAGAAAAAGTTCAAGACTAGGAAAAAACAATGTTACAACCAGATGTTCTAATTTAAGGAAAATATCTAGATATTCTTTGGGATTGTTTTAAAATGAGAATGCTTAGTTCATGTTGCCATGTAATGATGCAGTATATTAGTGTTCAATAAGAAATTATTAAAACTTATATTCAAACTCTTAGTTGTATTTAATGTAGATGCCTACATCTCTGGGAATTACAAAGAGAAAAAACAGCTGAGCTTGTATTAATACATACAGTGTTAATGAGAATCTGTTTTCCTTTGTATAGGAATATAAATGCATGTTCTACAGTTTCATACAGATAATTTAAATATTATTTATGTGATTATATACTTGTATATGTATATAATATACTGAAATTGGAATGGATATTAAGTGAGCTATTTACTTTTATTACGAAAAAGTAAAATAGTTTCTCAAAAAGTTTGATGTTTATTGGAAGCATATAAATATGAAGTGTTTTAAATTTCTATCCTCCTTTGTAACTGAAAACTGGTTATATTAATAGTGAAAGTGTTAGTCACTCAGTTGTGTCCGATTCTTTGAGACTGCATGGACTGTAGCCTGCCAGGCTCCTCTGTCCATGGAATGCTCTAGGCAAGAATACTGGAGTGGGTAGCCTTTCTATTCTCCGGGGGATCTTCCTGATCCAAGGATCTAACTCAGGTCTTTCACATTTTAGGTAGATTGTTTACCATCTGAGCCACTAAGGAAGCCTCCTTTTGGGATTACTATTTGTGGAAGAAGTAGGATGTTTATTTTTCCACTATTGTTGCCTTTTCTCAGCATTAAGGAATCAATGGGTAGAATGATTTTATTTCATGTTATTTTGTTCTTCAATAGCCTGATAAGTAATCTAAGAGATCACAGTTCTAAAGAAGTGGTTTTTTTAAATGAAATATTTTGAGGTATCCAAAGGAAAAGGGTCAATCTATTTTCTTTTTTTTTAATAATTATTTTTATTTTACAGAGTTTTGTTGTTTACAGATATGTATAATCCCAGATTATCAATCTGTTTTCTTAAGTCATATAAAATCTACTAGCTATTTGCTTTTATAATGATTGTGTGTTTTACAGAACATGCCATGAGTTATTAAAATACATGACCATTTTTTTCCTTCAAAAAGTAAAATATCTAGTAATTTTTTTTCATTTTATACCAATATATCATATAATTCTTTGAGTTGTCTGGTATGTGTTGGCTACTGTTGTAGACACTGGGAATAAAATGTTAGATGTGTTTCTCAGGGAGAGTCTAGTTTAGTGGGCTTAAATAGACAAGGTAATTTCATAATACTTAATGCTGCAAATAAAATAAAAATTGGTAGTTTGTTATTCGTCAGAAGAGGTCTCTTTGAGGAGATATCATTTGAGTTGAGACTTTATAACAAATAAAGAACCTGTTTTGTAAGAATATAGGAAAAGCTCATTCCAAGTGGAAGGAATAGTAAGTACCAGAGACATGCAGCAGGAGCAAAAAAGGACAGGTGTATAAGAAATCGAAAGGTCATTGTGGCTGACAGATAGTGACTAACAGTCATACTGTGAGTCAAAGTGAAGTTTACAAAGGCTGTAAAGCAAAGATAGGGGTTAAAGTGGAAGGACATGTTGGAGAATTAGCTCTAATGTTGTAGGTCATGATTTGGAATTTGTGTTTTATTTTCAGTGTGATGTGAAGCCACTGGAGTCTAGTAAATGGGAGAATGATAATATCTGGTTCTATTTTTTTTTTAATATTACTTTGGTTGTGGCATAAGAGTCTATTGAAGTGTTTCTAGCAAGAGAGGACACTTGCTAGGTTTAGGTTGGTAAATGAAAGATAAGAGACTTAAAGATTGATTTGGATGACAGTTTGGAGATAGAATCAGACAAGACTTAATGATGGACTAGGTGTAGAACATGAGGAATGTATAAAGAATATATACCTATATGTGTATATATGAAACTGTTTCAACCTCTGCTTCTGAAGGATGAGGTAGATGGCATCACTGACTTGATGGACATGAATTTGAGCAAACTTTGGGAGATGTAAAGGAAGGGGAGCCTGGTGTGCTACCATCTGTGGGTTTGCAAGCAGTTGCACACGATTCAGCAGCTGAACAGCAGCAACAACAGTGGAACCATTGATGGATGGCTTGCAACTTTTCGGGACAACCGAGTTCACTGTGGGGCTTTACTGAGTTGGGACCAACTAGTATATAGAGAGATTACAGTTTCAGACACAGTGAATTTGAGATGTTCATTGAAAATTCAAGTGGATTTTTTTCATAGCAAATGAAACAACAGACAAAGAATTAATCTCCAAAATCTACAAGCAACTCAGACAACTCAGCACAGGGAAAACGAACAACCCAATCAAAAAATGGGAAAAAGACCTAAAGAGACGCCTCTCCAAAGAGGACATACAGATGGCCCAAAAATACATGAAACGATGCTCAACCTCACTTATTATTAGAGAAATGCAAATTAAAACTACAATGAGATATCACCTCACACCCGTCAGAATGGCCATCTTCAAGAAATCTGCAGACAACAAATGCTGGAGAGGGTGCGGAGAAAAGGGAACCCTCTTGCATTGCTGGTGGGAATGTAAATTGATACAGCCTCTATGGAAGACAGTCTGGAGATTTCTTAAAAAACTAAAAATAGAAGCACCCTATGACCCAGCAATCCCACTCTTAGGCTTATATCCTGATGAAATAAAAACTGAAAGAAGCACCTGTACCCCAATGTTCATTGCAGCTCTCTATACAATAGCCAAAACATGGAAGCAACCTAGATGTCCATCGACGAATGAATGGATCCAGAAGCTCTGGTACATATATACAATGGAATACTACTCAGCTGTTAAAAGAAATGCAGAAGACTCAATCCTAATGAAGTGGCTGGCTCTAGAACCTATCATAAAAAGTGAAGTAAGTCAAAAAGAGAAAGACAAATACAGTATACTAACACACATATATGGAATCTAGTAGGACGGTCTTGATATCACACACTGGGAACTCATGAAAAAAAAAAAAAAGACAGAGCATAGACATAGGGACATCGTGGTGAATAAATAGGGAGGGGGAACCATGGAGGAAGTAACAAGGAAACCTATAGTGTTATGTGTGGAAAAGATAGCTAGTGTCACAGTGCTAAGGGAATAGGAGTGCTTACAATGGGTTGGGGCAAAGGTCTGGAGGGGTGGGGTGGGGGGATCTGGGTGGGTGGGGACCATGGATATGCATATGACTGATCTGGGAACATACATGTATGTGAACAACACAACTCTGTAAAACCTTTAAAATAAAGAATAAAAAAAAAAAAAAAAGAAAATTCAAGTGGATTTTTCAAGAAGTCTAATAGCTGATTGGTGGACAGGTCAATGCTAGATATCTAAGGAGTTACTGGCTTGTGAATGGTATTTAAAATTATTTGCCTAGAGGAGGTCACTCAAGCTGAGTATAAGTAGATACAAAAGATAGATATCAAAAATAGAGGTCGTGAGATGGGGCCCTAGGGTACTTCAACATTTTAAGAGCTGGCAAAGGGACTGAGATGCAAAAAAGTTAAATAGGGGAAAAGTTAACTGATTGCATGGAAGCCCAGAGTGATTAAAGAAGAAATCAAACGTATTTAGTGGAGCTGAAATGTGAAGTAACATGACAGTACAGATGAATATATGACCATTGGATTGGAACATATATGCAACTATTATTAACAGTGAAGAAAAGCAGTGAATGAACGTGAGGGAAAAGTAGAGAATAGTGACAAGGCAGAGGCTGAGGGAGCCAGCCTTGAGGTCTTATTTGCAGTATTGATGCTACACTGTAGCAAATTTCAAGTCCTCTACTGTATGTAGCATGCTGGTGGATGTCAATATGCACTATTAGGTATCTCAAGGAGACTTTGTAGGCCAAAAGGAAAAACAGAAGCATAGAGCTCAAACTATTTTAGGAAAGAAAACTAGTTAACATTAGATTGATTGAAATTTATTTCACAAACCCATATTCCTCATGCCCACTGTCCTATTAGATCTATTACGTAATGAAGAGCTGTGTTAATTATTTCTGCCACCTGCATCTAATGAAATTAGGAATGAAATTTCTGATAGGTACAGATGGCCATTTGGAAAAAAAAAAAAAAAACACCTTTTTTCTATCAGCTGGTCAAATCTCATAAGTTAGAAATGTTCAGAGAGTGAAATTAATCACCAGTCTTCTTCATAAGTATAGATAACAAGGCACAAATGACAATTTCCTCAAGCCCACGAAAAATTGTTTTATTTAGATTTCAAGCTTAAATAATAGCCAACCATGTGTTCCACACTGACATATTGTAATTTTAAGTTATGGTAGGGGTTTAACCTAGTTGAATTATTTCAATTTAAAAGGCCGATAACCCTCTCTCAGTTTAATTCAGTAAGTCTTATGCAAATACATTTTAATCTCAGGGTGAATATAAAATAAAACCAGAATATGGTATGTACTGATGAATACTAAAGCTGGCAATATTATAATGAAGCTCATAGAAAAGTTGTGGCCTATTGTAATTAATAATACGCACCTTTGATGAGTTGTAAAGCATTAATTATCCTGGCAAGGAAATAGAAAATATGTGATAATTATGGTCAAGATCCAGTTCATTTTGTGCAGATTGCTGCTACTATTCTCAGTCTGACGATTGTTGAAATCAGAACGTAGGGGGTTTTGGGAAAATGCAGGCTAGAAATTAAGGGTCCAGGTAGACCTACATGGTCGTATAAAGGGTACATGGCAGACTGGAGAAGCAAAGACAAGGTATGGTTACTTGAGGAGGTGAACGAAAAAATAAGTTGAGCTGGATTCAGTAACTAGAAATAAATAAAGACATTTATTTATTTTATTTTAATTCGATCATTGGAAATAAATAATGTTTTTTATTTTATTCTAATTCAGTCATTAGAAATAAATAAAGCCTCAGGATGAGGAGTACATTCATACCCATCTGTGAACCAAATGCAGTGGGTATCACACATCTCACTGTGGAAGCAGGAGCTGAGATAGGCAAGGTTTAAGGTCATCACAGCTGGAAGAGGATCAGAAACCTATTAAGTATTCTCTAAATAATAGTATTGAACAAAATAATTTTGAAGTCCAAAATGTCAAAAGAGGTCATCTGCTGTAACTCCCTCATGTGATGGGAAATAATTTACTTCAAGTTGTTTAGCTGATTGTGTGGCCTGTTACCTGTTGACCATCAGAGAGAGGGGGTTTTTCTATATACGAACTGTTTAGAAGCATACTGTGTGGTATAAAAAGAAGTGACAACCCTGGGTTAGAGAACAGTCTTTGTGCATTACTCCTGTAGGGTGTCAGGGGAAAAGGTAATTGTGGTCGAAGTGGCATATTTAAGTTACAGAGATCAGCAATGATACAGCTATTATAGAAAAATTAATCAAGAAAGAAAATCCTTGTGTATCCAGCTATTTAACTTTTATTAGTTTTGTCCACATGAAATGAAACAGCCTGTTATGTACAGATTGTTTAAACAAGCACTGAATTGAATTTTAGAAATCATAAGACAGCTAGATTAACCTTGCTTTTAAATTCAATTATATTGATTTGCCATGGTATCATTCTCTGCTAAATAATTTTAAAGTGTCAACCCTCTGTGTTTTGCAAAGGATGTAATTTTGTGAAAACTTAACCACATATTTTTAGATCCTTACCACTTCCTTCTCTTGAATAAAAAAGATCTGTAATATGTCTTGAGTGTTTTTTGTTTGCCGTAATGAAAAATGTCAAATTTCAGATTGGTAAAATACATCTCTCTCTGATATTAGTATTTTTTTTAATTTGAAAATCATTTTAATATTTTTATTTTTTATATTTTACAGAGTTTTGTTGTTTACAGATATGTATGTTCCCAAATTAGTCATATGTATATCTCTGGCCCCCTCACAGTCCCTCCCATCCCACCCCTCCAGGCCATTGCACAGTGCCCCTGCAGGGTCCCCTATTCCCACAGCACAATGACAATAGCTATCTTTTTCACATATGATAGTATAGGTTTCCATGTTACTCCCCCTATGCCTCCCACCCCCTGTTTATTCCCCTCAGTATCCATATGTCAGTTCTCTATGTCTGTTTTTTCATCGCTTCACTGCATGTTATCATCACCATCACTAGATTCCATATATACGTGTTAGTATACTGTACTTGTCTTTCTCTTCTTGACTTACTTCACTTTCTATAATAGGTTCTAGCTCCATCCACCTCATTAGGGCTGATTCTTCTGCATTTCTCTTTACAGTTGAGAACTACTCAATTGTATATATGTACCAGAGCTTTTGTATCCATTCATTAGTCAATGGACACCTAGGTTGCTTCCATATTCTAGCTACAGAGCTGCAATGAACATTGGGATACAGGTGCTTCTTCCAGTTTTTTTTTATTTGGCCACTTCTATTGATCTTTCATTTATTTATCTTTGTTCTTTGGCCTGTGTGGGCCTCCCATCGCAGTGGCCTCTCTCGCTGCAGTGCACTGGCTCTGGGCACATGCGCTTCAGAGCTCTGGCTAGGTAGTTGGACCCATTGGTCCAGCTGCTCCACGGCACGTGGGATCTTCCCAGGCCAGGGATCAAACCTGGCGCCCCTTGCACTGCAAGGCGGTGTCCCTACCCACTTTGATTTCATCAGGGTATAAGCCTAATAGTGGGATTGCTGGGTCATATGATGCTTCTATTTTTAGTTTTTTAAGGAATCTCCATACCGTCTTCTATAGTGTCTTATCAAATTCACCAATTACTTTTTCAAAATTTTGTGAAAACTTAACCACATATTTTAGATCCTTACCACTTCCTTCTCTTGAATAAGTCTTTTGTCTGGGGCCGTAATGAAAAATGTCAAATTTCAGATTGGTAAAATACATCTCTCTCTGATATTAGTATTTTTTTTAATTTGAAAATCATTTTAATATTTTTATTTTTTATATTTTACAGAGTTTTGTTGTTTACAGATATGTATGTTCCCAAATTAGTCATATGTATATCTCTGGCCCCCTCACAGTCCCTCCCATCCCACCCCTCCAGGCCATTGCACAGTGCCCCTGCAGGGTCCCCTATTCCCACAGCACAATGACAATAGCTATCTTTTTCACATATGATAGTATAGGTTTCCATGTTACTCCCCCTATGCCTCCCACCCCCTGTTTATTCCCCTCAGTATCCATATGTCAGTTCTCTATGTCTGTTTTTTCATCGCTTCACTGCATGTTATCATCACCATCACTAGATTCCATATATACGTGTTAGTATACTGTACTTGTCTTTCTCTTCTTGACTTACTTCACTTTCTATAATAGGTTCTAGCTCCATCCACCTCATTAGGGCTGATTCTTCTGCATTTCTCTTTACAGTTGAGAACTACTCAATTGTATATATGTACCAGAGCTTTTGTATCCATTCATTAGTCAATGGACACCTAGGTTGCTTCCATATTCTAGCTACAGAGCTGCAATGAACATTGGGATACAGGTGCTTCTTCCAGTTTTTTTTTATTTGGCCACTTCTATTGATCTTTCATTTATTTATCTTTGTTCTTTGGCCTGTGTGGGCCTCCCATCGCAGTGGCCTCTCTCGCTGCAGTGCACTGGCTCTGGGCACATGCGCTTCAGAGCTCTGGCTAGGTAGTTGGACCCATTGGTCCAGCTGCTCCACGGCACGTGGGATCTTCCCAGGCCAGGGATCAAACCTGGCGCCCCTTGCACTGCAAGGCGGTGTCCCTACCCACTTTGATTTCATCAGGGTATAAGCCTAATAGTGGGATTGCTGGGTCATATGATGCTTCTATTTTTAGTTTTTTAAGGAATCTCCATACCGTCTTCTATAGTGTCTTATCAATTTACATTCCCACCAGCAATGATACTAGTATTTCTTCTTTTTACAAAAATCCTTATCCTTTAATTGCATACGTATCTTGATTTGCTTAAGGAAATACAGAACTGCCTGGTATTAGAATTTGCCTATAATCAAATGTAGTTAAATATATATAAACCTCAGTGTGTTAAATGTATGTGTATATATACGTGTGTGTGTGTGTGTGTGTGTGTGTATTTATTCATAACATGGAATGTGCAACAAAGACAAACATGTTCTCTAAAGTTGAAAAACACAACTCAGAAGTCTGAAATCTGCTTAAGGCTAATCCTATATATACATAGGTGTCATAACACTGTTGTGAAAGTCTGTTAAGTGTCATCTTCTCAGATACTATTATTTCAGTCACACACAAGTGTTTCCCAACCCCCAAAGTTGTCACATTGCCCAGTTCAGTTTTCTTTACATTGCTCTTGGTCCTCTGAATGTATTTTCTTGATTTATGTACTTGTTTAATTTTTCACTATCCCCATTAGAATGTAAGCTAGGTTGTAGCAGGAGTTTTCCATTCTTGTTCACTTCTTCTATCCCCCACACCTGGCATATGAAAGATGCTGGATAAATATCAATGAAATTAACAATAACATTTTTCTTCATTGTAAATTTCATTAGAAAAAGAGCCAAGTCCATTTAAATTGATTTTAGAT
This sequence comes from Tragulus kanchil, assembly GCA_022376925.1. NCBI lineage: Eukaryota > Metazoa > Chordata > Mammalia > Artiodactyla > Tragulidae > Tragulus > Tragulus kanchil. The sequence goes on along the minus strand of JAIOJX010000001.1, from coordinate 104,234,369 downwards.
CGTGTTTTCATGCATCTTAATGCTCTTCATTTCTAAGTACTGCTTTCATTGCATCATCCCATAAATTTTGAAGTCATAATTTCATTTTAATTTAGTTCAAATTATTTAAAATTTTTTTCTTGAGGCTTTTTCTTTGATCATGTGTTATTTTTAACTGTGGTATTTAATTTCCAGCTATTTGGAGGTATTTTCCAGCTATCTTTGTATTGTTGATTTTCTTTCTTCGTGTAGAACCAAATTTCTGACTTTCGTGATTTCTTCCTGAAATACTTCATTTAGTATTTCTTACAAGAAACATCTGTTAGCAAAAAAGCAAAGTAAAAAAAAAAATGGAAAAAAATTGAGAAACATCTGTTGCAGGTTTTGCTTGTCAGAGAAATACTTTATTTTTCATTCCATTTTTAATTGTAATTTCACCGGATATGAATTCTAGCATGGTGGGCTTTTTTCTTTCATGCCCTTAAATATTTTACTACACTCTGTTGTGTGCGTGGATTTTTGTGAGAACTCTCCTGTAACTCTTATCATTTTTCTTATAAAAAATCCCCCACCACTCCCCACCATGACTTCTTTTGAAATTTCTCTTTTCTCTTTGGTCTTCTGCAGTTTGGATATGGTAATACCTAGATGTAGCTTTTTTACTGTGTTTTGGTGTTCACGGAGCTTCCTGAACCTATGATTTGGTGTCTGTCTTGAAGAGAATTCTTAGCCATTATTACCTCAGATATTTATTTTGCTCCATTTTTTTCCTATTCAGTTATCTGTAACCCTCAATCCTATATATACATAGGTGTCATAACACTGTTGTGAAAGTCTGTTAAGTGTCATCTTCTCAGATACTATTATTTCAGTCACACACAAGTCCAACCCCAAAGTTGTCACATTGCCCAGTTCAGTTTTCTTTACATTGCTCTTGGTCCTCTGAATGTATTTTCTTGATTTATGTACTTGTTTAATTTTTCACTATCCCCATTAGAATGTAAGCTAGGTTGTAGCAGGAGTTTTCCATTCTTGTTCACTTCTTCTATCCCCCACACCTGGCATATGAAAGATGCTGGATAAATATCAATGAAATTAACAATAACATTTTTCTTCATTGTAAATTTCATTAGAAAAAGAGCCAAGTCCATTTAAATTGATTTTAGATCGTGTTTTCATGCATCTTAATGCTCTTCATTTCTAAGTACTGCTTTCATTGCATCATCCCATAAATTTTGAAGTCATAATTTCATTTTAATTTAGTTCAAATTATTTAAAATTTTTTTCTTGAGGCTTTTTCTTTGATCATGTGTTATTTTTAACTGTGGTATTTAATTTCCAGCTATTTGGAGGTATTTTCCAGCTATCTTTGTATTGTTGATTTTCTTTCTTCGTGTAGAACCAAATTTCTGACTTTCGTGATTTCTTCCTGAAATACTTCATTTAGTATTTCTTACAAGAAACATCTGTTAGCAAAAAAGCAAAGTAAAAAAAAAAATGGAAAAAAATTGAGAAACATCTGTTGCAGGTTTTGCTTGTCAGAGAAATACTTTATTTTTCATTCCATTTTTAATTGTAATTTCACCGGATATGAATTCTAGCATGGTGGGCTTTTTTCTTTCATGCCCTTAAATATTTTACTACACTCTGTTGTGTGCGTGGATTTTTGTGAGAACTCTCCTGTAACTCTTATCATTTTTCTTATAAAAAATCCCCCACCACTCCCCACCATGACTTCTTTTGAAATTTCTCTTTTATCTTTGGTCTTCTGCAGTTTGGATATGGTAATACCTAGATGTAGCTTTTTTACTGTGTTTTGGTGTTCACGGAGCTTCCTGAACCTATGATTTGGTGTCTGTCTTGAAGAGAATTCTTAGCCATTATTACCTCAGATATTTATTTTGCTCCATCCTTTCTTTTCCTTCAGTTAATTCAGTTATCTGTAACCCATGTTGCATTGTCCTGTGGTTCTTGGGTGTTATGTTTGTTTCATATTTTTTTCTCTTTGAATTTTAGTTTGAGAAATTTCAATGGACCTGTGTTCGAGTTTAATGATTCTTTCTGGCTTTGTCGAGCTTGTTAAAGACACTTTTCATTGTCTTACAATGTTTTTGATTTTTGTATAATACTTCCATTTGATTATTTCTTAAAATTTACATCTCAATACTTACGGTCTTCATTACTCCTATGTTCTTACCTTTGTCTAATATTTTGTTTAGAGATCATAACGTGTTAGTCTTAGTTATTTTAATTCCCCCCTCTGATAATTCCAACCAGTGTGTCATATCTAAATCCCACCCCTACTGATCTTTTCTTTGTATGTTTACACTGTGTTTCTTTCTTGCATCTTAGATGCCTTGTAAATTTTTGGTGAAACCTTGACATGCTGTATCAGGTACTAGAAACTAAGGTAAATAGGCATTCTAGTATGGTAATTTATGTTAATCTGGGTAGTAGTTGATGATATTAGCTGTAGCCATAGATGCCAATGGCTCCAAATTTGTCTGGTGTCCTTGTATTTTTTTTCCCCTCTCTCCCTATTAGTTTTTCCTAAGTATTAGTCTTTAGGAAGAGTCTATGTCTTGCAACTCTTTCATTTGTTATCTATTGTTAGATTCACCCCTGATGGTGTGGTGGTGTTTAATGAGCAGGGGAGAACATTGTATAATCTTATCATTAAATCATCTTCTTTCAGTGGTCCTTTTTTGAATATGATTTTTAGAGGTGTTTCCTTAGTGTTCTAACTTCTCACCTACCCCCACTACCTTCCTTGGCTGCAGTGTTTTCTGTCTGTTTGAAACCCTCCTGTTGACTGTGTTTTATTTTTTCCCCTTAGTTGAGATAATTCATTGCACAGTTTAGGTATGAGTTGTCTGCTGGAATTATCAGTTACTGTAGACTCTTATATCCTTTGTTGGGATGGATAAAGCTGACATCAAATGCACTTTCACTCAGATCACAAAACTGACCTGAAGCCAGAAAAGAAGTTATACAGTCCCATCCTTGAAATGATCACATATCCTCCACCAGGGAGTGGTTATTGAAACCAGCTCCTTCTCAGATCTCTGGGCACAGTTGCCAGGCCCTAGTCTAGCTAAAGCTGCTTCATTTCTATGAAATGTGGTGGTGTGGTGGATCATTTACTTTGGCCCAGGCTTTTGCATGTGTCCTGATTTCTACCCTTCAGGCCTCTGAAAGGTGATTCATACACCATTATCTCTAGCCATGGTTCTATCTGTGTCCTCTTGGATAGCATCGGTGAGTGGATGCATCTCTCAGCCCATGCAGTAGTCCACATCTTAGCAAATAGGCCACTTCTTAAAGTTTGGTTTAGTCTTCAGGATCCTTTGGCAGGATTTGCTCTTAGGACCTCGCTTCCATCCTTTTATCTGTAAACCGTAGACTTGCTTGCCACCCACCATCTTTCCCTGCCTTATCTCATGTCTTTTAAGATCAAGTTTTAACTAAGTTCCTGAAATTAGAGGAATACTAATTTTCCAGTTAAACATTCAAATGTATCATCTCTCTGAGTTCAAGCTTCATTCTGTGGAGTTAATTTCCAACAAAGTAGATAGGAATCCAAGATCAGGTAGCTATAGTTGTCTCTCTTGGACCCCCATCTTTTGCCATCTTATTCTCTAATGTTTTCCTGATACTGGAAGTGTCTTTCTCAAGAATTTTGTCAAAGAATTAGTATGGTGGTACATTCCATTAGGTTTGTTTTCTGTTTAAGTTACAGGCTCCTTGATACTATCTAGTGAAATCCAGCAGAGTCTTTGTCACCTTTAAGCATTAGCAATGACTGGAGTTCTAATATTGTACCTTTAATCTTCAGGCCAAACAATCCTCCTTCCCCTTTAACTTGTTGGAAGAGTGATGTTTTATGTTTGATGAAGTTTTGATAGGAAGGAAAGGAGAGAATATGAGTGCTGAATGGAGAAAAAGTACAGGAATAGAGAAGTCAAGGGGGAGATGTTGTGGCTGGAAAGTGAAAAGCTGACATCAAATGCACTTTCACTCAGATCACAAAACTGACCTGAAGCCAGAAAAGAAGTTATACAGTCCCATCCTTGAAATGATCACATATCCTCCACCAGGGAGTGGTTATTGAAACCAGCTCCTTCTCAGATCTCTGGGCACAGTTGCCAGGCCCTAGTCTAGCTAAAGCTGCTTCATTTCTATGAAATGTGGTGGTGTGGTGGATCATTTACTTTGGCCCAGGCTTTTGCATGTGTCCTGATTTCTACCCTTCAGGCCTCTGAAAGGTGATTCATACACCATTATCTCTAGCCATGGTTCTATCTGTGTCCTCTTGGATAGCATCGGTGAGTGGATGCATCTCTCAGCCCATGCAGTAGTCCACATCTTAGCAAATAGGCCACTTCTTAAAGTTTGGTTTAGTCTTCAGGATCCTTTGGCAGGATTTGCTCTTAGGACCTCGCTTCCATCCTTTTATCTGTAAACCGTAGACTTGCTTGCCACCCACCATCTTTCCCTGCCTTATCTCATGTCTTTTAAGATCAAGTTTTAACTAAGTTCCTGAAATTAGAGGAATACTAATTTTCCAGTTAAACATTCAAATGTATCATCTCTCTGAGTTCAAGCTTCATTCTGTGGAGTTAATTTCCAACAAAGTAGATAGGAATCCAAGATCAGGTAGCTATAGTTGTCTCTCTTGGACCCCCATCTTTTGCCATCTTATTCTCTAATGTTTTCCTGATACTGGAAGTGTCTTTCTCAAGAATTTTGTCAAAGAATTAGTATGGTGGTACATTCCATTAGGTTTGTTTTCTGTTTAAGTTACAGGCTCCTTGATACTATCTAGTGAAATCCAGCAGAGTCTTTGTCACCTTTAAGCATTAGCAATGACTGGAGTTCTAATATTGTACCTTTAATCTTCAGGCCAAACAATCCTCCTTCCCCTTTAACTTGTTGGAAGAGTGATGTTTTATGTTTGATGAAGTTTTGATAGGAAGGAAAGGAGAGAATATGAGTGCTGAATGGAGAAAAAAAGTACAGGAATAGAGAAGTCAAGAGTTGGGCTGGAGGATGATGAAAACACAGAAGAAGAAACTAGTGAGCTTAAGGACAAATGTTGTCTTTTCCAAAATTGGCCTAGGGCTCTAAATTCAAATGAAAACTTAAATTTCGAATTCTACTCCTCTAGCAGTTGTGAGGCTTTGGAAAAAATGTTTGGATTCTAGAGTCCACAGTTTTTTTAAATGTGAAGTAAGAACAATAATAATACATCTCTCATAGCTTTGTTGATAATATTAGAATCATGATATATTAGTATCTGATGTATATTCAGTAATAAGTCTCAGTCATTATATTATTAGCAGTAATACTAATTATAAAGCCAAGTGTAAAGTATTAGATGTCTGAGCTTAAGATAATGCAGAGACATTTATTCAGTTATGGAATTTGATCAGATACTTTAGATCATGAAACTTAATAACTTACTGTTTAAAATGGATAACCAGCAAGCCCACTCAGTGTTATGTGGCAGGCTGGATGAAATTATCACAACATTGTTCATTGGCTGTGCCCCAATACAAATTAAAAAGTTTCTTTTTTAAAACTCTTATCTGGAATTATGATGATAAAGAAATCACCATTCTTTTTATATACTCAGTGATATTTCTAGAACTATATTGTAAATAATGATTGTGAAAGGAAGACAGAAAAAAATCAGGTTTTCCTTATGACCTTATAGTCTCCCCTCTGTCATTTCTAAGACCTTAGATACTGGATTTCATACAGTGTAACTCATGAGTCAGTAGCCATGAACTCGCAATATCTGTTTATTTACAATGGGTCACCCGTATATCAGGCAAACCTTTCAAAATGATGGATAGGAGGACAGTGTTTAGAAGCCACCAAGTTCGGAGGACAACAGGTTGTCATAATCTCCTCAAACAACACAAATTGGAGACGATTAGCAGAATCCCCAGGATTAGCAGAGCCTGACTGGAGTTCTAATATTGTACCTTTAATCTTCAGGCCAAACAATCCCCCTTTCCCCCTTTAACTTGTTGGAAGAGTGATGTTTTATGTTTGATGAAGTTTTGATAGGAAGGAAAGGAGAGAATATGAGTGCTGAATGGAGAAAAAAAGTACAGGAATAGAGAAGTCAAGAGTTGGGCTGGAGGATGATGAAAACACAGAAGAAGAAACTAGTGAGCTTAAGGACAAATGTTGTCTTTTCCAAAATTGGCCTAGGGCTCTAAATTCAAATGAAAACTTAAATTTCGAATTCTACTCCTCTAGCAGTTGTGAGGCTTTGGAAAAAATGTTTGGATTCTAGAGTCCACAGTTTTTTTAAATGTGAAGTAAGAACAATAATAATACATCTCTCATAGCTTTGTTGATAATATTAGAATCATGATATATTAGTATCTGATGTATATTCAGTAATAAGTCTCAGTCATTATATTATTAGCAGTAATACTAATTATAAAGCCAAGTGTAAAGTATTAGATGTCTGAGCTTAAGATAATGCAGAGACATTTATTCAGTTATGGAATTTGATCAGATACTTTAGATCATGAAACTTAATAACTTACTGTTTAAAATGGATAACCAGCAAGCCCACTCAGTGTTATGTGGCAGGCTGGATGAAATTATCACAACATTGTTCATTGGCTGTGCCCCAATACAAATTAAAAAGTTTCTTTTTTAAAACTCTTATCTGGAATTATGATGATAAAGAAATCACCATTCTTTTTATATACTCAGTGATATTTCTAGAACTATATTGTAAATAATGATTGTGAAAGGAAGACAGAAAAAAATCAGGTTTTCCTTATGACCTTATAGTCTCCCCTCTGTCATTTCTAAGACCTTAGATACTGGATTTCATACAGTGTAACTCATGAGTCAGTAGCCATGAACTCGCAATATCTGTTTATTTACAATGGGTCACCCGTATATCAGGCAAACCTTTCAAAATGATGGATAGGAGGACAGTGTTTAGAAGCCACCAAGTTCGGAGGACAACAGGTTGTCATAATCTCCTCAAACAACACAAATTGGAGACGATTAGCAGAATCCCCAGGATGTAGCATGCTTAGTGACCTCTCTAAACCAATTTTACCAGCCATAGCAAGCGCAGGGTAAATAACAATATGTGAACATTTAGTTTACTGTGAAACAGGAGATACATGGTTTAAACCAGAATACAAAAATGGAAAAGGTTTGGGGTCCATTTTTGGTACTGTTTTAAATATCCTTCAGTGTTGTGACTTTTTTCCCAAGTGCACATTAATAGTCACTTTATCTTAGGATTTAGGCAGATAGCTAAATAATTAATCTTCACGAGAGAGATTTCTGTTAAGCCTCTTCTAGAAGATGACCTTTTTGTAATGTTGAACTGACATATAACTGAATGATGGACGTGTCATTTACTGGCAAGCAATTTTCTCTTTTCAGTGGGGAGAGTTTTAAAATCATTGGACTTGTAAATGGTGACAGGATTGTTGGTCTAGATATGATTGAGCAGTTTAGTAATGTACATAATTATCATGACTGCCTGAAAGCTCTAGGCACCTTTTCTCTTTTGATCATGATTTCAGCTGCTGATGCCTAAATTACAAACCAAATGGTAGGAAGATAAATCATGATGCCAGAGGCATAGCTTAGTCATGCCAGCAAGCTTAAAATTGGGTTTTGTGAGGGGAGGTTGACTTACCAAAAATGGGAAAGGTTTGTGAAAGAAAAGTTTTTACCTGTTTTGAAGGCATAATTTTGGGTTTATAAAACTTTTGGGACAAGGGGGATTGGTGTTTTAGGAAGACTCATTTTTGGACATGAAATCTTTAAAAGTCACTCTTTTATTTATTTTTTTTTCAATTTCTGGCCACTTTTATTGGTCTTTCATTTATTTATTTTCATCCATCTCTGTTCTTTGGCTTGTGTGGGCCTCCCATCGCTGTGGCCTCTCCTGTAGCAGAGCACTTGCTCTGGGCACATGAGCTCCAGAGCACTGGCTCATAATTGGACACACCGGTCCAGCCGCTCCACGGCATGTGGAGTCTTCCCATGCCAGGGATCGAACAGGTGCCCCTTGCAGTGCAAGGTGGACTCTTTACCCACTGGACCACCAGGGAAGCCCTGAAAGTCTCCGTTTTAAAGAAGTATGATTAATATTATTTGAACAAACAAAGGTTGCACAGCTTAAGTGGTGTGGAGTTTTTAATTTGTAACATAACCAAATTATAGGCATAGAAAGACATTGGTTAACATTAAATGTTTTCTGTGTTATAAAACTGGCAGTAAAAATTGGCCTATTTCTATAAAATAATTTCACCAAATGAGCCATCAAGAATAAGAATTTTGTTTGTTACAGTAGTTGTGTTTTTCATGAAATGTATGGTCACAGATACATCAAATGCACTTAAATCTTGGACTCTGAAACCTGGTTAAGGCCTGAGAATTTCTCAACCCTAGTAGAGGTTCACTGTTTGTCATATGATGTAGGGCTAATAATTTATAACTTGATTCTTATAAATTTTGCATGTCCAATAGGAAGTTAACTTTCAAAGTCTCATAGAATTTTTAAGTGATTACAAGATTTACATGTAAGTTCCAAAGCTAAATAAGATGGAATTGCTTCTGACTTACAGTTTGATGCCTTGAGCAAAATCTCTGTCTTCTGAGCTTCGTTTCCCCGCAGTACTCTGGTCATCTCTGAGAAATTATAGACCAGTATTTTTGAAAATTTTGTACAGAGTTCCCATTGTGTTTGTATAAAAGGATCAATAGAAGGATTTAAACATACACCACTGTAGTTGTATTCACAATGGCTCCATGATATTTACCCCAAAGCTCCACGAACTCTGCAAAAGCCAGGAAATCAAGCTACACACCATGTCTGTGCCTACCTGTGAACTGTCTTCATCATCTTAAAACTTCTCTGATATTATATTATAAAAATAATCAATTATTGCTTTAGAGACATACAGATATGGCTGATAAAATAAATACATGCATTTTAGGATACTTTAATCCAGAGATTTGGGGGAGGGAGGAAATCTGGATATATCAGGTAATTGTTTCCTATGTGTGTTTTTATGTGTTACACATAACATGATTTGGAGCAAATGAGTTTATTTCTTCTTGCTGATTAATATTTTCTTCCTTTACTGAAGGAATTTTTCATAAATATTTGTGACAACTAAAATATCCTATAGATATTTGTAAACTTAGCAAGATTTTCGTAAGACTGTAAGCAAACTGGCTAAATCAAATACAACCATCTTAGGACAATACATACATACATATGTGCATGCTCAGTCATGTCTGACTCTTTATGATCCCATGGACTGTAGTCAGCCAGGCTTCTCTGTCTGTAGGGTTCTCCAGGCAAGATTACTGGAGTGGGTGGCCACTTCCTCCTCCAGGGAGCCTTCCTGACCCAGGGATTGAACCTGTATCTCCTGCATTGGCAGGTAGATTCTTTACTGCTTGAACTGTCGGGGAGGTCCCAATCTTAGGATAAAGTGAAGTAAAATTCAGGTCAGGTACATACTGTTATGAAGTCTAAATGCAGTCGGCCCTCTGTATCCTTGGGTTTGTCATCCTCAGTTTCAGTCAACTCTGTGTGGATTGACATTCACGGGATACTGAACCTCGGATAAGGAGGGCCCACCCCACTGTATTTGAACTTCAGATGATCCTTAAGATAATCTATGACTGCCTCTTCCCTACAATTGAGGAAACTGCTGTCTGTGGTGATGAAGTGGTATCTCTTAATGGTACATAGCTAATTGGTTGCAGAGCCTGAATTAGAATTGATTGTTGCTTTCTCTGATTTTCCTTACCTAAGTATTAATGCAGTGTAGGTTATACCACTCACTGCTTAATCCAACTTTGTTATTTCAATAGCAATGAAAGATGTTCTCACAGGGTTAACAGAAACAGTAAACAATCTGATTACTCTGCAAAAGCCAGGAAATGTAAAATTCTTCATGTGAACTGTCTTCATCATCTTAAAACTTCTCTGATATTATATTATAAAAATAATCAATTATTGCTTTAGAGACATACAGATATGGCTGATAAAATAAATACATGCATTTTAGGATACTTTAATCCAGAGATTTGGGGGAGGGAGGAAATCTGGATATATCAGGTAATTGTTTCCTATGTGTGTTTTTATGTGTTACACATAACATGATTTGGAGCAAATGAGTTTATTTCTTCTTGCTGATTAATATTTTCTTCCTTTACTGAAGGAATTTTTCATAAATATTTGTGACAACTAAAATATCCTATAGATATTTGTAAACTTAGCAAGATTTTCGTAAGACTGTAAGCAAACTGGCTAAATCAAATACAACCATCTTAGGACAATACATACATACATATGTGCATGCTCAGTCATGTCTGACTCTTTATGATCCCATGGACTGTAGTCAGCCAGGCTTCTCTGTCTGTAGGGTTCTCCAGGCAAGATTACTGGAGTGGGTGGCCACTTCCTCCTCCAGGGAGCCTTCCTGACCCAGGGATTGAACCTGTATCTCCTGCATTGGCAGGTAGATTCTTTACTGCTTGAACTGTCGGGGAGGTCCCAATCTTAGGATAAAGTGAAGTAAAATTCAGGTCAGGTACATACTGTTATGAAGTCTAAATGCAGTCGGCCCTCTGTATCCTTGGGTTTGTCATCCTCAGTTTCAGTCAACTCTGTGTGGATTGACATTCACGGGATACTGAACCTCGGATAAGGAGGGCCCACCCCACTGTATTTGAACTTCAGATGATCCTTAAGATAATCTATGACTGCCTCTTCCCTACAATTGAGGAAACTGCTGTCTGTGGTGATGAAGTGGTATCTCTTAATGGTACATAGCTAATTGGTTGCAGAGCCTGAATTAGAATTGATTGTTGCTTTCTCTGATTTTCCCTTACCTAAGTATTAATGCAGTGTAGGGTTATACCACTCACTGCTTAATCCAGCTACTTTGTTATTTCAATAGCAATGAAAGATGTTCTCACAGGGTTAACAGAAACAGTAAACATGTATTAGTCAGGGTTTTATCAGGAAAGCAGGAGCCATTCCAGGTTTTACAGATTGGAAGAGATTCACGTCAGGGGATTAGAAGATTGTACAACCATTGGAAGGGTTGAAGACAGAGAGGTCAGGGAAGCTACTATTGAAGTTCATGAAATCAGAACATTGGATGGGAGGGAAGTCATCACTGATTATCTGTGAACTCAAGCAGGTGATTCACAGGGTGAGTTCACTCAGGAGCTGCTGCAGCTCCACACCTGCCATCTGATTTCGCAGCAACTGCTGTGTAGACTAATGGCCTGTCGTTCTGTTCAACCCCCAAATCAAGTGCAAATGCCTCTAATTGGCTGAAACAACCCAGACACATAGAGGGAAAGGGATTCTAGAAAATTTACCTACAGGTTTCCCCTTGTCAAGCAGTGGAGATTACAAAGGCGCCATGATGATGCCGAGTTGACAATAAGCAACGTATAATCCAGCACAAAAAGATGACACTTAAAGCTGTTAAGCACAGAAAATTGTTCAGTAAAGGATTAAAAAAGAAATATGACTAAAGCCCTCTCCTGTCTTCTTTTAAATTTAAAAACTAACTTGGGACTAAATGGAGGTGTTTTACCCAATTAAAAACTATCTCAATTGGAAAGGTCAACTATACTGTAACTTAGGTGTAATTAATGCATGTGCATATATACTTAAGAAAGAGAAATTGTGTTGTATTTCATATTATTTGTGGAATTATTTTTTCCTGAACATTTTAGCTTTTTGGGGTTTTGCATCCTCAGTTTCAGTCAACTCTGTGTGGATTGACATTCACGGAACTGAACCTCGGATAAGGAGGGCCCACCCACTGTATTTGAACTTCAGATGATCCTTAAGATAATCTATGACTGCCTCTTCCCTACAATTGAGGAAACTGCTGTCTGTGGTGATGAAGTGGTATCTCTTAATGGTACATAGCTAATTGGTTGCAGAGCCTGAATTAGAATTGATTGTTGCTTTCTCTGATTTTCCCTTACCTAAGTATTAATGCAGTGTAGGGTTATACCACTCACTGCTTAATCCAGCTACTTTGTTATTTCAATAGCAATGAAAGATGTTCTCACAGGGTTAACAGAAACAGTAAACATGTATTAGTCAGGGTTTTATCAGGAAAGCAGGAGCCATTCCAGGTTTTACAGATTGGAAGAGATTCACGTCAGGGGATTAGAAGATTGTACAACCATTGGAAGGGTTGAAGACAGAGAGGTCAGGGAAGCTACTATTGAAGTTCATGAAATCAGAACATTGGATGGGAGGGAAGTCATCACTGATTATCTGTGAACTCAAGCAGGTGATTCACAGGGTGAGTTCACTCAGGAGCTGCTGCAGCTCCACACCTGCCATCTGATTTCGCAGCAACTGCTGTGTAGACTAATGGCCTGTCGTTCTGTTCAACCCCCAAATCAAGTGCAAATGCCTCTAATTGGCTGAAACAACCCAGACACATAGAGGGAAAGGGATTCTAGAAAATTTACCTACAGGTTTCCCCTTGTCAAGCAGTGGAGATTACAAAGGCGCCATGATGATGCCGAGTTGACAATAAGCAACGTATAATCCAGCACAAAAAGATGACACTTAAAGCTGTTAAGCACAGAAAATTGTTCAGTAAAGGATTAAAAAAGAAATATGACTAAAGCCCCTCTCCTGTCTTCTTTTAAATTTAAAAACTAACTTGGGACTAAATGGAGGTGTTTTACCCAATTAAAAACTATCTCAATTGGAAAGGTCAACTATACTGTAACTTAGGTGTAATTAATGCATGTGCATATATACTTAAGAAAGAGAAATTGTGTTGTATTTCATATTATTTGTGGAATTATTTTTTCCTGAACATTTTAGCTTTTTCTTTTTTTTCTAAGAAGAGCGATTCATTGTAACATTCATAGGTTCTGGGGATTGGAGGGCCATTTTTCAGCTTCTGCTTAACTTGTAGTTCCAATACCATTCTCTCAAATTGCAAAGTTTTTTCTTAGGTTGCTCAACGATAGAAATTTCTCAGAAGACTAATAGCTTCTAAACAATTACAAATGTACACAGAAATCCAGACTTGCATGGTAAAGCAGTATATTTTAATATGGGCCTTTTAGAGTGGAGATATTTTGCCTATGCAAAAAGAAACTTTTCTTCCCCCTTGCAAGCAGTATTACTGATATTCCCTAGCCCTGCTTTATCTCTAAGCCTCACCATACCCCTGGCTTTCTGAGGCCTCAGGATAAGGTAATTGATGGGTTGTGCATCTGAAGATGACATTTGCTCCAGGATGGGGGTGCAGAAATTGGGTGAGGTTTAGTGATGCAAGGAGGCATCTCTTTCACATTGTATCACTTAGCATGCATTTGATCAAAAGAAATGGAAAATCCACATCAAACTGGCTTAAATTATGACAGAAACGAATAGGCTTATCATTTAACCAGTATACACAGATGTAGGGTAAGCTTGAAGTACAGTTCATATTTTGAGTCAGAGGTTTTTTTTTTTTTTAATTTTGGCCTCTTTTATTTATTTATTTTCATCCATTTTTATTCTTTGGTCTGTGTGGGCCTCCCATTGCAGTGGCCTCTCTCACTGCTGAGCACCGGCTATGGGCGCATGTGCTCCAGAGCACTGGCTCATAATTGGACACAATGGTCTAGCCACTCTGTGGCACGTGGGATCTTCCCATGCCAGGGATCAAACCGGTGCCCCCTGCACTGCAAGGTGGAATCTGTACCCACTGGACCACCAGGGAAGCCTGAGCCAGAAGTTTTGATAGCATTTTGTCTCCTTCTTCTTTTAAATTTAAAAACTAACTTGGGACTAAATGGAGGTGTTTTACCCAATTAAAACTATCTCAATTGGAAAGGTCAACTATACTGTAACTTAGGTGTAATTAATGCATGTGCATATATACTTAAGAAAGAGAAATTGTGTTGTATTTCATATTATTTGTGGAATTATTTTTTCCTGAACATTTTAGCTTTTTCTTTTTTTTCTAAGAAGAGCGATTCATTGTAACATTCATAGGTTCTGGGGATTGGAGGGCCATTTTTCAGCTTCTGCTTAACTTGTAGTTCCAATACCATTCTCTCAAATTGCAAAGTTTTTTCTTAGGTTGCTCAACGATAGAAATTTCTCAGAAGACTAATAGCTTCTAAACAATTACAAATGTACACAGAAATCCAGACTTGCATGGTAAAGCAGTATATTTTAATATGGGCCTTTTAGAGTGGAGATATTTTGCCTATGCAAAAAGAAACTTTTCTTCCCCCTTGCAAGCAGTATTACTGATATTCCCTAGCCCTGCTTTATCTCTAAGCCTCACCATACCCCTGGCTTTCTGAGGCCTCAGGATAAGGTAATTGATGGGTTGTGCATCTGAAGATGACATTTGCTCCAGGATGGGGGTGCAGAAATTGGGTGAGGTTTAGTGATGCAAGGAGGCATCTCTTTCACATTGTATCACTTAGCATGCATTTGATCAAAAGAAATGGAAAATCCACATCAAACTGGCTTAAATTATGACAGAAACGAATAGGCTTATCATTTAACCAGTATACACAGATGTAGGGTAAGCTTGAAGTACAGTTCATATTTTGAGTCAGAGGTTTTTTTTTTTTTTAATTTTGGCCTCTTTTATTTATTTATTTTCATCCATTTTTATTCTTTGGTCTGTGTGGGCCTCCCATTGCAGTGGCCTCTCTCACTGCTGAGCACCGGCTATGGGCGCATGTGCTCCAGAGCACTGGCTCATAATTGGACACAATGGTCTAGCCACTCTGTGGCACGTGGGATCTTCCCATGCCAGGGATCAAACCGGTGCCCCCTGCACTGCAAGGTGGAATCTGTACCCACTGGACCACCAGGGAAGCCTGAGCCAGAAGTTTTGATAGCATTTGGTCTCCAGTTTTATTCCTCTGTGATTGATTGGCTCTGTTCCCTGTTTTCCCCTTCTCTCCATGCCATTGGTTTGTTCTGGGATGATACAGGATTCACTTGGAAAGTACCAACATGTGCACTGGAAGAGTTTCTTTCAGGAGGTCGCCATCATGCACACCGAAGCACTCCTCAAGAAAACTTCATCTGCAGTGTTACAAGACCGCAGTTATGTTTTCCTTGATCGTCTTTGTATTTATTCTCTGTAAACAGATTGATAATGACCTCTTAGATCAGGGGCTAATGAACTGTAGCCTGTGGGCCTCATGTGGCCCACAGCCTTTTTTTGTGCAGCCCATGGGCTGAGAATGCTTTTTACTTTTTTTTAAAGGGTTTTTAAGGGGTGGGGGGTGGAGGGAGGTGGGAAGAGGGCTTCCCTGGTAGCTCAGTGGTGACGAGCTTGCCTGCCAGTGCAGGAGACACGGTTTCCATCCCTGATCCAAGAAGATCCCACATGCTGTGGAGCAATTAAACTCGTGTGAGCCACAGCTATGGAGCCTGTGCTCTGGTGCCTCAGAGCCACAACTATTGAGCCCATGTGCCGCGCCTGTGAGCCCTAAAGCCTGAGTTCCACTAGAGAAGTCACTGCAACAAGAAGCCTCCTCACCTCAGCCAGAGAGTAGCCCCTATTCCTTGCAACTAGAGAAGAGCCTGCAGCAGCAGTGAAAACCCAGAATAGTCAAATATAAATAAATAAATATTTTTTAAAAAAGAATATGTTACACAGACTTTATGTGGCCCACAAATCCTAAAATATTTACATATTTACTGTTAGGCTCTTTATAGCAGAAAGTTGTCAAAGCCTATTTAACCCCATTATGTGATGGGAAAAAACCCTCATTACTATCACATTCCTCTTGTAGTTAGTGTAATTCCTTCCATGTAGCACTCTGTAAAGTGTTTGCCCATCTCCCCTCTGAGGTCAAGTTTCCCTCTGTTATTTGAAGAGAAGGTGTTGCCAGGGAAATTTTTTAATTAATTTAGGAAGGGGAAGACCTGCATGTGGTAGGAAGAGAGAGAATGAAACTTCTCACTAATGTCAAAGGAAATGAGTACTGAAAGGACTTTTTGAGAATGTCTTGTTCAGTAGCATCTTGTTCTAGGAGGGAAAATATCATCAGAGCATGAAAGAGGTTTGACCAAAGTCATAGTCAGCTGGTAAGAATAATCATCAGGGCCCAGTACTGTGGTCCAGTACCATTTCCACCAACTCCCATTAGTTTTTCTGAATTTTCGTCTTTGACTTACAGCCAACTGAGGCTACACTCAGCAGCTGTCTGCTTGCCAGGACTGTCCCAAACTGCCTTTTTAACTTGGGAATTTCCCAGCAGTTCATAGTTCGTGGAGGAAAGAGTGATCCAGAACTTCCTTAAAGGGATATTCTCTTTCACTGTGCTTTATCTTTGTCAGTACACCGCATAAATCCTCTTGAAATGTCCCCCCTCTTCTAATACTGTGTCCATGTTCTTCCCCAGTCGTTATATATAACAGCAGGCATAGCTTCATTTACACATCACTTTTCTGCTTTCTAGGATAATTCCATGATATTCTCTCATTTATTTATGAATAATGACAGAAAATTTACCAGATGATGATTGTACCTTCTTTATTGTTTACTCAAAGATTATCAGTGACCTGGTCAAGTCCTTAGATTTATCAGTTTACTCAGATTTCATTCTCATTCTAACTTACCTAGCTTCCCAGTTGAGATACCTACTATGATACTGCCATCTCTAAACTTGCCTTCTGATTCTTTGGTTAGTTTCTTTCTTCCTAGCCTTGGCTCGAATTCCTCCTTCCACCCTCTCATTCCCCACTGTTACTGTTGCAAAATATTTACATATTTACTGTTAGGCTCTTTATAGCAGAAAGTTGTCAAAGCCTATTTAACCCCATTATGTGATGGGAAAAAACCCTCATTACTATCACATTCCTCTTGTAGTTAGTGTAATTCCTTCCATGTAGCACTCTGTAAAGTGTTTGCCCATCTCCCCTCTGAGGTCAAGTTTCCCTCTGTTATTTGAAGAGAAGGTGTTGCCAGGGAAATTTTTTAATTAATTTAGGAAGGGGAAGACCTGCATGTGGTAGGAAGAGAGAGAATGAAACTTCTCACTAATGTCAAAGGAAATGAGTACTGAAAGGACTTTTTGAGAATGTCTTGTTCAGTAGCATCTTGTTCTAGGAGGGAAAATATCATCAGAGCATGAAAGAGGTTTGACCAAAGTCATAGTCAGCTGGTAAGAATAATCATCAGGGCCCAGTACTGTGGTCCAGTACCATTTCCACCAACTCCCATTAGTTTTTCTGAATTTTCGTCTTTGACTTACAGCCAACTGAGGCTACACTCAGCAGCTGTCTGCTTGCCAGGACTGTCCCAAACTGCCTTTTTAACTTGGGAATTTCCCAGCAGTTCATAGTTCGTGGAGGAAAGAGTGATCCAGAACTTCCTTAAAGGGATATTCTCTTTCACTGTGCTTTATCTTTGTCAGTACACCCATAAATCCTCTTGAAATGTCCCCTCTTCTAATACTGTGTCCATGTTCTTCCCCAGTCGTTATATATAACAGCAGGCATAGCTTCATTTACACATCACTTTTCTGCTTTCTAGGATAATTCCATGATATTCTCTCATTTATTTATGAATAATGACAGAAAATTTACCAGATGATGATTGTACCTTCTTTATTGTTTACTCAAAGATTATCAGTGACCTGGTCAAGTCCTTAGATTTATCAGTTTACTCAGATTTCATTCTCATTCTAACTTACCTAGCTTCCCAGTTGAGATACCTACTATGATACTGCCATCTCTAAACTTGCCTTCTGATTCTTTGGTTAGTTTCTTTCTTCCTAGCCTTGGCTCGAATTCCTCCTTCCACCCTCTCATTCCCCACTGTTACTGTTGCAAATTATCACACACTTAGTGGCTTCAAAGAACACTTTTTGTATCTTTTTCTTTGGAGGTTAGAAGTATAATAATGGTTTTATAGGCTAAAATCCAGGTATCAACAGAGCTTTGTTCATTCTGGAAGCTTTAAAGGAGGAATCTGCATCCTATCCTTTTCCAGGATCTAAAGGCTTCTGGTGTATCTTACCTTGTGGTGTCTTCTTCCATCTTTAAAGTGTATCACTCCAGCCTTCGCTCCTGTCATCACATCTCCGTTTTGTGACTTTGACCCTCTCGGTTCCTTCTTAGAAAGACCTGTATGACCACATTGAACCCATCAGAATAGTTGAGAATAATTTTGCTATTTCGAGATCCTTAACCACATATGCAAAGCCCTTTTTTGCCATAGAATATGTAAATTTTCATCCAGAATTAGGATGTAGGCATTTTTCTGCCTCCATCACTTAGGTTTCTACCGTAGGTTCTCAGCTCCATTTGATTTTTCAGTGTTAGGGGCACCCTTTGCCTCTTTTTAAAAACATGTAAATTATCTTCCATAAGTATGCCTGGATTCATAAAGGTTATTCTCTTGCATCTCAAACTCATTATCTGCAAAACTATTCAAATTTATGCTTACTTCATTTCACGTGCACCTCAGTTTAAGTTCATATTGCTTCTTGAATAGGATTCCATTAAAAAAATATCCTGTGACCCTTGATTTCATCATCTGAACTATCAACATCCTCTGAAAGTAGTCTAAATTACCTTCCTTTGCTTTGTGTTTTACATACTTTTATAGTATCTTGTCCTGTCCTCTTACCACCACTTAAGGGACAAAAAACACATGCTCAAATTTCTAACTCCTAAGTGCTACCTGTATGTTTTGTACAAAGAAAATACTCAATAATCATATTACCATGACCTTCTTTAAAGTTACAGAGTCCAGGGCTGCACTGATTTAAGACCTGTGTTGAAGGATTTAGTTGCCAGGAAAATGCCTAAATGAATGATTCCTGAATTTTCCACTGGAAGACTGTTTTTCTGACCCTAGCACACATCTTTTGACATAGCCTCTGAATTATTGTTGAAATACTAAGCACTATATCTTTTCTTTGTGTATTCATTAATCACACCCAAATTAACTTGGAAGCACTCTGCCAAATGTTAGGAAGTGTATGAAGATGTCTGTGTTGAAGTGACTTATCTTCTGTAGTCTTCTATAGAAATCTTCTAGATAGTCTTCTCTAGTGACTTCTGAAAGGCACATTATAATGTGACTTTTCTAGCTAGTCAGCTGTAGAACTCTATAGCCTTTAGCATGCTTGTGAAACTCTTGAAAGCAATTAGAACAGTATCTGGCTGAACTCAGCTCCTTAACAGTACTAAGAATACTTTGGTGAGGCCAAGGAGAACTTGATAGATGTCAGGATAGTTCTTTTAAAATGTTTTGTTTTATAGTTATTAGAAATGAAGTTGCCATCAGGAAACATGAGTATTTCTATGCTTCAGGAAGGTGGGCATGATTATCAGGCATTGCCTTTGATGAAGAATGGCACAAGAGCATGAGACCTGACAGAGCTCTCTCTGAGGATTTTTGATACAGTGTTAACATCATGATGCTTGCAGTATGAATAGAAAGTTGAGGAAATTAACTGCTTCTTTCACTTGAGTATCTATGCAAATTTTAGAATATGCTATTTCTTGTGGTGACGGGTATGTTTCCCCAGACTTCAAAATTGCCTATGTCAGTCATTTTTCGTTTTACTGTGGAAGAACAATATTTGATTTCTTACACTCAAGGGGCTTGGTTCAGGAGAGAACCAAGATGGTGGAGTAGAAGGACGTGCACTCATCTTTTCCTGCAAGAGCACCAGAATTGCAACTAGCTGCTGAAAAACCATTGACAGGAGGATGTTTGATCCCACCAAAAATAAAAAAAAAAAGATACCCCATATCCAAAAGTGAAAGAGAAGCTGCAACAAGATGAAAACAACAAAATTCTGTGAAACAATTATCCTTCAATTGAAAAAATAAAAAAGGCTAAGTGGTTGTTGTGGTGCCATTTCATTTGACAGTGTATACCAGCATATTTAAGACTCTTTAACATTTCAATATATGACATATATTTAAATAAATAAGACTTCAGATACTGAAGTTGTGCTTTTGAATAGCTAGATTGGATTTCTGATAATAAGCAGTGAATAATAATTGGTTGTGTTAGTATCTTGAATACACTAGCAGTGACTCATAGGTTTTTTTGGATTCTTGTAAACCTATGGATGTTCAAGAATTTCTGATTTTCAAATAATTTGAATTGGTAAGACTCTGAATTGAGTGACATACATTAATGAGACTTGAATTTCAACTTCCCTGAGTATTGATACTATATTCCTTCATGAAAATACAAAAGTAGAGCAATGCTGAGGGAGAATGAATTTGGTTATTTAGAGGTACAAATCACCAGTATTAAACTCTCATGAAAATCACCTTCTAAATTTATTGGTTCAAAATTTTTCTGTATGGTTAAGAATTTATCGTATTCAGAAACTAGAATCTTACTTGACTTGCCATATACAAAGAAATACATTAGTTGTATACATTCAAGTATTAAAATTCAGTTATTAAAATTCATTAATATTGGAGACAAGCTTACCTTCACTGTAAGAGAGCAGTGGATATGAGGAGGGAGGGAGAAAGAGAGCTGAGACATTTCCCATAACAGTTTATTTGCATATTCAGGTAATTTGAGAGGCAACCGAATTGTAAGAAGCAGGCTTGTGGTCTTAAATCTCTGAGATGATTATCAGTGTAAATGTTGAAGAAGAGAAGTGTGGGTAATTAAATGGAATTTGTTTGAACATAGACAATTTTTACTTTGACTGTTGAAGTTTCTATTTGTGCAAAATAAAAAAGAAATCATAGGCTTCCCTGGTGGTCCAGTGGGTAAAGAGTTTGCCTTGCAGTGCAAGATCCCACGTGCCACGGAGTGGCTGGTTGGGTTTGTCCAATTACAATACAAGTCAGCACTCTGGAGCACATGTGCCAAGAGCCAGTGCTCTGCAACAGGAGAGGCCACTATGATGGGAGGCCCAAACAGGTCGAAGAATTAAGATGGATGAAAATAAATAAATAAAGGACCAATAAAAGAGGCCAAAATTAAATAATAAATCACTCATTAGGATACTTTCTAAGAAGATTTTTACATGCCCCACATATTCATGCTCAGTATTTATATATTTGGAGCATAAAGATTTGATTTAGCTATGTATTTTCATTTAAATGACCCCTACTTTCTTAAATTCCTAAATACATTGTCTAAAATGCTGAATTCTTAACTACATTTATAGTTAAGCTTTTAAGCTGAAACATAACAGTTGTATGTATTAATATATAGGAAAATTGGTTGATTTGTTATCAACCAAAGATTAGTAGTCTAATCAAGACTAGATTGGACTAGATTGGACTCATTATGAAATTTCACACATGGGATCAAAAATAGAATGTTTCCAAATAACATTTAATAGGAAGTTAGGAAGAGATTTTGGTATAGGCTATGAAAAGGTTTTCTTCTGACTTGATTACCTTATTTCCTCATTCATACAAAGAACCCCCCAGTGTCTTAATCTTTTTTTTTCTGAAATTTTAACAATTAAATTTTGCCTTCACCTACAGTAGCTTTGAAGAAGATTTATATTATGCGGTAGCTATTTGTCTGTTTAATTAATTTTTCCTGTCATCAGTATTGGAAGCGTTTATTCATTTGTTAGTACTTGCAGCAAAGATGAAGTTAGAGAAGTAATTAAGATGTTGGGTTGTTTTGCTCTCCTATAAATATTGAATGTCATTAACACTTTAGTATCTTATCTATTAGCTTAATTAAGAGTTGAATTATTTTAAGCAACAGTTGTATATTTTACTGGTTCTAAAAGTTTGATCTACCTGTTAAATACAGTTTTATTGTCATGTACTGCCTCACATTGTTTTCTGTAATAATGCCTTTGTGTATAGCTTCTTTTGACACTAAAATTTTGCAAAGATCTGAAGTGTTTCCAATGTATATGTATTTCATCAGTTTGCTTTTCTATTTTGGTCTGTAACTAGATCTTAGATTAGTCTGTATGTTTACTGATACTAGTCATTTTACCACTTTTAATTGCATCCAGGGCTTCCCTGGTTGCTCAGTGGTAAAAAATATGCCTGGCAAGCAGGAGACACTCGTTTGATTCCTGAGTCTGGAAGATTCTCTGGAGAAGGGAATGGCAACCCACTCCAGTATTCTTGCCAGGGAAATCCCATGGACAGAGGAGCCCTGTGGGTAACAGTCCATGAGGTCACAAAGAGTTAGCTATGACTAAGTGACTAACACTTTCATTTTCTTTTTTCTGGAGTCATGGTTTCTGTGAAGCAAATTTTACATTTTTATGGGAAATCCTGGGTTTAGCTGACATTGATAAGTCAATATAGTCAATAAGTATATAGTCAAAACCATGTCCTGATTTCACTTTTCTAAATTGAGAGATAGCCTTTGAATTAGTCATTGCAGACCACCAGCCAATGAGTTTGTACAAAAAGGACATCAGTCAAAGTCAGCTGTTAATGTAAGGAAATTAAAATGTCCACTATCATCTTTAAATTAGATCCTAGTATATGAACATCTCACTTCATAAACATGAATTTCCATCACAGTGAAATATCTATCAAGATAGTGCTGGTAATGGATGTTCTTCTCATTCAATTTTTTTTTTTTTAAAGATTTATTTATTTATTTACTTTGGGCGGGGGTCGGGTTGGGGAGGGAGGGGAGTGGGCGGGCCGCTTCTGTTGGTCTTTTATTTCTCTATTTTCATTCGTCTTCGTTCTTTGGCTCCTGTGGGCCTCCCATCGCGGTGGCGTCTGTCGTTGCAGAGCACAGGCTCTGGGCACATGCGCTCCAGAGCTCCGGCTCGGTGATTGGACACATCAGTCCAGCCGCTCCACGGCACATGGGATCTTCCCAGGCCAGGGCTCGAACCAGCGCCCCTTGCACTGCAAGGTGGTGTCCTTACCCACTGGACCACCAGGGGAAGCCCCCAAATATTTTTTAATATAACACTTTTCTAGCATAATAAAATAATACAGCATATGAAAAGCTTATTTCCATGTGCTTATTTATCATTTGTGTGTCTTCCTGAAGAAATGTCTTTTAGAATTCTTTGCCCATTTTTTATCTGGGTTGGCTTGAAAGATTATTTAAAACACATCCTGATTAGAAATCCCTTACGAGGAATGTGTTTTGCAAGTATTTTCTCTCAACTGTGTGTGAATTTTTTTTTTTTTTTGATGGTGTTCACGGAAAATTGCAAGATTTTTATTTTTCGTGATACCCAGATTATTTTTTTCTTTTTTTGTCGTGGTTTGTGTCATATATAACAAACCATTTCCTTGTCCAATATATTGGTGATTTACATCTGTACTTTCTAACTTTCTATAAGTTTTATAGTTTCAGCTTTTATACTTGTTCCTGGATATCCATGGGAAATTGGTGATAGAATTCCCGCCCATGCCCTAGATCATATCAAATGGTATAGTGTTTGCATATAACCCATGTAATCTCCCTATACTTTAAGTCATTGCTAGATTAGTCACAATACCTGCTACAATGTAAATAGCTGTAAATACTGGGTAAACACTATGGGAATAGTTGCCAGCTTGTGGCAATTTTAAGCTTTGATTTTTCAAACATTTTGGAATTTTTTTGAAATATTTTTTATCTTCAGTTGGGTGAGTCCATGCAGAACCTGCAGATACAGGGGACCGACTGTATTTACAGTTAACTTTCGGATGTGATATGAAGTAGGGATGCAAATTCATTCTTTTGTGCATAAATACTCAGTTGTCCTTGGGTCGTTTGTTGAAAAGACTATTTTCTTCCCTCACTGAATTATCTCTGTGCCCTTGTCAAAAATCGTTTAACTGTAAATCTTGAGGTCTGTGTTAGGGCTCTCAGTTTCATCCCATTGACCTGAATGTCTGTTCTAATGCCAGGACCACACTCTCTTTCATGTGGTGGCTTTTCAGTAAGCTTCGAAATTTTGAACTAAGAGTTTGACAACTTTGTTCTTCCCAGAATTATTTTTTTCACTGTTTTCCTTGCATTTCCATATCAGTTTTAGTCAAAGCTTCTGTCAGTTTTTAAAAGGAAAGCTATGATTTTGATAAAGACTGCTTTTGACAGTGTTGTCTTCCTGAAGAAATGTCTTTTAGAATTCTTTGCCCATTTTTTATCTGGGTTGGCTTGAAAGATTATTTAAAACACATCCTGATTAGAAATCCCTTACGAGGAATGTGTTTTGCAAGTATTTTCTCTCAACTGTGTGTGAATTTTTTTTTTTTTTTGATGGTGTTCACGGAAAATTGCAAGATTTTTATTTTTCGTGATACCCAGATTATTTTTTTCTTTTTTTGTCGTGGTTTGTGTCATATATAACAAACCATTTCCTTGTCCAATATATTGGTGATTTACATCTGTACTTTCTAACTTTCTATAAGTTTTATAGTTTCAGCTTTTATACTTGTTCCTGGATATCCATGGGAAATTGGTGATAGAATTCCCGCCCATGCCCTAGATCATATCAAATGGTATAGTGTTTGCATATAACCCATGTAATCTCCCTATACTTTAAGTCATTGCTAGATTAGTCACAATACCTGCTACAATGTAAATAGCTGTAAATACTGGGTAAACACTATGGGAATAGTTGCCAGCTTGTGGCAATTTTAAGCTTTGATTTTTCAAACATTTTGGAATTTTTTTGAAATATTTTTTATCTTCAGTTGGGTGAGTCCATGCAGAACCTGCAGATACAGGGGACCGACTGTATTTACAGTTAACTTTCGGATGTGATATGAAGTAGGGATGCAAATTCATTCTTTTGTGCATAAATACTCAGTTGTCCTTGGGTCGTTTGTTGAAAAGACTATTTTCTTCCCTCACTGAATTATCTCTGTGCCCTTGTCAAAAATCGTTTAACTGTAAATCTTGAGGTCTGTGTTAGGGCTCTCAGTTTCATCCCATTGACCTGAATGTCTGTTCTAATGCCAGGACCACACTCTCTTTCATGTGGTGGCTTTTCAGTAAGCTTCGAAATTTTGAACTAAGAGTTTGACAACTTTGTTCTTCCCAGAATTATTTTTTTCACTGTTTTCCTTGCATTTCCATATCAGTTTTAGTCAAAGCTTCTGTCAGTTTTTTTAAAAAGGAAAGCTATGATTTTGATAAAGACTGCTTTTGACAGTGTTGTCTTTTGATCCATAAACTTGGGATATTTTTACATTTATTTAGGTTTTTAAAAATTCTTTCAACAAATATTTTGTTGTTTTCACTATCCAAGTCTTATACTTCCTTTGTGAAGTTTATTCCTAAGTGTTTTGTTATTTTTGATACTATTGTAAATGGGATTCCTTTTTAAAATTTCGTTTTCAGATTCTCATTACAAATGCATGGAATCAAGTAGGTTGTTGTATATTGATCTTGACTCTTGTACTCTTGCTGAACTTGTTTATTATTTCCAATGGTATTTTTTTCTCTGTGTTGAGACTGTCTTAGGATTTTCTTTATATAGAAATCGTGTCATCTACAAATGATGGCCCTTTTTTTGTTGTTGTTTTTTAAATTAATTTTTTGGCCATGAAGCTTGTGAGATCTTAATTCCCCAACCAACGATTGAACCTAGGCTTTTGATAGTGAGAGTGTGCAGTCCTAACCACTGTACCATCAGAGAATTCCCCAATAGTGATAATTTTACTTACTCCTTTCAGTTTTGCATGATTTTTATTTTCTTGCCTAATTTCATTACCTAGAACCTATATAACAATGTTGAATATAAATGGCAACTGTGGAAATCCTGTTTCTGGTTAAGAGGAAAGTTTCCAGTCTTACAGTTTTAGTATATTAACTCTGGGTTTCTTGTAGATGTCCTTTATTGGTTGACATAGTGTCATTCTACCCCTAAATAATTAAATGTTTTTTTTTTTTTTTTGTCATGAAAAGTATTGGAGTTATTCAAAGTGTTTTTTCTTTATCAATTAAGATGGTCATGTGATTTCGGTCCTTATTTTATTAATATGTTTTATTACATTGTTTAATTTTTGGATGTGTAACTAGCCTTAATTTCCAGGGATATATTCTACTTGGTAGTGGTATATAATTTTTTTTATACTGCTGGATTTGATTTCCTGTTATTTCTTGAGGGTGTGTACATTTATATTTATAAAGAGATAAATTACATTTAGTAGGATTTCCTTACCTGGTTTTGGTATCAAGTATCATAATGAGATGGAATGTATCACACTCTTCCAAGTTTTGGAATAGTGTTTGAAGTATTAGTGTTAATTATTCATTAAATATATGGTAAAATTTACTGTAAAAGCCTGTGAGCCTGAGTATTCTTTGCCAGAAGTTTTTTAGATTACTAATTTAATGTTTTTTTTTAATAGGTCATTGAGATACTCAATTTCTTCTTGAATTAGTTTCAGTCATTTTTGTCGTACTGGGAATTTGAGTGTTTCAATTATTTTCCGTTATTTCAGAGTATCTTCTTTTGTTGTTTTTCAGTCACTAAATCGTGTGTGGCTCTTTGCAACCTCATGGATTGCAGCATGCCATGCTCCTCTGTCCTTCACTATCTCTTGGAGTTTGCTCAAACTCATCTCCATTTGAGTTGGTGATGCTATCTAACCATCTCATCTGCCTTCCCCTTCTCCTTTTGCCTTCAGTCTTTCCCAGCATCAGGGATTTTTCCAGTGAGTCTGCTTTTCCCATCAGGTGGCCAAATTATTGGAGCTTCAGCAGCAGTCTTTCCAATGATTATTCAGGGTGGATGTCCTTTAGGATTGACTAGTTTGATATGCTGTCCAAGGGACTCTCAAGAGTCTTCTCTTGCACCACAATTTGAAAGCATCCATTCGTTAGCACTCAGTCTTCATATGGTTCAACTCTCACCTCGGTACATGACTGCTGGAAAAACCATAGCTTTGACTATACTAACCTTTGTCAACAAAGTAATCTCTCTGCTTTTTAATGCACTTTCTAGGTTTGTCATAGCTTTCCTTCCGAGGAGGAAGCTTCTTTTAATTTCATGGCTGCTGCCCTGATGATCTGCAGTGATTTTGGAGCCCAAGAAAATAAATCTGTCACTGCTTCCAGTTTTTTTCCCCTTCTACTTGCCATGAGGTGATGGACTGGATGCCATGATCTTCGTTTTTTGAATGTTGAGTTTTAAGGCAGCTTTTTCACTCTCCTCTTTTACCTTCGTCAAGAGGCTCTGTAGTCGCTTTTCACTTTTTGCCATTAGAGTGATATTATTTGCATATCTGAGGTTGTTGATATTCCTCCTGGCAGTCTGGATTCCAACTTGTGATTCATTCAGCCTTGCATGATATACCTGCATAGACGTTTTATAAGTAGGTTAACAATTTACAGCCTTGACATATCCTTTCCCAGTTTTGAACCAGTCTGTTGTTTCATGTAAGGTTCTATTGCTTCTTGACCTGCATGCATGTTTCTCAGGAGACAGGTTAGGTGGCCTTGTAGTCCCACCTCTTTCACAATTTTCCACTGCTTCTTGTGATTCACACTGTCAAAGGCTTTTATGTAGTCAATGAAGCAGAAGTTGATGTTTTTCTCGAATTTCCTTGCTTTTTCTTTCTTTTTTTTTTTAAAGATTTATTTATTTATTTATTTTGGTGGGGGTGGGGTGGGGAGGGAGGGGAGCAGACGGGTCACTTCTATTGGTCTTTCATTTGTCCATGTTCAGCCGTCTTTTTTCTTTGGCCCATGTGGGCTTCCCATCGCGGTGGCCTCTATTGTCGCAGAGCACCGGCTCTGGGAGCATGCACTCCAGAGCTCTGGCTCAGTAATTGGACACATCAGTCCAGCTGCTCCGCAGCACGTGGGATCTTCCCAGGCCAGGGATCAAACTGGCGCCTTTTGCACTGCAAGGCGGTGTCCTTGCCCACTGGACCACCAGGGAAGCCCTTCCTTGCTTTTTCTATGATCCAATGGATGTTGGCAATTTGATCTCTAGGTCCTCTGTGTTTTCTAAGGCCAGTTTGTACATTTAGAAGTTATCAATTCTTGTACTGCTTAAGCCTAACTTGAAGGATTTTGAGGAGTATCTTAATAGTTGCTATTAATATAATGTAATTCATATATTAAAATAGTCTATCTTGAATTAATGTCATCTTAATTTTACTGTAAAACTGCTTTGATATGGCTGCTTTCTTCTCCATTTTTTGTGCTATATTGTCCTACAGTTTACCTCTTTAATAGCATAAGACCCCATGAAGACAGTTTTATAATTATTGCTTTATACAGTTTCCTTTTAAATGTGACAGTAAGAAAGAGTGTTACAAGCAAAAATACATTTAAACGATTCATTATATTTACCTGTGTAGTTAACTGTAATTCTTGCTGTTCATTTCATTGACTGTATGGTCCTTTTATTTTAGTTGAAAGAACTTACTTTAGTATTTCTTCCTGAGTAGGTCTGCTAGTGACAAGTTCTTTTTGTTTTTGTTCATCCTGTACTATCTTAAGATTTCCTTTATTTTTGAAGGATTGTTTTGCTGGATATAGAATTCTTGGTTGGACTTTCTTTACTGTTATCACCTTAATATTTTGTCTTACTGCCTTCTGTCTTCAGTGATTTCTAATTTTCAAAATCGTCTCTTTGTCCTTAAATTTTGGCAGTTTTACTGACATGTCTAGGTGTTGTTATTTTTGAATTCATTCCCTGGGAATTTGTTGAAATTAGTGGGCATATAGGTTAATGGTTTTCATCTGCTTTCAATGTTTTCAGCCATTATTTCTTCAAATATTCTACAAAGGTCTGTGCTTGCTCAGCTTATTTGCTAGCTAGTGATTGGAAAGAGTTTTACACATATGCCTTGAACCAGTAAGTCTCCCAGCCTTTTCCTAGAGGTTGTGTGTGTCTGTGTATGTGTCTGTGTTGAAGTATACCTTTAATAGTTTGGCATTTGACAGATTTGGATGGGCCTTAACTCCTGGCTAGTGCAGAAAATCAGTGTCAGTGGAGATAAGAGGTTTAGGCTCTTCTGGGTCTTTCTTGAAGATGCACATAGTCCAGTACATGCCTGTGGCCCCAGAAATAGCTTTTCGAATCTGCTGGTGGCCATCTTATCCACTGTATTTTCCTTTTAGATATTTTGGCTATCTTTCTGCTTGGCCTATCTGATTTTACTACCTCAGGAAGATGAAATATGAAATACTTGTTGGTGATTATTTCTGCAAAAATGCAAAAGATTGTAAATATACCACTTTCCTCACTGAGCAAGTTTTGGATCAGGTCAAATAAAGAGTAGTCCTTGAATGGGGCTTTATAAAAGAGCAGCAAGACAGATGAAGTTACTGTCTTTTTGTGATGGAGCTTTGTGAACTGTTCCAAATCCAGTCTTCCCCTCTCATTGACTGTGAGGCTATTGGCTTGTTTCTTCAAGGGTAGCACAGACTGGTGAAGAGGGGGTAGTAGTATAGAGTTAAAATGCCACGAAACTCAGTGTTCTTACTAAGTCTCAGTCATTCTTCTTGAATATATACTCTTCAGATTGTTGCCAGACTTTGGTTAGTTTCCAGAGGTATGAGCAGTTGACTTTGACAGTTTTCTCCAGTGTTCTTTTATCTGTCACAAAGAAGTAGATTTCCAGTGGTCAATACTGCACTATTCTGGAGGTGTTTCTCATCTGAGCATTTTTATTTTCTTTAAGCTTCAGTATTTTGAATATTTTTCATCACTTTATACTTAATTGTAAGAAAATTTACTAATTAGTGCTTTCAGTTAAAAAAATAAATCTAAAACAGTAGGGTATATTTGACGTACTTTTTAAAGTTTAGGATTTAATTATATGATGAATTATGGGTATATTTGATGTATTTTTTAAAGTTTAGAATTTAATTATATGATGAATTATACTTCCTGATTGTTTTCTTCTACTTAATACATTTCAACATAAAGATTTACACTTCTTCTACATTTTCTTCTCAGAATCCTGTTCAGATAGTTATGCATTTGGCCATGAAAACCATTGCTTTCTAAAATTAGACATCTTTTGTCATTCAGTAAAAATGAACTAGATCTGAAATAATTGTCCAGTTCCTTCTCAACTTAAGACTGTAGTGTAGATCAGAAGTATTTTGAAAAACATAGTTTTATGACCATCAACTGTAGTAAGTCACCTTTACTTAGAAGATGAATAACCTAATTTAGTTTTCCTGTTCTCTATTTCAGGGAATTAAACTAATTTGAAAGCCCTATAATTTTATTTTGTTTTATTTTATTTATTTATTTTTTTAAAGATTTATTTATTTATTTATTTTTGGGCGGGGGTCGGGTTGGGGAGGGAGGGGAGCGGGCAGGCCACTTCTATTGGTCTTTCATTTCTCTATTTTCATCCGTCTTTGTTCTTTGGCTCCTGTGGGCCTCCCATCGCGGTGGCGTCTGTGGTTGCAGAGTGCAGGCTCTGGGCGCATGTGCTCCAGAGCTCCGGCTCGGTAATTGGACACATGGGTCCAGCCGCTCCGCGGCACGTGGGATCTTCCCAGACCAGGGATCGAACTGGCACCCCTTGCACTGCAAGGTGGTGTCCTTACCCACTGGACCACCAGGGGAAGCCCCTAATTTTATTTTTTTATTCACAGTAACTTTATGCCTTTAAGTCAATGCCAATTCAATGTAATTTCAAACACTTACATTCACTGTATATTATGATGTCTTTGAGTATTTTTTCACAATATTCATAATACTTTCAAAATTTTAAAGATGTAACTCTATTCTATAGTCTATCTAATACATATAACTTAACAAGTGATAACAGATTAACATAAAAAGCCTTTGGTCTTTTTCTCTGATATTTCTTGTAAGCAAGTAATGAAGGAAAAACATGCCCTGTTTAAAAACCTTTGGGTGACCTTTATATAATATAAATGGGATTAAGAAGCTTTCTGTATTTGTGGCTTCAAATATTCTTTTATAACTTAAAATGCATTTCTGTTACTCTTAAGTTGATGTCTTTAGAAAAGTGCAGCAACTATTTAATGTAATAATCACCTTTTAAATATTTGTATTGAGTTGAAAGTTTATGAAATATATGTCTTTAAGTATCAGAAGTATTTTGAAAAACATAGTTTTATGACCATCAACTGTAGTAAGTCACCTTTACTTAGAAGATGAATAACCTAATTTAGTTTTCCTGTTCTCTATTTCAGGGAATTAAACTAATTTGAAAGCCCTATAATTTTATTTTGTTTTATTTTATTTATTTATTTTTTTAAAGATTTATTTATTTATTTATTTTTGGGCGGGGGTCGGGTTGGGGAGGGAGGGGAGCGGGCAGGCCACTTCTATTGGTCTTTCATTTCTCTATTTTCATCCGTCTTTGTTCTTTGGCTCCTGTGGGCCTCCCATCGCGGTGGCGTCTGTGGTTGCAGAGTGCAGGCTCTGGGCGCATGTGCTCCAGAGCTCCGGCTCGGTAATTGGACACATGGGTCCAGCCGCTCCGCGGCACGTGGGATCTTCCCAGACCAGGGATCGAACTGGCACCCCTTGCACTGCAAGGTGGTGTCCTTACCCACTGGACCACCAGGGGAAGCCCCTAATTTTATTTTTTTATTCACAGTAACTTTATGCCTTTAAGTCAATGCCAATTCAATGTAATTTCAAACACTTACATTCACTGTATATTATGATGTCTTTGAGTATTTTTTCACAATATTCATAATACTTTCAAAATTTTAAAGATGTAACTCTATTCTATAGTCTATCTAATACATATAACTTAACAAGTGATAACAGATTAACATAAAAAGCCTTTGGTCTTTTTCTCTGATATTTCTTGTAAGCAAGTAATGAAGGAAAAACATGCCCTGTTTAAAAACCTTTGGGTGACCTTTATATAATATAAATGGGATTAAGAAGCTTTCTGTATTTGTGGCTTCAAATATTCTTTTATAACTTAAAATGCATTTCTGTTACTCTTAAGTTGATGTCTTTAGAAAAGTGCAGCAACTATTTAATGTAATAATCACCTTTTAAATATTTGTATTGAGTTGAAAGTTTATGAAATATATGTCTTTAAGTATCAAAAAGTGATTTTATTTTAGTTTTACTAACTGTGTAACTCATATCTTAATCAATAATTACATTTCTACCAGTCCACATCTTTCCCTCATGCCCTGTTCAGCCAGTTCCTATGGATCAAATGTAACCTGTTTCTAATTTCTGGTGCTATAATTATTAATTCTGGTACTATAATTAATTTTGACTGTTATTGAGCTTTCTATAAATAAAATTATTCAGTAGGTAATCTCTTATGTCTGGCTCCTTTTGGTCATTATAATGTTTTGAACCTGACCAGTGCTGTTGTGTATGTTATTATGTATGTATGCATGTGTGTATGGTATTTTTCCACATAATACATAGCTATTTTTATTCATGCTCTGGGAATGGAAGTTTTGGAGCTGTTTCATGTTTACAAGTATTATAAAAAGTCCTGGCTGTGATTTCTCAGAAAGGGCATGAAATAGGAATAGAAAGCACACCTATGCAAAACTTTGTTAAATGTGTGTGTTTTGTATAAAACACGTCTATTTGCTATAGTTCTAATAAGAATAACAGTAGTAAAGGCAGTTGACATTTATTTGAATGTAAGCTTGTGCTAGACCCTTTCATAAGTAGTGCACACATTTTATGTCATTTACTTCACAAAATTCTACAAAGTAAACAGATTATGATAATTTTCACTGCAGATTTTATAGAAGTGTTTTGATTAAGATCATACACCTTGTGAGTAGCCAAGTGGCGATTTGATTTCTAGTTCCTGGATTGTCAAGCATACCTCTACGGCTGCTGTTTCCTAATAGTTGATAATTATTGAATTCTGGTATGTGCAAAACGCCAGTGGGCTGTATGTACACACACCCACTACTGAATCACGGTGTGGACAGAGTCTGCATACAGTTAGCTGAACAGACCGTACAGAGGTCCCTTCCTCCTCAGGATTATTTGAGGAAGAGGCCACAATCTGTTGAGAGGCAGAAGCCAGTCAACAATTGTGTAGAGTTTGACTTCCAAAGTATTTATATTTGTTGCCAAAATTTAAAAACCAGGATATCACACATTAAATTCTGGAGTATTTCAGGAAATTATGTGAAAACTTTGCCCACTGCACAGGTCTGGAGCTGACCTTCAGCTACCTCTCATGGGCCTAACAGCTAGCCCCACTAGCTTACTGATGCTTCTTGCAGAGAGTCCTTTGAGTTTGTGAATCTTGACATAGCTTCTTGAGGAAGTAGCTTTAAGCTTTCCTTTGAAGGATTCCAACAGACTACACCAGTCTGAGTGAAGTAATAGCATAATTCAAGAAAAAATAAAGACACTTGCTGGGTGAGCTGAAGGAATGGGAATGAGATAGGAATAAATACGGATTAACCAGAAACCAAGATGGAGAAAAGGAATATGCTAGACTGTGAGGTCTGGCCTCAGAATCTTGCGAAATATGATGTTTCGATTGCTTTTACAGAGGAATGACAGCATCATGGCTTTAATTTTCTAACAGGCAGAATGTAGCCTTAAATTGCTACTTACATTGAATATCATTCAATGGTGCTAATTTAAACTCAGTGTATGTCTGAAATGTATCAAATTGCCATTTTTTGGTCAAAAGGAACAAAACATCAACAAGTGTGTCTGGTTTGACCTTAAAAGTATTCCTAGTAACACTTTACTTTGGATGAGTCATTTATGTAATATATCATTTGTATCTTAAAGTTCATTTGTATTTTCTGAACCAGGACAAGGAAACCAGTACAGATACACACCACGGTAACTCCTGAGCTGTTGTTTTCTTTAAGGTTTATTTAAATCTTTAAAACATGCTCTTATTTTTTTAAATGCTGATTTCCATAATACCTATTAGGATATTTATTAAATATATTAAGATGATATTTCAGCATATTAGGGTAAAACCATTTGAGTTATATAAAACAAATAATACAATTAACTAAAAATAGAAGATCTTCTTTGAATTGTTGATGCTTAAAAGACAAAATTATGTGGATGAACATACGTAAGCTTCACAGAGCTTTTCTTGTACTAGGCATTTAGCTGTCTTGCAACTGTTAATCAGCACAGGCCTTAAAACAGCTGCTATCAGATTAATTAGAGGGAATCCAGGAAATAATTCAACTGAATGTAGCATTCATGTAAGTGTGTTGAAGGCAATTAAGAGTAACTATAGTCATTACTGAGACTTCCAGGAAGTATGCCAAAGGGCTCAAAAGTTATAAAATGCCTTCCTAGTTTATATATGTATGTATATAAATATATGTGTGTGTGTGCGTGTGTGTCTGTGTGTCTCACATATATAAAAAACACACTAATAGAAATTAAAAATAAATAAAATTGAAATGACATGCTTAAATTGCAAGATATTAACTTATTTCTATCTGTAAATTGGAGTGGCATAGAGGAAAATAGACCATGAAAACTGGTTTAGAAAAAGTTTATTTGATGATGTTGTGCAAATATTATGATGTGGTAAATAAACTACGTTTCATTTTTTGTATTTCTGATTTTCATAGTTGATTCAAGGCTTCAAATAAAGGAAGTTGATGTTTCATCAATGGCACATATCAAAAAGGAAACTCAGGATTTCCTAATGAGGGATTTAAATCCTTAAGAAATTATACCCTCACCATATAGCACACCTTCAGTACTTGGTTGCTATCACCACCACCACAATCATATTTAGCTGTTACTGTTATCATGACTCAAAGACTGCTTGTCTGGCCTCTCATCTTATTTTCACTTTGCTTATATCTGTTGACTGCTTTACTGGTTGTCAGTGTTTTACCCATGTGTTTAGCAAGGGGAAATTCAATAGTTTTGCCCATGGTTGTTCCTTGAAAAAAAGGAGAGCAAGGAATGAGGAAATAGGGATAAGGGTGGGAAATGTGAGTTTTAAAGAATAGTTAATGATTCATTCTTATTTAATAAGACAGAAACTGAACTCAGAGAGGTTAATTTATTATCAGAATAGAAATTGGGCATGTGATTTCATCTTACTATGTGATACAGTGTTTTAGGTTTATTTTCATGTCATCTTAAGCATGAGCTGGAGGGAGAGGATGCCTGACACTCCCCGTTTTCAAAATCCCAGCTCTGTTTTTTAAAAAAGGGTCATGAAGCAGAAGCAAAGGCCTACTTATAAGTCTGTAAATAATTTTTTCATGTTCTTCAGGAATTCTTGTCTCTGTGTCATAAAAAAAGGAAATTGTAGTTTGAGAACAGATGAAATGATTGATTAAAGTTCCAGGTGGGACACAGGATAGATGAGAAATACTTTCCTTATGTCTTTATACCCCACCCTCATAGCCAACAAGGTTGTAAGATGCTAGTTCTCCAGGGAGGCAGGGTAACCTGTCGCATCATAAGTCAGTGTTCTCTTATAGAGTGCTACAAGTGGCTAAGGTCAAACCCACCCCACTTTTTGAAACTCATTTTGATTACCAGGTCTTTGGTTTACCAAGCATCCATTTCACGACAGTTTGATTCTTTTTCCCTATATCTCCAACACCCCTGTCTGCCACCCTTCCTCTCTTTCTGACTTGCCGACAGCACATATCCCCTCCTTTTTTGAGGTCCCGTCTCTTGTTGTTTGCAGTCTCTGCTGTGCTTCTGTGCTTTTTCATTCATTTTGAATCTCCTCTCGGAACTGAAGTACTTTTTAGGTGTTATTGTCTCCATCAAAGTACCAACTGTATATTATGTGTCCTCAGTATTCATGGATTCCTAGTATTAATTCTGCTTTGCTACCAAACCCCAAATTCCCTGAAATTATTTAGGAAGAATTAGATATTCATTTCTACACAATTTGTTGCTTTGTGGAAATAAAGAGAAAAATTTTCTGAAGGATATATATTGTATCATGGAACTGTAGTTTTGAAAACACTGAAAAGAAGTCTTAGAATCCATCTAGTATAACCCTCAGTTCTAGAAATTGAGACCCAGAGAGTTGGCATATCTGGTAAATGTATTTTTGTGACTGTAGGTGTTAGAAATTAGGTATGACAGTTCCCTATTCAGTATACTTGCCACAGTACTACACAGGATCTAATCCTTGGGTTATATAGTATTTGCACAATTTGAACAAAGATGAGAGACAGATTTTGACAGCTAGAAATAATGAAAGGGGAATGGGATGAGTATTCCCCAAATAAGAAATAGAAGAAAGCAAAGGTGCAGAAAAGAGAAATGAGTATGATTCTTTCAGGAATGAGCACACAGTTCAGTATACTGAAGGGGGCCACTTCGGGAGGGAGGTTCAGGAAGGGGGCACATACGTGTACCTATGGTGGATTCAGGTTGATGTGTGGCAATAAACAACAAAACTGTAAATAAATAAATAAAATAAAACAATAATAACCATGACTTGACAGTTCCAAACAAGGCTCGTGCTAAACTACTCATTGAAAAATATTTTTATTTTGAACTCTAAATAATTGCTGTAGTTGTGATTGGTGTTCAATATTTTATGTAAGCTTCAAAGGAAGACATACTTATTACTTTTATGCCCAAGTAAACATTGAGTTCTGTTCAGAAGCTTATTAGGGGAACTCCCAGTTAGACAGGTGGCACACTCAGCTATACCTGTTCATTTTGATAGTCAATGTATAAAGGTTTCATATCATTAATACTTGTTTCAAGTGGAATGCATGCCTCCAGTTCCTGTAGAACTACATAGTTCTGCATTTACACAGTAGACTTGAAATAAACCAAGTGAGCACATTGGTTACAAAGGTAAGGAAAACAAACCCGAGTTACTTTTTTCTTGCTGTGTTTTATGTGATCACCTGTAGTTTTCATATGTGCTTAAGCAGCAAAAGAGATTATAAATGAAGTGGACATTTTGGTAAATGGCAATGTTAGGTCATAGATGAACTATTTTACTGACATTTAATACTATTTCTAAAATTTAATCTTCTTATAATTTAGCACATATGCTAGACAGCGGTAGGCAGAATCTAAATGAAAATAGAAGTATAATTGATATACCCATATATTTTATTTTTACAGTATCACAATATCTTACTTGTTAAAAATTAATGGCATGCATTCTATTTTATTTGTATTAAGATAGACTTAAAATATTACTATGAAGTATTATCCAAGATAGTAAAGCAGGTTGTAAATAACCAGGCACAACGTTGAAATACTATTCTAGGACAGTAGCTATTTTAATTACGGACAATTCCAAATTCTATATAAAATTTTTTATTGAATAGGTAGTGTTCAAAATACTGAATAAGTCCTTGTTGACAGTGAGAGCTACAAGTCACATCTAAACTTTAAACTGAGACAGGATTGCTTTTTTTTTTTTTAAAGATTATTTACTTTGGGCGGGGGTCGGGTTGGGGCGGGAGGGGAGCGGGCGGGCCACTTCTATTGGTCTTTCATTTGTCTATTTTCATTCGTCTTAGTTCTTTGGCTCCTGTGGGCCTCCCATCGCGGTGGCGTCTGTGGTTGCAGAGCACCAGCTCTGGGCGCATGCGCTCCAGAGCTCTGGCTCGACGATTGGACACATCAGTCCAGCCGCTCCGCGGCACGTGGGATCTTCCCAGGCCAGGGATTGAACCGGCGCCCCTTGCACTGCAAGGTGGTGTCCTTACCCACTGGACCAACAGGGGAAGCCCCAGGATTGCTTTTTTAATGGTGATGACAGATACTTGTGTCAGTATACACTTATGCAACTTAAAATACCTCTCTGGTGAAATATTTTCTTTTTATGTTGCATGCTTCAGTGACTTACATTTATAAGGAAAAATTCATGTTGAAAATGTTTCACTGGAAGAGAGCTTGAGTAAATTAACTTTAGGGAAAAATATGAGGAGGAAAGAATGACATCAGTTACGCCTTCACTGAGTAAATTCCTAAAAAGACCCAAGTTTAAGGGCATTTCAGAAAATACAGTAGAGTTTAAAACTGGAATATTTGCTGATAAGAGTTCCTTTGAGAGAAGAAAAGAATAACATAAGTTAAAAGAGCTAGTTGTATCATTTTGCACCAAATGGTATTGGGTATCAGAGCTCTGATTATTTATTACCTGAAAATGACTTGTGGCTATGGAATTCTAAAGTAATAGAAAATCATTTTGCACCAAAATGGTATTGGGTATCAGACTCTGATTATTTATTTGTATTAAGATAGACTTAAAA
This sequence comes from Tragulus kanchil, assembly GCA_022376925.1. Classification (NCBI taxonomy): domain Eukaryota; kingdom Metazoa; phylum Chordata; class Mammalia; order Artiodactyla; family Tragulidae; genus Tragulus; species Tragulus kanchil. The sequence continues at coordinate 104,196,276 of JAIOJX010000001.1, read as the reverse complement.
TATTACTATGAAGTATTATCCAAGATAGTAAAGCAGGTTGTAAATAACCAGGCACAACGTTGAAATACTATTCTAGGACAGTAGCTATTTTAATTACGGACAATTCCAAATTCTATATAAAATTTTTTATTGAATAGGTAGTGTTCAAAATACTGAATAAGTCCTTGTTGACAGTGAGAGCTACAAGTCACATCTAAACTTTAAACTGAGACAGGATTGCTTTTTTTTTTTTTAAAGATTATTTACTTTGGGCGGGGGTCAGGTTGGGGAGGGAGGGGAGTGGGCGGGCCACTTCTATTGATCTTTCATTTCTCTATTTTCATTCGTCTTCGTTCTTTGGCTCCTGTGGGCCTCCCATCGCGGTGGCGTCTGTGGTTGCAGAGCACCAGCTCTGGGCGCATGCGCTCCAGAGCTCTGGCTCGACGATTGGACACATCAGTCCAGCCGCTCCGCGGCACGTGGGATCTTCCCAGGCCAGGGATTGAACCGGCGCCCCTTGCACTGCAAGGTGGTGTCCTTACCCACTGGACCAACAGGGGAAGCCCCAGGATTGCTTTTTTAATGGTGATGACAGATACTTGTGTCAGTATACACTTATGCAACTTAAAATACCTCTCTGGTGAAATATTTTCTTTTTATGTTGCATGCTTCAGTGACTTACATTTATAAGGAAAAATTCATGTTGAAAATGTTTCACTGGAAGAGAGCTTGAGTAAATTAACTTTAGGGAAAAATATGAGGAGGAAAGAATGACATCAGTTACGCCTTCACTGAGTAAATTCCTAAAAAGACCCAAGTTTAAGGGCATTTCAGAAAATACAGTAGAGTTTAAAACTGGAATATTTGCTGATAAGAGTTCCTTTGAGAGAAGAGAAAAGAATAACATAAGTTAAAAAGAGCTAGTTGTATCATTTTGCACCAAAATGGTATTGGGTATCAGAGCTCTGATTATTTATTACCTGAAAATGACTTGTGGCTATGGAATTCTAAAGTAATAGAAAATCTGAAAGCAACCTTATAGAGTAGTAAATTTCACAAAACAAATTTTGAAACCTACTATTTTGAAATAATGTTGTACCTGCACAAGTTGCCCAAAGTAGGTGATTTCCCCCATGCTGTTTGTTTATTTTCCTCTGATGGTAAGTTTTACGTAACTATCTTATATTATCAAAACCTGGAAATTGACATTGATACAGTACAATTAACTGGATATAGGCCATATTTAGATTTCACCAGTAAACACATTTTGGGATTCCCTATATTAGTTCAGCTGGTAAAGAATCCACCTGTAATGCGGAAGACCCTGGTTCAATTCCTGGGTCAGGAAGATCCTCTGAGAAGGACTAGGCTGCCCACGCTAGTATTCTTGGGCTTCCATGGTGGCTTAGATGGTAAGGAATCTGCCTGCAATGTGGGAGACCTGGGTTGAATCCCTGCGTTGGGAAGATCCCCTGAAGAACGGAACAGCTGCCCACTCCAGTATTCTTACCTGGAGAACTGCATGGAGAGAGGAGCCTAGCAGGAGTCCATGGGGTCGCAAAGAGCTGGACATAACTGAGCAACTTTCACTTTCACGCTTTTCATGACTAAAACATTTAAAGAATTAAAAAACTGTCCTGTTTAGACAGTCTATTTTTATGTATGAGGAACATACTTAAATTGATTTAATCTGCATTATTCTAAATAAATACTTGTTTCTTAATTCTCTCAATATGAGATGCCATATCATTGGACTTTATCTCTTTTTTTCCATTTGTTAACTTCCAGGGGTTTTAGTCCCAGTGGTGACTCCACTGGGAATCTAGAATGAGACAGATACAGTAGTAACAGGAGCTCTTGGGAAACCTTAGTTTATGTTCCCCAAATCAGCTTCTTATTGGCAATTGGCATAGAACCAAATTTACAGTGGAAGTATGTTTTATTTGTCTTCTTGTGTGGTAGTTCTGTTTCTGAACAAATTTACTCCAGTATAGTATTGCATATAGTGAAAACTATATCTGGAATGTGAACAGATTTCAGAGGAAAATAATTTTAAATATAACATGAAGAAATATTGTGTTTGTCAAAATGTGATTGTTTGAATACTATAATATCCTAAGCTTGAAGAGAAGCTATAAATCTTTTTAAAATGTCTCTTCCAAGTGTTATTGTAGCAAAGTATGCAATACTTAATATTCCAATAATCTACTGGTAGATACATTTACACTTACTATGTTTACCACAAACTTTTATGACTGGAAGATTGAGGACACTTCTTATGAGCACTGTACCAAAATGCATAACTTAACAGGATAGTCGACATAAGAAAAAAATCCAACTCGTAGACTAAACCAAGTATTATGTGTTATAGATTTAAATTTAGAAACTACACAGAATCATTTTAGAAATAATAGCAAAAGCTTTTTAGTGCAAAAATAAATTGGTAGTAGAAAAGCAAGATAAAACAATAGATATTTGTATCTTTGTAGAGTATTACTAAAAATACTCTGACTAAAATAAATGGATAAAAGCCTTATGCTCACAAACTCCTCTATTTATAGTGTAAATTAAAAAGGAAAAAGTGACAAATTGACAGCCATCATCTAAACCATGTTCCTCTGCCTTTGATACACATCGTAATTGTCTGAGGAATGATCTTTGGAATATGTAATATAATCTGGTATGTGGTAATCTGAAACATATCAGATAAAACACATTTTTTCTAAGATAGGCAGAAGGCTAAGTCTGGTATCACTGGTTTCAGCGTAGTTTGGTTATAGATTACTTAAGAGGAAAAAGCATTACTATATAGTTGTATTTATTTGAGTTTATATTCTTGAAAATTTGACTGCATGTTTCAGAAGAGATGATTATGAATATGGAAATAAAATAATGTACAACATTAGGTCAGTTTTCACTCCAGTCTCAAAGATGGACAATGTCAAAGAATGAATGTTCAAAACTACCACACCATTACAACTCATTTTACATCCTAGCAAGGTAATGCTCAAAATCCTTCAAGCTAGGCTTCAATAGTATATGAAATAAGGACTTTCACATGTACAAGCTGGACCTAGGAAAGGCAGAGGAACCAGAGATCAAATTGTCAGTGTCCCTTGGATCGTGGAAAAAGCAAGCAAATTCCATAAAAAACATCTGCTTCATTGACTATGCTAAAACCTTTGACTGTGTGGATCACAAGAAACTGTGAAAGATTCTTAAAGAGATGATAGTATCAGACCACCTAACCTGCCTCTTGAGAAACCTGTATGCAGGTAGAGAAACAACAGTTAGAACCTTACATAGAATAGTGGGCTGGTTCAAAATTGGGAAGGGAGTATATCAATGCTGTATGCTGTCAGCATGTTTATTTAATGTCCGTACGGAGTACATCATGAAAAATGCTGGGCCAGATGAATCAAAAGCAGGAATCAAGATTGCTGGGATAAAAATCAACAACCTCAGATATACAAATAATATCACTATAATGGCAGAAAGCAAAGAGGAAATCAAGAGCCTCTTGATGAAAGTGAAAGAGGAGAGCAAAGAAACTGGCTTAAAACTCAACATTCATAAGATTGTGGCATCTGGTTTTTCAAAAAAAAAAACATTTTCTTGGGCTCCAAAATCACTGCAGGTGATGACCACAGCCATGAAATTAAAAGACACTGGCTCCTTGGAAGAAAAGCTATGACAAACCTAGATTGCATATTAAAAAGCAGAAACATCACTTTGCTGAGAAGGGTCCTTATAGTCAAAGCTGGGTTTCTGTCATTTAAATTAAAAAGGAAAAAGTGACAAATTGACAGCCATCATCTAAACCATGTTCCTCTGCCTTTGATACACATCGTAATTGTCTGAGGAATGATCTTTGGAATATGTAATATAATCTGGTATGTGGTAATCTGAAACATATCAGATAAAACACATTTTTTCTAAGATAGGCAGAAGGCTAAGTCTGGTATCACTGGTTTCAGCGTAGTTTGGTTATAGATTACTTAAGAGGAAAAAGCATTACTATATAGTTGTATTTATTTGAGTTTATATTCTTGAAAATTTGACTGCATGTTTCAGAAGAGATGATTATGAATATGGAAATAAAATAATGTACAACATTAGGTCAGTTTTCACTCCAGTCTCAAAGATGGACAATGTCAAAGAATGAATGTTCAAAACTACCACACCATTACAACTCATTTTACATCCTAGCAAGGTAATGCTCAAAATCCTTCAAGCTAGGCTTCAATAGTATATGAAATAAGGACTTTCACATGTACAAGCTGGACCTAGGAAAGGCAGAGGAACCAGAGATCAAATTGTCAGTGTCCCTTGGATCGTGGAAAAAGCAAGCAAATTCCATAAAAAACATCTGCTTCATTGACTATGCTAAAACCTTTGACTGTGTGGATCACAAGAAACTGTGAAAGATTCTTAAAGAGATGATAGTATCAGACCACCTAACCTGCCTCTTGAGAAACCTGTATGCAGGTAGAGAAACAACAGTTAGAACCTTACATAGAATAGTGGGCTGGTTCAAAATTGGGAAGGGAGTATATCAATGCTGTATGCTGTCAGCATGTTTATTTAATGTCCGTACGGAGTACATCATGAAAAATGCTGGGCCAGATGAATCAAAAGCAGGAATCAAGATTGCTGGGATAAAAATCAACAACCTCAGATATACAAATAATATCACTATAATGGCAGAAAGCAAAGAGGAAATCAAGAGCCTCTTGATGAAAGTGAAAGAGGAGAGCAAAGAAACTGGCTTAAAACTCAACATTCATAAGATTGTGGCATCTGGTCTCACCACTTCCTGGCAAATAGATGGGGATAAATGGAAACAGTGATAAACTTTATTTTCTTGGGCTCCAAAATCACTGCAGGTGATGACCACAGCCATGAAATTAAAAGACACTGGCTCCTTGGAAGAAAAGCTATGACAAACCTAGATTGCATATTAAAAAGCAGAAACATCACTTTGCTGAGAAGGGTCCTTATAGTCAAAGCTGTGATTTTTCCAGTAGTCATGGATGGATGTGAGAATTGGACCATAAGGAAGACTGAGCACCAAAGAATTGATGCTTTCAAACTGTAATGTTGGAGAAGACTCTCAAGAGTCCCTTGGACTGCAAGGAGATCAACCCAGTTAGTTCTAAAGGAAATCAGCCTGAAGATTCATTGGAGGGACTGATGCTGAAGCTGAAGCTCCAATATTTTGGCCACCTGATGCAAAGGACTGACTCATTGGAAAAGACTCTGATGCTGGGAAAGATTGATGGCAGAAGGAGGAAAGAGCCACAGGGGATGAGATGGTTGGATCGCTGACTCAATGGACATGGTTTTGATCAAGCTCTGGGAGATGATGAAGTAAGGGAGATGCAGCACCGGGAAACCTGGTGTGCTGCCGTCCATGGGGTCACAAAGAGCCAGACACAATTTAGCGACCTAACAACAGCAGTGGTATAGTGATTAGATTTAGCTACATTCTAAGTTCTAAATGTACCAATTAGCTGCAGTGGCGTAGGACTCAAAAGTAGATAATTTGGGGAGAAATGGTAAGCTTAATGGCTTACCTCAGTTTGTCACTACTCCCATGATATTTATCAGTAAATAGAAAGACTTTAAAGCTTTTTAAGCCACAGCTCTGAATAATTTGAATTATTGTATACTTAACTGTTTTTGCAGTTTAAGTATATATATATATATATATATATATATATATTACATTTAGATGATTTGAGGGGCCTGGTGAATGTGGAGTCTGGAACTGAAGTAACCAGAGCTATGGGGTATGTTATGGTGTAAATGTGAAAAATAGTTTTAAGAGTTCTGTAAAAATTCTTTTTATTACCTTTTTTAATGAGCTGTTTGACATGTTTAAACAATGTGGTACAGTGGAAAAGCATAGGCATTACATTGAATGGTTCTGTACTCTAGTCTAGTCTCTGCTACATATTAGCTTTGACCTTGAGCAAACTGTTGAACTGTTGAACTTCCTGTGGTTTCTGTGAGAAATGAAAATGCACCCCCAAACAGTCTAATGCATGACAGAAAATCAGCAAATGTTCGAGTCTCTTGTCTCCTAATTACCGTATTGCTTTTAATCCCTACGTAATGAACTTTGCATGTTGTAGACTCACAATCTTTTTTGAAATAATGAAATAATGGATTAAATATTGTTACGTTACAAAGTTTATGTCTTTCACTCATGTAGTATAACCTTGAAAATATGAAATGATAGAAAATTTATAAGTCCAACCATTTGGTGATAATGAGAATTACTGGGATGAAGTTTCAAGGCAAAGTAGGTAATTTTGTCCTATCAAACTCTTAATATGGATTCCTTTTCTATTTTTTGTTTTGTTTCATATAGCGTAAGTGTGGTTCTGTAAAGACTCTAGTGTGATCTTGATGACCTCTCAAGTTTGCTTCTGAATCACAGTCAGGGAAGGTTGAAATGATAAAGATATAGGTTATAAGAAATGCAAATGACAATGAATTCTGGTATTCTTGCCTGGGAAATCCCATGGACAGAGACTGGTGGCTTACAGTCCATGGGGTCACAAAGAGTTGGACCCAACTTAGCAACTAAACAAGAAGAAAGGCACGCAAGTTATAAAACTTCTTATTTACCATTTTTTTCAGCTTGAGTAATTCTAAGACTTGTCCTTTGGATAAAATTAAAATTTCTACATTTTCCTGTCCAGCTTCAAGGGTCTACGGATTAGTTTTCCAGCACATGTGTTTTTCTTACAAAATTCTTTTAAGAATTTGACATATATAAGCCATAAATGAAAAATCTGTAAGGTGGGTTCTATCTATTTGGGATTATTTTCTAATATAAATAGTGAAAGTAAAGGATAGATGAATGTATTTTTTAAAAAATGCTGTAAATGGTTCAAGTGCCATCTGATTAAACCATGTTGCTGCTGTGTGTGTTAGGTGTCAAGTTTATGACCTTTATGATATGAACAATTTATGTTTCTACTATTTTTGCAGTGGTTAGTTTCTTTGTCAATGGTTTGGTTGTTTAGTGAATCATTTATTGTGGATATTTTTATAATTTGGATCTTTGAATTTTCTAAAAAATAATGACAGTACCTCAAAGTTGTATATATCTGTGGAATTTAAAAAGCATGTTCTATAAATTAAGAATTAATTGTGGGAATTGTTATAGATTCAAATTTCATTTTTTGGTTCCATATTTTGGTTTGTGAAAAAAAAAAAAAACAGAAAAAAGCTAAACTTTGCTTGTTGGGAAGAACAAGGAGATTAGAACATAAAAGTACAAGATATTCAGAGAATGAGTTGGTAAGGCATACCTTATTTTAGTTTCAGATGCTTGATCATGAGGATGAAATTTTCACCAGGCAGTGTGTATTGGGAGTTTACTACTTGAAAATCAGTTGTTTGATTTCTCTGCTGGATTGTTGCAGTAGCCTCTTAGCTGGTCTCCAGGTTCTCACTGTTGATCTCCCTTAACAGGTCCCTTCTTATTCCAGCCTTAGTAACATCCCCTCCCATCATCTTCACGCATTTGTGGTGTCTTTGCATTGTCTTGCTTCAAGAAGTAAAATTTACTTTCCTACCTTTCTAGTTGAGGCCTGGCTTTGTGATTTGCTTGAATAAGTAGAATGTGGTAAAATTGACAATGTTCCTTTCTAAGCTTGGGCCTCAAGAGACTTTGGTTGCTTCCAGTTGTACTCTTGGAACCCTGCCACCACCAGATGGAGAGAGGCCCAACTCAGCCAATGGCTCTCACCTTACAGACATTCTAGGTCAGTAAACCAGCTAGGCTTTTTCTAGCCTTGCTTCGCATCTTGGTTAACTGTTGTGGGTATTCACGTCTCGTTTTAGATGTGGCCACTTTTTGTTTTGTTCAGATTCCTCCAAGAAGATAGATTAATGAACTTACATAGAGTGGAGTCTTGAATTTTCTTGAGGAAGAATCTTTAAAAGAGTGTTTTCTCTGTAAATAATTTACTCTCTCATAGACTGTTTAAACTTTTAGGATTTTATGTTTGTATGTTTGAAGTTGTGGCTTAAATGGGCTACAGTGAGGAAAGAACATGTTACATGACTGAGAAACAGCATTTCCTTGAGAAAAGAGTAGTGCAGTTCTAAATGAAATGGTCTTATGGCATCATGTACAGTTTAGTAGCATTCAGGTATTAACTGTTAATAACACAGGTTTTGAAAAAAAGAAAAAAGCTTTGGTTCTCATCTTAAGTTATATATATAGAGTAATTTTGAAAGTGAGTCTAAGAAAGCATAGAAAAGATGTTCTGTTGACATTTACCTGTCAGTAGAAATATTTGAACCTGACAGAAGTTGTATCTGGTAAATTTAATTCTAAAGGTGAGCAGGTGAATGTAGTGAGAAAAGTTTTATTTTTAATGTTATAAGCACATTCCAAAGGTAAAGAACCAGACTGAGTGCAGGAGGAATAACTTGGGACCTCGTGTGTTAGACATTGTCCTCCAGGGTGTATAAGAGGTTAGAGGATGTTCACACACAAGATATGTATAGCCTAAACAGAAGGTACCATATTGAAATTGATATGTGTAGCAGTAAATACTGTTTGATTTTCTGATATTCTCAATTTTTAAAAATATTTTCTACCCATGTGACTTTAATTTTACTAAAAAGGAAAACATTTATCAAAATCATGAGTCTTAACAAAATCTCTTCTCACCTGATTTAATATAGCTGTATCAGATTAAAGGGAGAATATTCAGTATCTCTATGTCTCTTGGTAAAATCAATTCAGAATATAAACAAGAAAACACAGGGTACTTTTTTTCTAATTAATACCCTTAAATTTGTTTTTTGAAGAGCAATTTTAGGTTAACAACAAAATTAAGAGGAAGGTATAGAGAGTTCCCATGTATCTTTCCCCCCTACCCCATGCGTTGCCTCCCCTAGTATCAACATCATTCAGTTTATTGGTACATTTTTCTTTTTACAATTGATGAACCTACATTGACACAGCATAATCACCCAAAGTTCATTATTTACATTACACATTTTTTGGTCTGCACAGATGTATAATAACATATATAGATTGACTCCTTTCACTTAGTAATATGCATTTCAGTTTTCTCCTTGTCCCTTTTTATGAGTTTTTGCATTCCATCATTTGGATATACTAGTTTACTGATACTTTTATTTCCTGAAGAATATCTTTTTTGCTTCCTCATTTTGGCAGTTACAAGTGAAGCTGCTATAAACGTCTCTGTGCAGGTTTTTGCATGATCGTAAGTTTACAGTTACTTTGGGTAAAGTGCCAGGAAATGCAATTGCTAGATTGATTAGCGAGAATATGGGTCTGTAAGATGGTACCAGTTGTCTTCTAAAGTAGCTATTTTGCCTCTCTTCCAGCAGTGAATGAGAATTTGTGTTCCTCCACATTTTCTCCAGCATTTGATGTTATCAGTGTTCATGATTTTGGCCATTCTAATAGGTGTATAGTTGTATCTCATTGTTGTTTTAATTTGCAGTATTCCATGACTTATACTGTGGAGCAGCCTTTCATATGTTTATTTGCCCTCTATCTTCTTTAGTGTGATGTATTAATATTCTGTTTATACTGAAATCACTGATCCTCATGAATCTAATGGCAACTCTTTGGAGCATCCACCAAATGGTTAAATTTCAAATCCAAGCAATAATTTTTAAATATATGATACTATCTGAACTATAAAAAACTGACCCTCATGTGTGAGATATAAATAAATCATACTTGTACATACTCATATCAAATATTTCTATAAAGGAAGATTTCATTTCTAGTCATAAAAAATCAAACAATGTTTGGAACAAATTTTAGAAAACATCTAGTTAAAATCACCACTCATTTTATGATTTTACCTTGTAATATTTTATGGATCATTTCACCCAGATTCCCTTTGTGATTGTCTGGAATGCTTCTTGCTATGAGTTCTAGATAAAGTCCACACTCCTAAATAACTGGGGACCTCAGAACTGAGGCTCTGGGCATCTTGTCTATGTATACTCAGTCATGGAGATCTCTTCTAATACCGTCTTCATTCTGATGATTACCAAATTTTCATCACCACCCTTGGAACTCTTTGGTAAACTCCAGACTCACATATCCATTTTCATAGTCCACATTTTTACTTTTGGTCTGTATAGACATATCACACTTGGCCAACCCCATACAAATTCCTTACATTCCCTCCCACGCCCAACCCTTCCCAAACTTCCTTACTGCTAACTCAGTCCTTCTAACTCACGTGGAAACTTTGGATTCCTGTATTGTGTACACTCCGGCCCATCAACAAATTGTATCCCTTTTGCCTTGAAAATACATCCAGAATTTGACCTCTTCTCAGAACATTGGCTACTACATTTTGATCCAAGCCCCCTCCTTTCTCACCTGTTTTATTTTATTTTAATAGTCTACTATTCTTTCTGCTTTCACTGTTGTTCCCTTTCAGTTTTTTCTCAACAGAGCAACCATTGTGATATCTTGAAATATAAATTGTGCAATATCTTCGGCTGTTTAACATCTATTTTGATAGCCTATCATCTCTCTAAGAATAAAATCCTGTTTCTACAGCTGCTCACAAGGTTCTGTGTAATCATCTGACTTCTCATTGTTTCTGTTTGTCTGTTAGTGCCTCTTGCTTGCTCTACTCTGAGCACAGTGCTCCTCTGTTATACCAGATACTGTTCCTCCCACAAAGTGCTGGACTAACTTTACCCTTTGCCTTGGATGCATTTCTCCCAACTAGCCTCCTGGCTCACCTTCTTCCCCTAACTAACTCTCCCAATCCTGTCACCTCCTTCAGATCTTGGCTCATATATCACTGCATAGTGAGGCCTTTTCATGCAACCTATTTAAAATTGCAGACTACTTCCTCACACTGAAACGCTATGTATAGTTTATTTATTTTATTTTTCCTTTCACTTAAAATGTCAACTTCATGGGTGTGGGGGGGATTATTGTCTGTTTTATTCACTATCCTCAGTGCCTGGAGGAGTGTCTTCCTTAGTGAATGTTGACTGATCGAGTGAATTGTTTCTCATGCATTTTAAATACTAGGCAACTATTTAGCAACTCTTCTCAGTTGTGTACTTTTACGTGTAGAAAGTGATCAATAGGTTCTCTGTTTTTAATTTGGGTTTTCTTATTGAATAGATTCATCTATTTTATTTTTCCTTCACTGAATCTGTTATTAAAACGAATCCAGTGTGCCTACCTAGAAGCTGTGAAGCATTGAAGACAACAAGATTGGTGTATAATGATGGGTCCTTAGGATGTTTCCAGACTTTTGTTTCACTTCTACAAATTTTTTTTTGAGTTAGATATTACTGTGGTTGAGAAATAAAGTGTAGGGGTTTCCCTGGTGGTCCAGTGGGTAAGGACACCACCTTGCAGTGCAAGGGGCGCTGGTTCGATCCCTGGCCTGGGAAGATCCCACGTGCTGCAGAGCAGCTGGACTGATGTGTCCAACTACCGAGCCGGAGCTCTGGAGCGCATGTGCCCAGAGCCGGTGCTCTGCAGCGAGAGAGGCCACTGTGATGGGAGGCCCACCCAGGCCAAAGAACAAAGTTAAATAAATGAAAGATCAATAGAAGTGGCAAAAAAAAAAAAAAAAAAAGAAAGAAAGAAATAAAGTGTAGGATGAAGACCAAAATTCCAATTCAATCTAAACTATTTGCAGGGACAAAGACAACAGGAATGGAGACTGTTTTCAGGGCACCAGGCCTGGTTTCTGTAACTGCTGACACAAGCCTGCCATTAAAATAGTCATATTTTCTCAAATATTGCACTTTCAGATGCAAAGTGAGCAATCAAATGGTTCAGTTAACATGACCTAATTTTCAGAGCAGAGTGTTATACCTGTGCTTTCATTTTGAGTCTGTAAACCTTAAGACCTCTGATTGTTTCAGTCCCTAGGTGATAGTATTCTAGTCTATCACCTAGCTCTTTTCTCTGTAACTTTAACATTTTGTGTTTTATAAAATCTTTTATGCACACCTATATAGAGCTCAGAGCATTACTATCCTAGGGAGGAGGAGAAAAATACAATTCAAAAATCCCCCAAATATATTCAAAGTAGAATGGTTAAAAAGAATCTATTTCTGCTAAAAAGGGGAAAAAATTCACCATTGTTCTGCTGGCTGGAAATGTTGGAAATGTCTCAAAGAAACACAATTGGATTAATTATATTTCATCATTTTGCCTCCATTCAAGCCTGAGAACATGCACTTCATTGTAGTCTTACATCCTTCTGGATTATATGAGAAGTTGCAAGATTATCAAGATGTGTTTCGTGCTCCCCAAGGGTAACATGTCACCTTTACTGAGGATTCTGTAGGTCTAATGTCCTTTCTCCTATCAAATTATATGAAAGAAAAATTCAAAAGTGCCTGGTACCAAATTTGAGCTTTTTTATTGTTTCTGATTTTTCAGGATGTTTTACTACACTAAGGTGACCTTTAAAAATACGATAAATACAAGACTCTTACTTCAGAGTTTGTACAGTTTTTCTGAGAGCATCTAATCTGAAGTCTTAGGTGGCTCATGATTTATCTACTATTTTAAGGTCAAAAAATAGAAATGTAATTTAGTAATATTTGCATAATGAAATGAGAGTGACTTTGACATTATGGCTTTATTCTTATAAAATCCTTTGTTCTAAATATGCATACCCCATGATCTAGCAGTTTCAACCCAGGTACTCACTTTTCATGGAAAAGTAATAGGTAATCATGCCCCCAAATAGTCATAACTATGCTCTTTATAATAGATTAAAAACAGAAATAATCTGGGACAAAGACAACAGGAATGGAGACTGTTTTCAGGGCACCAGGCCTGGTTTCTGTAACTGCTGACACAAGCCTGCCATTAAAATAGTCATATTTTCTCAAATATTGCACTTTCAGATGCAAAGTGAGCAATCAAATGGTTCAGTTAACATGACCTAATTTTCAGAGCAGAGTGTTATACCTGTGCTTTCATTTTGAGTCTGTAAACCTTAAGACCTCTGATTGTTTCAGTCCCTAGGTGATAGTATTCTGGTCTATCACCTGGCGCTTTTCTCTGTAACTTTAACATTTTGTGTTTTATAAAATCTTTTATGCACACCTATATAGAGCTCAGAGCATTACTATCCTAGGGAGGAGGAGAAAAATGCAATTCAAAAATCCCCCAAATATATTCAAAGTAGAATGGTTAAAAAGAATCTATTTCTGCTAAAAAGGGGAAAAAATTCACCATTGTTCTGCTGGCTGGAAATGTTGGAAATGTCTCAAAGAAACACAATTGGATTAATTATATTTCATCATTTTGCCTCCATTCAAGCCTGAGAACATGCACTTCATTGTAGTCTTACATCCTTCTGGATTATATGAGAAGTTGCAAGATTATCAAGATGTGTTTCGTGCTCCCCAAGGGTAACATGTCACCTTTACTGAGGATTCTGTAGGTCTAATGTCCTTTCTCCTATCAAATTATATGAAAGAAAAATTCAAAAGTGCCTGGTACCAAATTTGAGCTTTTTTATTGTTTCTGATTTTTCAGGATGTTTTACTACACTAAGGTGACCTTTAAAAATACGATAAATACAAGACTCTTACTTCAGAGTTTGTACAGTTTTTCTGAGAGCATCTAATCTGAAGTCTTAGGTGGCTCATGATTTATCTACTATTTTAAGGTCAAAAAATAGAAATGTAATTTAGTAATATTTGCATAATGAAATGAGAGTGACTTTGACATTATGGCTTTATTCTTATAAAATCCTTTGTTCTAAATATGCATACCCCATGATCTAGCAGTTTCAACCCAGGTACTCACTTTTCATGGAAAAGTAATAGGTAATCATGCCCCCAAATAGTCATAACTATGCTCTTTATAATAGATTAAAAACAGAAATAATCTAAATGACCACAAATGGATAAATACTCTGTGAAATACTTAAATACAAAATAGGAAACAGCACTGGTCCACAGTCTCAGACTTTCCTTCTTTCCAGTCTGGTCTCATGACTAAATAGTCTACTACTACATGCAGTGGTTTAGGAGAATGCCAGGAATAAAATGTTAGGCAAAAGCAGACAGATATAAAAGAATATATATTATATGATTCCATTTAGGTAAAGTACAAAGAAAAAGGGAATATGAATCTCTTGGATGTTAGAAGTCAAGTAGTGATGATTATGGTTGGGGAGAGTTAGTGACTGAAAGAGGGATGACCAATGCTTTTGGTGCTGCTTATTTAATTTACTGTAAACATTCATTGAGTGCTGTATTGATGATTTCTTTATTTTTCAGTATATTTGATGCATTTCAATAAAAAGTTTACTTTAGAAGAAGTCCTTTGTTTTAACTTACTAGAGATTATAGCAAATGAGTAGTCAGAGGTCTTTCCATAATTCTAGTGTCTTTGTTTGTGGCCAGACTGGGCTGTTTTCAAAACATGAAATTAGAACACCAAAAAAAAGAAAATGTTTCTCCTGTGTATTAGATTCCTTTGGCTGCTGTAACAAACTAACACAAATGTGCTGACTTAAAATCACAGAAACATATAACTTCATAGTTTTCAAGGGCAGAAGTTGAAGTCAGTATCCTGGAGATGAAATCAAGGTGTCAGCAGGGCTGTGCTCTCCAAATACTCCAGGGAGATTATTCTGAGCCTCTTCCAGCTTCTGGTGGCCGCTGGCATTCTTTGGCTTGTAGCCACATCACTTTCATCTCAGTGCCAGCATCTTTCAATCTCTTCTTGCTCCACCTTCTCTGTGCGTCAGTTCTCCCACTGTCTCCCTCTTACATGGACACATGTCATTGCCTTTGGGGCCTACATGGATAATTTAGAGTAATATCCCTATCTCAAGATCCTTGCCTTTATTACATATGCAAAGATTATTTTATTCCATATAACATTCACCAGTTTCAGGGATTTGGATGAAGATTTGTTTTTTTTTTCTTTTTACAGAGTTTTGTTGTTTACAGATATGTATATTCACAGATTAGTCATATGTATATCCCTGGCCCCCTCCCAGGATGAAGATGTTTTTGGTGGGACCTTTTTTTTTGTTTATCATACTTCGTAATGATAGACATGATGTAAGTGAGATAATATTGTTAACCAACAGCTGCTGTTTGAGTGCGCTTAACAAAGCATAGGTGTAGAAAAATTATTTTTTAGGGTTATCTCACCCCTCTGTCAATATCCCGCTAACAGTTTTAATCAAAAGATTGAATTTGTATTGCTGTAGAGGCTTTGGAAATCAGGTAATGTGGATATTTTCAGTCTTCAAAATTTTTCTTCAGAAGAGATATTTTATGGAACACATGTAAAACAGCAAAACAGCACTGCCCCACAATCTCAGTTTTCTTTCTTTCCAGAATGTTCCCATGGGGTATACTGGGAAATCTCTAAGGCTCTGTGGAGCTGCTTGAAAATGTACCTAATCTAATCTCTTCCTTTTATTTGAGGCAGGCAACTCGAATTCATGGTGTCACCATTGTTTTTTTCTTTTTTGTCTTAAAGATCATTCAGAAAGATTGGGACTAAATCTTCTATTTCTGCTAATTTTTTTGTCCTGAACCTCCGTCAGACGGCCTTTCATGGAAGACAGTGTTTTCACACAGCATATGATTGCCACTATGACATGAGGGAGACCCCTTAAAAATTCATTGGCCTTCTGACTTTGGGTTGCCTGTGTCATACATGAAACTCTGACTAGCTATCTCTTTTTTAAAATTAATTATTTTTATTTTGCTTTTATAGAGTTTTGTTGTTTACAGATATATATAATCCCAGATCAGTCATAGGTATATCCCTGCCCCCTCTCTCCTATGCCTGCTTCCCAGTCCCCCCCATCCCACCCCTCCAGTCTGTTGCATAGACCCCATGTAAGATCCTTTGGTTATCCCTTTTGCATATGGTGATGTATATGTTTCAATGATATTCTCTCATATTGATGTATGGCAAAAAATTATCACAATATTGAAATTATCCTCTAATTAAAATAAGTAAAATATCGAAAAGTCATTGGCCCAGATTTCTGGATTTCATAGAATATACACAGAATGTCAGAAGGCAGAAAAACATGTGAGCATGTTTGTTTATTTGAAAGCCCTGAACTCTCAGTATCAACACTAGAGCTTGCCACTCAGTTCCTGTTAGGATAGGTAGAGCTACTTTCTATGTACTCATATCAACAATTTTTCATGCACGCAGCCCATCTATTCAGGTTTCTACCAGAATATACAGATGCCATCAATTCTAGCCAGCCCTTTGACAGCTTGCAATATCACAGCAAAATGGGCAGCTCCCCTGTTATACTTAGGTTAGTATGGAGGTGTCTTTCTTGCTCACCTTTGTCCTTTGTTGTAAAACTCATAGCATACTGACATGCATATTTTAAATCCCACATGTTAATTCTATAAATTTCTGTTAACCTTTGTCCCTTGTCTTTTGAAACTTTGTTTTGATCATCCGAGCAGTGTCACAGACGTGTTCTACTGGCTTTATTCAGTTGACGTCATTGCTGCTTTGTCAGACTAAGATCTTAAAAGTAAGATGTGCTTACATGTAGTAAAAATAGTTAATGTCAGCAAACAAGGAATACATTTGAAAGGACTGATTAATGAGGGTGATTTTTTATGTTTATTGTCATTTGAAAACTTTTGTTGATCCTAGTTAAGTTGTCTATAGTAATTATCATTTATCATGAAGAGAAAAGAATTTGACTTTTGTGTGTGTGAAGTACAATTATTCCTATTGGTTTACCCATTCAGTGTTCAAACGTGTGTTAAAATGGTTTAGCCTAGTGAAGGCATAGTAACAGAAGGTGATGGTCATGAAAATGCCTTCTCACATTTCTTATTTTGGAAGGTGTAATTGACTGCTGGCTCCAGACACTGCACTCTGCCCACCATGACTTTGTTCCTGAGGCCACCATTCCCAGGAGGGCGTCCCGCCCAGTGACTGAGTGCAGTGTGGATACTAAGGCAGGTCCACTCTTGTGAGATGTGCATTTCCTCTGATGGTGACTTTGGCTCAAAGATTCCCCAGTCAGCTTGGCCAAAGCTTTCTTAGATTGCACAACAGTGCAAAGTCTGCTTCCATTGTGCCCCCTTGTCCTGGTTCCTTCTAAGACATCAGATAGGTTTCATCATGGGATAACTCTCCCAGCCTTCCTCAGCTTCATCCTGTTTTCTTTCAGAGGAAGTCTGCCCCACTCCCCCTCCTCCCACCCCAGTAATTTCTGTGCCTGTCAAATCTAATTTTTGTGTCTGCTTCTCCAGAAGGATGACCTGCATTCCACATAGAAGAAAAGACACTTCTTCATAAATAATGACATCTTTAGACCCTTTCATTCATATTTCGCCTTGAGGTTTAAAGTTGGATATTTCATCGTAGACTTATAGACCCCTATACTTTTTCAGGAAGCTCTTAGATAAACTTGAATGTTCTCTTAATTTATTGTGTTGAGTCTAGCATTTACTTCCCTTCCATTTAAACTCTGCTGACCAGTATAGAAAAGTATAGTTTCTCCTGCAGCTGCCAGTCAAAGGGGGTTTGTTTACCCTACTGGCAAATCAAGATGACATGGTGACTCTTTGCCAGATCTTCTGTGATGCTGATATGTCGGAAAACATTTTCACAGGCTACTAGATCCTATTGTGCAATTTAGTAATGCAGGCTTGAGTTAACAACTCACACTTGCCTAGGAAGAGTCTTGACACCCTGCTATTTAGGATGAACATGTCGGTACTTTGTTTTGTGTCTGTCCAAGATCAGGGCAGTGGGATATTTATGTCCCACTGAATCTCAAGTTTGTCACATGTCATCGTGAGGGAACTGAGGAAAATGGTAGGTATTAACTCCTCAACTTCATAGTTACTTTGCAAAAAAAAAAAAAGAAGAAGAAGATTACAGGTGAGTAGCCTCCTAGATCAGTTATGGTAATTTGTTAGCAATCACTTCTAGCATCTGAATATCAATACAAATTATTGGGGTGTTTTGGAACTTTGGCAGAGATTCCTCCCTTATTAAAGGTTATATGTGTTCCAAACAGTGTCTTCCATCCATTTATAATTAATACCCCAATTTTATTGAAAACTCTTGAGAATGCTTAGTTTATAATGTCAGCTTCAAATATGGGGAATATCTGAGAATAAAACAGTACAGTAGTTGCCATCAAAGGAGCAGTTGAATGTCAGGCTTTGAAGTGTATTAATTCTTCCAACATTAAATCTTATAAAAATGGTACTTTATTGTTAGTAAGTAGATGTTCTTAAAAGGCCCATTAACTCTGGTGACCACAAAGTGGCACATCAGTTGTAAATTTGTGTTATGTAGATGGGACCCCCAAATGACACTGTCATCCTGTTGCTTTGTACCTATGATCAAAATACTCAAAGCCACTGTTTGACAGTATCTTTGCCTGATTTCTCAGACAAAATCAGGAGATAGCTGAGCAGTTCACATCTCATGCCTTGAAGACAAATTGCCTCAATGAAAATTCTATTACCGCTTAAGAAAATTACCTCCTTGAATCTGACAAACTGAGGTGGCTGGGAATGTGGTTATCTAGCAGCACCTGCTTAAAGCGGCAGTGGGAGGTATTCAGGAACCTTTGTTCCATTCAGTTGCTGCATTTGATCTTTGGAATTGGAACAGCTACCCTACTATAGAGAACAAGGTTTTCAGTGAAGGACTGAGTTTTCAGTGAAATGAAGCTGAATTTAACAAGTCAGTGACATGATACTTTTGGCCAAATCCCCCACACATTTAAAAATACACAGTGGAATGGCAGGTTTTTTTTTGTTAAAGATTTATTTATTTATTTATTTATTTTGGGTGGGGGTCGGGTTGGGGAGGGAGGGGAGAGGGCGGGCCACTTCCATTGGTCTTTCATTTCTCTGTTTTCATCCGTCTTTGTTCTTTGACCCGTGTGGGGCCTCCCATCGCGGTGGCGTCTGTCGTTGCAGAGCGCTGGCTCTGGGCACATGCGCTCCAGAGCTCCGGCTTGGTGATTGGACACATCGGTCCAGCCGCTCCGCGGCACGTGGGATCTTCCCAGGCCAGGGATCCGGCTGATCCTGCAAGGCGCTGGCTCTGTAGCACATGGTCATGTTTTGGAACTTTGGCAGAGATTCCTCCTTATTAAAGGTTATATGTGTTCCAAACAGTGTCTTCCATCCATTTATAATTAATACCCCAATTTTATTGAAAACTCTTGAGAATGCTTAGTTTATAATGTCAGCTTCAAATATGGGGAATATCTGAGAATAAAACAGTACAGTAGTTGCCATCAAAGGAGCAGTTGAATGTCAGGCTTTGAAGTGTATTAATTCTTCCAACATTAAATCTTATAAAAATGGTACTTTATTGTTAGTAAGTAGATGTTCTTAAAAGGCCCATTAACTCTGGTGACCACAAAGTGGCACATCAGTTGTAAATTTGTGTTATGTAGATGGGACCCCCAAATGACACTGTCATCCTGTTGCTTTGTACCTATGATCAAAATACTCAAAGCCACTGTTTGACAGTATCTTTGCCTGATTTCTCAGACAAAATCAGGAGATAGCTGAGCAGTTCACATCTCATGCCTTGAAGACAAATTGCCTCAATGAAAATTCTATTACCGCTTAAGAAAATTACCTCCTTGAATCTGACAAACTGAGGTGGCTGGGAATGTGGTTATCTAGCAGCACCTGCTTAAAGCGGCAGTGGGAGGTATTCAGGAACCTTTGTTCCATTCAGTTGCTGCATTTGATCTTTGGAATTGGAACAGCTACCCTACTATAGAGAACAAGGTTTTCAGTGAAGGACTGAGTTTTCAGTGAAATGAAGCTGAATTTAACAAGTCAGTGACATGATACTTTTGGCCAAATCCCCCACACATTTAAAAATACACAGTGGAATGGCAGGTTTTTTTTTGTTAAAGATTTATTTATTTATTTATTTATTTTGGGTGGGGGTCGGGTTGGGGAGGGAGGGGAGCGGGAGGGCCACTTCCATTAGTCTTTCATTTCTGTTTTCATCCGTCTTTGTTCTTTGACCCGTGTGGGGCCTCCTATCGCGATGGCGTCTGTCGTTGCAGAGCGCTGGCTCTGGGCACATGCGCTCCAGAGCTCCGGCTCGGTGATTGGACACATGGGTCCAGCCGCTCCGCGGCACGTGGGATCTTCCCAGGCCAGGGATCAAACCGGCGCCCCTTGCACTGCAAGGCGGTGTCCTTACCCACTGGACCACCAGGGGAAGCCCGGAATGGCAGTTTTTACAAATGAGGCTATTAAGACTGTATGATACATAGTATTCACGACTGTTTAAAATATTTTATTCTCAAGAGCTGGCCATCCCATAGCTGTAAAGTTGATTAATATTAGCTGCTAATATTTGCAATACATCGCCTAAAATTGTAAGAATATAATAAACTTGTATTTTACAGTGGACATTTTTTCTAGTTTCACAACTACTTTGATACACTCTCATATTAACTTTGGTGGCTTGCTATTTTCAACATTGGGGAAAATATGTCTTAATATGATTACGTTAGCAGAGCTTGTATTTGGTGTCTTATCCCACTCTACATTTTATTGGTAATGATTTCTCCATCCACTTAATTTTTATATGTGGGCATTATGCATGTATGTAAAGGTAAACCAGTGTGTTACTTGCTCAGAGATACTTCTCTGTGAAGTCTCAAGTAAGATATTGAAGAAATGAAAGAGATTTTCTTGTTAATGAACTTGCATTCATCACAAACCAACCAAGGGTGAATTATGGCTGAAGCTTTATAGGGCAATGATTAACAAGAAAGAGTTGGTGCCTGAATACTTGCCTTGAGATCTTGGCTGTATGATTAAGGCAAATTCCTTTCTCTTTCTGTGATTCCTGTTCTTCTCGTAAAAAGGGAACAATGACAATATTTCCTCAGAGGGTTTCTGTGAGAATTCAGTGCATTGATGTTTGAATAGCAGTTAGCACAGTCTATCTAGTACACTGAGAACTCTTTTTTTTTTTTTCTTGGTCTTTGAGAACTCTTAACTGTCATTATAGACTGCAGAATATACGGATATATGTAGACATAAAGACTTATTAGTGATAGGATAATGCTCAATAAGTTATTTGTTCAGTTGCTAAGTCATACCCAGCTCTTTGCAACCCCATGAACTGCAGTATTGCAAGGTTCCCTGTCCTTCACCATCTCACAGAGTGAGCTCAAACTCATGTCCATTGAGTTGGCGATGCTATCCAACCATCTCTTCTTCAGTTGCCCCCTTCTCCTTTTGCCCTCAATCTTTCCCAGCATCAGGGTCTTTTCCAATGAGTCATCTCTTTGCATCAGGTGGTCAAAGTATTGGAGCTTCAGCTTCAGCATCAGTGCTTCCAATGAATAGTCAGTGTTGATTTCCTTGCAGTCCAAGGGACTCTCAAGAGTCTTCTCTAGCACCATTATTCAAAAGCTGAGCTTTTTTTATGGTCCAGCTCTCACATTCATACATGACTACTGGCAAAACCATAGCTGTGACTATATGGGCCTTTGTTGGCAAAGTGATATCTTTACTTTCTAATATGCTGTCTAGGTTTGCCACAGTTTTTCTTCCAAGGAGCAAGTGTCTTTTAATTTCATGGCTGCAGTCACTGGCCGCAGTGATTTTAAAGCCCAGGAAAATAAAATCTGTCACTGTTTCCTTTGTTTGCCCATCTGTTTGCCCATCTATTTTCCATGAAGTGATGGGGCCAGATGCCATGACCTTTGCTTTTGGAATGTTGAGTTTTAAGCCGGATTTTTGCTTTCCTCTTTCACCTTCATCAATAGGCTCTTGAGGTCCTCTTCACTTTCTGCCATTAGGGTGGTGTCATCTGCATATCTGAGGTTGTTGATATTTTTCCTGAATCTTAAGTAATTCAGCCCAGAATTTCATATGATGTACTCTGCATAGAGGTTAAATAAGCAGGGTGACAATATACAGCTTTAATGTACTCTTTTCCCAATTTTAAACCAGTCTGTTGTTCCATGTTGATAAGTTATTGCTACTGTTAAGAATAGAGGAAAGGGATGGATCCAGGTTTTAAGTCTTTGCAGCCTTTACACTTGGTGAGGGAGGTGCTTTATAAAAAAGAAAATGAAATTATGATGCCAAGTGCCTGCAGCAACTTCAGTGCTATTGCATGAAATAGATTATGAATATAAGTACCTGTTGTTTTTGTGGGGAGGGCCCATCCTTATGAAGGGGCTCTGAAATGTTTCATTGGCATCTTAAAATTTGCAGTATTGCGTTCCCTGTCCTTCACCATCTCACAGAGTGAGCTCAAACTCCATTGAGTTGGCGATGCTATCCAACCATCTCTTCTTCAGTTGCCCCCTTCTCCTTTTGCCCTCAATCTTTCCCAGCATCAGGGTCTTTTCCAATGAGTCATCTCTTTGCATCAGGTGGTCAAAGTATTGGAGCTTCAGCTTCAGCATCAGTGCTTCCAATGAATAGTCAGTGTTGATTTCCTTGCAGTCCAAGGGACTCTCAAGAGTCTTCTCTAGCACCATTATTCAAAAGCTGAGCTTTTTTTATGGTCCAGCTCTCACATTCATACATGACTACTGGCAAAACCATAGCTGTGACTATATGGGCCTTTGTTGGCAAAGTGATATCTTTACTTTCTAATATGCTGTCTAGGTTTGCCACAGTTTTTCTTCCAAGGAGCAAGTGTCTTTTAATTTCATGGCTGCAGTCACTGGCCGCAGTGATTTTAAAGCCCAGGAAAATAAAATCTGTCACTGTTTCCTTTGTTTGCCCATCTGTTTGCCCATCTATTTTCCATGAAGTGATGGGGCCAGATGCCATGACCTTTGCTTTTGGAATGTTGAGTTTTAAGCCGGATTTTTGCTTTCCTCTTTCACCTTCATCAATAGGCTCTTGAGGTCCTCTTCACTTTCTGCCATTAGGGTGGTGTCATCTGCATATCTGAGGTTGTTGATATTTTTCCTGAATCTTAAGTAATTCAGCCCAGAATTTCATATGATGTACTCTGCATAGAGGTTAAATAAGCAGGGTGACAATATACAGCTTTAATGTACTCTTTTCCCAATTTTAAACCAGTCTGTTGTTCCATGTTGATAAGTTATTGCTACTGTTAAGAATAGAGGAAAGGGATGGATCCAGGTTTTAAGTCTTTGCAGCCTTTACACTTGGTGAGGGAGGTGCTTTATAAAAAAGAAAATGAAATTATGATGCCAAGTGCCTGCAGCAACTTCAGTGCTATTGCATGAAATAGATTATGAATATAAGTACCTGTTGTTTTTGTGGGGAGGGCCCATCCTTATGAAGGGGCTCTGAAATGTTTCATTGGCATCTTAAAAATTTGTCTTTGAAAAGGGACTTTGCTAGCACCATTGAAGTTATTCATCTTGCCTATGAAATAAGTATATAGAGATCATAAGGACCATTGACAAGATTAATATAGAAATGGGACCACATTTTCCATACTTTAGTATCAAGTTCCCTCCAACACACACAAACGTGCCCCTAACAAAAGCATACTGTTATAATGCAGATTTTCAGTCAATGATTGTAAAGTAAAGGCAGCATAATATATGTTTTTTAGTCTGTGAGAAAATGAAGTAGAATGATAGAACAAATATGTGGAAAACAAAGAATCAAATTAGAAATATAAGGCCGCAATAAATAATTTTTGATCCAGGAATTATTTATGAACAATCTACTTAATAGTATGCTATTAAGGAGATAGAGGTATAGATATAATTAAGATAGGGTAGCCAACCTTTGGGAGCTTATGGTTTAGGAACAGAGGATATATAAATATGTTTCAAAGTCATAGTAACTGTAAGGTGAGAGTATTTTAATTTTACTGATTGTGGTAATGAGGTACAGTTTTAAAGAGAATGTAGCATTTCAGCTGTTGATCAGAATAGCAAGGTTTTCAGTGAATAGATAATGGAATGGATTAGACAGAAATGCAGATAAATATACATAAAACATAGAGAATCACTCAAAAGACTCCCAATAGTAAAGTTTTGGGATTTCCCAGAGATATGACAAGAGAGGGTCATATCAGTATCTGATTATGTGCCTTACTAAGGAGTACTCATTTTCTGCAGTTAATGGTGGGGAGTCAAAGCCATAAAATTAACTTAATTGGATTTGCACATTGGTAACATTACCCTAGGAATATAGTGAAGAATCCCTTTTAAAGGATTTGACAATGGAAGTAGAAATAGCAAGTAATTCAGGTGAAAGAAGTTGAGGTCAAGGGAGTTGCAGTGGAATGAAGGTGGTGGTGTAGGGACTACATAAAGAAGAAAAAGAATCAGCAGGATTTGATCAGCAGTTACACATTGAGATGAAGGAAAGGAAGGAATCTGTGTGCCCTTTAAGTTTTCTGGTTTAGGAAATATAGAATTATTGGGGGGAAGAAGACATGAATTAGCCTTTGTTAATACTATGAGGAACCTGTGTGATGCCTGGGCATAGAGAATGGGGGTGAATGGAGGGTGAGTTCAAGGGATCTAGATGGCTATTTGCATTTCAACATATAATTAGTAGGTAAAACCATCAAAATCAATGTGTTGACTCACTAGTAATGTGCAGAGAGAGGGGAGACCAGGCAGAGAATCCAAGTACCCTAGTATTTAAAGAGCAGAAATCATTGGGTCGAAATTGTCAAGAGAAAACTCAGGGGAGGAGAGTGGTATTATAGAAATCAAAAGTGGAGAGAGTTGTGTTATAGAGAGATTAAATAAAGTGAGGTCATTAGTGACCTTGACAAGACCAGTTCTTGGGAGTGGAAGGCACATAAATCTAGTGTGCTTTAAAAGGCAGGTATGACAAGAAGTGGAGTCAATAGGTGTAGAAGGTGGTATCAAGAGAATGAATTGTTCATTACATACAAATCAACAGTTATTTTGATGGCCTCACATCTGAAGTTATCTCAGATTCTTTTATCTTGCAGTAGCATGTCTAGTGTATTTCACACACACATACATAGTCTGCCATTTTTTTTACCTACTTTTTTCTCTATCATATTAGTTTTAGATGTGATCATGAAAAAATATGGAATAATATCCAGAAAACAAGGATTATATTGTAATTATTCAAGGACAGCAAATAAATAAATGTATAAAATATTACAGTACAACAAGGAAAAGTAATGGAATAATGATTTTAGTTGCATTTTTATGTTTTCTGAATAATACAGGAAATGCATACATACTTATTGGTCTGTTGCAATATTTTAAACATTATGGTGTGTAGCTTCCAGACTTCTGTAAAGTTGACGATGACTTCGTTGGAAGAGCCTTTTTAAGTAATTTTAGTTTTGAAAATCTTCCGCAGGAACAAACACATATACAAATAGGGAAAGTCTTAACTGGAAAAGTAAGCTTGGCAGAGACTTTTAGAAATCCCACTTCACAATCAATTCTAGAAATTGCAGTACAGTGCAGAGTTGCAATTTTTTGTTTCCTTGGAATAAATTCTAGGGGTTTTCTAAAGTCTCTATCAAAGAATTTTAAAAATAAGTAAGTCTCCCAAGTGTTCACATACAGTGCCAACATTAAAGTCACTTGAATTTTGTTGATTGGTCTTCAAAATCACAGTGAGATCATGGCTTTATTTTAAGTCTGCTTTTAAAAGCTTGATTATGTAATAATTAGAGTTTGGAGACAACAGCTGCACCCAAAGTTAGCTTGGATAACTCCAGCTCTGAGTCATTTGGAACTTACTCTTGCATTGAACTTGTGGAATCAAATCTTTATGTGTTTGGAGTTGGATATATAAATGGTAGTTCTCCAGCATAACTTGGATATAGAATTCATTGTTTATCCAAGAATACGTAATAAAAATGTGCTAATATCAAGCTTATATAAACATTATTAAAACTCAATAGAGAGGGACTTCCCTGGTGGTCCAGGTTAAGACTCTGTGTTACCAATGCAGGGGGCCCAGGTTTGATCCCTGGTCAGGGAACTAGATCCCACATGCCACAACTAGGACCTGGCTCAGCCAAATAAATAATTAAAAACATAAAAGTTAAAAAAAAACTCAATAGGGGGCTTCCTGGTGGTCCAGTGGGTAGTCTGCCTTGCAGTGCAAGGGGCACTGGTTCGATCCCTGGCCTGGGAAGATCCCACCTGCCGTGGAGCGGCTGGACCGATGTGTCCAAATTATGAGCCAGTGCTCTGGAGAGTGTGTGCCCAGAGCCAGTGCTCTGTAAAGAGAGAGGCCACTGCAATGGGAGGCCCACACAGGCCAAAGAGTAAAGATGGATGAAAGTAAATAAATATAAAACCAATAAAAGAGGCCAAAATTTAAAATAAAAAAAAAGAACATCAACAATTGTTTAGAATTTGGAGCAACACAGGGCCCTCTTTTTTGAGGACTACTTTAATTTTAAATATGAATATTATTCAGAATTGCAGAATGACTTGAAGTTGATTTTATTGTTTTAATTTACAGCAAATACCTTTGCTCTTTCCTGCTCGCTCTGCCTAATCTTCGTAACTGTACCTTACTATTGGGGAAAAAGTGCCTCTGTCTAAGTGATTAATATTCTTTTTAAAAATTAAACTTTGATTTAATTAAGAGAATAAAGACATTAAAGGTCACCAAGTAGTTAAAACATAAAGAATCTCACACCTTTATGTCATTTTTACTAGTCATTTTTGCCAATGCTTTCCAGATTGTTAGAAGAAGAGTGAAACATTCTGTCAGTGGGGTAGACAGTAAACCTTATTGTTGGTTAGATTTGATTCCTTATGCATTTTATAGTATGCAGAAGTTCATTAAAACTGAAATAGAAAAAAAAAAAAAAAAAAAAACTGAAATAGAGTGCTCACTTCAGCAGCACATATACTTAAATTGGAATGATACAGAGAAGATTAGCATGGCCCCTGTGCAAGGATGACATGCAAATTTGTGAAGCGTTCCATATTTTTTGGTGAAAGACTGAAAGCATTCCCTCTAAGATCAGGAACAAGACAAGGGTGTCCACTTTCACCATTATTATTCAACATAGTCCTGGAAGTTCTAGCAACAGCAATAAGAGAAGAAAAACAAATAAAAGGAATCCAGATGGGAAAAGAAGAAGTAAAACTCTATTTGCAGACAACATGATATTATACACAGAAAACCCCAAAGACACTATTAGATAACTACTAAAGCTAATCAACGAATTCAGCAAAGTCGCGGGATACAAAATCAATACACAGAAATCACTGGCATTCATATATATAAGCAATGAAAAATCAGAAAACGAAATCAAAGATGCAATGCCGTTCACCACTGCAACCAAAAGAATTGAATATCTAGGAATAAACCTACCCAAAGAAACAAAAGAACTGTACACAGAAAATTACAAGACACTCATGAAAGAAATTAAAGAAGACTTAAACAGATGGAGAGATATTCCATGTTCCTGAGTTGGAATAATCCATATTGTGAAAATGACTATACTACCAAATATCATCTACAGATTCAATGCAATCCTTATCAAATTACCAATGACATTCTTCACAGAACTAGACCAAAGAATAACACTGTTCATATGGAAACACAGAAAGCCCCAAATAAAACAATCTTTACATGATTCATATGCAATTTACAGCAAATGACTTGCTCTTTCCTGGCTCTGCCTAATCTTCGTAACTGTACCTTACTATTGGGGAAAAAGTGCCTCTGTCTAAGTGATTAATATTCTTTTAAAAATTAAACTTTGATTTAATTAAGAGAATAAAGACATTAAAGGTCACCAAGTAGTTAAAACATAAAGAATCTCACACCTTTATGTCATTTTTACTAGTCATTTTTGCCAATGCTTTCCAGATTGTTAGAAGAAGAGTGAAACATTCTGTCAGTGGGGTAGACAGTAAACCTTATTGTTGGTTAGATTTGATTCCTTATGCATTTTATAGTATGCAGAAGTTCATTAAAACTGAAATAGAAAAAAAAAAAAAAAAAAAACTGAAATAGAGTGCTCACTTCAGCAGCACATATACTTAAATTGGAATGATACAGAGAAGATTAGCATGGCCCCTGTGCAAGGATGACATGCAAATTTGTGAAGCGTTCCATATTTTTTGGTGAAAGACTGAAAGCATTCCCTCTAAGATCAGGAACAAGACAAGGGTGTCCACTTTCACCATTATTATTCAACATAGTCCTGGAAGTTCTAGCAACAGCAATAAGAGAAGAAAAACAAATAAAAGGAATCCAGATGGGAAAAGAAGAAGTAAAACTCTATTTGCAGACAACATGATATTATACACAGAAAACCCCAAAGACACTATTAGATAACTACTAAAGCTAATCAACGAATTCAGCAAAGTCGCAGGATACAAAATCAATACACAGAAATCACTGGCATTCATATATATAAGCAATGAAAAATCAGAAAACGAAATCAAAGATGCAATGCCGTTCACCACTGCAACCAAAAGAATTGAATATCTAGGAATAAACCTACCCAAAGAAACAAAAGAACTGTACACAGAAAATTACAAGACACTCATGAAAGAAATTAAAGAAGACTTAAACAGATGGAGAGATATTCCATGTTCCTGAGTTGGAATAATCCATATTGTGAAAATGACTATACTACCAAATATCATCTACAGATTCAATGCAATCCTTATCAAATTACCAATGACATTCTTCACAGAACTAGACCAAAGAATAACACTGTTCATATGGAAACACAGAAAGCCCCAAATAACCAAAGCAATCCTGAGGAAGAAGAATGGAGTTGGAGGGATCAGCCTGTCTAACCTAACTTAATCAGACTATACTACAAAGCAACAGTCATCAGGATAGTATGGTACTGGCACAAGATCAGAAATAAAGACCAATGGAGCAAAATAGAGAATCCAGAGGTAAACCCACGCCCCTATGGGTACCTCATTTTTGACAAAGGAGGCGAAACTATAAAATGGGACAAAGACAGCCTCAACAAATGGTGCTGGGAAAATTGGACAGCAACATGCGAAAAAATGAAGTTGGAACATTCCCTGACACCATACACAAAGATCAACTCAAAATGGATTAAAAACCTAAATGTAAGACCAGAAACCATCAAACTCTTAGAGGAGAATATAGGCAAAACACTCAAGGACATAAATCAAAGCAAGATCTTCTCTGACTCGCCTACTAGAATAGCAGAACTAGAAAGAAAAATTAACATGTGGGACCTAATGAAACTTAAAAGCTTTTGTACAGCAAAAGAAACTACAAAAAAGCTGAACAGACAGCCCACAGAATGGGAGAAAATCATAGCATATGAAACAACAGACAAAGAATTAATCTCCAAAATCTACAAGCAACTCAGGCAACTCAGCACCGGAAAAGTGAACAACCCAATCAAAAAATGTCCTCTCTCCAAAGAGGACATACAGATGGCCCAAAAGCACATGAAATGATGCTCAACCTCGCTAATAATTAGAGAAATGCAAATCAAAACTACAATGAGATATCAACTCACACCCGTCAGAATGGCCATCATCAACAAACCGAAAAGACAATAAGTGCTGGAGAGGGTGCAGAGGAAAGGGAACCCTCTAAACACTGCTGGTGGGAATGTAAATTGATACAGCCTCTGTGGAAGACAGTATGGAGATTTCTTAAAAAGCTAAAAATAGAAGTACCCTATGACCCAGCAATCCCACTCTTAGGCTTATATCCTGATGAAATCAAAACTGAGTGTTTTGCCTATATTCTCCTCTAAGAGTTTGATGGTTTCTGGTCTTACATTTAGGTTTTTAATCCATTTTGAGTTGATCTTTGTGTATGGTGTCAGGGAATGTTCCAACTTCATTTTTTTGCATGTTGCTGTCCAATTTTCCCAGCACCATTTGTTGAAGGGGCTGTCTTTGTCCCATTTTATAGTTTCGCCTCCTTTGTCAAAAATGAGGTACCCATAGGGGCGTGGGTTTACCTCTGGATTCTCTAATTTGCTCCATTGGTCTTTATTTCTGATCTTGTGCCAGTACCATACTGTCTTGATGACTGTTGCTTTGTAGTAGAGTCTGAAGTTGGAGAGGCTGATCCCTCCAGCTCCATTCTTCTTCCTCAGGTTTGCTTTGGCTGTTCGAGGTCTTTTGTGTTTCCATATGAACAGTGTTATTCTTTGGTCTAGTTTGAAATCAGGGAGAGTGAAAGCTCCAGCTTCGTTCTTATTTCTCAAGGTTGCTTTGGCAGAAATGCATTTTTAAATGTACAGTAAAACTTGATATTACATGCAGATATGATATACAATAAATATCTCCTACAAAAAATATTTCATCGGTTTAAATAGCAATTATGTATTTAAAAATGTCTAAATACATGCTATCCATCTTAGAGATCCATTGTTATCTATTTGAAATATTATCAGTAATTTATGATATTTGCATTTTACAAATCCTGTATTTCATTGGAAATGCCATTTCCTCCATCTTATGTCTGTGTTTCATTCTAAGATTTGTCCTATTTGAGAACTATTGTTAGCTAGATAGTAACCCAAATTATTTTACCTAAATTGTGGTTGCTTTGTCACTGTTTTTTAGTTTATTATAGAGCAGAAAACATGATTCAGAGTATCGATATAATGGTGAAAAACATGGCCTCTGGTGGAAGATGACCAAGATAAAATCCTATCTGTGTTACTAAGCAAGTTATTTAACTTTCATGCCTCTGTCTCTTTATGTTTCCAATGGGAGTAGTAATATTTCATAGGTTTTTGGGTGGTTTTGAGGTTTAAGATAGACAATATGAGGAGTGTTCTTATAACAGTTTCTGGGATATTGTAAATTCAGTGAAAAAGCTGGCTTAAAACTCGGCATTCAAAAAACTAAGTTCAGGCTTTCCTAGCAACCCAGTGGTAGAGAGTTTGCCTGCCAATGCAGAAAACAGAGGTTTGATCCCTGATCTGGGAAGATCCCAAATGATGCGGAGCAACGAATCCTGTGAGCCACAACTGTGGAGCCTGTGCTCTAGAGCCTCGGAGCTACAACTGTTGAGCCCATGTGCCACAACTACTGAAGCCCATGTGCCCCAGAGCCCGAGTTCCACAAATAAGTCACCTCAAAAAGAAGCCTTCTCACCTCAGCTAGAGAGTAACCGCCACTCCCTGCAACTAGAGAAGAGCCTGTGGCAGCAGTGAAAACCCAGAATAGCCAAAAACAAATAAACAAACAAATTAAAAAAAAAACTAAGTTCATGACAAATAGATGGGGAAACAATGGAAACAGTGACAGACTTTGTTAGGCTCCAAAATCACTGCAGATGTTGACTGCAAACATGAAATTGTAGATGCTTCCTCCTTAGAAGAAAATCAATGACAAACCTAGACCATATTTTAAAAGGCAGAGACATCACTTTGCCAGTAAACATCCATATAGTCAGAGCTATGGTTTTGCCAGTAGTAATATATGGTTATGAGAATTGGACCATAAAGAAGGCTGAGTGCTATAGAATTATATGTCTTCAGGGGCTTCCCTGGTGGCTCAGTGGAAGTTTGCCTGCCAATGCAGAAAACAGAGGTTTGATCCCTGATCTGGGAAGATCCCAAATGATGCGGAGCAACGAATCCTGTGAGCCACAACTGTGGAGCCTGTGCTCTAGAGCCTCGGAGCTACAACTGTTGAGCCCATGTGCCACAACTACTGAAGCCCATGTGCCCCAGAGCCCGAGTTCCACAAATAAGTCACCTCAAAAAGAAGCCTTCTCACCTCAGCTAGAGAGTAACCGCCACTCCCTGCAACTAGAGAAGAGCCTGTGGCAGCAGTGAAAACCCAGAATAGCCAAAAACAAATAAACAAACAAATTAAAAAAAAAACTAAGTTCATGACAAATAGATGGGGAAACAATGGAAACAGTGACAGACTTTGTTAGGCTCCAAAATCACTGCAGATGTTGACTGCAAACATGAAATTGTAGATGCTTCCTCCTTAGAAGAAAATCAATGACAAACCTAGACCATATTTTAAAAGGCAGAGACATCACTTTGCCAGTAAACATCCATATAGTCAGAGCTATGGTTTTGCCAGTAGTAATATATGGTTAT
Source organism: Tragulus kanchil (assembly GCA_022376925.1). Taxonomy (NCBI): domain Eukaryota; kingdom Metazoa; phylum Chordata; class Mammalia; order Artiodactyla; family Tragulidae; genus Tragulus; species Tragulus kanchil. The sequence continues at coordinate 104,164,256 of JAIOJX010000001.1, read as the reverse complement.
GAGAATTGGACCATAAAGAAGGCTGAGTGCTATAGAATTATATGTCTTCAGGGGCTTCCCTGGTGGCTCAGTGGAAGTTTGCCTGCCAATTCAGAATACATAGGTTTGATCCCTGATCTGGGAAGATCCCACATGCTGTGGAGCCACTAAGCCTGTGAGCCACAACTGTTGAGCCTGTGCTCTAGAGCTTCAGAACTTCACAATTGTTGTGCCCATGTGCTGCAACTACTGAAGCCTGTGTACCCTAGAGCCCGAGTTTCACAACAGAAGTTACTGCAACAAGAAGTCTGCTCATCTCAAATAGAGAGTAGCCCCAACTCCCTGCAACTAGAGACGAGCCTACAGCAGCAGTGAAGGCCCAGAATAGCCAAAAATAAATAAATAAATAAAAATTAAAAATAAAAAAGAATTGGGTGCCTTCAGACTGTGGTGCTAGAGAAGACTCTTGAGAGTCCCTTGGACTGAAAGGAGATCAGACCTGTCAATCGTAAAGGAAATCAACCCTAAACATTCATTTAAAGGACTGATGCTGAAGCTCCAGTACTTTGGCCATCTGATATAAAGGGGTGACTCCTTGGAAAAAACCCTGATGCTGGAAAAGATTGAAGGCAGGAGGAGAAGGGGACAACAGAGGATGGAATGGTTGGATGGTATCACTGACTCAGTCGACATGAGTTTGAACAAGCTCCGGGAGATGGTGAAGGACAGGGAAGCCTGGCATGCTGCAGTCCATGGGGTCGCAAAGAGTTGGACACGAATGAGTGAACTGAACTGAAGCATTCAGTATGTATCAGTTATTTTAGGAGAGAATATATGATCCTAATTACTGATTCTTTCTCTTTGCTGTTTCAAAATGAGCTACATCCATTATTAAGCCTAGTAATCCCTTGATTGTTACTAGTCTGGTCCAGTTTGACTGAGAAGGTCATAGTGACAGTCAAATCTAGGTATGCCTAAAGAAACAACATTTTCAACACATGCGTTATCCATATTTTCTAAAATGTTGCAGCATAATATAGAAAGTATATAATTTTTCATTTATTTAGTAAATCTATTTGTAGGAAATGCTCTCAGTAACACTGCTGTAAATAATACGATTTCTTCAAAACATAGCATTAACTAGACTAGGAACTAACCCACTTTATTTTGAAAGGAAGCATTAATATGTTCCTTACAAAAACAAAAGAGCCACTTATGGTATTAATATAACTGAATAAGCTAAAAATGTCAAAAGGGCTCTCATGTTTTCTCCCAGTGTAAAGAGTGAAGGAGATCAGTCTGACTTCCACAAGAGGTTCTCTGGAAGATAACAGTAATACTCATAATGGCAGGGTCAGATAGCCTGTTTCATTGTTCTGCACTCCTTATTTCTCTCACTTTCTCAGTGGTTACAAGCTGGCATGTTTGACCCATGGCTCAGATTCAAGATGACTAAAATACCGAGGAAAAGGGCAAAATATGGAGGGTCCAATAAACACAAGCCACTTCCTAAATTAAAAATAAAAAAGAATTGGGTGCCTTCAGACTGTGGTGCTAGAGAAGACTCTTGAGAGTCCCTTGGACTGAAAGGAGATCAGACCTGTCAATCGTAAAGGAAATCAACCCTAAACATTCATTTAAAGGACTGATGCTGAAGCTCCAGTACTTTGGCCATCTGATATAAAGGGGTGACTCCTTGGAAAAAACCCTGATGCTGGAAAAGATTGAAGGCAGGAGGAGAAGGGGACAACAGAGGATGGAATGGTTGGATGGTATCACTGACTCAGTCGACATGAGTTTGAACAAGCTCCGGGAGATGGTGAAGGACAGGGAAGCCTGGCATGCTGCAGTCCATGGGGTCGCAAAGAGTTGGACACGAATGAGTGAACTGAACTGAAGCATTCAGTATGTATCAGTTATTTTAGGAGAGAATATATGATCCTAATTACTGATTCTTTCTCTTTGCTGTTTCAAAATGAGCTACATCCATTATTAAGCCTAGTAATCCCTTGATTGTTACTAGTCTGGTCCAGTTTGACTGAGAAGGTCATAGTGACAGTCAAATCTAGGTATGCCTAAAGAAACAACATTTTCAACACATGCGTTATCCATATTTTCTAAAATGTTGCAGCATAATATAGAAAGTATATAATTTTTCATTTATTTAGTAAATCTATTTGTAGGAAATGCTCTCAGTAACACTGCTGTAAATAATACGATTTCTTCAAAACATAGCATTAACTAGACTAGGAACTAACCCACTTTATTTTGAAAGGAAGCATTAATATGTTCCTTACAAAAACAAAAGAGCCACTTATGGTATTAATATAACTGAATAAGCTAAAAATGTCAAAAGGGCTCTCATGTTTTCTCCCAGTGTAAAGAGTGAAGGAGATCAGTCTGACTTCCACAAGAGGTTCTCTGGAAGATAACAGTAATACTCATAATGGCAGGGTCAGATAGCCTGTTTCATTGTTCTGCACTCCTTATTTCTCTCACTTTCTCAGTGGTTACAAGCTGGCATGTTTGACCCATGGCTCAGATTCAAGATGACTAAAATACCGAGGAAAAGGGCAAAATATGGAGGGTCCAATAAACACAAGCCACTTCCTGTTATAAAGGCATTAACTGTTTCCAGTACACGTGACTGGGATTTTTGAGCTGAAAATGCAGGCCTTTAAAAGCCAAAAACTCACACTCTTAGAGGTTGACTGGAAGAGCCCTTCTGTCTACAAGGAGAAATGTGCCTTGTAATGAACTACAGTGGGCTCTAAAATGCAATTGCTGGGAGCTACACAAGGAAGAGAAAAGAATAGAAACAGAATGAAGAACATCCAGATTTGCAGCATCCCTGTAGGCAGCTGAGGGGATGACCCCATTACTTTCATTGAGCAATTTGTTCCATCTCTCCTCACACATCCCTTCACTAGGACTTCTAAAATAGAAAGATGCACAACATCCTTCAGCCTTTTCTACTGCTTCACAATGCTTCCCAACTTTGTTTATTAAGGTTTTAGAACTTCTTCATGTTTTACTATTTTCAGTGTTTGGTTAACATTCAATTTTTTTGCTGTGTTTATTTTTCTCCTTGACCTAGATCGTAGAATCATATACTAAGAGGGAATTTTTCTAAATGAAATTTGTTAGAAATGACTTGGCAAAGACTGGCAAAGCTCACAGTATCCTGCAGCAATAGAATTAATGAAGAGCTTTTTTTAAAAATAGAAAAAAAAAAACCCAAGACCTATTAATTTGTTAATGATTTTGAAACCTAAAGGCCAAGAAGAAAATTTGAAGATATAATTTTAGAAAGATAATTTATATCTAAATGTTACAAGTATTGGAAATCACTATCTTATTAATCAACAACTTTCATTTTTATTAATTCAAGGGATATCATTTTGTAACATTCACACAGTCGATCTTATGCTGAGTACATGTGAAGATGTACTTACTGGACAGTAATTGCATAATGCCATCACAACTAGCAACATTTGGTCTTTGTTTCTCAAGTCTTGTGCCATATCATTATTTTTTGCTTGTGTAAACTAAAGTCCTCTCTCAGGACATCCAGATTTACATCCAGATTCTCATGACCTTATGTAGACACATAAGGTCATGAGAGCCCTAGAATATATCATAATTAGTAGTGCAGTCTGATGATTCAGTCAGACAGAGAAAAGAGTTCCAGTTATATGAAAACATCTGTTTTGTTGGTGTACCTTCGGCACTCATCCATAGAGGTCCAACTTCATGCCATGAGCTGTGTTAAGTGCTGGAGATACAAAGAAATATAAGGCAGACACCAGCAACTAAACCGGTCAGGCTCCAGTTGGACTTTGCATGAAGAATGCATTATTTGCTCTAGAGATTACTAAAACTGAGAAAACTTTCTTTTTAGCATTTGACTTTTATATGTTATATGTTTTTATATGTTCAAGTGGTTTAGCTAGTTTTGAAACTCTCAGTGTAATAGAACTAAAAGTTAGTGGTTGATAGCAGTTTTGAGAATCATCACTACAAGTCTGTTTCAGGTTAGCCTCCAGCACTATTAAAACCAATCAACCAAATATTTATGAAAGTAGTACATGGAAAGTTAAGCCAAACCTTGTCTTAACCAGATTAAACCAAGATCTGGCCAGTTTTTTTTTTTTTGTAAAGCACTAGGTAGTAAATGTTTTTAGCTTTAGCTTTACAGGCCACATGATTTCTGTTGCAACTACTCAGCTCTGCCTTTGTAGCATGAAAACAGTCAGAGATGGTATGTAAGTGAATGAGTATGTCTGTATTCCAGTAAAACTTTATTGAAACAAACATACAGCTGGCCTGATTTGGTCTACAGGCCTTTGTTTGTTGGCCTGTGGATTAAGTGAGGAACATAATATGTTTCCTGTCAGCAAAGTTATAAGGATTGTATGATTCAGAATATGTAAAATGCTTAGAACCACATCTGGCATATAGTAAATACTACAAATGTCTTTCTGATGATGGTGATGATGATAATGAAGAAGAAAGAAATAGAAATATAGGAGAAAGACACATCTAGATCATTTCTAAGAGTGGCTTCACATGTCTATTACTTTAAAATCTGGATTATTTCCCACTGCTATACCTAGATTTCAACATATCAGACATTCAGATACATAGTAAGGGACTTTTTTTTTTTTTTAATAGTAAGGGACTTTTTTGAATGAAAACCTTCAGATAATTCTGTATTTCGGTTGCATATTGCATATACTAGGCCTGTCTCTAGTGATAGGTTTTTTCCAGTTATATGAAAACATCTGTTTTGTTGGTGTACCTTCGGCACTCATCCATAGAGGTCCAACTTCATGCCATGAGCTGTGTTAAGTGCTGGAGATACAAAGAAATATAAGGCAGACACCAGCAACTAAACCGGTCAGGCTCCAGTTGGACTTTGCATGAAGAATGCATTATTTGCTCTAGAGATTACTAAAACTGAGAAAACTTTCTTTTTAGCATTTGACTTTTATATGTTATATGTTTTTATATGTTCAAGTGGTTTAGCTAGTTTTGAAACTCTCAGTGTAATAGAACTAAAAGTTAGTGGTTGATAGCAGTTTTGAGAATCATCACTACAAGTCTGTTTCAGGTTAGCCTCCAGCACTATTAAAACCAATCAACCAAATATTTATGAAAGTAGTACATGGAAAGTTAAGCCAAACCTTGTCTTAACCAGATTAAACCAAGATCTGGCCAGTTTTTTTTTTTTTGTAAAGCACTAGGTAGTAAATGTTTTTAGCTTTAGCTTTACAGGCCACATGATTTCTGTTGCAACTACTCAGCTCTGCCTTTGTAGCATGAAAACAGTCAGAGATGGTATGTAAGTGAATGAGTATGTCTGTATTCCAGTAAAACTTTATTGAAACAAACATACAGCTGGCCTGATTTGGTCTACAGGCCTTTGTTTGTTGGCCTGTGGATTAAGTGAGGAACATAATATGTTTCCTGTCAGCAAAGTTATAAGGATTGTATGATTCAGAATATGTAAAATGCTTAGAACCACATCTGGCATATAGTAAATACTACAAATGTCTTTCTGATGATGGTGATGATGATAATGAAGAAGAAAGAAATAGAAATATAGGAGAAAGACACATCTAGATCATTTCTAAGAGTGGCTTCACATGTCTATTACTTTAAAATCTGGATTATTTCCCACTGCTATACCTAGATTTCAACATATCAGACATTCAGATACATAGTAAGGGACTTTTTTTTTTTTTTAATAGTAAGGGACTTTTTTGAATGAAAACCTTCAGATAATTCTGTATTTCGGTTGCATATTGCATATACTAGGCCTGTCTCTAGTGATAGGTATCCATAGATTCAAAATTTTATACTCTTCAGTTTATTTTTCATTGGCCATACATAGATTTTTAAACTTCTAATCATTTCCTCAAAGTTGATTCATTCAACTGACATACTCTTTTCTGTTGATACACCTGCTTTATGGTTTTCTTGGGGAGGCAATATTAATTGATGTAATACAGATATATCTGAGCAAGAAAGAGAAAAGAATACTAGTATTCCTAACTCTTCTTGTCTCCCACAGGTGATACACCTAATGACAGCTGTGCATCATATACACAGTTCTTGATTTTACCATATTTGTTGAAATCTCTGAAACATAAAATGTCCCATTTTGGGATGCCACTGTATTTTACTGGAAGAAGAAAAGGAGAAATTTGACTGCAGCTGCCTGAAACCACAGTGATTTAGTTAAGCATAGCCAATTTCAGGAATATGTAGGTCTCACTGACATTTAGGTTTCTTTAGTCCATTTTTTTACTTGTAGGCAAGAGTAAATAAAAAATGTGATACTTGATATTATACATTTTAAAAGATGTATTTTGAGTCCTTGTGTGTACATACTCAGACTAAATGCTGGGCATGTAGCCCCTGCTCTCATGAGGCCCGTATTTTCATTGAATAAGCCTGGTAAATTTTTTAAAAAAATTGCTCTGATTTTCACTATGGAAGTGCTATCACAAAAACTAGAGAGGGAAATGGAGAGAGTTGTGGGATTTGAAGGGAGGAACTATTGTAGATAGGTACAGTGCTCTTGAAAGACTGTTGAGATAGAGTTCTAAATGAAGTCAGAGAACAAGTAGTGTGAAGATTCGGTGGTAGAGTGTTTGACAGTAAGAATCCTGATGTCTGTCACTTAAGCCATGTCTGACTCTTTTCTACCCTATGAACTGTAGCCCACCAGACTGCTCTGTCTATGGAGTTTCCTGGGCCAGGGTGCTGGAGTGGATTGTCATTCCCTTCTCCAAGGGGATCCTTCCCACCCAGGGATCAAACCTGCATCTCTTATGTTTCTTGCTTTGGTAGGCAGGGTTTTTTTTTACCACTAGTGCCCTCTGGGAAGTTCTTGACAGTAGGAACCACAGTGTAAAAGTCTGTGAGGTGGGAATGGAGCTGATGCATTTGAAGAACAGAAAGAAACCACTGGTGAACATGGGGGAGAGTTATCTGCGATAAGGCCAGTGATCATGTAAGTATTTATGGTCTATTATTAGATTTACATAATACGCTGAGGCAGACATGAGATGCTTGTGGGTGGAGCAGCGCTGTGAACTACATTAATTGTTTTCCAAGATTATTCTTATAACTTCAGTAGTACTGGGTATACCAGTAAGAAAGTTATGATAAGCGTGTTGTTAGGAAATGATGGCCAATAGACTAGAGTGACACTGGAGACATTGGTGAGAAGAGGTGACTCACAATCCGTGTTGAGGTTGACCAAGAGCTAATATGAGTTGCTGTTGAGTTGAATGTGGGGAACTGAAAAAAAAGTGCTGATTCAAAGATGTTTCCTAGATTTGGGTCTCTGAATCTGATGAATTGTCAGGCCATTTACTAAAATGAGAAATTTATGGAGGAGGGGTTTTTTAAGAATCAAAAGTTCAGTTTTATTTTTATTAGATTTGTGAAGCCTTCTCCATACCAAATAGAACTCTGTCAAGTAGACAGTTAAACATTGGAACCTAGAACTTATGGGAGAGGTCCACATTCTAAATGTAAATTTGAGAGTACTCAGTGCATAAATGTTACTGAGTATCATGAGTCTGTGTAATATTATCAAGATAGTGTAGACAGAAGTCCAAATGCTGAGTCTTGAGGTATTTTAATTTTAGATGTTGAACAGAAGAGATGAATTTCCACAGAGGACCAAGAAGTTAACAGGGAGTTCGAGGAAAAGTAGGAGTGTGTCTTGGTCCCCAAGCTAAATAGAATGTGCTTCAAGATGGAAAGAATGATCCGTTGATAAATACTAAGGAGAATTTGAGTAAGATGAAAAGTGACAAAACTAGATTTGGCAAGGAGTGGGAGATTGTTGGCCTTGAGAAGAAGAGTTCCAACAGAGAAATTGAAAATTGCATTTAAAGAAAAAGATCGGAGATGAGGAAGTAGTAGGCTGTACTGCTGATTCTTGAACAACAGACAGGTTAAGTTGCCTGTAACTTCGCAGTCCATCTGCTGTATCCACATTCCTCAGCATCCAGGCATTGAATCATCTGTAGGCCATGGAGTACTGTAGTATTTACTTTAGAAAGATATCCATATATAAATGGACCCACACTGTTCAGACTCATGTTGTTCAAGGGTCAAGTATATAAACAAATCTTTCAAGGAGTTTCATATAAAATGAAGCTTATAAAAAGACCTCATAGCTGAGTGAAGTACTCAAGACCACGAAGTTTGTTTTTAAAATGGGAAATATAGCATATACCGAATATACTCACAAAAATGTTCCATTGAAGAGGGAGATACTGTGATACAGGAGATAAAGAGGGATTTTAAAATAGTAAATTCTTTGAGTAGATGAGAAGCAATGTAATCTATGGAGCTATTGAATGTTTTAGCCTCATATAGTGATAATAATAGCCATCATTTAATATGTACTAGAAGCTCTTCTAGGTCATTTACATGTATTAACTCATTTAATCCTCAAAAATGACCCTATAAGCTAGGTATTTTATGATGTCTGTTTTATGTGGACAGTATCCAAAACACATAAGATGGTGGAGTAAGTGGTGGAGATGGTTTCCAAACCTGCTGTATATGACTCCAGAATCTATACTTTTTTTCTTTTTTTAAAGATTTATTTATTTATTTACTTTGGGCGAGGGTCGGGTTGGGGAGGGAGGGGAGTGGGCGGGCCACTATTATTGGTCTTTCATTTCTCCATTTTCATTCATCTTCCTTCCTTGGCTCCTGTGGGCCTCCCATCACGGTGGCGCCTGTCGTCGCAGAGCACTGGCTCTGGGCGCATGCGCTCCAGAGCTCTGGCTCGGTGATTGGACACATCAGTCCAGCTGCTTCGCGGCATGTGGGATCTTCCCAGGCCAGGGCGCGAACCGGCGCCCCTTGCACTGCAAGGTGGTGTCCTTACCCACTGGACCACCAGGGGAAGCCCAGAATCTATACTTTTAACCACTCTAGAGAACTAGGAAAAATGCAGGCTATATGGGTAAAGTTAAGGTTGTGTTTTACACTTTGTGCTAACAACATAGTGCCATTTCTATTGATTCTCTTTGTCACTAAAATCGGAAAAAAAAAAAAAAAAGATCATCATCTAAGAGCAAAGAGGAGAATTTATTCATTTTTCCATGCTGAATTTAATATTTAAAAGCCTTTAAATAAATGCAGATTTGTGCTAAAATGTTCCATATCTTCTCTTTTTTAAGCTTCAGCTCCAGTCTTAACTACTGTGAACACTTTAATTTAGCTTTCTTTTTCTTGTATGTTTTCTCTAAATTCAAAATTTTGTATTCCTTTTTAGTTAAGGGTCACAGTTACCCCACACTGCCATCATGTGATCAAATTTATGCAGTTTGATTGGGCAGTTTAATTCCCAGCATCTCCCTAGTTTCTTTTTTAAAAAATTTGGCCTCTTTTATTGGTCCTTCATTTATTCATTTTCATCTATCTTAATCCTTTGGCCTGTGTGGGCATCCCATCGCAGTGGCCTTTCTTGTTGCAGAGCAGCGGCTCTGGGTGCGTGCGCTCCAGAGTGCTGACTGGTAATTGGACACCCCCTTCCAGCCGCTTGCTCCGCTGCATGTGGGATCTTCCTATGCCAGAGATTGAACTGGTACCCCTTGCAACGTGAGGTGGTGTCCTTACCCACTGGACCACCAGGGGAAGCCCAGAATCTATACTTTTAACCACTCTAGAGAACTAGGAAAAATGCAGGCTATATGGGTAAAGTTAAGGTTGTGTTTTACACTTTGTGCTAACAACATAGTGCCATTTCTATTGATTCTCTTTGTCACTAAAATCGGAAAAAAAAAAAAAAAAAGATCATCATCTAAGAGCAAAGAGGAGAATTTATTCATTTTTCCATGCTGAATTTAATATTTAAAAGCCTTTAAATAAATGCAGATTTGTGCTAAAATGTTCCATATCTTCTCTTTTTTAAGCTTCAGCTCCAGTCTTAACTACTGTGAACACTTTAATTTAGCTTTCTTTTTCTTGTATGTTTTCTCTAAATTCAAAATTTTGTATTCCTTTTTAGTTAAGGGTCACAGTTACCCCACACTGCCATCATGTGATCAAATTTATGCAGTTTGATTGGGCAGTTTAATTCCCAGCATCTCCCTAGTTTCTTTTTTAAAAAATTTGGCCTCTTTTATTGGTCCTTCATTTATTCATTTTCATCTATCTTAATCCTTTGGCCTGTGTGGGCATCCCATCGCAGTGGCCTTTCTTGTTGCAGAGCAGCGGCTCTGGGTGCGTGCGCTCCAGAGTGCTGACTGGTAATTGGACACCCCCTTCCAGCCGCTTGCTCCGCTGCATGTGGGATCTTCCTATGCCAGAGATTGAACTGGTACCCCTTGCAACGTGAGGCGGACTCTTTATCCACTGGACCGCCAGGGAAGCCGCAAATTTTTAATTTTAATGTAATTTTAATTCTAAATGTCAACCTAATGTTAATCATTTATAATAATGCATAAAGTTGATGCATTATTAGTTGTTAAATCTTTACCGCATATTCTGGTCAAGCCTAAAACTGAACATTGCATATCTTGATATAGTTGAATAATTATGTAAATTGTATATGCACGAGGGCACTAAAATTAACCAGTAATTTAAGTGGGATGTGTTAATCAATGAAAACTTCTTAGACATGTAGAGAATGAAGTAAATTGTGGGTTGTATTTGTTTTATGTTTTTAATTGAAGTGAAATTCAGGTAACATTAAATTAACCATTTTAAAGTTAACAGTTCATTCATATCTGATGCAGCTTTACTTTCAAACAGCTTTATTGAACTTTAATTTGCATACCATACAATTCCAACTGTATGTAGTAGTTTTTAGTATATTGACAAAGTTGTACAACCATCACCACAGTTACTTTTAGACCATTTTCATTAACCCAAATAGAAACTTCATACCCCATTAACAGTCACTGCTTTTTCACCCATCCACACCAGTCCTAGGCAAACAGTAATGTTCTTTTTGTCTTTATAGGTTTGCCTATTGTGGACATTTTGCATAAAGTCACACAGTGTCTGGCCTTTGGTGTCTCTTCCTTCACTTAGCATATCGTGTTTGAGGTTTCCACATGTTGTAGCATGTATCCCTACTGCATTCATTTTTATTGCTGAATGATCTTCCGTGTTATGTATGTACCACATTTTATTTAGCCATTCATTGTTTGGTGTCAATTTGGATTATTGCTACCTTTTGATCATTATGAACATTGATGCTGTGAGGATTTGTGTACAAATTCTTGTTTAAGTGCCTGTTCTGAGTTCTCTTGGAATATAACTAGATATGGAATTAGTGGGTTATATGGTAATTCTCAATTTACCATTTTGGGGGTCTGCCAGACAGACCCTTTACTGTTTGTCTTTTAAAATTAAGGTATTTGTCCTTTAACTACAGCTTTAATTTTACTTACATATTTGATTGCTAGGTTATTGTATGATACTGTGTATCTCCTGAGTTCTTTATGTTTTGGTTTCATCACTAAGCAATAACTTCCTTAACAACAACTTCCTTAAATTTCTGAGAGAAAATAATCATTTATGGAGAAATATAAAAAGACTTTGTAATTCTTAGAGATGGACACTTTCCAAAATAGAGGTACTGTTAGCCCTGTGGTTATACATTGAGAGAGAAAGGAAAATTAGATATCTAACATTCGGTTACCTTCATTTGCTCTCTGTCTCTTCTGTGATGCTTCCCATGAATACTTTGGCTAAATGAAAATGCTTGCCAATGGGATACAGCTGATAATTCAACTGTGGTGGATTTTTCCTGAACACATATGTTATGCTAGCCCTACTGCTAATTAAATAGATTTGTGATACAGTTTGTGTTATTTAATTCCATGGGGAGTCTGGGGAAAATATTGTAATTTGCTAAGTACAGTTGAAATAAACAAAGTGGGTACTATTCAGGTTTTATGGGAATTATTCTCTACTTTGTCCACCATGGAATCATGATTTTTAAACCTTTTTGTTATAAATTAAATAAATATTTGGACACGACCTATTCACTATGTCACCCAAATTAGTACACTAAGGAGAGGAAGTGAAAATTTTAATTTATGGCTTAGTTTGCATCTTTTAAATATGTAAATGTTATTCTTTGGCATTAGCTGGAGTTTGTAATTTACAACACAGTTTGTAGTCTTTACAAGTCAGAAAGGAAAGGATTCCAGCACTAAGCTGGCAGGAGCAAAGCAGCTTGATTCTGCTTGAGGTGAATGGAAGGAACATAAAAGTATAAACAGTGTAAACCACAAGTTTCTGAGTGGGAGAGAAATAAATTATTAAAAAAAATACTTTAGGACATTCTGTAATTAGATAACAAACTAGCTAATCTAACCTCAGTTTACAAAGTACTTTTGTTTATAAAGTGTTTCTCTTAGAGTTTTAAGCAGCTTAAATAGTGGCTTAGATGGTGAGGAATCTGCCTGCAATGCTGGAGACCTGGGTTCAATCCCTGGGTTGGGAAGATCTCCCTGGACGAGGGCACGGCAACTCACTCCAGTATTCTTGCCTGGAGAATCCCATAGACAGAGTAGACTGGTGAGCTACAGTCCATAGAGTCACAAAGAGTTGAACATGACTGAGTGACTAACACATGCAGAGAGTTTTAAAGGTAAGAGCAGGTTAAGTCTTCTTTTGTTTTTCCTTATTCATTTTTTTGATCACAAAGTTTAGTAAAATACACTTTTGAAGGGTTTTAAAAAGTAAGTGGTACTGGCCTTATACATTGAGAGAGAAGGGAAAATTAGATATCTAACATTCGGTTACCTTCATTTGCTCTCTGTCTCTTCTGTGATGCTTCCCATGAATACTTTGGCTAAATGAAAATGCTTGCCAATGGGATACAGCTGATAATTCAACTGTGGTGGATTTTTCCTGAACACATATGTTATGCTAGCCCTACTGCTAATTAAATAGATTTGTGATACAGTTTGTGTTATTTAATTCCATGGGGAGTCTGGGGAAAATATTGTAATTTGCTAAGTACAGTTGAAATAAACAAAGTGGGTACTATTCAGGTTTTATGGGAATTATTCTCTACTTTGTCCACCATGGAATCATGATTTTTAAACCTTTTTGTTATAAATTAAATAAATATTTGGACACGACCTATTCACTATGTCACCCAAATTAGTACACTAAGGAGAGGAAGTGAAAATTTTAATTTATGGCTTAGTTTGCATCTTTTAAATATGTAAATGTTATTCTTTGGCATTAGCTGGAGTTTGTAATTTACAACACAGTTTGTAGTCTTTACAAGTCAGAAAGGAAAGGATTCCAGCACTAAGCTGGCAGGAGCAAAGCAGCTTGATTCTGCTTGAGGTGAATGGAAGGAACATAAAAGTATAAACAGTGTAAACCACAAGTTTCTGAGTGGGAGAGAAATAAATTATTAAAAAAAATACTTTAGGACATTCTGTAATTAGATAACAAACTAGCTAATCTAACCTCAGTTTACAAAGTACTTTTGTTTATAAAGTGTTTCTCTTAGAGTTTTAAGCAGCTTAAATAGTGGCTTAGATGGTGAGGAATCTGCCTGCAATGCTGGAGACCTGGGTTCAATCCCTGGGTTGGGAAGATCTCCCTGGACGAGGGCACGGCAACTCACTCCAGTATTCTTGCCTGGAGAATCCCATAGACAGAGTAGACTGGTGAGCTACAGTCCATAGAGTCACAAAGAGTTGAACATGACTGAGTGACTAACACATGCAGAGAGTTTTAAAGGTAAGAGCAGGTTAAGTCTTCTTTTGTTTTTCCTTATTCATTTTTTTGATCACAAAGTTTAGTAAAATACACTTTTGGCTCATAAGTGCTTGTTCAAGAAGAGGAATGATGTCCTTGCAAATAAGTTCATTTCCTGAGCCTTAAGCCATGACTTCTGTGTCACAACCTCTTGGGGTGGGCCTAGGAAAGTAAATCTTATCAGGTCACCCCACATGAGTCTCCCATAAGCTCAAGTTTGAGAACCGACTACACTGCATTGTATATTCTGCTTGTACTGACCACAGTTTAGGAAAATGAACTTTGGTGTCAGGCAGATTGGAGGCCAGATCTTGAAACTGTTACTTCATTGTGGTATAACCATGGGTAAACCACTGAAATTCTTTCAGTTGTCACTTTATTCAGTTTTAAAGTTTGAGATAAAAGGTGACTATATCCATACTGGCTGGAGAGAGAGTCCAGGTGCAAGTACATAGTCTGGCCATTTCATTCTCAGAATGACCTTACTTTGAATTATAAATTATTCCATCATTCTGGCATGTCTGTATCTTCATTTTTTATGATGGTTATTATAGGGTATAACTTATGGAATCAGTTTAGCACAATTGGCAGAGAGTAGACTTTTAGTAAATGTTCTAATAAATAATGTTCTTTTTAAGGAAGCAAATAAAATATATGTTTTTTATGTATTTTACTAACATAATCAGGATTGTCTACTTCCTTAGTTTCTTTAAAAATTGAGTTTTCATGGAAAGGGAAGCACTGATTACTGATTGATAGCAAGTGTTGTCCTCTGGGAATAGGTTCTTAAATTAAGTCATTTTGTCTTTGTTGTTTTCACTAGCTTGGTCATGCCATTTGACATTGTCTTGTGCTAAAAGGCATTTTGGAATAGAGATTTTGTGGGAGTAAAAAACATTCAAGATGATGATAATAGAAGTCTGTAAAGTGGAACTCTAGCATGACACAAAATATTATTATTTGGTAAGCCAAGACATATTATCTACAAAAGAGAAATAGAACATTTTTCTTCTCTTATTAGCTTCTTCATGGAAAGCCTCATTATGCTGCTTTCTATTTGCTTTATTTTTAAGAAAGTATGTTCTTGCAAGGAGAAAAAGGTGTTCAGGATTTTTTCTTATAGACAGATGAAAATCCTAGACTCTGAGTCCAGACAAACCTGTGTTTGAATCTATGTGAAAGAAACTGAATTTAGGTATAGACCTTAGAGCATTATGAAAAATCAGTTCAAAATAGATTATGACCTAGATATAAAACCCCAAACTCTAAAACTCCTAGATGAAATAATAATCTCAAAGAAGTATCTGGAGTCTCATGTTGTTTGCAGCATTATTCACAGTAACTAAGATATGGAAACAACCTAAATGCCCCCAACATATGAATGGATAAAGAAAATGTGGTATGTGTATATATACATATATATCTTTCTACACACACACAGGCACAGACACACATACAATGGAATATTGCTAAGCCTTGACAAAGGAGGTGATTCTTCCATTTACAACAACATAGATGAACCTGGAGGGCATTAGCCTAAGTGAAATAAGATAGATTCAGAGGGGAAGAAGCATGATCTCACTATAATGTGTGGAATCTAAAAAAAAGGCCATACTCCATAATGATGAGTTGAATGGTGGTTTCCAGAGGCTGGGGGATAGAGGAAAAGAGAAAATAAATTAATCTAAGGCTAGAAACTTTCAGTTATAAGTCGAAAAAATTCTGATGACCCACTATAGAACATGATGACTATAGTTAAGAATAATATATTTCGCACTTGAAATTTGCTGAGAGAGTAGATCTTAAGTGTTCTTATCACACACACAAAAGTTAATCATGTGAGATGCTGGATACATTAGTTTGATTGTGGTAATTCACAATGTGTGTGTGTGTATGTATAAATATCATGTTGCACAAGTATCCTCCATAATATTTATTCACATACTCCTGCTATTTAAAATATGAAAGGACATTAGAAGCATAGATTTCTATATATATTTATTTTGTAAATTATAACCTTCAAGACTGTTATAATATTTCAAATATATTTCAGATATGTGCAGATGATGATAAATTAGAGACTTTCAAGCATGGATTGTGTATTAAACAGTCTTACACATACAGATTATCTTCAAGTATTTTGTACCAAAATTGAGTATGTACAAACCACATGTTTCGTGTGTAAGCCACACTTTCAATAATGTTTGCATCTACTGCAGTTTTTTTCAATGAACCAGCATCCTTATAATGAACATGGAGTTATTGTAAAGAATCTTGGCAGTACAAGTGATGCTTTGTGTTTTCTCATTTCATGTTTTCATTTAGATTTAAGATGTTCTTGGTTTCATTTCCAAGTTGGCATGAATTAGCAATAAATAGGAATCTTCTGCCTTGTGTTAAATTATGCTTTTCACATACTTCTAGGGGAAAGAATAGGGGGAATTCAGAACAGTAATCAATTTTGATTGAGGTTACCTAGATATAGGTCTTTCCTATATCAAACATCAAGCCAAATTTCTTAGCATATAATCAGAAGGAAGCATGTTGATTTCATAACTTATTGATAGTTATGTTCTTTAATTAAGGAGTCACAGGGAAAAAGAGATGGTGATAGTCCCATAGATTAATGTTTGTGGGTTTTCAGCAGTTAAGTATTTAGTTCAGTGTAGAATACAATTTCTAAGAAGCACTAATCGTGCAGTTCTTAGGAATAGGGTTGATTAAAACTGTGAATAATGTATAAAAGGTACTATCTGGCTAGAAAGAGCATACTGGTTTTAACTCATGATTAAACATGCATGATTAATTTCAGATCCTTCCTTGAGTTTTAGATTTTGGAGAGAGGATGCCTCTAGAGAGTTAAAGAATGGCTTTCCTAGCCCTTCAAAAAGAGTAAAGAGAAATGTTCAATAGGAGATACGTGGGCTCCTGCTGACTTGACACCATGTGATGGGTTTTCATCAACTTGACTTGATGTATCAGCATACTCTAGGTTATATTGTGATAACAAACAGTACCCAAAAATCAACAAACTAAACAATGGAAGAAATGTTTCTTGGTGATTTTAGCCATATGTCCATTTTAGGATGGTCATAGGTATGTGGGCTATGCTGCGTGGTTTTCTCTCTCAAACTCGGGCCTCACAAAGACACTGACAAGTGGAATGCTGCTGGTCACTGTAGCAAGAGAAGGGGGAGTGCTGGAAAAGTACTTCAATTAAACTGTGTCCAGAAGTGACCTGTAACAGCATGTCTACAATTCTTTGACCAGAATCAATCTCATAATTTTGCCAGTGACAAGGTGACAAAGAAGTATCATTCTCCCTTGAGACCAGAAGGGGAAAAGAACTAGCCTTCGAAGAGTTTTAGACTTCTTACTATATCGGAGGAACAAATTAATTGCCAGAGCAAAGGTCCAGACGTCTTAGCAAACATAATATGACTAGCCCTAGAGCCACCGATTCTGTGCTCACATTGACCTGATTCCCTCCACTTACCCCAAGCCGGCAGCTGTGGCTTTGCAAACATGGATATTGCTTCTCTGGTCAGAAATGAATTGAATATTGGCAGCCACAGAACCTGCAAGCTGCAGCCCTTTTGTGTATCTACGCCTAATTTAATTCTTATTGAATGAAATGTGCACTCATTTTATTCTTGTTAGGAAAAATGACAACACAAAAGCTGGTCCAACTATTAAATCAGGATTTTTTTCTACAAGATTTTTGTTACCATTTATTTTGCCTGTCCTTCCACACGCCTGAAACTGATTTTATTGTTCACTTGTGGTTCATTTTTGTTATTTTTGAGTGTAAAAGAAGCAGACCAGCTATGTACCGTATTCATATTCCTGAGAGCTTCATGTTTAAGGCAAGACATGCAAATATCTGTAAAGAATATAGTAACCTAGTTCTGTTGATTGTCAGAGGCAAAGAATGCTTTGTGGTCTTATGTGTTGCTTCATCTTGATTGTGCAACAAAATTTCTAAGCAAGTTTTAGAAATACATAGATTCCTGGCCCTGACTTTCAGAATTTCTAATTAAGTTTAGAATGAGGCTTAAGCATTCATTTTTTTCATATCACCAGGTGATTTTGATGGGCCACCAGAGTGAGAGCTGTTGTCTTGGAATGTTCTGTAAGAAAAAATTACTTATTTTTAAGTTGTTTTCTCAAATAATTAGTCATACACATATCATTTTTTAACATCTTCCAGTCTTAACAATAAGGTCATTCATTTAGTCAAACAGAATCTGTGTTTGTATTGTTTCTGGTTTACTTCTTGTGTGAGTAACAGTGAAATTATTACATAATTCATAGAGTGTTTTCAATCCTGTCAGTGTCTGTATGTTTTTTATTCTGGTTTATAAATCAGTTGAATAGGGGTTATGTCCCTTTTCAGTGTGTTCCACAGTGTTATATTTAGGGCACAGAGATCCCATTATCATAGTTATTCAAATATGTGATTCACCAAAATAGTCAAAAAATGTAACACTTTATTTGCCTGTTCTAAGCTCTCTTTAAAACACTACAATAAAGCATGAAATGTATTTTTTTAAACTTTTATTTTACTTTTGGAAACTAGGGTTAAAATGATTCCTAGAAAGAGAGCAATGGAAACTTCAATTATGAGGTCATTGATTATAGAATCCAGGTGGCAATGGAATTTTTTCTTAAAGGACATTTGCCTCATCCTCTTCAAGGCTACCAGTTGCAGGTATGCCATTTTGGAAGTGACACAGCACCATTCTGATGTCCATAGTTCAATGTAGTATGTAAAATATACATGCTATGAATGAATCTTATACTTATCTATCTCTTTGTTTGCCTTAACACAGTCTTCATTTTATGTAGAGGAGTGTTTAATACAAGTAAAGAGTAAGCCACATAATGCTGATATTGTCAAGTACAAATGTGTCTGGGTGTAGGTAAAGAGCCACTTTATTCAAAAGAAGTATTGCAAAAGAGACTTTCCCAGGAGGGAGAACAGTCCAACCAGGATGTCTCTAAGCATTTCTTTGGTCAGGCAGGAAAGGGTTTTTTCTTTTAGAGGGAAGAGTGAACAAGTCTAGGAAGAAAATGGGAATGGGGAGAAAGGATGAAAGGATGATTAGGGAATGCTTTTCTCTGAGGTTGATAAGTGCTCTGGAGGGACCCCTAAGGAGAGGTCGTATGCTAGCTCAGCTGAGGGTGTGTTAAAGTTCAGAGACCTGCGAGAAGAAGAGAAGTTGTAAGCTGGTTAACCAGTTGTTTTCTCAAATAATTAGTCATACACATATCATTTTTTAACATCTTCCAGTCTTAACAATAAGGTCATTCATTTAGTCAAACAGAATCTGTGTTTGTATTGTTTCTGGTTTACTTC
This sequence comes from Tragulus kanchil, assembly GCA_022376925.1. Lineage (NCBI taxonomy): Eukaryota > Metazoa > Chordata > Mammalia > Artiodactyla > Tragulidae > Tragulus > Tragulus kanchil. The sequence continues at coordinate 104,145,142 of JAIOJX010000001.1, read as the reverse complement.
TTGTGTGAGTAACAGTGAAATTATTACATAATTCATAGAGTGTTTTCAATCCTGTCAGTGTCTGTATGTTTTTTATTCTGGTTTATAAATCAGTTGAATAGGGGTTATGTCCCTTTTCAGTGTGTTCCACAGTGTTATATTTAGGGCACAGAGATCCCATTATCATAGTTATTCAAATATGTGATTCACCAAAATAGTCAAAAAATGTAACACTTTATTTGCCTGTTCTAAGCTCTCTTTAAAACACTACAATAAAGCATGAAATGTATTTTTTTAAATTATATTTTGATTTTGGAAACTAGGGTTAAAATGATTCCTAGAAAGAGAGCAATGGAAACTTCAATTATGAGGTCATTGATTATAGAATCCAGGTGGCAATGGAATTTTTTCTTAAAGGACATTTGCCTCATCCTCTTCAAGGCTACCAGTTGCAGGTATGCCATTTTGGAAGTGACACAGCACCATTCTGATGTCCATAGTTCAATGTAGTATGTAAAATATACATGCTATGAATGAATCTTATACTTATCTATCTCTTTGTTTGCCTTAACACAGTCTTCATTTTATGTAGAGGAGTGTTTAATACAAGTAAAGAGTAAGCCACATAATGCTGATATTGTCAAGTACAAATGTGTCTGGGTGTAGGTAAAGAGCCACTTTATTCAAAAGAAGTATTGCAAAAGAGACTTTCCCAGGAGGGAGAACAGTCCAACCAGGATGTCTCTAAGCATTTCTTTGGTCAGGCAGGAAAGGGTTTTTTCTTTTAGAGGGAAGAGTGAACAAGTCTAGGAAGAAAATGGGAATGGGGAGAAAGGATGAAAGGATGATTAGGGAATGCTTTTCTCTGAGGTTGATAAGTGCTCTGGAGGGACCCCTAAGGAGAGGTCGTATGCTAGCTCAGCTGAGGGTGTGTTAAAGTTCAGAGACCTGCGAGAAGAAGAGAAGTTGTAGTTAAGCTGGTTAACCCAGGTGTTTTGTCCAGATCGGACTATGGGCACACAGTTCAAGTGATCATTTATGACAAAGAATGGGAACTTGGAGGGTCTGTGTTTGACTTTGTCATAGGTGAGCATGGTGGGACATCTTTGAGTCTTGCTATCATATGGGGAAGGCAGTAAACTTTCAAAATAAAAAAGAGGAGGGTGATTTTTTAAATTGTTACTGTTTGCTGGGATTGAAGGGCTCAGATTAAGTTCAACGTTGTAAACATAAGGCAGTAGAATCTATCTAGTTGATTCTCATACAATAATAGGTATCATTTAATGATGGCCTGGTCCTTACCTGAGTGCTTCACATCTGTTCGACCCTTTGTTTTTGAATTCTTCTCTTTTTTAAGTGTGAAAATGGAGGCTTAGAGAGGCCCTGTATGTCATAGAGATTTAGTGTTTGATCTGGAATTCAAACTTGCATGTCCTTATTTACAAATCAAACTAGTAGACTGTGGAGTACCCATTCAAGGAAAAAGGCACTCAGTATTTAATAATATTATTGGCTTTAATATTGAGGCAAGGGAAAATACTATACAATTTTAGACATGTGTATTTCGTGTTCTAAAATACAGAGATAGAGTGAGAGGGACACATAAATGAACAGGACCCTAAGGCTGAAATCTTTACAAAAGCATGACTGTGGAGGAATTCACTTCCCAAGTGAACTTCTCTGATTCTCTTGATTTTAAACATTATGGCAAGCTCTGTTCTTCTCCTTTGGACCATGCTGTGAAATCACGCTGAGAAAATTCTCTCTGCAGTCTGCTAACAGGCATTTATAGTGGGATTTAAAATTATCCCATTCATATATGAATGAGCATATTGTATTCAGAACCTATGGAGATTTTTGTTATTGTTTGTCTTTGAACTGTTTGTATTAGAAATGAAGTGAAAATTAAAATTTGACTAGGACTTTAAGCTTGATGGTTTTAAGGGAGTGATATATGATATCCAGTTAGCATCTAGCCATAGAGTTTAGAATTGTGAGAGAGCTTGAAGGTCATGGAATCTAACCTTCAGAGACATGCGAGAAGAAGAGAAGTTGTAGTTAAGCTGGTTAACCCAGGTGTTTTGTCCAGATCGGACTATGGGCACACAGTTCAAGTGATCATTTATGACAAAGAATGGGAACTTGGAGGGTCTGTGTTTGACTTTGTCATAGGTGAGCATGGTGGGACATCTTTGAGTCTTGCTATCATATGGGGAAGGCAGTAAACTTTCAAAATAAAAAAGAGGAGGGTGATTTTTTAAATTGTTACTGTTTGCTGGGATTGAAGGGCTCAGATTAAGTTCAACGTTGTAAACATAAGGCAGTAGAATCTATCTAGTTGATTCTCATACAATAATAGGTATCATTTAATGATGGCCTGGTCCTTACCTGAGTGCTTCACATCTGTTCGACCCTTTGTTTTTGAATTCTTCTCTTTTTTAAGTGTGAAAATGGAGGCTTAGAGAGGCCCTGTATGTCATAGAGATTTAGTGTTTGATCTGGAATTCAAACTTGCATGTCCTTATTTACAAATCAAACTAGTAGACTGTGGAGTACCCATTCAAGGAAAAAGGCACTCAGTATTTAATAATATTATTGGCTTTAATATTGAGGCAAGGGAAAATACTATACAATTTTAGACATGTGTATTTCGTGTTCTAAAATACAGAGATAGAGTGAGAGGGACACATAAATGAACAGGACCCTAAGGCTGAAATCTTTACAAAAGCATGACTGTGGAGGAATTCACTTCCCAAGTGAACTTCTCTGATTCTCTTGATTTTAAACATTATGGCAAGCTCTGTTCTTCTCCTTTGGACCATGCTGTGAAATCACGCTGAGAAAATTCTCTCTGCAGTCTGCTAACAGGCATTTATAGTGGGATTTAAAATTATCCCATTCATATATGAATGAGCATATTGTATTCAGAACCTATGGAGATTTTTGTTATTGTTTGTCTTTGAACTGTTTGTATTAGAAATGAAGTGAAAATTAAAATTTGACTAGGACTTTAAGCTTGATGGTTTTTAAGGGGAGTGATATATGATATCCAGTTAGCATCTAGCCATAGAGTTTAGAATTGTGAGAGAGCTTGAAGGTCATGGAATCTAACCTCCTACACAGTGCAGAAATTCCTTTTGAAGAGATTCTTAGTAACCAGTCATCCAAGCATTGTTTGAATATCTTTAGTGTTGGGAATCTCACTCTATGGGTAGACATGCCATTTTTGATTAACCTTAATTGCTGAAAAATTTCTCATACTGAGTTGAAAAATGGCTACCTAGAAAAGAAGACTACTTTATTGGCACCAGTGCTTTGAATATCTGGAAGCAAGTAAAGGCAACATATAAAATAATTTCTAAATAGAATACCAGCTCCATGAGCCAGAATTAATGTTAGTCTCACTTATCATTCAATGAGTCTTAAATACAGCTTCTCACATAAGCCATCATTTCTATGTAGTAGGGCTTTCCTACTTTATTTTGTTTACAGATAAATTTCATGTTAGGAAATGTGTGTTTTGGTGAAAGACTATACATCATCACAAATAGCACATGCTTTGGGACTTTCATTGCCTTTGAACTACTCTACAAGTCTAAGTAAATTCTGTCTTGTTCTAGGGCATTTCCCTTGACTTTCCTCCCAATTGGAATTAAACCAGTTTTGCCTCCATTTGCAGTTCAGTTCATTTACTCCATAGAAATTTCTGTTTTTTGATTTTTCTTTTGAACCAGTTATAGCATCTGTCTGGTTTCTTCATTTAATAAGTACAAATAAAAAATTTTAATATGTGCTCATGTTCATTTTTATATCTATATTAGTCATTATAGTGTCTTTTCCTGAAAATTATCTTTTAGAAATTTTGGAGATCTTCCAGCAAGATGCTCCAGGTTTTCATCTACGAGCATCAGGTAAACTTTCTAGCCAGAGAAGGACAGTTTGTGGACAGTTTAAATCCAAGCTGTTCCTTTTATTGGCTGTGAAAAGTGAATGGTTAGTGGCAGTAAGAATTTGCTGACTCTCATTTTTCTCATCTTTATTTTCTGCTCTACCAGTTTTGTGGTTTGGTTTGTTTCTGGCCAACACATTTTTTCCTATTGCTGGCAGGAGAGGTTGAGAATTTTGTTTTATGATCTGCCCATTTAGTGAAGTTATTCTCCATCACTGGTTAACACTGGTTGGTAATTTAAGTTCAGTCTTAGCATTTGATGAGCTCTGGAAATTTATTAATGGTTCATAGAAATCTTACCACTCTTGAGTGAAAAATGACAGAGAATCTGGTCCATTAGGATTTTCTGTTTGTCTTTTTTGTAAAGTTTGAGCTCATATCAGTTATGAATTTCATGTCAACCAAAAATTATATGTATAGACTGAGTTTTATATTTCTATTTATGCTTAACCCATGACTGGAAGTTAAGAGTTGAGGTTTTAAGATTTTATTGTGTATCTGTATATTTACATGTCTGTAATTCTAAAAGACCTTTACTTCTTATTTTGCCACTGTGAAATAATTTCTTACCTTTGGATGCTATTCCTAAATTAAGCTCTAAAATCTCTGAAAAGAACTCTATTCTAATTGGCTTAGGGAAGCAAGGAATTTAACTTCTAACACTTTCAATGTGCTAAAATAGTATATTTGCAGAAAAGAATCTGAAATATTTTAAGATTTTAAGTTCACATAATTTATGTAAATCTTTGGCATCTGAGACTAGTTTTGTTTATGGAAAACAAGCCTATTTGCTCTGAAGTATCAGCATTACAAATATATGTTGTTTACATGTGTTTATTCTTCTTAACTGTATGAAATTTACTGATTGAATTGTTAGTATTGCTGCTGTTAGGTTGGTGCAAACATAATTGCAGTTTTCAACTGAATTTTGAATTGTTAGGCTCGAACACATCTTTATTAATCTAGATATTAACCATTATAATCAACACATTTTTGCCAATGAGAAATAAGTTTGTTTATTCTTGTAACATAAAAATCTGTGCTTTAGGATTCTACAAATTCTTGGAAAGCATCTTCTTCCTCCCTATGGTTCTGGAAACATTTTCCCTGCAAAAAGTAGTTGAGATGCTTGAAGAAGTGGTAGTCAGTTGGTGAGAGGTCAAGTGAATATGTCAGATTAGGCAAAACTTCCTAGCCCAGTCCATTCAACTTTTGAAGTGTTGGTGTGTGACATGCGGTAGGGCATTATTGTAGAGAAGAGTTGAGTCTTTTCTGTTGGCCATTGCCTGCCGCAGGCATTGCAGTTTTCAGTGCATCTCATTGATTTTCTTTGGCCACCTGATGTGAAGAGCTGACTCATTGGAAAATACCCTGTTGCTTGGGAAGATTGAAGCCATGAGGAGAAGGGGGCGACAGAGGATGTGATGGTTGGATGGCATCACAGACTCAATGGACATGAGTTTGAGCAACCACCAGGAGATAGTGAAGGACAGGGAAGTCTGGCATGCTGCAGTCAATGGGGTCGCAAAGAGTCAGACACGATTGAGTGACTGAACAACATCAGTTTGCTCAGCGTGCTTCTCAGATGTGATGGTTTAATATGGGATTCAGAAAACTGTAGTGGATCATATCAGCAGTAGACCATAAGACGGGGACCATAACCTTTTTTAGGTTCAAGTTTAGCTTTGGAAAATGCTTCCTCTCATTCCAGCCACTGAGCTGATCATCACCAGTTGTATAAAATCCATTTTATTTCACACGTCACAATCTGATCAAGAAATGGTTCATTGTTGTTGTATAGAGTAAGAGAAGATGCCACTTCAAAAGGATGAGGTTTTTTTTGATTTGTGGTCAGCTCATGAGGCAGCTGCTTATTGAGCTTCTTCACCTTTCCAGTTTGCTTCAAATACCAAACAACCATAGAATGGTGAATGTTTAGTTCTTCAGCAACTTCTCCCATAGTTTTTAAGAGGATCACATATTCAATGATCCTCTCAATTGGTTGTTGTCAACTTGTGATGGCTGGTCACTGAGCTCCTCATCTTCAAAGCTGTCGTTGTCTTTTCAGAATTTTTGAACCATCACTGTACTGTTTGTTCATTAGCAGTTCCTGGGCCAAATGCGTTGTTGATGTTGCAAGTTGTCTCCTCTGCTTTACGATACATTTTGAGCTCCAATAAAGAAAATTGCTCAAATTTGCTTTTTGTCTAACATCATTTCCCTAGTTTAAAATAAATATAAAGTAAATAGCAAGCAATAAGTCATTTTGGGTGAGAGGTCAAGTGAATATGTCATTAGCAAAACTTCCTAGCCCAGTCCATTCAACTTTTGAAGTGTTGGTGTGTGACATGCGGTAGGGCATTATTGTAGAGAAGAGTTGAGTCTTTTCTGTTGGCCATTGCCTGCCGAGGCATTGCAGTTTTCAGTGCATCTCATTGATTTTCTTTGGCCACCTGATGTGAAGAGCTGACTCATTGGAAAATACCCTGTTGCTTGGGAAGATTGAAGCCATGAGGAGAAGGGGGCGACAGAGGATGTGATGGTTGGATGGCATCACAGACTCAATGGACATGAGTTTGAGCAACCACCAGGAGATAGTGAAGGACAGGGAAGTCTGGCATGCTGCAGTCAATGGGGTCGCAAAGAGTCAGACACGATTGAGTGACTGAACAACATCAGTTTGCTCAGCGTGCTTCTCAGATGTGATGGTTTAATATGGGATTCAGAAAACTGTAGTGGATCATATCAGCAGTAGACCATAAGACGGGGACCATAACCTTTTTTAGGTTCAAGTTTAGCTTTGGAAAATGCTTCCTCTCATTCCAGCCACTGAGCTGATCATCACCAGTTGTATAAAATCCATTTTATTTCACACGTCACAATCTGATCAAGAAATGGTTCATTGTTGTTGTATAGAGTAAGAGAAGATGCCACTTCAAAAGGATGAGGTTTTTTTTGATTTGTGGTCAGCTCATGAGGCAGCTGCTTATTGAGCTTCTTCACCTTTCCAGTTTGCTTCAAATACCAAACAACCATAGAATGGTGAATGTTTAGTTCTTCAGCAACTTCTCCCATAGTTTTTAAGAGGATCACATATTCAATGATCCTCTCAATTGGTTGTTGTCAACTTGTGATGGCTGGTCACTGAGCTCCTCATCTTCAAAGCTGTCGTTGTCTTTTCAGAATTTTTGAACCATCACTGTACTGTTTGTTCATTAGCAGTTCCTGGGCCAAATGCGTTGTTGATGTTGCAAGTTGTCTCCTCTGCTTTACGATACATTTTGAGCTCCAATAAAGAAAATTGCTCAAATTTGCTTTTTGTCTAACATCATTTCCCTAGTTTAAAATAAATATAAAGTAAATAGCAAGCAATAAGTCATTAGCAAAAAAAAGTAGTGACAAATGTGCATTAAAATGATGTGTAACATAGCCACGTTTATTTAAGAATATATTCCAGTATCAAATGGCAAATTTCAGCCATGCGAAACTGCGATTACATTTGCACCAACCTAATACTTAATGTTTAAAATGATTAAAAATGCAAGAATATAGTGAAATAGGAGGCCCCAGGCCATTATTCCTTTCTCGAGACTTAACAGTAATATATGGATGAAATTGACCCCTAGAGAACTTAAAAACCAACAAAAAGATTGCTTCATCCCAAGTGAGCACAATGCCAGGAAGACCTACATCTAAGTGGTTAGGAAAACTAGTGGCATGTTGAATGTCCTAGACAGTCCTGTTCTGGCACAGTGCAACATGATATGGAGAAAACTCCCAGCTCCTGGCTTCCCTCTCAGGAGTTTGATAAAGAAGAGTAGAACACATGTGCAATGTTCTGACTTTTGGGCAGACTGCCTGAAGGACTGGTTTCTGTTTCACCTAATTTGGAGTGCTTATGGAAATAGCAGTTTGGACAAGTTGTAGGCTCCTGAAAAGAAAGATGAGCACCTTCTTTGTTTCCAACTTAGATGACTTTCTTTTTTTTTGCCTACTTCTTCTGGCTAAAACTTCTAATATTATGTTGAATAAGAGTAGCAAGTGTGGGGATCCTTGTTCCGCATCTTGAATAGCTTTCTGTTTTTCACCATTGATTATGATGTTAGCTGTAATTTAGTCATATATTGCTTTTATTCTACTGAAGTATGTTTATTCTGAAATACCATTTTAAAAATCATAAATAGGTGTTGGATCTTGTCAAATGCTTTTTCTCCTCATCTATTGAGATGATCATATAATTTTTAACTTTCTTTGTGACAATGTGGTATATCACTTTGGTATATCACTTTCCAATTTAAATTAGAAGAGGAAGATGTTAAACTGTTGCTGTTTGTGGATGATATGATTTTATATATTGCAAACCCTAGAGATTCCACCAAAAACTGTTAGAAATAATGAAAATGAATACAATAGGGTTAAAGGGTATAAATTAAATATACAAAGATAATTTATAATTGTACACACTATCAATGAACTAACATAAAGAGAAATTAAGAAAAGAATCCCATTTATTATTGCAAAAAAACAATAAAATGTCCAGGAATAAACCAAATAGTTAAGTATATTCTGAAAACTTTAAGATACTGTTGAAAGAAATTAAAAAGACACAGAGAAATGGAAAATGTTAAAATGTCCATATTCCTTAAAGAAATCTGCAGATTCAATGCAATCCATGTCAAAATTCCAATAACCCTTTCACAGAAATAGAAAAAATTCTAAAATTTGTATAGAACCACTAAAGACCTCAAATAGCCAAACCAATTCTGAGAAATAAAAGAGCAAAATTGGAAGTATCACACTCCTTTATTTCAAATTACATAACACAGCTGTAGTAATCAAAAGAGCATGGTGTTACTAGAAGAAAAAGTCACATGAATGAATGCAACAGAAATGAGAGCCTAGAGAGCAACCCACATGTTATATGGATGAATAGTTTATGACAAAGGATCACAGAACATACAATGGCAAAATGATAGTCTCTTCAATAGATGATGTTGGGAGAACTTTACAACGACATGCAAAAGAGTGAAACTAGGCAATCATCTTATGTCATACACAAAAATAAACTCAAAATGAATTAAAGACTTGAAACATAGGTAGTACACTTGTTGATACTAGTGTCAACATGTATATTATTAAATACTACTAAGTCATAAAAAATATGAAATAGGGCTTCCCCTGGTGGTCCAGTGGGTAAGGACACCGCCTTGCAGTGCAAGGGGCGCCGGTTCGATCCCTGGCCTGGGAGGATCCCACGTGCCGCGGAGCGACTGGACCTATGTGTCCAATCACTGAGCCGGAGCTCTGGAGCGCATGCGCCCAGAGCCGGCGCTCTGTGACAACAGAGGCCACCGTGATGGGAGGCCCACAGGAGCCAAAGAACAAAGACGGATGAAAATAGAGAAATGAAAGACCAATAGAAGTGGCCTGCCTGCTCCCCACCCTCCCCAACCCGACCCCCGCCCAAAATAAATAAATAAGTAAATCCTAAAAAAAAAAATATATGAAATATTGCTATTTGTCACAGCATGGATACACTGTGAAGGTATTATTTGAAGTGAAATGAGTCAAATAGAAAAAGGCAAATACTGTGATTTCCCTCATATATGGAATAAAAATATTACTAGATGGACAAACTAAACCAAACAAAAATAAGCACATAGATTCAGAAAACACAGTAGTGGTTACCAGAAGGGAGGAGGGGTGGCAGTAGGTGGAATGGATAAAGATTGTTAAGTAACTGTATTCATTGATGGAGATTAAATTTCTGATGGTGAACATACTGTAGTATATACAGAAGCCAAACTATGTTGTACACATGAAGTTTGATGTTATAAACCAGTATTACCTCAATAAAAAGTATATGATTCAATGTAAAATCATGTAAGTTAAAAAAAAAAAAAAAGAGCACTGTGGCTTGTTATAGCACTAGAGAGACTGTAGCCCTGAAAAAGGATACCAGAAAAAGAAAGAGATTATATACAGCCTCCCAATAAAAAATAGGAAAAGCAACTGAAGCGGTATACACCCTACTCTAGAGAGGCTGGATCTTTAGGAAAGGTCTGTGAGGTCCTCAGAATCTCTGTCAGACTGGTTGACTGAGGTCTTCCCTGTGTGAAACTATTTCATAAATACTTGGAGAGGTGGCTATTTCTTTTTTCAAATATGGAAATAACAACAGGTTATCACAAGGGAGTGAAATAAACAGAATTATAACCCAGTCCAAGGAACAAATTTAATCATGGGGAATAAACTAAAAAAACAGAAATCAATGAATTGCATGAGATACTACAAAATGACCAGCTTAAAATTGGCTGATTTGGTGAAAGGGAAAGCAAACAACAGTAAATGAAATCAAGAAAATGATGCAGAAAGTAAATGAGAATATTATGACATAGAAACTATAAAAAATAGAAATTCTATAGTTGAGAAAATAAATAAAAAATAAAACTAGGCCAGGGCGCCTGTGACAACAGACGCCACCGTGATGGGAGGCCCACAGGAGCCAAAGAACAAAGACGGATGAAAATAGAGAAATGAAAGACCAATAGAAGTGGCCTGCCTGCTCCCCACCCTCCCCAACCCGACCCCCGCCCAAAATAAATAAATAAGTAAATCCTAAAAAAAAAAATATATGAAATATTGCTATTTGTCACAGCATGGATACACTGTGAAGGTATTATTTGAAGTGAAATGAGTCAAATAGAAAAAGGCAAATACTGTGATTTCCCTCATATATGGAATAAAAATATTACTAGATGGACAAACTAAACCAAACAAAAATAAGCACATAGATTCAGAAAACACAGTAGTGGTTACCAGAAGGGAGGAGGGGTGGCAGTAGGTGGAATGGATAAAGATTGTTAAGTAACTGTATTCATTGATGGAGATTAAATTTCTGATGGTGAACATACTGTAGTATATACAGAAGCCAAACTATGTTGTACACATGAAGTTTGATGTTATAAACCAGTATTACCTCAATAAAAAGTATATGATTCAATGTAAAATCATGTAAGTTAAAAAAAAAAAAAAAGAGCACTGTGGCTTGTTATAGCACTAGAGAGACTGTAGCCCTGAAAAAGGATACCAGAAAAAGAAAGAGATTATATACAGCCTCCCAATAAAAAATAGGAAAAGCAACTGAAGCGGTATACACCCTACTCTAGAGAGGCTGGATCTTTAGGAAAGGTCTGTGAGGTCCTCAGAATCTCTGTCAGACTGGTTGACTGAGGTCTTCCCTGTGTGAAACTATTTCATAAATACTTGGAGAGGTGGCTATTTCTTTTTTCAAATATGGAAATAACAACAGGTTATCACAAGGGAGTGAAATAAACAGAATTATAACCCAGTCCAAGGAACAAATTTAATCATGGGGAATAAACTAAAAAAACAGAAATCAATGAATTGCATGAGATACTACAAAATGACCAGCTTAAAATTGGCTGATTTGGTGAAAGGGAAAGCAAACAACAGTAAATGAAATCAAGAAAATGATGCAGAAAGTAAATGAGAATATTATGACATAGAAACTATAAAAAATAGAAATTCTATAGTTGAAGTATATAGTAATTAAATTGAAAAATTCGTTAGAAACTTTCAACAACAATTTGACAAAGCAGAAGAAAAAGACAGTGAACTAAAAATACATTTAAGAGTTATCAAGTGAGAGGAGAAAAAAGAATGAAGAAAAGTGAAAAGAATCTAAGATAGTAAAAATACTATCTAGAGGACCAGTGCATAAATTATGGCAGAAGGAAAAGAAAGAGATAAAAGAGCAGAGATCTGATTTGAAGAAATAATGGCCAAAAACTTCTCAAATTTGAGGAAAGAAATGGAGAAACAAATTCAGGAAGCTCAACAAACTATATCTATGATAAATTCAAAGAGATTCACAGTAAGACATAATCTAATCGAATTGTTCACAGTCAGGGACAGAATCTTGAAAGCAGCCAACAAAAAGTGACTCACCACATACAGGGGAACTCTTATAAGAATTATCAGTGGATCTCTTAGCTGAAGCCTTGGAAGATAGAAAGGAATGGGATGATACATTCATAGTACTGAAAGAAAAAGTGCTAAACAAGGATACTATATTTGGCAAAACTGTGGTTCAGAAATGAAGGAGAAATTAAGACATTACCAGATAAAGACAAGCTTGAGGGAGTTGAGTTCATCACCGCTAGACACGCCCTATAAGAATTGCTATAGAGTTTCCTTTAAGTTGTAAAAAAAAAAAAAAAAAAAAAAAAGATGCTGGATGGCAACACCAAACCAAACCACATGAAAATGTAAAACTCTCTGATTAAGGTAAACCTTGATATATAGATTCAAAATGATTACCACCATAAGCATTAGTTAACATCTCTATATATTAATTAACCTTTCTTTTTTGTGGTGCAAACAGTTAATATCTAGGAGTAGGTGTGATTTAAGTTATCAAATCAACATTGTTTCAAACAGACTATTACACTTTACTATGTTTTCGGTAGTGTAGTCCCCATGGTAATCACAAAGAAAATATCTATAGAAAATAGTCTTGTAAATTGGTTATAACATGTGCCAGGTCCTTTCATTGAATGAGTAGAAGTAAAATCTTGAACACATATTCATTTTTTAATGTATCTAGATGAGCCATGGTTATGTTTTCCTGAAAATTATCTCTTTAAACAACTGTGTACAAGGCTCTCTTTCTTTCTGAATAAATGAAGTAGTACTACATAAACATATTTATAATGAAAATTTTGACTTTTTCTTGATTTTGCTAAAATTGAGTATTATAAGGTTGTATAACTGTTCAGTAGAACTTTTTGCAATGATGGAACTGTTCTCTGTTTCTGATGACCAGTAGAGTAATCACTAACTATATTTAGTTATTAAACACTTGACATGTGGCTTTTGCCTTTGATAAAGTAAAGTGATTTAAATATATTTATTTGTCGACCACACTGAATCACGTGTGGGATCTTAGTTCCTTGACCAGGGATCAAACAAACGATTCCTACATTAGAAGCACGGACCCTTAACCACTGCACAAAAAGGGAAGTCCCTAAATTTAAATGTAACTAGCTGTATATGACCACAAATTGGAAGCACTGATCTAAGTAATAAGTCTTACAGATAATTGCTCATGTCAAAAGAAACAAAACTTCCTTCAAAGAGTTTTTACTATGTTTCTCTAGTAGAGACTTTCTATGTTAGGTTCTTTTGGACTATAAATACTTGAGTTCAATAAGTCAAAAGAATGTTTGAAGACATCCTTTAAAAATAATGATTTCATATATATTTTAGTATATGAAGTTTATTATCAAATTTTAATCCAAAACTTTAATACAACAATCATATTTCATTATTTTGCTTTGTATTTAAAATTAAATTTGGTAGCATTCTTTGGAAACCAAATGGATATCAAATGGTAATTCTCAAAACTGTGTGTATTAGAGATTTTTAATAAGTAAAATAAAGATATATTGTACTTCTTTGCCAGTGATCTGAATGACTTAGGAAATGCAATACTGGGAAGCTAAATTTTAAATTTGGGAACTAAACTGAAAATTTGAACAAATAGATAATTGAAAAATAGAAAATGTACTTCAGAAGTAGGAGTACTGATCATCCCAGAAATTAATCATAGAGAAGTATATATGAGATCAACCAATAAAATATCAGTTCTTGTAAATTGGTTATAACATGGGGTAGAATGAGTAGAAGTAAAATCTTGAACACATATTCATTTTTTAATGTATCTAGATGAGCCATGGTTATGTTTTCCTGAAAATTATCTCTTTAAACAACTGTGTACAAGGCTCTCTTTCTTTCTGAATAAATGAAGTAGTACTACATAAACATATTTATAATGAAAATTTTGACTTTTTCTTGATTTTGCTAAAATTGAGTATTATAAGGTTGTATAACTGTTCAGTAGAACTTTTTGCAATGATGGAACTGTTCTCTGTTTCTGATGACCAGTAGAGTAATCACTAACTATATTTAGTTATTAAACACTTGACATGTGGCTTTTGCCTTTGATAAAGTAAAGTGATTTAAATATATTTATTTGTCGACCACACTGAATCACGTGTGGGATCTTAGTTCCTTGACCAGGGATCAAACAAACGATTCCTACATTAGAAGCACGGACCCTTAACCACTGCACAAAAAGGGAAGTCCCTAAATTTAAATGTAACTAGCTGTATATGACCACAAATTGGAAGCACTGATCTAAGTAATAAGTCTTACAGATAATTGCTCATGTCAAAAGAAACAAAACTTCCTTCAAAGAGTTTTTACTATGTTTCTCTAGTAGAGACTTTCTATGTTAGGTTCTTTTGGACTATAAATACTTGAGTTCAATAAGTCAAAAGAATGTTTGAAGACATCCTTTAAAAATAATGATTTCATATATATTTTAGTATATGAAGTTTATTATCAAATTTTAATCCAAAACTTTAATACAACAATCATATTTCATTATTTTGCTTTGTATTTAAAATTAAATTTGGTAGCATTCTTTGGAAACCAAATGGATATCAAATGGTAATTCTCAAAACTGTGTGTATTAGAGATTTTTAATAAGTAAAATAAAGATATATTGTACTTCTTTGCCAGTGATCTGAATGACTTAGGAAATGCAATACTGGGGAAGCTAAATTTTAAATTTGGGAACTAAACTGAAAATTTGAACAAATAGATAATTGAAAAATAGAAAATGTACTTCAGAAGTAGGAGTACTGATCATCCCAGAAATTAATCATAGAGAAGTATATATGAGATCAACCAATAAAGTTTTATAAAATTATTTTCAATTATTTAAATTATTCTGCATCTAGATATATAATTAATAAGTTAAAGAACTTTAAAACCTTTACATTAGAAAAGTATTTGAATTACAGCTTCTGGAAAATACTGCCTAAATAACCTGCTGTTGAAGCAAAGCTAGGTTTATTGCTTATTGAGGTAATGGAGGGCATTGACCTTGATAGTCTTATTCTCAAGGGGAGAGGTAACAAACTCTAAATCTTCTATTGTTTCCTAGACTGTGCAAGGGAAAATATGAAAGAATCTCAGAATATCTGTATTAGGAAGTATTTTTGAGATTATTTAGACAAATCTCCTTTTATAACACATGCTTTTAAATTCTAGTATTCCTTGCTAAACAGACATGCATTTTTTAAATTTAATTTTATTTTTAAAAAATTTTTACAGAGTTTTGTTGTTCACAGACGTGTATGTTCCCAGATCAGTCATATACATACCCCTGGCCCCCTCCCCGCTCCCATTCACCCCTGTAGGCCATCACTCTCCGCCCCTGCAGGACCTCCCATTCCCACAGGGCAATGACCGTAGCTATGTTTTTCACATACGATAGTATAGGTTTCCATGTTACTCCCTCTATGCCTCCCACCCACTGTTCATACCCCACCATGTCCGTATGCCTGTTCTCTAGAGACATGCATTTTTGATCTAGCTTTTTATGACTGTTAATAAAACATACATTATTTTATCATTCAAATGAGCTAAGTGGCAGATAAATGATACAAAATGCTATTTTTTTGTAAATTACTTGGGGAAGTATAGGTATTTTATACTTGTTGCTTGCTAATAAACCTTTTCAAAATTTCTTATGTGGAGCTTTCCTGATATGATTGATTTGTCTAGTAGTATATTGAATTAATTAAAACTAATTTCAAAAGAGATAATATCATGACTCATGAATGTAAGAAGATCATGAGTCAAAGATTGTTCTTTAGCTTGTTAATTATTGAGGAAACTAGTAAGATGAAAACTAGTTTACAAAGAGAATCAACAAAACAAAGTAAAACCCACGTAAAGCCATTAGGAATTCTGAAATGAAGTTAGAAATAGATGCAGAACTTCTCATTATCCACACAGCCATCATCAATTACATTTTTAGGAAGCACTCTTTATTTACATTTCTAAGGACAAGAATCATTTGCCTTTTAATCAGTTTTCTACAACTGAGTTACTAGATAACTCAAAGATAATGAAAAGCAGATATAACTGCAAAGAGTGCTTTTGAAAGCATATGCCGTACACCTTTTGTCTGCAGTGTGGACTTCCACAATTTTCTCTATTATCCTAGTGTAGATGAATAAAGGGTTCCCACCTTGCCCTTGTCCCCATCACTCCATACTAAATGTCCCCAGCTTAACTCATTTGTATTACTTGTCTCTTGTCACCATTTTAACATAAAAAATATGATATTCCTAGTCAAGGATACATTGGTGTTCCTCATTCTATGCACTTTAAATTATTTTAAAAAAATACAGATAGGAACCCCTAAAGCCTATGTAGTATTGTCTGGAACTTTGTGTAAAGGAGATAATAAAATTCATATTCTACAACATATTTTCTTTGACTCTTTGTACTGGTGTTGGAATATGTAGCTGTAGTTTGTTATCTGTGGTATGTGATATTCCATTGTTTAGTCTACATTTATTATCATTTGATAATAATAATGATCACCTGTCCAGAATGTTTTGAAAATAGATTTGGACAATATTCTGATTAACATGATTGCTTTTGGTTCTGTTAAAATAAATATATTATGTAGTTAAGTTTCTAATTCTGTTAATAAATTTACTAGCAATGAAAAAGGAAAAAAGACATATTCATATTTAATATGAGCATAAATCAACTTTCCGATTACCTTTATGTCAATGATTTAGAAATAAATAGTGCACCAACTCAGTAGTAAAATGCTCTTGCTCTCAATTCTACTTAATTTGGAGGTATTATATTAAGTAGGAAAACTGACAGTTTCAGTATTGATGAATAATATGATGCAGAGGAATTTCAAAATATGTTGGGGATTGTGAGTGAGGTTCTGTTCTCACTTGTGACAAAATGACTTGTGCCTAAAGTCTCTAATGAATTGTGTCATATTAATTGGCCACAAACTGGTGGAAAATGTAAAAATAAATTAATCATAATGATATCTCACAAAAGTCAATCAGGACCTCAGCCCAGAAAAGTTTATGGCCATTTGGCCCTTATTCTACCTTATCCTTAACAGATAGAGAGATGAAATCCATGAGAAAAACACCTGCTCCCCAGCCCCTCTGGTTGGTATGTCCTGTATGGTTTTGTTAAAGTACATCAGCCAATAAGCATGTAAAGCAAATGTTAAATAAACATTAAATTCCGGGCTGAATGAGGTACAAGCTAGAATCAAGATGGCTTGTGGAAATATCAGTAAACTCAGGTATGCAGATGACACCACCCTTATGGCAGAAAGCGAAGAGGAACTAAAAAGCCTCTTGATGAAGGTGAAAGAGGACAGTAAAAAAGCTGACCTGAAACTCAACATTCCAGAAATGAAGATCATAGCATCCGGTCCCATCATTTCATGGCAAATAGATGTGCAAACAATGGAAACAGTGACAGACTTTATTTTCTTGGGCTCCAGAATCACTGTGGATGGTGACTGCAGCCTTTGAAGAGAAGCTATGTCAAATCTAGATAGTGTATTAGAAAGCAGAGACATCAATAAAGGTCTGTATAGTCAAAGCTATGGTTTTCCCAGTAGTCATGTATGGATGTGAGAGTTGGGCCATAAAGAAGGCTGGGCGCCAAATAATTGATGCCTTTGAACTGTGGTGTTGGAGAAGACTTTTGAGAGTCCCTTGGACTGCAAGGAGATCAAACCAGTCAAGCCTACTGGAAATCAACCCTGAATAGTCATTGGCGGGACTGATGCTGAAGCTTCAATACTTTCCACCTGATGGAAAGAGCCAACTCGTTTGAAAAGACTAATTAAAGGCTGAGGGAGATGAAGACAGAGGATGAAATGGTTGGATAGTATCACTGACTCAATGGACATGAGTTTGATCAAACTCCGGGAGATGGTGAAGGACAGGAAAGCCTGGTGTGCTGGGGTCCATGGGGTCGCAAAGAGTCAGGCACGACTGAAGAGACTGAACAACCAACATGGCCGGAGTGACTGTAATACAGTGAGAACCAATCTGTTCACCTTATTTCCATCATAAAGGGGAGGAACAGCATAGGGACTGTGGAGACCGGAGCTTTAAAGAGATCATAGATGAAGATACATGTATATTCTTCATTATGCAAAAATCCTTTTTTAAAAAGTGTAGGTCACTTGTTATTAGGATATTTTCTCAGTTTTGTTTGAAATACTTACTGATGTTTCTCTGCTAATATTAGATACTTTTTGTCATATGACAGTCTAATTAGAAGTTGGTTTCTGTAGTTTTCAGATATGGATTTTATGTGGTAGCGATTATGTTGTCATAAAAAGGAAACCAGAACTGACAACAGTTAACAAATGCAGCTCTTTTATTGCTTATTTCCCAAACAATCTCCTTTTTATTTACCATTTGACAAATGTAGTCTTATTTTATAAGTAGCAGGCACTTGCCATGAAGAATGCCTTTTTTTAGTGTATTTACAATAAGACTGTTAGGTTAAAAAGGGCTTCCTGGTGATCCAGTGGGTAAAGAGTCAACCTTGCACTGCAAGGCACTGGTTCAGTCCCTGGCCTGGGAAGATCTCACGTGCCGTGGAGCAGCTGGACCGGTGCATCCAATTGCGATGCCAGGCCACTGGTGCTTCAGATAATGTGAGCTTAAAAGGTTTTTGAAGAGAAAAAGGACTTTTGAGTCATGTATGGATGTGAGTTGGGCCATAAAGAAGGCTGGGCGCCAAATAATTGATGCCTTTGAACTGTGGTGTTGGAGAAGACTTTTGAGAGTCCCTTGGACTGCAAGGAGATCAAACCAGTCAAGCCTACTGGAAATCAACCCTGAATAGTCATTGGCGGGACTGATGCTGAAGCTTCAATACTTTCCACCTGATGGAAAGAGCCAACTCGTTTGAAAAGACTAATTAAAGGCTGAGGGAGATGAAGACAGAGGATGAAATGGTTGGATAGTATCACTGACTCAATGGACATGAGTTTGATCAAACTCCGGGAGATGGTGAAGGACAGGAAAGCCTGGTGTGCTGGGGTCCATGGGGTCGCAAAGAGTCAGGCACGACTGAAGAGACTGAACAACCAACATGGCCGGAGTGACTGTAATACAGTGAGAACCAATCTGTTCACCTTATTTCCATCATAAAGGGGAGGAACAGCATAGGGACTGTGGAGACCGGAGCTTTAAAGAGATCATAGATGAAGATACATGTATATTATTCATTATGCAAAAATCCTTTTTAAACAGTGTAGGTCACTTGTTATTAGGATATTTTCTCAGTTTTGTTTGAAATACTTACTGATGTTTCTCTGCTAATATTAGATACTTTTTGTCATATGACAGTCTAATTAGAAGTTGGTTTCTGTAGTTTTCAGATATGGATTTTATGTGGTAGCGATTATGTTGTCATAAAAAGGAAACCAGAACTGACAACAGTTAACAAATGCAGCTCTTTTATTGCTTATTTCCCAAACAATCTCCTTTTTATTTACCATTTGACAAATGTAGTCTTATTTTATAAGTAGCAGGCACTTGCCATGAAGAATGCCTTTTTTGTAGTGTATTTACAATAAGACTGTTAGGTTAAAAAAAGGGCTTCCCTGGTGATCCAGTGGGTAAAGAGTCAACCTTGCACTGCAAGGGGCACTGGTTCAGTCCCTGGCCTGGGAAGATCTCACGTGCCGTGGAGCAGCTGGACCGGTGCATCCAATTGCGAGCCAGTGCACTGGAGTGCATGCGCCCAGAGCTGGTGCTCTGCAGTGAGAGAGCCCACTGCAGTGGGAGGCCCACATAGGCCAAAGAATAAAAATATGGATGAAAATAAATATAAATAAAAGAGACATGATGAGGAAAAAGAAAAAAAAAAAAAAGCAAATTATTTCTGTCAACCTCAGTACTTTTGATTATATAGAAAGAGGTACTCTCTGAATTTTCCTTTTTTGATGATTTCTGGGTTAAATAATATGATATACAATGCTATATTATTTTATTGCACTATTACTATTATTAGTAATATATTATTAGAATTTGTCTTTCGCCTGTAGATGCTAGAACATATATTTGACTTTGTATTGCGTAAAAGTATATTAATTTCAGTTCTCTGCATTTCTCAGGTGGTAAGGCAAAGCTATATTCAAATGAAAATATATATTGAAGAGTCCACAACTACATGCTTGAGGTGAATAAATGGTTTGATGAATGGGACAAGAGAATTTTTTACTAATGATATAAGTTATTAATGCTGAAATATTTGCAGGCTTTTTTTTTTTTTTTACAGTATTACTAGCTACATGAAGAAACTGTTACATTTACAGAAAAATATTCCCATCTGAATGGCTAGGCTAGAAATTATTGACTTAGTACTATTTGGGATGAAGCACTTACCCTTTTTTTTTTCTTTTCCTGAAGATATTTTTTTTAACTCTTTTCCTCTCACCTACATATTTCAAGTCAGTAACTAGATTTCCTAAGGGAGAAATTCCCTCAAGATAAATTGTAGTAGCTTCTTAAAGGGCTTTTCATACTTGGCTTCAGTTTCTCCTACCTTTTCTAATAGATTCACCTTCTTTGTTCACCGTTCTAAAGGTGGTATTGTAAGAAAGGTTTCCTACAGGGAATTTACAATATCCAGTGACGTCTGACTTATTTTTTTTCTTAGGCTGGACACTTCCTCGGTGAAAGAAGCCTTTTATCAGCATATATTATCCCCCTTTCCCACTGCTATAAATCCTCTATATTTTCTTAAATAAGACAGATTGTATTAGGAATCCAGTTCCAAATGCCTTACTGCTTGAATGTAGTTGTGGGTGAGTTTTTTCCTCCTAATCTCTATAAACTCTGATAGTTGCTTGAAGAGAGCTTGCTTTTTTTGTTTGCTTTTGTTCAGTTGTTAAGCTTTAATGGTAAGTGATGAGGGAACACAGATAAAAGGAAAAAGTAATGAAACCCTTATTCAGTTTGGAACAAACACCTTAGCCTGAATGTTTCTGCCATTTGACATATTTAAGTTCTTTGGTGTGTGAAGATTAGTTCACAGTGCTGAGTTATGATTTCAAAACTCTTAGGCATTTCTAGGATATTTTTTTTCTGACACTGTTTAATGTATGATGATACACTATTAAATGTACGTGATTGGTTTCAGGGCTTTTCATACCATTTTGTCCTTAATAAAACATCTTTAATTGTATTTTTTTTTTTCAATCAGTATTAAGTGCAAAAGAGTTTCGGAAGAGAAATGGGTAGTTTTCAATATGAAAGTAAAAGTGAAAGTGTTAGTAGTTCAGTCCTGTCTGGCTCTTAGCGACCCCATGGACTGTAGCCCTCCCAGGCTTCTCTGTCCATGGGCAAAAAGACAAGTGGGTTGCCATGCCCTTCTCCAGTGAATCTTCTTGACCCAGGGTATGAACATGGATGTATTGCATTGCAGGCAGATTCTTTACCATCCGAGTCACCACTGAAGCCAGGGAAGTTTCCTATATAGTTCAATTTATTTTTAAGTTAATATTTTACATTTATTTTTGGAAAATTATTCATTATATTTAAAATTCTCAAATACTCAGAGGACCAAGGAACCCTATAGAGAATAACTTAATATTGTCGATTTGAGATCCTGTAATGTAGTAAGGACTTACTTTTATCCGGGAGAGATTTTTCTTTTCTTTATTTATTTATCATGTCCTTGCTAAATCAGATGTTTTCCCATTAACTTAACAGTTCTGAACAGCACCTTTATTTGACATTATATTTGGTGTCAACATGTATTAGTGGATTAGGACTGAACAATTAGTAAACCATTGGGTACTTTATACATATCCATTTTAGTTATTTTATAATGAAGTCCATGATAGGAGAAATAAATTGAGGGAAAACATTTTTCCTACTAGTGTAAGTGCAAGAATTCTAGTTCATCGGTCAAACAGCAAATACTCATTGTAACCTTTTGAAAAGCAGTATGGTGTCTCTTTTATGAATATAAGACAGTTTTTCATTTAACAGTTAATAATACCTGGAAACAAGTGAAGGTATTTGTTCACATAGTTGAGAGCACTCCTTCCTGAAATCCAGAATCACAATGTCTTCAGATACACTTGGCAGAGGTCATCCTCTTAGGGTCATCCACCCTCTGCACAATCAGAAAAACACATAGGAATAACAGTGCTGAGTTATGATTTCAAAACTCTTAGGCATTTCTAGGATATTTTTTTTCTGACACTGTTTAATGTATGATGATACACTATTAAATGTACGTGATTGGTTTCAGGGCTTTTCATACCATTTTGTCCTTAATAAAACATCTTTAATTGTATTTTTTTTTTTCAATCAGTATTAAGTGCAAAAGAGTTTCGGAAGAGAAATGGGTAGTTTTCAATATGAAAGTAAAAGTGAAAGTGTTAGTAGTTCAGTCCTGTCTGGCTCTTAGCGACCCCATGGACTGTAGCCCTCCCAGGCTTCTCTGTCCATGGGCAAAAAGACAAGTGGGTTGCCATGCCCTTCTCCAGTGAATCTTCTTGACCCAGGGTATGAACATGGATGTATTGCATTGCAGGCAGATTCTTTACCATCCGAGTCACCACTGAAGCCAGGGAAGTTTCCTATATAGTTCAATTTATTTTTAAGTTAATATTTTACATTTATTTTTGGAAAATTATTCATTATATTTAAAATTCTCAAATACTCAGAGGACCAAGGAACCCTATAGAGAATAACTTAATATTGTCGATTTGAGATCCTGTAATGTAGTAAGGACTTACTTTTATCCGGGAGAGATTTTTCTTTTCTTTATTTATTTATCATGTCCTTGCTAAATCAGATGTTTTCCCATTAACTTAACAGTTCTGAACAGCACCTTTATTTGACATTATATTTGGTGTCAACATGTATTAGTGGATTAGGACTGAACAATTAGTAAACCATTGGGTACTTTATACATATCCATTTTAGTTATTTTATAATGAAGTCCATGATAGGAGAAATAAATTGAGGGAAAACATTTTTCCTACTAGTGTAAGTGCAAGAATTCTAGTTCATCGGTCAAACAGCAAATACTCATTGTAACCTTTTGAAAAGCAGTATGGTGTCTCTTTTATGAATATAAGACAGTTTTTCATTTAACAGTTAATAATACCTGGAAACAAGTGAAGGTATTTGTTCACATAGTTGAGAGCACTCCTTCCTGAAATCCAGAATCACAATGTCTTCGCAGATACACTTGGCAGAGGTCATCCTCTTAGGGTCATCCACCCTCTGCACAATCAGAAAAAACACATAGGGAATAATCCGCGAACTGCAAAACTTAAATCTAACTTTACACTTGCCATCCTGAATCTACCATTCCACATCCGTGGATGCCTGATTCACCCAACCTCAGGATGGTGCAGTACTGTTTGTTGTTGTTTAGTCACTCAGTCATGTCAGACTCTTTTGAGACCCTGTAAACTGTAGCCCACCAGTTTCCTTTGTCCATGGGATTTCCCCAGCAAGAATAATGGAGTGGGTTGTCATTTCTTTCTCAAGGGGATCTTCCCGATCCAGGAACTGAGCCTGCATCTTCTCTGTTGGCGAGTGAATTCTTTACCACTGAGCCACTTGGAGAGCCCATGTAATGCTGTAGTACACATTTAGAGAAAGAAATCTGCATGCAGTTCAAGCCCATGTTGTTCAAGGATCAACTATAGTTTTCATTTTAAGGGTGTCATCTAGATTAAGTCGCTTTAGGTGGTACATAAGAGTAATCGATTCAGAACTGCTCAACGAAGTTCATGGTCATGATAGGTTATTGGATTATCCTATGGAATCCAGAGTTAGCAAACATAGACAGGGATTTAAAGGAGATAAACAAAAAGAAAATGTAAGACAGACAGAGGAATAGGAATGATGTTGGTAACAAAGACCAAAGTCTCAATCCAGTCGCAGAGGCTGCTTGGTTTCTTTCATGTAATCATTCATGTGTTAATTTATTCAACACATTTTTGTTGAGAACCATGTTTCTGAGCCAGGCACAGGAAGTACATCATAGAGCAAGAAAAAAAAATTTTTTTAAACAACATATATAGTTCACATGCTGTACAATGTCGCCCATTTTAAATATACAGTTCAGTTATTTTTTTTGTATATTCACGGAGTTGTACAACCATCACCACGAACCATTTTAGAACATTTTCTTTGTCGAGAAAATAAACTCTGAACCAATTATCATCCATTATTTCCCCTCCC
Source organism: Tragulus kanchil (assembly GCA_022376925.1). Taxonomy (NCBI): domain Eukaryota; kingdom Metazoa; phylum Chordata; class Mammalia; order Artiodactyla; family Tragulidae; genus Tragulus; species Tragulus kanchil. The sequence continues at coordinate 104,121,046 of JAIOJX010000001.1, read as the reverse complement.
CTCAACACCTGGCAGCCATTATTCTGCTTTCTGTCACTTTGCATTTGCCTATAAAGGATATTTCATATAAATGGAACCAATGGTCTTTTGTGACTGGCATTCATTCAGCATAATGTATCCAAACTACTTCATTCCTTTATATTGTGGAAGTTTTCCTTGTTTGGATGCAGTACATTTTACTTATCTTGTCATCAGTTAATGGACATCTGGGTTGTTTCCAATTTTTTTGTTTTGGCTGTTGTGAATAACACTGCCATGAACATTTATGTGCAAGTTTTTATGTGGAGATATGTTTTCATTTCTCTTGGCTATATACCTAGGAAGAGAATTCACATTCATAGAGTAACTTTATGTTTAACTATTTGTGGAACTGCTAAAATTTTCCAAGGAAGTTTGTCTATTTTTCATTCCTACTGTCATTATATGAATGTACCCATTTCTCCAGGTCCTTGCCAACACGTGTTATTACTCTTTTAGATTATGGTCATCCTGGTGGTTGTGACATCATATGCCATTATGGTTGTAACTGACATTTCTCCAGTGACAAATAATGTTGAACAACTTTTCATGTGTTTATTGCCTATTTGTATATCTTCTCTGGAGAAATGCTTATTCACATGGTTCAGATATTTTTAAATTGTATTATTTGTGTTCTTATTGAATTTTAAGAGTTCCTTATATATTTTGGATACAGACCCCTTAAATAAATGTTTTGAGAATGTGTTATCATTCTGCAGGCTGTCTTTTGACGATCTGGGTAATGGTCTTTGTAGCACAAGAATTTTAAATTTTGGTGAAGTTGATTCCGTGAATTTCATTTTCTCTTGTACTTTTAATTCATATCTAAGAAGACTGTCTAACCTAAGGTCATAAAGCCTTTCTTCTGTGTTTTCTTGCTGAATTTCCTTGATTGAGTACATTTAGGTCTATAATGCATTTCATGATAATATTTGTGGTGTGAGGAGGGGGTCGTAGTTCCTTTTTACTTGTGGATATTCACTTTTCTTAGCTTGATACCTATTTTTCTAATTGTGAAAAAGAATCATCTGGAGTTGGTATTAAAATGCAGATTCTGGTTCAGTCATGAAATGTTGAGAGTCTTTTTTACTACAAAGTTTCCAGATAATGCTCCTTATATTGGTCCTGCAACTATGTTTTGAATAGCAGCAGAGAAACAACTACTGGAAAAGCAAATGCATTCTAATGATGCACCTGCTTTGATCTCACTTGAGGAATGGCTCTCTATTTTTCCCATTAGGTGGGAGATTAATGTCTCTACTGCTGCCAAGATCACATTCCATCAGGTTAAGCCATAATCTGAGAATTGCTAAGTGGTGTCACTAAGTCTGAGTTTTTAATTCCCAGCAGAATCATCTGGTTAGCTACACTGTGACTAGGGCTCTGGCATAGAGGGGGCCCAAAAACTTGATTGGAGAGAAGAAAGAACCTTCTAAAAGTACAATATTGTCTCCCCTCTAATACAATCTAGAGATACTATCTCTATTTTCAAACCAAGAAAAGAACCTCAACAATTAAGATGTGCTGTGCTTAGTCACGCAGTTGTGTCCCATTCTTTGTGACTCTATGGACTGTAGCTCACCAGGCTCCTCTGTTCATGGGATTCTCCAGGCAAGAATACTGGAGCGAGTTGCCGTGCCCTCCTCCAGGGGCTGTTCCCAACCCAGGGGTCAAACCCAGATTTCCCACATTGCAGGCAGTTTGTTTTATCCTCTGAACCATTGAAATAGTGATTGACTTTAAAAAGAAGTGCTTATTTCTGAATTGTGGGCCAAGGAGCGTAGAGGGGGAGAGATAGTTCCCCCTTTTACTTTAAATGTATTTGTTTAATAGGCTATTTCACTTGAGTTGCAGGTGAAAGCATAAGAATTAAGAATTAAAAAAAAAACCCTGAAAAATAGACCATAAGTTAATGTATTTTACCTTCATGTAGCACAAACAGAAAATATTCAGTAATTTAGCATAATTTCCTTCATTTATATTTTTCTTAGATTAAAACTGAAAGTAAATATTTTCTTTGGCTTGCTCTGATTAATTTATTTAAAAATACTTGCCGTTTTCCTTCTAAGTTAAGACCAAATTGGGGTTTAAGCCTAGAATTTGGTTATATGATTTATTCAGTTGATTTCTCTGCTGTTCGTCAGTGCCTTTAAATTTGAACAATCATTTCAGAAAGACATTTACCCATTCCCTATAGGAACTTAAAGGAAAAAGAGAATGGATCCCTGTAGCTTATCATTGCCAATTAAGTCCTCTGTGAGAATCTGTTGCCTTGTGATTTGTGGGAAAAAAAAGAAAAGGAAAGTCAGTCTCCTAAGATGCTAACATTAGATGGCATATGAGATGGGAATTGGTTTCTAAGTGCATGAAAAGAGACTTAAATGAGAAAACGTAAATCACATTGTTATTTCCCTTAACTTTTCTTCTCTCTGAACACAGAACAATTTGGTGTCTGTATACTTAAATCTCCTGCACTTTGCACCAGCTCTAACCTGTGGAAGTGTGGTCAACCCTGGATATTCACTTAACATGACTTGAATTTTGAGCTGGGATTTAATTTCTTTCACTGTTGCTAACTTTGAATAATGTGATTGAAAATTGTCCTAGTTTCAGTAGATGTTAATTACCTAAATATTCTAATGAATTAATAGTGAGTAACAATGAGTGGGCCTTAGCTTATATCTGAAATCATGGTTTCCTGCAAACAAAATAAAAATAAAATGTGGGTTTATGTGGTAGTTAGTCAGAACATAGAGCCCTTTTTTCTGGCACTGTTTAACAAATATCAACTAGTTTTATACTTTCAGTGAAATTTTTTGGTGAAAATAAATAATACATTAATAACTTTAATACAGTTGAATTTAACTTTGTCATATTTTATTGTTATTTTCTTTAAATTATGAGGATTTCTTGTTGCTGCAAATAGGATTAATATATAATAATTTAAATATTTAAGTAGCAGTAGTTTTGGAAGAAATGTGTATTAAAATTTTTTTCTATTTTGCTTTTCAGTTTATCACCCTATTTAGACATTTAATTCTTTTTGCTTATTTTGTTGCTATGAAAGCTTTTTTCTTTTTGCTCTTAATTTCTGCTTTTCTTCAAGCCTTTCTGAAATTACCATTATAGTTCTTTCTTAAAGAACACCCTTTTCCAGGCTCTCTTGTACAGCATTTGAATTCTAAACCTTTTAAAATTTTTGGAACTTAAAGGAATTAAAAGGGAAGAATTTTGGATTTTTCTTTCCTGCTGTTCGTCAGTGCCTTTAAATTTGAACAATCATTTCAGAAAGACATTTACCCATTCTATAGGAACTTAAAGGAAAGAAATGGATCCCTGTAGCTTATCATTGCCAATTAAGTCCTCTGTGAGAATCTGTTGCCTTGTGATTTGTGGGAAAAAAAAGAAAAGGAAAGTCAGTCTCCTAAGATGCTAACATTAGATGGCATATGAGATGGGAATTGGTTTCTAAGTGCATGAAAAGAGACTTAAATGAGAAAACGTAAATCACATTGTTATTTCCCTTAACTTTTCTTCTCTCTGAACACAGAACAATTTGGTGTCTGTATACTTAAATCTCCTGCACTTTGCACCAGCTCTAACCTGTGGAAGTGTGGTCAACCCTGGATATTCACTTAACATGACTTGAATTTTGAGCTGGGATTTAATTTCTTTCACTGTTGCTAACTTTGAATAATGTGATTGAAAATTGTCCTAGTTTCAGTAGATGTTAATTACCTAAATATTCTAATGAATTAATAGTGAGTAACAATGAGTGGGCCTTAGCTTATATCTGAAATCATGGTTTCCTGCAAACAAAATAAAAATAAAATGTGGGTTTATGTGGTAGTTAGTCAGAACATAGAGCCCTTTTTTCTGGCACTGTTTAACAAATATCAACTAGTTTTATACTTTCAGTGAAATTTTTTGGTGAAAATAAATAATACATTAATAACTTTAATACAGTTGAATTTAACTTTGTCATATTTTATTGTTATTTTCTTTAAATTATGAGGATTTCTTGTTGCTGCAAATAGGATTAATATATAATAATTTAAATATTTAAGTAGCAGTAGTTTTGGAAGAAATGTGTATTAAAATTTTTTTCTATTTTGCTTTTCAGTTTATCACCCTATTTAGACATTTAATTCTTTTTGCTTATTTTGTTGCTATGAAAGCTTTTTTTTTTTCTTTTTGCTCTTAATTTCTGCTTTTCTTCAAGCCTTTCTGAAATTACCATTATAGTTCTTTCTTAAAGAACACCCTTTTTCCAGGCTCTCTTGTACAGCATCTGGAATTCTGATAGTTGCAATTCAGGGCTCTCTAAGAAATGGCAACAAATAACCTTTTGGTTCCACATTTTATGTCACTAAATTCATGAATGTTTGAAATATCCACTTACACAAACTCACCCTGTAAATTTCACTTTCTTTTTATTGACAGAATTCCTCATATATAGCATGAAGATTTCCATCCCATTCTGCCGAAATAAATATTACTCACCCCTTTATGCACGTTTGTGAAACTTTCCAGGATGATTTCAGCTTTAAAGTATTTCCGTCACTTAATTCCTAAAGTACTTTGGGTTAGCTTATATATAACCCAGTTATAACCCATGGCTCCACATAGCTCCAGGCGTACAGAATAACATTAAAAAAAACCCTGCATCTACTGCATTTAAAGTTTTACACACACACACACACACACACACACACACACACATATGCTGAATTACATAATGTTAGGTAGAAACGTCCCTGGAAATCCTAAGATCTTCCCAATGTTCCACATTCGTGTTAGCCACGAAAAGTCTCTCTCTGGCTTCCCCTCTTCCATGCCTTTTTCTCCTTGACTAGATGATAACACTTACCTTTATTCTTCATTTCATCACATCATGACATTCTTTATTCTTGCTAGAAGTGCTCATTGGGATTTCTGCTTCTTCCCACTTCCTAGAGAACTCAAATTCCTTGCCTTGTCCTCAACCCTTGGGTTTCCCACAGAGAGAAGTTCAAGAAACCTCCAGGTAATAGTAGTTCTTCCCTTACTTTGATGGATTTTTGTTGTGAAATACCTATGTGGAGACTTTTTAGTAAGTGACAATTTCCACCACTGTCTTTTCTATATAATTTTCAACAAGTATTTCATAAATTGGTAATAGTTCACATTTTATCTACCTTTCAAGACTGAAAAAAATTGAGGACAGGGAGAATTCTTATTACTCTTAGGTAAACCTCTAGCAATTCCACAGTATACTTCATGAATGAAAAAGAAAATCAATTATACTTCCTTTAGGAGTAATAAGCACATGGTGAGCTCAGCCTCAGTCATAGAATTGCAATACAGATTGTTACTGACCCTTACCATAGGCCCTCAAAACTTTTACTCCTTTTGAATGTGATGTTTAAGAATGTCTAGAGAAGATTCCTTTTCTTTCCTAAGTGTGTACATTTTTTTCTTGCTCCTAAATATACATATCAGTGGCTTAATCAAGTAAAATAATTTGTTTCTGTGTTGTATAATAGATTGTGGTAGTGAAAGTGGATAAGACAAAGCTTAATCAAATCTTCTAGCATTGCTATTTCTTATGTGCAACTTAAATGTATATATTCTATGGGTAATATGTTACATCTTTCTGTAAGGCATAAATATATGTGCTTTAGAAAGTACATTGGTTTTTAACATTATGTAAATTTAATGCGTTGATTATATTTTTAATTCCATATATAATTGGGCATGCCCTTCACAAAGAATAGTTACTATCCTTTATCATACAGTTGCTCCCATTGGCAACTTCTTAAATGTTAATTGTAATGTCGAGTCTTAAATCATGCCAATGAACTTTCCATAGTGTGTTTCAACAAAGCCCATCAGTCTAAAAAAACTTGCATCTCTGTTTTTTTTTGTTTATATTTAAGTTATTTATGAGGAAAGTTAAAATATAAATTAATAAATAAAAGAACCTATTTATATGTGTATGTATATATATGTATACATACATAGATTTCCTTTCTTCTTTATTGCAAAGCAGACCTATGTTTTTCCATACAGAGTTCCATTGAAGATGTGCAGTATCCTATTTGGTACCTTGCTATGATGACAAACGTCACCATAATAATCATCATAACAATGATAATAATAGTGCCTCCTGTGCTATTATTTTATACCAAAGCGTAATCTAAGAGATTTATAAAAATTAACTCATTTAATAATCATGAAAATTAGGAAGTGAATTAGAAACAGATAAGCTCAAAACCGGGCTTACCCGGTGGGTCAGTGGGTAAAGAGTCCTCCTGCAATGCAGGAGGTGCAGGAGACATGGGTTCAATCCCTAGGCTGGGAAGATCCCCTAGAGAAGGGAATAACTACCCACTCCAGTATTCTTGCCTGGAGAATCCCATGGGTGCTCAAAGCCACACTCTTTAAGTTGATGAGGCAGTGAAAATATTTTGAAAATTGGTCTGAATTTCCGAATAAAATCTTCGAGCATTCTTACTTGGAGCAATGTATGTATTAAGAACACTTTGTGTGGCACTTGGAACTACTGTTATTTGTTGTTGCCAAAGTTCTCACAGTGGGTGTTTATTTGAGCTTCAAGCATCAGAGTTTGTTCATGTTGCCCAGTAGAGAGTGGTGAATCTGATAGGGTATATATAGCTTCATAACTGGCACATTACAGTCATCACTACCATATCTTAATGTTACAAATGAATGGAAATCTAAATATCTACTTAAATAGGTTACTCTCTAGATTTCTATTTCTTTGGTAAGTTATACCTCTTAGCTGTAGTTTCCTTGTTTATTTAGAGAGAATTTGTTATTAGTAAATATGTAAGGACATATGTAGCTGTACAAATTCTACAAATGTGTGATTGCTTTTAATCAACATTTTATTGCCAAAGTGTGTTTTTCTATTTCTTTAAATCCAGAAGACCTATACAGAAAGAAGACAATTAGTATTAGCATATAATACATAAATATTAATATATATTTATGAGAGTTTGTATATATTATATACAATGGAGATATCCAATATTTTCCATAATATTTCAACATATATGAAACATATATTTCAGTATTTCAGCATATATTCTAATCATAGTTAATGTTTGCCATTTAATTAAAATCATATGTTTTAAGTAGGATATTAAAGTTATTTCTGAGAAATGCAATAATTGAAGTATCTCTTACTTCTTTAAAGTTTTTTTTCTTACGTTGAGTTTCAGATCATGTCTCTCCCATTACTGTTTTCCTTCATAGTCTGAGATAATCACATTTGATTTTTACTGAAATGTAGTAAGTTTCACTAGATCTTTAAAAATTCATTACAAGGTACTGTTTTCTGTACATTGTAATTATCATTATTAACCTGTAATTTGAAAGTATTCTAGTATTGCATATACTTGTATTTCTGTAAGTTTGTGGATCATATTATCTAGAAAATGATGGGGAAAAAGGGGCTTCTAGTTAAGTGAATATTTAGAAAGTCTCATAGAATTATTAGATGTTTTCTGAAGAACTTCATCTCAGTAAGCTCCTAAATGGTGGTTATTGCTCAGTCATGTCTGACTCTTAGCAACCCCATGGACTATAACCCGCCAGACTCCTCTATCCATGAGATTCTCCAGGCAAGAATACTGGAGTGGGTTGCTACTTCCTTCTCCCAGGGATCTTCCCAACTTAGAGATCAAACCTCAGTCTCCTGTACTGCAGACAGATTCTTTACCGACTGAGCTACAAGGAAGCCCAAGCTTCTAAATATATTTTTTATGAAAAACATAAAATATCTGAATTGTAAATAATTTTTACGCTATTTACCAGAGAACAGACAAAAAGAAATCACAGTATGATTCGCAAGAAAAAAAAAATTAATTGCTATAATTTTGTACCTGTGTGAGATGATTGATGTTTACTAAATTTATTGTATATAAATCAAATCATTATGCTGTTATGCCTTAAACTTATACATTTCCCTGTGTAAATGCTATCTCAATAAAACTGGAATAAAAATAAAAGTAAAAATCACAGTTTTTCTCTGTATATGTAAATCATATAGGTGAAAATCTACCAAATGTTTAAAAATGATTTTTCTATACTTGAAATGGGTTTAGAATGACAGATTCAGAATGGATTCAATTTTGTATCTTATGTACTTCTGAGTTAGAATATTTTGAGTAAATTCGCATTTCTGTAATATCTACTAAAATATATAATAATATTTAAAGTATCTATAATTCCTACACTAACAATAGCACAAATTGCATATTATAGATAAAAGCAATTGAAAACTGATCAAATGAGAGTTATTTCCCCAGCTAGTAGAATATTTTTAGGAAAATTAATATATTATGCTTAAAATATTTATATATCTAATCTATTTAGATGAAGAATTTGATTTAAACTGATTAATACAAATTCATTACAAGGTACTGTTTTCTGTACATTGTAATTATCATTATTAACCTGTAATTTGAAAGTATTCTAGTATTGCATATACTTGTATTTCTGTAAGTTTGTGGATCATATTATCTAGAAAAGAGGGGGAAAAAAGGGGCTTCTAGTTAAGTGAATATTTAGAAAGTCTCATAGAATTATTAGATGTTTTCTGAAGAACTTCATCTCAGTAAGCTCCTAAATGGTGGTTATTGCTCAGTCATGTCTGACTCTTAGCAACCCCATGGACTATAACCCGCCAGACTCCTCTATCCATGAGATTCTCCAGGCAAGAATACTGGAGTGGGTTGCTACTTCCTTCTCCCAGGGATCTTCCCAACTTAGAGATCAAACCTCAGTCTCCTGTACTGCAGACAGATTCTTTACCGACTGAGCTACAAGGAAGCCCAAGCTTCTAAATATATTTTTTATGAAAAACATAAAATATCTGAATTGTAAATAATTTTTACGCTATTTACCAGAGAACAGACAAAAAGAAATCACAGTATGATTCGCAAGAAAAAAAAAAATTAATTGCTATATTTTTGTACCTGTGTGAGATGATTGATGTTTACTAAATTTATTGTATATAAATCAAATCATTATGCTGTTATGCCTTAAACTTATACATTTCCCTGTGTAAATGCTATCTCAATAAAACTGGAATAAAAATAAAAGTAAAAATCACAGTTTTTCTCTGTATATGTAAATCATATAGGTGAAAATCTACCAAATGTTTAAAAATGATTTTTCTATACTTGAAATGGGTTTAGAATGACAGATTCAGAATGGATTCAATTTTGTATCTTATGTACTTCTGAGTTAGAATATTTTGAGTAAATTCGCATTTCTGTAATATCTACTAAAATATATAATAATATTTAAAGTATCTATAATTCCTACACTAACAATAGCACAAATTGCATATTATAGATAAAAGCAATTGAAAACTGATCAAATGAGAGTTATTTCCCCAGCTAGTAGAATATTTTTAGGAAAATTAATATATTATGCTTAAAATATTTATATATCTAATCTATTTAGATGAAGAATTTGATTTAAACTGATTAATAAAAAATGATGGCTTACAATCTTTTGCTCTACATTTTTTGTTCATTTCATGAGTATCTGTCTGGCTATAGAGCAAAAGAGAAAGACAAAAAGGTCCCACCATCCTTTCCAACTTACAGTCTAATTAGTATACAGGGCACATCTAATATAGCGACTGAAAATTTACATTAATTTTTATTTTGTTTGATAATTAATGTTAGACTTGTTGAAAGTAAAATTTGGAAAGAGAATCAAGAATGGAAAAGTTCACGGAGTGAAGTGAATAACTTAGTTTCCCCTTGTTAAAAATACCATCCTTCTAAAGACAGACTTGATGACACTTTGAGCAAAGTGTTATCGTTTCTCCCCATTAAGTATGATGTTAGCTGCAGTTTTTGTAGATACTCTTTATCATATTGAGGATGTGCCCTTCTATTCCAGATTTGCTGGGAGTTTTTAACCATGAAAGATTGTTGGATTTTGTCAAGTGCTCTTTTTGTATCAACTAATTATGACCATATGATGTTTCTTTGGCTTTTTGATGTGGTGGACTATAATGATTTTCACATGTTCAATCAGTATTGTATACCTAGAATAAATCCCACTTTTCTGTGGTATACTGTTCTCTTTAGTCTGTTGGGTTTGATTTTCTAGTAGTTCATTGAAGTTTCGAATGCATACGTTATGAGAGATATTGATGTGTAGTTTTTGTTTATTGTGGTGTCTATCTGGTTTGGTGGAGGACATAGGAGTTGAATACTACTTGACAACTGAACAGCAACTATGTGGTTTTGTTAAGTTGCCATTGGCCTCACAGAAAGAGTTAGGAAGTGTTTTCTTTGTTTCTGATACAGATTAGAAAATTGATATTTTTTCCCTTAAATATTTGCTCAAATTCACTGGTGAAACATCTGAAACTTGTGCTTTTGTTATTGGAAAGCTATTAATAGCTGATTCAATTTTTAATAGGTGTAGGCTAATTCAGATTATTTATCCTTCTGTGAGTTTTGATAGTGTATGTCTTCCAAAGAATTGATCCATTTCAGATACTTTATCAGATTTGGGGGCGTTTAGTTGTCTATCATATTTCTTTATTTCCATTTCTTATCTGTGGAATCAGTATTTATGAACCTTGTTTCATTTTTCAGACTGGTAATTTGTGTCTTCTTTTGTTTTTTTCTTAGTTAACTTGGCTAGTAGTTTATCAGTTTTATTGATGATTTCAAAAAAGTAGTTTTTGGTAGTGTTGGTTTTGTTTCTATTTTCCTTCTTAGAATTTCATTGATTTCTACTCTAAATTTTATTATTTCCTCTGTTCTACTTTAATTTTCTATTTCTCATTTTTTCTTTATTTTTCTACAGTAGATGCTTAGGTTATCATTTTTTAAATTTTCTTTTCTAACACATGTAACAAGTGCTGTAAATTTCCAACTAAGCACTGGTTTTCCTGCATCACATAACTTTGATAAATTCTGTTTTCTCACTTATTTCAAAATATTAAAAAATTTGTCTTCGATTCATGATTTGTTTAAAAGTATGTTGTTAAATTTCCAAATACTTGTATACTTTCTAATTTTCTATTTTCTATATTTTACATTTCTGTTTCCAGTTTTTACTTTAATTCTAGTGTAGTCTGAAAACATACTTCATATGATTTCAGTTTTTTCCAATTTGTTGCAATGTATTTTATGGTTTGAATTGTGGTCTGTATTGGTGAATTTGCCATGCGAAATTGAGAAGAATATGTTTTCTGCTCATTTGGTGCAGTATTCCATAATGTCAAACAGGTCAAGTTAGTTCATGGTGCTGTTTAACTCACGTATATCTTACTGATTTTCTGCCTGCTTGATCTATTAATTATTGAAAAGCAATCTTCATTTTTAATAATTAATTTGTCTGTTTCTCCTCTCAGTTCTTTTAATTTTATGTTATATATTAATGTTTTGATGCTCTTCTTTGGTGCATACCCATTTGGGATTTCTACAACTTCTTGGAGAATTTATTCTTTTATAATTTTGTGATGTTCTTCTTCATACCTGATAATTTTATGAAGTTTACTTTGGAATTTATTTTTGTCTTTATATGTAAAGTGAGTTTACTATAGATAACATATAGTTCGGTCTTATTTTTTCTATCTACTTAGATAGTCTCTGTCTTTTAATCAGTGCTCTCAGACCATTCACATTTAAGTAGCTATGATATAGTTGGATTGGTATCTAACATGTTGTAATTATTTCTCATTTATTGCATTTTTTCTTTGTGAATTAAAGATGAAAGTCTCTAGGTTTATTACCTCTTAGAATATAAATTAATGGATCCAGAGAAGATGCACACATTTCCCTCTAGGGGCTTCTTTCTTGATCTTCTAATTTTCTTTTCTCAGAAAGTCCCAAACATGCAAACACATGAAAATACTTAAATAGCATTACTTGAAATTTTAGCCAATCTGCATCTCTTCTGGAATCTTTAAACTTCAGAGGTTTCATTTAACCTCCCTTTTTACCCCTTAATGAACATTTTTAGTACGTTAAACACTGTATTCAACTTGATTTTGAACTTTATTCAGAAGGTTAATCACACCTTTCACGAAGATGCTGAGTTTCTGGAAAACAGTCACCAAACAATATTTATTTGAAATGATTAATGATATTCTTTTTACCTATCACTCACACTTGTAATTCATAAAATATAGTAATTTATATTTAGAGTATAAAGGATTTCCATAAAACATTGTATATCAGTAACATCTTTCTGTTTTTATGGAAGATTTCCCTGATTATAGTAAAAACTGGTTTATTTCTGTTAAGAAATTTGGATACTGAAAGGCCTCAATGTCTTTTTCCACAAATATGTGACCAGCTTTGCTGTTGAATTTTCAAAATAAAAGTATGATGTTTTGGAGGGAAACCTGTATCAACTCCATCTAGATTTATTTTGTGTAACTGTGGTTTCAAATTCTTCTCTGCTCTTGTAACTACCTGAAAAATTTGGAGTATTATATTTTAACTAGACTAATATGATCAATTCTACCAACTCTATTCCAACCAAAAAGAAATGTTATTTAAAACAAAAAAAATGGTAAAATATCCTTGATCACCTTTTTACTCTGTGAAGGCTGAGAATGTGTAGATCAGATGGTAATCATTCACAAGGACAATTTGGAATCCTTTTATTTGAGCTTAATTCTCTTGGCTCTCTGACCTGAGAAGAAGGGCTTTACTCTTCAAACTTCCAAATGACCTCCTTCAAGGGATTTACTTCTTTTGATGTGAGAATCACTGACACCTTTTGCATTTCTCAGCCCAGTCTGAACATATATCCCTTAGGGTTTGTTGTTATGATTTCAACCAAGGAAAACTCATTTGATGTTAGCAATATATGGAATCTTAAGATCTATTTCACTCCTCTTATGTTATAGGCCAATAAATATTTATTAAATTCTGACTTTGTGTATAGAGAAAACAGTGGTACCTGTATACTAAGTACATATCACAGTGACAGAAGAGAAAAAAAGTTTTAAAAAGGCAGAAATAACCATCACAGCTAACTTCAGTGCTATTTTTTTTCATTAAAAAGAAGGAAAAATGATTTTCATTCAAAAAGTGAAAATAATTCTAAAACCTTTTGGAAAGAGTATTTCTGTACTACACTTGTCCTTGCAAAACTGCCTGATCGTGGAAATTCTGAGATAGCTGAGTAATGTAGATAGTGGTTGCTGCTTAAGTGTGCTTATGTGTAACCCTAACTCATCACTCTCCAATGGTTAATAGATCTAGTGGGGTTACATTAAAAAAAAACCACTTACACTCTTTTTTTAAAAAAAAAAATTTATTTCTTTATCTTTTGGAGGGTGGGGGGGGGGGGGGAGGGGGATGGGCAGGCCACTTCCACTGGTCTTTCATTTCTCCGTTTTCATCCGTCTTTCTTCTTTGGCTCCTGTGGGCCTCCCATCGCGGTGGCCACTGTCGTCGCAGAGTACCAGCTCTGGGCGCACGCGCACCAGAGCTTCAGCTTGGTAATTGGACACATCGGTCCAGCCGCTCTGTGGCAAGTGGGATCTTCCCAGGCCAGGGATCGAACCGGCGCCCCTTGCACTGCAAGTTGGTGTCCTTACCCACTGGACCATCAGGGGAAGCGCCACACTTGCACTCTTTTTTTTTAAAATCAGAATCTGTCTTGCTTTTATCGTGTTAGCAATGGAAAATACAGTTTTATTTTGATAAAGTTTGCAGAATTTATGGAGAAAAGGTATCTGGTGGCATTGAAAATGGCTTCCTCAAAGACATTTCTGATGATATCCAAAGTACTTACCCTAATCCTGTGACACAGTCATGCACCAATAATTTCCTAAAGGTGATAGAGAATGCTAATGAGTGATTAATTTTTTGGCAGAGAAAATGCAAGTGGGTTGTGAATTGAATGTTATACTATAACTAGATGATGAATATTTGAAATGAAGAAGTTCCTTAGCAGAAGAATCCAATGAATCATTAATATTTCCACCATAGGACAAGTTCATTTTTCAGTTTACTTGTTCAGTCGCCACATCATACCTGATTCTTTGCACAGTAGCAGATACTACCAAATTGAGTCATCTTTTGCTCGTGTGGTTAAGTCATTTTTCAGGAAAATGCTTTGCTTTAGAAATAAGTTACTTTTTCCTGGAAATAACGGAGTCACAGCAGTATCTTCAGTATGGTTAATAATCCAGGCGAAAAGAAAATAGGCACAGGTTTTGGGAGCAGAAAAACACAAAGTTTGCATATATCAATACTTTACTTGGGTTGAAGCATAGGGTTTGTGGGTCCCATATGCTGTGCCCTTTTCTGTTAGAATTCTTCTTCCCCCCCGTGTCCCCCTCAATTCTGTTCATCTTTAAATTTTAGTTCAAATATCACTTCCATAGGGAAGCATTCCCTGACTCTCAGATAAGGTCAGAGCCTAAACTGTATTTATTTCTACCTAGTGCTTATCTCATATAGAATTAAAGATTAATTGTTTAATGCTGTTAATTATCACTAGAAAGAGAGCTCTCTATAGGTCTGAACCTTGAGTATATTGTTCACAGTTATATCCCTTTGGTCAAGAGCAGTGCTTTGAACACATTTCCCTTTAATTTAATGTGGAAGTGAATTATTCAAGATCATTTCAAGCCATGGGATAGGATGAATGGTAATAACATTACTCAAGAAAAGTAAAGTCAAGAGGAAAAGCATGTTTGGAGAGGAACAACAAAAGCAAAAAAGATAATGAGTTTTCCTTTAATGAGATTTTTCTATTTTATACTGTAGTAGACACTGCATGTGTTCTGTCTAATCTGTGCGGTAATTCAGTATTACTCACATATTAACCATTATGGAACACAAAGTTCTTAGATGTTAAGAAGCCCACCTAAAGTCTCACAGTTAGGAAGTATGTGTCAGAATTTGGACTTTGACAGATTTTATGCTGACTCTATTTTGATATATTAGAAGATAGATACAGGATATATGCTACTTATATACATGTAATATAGTAATAGATTAACATGTATATATGTAAATTATGTATGTTCATATGTGTAGATATATATTGCATATAAGAAGTTAAAATGAATTTATATATGGATATTTAGCAGGTGGTTGGAATTTTGAAGCAAGGTTTTCAAGTCATGTTGAAGTTTGAAATAGGCAGTGGATTCCTGTATCAAGTTCTTATGTGTATAATAAGCCTGAATGTCTATAAAAGACTTATCTTGCTAAGTTTTAATTCTATTAGATTAATAATAGCCATAAGAAGAGAATTACAATCCTAACCTTCTGAATTTTTATTTGTAAGTAAGGTCCCAAAAAATAAGAATCCTCAGCAAGAGTTTATGGATATATTATTACTCATTATTTTTCCATTAAAAAGTTTGTATGGTTATTAACTTTATATTAAGAGTAAACTTCTTATATTTTTTCTTTTATACATCTCATCAGATTCTTTTTGTGGTGACAGCTTAAAGCCTTTAAAAATATCTGTTTAAAAGATGCCAATTCTGATAATGTGTGTTTCTTTCTCTTTTAATGGGAGATCCTAATGAGCAATGTAATGATCCAGGAAGACGAGAAAAGGGAGTTAATAATTGAAAATTGACTGTAAGGATAGTTCTGTAGAAGTATATTAAGGTCATAAATCATTGACTATTTTGGAGGTGATTATTTTACATTAGAATGGAGAAAATGAAAGTACCAGAAGGGAACTTGGGCAATGTTTTTGTCTACCCTTGGAAAATCTTGAACTGCAGCTCTAGAGTGTAGGCTCTGACCAGTCTACACTGAACAGTTCCATTTTTGAATTATGCATATAATTTTATATTGGACCTCATAGTCTGATGCTTAATAGTATGTTGACCTTTGAAAGATATTTCAGTTGCAATGTAAGTACAGTTTATGTCTTCAAATGGGCAGCAAACTTCTCCTGTAGAGCCTGAAACCATTTTCTACAAATATTTAAATTTATATATTTTCTACAAATATATAAAAAAGTACAGTGCCTAATGATAATCTGCGTACAGAATAAAAAATTATTCTTTAGAGAGTTTGTTAAGGACAGCTGCTCTAGTCACATTAGAAGCATGGGGATATTTGTTCCTATCCAGCAACTTGGGGAAAATCTAATGAAATGACATAATCTAGGTGAAGCTCTGATTAAGCCATGCGACTTCAGTGACTTCAGTGACTTCAGCCATGTGACTTTACCTATAAAATATTGATCATTAAACAGTTTACCAGTTACATGTTAAGAGAATGTGAGTTTTAGATTCTCTTGTGAGCATTTAGAAAATTATTACTATTATAATTTTCCAAATACTATAACATGATACCTACTAAAAAGAATTAGATAATACTACTTTGCATTTCTTCTTTTTTTTTTTTAGTATTCTTTTTAAAAATTTTTATTTTATTTTATTTTTTGAGGGGGGTGGGCTTTGGGAGGGAGGGGGGCGGGCGGGCCACTTCTGTTGGTCTCTCATTGATCTATTTTCATCCATCTTTGTTCTTTGGCCTGTGTGGGCCTCCCATCTCAGTGGCCTCTCTCGCTACAGAGCACCGGCTCTGGGCGCATGCGCTCCAGAGCTCCGGCTCAGTAATTGGACACATGGGTCCAGCTGCTCCGCGGCACGTGGGATCTTCCCAGGCCAGGGACGGAACCAGCGCCTGTTGCACTGCAAGGCGGTGTCCTTACCCACTGGACCACCAGGGAAGCCCAGCATTTCTTTTTTTTTTTAATTTCTCTTTCTTTTACTTTTACAGTGTTTTGTTGTTTACTGCTACACATCAACCCAAATCAGCCGTAGATATACACACGACTCCTCCCACCCGAGCTGCCCTCCCGTCTCCCTCCCCATCCCACCCCTCTAGGTTGTTACGGAGCCCCTGTGTAAGCTCCCTGAGTCTTACAGCAGATTCCCCTTGGTTGTCTACTTTGCATTTCTATACCCAGAAAACTCCAGAATATAAAAATAAATAGGAGGGTAATTTGAATGTCATAGTTCTCAGTGATCAGACTGTTAAAGAATTATGTTTTTACAATTTTTGATATGCTGTACAAAAATCTTGGAAACTCAGTGGGACAATAGCAAATACGTATGCATTGTGCTGGGTACACAAAGATGAGTGAGGTGAACATGGCCCCTCCACTCACAGAACTTAGAGAATGGACATAGAAAAACAAATAATACAGCACAGATGCCAGGAAATGTAGAGAGTCAGTCTTAATTTGAAAAATGTAAAATCATTATATAGCCATCTACCAATGAATATTTTTAGGTGATCTCCAGTCTCATTGCAGAGTCCTTTTATTTCCCAAACAGCCGTAAACAATTCTCCAGCTTTATATCTTACTACTTCTATGTCAGAGGGAACATTTGGTAAGTGAAAGTTGAAATGAATTCCTTCAGAATCTCATCAACAGCATTTGAACCTTCATGTCTTCATCTACCCTAGGGATAAAAATATCATTATCACGTGTACTAGTGTTGTTCTTCAAGACCTTTGAAACAATAAAACACTATGTATGTTAGTGTTTAACTGGATATTTAATTCCAGCTAACCAAACAAGGTTAATATGACGTTTCAGTGTTGCTGTTTCTCGCAAAACATGTTTTAGTTCATCAAGAGATATTCTATGAAAATATTCACATCATGTTGTTTCCATTAATAAAAATTAATAAATTAACAAGGAGACTGTGTTTTATGTTGAATTAGGGCAAGTGTAAGTGATACAGTGTAGTTCTAACTCCTAAGGTTCCATAGCCCAAGAGACTTCCCTTTGCAGCCTGGTCCTAGGTCTACTGAGGTTTCCCATGCCAAGGAAGCCCAGCATTTCTTTTTAATTTCTTTTTTTTTACAGTGTTTTGTTGTTTACTGCTACACATCAACCCAAATCAGCCAGATATACACACGACTCCTCCCACCCGAGCTGCCCTCCGTCTCCCTCCCCATCCCACCCCTCTAGGTTGTTACGGAGCCCTGTGTAAGCTCCTGAGTCTTACAGCAGTTTCCCCCTTGGTTGTCTACTTTGCATTTCTATACCCAGAAAACTCCAGAATATAAAAATAAATAGGAGGGTAATTTGAATGTCATAGTTCTCAGTGATCAGACTGTTAAAGAATTATGTTTTTACAATTTTTGATATGCTGTACAAAAATCTTGGAAACTCAGTGGGACAATAGCAAATACGTATGCATTGTGCTGGGTACACAAAGATGAGTGAGGTGAACATGGCCCCTCCACTCACAGAACTTAGAGAATGGACATAGAAAAACAAATAATACAGCACAGATGCCAGGAAATGTAGAGAGTCAGTCTTAATTTGAAAAATGTAAAATCATTATATAGCCATCTACCAATGAATATTTTTAGGTGATCTCCAGTCTCATTGCAGAGTCCTTTTATTTCCCAAACAGCCGTAAACAATTCTCCAGCTTTATATCTTACTACTTCTATGTCAGAGGGAACATTTGGTAAGTGAAAGTTGAAATGAATTCCTTCAGAATCTCATCAACAGCATTTGAACCTTCATGTCTTCATCTACCCTAGGGATAAAAATATCATTATCACGTGTACTAGTGTTGTTCTTCAAGACCTTTGAAACAATAAAACACTATGTATGTTAGTGTTTAACTGGATATTTAATTCCAGCTAACCAAACAAGGTTAATATGACGTTTCAGTGTTGCTGTTTCTCGCAAAACATGTTTTAGTTCATCAAGAGATATTCTATGAAAATATTCACATCATGTTGTTTCCATTAATAAAAATTAATAAATTAACAAGGAGACTGTGTTTTATGTTGAATTAGGGCAAGTGTAAGTGATACAGTGTAGTTCTAACTCCTAAGGTTCCATAGCCCAAGAGACTTCCCTTTGCAGCCTGGTCCTAGGTCTAATGAGGTTTCCTTTGATGAGTAGCCTAGAACTAGTATTTTTCAAAAGCCTATAATATCTCAAAAAGTGTTGCAAATACTTTGCATATGTAATTTATCATATTTCCCTAGCAACACTGGAAATGAATTGCCATTGTTATCTTTATTTGATAGATGAGATAGCTCAGCTAATGAATGGTGGAGACAAATTTTGACCCAAGCAATGTTTACTAGGGCTTGCTCTTTGTTGTTATACCACACCTCTCAGTTTTTCTTTCTCATGTATAAAAGCTTTTGACTATAAGTCTGTGGGCATTAAACTAGACAGTAAGTGATGAATACATAGCAAGTCAACAGCACCTTCTAAGTACTCATCAGTATGATTAGGGCTTCCTTTGTAGCTCAGCTGGTAAAGAATCAACCCGCAATGCTGGTGACCTCGATTTGATTCCTGGGTCGGGAAGATCCCCTAGAGAAGGAAGAGGCTACTCACTCTAGTATTCTTGGGCTTCCCTGGTGGCTCTGACCATGAAAAATCTGCCTGCAATGAGGGAGACCTGGGTTCAGTCCCTGGATTGGTAAGATCCCCTGGAGAAAGGAAAGGTCACCCACTCCAGTATTCTTGCCTTAAAAATTCCATGGCTCATCATGGAATCAGTATGATCAGAATGATATATTCCATGCATCTGTCGGTCATTATATTCAATTTTAAGTTAGGTAGTGATATTAAAACTAGCCTAACTACTGAAATAGTGCAGAACAAAAAGATAATATGGATAGTTGTTCATTTCAAGTAGTTACTAAAGAACTAAGTGAAATCAGGTACTTACCATTAGAATTGAAAGCATTAAGTGCAACTTCAGAGGATGGAGTATTTTTGATGGGCTGATCATCAGTGTACAACAGGCCACACCTCTTCCCCAGTAACACTCACTGTTAAATTCGATGACGTTTCCAATTGTAGTCAGCCAAGAATATAAAATCTCGAATAACCACAAAGAACAACAGCATTAAGTATGTACCTTGACCCCCGAGGGCAAATAACTCCAAGATGTACTGTCTCCCCCTTCTTTGAGAGCTCACTTTTTGCTGGGATGCTGGCTTTTTATCATCAGGGCTTATGTTACCTACCATTCAAGACATTATAGATTACCAGTGTTTGAATGAGAACCTAAAGAGAATGGTAAAAAGCTTTGCATTAGCCAGGGCCACATCTCCATTTGGATTTTACATAATCAGCAACCCAGTCTGGAGGTTGAGACTACCTCCAGCCAGGGACATCCCTTCATTCTCAGATTCTCAGTCTATAAATGGATAATCTACATGTGTTCTTTAGAGCTGTGCTGGAACTATAGATTTCAAGCTTGAATTTTTGTGTGGGAAGCATCTGGGGAGCTCATTATGGTGATTGTGATTCAGTCGACCTGGGGTGGACATTGAGCTGCCTATATTTCAATCAAATTATCAGAGATTTCCCATGTAGCTGAGCAGCAGAGGATGCGGAATAGCAAGATTTTGAAGCCCAGGTTACCTCCTTGAATTTCTTAGATCCGCAAGGGATTTTACAGATCAATCTTGTCTGATACTTAGAGCCAAATCACTGTATTTTTAATGTGTTGTTCTGTTTTATAAGCTGCCATTAATATTTCACTCATCTTTTATTAATTGTGATTCAGATTTGGAATAAGTTTTCTTTAAATAATTCCTTAGGTCCACCAAGTATGTTCATTGTCATTGTCTGAAGCAGAGTTATAGTCACTGGAGTTTTGGATTTGTTTGCTTATTTTTCCTACTGAAAAATTCCTTTTCTTGAGACCTTTCTGATAAACACCATTATTTTTTTCCACTATTGAGTGGTAGTACTTCAGTGTCGAAGTAGGAGGCCAAGATCATAACCCCATCAGAATGTATCTTAAATTGAACAAGACTGTCTTCATTGCCTGAGGGATGATGCATTATTAGTGACTTGTGCTTTGTTTCTTTATACAGAAAAGATGATATAAAAGCTGTGTTTCTGTTGTATCTTTAAAATAAACTCACCTTTGTATGAACCAACTTTCCTTAATGACAATTTGGTGGGGAAAATTGTTAACACAGCTCATCTACCATTTTAAAAACTTTTTTCTCTATATAAATTCTGATTTTGACATCAAAGTAAATCCTGTATTTGTGATATGACACATGATCTGTAATAATTTGCGGTCAATAATATTTTAGGTTTGGAATTTTTAATTCAGTGTAGACCTAGTGGCTACATGAATTTTACTGAGGCCATGTAACTCTTTGATTGCAATAGTTGTGGGGTAAAATGATAGTTTAAGTACAGTGATTCTCAGTAGGGGTGAAAAGGAAACACAACCAAAGTTATCTCTGGAGATTTTTTCAAAGGTGAAGACAATACTTGTCATTCAGCTCTTCAACAGCCTGCATTTCAGATACTGGGCTTCCCAAGTGGCGCTAGTGGTAAAGAACCCACCTGCCAATGTAACAGACATAAGAGACGTAGATTTGATCCCTGGGTTGGGAAGATCCTCCGAAGGAATGCATGGCAACCCACTCCAGTATTCTTGTCTGGAGAATCCCATGGATAGAGGAGCTTGGTGGGTTACAGTCCATAGGGTCACAAAGAGTCAGACATGACTGAAGCAACTTAGTGGGCATGTGTATGCCTGAGTTGGAAATCTCTACTTATGTGTTTCCAGATGGCTATAATATTTACTTTAGTGAATAGTTTTTTTAAAAAAAAACATTGTGGTATCACATACATAACTAAAAATTTACCAAAATATCCTAAAAATTTACTTAATTAAAATTGTATTTACTTAAAATTTAAAAGAGTAGAAACTCTTTTAGAGTGTACAGTTTTGTGATATAAAGTCCACTCATAATCCATCGATCTCTGGAACTTAACTGTTTTTTAAGATGTATTTTTTCACTTAGATTTTTCTTTTCTAGAGTTTCTTTCTTGTGTTTAATTAAATGTCTGCATATTTTAAATTTATGAGATTATGTTTTAAAGGGAAGAGTTGAATTCCATCTGTCTGAGGGCACTGAAAAAACTTGACCTTCAAAAATATGATTCCTGTTTTACTGCTGTTGTTCCTTGTGACTTCCTTTTTATAGGAATATTTTCTTTAAACATATTGACAGTCAACTTGACAAGCTGTCACTTATGGCAAATGGCACTTTTTCCAATGAGTAATTTCCTTCTTTCAACAAACAGTGTTAGTCACTATATCTTATTATATTGAATATCTCCTTTTAACACTAATGATATATAATACTTTGATAATTCTTACCAAAAAAATCATAGTGAATCAAAAATCACAGGAACATTTACTCAGAAAGGAAGAAATTCATTTTTCTTGATAGTGGCAGTGGCCAAGCAAATTAAATAAATTGAAATTTAAACAAAATGAGAAAATTTTCATCTGAAATGGAGACTACCAATAAAATTGCAGGAATTTGCAGCAACAGCCTCATTATTACCCCCATGCAAGTTAAGCTTTTTAAGATTTTATAGGGTAAGGAGATTTAAAGTAATTGTTGTTTTATTGGAGCAGCTATTTCTGTGAGTTGTGGGCCTGGTCACATCCTCTTTTCTCACCTGGAAAGACAAGGACAGGATGCTACAAAAGTAGAAATAGGGGTGTTGAACCTTTTTGCAAGGGAATTGATTATCAAGGATCCAGGTAACTTCCCTGAACTTTAGAACAGAGTCTTGATGCTAAATAGATGTTTGCTATGGCCAAACATTCCTGGTAAAGGTAAAGCCTGATCAAAAGCCCTGGATCGAGGAAGGTGACAGAAGGGAAGTTACTAGGGCTGAAGGCTAACTCAGGAAGGAGAGATTGTCCATTGATTGTAGATTACATGAAAGGTTGTACTAGGTTTTAAACTTTCTGGCTCTGTAAGTGCCATGGGAAGCCCCCGTAATTTTTTTTTTTTTTTACATACTTGGTCCATTTTTTTTCCCCCTGTAATATTTTAAGCAGAAAATGAATGTTTAAAATGTTTGTTTTTAGGAAAATAGCTTTGCTACTACATGGTGACTATGTGGCAAGAAGGTTTTGGGGGATGAAGTCAGGCTGTTTTTATTGATGTCCAAGAATACTTATTTTCTGTCTTGATGTAAATGAGATGAAAGTTACTCCAGGATTACCACATGGTGCATGTGCTCAGTAACTGAGGGAGTTATATACTTGCCTAAGGGGACATGAACGAGACTTGAACAGCTGTTAATGTCTGTTGCCCTTAGGAAATTTATTTCATCATGCATATAGTGTTTCAACCCCTATTAACTTATTTCACAAGGCATTATATATCTGACTGTGATCACTTCCCTCAGAGCTGCTTTGCTCTTTGTATGTGTGTGGGACACCCAACTGCTCTCTGTAGTCATCGTTTATGAATGCACTATTAAAGACATTTATCATATCTGTGAACATGCCTCTTCAGTAAAATTAATATTATATTCCTGTTCACATATTGGCTTTGGAATCAAACTTGTGTTTGAATTCTGGCTCTGCCACTAACGAGCATTTGAACTTGAGAAAGATATTTATTCCCTCTGAATCACAGTTTCCTCATCTAGAAAGAGAGGTAATAACATTTGCCTTGTAAAGTTGTTATTTACATAAAGCCATCTATGAGAAAGGCTTAGGCTAGTGATTAACACATAATAAGCATTAATAAATGATAGATACACATATAGTATTAATAAAAGTGGACAGTATCACAAACATGCTTAAAGTCTGCAATACAATTTATCTTTGTAAACTATATCTCAATGACCATATGAATATACTAGGACCAAGGATGCCTATTAGGTTTTTATTTATTTTATTATTTATTTTTTTTAAAGATTTATTTATTTATTTATTTTGGGCGGGGGTCAGGTTGGGGAGGAAGGGAAGCGGGTAGACCACTTCTATTGGTCTTTCATTTATCTATTTTCATCCGTCTTTGTTCTTTGGCTCCTGTGAGCCTCCCATCGCGGTGGCGTCTGTCGTTGCAGAGCGCCGGCTCTGGGTGCACGCACTCCAGAGCTCCGGCTCGGTGATTGGACACATCGGTCCAGCTGCTCCGCGGCACGTGGGATCTTCCCAGGCCAGGGCTCGAACCGTCGCCCCTTGCACTGCAAGGCGGTGTCCTTACCCACTGGACCACCAGGGGAAGCCCTAGGTTTTTAGACTCAAGAAAATTTATTAGGTTTAAATATAATTGTGTTTGCTTGGTAAGCTTTACATAATTGCATGTATAATTATTTAGGTTTGTCTAATTATATTACTGAAATGGCAAACAGTAAAATGTTTTATGCAGACTTAAAATGTGAAAAGGAAAAGTTATTTAATTCTAATATCTGATCTTTTGAAAATGCAGTACACAATATCAGAGAAGTCTTTAGCTTTCTTTGCTCTTTGTATGTGTGTGGACACCCAACTGCTCTCTGTAGTCATCGTTTATGAATGCACTATTAAAGACATTTATCATATCTGTGAACATGCCTCTTCAGTAAAATTAATATTATATTCCTGTTCACATATTGGCTTTGGAATCAAACTTGTGTTTGAATTCTGGCTCTGCCACTAACGAGCATTTGAACTTGAGAAAGATATTTATTCCCTCTGAATCACAGTTTCCTCATCTAGAAAGAGAGGTAATAACATTTGCCTTGTAAAGTTGTTATTTACATAAAGCCATCTATGAGAAAGGCTTAGGCTAGTGATTAACACATAATAAGCATTAATAAATGATAGATACACATATAGTATTAATAAAAGTGGACAGTATCACAAACATGCTTAAAGTCTGCAATACAATTTATCTTTGTAAACTATATCTCAATGACCATATGAATATACTAGGACCAAGGATGCCTATTAGGTTTTTATTTATTTTATTATTTATTTTTTTTAAAGATTTATTTATTTATTTATTTTGGGCGGGGGTCAGGTTGGGGAGGAAGGGAAGCGGGTAGACCACTTCTATTGGTCTTTCATTTATCTATTTTCATCCGTCTTTGTTCTTTGGCTCCTGTGAGCCTCCCATCGCGGTGGCGTCTGTCGTTGCAGAGCGCCGGCTCTGGGTGCACGCACTCCAGAGCTCCGGCTCGGTGATTGGACACATCGGTCCAGCTGCTCCGCGGCACGTGGGATCTTCCCAGGCCAGGGCTCGAACCGTCGCCCCTTGCACTGCAAGGCGGTGTCCTTACCCACTGGACCACCAGGGGAAGCCCTAGGTTTTTAGACTCAAGAAAATTTATTAGGTTTAAATATAATTGTGTTTGCTTGGTAAGCTTTACATAATTGCATGTATAATTATTTAGGTTTGTCTAATTATATTACTGAAATGGCAAACAGTAAATTGTTTTTATGCAGACTTAAAATGTGAAAAGGAAAAAAGTTATTTAATTCTAATATCTGATCTTTTTGAAAATGCAGTACACAATATCAGAGAAGTCTTTAGCTTTCTTTTCTTTTGTGCAACTAATAGGTTTGCCATTTCTTTTTGAATCAGTCTTTTCATAGAACCATTTTCTGATAAATCTCAGCAGCACCCTCAACACCTAAATTTTGAAATGCAAATCACTCTTAAATACGATTAAAATATGGTACTCTGTTAAGCTCTAAAACTAGCTTTTTTTCTAACAAAACTGTAAATAACAAAAATTCAACTGAGTAAATTTAAAGACCAAGTTGGCTTTATTAAATGATTCATGAATCAAGCAACATCTCATAGAGCAGAAAAAAATGAGCTCTGCTGAGCTGCAGAAAAGGAAACATTTTTAAAGATGAAAAGGGGGCAGAAAAAGGAAATTATGAACAAAGGATGCATTGTTTCAAGCATGGTCAGCCTCCTTAGGGGAATGAAGGGGAGTCTGTAGGGCAGATATCTCACTAGTGCTGACCAAGTAATTCTGAGTTGAGTGGTTAAAGGTTACATTCCTGGTGGAGGTTGAAGTTGCAGTTAGGTTTGATATTAAGTCTTGCTTCGGTGACATAGGTTTAGCACACGTGAGTCCATTTGGGGCCCATTGTCTCTCTCTCTCTCTTTTTAGCATAGTTGAGAATTGCTTTGTTGTGTCATTTGACCTATATTGCTCCTTCAAATCTTCTTAGGTTGCGCAATTGATGGCAGTTTCAGTGCTGTGGTATTTGTACTGGAATTACTTCTAATAAGAAATTAAGAATATTATCTTTCAGACATCATTCATGTTAAAAAGTACTGTTTTTCTCAGCCAGAAGTATAAAAGTCTATAAAACCTTTTTTTTTTTTTTTTCCTTTGCAACACAGCAGGGAAATAAAACAACAGTCCTACTAGATTTGCAGTTTTTGTAGTTTTGGATGCTGTGATTTCCAGGCTAAGACTTAGCCATTCTTCCTTCACAGGGCTTTCATGGTGGCTTAGTTGGTAAAGACTCCGCTTGCAATGTGGAAGATCCTGCTTTGGTCCCTGTGTTGAGAAGATCCCCTGGAGAAGTGAATGGCTATCCACTCCAGTATTCTTGCCTGGAGAATCCCATGGACAGAGGAGCCTGTCCATAGGGTCACAGAGTCAGACACTACTGAGTGACAAACACTTTCCGTCACAGCTTAAATACAAAGAGCTGATAGCTAAATGGTGACCGAATCACTTGATTTATTAATTTCTGGCAGTCATCCAATGCCTACCAGAATGCAAAACTCTGTTAACAATAGCCGATTAGAGAGCAAACTGCTCTGCCTGGACCTCAAAGAAGGCCTTCTGCTGCCTGCCCATTAATTGATGACAAATGAGCCAGCAGTGGCTGATGATAAACGACAAACATAGGCAGCTTTTGTCCTTAGCATTTTCATTAAAAAAAAAAAAAAAAAAAAAGCCAAAGCACTACCTGGTATGTGCTGGAGGTATAGGAACCCGCTGGTCTAGTTCTTACTTTGAGATAAACTGACCGAATCCAGTAATAAATTCTAGCTCCTCATATGTCAAATTCTGATCAGTAAGAATAGGGATGCTGCCTTCTAGAGAAGGGTAGCTAAGAAAACGCAAGTGGAGGTGGGCTATAGTGCCTTGCTTTGGGGTGGGGCTGTGACTAGAATGTCAGGCAAAGAGTAGAAAGTTTCTTTGGTGCACAACTAAAGGTTATCTGAATTCATCTAGGAATAGGCATAACCAGTTGAGCAGTAGAACTATAGTTTTCAAGTCCATGAAATGGAGATAGACAGTAAAAATGAAATGTGAATACCTGTAGTTGTTTAATTTGATTGTACCATCATTTGTCATAGCTTTGAGAGAAATAATCATTATATTACATGCTGGATATTAATTACAAGATTTTCAAAATGTTAACATGAAAAAAGGTGATCCTTACAATAAGGCAATTCTAAGATAGTGCAGGGTTAAAGTGAAAGAGTTCTAAAATTTCTGAAAAGTATACATGCCCTGTCTGGTGGGAACCACCTTCCCACTTTTCCTTTTTCTTCCTCCCTGCCCCACCCTACCCTTCCCCCCCCCTAATTCTCCTTAAAAACTACCTCCTTGTTGCCAACTAGTTCAAGGAAACCACTTGCCCTGGGAGCAAGCTAACATTAGATTCATACTGCAGAGAAGCAGGTTGGAGTAAAAAGGAAAGAGGGCTTTCAAGTTAAGTAAGAGCATTATCCTGTCTACTCTTGGCAGAGTGTTCTGCCAACAGCATATTTGGCTTCACATTGTGGGTTTAATTCTTTTCATGTAATCCGTTGGTTGACTCTGTAAAGTCAAAAATAAAGAAGCTCTGCTGGCACTGTTGAAGAGAGATAACTGATTTGCATGGAACCTGTGGGTATTTCAACCACTAACTCCTGTGTCAAATTGAGCTCAATGAATATAACAGCTTTCCTAAGGTAAAGACTTGATTTGGAATGAACAAGTCCTTATACTTGTGAGATTTTATTTTATGATCCTGTTAATTGATTTTTTTGTGAAGAAAGCTTGCGTAGATTGTAATGCAATGGTCAGTGACTAAGAAGAAATGAAGCTTTGCTTTTATTTCCCTCTGTATTCACTTTCCCCCTATTCCCATGGTTCATGTGGGCAAGAAGGTAATGTTAAGTGAAACAGCACTTCTGTTAAGAGAGTGGTATAGCCCAGGATATGTATAGTTTCAAAAAAGGAAACCAGTCTTGATCTATCTTGTTTGAAAGGAGCTTGAAAAAATTACTATAATCATGATTAAAGTTTCATTATTTTAACTATGCCTAGACTTGCAAATATGGTCTATTTCCATCTTATCATTTCACTGGGTATGAATTGTGTTCAAAGTTAAGTACAATGTGAAATATCTAAATCATCTATGAAGGCATTTAACCTTCATTCCTTTATACTTCTTCAATTTTTACATTTATATGTATTGCCTTGCATTCTTATATGCACGCATTTGGCCCTGCCTGAAATGTGACCACTAAAATTTTTATACCCCATTTCCTGCTTAGCACAATACTGGGTAACTGACAAATACTCTGTACATTTTAAATTTATAAGCAAAGCTGTAGAAGCCTTACATATGGTATGATGTCTGTGCCTTTGCTGCTTGCAAGATAAGGGACCCAACTAGCTTTCTAGCATTGTGATGGAAGGAAAGCACTCTGAGAAGTCAGGTGAGATTGGAAATCGTTGTCTTCTTACCTGTTGAGGAACTCACAACTCACAACTTCAGTTTATTGTATGAGAAGTAGTTTGAAACCAGGTTAAGTTTCATTCTACCCTGGTAGAATGCAGAGGATCAGAACCAGTAATTTAACTATACATGAGAAAAAGCTAGTGCCAAATTTCCACAGCAAAATGGTCATAAGCCTCCAATGGTGACAAACATGAGTGCTTATCCTTTGGGCAATGCAGCCATTCAATATGAAGCATATGTGTGCACCCCTTCTTAAAAAAAAAAAAAGCTAAATAGGAATCATCCATCCTCAACATAGCAGATACACTTGCCAATGCAGAAAGTAAAGAACTCACAAAAGAGTTTTGTGTTTTTGTAGCCTGCAATTTAAAATATTTGCCACTATTTTCAATTACAAAGCATGCCTTCCTTTGCCAGGTATAAATCTCACTTGATCTGGTGCAGAAATGACTCATCTTTTTTGTAGTCTTTTGGGGTATTGAAAGACAGAAATGATTTGACCAGGAAATGGTCATTTTAAACCATTTTGGCCCTGCATTCTCTATCAGATGGATCACTTCATGAGTTGGAAATCTAGATAGTTATCAAAGAATTTATGTCCTTTCCTGAATGACTACATTGGTACTATCTACCACTTATACAAGAAGATTGTATCCTTTATTAACTCTGAAATCTGCACTTAGCTGTGTATTTTTCTAGAATTTAAATTCATACATTGAAAGGTCAAATATGGTCTATTTCCATCTTATCATTTCACTGGGTATGAATTGTGTTCAATGTGAAATATCTAAATCATCTATGAAGGCATTTAACCTTCATTCCTTTATACTTCTTCAATTTTTACATTTATATGTATTGCCTTGCATTCTTATATGCACGCATTTGGCCCTGCCTGAAATGTGACCACTAAAATTTTTATACCCCATTTCCTGCTTAGCACAATACTGGGTAACTGACAAATACTCTGTACATTTTAAATTTATAAGCAAAGCTGTAGAAGCCTTACATATGGTATGATGTCTGTGCCTTTGCTGCTTGCAAGATAAGGGACCCAACTAGCTTTCTAGCATTGTGATGGAAGGAAAGCACTCTGAGAAGTCAGGTGAGATTGGAAATCGTTGTCTTCTTACCTGTTGAGGAACTCACAACTCACAACTTCAGTTTATTGTATGAGAAGTAGTTTGAAACCAGGTTAAGTTTCATTCTACCCTGGTAGAATGCAGAGGATCAGAACCAGTAATTTAACTATACATGAGAAAAAGCTAGTGCCAAATTTCCACAGCAAAATGGTCATAAGCCTCCAATGGTGACAAACATGAGTGCTTATCCTTTGGGCAATGCAGCCATTCAATATGAAGCATATGTGTGCACCCCTTCTTAAAAAAAAAAAAGCTAAATAGGAATCATCCATCCTCAACATAGCAGATACACTTGCCAATGCAGAAAGTAAAGAACTCACAAAAGAGTTTTGTGTTTTTGTAGCCTGCAATTTAAAATATTTGCCACTATTTTCAATTACAAAGCATGCCTTCCTTTGCCAGGTATAAATCTCACTTGATCTGGTGCAGAAATGACTCATCTTTTTTGTAGTCTTTTGGGGTATTGAAAGACAGAAATGATTTGACCAGGAAATGGTCATTTTAAACCATTTTGGCCCTGCATTCTCTATCAGATGGATCACTTCATGAGTTGGAAATCTAGATAGTTATCAAAGAATTTATGTCCTTTCCTGAATGACTACATTGGTACTATCTACCACTTATACAAGAAGATTGTATCCTTTATTAACTCTGAAATCTGCACTTAGTTTATTCTGTGTATTTTTCTAGAATTTAAATTCATGACATTTGAAAAAGGTAAATTATAATTAAACATGGAGAGTGCTATTTGTGGTTATTATATATTTCTTAAGTATTCCATGGTAAATGTGACCTATAAACCTATTAAATTAAATGCTTGAGAGTAAATTTACTTTAACTTTCCATGGAAACCTTTGGATTACTCCAGGAGTAAAAATAACAGATTGATAACGTAATATTATTTATTTTCAACTTTCACTTTGATTTATATGCCATCTAAATGCCAGTGAATAAAAATCATACTAGATTGCCAAAATTCATGGAATGATGTTCCCACAGAGATATTGAATAATATCCTGCAAACTGAGAAGGAACTTTGAGACCAAAAAATGAAGCAGGTACCTCTATGAAATACAATTAGGAAGTTTGTTGTGGATAAATTACATACAGGAGGGATTGGGCAGATGATCCAGAGGTGGTCTAAGCGGCAATCTGCAACTTGCAAAGGGGTACAGGGGGACTTAAAGGGGCCAGAGATAAAAACAGAATCTGATTACCAAGTGAGAAACAGGTCGGCCCCACTGGGAACTGGGGAATTTTTGTCTCCCAGGAGGACTCACGACTGTTAAGCATTTGCGTCAGCAAAAGGCATTCTTCCTGTTTTTATATCAGATGAAGGCAAGGGTAAAAGCTGACAGGGAACTTGTCTGTCTTGGACACATTCCTAGTGTATGGGCTAAAGCTCAGTCACACAGAAAGTGGTGTGGGTCAGAACTGCAAGCCTGAGATGGAGCTCACAAAATGGAGTCAGTGTGGTTTAGCCATACACATGATGAGCTTAAAATTTGTGCATTTGGTTTTTTGTGAAGTTTCCATTAACAAAGCATGAATGTTGAAATCTAGTTAGTGATATGCATGGTGATGTGTTTAAAGACGAAGAATACCAATATCTGCAACTTCACTGAAGTGAAATGTAGTGATGGGATGGATAGAGAGATGAATAGATGAATATATATATAATATAGTTCACCCTACCACATCTTTATCCACAGTTTCATTCTGTTGGGTTTTAGTTATTCAAGGTCAATGACAGTATAAAAATACTAACTGGAAACTGCCAGAAAAAATTCCGAGGCTTTATGTCACATGTCTTTCTGAGTAGCCTGAGAAAATCTCATGTCCCTTTCGGTTCTGCCTAGTATGCAGACCATCCCTTTGTTAAGCATGTCCCACTCCTTTGTTGATTAGTAGCTGCCTTGGTTACAGAGCCAGCTGTCTTGGTATCATAGTGCTTATAGTGCATAATGTGTTCAAGTCACCTCCTCTGTCCATGGAAATTCCCAGGCAAGAATATTGGAGTGGGTGGCCATTCCTTTACTTCAGTCATAGGCATGTGCATATGGTTAAAAGCATAGTATATATAGGATTTGGTGCTACCTATGGTTTGAGGTATCCACTGGGAATTTAGAATGTCCTCCTCAAATAAGGGAGGACCACTGTATATATGATTAAAAGAAAGAATAATAAAATATTATTTATACGGTATAGATAGTTGTTACATAGGTGTTGAGTGTACAGATCTTCCAACTTTTCTTTATGTTTAAAAATGTCCATAGTCAAGTTTGAAGAAAAAGCTTACAACATGTTCTTCCGACAACTTACATATGCAAGACTTCAACTAATAACTCCTTTACTACAAATAACAACAAAAAGAACGACAACAACAAAACATGGCTGTTTTATTTAAAGTTCTGGTAAACTTGGTTAGACTACATGTTGGAATTGATCCTACATTTATATTATTGGATTATCTAAATGAGAGAAATAGATTACTATTAATTTCAGAGAAGCAAAGGCATGTGAAGTTTCTTCCAGGTCACTTCATTTTTTTGATTTCCTTTAGACTGATATTAGGTGGGCTTTTGTCTATCACACAAATGTTGCTGCAGATTACTTTAGCTGTTTTGACGCTTAGCAGACCACCTACAGGCTTCACAGGTGGTGCTGGTGGTAAGGACCACCTGTTGAGCAGATTTGTTTTTTTCATTGCATTTAGTTCAGTATGGAAAAATTTACATGATCAATGTGAACAAGAAAGATATTTTGCTGGTCTACCAAATACTTGAATTTTTGTTTCATTTCTAAGGGTTATTACAAGGTTTTAAAATTCCCATATGGCTTAATATTAATAGCTGGGAGGACCATATTAATATCTAAATATTAATTTTAGTTAGCAAAGATAAATTAGATTAATATGTTTGACTGAGTATTTTAAATTCCCTAATGAGAAGATAATTATATAAATTAAGTATATATTTATAATTTGGTAGGCTAAATCATTCATGGTATATGACAGTACTGTCTACCTGATTCATGTCTTTTTGCCAAACTGTGTTACTTCTTTAAGTCTATTCTTAGTATGTATTATTTTATAGTATTGGGATGGTGAGGGAGTGGAGAATCCTTCTCTAATGTGAATTTTTAATTTCTAGTGTGAAAATTGCTGGTAGTTAAAATTACTGTAAAAAATGTGACTCTCCTGCTTCAGAATTTATTTCTTTGAATATGCAGCTCCATACAGTAATTATGAAGCCTACTAAGATTTTAAAACCACCAAGCTAAACTAAAGAACCAAAAGACATCTATAGTATGGATCTATGGATATTCATCTTTGTTTTTCAAGTAACTAGCAAATAGCTAGTGGTAGATGGCAGATGGATCCGTGATTCTGTAGCTTAGCTGTTCAGTTAAGCTGATGTCACATGACATTAGCTACCTGTAGCTATTTAAATTTAAGTTAATTCTAGATAAAATAAAAATGTGTTTCATCTGTCAGATAAACCACATTTAAGTGCTTAATAGCCCCATGTGCTTAGTGGCTAGTATACTGAACAATACAAAAATTTACTTCTTTAATTACAAAACTCTATTGAACAACATTGTTCTAAAGTGTTAGTTATTCTCCCGGAATTTTCTCCATTTTGTTTAGATAAATTTCTAAAAACATAATTCATTCGTGTTTTGAGAGTTTATAGAAGCTTTTTGAGATCTAAGTTATCTGTGGGAATAATGTCTTATATTTTAGATTTGTTATTTTCCTAAAAATATTCAATTAATATTTTAAAGCAAGTGCTCATGTTTCATTTCTAATTTGGGAAAAATTTACATGATCAATGTGAACAAGGTTTTTTTACCAAATACTTGAATTTTTGTTTCATTTCTAAGGGTTATTACAAGGTTTTAAAATTCCCATATGGCTTAATATTAATAGCTGGGAGGACCATATTAATATCTAAATATTAATTTTAGTTAGCAAAGATAAATTAGATTAATATGTTTGACTGAGTATTTTAAATTCCCTAATGAGAAGATAATTATATAAATTAAGTATATATTTATAATTTGGTAGGCTAAATCATTCATGGTATATGACAGTACTGTCTACCTGATTCATGTCTTTTTGCCAAACTGTGTTACTTCTTTAAGTCTATTCTTAGTATGTATTATTTTATAGTATTGGGATGGTGAGGGAGTGGAGAATCCTTCTCTAATGTGAATTTTTAATTTCTAGTGTGAAAATTGCTGGTAGTTAAAATTACTGTAAAAAATGTGACTCTCCTGCTTCAGAATTTATTTCTTTGAATATGCAGCTCCATACAGTAATTATGAAGCCTACTAAGATTTTAAAACCACCAAGCTAAACTAAAGAACCAAAAGACATCTATAGTATGGATCTATGGATATTCATCTTTGTTTTTCAAGTAACTAGCAAATAGCTAGTGGTAGATGGCAGATGGATCCGTGATTCTGTAGCTTAGCTGTTCAGTTAAGCTGATGTCACATGACATTAGCTACCTGTAGCTATTTAAATTTAAGTTAATTCTAGATAAAATAAAAATGTGTTTCATCTGTCAGATAAACCACATTTAAGTGCTTAATAGCCCCATGTGCTTAGTGGCTAGTATACTGAACAATACAAAAATTTACTTCTTTAATTACAAAAACTCTATTGAACAACATTGTTCTAAAGTGTTAGTTATTCTCCCGGAATTTTCTCCATTTTGTT
Source organism: Tragulus kanchil (assembly GCA_022376925.1). Classification (NCBI taxonomy): domain Eukaryota; kingdom Metazoa; phylum Chordata; class Mammalia; order Artiodactyla; family Tragulidae; genus Tragulus; species Tragulus kanchil. The sequence goes on along the minus strand of JAIOJX010000001.1, from coordinate 104,086,647 downwards.
TAGATAAATTTCTAAAAACATAATTCATTCGTGTTTTGAGAGTTTATAGAAGCTTTTTGAGATCTAAGTTATCTGTGGGAATAATGTCTTATATTTTAGATTTGTTATTTTCCTAAAAATATTCAATTAATATTTTAAAGCAAGTGCTCATGAATAAGAATTACTGGCGCAGATGCTGCACATTCTTTGTGATTAAAAAAATGTGGCCAGTAAAAGGAGAAACCCACTGATTTTATACCTTCTCTTCTCTTCAAACCTTCTTCTCCACCATAGATTCTGTTTCTCACATGGCTGACTTTGCTTCTTACTTCGAGAAAATAGTGAACATGCTCAAGTTCCTACATTTGTCAGCTCCAAATCTACTAACTCATCTGGTACTAAATGTACATTCTTCACCTGCTCTCCTGTTTTACTGTGGTTGACAGCATGCCTGCTTGGACTCTGGACGTCATTTATTCTCAACTTGATCATATATTTTCTCCCGAAATTATCCTTCTTATCCTTCAATATTGATTTCTTTGCATCTACAGATATGTTCTGGTGTCTTCTAACTTTAAAAGATCAAACAAAAGTAAGCTGTTTATTGTCTTTTCCAGATTTGTCTTCTTTTTCTACTGTCCTTAGCACACACACACACGTGCGTATGCGCGCACGTACAGACAAACAAGAGACTTTAACTTTGTTAAATTGACATTTGTGAGGTGGAGCACAGGGTGCCAGATAGTTATCTATGTTTCAGTAACAGAGCAAAGGAAAGTTGAAATAGTGTAGTTTATTACTCATAGATCCTGCAGGAAGTACATGACCCTCCCCAAGTGGTCACATAGGAAGGACAAAAGCAAGGTACAGATAGAGATGTGCAGTCAAGATGTGGGCCACATGCCTTTAGTAGTGTCTATGGGTAGAGTGCCTTGGGGTTCCCAGGCTGGGACCAGATTGGTCAGTGAAAATCGGAAGACTGGCAGTTTGGTAACCCCCTAGAGGGGTCTTATCTAAGCACAATAAGGCATACAGATGCTGAGGGACAGGGGAGACTGTTGATCACAAGGACTAGTGGGGAAATAATATCAGGGACTTAATTTGCTTGTGCCTCTGCAGTCTGCTCTCTAGGGTATGCACCTGCATGAGGAGGGTGCTGTCAGTTGAAGGTGAAGCACACTGCTTGATCAATCAAAATGGAGATTTTGTTTTTTTTTTTTCCTAAAAATATTCAATTAATATTTTAAAGCAAGTGCTCATGAATAAGAATTACTGGCGCAGATGCTGCACATTCTTTGTGATTAAAAAAATGTGGCCAGTAAAAGGAGAAACCCACTGATTTTATACCTTCTCTTCTCTTCAAACCTTCTTCTCCACCATAGATTCTGTTTCTCACATGGCTGACTTTGCTTCTTACTTCGAGAAAATAGTGAACATGCTCAAGTTCCTACATTTGTCAGCTCCAAATCTACTAACTCATCTGGTACTAAATGTACATTCTTCACCTGCTCTCCTGTTTTACTGTGGTTGACAGCATGCCTGCTTGGACTCTGGACGTCATTTATTCTCAACTTGATCATATATTTTCTCCCGAAATTATCCTTCTTATCCTTCAATATTGATTTCTTTGCATCTACAGATATGTTCTGGTGTCTTCTAACTTTAAAAGATCAAACAAAAGTAAGCTGTTTATTGTCTTTTCCAGATTTGTCTTCTTTTTCTACTGTCCTTAGCACACACACACACGTGCGTATGCGCGCACGTACAGACAAACAAGAGACTTTAACTTTGTTAAATTGACATTTGTGAGGTGGAGCACAGGGTGCCAGATAGTTATCTATGTTTCAGTAACAGAGCAAAGGAAAGTTGAAATAGTGTAGTTTATTACTCATAGATCCTGCAGGAAGTACATGACCCTCCCCAAGTGGTCACATAGGAAGGACAAAAGCAAGGTACAGATAGAGATGTGCAGTCAAGATGTGGGCCACATGCCTTTAGTAGTGTCTATGGGTAGAGTGCCTTGGGGTTCCCAGGCTGGGACCAGATTGGTCAGTGAAAATCGGAAGACTGGCAGTTTGGTAACCCCCTAGAGGGGTCTTATCTAAGCACAATAAGGCATACAGATGCTGAGGGACAGGGGAGACTGTTGATCACAAGGACTAGTGGGGAAATAATATCAGGGACTTAATTTGCTTGTGCCTCTGCAGTCTGCTCTCTAGGGTATGCACCTGCATGAGGAGGGTGCTGTCAGTTGAAGGTGAAGCACACTGCTTGATCAATCAAAATGGATGCTGGGGTGGCAATCCCATGGAGTAGCTTAGCTAAACTCTTGACACACATATACTCACTGAAAATCTTGACAAAACTATTTATATTGAAGTTTATATTGCAGCTACTTACCTCATAATCTCTCTGAAATTCAATTCATTAGACCTACCTTCCTCACAAAGGCTGATTTTCATTTTTCTTTTTAAACACACGGACCACATGACCATAATGTTGCCACATCAAGGCCATGCCTCTTTTCTTCCTGTACGTGAACCCTAAGCAGAATTTGTCACAATTGACCACTTGATCCTTCTGGAAGAACTCTTCGTTTGTCATAAACTTATCCTAGGTTTTCCCCTTCTCAATCTCCTTTTCTCATCTTTTCTCCAACTCCAGATTTTGACACGTGGGTCCTGTCTTCCTAGTTTTTCTAGGATAATTTATCCACTCTACTGGCTTTAAATGGCAGTTGTTTCCAAATACCTGTCAGTATTTCTTATACTTACTCCTAACATCTCTGTTGAACATGAAATGTGTTTTTCATACAACCTACTTGATCTACCCATTCAGGTGTATAGCAGAGATGAATCTCAAGTTTAACATAATCCAAATAGACCTCTTGATTTTCTCAAACTTCCCCAAATAAATATCAAGCAAACAAACCTGCCCAACCTGTTCCTTTTTCCAGACTACCCCAGTCAATGTGGCACCATTAGAGCTACTGGCTAATGTCAAATTTATATGTGCTTTTATAAACTTCATATATCATCTGTCCCCTCTTGTCCCCTCTATGTATATCTGGAATAGCTTCACTTCTGTTTTCTTTGTTGTCTCTGTTTTATATCTCCTGTTGCTTCTCACCTAGAGTATCACAGTTATTTTTTATCTTCTTGATTTTTGTTGCTCTGTAAATAAATTTCCTTTTACCAATGAAATAGTCTTTTAATTGAACAAGTATTATTACTCTAATGATTTCCTATTTGCCCAGGGACAAAGATCTGAATTCTTTAACCTGGATTCCAGAGTTCTTCCTGATCTAGCCCTTGCCTGGCTCTTTATATCGCATCATTCCTTTTTCTCTTGTACTCTAGTGTCAGGTCACAAGTAAGGCAAGCTGTCTCTTGCCTTAGAATCTTTCTGCTTTCTGCACTAAGTGTTTCCCTGCATGAAATGTCCCTCCTCAGATATTGAGTATGTAGGTGTTTCTCAAGTCTTAGCTGAAATGACACTTTCTTGGCATGACTTGACTGACCAAAGTAGTTACCAATTACTCTCAGTCATTCAAACCTATTACAACTGTTGGTGGGGGTATTTACACTTTGTTAAATCATTCTTGTATTACTTATTTACTGATTTTTTTAAGTCATCATCAATAAAAATAAGTGCCGTTATATCTCCAAAGTCTAGAGCTTTGCTTGTCCTGGAATTAAAACTCTTTAAGTGAATGACGTTCAAAGAATGAAGTCAGTTGCCCTGTTGGTTTTCAAATGTCAGTCAATATCTATTTGAGGTTGTGAGGCCATGAAAGATGCTCATTGTGATTGACATTTCACAGGAACAAACGTTGGTGATGGGTAACTTTTGTATTAGGATCCAGATGTGGCTACTTCCAGTGTCTCACCTCCCTCTTCTCTTCATTTACTGCAGTCACCATGGCAGTTAGGAATCTATGGAATCAGACTTAGGATACATCCTGCTTGAATTTTCTGAGAACTATGTGTTGAAAGGCAGCCAGATAACCCAATGATAATTTAGTGGTTGTCTGTCTTCACTGAACATCAGTAAATAATACCTTTGATCTCTGCCACCATAAAGTATACAGAACCCTTTCAGAATTTAAGCTCTGGAAATTATATTTGCATTTGCAAATATACAGATGTTTGCTTTTGAAGCTCATCCAGTTTACATAAAGATTTTTATCTATTTCAGAATGTATACTAGATCATTTTTGTGGGTAATATGAAGAGTTTGTAAAATGATCCCATTCTTTTAATATTGCTGTTGCTGTAAGAGTACTTTCCATATTTTTTTTTCCCAGTGTGACAAATTGGAAGTAAGAAGGAATATTCTGGTTAGCTTTTTAAAGGAAGAGTGTTAATTCATCATGTTTTATCACTGCTTCATCAAAAGCTTCGATCACAAAGATGAGAGTCAGTGTTCTGTGAATACCTTAACTCCACAGCAGGCTTTTTGCCCATCCTGCCAGTTGTTTTCCATCCACTTAATAGATTCAGTATCTAGTGGCATTTTTTAAAAACATTTATTTATTTATTTATTTTTGGGCGGGGGTCGGGTTGGGGAGGGAGGGGAGTAGGCGGGTCACTTCTGTTGGTCTTTCATTTCTCTATGTTCATCTGTCTTTGTTCTTTGGCTCCTGTGGGCCTCCCATCGCGGTGGCGTCTGTCGTTGCAGAGTGCTGGCTCTGGGCACATGCGCTCCAGAGCTCTGGCTTGGTAATTGGACACATTAGAGCAGCTGCTCCGCGGCACGTGGGATCTTCCCAGGCCAGGGCTCGAACCGGCGCCCCTTGCACTGCAAGGCGGTTTCCTTACCCACTGGACCACCAGGGGAAGCCCTCGAGTGGCATTTTGACTTAAGCATTCCATCAGTACTGTAGTTCTCTCTCTTCTCCCGAACGCCATGTATAAGGTATATATTAGGTTTAACTCATATCTAAGAAATTAATTTCTAAGTTTAAGATAATACTGGAAAATCTTGAATATAAGTTGGAAAGTTGACTATGAAATTTTTCTACAGATGAAAAATGAGGAAGGTAGTTGTGACTGACACTAGCTGGGTTTCCAGAGGAATAACAGCTATAAGCTCTGCTGTAACATGATTGGATATTTTGGTGGTATGGTCTTTTTTTAAAAAAATACATGTATAAATAAATGAGCACTACTGCATATGTATTGTAACTACCTAGATTAATTGTTTAAATTTGATTGGTTTAAAATGAATTAAGGAAATGGCCTGCATCATTTCATCATTTCTTTTTATTTATTTATTTATTTATTTATTTTTAAAGATTTATTTATTTATTTATTTTGGTGGGAGTGGGGGTGGGGAGGGAGGGGAGTAGGCGGGTCACTTCTGTTGGTCTTTCATTTCTCTATGTTCATCTGTCTTTGTTCTTTGGCTCCTGTGGGCCTCCCATCGCGGTGGCGTCTGTCGTTGCAGAGTGCTGGCTCTGGGCACATGCGCTCCAGAGCTCTGGCTTGGTAATTGGACACATTAGAGCAGCTGCTCCGCGGCACGTGGGATCTTCCCAGGCCAGGGCTCGAACCGGCGCCCCTTGCACTGCAAGGCGGTTTCCTTACCCACTGGACCACCAGGGGAAGCCCTCGAGTGGCATTTTGACTTAAGCATTCCATCAGTACTGTAGTTCTCTCTCTTCTCCCGAACGCCATGTATAAGGTATATATTAGGTTTAACTCATATCTAAGAAATTAATTTCTAAGTTTAAGATAATACTGGAAAATCTTGAATATAAGTTGGAAAGTTGACTATGAAATTTTTCTACAGATGAAAAATGAGGAAGGTAGTTGTGACTGACACTAGCTGGGTTTCCAGAGGAATAACAGCTATAAGCTCTGCTGTAACATGATTGGATATTTTGGTGGTATGGTCTTTTTTTAAAAAAATACATGTATAAATAAATGAGCACTACTGCATATGTATTGTAACTACCTAGATTAATTGTTTAAATTTGATTGGTTTAAAATGAATTAAGGAAATGGCCTGCATCATTTCATCATTTCTTTTTATTTATTTATTTATTTATTTATTTTTAAAGATTTATTTATTTATTTATTTTGGTGGGAGTGGGGGTGGGGAGGGAGGGGAGCAGGCAGGCCACTTCTATTGGTCTTTCATTTGTCTATTTTCATCCATCTTTTTACTTTGGCCCATGTGGCCTCCCATCGCCGTGGCTTCTGTTGTTGCAGAGCACCAGCTTGGGCACATGCACTCCAGAGCTCCAGCTCGGTAGTTGGACACATCAGTCCAGCCACTCTGTGGCACGTGGGATCTTCCCAGGCCAGGGCTCGAACTGGCGCCCCTTGCACTGCAAGGCGGTGTCCTTACCCACTGGACCACCAGGGAAGCCCCCATTTCTTTTTAAATTGTAGTATAATTGCCTTACAATGTTGTATTAGTTTCTACCATAGCCCTAGGTGAATCAGCTATACACACACATATATCCCCCCTTTTTTGGATTTCCTTCCCATATAGGTCCCCACAGAGCATTGAGTAAAGTTCTCTGTGCTATAGAGTAGGTTCTCTTTAGTTATCTATTCAATATTTTATACATCGTTATCAATGGTAAATAGTATTTCCTTTACAAATAATTCTAGGCAAATTTCAGAACATTGGGCAGTTTCTTATTTTAGAACTGTGATTGAGCCTAATTTTACTAGAAAGTTTGAACATGAAACTCTTTTAATTCTAAGGACTAAAGCTGTGGGAAATCTTTTTAAGTTCAACTAGGTGGTAAGGCTGTGCTTGAAAATACTTACAATGTAAGTATGCTCTCTATCAAGTAAAGCATTCATTTGTGGTTTATTATAAATATAGCTCCTAGTATGTGTAAATAATTTACTTTTAAATTATTAAAAGATTTTCTCTAAATCTCATTATTAATATTAATAAATATAAAGCTTTTGAGTAATTTTTAATTAGCTATCATTAATAAGTATTTAACTACACTGTTTCAAATTAGTTGTAATTAGTTAGCTGATGATGTATAAATTATTAAATTGAACTTGGAAAATTTATTGATGTATTATATAGTAAATTGAAAGTGATTGAAATATAATTGCATTGTTATTCAATATTTAAAATTATATTGTCTATCAGTATAAATAATAGCCACAGAATTTAAAAAATCTTTTTTATACTTTATATATGTGAATATGTTCTCATGTTAAATAACCTAAAAATATTTAACATTTTTCCTTAAATAGTAATTTGTATAGCATCTTTTCCACATAGGTAGAGCCTAAATCCTATTTACATGCAGTGGGTATATAAATTGTGAAAACATAATTGTTATACCTAATTGCATGGCAGCCCCTTGGGGGAAACAGCAGTCCAGCCACTCTGTGGCACGTGGGATCTTCCCAGGCCAGGGCTCGAACTGGCGCCCCTTGCACTGCAAGGCGGTGTCCTTACCCACTGGACCACCAGGGAAGCCCCCATTTCTTTTTAAATTGTAGTATAATTGCCTTACAATGTTGTATTAGTTTCTACCATAGCCCTAGGTGAATCAGCTATACACACACATATATCCCCCCTTTTTTGGATTTCCTTCCCATATAGGTCCCCACAGAGCATTGAGTAAAGTTCTCTGTGCTATAGAGTAGGTTCTCTTTAGTTATCTATTCAATATTTTATACATCGTTATCAATGGTAAATAGTATTTCCTTTACAAATAATTCTAGGCAAATTTCAGAACATTGGGCAGTTTCTTATTTTAGAACTGTGATTGAGCCTAATTTTACTAGAAAGTTTGAACATGAAACTCTTTTAATTCTAAGGACTAAAGCTGTGGGAAATCTTTTTAAGTTCAACTAGGTGGTAAGGCTGTGCTTGAAAATACTTACAATGTAAGTATGCTCTCTATCAAGTAAAGCATTCATTTGTGGTTTATTATAAATATAGCTCCTAGTATGTGTAAATAATTTACTTTTAAATTATTAAAAGATTTTCTCTAAATCTCATTATTAATATTAATAAATATAAAGCTTTTGAGTAATTTTTAATTAGCTATCATTAATAAGTATTTAACTACACTGTTTCAAATTAGTTGTAATTAGTTAGCTGATGATGTATAAATTATTAAATTGAACTTGGAAAATTTATTGATGTATTATATAGTAAATTGAAAGTGATTGAAATATAATTGCATTGTTATTCAATATTTAAAATTATATTGTCTATCAGTATAAATAATAGCCACAGAATTTAAAAAATCTTTTTTATACTTTATATATGTGAATATGTTCTCATGTTAAATAACCTAAAAATATTTAACATTTTTCCTTAAATAGTAATTTGTATAGCATCTTTTCCACATAGGTAGAGCCTAAATCCTATTTACATGCAGTGGGTATATAAATTGTGAAAACATAATTGTTATACCTAATTGCATAATTTATTTAAAAATCATTTTACTTTGGCCTTATTTGCAAATATCTCACTTCCAGAGCTCTTTTATACACAAAATCTTATAATTTAAGATTATTTCTTATCCTTGCTATTCTGCTGAAAAGAAATGTGCACTTTTATGTTTTTAATGATATAGATAATGCATCTTCAAATTCGAGTGTAGTGTTTTGAAGAAGTAACATTTTGTTTTTGCTCTGTTTTTCTCTGAAACATTAATAATAACGAACAATGAAGCCAAATCCAGTATCAAACATGGGCTGTGGTGATCTTCTGTTTGTGAATATTTGGTAGAGCCTAAGATGCTGGCTCAGATCTCCTTCATGGATCACAGCCTTGTGGCAAAGTGGCTTGCTTAACTCAGTAAAGCTATGAGCCATATATTGCAGGGCTATCCAAGACAGATGGATCATAGTGAAGAGTTTTGACAGAACGTGGTCCACTACCAGAGGAAATGGAAAACCATTCCACCAATCTTGCTATGAGAACCTCATGAACAGTATGAAAAGGCAAAAAAGTAGGACACTGGAAATGAGAACCCCTCCCCCTGCCCATTAGAATATGTCCAGTATGCTACTGGGGAAGAGCAGAGAACACTACTAATAACTCCAGAAAGAATGAAGCAGCTGGGCCTTAGGAGAAACGAGACTTAGTTGTGAATGGGTCTGGTGGTGAAAGTAAAGTCCGATGCTATAAAGAACAATGTTGCGTAGGAACCTGGAATGTTAGGTCCATGAGTCAAGGTAAATTGGACGTGGTCAAGCAAGAGTTCACAAGAGTGATCATCAACATCTTAGGAATCAGTGAACTAAAATGGACAGTAATTGGTGAATTTAATTCAGATGACTGTTATATCTACTGCTGTGGGCAAGAATCACTTAGAAGAAATGGAGTAGCCCTCATGGTCAGCAAAAGAGTCTGAAATGTAGTACTTGCGTACAATCTCAAAAATGACAACTCAGTTCGTTTGCAAGGCAAGCCATTCAGCATCATATTAAACCAAATCTGCACCCCAAGCACTGATGCTGAAGAAGCTGAAATTGACTTGTTCTATGAAGATCTACAAGATCTTTTAGAGGTGACATCGAAAAAGGTGTCCCATTTATCTTTCGTAATTAGAATGCAAAAGAAGAAGGTCAGGCTATACCAGAGTAACAGGCATATATGGCATTGGAGTACAAAATGAAATGGCAAAGGCTTACAGAGTTTTGCCGAGAGAACATACTGGTCATAACAAATGCCCTCTTCCAACAATACAAGAGATGATGCTACACGTGGACATCACCAGATGGTCAGTACTGAAATAAGACTGATTATATTCGTTGCAGCTGAAGATGGAGAGGCTCTGTACAGTCAGCAAGATCAAGACCTGGAGATGACTCTGGCTCAGATCATGAGCTTCTAATTGCAAAACTCAGGTTTAAATTAAAGAAAGTAAGGAAAACCACTAGTCCACTCAGGTATGACCTAAATTAAATCTCTTATGATTATCCACTGGAGGTGAGAAATTCAGAGGATTAGATCTGGTAGAAGAGTGTCTGAAGAACTGTGGATAGAGGTTCGTAACATTGTATAGGAGGCACAAACTAAAGCCATCCCAAAGAAAAAGAAATGCTAGAAGGCAAAGTGGTTGTCTGAGGAGGCTTTACAAATAGCTGAGGAAAGAAGAGAAATGAAAAGCAGGGAGAAAAGGAACTAAATATCCATCTGAATGCAGGGTTCCAGAGAATAGCAAGGAGAGAGAAGGCCTTCTTCAATGAACAATGTAAAGAAATAGAGAAAAACAATAGAATGGGAAAGACTAGAGATCTCTAAAAGAAAATTTGAGATATAAAAGAAACGGTTCATGCAAGGATGGGCACAGAAAAGGGTGGAAACAGCAAGGACCTAACTGAAGCAGAAGAAATTAAGGACAGATGGCAAGAATGCACAGAGAAACTATAGCAAAAAGGTCTTAATGACCCAGCTAACCATGATGGTGTGGTCACTTGCCTAGAAGAAATGGAGTAGCCCTCATGGTCAGCAAAAGAGTCTGAAATGTAGTACTTGCGTACAATCTCAAAAATGACAACTCAGTTCGTTTGCAAGGCAAGCCATTCAGCATCATATTAAACCAAATCTGCACCCCAAGCACTGATGCTGAAGAAGCTGAAATTGACTTGTTCTATGAAGATCTACAAGATCTTTTAGAGGTGACATCGAAAAAGGTGTCCCATTTATCTTTCGTAATTAGAATGCAAAAGAAGAAGGTCAGGCTATACCAGAGTAACAGGCAAGTTTGACCTTGGAGTACAAAATGAAATAGGCAAAGGCTAACAGAGTTTTGCAAAGAGAACACACTGGTCATAGCAAACAGCCTCTTCTAACAACACAAGAGATGACTCTACATGTGGACATCACCAGATGGTCAGTACTGAAATAAGACTGATTATATTCGTTGCAGCTGAAGATGGAGAGGCTCTGTACAGTCAGCAAGATCAAGACCTGGAGATGACTCTGGCTCAGATCATGAGCTTCTAATTGCAAAACTCAGGTTTAAATTAAAGAAAGTAAGGAAAACCACTAGTCCACTCAGGTATGACCTAAATTAAATCTCTTATGATTATCCACTGGAGGTGAGAAATTCAGAGGATTAGATCTGGTAGAAGAGTGTCTGAAGAACTGTGGATAGAGGTTCGTAACATTGTATAGGAGGCACAAACTAAAGCCATCCCAAAGAAAAAGAAATGCTAGAAGGCAAAGTGGTTGTCTGAGGAGGCTTTACAAATAGCTGAGGAAAGAAGAGAAATGAAAAGCAGGGAGAAAAGGAACTAAATATCCATCTGAATGCAGGGTTCCAGAGAATAGCAAGGAGAGAGAAGGCCTTCTTCAATGAACAATGTAAAGAAATAGAGAAAAACAATAGAATGGGAAAGACTAGAGATCTCTAAAAGAAAATTTGAGATATAAAAGAAACGGTTCATGCAAGGATGGGCACAGAAAAGGGTGGAAACAGCAAGGACCTAACTGAAGCAGAAGAAATTAAGGACAGATGGCAAGAATGCACAGAGAAACTATAGCAAAAAGGTCTTAATGACCCAGCTAACCATGATGGTGTGGTCACTTGCCTAGAGCCAGACATTCTGGAGTATGAAGTCAAGTGGTCCTTAGGAAGCATTATTGTGAACAAAGCTAGTGGAGGTGATGGAATCCCATCTGAGCTATTTAAAAATCCTAAAAGTTGATGCTGTTAAAGTGCTGCACTCAGTATGACAACAAATTTGGAAAATTCAGCAGTGGCCACAGGACTGGAAAAGGTCAGTTTTTGTTCTAATCTCAAAGGAGGGCAATGCCAAAGAATGTTCAACCTACCACACAATTGCACTTATTTCACATGCCAGCAAATTACTGTTCAGAATCCTTCAAGCTAGGTTTCAACAGTACACGAACCAAGAGCTTCCAGATGTACAAGTGGAATTTAGAAAATGCAGAGGAACCAAAGATCAAACTGCCAGCATTCATTGGATTATAGAGAAAGCAAGGACATTCCAGAGCATTCGCATGCTTCATTGACTTTGTGGAAGCCTTTGACTGTCTGGATCAAAGCAAATTGTGGAAAATTCTTACAGAGATGGGAATAGCAGAGCACCTTACCTGTCTTCTGAGAAACCTTTGTGCAGGTCAAGAAACAACACTTAGAACCTTACATCGAATAGTGGACTGATTCGAAATTGGGAAAGGAGTACGACAAGGTTGTATATTGTCACCCTGCTTATTTAACTTTTTTGTAGGGTATATCATGCTGGGCTGGATGTTGGTCTGGATGACTCACAAGCTGACATCAAGGCTGCTGGGAAAAATATCAACAACCTCATTATATGAAGATGATACCCCTGTAAGGACGGAAAGTGAAAAACAACCTCTTGATGAGGGTGAAAGAGGTGTGTGAAAAAGCTGGCTTACAACTCAACATTCAAAAAACTATGATCATTGCATTCATTCCCATCAGGTCATGGCAAATGTAAGAGGAAGAAGTGGAAACAGTCACAGACTTTATTTTCTTGGGCTGTAAAATCAATGTGGATGGTGACTGCAGACATGAAATTAAAAGATGCTTTCTCTTTGGAAAGGAAGCTATGACAGACCTAGACAGCTTATTCAAAAACAGTGACATCACTTTCCCAACAAAGTTCTGTATAATCAAAGCTATCGTTTTCCCAGTAGTCATGTCTGGATGTGAGAGTTGAGTGATAAAGAAGACTGAATAAGAAGAATTGATGCCTTCGAATTGTGGTGCTGAGAAAACTCTTGGGAGGCCCTTGGACTGTAATGAGATCAAACCAATCAATCCTCAATGAAATCAACCCTGAATATTCATTGGAAGGATTGCTGCTTAAACGGAAGCTATAATACTTTGGCCACCTGATACGAAGTGCTGACTCATTAGAAAAGACACTGATGCTGGGAAAGACTGAATTCAAAAGGAGAAGGGGGCAACAGAGGATGAGATGGCATCATGAATTCATTGGATATAAATTGGAGCAATCTCCAGAAGACAGTGAAGGATTAGGAATCCTGGAGTGCTGCAGTCCATGGAGTTGCAAAGAGTTGGGCACAACTTAGCAACTAAACAAGAACAAGAAGATGCAGGCTGAGCTTGGTCCTATATGTAGAAGCAGGGATGTAAGTTGGCATTTGTTTTGGAGGAGGTGCATCTCTCATATATTTGCACAGTATGCTTATAATTAGTGAAATGTAGGTCACCTGCAAATATGTACTTTGACCTAATGGAGTTACCTTGAGCAAATCCCTTAACCATTGACACACAGCTTATTCAACTGGAAAAACAGGACATTACTATTGATATTCTTGATGGTTTGTACCTAATCAAGCATTCTGTGACTTCCATTAAATTGTTCACACTGTAGTTTGATAGTGTCTTACATCCCTGAAGACATGAGCTATTTGAGATGATTTTATCTATGGAAAAAATCATTTAGAGAACTTTCTCAGGGTCACAGAGCAAATAATAGGCCACGCTTTGGTTGTCATAACAGTTACCATGAATACTGAAAACAACTGTTTCCAGTGTCAGTGATTACAATGTAAGAATATAATAACTATATGTGTGTGTGTGTGTGTGTGTGTGTGTGTGTGTATATCATATTTTGGTAATGCTTTTGGAAGACAAGGAAAACTTAACTAAGATTCAATGGTGGGGCTTCCCTGGTGGTCCAGTGGGTGAGGACGCCGCCTTGCAGTGCAGGGGGCGCTGGTTCCATCCCTGGCCTGGGAGGTTCCCACGTGCCACAGAGCAGCTGGACCGATGTGTCCAATTGCCGAGCCAGAGCTCTGGAGCACATGTGCCAAGAGCCGGTGCTCTGCGACCACAGAGGCCACTGCAGTGGGAGGCCCACACGGGCTAAGGAGCAAAGATGGATGAAAATAGATAAATAAAAGGCCAATAGAAGTGGCCTGCCCGCCCCTCTCCCTCCGCAACTCACCCCCCACCCCGCCCAAAATCATGACTCCTGTTTAAAAAAAAAAAAAAGATTCAATGGTTAATTTTGTCTGTGCTACTAACTTTATATGTGAAAATGGATAGATACACACTTCATTCATTTGAACTTCAGTTTCCCCCTCTTCTTAAGAAAAAGTTATGAATTCTCTTTCCTTTCAATTATTAAAATCATGTGATTGATGATACAGTCCTTGCATCAACAAATACTGCTTTGACTGTTTAGGTCACAACAGAAAAAAATGATGATTTTAGTAGGCATTTGCAGTGAATTTACATAGTTAAAATTTTAAGACATTTCTTTATAGAAGTTCCGACTCTGCATAGAATTCTTTTATAGTGTTTTACCCCCTTTTAAGGACTCTAACAGTATTAATCTTAGTCCCATTGTCTCACATTGTAATTTATGCTATATCCTTTGTAAGTATAATGAAAAATTCTGTCAGTATGAAATAGATCGATATTTTTTAGTCTTTTTTAGTTCATTTGTTATCACATTTTTGAAAAAATATATATATACATGAAATTTCACTGTCTGAAAAGGATAAGTAACATTTGGCCTTTTGTGTTGCTGCTTATATTTAATAATTACTCTGAGATCCTCTCTCACCCCAGAGAGCATGGAAGCTTTTACTGTATGTCAATTATCCACAAATATTATTTGTCATGATGTTCATTTATGCCATGTAGACATGAGGTAAAATCCAGTATTTTGCTTTGGTTCTTTGGCTGTGAAACTGACCAGATTATGATAATAAGGAAAATCCCTGTAAGGTAGAAAATGAAAGGAACTCATTGAATAACACCACAAGTGGTGTATATCTGCCACTTTGGACAGTATTGGTAGTCACTCTCCTAAAGGCATTAAAAATTAATGACTGAGGCAGGAAGACTCACCCATCTCAAACATCTCTTCGATTCATACTGCCCTTTAAAATATCTATATGTTGTCCTAAAGTCTGAAATAAGATCATCATTACTACCATCATACAAGTTTCACAGGCTGAGGAAGACAGCACATTTCGGAGATTCTAAGATATACTTTTCACCCTCACATTTTAACATCTTTGAAATTTGTAAATAAATTTTACAATAAATTAGCTGTTCTTTTCCTGCTTAGTTGAACATCAAAGAACACTGACTGTTACCATCAATATATCCTGAATTCAGACAGAGTTGTTGTGTTCAAAGGCCAATTTTGATGCGAAATGACAGACCTCAAATTCTATACCATATCACAGGCATATCATATAATAATGCCGTACTCAAAAATTCTACTGTTTCATGAACCTATTGTAACTGAGGTTTGACTATACATATATGTGCATTTTTACTCTGGTCTTCCTCTGTAAAGCAAGTACAGCTGCATAGCATGTATTCTATAGGCATGGTAAAGTTAGTTTAAAAGAGAATCTTTTATATTTGATCTGTGGATACAGAGTAACAGAAAAGATAAATATGCTCACCAAATGCAAAGAAAATTGCATTTGTATAAATACCTCTTATTATCTTCTCCAGAGTTTTGCAGAAAATATGAAACTGGTTGGAATGTTCATTTTATGTGGCTCTCAAGGTACCGCTCTCATAAGGGTAAAATGAGAAACAGTAAATTATTGTGAAATTTAGTAATAAGAGCAAAGAAGACATATATTTATGAGAGTAAAAATATTGAGTAACATTTAGCCCCAAAATCTCAAAACTCATTTGAATTGATTGCTTTTAGCCAGTGTAAATAAAAATGATGTATGTCAATTATCCACAAATATTATTTGTCATGATGTTCATTTATGCCATGTAGACATGAGGTAAAATCCAGTATTTTGCTTTGGTTCTTTGGCTGTGAAACTGACCAGATTATGATAATAAGGAAAATCCCTGTAAGGTAGAAAATGAAAGGAACTCATTGAATAACACCACAAGTGGTGTATATCTGCCACTTTGGACAGTATTGGTAGTCACTCTCCTAAAGGCATTAAAAATTAATGACTGAGGCAGGAAGACTCACCCATCTCAAACATCTCTTCGATTCATACTGCCCTTTAAAATATCTATATGTTGTCCTAAAGTCTGAAATAAGATCATCATTACTACCATCATACAAGTTTCACAGGCTGAGGAAGACAGCACATTTCGGAGATTCTAAGATATACTTTTCACCCTCACATTTTAACATCTTTGAAATTTGTAAATAAATTTTACAATAAATTAGCTGTTCTTTTCCTGCTTAGTTGAACATCAAAGAACACTGACTGTTACCATCAATATATCCTGAATTCAGACAGAGTTGTTGTGTTCAAAGGCCAATTTTGATGCGAAATGACAGACCTCAAATTCTATACCATATCACAGGCATATCATATAATAATGCCGTACTCAAAAATTCTACTGTTTCATGAACCTATTGTAACTGAGGTTTGACTATACATATATGTGCATTTTTACTCTGGTCTTCCTCTGTAAAGCAAGTACAGCTGCATAGCATGTATTCTATAGGCATGGTAAAGTTAGTTTAAAAGAGAATCTTTTATATTTGATCTGTGGATACAGAGTAACAGAAAAGATAAATATGCTCACCAAATGCAAAGAAAATTGCATTTGTATAAATACCTCTTATTATCTTCTCCAGAGTTTTGCAGAAAATATGAAACTGGTTGGAATGTTCATTTTATGTGGCTCTCAAGGTACCGCTCTCATAAGGGTAAAATGAGAAACAGTAAATTATTGTGAAATTTAGTAATAAGAGCAAAGAAGACATATATTTATGAGAGTAAAAATATTGAGTAACATTTAGCCCCAAAATCTCAAAACTCATTTGAATTGATTGCTTTTAGCCAGTGTAAATAAAAATGATGTATCGATCAGAACTTATTTCTACGTATTTTTTTTTCTATTTTTTTTACTGTTCGCTTAAGAAGTGTTCTTTTCTTATGAACAGTTTGGAATATATTCATCTTACCATTTAAAACTGTTGGCACCTTGCAACATCAAAGACTTTTTTTTTAGAAGATGCCATTATGTATCATTCTAGACAAATAGGATGTAATTAGCTTATATGTTTTAGAAATCTCCTAGGAAAGAAATAATCCACTGATTATAGTATAACCTGGTTGGAGAAATGGAAAAGCACAGCCAAAATAATGCTGTCTCTGCCAGTCCCAATGATTGTGTGGTGTGTTCCCCCTTGGTCTGCCATTTGGAGGAGCACATCAGTATCAGCACTGCATTAGACCCATGCAGTGCTTTGATTTCTGGATATATATGCAGGGGATGAAAATGATCATGGCATGGTCAAACAGCAGGCCAGAGATTTTACATGAATGCCTTAATTTGTGAATGGATAATTGATTTAAGTATAAGTGAGAATTGATATTTTTATTTATACAAGGCACTTACTTATCTAGTCAGCAGTTTTGACTTATCTCTTTTGTTACAAACTCCCTGTAAGATTACAACTTAGATTTGGATTAAACTAATACGAACTTAGATTTGATTGATTTAAAGAAATTTATGAGAGAGGAGACAATTTGGAATGTTCAAACGTCACCTTTAGTCACAGTTCTGTGGCATTCCAGGTAGTTTAGCTCTGTCTCAAGTGGCTTCCACAGTCTGGACATGTGCTTCAGTGGTATTTCCTAGAGAAAACTTAATCATCAAATTGAAGCCTGGTATCCATGCTGTTTTGTTTTCTTTACCCTTGATGCTTAATTATAAAGTAAGGAAATATAATGATATATAATTTATATTGTACAGTTATAAAAATGTTATACACATGTGGCCTGGAGAGAAGGGCATGGCATCGCACTCCAGTACTTTTGCCTGGGGAATTCAGTGGACAGAGGAGCCTGGTGGGCTACAGTCCATGGGATCGCAGAAGGTCAGGTATGACTGAAGCGAGTTAGCCATACATGTGTGAATATAAACAAATATAAACACACATATATGGAATCTATCTCACAGTATATTCCACGTTATTTTGTTCATAACCATTTTAACAGTTTTGAATCAAGAAGATCTTGATGATATACCAGGAAATTTCCTGAAAATGGATAATTTTGCCTTATGTAATTTCCTCTTACCATTTTTTCAAGCATAGATTAAAAAATCATGTAACAAACACATTACAGAACATATCCAAGGATCTGATGAGATGTTAGCAAAAAGTGACCTCTAAGTTCCTGTGATGTTCAGACTCCTTAGTATAATGTTGAACGAATAGTGGACACCAGTTAAGAGAGTACAGAAGTCAGTTAAATGCTTAAAGAAGCTACTTTAAAATTTTAATTTTACACTTTAAGTATTCAAACTTCTTAAACTTTGCCTCAACAGAAATTTGTGATGTCTCCAGATACATAAGGTTTGACTGTATATTTTATAGCACTGATTTCAATTTTGATAAAGGAGGAACTGCCTTTTTTTTTTTTTTTGCCACTTTTATTGATCTTTCATTTATTTTTGTTCTTTGGCCCATGTGGACCTCCCAGCGCTGTGGCCTCTCCCGTTGTAGAGCACCGGCTCCAGGCACATGTGCTCCAGAGCTCCAGCTTGGTTATTGGACACATCGGTCCAGTGGCTCCACGGCACGTGGGATCTTCCCAGGCTAGGGATTGAACCAGCACCCCTTGCCCTGCAAGGTGGTGTCCTTACCCACTGGACCACCAGGGAAGCCCGGGAACTGCCTTTTATTCTTACAGTTTAAACCTATTCCTCTTTGTATTTCTTTGCTATACATTACCTGATATATAATTGACAGTGAAAGGACCGATCATTAGAGCAGTATTTTTAAAATTAAATACAGCAAATTGGATCTGTCTTAAAAATTCAGATGATTAGAACTGAGATCTTTGAAGGGGAATAGGGAAACAAAAGCTGTGGGCCAGTCTTTTGCCTGGGGAATTCAGTGGACAGAGGAGCCTGGTGGGCTACAGTCCATGGGATCGCAGAAGGTCAGGTATGACTGAAGCGAGTTAGCCATACATGTGTGAATATAAACAAATATAAACACACATATATGGAATCTATCTCACAGTATATTCCACGTTATTTTGTTCATAACCATTTTAACAGTTTTGAATCAAGAAGATCTTGATGATATACCAGGAAATTTCCTGAAAATGGATAATTTTGCCTTATGTAATTTCCTCTTACCATTTTTTCAAGCATAGATTAAAAAATCATGTAACAAACACATTACAGAACATATCCAAGGATCTGATGAGATGTTAGCAAAAAGTGACCTCTAAGTTCCTGTGATGTTCAGACTCCTTAGTATAATGTTGAACGAATAGTGGACACCAGTTAAGAGAGTACAGAAGTCAGTTAAATGCTTAAAGAAGCTACTTTAAAATTTTAATTTTACACTTTAAGTATTCAAACTTCTTAAACTTTGCCTCAACAGAAATTTGTGATGTCTCCAGATACATAAGGTTTGACTGTATATTTTATAGCACTGATTTCAATTTTGATAAAGGAGGAACTGCCTTTTTTTTTTTTTTGCCACTTTTATTGATCTTTCATTTATTTTTGTTCTTTGGCCCATGTGGACCTCCCAGCGCTGTGGCCTCTCCCGTTGTAGAGCACCGGCTCCAGGCACATGTGCTCCAGAGCTCCAGCTTGGTTATTGGACACATCGGTCCAGTGGCTCCACGGCACGTGGGATCTTCCCAGGCTAGGGATTGAACCAGCACCCCTTGCCCTGCAAGGTGGTGTCCTTACCCACTGGACCACCAGGGAAGCCCGGGAACTGCCTTTTATTCTTACAGTTTAAACCTATTCCTCTTTGTATTTCTTTGCTATACATTACCTGATATATAATTGACAGTGAAAGGACCGATCATTAGAGCAGTATTTTTAAAATTAAATACAGCAAATTGGATCTGTCTTAAAAATTCAGATGATTAGAACTGAGATCTTTGAAGGGGAATAGGGAAACAAAAGTCTTAACCATATTAAGGTGAAGCCATTTAAAGAATAGAGTGGCTGTCAATTTGAAGAATTTAAATTTGGTAGGGAACAATATTGTGAGCTATCGATCAGGACCAAAAGGTTAAAAAGTAAGATTTAATCTATCAGTAATGTACAGGGACCTTTAAGAAAACAGAGATAATCATGGATGTAATTTTCAGTTCTAAGAAAAGAGTGATATTGCCCTAACCTTTGCCATTAGAGACATCATGAAAGAACTGACTTAATTTCATGATTTCTTACACTTAAAGGTAGAGTAACGTTGGGAACCAGGGAGATGAGAGTTTTGTCTCATAAAAACTTTTCCAGCCTCTAAATAGGATATTCTATTATCTCAAAACTTCTCATTAATATATGTTTGATTGTTTAGAGTTGTCAAACAGATTAGTAAGCAGAACAGTTAGTGGTGTGAGGTTATAATGGTAAATAAGAAACTGGCTATCATTAATGTAACAACCTAGAAAAAATCTATTCCAAGGGACCTGTGAAATGCATCTAGTACCTTACTTCGAATTCCACAAACTGCTGAAAGACTGATTCATCTTCCTAGTTCCCTTAGAACTCATGGACCTTTACGATTATTTCCTTGATGTGTTTCCTGAATTTGATTCACCATTCACCTCAGAATGCATTTGTTAATCAGAGCACTTGAATACAAGTTCTACAACTGTGCTACATTTGGAAACATCAGCTCAGATCCTCCTTAATTGTTGTGAAGATAAAGCAAGCTAACTTATTTGTATTTTGTAAATACAAGTCAATTTAATTATTTTCATTTTTAAATACAAGAGCTGAGCTCAGAATTTTGTTATTTTTAATTATCACAGATAAATTAGTTTTAACTTTTGTTATTATTAGCAGAAGATCGTATTATTATTTAAAAATAATCGAAAACAAGACACAGAAAACAGAGATTTTTCACATAAGTTTTGGTAAGTTCTCTGTAATTTATGATAGTTTCTTAAGCCTTGTATTTGATGTCACAATTAATGAGACATTAGGGCAATGATTTGAAAGTTGTCTTTTTTTAAAAAGATTTTTTATTAGAATATAGGTGATATACAGTGTTGTGTTAGTTTCAGGTGTACAGCAAAGTGAATCATTTATACATAATCATAATCCACTCTTTTTTTTTTAAGATCCTTTTCCCATACAGGCCATTAGAGAGTTCTGAATAGAGTTCCCTGTGCTGTATAGCAGGCTCTTATTAGTTATATCTTTTATACCAAGTAGTGCATAAGTGTCAATCCCAGAGTCCCAATTTATACTTCCCCCATCCCCAAACCCTCGTGACAAGTTTGTTTTCTACATTTGTGGCTCTACTTCTGTTTTGTAAATAAGTTCATATGTGTACCCTTTTTAAAGATCCCATATACAAGAAATATCATATGAGGTATTATATTTGTCTTTGTCTCACTGGCTTACTTCACTAAATATGATAATCCCTAACTCCATCCATGTTGCTGCAAATGCAATTGTTTTGTTTTTCTTCATGGCTGGGTAATATTCCATTGTGTATATGTACCACATCTTTTTTTTATTCATTCCTCTGTTGATGAGCATTTAGTTTGGTTTCACATCCTGGCTATTGTAAATAGTAGGGCAGTGAACATTGGGTTGCATGTGAAAGTTTTCTTTTGATGTTTAATCTTTGAAACCTATTTCAAAGTTTCTAAGAAAATCTCCTTATGCTTGCCCTCCCCATACCATTTTTTCTGAGTATGCCTCATGGCCTCTGGTAGTGCAGTTGAAGTTTAACGTTCCTTGACAACATACTTAGTTATCTAGCTTTTAGTCAGTACATTATGTGTTCAGATGACAAGAAGAAATCCATTTGAATGTAACTACATATTTTTTATGATGTCAGTGATAAAGTTGAAATTTCTGGAATTTCTTGGATTTTGTTTCAAATTGTGTCAAAAATAATTAGAATAATTAATTACTAAATAATTACTAAAAGAATAATTATTCTTACTCAGAAATAATTACTAGAAAAGTCAATTCCAGCAACATGAAAAACGTCTGTATCAAGTATTTGGCATGTATGGAATTTTATTTGAAGAATAAAGTCAAAGTAAAGAAATTGTATAGGATTCATATTTAAAATCTTCAAATGGAAAATAAGTCTTTTAATGTTATGATAGAAGAATTAGGGTTTTTTTTTTAAAAGAATTTAGTTTTTTTTAAGATGAAACAAAAGCAGATCATTTTTTATCTCACTGCAGTTTTTAATCTTGCTTAATAAATGCACAGCATGTAATTTCATTTTTATTAATTATGCAGTCCTAGTCAAAGTCTGTGATTCTCATCAAGTCTATACCTGGTATTGATATAAACATACCAAGACACATGTTTGTGTTTATAGAGCTCCCTTACTTATCACTGGCTTTTGACTTAATATAGTTAGTTGTTTATATAAGCTGTATTCCCACTAAGCTATAGATAAGTTTCTGGAAGTATTGGATACTAATTATAGAATATTAAAAAGTGTGCAGGTGTATATATATTTATATAAGTATATGTATATATATATATATATACACTATTTGTAGGTTTAAATAATGGAATATATATATATAAAACCACTATTTTCATATTTAAATGCATATATGTATATCTAGTAAATATTTGAATTTAGACAAATTAGGTCTACAGTACTTCTAAATGATGAGTCCTTATGAATAACCAATGCAATGTGATACAATCATCGCGTACTAATTAAGATTTGATAAAATATGAGATACATGGATAAGTTAATCTGCAAATGGTTTGCATAAGTATGAAATACAAGGTCAGAGTTAAGATCAAATGATTAATTCGTATCTGTTGTAAAAAAATGATTCAAATTTCTAAAGATTGATTAATGAAACTGTAACAGTCATTTGATGCTGTCTTTTCCATGTGTACAGTAAGTTTCATAATTTACCTTATTTAAATGTAACTAAAATTGTTTTTGTGACAATTTTATGGTAGGGCAAAAATGTGTAGTATTTAAAACATGGTTTTTGAAACCATGCCATATTTGACATCTTGACCCAACCATAGTTATGCATTTATGGAAGATTATTTACCTTTTCAGTGTGTCATTTTTCTTATTTGTTACTGTGACAATTAAAATATGAGAAAATATTTGTCATATATCTTATATAAACCACTTTGCAGAGTTCCTGGTATCTTCTAAGCATTTGGGTTAGCCATTATTATGAAAAAGAGTACACTTGTATTTCAGAGTATGGTAATTTTGGAGCACAAAATATTTGATTTTCCCATTTCAACCCAAGGAGTATTTATTGAGTCCACATTATGTTTAAGGCACTGTGCTAGATTAGGGCCATAAAAATGAGTAAAACGGGGTTTCCACTCTCAATTTCTTACAATTTACTGTATTTCTCAAAGGCAATGCCCATATATTTTGATGAGCTAAAGCATTCAGTGGTATAAAAAAGCATGGATATGGCTAACACTTAATAAAAAGCATAGTGCTTTTTTGCTTCTATTTATCACAGTGTCTTTTTCCTCCTGAAGAATTCAGTGAGTATTTATCAGTGCCAGTTATATTGTCCACGTAACAGTTTTGAACACTAAAAAACATGGAAAAATAGTGACTGCTAAATCACACTCACAGTCTTTAACAAAGTTGTATCTGCAGCTTCAGGCCAAGTAAGCATGAATCAGAACTAAGATGATTAAGTCATTCCATGTTTCTTTTTACCATGCGATCTTGAATACCCTTCTTTATATTGTTATAAATGTCTCTTTTGGACTGTTTTATATGTCTGCCCCTAGCCTCTGAGAAAAATCCACTGTTTCTGGTCTAAACTGGACTTGGAGTCCCACCCCAGTCCTCAGAAAACAGAGAGGACTGGATGCCACACTTGATAGAAAGAAGCAAGTTGTAATAGAGATGTGAAATTGAATTCTTGTGCTTACTTGCTGAGTGGCTTTGGTCATGGAACTGAAGTTTAATTTCCTTATTTAAAAAAGAGTTCTGAATAGAAAATTTAAAAAGGATGGAGTAGTAATCAATCTACCTGAACTGTTACCACAATTTGAGATAGTACACGTTAAGCAGGTATAACATTTAACAACCTTAACAATAATGTGGTGACACTTAAAGGGAACTATTGTTACCATTACTACTAATATGCATTTATGGAAGATTATTTACCTTTTCAGTGTGTCATTTTTCTTATTTGTTACTGTGACAATTAAAATATGAGAAAATATTTGTCATATATCTTATATAAACCACTTTGCAGAGTTCCTGGTATCTTCTAAGCATTTGGGTTAGCCATTATTATGAAAAAGAGTACACTTGTATTTCAGAGTATGGTAATTTTGGAGCACAAAATATTTGATTTTCCCATTTCAACCCAAGGAGTATTTATTGAGTCCACATTATGTTTAAGGCACTGTGCTAGATTAGGGCCATAAAAATGAGTAAAACGGGTTTCCACTCTCAATTTCTTACAATTTACTGTATTTCTCAAAGGCAATGCCCATATATTTTGATGAGCTAAAGCATTCAGTGGTATAAAAAAGCATGGATATGGCTAACACTTAATAAAAAGCATAGTGCTTTTTTGCTTCTATTTATCACAGTGTCTTTTTCCTCCTGAAGAATTCAGTGAGTATTTATCAGTGCCAGTTATATTGTCCACGTAACAGTTTTGAACACTAAAAAACATGGAAAAATAGTGACTGCTAAATCACACTCACAGTCTTTAACAAAGTTGTATCTGCAGCTTCAGGCCAAGTAAGCATGAATCAGAACTAAGATGATTAAGTCATTCCATGTTTCTTTTTACCATGCGATCTTGAATACCCTTCTTTATATTGTTATAAATGTCTCTTTTGGACTGTTTTATATGTCTGCCCCTAGCCTCTGAGAAAAATCCACTGTTTCTGGTCTAAACTGGACTTGGAGTCCCACCCCAGTCCTCAGAAAACAGAGAGGACTGGATGCCACACTTGATAGAAAGAAGCAAGTTGTAATAGAGATGTGAAATTGAATTCTTGTGCTTACTTGCTGAGTGGCTTTGGTCATGGAACTGAAGTTTAATTTCCTTATTTAAAAAAGAGTTCTGAATAGAAAATTTAAAAAGGATGGAGTAGTAATCAATCTACCTGAACTGTTACCACAATTTGAGATAGTACACGTTAAGCAGGTATAACATTTAACAACCTTAACAATAATGTGGTGACACTCAACACACACCTAAAGGGAAATTGCTATTGTTACCATTACTACTAATATGTATTTGAATGAAATAATTAGTCTCTAATAGGCTTTGGTAAATGAATCTTTATTGAGTACCATAGTGCTTTGGATTAGAAATGAACAAAATTAAACAACACTGTGAAAGATGGTCTACAAAATGGCCTTTGAAAAAATTAGGTCTATTTAGGCCATATTTTGCATACCCATCCTGCATGAAACTTCTTCAGAGAGAACTGCTGAAAAAAAATATTGGAAAAAGTGTTTTACTTTGCTTAACATGAGTAAGCCTGTATGTTTTCATTTGCAGTATCTCCATGAAAATATTGAGATTGTCAACAGAGTATTAGTGGATTATGCCGTATACTGACAAACCAAGGCCTGCTGTCCAAGCTGGCACACTGACTATTATGCTGAATAAAGCTTTATTGGAATACAGCCATACTCATTGGTTAATATATTGTCTCTGACTGCCTTCACGCTACAGAAGAGTTGAAAGAGACCATGAACCTGCAAATCTGAAAGTGCTTTACTGTCTGGCTTTTGGCAGAAAAAGTTGGCCAACTACTAACAAACTTTATAGTTAGTGTGTTATAGGAAATCAGTATTTGAAATTTAGTGTCATATAGAATATCAGTATTTTATGACAACTGTTGATAATTGTGAATATTAATATTATGGCAGTATCTAGGTAAAAGTTGTTCAAATATAATGCATTTGCACTTTTGAGGAACTGAGCTGGTACCTACTTAGTCTCATAAAGTGAATATTGTGGTAAGTTTCCAAAACAGGGATTCCGTTTTTATCACTTGCCCCACAATCTCAATTAAGTTATAGTGCCTCACTTTCTAGGGCAACTGAAAATGTACTGTAAATATATTTTAAAACCAAAGACAGGAAAAGTATAAAATGGAATAATGATAGTTAATCTTTATTTTTTGCCAAGCACCATTTGAAGTACTTTCATACTATTTTAAGTACTTTCATGCATTATATGATTGAATTTTCAAAACAACACCATGAGGTAGGTACTTGTCCTGTTTACATTATATAAGATGAGTAAATTGAATCACAGGTTGAATAATTTTCTCAAGGTTACAGGATCATGAAATATTAGCGCCAAGAGGCAGATTCAAGCCATGGAGGCCAAATCAAGAACACCTGTGCATATGGCTGTGCTCTAGCTACAAGAAATAAAGTACTATAGAGAGTTCCCCCTGCAAACTTTCAGTTGCCTTATTTATATTGATAATGCATATAGACTAAGTTGAGTCATGTGATGTTTTTCTCATAGATTATACTAATACTTTTAAAAACTTGGTTACTTTTGTATAGTGCCTTTTGTATATATAACTGTTGACTTACATATTTTCATTACCTGCGTATGTTCAAATTTTCAAACATTGATAATTGTCAATTGCTTGTAATCAGAAGAATGCGGTTGATACAGTATAAAAGTTCAATTTCAAAGTTAATTTTTAATCCTAAAATTAAGGACTATATATATATATATATATATATATATATATATATATATATAATTCTTTTTCATATCCTTTTCCATTATGATTGTCCCAAGATACTGAATATAGTTCCCTGTGTTATGCTGAAGGACCTTGTTGTTTATCCAGCTTATATATAATAGTTTTCCTTTGCTAATACCAAATTCCCATTCCTTCCCTTCCTTCCCCACCCCACCAAGCAATCTCATGTCTTTTCTCTACATCTGTTAGTATTTATGACAACTGTTGATAATTGTGAATATTAATATTATGGCAGTATCTAGGTAAAAGTTGTTCAAATATAATGCATTTGCACTTTTGAGGAACTGAGCTGGTACCTACTTAGTCTCATAAAGTGAATATTGTGGTAAGTTTCCAAAACAGGGATTCCGTTTTTATCACTTGCCCCACAATCTCAATTAAGTTATAGTGCCTCACTTTCTAGGGCAACTGAAAATGTACTGTAAATATATTTTAAAACCAAAGACAGGAAAAGTATAAAATGGAATAATGATAGTTAATCTTTATTTTTTGCCAAGCACCATTTGAAGTACTTTCATACTATTTTAAGTACTTTCATGCATTATATGATTGAATTTTCAAAACAACACCATGAGGTAGGTACTTGTCCTGTTTACATTATATAAGATGAGTAAATTGAATCACAGGTTGAATAATTTTCTCAAGGTTACAGGATCATGAAATATTAGCGCCAAGAGGCAGATTCAAGCCATGGAGGCCAAATCAAGAACACCTGTGCATATGGCTGTGCTCTAGCTACAAGAAATAAAGTACTATAGAGAGTTCCCCCTGCAAACTTTCAGTTGCCTTATTTATATTGATAATGCATATAGACTAAGTTGAGTCATGTGATGTTTTTCTCATAGATTATACTAATACTTTTAAAAACTTGGTTACTTTTGTATAGTGCCTTTTGTATATATAACTGTTGACTTACATATTTTCATTACCTGCGTATGTTCAAATTTTCAAACATTGATAATTGTCAATTGCTTGTAATCAGAAGAATGCGGTTGATACAGTATAAAAGTTCAATTTCAAAGTTAATTTTTAATCCTAAAATTAAGGACTATATATATATATATATATATATATATATATATATATATATTCTTTTTCATATCCTTTTCCATTATGATTGTCCCAAGATACTGAATATAGTTCCCTGTGTTATGCTGAAGGACCTTGTTGTTTATCCAGCTTATATATAATAGTTTTCCTTTGCTAATACCAAATTCCCATTCCTTCCCTTCCCTTCCCCCCACCCCACCAAGCAATCTCATGTCTTTTCTCTACATCTGTTAGTCTGTTTTTCTTCCGTAAATATGTTTATTTGTATCATATTTTATTTTTATTTATTTATTTATTTTTTATTCTTTATTTTAAAGGTTTTACAGAGTTTTGTTGTTCACAGACATGTATGTTCCCAGATCAGTCAAATGCATATCCATGGTACCCACCCCCCCAGTTCCCCCCATCCCGCCCCTCCAGACCTTCGCCCCAAGCCATTGTAAGCACTCCTATTCCCTTAGCACTATGACACTAGCTATCTTTTCCACACATAACACTATAGGTTTCCATGTTACTCCCTCCATGCTTCCCCCTCTCTATTTCTTCCCCAAATGTCCCTATGTCTATGCTCTGTCTGTTTTTCCATGAGTTCCCTGCGTGTGTTATCAAGACTATCCTACTAGATTCCATATATGTGTGTTAGTATACTGTATTTGTCTTTCTCTTTTTGACTTACTTCACTTTTGATGATAGGTTCTAGAGCCAGCCACTTCATTAAGACTGAGTCTTCTGCATTTCTTTTAACAGCTGAGTAGGATCCCATTGTATATATGTACCAGGGCTTCTGTATCCATTCATTCATCGATGGACATCTAGGTTGCTTCCAAGTTCTGGCTATTGTATAGAGAGCTGCAATGAACATTGGGGTACAGGTGCTTCTTTCAGTTTTGATTTCATCAGGATATAAGCCTAATAGTGGGATTGCTGGGTTGTAGGGTGCTTCTATTTTTAGTTTTTTAAAAAATCTCCAGACTGTCTTCCATAGAGTCTGTATCAATTTACATTCCCACCAGCAATGCAAGAGGGTTCCCTTTTCTCCGCACCCTCTCCAGCATTTATTGTCTGCAGATTTGTTGATGATGGCTATTCTGACGGGTGTGAGGTGGTATCTCATTGTAGTTTTAATTTGCATTTCTCTAATAATAAGCGAGGTTGAGCATCGTTTCATGTGCTTTTATTTATTTATTTATTTATTTATTTTTGTACATGTATGTTCCCAGATCAATCAGATGCATATCCCTTGACCCTCCCCCCACCCAGGTTCCCCCATCCCTCCAGGCCATTGCTCCAAGTGGTTGTAGGTACTCCTATTCCCCTAGCACAATGACAATAGCTATCTTTTCTACACATGACAGTTGGGCCATCTGTATGTCCTCTTTGGAGAGGCGTCTCTTTAGATCTTTTTCCCATTTTTTGATTGGGTTGTTCGTTTTCTCTGTGCTGAGTTGTCTGAGTTGCTTGTAGATTTTAGAGATTAATTCTTTGTCTGTTGTTTCATTTGCTATGATTTTCTCCCACTCTGTGGGGTGTCTGTTCAGCTTTTTTGTAATTTCTTTTGCTGTACAAAAGCTTTTAAATTTCATGAAGTCCCACATGTTCATTTTTTTTTCAGTTCTGCTATTTTAGTTGGTGGGTCAGAGAAGATCTTGCTTTGATTGATGTCCTTGAGTGTTTTGCCTGTATTCTGCTCTAAGAGTTTTAAGGTTTCTGGTCTTACATTTAGGTCTTTAATCCAGTTTGAGTTGATCTTTGTGTATGGTGTCAGGGAATGTTCCAACTTCATTTTTTTGCATGTAGCTGTCCAATTTTCCCAGCACCACTTGTTGAAGAGGCTGTCTTTGTCCCATTTTATAGTTTCTCCTCCTTTGTCAAAAATGAGGTACCCATAGGTGCGTGGGTTTATCTTTGGGTTCTCTATCTTGTTCCATTGGTCTATAGTTCTGTTTTTGTGCCAGTACCATACTGTCTTGATGACTGTTGATTTGTAGTATAGTCTGAAGTTAGGGAGGTTGATTCCTCCAGCTCCGTTTTTCTTTCTCAGGATTGCTTTGGCTATTCAGGGTCTTTTGTGTTTCCATATGAACTGTGTTATTCTTTGGTCTAGTTCTGTGAAAAATGTCAATGGAAGCTGAATAGGTATTGCATTGAATCTGTAGATGATATTTGGTAGTATGGTCATTTTCACAATATTGATTCTTCCGACCCAGGAACATGGAATATCTCTCCATCCGTTTAAGTCTTCTTTAATTTCTTTCATGAGTGTCTTGTAATTTTCTGTGTACAGTTCTTTTGTTTCTTTGGGTAGGTTTATTCCTAGATATTTGATTCTTTTGGTTGCAATGGTGAAGGGAACTGCCTCTTTGATTTTGTTTTCTGATTTTTCATTGTTTGTGTATAGGAATGCCAGTGATTTCTGTGTGTTGACTTTGTATCCTGTGACTTTGCTGAATTCGTTGATTAGCTCTAGTGTATCATATTTTAGAGTCCATATGTAAGGGATATCACATGGTATTTGTCTTTCTCTTTCTGACTTACTTTGCTTGGTATGATAAACTCTAAGTCCATCCATGTTCCTGAAAGTGACATTATTCTTTTTTTATGGCTGTGTAGTATTTCATATAGGTAGCTAGCTAGCTACATACACACACCACGTCTTCTTTATCCATTCATCTGTCTATAGATATTTAAGTTGTTTCAATGTTTTGGCTATTGTAAATAGTGCTGCTGTGAACATGGGTTGCTTGTTGTATCTTTTTGAAGTATTTTTTTAAATCTTGATATATACATAGGAATTGCATTGCTGGATCATATGGCAACTCTAATTTTAGCTTTTTAAGGACCCTCCATATTGTTTTCCATAGTGGCTATACCAATTTACATTCTCAGTGGTGTGGGAATATACCTCATTTTAGTTTTGACTGGCATTTCTTTAATAATTAGTGATGTCGAGTATCTTTTAATGGACCTACTGGCCATTTATATCTCTTCTTTAGAGAAATGTCTGTTGAGGTCTTCTGTTCAATTTTTGATTGGATTGTTTCGTTTTATGTTACTGCATTGCATGAACTTTTTGTATATTTTGGAAATTAAGCCCAGTTGCATTGTTTGCAAATATTGTTTCCAAGTCCATTGTTTGTCTTTTCATTTTTTATAGTTTCCTTTGGTGTGCAAAAGCTTGTAAGTTTGATTAGGTCCCATTTGTTTATTTATTTATTTATTTTTTGGGGCCACTTTCTATTGGTCTTTCATTTATCTATTTTCATCCATCTTTCGTTCTTTGGCCCGTGTGGGCCTCCCATCGCAGTGGCCTCTGTTGTCACAGGGCACCGGCTCTGGGTGCCTGTGCTCCAGAGCTCTGGCTCGGAGATTGGACACATCAGTCCAGCCGCTCTGCGGCACGTGGGATCTTCCCAGGCCAGGGATCGAACCAGTGCCCCTTGCACTGCAAGGCTGTGTCCTTACCCACTGGACCACCAGGGGAAGCCCTCAATGATATCTTCCAGTAGTTTTATGGTGTCATATCAATGTTTAAGTCTTAAGGCCATTTTCAGTTTACTTTTACAAATGATGGTGTCCAGTTTTCCCAGTATCACTTGCTAAAGAGACTGTTTTTCACATTTTATAGTCTCACCTTCTTTGTTAAATATTAATTGATTGTACATGTGTGAGTATTTTCCTGTGCTCTCTCTTCTGTTCCATTGATCCACATGTCTGTTTTTGTATGTATACCACATTATTTTAATCACTGTAGCTTTGTAGTATAGTCTGAAGTTTAGGAGAATTATGATTCCTGTTTTGTTCTTTTCCTCTGTATAGCTTTGGCTATTCTGGGTCTTTTATGGTTCCAGGCAAATTTTAGGATTATTTCTTCTAGTTCTATAAAAAAAAGTCATGGGTAATTTCATAGGGATCACATTAAATCTGTAGATTCTTTTGTGTAGTATTGCCATTTTAACAATAGTCTTCCAATACAAGCCATGCTACTTACTTTGATACCCTTGAAAATGTCAAAATTTAGAAATCTAGATAGGCCAATTGTTTTATTTAGCTTTCTTGTGACAGGATTTTTGAGCAGTCATGTAACATCAGGAAGCCAGAGGTTTGAATGCTAACTCTGTTACATCTTTATTGCAATTTCAAGTATCATTTTATCTCTTCAGAATAAAAGAGAGGGAAAGATACATATACATATATAGTTAGCAAATTTCTTCTACATCTGAGATTTTGTGGTAATATGTGACTGAATTGCTACCACTTTATTTTCTCAAGTATTTTATATATTTCTTCCAAAGAATATTTATAAAAGTTTATGTTTCTGTGAACATATTACCATAATTTACATATTCACACATTTATAGAGTACTTAAATTTTAGATTTTTATTTGAATATAATTAAATTTTAATTTTTTAGATGGAGATTTTTTTGGCATACAGTTGTGGGATTTTAGTTCCCTGATTAAGGATTGAACCCATACCGTTGGCAGTGAAAGAATTGAGTCCTAAACCACTGGACTGCTAGGGAATTCCCAAAATTTTAATTTGTTAAAAAAATATCTTTTTTGCTACCTGAAATCTTAGTCTCTGAGTATGAATTATAATGATCTGCAAAATTTTTAAACCCAATCTTAATCAGTAACCCAATATAATGCATTTCCAACCATTATCCAACAAAAATTTTAAAAATTTTAAAAAATAACCCACTGTTTACTAGTAGGTCAACATGTCATACTTACATTACTTAAACATATACAGTCTTGTCACCTTTCCCTCAAAGATGATGAGAAAGTATCTTGAAAGGAAATGAGAAAAATTGACATTTGTGACTTTTGAAAAATCCATTGGGGCTTTTGAATGGTCTGAGTGAGCATTATTTTTATTATTAAAAATAATGAAGTATAGATTTCCACTGACCAAAAATTTTTGTCTAACATGCGAGAGGAATGAATTGCATTAGGGCCATGGAATATCTCTGTAATTTAAATTATCTCATCATATATGAGAGAGATTTTAGCAATAAAATCTGGATGTTGAACCCTAAGTTTCAACTTTGTGCTATTTTCCCCTTGATAAATTGTAGGGTTTTTTTCTTTATTTTGTGATGATTAGTCAACTTGTGTTACATTCACTTTGTATTTTTATTATAGCACTTCAAACACATTAAACATTTATCTAATAAGCTGGGACATTGAAAACATTAGATGGAATCATTTGGAATTGCTAACATCCAATTGATTTTGATCTGTAAAAATTATAATTTCATATAGTTTAGCTGAATTTTGCATTCTTAATATTACTTCCTGCCGTACATTTCATTTATAGTCTCCATTAAGTATAACAGAGATTTAAATACCTTTATATATATATATATATATATTTATTTATTTTGGGGGGGGTGGGGAGAGAGGGGAGCGGGCAGGCTACTTCTATTGGTCTTTTATTTGTCTAGTTTCATCCATCTTTGTTCTTTGGCCCGTGTGGGCCTCCCATAGCAGTGGCCTCTGTTGTTGCAGAGCACCGGCTTTGGGCGCATGCGCTCCAGAGCTCCGGCTCGGTAATTGGACACATCAGTCCAGTCGCTCCGCGGCACGTGGGATCTTCCCAGGCCAGGGATCAAACCAGCGCCCCTTGCACTGCAAGGCAGTGTCCTTACCCACTGGACCACCAGGGAAGCCCTTAAATACCTTCTTAAATTTTTATTCTTAACTCCTTTTAAAATATGTTTGATTTTTATAATTTTATTGTATTTTTGTAAAATATCTAGCCACCATTTGCAACTATATTACCTATCATTGCTCCCCTGGAGGCTTAGTTGGTAAAGAATCCACCTATGGGGGAGAAGAGGAGTTATAAACTAATAAATTATTTAAATGAAAATAAATAGAATTTTTAATAGAAAAAAAAAAGAATCCACCTACAATGCAGGGGACCTGGGTTCTATTCCTTCATCAGGAAGATCTCCTGGAGGAGGAAATGGCAGCCCGCTCCAGTATTCTTACCTGGGAAATCTCATGGACAGAGCAGCCTGGTGGGCTACAGTAATGGAGTATTTTTTTTTTTTTTTACTGGTTTTAATGCTAATGATCATTCTTTTTTCCGACAAAATCATCATTAATTCATGAATTCTTTTTATTAATAGTAAATCAATATTTGTGACATCTGGATTTGAATGGTAGCTTTTCTGAATCAGCGTACTATTATATAAATGTTTTTCTTGTGGGTGTGATAAAAATAAAAATACCTGAATGTATATCTTCTTGGAGAAGAACTTTTCCTTGCTGAATTCTATGCACACGCATCCAAATTCAGACTGGGAAAAGTAAGCTACATTGTGTTGTGCTTTGTGCCTTTGAAATAAAGGAGAATAAGTGATGAATAGTAACAGAGACTAATATTAATTTCTAGGATGATGATGGAAAATAATAAAAGTCTCTCAGGTCATAAGATTGGAGGATAAATATTGTTTATTATCATTTTCTTTCTGCTACAGAGAGAAAATATGATGGTAAATATTTTCAGCTCTTATATTAGTAAAATTAATGTATGTTTTCTCTTTAATGTTAAAAATATCATCACAGTCAACACATTTTAACTATGAAGGAATTCCACATCACTTTTGGAATGGAAAAAGTAAAAGCAAATGATTACACAAAAATCAATTATAATCTTATTACTCAGAGATTTTGAAAGTTGATTTTATTTTTCATCATTCTTAATCTTTGTTTCTCTCTTTTAGAAAACATTTGGATGATTTAATATAAACTATATCCTTTTCTTTTTTACATCTCAGAGAGCTTTTTTAAAAATGCATTTAATTTTTTTTAAGAACCTGTTTATAATGGTCCATAGTACATTTTATTACTAATATAAACTTAATGCTTTCCCCTAATTATAATGTGATGAATATTCTCAGAATTAACTCTTTGTGTGAATCCTTAATTATGAGAGATAATGCTTTGGAAGGTAGTTAATATTCCTAAATCTTGTCAAATATACTTTTGCCAGATTGCACCCGTGTAACACTCCCCAATATCATAAGACAGAGTTTCATCTTATTTTCCCAAAGATGATTATAGCTTTTGCCGACTAGGCAGGTACAAAGTAGTATTTTGCCATAAATCCTAATTGCATGATTAATAATAGGTCATTTGCATTTTACCATATTTCAATGTTTAATGGAAGTGTGTTTCTCTTATGTGTAATTCAGTATTACATTCTTTGAGCATCTTACTCATATTTTTCCTATTAATTTGTAAGAATTGTTTGTACATTAAGTACATTGACATTTTTTCTACCAAACTACTAAATATCTTTTTGATATGGTTGTGGGTGGTATAGGAATAAAAATAAGTAAGTCTTGGATTTGTTAAGGCCATTCATATTTTATATATTCTTTAAATGTTAAGATTTTCATCTTAGAAATGTTAAAAATAGAATGCTCCCTTCTGTTGATCTGGTTGTTTGCTTGTTCATATTTTATTTTGTCTGAAATGTTGGATGCTTGTTCAGTTATTTGTCAAAGATTCTTTTTCTAATTTTTTAATACAGGTATTTATATGATAATCATTAAGTCTTTATTTGCCTTCTGCAGAAACAGTTCTGTGGTATATATGTTGGATCATTGGAAAATATGCTCTAAGTACATTTAATTTTTAATATTAAAATTATTCATTTATCTGTCTTGACCTCAATTTCTGAATCATTGGTTTTATCTTCTGCATTTGAAAAGGGGAAGAGTTTGAGTGCAGTACGAGTACAATGAAAGTATTTCTGGTTTGTGCCCATTTGTACTGTTATTCTCATGGGGACCACATAGCAGTGCAAACACACCACAGTTTGAGTAGCTGGAAGTAGAATCTAAAAATAACTAACACTTAAGTTTGGGGAGTTTTTTTCTGTTGCTGATTTCATTACCCAAATGACTTTTCATCGCCTTTAAATTACTTATGATTGTTTTGGACCAGTATTTAAATACTCTAAAATCTACACCTAAACTCTATCCAGTTTTGTTGTTGTTGTTGTTTTGATTTGCTTTTTAACCTGTTGCGTGTACAAGTGTTTACCTACTTTGGTTTCTAACCCACTGAACTGTTTCTGTATTTCTAATGTGTGCCATACTGTTTCAGTATATTCTTGCTTTTGTTTCCAATGTTATTTAGATATCTTGCATCTAAATCGTACTTAAGGTTTAAGTTTTTACTCAAATGCCTCATTTTGAAATTAAGGTAAATAGTTTGAGTAGTAGTAGTGTTAGTTGCTGAGTCATGTCTGACACTTTTGTGACCCGGTGGACTGTAGCCCACCAGGCTTCTCTGTCCATTGGGTTCTCCAGTGAAGAATACTGGAGTGAGTTGCCATGCCCTCCTGCAGGGAATCTTCCTGACCCAGGGGTCAAACTTGAGTCTCCTGCATTGCAGGATGATTTTTTACCATCTGAGCCACCAGGATTGCAATACTATTTTGACTTCTACTTTGAGCCTAACCTTTGTTTTAACTTAATTCTTTTGGGGCTATTTAAAATCCACTCAAAGTTATCACACCTTTTATTCCCTTACATATGAGAATAGCTTATGCTTGTTCAGTTATTTGTCAAAGATTCTTTTTCTAATTTTTTAATACAGGTATTTATATGATAATCATTAAGTCTTTATTTGCCTTCTGCAGAAACAGTTCTGTGGTATATATGTTGGATCATTGGAAAATATGCTCTAAGTACATTTAATTTTTAATATTAAAATTATTCATTTATCTGTCTTGACCTCAATTTCTGAATCATTGGTTTTATCTTCTGCATTTGAAAAGGGGAAGAGTTTGAGTGCAGTACGAGTACAATGAAAGTATTTCTGGTTTGTGCCCATTTGTACTGTTATTCTCATGGGGACCACATAGCAGTGCAAACACACCACAGTTTGAGTAGCTGGAAGTAGAATCTAAAAATAACTAACACTTAAGTTTGGGGAGTTTTTTTCTGTTGCTGATTTCATTACCCAAATGACTTTTCATCGCCTTTAAATTACTTATGATTGTTTTGGACCAGTATTTAAATACTCTAAAATCTACACCTAAACTCTATCCAGTTTTGTTGTTGTTGTTGTTTTGATTTGCTTTTTAACCTGTTGCGTGTACAAGTGTTTACCTACTTTGGTTTCTAACCCACTGAACTGTTTCTGTATTTCTAATGTGTGCCATACTGTTTCAGTATATTCTTGCTTTTGTTTCCAATGTTATTTAGATATCTTGCATCTAAATCGTACTTAAGGTTTAAGTTTTTACTCAAATGCCTCATTTTGAAATTAAGGTAAATAGTTTGAGTAGTAGTAGTGTTAGTTGCTGAGTCATGTCTGACACTTTTGTGACCCGGTGGACTGTAGCCCACCAGGCTTCTCTGTCCATTGGGTTCTCCAGTGAAGAATACTGGAGTGAGTTGCCATGCCCTCCTGCAGGGAATCTTCCTGACCCAGGGGTCAAACTTGAGTCTCCTGCATTGCAGGATGATTTTTTACCATCTGAGCCACCAGGATTGCAATACTATTTTGACTTCTACTTTGAGCCTAACCTTTGTTTTAACTTAATTCTTTTGGGGCTATTTAAAATCCACTCAAAGTTATCACACCTTTTATTCCCTTCATACATATGAGAATAGCTTATGCTCATAGGGATTAAATAATATTTGGGGGTTTATTTAATAAGCATAATTATTTAACTGTATTGCTATAACAAAAAATAGTTAAAAATGAGTTTTCTGCTCGCAAGGTATATTATCCTTGCATTAATTCCTGTGTATGCACAAACGTACATATTTGGAACAGAGCTATAGACAGTACTGAAATTATATACATTAATCTTAGATTAGGGTCATATAACTTCAGCACTGTGTATATTTTGAGCTTGTAGTTATTAGTTGTGGTGAGCAATCCTGTGCATTTTAGGATCATTTTTAACCTCCTTGGCATCCCCTGACTTCGTCCCCACTTGTGACAGCCAAAAATGTCTCCATATGTTGCCTAATTTCCCCTGGGAAGTAAAATTGCTACCTTCTGAGAACCATTGGTCTGGATAGATATAATTTCATTTTTTCTGAGAAAATCTTAGGGACATTTCTATTCACGTAGACATTTGCTTCATCCAAATCGTGAACTAGATTTTTTTACCCCATATTTTAATATAAAGTGTTACTCTTATTTTAAGAAAGTGTTGAATGTTCAAATCTACATACTAACATTTTAGCCCTCAATATTTAGTCTCAAGGGGAAAAAGAAGAGAGTTTTGAAATGGCATCCTAGATATACATGTTTTTCTTTTGTAAAATATAGGAGCATCAAATATTTTCTTGTGATGACAGTGTTCTGTAGGGCAAAAATCAGTTTTGGTGTTGATAACCTAGTTCTTTTTTTTTTCTTCTTTTTTTTTTATTATTTTGAGGGGTGGGGTGGGGAGGGAGGGGGTGAGTGGGTCACTTCTATTGGCCTTTCATTTATCTATTTTCATCCGTCTTTGTTCTTTGGCCCGTGTGGGCCTCCCATCACGGTGGCCTCTGTTGTTGCAGAGCACCAGCTCTGGGCGCATGCGCTCCAGAGCTCTGGCTCGGTAATTGGACACATGGGTCCAGCCGCTCCATGGCATGTGGGATCTTCCCAGGCCAGGGACCGAACCGGCACCCCTTGCACTGCAAGGCGGTGTCCTTACCCACTGGACCACCAGGACAGCCCGATAACCTAGTTCTTTATTGGAAAATGTAAGCATTGAAATAATTTCACTTCATATAAAGTTACCTAGTGATGTTGTGTTGTCTTGCACATTACAAAGAGAGTCCATAGTAATGATGAAGGATTTTTTTGGCTTTAACACAAAATTTCTAGTTTTTCCTATCTTAATCTTGTTTTCCTGGAAGTACCACGGAATAGTGCCTCATTTCAAAGTTTTAGGTAGATAAATTTGTCACTTAGGACTGAGATTCCTGATGTTAATATTTTTTCCTCCCAAAGGCTACATTAGATTTTCATTTTTTGGGGGGGTGGGGAGGGGTGGTGGGGAGGGAGGGAGTGGGCGGGCCACTTCTATTGGTCTTTCATTTATCTATTTTCATCCATCTTTGTTCTTTGGCCCCTGTGGGTCTCCCATCACAGTGGCTTCTGTCATCGCAGAGCACCGTTTCTGGGTGCATGAGCCCCAGAGCTCCGGCTCGATGATTGGATGCGTCGGTCTAGCTGCTCCGTGGCACGTGAGATCTTCCCTGGCCAGGGATTGAACCGGCGCCCCTTGCACTGCAAGGCGGTGTCACTACCCATTGGACCACCAGAGAAGCCCAGATTTTCATTTTACATGTACTTTTTCTTTCTTTTTTTTTTTTTGCTGTATTAGCTGACATCAGTTTTTGCTAGCGTGGCATTTCTTGACCCATAGTTAATAGTTATGGTAACTCTCTCAGTTGTTTGGATTACTCTTTCTAGCATTTTTTTCAAGAAAAATATATGGGTAAAATATTTTATAAGATGCTGTGAATCAGAACATATATTCCTCTTCTGTAATTTCTTGCCTGGATATACAATTATGAAATCATAACATTTCTCTCTCAAAAACTCTGCAGGCACTACTCAACGTTATATGACTTACATTGTTGCAGAAGAAAATGAGGACAGTTAGGATTTTTATTCTTTTACACTTAACTTGGTTTTTTTTCTGCCTAGAAGTCTTTTCATTTTTGTTTGTTTTTAAATATTTGGCAAGAGTCTGTCAGTTCATGGTTGCCCCTTAGAAATAGTGTCTAAAAAAGATAATCTTCAAATATGTTACATTATATGTTCCTTCTCATCATGCCTCCAGTATAAGCATATTTATTTATGAATATTTCCATGTTCTGCTCTTCTAGTATATCTCTAAATGGTATCAATAATAAATATGTAGAAATTAATAAATGGATATTCGGGAAGATGAGACTAAAATGAATGAAAATAGAACTTCCGACATATTTTCCTATGCTGCCAGGGGTTGCCTGGAATAGTGTTTCAAAGTTTTAGGTAGATAAATTTGTCACTTAGGACTGAGATTCCTGATGTTAATATTTTTTCCTCCCAAAGGCTACATTAGATTTTCATTTTTTGGGGGGGTGGGGAGGGGTGGTGTGGGGAGGGAGGGAGTGGGCGGGCCACTTCTATTGGTCTTTCATTTATCTATTTTCATCCATCTTTGTTCTTTGGCCCCTGTGGGTCTCCCATCACAGTGGCTTCTGTCATCGCAGAGCACCGTTTCTGGGTGCATGAGCCCCAGAGCTCCGGCTCGATGATTGGATGCGTCGGTCTAGCTGCTCCGTGGCACGTGAGATCTTCCCTGGCCAGGGATTGAACCGGCGCCCCTTGCACTGCAAGGCGGTGTCACTACCCATTGGACCACCAGAGAAGCCCAGATTTTCATTTTACATGTACTTGTCTTTCTTTTTTTTTTTTTGCTGTATTAGCTGACATCAGTTTTTGCTAGCGTGGCATTTCTTGACCCATAGTTAATAGTTATGGTAACTCTCTCAGTTGTTTGGATTACTCTTTCTAGCATTTTTTTCAAGAAAAATATATGGGTAAAATATTTTATAAGATGCTGTGAATCAGAACATATATTCCTCTTCTGTAATTTCTTGCCTGGATATACAATTATGAAATCATAACATTTCTCTCTCAAAAACTCTGCAGGCACTACTCAACGTTATATGACTTACATTGTTGCAGAAGAAAATGAGGACAGTTAGGATTTTTATTCTTTTACACTTAACTTGGTTTTTTTTCTGCCTAGAAGTCTTTTCATTTTTGTTTGTTTTTAAATATTTGGCAAGAGTCTGTCAGTTCATGGTTGCCCCTTAGAAATAGTGTCTAAAAAAGATAATCTTCAAATATGTTACATTATATGTTCCTTCTCATCATGCCTCCAGTATAAGCATATTTATTTATGAATATTTCCATGTTCTGCTCTTCTAGTATATCTCTAAATGGTATCAATAATAAATATGTAGAAATTAATAAATGGATATTCGGGAAGATGAGACTAAAATGAATGAAAATAGAACTTCCGACATATTTTCCTATGCTGCCAGGGGTTGATCAGTTATACTTCTAGGAATCAGTTGTACCTCTTGTCTGTCTTGGGAAACCACTATCTGGGTAATGGGGAAACCTTAAAGGTGTATCTTTGTTTGAATCCATTTATTTTCCTGGAAAGTTTTTCATTGTGTATTGTTGTATTAGTTAAAAACTTCTGTAATTGTTGTTGTTGGTTTGTGGTTCTGTAC
Organism: Tragulus kanchil; assembly: GCA_022376925.1. NCBI lineage: Eukaryota > Metazoa > Chordata > Mammalia > Artiodactyla > Tragulidae > Tragulus > Tragulus kanchil. The sequence goes on along the minus strand of JAIOJX010000001.1, from coordinate 104,045,695 downwards.
ACTCCTTCTTTTATCTTATTTCCCCTTTGTTTCATTTAAAAAAATTTAATGATGGTAAATTATACTTAACATTTATTATGTTAACCATTTTTAAGCATATAAGTTTAATCGTGATAGGTATATTCACATTGTTGCATCTCCTATTTCTTCACATTTTTGCTCTCTGATTTAGAAAATTAAATCATTCCTACTCATTACTGCTGTGTTTAATTTGATTTTGTAAAATTGCACAAATAATGTGGGAATTCATGCCCCCTGTAAATAAAAACTTCAAAATAAGATATAGCAGAATGAGACACAATGGTCATGCCTTACTTTACCTTGGTTCACCTGGCCTACCTCACCTCCTGGAACCATCTTATTCCTTTCATAAATTTTGATAGAGTTCTAGCAAATATTCTGTATATATTTGTGCATATATACATGCCCATATGTATTATATGTAATTATATTATACATACATTTTTTAAAAATTATGACCTCTTTCTTTTTATTGTTTTTTTATTTGTTGTTTTCATCCATCTTTATTCTTTGACCTGTGTGGGCCTCCGATTGCAGTGGCCTCTCTCCTTGCAGAGCATCACCTCTGGGTGCATGTGCTCCAGAGCTCTGGCTTGGTACTTGGACACACTGGTAGAGCTCCTCCGTGGCATGTGGGATCTTCCTGAGCCAGGGATCTAAGTGGGCCTTGTATTGCAAGGCGAACTCTTTACCCACTGGACCACCAGGGAAGGCCTATACATGCATTGTTGTGTTTGTGACCTAAAAAAGAAATCTAGGAAAAATTTTTATGAATGTATATTTAGATATAACATCATTTAAAGAAAACCCTGACTATACATCTGTTGTTCAGTGACCAAGATGTAATAAAATAACTTCCGACATATTTTCCTATGCTGCCAGGGGTTGATCAGTTATACTTCTAGGAATCAGTTGTACCTCTTGTCTGTCTTGGGAAACCACTATCTGGGTAATGGGGAAACCTTAAAGGTGTATCTTTGTTTGAATCCATTTATTTTCCTGGAAAGTTTTTCATTGTGTATTGTTGTATTAGTTAAAAACTTCTGTAATTGTTGTTGTTGGTTTGTGGTTCTGTACACTCCTTCTTTTATCTTATTTCCCCTTTGTTTCATTTAAAAAAATTTAATGATGGTAAATTATACTTAACATTTATTATGTTAACCATTTTTAAGCATATAAGTTTAATCGTGATAGGTATATTCACATTGTTGCATCTCCTATTTCTTCACATTTTTGCTCTCTGATTTAGAAAATTAAATCATTCCTACTCATTACTGCTGTGTTTAATTTGATTTTGTAAAATTGCACAAATAATGTGGGAATTCATGCCCCCTGTAAATAAAAACTTCAAAATAAGATATAGCAGAATGAGACACAATGGTCATGCCTTACTTTACCTTGGTTCACCTGGCCTACCTCACCTCCTGGAACCATCTTATTCCTTTCATAAATTTTGATAGAGTTCTAGCAAATATTCTGTATATATTTGTGCATATATACATGCCCATATGTATTATATGTAATTATATTATACATACATTTTTTAAAAATTATGACCTCTTTCTTTTTATTGTTTTTTTATTTGTTGTTTTCATCCATCTTTATTCTTTGACCTGTGTGGGCCTCCGATTGCAGTGGCCTCTCTCCTTGCAGAGCATCACCTCTGGGTGCATGTGCTCCAGAGCTCTGGCTTGGTACTTGGACACACTGGTAGAGCTCCTCCGTGGCATGTGGGATCTTCCTGAGCCAGGGATCTAAGTGGGCCTTGTATTGCAAGGCGAACTCTTTACCCACTGGACCACCAGGGAAGGCCTATACATGCATTGTTGTGTTTGTGACCTAAAAAAGAAATCTAGGAAAAATTTTTATGAATGTATATTTAGATATAACATCATTTAAAGAAAACCCTGACTATCTTTTTCATCCTATTTTATTTTTTAAAATAAATGCAGTTAATTAAAAGATTGATTCATACAGAATGGTGTATAGTAAGAAAAAGCCTTCTGAAACTTCTGCCCACAAGTGCTGCCACCATTTTTATTCCTAGGAATGTACGGTTGAGACTTGCCTGTCTATTTTTCCATAAATTATCTAGGCATATACAAACGTAATTATCTAGGCAAGGCAGATGTATTTATTTTTACAACATGTTATTCAAAAACTCACTTCTCTTTTATATAAACTTATCGATTTATATCCACTCATAAAGATTTCCTTATTTTTCTTTATGTGCTGTTCAGTGTCCTATACAGCAGATATATTTTCCATTTAATGGCTATGTTAAACACTCATTAAAGTTTGTTATTATAAAGCATGCCATACATATGTGTACATACATTTACACACACTTTCTGATATCTACGTGAATGTAGGTACGGGATCCATTTCTAGTAGCCAATTTTCTTGGGCAACGGGTATGTACCTTTTGTGTTTATAGATATTAGCTAATTATTTTCCTAAGAGATTGTGCTAGTTTATGTGGTATAGAGTTGCTTGTTTAATCTTTCTGTTTTATTTTGTTTTTAATTTTGCCATTTTATTTTCCTTTCCGACTTTTCTTCTCATTTTACCATATCAGGAAGTTCTTCTCTTGTTGGGCCTGCATTTGCTGTCGTATTCTATTAAGGTCACCAAGTAGTCTTAAATTAAACTCTGATCTTTTCCTATGTTTTGGGCTGAGGGTCCTTTCCTACACTTCTGCAGTAGTTTATCTGTAGTGTGTGAATTTTTCTTTTTTACTGTTCCTGCGTTGTACACCTTGGGTTTGTGCTCGTCACACAGTAGCTTGTTTATCTTGTTCTTGGTCTGTGCACTGTCCACTTGCATAGAGTTATAAGAGAATACTAAAAAGAAAACGAAGTCATTAAAACTCAGGTGTGTATTCTTATGTAATCTCAGAATTCAATTAATCATTGGAAAAATTCTCAGGCAGTTCAGTGGTTAAGACTTTGCTTTCCAGTGCAGGAAGTGAGGGTTCAGTCCCTGGTCAGGGAGCTAATATCCCACGTGACGAAAACCAAAACATAAAACAGAAGCAATATTGTAACAGAGAAATAGGTCAACAAAGTAGTAAGTAGGACTTCCTTTTGCATTCATACTTTGAAGACTTTGAATCCTTCCTCAGAATTCAAGTTAAGAACTACGAAGTTACTTTTATCCAACTCATTTAATCAAATTTAAATTGACTCAGTGAGATAACTGTTAATGTATATGTCAGTTGATCTTTTTCATGTATTTAACACCCTGTCTTCAACACTTATATTTTACAATATAGAATTTCAGGCAGGTTCCAGGTGGATAAGCTTGTGGAAGGAGAGTGAGCCTTTCTCTCTTTCAGAAGTCAGACAACAACTTGAGGGTCTAAAATATTTCATTCTGCATAAAGCAATTTACTTAATTGAACAAAGTTTTCTCCCCAATTTATAATCCATACATAATGTGTACATACATTTACACACACTTTCTGATATCTACGTGAATTTTCTTTGGGCAACGGGTATGTACCTTTTGTGTTTATAGATATTAGCTAATTATTTTCCTAAGAGATTGTGCTAGTTTATGTGGTATAGAGTTGCTTGTTTAATCTTTCTGTTTTATTTTGTTTTTAATTTTGCCATTTTATTTTCCTTTCCGACTTTTCTTCTCATTTTACCATATCAGGAAGTTCTTCTCTTGTTGGGCCTGCATTTGCTGTCGTATTCTATTAAGGTCACCAAGTAGTCTTAAATTAAACTCTGATCTTTTCCTATGTTTTGGGCTGAGGGTCCTTTCCTACACTTCTGCAGTAGTTTATCTGTAGTGTGTGAATTTTTCTTTTTTACTGTTCCTGCGTTGTACACCTTGGGTTTGTGCTCGTCACACAGTAGCTTGTTTATCTTGTTCTTGGTCTGTGCACTGTCCACTTGCATAGAGTTATAAGAGAATACTAAAAAGAAAACGAAGTCATTAAAACTCAGGTGTGTATTCTTATGTAATCTCAGAATTCAATTAATCATTGGAAAAATTCTCAGGCAGTTCAGTGGTTAAGACTTTGCTTTCCAGTGCAGGAAGTGAGGGTTCAGTCCCTGGTCAGGGAGCTAATATCCCACGTGACGAAAACCAAAACATAAAACAGAAGCAATATTGTAACAGAGAAATAGGTCAACAAAGTAGTAAGTAGGACTTCCTTTTGCATTCATACTTTGAAGACTTTGAATCCTTCCTCAGAATTCAAGTTAAGAACTACGAAGTTACTTTTATCCAACTCATTTAATCAAATTTAAATTGACTCAGTGAGATAACTGTTAATGTATATGTCAGTTGATCTTTTTCATGTATTTAACACCCTGTCTTCAACACTTATATTTTACAATATAGAATTTCAGGCAGGTTCCAGGTGGATAAGCTTGTGGAAGGAGAGTGAGCCTTTCTCTCTTTCAGAAGTCAGACAACAACTTGAGGGTCTAAAATATTTCATTCTGCATAAAGCAATTTACTTAATTGAACAAAGTTTTTCTCCCCTCAATTTCAGTTCGGCCTTTTACCTAGCAGGGAAGATAATCCTTAGGAATTAATTTATAGTCTCTAAGGACTGCTTCAAAACTTCACAAGTCATTGAACTGGCATAACACTTAGAGAGGCTTGCACTTGATTTCATTTTGAATCCTCTAGTTCTTTGACTATAGGATTCACATTGATTTCAGTGTAACTTTCATATAGCCTCGGGTAAGCAGTATCTGTCTCTCAGGAATGTGAGTGCTAACACAATAAAAATAATGAAGCAATCTGTGTGCTCTTAGCAGTTTTGTCCTTGGGAGATTTCATTTGCCTTTATACCATGAAGTTATTTAGCAAATCCATCTTTCATAAAGAATACTGTTAGAAAGGCAATTTCCTCATGATGAATGATGAGAAATAACCTGTTTTAATAATATTTTGTTCATTTGATAAATATTTATTTTGTGCCTTTTATTCTTGTGCCTCTAGTGTAGGCATGTACTAGAAAGACCTTCATAACCCATGTAATTCTTTGGGATAGAGTAGGTGCTGGGACTACAAAGTGACACTTATTTCAAGTAAATATTAAAGTAATTAAGATGAGTTATCTTGCTTTTCAAACGTATGTGCACATCGATCCCAATTTATAGCAAAACCAGCTATCTTATAATTAGAATTCCAAAGAAACTTGTAATATTTGTTGTAACAGTCAGATCCTTAACATTTCAATTTCCAAGTTGTGTTTCTCTGCTTTTCTGGAAAAAGGAATGATTATGCTTTGTTTTTTGAAGTGTAAATTGATGTCTTAGTCACATTTAAACCAAAGTTGCTACTCTTGCTTTCCTATTTCTTCTTCCAGTTAGCTGACAGAACCAGAATTCCAAAAAGGACAGTACCTTGAAGTGTTGAGATGCAACGTACAGCTGAGCAAAAGAGTGACTGAGAGAGTGCCTGACTTTGGTTCTGAGAGGCAGAGCATTGTTACTTCTTGAACAGTTCATATTTGTTCTAATAGCCAGTGCTTCGGCTTAGTTTGGTGGCCTTGTGCAATGGTGACCTCATTCCAGGTCTCCCTCTCTGGCCTTGTTGAGTTTATATGATACAGTGCTATGTTAATAACAGTTTGGGATGGTTTTATGTATACATATCAAGGAGCACTATATCAGTTAAATAAACCAAGGTTATTTTGCTATAACTGCTGATGTTGAATACTAAAAGAGATCATTTTTTGAAGTGTTTGTGTCTAGTGTCATCATCTAAGTTTTAATGTGAACAGCTGTATGAAACTTCCTCTGGAACTTTTAGTGCTGAGTTGAGGGAGACACTTTCAGTATTGTTTGCCCTGAGCTCAGTGGTATTTCTTGTTAGGTATGATTTGTTTTTGCTTTACCTATAATCCCTTGAGGCATCACAACAAAAAGTTTTATAATTATAGTTTTCTGAATGGTTTTCAACAAGAGCAGGCCAGCTCAGTTAGAAATATCCAATTTTTGTCAGCTTTATCTTGGTTGCAAATTTCACGTCTTGGCTTATAGATTTACTATTGCTATGATACAGCACAACAACCAATGGGAAAAAGTAGGCCCGAGCAGTGAGGGATGACCTTTTCTGACCAGTTGCATGAACTACTCGAGTCTGAGTTCTACCAGTCACAAAGATGATGCTGCCATTGCACAGACATTGCTTTGTAGCTTCGTCCCACTGGAGTTTTTCTACCCAAAACACACTCTGCAGCTTGAGAGCATTAGTGGCCAGAATTAATTTCTTAAGTCTTATATACCTCTTTCAGTCTCACAAATGATCAGTATCAAATTTGACATTTAGATTTGTAGCTCGTTTCTTTTTCTTCTTTGCCCTCGTGTCTACTCACGAAGTCACACCTCTTTTAACTTAATCCCAACGGCCTGTGAGAAAGATAAGCTGTTTTTGAAAAGATTCTACTTCAAGTCGTCACGTACCTTTGTTCTTATGCCTTAAAGATAAGAAATTTTCTTCTCATCTCTGGAAAAAAAAAAAAAAAAGACCTTCTCCCAAGCCTCTGTCTTTAAATTATTGTCTTTCTAGGCACCTTACATGGGCAGTTAGCAATTTTTGTAGTTTGAACTAGGTGACTGAAAGTTCCACATTCCTGAGTTCCACAGCTCAATTTCTGTTTCACCGATGAACATTACCAGTTGTCTGGATAGATACTGACAGGTATACTTGAGGGTGCTACCATGTAGGCATGCACAGCCGAAATCTAATAAGAGATGTTCGGTATATCTGTATTGAAGTGAAGAAAATGTCTTCTACTTAAAACATTATTTCAAAAATAAACCCTAAGGAGGAAGAACCATCTTTATTTACACCTTAATTTTTAAAGAGGAAAAAAATAAATATTGATGAAGCAGATAGAAATCGGGTGCCTGAGGGAGAATGTCAGGCACCTTTGTTTCCTGTGGTGTGTCTGCCCTTAGTTACTGTAAGTGGCTTCCCGCATTCTTTTCTCAGCTTTTGCTAAAGGCAGTGGGGCCATATGGCATGCTCTCTGCTTGTGGAGAAACAAAATTGAGTTTCTTCTTTACTAGAGTTAGCTCAAATGTAATTTTGACTGTCTTTTAGACACAGATTACACTTATAAAACCTAATATGTAATTACTAACTATTGGACCTTTTCTGATCCCTTAGATTATTTTGGATGTACTTAGAATACTGGCAGCCATTTAGTCAATAATTATTTGTTCTGTAAGTCAGTAGTTAATTGCTACTGTACAGAAGTGTTAGGTGTTGATGTATAGTTTATTACTAATACAGGAGTTTAAATATAAAATGATATCAGGTAAAACAAGTATACTGAAGTTCCGAAATGCAAATCTTGAGTTACTGCATATCTGTGAGTTGTCCCATGGACATTCTGATCCTGCCATTTTCTGACTCTGTGACCTCAGGCAGACACGCATGTCCCTGAGCATCTTTTTTTTTTTCTATGTGCATAATAGGAATAATAAGGTCTGCCTCACAGGAACACCATGGGGATAAGTTTAAGGAATAAATTTGTAAGAAGATTTTATTATAATCAAGCAAAATGATTATTAAATCACAACACTTCCATTATACAACATATCAAGACTTGAGAATTATGTAGAAGGAAAAGTTTGGAGAGGAAATTCCAAATCAGTAACAATGGTGGAAATATGTGTTTTTATTTTCTTCTTTATAAAGTGTCTTTAGAAGGGATTAGTTGTTAAATTGATTAGGTATCATATATACTTTTATTGACTAATTTATTAGAAAAAAATTTTTTTTTAAGCATTAGAGTAATTGAATTTTTTCTTGTAATAAAAACTGTCTATCTAACCATTTATTCATCCATCCAGCATACTTTGGCTTTTGCATCAAGGCCATATATACTATATGAACAGTCAACTAGTTAAGAATACAAGATGCAGTAAGGAAAAAGTTTAAAGCTCATAGTGTCCACTCTACCTAGATCATGCTGGATTTGAAGCTGGTGTATTTTTAGATATATTTATTTATCCATTTAAAAAAGATTTTCAAGTCTAATTTCCAGTAACTTACCAACACTTACAGAGAAAATGTGTGTTTCAAATTAATTTTGGTATTCTAGAACTTTTCCTATGCCATTAAATTATGCTTTTTCTTAACCAAGCTTCCTAAATTTTCTTAAAGTTACGTTTTTTCCTTTTTGTATTCGCAAGACACAGATTACACTTATAAAACCTAATATGTAATTACTAACTATTGGACCTTTTCTGATCCCTTAGATTATTTTGGATGTACTTAGAATACTGGCAGCCATTTAGTCAATAATTATTTGTTCTGTAAGTCAGTAGTTAATTGCTACTGTACAGAAGTGTTAGGTGTTGATGTATAGTTTATTACTAATACAGGAGTTTAAATATAAAATGATATCAGGTAAAACAAGTATACTGAAGTTCCGAAATGCAAATCTTGAGTTACTGCATATCTGTGAGTTGTCCCATGGACATTCTGATCCTGCCATTTTCTGACTCTGTGACCTCAGGCAGACACGCATGTCCCTGAGCATCTTTTTTTTTTTCTATGTGCATAATAGGAATAATAAGGTCTGCCTCACAGGAACACCATGGGGATAAGTTTAAGGAATAAATTTGTAAGAAGATTTTATTATAATCAAGCAAAATGATTATTAAATCACAACACTTCCATTATACAACATATCAAGACTTGAGAATTATGTAGAAGGAAAAGTTTGGAGAGGAAATTCCAAATCAGTAACAATGGTGGAAATATGTGTTTTTATTTTCTTCTTTATAAAGTGTCTTTAGAAGGGATTAGTTGTTAAATTGATTAGGTATCATATATACTTTTATTGACTAATTTATTAGAAAAAATTTATTTTTAAGCATTAGAGTAATTGAATTTTTTCTTGTAATAAAAACTGTCTATCTAACCATTTATTCATCCATCCAGCATACTTTGGCTTTTGCATCAAGGCCATATATACTATATGAACAGTCAACTAGTTAAGAATACAAGATGCAGTAAGGAAAAAGTTTAAAGCTCATAGTGTCCACTCTACCTAGATCATGCTGGATTTGAAGCTGGTGTATTTTTAGATATATTTATTTATCCATTTAAAAAAGATTTTCAAGTCTAATTTCCAGTAACTTACCAACACTTACAGAGAAAATGTGTGTTTCAAATTAATTTTGGTATTCTAGAACTTTTCCTATGCCATTAAATTATGCTTTTTCTTAACCAAGCTTCCTAAATTTTCTTAAAGTTACGTGCTTTGTATTCTCAATCTCAAGAGATTTAGAGATGTAAATTGAGTTATTCAGGCAAAATATTAAATTTCAAGGCATTGTTACAAGCTAGCTTGCTCTTATAGAGAAACTCTTTTATTTGGTGTAGGCATTTTTGGCCAGTGTTTAGAAGATTTAGAACATAATACTTCAATAGCCACATACTGATTTCTTAATCTGAGCTATTCATTCATGTACTTCAATTTCCATGATGATGTTTGTTAGGTTTCTAATCTTGCCTGGTCTTGGTAAGGAAGATGAAAAAATTATAGCTATTAAACTGTCACAGCGGTAGCATCGGTTGTTTTTCTCTCTAGTGTTAATTTCTTTATAAAACAGAGAAAATTTATTCTCAGGTGTTCAGGAGTTACAGATTTTCTATGTAGTGATGTAGGTTTGAGACTTTGGAAAGATACAGTTTTTGCTTATTTGAAGTAGTCCTTAAAGATTTGTGTTTTCTTCCCCAAATAAAATTCTAAACTATGTAAGCACATTTTACTACTTTATAAGAATTGAGAAGTGAACCAAATTGGTACATTAGGCACAGGTAGTTAATTTATTCAGCAAAGATTAGATCATTCAATAGTAGTGATTTTTCTACTGTTTATCAGTTGCTATGCCAGTTATTAAAGTTCTGATTTTGTCTACTGGTATTCTAACTAATCTTACCTTCTATGTTTGACAATGTTATAACCTTTCAATGAATCTTCAAATCTAAATAAATTTGATATTCATAATAATTAAAATATATTTGTATACATTTCTGGATGTGACATAAAAAGCAACAGTAGCATTGAAATATAAGCCCTTAAAAGAATGTTGTCTATGTTTTTCCTTTAAAAATGCTCATATTTATTCTGCTGTATCTTATCAGAAATATTTATATATATACACACATGTATATGTGTGTCTGTATATATATATATATATATATGATTTTCATCTATTTGAGCCACCCTATTTGCATTGAAATATAAGTCCTTAAAAGAATGTTCTCTATGTTTTTCCTTTAAAAATGCTCATATTTATTCTGCTGTATTTTATCAGAAATATATATATATATATATCAGAAATATATATATATATATAATTTTTATGCGTTTGAGCCACCCTATTTGTTTTTCAGCATTATAACACCAGCCTAAGAAAGTACAGGTAAAATATTTATACATGGCATACATACTCAACTGCCTTGCATATCCAGTTCCATGAGAAACAAATCAAAAGAAAAAGTATAGAAGTTTCAGTAGAGTTAAGTCACACTGCTGTCCCTGATTTTGAACAATTCCTTGAGACATGGATTTAACGTATTTTCTTGGTTGAAGTGATGGATTGCCTGTTTCACAAACATCTCAGTAAGTAGCAAATGCTTAATGTAGAATTGTATTGTTCTCCCAAGGCAAAACCATCAGGGGAGGTCAGAATGCTGTCCTCCTGCCCCATATTCACCTCTAATTTGTAGTTTTCACAATGCACCAAGAGATTGGAAAATTCTGAGCAATTTTTCCATAGTGTTAAAATGCGTGGGCAAAAAAAAGGATAAATATTTTTGGTGAAACAATTTTAGAATTCTTGATGAAGCAATTCACTAGCATCAAAGGGAATGTGCTGCCATTGCTACTCAGGGTTCTCTTTTGCAGTCTGTAGCAGCTAATCTATAAGTCCCAATGACCTGCAAGCATGGGACAAGGACTGCAGGTGCTCAGGCAACATGATATCATTAGCAGTAGTCAATGCACGGATGTGTTTTCTCACTAATACATGGATAGACTACCAAATTATTGAGTAATACCAGATCTCTCTCATACTGAGCTCATTAGTCTTGGAAGAATTCTTTAATCATTTAGGCTTCGAAGAAAAATGTTACCTAGGATATGGCAGAATGATCAATGAGACGTAAGTGGAAGGGTGTACATATATTTGAAGAGTGAGATTAGGAAAATTACAGGTTTTAGCATAGAAATTAATTGTAGCTATCTGTATTTAAGAATGAAAGAGGTATGTTATATTATGGCTACAAACATATGCATAATTAGAAGACAAAGAATTCAGATACCATATATATTATATATGTGTATATATATATATACACACACACACACACATATATATATATTCTGTAGTAGTTAAAGTTTCCATATTTTTCAAGAAACCGTAATAAATATAACCGACTTTCTCATTTCACATAATTGGTCACCATATTCTTTCAATTCTACCATCAAATTAGGATCTTCCCTACCCAGGAACTGAACCCAGGTCTGCTGGATTTCAGGCATATTTTTTACCATCTGAGCCACCAAGGAATCCCCATGTCTTGTCTACTTTGTTTCCATGCTTAGTGCTGGCATCTTATTTCACAGCCACCTATATTTTCACCTCAATTGTTCTAATAATTTGCTGATTGGCTTCTGTTTTGTTTTCCTCAGTCCACCATTTATATTGTGTCAGGGAGATCTTCCTAAAACAGTTATTCCTTACTTAAAAATAGTTCAGAACTCTCCATCATCTGCCCAATGAAATTCAACATGTTTAGCATGGCTTTAAAGTTCATAATAATTGCTGTTATCACTTATTAAGAGACTTAAGTTTTGCGGTACATGACAGTTATCTCAACCGCCCCAACTAACCTTGGGAGATAGGGTATTGTTATCTCCTGTTCACAGAAGAGGAACTTGATACATAGAGGTAGTACATCTTTCCAAACTCCAAGATCAGGTTTAAGGGACAGAACTAGCCCTGTAACTATAGAGCACAGACATTTTCCATTATGTCATAGTTCTATTTAAACTTGATTCATTGCACTTTTATAGATTCATCACCTGCCACTTTTACATTCTGTACATCTTATTATACATATTCAGACCTACCCATTCACTGTGATTTAAATCTGTCACCCTTTTCCCATTGGTCATGCCCTTACCCCTGTTGGTGTTTCCTTTACCTGTAGTCAGTTCTCAGTTAGATTACATCTACTCATCTGTCAAGTTTATGTTCATATGTCTTTTTCTTTCCAAATGTTCTTTAACCCTATTGAGCTTGTTCCCCAGTGCTGCAACAGTCCTAGAGCACAGGGTTCTAACTCCTGTCTCATTGTATTATACATGTACATATTTGCCAGTTACCATGACTTCCTGAGAACAGAGCACCATTTTCATCCTTTCTCTTTTGCAACACAATGGATGTACCATTGTACCAGCTCATAGGTACCTGATGAATGACTGAATTCTCTTTTCAAGAAACCGTAATAAATATAACCGACTTTCTCATTTCACATAATTGGTCACCATATTCTTTCAATTCTACCATCAAATTAGGATCTTCCCTACCCAGGAACTGAACCCAGGTCTGCTGGATTTCAGGCATATTTTTTACCATCTGAGCCACCAAGGAATCCCCATGTCTTGTCTACTTTGTTTCCATGCTTAGTGCTGGCATCTTATTTCACAGCCACCTATATTTTCACCTCAATTGTTCTAATAATTTGCTGATTGGCTTCTGTTTTGTTTTCCTCAGTCCACCATTTATATTGTGTCAGGGAGATCTTCCTAAAACAGTTATTCCTTACTTAAAAATAGTTCAGAACTCTCCATCATCTGCCCAATGAAATTCAACATGTTTAGCATGGCTTTAAAGTTCATAATAATTGCTGTTATCACTTATTAAGAGACTTAAGTTTTGCGGTACATGACAGTTATCTCAACCGCCCCAACTAACCTTGGGAGATAGGGTATTGTTATCTCCTGTTCACAGAAGAGGAACTTGATACATAGAGGTAGTACATCTTTCCAAACTCCAAGATCAGGTTTAAGGGACAGAACTAGCCCTGTAACTATAGAGCACAGACATTTTCCATTATGTCATAGTTCTATTTAAACTTGATTCATTGCACTTTTATAGATTCATCACCTGCCACTTTTACATTCTGTACATCTTATTATACATATTCAGACCTACCCATTCACTGTGATTTAAATCTGTCACCCTTTTCCCATTGGTCATGCCCTTACCCCTGTTGGTGTTTCCTTTACCTGTAGTCAGTTCTCAGTTAGATTACATCTACTCATCTGTCAAGTTTATGTTCATATGTCTTTTTCTTTCCAAATGTTCTTTAACCCTATTGAGCTTGTTCCCCAGTGCTGCAACAGTCCTAGAGCACAGGGTTCTAACTCCTGTCTCATTGTATTATACATGTACATATTTGCCAGTTACCATGACTTCCTGAGAACAGAGCACCATTTTCATCCTTTCTCTTTTGCAACACAATGGATGTACCATTGTACCAGCTCATAGGTACCTGATGAATGACTGAATTCTCTGGCCACCTCATCTCAGTGCCTTTTGGCAATAGCATTAAAATACACACCACTCTTTGGTTTGGAAGTCACTTTAGAAAAGTAAATCAAGAATATTATCCTGTTACTATTTTAATAGTACAAATTTTCTTGTGCTGAAATGATTGATAATTGGTTATTCCTAAGATTTCTTTCCTGCCTAAATATCACAACTCCTTTTTAAAAATTCTTCTGATATAACTTGGTTGCAAAGAATACCTTAATTCTGGCCTTGGGTAGACCAGCTATGCTTGATTAGACCTTCTCTGACTGATCAGGTAAACAGCCATAGGGCTGGACTCACAGTTCAGCATTAGTTTGGTTTTATTCTGCTCTGTTGGTGCTAGTTCTTCCTTTGGCTCAATTTTTAAGAAATAAATATCCAACTTGCAAGTTGAATGATTCTTTCTGCTTTTGTTGAGTCCATCAGCCCTGATTTCTTTCCAAATGTTGGTTGTCTTAATTATGAGGGTTTTTATAGCTCATGGATCTGGATCATAGCTAGCCTCTGTTTTATTCATCCAGGAAGTATTTTGTATGTCTGTTATATGCAAATTGCTTAGCTAAAATGCATCCAGTACTTTTCCTGCTTTTGACAAACCCAGAGTGCATCCCTTGGTTTATGGTCTGTCCCAGGATACAAACAAGATGTTGATTTTGAAGATCTCTGTAGAGAAAATTTGTATTTGTTTTATGGTTGTGCTGTGGTCAGCTAGTTAAGCATACAGTTCCACATTAACACAAAATTCTTGAGACCTAGGATGAACCTGAAGAATGGGGCCTGTGTTAAGAATCAGTATTCTGGTTACAGATGTTGGTACTAGAATGAGTCCTGGCTTTGACTTCTAGATTTTACTGAGACTTTCTATAGATACTGGAAGCACTCTGAGCTTCCTTTTCAGCACATCTAAACTATAAATAACAATACTGTTTGTCTCAAAGGGACTTTTTGCTTACTAAATGAGATGATGAATGTAAGCATAGAATAATATATGGTATTTGGTAAATATTAAATTTTGCTATTGAATTGTATTAACATGTACTTTCCTTTGAGAAACAGAGCACCATTTTCATCCTTTCTCTTTTGCAACACAATGGATGTACCATTGTACCAGCTCATAGGTACCTGATGAATGACTGAATTCTCTGGCCACCTCATCTCAGTGCCTTTTGGCAATAGCATTAAAATACACACCACTCTTTGGTTTGGAAGTCACTTTAGAAAAGTAAATCAAGAATATTATCCTGTTACTATTTTAATAGTACAAATTTTCTTGTGCTGAAATGATTGATAATTGGTTATTCCTAAGATTTCTTTCCTGCCTAAATATCACAACTCCTTTTTAAAAATTCTTCTGATATAACTTGGTTGCAAAGAATACCTTAATTCTGGCCTTGGGTAGACCAGCTATGCTTGATTAGACCTTCTCTGACTGATCAGGTAAACAGCCATAGGGCTGGACTCACAGTTCAGCATTAGTTTGGTTTTATTCTGCTCTGTTGGTGCTAGTTCTTCCTTTGGCTCAATTTTTAAGAAATAAATATCCAACTTGCAAGTTGAATGATTCTTTCTGCTTTTGTTGAGTCCATCAGCCCTGATTTCTTTCCAAATGTTGGTTGTCTTAATTATGAGGGTTTTTATAGCTCATGGATCTGGATCATAGCTAGCCTCTGTTTTATTCATCCAGGAAGTATTTTGTATGTCTGTTATATGCAAATTGCTTAGCTAAAATGCATCCAGTACTTTTCCTGCTTTTGACAAACCCAGAGTGCATCCCTTGGTTTATGGTCTGTCCCAGGATACAAACAAGATGTTGATTTTGAAGATCTCTGTAGAGAAAATTTGTATTTGTTTTATGGTTGTGCTGTGGTCAGCTAGTTAAGCATACAGTTCCACATTAACACAAAATTCTTGAGACCTAGGATGAACCTGAAGAATGGGGCCTGTGTTAAGAATCAGTATTCTGGTTACAGATGTTGGTACTAGAATGAGTCCTGGCTTTGACTTCTAGATTTTACTGAGACTTTCTATAGATACTGGAAGCACTCTGAGCTTCCTTTTCAGCACATCTAAACTATAAATAACAATACTGTTTGTCTCAAAGGGACTTTTTGCTTACTAAATGAGATGATGAATGTAAGCATAGAATAATATATGGTATTTGGTAAATATTAAATTTTTGCTATTGAATTGTTAAGGGTAGCTTTCAATGATTATTTGTCAATTAATTGATGAAAAATAAACATCACTGTGATGCTTTTTGTGTATATCATTTTTACTTGAATTTTGAGACAGTTATAAAGATGGAGGGCTTTCCTGGTGACTCAGTGGTAAATAATCTGTCTGCCAATGCAAGGAGTTATGAGTTACATTTCTGGGTTGAGAGGATCCCCTGGAGGAGGAAATGGCAACCCACGCCAGTATTCTCGCCTGGAAAATCCCATGGACAGTGGAGCCTGGTGACCGGCAGTCCCTAGGGTCGCAAAGACTCAGGTATGACAGAGTGACTTGAGCACACAGATGGAGACTGAACTCTACTGAGTTTTAGCTAAAGGAAATTCTATCAAAACAATGAGGTATGGAAATCTTGAATTCATGTTTCCTTTATTGCTGCTATTACTACTAGTACCATTCTATAGAATTTATATTTTAATAGAATTTATCTATTACATCCTTTTCATCCTTAAAGAAGTTTCTGTAAGGACTGATGTTATTTTCCTTATTTTATAACAAGGAAAATATAACAAGACTAATACAGTAGGACGGTCTTGATAACACACGCAGAGAACTCATGGAAAAACAGACAGAACATAGACATAGGGACATTGTGGGGAAGAAATAGGGAGGGGGAAGCATGGAGGGAGTAACATGGAAACCTATACTGTCATGTGTGGAAAAGATAGCTAGTGTCATAGTGCTAAGGGAATAGGAGTGCTCACAATGGCATGGGGCGAAGGTCTGGAGGGGTGGGATGGGGGGAACTGGGGGGTGGGTACCATGGATATGCATTTGACTGATCTGGGAACATACATGTCTATGAACAACAAAACTCTGTAAAACCTTTAAAAATAATAAAAACAAAAATTAAGAGGACTTGGAGCCTGAATGATACTTACTACTGTGCTTTCTGTCTCTGCTTCTGAAATAGATTTTACTGAGACTTTCTATAGATACTGGAAGCACTCTGAGCTTCCTTTTCAGCACATCTAAACTATAAATAACAATACTGTTTGTCTCAAAGGGACTTTTTGCTTACTAAATGAGATGATGAATGTAAGCATAGAATAATATATGGTATTTGGTAAATATTAAATTTTTGCTATTGAATTGTTAAGGGTAGCTTTCAATGATTATTTGTCAATTAATTGATGAAAAATAAACATCACTGTGATGCTTTTTGTGTATATCATTTTTACTTGAATTTTGAGACAGTTATAAAGATGGAGGGCTTTCCTGGTGACTCAGTGGTAAATAATCTGTCTGCCAATGCAAGGAGTTATGAGTTACATTTCTGGGTTGAGAGGATCCCCTGGAGGAGGAAATGGCAACCCACGCCAGTATTCTCGCCTGGAAAATCCCATGGACAGTGGAGCCTGGTGACCGGCAGTCCCTAGGGTCGCAAAGACTCAGGTATGACAGAGTGACTTGAGCACACAGATGGAGACTGAACTCTACTGAGTTTTAGCTAAAGGAAATTCTATCAAAACAATGAGGTATGGAAATCTTGAATTCATGTTTCCTTTATTGCTGCTATTACTACTAGTACCATTCTATAGAATTTATATTTTAATAGAATTTATCTATTACATCCTTTTCATCCTTAAAGAAGTTTCTGTAAGGACTGATGTTATTTTCCTTATTTTATAACAAGGAAAATATAACAAGACTAATACAGTAGGACGGTCTTGATAACACACGCAGAGAACTCATGGAAAAACAGACAGAACATAGACATAGGGACATTGGGGGGAAGAAATAGGGAGGGGGAAGCATGGAGGGAGTAACATGGAAACCTATACTGTCATGTGTGGAAAAGATAGCTAGTGTCATAGTGCTAAGGGAATAGGAGTGCTCACAATGGCATGGGGCGAAGGTCTGGAGGGGTGGGATGGGGGGAACTGGGGGGTGGGTACCATGGATATGCATTTGACTGATCTGGGAACATACATGTCTATGAACAACAAAACTCTGTAAAACCTTTAAAAATAATAAAAAAAAAAAGAATTAAGAGACTTGAGCTGTGTCATTTGGCTTGTAAATGGAAAGCCAAGTCCTGAAACTCAAGGATACTTACTACTGTGCTTTCTGTCTCTGCTTCTGAAATGTTGGCCAGTTCAAAACTGGAGAATGATCATATCCTTTATATAATTAAGATAATATTGATATAGCGTATTTATTTGGAGAGGAATATAGGGTGATGTACATGGAGTTACTGTCCTGAGTGTTTGTATAAATGTAAAGATAGGGAAATAAACACATGTAGACTCTGCCTGTGCATTTGAAATGCATGTAAAGTGGAACACAAAATTTTTCTACGTTGACTCAGAGTATTTTTTTAAAGAAATTTAACCATAAATGTCCAGTTAATCTTGAATTCAAGAAAATCATGTCCCCACCAGTTAAACTTTTAAGATAAGGTCTTTTGTCATCTGGTCAGTACTCAACTGTTCAGTTTTACGCCCTGCCATTTGCTCCCCTTTTCAAATTCATGGTATGAGTCAGTGGCATGGAAATATTGTGCTTAGTACTTTTTTCTATCTCTACTTCCTTTCCTGTGATACTTGCTTGGCCAACACTCTCCCTCCCCTTCTGTCAACCCAGAATTTTCCTGGGAAATGCTGGGTTATCATTAAACACAGCATTTGAGTTGTCCTCTCTTTTGAAGCCTTTTGTGAGTTCTCTTGGTTGAACTCTCCCTGGACCTCATAATACTTTACTTGTCCTTCCACATTAAGTGTTACTGATCTAAGTCATTTTGGCATTCCTAAGTTCTAGCACAAAACTTGGCACACTTGTGAGATCAATAAAGATTTGAATTGAGCTCAAAGGAATTAACATACACATATCTTTGGTACTGAAGGAAAGTTGAAAAGCCAGAAGGAAAAATTGAGAAACATTCAATTGATTGTCTTCTCTCAATGCCATGTGTTCATTCAGTCAGCACATATTCACGAACACCTGTTAACTGCCTTGTCATCAGGAACTCAGCAGTTAATAATCGGATATATAGAGGAAAGAAGTTAAAAAAAATATCTAAAATATGGTATATCTTGCTTAGCCATAGATGCATTGGAGAAAGATACAACAGGAAGGCAAGATATGCAGTATGGTGAGGGGCTTGCAGTTTTAAGTAGGGTGGATATGGAAGACATCACTGAGAGGATGTGGGTGGAAGGAGAGAAGAGATCCAGGCATGAGGAAATCTCAGGGAAGAGCATCCCAGGCAAATGTAGCAGCAATGGTAAGGCTTTGAAGAGTGAACATGCCCAGTGTGTTCAAGGAAGATCTAGGAGATCAGAGAAGCTGGGACAGGGAGGGATGGGGAAGCAATGGATATAAGGTTAGAAAACTCATGTAAATTCTTACAGGTTAAACGGGTGTTAAGTGATTAATATAAGGTCGGGAGTGAGTGGAAGGCTCTGAAAATGGCATAATATTATCTAACTTACTATCGTAAAATGGTAACCCTTGCTTCTATATTGAGGGTGATGTTTAAGGCTAAGGAGAGAGACAGGGCAAAGAACAGGGAGACCAGTTGTGAAACCCTTAAATAGTTCAGGCAAGAAATGATGATGGCCTGGTCCAGGGATGCAGTGGTAGAGGTCATGAGCAGTGATTGGATTGTGAGTATATTTTGAAGATAAAAAGGTGAGAACTTGCTGGGAGTTTTTATGTGTGGTGTGAGAGATGAGGGAGAGTCAAGGAAGAATCCAGAAATCTTGGCTTGAGCATTTGGGCCAATAGAGTTGCTATTTACTGAGATAAGAAAAACTCAGAGGAACGGGTGTGGGGAGAGGGGGTCATTGGTAAAATTGTTCTGAAAAGGACCAGATAGTAAATATTTTAGACTTCACCAGCCCAAGGGTCTCTTTTGTAACTACATAACTCTGTTCTTTTAGAAGAAAGCAACCATGGGTAGCACATAAACAAAATGAGTGTGGCTATGTTCCAATATAACAATTTACAAATAGAAGCCCTAGACTTGATTTAGTCCACAGGCTGTAGTTTTCATATTTAAGAAGCTAAATAAATAGTCTTTCAAAGAGAAAAGAGTTATCACCTGTATTAAAAGCTGATGGCTTGTCAAAGAAGATGAGACCTAAGAAGTTAAAAAAAATATCTAAAATATGGTATATCTTGCTTAGCCATAGATGCATTGGAGAAAGATACAACAGGAAGGCAAGATATGCAGTATGGTGAGGGGCTTGCAGTTTTAAGTAGGGTGGATATGGAAGACATCACTGAGAGGATGTGGGTGGAAGGAGAGAAGAGATCCAGGCATGAGGAAATCTCAGGGAAGAGCATCCCAGGCAAATGTAGCAGCAATGGTAAGGCTTTGAAGAGTGAACATGCCCAGTGTGTTCAAGGAAGATCTAGGAGATCAGAGAAGCTGGGACAGGGAGGGATGGGAAGCAATGGATATAAGGTTAGAAAACTCATGTAAATTCTTACAGGTTAAACGGGTGTTAAGTGATTAATATAAGGTCGGGAGTGAGTGGAAGGCTCTGAAAATGGCATAATATTATCTAACTTACTATCGTAAAATGGTAACCCTTGCTTCTATATTGAGGGTGATGTTTAAGGCTAAGGAGAGAGACAGGGCAAAGAACAGGGAGACCAGTTGTGAAACCCTTAAATAGTTCAGGCAAGAAATGATGATGGCCTGGTCCAGGGATGCAGTGGTAGAGGTCATGAGCAGTGATTGGATTGTGAGTATATTTTGAAGATAAAAAGGTGAGAACTTGCTGGGAGTTTTTATGTGTGGTGTGAGAGATGAGGGAGAGTCAAGGAAGAATCCAGAAATCTTGGCTTGAGCATTTGGGCCAATAGAGTTGCTATTTACTGAGATAAGAAAAACTCAGAGGAACGGGTGTGGGGAGAGGGGGTCATTGGTAAAATTGTTCTGAAAAGGACCAGATAGTAAATATTTTAGACTTCACCAGCCCAAGGGTCTCTTTTGTAACTACATAACTCTGTTCTTTTAGAAGAAAGCAACCATGGGTAGCACATAAACAAAATGAGTGTGGCTATGTTCCAATATAACAATTTACAAATAGAAGCCCTAGACTTGATTTAGTCCACAGGCTGTAGTTTTCATATTTAAGAAGCTAAATAAATAGTCTTTCAAAGAGAAAAGAGTTATCACCTGTATTAAAAGCTGATGACTTGTCAAAGAAGATGAGACCTAAGAATTAACCACTAGATTATCAACTTGGTAGCACTTACTGACATTGACCTTGACAATGGCACTTGTCAGGGTGCATGGCAGTAAGAGCAATACTGAAAGAAACCTTTGACTCAAGGTGGAATTGAATAGAAGAATTAGACATAATAGTAATTGCCAACATTTTTTTGCAAACAAGTTTCACTTTTAAGGGGAACGAAGAAATTGGGCCATATCTATGAGTGGGAAATGGGATCAAAGAAGCTGTTTTTAAGGTGGGAAAATAATAGCAGAGAATACCCATGGGATGCTGTGAAAGAGTGGGAGAAGTTGATGAATTAGGAGAGAGGAATGCTAATAGCTGGAGCCAGGTCCATGAGTAGGCGAGAGAGGTTGGAATCTTGAACTCAGGAAACACATCCTTAATAGGGACACACATCGGTAAACCGCAGTATTGGACACCAGTGTGGGAATGTGGGCAGATGTGGTGACAGCAGGCTGGGGAGCACTTCTCTACTGATTGCTTCAATCTTCTCAGATAAATGAAAAGCAGTGGCATCAACTGAGAATAAGGAAAGAGATCTTGAAGGTTAGAGGAAGAACAAAATAATAATAAAATAGTAATCAAGAGGCGTTCCTGAACATTGCTTCACCGGAACATTTAAAATTCCAGTGCCTAGGTTGCAACCTTGACCAGTTAACTCAGAATCTTGGAATGATGATAGAGTTTAGTAATTTTTTTTAAAAAACCCTGTATTAAGGTTCATTTGAGAAGCATTGATCTAGAAATATTAGACATGTCAGCTAAGAAATGGGGCAAGATTTCTGGAGCATGCTAAGCCAACCTGATATGAGTGGTCTTGAATTTATAAAGGTACTAGTCGCAATGAGTATATATTTTCCCCCAGAGGACTGAATAATATGAGAGTGAGCAAGGAATGACTGGAGAGTTGGCTGTAGTCTGAGATTCCTAAAGTGAGCACCAGAAGTGAGAGGTGCAGAGGGATTTGAGGGGGTATGCAAGAAAGTGGTTATAATGGTAGCTATGGAGTTTATGCCTGATAAAGAAAAGTTTGAGAAAAGAGTTATCACCTGTATTAAAAGCTGATGACTTGTCAAAGAAGATGAGACCTAAGAATTAACCACTAGATTATCAACTTGGTAGCACTTACTGACATTGACCTTGACAATGGCACTTGTCAGGGTGCATGGCAGTAAGAGCAATACTGAAAGAAACCTTTGACTCAAGGTGGAATTGAATAGAAGAATTAGACATAATAGTAATTGCCAACATTTTTTTGCAAACAAGTTTCACTTTTAAGGAACGAAGAAATTGGGCCATATCTATGAGTGGGAAATGGGATCAAAGAAGCTGTTTTTAAGGTGGGAAAATAATAGCAGAGAATACCCATGGGATGCTGTGAAAGAGTGGGAGAAGTTGATGAATTAGGAGAGAGGAATGCTAATAGCTGGAGCCAGGTCCATGAGTAGGCGAGAGAGGTTGGAATCTTGAACTCAGGAAACACATCCTTAATAGGGACACACATCGGTAAACCGCAGTATTGGACACCAGTGTGGGAATGTGGGCAGATGTGGTGACAGCAGGCTGGGGAGCACTTCTCTACTGATTGCTTCAATCTTCTCAGATAAATGAAAAGCAGTGGCATCAACTGAGAATAAGGAAAGAGATCTTGAAGGTTAGAGGAAGAACAAAATAATAATAAAATAGTAATCAAGAGGCGTTCCTGAACATTGCTTCACCTGAACATTTAAAAATTCCAGTGCCTAGGTTGCAACCTTGACCAGTTAACTCAGAATCTTGGAATGATGATAGAGTTTAGTAATTTTTTTTAAAAAACCCTGTATTAAGGTTCATTTGAGAAGCATTGATCTAGAAATATTAGACATGTCAGCTAAGAAATGGGGCAAGATTTCTGGAGCATGCTAAGCCAACCTGATATGAGTGGTCTTGAATTTATAAAGGTACTAGTCGCAATGAGTATATATTTTCCCCCAGAGGACTGAATAATATGAGAGTGAGCAAGGAATGACTGGAGAGTTGGCTGTAGTCTGAGATTCCTAAAGTGAGCACCAGAAGTGAGAGGTGCAGAGGGATTTGAGGGGGTATGCAAGAAAGTGGTTATAATGGTAGCTATGGAGTTTATGCCTGATAAAGAAGAGAAGAGCAGGAAGGGTGTGAGGGATGGTGAAAAGCTAGTGGAATAAATGGATTGCTGGAGATGGTGATACCAAAGGATTTTTGGAATAGGGAACACTAGATGCAGTCCTCTGGAAGCTTAGAAAGTAAAGATTCCCAAGTGTAATACTTAAAGCTGAGCTTATGTCAGAATCTAGGGTAAGACCATAGAACCAAGTGGTGGAGGCAGTGTGGAAGACAAGATCTCCAGAGTCAAAGTGTTCAGTGAATTAGTAGGCCAAAGTGGTGAGAGAATCATTTTTCAGTGGATACTTGAAGTACCAGAAATTATGACAAGGGTCATATCAAAGAGAGTGACAGTAAGGTAAGAGCTAAAATCTTTGGGGAATGAGGGGGCATTGCTCTCACTTGGTAGCTCTTTATTCTCTTGTTTTCACAGAGACCATTTCCGCTTTAGACATTTCACAAGGCAACAGTGTGAATTTTCTGTACTTAATTCAAGATACTTTCATGTGTAACCAAATATTAAGTTTCCTTTTTGCCCATTTTATGCTAGCTATTAGTGATTCACTAGTCTCTAAGGCTAATTGTGTCATCATTGCTTTTTTTTTTTACACTTAAAGATAGAACATCCAGTCATTGTTTGGGGAGAGGCAATTTTTCTTCTTGAAAGAATATACCTCTTAGCTACAGGATCGGTCCAGCAGTGGTAATAGAATTACTCTCCATGGAGAATACATTTTGTTTCTCCTGCTCTCACTTTTAACATTAGGCTTAATCTGAAAGCAAAATCAGCAATCCTAAAGCAAAAAGAAAATAATTATGTTTCTGAAAACAGAGAGTCAGAGAAATTACCAGCGTGCTGAATATGTATTTCAATCTCCCAGGTAACACGTTTATTGTGGTGGTGGTTTGTTTGTGTTTTCCCCTTGGGTATGGCAATATGTTATAGGAAAAATGCAGCATGTTGATAAAAATCCTATTAAATATTTCAAAAGGTGAAACTACCTGAAGCCCTTAATCCACTGCATCAAAATGGTAAATGATTCCCAGTGATAGAGTTCTCTGTCTTCCAAGTTCACAACTGACTGATGGATATTTTCAGACCATCCCTGAAATGACAGTGTGTTTGAACAATGTGAAAACTATTTCAAGAGTTTATGCCTGATAAAGAAGAGAAGAGCAGGAAGGGTGTGAGGGATGGTGAAAAGCTAGTGGAATAAATGGATTGCTGGAGATGGTGATACCAAAGGATTTTTGGAATAGGGAACACTAGATGCAGTCCTCTGGAAGCTTAGAAAGTAAAGATTCCCAAGTGTAATACTTAAAGCTGAGCTTATGTCAGAATCTAGGGTAAGACCATAGAACCAAGTGGTGGAGGCAGTGTGGAAGACAAGATCTCCAGAGTCAAAGTGTTCAGTGAATTAGTAGGCCAAAGTGGTGAGAGAATCATTTTTCAGTGGATACTTGAAGTACCAGAAATTATGACAAGGGTCATATCAAAGAGAGTGACAGTAAGGTAAGAGCTAAAATCTTTGGGGAATGAGGGGGCATTGCTCTCACTTGGTAGCTCTTTATTCTCTTGTTTTCACAGAGACCATTTCCGCTTTAGACATTTCACAAGGCAACAGTGTGAATTTTCTGTACTTAATTCAAGATACTTTCATGTGTAACCAAATATTAAGTTTCCTTTTTGCCCATTTTATGCTAGCTATTAGTGATTCACTAGTCTCTAAGGCTAATTGTGTCATCATTGCTTTTTTTTTTTACACTTAAAGATAGAACATCCAGTCATTGTTTGGGGAGAGGCAATTTTTCTTCTTGAAAGAATATACCTCTTAGCTACAGGATCGGTCCAGCAGTGGTAATAGAATTACTCTCCATGGAGAATACATTTTGTTTCTCCTGCTCTCACTTTTAACATTAGGCTTAATCTGAAAGCAAAATCAGCAATCCTAAAGCAAAAAGAAAATAATTATGTTTCTGAAAACAGAGAGTCAGAGAAATTACCAGCGTGCTGAATATGTATTTCAATCTCCCAGGTAACACGTTTATTGTGGTGGTGGTTTGTTTGTGTTTTCCCCTTGGGTATGGCAATATGTTATAGGAAAAATGCAGCATGTTGATAAAAATCCTATTAAATATTTCAAAAGGTGAAACTACCTGAAGCCCTTAATCCACTGCATCAAAATGGTAAATGATTCCCAGTGATAGAGTTCTCTGTCTTCCAAGTTCACAACTGACTGATGGATATTTTCAGACCATCCCTGAAATGACAGTGTGTTTGAACAATGTGAATACTTGAGGTGTGCAGTACAAATGTTCATCTTTCTATGTCTGAGATAGCAGAGGCTTTGAGCTGAGACCTGGTGTGATTTACTGCCTTGCTCCATATCAATCACTAAACATGCAAATTGTCTCCATTCCAATGAGAGCCACGGCAGATTCATTGAGACCAAATGGCTCTCTGTCACTTGAAGGGAGTTCTTCTCTCCCACCTCCAGTCCTTTACCCAGACTATTTCATGTGAGCAAACCAATTTCTGTTACCTCAATTTTCTCATCTCTTTAAATTCTTGTTGTCTCTTCCAGCTTGTCTTCCCAGATTAATTTATACTCCCACTCCACTGCATCCTCCTGACCAGTCTTAGACACTGCTATGTGTATATCAAGTCGAACGTTTGTCAGCATATATGAAGTTTGTTTTATTCATTAGGTGATAGTGAATAATTCATTTGTTGATTAGTAGCTCCAGGCACGAAGGTGTTTTAAAGCATTTTAAAAATGGTTAAGGGTATAGTTCATCCCTCAGGACACTTACTATCCAGTTGGCAAGCTAATGAGAACTCTTTTTGTCTCTCCTGCACTTTTTAGCCAGATGTCCATATTACATGATGGTCCACATTGAGGTTCCTTGCTTTCTCCTCCCAGATTTGTCTTCCTCTTTGTCTCCTAAGTATGAGGAAAACATTGAGCTACTCTTCTTCTTCATGATGGAAGGGGCCTGATCCAGAGATGGTGGTCATGGCAGTCAGGGGAAGGACAGAAGGGAAGTCTGAAATTTCTCCCTTTTGTGTGCGTTCATCAGTAATCCTGGAGTATCCTAACACAGCCCCTACTTTTCTCTACCTCTTGGTACTCTTCTTATCATTTCAGCCCTGGCAGTAGTTTTGTCTCCTCCATCTAGCCCTTCCTTCCGCTCTTGGCTGCCTCACTCCCCCACACCCTTTCCCATGACTGCTCTTGGGTTTCCACAGAGCTCCTACCCCTATCCTATGCATATGTATTAAATATTTATTGAAAGTTTTTAATACATTCAGGTCTGTGATAAGAACTGAAAGATGAAACAGATATCCTTTTAATTTGAGGCTCTTCTCCATTTTTCTTTTTCTTGACAACTGGTTAAACTAAATCTGAGTTGGGGGTCATGGGGTATCTCATTTCTCTTTCAGTTCCATTGTTCTGAATACAAAAGGCTAGAGGACCGTGTATCCATTTGCCTGTTTGATTCGCAGTTGTTTTCCAGTAGTGCTGACTCTCTCTCAGTGCATATACTTTTCTTAGGTCCTTTGAGCACAGCCTACTATAATCATCTGTGAGAAAGCTCTTTGGGAACCAATTCGTGAGCAGTGGAATCAAAACTTCACTTCTGTCTTACAATTTCCTCTATAATGGGGCTAATTATAGTGCCTCCCTTATGGAGTTGTTGTAAGGATTAACAGAGTCATTACACATTAAGCACCTAACATACAGGAAACACTCAGTAAATATTATTATTCATATGGCATTCTTCAGTAGTCAAAATATAACACCACACAGTTTGCATCCAGTACGTTTCTTTTATCAAAGCCTCTAATCAAATAAGAGTATGCTTTCTATTTATTTTTTAGCATTTTGCTTTTAATGGTGCTTGAGCTATTTTTCAGCCTTAAGTCGAAGACAAATGGAGGCACCAGTACATTAAATTGTGCACCCTTTCCCTATTGCTTTTTAGCCAGATGTCCATATTACATGATGGTCCACATTGAGGTTCCTTGCTTTCTCCTCCCAGATTTGTCTTCCTCTTTGTCTCCTAAGTATGAGGAAAACATTGAGCTACTCTTCTTCTTCATGATGGAAGGGGCCTGATCCAGAGATGGTGGTCATGGCAGTCAGGGAAGGACAGAAGGGAAGTCTGAAATTTCTCCCTTTTGTGTGCGTTCATCAGTAATCCTGGAGTATCCTAACACAGCCCCTACTTTTCTCTACCTCTTGGTACTCTTCTTATCATTTCAGCCCTGGCAGTAGTTTTGTCTCCTCCATCTAGCCCTTCCTTCCGCTCTTGGCTGCCTCACTCCCCCACACCCTTTCCCATGACTGCTTTTGGGGTTTTCCCACAGAGCTCCTACCCCTATCCTATGCATATGTATTAAATATTTATTGAAAGTTTTTAATACATTCAGGTCTGTGATAAGAACTGAAAGATGAAACAGATATCCTTTTAATTTGAGGCTCTTCTCCATTTTTCTTTTTCTTGACAACTGGTTAAACTAAATCTGAGTTGGGGGTCATGGGGTATCTCATTTCTCTTTCAGTTCCATTGTTCTGAATACAAAAGGCTAGAGGACCGTGTATCCATTTGCCTGTTTGATTCGCAGTTGTTTTCCAGTAGTGCTGACTCTCTCTCAGTGCATATACTTTTCTTAGGTCCTTTGAGCACAGCCTACTATAATCATCTGTGAGAAAGCTCTTTGGGAACCAATTCGTGAGCAGTGGAATCAAAACTTCACTTCTGTCTTACAATTTCCTCTATAATGGGGCTAATTATAGTGCCTCCCTTATGGAGTTGTTGTAAGGATTAACAGAGTCATTACACATTAAGCACCTAACATACAGG
This sequence comes from Tragulus kanchil, assembly GCA_022376925.1. Classification (NCBI taxonomy): domain Eukaryota; kingdom Metazoa; phylum Chordata; class Mammalia; order Artiodactyla; family Tragulidae; genus Tragulus; species Tragulus kanchil. The sequence continues at coordinate 104,017,662 of JAIOJX010000001.1, read as the reverse complement.
AAACACTCAGTAAATATTATTATTCATATGGCATTCTTCAGTAGTCAAAATATAACACCACACAGTTTGCATCCAGTACGTTTCTTTTATCAAAGCCTCTAATCAAATAAGAGTATGCTTTCTATTTATTTTTTAGCATTTTGCTTTTAATGGTGCTTGAGCTATTTTTCAGCCTTAAGTCGAAGACAAATGGAGGCACCAGTACATTAAATTGTGCACCTTGGCTTGTAAAATCAGTAGTAAAGTACAAAGATCCGACCACAGGGTCAGAGCTTCTGCCACTAAACCTGAATGTCATTGTTTCTTCACTTAGTTACTCTTGTTCTAAGGTTTTAAACATATCAGCATCATTGTTATTTGTAGAACAGTACAGGGACACCTCATTTTATCATGCTTCACTTTATGGCATTTTGCACCTATTGTATGTTTTACAAATGGAAGGTTTTTGGAAGTGCTACATGAGGCATGTCTATTGGCACTATTTTTTCCAAAGACAAATAGTTTTTTTGTGTGTCTCTGTGTCACATTTTGGTAATTCTCACAATATTTCAAACTTCTAAGATTATAATTTCATTTTTTATGGTAATTGATGATCAGTGATCCTTGAAGTTCCTATTGTAATTGTTTCAGAATACCCTGAACCGTACTCATATAAGACGAAGAACTGAATTGATACATGTTGTGTGTGTTCTGACTGCTCCACCAACAAGCCAGTCCTCTGTCTCTCTCCCTTTCCTCAGGCCTGTCTATTCCCTGAGACATAACAATATTGAAATGAGGCCAGTTACTAACCCTACAGTGGCCTCTAAGTGTTCAAATGGAAGAAAAAGTCACACATCTTTCACTTTAAATCAAAAGTCAGAAACTGGGACTTCCCTGGTGGTTTAGCGGTTAAGACTCCTTTGCTTCCAATGCAGGGGCTGTGGGTCCAGTCCTTGGTCAAGGACTAAGATACCATATGCTGTTCGATGAATCCAGAAAATTTTTTTTAAAAGAAGAGGAGGTGTTATTTAAAAACATAATAATAAATAAAAACAGTTCAAATGCCAGGAACTATTAAGCTTAGTGAGAAAGGCATGTTGAAATCTGAGACAGACTGAAAGCAAGGCCTCTTGTGCTAGTTAGCCAAGTTGTGAATGCCAAGGAGAAGTTCTTAAAGAAATGACCAATGCTACTCTAGTGAACACACCAATGATAAGAAAGCAAAATTAAGTATGAGGCATTTTGCTTTTAATGGTGCTTGAGCTATTTTTCAGCCTTAAGTCGAAGACAAATGGAGGCACCAGTACATTAAATTGTGCACCTTGGCTTGTAAAATCAGTAGTAAAGTACAAAGATCCGACCACAGGGTCAGAGCTTCTGCCACTAAACCTGAATGTCATTGTTTCTTCACTTAGTTACTCTTGTTCTAAGGTTTTAAACATATCAGCATCATTGTTATTTGTAGAACAGTACAGGGACACCTCATTTTATCATGCTTCACTTTATGGCATTTTGCACCTATTGTATGTTTTACAAATGGAAGGTTTTTGGAAGTGCTACATGAGGCATGTCTATTGGCACTATTTTTTCCAAAGACAAATAGTTTTTTTGTGTGTCTCTGTGTCACATTTTGGTAATTCTCACAATATTTCAAACTTCTAAGATTATAATTTCATTTTTTATGGTAATTGATGATCAGTGATCCTTGAAGTTCCTATTGTAATTGTTTCAGAATACCCTGAACCGTACTCATATAAGACGAAGAACTGAATTGATACATGTTGTGTGTGTTCTGACTGCTCCACCAACAAGCCAGTCCTCTGTCTCTCTCCCTTTCCTCAGGCCTGTCTATTCCCTGAGACATAACAATATTGAAATGAGGCCAGTTACTAACCCTACAGTGGCCTCTAAGTGTTCAAATGGAAGAAAAAGTCACACATCTTTCACTTTAAATCAAAAGTCAGAAACTGGGACTTCCCTGGTGGTTTAGCGGTTAAGACTCCTTTGCTTCCAATGCAGGGGCTGTGGGTCCAGTCCTTGGTCAAGGACTAAGATACCATATGCTGTTCGATGAATCCAGAAAATTTTTTTTAAAAGAAGAGGAGGTGTTATTTAAAAACATAATAATAAATAAAAACAGTTCAAATGCCAGGAACTATTAAGCTTAGTGAGAAAGGCATGTTGAAATCTGAGACAGACTGAAAGCAAGGCCTCTTGTGCTAGTTAGCCAAGTTGTGAATGCCAAGGAGAAGTTCTTAAAGAAATGACCAATGCTACTCTAGTGAACACACCAATGATAAGAAAGCAAAAAGGCCTTATTACTGATGTGGAGAAAGTTCGAGTGACCTGGATAAAAGATCAAACCAGCCAAAATATTCACTGAGGACAGAGCTGAAACCTGAACAAGTCCATATAGTCAAAGCCATGATTTTCTCAGTAGTCATGGATGGGTGTGAGAACTGCACCATAAAGAGGGCTGAGTGCCAGAGAATTGATGACCTTTAACTGAATGAAGTAGCCAAGTAATATAAGGAGGGATTGAGGATATGTTACAACAATCTGTATGATAAAAATTTCTACTACAGGAGTAGAAACAACTCTGAGATTTCTGGAAATTAGTACATGGAAGTCATAAAAATGTGTCGTCACCCTCAATATTTTATATTAACTACTTGAAAGGGAATAATGATAAAATATTTTTCTTAGAATATTTCATGCCACTAATGAAAGGGTTTTACCTCTATTTGAGACTTAAACCCAGGGCCCAGACCTGATTGAACCCTGCTTGGGACTTGAACCCATGTGGCTGGAGCTTGAATTCCAGCCACAACCCTGGATGGGACTTGAACCCACATAACTGGGGCTTGAACCTAGCCAAAGCCTGGCTTGGGACTCGAACCCACGTGGCTAAGGCTTAACCCCAGCCAAAACCCTGCTTTGACTTGAATCCATGGAGTCAGGACTCAGTCCCGGCCAGAGCCTGTCTGGGACTCAAACCCATGTGGCCGGGACTTAATCCAGCACTCACCCAACGTGTGGACCCACTGAGGCTCAGGTTCTTCATGCCTCAATGCAGAAAGAATTCAGCGAGAAGCAGAGTGATAGACAAGAGAAGGACTTATTAGGATAGGGTACTTGTAAGCAGTGCAAGTAGGCAGGCAGGAAAGCTATGCTCTGCTCTCTACCCCCTGACTGAATGGGTAGCAATATATAGGATGGTAGAAGACCACCCCCCCTCAAGTAGACACAGGTGCAAGACATGCATCGTTAATTCCTTTCTCACCAGCTCCTCCTTCGTCAGCTGTCCATGCCCAGTCAAGCCTGCTTTACTAAACAAAGAGCAGCTCTCCTGAGTTATCATCAACTTACTGGCCTCCCAACCTTTCCTAGGTTTCACCCCTCTACCTATTGCCCCCCACTAGGACTCTACCTGTTCTACTCTATCCCTGTCACTAATAGGACCAAGAACATTTGAGTAGCCCAGAGTTCTAGAACACTGCTGTCCAGTCAAATTTTCTGTTCTGATAGAAGTTTCCTATATCTGCACTGTCTTAAGAGACTCAAGAGTCTTTCAAATTACCCTTAAGATTGTCACCCACAGGATTTCCTAGGTCACTATGTGATCATTCTCAGCCACTGCCACCTACAAAGTAATGCAAGGGCTATATCTAACAACCACCACCAAAACAATAGGAGGATAGATAGTTACAACAATCTGTATGATAAATTTCTACTACAGGAGTAGAAACAACTCTGAGATTTCTGGAAATTAGTACATGGAAGTCATAAAAATGTGTCGTCACCCTCAATATTTTATATTAACTACTTGAAAGGGAATAATGATAAAATATTTTTCTTAGAATATTTCATGCCACTAATGAAAGGGTTTTACCTCTATTTGAGACTTAAACCCAGGGCCCAGACCTGATTGAACCCTGCTTGGGACTTGAACCCATGTGGCTGGAGCTTGAATTCCAGCCACAACCCTGGATGGGACTTGAACCCACATAACTGGGGCTTGAACCTAGCCAAAGCCTGGCTTGGGACTCGAACCCACGTGGCTAAGGCAACCCCCAGCCAAAACCCTGCTTTGACTTGAATCCATGGAGTCAGGACTCAGTCCCGGCCAGAGCCTGTCTGGGACTCAAACCCATGTGGCCGGGACTTAATCCAGCACTCACCCAACGTGTGGACCCACTGAGGCTCAGGTTCTTCATGCCTCAATGCAGAAAGAATTCAGCGAGAAGCAGAGTGATAGACAAGAGAAGGACTTATTAGGATAGGGTACTTGTAAGCAGTGCAAGTAGGCAGGCAGGAAAGCTATGCTCTGCTCTCTACCCCCTGACTGAATGGGTAGCAATATATAGGATGGTAGAAGACCACCCCCCCTCAAGTAGACACAGGTGCAAGACATGCATCGTTAATTCCTTTCTCACCAGCTCCTCCTTCGTCAGCTGTCCATGCCCAGTCAAGCCTGCTTTACTAAACAAAGAGCAGCTCTCCTGAGTTATCATCAACTTACTGGCCTCCCAACCTTTCCTAGGTTTCACCCCTCTACCTATTGCCCCCCACTAGGACTCTACCTGTTCTACTCTATCCCTGTCACTAATAGGACCAAGAACATTTGAGTAGCCCAGAGTTCTAGAACACTGCTGTCCAGTCAAATTTTCTGTTCTGATAGAAGTTTCCTATATCTGCACTGTCTTAAGAGACTCAAGAGTCTTTCAAATTACCCTTAAGATTGTCACCCACGCAGGATTTCCTAGGTCACTATGTGATCATTCTCAGCCACTGCCACCTACAAAGTAATGCAAGGGCTATATCTAACAACCACCACCAAAACAATACAACTCATCAGCCAAGATCAAAGCAAAATTTAAAAGGCAATTTTTATATTTCATTTTTTTTTTTGGAAAGGTGACAAAAATATTTAAAGGTTCTCTTCACTCATTGTTCTTCTTAAAGACCTCTCACCATGCTTCAGGACTCCCTTCTCACTACCCCTCCAAACCATGCCCAACTGATCTCTTCCTATCTTTTGTCCCTCCACCTCTTTCTTCACTGGCCCCCTTATCTCACTTCTTCTCTAGACCTTTTCAGTTCTGCCTCTGTATCCATTATCATATCCAACACATCATCAGTCTCCTGACTAAGAACAGGAAACACAAAACCCTCATCCGTAGAGAGGATGGGGCAGTCTGTAATTGTGCCATAAGAATAAATATTTGCACCGTGTAACTTTGGGTTATATATTAGAATCATTTATAGATGTCACCCTTTTTCTGCCCTCTAGGCAAGATTATTTATAATCTGAATTTCATGAAGCCTCCAGAGTTTTAGAAAAAGCTAATGTTTACTGAATGCTTTGAGTAGTAGCAATATACCCCAAGGCAAGAATAACATCTCAAGGTCTCTTTTGCCTCTTTGATCTAATGAAAAATTGAATAATAGATATGCACACTAGATATGATGCAAACCAATGAACAAAGTAGTTTGTAAGTGTAATTAATTAGCAGAGAGAGAGAGAGAAAGAGATATGCCCTCCAATTTCCCTGAATTGTGAGCTTATCCTTTATATTGCAGGTTTTAATCATTTGGAATTCATCCAGCAAATATCGGTTGAGTCTTGACTGTGTTAGGCACTGTTTTTAAGATACTTTATATGTATTTCTAATAAAAAATACTGTGTGGCCTTTGCACATATATAGAGCCTACAAGTTACAAGAGGCAGACATAAAGCAACAAAACCCATATCATAAATATAAAATTACCATTTGAGATCACTCTAATGGAGGAATGAATGGGATGAAGTGATAAAATATAGCAGAATAAGGATGCTATACAAATAGATGGCTTAGAAACTAAGACCTCCATAAAATATAGAGCACAGACATATGCCGAGGTTTTCTTTCATGTTTTGTAGATTTGACTTTGTCATTTGTCCTTTATATATTAAACAGTGATGGCCATAAGTGGCCTTTGGTAAACCATAGTCTGACTTTCTGAATGGCAGATGTGGAGACTTCAGGTCATTACATGAGAGTGCTGAATAGCAGTCAAAATTTGTTTGAGTGACATTTCCCTTTTTACCTAATGAGTACTAGCAGTGGAATTATTTGCAGTTTTGAAAGTTTTCCATTTATTTTATGAAAAAGAATAAATATCAAAAAATGAAATGCCAACATTGATGAGGATAGTTCCATGAAAATTATACATGCTCCATTAGCCTTAGGTGCATCTAACATTAGACATAAACTGGTAGATAATGGGCTCCATTGGGAAGGAAAATAACATGATCAGAGAGTGCATACCACATGCTAGCCCCACAGCATCCTCGCTGTTGTGCCCAAAAGTTAAGATCTAATTGAGTATATTTAAAATATATGATAAGTCTTATGGAATAAGGACCTGTTTCCTGTCATATGTGCTTATTCAACTTTTGCACATTGGAAGTTTCATTTAAAATTCATTATGTAGACATTACTCAGTATATTTCCTACATTTATTTCCAAAGTGTTATTTCTAATTTATACATGATAAAATGGACATTAAGTAACTTGTAGTTAGGAAATTGCATGAGTAGGATTCACATTCAGGTTGGTGTGACTTCAAAGCTCACATTATTTTTGGGTAGTGAATGACTTATTTTTAAAACTGGATTTAACAGAGAGAGAGAAAGAGATATGCCCTCCAATTTCCCTGAATTGTGAGCTTATCCTTTATATTGCAGGTTTTAATCATTTGGAATTCATCCAGCAAATATCGGTTGAGTCTTGACTGTGTTAGGCACTGTTTTTAAGATACTTTATATGTATTTCTAATAAAAAATACTGTGTGGCCTTTGCACATATATAGAGCCTACAAGTTACAAGAGGCAGACATAAAGCAACAAAACCCATATCATAAATATAAAATTACCATTTGAGATCACTCTAATGGAGGAATGAATGGGATGAAGTGATAAAATATAGCAGAATAAGGATGCTATACAAATAGATGGCTTAGAAACTAAGACCTCCATAAAATATAGAGCACAGACATATGCCGAGGTTTTCTTTCATGTTTTGTAGATTTGACTTTGTCATTTGTCCTTTATATATTAAACAGTGATGGCCATAAGTGGCCTTTGGTAAACCATAGTCTGACTTTCTGAATGGCAGATGTGGAGACTTCAGGTCATTACATGAGAGTGCTGAATAGCAGTCAAAATTTGTTTGAGTGACATTTCCCTTTTTACCTAATGAGTACTAGCAGTGGAATTATTTGCAGTTTTGAAAGTTTTCCATTTATTTTATGAAAAAGAATAAATATCAAAAAATGAAATGCCAACATTGATGAGGATAGTTCCATGAAAATTATACATGCTCCATTAGCCTTAGGTGCATCTAACATTAGACATAAACTGGTAGATAATGGGCTCCATTGGGAAGGAAAATAACATGATCAGAGAGTGCATACCACATGCTAGCCCCACAGCATCCTCGCTGTTGTGCCCAAAAGTTAAGATCTAATTGAGTATATTTAAAATATATGATAAGTCTTATGGAATAAGGACCTGTTTCCTGTCATATGTGCTTATTCAACTTTTGCACATTGGAAGTTTCATTTAAAATTCATTATGTAGACATTACTCAGTATATTTCCTACATTTATTTCCAAAGTGTTATTTCTAATTTATACATGATAAAATGGACATTAAGTAACTTGTAGTTAGGAAATTGCATGAGTAGGATTCACATTCAGGTTGGTGTGACTTCAAAGCTCACATTATTTTTTGGTAGTGAATGACTTATTTTTAAAACTGGATTTAACAGATGGCCAAAAAACACAAGAAACGATGCTCAACCTCGCTTATAATTAGAGAAATGCAAATCAAAACTATCATATCACCTCACACCCATCAGAATGGCCATCATCAACAAATCGAAAGACAGTAAATGCTGGAGAGGGTACAGAGAAAAGGGAACCCTCTTGCATTGCTGGTGGGAATGTAAATTGATACAGCCTCTATGGAAGACAGTTTGGAGATTTCTTAAAAAACTAAAAATAGAAGCACCGTACAACCCAGAAATCCCACTCTTAGGCTTATACCCTGATGAAATCAAAGCTGAAAGAAGCACCTGTACCCCAACGTTCATTGCAGCTCTCTATACAATAGCTAGAACATGGAAGCAACCTAGATGTCCATTGACGAATGAATACAGAAGCTCTGGTACATATATACAATGGAATACTACTCAGCTGTTAAGTGCAGAAGACTCAGTCCTAATGAGGTGGCTGGATCTAGAACCAATCATCAAAAGTGAAGTAAGTCAAAAAGAGAAAGACAAGTACAATACACTAACACATATATATGGAATCTAGTAGGATGGTAATGGTAACACATGCAGTGAAGTGATGGAGAAACAGACATGGTCAGTGGACATATGGACATTGTGGGGAAGGAACAGTGGGTGGGAGGCGTAAAGGAAGTAGCATGAAAGCCTGTAGTATCATATGTGAAGAAAATAGTTACAGTCATTGCTCTGTGAGAAAAGGAGATCCTTCAGGGGTGCTGTGTGATGGTCGGGAGGGCTGGGATGGGGGGGATATATATATGACTAATCTGGGAACATACATATCTGTAAACAACAAAACTCTGTAAAAGTAAAAAGTAAAATAAAAGTTTACAAAAAAAGTGTATTTATCATAGATTTTAGTTGAATCCTCACAAAACTGTTTTATTCCTTCACTGATGTAAGAAGGAATAAAGAATGAAATTGCAGCAGACAAAGGAGTAGTTGAAATATGCTCCTTTTCCTGCTCTTGTCAAGGATAAGAATTTTAGATTCTGTTTTCCTTTTGAAACCTAATTTAGTTTCCTGCACAGAAAAGACATCAATTTATTGTTAGAAATTTGCTAGTTTTCTTTTCTTTTGCTAATTCCAAAGGGAGGATTATTTTCTTAGGATTAGGAGCAGTCAGTTGGTATTAGGAAGTTGGGAAGTAAAATGAAACATTCTATTAAAGGCTTAGTGATTTGAATTTATCAAACGAAGAGCCATTCTTTTTTTTTTTTTTTAACATTTATTTATTTATTTACTTTGGCGGGGGTGGGGAGGGAGGGAGATGGGTGGGCCACTTCCACTGGTCTTTCATTTGTCTAGTTTCATCCATCTTTGTCCTTTGGCCCGTGTGGGCCTCCCATTGCGGTGGCATCTATCGTCGCAGAGCCCCGGCTCTGGGCGCGTGCGCCCCAGAGCTCCGGCTCCGGCTTGGTAATTAGACACATCAGTCCAGCCGCTCCGCGGCACGTGGGGTCCTCCCAGGCCAGGGATCGAACCGGCGCCCGTTGCACTGCAAGGCGGTGTCCTTACCCACTGGACCACCAGGGAAGCCCAAGAGCCATTCTTTAATGCATTTGTACCTTGATGTATATGCAGAGTTGTTTCAACTTTTAGATCTTATCTTCGAATGCTTAATTATATCATAAGAAACATTGACTTATTCATATTTTAGGATTTATCTTTTCCTCATCCAAGATGTACATATGTTGAAAGAGTATCCCTTGTGAGTGTTCAGTTTTGAAATATTGCCTATGGTCAATTCTCCACCATTAGGGAAGGTGCAGGTTTTGCTAAAAGTCTGAAATCAGTCTACATAGGAAAGTTGTTTTAGATAATGTTTCAGAGGTTCCTTGGTTTAATATAGCAGCAAAGTCCATTTATATAGTAGTCTTCTTTGCAGAAACATGGACCTATCAGAGACTTGTGCTCCTGTGTTGTGTGGGAAAATTATACTGGCTGATTTCAGGAGAAGTTACCGTGGGAACACATTTTATTTAGCACAGTTTTGCTGCCGAAGCCAGAAAACTGGATGCTTTGTTCTTCTGAAGTCTCAAAAATAAAAATTCATGAAATCTGACATCCCACCTGCTCCTAGCTGGTCTAAATGCTGTGGCAAACTTTCGATGTAAGAAGGAATAAAGAATGAAATTGCAGCAGACAAAGGAGTAGTTGAAATATGCTCCTTTTCCTGCTCTTGTCAAGGATAAGAATTTTAGATTCTGTTTTCCTTTTGAAACCTAATTTAGTTTCCTGCACAGAAAAGACATCAATTTATTGTTAGAAATTTGCTAGTTTTCTTTTCTTTTGCTAATTCCAAAGGGAGGATTATTTTCTTAGGATTAGGAGCAGTCAGTTGGTATTAGGAAGTTGGGAAGTAAAATGAAACATTCTATTAAAGGCTTAGTGATTTGAATTTATCAAACGAAGAGCCATTCTTTTTTTTTTTTTTTAACATTTATTTATTTATTTACTTTGGCGGGGGTGGGGAGGGAGGGAGATGGGTGGGCCACTTCCACTGGTCTTTCATTTGTCTAGTTTCATCCATCTTTGTCCTTTGGCCCGTGTGGGCCTCCCATCGTGGTGGCATCTGTTGTCGCAGAGCACTGGCTCTGGGCGCATGCGCTCCAGAGCTCCAGCTTGGTAATTGGACACATCGGTCCAACCGCTCTGCGGCACGTGGGATCTTCCCAGGCCAGGGATCGAACCGGCGCCCGTTGCACTGCAAGGCGGTGTCCTTACCCACTGGACCACCAGGGAAGCCCAAGAGCCATTCTTTAATGCATTTGTACCTTGATGTATATGCAGAGTTGTTTCAACTTTTAGATCTTATCTTCGAATGCTTAATTATATCATAAGAAACATTGACTTATTCATATTTTAGGATTTATCTTTTCCTCATCCAAGATGTACATATGTTGAAAGAGTATCCCTTGTGAGTGTTCAGTTTTGAAATATTGCCTATGGTCAATTCTCCACCATTAGGGAAGGTGCAGGTTTTGCTAAAAGTCTGAAATCAGTCTACATAGGAAAGTTGTTTTAGATAATGTTTCAGAGGTTCCTTGGTTTAATATAGCAGCAAAGTCCATTTATATAGTAGTCTTCTTTGCAGAAACATGGACCTATCAGAGACTTGTGCTCCTGTGTTGTGTGGGAAAATTATACTGGCTGATTTCAGGAGAAGTTACCGTGGGAACACATTTTATTTAGCACAGTTTTGCTGCCGAAGCCAGAAAACTGGATGCTTTGTTCTTCTGAAGTCTCAAAAATAAAAATTCATGAAATCTGACATCCCACCTGCTCCCCTAGCTGGTCTAAATGCTGTGGCAAACTTTTCTTGAGGTTGAAATAATTTGAAAAGAAAGTCGGTACACATACACATTCAGACACACACATAGACGTATATTAATTTCTTTACTTGAACAATGCTTTGGAATCCTAATTACTAAACTCATATACTGCTTCTTCCCAGGGACTAGAGAATATTATTATCAAGATATTATGCCACACATATCCCCACCAGCTGCCTTGCCTCTCTGTTTTTGGTGGCTGGTTGCATTAATATAGAGAAGCCCAAGTCTGACATAGAAGGGATATTTTGACTAATGGTGGTTTTTAATCTTGAAAATTTTTACCAAATGTATGCATTGACTTTGTCATTTATTAGAATAAGTGTGCTGAATGCCCTCTGTGTGTGCCTCAGGACAAGTGGTCTAATCAAGTTCAACTGTTCTATGTCTATTTGGCTTGGCTTAATTAAAATTCAGCCCTGCTTTTGAGCAAGCCGCAGTGGTTTGGCAGACCTTCAAAGGGCTATACTGCAGCAGACAATAAAAGTGATAAAGGCACACAATAACAATCAATACAATGCAAATACCCCTGTTACTTACAAATCAAGTAGAAAGTGGTTCCTTGAAGCAATCTCATCTGCTTCTGGTGATAAAAATAAAATTTTGGAAGCACTTTATTTCTACGTTTGCCTACTCTCCTTGTCAATTGACTGCATTTTTTTTTTTTTTTTGCGGGGGTGGGGGGTGGGCTACTAATGAAGCCAAAGAGAATGATAGTAGGATAAATCAGCACAGTGTAAGTCCTTTTAAAAATTTTACAGCTCGTATTTCATTTGTTCTTTACCCTGGTTTTGGGGGAAAATTAAAAACTGCCCCTCAAGGAGATTTTGCCATCTGGCCACTGTCCCCACATATAGCTCCTTCAGGACCTCCTGCAGAGCTGGAAGATGTCTGGGGAAAATTATACTGGCTGATTTCAGGAGAAGTTACCGTGGGAACACATTTTATTTAGCACAGTTTTGCTGCCGAAGCCAGAAAACTGGATGCTTTGTTCTTCTGAAGTCTCAAAATAAAAATTCATGAAATCTGACATCCCACCTGCTCCTAGCTGGTCTAAATGCTGTGGCAAACTTTTCTTGAGGTTGAAATAATTTGAAAAGAAAGTCGGTACACATACACATTCAGACACACACATAGACGTATATTAATTTCTTTACTTGAACAATGCTTTGGAATCCTAATTACTAAACTCATATACTGCTTCTTCCCAGGGACTAGAGAATATTATTATCAAGATATTATGCCAAAATATCCCCACCAGCTGCCTTGCCTCTCTGTTTTTGGTGGCTGGTTGCATTAATATAGAGAAGCCCAAGTCTGACATAGAAGGGATATTTTGACTAATGGTGGTTTTTAATCTTGAAAATTTTTACCAAATGTATGCATTGACTTTGTCATTTATTAGAATAAGTGTGCTGAATGCCCTCTGTGTGTGCCTCAGGACAAGTGGTCTAATCAAGTTCAACTGTTCTATGTCTATTTGGCTTGGCTTAATTAAAATTCAGCCCTGCTTTTGAGCAAGCCGCAGTGGTTTGGCAGACCTTCAAAGGGCTATACTGCAGCAGACAATAAAAGTGATAAAGGCACACAATAACAATCAATACAATGCAAATACCCCTGTTACTTACAAATCAAGTAGAAAGTGGTTCCTTGAAGCAATCTCATCTGCTTCTGGTGATAAAAATAAAATTTTGGAAGCACTTTATTTCTACGTTTGCCTACTCTCCTTGTCAATTGACTGCATTTTTTTTTTTTTTTTTGCGGGGGTGGGGGGTGGGCTACTAATGAAGCCAAAGAGAATGATAGTAGGATAAATCAGCACAGTGTAAGTCCTTTTAAAAATTTTACAGCTCGTATTTCATTTGTTCTACATGTGGATTAAAAACTGCATCAAGAGATTTTACCCTCCTGAGGAAGAGAGCCCTAATTCACCTTCCATTCATTTGTGATCATTGGTGGGGCTTATATCCTTGGTGATCATCCTTTTTTATTCAGTCCACTGTTTTTGGCTGACTGCCCTGGTCCCAGATTTTCTCACGAACTGCCATCTGGCATTTTCACTGTCCCCCACATATAGCTCCTTCAGGACCTCCTGCAAGCAGGCTGGAGAATTTCACAGCTTGGGGGCATAGGAGTATACGTAAGGTTGCAGCCACTTCAGGATGGATTTCTCACCTACAACCTATGTATCCGTCATTGCTAGATGTTAAGTGGAAAGAGCTGCTTTTGTGCTGAGGATCTGGTGACCTGGGAGGAAGACCCAGAATACCTGTGGTTAGCTGTGTTTTTCACTAACCTGCATCTGAAGAATTGAGGTTGAAAAAGCCAGATCTGTATACTTCCCAGGTTCATCTTGGAGCATTACCGTGGAGAAATTCATATGGAAAATGCTTTGAAAAATCCAAAGAGAGATTATTACTACTCTTACCACACAAGTGATGATAGAGTTTGAAATTTATCAGTGAATGCTATTATTGTCCAGTTGGGCTGCATATGTAAATATCACTTCACATTGTAACAGATAGAAGATAAAGTTTCACAAGCTATTAGAAATGTATACACAGGGACATGATTGTTTAAGATACCTGAGAGTATTTTGTTATTGTTTTCACTCCATTGAAACACTGTCTCTTCTGTTTGTATTCTTTAGGTTTGTTGTTTAGCTTCCAGGTTTTATTTGAGCAATGAGATAATTCTTATAAAAGACATGGTTCACCGTTGTCTTAGCTGTATCACTGACTTCTACAGCTGAAAGAGAGATATGCTGGGATAGAGCCATCACAACTGTTCACAGGATTCTGGCCAGTGGAATTGCTGGTTGCAAGGCCAGGATTTTGTGAACTGTTTCTATGGCTCCATCTCAGTACATCTCTTATCAGCTGTAATGGAAGCCATGTGCTTTTCACTTTCTGTTCTGTCCATTCATTGCTCTCTTAAATTACCTAAAAGTTTCTTTTTGTTGTTGTTGTTCTATTAAGATAGCAAATGGCAAAAAGTAAATTTCAAAATGTTATTTCATTGTTACTATAAGAACAACTACCTTAACACACTGAAAAAAATCTTAATTTACATTTGAGAAGTCAGATCAGATGTTAATTTGTATTCAGGATACCACATTAAGATAAGTTAATAGACTTTGTAAAAGTCTTATACCTGTAGTGTTATACTAATACATATACAAGGGTCAATGAAATTTCTGCTGTAGGGTATTGACTGTGACATTTCAATTTTGTATCAAACAATTATATAGATTCTAAATGTCTATAAGACAAAGTTGCAAACACAGCTAATATCATTTCTGTTCTTAGGTAATTTAATCAGCAACTCCATGTGAACAGAGAATATAGAATAGTCAATGTTTATTCCTCCTTGAAATTTCCATCATTTCTTTGTGTAGTCAATATTTGGAGAAAAAAAATGTATGCTTGTAAAAACAGATTTTCATAAAACATGTAATGAGTATATTGCTGAGCTTTATTCTAATATAGTTTATGGTAGAAAGATTATTTCTAGGTAGTTATGTTAGAGTTATGACAAAAAACAATGACTGTCAGGTAAAATAAATCAAGTGTGCAATATTTTCAAGACACTCAGTGATTTGGTAAATTTTTGTATCTTAACAAGCAGATGTCTTCTCTGGTATTTTTCCTTATGCTCTGAATTATAATGTATTAAACCTGCCTCAGAACAACCTAAAAAAGGTAGAAATCTCATAAAGTTATTTACGAAAGTCAAACAAATAAAAATGTGATAGCAGCCACCAAGTTGGTACCCCTGTTCTCCCTTTGATCGGTTTTATTCTTGAATGGACATATCCTTAATCTGCTTTGGGCATTATATTGAAACTTCATGAGTCTTTGTTTCAGTCTGTCCCTTTTTTGAGCCAAATCCCCTAGTTTCCCTTTCAGATTGTATCTGGAATTAGCTTACATTGTTGTATTAGATCTCAGAAGTTTCCTAAAGCTAAATGAAAGATCATAGCATTGGTAAGTAAAGTTTCATAGATCTGGAGAGGAGATAGCCGCATCAAATGTGAATTAATCTAAAATCCTTTGACATACTGAATAGTTTTCTATATCTGGGAAACAGACAAGTATTCACTTTTTCTCTTCTGACTGTTATCTCAAGCTTAGGTTTCCTAGTATTTTCCCCCTCTCTTGCTCACTGTTGACTCATGTCTACGAGTGAGACTGTAGATACATGCCATGCAGTTGCTAGAGGAGAAACAGGATAGGTGGAATCTGAGGCCAGCCACCTTGCTGGTGAACATTCATTAAATGAGGAGAGAGTTCTCAAACTTTTGAAGCTCTTGATAGAGGCCATGTTTTAGTGTTTGTAGTTTTAACATTTTTCTGAGGAAGCTAGGTAAAAAGTAAGAGTATATGTTGCATGCTCTCACAGATAGACACATGCGCACATACAGCAGAACATTCCATATACAGAGTTCACCCATGAAACCAGGACAGACCGTTGGACATCTCTGAGTAAAACATTGAAATGTCATATTTGAGCACTTTTGTGTGATTCTCCCAGTGATAATCATGTGTATATGTAGGATGATTTTATTTTGAACTATTTTCCTATCATGTCCATGGGGGCTTTTGGAATAGGGATTTTTCCTCTGTAATTCCAAACACCTGAGTTCAATCAGGTATGAAACGCATAACTCTGACTTTTCATGCAAACCATAATTTGTAAAAAGAAATGGTGAAATCAGTGTGTGTAGACATACGCACCCTCACATACAAATGCTTTGATGATGGTTTGTTCTTAGAAATCAGAAATAGTTTGTTGTTATATCAATCAACATTTGACTCTGATTCTGCACTAAATGTAACTCTTAGGTCTTACTTTTAAAATGTTATGGATGTCTTTTATTTTTGATTTTTATTGAAGCATAGTTGATTTTCAATATTATATCAGTTTAAATGTACAACAGCAATTCAGTATTTTGATAGATTATACTTCATTTAAATTTATTATGAAATAATGACTGTATCTCTCTGTGTGACATATCCTTGTTGCTCATCTGTTTTATACATACTGGTTTGTATCACCTAATCCCATGTCATCATGGGAGTCTTTTAAAGAAATGAACTGCAGTCAAAGTGAAAACCAGATTCTGCTATGTGTGTGTGTGTGTCTATGTGTGTGTATTTAGCTGCAGAGCATGCACAAAATACTCTTTTTACCCAGCTTCCTCAAAAAAATCTTAAAACCATTAACATTAAAACATGACTATCAAGAGCTTCAAAAGTTGTGTGAACCCTCTGCACATCAGATAATAAGATGAACAGACACAATTACTGGCCTTATAGGCCTACATTTGAATTTCTTGCTATAAAAGTTAGTGCTCTTTCAAAAAAATTGGTTGAATTCTGGCTTTAATGTTTACTGACTGGATGATTTTGAAGTTGAGTATTTTTAATGAAAACTAAGGTTTAAATAGAGCTTAAAACTTGGTATTCTTTGATGGAGCTGGGAAATGAGATCAAACTTATCTTACCCTTAAGTTAATAAATTTTCCATTTTTCTAGATTAGATAATAAGTGTATAAGAAATCAATGAAAACTGCAAAGTTTTATAGAAATTACAATTGTTATTTGATTTAATTTTAAGATATTTATGTATATAATCAAATATTTATTGAATAATATTTGGAAAGCCTAGCTTGAAATCTTGTAGATATTGACAGAAATAAAACAAGATAGCACTTATCTGATCATGATCTAGTGTGGAAATAGAGACAGCATAAAGATATACCTAGGAAAATATCAAGACATGAGAAGTACTGTTGGTTAAAATCAATCAGGGAAACTACTTTAGACTAGTTGATCAGGAAGTTTTTCCCAAATGGACTTGAATGATTAAAAGAGCCATCAGTGCCAAGATGTGGACAAGAATGCTTGAGACAGTGGGAAAAGAATCAGTGCAGAGACCCTGAGGTTGGAATGAGCTTGACATTTCAATGACCTAACAAAGTCAAATGTGATGAGAGCAGCCTCTACATCTGATTAGTTGAATATCATATTCTTGTTAATGTCCTTGACTTGAAAATTATACTTTGATTAAGTAAGACTTTAGTGTTTAGGGAAATTGGGTGAAAAGTATGCAGCAGAATCTCTTTGTCCTTTATTTGAAATTTATCTGTAAGTCCAAAAATATTAGCAAATGAAAGTCTAAAAAGTAACTAAAAGGAACTAGAGTGACTGTAAAGGCAAAGAGAAAGGTTTTAAGCAGTGGAAGCAATGGAATGCTGGGATCTAGTCTGTTTTAGGAAACATAGTTTGGAAGAGAGAAGTCATGTTCCTGGAAAGACCAACAGAAGGACTGTTACCATTGTCCAGAGAAAAAATAGTGGTGCCAAGGTCATTCATGATAGTGGTTGTCTTAAGAACTATGGGCAAAAGTTTGAATTGACAGGGCTTGCTGATGGATTGATTATGAGAGACAAGTGACGGAAATAGATTGACTGTGACTTAAGTTTCAGGCCTGAGCCACTGGATTGATGCCAGTAGTATTTATTGAGAAGGCAAAGACTGAAGTGAGAGGCTGACAAATAATGATGCTTGATTAATTTTATAAGTAAATTATTAAAGCAAATCTAAACAGACAATTTGCAATATTTTTATGAGTGTTTGTGATTAGTAGCTTTAGTGACAAATTTAGTTTGACGAATGCCATATTGGCTATTAATAAATTAATTCACTTGGGTAATCTCATAGTTATCCTGAGATTTTTTTTATTGCATTTTTGAAACATGAAACTGAAATAATGTTAAAGAAAATGATATTAACTGATATTCTTAATTTGCTCTTGTGAATTTTTCTATTTGTGTGTAGTTTGTCAATTTGCACAACAGATATTAATGGAGTGACTGCTTTGCACCAAGTGCTGTTCTGATCACTGGGGATACACCAGTGAAAAAAACAGACCAAAATTTCTGCCTTAGTGGGTTTTGCATTCTAACATGGTCTAGTAGAAGTGCCAAGATGTGGACAAGAATGCTTGAGACAGTGGGAAAAGAATCAGTGCAGAGACCCTGAGGTTGGAATGAGCTTGACATTTCAATGACCTAACAAAGTCAAATGTGATGAGAGCAGCCTCTACATCTGATTAGTTGAATATCATATTCTTGTTAATGTCCTTGACTTGAAAATTATACTTTGATTAAGTAAGACTTTAGTGTTTAGGGAAATTGGGTGAAAAGTATGCAGCAGAATCTCTTTGTCCTTTATTTGAAATTTATCTGTAAGTCCAAAAATATTAGCAAATGAAAGTCTAAAAAGTAACTAAAAGGAACTAGAGTGACTGTAAAGGCAAAGAGAAAGGTTTTAAGCAGTGGAAGCAATGGAATGCTGGGATCTAGTCTGTTTTAGGAAACATAGTTTGGAAGAGAGAAGTCATGTTCCTGGAAAGACCAACAGAAGGACTGTTACCATTGTCCAGAGAAAAAATAGTGGTGCCAAGGTCATTCATGATAGTGGTTGTCTTAAGAACTATGGGCAAAAGTTTGAATTGACAGGGCTTGCTGATGGATTGATTATGAGAGACAAGTGACGGAAATAGATTGACTGTGACTTAAGTTTCAGGCCTGAGCCACTGGATTGATGCCAGTAGTATTTATTGAGAAGGCAAAGACTGAAGTGAGAGGCTGACAAATAATGATGCTTGATTAATTTTATAAGTAAATTATTAAAGCAAATCTAAACAGACAATTTGCAATATTTTTATGAGTGTTTGTGATTAGTAGCTTTAGTGACAAATTTAGTTTGACGAATGCCATATTGGCTATTAATAAATTAATTCACTTGGGTAATCTCATAGTTATCCTGAGATTTTTTTTATTGCATTTTTGAAACATGAAACTGAAATAATGTTAAAGAAAATGATATTAACTGATATTCTTAATTTGCTCTTGTGAATTTTTCTATTTGTGTGTAGTTTGTCAATTTGCACAACAGATATTAATGGAGTGACTGCTTTGCACCAAGTGCTGTTCTGATCACTGGGGATACACCAGTGAAAAAAACAGACCAAAATTTCTGCCTTAGTGGGTTTTGCATTCTAACATGGTCTAGTAGAAGTGAACTAGGCAATTTAAGAGAAATAACTTAAATGTATGGCCTATAGGTAAAATAAATACTTAAGACATTAAGCAAAGGATTCTTTTTTTTAAAAAAAAAATTGTATTTTACTTTTTACTTTTACTGAGTTTTGCTGTTTGATTCTTAAGTCATAAAATATAGAGACAGAAAGGAACCAGAGAAGAATTGGTCAAGTGAAGGGAAGAAGAGATTGGGATCTAGAGAGGTCTATTTTAAAATAAGGTTGGTTCAGTTGTGTCCCAGTCTTTGTGACCCCATGAATTATAGACCACCAGGCTCCTCTGTTCATGGGATTCTCCAGGCAAGAATACTGGAGTGGGCATCTGTTCCCTTCTCCAAGGGGATTGTTCCAAGCCAGCGATCGAGCCCAGGTCTCCTGCATTGCAGGTGGGTTTCTTTACCATCTAAGCCACCAGGGAAGCCCAAGAATACTTCAGTGGGGATCCCTTATTCCTTATCCCTTGACCAGGGGATCTTCCTGACCCGAGAATCAAACCAGGGTCTCCTGCATTGCAGGCAGGTTCCTTACCAGCTGAGCTACCAGGGAAGTTCTGATAGGAAAGATCCTGTTTAGGAATTGAGGAAGGGAGCTCTGAGGTGGATCCCTGGTAAAGGATCTGCCTGCCACTGCAGGAGACACAGGAGACGTGAGTTAAGTCCCTGGGTGAGAAAGATCCCCTGGATAGGAAATGGCAACTCACTCTAGTATTGTTGCCTAGGAAATCCCATGGGCAGAGGAGCCTGGTGAACTACAGTCATAGGGCCACACAGAGTCAGATACGACTGAGTGACTGCACAAGCATGCAATTTGAGGGGAACTGTTGCAAGAGCATTCCAGACAGAAGAATGAATAAATGCAAAGTCCTATCAGTGGTGGGCAGGGTGAGCTATGTGCAGAGTTGTTAAGGGATAGATAAGTGTGGGAACAGGCAGATATATCTGTCACTGTGAGGGCTTTGCTTTTAATTCTACATGAGATAAAAAACTTTGAGCAGAAGGTGACATAATTTGTCTGAGTTATCACTGGGGATACACCAGTGAAAAAAACAGACCAAAATTTCTGCCTTAGTGGGTTTTGCATTCTAACATGGTCTAGTAGAAGTGAACTAGGCAATTTAAGAGAAATAACTTAAATGTATGGCCTATAGGTAAAATAAATACTTAAGACATTAAGCAAAGGATTCTTTTTAAAAAAAATTGTATTTTACTTTTTACTTTTACTGAGTTTTGCTGTTTGATTCTTAAGTCATAAAATATAGAGACAGAAAGGAACCAGAGAAGAATTGGTCAAGTGAAGGGAAGAAGAGATTGGGATCTAGAGAGGTCTATTTTAAAATAAGGTTGGTTCAGTTGTGTCCCAGTCTTTGTGACCCCATGAATTATAGACCACCAGGCTCCTCTGTTCATGGGATTCTCCAGGCAAGAATACTGGAGTGGGCATCTGTTCCCTTCTCCAAGGGGATTGTTCCAAGCCAGCGATCGAGCCCAGGTCTCCTGCATTGCAGGTGGGTTTCTTTACCATCTAAGCCACCAGGGAAGCCCAAGAATACTTCAGTGGGGATCCCTTATTCCTTATCCCTTGACCAGGGGATCTTCCTGACCCGAGAATCAAACCAGGGTCTCCTGCATTGCAGGCAGGTTCCTTACCAGCTGAGCTACCAGGGAAGTTCTGATAGGAAAGATCCTGTTTAGGAATTGAGGAAGGGAGCTCTGAGGTGGATCCCTGGTAAAGGATCTGCCTGCCACTGCAGGAGACACAGGAGACGTGAGTTAAGTCCCTGGGTGAGAAAGATCCCCTGGATAGGAAATGGCAACTCACTCTAGTATTGTTGCCTAGGAAATCCCATGGGCAGAGGAGCCTGGTGAACTACAGTCATAGGGCCACACAGAGTCAGATACGACTGAGTGACTGCACAAGCATGCAATTTGAGGGGAACTGTTGCAAGAGCATTCCAGACAGAAGAATGAATAAATGCAAAGTCCTATCAGTGGTGGGCAGGGTGAGCTATGTGCAGAGTTGTTAAGGGATAGATAAGTGTGGGAACAGGCAGATATATCTGTCACTGTGAGGGCTTTGCTTTTAATTCTACATGAGATAAAAAACTTTGAGCAGAAGGTGACATAATTTGTCTGAGTTAAAAGTAACATTCTAGATCAGAGTGGGCATAGCCTGAAGCAGACACTAATTTGTTACAGGAATATTTTACTAATTTAGGTAAGAGAAAATATTACCTAAAGTTGAATGGTGTTCCTGGAGCATAGTGAGAATTTGGTAGATTAGAGATCTATTTTGTACGTAGACCTAGTAGGATTTGCTGATAGGTTAGATATAGGGTGTAAATGAAAGAAATTTCCAAGATGACCTTAAATGATTGACCTGAACAACCAAATGGATGGCTTTGACACTTTTGTGTATGCAGATGACAGAAAGGGTTGGTCTGGATTGTGGGCGTGGTCAGGAAGTCATTTAGGACCTGATAAATTTGATATGCCCATTAGATTCCCAAGTAGAGATGTCAGTGGGAAACAGGATATAAGAAATCAGAGTTCGAGTGAGGAGACCGGATCTCTTAGTTGCAAATATTGCTGTTCTGAATTAGTACTTATGTTTCAAGTAGTTTTTGTTTTTGATGTTTTGCCAAGAGTGTAATGTACAAGAATAAGGTCTTGTTCGGTTTAAATGCATTGAGGATTGTTTTCCTCCATTCTTAGGAGAATTTGGTTCAGAATGATTTGACTTTAATAAAGAATCTGGAAGATCAAACACAGCTTAATTACATTAACATTATTAAAAGAATGGGGACTTAAGCATGTGGTAAATTTAATTAAAATATTGCTCCCTTATAGGAGAATGATCATAGTAGGGGACTTTTCTTCTTTCTAAAAGCAAATTGTATGTCTTTCACAGCACGTAGTTTTACAGAATGTGGACGACTATACATAATGAGATCACTTCTACTTCATGTTATTATGGGATAGAGAAAGGAAATGCATAGAGTCATGTCATACTAGCTTGGGTGATCTTTGAAGCCTTTGATTGGAATTGTTTGTTAAATGTCCTCTGTTTTCCCGTCAGATGTATGGAGGCAATCACACCAGCTGTTATGTATTTATATTAAATGGTTTGAGAATTCAAATAATTAAAACACCTATAGATATAAATAGCTTTCAATTTTATAATTAAAATATGATTCATAAAAAGGAAACATCTTATTTTCCTTTATTAACCTCTCTTTACCAGGAAGGATTATTTTTTCCCAAATAAAGAGTTGTGAACCTTAAAGTTAAAAAAAAAAAAAACGACAGGCACGGCCCGTTTCTCTTTCCTTTCCCCCACCCTTCTCCTTAGGACGGCAGTAAGGGACCAGTTGTATGGTTTTTTTGTTTGTTTGTTTGCTTTTTTTTTTTTTTTTTTTTGAAGATTTATTTATTTATTTTATTTTGGGCGGGGGTCGGGTTGGGGAGGGAGAGGAGCCGGCGGGTCACTTCTATTGGTCTTTCATTTGTCCATTTTCATCTGTCTTTGTTCTTTGGCTCCTGTGAGCCTCCCATCGCGGTGGCGTCTGTTGTTGCAGAGCGCCGGCTCTGGGCGCATGCGCTCCAGAGCTCTGGCTCGGTAATTGGACACATGGGTCCAGCTGCTCCGCGGCACGTGGGATCTTCCCAGGCCAGGGATCGAACCAGCGCCCCTTGCACTGCAAGGCGGTGTCCTTACCCACTGGACCACCAGGGGAAGCCCCATATGGGGTTTTTGTGTGTGCCGTTTCCTCTACCTCCCCCTGCTGGAGAAGCCGTCTTTCTCGGTCGCCCCACGAATGGGCTGAATTTCGGGGTCATTGCTGGGCCTTCCTCAATCCCAGGAGCCTGGTTCCCCAAAGAATGGTCGCAGCCTTTCCTCCTCCAGCGCTAGCCCCGAAGGGAAAGAAAAGAAGCGAGGCATGCTCACGGACGCTCTTCTTCCTCGAGTTGATTTACTAGGGGGCAGAGCGGGCAGTTAAATCCCTGCCTCCGCATGCGAAGGCTTCTTTTGTTCTTGAAATTCAGGAAAAGCCAGACCTCGACTATGGGGCGCTTTAGCCTGCCCTTGAATTTGTGACGAAACTGTGTTGCCAAATACTGCACTTGCCTCTTACCGTAAAAGAAGGTTGGAAGACTCCTAGAAATATTTTATTTAGTTTTTTGGGCTCAATTGCATTTTTGTTAAATGTCCTCTGTTTTCCCGTCAGATGTATGGAGGCAATCACACCAGCTGTTATGTATTTATATTAAATGGTTTGAGAATTCAAATAATTAAAACACCTATAGATATAAATAGCTTTCAATTTTATAATTAAAATATGATTCATAAAAAGGAAACATCTTATTTTCCTTTATTAACCTCTCTTTACCAGGAAGGATTATTTTTTCCCAAATAAAGAGTTGTGAACCTTAAAGTTAAAAAAAAAAAAAACGACAGGCACGGCCCGTTTCTCTTTCCTTTCCCCCACCCTTCTCCTTAGGACGGCAGTAAGGGACCAGTTGTATGGTTTTTTTGTTTGTTTGTTTGCTTGTTTTTTTTTTTTTTTTTGAAGATTTATTTATTTATTTTATTTTGGGCGGGGGTCGGGTTGGGGAGGGAGAGGAGCCGGCGGGTCACTTCTATTGGTCTTTCATTTGTCCATTTTCATCTGTCTTTGTTCTTTGGCTCCTGTGAGCCTCCCATCGCGGTGGCGTCTGTTGTTGCAGAGCGCCGGCTCTGGGCGCATGCGCTCCAGAGCTCTGGCTCGGTAATTGGACACATGGGTCCAGCTGCTCCGCGGCACGTGGGATCTTCCCAGGCCAGGGATCGAACCAGCGCCCCTTGCACTGCAAGGCGGTGTCCTTACCCACTGGACCACCAGGGGAAGCCCCATATGGGGTTTTTGTGTGTGCCGTTTCCTCTACCTCCCCCTGCTGGAGAAGCCGTCTTTCTCGGTCGCCCACAGATGGGCTGAATTTGGGGGTCATTGCTGGGCCTTCCTCAATCCCAGGAGCCTGGTTCCCCAAAGAATGGTCGCAGCCTTTCCTCCTCCAGCGCTAGCCCCGAAGGGAAAGAAAAGAAGCGAGGCATGCTCACGGACGCTCTTCTTCCTCGAGTTGATTTACTAGGGGGCAGAGCGGGCAGTTAAATCCCTGCCTCCGCATGCGAAGGCTTCTTTTGTTCTTGAAATTCAGGAAAAGCCAGACCTCGACTATGGGGCGCTTTAGCCTGCCCTTGAATTTGTGACGAAACTGTGTTGCCAAATACTGCACTTGCCTCTTACCGTAAAAGAAGGTTGGAAGACTCCTAGAAATATTTTATTTAGTTTTTTGGGCTCAATTGCATTTTTGTTCAGAGCCAGTCTCTGGGTTGGATCCCTCCATCCGTAAGTATCTTAAACCATAACTTAAACTTAATGGATAATAATACAGCGAAACGGTATGATCTAGGAATGCCTTCATGGGCAATTTAAGATGGCTGAGATAAGTGCATTCTAGATTTTACTCTTAGGGGAAACCTAATGATTTATAATTAGGGGGAAAACCCTAATCAAAGCTATATTAGAATCCAAGTTAAAACCTGGTCGGGTCTCAGAAATTTGTTAAAATAAAATGTCTTCCCGAAAACAAATGCATTAATAACAGATAACTTGTATATCTTACCAACTTATGTATGTTTCAAGAGGCTTTCTTCCAAGAAAAGAAAGGTGACCTTAGATTCTGACCTTCAGACTATGCTTTATAAGTTTCTATTAAAAAAAAAAAATAGTTAAAAAAACCCAAAACGACAATATTACTAACGCTACCCTCGAACCGAAATAATTTTAAAAGTACCTATAGATTATACATTAATTGGAAAGAACAGGTAGGAGAAAAGCAGGGAAATTAGAAGAAATTACTTGTGGAGAGATTGTGTGACACTGAACAAACGATGAAAGGTTTCTTCTCTGAGATTTTCACTTACACGATCATTGAGCTAATATCCGTATTATCGCTGACAGTCTATTTTCAATTCCCAGTCTTAATATAGGGATTCGGAAAGAGAGGCCAACTCCTAAACAACCCGTTCCACCACCCCCAGTCTTTGACAATCAGTGGATTCAAAGCTCTCTTCATAGAACATCTCATTGCCAAGCAACTTTTTCTGCTACTATCTGTCCTCTTAATATACCTGAAAATTTCCTGTCCTCTTACCTTAATCTTTTTGTTTTTCTTTTCAGGTCAGTAGTATGGAAAGTACATAGTGGCAGAAAGAAAGAATGTCAACCAGAGGAGAGATGTAGAAAGCTAACTTTGGGAAATATCAATATAGCAGATGCATTGTTGACATAGGTTCCCATACACCTAGGAACTTCTTGGGCTATAATTCATATGCCAGACAATTCACTCATTTAAAATGTAAAAGCCAATAGTTATTATAAAGTCACAGAGTTGTGCAGCCAGCACAGTGAATTTAAGAACATTTTAATTACCCCCCAAAGAAGCTCCGTAGTCATTAATTGGGGGGAAATCTGCTCCGCCTTCCTGTCTCAGCCCTAGGCAACTATCAATCTACTTTCTGTCTTTATGGATATGCCTATTCTGATCATTTGTGTAAATGGAATACCGTATGTTGTCCTTTGTGGTTGTCCTCTTTCGCTTAAAGATTCATTCATGTTGAAGTGTATATCGGCACTTATTTTTATTGCAAAACAATAGTCCATTGTGTGGATATACCATAGTTTATTTGCCCATTTATCATTTGATGTTCATTTTGGTTGTTTCCACTTGGGGCTTTTATGGGCTGCTGTGAACATTTTTGGACAAGTTTTATATGTACATATATGTTTTTGCTTCTCTTGGCTATATTGGTGGGAGTGGAATTGGTGGACTATACGGTTATTCCATTATTTTTATTTGAAACCACAGTGTTATTATGTTTCTGATTTCTCTATATCCTTGCCAACAGTTGTTTGTGTTTATCCTATTTTTGTGTGGCAAAGTACACATAGCATAAATTTTGCCATTTTTAACCATTTTAAATTATGAAATTCTATGGCATTAAGTACATTTATAACATTGTGCATTTGATAAGTCTATTATATTTTATCTACAAATATGCCATCTTTGGCCAGTGGGTGACTTTTCAGGTTGGCTTCTGAACTCTTTTAACACAATTCTGACAGGTTTTTTTTAAATTAATTGATTTATTTTATATACTTTTTCGGGGCTGGGTTTTGTCTTTCTCAGCAGGGGCTACTCTCTAGTTGTGGCTTGCAGGGTTAAATGTCCTGTGACATGTGACATCTTCCCAGACCAGGGGTCAAACCAGTGTCCCCTGAATTGCTAGGTGGATTCTTAACCACTGGACCACCATGATTCAGGATTGTTTCATTATTTAATTACAGATGTCATAGGGGATGTGACATGATATCTAATTGTGCTCTTAATTTTCATTTCTTTGATTATGATTTTGAACATCCTTTCATGTGATTATTGGCCATTTTTATCTTACTTGGAAAAATGTGTATTAAAACCTATTATAAATTTATAAATGGAATCATTTAGCTTTTTGTTTATTGAGTTATAATAGTGAAAAGACTCACTATTAAGTTAACCATGAATGTATTACTTGAGAAAAATCAACCACCTGATGCTGTCACTTTAAACATATTTGCCAGTGATTCTGGGGCTTACCTAATATGAATATATGACATCTTTGTGACATCAGAACATTTAGGTTGGGCAACTGTATATCCAAGATAGTGTGGAAGAAATTGTCCAACAAGCAAACTATTTTCACACACTTATCTCTGAAAGCATCCATCTCTGAAAAACACATGTGAATAAATATGTTGAAAGATGAGAGCATTTGTGATGTAAGACCCATTTACAGGATATGAATGTGTTTTGTTACAAATGACAAGAAAGTGCTTTGAAGAGGATTTTTCTTATAATCTTGAGGAAAGTAATAGATAAAAAGATACTATTCCAGATTTCTTCACAGAAGTGTACTAATTAGCAAGATGTCTATAATAGTTGATGTGTTGATGACATTTGGTCTTTATTTTTGAGAGCTGAATGGAACTTTCTGTTTCCACCATTGGTATGGAATGTGGTTCATGATGAGACTTAGGAGAGCTGATGGACATTTTGCCCCCTTTTAGGTTCATCATTTATTTGGGTGAGATTTCAAAAGGAGGAAATCATCTTACTGGTATGCTATCATGCATAATTTATACAGTGTACTCAGTATATGATAATGTGGGGCTGAGCCAAGTGAGACAGTGTGAAAGCTCATTTTATTTGCAAGTAAGTACCTACAGATAAATACAATTATTATTAAACTGAAAAAGAATTGATGACCAAACCAGTGTCCCCTGAATTGCTAGGTGGATTCTTAACCACTGGACCACCATGATTCAGGATTGTTTCATTATTTAATTACAGATGTCATAGGGGATGTGACATGATATCTAATTGTGCTCTTAATTTTCATTTCTTTGATTATGATTTTGAACATCCTTTCATGTGATTATTGGCCATTTTTATCTTACTTGGAAAAATGTGTATTAAAACCTATTATAAATTTATAAATGGAATCATTTAGCTTTTTGTTTATTGAGTTATAATAGTGAAAAGACTCACTATTAAGTTAACCATGAATGTATTACTTGAGAAAAATCAACCACCTGATGCTGTCACTTTAAACATATTTGCCAGTGATTCTGGGGCTTACCTAATATGAATATATGACATCTTTGTGACATCAGAACATTTAGGTTGGGCAACTGTATATCCAAGATAGTGTGGAAGAAATTGTCCAACAAGCAAACTATTTTCACACACTTATCTCTGAAAGCATCCATCTCTGAAAAACACATGTGAATAAATATGTTGAAAGATGAGAGCATTTGTGATGTAAGACCCATTTACAGGATATGAATGTGTTTTGTTACAAATGACAAGAAAGTGCTTTGAAGAGGATTTTTCTTATAATCTTGAGGAAAGTAATAGATAAAAAGATACTATTCCAGATTTCTTCACAGAAGTGTACTAATTAGCAAGATGTCTATAATAGTTGATGTGTTGATGACATTTGGTCTTTATTTTTGAGAGCTGAATGGAACTTTCTGTTTCCACCATTGGTATGGAATGTGGTTCATGATGAGACTTAGGAGAGCTGATGGACATTTTGCCCCCTTTTAGGTTCATCATTTATTTGGGTGAGATTTCAAAAGGAGGAAATCATCTTACTGGTATGCTATCATGCATAATTTATACAGTGTACTCAGTATATGATAATGTGGGGCTGAGCCAAGTGAGACAGTGTGAAAGCTCATTTTATTTGCAAGTAAGTACCTACAGATAAATACAATTATTATTAAACTGAAAAAGAATTGATGACCAAACCAAGATCTTGGTTACCCTATTTACAGTTTCTCAGTCGGCTTCGGAAGAAGTTGAGTCCCATCCAAGATCCCAAGGCTCTTCCCACCCCCAATCCTCCCTCTCCAACCAGCTTTCTTCTAGGCAGTAGTAAATACACCTGGTATGCAAGGGAAAATATTCACTTTTTAGCCAGTTTTGAACGAGTCTCCAAGACATTGAAAGGTGCCAGATGGTGTGCAGACCATTCTACAAAGTCTACGATTACTTTGGTTAAAGCAGCTGGTCTCTGCAGTGAAAAAGTTGTCATGGCAGAAAAATCCCCTTTTCCCTCAGTGCAGCTGGGCTTGTCCAAGGAAAGCCTTTCCCAGGAGTGTTTGGTGTTTCCAAGTCTGTTGTAGTTAGAGAAGGTAAACCAGTTTTGTTAAACCAATTTTATAGAAAAACACAAATGAGCCAATGTTAATTTTTTTCAGCTCAATATGGCTTAATTGCTTTTTCACCTTTTCACCTCTTAGCACCACTTTTATGTCTGGCATCAGAAATAACTGAGACTATTCAGGAAAAAAGGATGGCATTCTTCCAAAAGAGAAAGTGAACTTCAACACAATTCCTAGATTCAAACAGATTGCAAAGGAGAATTATTTCTGCCAGCTTTGGTCATTTGACAGCTACAATTCTTCTTCTCAAAGATGTCATCTTAAATCTCCTTCAACATACTAATGAGAATCCTGCATTTAGTTCTTTGATGTTTATGATGAGAAGGGTAGGCGGTGGAGTTGGAGTAGGGGTGGAGGGAGTAGAGAAAGAACTTTAACTCTGTTTATATAAGTTTAAATGTAAGTAACTTGTCCTTTTACCTGTAAAAATATCAGTATTGCATTCACAGCCTATGGATTTTAAATTGACATTCCATGTTCTTGCAAAAATGACTTTGAAGTGAATCTATATGTAAACTAATAGTCTTTATTATAGTTAGAGGAGTATTTATCAGAATAGACACGTAAGTGTTTTTGTAAAGAATGGATCTATTTTAGTTTATCAGCAACTAAGGGGAAGGTTAATGGCTATGATGGATCTTTTCTGTTGTGTGTGAAGCGTACAGTGTTCTACGCTGTTGAGATTTATGGTGTGGAAGACAAAGTAGATGCTATTCTTACATAACAGAGTGTAAACTTGGGCCTGAACTTACCTGTCAAAAAGTAAGTTAAAAGAATCTGAGGGAAATGCTCAAATTTCCCACTTTTCCACACCTTTCTGTCTCTAGCTCAGGAATTTAGCCACCGTGATTAATGACCACTGCTCTTTGTAAGCTTTCCAAGTCCCTACAGACATAATGAACTGACTCTTCAGCCACGTAGAAGAAAACAGGCTGTTAGAGGTCCACATGTAACACGTTCATAATTATGAGCTCTTTGTCATTAGAAAGAGGAAAGAAGAAATATCATCTGTGCTCATTATGTGAACATGCCTTAATACATTTTTGACACCTTCACTTGCTTCATCTCCTACCTTTCTGTCCTCTTACACACACACACACACACACACACAGAGTATCTCTTCTCTGTTTTTTTTTTTTTTGATAATCCATATCAAAGTCTAACTATTCTTAATCTTGCCTCTTACTTGCCTTCATGTGAAGTCAGTCAGTCAAGCCTACTGATTCCTTTGACAGAAATATCTTACGGATTTTTCTTTTCCTGTTATATCCACCGTGCCCTCTCATGCTGATGTTGTGCTAACCCCTAAATGATTTTATGCTCCAGACCCTGTCTACCTCTGGGATCTTGTAGCCTCTTTCTTCTCCTGTGTCCTTTGTTTTAACCCCAGTTGTTTCTTTTCTTGCCACTCTTAAGACTCCATATCCTTGCATGTACATTTCCTCTCTCTTTTGTCCTCTCAAATATGGGTATGTGTTTTTCACACTTACTGCTTGCTTCCATCCTATGCAGTTTGAAAAGCATGGTCTCGCATCAGCCTTCTCAGAGCAACCTCATAGAGTAATTATACTTTTTTTGAAGATGAGGATGCATTCTGCTTAATTGCATGCAAGGTTTTTACTCTGTAATATGAATCATGTCTTAGACTTCTTAAGAAAAAGATAACTTCTAGCTCATTTTATTCCTTTCTAGGGGCAATTACTTTGCTGTCTACAGAGTTGGTAGTGATGGATCTTTTCTGTTGTGTGTGAAGCGTACAGTGTTCTACGCTGTTGAGATTTATGGTGTGGAAGACAAAGTAGATGCTATTCTTACATAACAGAGTGTAAACTTGGGCCTGAACTTACCTGTCAAAAAGTAAGTTAAAAGAATCTGAGGGAAATGCTCAAATTTCCCACTTTTCCACACCTTTCTGTCTCTAGCTCAGGAATTTAGCCACCGTGATTAATGACCACTGCTCTTTGTAAGCTTTCCAAGTCCCTACAGACATAATGAACTGACTCTTCAGCCACGTAGAAGAAAACAGGCTGTTAGAGGTCCACATGTAACACGTTCATAATTATGAGCTCTTTGTCATTAGAAAGAGGAAAGAAGAAATATCATCTGTGCTCATTATGTGAACATGCCTTAATACATTTTTGACACCTTCACTTGCTTCATCTCCTACCTTTCTGTCCTCTTACACACACACACACACACACACACAGAGTATCTCTTCTCTGTTTTTTTTTTTTTTTGATAATCCATATCAAAGTCTAACTATTCTTAATCTTGCCTCTTACTTGCCTTCATGTGAAGTCAGTCAGTCAAGCCTACTGATTCCTTTGACAGAAATATCTTACGGATTTTTCTTTTCCTGTTATATCCACCGTGCCCTCTCATGCTGATGTTGTGCTAACCCCTAAATGATTTTATGCTCCAGACCCTGTCTACCTCTGGGATCTTGTAGCCTCTTTCTTCTCCTGTGTCCTTTGTTTTAACCCCAGTTGTTTCTTTTCTTGCCACTCTTAAGACTCCATATCCTTGCATGTACATTTCCTCTCTCTTTTGTCCTCTCAAATATGGGTATGTGTTTTTCACACTTACTGCTTGCTTCCATCCTATGCAGTTTGAAAAGCATGGTCTCGCATCAGCCTTCTCAGAGCAACCTCATAGAGTAATTATACTTTTTTTGAAGATGAGGATGCATTCTGCTTAATTGCATGCAAGGTTTTTACTCTGTAATATGAATCATGTCTTAGACTTCTTAAGAAAAAGATAACTTCTAGCTCATTTTATTCCTTTCTAGGGGCAATTACTTTGCTGTCTACAGAGTTGGTAGTGATGCCTTATCAAATGCCATTCAAACCAGGTCAGTTTGCAACATGAAGAAGCACTAACAGTAAATTTCCAGCAATTCTGCCAATTCCCCACTTCCTCCAGAGCACCCCTGGAAATTATATGCCTTATAACCCACTGAAAATTTTAAATACATCACTTGGTAGAAGAAGATTTCAGAGATTAGTCTATTGGTTTATCCTGCTGCTATAAATCTTGTGTTGACCAAAGAAAGAGAGCATTTCCCACATCTCCTTGTGATATTGATCAAGAAGTAGGGGAAGTTAATCTCTGTCCCCTGCCTGTGTTTGTATAGAATGCTGTTTAGTGTCTTTCCCAATTTGCAGTGTTCTTTTGACTAGAAAAAGGATTAGGCATCACCACGGGAGAAAGGCAGTGTCTGATGAAGTTAATAGGGATTTTCACTCACATCCCATGTTTTCATCTTCAACATGACATTTCTTTATCTCTTGTTCCCACCCCCAGAAGCCTAATAGATGAATGGCAATACTATGACCCTATCTTTCTTCTTCTCTAGTGCTTGCTGATTCTTCTCTACTCAATTACAAAGTCCTTGAATACAGAACCTATGTCTTACTCACCTTTGTGTGCCTACAATTATCTCTGTGCCTTATACACAACAGATGTTCAATAGCTGTTTGCAGAAGAGAATTTAGTCATTTTTAAAAGCTAGTCTATATAATGGATTCTGATGATTTCCTTTTTAAAAATTTTTTTATTTATATATTTTTGGCTCTTCTGGGTTTTCACTGCTACCACAGGCTCTTCTCTAGTTGCAGGGAGTGGGGGATACTCTCTAGTTCAGGTGACTTCTCTTGTTGTGGAACTTGGACTCTAGGACACATTGGCTTCAGTAGTTGCAGCACACGGGCTCAATAGGTGCATCTCCAAGGCTCTAGAGCCCAGGCTCAATAGCTGTGACTCAGCATGTGGGATCTTCCCAGATCAGGGATCGAACCCGTGTCTCCTGCGTTGGCAGACAAACTGCTCACCACTGAGCCACCAGGGAAGCCCCTGATGATTTCCTTTTATTCTACAAAAAGATTTTCTACCCTGATTCCCCTTACCACTATCATACCATTCATAATCCATCAGGCCAGACAATGTGGATGAACACAGCTGCTCAGGTATTCAATATTTTTTTCTTTTGAACTAGTCTTAAAGACATTGATTATCTCTCTCTTGTGGAGAGTAATTATCTCATTTTGAGGTAGTTCCTTTCTTACAAGTCTGTCTTACAGTAGACTGTGATTGGTTTTCTTTTTTTCTGAAAGGAGACAATTTCTCAGTATTTCTCAGGATGTAGCATGGTGTTTGATAAGTAGTTGTTGATCAGTTCATTTTTGTGTAGGCTGATCTCTACATGGTCTTTTCTTGCTTTTTCTGTCCTCTCTTCAGATTGTGTTTAGGTTGTCATAGGGTTTCTTTATTTTTTTTAATCTTATTATTTATTTATTATTTTGGGGTAGGGTGGGGAGGGAGGGGAGCAGGCAGGCCACTTCTATTGGTCTTTCATATGTCAACTTTCATCCATCTTTGTTCTTTGGCCCATGTGGGCCTCCCATTGCAGTGGCCTCTGTTGTCGCAGAGCACCGGTTCTGGGTGCATGCACTCCAGAGCTCCGGCTCGGTAATTGGACACATCGGTCCAGCCGCTCCGCGGCATGTGGGATCTTCCCAGGCCAGGGATTGAACCGTTGCCCTTGCAGTGCAAGGCGGTGTCCTTACCCACTGGACCACCAGGGAAGCCCGTCATAGGGTTTCTGTGTCATAGCCTCTAGGTCACTTTCCTCACCTCCATCTTTCTTTCTATTGATACATTTCTCAGGTGAGACGTGTGATTGTATTTATTTACCCTAGAAGGCGTTCTCCTTAAGGACAATGCCACGTATGACATAGTATGATGCATAGAAAGTACAAAGTTACTCTGTGTTCCTACAAGCAGTCAGTGGCATGATGGCTATGTAGCCCATGATCTTCTGGTATAATTTGAAGGCCAAAGTCATGGTGTCAATAGCCCTAAGGTGCATCTCCAAGGCTCTAGAGCCCAGGCTCAATAGCTGTGACTCAGCATGTGGGATCTTCCCAGATCAGGGATCGAACCCGTGTCTCCTGCGTTGGCAGACAAACTGCTCACCACTGAGCCACCAGGGAAGCCCCTGATGATTTCCTTTTATTCTACAAAAAGATTTTCTACCCTGATTCCCCTTACCACTATCATACCATTCATAATCCATCAGGCCAGACAATGTGGATGAACACAGCTGCTCAGGTATTCAATATTTTTTTCTTTTGAACTAGTCTTAAAGACATTGATTATCTCTCTCTTGTGGAGAGTAATTATCTCATTTTGAGGTAGTTCCTTTCTTACAAGTCTGTCTTACAGTAGACTGTGATTGGTTTTCTTTTTTTCTGAAAGGAGACAATTTCTCAGTATTTCTCAGGATGTAGCATGGTGTTTGATAAGTAGTTGTTGATCAGTTCATTTTTGTGTAGGCTGATCTCTACATGGTCTTTTCTTGCTTTTTCTGTCCTCTCTTCAGATTGTGTTTAGGTTGTCATAGGGTTTCTTTATTTTTTTTAATCTTATTATTTATTTATTATTTTGGGGTAGGGTGGGGAGGGAGGGGAGCAGGCAGGCCACTTCTATTGGTCTTTCATATGTCAACTTTCATCCATCTTTGTTCTTTGGCCCATGTGGGCCTCCCATTGCAGTGGCCTCTGTTGTCGCAGAGCACCGGTTCTGGGTGCATGCACTCCAGAGCTCCGGCTCGGTAATTGGACACATCGGTCCAGCCGCTTTGCGGCATGTGGGTTCTTCCCAGGCCAGGGATTGAACCGTTGCCCCTTGCAGTGCAAGGCGGTGTCCTTACCCACTGGACCACCAGGGAAGCCCGTCATAGGGTTTCTGTGTCATAGCCTCTAGGTCACTTTCCTCACCTCCATCTTTCTTTCTATTGATACATTTCTCAGGTGAGACGTGTGATTGTATTTATTTACCCTAGAAGGCGTTCTCCTTAAGGACAATGCCACGTATGACATAGTATGATGCATAGAAAGTACAAAGTTACTCTGTGTTCCTACAAGTAGTCAGTGGCATGATGGCTATGTAGCCCATTATCTTCTGGTATAATTTGAAGGCCATGTAGGTCATGGTGACTCATAGATTTATTCACATTGACCTTGTCTTTATTTGGATGGATTCCACAGAAAAAAAGAGATGGTAGCCTTTGCACAGGTTAAATGAGTAAATACTTTCTGGTATGTATATTTAAATATGGTCTTAGTGGATTTGATTTTTTTAATTTCATTTTTAGAGAAATGTATTTAAATACACATATCTTAATAAACCTTTAAAAGTTCATCTAAAAGACAGGAAACAGGAATTTATGGAAAATTAGCAAACTTATTAAAATTAACATTAAATGCAATTCTTTTCTCAGATTGTCACATACAAAGATAATACATTTATCAGCATTATTCTTCATATTATAAATTGAAACAATTTCAGTTTGAACATTCGTAAACAGTAGAATGGTTTAGGCATTGTGGTAAATTCATACTATGGATAAATATTTGGAAATGAAAATGAAAAATCTTCGACTATGTGCTGTAGCTTGGATGAAGCTTACAGACATAATCAAAAGAAATGAGACTCCAAGGAGTACATATTATATGATTCTATTTATATGAAGTTATAAACTTCACATCTATCAGGTTAGAAATTAAGATAATAATAATTACTGGAAAGAAGGCAGGCACACTGATTGGAAGGCATTTCAAGAGGAGCTTTCAGGTTCTGGCAATATTCTGTTTCCTGACCTGGTTGGTAATTATATAGGCACATTCATACTGTGAAAATTCATTAAACTTGTGATGTATACATTTTTGCATGTATGTTTTTATTTAAAACAATTTTTTAAAACAGGAAAAATATTAAACACCATTGGCCTTTTTATGTATTAAAATTTTAACTTATGAGTTTTAAAAAAAGTCCTCTTTCTTTCTTGAGAAATTATTGGTGAAATCTATTGGTGAAATCTAACAGAAGATAGGATAACATGATGTAATTTAATTGAAATACCTAAAGAAAATTGTCTTGGTAAAAGACGAATTATGAGAAAATTGATCAAAACTACCAGAAAGATCAGATAACAAACAGGTTTTTCGTTTTTTTTTTTTTTTTCTGCTGACAGAACTGTTTAAAAAATTTGCCAATTTTTTCTCCCTTGTACAACATAAAATAATTAATTGAAAATTGAGACATTCAATCAGTTGTCCTGTATGTCTGAACAGACAGACAGACACACACACACACACACACACATTTACAATATCATAAAGTAAAGCATTGATTGTAATGATGGTTGCCTGTGTATAATGTCCAAAGAAATATTTTAAGCAGAGGAGGCAAAAATGGAAAAGTGGACCCTGCTAGAGAGAAAGTATTTATTTAAGTATTGTTGTGGGACCCAGGGAGAGAAGAGTAGGCCCCTCCTATGATAACTGTTTATGTAAAATTTGGATTTGGAGCGTCTTAAAGGTGCTTTCCAGGCAAATAAAATAGTCACAAGAGGCACTCCCAGCCTAAAGTACTCTGGGTAACAAACTTTGGAGGTGAAAAATAGCATAGACTCTTCTAGGTACTCCAAGTGGGTATGTGAGGGTAGATTTACAAGTGGGTAGAGAGGTAGGGGTCATGTCATGAAGCCTGATTTATTGAAGATTTCAGTCATTTTTAATCTTAAACTTGTAGATCCAAAGAGATTTGAATAAGGGGAGGTTTTTCAAAGTGATATGTCCCTGGAAGCTGAAAGACATTTGAAGAATTTAAACAAGGAAAGAGTTAGATGGTTGCAGCAATCAGGGTACACTTGAAAGACAGTTACACAGTAAAATTGGTGGAACTTGTGTTTTGATAGAAAGTAGATGAATACTGGGAAGCCACTGTGGGTAATTTCTGAAGTTTTATTTTCCAGGAACTGGTACACAGTATTTCATGGGCATAACAGGGAAATGTTTTTAAAGGAATCTGGGTTCTTCTCAAATTTTACTCAGTAAGTTTGAATGAGGTCCAATATACATTGCAACTCTAACAGTTTTATTCAGTTCTATAAATCTCAGTACATGTTCTTTAGTTCAGTTAGTTGAAAATGAAAATATACTTGAGGGCTTCCCTGGTGGTCCAGTGGGTAAGGACACCGCCTTGCAGTGAAGGGGGCACCGGTTCGATCCCTGGCCTGGGAAGATCGCACGTGCTGCGGAGCAGCTGGACCCATGTGTCCAATTACCAAGCCGGAGCTCTGGAGTGCATGCGTCCAGAGCCAGTGCTCTGCAACAAAAGAGGCCGCTGCGATGGGAGGCCCACACAGGCCAAAGAACAAAGATGGATGAAAACAAATAAATGAAAGACCAATAGAAGTGTCCAAGAAAAATTAATTAATTAAAAAAAAGAAAATATACTTGACAGTGAGCTGATAAGGTGTATGCTAATTTTATAACATGGGAGATCAGAGTCTCATAATGCCTTTTAAATTGGGAAATGAGGGGAAAAAACCCCGTGTATTCTAAAATAAGTCCTTATGTTATAAACGTAACATATAATTGGTTTAATAAATGCATATGATGAATGTATATTTTCATCTTTGAAAACAAAGATGCATATGTTCATTACATATTTTATCAGATTTGTATATGATAACATATCTTTGAAATCAAAGTCTTTGTAGAGAAGGTATTAGTTTTATGTATGTTCATTACATAGTTTTATTGGATTTTTATATGATAGCAGATCTTTGAAATCAAAGTATAGAAAAGGTATTTGTTTTATGTGTACTCTATTAAAGTAGAAACAACCGATTTGGGCTATTCTGTAAACGCTAATAATTAGCCAAAGTAGATAGAGGACTTAATGTATAAAATATACTGAATATCGTATAATAAATTTATCTGGAGAAAACTGATTTTCTTCAGCAGTGAATACATAAAAAATACGGTCTAAGTCTTACCAAAAGAGAAGACTAATAGAAAATAATTATCTTTCAATGTTTGGTAGAAACACCAGGAAGACTTCATAAAGGGATAAAATAAATAATTCATGAAGCATTACTGACAAACACAGCTTCAATTTTAGAAAAGATCTTTGGAAAAATTCTTACAAACCTCATAAGTTATATTAGTGAAAAATTCCTAATCAGCTCCAACTGTGGCTACTCCTTGTGGTCACAACAGGTATAGAGTTTTGCTGATCTTTTGAAACATTGAAGTCAGACGAATCATGTTGTTTAATGGGTTCTATCTGATATTTTGTACTTGTTTAGAGACATCGCAAATGGAGATATTAATAATGTGTTGAACTGTGAATTAATGTGATCCATGTGAAATCAATTGAATTTTTGAACTTTATCTGCTACAATGGAGAAAAGTAAATTAAGGATCTTGAATAACATGGACTTAAGAAATTTGGTAGACTAAACTACCTTAGAACTCGTTACCCACACAGGCCAAAGAACAAAGATGGATGAAAAATAAACGAAAGACCAATAGAAGTGTACAAGAAAAATTAATTAATTAAAAAAAAGAAAATATACTTGACAGTGAGCTGATAAGGTGTATGCTAATTTTATAACATGGGAGATCAGAGTCTCATAATGCCTTTTAAATTGGGAAATGAGGGGAAAAAACCCCGTGTATTCTAAAATAAGTCCTTATGTTATAAACGTAACAGATAATTGGTTTAATAAATGCATATGATGAATGTATATTTTCATCTTTGAAAACAAAGATGCATATGTTCATTACATATTTTATCAGATTTGTATATGATAACATATCTTTGAAATCAAAGTCTTTGTAGAGAAGGTATTAGTTTTATGTATGTTCATTACATAGTTTTATTGGATTTTTATATGATAGCAGATCTTTGAAATCAAAGTATAGAAAAGGTATTTGTTTTATGTGTACTCTATTAAAGTAGAAACAACCGATTTGGGCTATTCTGTAAACGCTAATAATTAGCCAAAGTAGATAGAGGACTTAATGTATAAAATATACTGAATATCGTATAATAAATTTATCTGGAGAAAACTGATTTTCTTCAGCAGTGAATACATAAAAAATACGGTCTAAGTCTTACCAAAAGAGAAGACTAATAGAAAATAATTATCTTTCAATGTTTGGTAGAAACACCAGGAAGACTTCATAAAGGGATAAAATAAATAATTCATGAAGCATTACTGACAAACACAGCTTCAATTTTAGAAAAGATCTTTGGAAAAATTCTTACAAACCTCATAAGTTATATTAGTGAAAAATTCCTAATCAGCTCCAACTGTGGCTACTCCTTGTGGTCACAACAGGTATAGAGTTTTGCTGATCTTTTGAAACATTGAAGTCAGACGAATCATGTTGTTTAATGGGTTCTATCTGATATTTTGTACTTGTTTAGAGACATCGCAAATGGAGATATTAATAATGTGTTGAACTGTGAATTAATGTGATCCATGTGAAATCAATTGAATTTTTGAACTTTATCTGCTACAATGGAGAAAAGTAAATTAAGGATCTTGAATAACATGGACTTAAGAAATTTGGTAGACTAAACTACCTTAGAACTCGTTATGCAAAAATGAAGCATTTACTCACAGGATCTGTTGCTGTTTTACAAGGCTTTTTTTTTTTTTTTTAACACTCTAGTAAAAAATGCCTTCACGTCGCCAGTAATTAGGAATATTATATAACAAATGTGATAAAACACTGAAGTTATAATGTGTTGTGTGTGTATCTGCATACACACATGTATATTTTATATATATGCAAGCACAAACATACTGTGTTTCTTAAAGTAAAGCTAGGATATGGAGATCAAGATGGAATAAAAGGACACAGAGCACACCTCCCACAAATACTTCAAAAATACATCTACATGTGGAACAGTTCTCACACAATACCCACGGAACCCTGTCCAAAGATCTAATTCTACCAAAACTGCAGGAAAGATCACTATTTAACAGGGTAGCACAAAAGGGGGAAAAAAAGAATGAATTTGGATGGGACTTGTGCCTCTCAGAGGGAACTGTGAAAAGGGAAGGGTTCCTTCACCCTGGGAAACTCGTTCACCAGCTGGGAGCTCAGCCAGGACAAACAGGGAGTTTCAGAAGCTCAGAGGAGAATGCAGCAGCCCGTTTGCACCAGGCAAGATAGAGAAAACCAGCACAGATGGTCCCTGCCTCGTTGCTGCACTTAAACCATCCTCAGAGACCTGCCTGCTGGTGTGTGTGTTGCCTGGGTGTTGAAACTCTGCCTTTAGTGGACAAACCCAGGGAAAGGATTTGTTTTGACTTTTGCGCAAAGGGCCTGCTAAAAATTCTTACAAACCTCATAAGTTATATTAGTGAAAAATTCCTAATCAGCTCCAACTGTGGCTACTCCTTGTGGTCACAACAGGTATAGAGTTTTGCTGATCTTTTGAAACATTGAAGTCAGACGAATCATGTTGTTTAATGGGTTCTATCTGATATTTTGTACTTGTTTAGAGACATCGCAAATGGAGATATTAATAATGTGTTGAACTGTGAATTAATGTGATCCATGTGAAATCAATTGAATTTTTGAACTTTATCTGCTACAATGGAGAAAAGTAAATTAAGGATCTTGAATAACATGGACTTAAGAAATTTGGTAGACTAAACTACCTTAGAACTCGTTATGCAAAAATGAAGCATTTACTCACAGGATCTGTTGCTGTTTTACAAGGCTTTTTTTTTTTTTTTAACACTCTAGTAAAAAATGCCTTCACGTCGCCAGTAATTAGGAATATTATATAACAAATGTGATAAAACACTGAAGTTATAATGTGTTGTGTGTGTATCTGCATACACACATGTATATTTTATATATATGCAAGCACAAACATACTGTGTTTCTTAAAGTAAAGCTAGGATATGGAGATCAAGATGGAATAAAAGGACACAGAGCACACCTCCCACAAATACTTCAAAAATACATCTACATGTGGAACAGTTCTCACACAATACCCACGGAACCCTGTCCAAAGATCTAATTCTACCAAAACTGCAGGAAAGATCACTATTTAACAGGGTAGCACAAAAGGGGGAAAAAAAGAATGAATTTGGATGGGACTTGTGCCTCTCAGAGGGAACTGTGAAAAGGGAAGGGTTCCTTCACCCTGGGAAACTCGTTCACCAGCTGGGAGCTCAGCCAGGACAAACAGGGAGTTTCAGAAGCTCAGAGGAGAATGCAGCAGCCCGTTTGCACCAGGCAAGATAGAGAAAAACCAGCACAGATGGTCCCTGCCTCGTTGCTGCACTTAAACCATCCTCAGAGACCTGCCTGCTGGTGTGTGTGTTGCCTGGGTGTTGAAACTCTGCCTTTAGTGGACAAACCCAGGGAAAGGATTTGTTTTGACTGAATGGAGTTAGCGCAAAGGGCCTGCTGTTGGGTCTGGACTGCCGCTAGGAGTTTGTACAAGACAGAACCCAGGTATTGTACCCTTCCCTGCTTCAGTGGAACTGTGGAGTCCTAACCCCTGGATGACCAGTGGTGTTCCCACACCAAGGAATTCACAAGAAATATTTGAACAGACCAATCACTAGAAGTGAAATAGAATTTGTAATTTAAAGAAAAAGAGGAAGAAACACTCCTTGCAAAAAACATCCAGGACTTGGGGGCCTGCCTGGGGAATTCTACAAAGCATGCAAAGAAGAACTTAAACCCATCCTTCACAGACTCTTCCTAAGGTTGAAGAGGAGGCAACACTGCCAAAGTCATTCTGTGAAGCCACCATCATCCTGATACCAAAACCAGACAGAATCTACCAAAAAAAAAAATTATGAGCCAATATCTTTGAAGAGCATAGATGCAAAAATTCTCAACAATAGGATCATAAGTCATGATCAAGTTGGAATCATCTTAGGATCAAAAGGATGTTTTGCATTATGCACATTGATAGTGCTACACCATACCAGCAAGACAAAAGCAGCATGATCATTTCAAGAGATGCAGAAAAAGTGTTTCATAAAATTCAACATTCATTCATCACAAATACTCTCACCAGACTGAAGGAATATGTCTCAATATAATAAAAGCTATTTATAGCAAATCCACAGCCAACCTGATACTCCACAGTGAAAAATTGAAAGCCTTCCCACTGACTTCTGGGACAGGATAAGGAAGCCCACTCTGACCCTTCTGTTAAACACAGTTTTGGAAGGCCTAGCCATACCAGGAAGACAAATGAAAGAAAAGGTGAACGTTAAGAGGTAAAGTTATCATTATATGCAGAAAACATGATACTCTATGTAGAAAATCCCCAAAACTAAGACTTGAACATAAAACGTGATACTATAAACCTTTAGAGGGGAGTATAGGGAAATATTCTCTGAGATAAATCGTAGCAGTGCTGTCTTAGATCAGTGGGCTCCAAAATGACTATGG
This sequence comes from Tragulus kanchil, assembly GCA_022376925.1. Taxonomy (NCBI): domain Eukaryota; kingdom Metazoa; phylum Chordata; class Mammalia; order Artiodactyla; family Tragulidae; genus Tragulus; species Tragulus kanchil. The sequence continues at coordinate 103,975,301 of JAIOJX010000001.1, read as the reverse complement.
ATGGTGACTGTAGCCATGAAATTAAAAGATTGTTCCTCCTTGGAAGAAAAGCCATGACAAACCTAAATAGAATATTCAAAAGTAGAGACATCACTTTGCAGACGAAAGTCTATGTAGTCAAAGCTATGGTTTTTACAATAGTCATGCATGGATGTAAGAGTTGGACCATGAAGAAAGCTGAGCGCTGAAGAATTGAATCCTTTGAACTGTGGTGTTGGTGAAGGCGCTTGAGAGTCCCTTGGACTACAAGGAGATCAAACAAGCCAATCCTAAAGGAAATCAACCCTGAATATTCATTGGAAGGACTGATGCTGAAGGTGAAGCTGCAGTATTTTGGCCACCTGATCTGAAGAGACAACTCATTGGAAAAGACCCAGAGGCTGGGAAGAATAGAAGGCAGAAGAAGAAGGGGACGGCAGAGGATGAGATGGTTGGATGGCATCACTGATTCAATGGACATGAGTTTGAGCAAACTCCTGGAGATGGTGAAGGACAGGGAAGCCTGATGTCCTGCTGTCCATAGGATCACAAAGAGTCAGACATGACTGAGTTACTGAAGTGAACTGAACTGATTACTCAGCCATTGAAAAGAATGAAACACTGCCATTTGCAACCACATGAGTGGTTTTCATGCTAAGTCAGAGAGAGACAAATATTATATGATATCACTTATTTCTGTAATCTAGGAAAATGATAAAAATTAACTTATTTACAAAACAGTAACAGATTCATAGATATAGAAAACAAACTTATGTTTACCAAAGGAGAAAGGGTTGGGAAGTGATAAATTGGGAACTTGGAAACAGATACACACACTATATGTAAAACAGACCTGCTGTACAGCACAAGGAACTCTATTCAGTATTGTATAATGACTTATATGGGAGAAGAATCTGAACGGAATATGTGTGTACAACTGAAGCACTTTGTTGTATACCTGAAACTAATGTTGTAAATCAACTGTACCTCAATTTTCTTAAAAGTGAAGCTAAATGTGTTTTATATATATTAATATAGAATGTTTAAGACTAATTAGGTGTCATTTTATCCCATTTGAAATGTTGCCACACCGATAGTGACAAAACTGAATATATGTTCCTTCAGGGCCTTATAAAATGAGTCTTTTGTGTCATGTTTTATCTGTTCTTTTAAAAGTAGTAAACTTTGCATATCAAGAATTCCGTAAAAGCAATTGCAGAAAGCACTTCTATAGTTCTATAGTTTCCATTATAGATACAAAATGGTAAGAATAATTTCATTCTTCTTGTTGCAGCAGTAAAGATGTTTGAGCATTGTTTTAGCAGCTACTACTTTTGAAACCAAATTCTTAGGGGGAAAATCGTCTGTATTTCCCCCCATTTGGATTTGTCCATGTTTGTGAATAAAGACATATATTAATTAAAATATTTTAAATACACAACTAAAATAAACATAGGAACATTCCAGTAAAGGACCGAATACTTTAGTATGCTTTGTCATCATCCTAATTTCCCCTGTGATTGTAAATGTACATATTTACAACAGGGATAAAATATATAAACACTGAATTATATGCCTTGATATTTATGCATTTTGGAAAAATCTAGCTTAGTCAAATAAAACCATGTAAATGGACTGTAATTTATCAAATATACATATGTATATATATACACACAGATACACTCTTTTAAAGAAATCTTATTAATGTGTATATTTTAACAAAGAGATGGAAGTCATAGTTCAGCTATAAACTCAGAGGTAATATCTTGAGTATCTCTAGTTTGTTCCCCCCAAATCCATCTCTAATGCTCCCCAATATGCTGTGTACCTTTGGAGCAAGAGCTTTAAGGCATGTATCAGGGCTTCCCTGTCCTGTCTCTTCCAGGTAGAAGAGGAACACCAGAAGGAGTTCATTGAGAGGGAGAATACTGAGTGTGGTGTATTTGTTTTCCTGACTCTCTTTCTGCATGGTAGTTTTTGAAGTGAACATGTAGTTAGATCCATGATCACAGCTCCTGTTGGAACGCCCTCTCTTCTCAGCTCACCCTCCATAGCTGGGTTCTGATGCTTTTGCTTTGTCTTGACCATATTGACAATACCACTTTTTAAAAATTAAGTCTCCTCTGATTTATTGGTTCAGTGATGTAGTTTGTTTTCTAGAAACAGGAAAATGTCTGGAATCTACTTCTAATTGGCTTTAAAAATCTTGCAGCGATAGTGGGGCTTAATTCCAGGTACATTGAGATTTTAAATTTATATCATTTATGTGTTCATAAAATGCCTACATCCATTCCTTTTTAATCATAATAAAATATGTATCAAGTAGTTGAGTGGTTTTAAAGGAAACCATTTATTTTGCTGATTTTGAAAATGTTGTGTGTAGGTAATTTCAACATTGGGAATTTTTTAAGTGGTAGCAGTAAAGATGTTTGAGCATTGTTTTAGCACACTATTTGAAACCAAATTCTTAGGGGAAAATCGTCTGTATTTCCCCATTTGGATTTGTCCATGTTTGTGAATAAAGACATATATTAATTAAAATATTTTAAATACACAACTAAAATAAACATAGGAACATTCCAGTAAAGGACCGAATACTTTAGTATGCTTTGTCATCATCCTAATTTCCCCTGTGATTGTAAATGTACATATTTACAACAGGGATAAAATATATAAACACTGAATTATATGCCTTGATATTTATGCATTTTGGAAAAATCTAGCTTAGTCAAATAAAACCATGTAAATGGACTGTAATTTATCAAATATACATATGTATATATATACACACAGATACACTCTTTTAAAGAAATCTTATTAATGTGTATATTTTAACAAAGAGATGGAAGTCATAGTTCAGCTATAAACTCAGAGGTAATATCTTGAGTATCTCTAGTTTGTTCCCCCCAAATCCATCTCTAATGCTCCCCAATATGCTGTGTACCTTTGGAGCAAGAGCTTTAAGGCATGTATCAGGGCTTCCCTGTCCTGTCTCTTCCAGGTAGAAGAGGAACACCAGAAGGAGTTCATTGAGAGGGAGAATACTGAGTGTGGTGTATTTGTTTTCCTGACTCTCTTTCTGCATGGTAGTTTTTGAAGTGAACATGTAGTTAGATCCATGATCACAGCTCCTGTTGGAACGCCCTCTCTTCTCAGCTCACCCTCCATAGCTGGGTTCTGATGCTTTTGCTTTGTCTTGACCATATTGACAATACCACTTTTTAAAAATTAAGTCTCCTCTGATTTATTGGTTCAGTGATGTAGTTTGTTTTCTAGAAACAGGAAAATGTCTGGAATCTACTTCTAATTGGCTTTAAAAATCTTGCAGCGATAGTGGGGCTTAATTCCAGGTACATTGAGATTTTAAATTTATATCATTTATGTGTTCATAAAATGCCTACATCCATTCCTTTTTAATCATAATAAAATATGTATCAAGTAGTTGAGTGGTTTTAAAGGAAACCATTTATTTTGCTGATTTTGAAAATGTTGTGTGTAGGTAATTTCAACATTGGGAATTTGTGTGCAGTAAGTGGTATGAGTTTTACTAAGGAATTATAGTCTGTATGTAAAACACTTTTAAGTAAATATCAGTATTTTTGAGTTGTATCCTCTTTAACACTGACAATTTTTCTAGTAGAACAAACATATTAGTTGTGAAAGTACTGACTAAAGAAAAAAATTATTAAGAAAAGCTAAGTGTCTGTTCAGAAATAGAGTTTTAGAGACAAGATTTAGGGCTATTGGTCAGATATGAACCTCAGTGAACTGTTTCCCTCCCAAAAATAACAATATAACTGGACAGTATTAATGAGCAGAATCAGTTTAACACTTTGAAAACTGACCAAAGTCATGCTGTCATCTGAGGGATAGTTCATAGGTTTGTAGTATAAATTACAACTGTTTAGTAATGTATAGATGAAGGGAGGCAGTGTGTAAGAGCCGAGTCTCTGGGCTCAGCTGGCCTGGCTCAAAGCCTGACTCTCCCACTTAGTTTTGTGATCATTGGCAATTTACTTATCTCTTCAGTTTCCTCATCTGTATGATGGATTCAAGTTTGGTACCTTTCATCATAGGGTTTTTGTAGGTATGTATATGATATAATCCATATTAACACATAAAGCCATGTACATGGCAAGTGCTCAGTAAATGTTAGCTGTTCGTATTTGTGTACTTTTCTTCATCACAATCTCTTACTTGTGAAAAGGGAGAAAAAATCCAGTTGTATAATTATTTAGAATAGTAATGTGTCAGTTCCAGTGAATGAACTTCATCGTATATAGTATGCATTAAGTCAGGAAGAGATCCTTCTGACCTAATAAATATACTTATAGGCCTTGTACTTTTGGAGTAAATGAGCACAGATCCCATAGGGACCAACTGACCACAGGGAAGTGAACTTGTACAGCCATGTTAGAAAACAGTGGAAGTCTCTTAAAAAGTTAAAAATAGATCTGTTATATAACCTAGCCTTTCTACTCCTGGGTGTTGACTCGTGAGAAATGAAAGCATATGCCCATGCAGAGTTGTACATGAATGAACACATCAGCTTTATTTTGTAATAGTGAAAAACTGGAAACAGGCCAGATGTTTATGAAAAGAGGAGTTGAGTTTTCAAATGGTGACTTTTCAGTATGTGGAATACAACTCAGTAATAAAAAGGAATGAACTATAGACACATTTAACATGGTTGAATCTCAAAATGATCATGCTGAGTGAAAGATGCCGTATGGAAAAAGAGTATATGCTGTATGATTCCATGTCTGTGACATTTTCAGAAATGCAAACTTAATTCATAGTGAATGACTGCTGACCAATGGTTACTTCAAGACAGTGGAGGTAGGGTGGAAAGGAAGAGATTATTAAAGGGCTTGAGAAACCTTTTGGATGCAATATATATGTTCATTATTTTTATTGTTCTCATGGCTCTCTGACTGTATACGTATGCTAAAGTTTATCACATTATACCCATTCTAATATGGACAGCCTTTATATTTGTGTGACAATTATATCTTAAGAGATCTGTCTTCAAAAATACATTTCTTTCCTAAACTAAATTGATATAAAAATGTAACATTTTCTTGAGCTGTTTTATTGCTGGTTTTTAATAGCTCAATTGGAGTTTTATCTCTAAAACTTAAACTTCAGTTTAGGTTCACTCTAAAAAGATGTCCTGCAGTCTATACAAGATTATTTATGCCAAGTAATAAATTATAAGCTGGCAAAAGTGATGTTTTCATATTACAGTATTTCAATTCAGTGTATTTTGTCTGTTATGTATGGATTTCAACAAGTTCAGTTCATGGAAATATTTATATGTGTGCATCTTCAGTCCTACAGGTCTATCTATATTGCAGTTCCTTGGAAATGGGAGCAGGTTATTGAAAATATTATCCTAGAGTGGCTGAATTATCCTTGATTTTATATACAGTGATTGACTCATAAAATTTTAATTCATGCATATATTATAAGGAGACTTCATTCAAAGGGAGGCATATGCATACAGCTATAATAAGGAGCCATTTCTTATTTGTCAATTTTTGGATAAAATTGCTTAATAATAAGCAACCTTTAGTTGGCTGTTTTAACAGAATTCTGAATATTCTGTATTTTAGACTGCCAAATAGTAAAGTTATCAGGAAAGTAATACTTTGTCATTATGTTAGGTCATCTATGTAAAATAGGATACATTTATTCCAAAATGAGAATTACTTTGAAACTTCTAATGCTTAGATATTTAAATGCCATGATTATGCTGTAATGAATATTTAAATCTTTGGAGTCAGACATAGTTGCTGCTAATGCCAATCAAATCTAGAATGACCAAAGAAACCCTGCTTTCATGAATAAGTAATCTTTCTCCCCATGAGTTTTCTGAATAGTCTGAGAGCTCATTTGGGAATAGGGAAAACACTGTTTGAATGACATTTTATCTAAAAAAATGGAGCAACCACAGGAGCAGATGTAGTATATTAGAGTCTGCTTGACCTGTTCACAAGGCTTTGTGAGTTTTGAACTCAAAATGAAATGCTTTCTTTGATTCGAAGCTACAGCTAACACTATCAGATTGGTGTCTGAATATATGAAGTCTTTATTATTCTTAGGAATTGCATATTGGTAATCCAATATGAATTCTAAGATACTTTAATGGTTGTCATTATTTTAACTTTATGATGGTAATAAAGGTCTTTTATAAATAAGCCTCCTAAGTTTCAAAGATCAGTATGACATTGCAGCTTTGTGAAATTTTATACTATGCATATTGCTGTATCTTAAAATATTTTGGAAATTTCACAGTGAACTGTATAAAATTTTAAAATTTGAGCTATATTATAGAAGCATTCTACTGGTAGTAGACACCAGGATAGTTCAGTTTTAAGGTGTATTATTAAAAGAAAATTTCTAAACAAGATGATTAAAGGTGAGTGCTAAGAAAGACCTTATATTAGACTTAAATCTCTACTAATACCAGTGGACTTGTAGTCTTTTGGGGGGAATATTCCTGAGGTTTCAGGATAAATCAGTATCCATTGTTTTTGTAAGATCTCTCAAATCTATCACCCAAAGAAAGGACAAGAAATATTATCTTCAGAAAGAAGCTCATCTTGGAAACTAGAGCCTTGTGTATCAAAAGCCTTATTCCTGTGGCGGGCAAAATTTCTCCACTGTAGCTCAGAAGAAAATACAGAAAAGGAAATAATTATTACTTCAAAAAAAAAAAAGCCATTCAAGCAATGATAGGAAGTTTTGTAATTTGTACTTTTATTACTCCTCAACTTTGTGCATCTCTAATTAAATTTTAATATTTCTTGCACATCTAAGTTCTGTGCCAGAGGAAAGGGTATCCAGGTATTAATAAGTCTAGAACAGACCTGCATTTCTTGGCCATTTTATTTTTCAGTGGAGAGAGGAAGTGGTCATTAGATGTGTAACAGTCATACACAGTGGATTGTGATAAGTGCTATGCATTTATTAATATGGTAACTGTTTATAGTCTGGCTCCCTGGCTGAGAAGATCAAAATGTCTAAGGTGTGATTTCTGGCTTCATTGAGCTCCCAGTATAATGTGGAAGATAAGCACTAACAGTATAGAAGGGTAAAATGGATCCTAGACGGTTCACAGGGAACGTAGTGTTATGTATGACCTTGATATCCTGTTCTCTTCAGGAACTTTGTTTCAGAACTTTCTAGTGGCTTTTGCTGTTGTATAGGGTGTGCTTGCAAAAGAGGCAGTGCAGTGGAGGGAATAATTCAAAATGTTCCACCTTGCTATATTATTGTTCCTCTTTCAGGGAAACACGTATAGATATTTATCCCGATAGGGTCAAATGGGTAAAAACATCATAAATAAATTTAATATATTTCTTCTTGACTTTTACCAGTATTTATTCATCTAGAACGGCCTTTAGACACTCTTCAAAATAATTAAAAATGAGACATCTTATTTTGAACATCATGGGTTGAATTTCTAGACATCTAAGAGGCTTTATTTTTATAACCATGCATGAAATAAGCAGAATGTACATTTCAATGATTGTCTTTTCACTGTGCCAGTGTATCATTTTTTATGGTGGTCTTTACATACCAAGCATTCAAATATTATATGCATGTGCATTAATATAGCATCAGCATAGTAACTGTAATGGACTTCAAGTTTGAAGTCAGTTTTATGGACTTAATGGTGATATTTGGAAAATGTTTTTAAACAGAATAATACATACTCACATATGCACATACATGCATATATGTGTATTTCCAGTAGGTGTCTGAAAGTAATATATCCTAGAGTCATACATTATTGAACAAGAATCGATGATGAACTGCAAACAAGAAAAGTATACTTTATTATTTTAAAAAATTGAGGTTGTGGATTATATTTAATAGTAAATCAGTGCTTCATTTTTTTCTTTATTTTGAACATTGGTATGGAATGAATATAACTCTTTCCAGTAAACTCTGACCACAATATGATATGATTCAGTGTGAAAATGTTAGAAACAATTTGAATAATGAAAAAATATACAGAGTTTGGCTGCACTAGAACATTTTAAAAGGGAAGAAAACATGGAAAAAAACATTCTGAATGAGTGGTGCATCACTACCGTAGATTGCATATTGCCTCCATGAATTAATTGAAGATGGATTTCTGTGCCCACAGTCTCCTTCTATAGACTAAAAATCACAGTGGAGTCTCTACTTGCTTATAGCACATGATTCTCTCTCAAAAACCTTTAATCATCTAAATATCACCATTGTAAAAAAAAAAAAAAAAAAGGATCCAGGTGAATCAAAGAGTTCTTTGAGCCTTTAGGAACTAGACATTACCATATAAACACAGGCCTTTCTTCTGTAAGGTTTTAATACCTCTGCTTTATTTTCCATTGCAAAGGGGGTTTACAGAAGTAGTGCTGAAGGCTGTCTTAGGATTTTCTAGAGCTTGAGCATAGTCATCAATGATGGTGGATATCAAAGTGAAGAAAACTTAAGTCCATGCAGGAGAAAAAAAAAAATAAGCCAGACTTTAAAGAGAATCTCTGTGTATTAAGAATGAGCATCACTACATGCATATAATGGACAGTTTTGGATGTTAAAATTTAGTAGTCATACAGAGTTGCGGTTTTCTGTGAAATATTATTTAGAAGATATACATTTATCATATCATCAATGATGGTAGGCATGCAGCTTATTTTGAAAGCAGTTAATATGCTTTGAAAATATATTGTCTCCTTTCTTCTAATCATGATTCCGTTGATTGTCCAAGTGACTAACTTGCCCTTAACTCTCATTGCATTCTGTTTTCTCATTGTAGAATTGTCTATATCCATTTGTGATATCATATCTGTAAGGGACATGTCACAAGTGGATGACATTTCCATTGTTAGTAATTCTGAAGTGGTCTTGTTGCTTTCACCTCATTGGCTCTTCTTGGTAAATCTCTGCTTTAAATCATAGAAATAAAAGTTCCACAGATTATTTGTTATACAAGCTGTACATATTAACATTTAAAAACATTTCATTATGCACTGTTGAAGCAGACTATTTTTATCACTACCAGCATCTGTAGATATCCCCTTTCCTTTTCTTATTCTATACTTTCTTCTTTTTTGATTCTTCCCTGGTTCCCTTTTTTTTCTCTATCATTCAAAAATTTATCAGCAGTTTTACTCAGTGTCCTCCTTGCCTATGACTTCATGCAGAGGGTTGTCTTTCTGTTTTGTGCAACAACACCAACAAGTTTTACTTGAACCTTTCATATGTTTCCAAGTTCCTTTGACTTCCTGTAAAGATGGAGAATTCTAGAATGAAGAACTGTTGTTCCTGTGTTTTTCAATATGTGTATACTGACTCCTTCACCCATTGCCCTCAACTGTTCATTCAACTGTGCTTTTGAAATGCAGCAGTCTCTTTATTACCAGTCCAGTGGCATTTGATAAATCGTTCTGCCTGAAATTCAGGCAAAAGTAGAGATGCTTAATCATTCCTTTTTCCACTTCTTGAATTCCTTTCTGAACTTTGTTTCCTGTGATATCCTGATTCTTTCTTTGCATTCTATTGTCACACCCACCTGCTGGATTCTCTTCATTCCTCACTGCCAGTGTTTGTGTATACAAGGCAACAGCTTTCACCCTTTGTTATTCTTTATTCCAGTTCACTCCGATCTTCCTCTAGACACCTATCACTACCTCTGTGTCACTGGTTTTGCAATGAAGATCACTCCGTAATCTTTGCCTTCTTCTAAACCCTGTCTGCTCTCTCTCATCACTTACACCTGAATCCCTATTGTTCCTACTGTAACTTTAAATTTGATAGGTTTAAAGCTGGATTTGATACATTGGTAGATTTCTTTCTTGGTAGAGAGGTAGTCTCAAAAAATATCATAATGTGAACCAAGAAAATATGATTTTTAAATACACAGCTTACTTGATCAGGATATAGAAAAGCCTTGGCTTGGTGCTGTAGATATGGTGACCTAGATGGGTGGGGTGTGGGTGGGTTGGGAGGGGATACATGCGTATCTATAGCTAATTTACTTAGTTGTACAGCAGAAACTAACACAACATTGCAAAGTGACTGTACCTCAATAAATTAAAAAATGTTTTTGTATAAAAAAAAAGTGAACACTGAGAAAATAAAAATTCTTTTGGAATTCTCTTATGTCATTCCAAACATTGCCCAAATAGTTTTGAAACGTACATCTGCCACAATGATACTGTGTTTATCATTGTATATTTTGAGTTATTAGAACCCTAAATAGTGGTAATTAGTTTAGAAATTCCATATTGAAATTTAAAAACAAAACTCCAAATTTCTTCTTCTAAGGGCTTATGCTTAAACCTGCCATTCTTCTCACCTAGCAGCCCAAACTGCATCTTATTTGATTACTTGTGTCGTGGATTGATCAGTTATTTAGAACAATGGTCTTGCTTAAAGAAGTATTACAAGACAGAATGGATTATTTTTAACCCTTTATCACAAACCTTTAGGCTTTATAGGAATACTAAACTACTATTGATTTTACAGTGTCACATTGTCATCTTTCTTCTGATTTAAAAACCAGATGGAATCTCTAATAAACCATTTACTGCAACCCTCACTTGTTAGCATAATCAATTTATCACACTTGTTTTACAAAGTTGTAAGAAAACCCCACAGAAGGGTGTTGCTAAAAATTACAGCTGATGTAAGCTTTTCACATCATGCCAAAGGAAGGGCAGTTGACACTACCAAGAAATAAACTCCTCTGCAGCCTCCTTAATCATTTGTCAAGATATATTATGTCCTTGTCAATATCACGGGGTAAACACTGTCATTAATCTGCAAGTGAGGAAATAAGTAACCATGTCAGTGTCCGGGTGCCTGGCTGTTAATGGAAATTTATCTTTACTGCGTCTTTCTTCCTTTTTAATTTTCTCCTGTTGCTCACTTTCCATAAAATGCACAGTTACATTGCAATGTTTGGAAAATATATATAATGCATTATTACGGTGTTGGCCATTGTGAAATTTGCTGGATGTGCTTAGTAAAACAGGCACTGACAATGCAGTAGTTAAGCTGAGCCAGCATAGATTAGTCTAAATGAGAACTCACCAGCTATAAATTTAACAGTGTTCATTTTCTAAAGTGATTGCTTTATGAATCTGCAAATAGAAAATAACAGAACATTCAACTGATTTTTTTTCCCTAGAAGAATAAAAACTTGGATCTTGAAAAGCTTTCTTTAGAACCTTTAAATAGTTATTTTAATTTTAGATGCTGTCGCTGGTATGTTATGCAAAAGAGGGATATTACTTAGAGTGGATATGAGGCAGAATTGCATTTATTTCCACCTATTATTTGACTTAAAGTGCCACTTAATGTTTTGATACCTTCCAATGGAGACTCAGTTATCTAAATTAATTAGTTGAATATTAAATGAATATAGTATATGGTAATGTTTTATGTCTATAAAGTCTAGTGACATTAGATTTCTCCTTTGTAAGATTTCTATTTAAAACCAGTGTATTAGCAATATACACTGTATATCTATCCATAGCACTTCAGTAACAGTTATCTTCAAAGAATTAAAAAATCAGAGGCATAGCCGTGAAAACATTAAGCTCCAGGAGATAACAATGGCTGATGGTCCAAATAATAATAAAACACTGTTTATTGGGTTTGTACCTGTGTCAGATACTGCATGTTATCTCATGTCATCTGCTGAGGAACACTATCAGGTGTGTATCATCATACTGACAAATGAAATGCCCTTCTTAGGACCACTCATCTTAGTAAGTCATAAAACTTGGATTTGAACTCGTGTGCCTGGCTCGAAAATCTCTATGGTTAGGGGGTGGGTTGCACTGCCTTTCGGAGCATTTGCTCAAGGAAAATACTTAGATTTAGCTTTGAAAGATGTCAGATATGTTATGCCTGTGTCATAAAAGCCCCTTAATTAGACATGAAGTATCTGCTTTCATGACGTCGTGTATTTACTTGTTAGAATTGTGATAGGCTGTACTTTCATACTGAATGCGATAGGTTGAATTGTATCATGATTAACAGCACAGATTCTGGATGCCAAATGCCTGGGTTCAAATTACGGCGGTGACAGTTTGTAAACTCTAGGCAAGTTACTGAACTGGTCTGTGTGTCAGCTTAATGACTTGTAAAATAGGCATACTTATGTTGAGTTATTATGAATATTAAATGTGATAATAGATGTATAGCAATTGAAACAAGGCCTGCAAAATAGTAACTGCTTAGTGAATAGCAGCTATGGCTTATGGTTTTGAGAAGTAGTGTCTCCTGCTCATGTATTTCTTAACATGAATGAGAGTACGTGTTCCACTTAACTCTCAAGTGTCCTTAATATCAGTACTTAACTGTACACATTTCTTACCCTTCCCTACCTGAATTCATTCCCATTCATTCTTTCTCTCTCCCTCTCTTTCTCTCTCCGTCTTTCTTTCTCCAGCTTTCATTCTCCAGCTTTTATTGCAATATAGATTAAATAGTGTCCAATTCACAGTGCACAACTCAGTGCTTTTCATTTCTCAGGGTTGTGCACATATCACTGCAATCTAATCTTAAGACAGTTTTGTTCTCCCTAAAAGAGTTACTATGGGCTTCCAAGGTAGAGCTGTGATAAAGAATCCACTTCTCAATGCAGCAGATGCAAGAGATTCAGGTTCTATCCCTGGGTTGGGAAGATCCCCTGGAGTAGGAAATGGCAACCCATTCTATCATTTTTTTCTGGGAAATTTCCATGGATGGAGTAGCCTGGCAAACTATAGTCCATGGGGTCGCACATAGTTGTACATGGCTGAGTGACTGAACACATACAGAAGAGATACTGTATTCATTAGTGTCACTCTGTATTCCCCTGCCCCCTCTCCCTGCCCAGCCTTAGGAAGGAGTGATCTAGATTGGGATTTTCCTATTCTGGACATTTCCTATAAATGGGATTATAAAGACATAAAGTCTTTTTTGCCTAGATTCTTGTACCTAGCGAAATATTTCAAAGTTCTTTCATATGTAACATCTATCTGTAGTCAATTCCTTTTCTTGTTGAAAAATATTGCATTGTGTGACTACACCAAATTTTATTTTCTCTCTTCATCAGTTGCATTCATTTTAGTTGTTTCCAATTTTTAGCTATTATGGGTATGCTGGTGTGAACATCACATACGATAATGGATAAGGTTTTCATTTTTCTTGCATTTATACCTATGAGTAGAATTGTTGTGCTGTCAAGCCTGATTGTATCTCCTCCTCCCGTCCCACTCCTCTAGGTCGTCACAGAGAACGAGGTTGTTCATTGTGGCTCTGGTTTGCATTTCCATGATGATTAACATTGTTGGACATCTTTTCATATGTCTGTTGACCACCTGCATTTCCTGTTTGAAGAAATGTCCCTTCAGTACTTTTACTCATTTTTTAATTGGCCTGTTTGTATTTTGATGTTGAGTTGTATGAGCTGTTTATATGTTGGATACTAACCCATCATCAGTCATATCGTATCCAAATATCTTACCCCATTTAGTAGGTCATCTTTTCATTTCATAAATGATTTTCTTTACTGTTCAAAGCTTTCATGTTTAATTAGATCCCATTTGTTTATTTTTGTTTTTATTTCCATTCCTCTAGGAGATAGATCCAAAAGATTATTGCTATGATGTATTTCAAAGTACATTCTATGTTTTCATCTAGGAGGTTTTTAATATCTTGTCTTGCATTTAGGTCTTTAATCCATTTTGAGTTTATTTTTGCGTGTGGTATTAGAGAATGTTCTAATTTCATTCTTTGAAGTATAACTGTCCAGTTTTTCCAGAACCACTTATTGAGGAGACTACCTTTTCTCCATTGTGTATCCTCGCCTCCTTTGTCATAAACTGACCTCAAGTGTATGGGTTTATTTCTCTGTTTGCTATTCTGTTCCACTGATCTTTGTGTGCTTTTGATACACCACATTAATGAAGACTAAACATCATATGATCATCTCAATAGAATAGATCATCTTTTGATCAACTTCCCCATCCATTTATGATAAAAAACTCTCCAGAAAATGAGCATAGAGAGAACATAGCTTACCATAGTAAAGGTTGTACTTGACAAACCTACAGCTAACTTCATACTCAGATGGTGAAAAGCTGAAAGCATTTCCTTAAAAAAATGAGGATCAAGAAAGTAATGTCCACTGTTACCACTTTTTTCACCTGTTACCCATTACTTTTTTTAACCTGTTTGTTACCACTAACACAGCAGCCAGAAAAGAAAAAGAAATAAAAGGAATCCAAATTGGAAGATAAGAAATAACAATGTTACTGCTTGTAGATGACATGATAGTATACATAGAAAATCATAAATGTGCCATCAGAAAAATGTCTGGAGGTTATAAATGATTTGGCAAAATTGCAGGATACAATATTAATACACACATCTGGGCTTCCCTGGTGGTCCAGTGGGTAAAGAGTCTACCTTGCAGTTCATGAGGCACGGGTTCGATCCCTGGCCCAGGAAGATGCCATGTGCCACAGAGTGGCTGGACCAGTGTGTCTTTTTGCGAGCCGGTGCTCTGGAGCGCGTGCACCCAGAGCCACTGCTGTGTAGTGAGAGAGGCCACTGCAATGGGAGGCCCACACAGGCCAAACAGTAAAGATGGATGAAATAGAAAATAAATAAAAAACCAATAAAAGAGGTAAAAATTTTAAAAAATCATACACAGATATGTTACATTTCTATATACTAACAACAAAATGTCAGAAAGAGAAACTAAGGAAACAATCACACAATAACAGCCAAAAGAATATAATTCCTAGGGATAAACCTACCTAAGGAAGTAAATGACCCCAGAAAACTTTAATACACTGATGAAAGAAATTGAAGACAGTACAAACAGATATAAAGATAAACTGTGTTCTTAACTTGGAAGAACTGAAATTGTTAAAGTGATCGTAGTACCCAAAGCATTCTATAGATTCAGTGCACTCCCTATCAAAATATTAATATCAACAATATTTTCCACACAAGTAGAACAAATAATTTCAAAATTTGTATGGAAACAAAGAAGACCTGTAATAGCCAAAATAATCTTAAGGAAGATCAGAACTGTAGGTGTCACCCTTCTTGAATTCAGACTATACTACAAAGCTACAGGAATCAAAATATGGTACTAGCACAAAATGACCTTGTTAATTTTTAGAAATATAATATGAAATGTTTTATGGATAAAGATGTTTATATGGAATTTGTACAAAAATAGTATGATGGGAAGGTGAACAAGAATGGGGAGGAAACAAGATTTTCTATAGGTTATTTTTTGAAACTTTGTAATAGATATATGGGCATCCATTATACTGTGTTCTCTATTTTTTGTACATGTTCGACTTTTTACATAGTTCTGTGTTAAAATATTTTGTATTTTTGCCTTTGCAATATTTTGGGGAAGGGTGGAGCAGAAGGTTAAAAAGAACACTGATATTTTGAATTTACAATTCCAAAACTCCTAGTAAAAACTTTGAATGTAAAACCTGCATATGGTGGTTTGATGAGAAAGAGGTATGGTGAAGAGACCAGATTGAATGTAATGGTGATTCCACTGAGTTCTTGAAATACTCCTATTTGAAAACCAAAAATGTGCAACAGGTGTTCAGAAGAAGAGTAAAGTCTGTGAGAAGGCCAAAGATCACATGGATAGTATATTAAAGTACTAATGAGAATGAAATTTATACTGTGGTCCTTCTAGGTAACAGATTGTCTTAAATTCTTTCTCAATTGTAGCATCATATTTTCTCCCCTTTTCATCATCGTGTGTAACTTTATTTTCTTAGTGCTAGCTTTTTAAATGATATGTTTAAAGCTAGTCATTAATTTGACTTTGTAAGAATAGCACTTCCTGATATTCTATTTTGAGCTCATAGAATATTTGCATGTACTTTTTAATATCCTGGTTATTAATGGCTTACTTTTTTATTTAATAATTAATTTTACTTTGTGGTTTTACAGAGTTTTGTTGTTTACAGATATGTATAATCTCAGGTTAGTCATATGTATATCCCTGACCCCTCCCTCCTGTGCCCCAATCCCAGCGCCCCCATCTTACCCCTCCAGGCCATTGTATAGCCCCCATGTAGGATCTCTTATTCCCATAATAGCTTACTTTTAATGAAAGGCTTCCCTGGTGGCTCAGCAGTAAAAAGTCCACCTACCAGTGTAGGAGATGTGAATGTGATCCCTGGGTTGGGAAGATTCCCTGGAGAAGGAAATGGCAACCCACTTCAGTATTCTTACCTGGGAAATACATGCATAGAGGAGCTTGGAGGGCTACAACCCATGGGGTCACAAAACAGTAGGACTAGACTTAGTGACGAAGCAAAAACAATGTTTTAATTAAGGTAATAACATATTCTTTATGAAAATCAGAAACACTATGAAGCTTGTGAAACTAAATCAGAACCATTTCTTACGATACTGGCTCTTGGATATAAGAATTCAATTGGTCATTTTCCCTTCCCAGTTTCACCAACCATTTTTGAGAAGTGATTCAGCACAATTATTGCCAGTTTTGCTCCAAATCAAAAAGTCTTTTAAGTAGCCTTAAAAAATACCATAATAAGCTCTTGGTATTGTGTGTCTTTAGAAGATAATTTTCTTTTTGAGGTATTACATTTACTTAATGACATAAAGCATGAGTGGAGGAGAAGGCAATATCTTCTCCCAGCAAGATGCAGAGGAGGAGTGGCTACTGTGGATCAGTTAGATGTTTAGGAAAAAGTGAACATTTTAATGTCCTTATGATTTTTAATCAAATCATTTGAAGGCTGCCCTAATTTTCAAGTAGGGTCCTCAGAGGTTGCGTGTAAAGTACATAGCACTTTTTGGTTATCCTTATCAAAGGTTTGACAGAGTGTACTGTGAAAATTTGTGAGTTTTAAAAAAATGAAAGCTTTAGCTCATAGACTTTGTAAGAATAGCACTTCCTGATATTCTATTTTGAGCTCATAGAATATTTGCATGTACTTTTTAATATCCTGGTTATTAATGGCTTACTTTTTTATTTAATAATTAATTTTACTTTGTGGTTTTACAGAGTTTTGTTGTTTACAGATATGTATAATCTCAGGTTAGTCATATGTATATCCCTGACCCCTCCCTCCTGTGCCCCAATCCCAGCGCCCCCATCTTACCCCTCCAGGCCATTGTATACCCCCCATGTAGGATCTCTTATTCCCATAATAGCTTACTTTTAATGAAAGGCTTCCCTGGTGGCTCAGCAGTAAAAAGTCCACCTACCAGTGTAGGAGATGTGAATGTGATCCCTGGGTTGGGAAGATTCCCTGGAGAAGGAAATGGCAACCCACTTCAGTATTCTTACCTGGGAAATACATGCATAGAGGAGCTTGGAGGGCTACAACCCATGGGGTCACAAAACAGTAGGACTAGACTTAGTGACGAAGCAAAAACAATGTTTTAATTAAGGTAATAACATATTCTTTATGAAAATCAGAAACACTATGAAGCTTGTGAAACTAAATCAGAACCATTTCTTACGATACTGGCTCTTGGATATAAGAATTCAATTGGTCATTTTCCCTTCCCAGTTTCACCAACCATTTTTGAGAAGTGATTCAGCACAATTATTGCCAGTTTTGCTCCAAATCAAAAAGTCTTTTAAGTAGCCTTAAAAACTACCATAATAAGCTCTTGGTATTGTGTGTCTTTAGAAGATAATTTTCTTTTTGAGGTATTACATTTACTTAATGACATAAAGCATGAGTGGAGGAGAAGGCAATATCTTCTCCCAGCAAGATGCAGAGGAGGAGTGGCTACTGTGGATCAGTTAGATGTTTAGGAAAAAGTGAACATTTTAATGTCCTTATGATTTTTAATCAAATCATTTGAAGGCTGCCCTAATTTTCAAGTAGGGTCCTCAGAGGTTGCGTGTAAAGTACATAGCACTTTTTGGTTATCCTTATCAAAGGTTTGACAGAGTGTACTGTGAAAATTTGTGAGTTTTAAAAAAAAATGAAATGCTTATTTGATGATTTTCTTGGTCGTAGCTGCAAGAGAATGATATTTCTGATGAGAGCATACTGAGATACATTATGGATCCACATGAATCCATACATATGGATCCTTTTATGATACTCCTGGTCCCAGTATCGATGCAGAGGACCTCCTGATCACAAGTGACTAGTTCAATCTGTATTCCTTACTGAGTTCCCATTTTCCTATGAGTATCACACTGGAAATCTTTTAGTGGTACTATTCTTTTAATAAACTTTTCTTTAATTGCTTTAGTTCTCTCAGTGTCAGTCTTATAATAAACATTGATTGAATGGATGAAGGAATAATTTCTAGCTGTGTAACTTGAGGAATGTTATTTAAATTCTCTGTAAGTTTCCCCATAGGTGTAAAAGAGATAATACTTAACTTTAAAGATGTTAGTAAGATGAATATATAACTTACATAAGCTATATCTATCTTAGTATCTGTTTTGTGTAGCACAGCAAGTGATAGATTGTAGATACCGAAGGAATTGTTAGTCCTCTCTTCTTTCATCATACCATGTACTTTTAAGGGAATGTCACTAACATCTGTATAGCTTGTACACTGCACAACTTCATAGGGTTGCAATCATTGAATGTGTGATATAAATGACATCATGAGTGAGAATGTGTGACCTGAAAAACTGAATATAATGACTCTGCATTTTTGGCTTTTTATGCTGGTGATTCTGAAAATGTGAAAAGTTAACCTCTTGCCTTAGAATGAGCTAGAAGTGATTTTTAAAACTGCAAATTCCTATGTCCCTCTCCAGATCTACACAAGCAGAATCCCTTGAGGTAGAATATATACATCTGTATTTTAAGCAACTCCTCAAATAATAATTTCATTAGTTGTAGTGTGATATAATGCACACACCATACAGTTCATTCATTTTGCCCAAGTTTTTTTTTTTTTTTTTTGGCAACTTCTATTGATCTTTCATTCATTTTTCTTTGTTCTTTGGCCTGTGTGGGCCTCCTGTCACAGCAGCCTCTCACATTGCAAAGCACCGGCTCTGGGAACATGCGCTCCAGAGCATTGACTCGCAATTGGGCACATTGGTCCAGCCATTCCACAGCACGTGGGATCTTCCCAGGCCAGGGATCAAACTGGTGCCCCTTGCACTGCAAGGCGATGTCCTTACCCACTGGACCACCAGGGAAGCCCCCCAAGTCTTTCTTAATTACACTCAACCATTGCTGTCTTGATTCCCTAGTTTAGTTTCCTTGGCCAGAGGGGAAAAAAAAAATGTCCCCAACTTTTTTATTCTCTGTGAATCTTCCTGGCTTCACAATAGCAAATGTTTGTACATAATGTCTTGTACATGTTTCTTCTGGACATTTTGTCGCATCCTTTCATTCTTAGGGCTTAATATCTATCTTTACTTCTACTAGCTGCATGTACACATGAGTGTGCCCACATAAGCACATAGACTTAGAGTCAGATTAGGTTTTAACTGTGAGTCAGCCACTTTTAGTCAAGATACACTTTCTTGGTTACCTGAAAAATGAGGCCACTAAATTCCTAGTTCATATAGTTGTATGAGAAGAAAAGTGAATGAAATGTAAGATGCTTAGTATACTGTGTGACAGATGAGGCTAATAATACCTATTTCATCAAGCTGTGTGATAATAAAATGGGAGTTACTTAGCATATTATGTGGAACATGCTGAACATCTGATAATGATAGCTATAATTGAAGAGAGTAATATGTACCCCCTTATATTCCATGAAGTTACTAATTTTAATAAATTCATCAAACATTTATTGATTACTTACTAAATATAAGATGCAGTGCCTGTGGTGCGATAAGGAGTGTAAGTATAAATATTTCATGAGCTCTTGCCCTGAAGGACCTTACCATTTATACAGTATACAAATAAATGCAAATAATAAATATTTTATAGTGAAATGATTTGCGAACCAATTTTTATCAGAACACAGAACAGAAAGAATTCTAATTTCAGACAGGGATGAAGTGAAATTGCATGAAAGAGGTTGATAGTATTTAGTCTGGGACTTCACAAATTGTGAAAATTTAGTTATGGAGAAAGGAAACCCCAGTTTTGCTGGAGAATAGATCCAGAATGGAGAGTTTAGGGGGATATGGCTTAGAAGGGAGTTGAATCTGGATCTTAGAGACCTCAAATACAATCCAAAGCCTTCACATGCTATGTTGTAGGCAATTGAGAACTAGTTGAGGAAGGCAGGGACATCAGCTGGTCTATATCTTAGACAATTTTCGTTAGCAGTGTGTAGAATATTTTCATGGTGTAAGAGTTAGGAAGTGGAAACTCCATTTATGTGGTTATTCAAAATGTTGGCAAGATAGAGAAATAGCTTTTGGCCAGAGGAGGTACAAAACTAACCTTCCAAACTCAAGAGTATATAAGATGTGTCTAAGCCCCTACTGGTGAAATCTTGTGTAAAAGTTAGGTGCTAAACTAGGGCAGTGCCATTGAGAATAGAAAGAAAGAGGAAAGGTAGGGCTTGGAAACACAGGCACATACTAGAGATAACTGAATTAACTAATAGCTATACAACATAAAAAGAAATGAAAATACCTGGAAAAATAATGTAAATTTATTCCGAATAAATTAAGCAAGGCTGTTTTGGAAACTGCAACAACCCTTTCTATTGTTCTCTAAAACACAATTTGACAAAAATGAACACACACGAAAATACTGATTCTTTTCACCTGAAATTTTTACTTGTTTTTCTATTGGAGCATGTTATCTTTTGTGTCTCAAAGTATTTTGTTTTATTTGTGTGTAGATTTTTAGGTGTTTGTAGATATTCTATTTTATTTACTTATGTTGATAAAAAGGAAATTTATTGATTTATTTTAATATTGTTAGTTTGTAACTCATTTCTGTTATTAGTCCTAATTGTTTTGCAGTTATTATTTCATACTTTTTAAAGCCACCCTCATGCCAAGATTTATATATTTCTTATTTTTCTTGACTCACGTCATTATCTAGAATGTTAAAGTAATATTAAATAGTAGCCACAGATCTGGCTACTTGTTTTTAACTTAGTCTTTTTCCATTAAACAGGATTTTTTGTGATATAATTAACATATAACATGCTATAATTTAAGTTTTAGTTTTTTTCCATTAAACAGGATTTTTTGAGATATAATTAACATATAACATGCTATAATTTAAGTTTCACAAACTGTTGATTTCATACAACAAAATGATTACCACCATAGTTTTAGCTAATACCCCTCTTACCTCTTTTTTTTTTTAATTGGTGGTAAGTTCATTTAAAGCCTACCACTCTCTTAGGAACATTCCAGAATATACTGCAGTGTTATTTGCTATAGTCACCATGGTGTACATTAAATCCCAGAAATTACTCATTTTATACTTGGAAGTTTGTAGTCTTTGACCAACATCACTCCTAGTCCCTAATAATCACCATTCTAGTCTCTGTTTCTGTAAGTTCAAAGTAGTAGGTACAATGTTCACCTGAATTAAATTCACCCATTCCTATCCATTTTATTTCCCTGAGATATCAGTGTTCACTCTTGCCATCTCCTGCTTGACAGCATCCAGTTTACCTTGATTCATGGACCTGACCATCCAGGTTCCCATGAGATATTATTTTTTACAGCATTGAACTTTACTTTCCCCACCGGACACACCCACAGCTGAGCACTGTCTCTGCTTTGGCCCAGATTCATTCTTTCTGGAGCTATTAGTAATGACACTCCACTCTTCCCCTGTAGCATATTGGGTACCTTCCGACCTGATGAGTGCTCATCTTCCAGTGTTATATCTTTTTGCCTTTTCATACTGTCCATAAGGTTCTCCAGTTGGAGAGTTCATCCTTCTAGAGCTTTGTCGGAACTTCATTGGCTTTGGAATATTTTGATTGTGGAAAATTTCCTGGTGTTTGCTGGTAAAATTATTGAAGCCTTGGCCTTTATTAGATGCACTTCTTCAACAGTGCTTCCGATTGCCATGATGTAGTTTAAAAAAAATCTAGAATAAATCCATGCAAAGTGTTCTATTTTTTAGAATTAAAATAGTCAATGTAACATTTTCATATTAAAGTAAATATCAAAGCTCCAGTAATTCTTACTGTTGTTGGAAGGAAAGATAGACACATTAGATACAACTATGGAGCAGAATATATAAAATAAAAGAAGTTTAAGTGCAAATGTAGGGCTTTAAAATATTTCAAATAATGGCAGAAATATTTAATTTTCAAATGACCTTTGGGGAAGTATCATTTGAAAAGACAGAAATTGAAGGATTCTTACTTTGTAGTATACACCACAATTAATATTAGGTGGATTAAAGATATAAATATAAAATTAAAATGTTAAAACTACTAGAGAAAACCTTAGATAAATATTTATGTGACATTGGCATGGAAAATGCTTTTAAAAATATAACCATAAAGGAGAAAGCCATACTGGAAAAAGACAAATGGATTTAAGTATATCATATCCTTGGTTATTATTAAATATTTGAACTACTAATATTAAATCCAAGAATGACAATAGTCTATGATGGAAAGTCTAATCTTAACTGTAATATACTTATCATTTTAGGTGATAGGAATTTTTTTTTGCTTTAACAATTCAAAATGTGGCTTTTTTTTCTGCCTCTGGTTGCTTTCTATAGAAATTCCCCCAGCTTCCAGGTCAAATTTCTTGCCCAGACTCAGAGACTTGCATTACCTATCCAACAGGGCATTGATGCTGCCAAGTTGGCCTCAGCTCTCTTATTAGCTTCAAGAAGACTTGAGACAGAAGCTGTCAACACTTCATCTTTGGCATCTAAGTGACTGTGAAAGATGATCACAACTTAGTCAAAAGACATAATCTTGTCCAGTTATATTCGAAGAAAACCATGTTTAAAATGCATACTCTGTTCCTTTCCTGTTTTTATACAGTTTTCAGAAACATAAGAATGATTATCAACTTCTTCTAGAGCTTTGTCGGAACTTCATTGGCTTTGGAATATTTTGATTGTGGAAAATTTCCTGGTGTTTGCTGGTAAAATTATTGAAGCCTTGGCCTTTATTAGATGCACTTCTTCAACAGTGCTTCCGATTGCCATGATGTAGTTTAAAAAAAATCTAGAATAAATCCATGCAAAGTGTTCTATTTTTTAGAATTAAAATAGTCAATGTAACATTTTCATATTAAAGTAAATATCAAAGCTCCAGTAATTCTTACTGTTGTTGGAAGGAAAGATAGACACATTAGATACAACTATGGAGCAGAATATATAAAATAAAAGAAGTTTAAGTGCAAATGTAGGGCTTTAAAATATTTCAAATAATGGCAGAAATATTTAATTTTCAAATGACCTTTGGGGAAGTATCATTTGAAAAGACAGAAATTGAAGGATTCTTACTTTGTAGTATACACCACAATTAATATTAGGTGGATTAAAGATATAAATATAAAATTAAAATGTTAAAACTACTAGAGAAAACCTTAGATAAATATTTATGTGACATTGGCATGGAAAATGCTTTTAAAAATATAACCATAAAGGAGAAAGCCATACTGGAAAAAGACAAATGGATTTAAGTATATCATATCCTTGGTTATTATTAAATATTTGAACTACTAATATTAAATCCAAGAATGACAATAGTCTATGATGGAAAGTCTAATCTTAACTGTAATATACTTATCATTTTAGGTGATAGGAATTTTTTTTTGCTTTAACAATTCAAAATGTGGCTTTTTTTTCTGCCTCTGGTTGCTTTCTATAGAAATTCCCCCAGCTTCCAGGTCAAATTTCTTGCCCAGACTCAGAGACTTGCATTACCTATCCAACAGGGCATTGATGCTGCCAAGTTGGCCTCAGCTCTCTTATTAGCTTCAAGAAGACTTGAGACAGAAGCTGTCAACACTTCATCTTTGGCATCTAAGTGACTGTGAAAGATGATCACAACTTAGTCAAAAGACATAATCTTGTCCAGTTATATTCGAAGAAAACCATGTTTAAAAATGCATACTCTGTTCCTTTCCTGTTTTTATACAGTTTTCAGAAACATAAGAATGATTATCAACTTCTTCTACTGTTTCCATTTGTAATTTGAAGAAGAAATTCTCTAGAATTTAAGAGAGCAAAAACCCTGGTTTTCTGAAATAACAAAATATTTAAGAATCTGCAGCCAATAATATTTAATTCCCCTAAGCAGAGCAATTGAAGCCATTTCCAGCCATCAGCACACAAATAGAATGTAAAATGTTTTAATTCTCTTGTGTTTAAAGGTAATAGTTACTTAAACAATTCTTTCTTATCTCTAGATTTTCTTAAATCTCTTAATTATTGCTAGAAAAATTGTCCAGGTCCTTTTAATCAAATCTTAGCATATTAAATTTTGATATGCATATAGGTAGCAGTCATTTTTTAAATCTTTGAGTAAGCATTGGGAATTAATGATTCCTATAGTTTTCTTATCTGCAAAAATTGTGAATTCTCTTAGCTATTTCACCATAGTTTGATTAAAGATACACATATAGCAATGGACCCAACTATATCATAGTGTGTCAGTTTTCTATGAGATATTAATAAGTATCCATTGGTAAATAATTTTATGGTTGAACAACTTTGGGACAAACTGTAAGCAGTATTTTATAAATGCCTGGAGGATTTCTCACAAATTTTAATTCGCTAAAATGTACTTTGATACCCTAAGGGACTTTCATAGCATCCAGCATGTCTTACATGTATTTGAACACAGAATCCTTTTTACTCACAGTATAGATTGATATCTTTTGAGAAAGTTGCAGTAAATAGAATATAATTTGGAAACTGCTACTGTAAAGCCATATAGAATATCCAGTATGAAAAACTGTACATTGTTGTAATAGCTGTTGCTATTAATTCATCTAAATAGTATCTATTGAAGATATTCCCTTGAATAGCCCATTGCTGAATGGCTTTGTAACTATAAATTTGTTCTACTTCAGCTTTATTCTGTGGCTTAGATTCAATGCTTCATGTACATACACAAATAAATATGACCAGATCAAGCATTTCCATTCCATACAAGAGACTATTTCACACACAAAAAAGATAGGGTATTTCAAGTTTGATTATTTAATTTAAAAGGCAGCTTACTGGTCTTACCTCCTTTAAGCCATTGAACATACAGTTTATAAGTAAAGTATGAATGCCTTTCAATATTTTCATATTAATGTATTTGATTATTGCCACTTTTAACATTTATTATGGGAAAGATGAGTCCCTGGACAAAGATTATATCTATTCCTTAATTTGTTTCTAATTTTTTATATGCTGCTTTTCTGACTTTCCCTGCACTGAAAATACTGTTACATAAAAATTTATGAAATATAATTCCCTTTCTCTCTTTTCGGAATTAGTTTACCTTTGAATGAGATAGTAATTACTTCATGGAAATCACTATGTAATTTTTTAAGTTATGTGTGTTCAAAATGAAGGATAAAATTCCTGTTACAGTACTTCAGCCCATTGGCTGCAAGGAAGAGGAGTGTACAAGTTAACTTTAAGATGGTATACCTTTAGTCTTTTAAATATTTTGGGGGGCCTCTTTTATTGATCCTTCATCCATTTATTTTCATCTGTCTTTATTCTTTGGCCTGTGTGGGCCTCCTATCGCAGAGGCCTCTCCCGTCACAGAGCACCAGCTCTGGGTGCGTGCGCTTCAGAGTACTGGCTTGCAATTGGACACACTGGTCCAGCTGCTCCGCAGCATGTGGGATCTTCCCAGGCCAGGGATTGATCCAGCACCCCCTGCACTGCAGTGCAAACTCTTTACCCACTGGACCACCAGGGAAGCCCAAGGCATAGTCTTTTGAAAACAAGAGTGTACATTAGGTATTAGGGTGAACTAGAAATTACATCTCTGTCATATTGGGACATAACATGAGCTCAAGTGACCTCTGCTCTCATTGTTTATCTACTTCCAACACTTCCAATAAAGAAGACATAATTGGATTGATTTTCTGTGATCCAGTATGGAATATTTCTGATAAACAAGGTTTCAAATCTAGGTGTCTCAGAAAGGCAGTTGGCCTCCTATTGTCCAGACTTCCTTTTGGCTTGTGCACAAATTCAGCCCAGATCCAGTCAGTGGAGGGCAACCCCTAGTTTAGCTTCTCTCTGTTCACATTCCATAGGATCCGTAAGAGCTGCTCTGCAAAAAAAAAAAAAAAAATTCACATGGTGCCTTTTTTTTTCCTCAAAGGGGTAATGTTTTAGATATTTGGAGACTTCATGGCCTGTCAGGTAGACAAATTTGAAATAATACAGGTGAGAGGTTTTCTGACAATTTTTTGAATGTAACATTTTAATCTAGGGCTCCACATTTATGAGAGCATGGGACCAAGTCTAGATTTAAACCTGTTCACTTTTGTATATACTCTTTGTAGATTTTCTGATTTTCTTAGTGTGTTCTCATAAATATAGTTAAATAGCTATAATTAGAAAATGTGTTCTGGATGCACATCATGATTAAGTGGGAAACTATATATATGCCTATTTAAATTTGCATTGAGTTGTATGAGACTTGTATATTTTGGAAACTAATCCTTTGTCAGATGTTTCATTTGCTATTATTTTCTCCCATTCTGAAGGTTATCTTTTCACCTTGTTTATAGTTTACTTTGCTGTTGCAAAGCTTTTAAATTTAACTAGTTCCCACTTGTTTATTTTTGTTTTTATTCCCATTGCTCTAGGAGGTGAATCATAGAGGATCTTGCTTTGATTCATGACATCGAGTGTTCTGCCTATGTTTTCCTCTAAGAGTTTTATAGTTTCTGGTCTTACATTTAGGTCTTTAATCCCTCTTGAGTTTATCTTTGTGTATGGTGTTCATGCTGTTTTTGTCATCTTTGTTCTAATTTCATTCTTTCACATGTAGCTGTCCAGTTTTCCCAGCACCACTGTCTTTCCCTCATTGTATATTCTTGCCTCCTTTGTCAAAAATAAGGTACCCATAAGTGCGTGGGTTTATCTCTGGACTTTCTATCTTGTTCCATTGGTTTATATTTCAGTTTTTGTGCCAGTTCCATACTGTCTTGATGACTGTTGCTTTGTCTGAAGTAAGGAAGGTTGATCCCTCCAGCTCCATTCTTCTTTCTCAAGGTTACTTTGGCTATCTGGGGTCTTTTGTGTTTCCATATGAATTGTGAAATTTTTTGTTCTAGTTCTGTGAAAAATGCCATTGGCACTTCCTTTTGGCTTGTGCACAAATTCAGCCCAGATCCAGTCAGTGGAGGGCAACCCTAGTTTAGCTTCTCTCTTTTCACATCCCACAGGATCCGAAAGAGCTGCTCTGCAAAAAAAAAAAAAAAAATTCACATGGTGCCTTTTTTTTTCCTCAAAGGGGTAATGTTTTAGATATTTGGAGACTTCATGGCCTGTCAGGTAGACAAATTTGAAATAATACAGGTGAGAGGTTTTCTGACAATTTTTTGAATGTAACATTTTAATCTAGGGCTCCACATTTATGAGAGCATGGGACCAAGTCTAGATTTAAACCTGTTCACTTTTGTATATACTCTTTGTAGATTTTCTGATTTTCTTAGTGTGTTCTCATAAATATAGTTAAATAGCTATAATTAGAAAATGTGTTCTGGATGCACATCATGATTAAGTGGGAAACTATATATATGCCTATTTAAATTTGCATTGAGTTGTATGAGACTTGTATATTTTGGAAACTAATCCTTTGTCAGATGTTTCATTTGCTATTATTTTCTCCCATTCTGAAGGTTATCTTTTCACCTTGTTTATAGTTTACTTTGCTGTTGCAAAGCTTTTAAATTTAACTAGTTCCCACTTGTTTATTTTTGTTTTTATTCCCATTGCTCTAGGAGGTGAATCATAGAGGATCTTGCTTTGATTCATGACATCGAGTGTTCTGCCTATGTTTTCCTCTAAGAGTTTTATAGTTTCTGGTCTTACATTTAGGTCTTTAATCCCTCTTGAGTTTATCTTTGTGTATGGTGTTCATGCTGTTTTTGTCATCTTTGTTCTAATTTCATTCTTTCACATGTAGCTGTCCAGTTTTCCCAGCACCACTGTCTTTCCCTCATTGTATATTCTTGCCTCCTTTGTCAAAAATAAGGTACCCATAAGTGCGTGGGTTTATCTCTGGACTTTCTATCTTGTTCCATTGGTTTATATTTCAGTTTTTGTGCCAGTTCCATACTGTCTTGATGACTGTTGCTTTGTCTGAAGTAAGGAAGGTTGATCCCTCCAGCTCCATTCTTCTTTCTCAAGGTTACTTTGGCTATCTGGGGTCTTTTGTGTTTCCATATGAATTGTGAAATTTTTTGTTCTAGTTCTGTGAAAAATGCCATTGGCAATTTGATGGGGATCTCATTGAATCTGCAGATTACATTTGGTAGTATAGTCATTTTCACGGTATTGATTCTTCCAACCAGGAGCATGGAATATCTCTCCATCTGTTTATGTTGTCTTTGATTTCTTTCATCAGTGTCTTAAATTTGCTATAATTAGTAATAGAGCATTACAAAATGCATGCAGGAAATAAGCATGTATTTGTGCTTAAGTTAGTGGTTCTCAACATTATTTTATTCCTTAACACTGTACCCATGACTCAACACATTTCCATGAGGGATACTCTCTCTACACACTGTGCTTCTGAAATGAGGGCCATTGGCCCCAATCTTTTTGGTTTCGGGTGGGTTGTGAATGTTGAAAACAATGCTGTTGAAACTTATTCTGAGTGGAGCTGACTTATCTGGCATAATCAAGACAGATGGTGATTAGGCTAAAGCAGAATATCATACAAATAGATTATATACTTTTAATAACTATTTTTAAAATAGAAATACAAGTACAGTCATCTATAATCTTTTCATATAGGACCAAAACCTTTCACTTAAATATCAGCTTTCTTATTGAAATCTGTCTTTTTAGGCAAAAACTGTGTTTTTAATGTGTCATCTATGATTTCCAGTTTCAGTTTCTTTAAAATGGACTGAAACATAAATGTAATTGTGAAGCAATATGAGACAATCTTCCTGTACCCCTATTTGTCCCCACCATTGAGCTGACTCATCCACACCTAATTTAACAAGACTTGGTTTTAGTGACCTTTGGGGATTTTTGTGGTCAGATGGTGAGGGGGACTTAATTCTTTGAAAACCTTTTATGGACGTATGGTTGGTATGTAAAAAGATGTAAGTAATGAACAGATACACAGTTTTATGAGTTTGGGGGTAAGTATATGTATACTCATAATAGTATACTACCATCAACACCAAGCCTCCTAAAGTTTCCTTCTGCCTTCATCATTTGTGTGTGTGTGTGTGTGTGTGTGTGTGTGTGTGTGTGTGGTAAAAGCACTTAAGGTGCGATCACTCCTTTTAATAATGTGATCCAGCGGTCCCACTTGCAGCTTTTTATCCAAAATTTAAATCAGAATCTTAGATACCTGTATTCTCATGTTCCTTGTAGAATTAGTCCCAGTAGCCAAAACATGGAAAAAAACCTAAATGTCTGTTGACGGGTGAATGGTTAAAAAAAAAAAAAAAAGTGGTATATACATACCATCGATTGTTACACCACCTTAAAGAAGAGAAAATTCTTCTGTTTACAAAAACATGGATGGACATGCAGTACATCATGGTAATTGAAATCAGCCAGATACACAAGGACAAATACTGCACGATTTCACTTGTATGTAGAGAATCTCTTCAATCCAGCCTTTTTGAAAGTTTGAACTTCTTTTTTAATGGAAACAGTCATTTTAGTTTGCACTCCCATTTCACCCCTTTACATAATTTTTAATTGTATAATTACATTTTGTAGTAACCTAGCACACAGGTTCTAAAACAAACAAAATAGACTGTTATTAACTAGACAGCTCTCTAGTCAAGGAAGCATATGGTGTGTTGAGGGAATAAAACATTCTTTAATCCAAAAAATCTATTATAAGAAAATTTCTTGATCTCAAAAGCTCCCTTTAAGAGTTTATTCATCCTTCTTAGTTCCCTGGCCTTTGCTCTACATTTCCATTCACCTGCTTCCTTGATTGAGGTCAATACTGTCTGTTAAGTACAGTTTTAAAATCAGTCAATACTGTGTTTTGAATACAGTTGACCCTTGAACAACACAGGTTTAAACTGTGTAGGTCCACTTACATGTAGATTTTTTTCAACAGCAAAAATTTACGGTATAATAATGATCTGAAGTTGATTGAATTTATGGATACAGAGGTGTCACGGTTGTGGAGGGCTAAGTTATACTCAGGTTTTCAACAGCCTAGAGGGTTGGTGCCTCTAACTCTTGCATTGTTCATTGGTCAACGGTACTTCCATTTTCCTAAACAAATTGATTTCCTCATACAAAGATGGAATCCATTGATATCTTTAGACCCCTGATAGATCTTATTTATTTAGGAGGAAGGACATTTCTTGATTGCCCATGGATTTATGAGGCTGGCATGGGCCAGACAAGACCAAGGAAGAAACCCCATTCACTCTTATTTCTCTGGTTTACCTCTTTTCCTGCCTAGTTTTTCAATGGTGTTATTTTCCCCATGTATCACAGAATATTTTCAAAGGCTGCTGGTCAACTTAAGCAGGATGAACTGTGAGCATCAACTTTAGAGTGGGCTCCAGAATTCATTAACCTTATAGAAAAAAAAAAAAATATTGGGCACAGTCTAGTGGACATCACCCCAAACCTAATCAAGAGATTGAGGGCTTGCCTGGTGGTCCAGTGGGTAGAGTCCACCTTGCAGTGCAAGGGGTACCGATTCAATCCATGGCCTGGGAAGATCCCATGTGCTGCAGAGCGGCTGGACCGGTGTGTCCAATTATGAGCCAGCTCTCTGGAGTGCAAGTGCCCACAGCCAGTGCTCTGCAAGGAGAGAGGTCACTGCAATGGGAGACCCACACAGCCCAAAGAACAAACGTGGATGAAAATAAATAAATAACCAATAAGAGAGGCCCCCCAAAAGAGAGAGATTGAAGGTGCCAGGTTTGGCGTCCCTCATGCATGTTCCTGTATATGAACAGCCAAAGAATCAAGCTATACATCCCCATCCAAATTGTGCAGCAAGGACAACTGTTGACTTTTGAAACTACAGAAACCTGGGTCATCTCTCACTATCTCCAGACTGGAAGATTCCAGAGCAGGGGCCTAGATGAAGGAATTAATTTTTAAAACATTACGGGGGAATATAATCTTCAGCCAAGTTTGAAAAGTCGCTGGAATAAATATATGAAACATAGTTGTATTTTTGGAAAAGTGAGTTTCTCAATGATAAATGTTTTCCTTCTTACATATGGATGTGCCTTTTAGTTTGGAATTGCTTCTACAACGACACATGAAGTCACTACAGAAACTGAAAAGCACACCTTCTGATGTAAATCTGTCTGGAAAAAGAAAGGAGATTGGCTCAGTAAATGGGTACCAGGCAGGCAGTCTGCCCTCCAAGATTCTTTGCTGTTCCCTGTGACTCTTGCTTGAACCACCTAATTCTCAAAGCATTAATGTGCCTAAAGATATCCTGGAGTGGGTAGAGGAGGTTGTTGAATGTAGGTGTTGATTCAGTAGGTCTGAGATGGGGCCTGGATTGTTCATTTCCGATAAGCTTCCTTGGTGGTACTGCTGCTGCTGGTCCAAAGATCACACTGCACAGCCAGAGTTTAAACAACATTCATCCACCAGTTTTCAACAGCTGCCTATTCTTGGCATTCAAGAACAGGTCTTTGTTCTCTGATATTTGTTTTGCATTTACAACTGATGGAAATTATTTGCTGCCATCTATAAATTCTTTCTCTAAGAAATAAAAGAAGAAAAGCAATAGAAACACTTTAATAACCTTAAATGGAGAGATGAAGAATGGGATGTAGTCATGCTAGACCATTCATGATATCAGCTCTTTGCTTGTGGGTACAAGGAACTCGGTCAGCTTTGTGTAATCGAGAAGATCAGATCAGTTCTATTCCTAATAGAGCTAGCCAGCCACCTGCAATACATCTCCCCTGTAGGCTCCAGTCACTAACTGCGTAATCCTTATTTTTTCAAGATTATTTGGCAATTGTAGATGTAGATGGTTGATCATTGTGGCTGTACAAACATGGTGGACATCATGTGGATGTTTGCTTCCCTTTCAATGTGTTACTGTTGGTGCAGCATTTCTAGCACGCTAGGAATTTTTGCTGTTATAGTGAAGTGTGAATTTTTGGACTGAATTCTAATGCTCAGTGCATGCTACAGAAACCTGGTCATCTCACTATCTCCAGAGTGGAAGATTCCAGAGCAGGGGCCTAGATGAAGGAATTAATTTTTAAAACATTACGGGGGAATATAATCTTCAGCCAAGTTTGAAAAGTCGCTGGAATAAATATATGAAACATAGTTGTATTTTTGGAAAAGTGAGTTTCTCAATGATAAATGTTTTCCTTCTTACATATGGATGTGCCTTTTAGTTTGGAATTGCTTCTACAACGACACATGAAGTCACTACAGAAACTGAAAAGCACACCTTCTGATGTAAATCTGTCTGGAAAAAGAAAGGAGATTGGCTCAGTAAATGGGTACCAGGCAGGCAGTCTGCCCTCCAAGATTCTTTGCTGTTCCCTGTGACTCTTGCTTGAACCACCTAATTCTCAAAGCATTAATGTGCCTAAAGATATCCTGGAGTGGGTAGAGGAGGTTGTTGAATGTAGGTGTTGATTCAGTAGGTCTGAGATGGGGCCTGGATTGTTCATTTCCGATAAGCTTCCTTGGTGGTACTGCTGCTGCTGGTCCAAAGATCACACTGCACAGCCAGAGTTTAAACAACATTCATCCACCAGTTTTCAACAGCTGCCTATTCTTGGCATTCAAGAACAGGTCTTTGTTCTCTGATATTTGTTTTGCATTTACAACTGATGGAAATTATTTGCTGCCATCTATAAATTCTTTCTCTAAGAAATAAAAGAAGAAAAGCAATAGAAACACTTTAATAACCTTAAATGGAGAGATGAAGAATGGGATGTAGTCATGCTAGACCATTCATGATATCAGCTCTTTGCTTGTGGGTACAAGGAACTCGGTCAGCTTTGTGTAATCGAGAAGATCAGATCAGTTCTATTCCTAATAGAGCTAGCCAGCCACCTGCAATACATCTCCCCTGTAGGCTCCAGTCACTAACTGCGTAATCCTTATTTTTTCAAGATTATTTGGCAATTGTAGATGTAGATGGTTGATCATTGTGGCTGTACAAACATGGTGGACATCATGTGGATGTTTGCTTCCCTTTCAATGTGTTATTGTTGGTGCAGCATTTCTAGCATGATAGGAATTTTTTCTTTTATAGTGAAGTGTGAATTTTTGGACTGAATTCTAATGCTCAGTGCATGAATCCTTCTTAGAGATAACTGTGTTCCCATGTTTCCTCAAAGAACATAAATATTTTAGTGAATGTTGTCACTGTGTTTGTCTTCATGCAGCCCAGTGAATGTCTGCACCCTTGAGTATTGAGGAAAAACTCTCTTTCTTTTTCATGTATAAAGAGGCCTGTAATGCATTGAAAATTGTAAACCTTTCTCAAATCCCAATCTGCTTTCCTTGAGATCCCATGGGAAATATTCACTGGGGAGAATTTACTCTCATCTTTATTGCTTCTATCTGCTATTCTTCATTAGCATGTAGGTGCCAGTCTTCATTTATCAGCATTTGCCCAACTTTCCTCATGCTAGGCAGTGTGATGTGTTCATGGATATAGCCTTGATGGCCTGAACTTTCTCCCCCTGCCCCTGAAGGGCCTGCCATCCATTTGGTCTTCATTTACACATGAAGCTGAGAAGAAAATTATCCCATTAAAAGCTGATAATATGTTTAGATTTTAAAATGCTTTCAAGATTCATTGTCACTTTTTTCTTCATGCATATTTCTGGGCAGAAAAAGTGAAGAAAGAAACAGTATAGGCTAGGCAAGTGAAGGAGAGTGTGCTAAAAGAGGGGATGAACGGTACTGGGATAGATGTGCTGGGAATTCTGGTAACCTACACCCTATATCAGTGATTCCTTTCTTCCACAAACATTGGATGAGCACATACTAGGTTCAACCAAAAAGACCATAGTTTTATGACAACAGTATGGTCCAGGTGCATTATACACATGTTGTCTCAATAAGCAATTTCTGCAAACACTGAGATTGTGTTCCCTCATTTGTCAGAACCGATAGTAATATCCTCCCTGTCCAAAGGCAGTGAGCTGAAAGGTGAGTTCTGGTTTTCTGTCTATGAAATAGTCTCTAAGTGGTAGGGAGGACAGAAGTGGAAGAAACTATGAGATGGAGCTTAAAATGACTTTCTCGGATAGTCTCAGAAGTGAAACAACTCAACTGACACAACACTGTAAAGCAACTATGTTTGCTTCCCTTTCAATGTGTTATTGTTGGTGCAGCATTTCTAGCATGATTTTTATAGTGAAGTGTGAATTTTTGGACTGAATTCTAATGCTCAGTGCATGAATCCTTCTTAGAGATAACTGTGTTCCCATGTTTCCTCAAAGAACATAAATATTTTAGTGAATGTTGTCACTGTGTTTGTCTTCATGCAGCCCAGTGAATGTCTGCACCCTTGAGTATTGAGGAAAAACTCTCTTTCTTTTTCATGTATAAAGAGGCCTGTAATGCATTGAAAATTGTAAACCTTTCTCAAATCCCAATCTGCTTTCCTTGAGATCCCATGGGAAATATTCACTGGGGAGAATTTACTCTCATCTTTATTGCTTCTATCTGCTATTCTTCATTAGCATGTAGGTGCCAGTCTTCATTTATCAGCATTTGCCCAACTTTCCTCATGCTAGGCAGTGTGATGTGTTCATGGATATAGCCTTGATGGCCTGAACTTTCTCCCCCTGCCCCTGAAGGGCCTGCCATCCATTTGGTCTTCATTTACACATGAAGCTGAGAAGAAAATTATCCCATTAAAAGCTGATAATATGTTTAGATTTTAAAATGCTTTCAAGATTCATTGTCACTTTTTTCTTCATGCATATTTCTGGGCAGAAAAAGTGAAGAAAGAAACAGTATAGGCTAGGCAAGTGAAGGAGAGTGTGCTAAAGAGGGATGAACGGTACTGGGATAGATGTGCTGGGAATTCTGGTAACCTACACCCTATATCAGTGATTCCTTTCTTCCACAAACATTGGATGAGCACATACTAGGTTCAACCAAAAAGACCATAGTTTTATGACAACAGTATGGTCCAGGTGCATTATACACATGTTGTCTCAATAAGCAATTTCTGCAAACACTGAGATTGTGTTCCCTCATTTGTCAGAACCGATAGTAATATCCTCCCTGTCCAAAGGCAGTGAGCTGAAAGGTGAGTTCTGGTTTTCTGTCTATGAAATAGTCTCTAAGTGGTAGGGAGGACAGAAGTGGAAGAAACTATGAGATGGAGCTTAAAATGACTTTCTCGGATAGTCTCAGAAGTGAAACAACTCAACTGACACAACACTGTAAAGCAACTATACTCCAGTAAAAACTAATTTAGAAAAAAGTGAAACCCAACTTGTATTTTCTCTCATTGAATATCAGATTCACGCCGCCCATAACAGATATCAGTTTTCTTTTTTCCAGTGAATCAGTCATAGCTGGAATTGGAACATAGGCCCCACATGGACATTTATGCCATGAGCGAAAAAAAGGAAAAACAAGACAAAACAAAGCAAAAAACCACAATACCATGCTATTTAGATGCTTCAGCTTGTTTCATTCCATAAAAACCCAGTAGGTTTGGGGTCTAAGGCCATATAGAACGTGGTGTCACAACATTGGCTCTCAAACGTTCTGTCCATTGGATCCTGCAGGAAGACAACTTCCAGTTATGTACATAATTTTTTGAACTGTGACCAGGCTCTGTCCCCTAATTCCCATCAGAACTTCCATTGTAAAAATGACTCTCGTTCTGTCAACTCTGAGGTCAAGCATAAATGTGTTCAGTGACTTTGCAACTTGAGGCAAGATTCTTTAACTTTCTTTTCTCAGATTCTCATTTATAACATAGGAATAGAACTGTTT
Organism: Tragulus kanchil; assembly: GCA_022376925.1. NCBI lineage: Eukaryota > Metazoa > Chordata > Mammalia > Artiodactyla > Tragulidae > Tragulus > Tragulus kanchil. The sequence goes on along the minus strand of JAIOJX010000001.1, from coordinate 103,939,275 downwards.
CAGGATTGAATGAGCTCATATACATGAGTATACATAGTGCCTGGTAAAGTGAGCAGTGCATTTTCAGCCCTTATTACATTTGTCATTATGGCATTGTTGAGTTTTATTACAGGAAAAATTTTACTGAACTGGTGAATAATAGAAGAGACATAAGACCTTTATCATTCTTTATAGAAGACATGTGAAAATGGATATTTCTCTGCTGATTACCTTTCTGTTAGGTATAAAAGTTCATAAATTAGAGAGAAAATTCATAACTACTTGAGCTTTCTGTGAAAACTTTAGGGAATAAAATACCTTAATTGGTGTTTTGATTCCAAGCAGGAAAAAAAAAAAAAACAAAAGAAAACAAAAACCTCAGGCTTCCCCTGGTGGTCCAGTGGGTAAGGACACCGCCTTGCAGTGCAAGGGACACCAGTTCGATCCCTGGCCTGGGAAGATCCCACGTGCTGCGGAGCAGCTGGACCAATGTGTCCAATTACCGAGCTGGAGCTCTGGAGCACATGCGCCCAGAGCTCTGCAACGACAGACGCCACCGCGATGGGAGGCCCACAGGAGCCAAAGAACAAAGACGGATGAAGATAGAGAAATGAAAGACCAATAGAAGTGGCCCGCCCGCTCCCCTCCCTCCTCAATCCAACCCCCACCCAAAATAAATAAATAAATAAATCTTTTAAAAAAAATCTCTTAGGAATAATTTAAAAAATGCCTTTGGATACACTTCTTACCTGGTAGAAGTAGACAAACTGATATAAATATTTCAATGGCTGTCACATGCCTGTCCTTGTCCCTAAAGCAAGTTAGTCAGAGGCATGATATTAAAAGAAAACCGAGATGGTTAGACTAATAAAATCCTTGTTTTAGGGAACCAGCACTGTTAATGATGATACGTAAAATACTTGTGTTTCTCAGACTGGCATGGTGCTTTGTACTGACTTTGGATCTTTTCACCCTTGTGACCTCTTTCTCTATAAAATCAATTACCTTTGCCTGCTTTTGAAAATCCATTTCCTGGATTTTGTTTTCAAACTCCATCCATTCTTTTATCTGTTCAGAGTAATGGATGTCTGTTACCAAGTGTGTAGCCAGATAGGCTCTTTTCTCTCAGGTTTTTAAACCCAGCAAATAATGTCTTGAAAGGCCAATACATCACGTTGCCACTTATTATTTTTTCCCAGCCCACCTATTCTCTTGGAACATTTCACTGTTTAATAATGCATCTAAAGCTTACCTGTCCAAAATTCATCCCCAGTGATGCCAGTGCTCACCACTGTTTTTAAGTATTTCCTTCCATGTGGCATCTCTCCATTTGAGCATGTCACGAACTCACTCCAAGTGTTCTTCTATACCTTACGAAAACATGACTGTGCCAGAATGCCAATGGCCTTCATTAGCCTGGCTAATCTATGAATCTGAATCCTCCTGAAATTCATTAAAGGGAAAATAGCTAATTGAAAATGAATGTAAAGACACCCAATGGGATCTTAAAACATAGTGTTTCAAAGTGATGTACTTTAGCCTTAATAGGCTTTTATTTATTTAATTTCAGGCTTCCCTTGGTTTTTGTGACAGAGTTTGTGCAGGAAATAAACCCAAATACCTTGTAAACTGTCAAACTGGATGCTCATCTCTGGGGAGCTCAAAGGGTATCATGTTTCAAGTGTTATCTTTCTGGAGCTTGGGATGTGTTTGCTGACAGACGGCTCCCCTGGGTTATAGCAATGCAGGGCTGTTCTGACAATTGCATAAGCTGAATTAGACAAAGTATTTTATTAGCATAACAACCAGATGGAACTTTGAAAGAACTTTCTTGTTTGTTTGTTTGTTTTTTCCTGAAGATTTAGACGTTAGGTATTGTTCTAGAAGTCATTTAAAAGAGATTAAGAATGACTTTTCCTATTTCAGCTAAAAAACCTCAGAAAGATCTTCTGGCTCTGTTTTAGCCCTCAAGATTAACATGTGGCCAAGAACAGAATCTTTCAGCCATACTATGGTATATGCAAATTAATACCGTTCTTTTGTATTTGCAGATGTTATTTCCTCAGAGTAATGGAAAATGCTGCCCAGCATTGTCTTATTAATCTTGATAATAAATGCTAAGGGGCTCGGTAGGCAGTATTTGGCATTATCCACATGTAATAGAGTTTTAAAAAATGGGATACAGAAAACAAAATAAGTCTAGCAAACCTGTTAACTCTCATAGTGGAAGTTTTGCAATGAGAATGAACTAATGTTACTAGAAAAGCTGTTACTCTCTGTTCCTTTTCATAATGATTAGCTAGAACCTTTTTCTTATGAACAACAAAATGGCCTATGCTGTATTTGACACATGGTGGTTTTCCAGTTTGCATCAGACTGTGTATGGATATGTCTATGTGGTGAATAAAATACCGTGGAATCTGATAGATTGGGACTCTTTTGCCCTCTAGAGGCAACTCAGTGGAAGAGGCAGTAACTATCATTCAATGTTAAGGATTGAAAGATTGTAGGTCATCTTTGGCAGGGGAATTTAAATGGTTCAAAGGCACCACCTCATTAAAGTCCAGGTCTCACAGTGGACTAGATCACAATGGGACAGGTAGAGTTCAAAGCCTTTGCTGTAGCCTCATACAGTGGTTAATGATAACAACAGAAGCATAGGTTTTGTTTTAACTTGGTTACTTCAATTGCCAGTGTGTCTGGGCCTGCCACCTAGTTCAGAATTTGCTGGACTTTTTAGTTCACTGTAAGCCTCAAAATATGGTATCTGAATGGATAAATGAAAATATCACCAACTAATATGAGTTCTTTTGTTAGCAGAGTGTATGATTGCCAAGTAGAAGCATTTTTCTTTGTTACATTCTTTTTGCATACACATGTTCATATGTAAAATCACATAAAAAACATGGATCAGCTGAATTTTTTCCCTCTTTTTTGAAGCAAGAGTTCAGCTTGCCACTTATTACATACTGGTCTATCATATTCCTAAAATCCAGTTATTCCTCTGGTCATTTAAAAATCTGTTCTCAAGTGACATGCCACTTGATTTGCTGTATTATCTTTGGTTTGATTTCTTTTTTTGTTTTTTTATAGAGTTCTGTTGTTTACTGCCCCACATTAACCTGAATACCTTTGAATAGAGAATACAAACTGGCTGGATATTTTTCAGAATGTCTTTCACTTCAGATACATTCTTTTTTTTAAGAAAATATTTGACCTTTTTTATTGATTTTTTTTCCATTTATTTTCATCCATCTTTATTCTTTGGCCTGTGTGGGCCTCCCATTGCAGTGGCCTCTCTCCTTTCAGAGCTCCACTCTGGGTGCATGCACTTCAGAGTACTGGCTCGTAATTGTACACACTGGTCCAGCCATTCTGGCACGTGGGATCTTCCTGGGCCAGGGGTGGAACTGGTATCCCTGGCTCTGCAAGGCAGACTCTTTACCCACTGGACCACCACGGAAGCCTCTCAGATACATTCTTTTTTTTTTTTTTTAATTGTTGCTTTATTTGTCTTAATTTGGCTGCACTGGGTCTTAGTTGTGGCATGTGGGATCTAGTTCCTTGACCAGGGATCAAACCTGGGCCCCCTGCATTAGAAGCACAGAGTCTTAACCACTGGACCACCAGGGAAGTCCCTCAGATACATTCTTAATCCATCAAATGGGACATTATACATGAAGGCACATCTCTATATGATGTGTTAATGAAGAATAGTAGGGAAAAAACAAAAGACAAACCCTTTTAGTGAAGAGTTTTTCAAGTCAAACTCTAGCTGTTTGAAGAATGACAATACAATACCATGCAAATGCCACTACTCCTAATTAATTGACTTTACAGATTTTTATATATTCACTGGCTGGTCTTAGATATTCATGTGCAGTAACGATTCAAAGCTGTAACAAAACAGATAGCACATTGTCAAATGCTGCCGTGGCTGTAAACCTCTCATTTGCTCTCGATCTGTTAGGATGAACCACTTGAGAGTTCTGGATGCATCTATTACCGACCTTTTCCAGACAGCAAGGACATTTGTTGCTCACCATCTCTGCTGGGAAGGCAGAATTGGGGATTCAGGCTCAAGTTAGCTAACACTTCTTGAATTAGACAGGGTGTTGAATAACGAACATCTGATACCACTTGTGACCATCGAGCCTGAATCATATTTAATGAAGACACTGTCTTTTAATTTTAACCTTTGTCAATACTAATCCAGCCTCTGTCCTAAAGGCTCCTCCCTTCACTTAATTTGACATCTTCTATTTTGCCTCCTCTTATCTTTTCCATAATGTGCCCTGCATCTTTTTACAGTTTTGTTATATTCTTCCCTTGTATGGAAACTATTTATGTATCATGCTTCCATATTTACTCCTCTGTCCCTTCTGAAGAAAACGGCATCTTCCACATGAGAAGGGCTCGTGCAGTTTTTACATATCTGTGTCATCAGCCTCTAGCACTTATTACTGTTGTAATATTAATGGATCGGTCTTCTATTAGTGTCTCATTATACAAATCAAGAAACGAATTAATGAGGAGTGAATTAAGTGGATAATGTAAAGTAGACCATTCCACCCTAAGATTTTTGCTTTGAATAAAAACCACCATCCAACTAATAATACGTTTTCTTTTTTTTCGCATAAGAGTGGTAGAATTATTAGCCAAATGTTTTGTAAGCATTTCATGCCACAATTTCCACTCATCAATGATTTATTTCAATGATAATTACCCAAAATCTCCAAGTGTAGGTATCAGATGTTGAATATTAGTGTCCTGGAGCTTGGAGAGCCTTTCCCAGTCTTTTACATATGCTTCTCAATGTGATTCCAATTTCAGCGTACAGATCTTTTATTTACTCTCAAGTCACTTAGTCTACTGGTTAAGGAAATAGAGTGCTCATAGCGTTTCTTGAATATTCTACATAGTATCTTCACAATTACGACTTTGCTGCTCTATTAACATTTGGGTCGAGAGGCAAATGAGGGAAGGACGCCAATCCCATACATAAGACCAAAGTAGAAGTCATTCACAAGTATAATTTGCGTCAGTCCTTTGCTCCTGAGTGGTTCAGTATTAGTGATAAATACAGTAGTACCACTGTGAATGTGAAAAACAAAGAATTGGTCACCAGCTTTTTTTTTTTTTTCCCCAAATGTAAGATGCCATCAATTTCAAAATGCATCAGTATTTTATGAACCATGGAGGAAGAAAAAAAGCTGCTGCCAAATTAAACAATGTGGGTTATTTTAAGCTCTGTTTTGATTTCAGAGATATTAGAATGGACTAAAGATCTGATTCTTAGAACAGATGAAATATGGAATTTTTCAATATTTAGTTATATAGTGTGTATGCAAGTGATCTGTATTTTCAATGTGGATAACATTTTTGAAGGGTAGAGACACATACAGTGTGCATGACACATACTCTTCCAGCAGAGCATTTAAAGCTTACTGTGGTTTGCATGATATATCATTGCAACTCTAATTTCTGAATGTGTGAAGGTCTATTCGCTCTCTCAGATTCTTAAATATAAACTTAAATCATGTGTTGCCACAGCTTTCCAGAAGGTAGCGTCTATCCCACTAAGCTTTCAAATCTTTTTTCAAATACTTTTCATGGCATTCCTTGGCCTGTCCTAGCGCAGGCTAACTCAGAGCAGTTTCCTTTAGCCAGGAAGTGAAATATTTTTGTTTTTCTATTCTTCTTCTTTTTTTTTTTACATATTCTTAAACATTAAAAGCGTTCTCCAACATTAGCTAGACTTTCAATTAGTTAGCAAGAAAACATTTTCTTACACTCCCCCTAAGTTCTAATGGTAGTCAAAGAGTATGAGTACAAATCATAGTAGATACTTATAGTAAGAAGGGTGAAGTAAAATGGGGGTTGGAATAGGATGGTGAAGATGAGGGGCCTTCACATGATCATCTCAATAGACGCAGAAAAAGCCTTTGACAAAGTACAACATCCATTTATGATAAAAACTCTTCAGAAAACGAGCATAGAAGGAACCTATCTCAACATAATAAGCCATATATGAGAAGCCCATGGGGAACATTATCCTCAATGGTGAAAAACTGAAAGCATTCCCTCCAAGATCAGGAACAAGACAAGGCTGTCCACTTTCACCACTATTATTCAACATAATCCTGGAAGTTCTAGCAACAGCAATAAGAAAAGAAAAACAAATAAAAAGAATCCAGATGGCAAAGGAAGAAGTCAAACTCTCTCTATTTGCAGATGACATGATAGTATACATAGAAAACCCCAAAGACACTATCACAAAGCTACTAGAGCTAATCAATGAATTCAGCAAAGTCGCAGGATACAAAGTCAATACACAGAAATCACTGGCATTCCTATACACAAACAATGAAAAATCAGAAAACAAAATCAAAGAGGCAATCCCCTTCACCATTGCAACCAAAAGAATCAAATATCTAGGAATAAACCTACCCAAAGAAACAAAAGAACTGTACACAGAAAATTACAAGACACTCATGAAAGAAATTAAAGAAGACTTAAACAGATGGAGAGATATTCCATGTTCCTGGGTCGGAAGAATCAATATTGTGAAAATGATCATACTACCAAATATTATCTACAGATTCAATGCAATACCTATTCAGCTTCCATTGACATTTTTCACAGAACTAGACCAAAGAATAGCACAGTTCATATGGAAACACAAAAGACCTCGAAGAGCCAAAGCAATCCTGAGGTAGAAGACTGGAGCTGGAGGGATCAGCTTCCCTAACCTAACTTAACTTAATCAGACTATACTACAAATCAACAGTCCTCAAGACAGTATGGTACTGGCACAAAAACAGAAATAAAGACCAATGGAACAAAATAGAGAATCCAGAGATAAACCCACGCCCCTATGGGTACCTTATTTTTGACAAAGGAGGCAAAACTATAAAATGGGACAAAGACAGCCTCTTCAACAAGTGGTGCTTGGAAAATTGGACAGCTACCTGCGAAAAAATGAAGCTGAAACATTCCCTGACACCACACACAAACATCAACTCAAAATGGATTAAAAACCTAAATGTAAGACCAGAAACCCTAAAACTCTTAGAGGAGAATGTAGGCAGAACACTCAAGGACATCAATCAAAGCAAGATCTTCTCTGACCCACCTACTAGAATAGCGGAACTAATAAGAAAAATGAACATGTGGGACTTAATGAAACTTAAAAGCTTTTGTACAGCAAAAGAAATTACAAAAAAGCTGAACAGACAGCCCACAGAATGGGAGAAAATCATAGCAAATGAAACAACAGACAAAGAATTAATCTCCAAAATCTACAAGCAACTCAGACAACTCAGCACCGGAAAAACGAACAATTCAATCAAAAAATGGGAAAAAGATCTAAATAGCCATCTCTCCAAAGAGGACATACAGATTGCCCCAAAAGCACATGAAACGATGCTCAACCTCGCTTATTATTAGAGAAATGCAAATCAAAACTGCAATGAGATATCACCTCACACCCGTCAGAATGGCCATCATCAACACATCGACAGACAATAAATGCTGGAGAGGGTGCGGAGAAAAGGGAACCCTCTTGCATTGTTGGTGAGAATGTAAGTTGTTACAGCCTCTATGGAAGATAGTATGGAGATTCCTTAAAAAACTAAACATAGAAGCACCCTATGACCCAGCAATCCCACTATTAGGCTTCTATCCTGATGAAATCAAAACTGAAAGAAGCACCTGTACCCCAATGTTCATTGCAGCTCTCTAAACAATAGCCAGAACATGGAAGCAACCTAGATGTCCATTGACGGATGAATGGATAAAGAAGCTCTGGTACATATATACAATGGGATACTACTCAACTGTTAAAAGAAATGCAGAAGAATCAGTCCTAATGAGGTGGCTGGATCTAGAACCTATCATAAAAAGTGAAGTCAGTCAAAAAGAGAAAGACAGGTACAGTATACTACCACATCTATATGGAATCTAGTAGGATGGCCATGATAACAGACACAGTGAACTCATGGGAAAATAGAGAATAGACATATGGACATTGTGGGGAAGGAACAGTGGGTGGGAGGCATAGAGGGAGTAACATGGAAACCTATACTGTCATGTGTGGAAAAGATAACTATTGTCGTTGTGCTAAGGGAATAGGAGTACTTAGAAAGGCTTGGTGTGATGGCCTGGAGGGGTAGGATACCTGGGAGGAGGGAGGGGACCAGTGATAACAGAAATTCAAACTGACCAAAAACGGAACTAATAAGAAAAATGAACATGTGGGACTTAATGAAACTTAAAAGCTTTTGTACAGCAAAAGAAATTACAAAAAAGCTGAACAGACAGCCCACAGAATGGGAGAAAATCATAGCAAATGAAACAACAGACAAAGAATTAATCTCCAAAATCTACAAGCAACTCAGACAACTCAGCACCGGAAAAACGAACAATTCAATCAAAAAATGGGAAAAAGATCTAAATAGCCATCTCTCCAAAGAGGACATACAGATTGCCCCAAAAGCACATGAAACGATGCTCAACCTCGCTTATTATTAGAGAAATGCAAATCAAAACTGCAATGAGATATCACCTCACACCCGTCAGAATGGCCATCATCAACACATCGACAGACAATAAATGCTGGAGAGGGTGCGGAGAAAAGGGAACCCTCTTGCATTGTTGGTGAGAATGTAAGTTGTTACAGCCTCTATGGAAGATAGTATGGAGATTCCTTAAAAAACTAAACATAGAAGCACCCTATGACCCAGCAATCCCACTATTAGGCTTCTATCCTGATGAAATCAAAACTGAAAGAAGCACCTGTACCCCAATGTTCATTGCAGCTCTCTAAACAATAGCCAGAACATGGAAGCAACCTAGATGTCCATTGACGGATGAATGGATAAAGAAGCTCTGGTACATATATACAATGGGATACTACTCAACTGTTAAAAGAAATGCAGAAGAATCAGTCCTAATGAGGTGGCTGGATCTAGAACCTATCATAAAAAGTGAAGTCAGTCAAAAAGAGAAAGACAGGTACAGTATACTACCACATCTATATGGAATCTAGTAGGATGGCCATGATAACAGACACAGTGAACTCATGGGAAAATAGAGAATAGACATATGGACATTGTGGGGAAGGAACAGTGGGTGGGAGGCATAGAGGGAGTAACATGGAAACCTATACTGTCATGTGTGGAAAAGATAACTATTGTCGTTGTGCTAAGGGAATAGGAGTACTTAGAAAGGCTTGGTGTGATGGCCTGGAGGGGTAGGATACCTGGGAGGAGGGAGGGGACCAGTGATTTGCATATAATTGATCTGGGAACATGCACGTCTATGAACAACAAAACTCTGTAAAACCTTGAAAATAAAGAATAATAGTAAAAAAAAAAAAAAAAAAAAGATGAGGGGCCTTGAACTTGCTGTTGTCCATTCTATGCATAGTTGACCTTCAGTCCTTCAGCTGCAGGATGTCAAACTGACTGAGCCTACTCCTGTGGTCCTTCATCGTTCCTTTCTTCTCTACTTTGTCTCCTGTATGTATCTTCATCTCTGCTGTGGGTGCAGTGGATAGTATATATTACCATTACCACCACTTTCCTCACTGTTCCTGTGACCAGCTCAAATATACTTAGTAATTGTTATGTGCCTAGAAGTATTCTGTCATATATATTCTCACCCATATATATATGACATATTCTGATTATATAGATATGAGATACATATATATTATATGTATATAATTGAAGTTTAGACTATAGTTCATTTATAATGCTTCTACTACAGGAAAGTGATTCAGTTATACATACATATATGCAGTTATACATATATATATATTCTTTTTCATGGTGTTCTTCATTGTAGGTTATGATAAGCTACTGTATATAGTTCACATATATTAATCAACTGATTTACTTTAAAAATAGCCTTTGTATTTTAATTTACCTTCAGCTTTACAGCAAAGTTGGAAATGTAGTACAGGAAATTCTCATATACCCTTTAAGCATTTCCCCCAAATGTTAACATCTTGCACAACAGTGGTACATTTGTTGAGATTACTAAATGAACATTGATACATTACTGTTAACTAAATTCTAGACTGCATTTGGATTTCCCATTTATTCACTCATGTCCTTTACTGGTTCCGAATTCCGTGAGCACATTGCATTTAGTTGTTATGTCTTTTGACCCTCCTCTGATCAATGGCAGTTTCTCAGTCTTTCCTTGTTTGGCGTGACTGTGACTCTTTTGAAGAATACTTGTTGGGTATTTCGTAGCCTTCAATTTGGGTTGGCCTTTTGTTCTTCCTATGATTAGACTATATTATGGGTAACTCTTGCGCTTTTTCAGCCTATAAGATGACGCTGTTATGATTTTATGTTAGAGAGGAAGTGACTGAGGCAGAGAACAGTAGAGTAGTTTGAAGGCCTGAGTTTGGACACAGGAAGTCTTTTTATAAACCCTGAACTCAGAAATACTAGGTTATATTGAGTCAGGATTTATAAGTCAGATTCATTACTTCCTCCTTACTGTCTCTCTAGTATTTTTTGGCTTCAGATGACTGTGAATCACAGATTATCTGTGAAACCATAATCATAATTGTACTTAATATGGCGGTGCTCATCACAGTATTTGAGTTTATTACATTTCTGGACCATGTTCACTCTTAGTATTGCAATCATTTTTTTATGAAGTCAGCTCAGTTTTTTTAGTTGCATAATCACAGCTCTGTGAACCTGAAGGAGATATGAAATCATAGGTTCTCAAAGCAAATGCACTGGCGTTCTGTGTGCCTTATTTTTAGGGGAAAGAATACTCTGAATTCTGCAATGCAGTCCACATACAAAGGAGGAAAACAGGGTTGCACTAATAGTCCATGCAAGTTTGGGAATTGATGAAAAATATAAGGCCACTTTTCAAATGAACTTTTAACATTTTTAGGAATTTATGGCTCTCAGCATTAGGCTGTAGGAAAAGAAAAGTAACATTGGAGAAAATTCCAAAAATGTAAGTTGAGCAGACTGTGTCTGTACATATGCTTATGCATGTTCTTTGGAAGCTCATCCTCTAGCATTTAGCAATACCAGAATTTCTATGCCAGTAACATTCAATGGAAATCCCTTGCTCTCAAACTAGAAAATGTCTTATAGGTTAGCATGTATATAAAGGTGCAGATGCCTTTCTCTGAAGTAAGACTTAAGGGAAAATAGCTATGAGTTGTGTTCATTTATTGAGGAAAATATGAAAAGGGACTCCAAAATGGTGTTATCAACTGAAAATTAGCTGTTTGTTTCTAATCTCACATAGATTGAGTTCCTGCTATGGGCAGGGCAGTTTCCTTCGTGCTCTGACCTAGATCAAAAATTTGTTACAATTAATACGAAACTTTTCTGCTAGAAGGATGATTGTTTTGGGTAACTCTTGCGCTTTTTCAGCCTATAAGATGACGCTGTTATGATTTTATGTTAGAGAGGAAGTGACTGAGGCAGAGAACAGTAGAGTAGTTTGAAGGCCTGAGTTTGGACACAGGAAGTCTTTTTATAAACCCTGAACTCAGAAATACTAGGTTATATTGAGTCAGGATTTATAAGTCAGATTCATTACTTCCTCCTTACTGTCTCTCTAGTATTTTTTGGCTTCAGATGACTGTGAATCACAGATTATCTGTGAAACCATAATCATAATTGTACTTAATATGGCGGTGCTCATCACAGTATTTGAGTTTATTACATTTCTGGACCATGTTCACTCTTAGTATTGCAATCATTTTTTTATGAAGTCAGCTCAGTTTTTTTAGTTGCATAATCACAGCTCTGTGAACCTGAAGGAGATATGAAATCATAGGTTCTCAAAGCAAATGCACTGGCGTTCTGTGTGCCTTATTTTTAGGGGAAAGAATACTCTGAATTCTGCAATGCAGTCCACATACAAAGGAGGAAAACAGGGTTGCACTAATAGTCCATGCAAGTTTGGGAATTGATGAAAAATATAAGGCCACTTTTCAAATGAACTTTTAACATTTTTAGGAATTTATGGCTCTCAGCATTAGGCTGTAGGAAAAGAAAAGTAACATTGGAGAAAATTCCAAAAATGTAAGTTGAGCAGACTGTGTCTGTACATATGCTTATGCATGTTCTTTGGAAGCTCATCCTCTAGCATTTAGCAATACCAGAATTTCTATGCCAGTAACATTCAATGGAAATCCCTTGCTCTCAAACTAGAAAATGTCTTATAGGTTAGCATGTATATAAAGGTGCAGATGCCTTTCTCTGAAGTAAGACTTAAGGGAAAATAGCTATGAGTTGTGTTCATTTATTGAGGAAAATATGAAAAGGGACTCCAAAATGGTGTTATCAACTGAAAATTAGCTGTTTGTTTCTAATCTCACATAGATTGAGTTCCTGCTATGGGCAGGGCAGTTTCCTTCGTGCTATGTCCTAGATCACATGTTACAATTAATACGAAATTTTCTGCTAGAAGGTTATAATTCTTGGAAAAGTGTTTTTCAGATGTAGCAAAAGGAATAGTCTCTCTTAGACTATCATTGCTCTTGAGCTAAAGTACTGAAACGTAAACTTCATAAACCACAAGAAAATGCCCATATTGGAAATCGAAAGTAACTTCGTCGGGGATCACACAGCAGATGTCCTCATTGGGTGGAACATTGATTTGCTGAGGTTTTTTTGTTTGTTTTGGTACTTTACAACTGGAAAATCTTGAGATTTTCTAATGTTAAGTTACCTGATTGTAATTACAAACCTCTGTCCTCATTTAAAGAGTTGGAAGTAAGACTTCCTGCTGGAAGTGTTAAAAATACTTTGGAAGGATCAGTAAGTAGGCTTGGTTCAGATTTTTCAAAACTGCCACCTTCCCAGTGTCATGTGATGTTGCATCTGTGGCTGTGATTAGCTAACACTTGTCCAGCAGTTCATATTTTTAGGTTTCTCTCAGTAGTGCCAAGCAGTGGAAAACATTATTTCTTGGCGTAGATTTCTCGTTGCATGTATATAAAATGATACTGTGACTCCATGCCTATAAATGTATAAGAATCTATAGCTACTTGCCCTGTGTTTCCTTCATATCAGGAGCAAGGGAATATATGTCCAAATTTAAATGGGATTCTAGTCCTTTTATTAATCTTTCACAAGGCTTTCAGTCTGTGTTCGGGATGGGTTATATCACATCAAGCATGTTTATTTCTCTACTCTGTAAAATCAACTGAAACTCCTTATTTCTCACTGCTAAACCTGCTTCTCTTCCAGTTGGCTCTGTGTCCCAGAAGGCTGTTCCATTTCCTTAGTTATTCAGATCAAAAACTTCAGAGTTATTCTTGACTCCTCTCTCTCTCATAAAGCATGTCCAAATCAGCAAATCCCGTTAGCTTTATCTCCAGAATATCAATATGTCCAGAATCCTATCACTTCTCACATCTCTGTTACTAGTGTTCTGGTCCAAGCCAACATCTTCTCTTTCTTGGATTATTTTAAGAATTTTCCACCTAGCCTGAGTCCAAATTTGCCAAGCTTATTCTGTTCTCTGAAAGTAGCCTCAGGGATTTGTTTAAAATGTAAGTCAAGCCATCTCTCTATCCATCTCACTCAGATCAAAATTCAAACCCCATGCCATATGTAGAAATCAAGGTCCCTTTATCCACCCAGCAACATCACATCATTTCTCCTGTTTCTTCTCTCCACACCAGCCATGCCACCCAATCTGATGTATTTGAACCTACCATTAATCACTGTTATCCAAAATGTTGGTCTCCAAGGTAACCACTTTCAAGGTTTGCTCCCTTAACTTCCTTCATGGCCTCTGTTCCTGTTTCACTTATTAGAATGGCCCTTTTTGATTCCCTCAAACCAAGGCCACCACCTCCAATCCACTCCTCACTCTCTGTCATTACTATACATTGTCTGCATATCAATTTTTTTTTAGAATATTTATTTATTTTGGGGGGAAGTGGTGTGGGTTGGGAGGGAGGAGGGCAGGCGGGCCACTTCTATTGGTCTTTCACATATCTATTCTCATCCATCTTTGTTCTTTGGCCCGTGTGAGCCACCCATCGCAGTGGCTTCTGTTGTCGCAGAGCACTGGCTCTGGGCACATGCACTCCAGAGCTCCGGCTCAGTAATTGGACACATTGGTCCAGCCGCTCTGTGGCACGTACGATCTTCCCAGGCCAGGGATCGAACCGGGACCCCTTGCACTGCAAGGCGGTGTCCTTACCCACTGGACCACCAGGGAAGCCCTCTGCATGTCATTTACCACCACCTAACATACTTATTTTATTTTCTGTCTCCACAATTTCCACCACCCCAATTAGAATATTAGTTCCGTGAGCAGAAAGGCATCGTTATTTGACCACCAAAGTGTAGAATGGCACATAGAGGAGCTCAGTAAAAACTAATTGGATGAATGTAGTGTAAAGACAGACTGTCATTAAATTTTACTAGGCCAAGTGCATGTGTAGATCAACTTTCAGTAGTATGTATAGCATGGCTTATAATTACACATATTCAAATCTGATCTTCCAAGCCAACATCTTTCTTGGATTATTTTAAGAATTTTCCACCTAGCCTGAGTCCAAATTTGCCAAGCTTATTCTGTTCTCTGAAAGTAGCCTCAGGGATTTGTTTAAAATGTAAGTCAAGCCATCTCTCTATCCATCTCACTCAGATCAAAATTCAAACCCCATGCCATATGTAGAAATCAAGGTCCTTTATCCACCCAGCAACATCACATCATTTCTCCTGTTTCTTCTCTCCACACCAGCCATGCCACCCAATCTGATGTATTTGAACCTACCATTAATCACTGTTATCCAAAATGTTGGTCTCCAAGGTAACCACTTTCAAGGTTTGCTCCCTTAACTTCCTTCATGGCCTCTGTTCCTGTTTCACTTATTAGAATGGCCCTTTTTGATTCCCTCAAACCAAGGCCACCACCTCCAATCCACTCCTCACTCTCTGTCATTACTATACATTGTCTGCATATCAATTTTTTTTTAGAATATTTATTTATTTTGGGGGGAAGTGGTGTGGGTTGGGAGGGAGGAGGGCAGGCGGGCCACTTCTATTGGTCTTTCACATATCTATTCTCATCCATCTTTGTTCTTTGGCCCGTGTGAGCCACCCATCGCAGTGGCTTCTGTTGTCGCAGAGCACTGGCTCTGGGCACATGCACTCCAGAGCTCCGGCTCAGTAATTGGACACATTGGTCCAGCCGCTCTGTGGCACGTACGATCTTCCCAGGCCAGGGATCGAACCGGGACCCCTTGCACTGCAAGGCGGTGTCCTTACCCACTGGACCACCAGGGAAGCCCTCTGCATGTCATTTACCACCACCTAACATACTTATTTTATTTTCTGTCTCCACAATTTCCACCACCCCAATTAGAATATTAGTTCCGTGAGAGCAGAAAGGCATCTTTATTTGACCACCAAAGTGTAGAATGGCACATAGAGGAGCTCAGTAAAAACTAATTGGATGAATGTAGTGTAAAGACAGACTGTCATTAAATTTTACTAGGCCAAGTGCATGTGTAGATCAACTTTCAGTAGTATGTATAGCATGGCTTATAATTACACATATTCAAATCTGATCTTCCAAGATATTTTCATATTCCCAAACTATAACTGTTTACTGCCTATGGGAAAAAATGATGTCAAGTCATATGGCATTTGAGAAACTACATGGAACTTTCAATATTTCTCAATTTTGCTTTTTCTCTAGATCTAATAACCATTTTTTTTCCTTGAACCTTCTTTCTGTGTAGTTTTTTTTTTTTTAAAGATTTATTTATTTTATTTATTTCGATGGGGATGGGGTGGGGAGGGAGGGGAGCAGGCGGACCACTTCTGTTGGTCCTTCATTTGTCCATTTTCATCCATCTTTGTTCTTTGGCTCCTGTGGGCCTCCCATCGCGGTGGCTTCTGTTGTCGCAGAGCATCAGCTCTGGGCGCACGCGCTCCAGAGCTCTGGCTCAGTAATTGGACACATCAGTCCAGCCACTCCGCGGAACATGGGATCTTTCCAGGCCAGGGATCGAACTGGCACGCCTTGCACTGCAAGGCGGTGTCCTTACCCACTGGACCACCAGGGAAGCCCTCTGTGTAGTTTTAATTATTATTTTCCTACAGTTTTGAAATCTTGTTTTCTTTTATCGTTTTATTTATAAAGTCTAACTATAGTCTAGCTCAGGGCCTATAATACTATCTATACAATTCAGTGTCTTCCAGAATGTGTTTTTCTCCATCAAAGACTATGGTTCATCATCACTGATGTCATGCACATGTAGAACTCACAATTGTTTACCTATGTTCCAATTATTTGCTTCAATCATCATTGTCAAATGGATATCAATAGAACTTGCAAAATATTTAATGGAATTAGATTAATATTAACATTTTTCACAATGTAATATTGATTGTGTTTTGCCAAAAATAGTCATTTCATTCAATGGGAGAAAAAAAACATGGCTTAGACAAGTGAAAAAATGAAGATACACCCTAGTCTGTTTTTAGTAAGCAAAATATATTTTCTGTGTTTTTTTTTTTCACTTTTTCCAAAGCAGCTAAAATTTGTAAGAGGATGATTTTTTACAGTTGTATCCATGATTAAAATTAGAAAAATAATAGACAGATATGTCTCCTATTTTAAGTTTAAAGATTCATATTTTTGTGTGTAACACAACCTGTAGCTTTGAAGTCATTGTGCAGTTAGATGGACTTTTTAACTTACTGGAAATTGGCTTTCTCATTTAGATGCATGTGTATGACTCTCATGTCTATTTTAGGATAGATTTAATCATAAAATGACTTACCTTGGGCAAATTAGAATAAACTCACTTGAGTAATTAATTTAGATGTTTCAGGGAGTTAATTTAGATCACATAAATAAGAACTTTGTCTCAAGAAATCCTTTGCCGTTCTGTATTGCTATTTGACCTAAACCTTTTTTTTTTTTATGCCAGAGGAGGATTTGTTGATAAACTATGTGTCATTCCTTGCTGTTAGTATATTGTCTTTAGTATATTGAGTACTATATTAGAGTCTGTAGACACTGTTGCTTCTATATGAGCATGAGTTCATTAGAAATGATATTTTCATCAGTCTCTAGTTAGAATACTTGCTTTATATATATATTCAGGCTCACATCTGAGCCTAGTTAATATTATTCTAGTTTTGGATCAATTTATAGTTAATTTGAGTCACAGACTGACAGAAGGAGACACCTTGTCAGAAACATGTGAGTTATGTATGATTATATAGTTTTCTATAGTTTAGACTATTAATGAGTGATTTGTGCATTGTCATGTGCATGTTTTTATAACATGCAGTTATTTCAACTCTTCAGGTCAATAAAACCCTTGTGTTGATTTGGTGTAAGTTTCTAATACAGGAGTTCATACTAAGTTGCTGGGCACATATAGTAAGTGAAAAGTAACTGTTTATATCACCTGCTAATAGAATGCACCTTACTTCTACTAGATAATTCTTTTTCTCTTTATTTGTGATCTGTTATTCATTATCAGACATGAGGAAACATTCATCATCATGGCTGTTTAACCATTTTGAAGCTTAAAAATAACTCATTACTTTTTAGACTGAGTAGGTATTTCCAACATTCCAACCACATGAGTAAAAGGTTATATTTTTGCATTTAAGAAATAAATTACATGAAGTTATCACATTAACTGTTTCAGACAAGTAGGATTCGTTTATCTGAACATGCTAGTATAAGAATTGTTATTCTACTGATCTGGGAACATTAATTGAAGTCCCAAAAATTACACCCAAGGGATAATTTCGATCCTGGCAGCTGTGTGCATATTAGGACAATTAAAGTGCCAAAGGAATTTCATTTTATTTCTTGGTTATTATGTCTAAGGATATTGATGGCACATTATTGAGATTTGTTCAGGATCCAGTGATTAAAATAAAAATGATGATCTCATCATGTTATTCACATAGCACATTTATCCATTTCTCTTTTGATTTATAACTTATTTTTACTTAATGCAGTTTAGTCACATCTCCTGGGCTTATGTAGTTTTTCAGTCTTTGATAATCTATACTAATGGACTGCAAGTGTAGGAATATAATCTAATGATGTGGTAACCCAAGGTCTTGGGAATGGATTGTGATAGTTTGAAGCCGATTGTGTTGGTTTAGCCTGATTTTGTGACTGATTCACATCTATCTATTTTTCTTTATATTAATATTCAGGCTCACATCTGAGCCTAGTTAATATTATTCTAGTTTTGGATCAATTTATAGTTAATTTGAGTCACAGACTGACAGAAGGAGACACCTTGTCAGAAACATGTGAGTTATGTATGATTATATAGTTTTCTATAGTTTAGACTATTAATGAGTGATTTGTGCATTGTCATGTGCATGTTTTTATAACATGCAGTTATTTCAACTCTTCAGGTCAATAAAACCCTTGTGTTGATTTGGTGTAAGTTTCTAATACAGGAGTTCATACTAAGTTGCTGGGCACATATAGTAAGTGAAAAGTAACTGTTTATATCACCTGCTAATAGAATGCACCTTACTTCTACTAGATAATTCTTTTTCTCTTTATTTGTGATCTGTTATTCATTATCAGACATGAGGAAACATTCATCATCATGGCTGTTTAACCATTTTGAAGCTTAAAAATAACTCATTACTTTTTAGACTGAGTAGGTATTTCCAACATTCCAACCACATGAGTAAAAGGTTATATTTTTGCATTTAAGAAATAAATTACATGAAGTTATCACATTAACTGTTTCAGACAAGTAGGATTCGTTTATCTGAACATGCTAGTATAAGAATTGTTATTCTACTGATCTGGGAACATTAATTGAAGTCCCAAAAATTACACCCAAGGGATAATTTCGATCCTGGCAGCTGTGTGCATATTAGGACAATTAAAGTGCCAAAGGAATTTCATTTTATTTCTTGGTTATTATGTCTAAGGATATTGATGGCACATTATTGAGATTTGTTCAGGATCCAGTGATTAAAATAAAAATGATGATCTCATCATGTTATTCACATAGCACATTTATCCATTTCTCTTTTGATTTATAACTTATTTTTACTTAATGCAGTTTAGTCACATCTCCTGGGCTTATGTAGTTTTTCAGTCTTTGATAATCTATACTAATGGACTGCAAGTGTAGGAATATAATCTAATGATGTGGTAACCCAAGGTCTTGGGAATGGATTGTGATAGTTTGAAGCCGATTGTGTTGGTTTAGCCTGATTTTGTGACTGATTCACATTCATTAAGCAGATTCTTGCTGGATGGGTAATTCAGAATGGCTGAGATTTGAAAAGAAAGTTGGGGAGTATCAGAAGAGATAGCTCTTAGGAATAGGAGTAGAAGTCCAACACATATTTAAAATAAACACCGTGAGTCAACATTTGGTGTTGCCTGATAATTCTCAAAACTCTGTTTTCTACTTAGTTTTGCTACAATTGCATGTCATTGAATCACGGTGATTGTGTATATGACTGGGACCTGTAAGTTATTATTATCCACCTCAATGTGACTGACTCTTAAGCATGTTCTGTCCATGAAAAATGACAGATATATTAATGCTAAAGATATGAAAAAACATACACTCACACCATTCTTGGTTGAAATGTCACATCTATAATTGAAATGTCTATTTGGATGAAAGCATTGTGAATTGCCATTCTGTGTATACATTTCTGAATATGGCAACCTTAAAAAATAGTTTTTTTCTATGTGTTTCTTGTTTAGTACTAGAAGAAAGTGATTTGTGCCTAATTTAACATTCAAGTAAAATTAACATTTATCCTAGGGCATTCAAAGTACTCCAACCTGTCCCATTCATTAGAACATTTTGTACTTATCTGCAGAGTGACTCTCGTCAGAAGAGACCCTGCTGAATTTCTGCATCTTATCTGGTATCAATCACTTCGATTAGGGTCTCGCTCCATGAACCAGACAGCTTCTCTTTCACAGCAGCTCCATATGTCTCCTACAGCTGTTCCACTTTCTAGGCAGAACGTGACTCCCTTTGACTCATAGTTTGTGTCCCTGTCAAAAAGATAGTCAATAGCTCCTTTATTATTTAGATTTTCTAAGTCTCGAAGGACTTGGAATATTACTGGTGGCAAGTCCTGAATCTGATACATGGAGAATGAGAAAAATTTTGTCCTTGAATGTTTGAAAGGGTGAAATATTTACATCGGTAATGATGCTAAGGAACTCTTTGAAGAGCAAGGATAGGGCAGCCACTTTGATTATGAAAAAATTTCTCCAGGGAAATTTTCATTATGCAACCCAGTGATGAAAGGCTACCACCTTTTTTTGGTTTGTGTTAATGAGGGTTAAGTTGCTTTTCTTTTACCTGTGGTTGGTTTACAGCCTGCAGATTTTATATTGGAAAATATTTTTTTCAGTTTAGCACGCTTGTGTTATTATATTATGCTATGGAAAGCCAGAAGAACTATTTTACATTAACTCCAGAGCCAACAGAGTTTTTCTGTGTATTTTGGAATCTCCACAATACCAAAAATGTTAGCTGCAATAGCTTCACTATAATGAAAACATGTAGTATAAATAAAATGGGAGAAAACAGATTCAGGATACAAGAACTTTCATTTCTGTAAACGGCAACTTGATTCATTCATATCTAAAAATACAGAGTTTTTATGGCTCTTAATGTAAAAATATAAAGCAAAGCATCTCTGAAGAAATAGTAGAGTATTACCTGAAGCTTTCTGAACAAACATTTTGGGGGGATGATGATTAAACTTTTGAACTTGAACTTCTAGGATTGCAACTGAAAGATCAAGCATCTAAATAAAAACTTGGTTATCCTGTTGAAAGAATGATGTTGACTTGTCTTTACATAATTTAGTTATATTTTAGTATTGAACTGCTGTCTTTAATCAGACTATCTACCAAAATGAAAAGACACTAGTTTCATGGTCTAAATGGAACCTCAGTGTACCTGTGTGTGGATTTGGGAGGGTTATATGAACATTTCCTATCAGCATGCATGATCTGTAAAAACAACTAACAGGTAACACAAAAGTGTTTGAGTCTTGGTTTTAGTATGTTATACCCCTGAGTTTCAAATGGGTCTGTTCGTAGCGCATTTCTTACTTGTGTAAACCTAGAAGTTCAATAAATGATACTTGATGATGTTTTATCTGAAAGGCAAAAAGACTAGACAACTTCTACTTCCACTTCCCACACAGATTTACACATTTAAGCTGATGTCTGGTTGTTGAAATGGAAAAAGGAAGAGGCAGATGAAGTAATATAGTTACAAAATTGATCGTAGATGTGAATAAACAGTCATTTGGTCATTTGGGATCATTAATAACCATAGCACATTTTATTATAGCTTTATATTATAGCTTGTGAAGCCATATTCAGGTAGGACTACACATACCCATTTTTAATAAATATAACAATCCACAAATAAGTCAATGTAGGAGAAAGATGACTGGTACATACATACAATTGAATATTAATCAGACATTAAAAAGAACAAAATAATTTCATTTGCAGCAACACTGGTATATTAACACATGACTCATACACTTAAAAAGTTCTCAGTCTCATTAATCCTGGGCATATTTTAATACATACTTTACCCTCAGTCTCTCTTATTTTACCTACCATTGACCTCTTCAGTTGGGTCCCAAATCTTATGACTCCATCTCTTAATCTGTTCAAATAATTAATTTTATTTATTTATTTATTTGGGGCTCCCCTAGTAGCTCAGTGGTGAAGAATCTCCCTGCACCGCAGGAGATGCAGGAGACATGGATTTGATCCCTGAATCAGGAAGATCCCCTGGAGAAGGAAATGGCAACCCATTCTAGTATTCTTGCCTGGAGAATTCCATGAAAGAGGAGCCTGGCAGGCTACAGTTCATAGGATCACTTGGTTATCTGTTAAAGAATGATGTTGACTTGTCTTTACATAATTTAGTTATATTTTAGTATTGAACTGCTGTCTTTAATCAGACTATCTACCAAAATGAAAAGACACTAGTTTCATGGTCTAAATGGAACCTCAGTGTACCTGTGTGTGGATTTGGGAGGGTTATATGAACATTTCCTATCAGCATGCATGATCTGTAAAAACAACTAACAGGTAACACAAAAGTGTTTGAGTCTTGGTTTTAGTATGTTATACCCCTGAGTTTCAAATGGGTCTGTTCGTAGCGCATTTCTTACTTGTGTAAACCTAGAAGTTCAATAAATGATACTTGATGATGTTTTATCTGAAAGGCAAAAAGACTAGACAACTTCTACTTCCACTTCCCACACAGATTTACACATTTAAGCTGATGTCTGGTTGTTGAAATGGAAAAAGGAAGAGGCAGATGAAGTAATATAGTTACAAAATTGATCGTAGATGTGAATAAACAATCATTTGGTCATTTGGGATCATTAATAACCATAGCACATTTTATTATAGCTTTATATTATAGCTTGTGAAGCCATATTCAGGTAGGACTACACATACCCATTTTTAATAAATATAACAATCCACAAATAAGTCAATGTAGGAGAAAGATGACTGGTACATACATACAATTGAATATTAATCAGACATTAAAAAGAACAAAATAATTTCATTTGCAGCAACACTGGTATATTAACACATGACTCATACACTTAAAAAGTTCTCAGTCTCATTAATCCTGGGCATATTTTAATACATACTTTACCCTCAGTCTCTCTTATTTTACCTACCATTGACCTCTTCAGTTGGGTCCCAAATCTTATGACTCCATCTCTTAATCTGTTCAAATAATTAATTTTATTTATTTATTTATTTGGGGCTCCCCTAGTAGCTCAGTGGTGAAGAATCTCCCTGCACCGCAGGAGATGCAGGAGACATGGATTTGATCCCTGAATCAGGAAGATCCCCTGGAGAAGGAAATGGCAACCCATTCTAGTATTCTTGCCTGGAGAATTCCATGAAAAGAGGAGCCTGGCAGGCTACAGTTCATAGGATCACAAAGAGTTGGATATGACTGAAACCACTGAGCATGCATTTATTTATTCGCACATCTTTCCATTACCATATGACTTCTTGAAGACTAGCATTCCACAGAGGTGGCAAATATTAATAGTTAAGTGTCTGTTGAATTAATGAGCAAATGAATGCATGGAAGAATGCAAGTAGGTATTTATTAATATAGAGTAATGGAAGGAAATTTCTAACTGGTGGTAGGAAAGAAACCTTTGTGATTGATATGAACTAGGTCTTTACCTCTTGCGAATTAGAAATTCTGAGCATGATGGTGGGGGCATATTGGTAGCTTACATGCTATTATTATTTCTACTATAAATGGTGAAATGATTACATTGAAATACGTGTTCACACTTAAAGTTTCAATCTGTAATTTTCTTTTCTACACCCAAGAGCTATTATTAATGGAAATGAAAGTTTCTATTTATTATTTTGAAAAGCAAGATTCCACTCCTAGAGGGACTGAAATATTCTTTTCTTATTGCTCTCTCTCCCTCATCAACTAAGTCTTACCTATTTCTCTAACCTGTTGCTTGTATCTCCAAAATGTATCTAGAATCTCTATCACTTTTTATTTATAATATTTACCTCCATTATCTTTCATATTTCTGCAGTACCTTATACACTGCTGCTTGATTTCTCAATTTTAAAACACATACCTGGTCATATGATTATTCATGCTTGGACAATTTTCACCATTTCCCAGTGCGTATAGAATATAAGCCTCTTAAAAAGGCATTCATAATTGCAGTCTGTCCCACACATACATGTTCGTCCTTTTCTCTGCCACTCCTCTTTGTAGCCTCTTCAGTCCCCATAACCCAGATGATCACCAGACTGCATGGAGCCCAATCTTTGAATGGTATGTAATTAAGGAAACAGACTGATATTCAAAAAGTAAAAGGGAGTATTTCAAAATTATTTCATCTATCTCATGTCGAACCACCAAGGTGTTACGGGGAACTAGTTCTGGTTGACAGTTAACATCTTAAGTATTCTTGCCTACCATGTTTGTCTCCACAGTGTCCAATCTTGATTGAAGCACTGTCTGTCATTCTCTCTTCCCACTTGGTCATCATTGCTTTGTTTTTCTCTTCTATCTGGCTTAACATTTTAGTTGTAAAGAAATTTAGCTTATTCTTTTTCTTTTGTATTTTGTCTACTTCACTCATGGCTTAGTTTTTTGCTTGATTTGTTTTTTTTTTTTTTTTTTTTTTTACAGTAAAGAAAGCTCATAGGCTGACTCTATAAGCAAAGCTCTTCTCTGTCAAAGTCAGGAAAATGGGAGAAGGTTTGAAAGGCTTATTTTAAAATAGCTTTTGTCCTCACTGCAAGTCTATATCACAGTTAGTCAGTGTATGCTACTGCGAAAGTCTTTCTTTTTGTTTTTCTCTTCCTTCACATTGAAAATAAAGTGTTTTTCAGCTTCGATGCCCCAGTTCCTCAAGTCAGAACTGTCTGTACCCTTGTCTATCCACTCTGATTTTTGCCTGTTCTTCTGGTGTGCTGTTTGCCTTGAACAATTTGAACTGTATTGAAAAGCAAGATTCCACTCCTAGAGGGACTGAAATATTCTTTTCTTATTGCTCTCTCTCCCTCATCAACTAAGTCTTACCTATTTCTCTAACCTGTTGCTTGTATCTCCAAAATGTATCTAGAATCTCTATCACTTTTTATTTATAATATTTACCTCCATTATCTTTCATATTTCTGCAGTACCTTATACACTGCTGCTTGATTTCTCAATTTTAAAACACATACCTGGTCATATGATTATTCATGCTTGGACAATTTTCACCATTTCCCAGTGCGTATAGAATATAAGCCTCTTAAAAAGGCATTCATAATTGCAGTCTGTCCCACACATACATGTTCGTCCTTTTCTCTGCCACTCCTCTTTGTAGCCTCTTCAGTCCCCATAACCCAGATGATCACCAGACTGCATGGAGCCCAATCTTTGAATGGTATGTAATTAAGGAAACAGACTGATATTCAAAAAGTAAAAGGGAGTATTTCAAAATTATTTCATCTATCTCATGTCGAACCACCAAGGTGTTACGGGGAACTAGTTCTGGTTGACAGTTAACATCTTAAGTATTCTTGCCTACCATGTTTGTCTCCACAGTGTCCAATCTTGATTGAAGCACTGTCTGTCATTCTCTCTTCCCACTTGGTCATCATTGCTTTGTTTTTCTCTTCTATCTGGCTTAACATTTTAGTTGTAAAGAAATTTAGCTTATTCTTTTTCTTTTGTATTTTGTCTACTTCACTCATGGCTTAGTTTTTTGCTTGATTTGTTTTTTTTTTTTTTTTTTTTTTTTACAGTAAAGAAAGCTCATAGGCTGACTCTATAAGCAAAGCTCTTCTCTGTCAAAGTCAGGAAAATGGGAGAAGGTTTGAAAGGCTTATTTTAAAATAGCTTTTGTCCTCACTGCAAGTCTATATCACAGTTAGTCAGTGTATGCTACTGCGAAAGTCTTTCTTTTTGTTTTTCTCTTCCTTCACATTGAAAATAAAGTGTTTTTCAGCTTCGATGCCCCAGTTCCTCAAGTCAGAACTGTCTGTACCCTTGTCTATCCACTCTGATTTTTGCCTGTTCTTCTGGTGTGCTGTTTGCCTTGAACAATTATGTCTTGCTCTTTCCTCACCTACACTATGAAATAAGTAATGGCATGGACAGTGGTCTTATTCATGTTATTGTCCCCAGTAGTAAGTGAAGTTCCTTTGACAAAGGAGAGGTTCTTATATGTGTTTGTCAAATTGATTTCTTTTTAAGGACTGTATTTCAGGGATGGTTTAGGTAAATTCACAGGCAGTTGCACTTTAGCCTGTCAAAAACTATGTCGTTTTGAAATCACAAACTGTATGCATTGAATTAACAAATCACTTAAAAACATTTATCACAGATTTCAGTATGAAATCTACTCATATGGATGACATGAGGCATATAAAAATATGATCAGCATATTTGACCAAAGTAGTTTTCTCTTCATATTTGTAACTTTGTTGGAAGCAGTTGGACCACCATTATAAAGCCATGTCTTTAATTTGATCAGCTTTAGTTGGCATGTACATTTTCTTTATAAACGTAGTCATAGATAAATTGCCTACTTTTGAGTATACAGGATAAATATGTCTACATGACTGTCGTTACAACTAAATGCATTTTTTAATGTCATGTATAATGCCAAGACAACCAACAAAATCATTTAAACATATTTTCAAAGTACCAGATTTGAAGTTTTGAATCTAAGATTATGAAAATATTATATTAAAAATAGTTTTTCAAAATAAAATATAATATAAAAACTTAAGAGTTTTCTTTAAAAATATTTTTGGTCACCTAATTTAAGGATTCTGGCGTCTGTATTATTACTCTAAAATAACTAGGCAAGGGAAGATGAAGATGATATAAATACATTTTTAAATATCTTGAGTAGTCACTATGGAAACTGTCCTTTTTCGTCATGTGGAGATTTTTTAAAATTTCAACTCCTAGACATAATGTAAAATTTCCAAATTTAATTTAAGTAAATCTACAAATTGATATTGCAAATATATGACAAGCAATTAAAGACTATTTTAGAACTCAGAAATTGATTAAATTGCAAATATAAACAGTTTGAACAAGCTAGTGAGAATTAGACCCTTGTCTATCCACTCTGATTTTTGCCTGTTCTTCTGGTGTGCTGTTTGCCTTGAACAATTATGTCTTGCTCTTTCCTCACCTACACTATGAAATAAGTAATGGCATGGACAGTGGTCTTATTCATGTTATTGTCCCCAGTAGTAAGTGAAGTTCCTTTGACAAAGGAGAGGTTCTTATATGTGTTTGTCAAATTGATTTCTTTTTAAGGACTGTATTTCAGGGATGGTTTAGGTAAATTCACAGGCAGTTGCACTTTAGCCTGTCAAAAACTATGTCGTTTTGAAATCACAAACTGTATGCATTGAATTAACAAATCACTTAAAAACATTTATCACAGATTTCAGTATGAAATCTACTCATATGGATGACATGAGGCATATAAAAATATGATCAGCATATTTGACCAAAGTAGTTTTCTCTTCATATTTGTAACTTTGTTGGAAGCAGTTGGACCACCATTATAAAGCCATGTCTTTAATTTGATCAGCTTTAGTTGGCATGTACATTTTCTTTATAAACGTAGTCATAGATAAATTGCCTACTTTTGAGTATACAGGATAAATATGTCTACATGACTGTCGTTACAACTAAATGCATTTTTTAATGTCATGTATAATGCCAAGACAACCAACAAAATCATTTAAACATATTTTCAAAGTACCAGATTTGAAGTTTTGAATCTAAGATTATGAAAATATTATATTAAAAATAGTTTTTCAAAATAAAATATAATATAAAAACTTAAGAGTTTTCTTTAAAAATATTTTTGGTCACCTAATTTAAGGATTCTGGCGTCTGTATTATTACTCTAAAATAACTAGGCAAGGGAAGATGAAGATGATATAAATACATTTTTAAATATCTTGAGTAGTCACTATGGAAACTGTCCTTTTTCGTCATGTGGAGATTTTTTAAAATTTCAACTCCTAGACATAATGTAAAATTTCCAAATTTAATTTAAGTAAATCTACAAATTGATATTGCAAATATATGACAAGCAATTAAAGACTATTTTAGAACTCAGAGAAATTCTAGGCACTTAAAATTTGAAGACAAACTATATAAACAGTTTGAACAAGCTAGTGTAGAATTAGATGTATAAATTTATAGTAAGGAAAAAATAAAAGAGTTTTATCAGATCTCAACTTAGGAAATTCTGTGTGAACTTTTGTTCCTTAATATGAAGTAAAATTACTTGGCCAAAGTTTCTTGAAGAAGTAACACGTGATTAATTCTTTGGAACTGCTAGCCTGGGTAACAACAAGGTGACATGTGGAAAGGGAAAACCGATTTTTTATAAATAGGGAGTACTTAACAATATTCAGCTGACGAAAGGGTGATTGTTTATGGGTCCTCACCTTCTGGGGCTGTTTGATAATGGGCACATCTATTTTTCTCTCTTGTCCTCTAATGACCTGGGAGCTGTGGTTTATTCACTGCCCTTTTGATTTGTTTCCCACCAGCGTGAAGTAGCCCATTCTGCTTTGAATTTCTTCCCATCTCTTCTCTTCCTGGTTCCTGTGGTTTTCTAACCTCCTGGTGGTAGCCTTCATTCCTCAAAGGTTTTGACACTGCCTTAAGTTCTTTTTTTCTGTTATCTTTGTCATTTGGACCACTCCTACAGAACAGATTTTCTAAAATGTTGCCTTTTATTTTTCCCATCTCATGGACCTATCTGTGTAAATCCAAGTTAAATAGATATATTTACTTGTTCAGACGTATACCTGTGAAGCTGAATAATGGCACAGAAAAACGATACAACCATGAAATATAATGCCTATGTACATTGTGTCCACTAACTTCCTCTGTGTCCTCCATACAGTCAGCCACTGTAGGCTTCATTGGCATTCTCTCTTATCAGTATTGAATCAATTAATTATATATGATATATTAACTGTTAATGTCAAAATGTTTGATAGTGGTTACCTATCAAATTACAACTTCTTTAGTGGCTTAGAATGCAGGAGATACAGGTTCCATCCCTGGATCCGGAAGATCCCTTGGAGAAAGGCATGGCCACCCCCTCCATTCTTGCCTGGAGGATGCCATGGACAGAGGCCTGGCGGATGATTGTCCTTGGGGTTGCAAAAAAGTCAGTCACCACTTAGCAGCTAAATAACAACTCATAAAATTAACTATTTGTAATAGATAGCTATTATATAAGGCTATTTTCACTTAGAATAAAATTTAAAAGAATGGCTTATTTCAGAGTGGATTCCATACTTTTATAATGGAGTTTAATGCATCAAGTCCTTATATTTTATATTTATAATGTTTTACTAGGGCAGGTCCTTTTTAATATGTACGGGTTTAATTCAGTCTCTGGAGAAAGGTAATCCATGCTTTTAACTTTATTCATTAATAGAGTTTTTTATTGATTGTGTTTGTTAAGTACTATATTCTAGCAATAAACATACAGTACTTAACAAACACAATAGGTAAATGTTTATTTAATACTAACTGAACCATTGAGCAATAATTCTGCAAGTGCTTTACGAACTATAAAACACTGTGCCAAACTATAAAGTGCTTTTACTAATCAATTTGGAAATCATAGCACCTGGTCTAATGAGCATGCTTGTTTTAAATTGAACAGATGCAGGGTGTGATGATATACCACATTAAAGTTATGAGTGAATGGATTTCTTTGCAATTACAAGTCATATAGTAAAGGCGGTTAAGCTATGTATACTTCTTCCAATGACAGAACTGGATAATTTCAGGTATTTTGAATTTTATTTATAATCTAGTCCTCAGAAAATGGATATGACACCATAACGCCTTTTGGTGGTAGTATTGTGTGGTTGTTTTTCAGTTGTCATTTCCAACTCAAAACTAAACTCTACCAGAAAATAAAAAGAAGCCTAATCAAATGAATCTGTGCACAAAACTTTAAGCTAAACTCTGTACAAGAAAATAAAAGGAACCCTAATTAAATTAATTTGTGCACAAGGCTTTAGCATTATGGATTCAGATAGAGCCAAGTACTAGAACTTTCTTAGTTTCAAAAATTGAGTCCTTTTTAAGTTCAGATCTAAAATAACAGGAATTCTGAATATGAGAGATAGATGATAAAAGGGAAAACTTTCCCATTCCATGTTCTTTGTTTTATATGTTTTTGTATGTACTTCATATTGAATTAATATAATCTGGAGGATGCCATGGACAGAGGCCTGGCGGATGATTGTCCTTGGGGTTGCACGTCACCACTTAGCAGCTAAATAACAACTCATAAAATTAACTATTTGTAATAGATAGCTATTATATAAGGCTATTTTCACTTAGAATAAAATTTAAAAGAATGGCTTATTTCAGAGTGGATTCCATACTTTTATAATGGAGTTTAATGCATCAAGTCCTTATATTTTATATTTATAATGTTTTACTAGGGCAGGTCCTTTTTAATATGTACGGGTTTAATTCAGTCTCTGGAGAAAGGTAATCCATGCTTTTAACTTTATTCATTAATAGAGTTTTTTATTGATTGTGTTTGTTAAGTACTATATTCTAGCAATAAACATACAGTACTTAACAAACACAATAGGTAAATGTTTATTTAATACTAACTGAACCATTGAGCAATAATTCTGCAAGTGCTTTACGAACTATAAAACACTGTGCCAAACTATAAAGTGCTTTTACTAATCAATTTGGAAATCATAGCACCTGGTCTAATGAGCATGCTTGTTTTAAATTGAACAGATGCAGGGTGTGATGATATACCACATTAAAGTTATGAGTGAATGGATTTCTTTGCAATTACAAGTCATATAGTAAAGGCGGTTAAGCTATGTATACTTCTTCCAATGACAGAACTGGATAATTTCAGGTATTTTGAATTTTATTTATAATCTAGTCCTCAGAAAATGGATATGACACCATAACGCCTTTTGGTGGTAGTATTGTGTGGTTGTTTTTCAGTTGTCATTTCCAACTCAAAACTAAACTCTACCAGAAAATAAAAAGAAGCCTAATCAAATGAATCTGTGCACAAAACTTTAAGCTAAACTCTGTACAAGAAAATAAAAGGAACCCTAATTAAATTAATTTGTGCACAAGGCTTTAGCATTATGGATTCAGATAGAGCCAAGTACTAGAACTTTCTTAGTTTCAAAAATTGAGTCCTTTTTAAGTTCAGATCTAAAATAACAGGAATTCTGAATATGAGAGATAGATGATAAAAGGGAAAACTTTCCCATTCCATGTTCTTTGTTTTATATGTTTTTGTATGTACTTCATATTGAATTAATATAATACGTTTTTATAGAAGAGAATGGTATACCATTGAATGGTATTGTTGAAGGCAGTGATAAGGAACTAAATTTCCAGTATAGAAGGAAACTTCCATTTATCTGATTTGGTATAAGTAATGTGAATATTTTTTTACTATAACAATAAAAGTGCAAAGTCAAACACAGGTATATTCTCCTAGAAAATTAAATGCTTCTTGAGTGGTGTTTTATGAAGTAGCACAGAACAGTCATGCTTGCATTCTGTTTCCTGCAAAGGCCGTCTTTCCAAGTTGGATAATTTTTCTTAACCCTGAAGAGTAGC
The DNA here is from genome assembly GCA_022376925.1 of Tragulus kanchil. NCBI lineage: Eukaryota > Metazoa > Chordata > Mammalia > Artiodactyla > Tragulidae > Tragulus > Tragulus kanchil. Next base: position 103,908,083 of record JAIOJX010000001.1, on the reverse strand, counting down.
ATAATGAAATTTCTTCTGGAAAAATGATATATAATGGTAAGCATAAATCATTTAAAGAATGTTCTAAGAAAGGATATCATTAAGTAGTGCTATCTCAGAGCAGGTAAACTGTTGCTTCAAATATTCATTGATGAGGTGGTGAGATTCTCGAGGCTGGATATTGCAGTGGAAGTCAAAAGCTCCTTGTGTAAAGACATTTTTCTAAAGTAATTATTAGCAGTAGTTTGGAGGTGTGCTTAATGTGAAGAAAAAGTAAAACCAATAAAATTTCAAACAATAAAAATCCATGCTGATTTGATTGTATGTTGTATACATTCTCTTTACAACCCTGTTTTTCCTTATGTCACTTTCATTTAGGATTTTTAACACATTTTTCTTTTATTTCTTTGAGTTTCCTCTTCACTTTTCCCTTCATTTTTATCCTCTTATCATAATTTCTTTGACCCCCAGATTTTTTGTTGTGTCTTTGCATTTCAGTATTTCATGAACACCACCAGAATGTTTTCTAAAATTATCTCTGGTTTCTGTGGAAAAAAATCCAAGAAACTTTTCACTTCTAAGCTTTGGGATTAGTGTGTTAATATTAGGACATTTTGTATAGTCAATTTCTTGCATTGCTTCCTGAGCCTTAAATATGAAGACCCAGGATGGAGGCCCAGTGTTTGGTAACAACTTGTATGGTTTGACCTTCTCTTTTTTGTCGTCATGAGTGGAAATTGATGTACACAGCCTAAACCCGTTTCTGGTGTTTAGTCTATCTTTACCCTATTCTGCTTTTGTATGCATGCAGAGTTTTCTCCAAATAAAACTACCATATCCTCTAACTATACTAAAAAGAAGCATTCTGTATTTCTAGGTATTTTGCCTTATACTTTTCTTATGCAATTTTGAAATATATATAAAATAGAGACTAGCAAAGGAAGGTTCATATACTCAAGAAAATCTCAGTAACTATAAGCATTTTGCCAATTTTTATACTTTCTTTAAAGGCATTATATATGGAAATATTGACCCCCATTATGCACTGTTTTAGATTCTCCTCTCTGCACCTACATACACAGCTTTTCTGGAAATACCTATCTGAGCATGCAATATGATCAGTTGTCCACTTTCTCCCCCCCACAACTGTATTCTGATGTGTGAATCAGAATATTGAAATCAATGTAGGATGAAAGAAGCTAATATGGAAAGGCCAAAGAGGATAATGGGGGGAAAATGTAAGATAGACTTTGGTAGTTCTAATGAACCAGCGAAGGATAGCAGTCCCTCTCCTGAATGAGGTTTCACCTTTCATGGTGTCCATAGCTCATGATCAACAGCCACACACAACTATTAAATAGAAAATTCCACAAATAAATAATTTATAATTTTAAATTGTAATTCTTTGTAATTTAAATTTAAAATGCAATTTACAGTTTGCAAATTATAAAAATTAATTTTTAGATTTAATTTTTTAATGAATTTTTAAATAATTCATAATTTTAATTGTGTTCTGAATAGGGTGATAAACTCTTACATTGTCCCTCTCCATCCTGCCAAGGATATCGGCCTTGCCTTTGTCCAGCATATCCTGCCCATTAGTCACTTAATGGCACTGCCTGGGTTATCAGATGGACTATTATGGTATCGCAGCGCTTATGTTCAAGTATCCTTCTTTTAATTAATAATGGTCCCCAAAATGAAGAGTAGTAATGCTTACAATTTGGATTTGCCAAGGAGAAGCCATAAAATGAAAGTTCTGCACTTAATATGGAAAAGAAAAAAATCATATGATGAGATTGCTAAGATCCACAGATGGAGTGCATCTTCTGTCTGTGAAATTCCGAAGAAGGAAAAAAAAAATGCATTCCAGTTTTGCTGTCACTGCTTCAAACTGCAAGTACACTTCAGTACATGGTAACTGCTAATTTAGGTTGGGAACACCATTAAATCTGTATGATATATTTTGAGAGAGTGAGAGAGACCACATCCACATAACCTTTATTAGAGTATATTGTTATAATTGTTCAGTTTTCTTATTAGTTATTGTTAATAAGCTCTTATTGTGTCTAATTTATAAATTAAACTTTATTGTAAGTATGTATAGGAAAAAATAATATGTATAAGGTTCAATACTCTCCTTGATTTCAGTCATCCTCTCAGGTCTTGGAACATATACTCCTACTATAAATGCCTAATTTGTGGTTAGTGTTAAGTGTTAGTTATTTAGTCGTGTCTGACCCTATGCAACTCATGGACTGTAACCTGCTGGGCTCCTCTCTCCATGGAATACTCCAGACAAAATTACTGAAGTGGGTAACCATTCCCTTCTCCAAGGGGATCTTCCTGACCCAAGGAATGAACCTGGGTCTTCCGTATTGCAAATAGATTCTTTACCTTGAGCCACAGGAAGCAGTAGTGTATAATATAGTAATAGAGCTTACCTTCTTGACAGTGTCCTGGTGGTTCCTGTCCAGACAGCAAAGTATGCATAGTCCAAAATTGTATGCACTCAATTGAACCCAGTAAATATTTTAGACAATGAAATTCCACCCCCCCAAATTTGACATTTGCCCCTATTCTATTTTTAAAATCCAGTGATTTCTTAAAATGTATATTTAAGTAGGTAGTTAGGGGTAGGATTTCAGTCATTGATAATTCTTTACTATGTAAGCACCAGTTACTATACAGGCCAGTTTCCCTGTCATGTTGAAACTATTGCCACATCTGGCTGCCCTGCTGTTTTTTGAGAGCCACCCAGAGAAAAATGAGTGAATAGGGAAGGTATATACTCAAAAAGCACTGTGGAGAATGATTACCACACCCCTAAGAATAAAGCAGGAAAAAAAAAAGACACATTTAATCATTTTTTAAAAAGATTTATTTATTTATTTTTGGGTGGTGGTCGGGTTGGGGAGGGAGGGGAGCGGGCGGGCCACTTCTATTGGTCTTTCATTTCTCTATTTTCATCCATCTTTGTTTTTTGGCCCGTGTGGGCCTCCAATCGCGGTGGTGTCTGTCGTTCCAGAGCACCGGCTCTGGGCACATGCGCTCCAGAGCTCCGGCTCGGTGATGGGACACATCGGTCTGGCCGCTCCATGGCACGTGGGATCTTCCCAGGCCAGGGCTCGAACCGGCGCCCCTTGTACTGCAGGGCGGTGTCCTTACCCACTGGACCACCAGGGGAAGCCCACATTTAATCATTTTTGAAAGATATTCTTACTGAATATCTTGGTTGATGCTTTCTTTTTTCAGCACTTAGAATGTTTTCGCAATGCCTTTTGGTCTCCATGGTTTCTGTTTAGATGTGAACTGTTGATATATTGGCGTTCCTTTATAATGTAAAGTGATGCGTCATTTTCCTCTGGCTTATTTCCAATTTTCTCTTTGTCTTTCATCATTTTACTCTGACGTGTTTGGGTGTAGATCTCTGTTTTATTCATACTTGGAGTTTGTTGAGCTTCCTGGATGTGTGAATTGATTTTCTTAAATCCAATTTGGAAAGTTTCAACTACTGCTTCCTCAGATACTAATATTTTTTTCTTCTCCTTTCTTGCCCTTATTTCTGATACTTTTATTACATGTATGTCATGTACTTGATGGTGTCCCAGCTTTCTCTGAGGCTTTCTTAATTTTCTTTCATTCATCTTTCTCTCTGTTCTGATTGTATATTCTCTGTTAATCTACTTAAAGTTTACTGATACTTTCTTCTGCCAGTTCAAATCTGTTATTGTTCACCCTATCAGTAGTAAATTAGCAAAAATTTAATTTAATTTACTATAAGTTCTTAATTCCAAAATTTTCATTTGGTTTCTATTAGTTTGTCTTTATTAGTATCTTTGATGTAACACTGTCATTATTGCTTCCTCTATTTTTTAAAATATGTCAGTATTTTCCTTTATTATTTTGAACATATTTATAGTGGCTGCTTTGAGTACTATGTAAATCTGACATCTGTTCCTTTCTGCAGGTAATTTCTGTTGCCTGCTTTGTTTCCTGTATATGGGACATGCTTTTCTGTTTTTCTGCATGTCTCATTAGTTTTCTTGTTGAAAATTGGACATTTTTGATAATACAGCAGCTCTGAATATTGACAGTCCCTCCACATTCTCACACATACACACGCACGCATGCACACACACACACACACACACACACACACTCACACTAGTGAATGCCGTGCTGCTGTTTCATTATTTGTTTTGTGATTGGCTGAACTGTTTTAATGAAGTTTATTTTCCCCACAGTATGAAGCCTCTGATGCCACTTTTCAGGGGTGCCACTTGAGTCATCCACATAGCCACTCCAGACTGATGGGAGTTTCACAAAGTCTCTCTTTGTCTTTTTTTTTTTTTTCTTTTCAGCTGTTGACCTTTGCTGGTGTTACACCCGGTTTTTAGGCTCGATGAATTATCTGCTGATTGCTCTATTGTTTTGAAAGATACCTGGGGGTATAAATCACTCCACAGTCTGATTCCATTAAGCTTAGGCTCCTGTGCAAGGCAGCTTTTGAGGCACATCTTTGAATTACTGGGCTTTCCAGGTATCTCAGTGGTGAAGAATCTGCCTGCCCATGCAGGAGACACAGGTTCCATCCCTTAGTAGCAGTGATCCTCTGGGGTAGGAAATGGCAACCAGTTCTGATATTCTTGCATGGAATATTTCATGGACAGAGGAGCCTGGTAGGCTGTTGTCTGTGGGATCACAAATAGTTGGACACGACTGAGCACATACACATTTTTAATTATCCCTGACCTCAGAGGGCCTTTTAGCTGTCTCTTTCCTTGATTCTGCCTGGTAAACTAGCTATCCCATGGTTTATTTGTTTGCTCCTAAATGCCTACCAGCCCCTTTTGGTTTCTCTTTCCTTGATTCTTGGAAATGCTATTAGTTTGTCTTTATTAGTATCTTTGATGTAACACTGTCATTATTGCTTCCTCTATTTTTTAAAATATGTCAGTATTTTCCTTTATTATTTTGAACATATTTATAGTGGCTGCTTTGAGTACTATGTAAATCTGACATCTGTTCCTTTCTGCAGGTAATTTCTGTTGCCTGCTTTGTTTCCTGTATATGGGACATGCTTTTCTGTTTTTCTGCATGTCTCATTAGTTTTCTTGTTGAAAATTGGACATTTTTGATAATACAGCAGCTCTGAATATTGACAGTCCCTCCACATTCTCACACATACACACGCACGCATGCACACACACACACACACACTCACACTAGTGAATGCCGTGCTGCTGTTTCATTATTTGTTTTGTGATTGGCTGAACTGTTTTAATGAAGTTTATTTTCCCCACAGTATGAAGCCTCTGATGCCACTTTTCAGGGGTGCCACTTGAGTCATCCACATAGCCACTCCAGACTGATGGGAGTTTCACAAAGTCTCTCTTTGTCTTTTTTTTTTTTTTCTTTTCAGCTGTTGACCTTTGCTGGTGTTACACCCGGTTTTTAGGCTCGATGAATTATCTGCTGATTGCTCTATTGTTTTGAAAGATACCTGGGGGTATAAATCACTCCACAGTCTGATTCCATTAAGCTTAGGCTCCTGTGCAAGGCAGCTTTTGAGGCACATCTTTGAATTACTGGGCTTTCCAGGTATCTCAGTGGTGAAGAATCTGCCTGCCCATGCAGGAGACACAGGTTCCATCCCTTAGTAGCAGTGATCCTCTGGGGTAGGAAATGGCAACCAGTTCTGATATTCTTGCATGGAATATTTCATGGACAGAGGAGCCTGGTAGGCTGTTGTCTGTGGGATCACAAATAGTTGGACACGACTGAGCACATACACATTTTTAATTATCCCTGACCTCAGAGGGCCTTTTAGCTGTCTCTTTCCTTGATTCTGCCTGGTAAACTAGCTATCCCATGGTTTATTTGTTTGCTCCTAAATGCCTACCACCAGACTCTCCATTTATTTCAGGAGTACCCTTAGGCCTGAACTCCCCTGTACTCTCAGATGAAGTTTGTTCCTATGGAGAATGTTACATCTCTGATTGATTTTTCTATTGGGCAAAATCTTTGAGTCTTTGCTTCCAACTTAGGGACTGGGGAAACAGGCTGATTGCCTTTGACAGGCACATGTGCTTTATGAGCAACATGCTGGATAGGATCTATAGCCTCTGTCTTCTTAGCTTACCTCTGCCATATGAATGAGATGTGGTGAGGGTGATAAGCCCCAGCTCTGGTATTCTGAGCTGGTCATAGCTGGGACCTATGCCCCATGAGTGGGAGCTGAGTACAGCAAGATCTGTTCTCTCAGTTGCATTCATCAGGAATTTAGCCTCTGTGACACAGAGGTGCAGCAGATGAGAAATGCTCCTGTTTACAAATATCCTGCTCCTGTTGTAAAGATAACATAGCCCTTGACTCAGGTCTGGGGAGAGAGGGAGCCCCACTTTTTTGGCCATACTTGCCCAGATTTGAACTTTGATCATCCTACTGAGATATGAAAAGTGGAGGGAAAGAGGGAGTAGATGATCACTTAAATGTGACAGGCTGTCCCTCTTCTTATTGAGATTTCGTAGAGTTTGTGGAATAAGTGTTCTTTCATTTGCTATATTCTCTTGGATAATTTGTTGTATGCCCTTAGGACAATCTAAATAGTTGGATTTTGTGTGCATTTTAATAATTTCTTCCCAGTTCTGATTGTTTGCTGGGGAATGAGACTATACAACTCCTCATACTGCCATTCTGGAAGTCTTCCATGCTGTATTTTAGGCCTTTCTAGGCTTCTGTTGCTTAAATATTTAAAATACTGAAATGTTAAATGTTTCTTTGTATGTTTCATGCTACGTGTAGGTAAAATAAAGCAAGATTTTCCAAATATCAGTGACTCAGATAAAGAAGTAGTACACACTCAAAACAAAATATTAATGTCATGGTTAAATAAGCCAAATGTTAGCTTCTCAGTTATAATTGGATGTGGGCTTGGTTAAGTGAAAAAAAAGTATTTCTCATTGTTTGTGTGTGTGTGTGTGCGTGTGAGTGTATCAGGGCATGTTACTATTGCAAATATATGTGATTTTTCATTGTTAAGCTAGAACACTTTCAATATTGAAATGTTCCACCAAACAGCTTATTTCATACCAGTTAAGAGTTTAACTAGAATTTAAGATGAATGAAAATAATGTTTATAATGAATACTGTGGGATGCTAGGGACAGCAATTTATATAATTTTCTTCCCCACATCCACTCTCACTCTTCGAGCATAGCATAGTGTTGGAATCAGACTACTTACTTTTGAATCCCAATTTTACCACTATGTGCCGTAGACTTTGAAATAGTTGCCCAAAACTTCAGTTTCCCATTTAAAGAATTGAAGTGATGATAGTGATAACCTTTAGGGTTGTTATGAGGATTATAGGCATTGATCATTCATATAAAGTACTAAACAATTCCTAAGGTTTAATAATAAAACATATATGTATTAACAATGCCTGATGTATAATAAATTTAGCATGGTAATAGAAGAAATCATAAATTCACTAGTGAAATATTATCCTCTTAGCAGCTTGACATAATCAGTAAAAATTGAAGTCTATGAACCTTTTTATCCAATGAAGTATAGATTTTAGTAATAGAGAAGAATTTTCTTTTCTTATAATCATTGGTTTCATGTTACAGAATTTTCTTAAATATTATATATTTCTGTTATTACATTCTCTATAAGAATACATAACATCAGGCTTCCCTGGTGGTCCAGTGGGTAAGGACACGGCCTTGCAGTGTAAGGGGCACGAGTTCGATCCCTGGCCTAGGAAGATCCCATGTGCCATGGAGCCCATGCGCCCAGAGCCGGTGCTCTGCGACAAGAGAGGCAATTGCAATGGGAGGCCCACACAGGCCAAAGAACAAAGATAAATAAATGAAAGACCAATAGAAGTGGCCAAAAAAAGAGAAAGAATGCATAATATATTAAATATTAGCCTCGTGTATACACAATTGTTTTAGCAATGTAAATAAACTATGAAACTAGTGATTACAGCCTTCTTTCTAGTCACACAATTTTTTAGAACCCTGATTGTTTTGTGTATACCCACCATATAGTACCTGAAATGAAATGAATCTTTATGCGAGGCTTTCTTCTACTTGTTATTCATTCAGTAGCTTTTACCCAATCTCCTTCTATTGTACTAGGCAGTCTGCTCGGAATTTGGAAGGTGGAATTGATTTCTTCAGCTGAAAAAAATAGATAGCCATGAAAGCAAACCACTAGGATAAATTTGATAGGTACACTGGAGTCATACTCCAACATGTTGTAGAAACACAAAACGCAAAGACTCCTTAGAAAAGCTTCAAAGAGGACAGGAAAGATCATTCATCTGAGGTTGTTTATAGATGGCAGTGAAGAATTTTCCTGGTCTGTTGAGATGCAAGAAAGCCATTTCTGGCACAGAGAACAACAGACGAAAGCATAAAATAATTAAAGTGTGCTGTTCAAAAGATGCTGAAAAGTTCAGGTATTTGGAGAATCCATTGAATGGAGTGGGAAAGGATAATAAGACGGGAAAGCAAGGGCAAGTCAAAATCATGTTGTAAAGAATTTTTATGCTGTTTCAAATAGTTAGGACTTCATCCTATAGGTAGAGGGAAGCCAGAGAGGATTTTAAGCAGAAGGAATGACATGGTCAGCTGGGTCTTTAGAACAGGAACTCTGCCTGCATTGTGAACGATTGAAGGGCATAGTACGTATGTTTCTATTGTAATGGTCTAGGTCAGGATAGGTCAAAGCTGGATAAAAATAGCTAGATCCAAGGCAGCTTTTCTGTCTGTGCAATAGAGTGTTTCCTTTCTAATACCCCTTCTTCCCCAGAAAATACATTTAGTCTTGTTTTATGAAACTGTTAAAAGTATTAAAATTCATCCAACCAGTTTTCTTTGCATAGCCAGCTCAGGTAAATTGCTTTAATGATGTCCATATTGAAAGGGAAGCTTATTCTAATTTGGGAAATATATATCAGATGCCTTTGAAACTGTGCATTTTAGTGCAATGAAGAAATTGAAGTACATAGTGAAATGTTTTGAAATGTTGTTACTAATGATATTATCTACTACCTACATAATGTAATGTACATTTAGCAGAAATAAAATGAATTTTGTGTCTCTTCTGCCGTAATGATGAGAGAAAAATGTTAAGTGTTTGGGAGCTTAGTCTAATGTGTAGGTTGATTTAAAGTGAACTCTTTTCTTCCAAACAAATTAAATGAGAAAATGATGTATACATATGTAATCACTTGTGTGGAAGTTGAGATTTATATTGAATTGGCCAAAAAGTTGGTCTGGAGTTTTCCCAAATCAGCTTTTTGGCCGATCCAACATACAGCTTTTATAAATGATTTCCAGTGGCTATTCCTAATTTATTCATTTACTACCTTCAGCTATGGATTTTTGCCGAGGTCACTAAATGGTACACTAAATGCCTTCACCTACCATGCCCTGCTTTACACCTTACATGATGACATGATTTTTGTTTTTTAGAGAAACCTATGATCTTCTGTCATGTAATTATATCAAGACATATATTTACAGTCACTAAGTTTTATTTTGAACCTTTTTTCCCATGCTAGGGAGTGCTTTTAAAATTGTTCTCTTTTCATGAACATTAACAATAAGAGCCCCAGCAGCCATACTGGTGTTGCTTTCAAGTTAACACATGGGGTGTGTAGATTTACAAGTAGGAGTGAAATGTTATTAGAGTTAATAGTTCTTACTTTGCCCCAGAACAGATCACCCCATGACCATCTGGTCCCATGTCAGTTCATTTCTCTTATAATTCAGGAATTAGTGTTTTTTTGGAGTGCATGTGACATGACCCATGCCTAGAAGCTTTGCTGTGTATGGGATTCTCTTGAAATTTGTGAATTCTTCTGATACCTTTGGAAAAAATACTTTTCAGTGCCTAGTAGGGTAAAATACATTTATATTCCTTATATCCTTATGTTTCCTGCAGGTGGTTAGAATAAAAAATATTTCTTTTTTCATTTGGAGATCCTACTTTTAATTGTAAAAACACTAAAATGATGTAGATTCTTTCTAGAGTGAGTAGACTATTGTCTGGATTACCTTTTGCTTCAAGAGCCATAATTTTATTTTTATTCTGTGAACCTTAAAGTGTTTATAATTTTCATGAAAGCAGCAGATACCAGCACCCTAATTAACACCTTCCACCATTCCTCTTCTGGTAGTTGATAAGTTGGCTGTACTACAAATGAAACAAGAGTCTGAGACACTAAACATGAACCTGACACAGATGGACATCACTTGTCTTGCATGACCTTGGGTTATTCCAGATTTGTTTTGTGCAGTTATTCCTCCAGATACTGCTTCCTATCTTGCAAAGCCATGCTTTCCCATGTCATGAGCCAAAATTAACAAGTAGCCACATAAATCTGGCCCTCCTCATATATTTAATATGGGATGAAAAAGAGATTGATACAAAGAAGTATGAAAAGTTAGGCAAACACTTCAGGGTTACTAATGTTTTTGCTATATTCTTGGAAGGCTCTGGAAAATAAATAGTGGATGATTCCTGAAAATAGTAGAAAATAGGCCATAAATGATTTTAATGTAGAAAAATGTGAAAATGTGGACTCTTGAAAGTAATAATAGCTTAATGTTAATCAGGACTTTTACTTGAGTCTTTCTCTACTTTTTTGACTATGTTTTCCAAAAACTCAGAGTCCTAGAATTTTATAAACATTATTATATATGTCAGGTATGATTAGAAATCTTTATCAGTTCATAAAATACATTTGTTACTTAAATAACTGAAAATGTTAGAAACTAAATCACAAAGTGGTAAAGATTTGAGATACATGAAAACTGAGAAAGAACTATTAAAACTTTTCAGGTCTTAAGAAGTCCTATAGGGGAACCCTAGTGAAGTCTCCATCATAAATAAGTCCTCCTTTACAATTGTTAGTGTTTGTATCTGGACTATAAGAACTAGAACCTGGCTTGTCTTGTCTTAATAAAGGAGAGAAAATTCAACAGAAGAACACTGTGTCAGTCACAAAGTTGTTTGCTGTGCCTCATAGGCCCAAGGATGGACAGAAGAAGAGCATTTGTAGACAGTGCCGTATTAGAGCTTTGTGAACCTGTTTTGAAGTAAAAACACTAAAATGATGTAGATTCTTTCTAGAGTGAGTAGACTATTGTCTGGATTACCTTTTGCTTCAAGAGCCATAATTTTATTTTTATTCTGTGAACCTTAAAGTGTTTATAATTTTCATGAAAGCAGCAGATACCAGCACCCTAATTAACACCTTCCACCATTCCTCTTCTGGTAGTTGATAAGTTGGCTGTACTACAAATGAAACAAGAGTCTGAGACACTAAACATGAACCTGACACAGATGGACATCACTTGTCTTGCATGACCTTGGGTTATTCCAGATTTGTTTTGTGCAGTTATTCCTCCAGATACTGCTTCCTATCTTGCAAAGCCATGCTTTCCCATGTCATGAGCCAAAATTAACAAGTAGCCACATAAATCTGGCCCTCCTCATATATTTAATATGGGATGAAAAAGAGATTGATACAAAGAAGTATGAAAAGTTAGGCAAACACTTCAGGGTTACTAATGTTTTTGCTATATTCTTGGAAGGCTCTGGAAAATAAATAGTGGATGATTCCTGAAAATAGTAGAAAATAGGCCATAAATGATTTTAATGTAGAAAAATGTGAAAATGTGGACTCTTGAAAGTAATAATAGCTTAATGTTAATCAGGACTTTTACTTGAGTCTTTCTCTACTTTTTTGACTATGTTTTCCAAAAACTCAGAGTCCTAGAATTTTATAAACATTATTATATATGTCAGGTATGATTAGAAATCTTTATCAGTTCATAAAATACATTTGTTACTTAAATAACTGAAAATGTTAGAAACTAAATCACAAAGTGGTAAAGATTTGAGATACATGAAAACTGAGAAAGAACTATTAAAACTTTTCAGGTCTTAAGAAGTCCTATAGGGGAACCCTAGTGAAGTCTCCATCATAAATAAGTCCTCCTTTACAATTGTTAGTGTTTGTATCTGGACTATAAGAACTAGAACCTGGCTTGTCTTGTCTTAATAAAGGAGAGAAAATTCAACAGAAGAACACTGTGTCAGTCACAAAGTTGTTTGCTGTGCCTCATAGGCCCAAGGATGGACAGAAGAAGAGCATTTGTAGACAGTGCCGTATTAGAGCTTTGTGAACAGTCTCTGTAGATCCTTCTAATCAAGAGAAACGTGTTCTATTTTCCTTCCAGATTCCTGGAGGAGTGTCTGATTGGCTATGCTTAGATCTTACGCATGCTCCTGGACTGACATAGGCAGGCAGACACTGAGGCTAACACAACCACCATTCATTGAGGATCCCATTCATTGAGAAAAGGCACTACTTGCTCTTGTTTACTTAGCAAGTTCTCATAATGAGTAAAGTAAAGATGAAGACTTGGATAGGACAATGCTATCCAAAAAGAAAAGAATGACATGGCTAAGTGTAATATTTACACTTTTATAGTTGAAAAGATACTGTAGATGCCTTAGCACTGTAGGCACATTCTTTGGTCACTCCAACACTGAAGAATGGAAGCCACATCTTTTTGTTGTTTTGTTTGCCTGAAATACTTTCTGTCCTTAGTTGGTACTCCTTTTTTCTTGGCATTACCTTCACTGTAGTTTTACAAGATACCAATGCTGGGTCTCACCAACTTAAGAGTCTGTTTGTTAAAGTCTCCTCTCTGCTCCCATCTAATTTCTATTTAAATAAATGACTCCCAACCAGTAACCAACTACAGGCTAGATAGTTTATGTAAGTATTATGGACAAAAAAAAGTGTAGACCTTAGCTCAAAGGACCCACCTTTCCCGACTTACATGGATTATCTGACACCTCATTAAAGAAAGAAAATTGTTCTGTAAACTCTTTGCATCGTTCATTCATGATATCAGCATCCCTTAATCAGAAAAGGAAAACAGTAGTTACAGTTTTATAATGGAACCTCAAATTATTGACACTTCAGTTATAAATGAGTAGGGTAAGATAGAGTCCTTTATTCTCATAAACTATTCTGACTTCCATTCCTACTGGGTCTGAGGTAAACTAATTTTGCTATTATCTGATCTAAGTTTATTCTAATCTGTATAGTTCAGTCATTCTCTTTAGCTTTAACTCAGTCTAATCTGAAGATAGCTTTTTATTGGAGATCCTGTACTTCTCCCTAAAATAGCACCTTGAAGTTTGAAGTGGCTCTCATGACACTGTGTAGAAGAGAGGAGTTGGAACCCTTCTCCTTATGCTGGTTTTGGGAGGATTAATACCAGAATCCATTTACTGGATACTGTGCTAGTATGTGATGATTGGAATTGACAGTTGGTAAAATTCAGAGTCCAGATTCTCTCAACTTGATTAAGGTCTTATTAAGACCCTTGACTTTTTTAGCTCCTGTAAACCCATCCCTAAAATTGTCTGCCTTGTCATCGATCTTTCTCCAGGTCCAGGCTGTTTATCCATTGTAAGATTACCAGACCCTTGGGCTCCATAACCGGTGTACAATAACTGAGGGGGAGTCACCTCTGTGCCTAATCATGTCAGCCTACTTCATAAACACAGTTATGTACTCTTGTGTTTCCACAGTTAGCCTGTGTGGCAGTTTCCTCTTAGTGTTCAAAATGGAGACAGGAAGGCCGTCATTGCTTCTCACCTTGTATGGAACGTACTTTTCTACTTGACTGAAGCATAAGGAAGGGGAAATACAAATATGCATCTTCCTCACCTATAGCTATTTTCTGCCCTCTTTCCAGAAGCCTCTGGTAAAAAGAAAATCTTACACTCTTAGTTTTCAGAAATTTTAATCATATTACATTGTCATTCAATAATAAGAATTATAGAAATGTTATTAACTTTTTCTTTATGGTATTTACTACCATCTTTTTTATTCACCCTCACTAAGGCTTCTTTTTGTTATGTTTCATTTATTGCAGTAATTTTTAACATGTGTCTTGCCTCTTTCTCTCCCCACTCTAAGCCCTTTTGCATTCTATTGTCAGACTGTTCCTCTGAACACTCTGCTTTGATTATACCATTTCTTTCCCTTTAAGATACTTTAAGATTAGATAGCTTCATTATCCAATATTTTGTTTCTATTTTATCCCTGCTGAGTCCTAAGAGCCTTTTCTTCTTCTTATAATTTCCATAGGACTTACTTCCTGTTTCTTCCTCATGCCTCCTTTGTTTATCTTATTATCTCTTACTAATAAGACATCGATAAACTCTGTGTTCCTTAGCCTTAGGCCCACCTGTGTGAAACTGACTCACTGCATAACTGCACTATTTAGCAGGTTTGCTAGAGAATTGAGTCTGTAGAACATATCTTGAAGTAACATTGTAGACTTATCTTTCCTCATAACTCAATTGTAGACATCTTAAACAAAGAACCATGATTTTAGTTTTCATTCAATTTTCACAGTGTCTGATAGGCCATATTGAGCCCTAAATGGTTACTTTTTAAAACAAAATTGAGTAGGAATTTAAAAATAAAATTTTCTTTGTACTTATCTTTTTTCTTTTTTTTTGTACTTATCTTGTTTTCCTTTGTACTTATCTTTCCTCATAACTGATTTGTAAGCATCTTAAAGAATCTTTTTTTCATTGTTTCTTCAGTTTGCTCAATCTCTAATAGGCAGTATTGAGCCCTAGTTACCTGAATAGAAATTTTAAAATAAAAGCATATACAAAAAAAGACATAAAAACATAGAAATGTTGCTTTTTTGTGCTCTTCTTTGAATTTATTTTTTATGTTCTCATTAATAAACATGTGCTGTTCTTATATTTTAAAATTGTGAGTTCACCAGTACTGTAATTTAATTGTTTCATGATACAAACAGACTGTGCAAAGTTTCATATAATCAACACCAGTAAGGGGACTTCCCTGGTGGTCTAGTGGGTGAAGAGTCTTCCTTGCAGTGCAGGGGACACTGGTTCGATCCCTGGCCTGGGAGGATCCCATGTGGCAGAATGGCTGTACCATTGTGTCCAATTATGAGCCAGTGCTCTGGAGTGCATATGCCCAGAGACAGTGCTCTGCAACAAGAGAGGCCACTGCAATGGGAGGCCCACACAAGCCGAGGAATGAGGATGGATGAAAAATAAATAAATAAAAAAATTAATAAAAAGAGGCCAAAAATTAAACAAAAAGAAATACCAGTAAGACTGCAATTAATCTTAAAACAGTATTTCTTATGCTCATTTCCAAACATTTTATCTACGTTATTAGCTTAGAATATTTGCAACATGCTGCTTCTCAACTGTGACCATGATTATTCACTCATATTTATATTTCATCATTGAAGAGAGACTCTCAGTTTCTCATTATTCAGTTTTAAACTAAATCAACCTGACATGAATCTAATAAAATTATAGTTGTTTAGAACAGATGGTTCATCAGAGATTTGAACCCAGGCAAACAAGGTTTGTTTAGATTCTGTAGATAATTAAGGCTTTTTATTTCAATTAACAGCCATGTTCCACTTCCCTTACAAAGTTTTAAGGATTTAAACTTAACACTGTCTTTAGATTATATGTATATATAGAATGAGAGGATTAGTTTAGATGATGTCTTGTTTCTTTCTAGTTTTTATGTTTCTTGATTATATAGTCAGTCTTCTAGATCACTAAGGGAAATTTGTATACTAGAGTTAGTGGGGACTTACAAAAGTTAAGTTTCTTTGTAACATGCAGACATATTTAGGTATGGAAATATGTCTCTTAGACTCTTGGACAATGGAGGTAATCAGTAATTCTCTTTTTGTATGTCAGAACTTCTGTAGAGTATTAAATAATAGTACTCCATAAACTAGGGTGAAGAAAGCAAGAGAAATATACCTGTTTGATTGGAGGGGGTAACTATTGTAGTCAGAAATTGCTTTGGTTAAAAGAGAAACAATGATTCATTTCCTGTGAAAGAATACTTAATTGCCCACCCATGAAATAAGATGTTCTTAAGCTCTAAACTAATCTGATAATTTTGAAGAAAATTCCAGAAAAAAATCCCACTTCATTAAGTATTGAAATTATGGCATTAGGTGTGCCATTTTCTCATCAAATTTAAATCAACCTTCAGAGTATTGTAAGGGTAATATTTTCTAAGGGATGAAATGTTCTTGTTCAATTTCTATATAGAAAAGGTGTATAAGTGAGCCTGTTTTCTTAATATTTGGTAGCACGGGTCATCTTTGAAATGTCTTTTACTGTTGCTAAAAAGAGTAAAGCAAATGTATTTATCCTTGAGTTGGGCAATATGCAGTACTGAAAAATTTTTTGAAATTGGTTTTTTTTCACTGTTGCTAAAAGAGAAAATTTCCAAACATTTTATCTACGTTATTAGCTTAGAATATTTGCAACATGCTGCTTCTCAACTGTGACCATGATTATTCACTCATATTTATATTTCATCATTGAAGAGAGACTCTCAGTTTCTCATTATTCAGTTTTAAACTAAATCAACCTGACATGAATCTAATAAAATTATAGTTGTTTAGAACAGATGGTTCATCAGAGATTTGAACCCAGGCAAACAAGGTTTGTTTAGATTCTGTAGATAATTAAGGCTTTTTATTTCAATTAACAGCCATGTTCCACTTCCCTTACAAAGTTTTAAGGATTTAAACTTAACACTGTCTTTAGATTATATGTATATATAGAATGAGAGGATTAGTTTAGATGATGTCTTGTTTCTTTCTAGTTTTTATGTTTCTTGATTATATAGTCAGTCTTCTAGATCACTAAGGGAAATTTGTATACTAGAGTTAGTGGGGACTTACAAAAGTTAAGTTTCTTTGTAACATGCAGACATATTTAGGTATGGAAATATGTCTCTTAGACTCTTGGACAATGGAGGTAATCAGTAATTCTCTTTTTGTATGTCAGAACTTCTGTAGAGTATTAAATAATAGTACTCCATAAACTAGGGTGAAGAAAGCAAGAGAAATATACCTGTTTGATTGGAGGGGGTAACTATTGTAGTCAGAAATTGCTTTGGTTAAAAGAGAAACAATGATTCATTTCCTGTGAAAGAATACTTAATTGCCCACCCATGAAATAAGATGTTCTTAAGCTCTAAACTAATCTGATAATTTTGAAGAAAATTCCAGAAAAAAATCCCACTTCATTAAGTATTGAAATTATGGCATTAGGTGTGCCATTTTCTCATCAAATTTAGATCAACCTTCAGAGTATTGTAAGGGTAATATTTTCTAAGGGATGAAATGTTCTTGTTCAATTTCTATATAGAAAAGGTGTATAAGTGAGCCTGTTTTCTTAATATTTGGTAGCACAGGTCATCTTTGAAATGTCTTTTACTGTTGCTAAAAAGAGGAAAACAAATGTACTTATCCTTGAGTTAGGCAATATGCAGTACTGATTTATATAGGAAAAATTTGAGATGTATATATTTCAGGGCCCTTTCTCTCTTGATTCACCTATAATAAAAAAGGTCATGGTTCCTAATATCTTCTTAAAAACTATTTTGGCCTGAGTGTACTCAAAACTGTATATCCCAAATATTAATATGTTAAAATATACCTAAATATACAGTTACTAAATAGTTTCATCCATTAAAGCATATTATTATTTCTTATATAAAAAAAATAGTTATTTCTTAAAAGTGTCAAGGGGCTTCCCTGGCGGTCCAGTGGGTAAAGAGTCTACCTTACAATGCAGGGGGCGCCAGTTCAATCCCTGGCCTGGGAAGATCCCACATGCCACAAAGCGGCTGGGAGCGGCTGGGGTGTGTCCAGTTATGAGCCAGCGCTCTGGAGCGCATACATCCAGAGCCAGTGCCCTGCAGTGAGGGAGGCTACTGCGATGGGAGGCCCACACAGACCAAAGAACAAAGATGGATGAAAATCAATAAAGGAAAGACCAATAAAAAGTGGCCAAAATTAAAAAAAAAAAAAATAAGTTTCAAATAAGACTAAAGAGATTAAATCAGTTAGAAGGATTAATTTAAAATCATATTTTGAAGTATTTAAAAATGCTACTCTTTCTTTCCTAATTTTCAAAGGAAAATTCGTTATCATCTTTCTTATTAATTGTTCCTGCTCTAACTCCATTTTAATATTTGACATTAACACAGTATATTGCTGATCATCTTTTCCTTAATTTAGTTTCTTTTACTCTTCTGTATAACTCTTCTTTATTCAAAAAATTACCTACCAAGATACCACAGGAGGAAAGATCAGAAAGATAAAAGAGAATTTCAGTGTATGCCTAACTCCAAACAACTAAGACCACCATCAAAGCATAAAGATATGTGATTTCTATCACAAATTCATTATTTCTCCTAAGTTGCATTGTACTATATTCTTATAACTTAAGCAACTTTCCTGTATTTTTTATCACTGGGTAGACATTTCAACCAGGAAAACTTTCCCTTCTATACCTTGTGAAAATTTCATCTTTATATTAGGAGCTGTAACTTGGATTGTTTTTCTGATGGGTTTTCACTTCATTCATTCATTCATTTGCAAGCATTGTTATTCACATACAGAAGGTCATAAACTTTATTAGTCATGAAATATATTTAAATCATAGCCTTCTCTTTCCCTTGAAGCATGTTTTCATGGGAGAGGGCAGAAACATGTATTTAAATGGCAGTGTGATAATTTAGATTGTTTAAGTGTAGGAAAGGACAAATCTAGGGAGGAATCAGTCCTGCTGAGTTTGAGGCATGCTGCATTTGAAGTGCCTAAGTAGAGGAGTGTTGAATATTCGGGACAAGAGAGTAGAGGTTGTAATTCTGAGAGTCACTGAGGTATAGACTCTTGCTTGTGATGGTCTGAGCTTGGGAGGAGGAGGAAGAGAGTCATGCTGGGGGGTTACAGTCCATGGGGTCACAAAGGGTTGCACTTGACTGAGTGACCGAGTGCATACAGATGGCATGCAAATAAAGAAAAATCATTGCAAGATGACATCCTACAGAACTTCAACATCATGAGCAACATGCAAAGAGAGAGGCTTGTCGATCATGGTTTTAAAAAAGTTAACATGATCAAGGATACATAACTCATATTTCAGCTGTTTGAAGTGGTCACATCTCTTCATGTACTTGCAGGGAAAATCCTCATAACATCTGGTTATAACCAGATTGGTTAGGTCACCCAGAGAAAAATAAGGCAATGATATAGACTTGAAGGCCAACAAAAGTTATAAAGTCAATATTCCATGTATGAGCCAGTTAGAAGCACATTTTGTTTCAGGAAGATTGAAAGCGTTATTTTACCCATGATAACAGTTTTCTTCCTATCAAAATTCCATAGGGAGATAATAGATTGTTGTTTATTTTATAGTGAATATAGACCATGAAAATTAAAAATAACTCCTGAATAAGGAAAATAGAAACTCTGTGAGAGATTATGTAATTAAGGTAACAGTTCCTTGAAGATCTTTTGGTCTGTTATATAAATATGTGTGAATATGGTAATTTTGAAAGCTGTGTTATTTATTCAGTAGTTTAACTGCTCCTTCACAAAACAGTCACTTTCAGAACTCAGGAGATGTATAGCAATACTTGTAAGAAGAATAAAGATGAATATTTCCACTGAATTTAAAATGTATTTTTATAAGACAGACTTGAGAATTTAACGATATATTTGTACTAGTTTTGCTTTCATACAACAAATATTGCTGCAGTATCACTTATTATTATTCCAGATTGAAGACAGCGTGCATGAAGACTGTTGTGGTGAACAGTCAGAATGAATTGGTTGTGTACTCATAGGTTTTCCTGTGCCATATGTCTTTTTCCCTGTTTTTCATGGGAGGTATATGACTGTTCTAACCAGAGAATTACAGTTTCAGGAAGAAGGAAATCATCATCCATCCATTCAGTCAATGAATATTTATTCAGAACCAAAAATTTGCTATTCATGGGGCTCAGTTTTGGGTATCACAAAGATGAATGAAGCACGTGTCCTACCATCATATATCACCCATCAGACAGAGGAAGACAGATAAATAAGTGTGTGAATTAAATCAGAAGGGTCATTATATTGCACTGTTTCTGTAAAATCAGTGGCCATTGCTGTAAAATAGGGCACAATTTTATATGAGTGGGGGTGAAAACATCACTTGGAATGAGCTAAGTTTTAACGTGTTAGACAACCAGTGATAGATGAGTGTGTGGGGGACGCACACACATGTGAACATGCATATGAGTGTACATGCATGTAGAGAGTGCACCGTTCTAGGAATATAGAAAAATGTGAGAAAGGCTGGGAGATTTGAATCTTGGCATAAAAGTAATTATTTATGTCTAGAAAGCCTCAGAGGAAAAGGCCAGGATAAAACACAAATGTCTAACCATGAAGAACATTTTGTACCATATTGCAATTGTAAAGGAAATCATGCTATCAGCATATGAATAATGAGTTTGTAATAACCAACATGTATTGGGTATGTTTGTGTGTCATACACTCTGCTCACACTTACTTGTATTGTTCAGTTTAGTGCTAACAGCAACCTTGTGAAGTAGGTCTTTTCACATGGCCTTAGACTGAACTCTATTATTGATCTTTATCATAAAGCAACAATTAGAGTATCATAATATGATTGTTTGAAGTGGAAAATCAAAAAGATAATGATCAATCTGAGAAAAATATGGGAATTTTTCCATTTCTTTCTAGTTTGCATCTTTAATTTGATTATTCATCACATCATGGTGTTCAGGGTCTTTGTTTTTGTTTGTTTGTTTTAGTTTTTTATTGTGTGGCTTAGTTTTGTTTTCTGTTGTAAATATTTAAGCATGTTTATATGCAGTAGAGGCTTCCCCGGTGACTCAGCATTAAAGAATCCCCCTGCAGTGCAGGAGATGTGGGCTCAATACCTGGGTTGGGAGGATCTCCTAGAAAAAGAAACGGTAATCCACTCCAATATTCTTGCCTGGGAAATCCAATGGACAGAGGAACCAGGCAGGCTATAGTCTCGGGTCACAAGAGTCGGACACGGCTGAGCTACTAAACCAACACCACCATAAGCAGTAGAAAGAAGGATGTTTATATATGGTAGAGCCAGCAGTGAAAAAAACAGGTATCAGATTAAGAGTAAAGAAGTGGCTTTGATCCATGAATGAGATAAGGGGTTCATGCTTGTGTGAAGCAGGAAAGAGGAAGGATGGATGGAATGGTGAGTTCTCATATAATTGTGAGCAGAAAGTCTTTAGCCTTATTTTTCATGTAAAATCGTAAACAAAGACATTTAAAACAGTCACTGAAGAACTTTAAAATGTTTTCACATTGCCGTAGAAATACTGTGGCTTTCCTCAGTTACCATTCTTGAGAGCAGTACTTTCTGGCTTCAATATCCTACCTAATTAACGTAAGAGTTAGTATGTATTGTCTAAGGGACCAGCAGGATTTTTGCTTCATAGGAAAGGGCATTAAAACATGCTAGTTATTTCTGACCAATATGGCTCACTTTTTAAGATGTTGTTGATTTCTTTGAATCATGGATTATCTTTGGAATGTTACAGAAAATGTACCATAGTGCCTCAGTTAGGAATGACACACTTATTGAAAAGATTATTGCTCTGATTTTAATTTGTTTGGTTCTGATTTATAAGTTTCCTCTGCAGCTGAAAAAATTTCAGACCTCAATCTATATTCTTTCCATGTAAGAAGTGGATCTAGTACACCATTGCTGCCTTCTGCTGACAGTGATTATGTCCTAACTCTGACTTGAGGAGTCTAAATAGGAAGCAGGGAATTCTGTTGTGGATATCCAAAGTACAGGCTACCTGTTCATTTAAAATCATTCCTTTGTAAGAGCTCCCATAACAAACCTTTTATAAGAGATGCTCTGAAGTGGGATTTCTGTAGTAGGTTTCACCAAACTTAAAATTCTTGATTGTTATGTTATCATCAATATGTTCATAAGAGAATTGTCATTGAGCAACTGTTAACATGACCTTCTGGAAACACAATGTTGATTTGACAATGTCACTCTCATATACATGATTTTGAATGGGAGTCCTTCTGTGAGCCCATTGTTGGAAATAGTTTCTAAATGAAGTTCATTTGGAAATAACAGTATTCATCTGGCCTTGACTTTCACTACAGTATTTTGGCTGTTCATCATGTCCCCATACATAAAGGGTGACTGTATAATCTTTTGTTTTGCTTCAGATATTATGCAGAAAATCCAAAATAACATTTTTCTTATGTTTAAAAGTATTAGAACATGTACACTGAAGCTGCAGTAGTTTTTGCTGGGTTTAGCCAAGTAAAATATGTACCCAACAGACTTGTACAGAATAGGACTAAAGTATACTCTGATAAAAAGTTACTTTGGGGCAAACTGACCATATTGCAGTTGTTACCTATCATTCAGCAGAAACTGAATCATTGTCTGGCTTTGGGCAGCCATGCACCCTAAATTGAAAAATTCTATAATCCGTTCATGGCATACTGCTGAAGGGCTCTAGAGTCTGTCTAGGTTAAATCAAATACCCAGAGAACATGAAATTTTGCTTAGTTTGCTTTTTCTGCACCTGAAATCCTGCTCTATCCTGTGTAACGATTATGGCAGGTGTCATGAGTCAGTACACTGCCATAATCATTACATATGAATGTCTACCTAAGACACAAACATACACAAACATATATACACACATATACACATGTATGTGTATATGTATATGTGTATATATGTATATACATACACATATTTATGTATACATATATTTACATATAATATTTACTGCCATAAATATTAGGTATGAATGTCTACCTAAGAATGTTCCTATCATGATGTTTCTGTATAGTTATGGGAATAAATGTCTCTCTGAATTCTCAAAGTGTCAGCATCTGGGACTAAATTAAACCCAAAGAGAATGTAATGCACTCTCTATATTTACATTGTTGAATGTGGGTATATGTGTGTGTGTGTGTGTATACACACATATACATATATACATATATATATATATATATATATATATATACACACACACACACACACACATGTACATATTTATGTGTCTTTCCAAGTTATGTATTAAGGTAGCTTTGTACACATTAACAATGCTAAGTCTTCTGTTGTTATGGATGAAAATGAATCTCATGTAATAAATGCTCTTATATTTGTAAGTGCTGGTATGTAATTTTCTCTGGGAAGGTTTTAGGTTTGCATTTCCTTACTTACATGGAAATCAACAGAAATTGAAAAGTACTTAAGGGGTGGAAACGTTGGGAATGATACAGATATTATTAGAGAAACTTATATTGATTTCTGTTTGTAGTAGTGGTACATATATTCAAATTTAACCTCCTGAACATCCCAGGGAACAAAACTCTAAAGATCAGAAAAAATACGACTTGGACAAATAGGCCTTGCGTTTGCAAGCTCTGATAATAAAAGAGCCAGCCCTCCCACCTCGGTTGCCCAAATTGGAAACTCATTTAACATTCAATTATAATGCATAAGAGATCATAGTGCTCTAATAAATCCCCTAGCATGTTCATGGTCAGCCTCAAAGAGAGGGGCTGCCCGAGTTAAATACAGAAGCATGTACCTGGAGAGTCAGAATTTTGCTGTTTGGGATGCTTTCAGTCAGCATTCCCTGTGTGTACAGTCTGGCCAGTGTGGTATGCTTGAAGGTTTGAGGACCTGTCTTGCCACCAATCAGCCGAGTGAACTTGGGAAGACCTCTTAAACTCTCCTGGTACTACAGCAATCTATGAAAAGGGAGAGTTGCACTGAATGATTTCCAGTGTCCTTAATGTGTAATGATTTGATTATTTTAGTACTAGGATAAAAGTAAACAATAATGCTCGCCTGTGGAGGGTATATGTACTGAGTGATTCAGATAGAGGTTACATACAGCAAATAGCCTAAGAATTTTTTTCAAGAAATAATTGACAAAATTATATGAAAGCAAAAAGTTATAGGATACAACCTTCCAAGGTAGTGCTTATGTCTTCAGAGAGAAAGAGAAACCAGACAGACTTATATTGTTGAGAAACAGGTAGCCAAGCAACTGCGTGAAAAGCCACCAAAGGGAGCCTTCTTCAAAGGGATGGGCGCATTGCTGCGATAATCCTGGGTTTAGCCTTTGACAGGCTTGCATCTCAGTGCTTGCTTCTGTTTGAGCTATTATGTGCTGACTTCAGCATGGGAGCACTGAAATTGGGGCATGACTGCACATTTCATTACCAGCTCTGTTCTCTCAAACCCTGGGAAAAGTAACACTTTTTTTTTTAAACCTATACCTGCCAATCCAATAAAAGGGGTGCACGATAAATAATCAACTTGTCTCATCAGATCATTCATTGATCGAAGAAAATCTAGGATGAGACAGTCTTTGGATGAATAAAACTGTGATTTTTATTAATAAAATAAAGCTAACTGCTAAAACATTTTAACAACCAGTGAGCTTGTTAGGCTATGTATAACCAAATAATCACATAAAAATGACTGGACCCAGGTTCCAAAATAAAGACTTCTGCTTTGGAATATATGTAATTAAGGGCAACAAAAGAATTGGGCTCTTATTCAGCTCAAGACTTTTAAATCAATATAATATTATTTTAGAACAGTCATACGTGAGTATTTGTACTTTTGCATTAGTGTATCAGACACCTAGGGAGTCTGAATAGTTAAGTTGTATAAAGTTAGTACAGATAATGAGGGTTTATTTCTGTATTGTGTAATATCATCTGGTTTTCTGATGAAAGCCAGAGATCATGTATTTTTTCAGTAAACATATATTGAGATCACACTTGATTAAATGGATACATTGATAAATAAGGACCCTGCCCTAGAAAAACTTAATTTTAATAATGAAATAATAGAATTATATTAGAATAGTCTAACAGAATTATAATAGAAGTTTAAAATGGTAACAGCTATTCATAGATATAACATACCTAAGGTCTAAT
This sequence comes from Tragulus kanchil, assembly GCA_022376925.1. Taxonomy (NCBI): domain Eukaryota; kingdom Metazoa; phylum Chordata; class Mammalia; order Artiodactyla; family Tragulidae; genus Tragulus; species Tragulus kanchil. Next base: position 103,883,176 of record JAIOJX010000001.1, on the reverse strand, counting down.
ATTGTATTCTATGGAACTTTGAGAAATTGCAGAATCAATCTAGATAAGCCAGCTGTGGTTTGGTTAGTTGAATGAAAGGGTGGAATTACAAGTGGGCAGTTGGGATTCATGCCTGTTAAAGTGCTTATAGCAGTAGTGGTGAGCATAATAATGATGGTGATAATGAGAAAAAAAAAAGAGGAAGAAGGAAAGGAAAAGAAGAATATTAATACTATCAAGCTTACTGTGTACTGGATATTTTTTTCTTAAAGTTTTGCATATTTGAACTGAGTTAATTTTCACAATAATCCTTTGAAACAGGGTTTAGGCTGAAAATGCTTTCCTTCTGAGGTTCTGGGATTTTGGTACATGCTAGACAGAGGGTTCCTATGTGGCCTACCCCAATAAAGAAAACATGGGTGCTGAGTGTCTAATGAGTTTCTTTGTTGATTTTTACATCTTGTTAATTTTTACATGTGTGCAAAACCAAAATTTTTACATCTGGTTGTTGAGGGATTACGGGCATCCTGTGTGACTATACTGGGAGAGAACTCTGGGTGCCTTGCACCAGGATGCCCCTTGATTTTGCCCATGTTGCCTTTCCCTTTGCTGATTTTGCTTTGTGTCTCTTCAGTCTAATACACTGTATGATTGGAGAAAAGTTAAGAGAGAAATGTGTGTCATTATCCAGTTTTACAGTTAGGGAAATTCGGGGACTGAGGAACTATCCTGTCCCTGGCAACACGGGCAGTGTGTAGTTGCTGTTAAAATCGGGGTTTGTGTATGTAACGTGAACATGAACATTCCAGAGAAGGACAAGAAGTGTTGATGATCTGTTTCACTCCGGCATCTACAGTGGCCAGATAGAGATGTGGGTAATATGGTCCATAACAAGGATGGGTAGACAGTTGGACAACCTGGAGAGGGTAGATAGTAAACTCAAGAATTTAAACACCCATCTACATGTGATGAATAAGCCCCAACCGACTGTGACCTCTAGCAATGCTGTCCTCATGGAAATAAGCCAAATCCAAAACGTCTAACAGAATTATAATAGAAGTTTAAAATGGTAACAGCTATTCATAGATATAACATACCTAAGGTCTAATATTGTATTCTATGGAACTTTGAGAAATTGCAGAATCAATCTAGATAAGCCAGCTGTGGTTTGGTTAGTTGAATGAAAGGGTGGAATTACAAGTGGGCAGTTGGGATTCATGCCTGTTAAAGTGCTTATAGCAGTAGTGGTGAGCATAATAATGATGGTGATAATGAGAAAAAAAAAAGAGGAAGAAGGAAAGGAAAAGAAGAATATTAATACTATCAAGCTTACTGTGTACTGGATATTTTTTTCTTAAAGTTTTGCATATTTGAACTGAGTTAATTTTCACAATAATCCTTTGAAACAGGGTTTAGGCTGAAAATGCTTTCCTTCTGAGGTTCTGGGATTTTGGTACATGCTAGACAGAGGGTTCCTATGTGGCCTACCCCAATAAAGAAAACATGGGTGCTGAGTGTCTAATGAGTTTCTTTGTTGATTTTTACATCTTGTTAATTTTTACATGTGTGCAAAACCAAAATTTTTACATCTGGTTGTTGAGGGATTACGGGCATCCTGTGTGACTATACTGGGAGAGAACTCTGGGTGCCTTGCACCAGGATGCCCCTTGATTTTGCCCATGTTGCCTTTCCCTTTGCTGATTTTGCTTTGTGTCTCTTCAGTCTAATACACTGTATGATTGGAGAAAAGTTAAGAGAGAAATGTGTGTCATTATCCAGTTTTACAGTTAGGGAAATTCGGGGACTGAGGAACTATCCTGTCCCTGGCAACACGGGCAGTGTGTAGTTGCTGTTAAAATCGGGGTTTGTGTATGTAACGTGAACATGAACATTCCAGAGAAGGACAAGAAGTGTTGATGATCTGTTTCACTCCGGCATCTACAGTGGCCAGATAGAGATGTGGGTAATATGGTCCATAACAAGGATGGGTAGACAGTTGGACAACCTGGAGAGGGTAGATAGTAAACTCAAGAATTTAAACACCCATCTACATGTGATGAATAAGCCCCAACCGACTGTGACCCTCTAGCAATGCTGTCCTCATGGTACCAAATCATTGATGTTTGTGGAGTCTCAAATCTGGATTCATAAGGGAAACCTGCAGAGTATTAAGTATTTGGAAAATGAAACTTGCCAATTATTAAATATTTGGCAGTTAATTAAAGCCTTTTAAGATAAAATGTTAGGTGGGCTCTAGAGAACCCATCAATTGCTGCGTTCCTGAGGCCTGGCCACCAGGAGGCTGTAGCCTCCTTATACCTGAGGCACTGACTGACTTTCCCAACTTTCTAGTAGTCTAAACTCAGAACAAAATACACAATAGTTAAAAGGCACTTTCACTCAATATTAATACTCCTAATTGCTTAGTGGCTTGATTTCAGTGCAAAAATAATTTGTTTTAAGACTAAGCACAGAAGCATGAAAAATCAAAGTTCAGTCACATATTTTCACTTGGGAGCCTTAGCTCTTATGCTCCAACATTGTGAGCATCGCTGGGTTTACTCTGATTAACTTCTCATAAGCTGTAGACGTCTCGGTCCATGTTTCTTATACCAGCTTATGAAGACCACTGGAGAAAAAAAAAAGTCTTATTTCCAAAGAATAAGTTATAAACCTCTGCTTAAAACCCATATGACAACGTTAAATCCTTTTTATCTGACAGCTTTGAATTGGAATTCATATTTCTGGCAGTATCAAATGCCATGAACTGTTTCAACAAAGAGTTGACACATGCACTAGGTGTTTTCTTGCTTGCTGTCCTGCTTGTGTTCTTGTTTGTTACTCCATTCCTTCCTTTTTCTCTTTTGCCCCCACCCAGTTTACTCATATTCTGTGTTTTCTGAGTTTCTTAATGTTATCCTTGACCTCTGATGCAATCATGACTTGACTGTTTTGTTACTTTACAACAAAAAAGGATGGAAATAATAAAAACATATTGACAAGATAAAACATGTCTGGGGAAGAGGGATGTATATGGTGAAGTGTGTCAGCAGCATTTATCATGAGGAATATGTAAATAACTTACACGAAAAAGAATATCTACAGATAATACAATAACAGTTTTGAAATATTCAGAAGGTCAGCAATGAACACTAGTGTTTAGCTAGTTTGACGCTTATTCTAACTTGGAAAATGTGGAAGTTATGGGAGGTAGATTTTAGTTTAATAAACAAAATTATCTATCTGTAAAGTATTATAGTAGACACCTCAGAAAATAGTTGAGTCATCTCAGGTTTCTGAATTGCCAATTATTAAATATTTGGCAGTTAATTAAAGCCTTTTAAGATAAAATGTTAGGTGGGCTCTAGAGAACCCATCAATTGCTGCTCCTGAGGCCTGGCCACCAGGAGGCTGTAGCCTCCTTATACCTGAGGCACTGACTGACTTTCCCAACTTTCTAGTAGTCTAAACTCAGAACAAAATACACAATAGTTAAAAGGCACTTTCACTCAATATTAATACTCCTAATTGCTTAGTGGCTTGATTTCAGTGCAAAAATAATTTGTTTTAAGACTAAGCACAGAAGCATGAAAAATCAAAGTTCAGTCACATATTTTCACTTGGGAGCCTTAGCTCTTATGCTCCAACATTGTGAGCATCGCTGGGTTTACTCTGATTAACTTCTCATAAGCTGTAGACGTCTCGGTCCATGTTTCTTATACCAGCTTATGAAGACCACTGGAGAAAAAAAAAAGTCTTATTTCCAAAGAATAAGTTATAAACCTCTGCTTAAAACCCATATGACAACGTTAAATCCTTTTTATCTGACAGCTTTGAATTGGAATTCATATTTCTGGCAGTATCAAATGCCATGAACTGTTTCAACAAAGAGTTGACACATGCACTAGGTGTTTTCTTGCTTGCTGTCCTGCTTGTGTTCTTGTTTGTTACTCCATTCCTTCCTTCTTCTTTTGCCCCCACCCAGTTTACTCATATTCTGTGTTTTCTGAGTTTCTTAATGTTATCCTTGACCTCTGATGCAATCATGACTTGACTGTTTTGTTACTTTACAACAAAAAAGGATGGAAATAATAAAAACATATTGACAAGATAAAACATGTCTGGGGAAGAGGGATGTATATGGTGAAGTGTGTCAGCAGCATTTATCATGAGGAATATGTAAATAACTTACACGAAAAAGAATATCTACAGATAATACAATAACAGTTTTGAAATATTCAGAAGGTCAGCAATGAACACTAGTGTTTAGCTAGTTTGACGCTTATTCTAACTTGGAAAATGTGGAAGTTATGGGAGGTAGATTTTAGTTTAATAAACAAAATTATCTATCTGTAAAGATACCTACATACTATAGTAGACACCTCAGAAAATAGTTGAGTCATCTCAGGTTTCTGAATTGCCAGCAGAAGTAATTGACCTCTAGATGCTGTGCTCTGCCTCAGGAAGTCTAGAGGAAACCTGTTTTCATAAAGCGATACCATCATTTAAGATGATTCCTGTGTTATACAGAAGATACCATTTTATCTCAGGTAAAATATCAAAACAGATTACATCATAGATTGAACTTAATATCAACTCAAGGTTTGTTATAGAATATATGAGTAAATGTTACATCCTTTTCTCATATTGGGCTTATTTTCTCAATACATTGATGAATAAGTAATTGAGCAATAAAACTGATACCTCTAGAGAAAAGTTAAGAAAACATCAAAATGTTTCCAGCACTATACCCCTCTGCCATGTATTTTCGCATTGTAAGTTAAAGAGATGATGATCTTATTTTTAAGTTCAAAGTCTCCATGACTCTTTCTACTTCCTTAAGTCTTCCATAAAGCTTTGAAAATGTATGTATATTATATCTGCTTTTCAGCACTCTGTATTTACTCATAATTTCTTCAGAATATATTGGCCTCACTGTATTAACCAATGTTTAGCAAAAGGTGGTGATGGTTTTCTAGGAAACTCAGGAAATTTGATTACTCCAGAAAAAAATTAATTTTTTATTTTAAATTATGTGATTCAATCATTTCTTCCTTTTCACTCTACAGGTGTGTCTTCCAGTGTAGTACCAAGTGACTGGGAAGCAAATGTTGATATTTAAGTGGTTGTTGTTGCCTATTTATGTTAAGAAAACACTCATCTATTATAGAAAATCCTAATAATTGTCTTCAGAAGAAGTGATCTTTACTAACTACCAATTAACACATAGTGCTTTCCAAATGAAGTGGAAATAAATCCCCAATTATATTTAATGCAACCAGTGGCTACAGGATATCCTTATGAAGAAATCACATAGATCACATTGTAATCTTTGTCTGTGGCCCTGAAAATTTTAGTTGCTACTGTTATTCTCTGTAGACTTCACCGTGTCATGCTTCACTGTTCACCAGTTGTCAGGGAAAAATGTTTGTACCCTGGAGAAAATGAGACCAGACTTACCTGTAAGCAAATTGATATTGATGCCGTTTGTCCTAGAAATGTACCTGCATTTTATTAATGTTCCGATTTGGATCACTTTGCTTTAACTGGTTACTTTTTTCTCAATTATTCTGCCTGGGGAGGGAGCAGTGAAGAGGAAAGTGGTGAAAAACAGTAGAAACCAAATATTGTTGGATTTAGGGCCTGTGGACATAGCTTGAATCACTGGAAAGCATATTTTAAAGTTGAAATCTTTTCCTCGAGTTTCTTCATGGTCATTATTCGTTTTCCTACTCTCAAATAGATCAATGTGAGTGTATATCTACATATAAAGGGCAGCTTCTTTCTGAAGTCCCGGTTTTGCCCTAGTTGACAGTGAACTGTCAAAATGGAAAATGAGGGAGAGCCCGTATGATACAGGTTAGCATGCTCGAAACAAAGAGCATAGCATTGTTTTCTGAGATCTTTTTCTTATTCGTGTCATCCCAGGGAGATGGAAGCCTTTGCATGGCTTCAGTCTTGAGGCTAGGTGTCAACAGGACTAGGCAGTATGAAAGAGCAGCTGTAATGAAGCGACCTGCAAGTGCTCTCAGCTGTAACATTTTGGAGTGTGAGTCTCAGGCTCCTTATCTCACCCCCCCATCTGTTTAAGCTCTTTTGCTGTTTAGTAGTAGTGCCTGTTAGTCAGGGAATAAAATGGTTTGAAATATGATTTTCTTAAAGCTGGTTTGAAAGCTTAGGAGAAGTACAGGATTTGTTAAACACATTTTTTTTAAATCCATAAAATTTCTAAGTATTTATTTTCTTGGCCTGTCCTTCACCACTCTAGATTATTGAAAACTGCCCACCACATATGAAGCACATAGGAAGAAAACAGTTCAAGTGGGAGAAGTTTTTATAAACTCTCTAATGAAAGTCAAACTGAGAGGAAAACTTTCACTTTTAGGAATTCAACCCTTTCAAAGTTTGGTGACTTTTGAAACTTACATACTTATATAATGTGATTCTATCTCTAGGGAGGAAAAGAAGACGTTTTCTTTCATGCTTCACTGTTCACCAGTTGTAAAATTTTTACCCTGGAGAAAATGAGACCAGACTTACCTGTAAGCAAATTGATATTGATGCCGTTTGTCCTAGAAATGTACCTGCATTTTATTAATGTTCCGATTTGGATCACTTTGCTTTAACTGGTTACTTTTTCTCAATTATTCTGCCTGGGGAGGGAGCAGTGAAGAGGAAAGTGGTGAAAACAGTAGAAACCAAATATTGTTGGATTTAGGGCCTGTGGACATAGCTTGAATCACTGGAAAGCATATTTTAAAGTTGAAATCTTTTCCTCGAGTTTCTTCATGGTCATTATTCGTTTTCCTACTCTCAAATAGATCAATGTGAGTGTATATCTACATATAAAGGGCAGCTTCTTTCTGAAGTCCCGGTTTTGCCCTAGTTGACAGTGAACTGTCAAAATGGAAAATGAGGGAGAGCCCGTATGATACAGGTTAGCATGCTCGAAACAAAGAGCATAGCATTGTTTTCTGAGATCTTTTTCTTATTCGTGTCATCCCAGGGAGATGGAAGCCTTTGCATGGCTTCAGTCTTGAGGCTAGGTGTCAACAGGACTAGGCAGTATGAAAGAGCAGCTGTAATGAAGCGACCTGCAAGTGCTCTCAGCTGTAACATTTTGGAGTGTGAGTCTCAGGCTCCTTATCTCACCCCCCCATCTGTTTAAGCTCTTTTGCTGTTTAGTAGTAGTGCCTGTTAGTCAGGGAATAAAATGGTTTGAAATATGATTTTCTTAAAGCTGGTTTGAAAGCTTAGGAGAAGTACAGGATTTGTTAAACACATTTTTTTTAAATCCATAAAATTTCTAAGTATTTATTTTCTTGGCCTGTCCTTCACCACTCTAGATTATTGAAAACTGCCCACCACATATGAAGCACATAGGAAGAAAACAGTTCAAGTGGGAGAAGTTTTTATAAACTCTCTAATGAAAGTCAAACTGAGAGGAAAACTTTCACTTTTAATTAATGAGAATTCAACCCTTTCAAAGTTTGGTGACTTTTGAAACTTACATACTTATATAATGTGATTCTATCTCTAGGGAGGAAAAGAAGACGTTTTGCTTTCATTAAAGCAAAAATGACCAAAACGTTGACCATACATTTGCTATTAATGATAACTATATTTAATTCAACAGAAATCAGTTTTTCTCCAAGTCTGAATGACCTGCAGCATTATAGAATTGGCTGCCGTGCTCTTAGTCAGAAACCAGGCTGTGGAAAGCCAGAACTTCCCTCTACATCTAGTACAAAGATTGTGCTTGGGGTTTAAATAAAATGAAAAGAAGATGGAAAATTAGAATATTTCGAAGGTTGAAAGATTTGTTCTGGCGACTTTTACATAACTCAGGAAGGAAATAACCCAGTTCCTCTCCACTTTTAGTGGAAAAACAAGTCAAAACCATAGAGGCTGAGAACTTTCTCTACAAGGATTTTCAAACGATTTATATAAAGATGTTGGGGAAATTCATAAAGACCTGGATAATGTTGGAAAATCTTGTGTTTTGAAGGCAGGACAGAGCTACCTGATACAACAATGCCATCTATTGGCTTCCAGGGAATGACACTGACCACAGCTTGCTTTGAATGTCTGAAAAGGGGAGAGGTGAGCAGTTTGAAACTTGGGCATAGAAGCTCATTAAAGGAACAGGTGCTATTTTTCATGTGCTTTCTTCTTGCTTGAATGAGAAACTATATGTGATGTGGATACGCCACACACAAAAACATAAAACACATCTATTTGCTCACACAGAGTAAAGAACACTCTCCTTCATGCGGAATGATGAGTTTTTCTTAGCATCTTATTTTTACAGTAGCTGAGGTTTGTCTACCTGTGAACTTGGAGGTGTCATAAGGAAGGATTTGTTTTTATCTTAACAGGCTGGACTCTGTTTTTTTCCCCCCCCAGTATGTTACATCTTAGTTTCTGACCCCTCCCAATTCTCATAATTGTTGTGATTTGAAGTCAGACTTAGGAAAAGCCTACAGGACAAGGCCATCTCTTGAGCTGGATCAATTCCACATGCAGATTCTATAACTAAGCATGTGGAAGAGAATTTTTGTCTGCTTTGAGGAAAGAACAAACCATTTTAATTGTGACTGTTTTTATTTGCCTTTTAAGTTGATTAAAAGTCATGTTTTATAAAGTCAGTTGTGAAAACAGGTTGTCATTTTGAAAGATAGCATTTCGATTATGAAATAGCACATGCCTGATACTTACATGGTTCAGAAATATACAGGGAGTATGCATATTACTTCAAATAATATTAACGGGCTCAGTAGCTCAAGAACCTAAATAAATGAAGATACCAAAATTATCCACCTAAAATGGAGCTAGAATTAATGAAGCAATGAACTCTCAATACTTTTTGTTCTTGAATAATATTCAGAAAGTTCCGAAGAATAAGGATCCTGAATTGCAGCAAATTACATGTTTTTCTTGAACCTCCTGAACAATGGTAGAAATATATATAAGAAAGTAATCAGTGTAAGGAATTGTTAAGTTTTATTTTCTGTCAATAGTTGTATATGCATAATAGAGTTTTTGAATAATCGTTGTAGATAGAAAAACCTGCACCAGAAGAGTAACATTTTTATTTAAATAATTTGCTTCCCCTCATTTTCATCAGTTTGATCACTTGCTTTAGCTCTTGGGGGGTTCTAGGTGGCACTTCACCTGACTCCTACTGATTAGTAATTTGGCTAATTGATTGTCAAATTGTGATTATTGCTATGCAGCATAAGTGTTTACTTGGGGGTAGTAAAGACTATCTGTCTTTCTCATTTAAAATAGTTACACCAATAAGACTCTATTCAAAGAAACACATTTATTTGTATACTGTGGCTCATTTAAAAGAAGAATTGAGTTATAAAATAGGAACCTACTGTATTATTTCCACCACCTGTGTATAAACACAGACTAGCACGTTGCTTCTCAAACTTGATTGCTGTGAAGCCTAGCTTGTTTATGTTGGCCGTGTTGATTACTACTTGTGCTTTACATACTTAATATCTTTCCTTACAGTGACTCTTTTATACTAAAATATATTTTTAAAGGAAGTTTGTAATACCTCTATAAATGAAAAGCTAGAATTTCTATGAATAGTAGGTTATCACTTTTAAAAATGGAGAAAGTCATAATATGGTTGGGTTGCTTAATATAGTAAGTAAACCATTATTGCATCTAGTTGATTTATCAAAAATGAAATAAATTTTTTAAGGAAGAAAAATTCAACAGTTTTTCATCAGTCAACAAAGGTCTATTTTGCTTAATTTATGATAAAGTATGGTTCTTGGTATCAACGGAAAGTTTCTGTCTTTTACTTCCTATGTTAACTAGTAGTGAAAAGCACAACTTGCATATGTAAGTTCCAGGGAAGGGTAAGCATCATTTAATTCGTTTATCATAAGCATGTTATAAGTAACCGTGACTCAGCAAACCTTTGTGATTTGCACTGAGAATCCATTTTAAGAGCAGGTCAATTCTACTTCAAAAACAAAGAAAAAGAAGCCATTTGAAGCCATTTGAAGAACATCTGCTTTTCTCAAGAAAGAATTTGGCTTCTTATTGTCACTCATTGCCGCCACGTTGCTTAGAAAGTACTTTAAAATTTTGTATCAGACTGTTTAACCATCTCTTTGTATTGTACAGTATATTTTCAGTAGACTCTTCAGATAATTCAATAACCAGCTCAATCAGGTAACCTTGGCTATCAGTAGTTGTTGTTGGATTGAGCATATGAATATTGAGAAGACATGTTCTCAGTTTGTTGGCTGAGCTAATGCAGAATGATCACCTTCTAGAAAGGAAAATTTATTATGTGTCAGGCACTATGCTAAATGTGTCATATTAGTTATATCATTTAATCTCACCGCCACCTTCCTATATGGGTGCTATTACTATTGCCATTTTGTAGCTGATAGGCTGAGGTAATATGATCTGACTGAAGTATCTTAGCTATGACCATTTGTATGGAAAATAAATCACAATATTGCACAGTAATTATCCTCCAATTAGAATAAGTAAAAAATTTTTTAAAGTACGATAGCAGTGAGTTTTCTGAAAATGTGAAAATATGTATTATGTTTCTGAAAATTACAGTGAATCCCTGTCCATTCATTGTGTCATTATGGTTACTTGGGTGATTTCTTACTTAGTTAACAACTTCTTGGTTTTCTTTTGCACTTCAAGATTTTTTTTTATACTGCTTCAGAAGAATGCCTGTTTTTTGAGAAATTTTAGAAAATACTCTAAGGTAAAATAAATAAAATTATTCATCTCACTGTCTAGAGATTAACCACTTTTAAGATTCTTTTGTGTGTCTATATTTCTTCTTTACATTGATTTTTAATTTTCATTAAAGGAGAGCAGCATTTCTTATTTATAACTTTTGCTTTAAGGGAGCAATTTACTTTCTCTTAGTTGATAATTTCATATTCATTCCTCTTAAAAATGCTTATTTCTTATGGGCCATATTGGTTTTTAATTTATAGTATAGACAGAGTATTTTTGCTTCCTCAAGAAGCAAGAGTATTTTTGCTTTCTCAAGAAGCAAATTGTATATTTCAGCAACATGTGATGCTATTTTGCATGCAGAAAATCTAAATGTTTTATTTCTTCACATTCAGCGACTTATCTTTTCTCTCCTCCTAAGTTTTAGGAGGATTCTGATTCTCCCCTTTTTTGCCAGGTTGCTCTAGTTAACAGCTAGAGTCACAGTAGAGAAGGCTATTCTCACATATCAGTCATTTGATGGTAGTCTTTGCAAATCTAAAGGCCCTGTCTTCCCAGTTTTGCATTGGTGCAATTCAGTGGTTTTCAAAATTTGTTGAATAAACGAATCATTAAAAGGGTTGGCATCTTAGAGGATTCCTTGGCAGTCCCATGGTTATCACTCCACTCTTTCACTACTGAACACATGAATTTAGTCCATGATCAGGAAACTAAGACCCAAAAAGCTGAGCAGCAAAGCCAAAGAAAAGTTGGTGGGGAGGGGTTACCTTCATAAAGAGAGCAAAATTTCAAGCCTCACCTAAACCATAGTCTGACTGAAGTATCTTAGCTATGACCATTTGTATGGAAAATAAATCACAATATTGCACAGTAATTATCCTCCAATTAGAATAAGTAAAAAATTTTTTAAAGTACGATAGCAGTGAGTTTTCTGAAAATGTGAAAATATGTATTATGTTTCTGAAAATTACAGTGAATCCCTGTCCATTCATTGTGTCATTATGGTTACTTGGGTGATTTCTTACTTAGTTAACAACTTCTTGGTTTTCTTTTGCACTTCAAGATTTTTTTTTATACTGCTTCAGAAGAATGCCTGTTTTTTGAGAAATTTTAGAAAATACTCTAAGGTAAAATAAATAAAATTATTCATCTCACTGTCTAGAGATTAACCACTTTTAAGATTCTTTTGTGTGTCTATATTTCTTCTTTACATTGATTTTTAATTTTCATTAAAGGAGAGCAGCATTTCTTATTTATAACTTTTGCTTTAAGGGAGCAATTTACTTTCTCTTAGTTGATAATTTCATATTCATTCCTCTTAAAAATGCTTATTTCTTATGGGCCATATTGGTTTTTAATTTATAGTATAGACAGAGTATTTTTGCTTCCTCAAGAAGCAAGAGTATTTTTGCTTTCTCAAGAAGCAAATTGTATATTTCAGCAACATGTGATGCTATTTTGCATGCAGAAAATCTAAATGTTTTATTTCTTCACATTCAGCGACTTATCTTTTCTCTCCTCCTAAGTTTTAGGAGGATTCTGATTCTCCCTTTCTTGCCAGGTTGCTCTAGTTAACAGCTAGAGTCACAGTAGAGAAGGCTATTCTCACATATCAGTCATTTGATGGTAGTCTTTGCAAATCTAAAGGCCCTGTCTTCCCAGTTTTGCATTGGTGCAATTCAGTGGTTTTCAAAATTTGTTGAATAAACGAATCATTAAAAGGGTTGGCATCTTAGAGGATTCCTTGGCAGTCCCATGGTTATCACTCCACTCTTTCACTACTGAACACATGAATTTAGTCCATGATCAGGAAACTAAGACCCAAAAAGCTGAGCAGCAAAGCCAAAGAAAAGTTGGTGGGGAGGGGTTACCTTCATAAAGAGAGCAAAATTTCAAGCCTCACCTAAACCATAGTCTACAAGCTATTCCTAATGTTTCATGATTGAGAACTTCCTGATTGAACACATACCACCTAACATTGTATCATAGTACCTGGCATGCAGTAGGCTTGATAAATATCTATACTTTGCCTATGTATTTATTGGCTGGGCTGGGTCTTTGTTGTAACACTTCTCTAGTTGTGGCAGATGGCCTCTGGAGAGGGACTCGTAGACTTAGTGGTGGCATGTGGAATCTTAGTTTCCTGATCAAAGATCGAACATGGGACCTTGCTTTGGGAGCATGGAGTCTTAGCTTTGGATCCCCAGGAAATTCCCAGTATATATGTTTTAAATGAATAACATTGTGGCAAGGCTTACCATCACTTAATGTCAAATACAAGGGGGAAAAGTGAAAGCAGTGACAGGTCTTATTTCCTGGGCTCCAGAATCACTGTGTATGGTGACTGCAGTCATAAAATTAAAAGACGCTTGCTGCTTGAAAGGAAGGCTAGGACAAACTTAAGACAGCATATTCAAAAGCAGAGATAACACTTTTCTGTCAAAGATTCACATAGTCAAAGCTATGGCTTTTCTGGTAGTCATGTGTAGATGTGAGAATTGGACCATAAAGAAGGCTGAGTGAGGAAGAATTGATGCCTTTGAACTGTGGTGCTTGAGAAGATTCTTGAGAGTCCCTTGGACTACAAGGAGATCAAACCAGTCAATCCTGAAGGAAATCAGTCCTGAACGTTGATTGGAACGACTGAAGCTGAAGCTGAAGCTCCAGCACTTTGGCCACCTGATGCAAAGAGCCAAATCATTGGAAAAGACCCTGATGCTGGAAAAGGTTGAATGCAGAAGGAGAGAGGGATGACAGAGAATGAGATGGTTGGACTGTGTCATCAACTCAATGGACATGAGTTTGAGTAAACTCCAGGAGTTAGAAAGGGCCAGGGGAACCCTGTGTGCTGAAGTCCATGATTTTGCAAAGATTTGAACATGACTAATTGACTAAACAACAACAGCAATTAAGAATGGGTAGGAGACATGCAGAGCGTTATTTGGTGACTCTAATGTTCTTTACAGAAATAAATGATATATTCTTCGTAGTGTTCTCAAGGAATAATGATGCCCTTGCAAAAGAATTGGTTTTATACTGTGACCTTTTAGGTATAATTTGAATGCATGGCGATATTGCATTTGCCTTATCTTTTAGTATCTTTGGAGAAGTGCCACCTAGAGATAAGAAGTTAAATAGTGTGTTCTGTATTTTTGCCAGTACCTTGAGATCAGTTTTTGTTTTGTTTTTTAATGGCAATACACATAAAATCTCAATATCCTAAACATAGTTGATAAAAGTTTAATCGTCTATTTGGAAAAAAAAAAATGCCTCAAGCACTTCATTTGTATCACTTTGAAACATGATTGATTGACTGATAAATGCAGGCTTTAATTCTCTTGCATTTAAAGAGATACCAACACTCTTTGAATGTTTAATTATCCTTGGTAATCACGTGGTGACCATTTTTAGGATTTACTTGAAAAATATTCATCTGTTTGAAACTAGAATGCCAGACAGTGCTTGTTAATATACTATTTAGTGAAGTACTATACAAAACATAGCCCTATAGTTAGTTGCTTTATCAAATTGTCCCCTGATAAGGGATTTTCTTTTTAAGTTGGAAAAATTACCAGAGTAAGTTCAGTGAAAAACCTGCAAATCTAGCCATTTTTATTGCAGTCCGACTGCTCATTTGTCCTCTGCCTAAAGAAGAGTATTCATGCAGCCAAGATAGCTGTTAAATTAGTGTATGTGTATTAATGACAATATGATTTCATTATAGACATGCCTACTCATTTGTTACTCAGTTGTTTCATGTCCATCTCTTTGTGACCTGATAGATTTCAGTACTCCAGGCCTCCCTGTCCTTCACCATCTCCTGGAGTTTGTTCAAACTCATGTCCATTGAGTCAGTGATGCCATCCAATCATATCATCCTCTGTCATCCCCTTCTCTTGCTTTCAGTGCTTCCCAGCAGCAGTGTTTTTCCCCAGTGAGTTGTCTCTTCACAACAGGTGGCCAAAGTATTGGAGCTTCAGCTTCAGCATCAGTCCTTCCAATCAACATTCAGGGTTGACTTCCTTTAGGACTGACTGGTTTGATCTCCTTGTAGTCCAAGGGACTCTCAAAGAGTCTTCTCCAACACCACAGTCCAAAACCGTAAATTCTTTGGTGCTCAGTCTTCTTTATAGTCCAACTCTCACATCCATACTTATAAAGAATTTAATTTTTCTGTGATGTCTTTTTCAAATACTTGCCAATTCCTGAAGTTTAACTATAGTATACTTATAGTATAAGGACAGATGCCAATTATAAAAGTCATTGTTCAGATGGAAACCCAGAGTATTCACTCAGGGCATTCATTGCTTGTACTAACACAATCACACTCGATCAAGTTGTTTCTTAACGATTTATTCACATGCTAATATTCAAGCTGAAATATTTCTCACCTGAAAATAAAGATGTACTTTAAAAAAGTAATTGATTTGAACCATAAAAATATGTAAGAATTGTGTGCATATACATGTATTTAGTGAGTAGATATATATGTAATATAAATATGGTTATACAAAATATATTATAATAAAATATATTAAAATTCTCAAGGAGTTAGGTATTAAGTCTTTATGCATGCTGAAGGGTAAGATATATCACTAACTTCCAAAGCATACACTTTTGTTAGCTCAATATCATGCAGAAAAGTATGCCATGGTGAGAAAAATTCAACTCTAAAATTTATTGTGAAAAAAAATAAAAGAGGGGAAAGGATGGATATGGCATTATTGTTCCATGCTATGATTTCCAAGTCAAAAGGATCAGCACAACATAAGTCTGAAACATATCATTTAAGCTATATACTTTGTTAGTAAAGTCCTCTTTAAGTATAACTTTGATAGGTTACTTTATTCAGAGTAACAGTAATATACTTTATAACATCTCCCAAAGACTGAGAAATATTGGAACACCCACACTTTTACTCTTCTTTAAGTAATTACTGTCTGTGTATCCTAGGAATTGAGAGAAATAATCAACCAGATAACCCTTCCTTCCTGACAAAGCTCATGTTGTTCCCAGCAGGTTTTCCCCAGTGAGTTGTCTTCATAACACGTGGCCAAAGTAGTGGAGCGTCAGCTTCAGTATCAGTCCTTACAATTTCAGGGTTGACTTCCTTTAGGACTGATTGCTTTGATCTTATTGTAGTCCAAGGGACTCTCAAAGAGTCTTCTCCAACACCACAGTCCAAAACCGTAAATTCTTTGGTGCTCAGTCTTCTTTATAGTCCAACTCTCACATCCATACTTATAAAGAATTTAATTTTTCTGTGATGTCTTTTTCAAATACTTGCCAATTCCTGAAGTTTAACTATAGTATACTTATAGTATAAGGACAGATGCCAATTATAAAAGTCATTGTTCAGATGGAAACCCAGAGTATTCACTCAGGGCATTCATTGCTTGTACTAACACAATCACACTCGATCAAGTTGTTTCTTAACGATTTATTCACATGCTAATATTCAAGCTGAAATATTTCTCACCTGAAAATAAAGATGTACTTTAAAAAAGTAATTGATTTGAACCATAAAAATATGTAAGAATTGTGTGCATATACATGTATTTAGTGAGTAGATATATATGTAATATAAATATGGTTATACAAAATATATTATAATAAAATATATTAAAATTCTCAAGGAGTTAGGTATTAAGTCTTTATGCATGCTGAAGGGTAAGATATATCACTAACTTCCAAAGCATACACTTTTGTTAGCTCAATATCATGCAGAAAAGTATGCCATGGTGAGAAAAATTCAACTCTAAAATTTATTGTGAAAAAAAATAAAAGAGGGGAAAGGATGGATATGGCATTATTGTTCCATGCTATGATTTCCAAGTCAAAAGGATCAGCACAACATAAGTCTGAAACATATCATTTAAGCTATATACTTTGTTAGTAAAGTCCTCTTTAAGTATAACTTTGATAGGTTACTTTATTCAGAGTAACAGTAATATACTTTATAACATCTCCCAAAGACTGAGAAATATTGGAACACCCACACTTTTACTCTTCTTTAAGTAATTACTGTCTGTGTATCCTAGGAATTGAGAGAAATAATCAACCAGATAACCCTTCCTTCCCTGACAAAGCTCATGTTGTTCTTTTGTTGGTTTCATTTCACATCCACTTTTTTTTCCATAAAGCATCATAAACCCATAGGAATATTATTAGATGAATCTGTAGTACAAAAGGAAAGCTCTCATTCTTATAGTCTAGGAAATGTAGACACATTCAAATACCTTAAATGCATGTATAATACAAAATTTCTTTGCCGAAAGTACAGAGTGAGTATTGGAACTTTTCCACTTAGGAATAAGAGGGGGAAAAAATCTATTCTTAAGACTAATTTGTTCATGTTTACAGGGTGTTCAAGGAGTTAAGCTTTCAGCTTGTTATGCATTTCTATGAAGCATGAATATGAATTAGTCATTGCAGTGGTTAAGACTCGTCATCCCCATTTCTTACAGGCTTGTCTAAATTTTATTGGCTATTTTGGTACAGGACTTTTCCTTTTACATTGAAAATAATTTGATTGGAGTTAAGGATCCTATCCGATAGCACTTAGAAGCTGATTTCAACAGTTATTGTAGAGCTTAACACACACATTTCAGCTCTTCCCTCACATTAGTGTTGTGCGGATTAAATGGGTGTTGAACTTAAGATTCGTAGGGCAAATATCAGCAAAAGCACTTTCACCAAAAGACTAGATATGTAAGCACACAATTTTTTCACCATTTTCATTCCTTTAAAAAATCTCTTATGATTATGCACCATCTCTTACATGAAATTGCCTTTGAACTGATCAGATGTAATGGACTTAATTATATCCTTAAACCATCTCAAACCTGATCATAGGCACAGCAAACCTGCTAGAGGTAAATGGCCTAGATTTGAATAACCTTGTTGCGTTCTAAATTCTTCTTTTGATCATGGGCAGAGTTGATAGTCTCTTGCTCTGGGATATAACTGTGTATGGATTTACACAAATTTGTCAAATGAAAGTTGAAACCTCTGTATCCATTTTACTAGAAAGGCCACCAATTTTCTGGTTAATAGTTTTGGAAGAACTTAAAAGCTGTAATGACACTTCAAAGTTGTCCAGCTAGTACTTAATGAGGAGAAAGAGAAGCCTATCCATGGATGAAGTCGAGTCTACAGTTTTTTTTTCATCTTTGTCTTCTGCTTCCCCTATGTTATCATTTCTTTTTTCTCATAAACCTCTGCTCTGTTCCCTTTGAATCCAGCTACTCTTCCACACTCTCCACCACCCTACCTCTCAGCTTTTTCCTGTTCTTCTCTTTTTTTTTTTCTGTATTGCGTCTTCCATTGCTCTCAATGTCCCCTACAGTTTTGTGTTGTTATAATTTAAACATGTATGCTCCCTGGTTATCCTATTTACCTTCATAATGAATCTATTCCTTTGAAATTATTGTAATGTATCATCACTTATAATTTTCTTTGCACTGTACTGTGCTTACTAAGCTAAGTCGTGTCCGACTCTTTGCGACCCCATGGACTGCAACCCGTGAAGCTCCTCTGTCCATGGGATTCTCCAGACAAAAATACTGGAGTGGGTTGCCAGGCTCTCCTCCAGGGGATCTTCCCTACCAAGTTATATATTGGAAACTTACAACTCAAAGTATGATCCATGGGCCATCAGCTTGGACATGGCTTGTGGACTTGTTAGAAATGCCAAACCTCAGGCCTCTCTCCAGACCTCAAATAAGAATTTCCCATTCAACAAGACCCCATATCATTGGAATGCACCTGAAAGTGTGAGAACCATTTTGTTAGAATACATTTATCTATGTAGTAAAATAGCATTTTAAAAAATTTACAAAACAATGTTACTTGTTATTTAATGGAGAAAAAATGCTAAAGGGTATAGGCTTCTTTTTTCCTTTTACAGCTCTGTGAGGACAGAGTTACTCTTTTAAGTATTTAATAATAGTCTGAAAACTTTAAAATACTCTGGTATTAGCTGTTATTCTAGGAAAATTTTTAATCTCTAAGTATTGAAAACATTAAGATTTGTCATATGTGTACAAACTAAGGGCCCTGGTAAAAACAAAGATTCAGTTATATCCCTCAGCATCTTCAGGCCATACATTTTATTATATTTGCATTTGGATCATATAACAGTACACTGAGTATTAATGAGCATTATTATATGTAGTGATTGTGGAAAGTTTATTATTTGACCAACAGTGTGCAAAATACATTATGGGAGTTAGCTTGTTTAGTGCTTACAACAACAATACTAGGTAGCAGGGCTATAATTCTCATTCTCAGCAGAGGAAACTAAAGCCATGTTTCCTAGGCTTATCGGTGACTGAGCACAGATTTAAAGCCAAGTCCATCTGATGCTAGAACTTACGTTTTTACACTTTGTGTTTAAAAATTGCCTCTCTTAATGTATAATGTCCAATTAAGTTCATTAGTTGAAACAGCAATTTAAAAACCTTATGTCATAGTAGCAAACACTCATCTAGAAGTCTGGGATAGACGTTTACACACTGCTATATTTAAAATAGACAACCAAATAGGGCATGCTGTATAGCCTAGGGAACTTTGCGCAATGTTCTATAATAACCTAAATGGAGGAAGAATTTGAACAATAGATACATGTATACGTATAACTGAATAACTTTGTTGTATACCTGAAGTGAACACAACATTGTTAACTACTATACTCCTGTAAAAAATAAAAATTAAGAAAAATAAATGCCTGTAAACTAGATACCTTTCAGAATGAAAGATTGATATTCTTTCAGTGATCATACTGGAATCAGAAATTTTCTTTATTTTAGTTGTTTTACATTAGAGATAACCCCTCTTTAATTTCTAAAATCCTCAAAATATTTCACTCATATATTAATACTATTCATTATATGTTTTTAAATAGCTTTGTAATTATTTGTGTATTAGTTTTTCTTCTTCCTGGTACAATGTGATAGTTAAACCCTTAGCTCTGGAGTTCAGCTTTCTGGATTCTCACCGTAGTTTGAACATTTACGAGATATGTGACCAAATGCACATTAGTCTTCTCTACTTCAGTGATCTTATCTTTAAAATGGGGATACAAAAGAGCATCTATCTCACAGTTTTGCCTTGAGGATTATTTTGGATAATTTATGTAAATTGTTTAACATTTTTCTGTATAGAAATTAAGCACTCATATCTGCTAATAGATTTTAATGTCTTGAGAATAGAGATTTGATCATATACATCCTTATATATACCAGTTTTGATAGATAATGATTATTTTAAGGAGTGGGTTCAGCTGTAAGCATCAGAAAACCTGGCAGCAACTTAAACAGATAAAGGTGTATTTTTCTCATATAAAAAGAAATCCAGAAACATGCAGTGGAGTACTAATGTGCCAATGTGCCACTAAAAATTCAAGTTTCTTCTGTCCTTCTGAGGCACCATATTTTAGTCTGTGGGCTTTATTCTCATGTTTACAAAATTGCCGCAGTTAAGCCAGATATTATGTTCACATTCCAGAAAAAACGAGGGTTGGGGAGCAGGGAAGGGCAAAAGAAGAAATGAAAAGACTGGGTGGGGAATGCCTGCTGAATCTATCCATGGTAAAATCTTTCCTTGTTTGGATTTCTGCTTGCATCTTCTTGGCAGGAAATCAGATATTTGGCTACCTTTAGCTGCAAGGAAGTCTAGAAAGGTAAATATTTAGCTTTTTAGCTCCTAGATATAGAAAAACCATGGAGAAAAACAGTCCTGAATGCCTTTAGGATAACTGATCCAAAAGATCTTACTGTAATATCTGTTGATCATCCAGTGAACCAAAGAAAAATGTCAACATATAAACTTTTAAATAGAATGCATCAAGCCTTTTATGGAAAATAGATCCACATATATATTTAAATATGAAGATTCCCTTTATCCAGTACTTTGCCACTGAAGTGTTTGTAGTAAGGATTGAAACTTTACACTTTTAATTTATTTTGGCAGCATTGTCATGGTGACAGGAACAAAAAAATTGTCCCTAGAACAGACCCTGAAACAAACTGCTCTTAGCAAATACTCAGAGGTGTTTCTGCTGCTACAGATAATCATAGGCGTTGCCAGAATTCAAAATGTGTAAAGGATAAATACAAATCTTTCCCTTCTCTACAGTGTTGGAGAGATCGTGCTTCTTTAGTAGCCTCCATAGTCTCGTTGTTTATAACTTGTTCCTTGGCCATCTCTGTGACAGCTTTGTTATCACTGTTTTTATTCATGTAACCACTCAAACTTGTATCACTTGTGGATGTGTGATTTCAGGAAATTGTTAACTGATCTCTTTGTCTTTAGCCAGTCCTTGAACCCATCCATTTATAAGGCTGCTATATACTTTCCACCCTAGCCTCAATTATTGTCCATGGGTTTTGCTTTTAAATCTTGAAGGCCCTCCACAAGCTCTACCCAATGTGAGGTGATCCAGGTCTTCCTCTCTCCATGCCTTCGTAGCCTCACATTCATGAAATCCCTCTCCTTTCTGTCTCCACAAAAAGTCTTCCAGCTTGTAGCATAAAATCTTTCTTCCCCAATAGATTGTAATTTCCTTGAGAGCACACATTAAATTCTTTAATCCCATAAATTCTATCTTTAGCAAAAGGTCTGGTGCACATTTAATACTCCAAAAGTATTTGCTAGTTCATCAGTGAATGAATCAATGAATCAGGATAGACTTGTTGACAAGAAACTCAATTTTAGAGGGACTCAGTTTCACTTTTGCTCACTTAGGTGAAAACTGAATGCTCATGATGTGTTCTTTTAAGTGAACATCTAGTTATTCAAGTTAAACTCTGAATGAATTTTTTTTTCTTCGTCTTATTTAAGAGTAAGTTCTTTTTTTTTCTTCTGTAGTCAGGTAATCATTTTTAGTGATCTGTAACGTTTCCCAAGAAGTTAGAATCATTGCAAGTGTTTGAGTCTTAAATTATCGTTTGTTCTCTCTTGGCTCAAAGATCTCACTCTTTGGAATTACAAAACCCTTTCTCTTGTTGCCGAAAGCATTTAATGTATGCAAACTTACATTTGGCTTGAAAGCATTTTTAAAAATAAACTTTTCAAATTGGACTGTTCTTACTGAATTTAAGCTTTTATGATGCTGTTTGATTTGGCATATGTTCCTTGTGATATCTGCATTGAAAACACTTTGCATTTGAGAGACTTTCCCTGCCTTATTGGGACATTTCAACTCAATTTATAGTTATCAGAAGGAAAAGAAAGCAAACATTTCCATCCAAGAGACTTTTCAGTAAGATTTAGCAGTAAGTACTTTAAAAAGAACAACAGCATCAACCTTGAACCTTTGCCCACTTTTTAAAAGCTAAGCAACATTACAAGATTATCTCCTCCTTTTTTAAGGATCCACAGAAGGAGGGCTCTTTCTAGTCTCTCTGAAAATCTAGTCGTCTTCTAGATTATCTAGTCTCCTGGAAACGTCTTCAAGAAACTTTTCTCTCTGTCTTACCCGATCCACTTACACTCAGAGTAAGATGAAATTTCTATCCAGTGTTGGCCATTGGTTGGATCCTTCATAGAGAGCCTGTGTCTAGAAGGATGCATTTCGCTTCCCATAATAGTGAATTCTTAGAGATTTCGACCATGAGGATGGTTACTGTTTACTTACAGGGAGCTTGAGGGTAGCTGTTCCTGTAGTTAGACTTACATATCATGGGTGGAGAGCCCCCCTGATTCTTTACAAATGAAAGACATCTGGAAAATTAGCATGTAACTTAGTCTTACCAAGTCCAGAAAAACTCACTTTTTGCTCACTGGTAGTCATTAACCTGCAAATGCAACCACTGTTCAGACTTCTGACAGCAGGTTATTTTTCTCATTTTTGTACCTTTTATACATGGCATTGTGCACGATGTACCTCTTAGTGTCTGACTTCTCTTTTTCAGTGTTATGCTAGTTGCTGCATGTAACTGAAGATTGTAGTCATTACTGTGTACATATAATTTAAATTTTGTAAATATATTTTCCTATCAACAGGGAAATCTATAAACTGAAGCATGTGTGCAATTAATTGCATTTAATTGGAAATGAGGATGTGCATCCAGGAAAGGGAAAGTATATTTATACTAATTCACAAAAGAACACCTTCAGAAAAGCAAACAGCTATACCTTGGGTATATTGGAGAGTTAAGAAAGATAAAGCCAGGTTTTTGAAAAGTGGCCTAATTTTTTTGTTATTATTGTTGTTCTTCCTCTCTTTTAAAGAATCCTATAGGTATCTGAGGATAAAAAGTATACTTATCATTTCAAAAAGCATGCCTGTTCTATTTTTTTTTTCCTGTAGAAAGTAACATCCACCTATAAAACATGAAAATTAAACTTTGAGTAGATCACGTGAGAGAGCCACCCAAACACTGGGTTTTTTTCCATCATTTTACAATTTTTATGCATTATTAAATATTTGTAACTATATTCACATTTCCTGTATTTCAGTTCTTGATGATATTGAATTGGTTTAGGATGTCTGATCTTGTTATAAGAAACATCAAAAGTTTTGTTATACTTTTTGGTGGATTTTGTATATACCAATTCCACGGTGTGTGTAGAGGAAAGAAGTAGGGCTGTCTTTGGCATATGATCCTTTCTGGGGCTGAGGGAGGTGGTGATTTGGAGTAGAAGATGCTGGTTCATATTTAAATTGATTTAGCTAAAGCTTTCCCAAAATGGATCCCTTCCTCAGTGGTATTCTTTTAGCTTATTTCTCGCTGTCAAGAAGTCTCCTTCAATGTCATTTTAAGTGAGAAAGTTAAATGGTGTTTTGAAACATTGGCTTGAAAAAAAACTGCAGTTCAGTCTGCTTTGATGAGAAGGAAAAATAATTTTCAATATTAGATTCAACTGAAAAGGAATATAAAAGAAAGTTTTACTGGAAGATCTCTTTTATCCTTTTAAGGTTTCATGGAACTATTATAAGACTCTTCCGTTTTGTCTAAGATATTCCTTTAAGCAACTTTCTAAGCCTCAAGACCTTTATCTTCGACTTTGTCCTCTTGGGTTATATTGTCAGAAGTCTTTGTTTAAAAAACCTTTAGTAAATTTCTTGAAATTTGAATTTAAGCCCCCAATAGCAATGACAATAGCAACAGAGTACATAATATTGCTGCCTTTCTTTATGTAATAATCAACTTCTCTTATGCTGTCCTTTATGTTGGTGAGCTGTTTTCTTGAATCCTTTTGTAAAATGAGGTTAAAGAAAATTGTGTGGGTCTTCCTCTGGTGGTCCAGTGGGTAAGGACACCGCCTTGCAGTGCAAGGGACGCCAGTTCGATCCCTGGCCTGGGAAGATCCCACGTGCTGCGGAGCGGCTGCTCTAATGTGTCCAATTACCGCGCCAGAGCTCTGGAGCGCATGCGCCCAGAGCCGGTGCTCTACAACGACAGACGCCACCGTGATGGGAGGCCCACAGGAGCCAAAGAACAAAGACGGATGAACATAGAGAAAGACCAATAGAAGTGGCCCGCCTGCTCTCCTCCCTCCCCAACCCGACCCCCGCCCAAAATAAATAAATAAATAAATCTTTAAAAAAAAAAAAAAACAAAAAACTAAAAATAGAGCTGCCATATGATCCAGCAATCCCACTCCTGGATATATATTCAGAAAAGGCGGGAAAAAAAATAAAAGAAAATTGTGACATAAATCTTATATGTATGCCCCAATTTTTAAAGCAGCTTCATTTTCACTTGGGTTGGTCCAAATATAGAAATGACCTCCTTCCATTCCCCCCTCCTCAATTAGCTGCCAATGGTCTGAAACTTAACGATTTTACCTCATGTGTTTCTATTTGTTTGTAATCCTATATTCAACATTGTACTGAAGTCTGTTAAACATTGATAAGCCGGTTTTTATGCAACAGGTCCTCAGAGAGCATTGCACTGAAATGCTGTAAAGACTGGATTAGGTTTAGGTATTGTAAGGTGGTTTTGAGACATTTTCCTAGTGTCTGTTCTTCCCGAGGTTGCCAAATCAACTTGGCCTTGATTTAATATTGCTAAAATTGTAATGCTGAGCTGACTTGGAGCTTCACAGACTTAAGAACGAGTTTTGCTAGCGGTGATTTCACAAATAGTTCTTTTTTTTAAACTCCTGTAGAATGCGATGTACACATGGGAGATTATTTTGTAGTTGCTGTGAGACACCAAGTTCTTTGCCAAAATCTCAAGCTTTTCACTAGTTATATTTTTTATTGTAAATTTCTAAAGAATAACCCTAATGTGGGTACATAATATTGCTGCCTTTCTTTATGTAATAATCAACTTCTCTTATGCTGTCCTTTATGTTGGTGAGCTGTTTTCTTGAATCCTTTTGTAAAATGAGGTTAAAGAAAATTGTGTGGGTCTTCCTCTGGTGGTCCAGTGGGTAAGGACACCGCCTTGCAGTGCAAGGGACGCCAGTTCGATCCCTGGCCTGGGAAGATCCCACGTGCTGCGGAGCGGCTGCTCTAATGTGTCCAATTACCGCGCCAGAGCTCTGGAGCGCATGCGCCCAGAGCCGGTGCTCTACAACGACAGACGCCACCGTGATGGGAGGCCCACAGGAGCCAAAGAACAAAGACGGATGAACATAGAGAAAGACCAATAGAAGTGGCCCGCCTGCTCTCCTCCCTCCCCAACCCGACCCCCGCCCAAAATAAATAAATAAATAAATCTTTAAAAAAAAAAAAAAACAAAAAACTAAAAATAGAGCTGCCATATGATCCAGCAATCCCACTCCTGGATATATATTCAGAAAAGGCGGGAAAAAAAATAAAAGAAAATTGTGACATAAATCTTATATGTATGCCCCAATTTTTAAAGCAGCTTCATTTTCACTTGGGTTGGTCCAAATATAGAAATGACCTCCTTCCATTCCCCCCTCCTCAATTAGCTGCCAATGGTCTGAAACTTAACGATTTTACCTCATGTGTTTCTATTTGTTTGTAATCCTATATTCAACATTGTACTGAAGTCTGTTAAACATTGATAAGCCGGTTTTTATGCAACAGGTCCTCAGAGAGCATTGCACTGAAATGCTGTAAAGACTGGATTAGGTTTAGGTATTGTAAGGTGGTTTTGAGACATTTTCCTAGTGTCTGTTCTTCCCGAGGTTGCCAAATCAACTTGGCCTTGATTTAATATTGCTAAAATTGTAATGCTGAGCTGACTTGGAGCTTCACAGACTTAAGAACGAGTTTTGCTAGCGGTGATTTCACAAATAGTTCTTTTTTTTTTTTTTAAACTCCTGTAGAATGCGATGTACACATGGGAGATTATTTTGTAGTTGCTGTGAGACACCAAGTTCTTTGCCAAAATCTCAAGTTCTTTTCATTACTATTCTAGTTATACCTTCTTCTGTTATCAGTTGCCAGGATTCTAACAGCCTCATCTGATACTGTTTTTATTTAGTAAGGAGAGTTGTATTGTGCTTAATTTCTTCTGAGTTGTATGAAATTAAAAATCATCCTGCATTCTAGAGATAACTACTATTAACATTTGGAAATACATTTTTCTCATTTATGCTTTATATACAGCAATTTGAAAATTAAAATGGTATTGTGGTTCACAATTGTTTTATAACTCATTTTAAGTAACATTTTTGATATAAAATATTTCATACATGGTACATAATATATATATATATATGTAGATTATAATAATATATATGTAAGGTATAAATAATAATGAACACACTCCATAACCTTCACCTAACTTCCAGGATGGTACTGATACTTTGAAGTCCTGTCTATCTCTGTGAAATAGGAATCGTTACTCTCTCTTACAAGGGTAACTGGTCTTCTTGATTATGTATTTATCTTCTTAATTTAAACAAGTTTCAGCATATGTGTGTGTGTGTATATATATGTGTACACACATATATAACATGTTCACATGTGTATATATATGTCCATATACACTGAGTAGTTTTTATGTGGTTTTTAACTGTATATAAATGCTATAGTGCATGCAAACTTTTCTGACTCATTTGTAATTCAACATTTTCTCTGAGATTCCTCACACAACTGTCATTCTATCCTTTTGACTGCTATTTATATGGCACTTTGTAGTTATGCTCTTGTTGATGGGAAGTGGCTTGATCTCAGGGTTTCTCTAGTAAACAGTACTCCTAGGAAAATTGTTGTTTATGTCTCCTGGTGAACATGAACAAGAATGTCTTCAGCGCCAGTGACTAGGTGTGAATTTGTTGGGTCTGCTTACATGTACACAAACTTCAAAATGATGTAGTTATTCTTCTCCAAAATGACCCTTAAAAACCCAGAAACCATTAGTGTGTTGAAGTTCACATATTTCCACACTTCTACAAGCTCTTAGTATTGCATAAAGCCTTGATAAAATGGTGTCTCATTTAACTTAGATTCCCTGATCAATAGTGATGTTGAATAAAGTATTACACATACCATTCCTGTCTTCCTTTGCATGAGATAACTATCTGTGCCTTATATTTTGTATAATGATCTTTGTCGGCTCTGGGTTGATTGTTATCTTTTCTCTGTTTGCAGCTTGTATGTTCACCTTATTGGTATATTTTGAAAATCAGAAGCTCTCACTTTTCATATAGTCATATTTATTGATCTTTTCCTTGTGGTCTGTCCTTGAGTTTCATTTAAAGAATTCTTCCCTACCATGAGATCACATAGACATTTTCCAGTATTTTCTTCAATCAGTAAGTGTTCTTTACCCCGACTAAAGTTATAATCCATCAGGAATTGAGTCTTTTAATGGTATGAGAGAGTGATTCGAAGTTTTTTCCAGTATGAGTAGTCTTTTATTTCAAGCATTTTGTCTTGAATAATATAGTCTATCAACACTGAACTGCAATAGTAACCCGTGTATCTATGTCAACTATTTTATAATAAAGTGTGAAAGTTTTAATTCCTCAGTTGTGTTTGACTCTTTGCGACCCCGAGGACTGTAGTCCACCAGGCTCCTCCTTTCATGGAATTCTCCAGGCAAGAATAGTGGAGTAGGTAGCCATTCCCTTTTTCAGGGGATCTTCCCAATCCAACGACCGAAACTGGGTCTTCTGCATTGCAGACGGATTCTTTACTGTCTAAGCTACCATGGAAGCCCATAGAAAAGTCAGTTACTATGAAAAAAAATAGTCCCCCAAATTTCAGGAGTCTCATGCTGTGAAACTGGTTTCAGTGAATGTCTTCCTCCCATTGATTATTCAGAATACCCAGGCTCCTTCCCTCCTAATGTCTCTGTCCATCCACTTCTGTATCCAGGTGAAAGATGGAGGCAAAATGGATAGAGACCTTCTTAAACAACTCAGTGAGAAAATGATCTCATGAACACTTACATTCCTCTGGCAAAAACTAGGCATGTGACCACTTGAAATGAAAAGGGGCAAGGAAATGTTATTTGCTGGTGGACAGTAGATTCCAAGGGACAGTTTATTCAGTTCGCTTTGCTTGGTCGTGTCCGACTCCTTGTGACCCCATGGACTGCAGCACAGCTCCCCTGTCCTTCATTATCTCCCTGAGTTTGCTCAAACTCATGCTGTATCAGTTTTCTGTGTGTGCATTGGTTTCCTCCTTATTAGTGGTGCAAATATCTCTGCCTTGTGGATCCTCCATTGTGCCTTAGCCATTATTTGTTCCTTTGTTAAGTATCACAAAGAACCCTTGACTGTTTTAATTGGAAATCATTGGATCTACAGATCATTCTGGAAAGAATCAATATATTTGCATAATGAGCCCACTTATCTGTTAATGTTGTACAGTATCTCCATACTTACTTACATAAACTTTCTTTCAGCATTCTTTGTAATCTTATTCAAAAAAGTCACACATAACTCTACAGATTTATTTTTAGTTGTTTTATTTTTAATATATTATTTTTGTTAATATTTTTTCTTTTTTAGTTTTTAATTGCTGGAAGATTGCTTTACAGTTTTGTGCTGATTTCTGTCATACAATGTGAATCAATCATAATTACATATTTATCCCTTCCCTCCCTCCTCTCCCCTACCCTACCTCTCTAGGTTGTCATAGTGCCGGACTGGGCTTCCTCTGTTATTTAGCAACTTCCCACTACTTGTTTTACACATAATAGTGTGTCTGTGTCGTGACTGTTTTCTCAGTTCATCCTACCCTCTTTGATTTGTTTACTAATTTCAATGATTTGCATTCAGAATTTTTGAGGGGCTGTATCTGGAAATCATGTCATAGATAATGATAGGATTTATTTTTCTTCTCATTTTATCTTTTCTTTAATTGTCTAGTTGAAAAGAAGTGGTGACAGGCATCCTTGATTTGTTCCTGACTTGAGAGGAAATTATTTTGACCTTTCATTATCAACTATAATGTTTGCTATAGATTTTTGCTTATGATGCATTCTTTCTGTTGGAATATGTTGCAGAATTCTGTTTCCTTCTATTTTGTTTAGAATTTTCCATCTATGTTCACAAGTAAAATTGGTCTATAATTTTTTTCTTCTCACACTATCCTACTTAGGTTTGGTATCAAGATTATACTGGCATCATTTTGGAGTTGATATATTTTCCCATTTTTGTTTCCAAAGAGATTTTCTGTAAGTTTGGAATCATATTTTCACAAGTTCAGTAGAACTCACCCATGAAACCATTTAAGGCTGGTGTTTTGTGAATAAGATACTTTAACTACTGATTTTGTTTCTGTGGTGATTAAAGAACTTTTCAGTTTATTCTCATTTCTTCTTAGATAGTATTTTTAGCTTCTGAGTTTCAGGAAAAAATTTTTTTAATATATTTTGGCTTTTAAGTTTATGAGCATACTTTTTTCATTGAAGTATGGTTAACTTACAGTATGGCATTAATTTTTGGTGTACAGCATGATAATTCAGTATTTTTATATGTTTTGCTCTATCCCAAGTTACTATAAAATATTGACCATATTCCCTGTGCTGTACAGTATATTCTGTGTAGCTTAGTTGTTTTAAACCTAGTAGCTTATAACTCTTAATCCTCTTCATCTATTTTGCTCCTACTCCATGCCTCTTCTCCACCTCCCGCCCTGACAATCAGGTGTTTGTCCTCTATATGAACCTGTTTCTATTTTTTAATTTTTGTTCATTTGTTTTGTTTTATAGATTTCACATATAAGTGCTAACATATAATATTTCTCTTTCTCTGACATATTTCACTAAGCATTATGTCCCTGAGGTCCGTCTATGTTGTTGCAAATGGCAAATTTTCTTTATTTTTTATGGCTGTATACTATTCAGTTATATGTGTGTGTGTATTTGTATATCTAAATCTCTGTATAAAGATATATATATATATATACACATATATATATAATGTGATATATATATATATATATATCACATCTTTTTTATCCACTCATCTATTGATGGACACTTAAGTTACCTCCATGTCTCGGCTATTATTATAAGTAATGCTCCCATGAACATTGGAGTGCATGTATTTTTTAAAGTAATTAATTTTTGTATTTTAATTGGTGGATAATTACTTTACAGTATTGTGATGGTTTTGCCATACATCAACACAAATTGTCCACAGATAGACATGTGTTCCCCCCATCCTGACCCCCCTTTCACCTCCCTCCCCATTCATACCTCCCTCACCATTCTGTCCCTCTGGGTTGTCCCAGAGCACTGGTTTTTAGTGGCCTGTTTTCATGCATTGAAGAACTTGCACTGGTCATGTATTTTGCATAAGGTAATATACATGTTTCAATACTATCCTCTCAAATCATCCCATCTACTCCTTCTCCCACTGACTCCAGAAGTCTGTTCTTTACATCTGTATCTCCTTTGCTGCCCTGCGTGTAGGATCATTGGTACTGTCTTGATAAGTACTGGGAGTGGATTAACTAGATCACCTAGTTAGTTCTGTTTTTGATTATTTGAGGAACCATGGTACTGTGTTCTCCATAGTGGTTGTAGCAATTTATATTCCTACCATACCAACAGTGCATGTGGGTTCCTATTTCTCTGAGCTTGTTACTTCTTGTATTTTTGATGATAGCCTTACTGACTGGTGTGAAGTGATAGCTCATTGAGGTTTTGATTTACATTTTTTGATTTGCCTGATGATTAGTTATGTTGAATGTCTTTTTATGTCTCTGGCCATCTTGTATGCCTTCTTTGGAAAAGTGCCTGTTCAGATCCTCTGCCCATTTGTTTTAATTGGGTTTCATTTTTTTTTTGAATTTATGCATGCCTCTTCCCTTTAGTTATCTTTCCTCTTTCCTTTTGTCCTGATCAGTTCTCCATGCAGGTTTAAAATTCTGTTCTCTTCAAATCTTGGCTGTTTTGATGTTCTCTATTAATTTCTGTTTCTATTTTTGTACTTCTATTAAAATTTTTTTCCTCTTTTGTTAGAATTTGTGTATCTCTTTTTCTGACTGCTTATTACGTATATTAGGTTAATTTTTCCTGTAAATATTAACAAAAATTCTTCCAAGTACCTCAGTTATTTTGTTTATTTCTAAGTATGTTCAATTTTCCATTATGATTTCTTCTTTGACCTATGAATTATTGAGAATGATGTTTTAAATTTTCCAGATGTATTTTCTAATTATCTGTTTGTTATTCCTAACTTGATTGTATTGTATGCTGTCACATTTTTGAAATGTATTGAGATTTTCTTTATTGAACAGTGCACAGCAGCCTTTTTAAACTGTTTTATCTGAGCTTAAGAAGAATGTGTTAGACACACGTTTGGCAGTATGTTTTTTATGTGTTCTTTAGATCAAGCTTGTTAATTGGGTTGATGGGGACTTCTGTGTATGTGTTTAAATCTCCCAATGGGCTTGTAGATTTGAACATCTATCCTATAATTTTTTCGGGCCTCTTTACCTTTCCTATATGGAGACTATTTTAAGAGACTTAAAGGTTAGAATAGTTTTATTCATCTTGAGATTGACCCTTTTACATGTAGTCACCCCTTTTCTTCCTAAGAATGCATTAAGTTTAAAATGTCTTTTTTCTGATACATAATTATATATTTATCTTTGGTTTCTTTCACTTTGTCCTTGTTTGGCATACCCTTATATTTTATCCTCAAGCTTTTTGTTTCATGTATATATTCAAATATGCTGGTCTCTATCTCTTATAAACACTATATTGCAGGTTAAAAGCTATGTGTATCTATCTAAATAGCTTTCCGCTCAGATTATACCTGTCATTTAACTAGAGAGTTTATTTCCCTCATATTTTATATGTATTTTCATGATTGCTTTTATATAGTTGATTGTTGAAAAATAATGGAGTTCAGATGCCTACCCTCCATTTAGTCAAAAATGTTAGAATAATTTATAGTCTACTCGCCTCACCTGTCCACAATTCCACATCGTCAGTTTCAATACCAATGTGGGTTGTGTAGTACTGTAGTATTTACTGTTGAAAAAAATCCAAATAGAAGTGGAGCTGCACAGTTTGAACCTATATTTTTCAGAGGTTAGCTACTTGAATTTACATGCTGTATGGTGTTTTCTGCTATTTAGTTGCTTTGCCTTTGCTCCTTTTCCCCCCTTCTTTACTGTATTCTTTTGGATTGCTTGAGTCTTATATTCTTATTCTAATTTTCCCTCTCCTATTTTAGAATTTATGCACTCTTTTTTTATTATTTTAGTAGTTATATTTAAATTTTTACTATGGATTATTTTATAAACTAAAAACTAATCGTTTGATTTTTCCTTCCAAATCAAGTAAGAAACTTTATGATCCATCACTTTCTTCTTATCTTACCTGCTCTCATCAACCGGTGTTTCATTTTATTTTATATACTTTAATCTTCAGTTTTAGATATCATAGATATAAGTTCATATGATTAGATTTACTCAGATATCTGCCACACTCTTGGTGTACCATTTCTAGAAAGCTTAGATCAGAATGGAGATTTTATCCAGTTGAGAGGGGAAATTATGGACAAATTTGATCTGAGGAAAGACATGATCAAAATGATATTTTGGGGAGACTAATGTCATGCTGCCAAGAAAAGAAGGTAGAGAGGAAGAGGTGAGAAATAGAAACAAAACAAAAAGTATCTCAACAGTTCAGCAGTTAGAAAGAATGATCTGAGCTAGTGGGATGATGAAGGAGAACACATAGAATTAACAGCTGGTTTGATGTGAAGTGGTGATGAAAAAAAACAAAGATGATGAGATTTTTGAATCCATGTTATTAAAAGGTTGGCAGAACTATCAGCAAGTAGGAAATCCAGAGAGAACAGCTGCTTTGAGGAGAAAGAAATAGCAAAGCCTGTAGGGTATACAGATGATATATATTCCTCATAGAGTTCCACATGAAACAGAGTACTTGGGAGATAATTAAAACTGGGGAAATAAACACTATAGAGACACATGCATGCATGCAGTTAATGGAGACAGATATGAGAGTTGGTGAATGTGCCAAATCAAATGAAAGTGCTTCATGTCAGACTGGTCATAGGTACACCCTGCAGAAGATGTTCACATTTGGAAAACCCAAGAAGAGTCAGCATTGGATATGTAGGATTCAGGTCATGGAGAATTCAGTCTTGTGGAGTAGTGTCTGTATATGCTACTGAGATTGGTATTTTGTGTCTGTATTATTTCATATAACTATGAAAATTAAAAGAGGATGGTGTCATTAGAGAGTAATTGATGAATTTTGCAGAGAATCAGTTCTGATTAAAAGAGATGGAAGCACAACAGAAAGAACGATATAAGAATGAATCCTGTGCGGGGGAACATTGAAATGCAAACACAATTTAATAATTCACTGGTGAAGGGTTGTAGCAAGGCTGCGAGAAGATGCTTTTGATTTAAAATAGACCAGCAGAGCTCTTTGATGAGCAAACTGTTTATATATAATCGGCATTCAACAAATGTTTCTTTGAATGAAAAAACTAAATGTTCAGAGTTTGAAAAATAGGATCCAGAGGGAAGGACAGATAAGCAATTGAAAGTTACTGAATTGATAAGTTCTGTGATTTCAAATTTCCAGCAGTATCTGTAAGAAACACTACCTCATGAAATTGCACAGATAAAGCATGAGCTGTGGATTTTAAAATTTTTTCATACATGTTTTTAAATGTACAGTAAGTGTAGGAAAATGAAACAACCACCGATAAAGTATTACTTAAGAAATGGCAACTTGCTATCATTGACAATTGGCATTTAGAATCTGAAAGGCCAAAGAGAGAAGAATTTGGATAAAAGGTCCATTTTCACTTGAAAACATGTGTATGTAGGTACATAGAAGATATATTCTTAATACGGAATTTTCTAACATCTAAATCTCAGATGTTAGTGGCCTCTTTTTATCTTTGCTTTCAAAACGTATCTTCCCCAATCATAATGCCAAACACTCCATACAGATCCCATGTGACTGATATTTGTTGTTTACTAAAATGTGCATATATCTGCTAACTTTTAAGATTCCCAAGGTGCTTTTGTCTAGGTTGATTTCTCTCTGTATCTCAGCTCTACAGTAGTTACTGGAGGAGATTTCACTAGCAAGATAAAAATTTGTTGACACATGCAAATGAGTTTCCAACAAGGGATGGACTCAAATATCAATAACTGCAAAATGGTCTATCATGCCAATTTTTTTCTTTCTCTTACATTTTAATCTGAAGTCTTCCATAAATGTTTGTCTTAGTATGACACATTTTCATGCATATTTATTTTCTGTATAAGTACTGAAAGGCTAAAATGTGTTTTCTATATGCTTACAAAATTGCAGTAGCAGTGAGATACTGAGAATAATCATAGAAACATTGATTGATGGCTTACTACATGCTACACTCTGATCAAAACACTTTATAGGTATCGTTACCTAAAACGCTCAGTTAATCTTAC
Source organism: Tragulus kanchil (assembly GCA_022376925.1). Taxonomy (NCBI): domain Eukaryota; kingdom Metazoa; phylum Chordata; class Mammalia; order Artiodactyla; family Tragulidae; genus Tragulus; species Tragulus kanchil. The sequence goes on along the minus strand of JAIOJX010000001.1, from coordinate 103,848,651 downwards.
AGGAAAGATAGTATTATTCCTATTTTACAGAAAGGGGTGGTGAAACAAGAGGCCCAGAGAGGTTTAAATAATTTATTCATGATTACCAAGTCAGGAAATTCTGGAGCTGAAATTCTAAGCTGTGCCTGCCCCGCCACCCCACCATATACCTTCTAATCAACAGACTCTATTGTGGTTTTATATTAGTTGAAATCCAGAGATGCAGAAATTTTGAGAACATTTCCTGTCCCTACCTGTTTATATTTGTGAATAAAAATAAATCTATACATTTCTTCTCCTATGATTATATCATAACAAAATAGTCATGTAATCTACAAGTATATAGCATGTTATACTGCTAAGCTGTAAAAGTAAGCTAAAGTCTAATGTATATAGTTTGGAATAATATGCTTATTATGTTGAGGTGGTAGGTAGCATTATTTGAGAGATAATGTTTTTAGTGGAACTGTAGCAAAATGGATTAGTTTTTAAGGAAACTGTAAAATTGTCAAGAAGTTTTTACATATGTTGACCTAGACTTACAACAAATTTCTGGTACCTTAGATTGTACGTATGTATATTATATCTTTTCATGTATAAGTTTTTTTCTAGTTAGTTCATAATGGATTATAAAAAATATATACATAAAGTGTCATTAAACATTATGTTTAGATATGAGGAGTACATGTATTAATCCAAAAATAAGAAAATAATTTCTATAAGAAACAACCCAAACCTGAATCCTTGGAACCATTTAAAAATGTGTTTTGTATTTAATCATAAACATAAGTAAATATATTAAATATATACTAAATACAGTAAATGTGCATATATGTACATGCATATATAAATAAACATATATATGCATGCATATATAAATGAGTAGATATATGTTTAACATATTTAAATATTAAAAGAACACCAGGCAGACATTTTGGTTGCATTCATTTTATTCTATATTCTTGAAGTGTCAAGAGGTGAGATCCATCTTTTTGTCAAGGTCATTTAAGAACCAAATTCCTCAAAATGAACAGACCATTTTATAGACATACTAAAAAGAGTCTTCGCCAACAGTTAAGTGGATTTCAAATTTCTAGAACTACAAGTAAGGGGCTTAGCAGTCACCACTCAGTCATGACAACAAGTAGAAAGATTAATACATTGGGAGAGAAAAGCAGGACTCTTCATACCTTACTTCATTAGAGGAAGTAAAGTCACAGGGTAATATGCTGCTTCCAAAGTTAGACAAATAGGCACAGAGAGAGAATAATGGTTTACCCAACGAGAGACCCACGACAGAAACCTCCCCTGGAACTGGGGCCACAGTAGGAAAACCTAAACTGCAATCAACATATTAGTGGTGACTCAGTGTGGACAAGAATGAGAGTTCCAAACTCCAGCAGGGTTCTCTTGTGAGTTTTACCTGTAGGGGCACAACCAGATGGGGGAAGGGCAAACCAACCATTTTGAAAGATCCCAGGACTTGTGTTATTCTTAACAAAGCTTACCCTCAGGAGCCAGACCTGCTTAGATATTATCTCAGTCTTTGAGGGGAAAGGAAATTCTAAATTCCAGCCCCTTTGGCCATCTAGTTCCACCTAAGGTGGAGTAGGAAGATAAAACTGAGATATCCTGGTGAAGTTGACAGTGCAGAAGCTCACTGAAAGACTGACACCTGTAAGAGTATAGACTAGTTCTCTTTCATGGCATCTTAACACTACACTAATCAAGGCCCACTTACCCCAGTTCCTTTTATTCCTGGTATCATGTTCACATTTCTACAAAAAGCACAAGGCTTACTGAAAGGCAAAATAAAACAGTCTGAGGAGACAGAACAAAGAACCAGAGACAGGAATGACAGGAATGTTGTAATTATCAGGCCAAGACTTAAAAAAAAAAACCCAAAACCTGTGATTAATATGCCAAGGACTTTAATGGAAAGTCCTTTTAACTTACAACAACAGATAGGTATTAGCTAATGTAATAAGACAAAAAAAAAAAAAAAAAGACATAAAAGAAATAAAAGGTATACAGGACAGAAAGGAAGAAATGAAACTCTTCACAGATTACATGATGGTCTACTTAGAAAAACTAAAAGATTCGGTGAAAAAAAAATCTCCTGAAACCAGTAAGTGATAATAGCAAGTTTGTAGGATATAAGGTTAATATACAAAAGTAATTTGCTTCCCTATATACCAGCAATTGACAAATTGAATTTAAAATTAAAAATATATTACCATTTAAATTGGTACCCTCAAAATGAAATTTTCAGTATAAATTTTTAAAAGTACAAGATCTATATGAGGAAAATATAAAATTTTGATATCAAAGAATAATTAAATTCATGTTTATAGATAGGAAGTTTCAATGTTGTCGAGATGTCAGTTCTTGACAACTTGGTATTTAGATTTAGTGCAGTTCCAAAAAAATTTCAGTGAGTTATTTTTTGGATATAAACAAACTTATTCTAAAGTGTATATGGAAAGGCAAAAAATCAAGAATAAATAATTCAATATTGAACGGGGAAGAACAAAGTCACAGGGTTGAGACTACCCAACTACAGGGATTACTGTAAAGCTACAGCAGTCAAGACAGTGTGGTACTAGAGAAAGAATAAGCACTTTTACTAATGGAATAGAATACAGACCTCAGAAATGTACTGACATTTGTTAGGGTGGTAGGCTATTAAAGCACTAAATAGCATTAAATAGTCATAAGAAAAGGCCAGTTGTTAGGGTCAACACCACGACCAGAGACTCCCCCGGGACTAAATCAGGGGGTCAGTTGCTTGCCTGCTGGCGCCTGAGAGTCTCCTTAGACCTGTGATAAGGAGATAGCCTTGGCCATGGAGATTCCTCACTGCATCTGGAAAGTGTCAAGAATTTCACACCCCCAGCCCGCGGACACCTCGGGGATAGTGGGCTCATCACTGGACTTCCCGCCAAGTTTAAACAGAGAACTCGTTTCTGTGCCTGCCCTGAGGGATCCCCCTCCCCTTTTCTCCTGCCCCCCTTTCCTCCCTAATAAAACTTCCTTGTCCCATCTCCGGGGCGCAATTTCCCTGGCCCATCTCTCAGACCTGTGGATCTCGCCCAGGGAACTCTTCCCAAATAAACTTCTTCCCTAACAGCTTGCAGCCCGCCGTGTCTTTACGATTCTTACAACATTAATATAGTCAACTGATCTTTGACCAGGGAGCCCAGTCAATACTGTGGACCCAAGACCTTTTAACAAATGGCGCTGAAATAACTTTAATCTACATGCCCCCCCCCCAAAGAGAGTCTAGATACATATATAACATGCCTCATAAAATGAACTCAAAATGGAGTATATAGCAAAAGTAATTTCCCATATAAATTGAAATTGTTTAAAAAAAAAGATAAAAGAAATTTTGATAAATTTAAAAGTACAAGATCTATATGAGGAAAATATAAAATTTTGATATCAAAGAATAATTAAATTCATGTTTATAGATAGGAAGTTTCAATGTTGTCGAGATGTCAGTTCTTGACAACTTGGTATTTAGATTTAGTGCAGTTCCAAAAAAATTTCAGTGAGTTATTTTTTGGATATAAACAAACTTATTCTAAAGTGTATATGGAAAGGCAAAAAATCAAGAATAAATAATTCAATATTGAACGGGGAAGAACAAAGTCACAGGGTTGAGACTACCCAACTACAGGGATTACTGTAAAGCTACAGCAGTCAAGACAGTGTGGTACTAGAGAAAGAATAAGCACTTTTACTAATGGAATAGAATACAGACCTCAGAAATGTACTGACATTTGTTAGGGTGGTAGGCTATTAAAGCACTAAATAGCATTAAATAGTCATAAGAAAAGGCCAGTTGTTAGGGTCAACACCACGACCAGAGACTCCCCGGCACTAAATCAGGGGGTCAGTTGCTTGCCTGCTGGCGCCTGAGAGTCTCCTTAGACCTGCAATAAGGAGATAGCCTTGGCCATAAAGATTCCTCACTGCATCTGGAAAGTGTCAAGAACTTCACACCCCCAGCCTGCGGACACCTCAAGGATAGTGGGCTCATCACTGGACTTCCCGCCAAGCTTAAACAAAGAACTCGTTTCTGTGCCTGCCCTGAGGGATCCCCCTCCCCTTTTCTCCTGCCCCCCTTTCCTCCCTAATAAAACTTCCTTGTCCCATCTCCGGGGCGCAATTTCCCTGGCCCATCTCTCAGACCTGTGGATCTCGCCCAGGGAACTCTTCCCAAATAAACTTCTTCCCTAACAGCTTGCAGCCCGCCGTGTCTTTACGATTCTTACAACATTAATATAGTCAACTGATCTTTGACCAGGGAGCCCAGTCAATACTGTGGACCCAAGACCTTTTAACAAATGGCGCTGAAATAACTTTAATCTACATGCCCCCCCCCCAAAGAGAGTCTAGATACATATATAACATGCCTCATAAAATGAACTCAAAATGGAGTATAGACCTATGTAAAATACAGAACCACAAAACTCCTTGTGCATGACATAGGAAAATTTAGATTAAAAAAACAAAAGCAGGGCTTCCCTGGTGGTCCAGTGGGTAAAGACACCGCCTTGCAGTACAAGGGGCGCCGGTTTGATCCCTGGCCTGGGAGGATCCCACGTGCCGCAGAGCAGCTGGACCGATGTGTCCAACTACCAAGCCAGCTCTCTGGAGCACATGCGCCCAGAGCCAGTGCTCTGCGACAACAGAGGCCACTGCGATGGGAGGCCTACTCAGGTCAAGGAACAAAAAAGATGGATGGAAATAGATAAATGAAAGATCAATAGAATTGGCCAAAAAAATAAAAGCTTGTAAATGTCCTTTTAGATACAACACCAGATTATTTACTACTAAACAAAAACACAATCTATTTGGAGGAATGACTTATTCCAGGCATAGAACAGGAAAGAATCAAGGTAAATCTAGGGTATACAGCCGTACCAAAAACAGGAAGGCTATGGAAAACTATTGGATTTATTGTGAAAATCAAGGAGCCCAAGTGAAAGGGTTCACAATGGCCAGCTGCAGAAATAGGTAAACATTTTAAAAGATTGGTATCTTCAATGAAATTAAATATATGAAATATGTTTAAACAAATTTCTAAGACCACTTACCAAAAAAAAAAAAAAAAAGCCCAACAGCTAGGAGTTTTTGCAGAATGCAAGAGAACTGAATTATTATTCTTGACAGTAGTAAGTAAACATTGAAAGTAAAGTATTTCTTGTTTCCTTGCAGTCCAGACAGTACTTTGGGGTAACGAAATAGGTTATGAAGAAAAATTCTTAGCTCATGGCTCTTCCCCTCTCTTCCAGTCCAGTACATTCAAAAACATCTCCAACTCCTCTTTCAGTAATCACATGTCCCTTTAATCCTTGGTGGGAAAGGGTCTCTAGTTTATGGACTCATGTTATTAGGTTGAGCCAACCCAGATAATCCAAACTGACGTCCCCATCTCAAGTTGCTAAGCTCCATCACATCAGCAAAGTCCATTTACCATATAAGATTGCATAGTCAGAGATTTCCAGAATTACGATGTGAACATCTGCCTACCACATCCATCCATCTTCCAGTTTACAATCTGATTCATAGAGTGTTTGATGCTTGCTAGGTTGGGTGATATTTAATGCTTTATGCTGTGATGCTTGTTGTATAAGCATTAAAAAAAATAGATGAGTAGGGGGGTTACCACAGGTTATTCAACTGTAATACTTGATCTCTATTTCTGTACAAAGTGCTTATCCAATAAGCAAGAACTATTCATTTTTTTTATTACAGAAACATTTTTTCTTTAAGTTTGATTACAAACATGTCCCATTGGGAAGTGGACCATCATTATGTAAACTCTTGTCAGCCTTAATTAACATCTTGTATGTATCTGTTAAGATAAGAAAACTTCCATTTCTAATTAGAAAGCAGTATGTGTCACTTACGATATGAATGTGTATTAACAGGTTAGATCAAAAATTATCTTCTTCTTGTAGGACTTAATTGCCATGAATATATTCCAATAAACACTCTGGAAAATTAGTTTACTTGGATTAAAGTATTTTTTTGGATTTTAAGCTATCTCTTGCTTGACTGGGCTGTACATTTGGTGCTTTCTCCATACTCCATCATGAGCCTAAATGGAAACCGTTGTATGTTTGTGTTACCTAAGGATTCCTAAGAAAGCATCTTGAAGTATTCATTTTCTGAAGTTTGGTGATACTGATGACTTTAAGATTAGCAGAGGGGCTTCCCTGGTGGTCCAGTGGGTAAGGACACCACCTTGCAGTGCAGGGGGCGCCAGTTCGATCCCTGGCTTGGGAAGATCCCACGTGCCACGGAGTGGCTGAACTGATGTGTCCAACTACTGAGCCGGAGCTCTAGAGCACCTGTGCCCAGAGCCGGTGCTCTGCGACAAGAGTGGCCGCTGCAGTGGGAGGCCCACACAGGCCAAAGAACAAAGATAAATAAACGAAAGATCAATAGAAGAGGCCAAAAAAGGAAAGAAAAAAAAAGATTAGCAAAGGCAGAAAAAGATAGTAATTAATACCAGTGGAAAGGCTAAACAGTGTCAGGATTAAGGGGAGCCTAAAGTAGAATCATTGCAAGACATGACTGGTTGCAGAGCATCCTGGTGTTTGATATTGCTCTGACTTGATGCTTGGTACCTTTCTGAAATAAACAGATCCTCACTCTGACACTATGCTGAAATCCGTGGTCAGAAAGAGCTTTCTTTTGTTACTGTCTAGCCATGCCCTTGGGCTAATCACTAGAAATTTCCAAGAGGCAATGTAAAAATAGAAGAGCAGACAGTATTGGGAGTATATATGCAGTTTTCACTTTTTAGCTTTGTAAATGCAAATGGATAATGGCAATTATAGAATAGCACATTTCTAGAGTGATTTTATGTTCAGGAAACAGAAAGAAAAGAAAGATCCTTGAAAATGTAATTAGTTTAGAAGGAAATTTTGCAAACAGATTAGAATCAAATTTGGTAATAAGAGATTCAGATGATACATATGAAAATATTCAACTGTAAAACATGGTTAAGACTTCTCTGTGATAAATGTCATCATGACAGGCTCCATAGTAAAGTGTGAGCAATGTGTATTTGATGTGATTTTATGGGATAACTCATTACTCTTGGCTATGTCTTTATAGCTTTACTTTTTACTTATAATATGCAAATGAAGAGCAACCATATCAAGCTGAGAAGAGAAAATGTGGTGTTTTTTTAATGGCATTACTAGTGCCTTTTAAAATTATTTAAGGTTTATTTTGGAGCTACACTGCCTAGTCTAGTGGCCACTGGCCACATGTGGCTGTTGAACACTTGAAGTGAGGCTAGTCTGAATTGAAAAGGGCTGTCAGTGTGAAAAACACACTGAATTTCAAAGACTGACCATGAAAAAAGAAGCAAAATATTTTATTTTAATTATGATTACATGTTGAAATGATAGTTTTTTAGATTTATTGCATTAAATACATATATTCTGAAAATTAGCTTCAGCTATCCTGTTCCTTATTTGAATGTGGCCACAGGAACTTTTGAAAAGTATATTTCTTTTTTCCTGATAAGAGGCCAAAAAGGAAAGAAAAAAGATTAGCAAAGGCAGAAAAGATAGTAATTAATACCAGTGGAAAGGCTAAACAGTGTCAGGATTAAGGGGAGCCTAAAGTAGAATCATTGCAAGACATGACTGGTTGCAGAGCATCCTGGTGTTTGATATTGCTCTGACTTGATGCTTGGTACCTTTCTGAAATAAACAGATCCTCACTCTGACACTATGCTGAAATCCGTGGTCAGAAAGAGCTTTCTTTTGTTACTGTCTAGCCATGCCCTTGGGCTAATCACTAGAAATTTCCAAGAGGCAATGTAAAAATAGAAGAGCAGACAGTATTGGGAGTATATATGCAGTTTTCACTTTTTAGCTTTGTAAATGCAAATGGATAATGGCAATTATAGAATAGCACATTTCTAGAGTGATTTTATGTTCAGGAAACAGAAAGAAAAGAAAGATCCTTGAAAATGTAATTAGTTTAGAAGGAAATTTTGCAAACAGATTAGAATCAAATTTGGTAATAAGAGATTCAGATGATACATATGAAAATATTCAACTGTAAAACATGGTTAAGACTTCTCTGTGATAAATGTCATCATGACAGGCTCCATAGTAAAGTGTGAGCAATGTGTATTTGATGTGATTTTATGGGATAACTCATTACTCTTGGCTATGTCTTTATAGCTTTACTTTTTACTTATAATATGCAAATGAAGAGCAACCATATCAAGCTGAGAAGAGAAAATGTGGTGTTTTTTTAATGGCATTACTAGTGCCTTTTAAAATTATTTAAGGTTTATTTTGGAGCTACACTGCCTAGTCTAGTGGCCACTGGCCACATGTGGCTGTTGAACACTTGAAGTGAGGCTAGTCTGAATTGAAAAGGGCTGTCAGTGTGAAAAACACACTGAATTTCAAAGACTGACCATGAAAAAAGAAGCAAAATATTTTATTTTAATTATGATTACATGTTGAAATGATAGTTTTTTAGATTTATTGCATTAAATACATATATTCTGAAAATTAGCTTCAGCTATCCTGTTCCTTATTTGAATGTGGCCACAGGAACTTTTGAAAAGTATACATGTGGCTCACATTTGTGGCTTGCATAGTGTCTGTGATAGGGTTGTTCCAGACCTTCCTAATTAAGGAGCTATTCTTCATTTTTTTGGGGGGGGTGGAATTTAAATTTACAAGTTGGTGATGAGACTATAGAAGGATAAATATACTTTTTAAAAATTGATCTTTTTAATTGAAGGTAATTGCTTTACAGAAGTTTACTGTTGCCAAACATCAGCATGATGTCAACCTATGGCTGATATATGTTGAAATATGCTATTAAAATATGCCAAAATATTAAAATGAGCATTTCAAAAATTGTTTTGAATTCGATTTTTCAGTCAGGATATAGAGGAGAATTGACTCAAAAGATGTTTCTTTACAGACTGTGCATGAATCACAAGAGAGGGAGAGATAAAAAGTACTGGAGGTCTATGTGTTAGAGCCTGCCTTCCAGCCTATAGTACTTAGAAAAATCTCTGTCGCTAAAAAATAATACTTCTCACATAGATAGTGGGACATCATTCGCTATAATCGACTCCCTATGAGAAACTAAATTGCATAGAAAAGATTTAGCATGGAATAAATGATATACTTGCCTAATTTTTTTTTAAACAGGCGAAAGATAACTTACTGTAATCACTCTACAGCCATAAAATAGGCTGTGTATCTAACCTCTAAAATCTAAATCCAACATGAAGACCTTCCAAGATAGATTGGTAAAAGGACAGCAGGTGCTGGGAAAGGTTTTGTAGGTTGACCCACAAATTGGCAATTGAAATGGTCTTGCAAATGAATAACTGAAACTGGAATGCCACTGTAATTGACAAAGCCATATCACTTTTTTTTTTAGAAGCCTGAAGGTTTGCTTTTTTCTTTTTAACATTTATTTATTTATTTGGCCATGCTATGTCTTAGTATCAGCACTTGAGATCTTTGATCTTTGTTGTAGCATGTAGGATCTTTCGTCATGACATGTGGGATCTAGCTCCCTGACCAGGGATTGAATCTAGGCCCCTGTATTGGGAGCTTGGAGTCTTAGCCACTGGACCACCAGGGAAGTCCCCATGTCACCTTTTTTTTGGCCACAGGAACCCTTTTGAAAAGTATACATGTGGCTCACATTTGTGGCTTGCATAGTGTCTGTGATAGGGTTGTTCCAGACCTTCCTAATTAAGGAGCTATTCTTCATTTTTTTTGGGGGGGTGGAATTTAAATTTACAAGTTGGTGATGAGACTATAGAAGGATAAATATACTTTTTAAAAATTGATCTTTTTAATTGAAGGTAATTGCTTTACAGAAGTTTACTGTTGCCAAACATCAGCATGATGTCAACCTATGGCTGATATATGTTGAAATATGCTATTAAAATATGCCAAAATATTAAAATGAGCATTTCAAAAATTGTTTTGAATTCGATTTTTCAGTCAGGATATAGAGGAGAATTGACTCAAAAGATGTTTCTTTACAGACTGTGCATGAATCACAAGAGAGGAGAGATAAAAAGTAATGGAGGTCTATGTGTTAGAGCCTGCCTTCCAGCCTATAGTACTTAGAAAAATCTCTGTCGCTAAAAAATAATACTTCTCACATAGATAGTGGGACATCATTCGCTATAATCGACTCCCTATGAGAAACTAAATTGCATAGAAAAGATTTAGCATGGAATAAATGATATACTTGCCTAATTTTTTTTTAAACAGGCGAAAGATAACTTACTGTAATCACTCTACAGCCATAAAATAGGCTGTGTATCTAACCTCTAAAATCTAAATCCAACATGAAGACCTTCCAAGATAGATTGGTAAAAGGACAGCAGGTGCTGGGAAAGGTTTTGTAGGTTGACCCACAAATTGGCAATTGAAATGGTCTTGCAAATGAATAACTGAAACTGGAATGCCACTGTAATTGACAAAGCCATATCACTTTTTTTTTTAGAAGCCTGAAGGTTTGCTTTTTTCTTTTTAACATTTATTTATTTATTTGGCCATGCTATGTCTTAGTATCAGCACTTGAGATCTTTGATCTTTGTTGTAGCATGTAGGATCTTTCGTCATGACATGTGGGATCTAGCTCCCTGACCAGGGATTGAATCTAGGCCCCTGTATTGGGAGCTTGGAGTCTTAGCCACTGGACCACCAGGGAAGTCCCCATGTCACCTTTTTTCCTGGGGAAGAAAAAGAAACAGTTCATTTCCATAAAAAAGGAAGAAAGCCTATAATGAATAAGAAATTAGTGATAAAATAAAACTTACTATAAAAATTAAATAGGCATATTTAATGTGTGTGCATAGTGTGTGTGTGCTGAGTTGTGTCCAACTGTTTGTGACCCCAGGGACTGTGACCTTCCAGGCTCTTCTGTCCATGGAGCTTTCCAGGCAAGAATCAGAAGTGGGTTACCATGTCCTCCTTCAGGGTATCTTCCCAACCCAGGCTAATTTTTACACTGTGCCACCTGACTGAGTGACAATTAGGTCTAAAGTATGTATTGTTCACAAAGACTACATTGAGATAGGAATAGTGTGCTTTGGACTGATGTATCTCCAAAACCTACCCCAATACTCAGCATTTTGTACAAGGAAAATAATGAACCAATGACCAGTATTATATATGCAAATAGAATATCAACAGACAAGCTTGGAAATCAAGAAGACAGAGAAAAAGGATACGATTCTAATGCTCCTCTAAAAATGAGTAAGTTTTATGCTTCATGCCTTTTAGCTTTTCCAACATGAATTCTTCTATCCTTCCCTTGCCTTCTTAAACCAGTCTTATTTTTTAAATGGCTTGGCTTGAAGAGCATATTTTTATAAAATGGCCCTCTGCGCCATTTCTGAGAATCATAGGTCAAATTAGTCAGACTGCTGTTCTAACAATGATAATTAGATCCACCCCTACTAAAATTTGCAGTTAATTGGTAGAATTTCAAGCTTCATAGGTTTCAGTTGTGATAAGCATCATACAGAGAAAGTACAAAGGCTGCCCTGAATAAATTACTTTCAAAATTGACTTTTAAAGGCTTTTCTTTAGCCAGAAAGAGTCATGGCCAGCTTAATGCACATCTTAAAATGAATTTGCTTATTGTGTTCATCATTATTGTATTACACATTCCCCCGGAAGCTGCCTATGATAAACCTACTCATTATGCCGAATATCGGGTTAGGTGCACTCCATTTTGAAAGAGTTTAGGAAACACCTTTGGATGAATGTGTACAAGAAATACACATGAATAGATTCAGGAAGTCTCTCTGAGGTTTCTTATTCACCTTTTGCTATTTGGCATGAGTTTCGGGCTGTGCAATGCATGGTCATCTTACTCTCCTGAATAGAACATCAGGAGTTAGGAGACTTTTGTTCTGTTCAGACTGTCATCATTTTGCTGTGCATCTCTTGATAAGGAATGGAAATGCAAACAGGCATTAGACTAGCAAAAAGGTACACAGTCAAAAAGATCTTTCAGAAACATATATGGGGCTTCCTTTTAAATAAATTTCAGCAATGCTAAAAAAAAAGAGAGAGAGAGGTTAGTTAATCAACCTACATAGAGCAAGGTGACTGAGGGTTTAGATCTTGGGAGTCACAACATAACCTTTTAGTACTCAAATATACCATCTGTACAGTATGATTAATTCTACCCGTGACTTGGTGCTGGTAGAAGAATGAAAGGTAATACATATGATTGACTTAACGGAGTGCCTGACGTATATTTAATGCTCAGTTTGTTGTTAGAGTGACTACTTCTAAGAACAGGTATTAATAATTTTATTGTATAATGAAAGGGGCACAGACTGTCAAGAGCAAATGGTTTGAGACTGGAACGATTTGAGATTGAAATTTTTTCCTCATATATGGCTTTGTGAGTTGAGTGCCAGTTTTAGTTGAAAATATGTTTTTGCAGAGAGATAATTTCTAGAGGTGATTAAAAGTTTGATTATAACTATTCTTGGGTTTCATAATTTAAAAACATTTTCACAAAGTGGGTGATTAATTTTTCTCATTTAAAAATTTTATTCTCAATAATGTGTAGCATTAAATATAATTAGAATTTCATAAGGTATCTTGGGAGTTACACTTTCACATATTAAACTGTGCAGGAAAAGTTAAATTTCATAGCTGGTCAAGGACTCAGAGCAAAATGGAAAGATAAGAAGATAGTGAAGCATGGTTCATGGTCCTTAAAAGACCTGTTAGTGTGGTTAGTTATTTTCTAATGAATGCAAGTCACAAATTGAATGCCCACCTATGAACAGACCCTAAATTAACAATTTAGAAATGAAAAAGTGACATAAAATTAAATGAAACTTTTACCATCACCACTTTTCACGGGGTCATTTGCTGATTAAATTATCTCCTGTGCTTGCTGCTTGTCTGACTGCATCAATCACCCGTGAATTTAAATTAGAGGCATTTTGAAAATATAATTAGTAAGTGATCGCTTGTATCTATTGAGTAGCAAATTTATATTTTTATAGTACCTCAGCTATCATGTGAACCTTTGAATAATTCATTTCTCACATGAAATAGGCAAATTAAAAATATCTAGCAAGTTGTAATTCTGGATAATGGTTCTTTAAAGGATGACGAACAATAGTTAAGCTGTACCTTTGGTCACACATGGCAATATGTAATTACTATCTGTGACTCTTCAAGATCAACTTATTCTCTAATATGTAATTCAAATACCTGTTGAATTACAGTATACAGTATAATACATGGATGATTCAAATGATGCATTTCATCACCTGATGCTGTTTTTTACAGTCAGTGTTTTTAAAGTGGTTTGAAAGTTACCCTTATTATCCTACAGTTGATGGTCGAAGTGGTGATGGTCTTATTTTCCTCCTCCTCCTCTTTCTTCTTTTTCATCATTAGCATCATCTATGTAGAGGTAAAATACTTTTCCCACATAGTGTCCAGTTCATTGGTCCTCAACATCTAGAGGAATCACAGGCACCTGGATGCCTTGTCAAACCATACATTGCTGGGCATCAGCTCCAGATTTTCTGATTGAGTAGTTATGAAACCAGACTTTAGAAGTACTTCAGTGAGGCCAGTGCTGCTAGTCCAGGGACCACATGTTGAGAATCACTGGTATAGCAAATGCCTCTCTCTCTCTCCTTGTCTGCCCCCTTGTCTATCTTTTTAATACTAATTGGCCGGAAATCTACAGTATTCCTTACTGTCCTTTGCCTCACCGTATACCGAACTCTCTGGGATCCCCAAAATATATAACCAACCCTGATCTTCTTTTGAAAAAAAACCCTCTCCACTTGCATTCAATTTAGGAACTACTAAAATGGAAAGATAAGAAGATAGTGAAGCATGGTTCATGGTCCTTAAAAGACCTGTTAGTGTGGTTAGTTATTTTCTAATGAATGCAAGTCACAAATTGAATGCCCACCTATGAACAGACCCTAAATTAACAATTTAGAAATGAAAAAGTGACATAAAATTAAATGAAACTTTTACCATCACCACTTTTCACGGGGTCATTTGCTGATTAAATTATCTCCTGTGCTTGCTGCTTGTCTGACTGCATCAATCACCCGTGAATTTAAATTAGAGGCATTTTGAAAATATAATTAGTAAGTGATCGCTTGTATCTATTGAGTAGCAAATTTATATTTTTATAGTACCTCAGCTATCATGTGAACCTTTGAATAATTCATTTCTCACATGAAATAGGCAAATTAAAAATATCTAGCAAGTTGTAATTCTGGATAATGGTTCTTTAAAGGATGACGAACAATAGTTAAGCTGTACCTTTGGTCACACATGGCAATATGTAATTACTATCTGTGACTCTTCAAGATCAACTTATTCTCTAATATGTAATTCAAATACCTGTTGAATTACAGTATACAGTATAATACATGGATGATTCAAATGATGCATTTCATCACCTGATGCTGTTTTTTACAGTCAGTGTTTTTAAAGTGGTTTGAAAGTTACCCTTATTATCCTACAGTTGATGGTCGAAGTGGTGATGGTCTTATTTTCCTCCTCCTCCTCTTTCTTCTTTTTCATCATTAGCATCATCTATGTAGAGGTAAAATACTTTTCCCACATAGTGTCCAGTTCATTGGTCCTCAACATCTAGAGGAATCACAGGCACCTGGATGCCTTGTCAAACCATACATTGCTGGGCATCAGCTCCAGATTTTCTGATTGAGTAGTTATGAAACCAGACTTTAGAAGTACTTCAGTGAGGCCAGTGCTGCTAGTCCAGGGACCACATGTTGAGAATCACTGGTATAGCAAATGCCTCTCTCTCTCTCCTTGTCTGCCCCCTTGTCTATCTTTTTAATACTAATTGGCCGGAAATCTACAGTATTCCTTACTGTCCTTTGCCTCACCGTATACCGAACTCTCTGGGATCCCCAAAATATATAACCAACCCTGATCTTCTTTTGAGCATCAATTCAATTTAGGAACTACTATATTTCATCTCCACTTGCAGTTTCTACAGGCTCCTTAAATTTAACCTCCCAAAAGTAGAACTCAGAAGTCAACATTCACTAAGATTGCTTCACTCAGTAATCATCAGGTTTTCATGAAGGTCTTATTTGCCTGCTATCTTAGTTATTTCATTACCATAACAAAATACCACAGACTGGGTGGCTTAAACAACAAATATTTATTTCTCACAATTCTCGAGGCTGAGAAATCCAAAATCAAGTTGCCAGCAGATTTGATGTATACTGAGTGCCCTCTTCCTCTCTTGTCTTGAAGATGTCCTTGCTGTGTCCTCACATGGCAGGGAGAAAAAGACCAAGCTCTTTTATCTCTTCTTTGGGCACTAATACCACCCACCTGATGTTTTCTAAATCTAATTACCTCCCAAAGACGTCACCCCCACTACCATCATTTTGAAGATTCAGGCTTCATCATAGGAATTTTGAGGACACAAACAGTATCATATTATAGTTCCGAAGGAAAAAAAATAATCCATTTTATAGTAAATATACATTGGAGAAGTTTAAGAATGTCTTGAATTGGGTGATCAAAAATATCATCCCTAAGGAAGGCTAGTGACTACTGTGTGCTCACACATGAGACACCCTCAACCCATAACATAAGCTCGTGGCCATTAGACCATGACTCATATCCATGGCCTAGCACATAGGCCTCTGTTTAACTTCTTGACCTCCTCTTCTGTCCTCTTCCCACCTCTCACTTAACTAACTAGTAGTGAAGAATCTGCCAGATTCTCTTGCTTTAGGTTTTTTATTGTTGTTGCTCCATTTTCTTGGCTTGTCCTTCCTTCTCCCCAAGCACCTTCTGTCTCTTTGCCTAGTTAAAACTAACTAGTCCTTCAAGACTGAAATCAACATTACCCTTTCTGGGAAGGCTTCCCTGCTGATTTCCTTTCATGGATGGTTTAGAAGCTCTGATTTAGTTACAGCCCTCAAAGCACTTATCACGCTGCATTATAATTTCCTGCTCAACTATGTATATCTTTGGCTTGATTGTGAGTTCCTAAAGGGTGGGAAGTCTCATTCATCTTCGTTTCCTCTGTTTAGAGGACAGTATTTGCTAAGATATAGCTTCTTAATGAGAATATTGAATAAATGAATGGATAGGGAAATTTTTAAGTATCATGCATCAGTGGTTAAATCTTCATTTTTATTTGGTGAGACACTGATTCAAAAAATGAACAGTAATGTTCAGCTTTATATTTTGTGCTCAGTTCTGGAGAGAGACAGTTGAATCTATCCCATGTTCTTCATCTCACTTGCAGTTCAAAATCGCTACTTCTGGATACCTTTTCTCGTCTGCTATCTAAGGTGGCTTACACATATTCAGGAAAATATAATAGAATCTTTTAATATGAGTATTTTAGGTGTATATAACTAATTTATTGCCTAATTAATTTTATTTAAATAACAGGCATAAATGTCTGTACTCATAATTTTGTGTTTGTGTGTTTACAGAAAATTAATAGAGAATGACTAAAATTACATTCATAGTAAAATTTTATATCTAGGTTGTAGAATTAATCTTCTCTTCCTTCTAACCTTTTATAATTAATGTAAATTAACTTCTATGCAGAAATAGTTGCGGATTTTTTAATAGCCAAGCTTTAGTGTAAATGTGATTGTCTTAAAAAAAATGCTTCCTATTTTTCTGTGAAGGGAAAGATTTTCAGACTAACCATCATTTCGTCTGTAAAGTGGATTGATTCACAGTTCAAATTCAGATGTAAAGTGGCTATAAAATAAATTGATTCACAAAATCATCAGGGCAAATTTACTAACTACTCAAATCTCTGATATTTTTACTAGAGAATGATATAGGGAGGCTGCCCCTCCAAGTGCTTCTTTTGCTTGCAAGCATAAAAGAGGAAACAGTGGGTTTAGAGGTCCAGTACCCCAACATAACAGTGTATTCTTTTGACTTATGTACGTAAATGCTGATACACCATGAGAGAGCCAAGTGTTAACTCTCTTTTATTAGCATTGAAAACTTTCTGGACATCAGTTTCCTTTCATGGATGGTTTAGAAGCTCTGATTTAGTTACAGCCCTCAAAGCACTTATCACGCTGCATTATAATTTCCTGCTCAACTATGTATATCTTTGGCTTGATTGTGAGTTCCTAAAGGGTGGGAAGTCTCATTCATCTTCGTTTCCTCTGTTTAGAGGACAGTATTTGCTAAGATATAGCTTCTTAATGAGAATATTGAATAAATGAATGGATAGGGAAATTTTTAAGTATCATGCATCAGTGGTTAAATCTTCATTTTTATTTGGTGAGACACTGATTCAAAAAATGAACAGTAATGTTCAGCTTTATATTTTGTGCTCAGTTCTGGAGAGAGACAGTTGAATCTATCCCATGTTCTTCATCTCACTTGCAGTTCAAAATCGCTACTTCTGGATACCTTTTCTCGTCTGCTATCTAAGGTGGCTTACACATATTCAGGAAAATATAATAGAATCTTTTAATATGAGTATTTTAGGTGTATATAACTAATTTATTGCCTAATTAATTTTATTTAAATAACAGGCATAAATGTCTGTACTCATAATTTTGTGTTTGTGTGTTTACAGAAAATTAATAGAGAATGACTAAAATTACATTCATAGTAAAATTTTATATCTAGGTTGTAGAATTAATCTTCTCTTCCTTCTAACCTTTTATAATTAATGTAAATTAACTTCTATGCAGAAATAGTTGCGGATTTTTTAATAGCCAAGCTTTAGTGTAAATGTGATTGTCTTAAAAAAAATGCTTCCTATTTTTCTGTGAAGGGAAAGATTTTCAGACTAACCATCATTTCGTCTGTAAAGTGGATTGATTCACAGTTCAAATTCAGATGTAAAGTGGCTATAAAATAAATTGATTCACAAAATCATCAGGGCAAATTTACTAACTACTCAAATCTCTGATATTTTTACTAGAGAATGATATAGGGAGGCTGCCCCTCCAAGTGCTTCTTTTGCTTGCAAGCATAAAAGAGGAAACAGTGGGTTTAGAGGTACCGAGTACCCCAACATAACAGTGTATTCTTTTGACTTATGTACGTAAATGCTGATACACCATGAGAGAGCCAAGTGTTAACTCTCTTTTATTAGCATTGAAAACTTTCTGGACATCAGTTTTATTTCAGTTGGAAGATGATCTGTAGTTGGATTTTTAAAAATTCTTTAATGCATGTGTCCTTTATTCATATTTATCTATGTTGATTTAGTGGCAAAATATTGTTACTGAATCAAGGCACTGTCATTTACCAAGAGCTGACTAAGAAAACAGCCAAATTATTATAAATTTCTTGTTTGGCTTGGCATGGAAGAGGTCGCTGTTCAAGGATCCTAATATTTTGCAACTTCAGAACTCCAGTCTATTTTCCTCTTCATATAATTAAACACTGCCCCTTCTTTTTACTGTGCCACATGATAGTGACATTCAGTGAGTGTTCCAGCACCGGGATTCACCCTGTTGGACTCAGTTGTAGTTTCCAGTTAAATATGGCATTCGCCATTGTGAGAGACTCCTATCAACTGGACCTCCCCCTATTCACTGGAGAGAAGTAAGAGACCCATCATCTATACAGCATTTAGAGGAACTCACTCTTCACAGGTACTCAGTGGATGTTCATTTCCTTTCCCTTTCCCACTCTGCCCCCCTTTACCTCCTTTGCTTACTTAGAGTTTTTTTTTTTTTTTTAAATTACTTACTTGCCTGCCAGTATTTTAAAACACATTTTATTCTGAAAATGTCAATGCCTTAATAACACAGATTTGTAAAGTCAGAGTTCCCCTATCTTGGTGGTAATTAGGGATTGAGGTTATTAGTAGGACGTACCATTCCATTGGAGCCTGTGATAATTAAAAACAGGCTTAGACTGTGGTTTTATCAGCCAGTGCTGAGAAGAAAGCAATGTTCTTTATGCATATTCAGCTGCTGCATGATATGTTAGTGCATTTTACATTACATATAGGTGCCCTGTGCCAACTCAGTCCATTAAATCTCTGTGTGAGGCTCTTGCCATTTTTCATAGTAGCAAAAAAAAAAAAAAATGGCTTTCCATTTTATTGAATGAATTTGCATTTGCAGAAGGCTTTGAATTGTGTGCACTCTAGTTTATGTTCCAGTCTACACTGGCAGTATGGATGTGATGACCATCATGGACAGACGAATCAAAGTACGTAAATGCTGATACACCATGAGAGCCAAGTGTTAACTCTCTTTTATTAGCATTGAAAACTTTCTGGACATCAGTTTTATTTCAGTTGGAAGATGATCTGTAGTTGGATTTTTAAAAATTCTTTAATGCATGTGTCCTTTATTCATATTTATCTATGTTGATTTAGTGGCAAAATATTGTTACTGAATCAAGGCACTGTCATTTACCAAGAGCTGACTAAGAAAACAGCCAAATTATTATAAATTTCTTGTTTGGCTTGGCATGGAAGAGGTCGCTGTTCAAGGATCCTAATATTTTGCAACTTCAGAACTCCAGTCTATTTTCCTCTTCATATAATTAAACACTGCCCCTTCTTTTTACTGTGCCACATGATAGTGACATTCAGTGAGTGTTCTAGCACCGGGATTCACCCTGTTGGACTCAGTTGTAGTTTCCAGTTAAATATGGCATTCGCCATTGTGAGAGACTCCTATCAACTGGACCTCCCCCTATTCACTGGAGAGAAGTAAGAGACCCATCATCTATACAGCATTTAGAGGAACTCACTCTTCACAGGTACTCAGTGGATGTTCATTTCCTTTCCCTTTCCCACTCTGCCCCCCTTTACCTCCTTTGCTTACTTAGAGTTTTTTTTTTTTTTTTTAAATTACTTACTTGCCTGCCAGTATTTTAAAACACATTTTATTCTGAAAATGTCAATGCCTTAATAACACAGATTTGTAAAGTCAGAGTTCCCCTATCTTGGTGGTAATTAGGGATTGAGGTTATTAGTAGGACGTACCATTCCATTGGAGCCTGTGATAATTAAAAACAGGCTTAGACTGTGGTTTTATCAGCCAGTGCTGAGAAGAAAGCAATGTTCTTTATGCATATTCAGCTGCTGCATGATATGTTAGTGCATTTTACATTACATATAGGTGCCCTGTGCCAACTCAGTCCATTAAATCTCTGTGTGAGGCTCTTGCCATTTTTCATAGTAGCAAAAAAAAAAAAAAATGGCTTTCCATTTTATTGAATGAATTTGCATTTGCAGAAGGCTTTGAATTGTGTGCACTCTAGTTTATGTTCCAGTCTACACTGGCAGTATGGATGTGATGACCATCATGGACAGACGAATCAAAGAATCTTGTCGAATGTTTTGAAAATAAGATTTTTGTCTCTTTTCTACCTTACTTTAGTGTAATACCTTCCCCAAAGTGTGAGGAGGGACATTTTGGGTTCATGCTCATTAAAGTCTCTCAATTTTTGAAAAGCGAGATGGCAACCTAATTGGTCATTGTTTTAACCTTTCAAACTCTTTGAACTGGTGATGCAGTGTTATCAGCACTTCAGGAATGGTCTGGCTCTCAAATTTGGTAGCCATCAGCCACCTGGGGAACTTGGTAAAAATCCCAGAGACTCAGATACTATCCTATTCCAGAGTAGGGAATTCTGATCAATCCTTCAGTTTGAGAACCACTCCTCTGGGAATTCAGAGAAAATAAAAATCTATTATTTGACCAAAAAAGTTCAGGGAGATTGAGTTGTTCAACCAGACCACTGTCATTGACACTCAGTCACTGAACTCCCTTGGGCTTTAGAGGAGAAGGCTGTGCAGGAAGCAGCCATCATAGTATCTGGAGTCCCCAATTCCCCAACTGTCTCAAAATGGTACTTTCTTTTAAGTCTGATCCCAGAGTTCTTTTGAAGGTAACTTGAGTTAAACGTATTTATTCCCTGAAGTCTCAGTATGTGTAGGTTTAAGTGCAGAAATATTGTTTTGTTTTCATCTAGGGTGCTTCCACAAGGCATCCTGGGGACTTTTCAGAATATTTGGTGTATATACTGTATTAATTCCCAATATTCAGAAAGACTGATCTTTCAGTATATCTTGGTTCCAGAGGTTTCTGATAAGGATGATTCACAGTGCAGTTAATAACACTGTGAGACTTCTGAAGAACTGGGTTCTTTTTGTCCCATGGACTCTGCAAGTGACTTCACTGGCCACGATTCCCTGTAAGTGCAAAGGCTGGAAAGCCCTAAACCCAACTGTTGGTTTTCCGTGATTAAGAGCCCTATAATGTTATAAGCCCACCAGGATCCTTTACTTATGTCTCCTGGCAAGAGTACTGGAACGGGTTGTCATTGCTTACTCCAGGGGATCTTCCCAGCCCAGGGATCGAACCTGCGTCTCTTCTGTCTCCTGCATTGGCAGGTGAGTTCTTTACCACTGCGCCACCTGGGAAGCAATGCTTCATTTTTAACATTTAAAAATAGAAATATTGTCTTCACAACATGTATTTCCACTACTTACAAATTTATACCGTTATGATTACTTATGATCATTGCCCTGCTTCTTTTTCTCCCCATCTTAGATCGCTCCAAAGCTCACTGTTCTGTCTTCTCTCAACAAGTCTGTGGGTGGCTACGCTTGTCCTGATAGTTCACTGTGCTCCCACATTCATTTTCAGTTACCGTGTTTGCCTCTTTAGAGTCTAGCAAGATGGTATTCCTTTCCCTCCACTCAGGCCTCAAAAAGTGACATCAAGAA
This sequence comes from Tragulus kanchil, assembly GCA_022376925.1. NCBI lineage: Eukaryota > Metazoa > Chordata > Mammalia > Artiodactyla > Tragulidae > Tragulus > Tragulus kanchil. Next base: position 103,826,895 of record JAIOJX010000001.1, on the reverse strand, counting down.
GTCAATGAGTCCTACTCTAATTCCATTTTCTGACATGAGCCTCTTGTCTTAGACTTCTTTGGTAGTGCTTTTACTGCCTATTTTTTGTTGTTATGAAGAATTTCAAATATGCAAAAAAATAAATACAGAATTATGTACTGATCACACATTTCAATAGTCACCAAAAATTGCCAACCCATGCCCAGTTGCCCCCATCTCTCCCCTGTTCAATTTTCCCACTGTTATATTATTTTGTAGTAAATCCAAGACACCATCATATTATTTCACACATAGGTATAAATCTCTTTCTAGCATAAACTTAAGCTTAGCTGATTATCTCATCTAAAATCATAGAGTAGTTTCTTTATATCATCAATTAGATAAACAGTATCCAGTTTTAAGTTAGGATCTAATAAAGTCCATGAATGATGATTGGTTGAATTCTATTTTATCTTTTATAATTGATGGTAGGATTATCCTCCATTTTTTGGCCTCCTTGCAATTTATTGGTTGGGAAGTAAAAGCAATTTGTCCTTTAAAATTTCCCATAATCTGATTTTTACTGATTAGACCCCTGAAATGAGGTTAAGCATGCTTCTTTGTATTATTTCCTGTAAATCAGTAGAACATTTATACAACTTTGATTTATTTTGACATGATTAAGAGCCCTATAATGTTATAAGCCCACCAGGATCCTTTACTTAGTCTCCTGAAATCTGGAACGGGTTGTCATTGCTTACTCAGGGATCTTCCCAGCCCAGGGATCGAACCTGCGTCTCTTCTGTCTCCTGCATTGGCAGGTGAGTTCTTTACCACTGCGCCACCTGGGAAGCAATGCTTCATTTTTAACATTTAAAAATAGAAATATTGTCTTCACAACATGTATTTCCACTACTTACAAATTTATACCGTTATGATTACTTATGATCATTGCCCTGCTTCTTTTTCTCCCCATCTTAGATCGCTCCAAAGCTCACTGTTCTGTCTTCTCTCAACAAGTCTGTGGGTGGCTACGCTTGTCCTGATAGTTCACTGTGCTCCCACATTCATTTTCAGTTACCGTGTTTGCCTCTTTAGAGTCTAGCAAGATGGTATTCCTTTCCCTCCACTCAGGCCTCAAAAAGTGACATCAAGAAGTCAATGAGTCCTACTCTAATTCCATTTTCTGACATGAGCCTCTTGTCTTAGACTTCTTTGGTAGTGCTTTTACTGCCTATTTTTTGTTGTTATGAAGAATTTCAAATATGCAAAAAAATAAATACAGAATTATGTACTGATCACACATTTCAATAGTCACCAAAAATTGCCAACCCATGCCCAGTTGCCCCCATCTCTCCCCTGTTCAATTTTCCCACTGTTATATTATTTTGTAGTAAATCCAAGACACCATCATATTATTTCACACATAGGTATAAATCTCTTTCTAGCATAAACTTAAGCTTAGCTGATTATCTCATCTAAAATCATAGAGTAGTTTCTTTATATCATCAATTAGATAAACAGTATCCAGTTTTAAGTTAGGATCTAATAAAGTCCATGAATGATGATTGGTTGAATTCTATTTTATCTTTTATAATTGATGGTAGGATTATCCTCCATTTTTTGGCCTCCTTGCAATTTATTGGTTGGGAAGTAAAAGCAATTTGTCCTTTAAAATTTCCCATAATCTGATTTTTACTGATTAGACCCCTGAAATGAGGTTAAGCATGCTTCTTTGTATTATTTCCTGTAAATCAGTAGAACATTTATACAACTTTGATTTATTTTGACATGACTACTGTAACTTAATTTTTGCTTTGTGTTAATGCCAGTTCGTTACTAGTTCTCTCCTAACCTAGCCCTACAGGGCCTACCAGCATATCAATTTGTGCTAATCCTAAAATCTTTAATAAAGTTTTAGATGAATTATGTAAAGTCTTTCACAGTGTTGGACATTTAACTAATGAGATAGCTGAAATAGAACCCTGGAATTCAGACATTACAAATCCCCCTTCTGTCTAAGCATTTTATTTATTTATAACGAAGAGCCTAAACGTTTTAACTACCAGGCTATATGATTATGTAGTGACTTTTTTTTTTTAAACTACAACCATGTTACGTACACAGCAAAAAAGAACATTCTTCAGATGGACTCCTCAGTTTGCTGCTGTAGGAAATTTAAAATTTACTTTCACTGCAGCAAATTGGGGAGTCCATTTGCAGAATATTCTCTTGCTGTGTAACATGGTTATAGTAAAAAAAAAAAAAGTTACTTAAGTACTGTCACTATATAACCATATAGCTTGGTAGGTAAAATGTTTGGGCTCTTACAGATAGAAATCTTGATTAGGGTACTTCCTGTGTGATCTGGAGGGAGTTACGGAGCCTAGTTTCTCTTTCTGTCCGGTGCAATTTCTTTCAGTCATGACTTTCTGGATTTGTTTTGATTATTCAGTAAAGATGATGTTGAAAATGCGTAGTATATTGTGTGAGATGTACCAGAATGCTCAATAATGTTGGGGACTATAGGCAAGGAAAGGTTTGTTAGGGGAAAACTGAGGCAGAGATGGAGAGAGCAAGTTGGCCTAGTATTATATGGTTGGAAATTGTTGATCATATAGTTGTTCTTAACACAAGAGCTTGTGTCAGAGCTGACCCTGTTCAGTAGCCCTTAAATTGTGGGGGTAGGAGCCTGCTCACATCTAGGCTCTTGTGGAAGGAGAGGGTGATAAGTTGAATCACAAGTTGGTGATCACATCCACATTGTCAATGGCATACAGCCATAAAATCTGTTAGGCTACTCCAGATTGCTTACTACTCACCTTGGCCTCAGCTAGATGAAGATTTTTTTACTAAAGTTTTTTTTTGCTCCTAACTTAATTTTTGCTTTGTGTTAATGCCAGTTCGTTACTAGTTCTCTCCTAACCTAGCCCTACAGGGCCTACCAGCATATCAATTTGTGCTAATCCTAAAATCTTTAATAAAGTTTTAGATGAATTATGTAAAGTCTTTCACAGTGTTGGACATTTAACTAATGAGATAGCTGAAATAGAACCCTGGAATTCAGACATTACAAATCCCCCTTCTGTCTAAGCATTTTATTTATTTATAACGAAGAGCCTAAACGTTTTAACTACCAGGCTATATGATTATGTAGTGACTTTTTTTTTTTAAACTACAACCATGTTACGTACACAGCAAAAAAGAACATTCTTCAGATGGACTCCTCAGTTTGCTGCTGTAGGAAATTTAAAATTTACTTTCACTGCAGCAAATTGGGGAGTCCATTTGCAGAATATTCTCTTGCTGTGTAACATGGTTATAGTAAAAAAAAAAAAAGTTACTTAAGTACTGTCACTATATAACCATATAGCTTGGTAGGTAAAATGTTTGGGCTCTTACAGATAGAAATCTTGATTAGGGTACTTCCTGTGTGATCTGGAGGGAGTTACGGAGCCTAGTTTCTCTTTCTGTCCGGTGCAATTTCTTTCAGTCATGACTTTCTGGATTTGTTTTGATTATTCAGTAAAGATGATGTTGAAAATGCGTAGTATATTGTGTGAGATGTACCAGAATGCTCAATAATGTTGGGGACTATAGGCAAGGAAAGGTTTGTTAGGAGAAAACTGAGGCAGAGATGGAGAGAGCAAGTTGGCCTAGTATTATATGGTTGGAAATTGTTGATCATATAGTTGTTCTTAACACAAGAGCTTGTGTCAGAGCTGACCCTGTTCAGTAGCCCTTAAATTGTGGGGGTAGGAGCCTGCTCACATCTAGGCTCTTGTGGAAGGAGAGGGTGATAAGTTGAATCACAAGTTGGTGATCACATCCACATTGTCAATGGCATACAGCCATAAAATCTGTTAGGCTACTCCAGATTGCTTACTACTCACCTTGGCCTCAGCTAGATGAAGATTATTTGCTTTGCTTAAAAAAATTATATACACATATATACACACATATATGTATACACATATGGGGGAAGGGGTTCATTGCCAAAACATATTGCATGTTTCTTTTTCTTCTCCTGTGCACAAATGTCAGAATGTTGATACATACTGTATGCTGAGGGCATAACTCTTTGGGATAAAATTTAAGTAATGGAAATAACATCTACTACCATTGGGGTAAAAATTGCAAAACATTTCATAGAGATTTCTTTTCCCCTCTGAACCACACTAATCAAGTGGTACCATAGCAGAAGAAAGCTTAAAATGTTCTAAAATTTTCTTGAGCTTTTCTTCTTTCTTCACTTAATTTCACCTGAATAGGCAGTGGTTATATGTGCTTACTTTACTCTTCCTCTTCCTTGAAGCTTCCCTCAGTACATCCTCTACTTTAAATTGGGGATATTTTAACTTTAAATGACTGTTTATTTTTTCTATTAACTAGCATATCTAAAGTCCTAAATTGTTTGAAAAAGAATTTCTCCTCTGTAATTTCTTTTTTTTTTGCTTTAAAGAAGTGTTTATGATTAAAAATAATGTAAACAAGAAAATGTACAAAGTTTAGAATGAAAGGCAGCCTTTTACCCAGATTTCTAATTGTTTGGTACATTCTAGTGTAGGTCATTAAATGCTCACAAGTGATTCATGTTTGACTTCACAGTTTAAAACCTCCAGATTAACATGGTGCTCTGAAATTCTGACTTTCAGCACAAACTGAATGTGCTGAAATTTAACTGTAAATAAGCAGTGGTGATATAATAAATATAAATGACTTGGGTCAAGTACTCCTGTTACACTGGAGAAAATTATTTAGCTCCCACTTCAATCCTCAAAGAAAGGACTCCCAATGAAGTGTGGGTGTGAACACAGATCTCTGTGTGTATATATATATATATACACACACACACACACAAATATATATATAGGTAGGCAGATAAACATGCATACATATCTCAAAAAAAGGCAGTAACAAAAAAACCAAAATATGCCTGCATGGTGGCAGCAGAGTAAGAGTGCTAAGAGTGAAGGGGAAAGTGGATAAGGTTTATTACAGTTTTAAATGACTATGATACTAGCTTAATTTTTACCAGATTTGTCTGTAACTCCTTTCTGAATAGACAGACTTCTTTTAAGAGGAAGGAGTTTCTTACACAAAATGCTTCGTGTTTACATAAACCTGTGTGATTCAGAACAAAACCAATTCTGCTGGCAGAGATGGTGGGTTCACAGGGTTATTTAAGCTTTCATCAAACTGGAAAGCCATCAGATCTTTAGGTCTACAAAGTATACATGTAATAGTTCCACAAACTTGGCAAAATTCTTGATGACATCTAGGATTGTTTTCACACAATCATAGACATAAAGATGGAAATCATCCTCAAACTTGATGAAATAGACGGACGGTTTGGATTCTACTTGATGAATGACTAGGCCAGTCCTTTTAGAGCCATCTTCTTTGGCGTATTCCACTTGTTGGCCTACCAGTTTGTCCACAGCTTCTCCCCCACTACCACCTGCCTCTCCTCTGTAGCTTCTTAAATGGCGTATGTGTGATTAGCAAATGCAGCTATTGACTTGCCAGAACTAGAAGTTAAAATGCATGATAATGTTGATGTACTTTGTGACCTTTCATAAAGTCACTTTGCCCTTTGAAATTAAGTGTACCTGAATCAGCATAGTATATTGAATAGCTTAACGTAGTGTTTTTGTTGACTTTTAACAGGAACTCTATAAAGCAACTGAGAATATTTATTTTAGCTATTAGCTCTTTAAAAATCATGCAGCAATTTTAATTTGTACATGTAGTTCTTTCTTAACATTTAAATACATATTTTCCTTCATGTGCTTCCATATGTTAATACTTCACCTTCTCAAGCATGCACACACACACACACGCACACACACACGAAGTTGAATCCGTAGGTTATCAGGTTTTCCCTGAGATAACTAGAATGCATTAAAACTTCCCCTCAGCCAGACATTGTTACTTCCAAAGCTGATTCAGCCCTTTTCAAAGTAATCTTTGATTTTGTAATAAGAGGACTTGTCATCCTTCAGTGCATGATGTCAGAATGACACTCCTGATTTCACTAGGAGAAGAATGTCAGTGGTTAAATCCTGCTCGTCCACAAATAACTCTCTTGTAGCTAAATTGCATTTTAGCATCACCTACAAGTATTTAATGGGAAAATTGACAGTTGACAGCTGGGTAAAACTGTATCAATTTCCTGCAGTAACTGGATAATGCCAGATTAACATTTAGGAGACGTTAACAGGAATATAGGGGAATTAAGAAAAGTTGAAATGTCATCACTTTATCTTTAATATTTTTAACATTATAACTTACTTTGGTGTTTTAATTTTTAAGGCTATGTTGAATAATAACAATGAGAGTTTTTCCAGCAGCATAATGTAGAAGCCTTTTAAGCACAATGTAAAATTGAGGAGAATCATTTCCCAGCCTGGCATTTGCTCTGGTCTCAACACAGCGTGGAGGAACTCAGGAAAGGGTGCTATGCAAACCTGCTTTCTCATCTCTAGCAGACAGCTACAGAAGGGCAGGCATCACTGGTGGATTTGTGTGGTAAGATTTCACCAGAGTCTACCTGCAGAATGAGGGAGAGGAAAACAAAGGCATCCCCAGATCCTGGTGTCACAGGGGAAGTCCTTTTTAAACTGTCTTTTAGCCTACAGAGAATATTTTATAGAGCATAGAATTAACCAGGAAGGATGGATGATAGGTGGAAAAGGAAGAGGAATAATCTGAAGAGTTACTAATGAAAAAAATAATAGAAAATGGTAGACCCTTAGAGCAGACATATTAAACAGGAGAAGAATATTATGAGTTTTAATAGAACTCAATAATATGCAACTCTGCATACGCTTTTTCTCTTCGCTTTATCTTGTGCTTTCATCTTTACTGTTTATTTACCTTGATTTTCCTGGTCTTCTTATGCTATTGAATTCAGTTTTGTAAACCAGTTGTGTTAGTCAGCTTCTGCATAGTCAAACACTGATAACATACAACTTGCCAACCTCAGTGCCTTTTAATGTCATTGGTTTATGTCTCTTTTCCTTGGTAGATCAGATAGTAAACAATCTGCCTGCAATGCAGGAGACTCAGGTTCGATCTGGGGTCAGGAACTTTCCTGGGAGAAGAAAATGGCAACTCCCTCCAGGATCTTGCCTGGAGAATTCCATGAACAGAGGAGCCTGGTGGGCTACAGTCCATGGGGTCACAAAGAGTCAGATACAACTGAGTGACTAACACTTTCACTTTCATGTTACATGCCATGTAGCAGCTGTGGCACTTTTCTGTGTGTCTTCTTCGTTCTTGGATCCAGGAGAAAGGAATAACCACTCTCCAGAACATGGCATTTTCATGGCATAGGGGAAAGAATGGTGGTGGAAATCAAATGGATTAAAAAAATCTGTGCTTGGGCATGACTTGAAAAAATAATATGATCTACTAAAATCATTTCTGAAATAAGGTTTAGTATAGTAACCTTAACTTTCAACTAATGCATGCAAAGACTCATCATTAAGTTGTAAACAGTAAACAGTGGTAAGGATGTTTTAATTCAGTAAATTCTTATCAAACATCTGTGAGAAAAAATGCTAAGAAGAAGCAAAGATTAATAAACACCTGTAGGCTTCATTTACTTTGCTCTGATTTCAATAAGAAATACAGGGTTTCCCTGGTTGTTCAGTGGGTAAGGACACCGCCTTGCAGTGCAAGGGGTGCTGGTTCGATCCCTGGCCTGGGAAGATCCCACATGCTGTGGAGCAGCTGGACTGATGTGTCCAATTACCGAGCCGGAGCTCTGGAGCGCATGCGCCCAGAACTGGTGCTCTGCGACAACAGAGGCCACTGCAAAGAACAAAGATGGATGAAAAAATAGATAAATGAAAGACCAATAGAAGTGGCCCACCCACCCCTCTTCCTCCCCACCACCTCCCTCAAAAGAAAAAAAAATAAATCAATAAGAAATACAGCAAAATACATAAAACCAACATACATGTGTCCATGGATAAGTACTTTCTTCAGAAATACAAGAGTGAGTTAGACAAATTATGAATCAATGAATGCTAGAAATTTGAAGATAGTTTTTGTGTGAGAACCTGCTAAATGATGGTAGTAAAGAAGATAGGGTAACATGCTTTTATTGAGCATTCACTATACATCCAGCACTTGAAAAATCTTAATGTAGTTTCACAACAAATAGTTCACATATGCAATTATTATCATTTTACAGATAAGAATACAATGACACACACATATTGAGGGACTATTGTTGATAAGGCTTGCTGAGCATGGGGTGACTAAGTGAAACAAGAGAGTGAAAATGTGTTTGTTTATATTCAATTAACATAAAACTTTCATGATGAATATTAGCGTGTATGTCTGTGTATATAGGCTTAGAAAACTTTCTGTGCTGGCTTTCTTGAAATATTATGAATGTTCCCATCGCCCTAAGCTCAAAATATATTTTCCAAAAGATGCTATCAAAGGCTATGTGCAGCACAATCTCAATAAAACTTAGGAAAGGTAGTATCACTAGATAAGATGCTCCATTTCTTTATAAGAATTGTTGAGGAAAAAAATCAAACATCATGGCTATTGATGAGGTAAAGAAATATTTTGGCACCCTGTTACTTTAATTCTTGCCATTAAAGCACAGGTGTCATTTCGTGTTGAATCCGCCTTCACTCTCTGCCTATATCCTTTAGATGAGTGAGGAGTAGCATTTTGAAGGAAAAAAAAATGTAAGGAAACAAGGATTTCTCCGTAATGCTTTGTTAATGAGAAAAACGGGAGCATTGTATCTCTTATGTAAAAGAGGCAATAGAAAAAACCGTGGTACAAATAATCAGTATTTGTTTAGGTGTTTGTTACACTATCTGATAGGATAGTATTTGTTTATGTGTTTATTACCCCAGAGGACTTTTTATAGGTATTACATTATTGCAAAGTGGTATCCACTTTTCTAATTTGCAAGGGTTATATCTCTATATTGTTTTAAAAGGACTCATTTCTATGTTTGGAACATAGCATGAATAGCAAATGTACACACAGAAAGACAGCGGACAATCATAACCTAATAAATTAAGAAAACCATTCATTAGAGGAAATGCTGGTATTGCATGAACTGAAACTATATAAGGAAGAGGCATTATTTCTAGTTTACAGATTTTTAGTTTTGCGTTAAAAATATTAATCATAGTATGTTTTTTAAAAACTATATATGACTCCTGTTTCAGCCAAAACAAGATATCTAAAATCATGTTGATTTATATATTTATTTCAGTTGCCTTTGGCAGAATAAGAATGAACAGTATTTAGTATTTATTACTTTTTTACTGCTTAGCTGTGTGTTTTATTGATATGAGGAAAGAACCATTGGATGAACACTGTTTAAATTGTCAAGTTTGAGTTATACCATTTGAAAACCATTAAAATGATTTAGGATCATTCATCTAGTCATCTTGTCAACCTTCTTTAGAAAGTAATTTTTATTGAGGTAATAATTAACTGAAAAATAGATTGGGTTCTCTCATATGAAGCACTGAGAGGGACGCACCCTCACTTCTGTGATCATTTGGCCACCATCTGTAATTTCAACCTAGTTATGAGAGTACATCAGACAAATCCCAAATGAGGGATGTGCTACAAAATTACTCGCCAGGATTTTGAAAAGTTGCAAGATCAGGAAAGGCAAAGAAGGACTCTGGAACTGTCACAGGTTGGAGGAGACTAAGATATGATAACTAATACAGTGTGGGATAAGTTGGACCATGGAGCAGAAATGGTAGGAAATCTGGTGAAATTTGAATAAGATCTGTACATCATGCTGTGTGAACTATGATTATCTGGTTTGAATAATTCTTTTGTGGTTGTATAAAATATGAACAGTAGAGGAAGCTGGGTGCAGGGTATACGGGTATATAGGAATTCTCTATTTTTACAAGTTTTCTGAAATAATCTAAAATAATTTAAAAAGTAGCTAATGAGATATATTTATCTTGGGGAACAACATAAATCCAAAACTTCTGTCATCAGAAAAAAATGAAACATTTTTATTTGCAGATATTTATACCTCTGTGAAGGGCTTCCCTGGTAGTTCAGGGATAAACAATTTGCCTGCCTTGCAGGAGCAGTAGGTGTGATCCCTGGGTCAGGAAGATCCCCTGCAGGAAGGCATGGCAACCCACTCCAGTTTTCTTGCCTGGAGAATCCCATGGACAGAGGAGCCTGTGGGATACAGTCCATGGGATCACAAAGAGTCAGACATGGCTGAATAACTTAGCATGCAAACGCACATGCATACCTCTGTGCAGCATACTTATGTCCACAAACTTAGTGTCTACTATGTAAGGCATCCTACAATGAAGGGTATGGGCATAAAACTAGCAGTAAATGTAATTTTTCTGCTTATATGAAGACATTTTAAGAAGTACCAATGATGTCATTTGTTAAAGTCTAATATTATGCAATATCTGAACACAATTGTTGAAAGACACAAGTAGTCACATTATCTGATAGGATGACCAAAGAGAGTATCTGAATCTGAGACTCGTGCTTGCAGAATTTAAAAGATCTGGTAGAAACAACGTCTTATTCTAGTTTGGGGTCTTGGAACAGTGGTATATTGATATTGTTATGGAGACTAATAAGTCATACAGAGAACTCTTGGGTATGAATACAGGGAAATCTGGATTTAATCCAATTATGCCAAAATTTTAATGCCATATAAAGGCATTTAGCTTTCATTCTATAGTCCGTCTTAACTGATCAAAGAATCTTAATCGAATAAGCCACATGATTAGTTCTGTGCCTTAGAAAGTCAGTGGCGGTATGACGTGAAAATTAGAGTGAGACAAGATGGGTAGCCAGGAAACTAGAGAGGAGGCAACGGTGCTAATTCAGAAGTACCAAATGCATATATGCCTGACTGCCTGCTGGACTCTCAAACATATCTCAACCTCATCCTCATATGTTGAAAACCAAGCTCCTAAAGATCTCCCCCTCCGACCACCAACCTACCACACCATTCTCTCCTCATGTCACCTAATTCTGTAATCATTTTTCCTAGTTACTCAAGACAGAAACTTTCAAGTAATTCTTGATACCTTTCTTTTCCTCTCTCTCTCACCCACCATTTGATCCTCAAGACTTTCTACTGCCTCTGTCTTCAAAACCTAAACCATTCTCCCCCTCACCCACATTTATCCTAAATTTGTTCAGGAGCAGTAGGTGTGATCCCTGGGTCAGGAAGATCCCTGCAGGAAGGCATGGCAACCCACTCCAGTTTTCTTGCCTGGAGAATCCCATGGACAGAGGAGCCTGTGGGATACAGTCCATGGGATCACAAAGAGTCAGACATGGCTGAATAACTTAGCATGCAAACGCACATGCATACCTCTGTGCAGCATACTTATGTCCACAAACTTAGTGTCTACTATGTAAGGCATCCTACAATGAAGGGTATGGGCATAAAACTAGCAGTAAATGTAATTTTTCTGCTTATATGAAGACATTTTAAGAAGTACCAATGATGTCATTTGTTAAAGTCTAATATTATGCAATATCTGAACACAATTGTTGAAAGACACAAGTAGTCACATTATCTGATAGGATGACCAAAGAGAGTATCTGAATCTGAGACTCGTGCTTGCAGAATTTAAAAGATCTGGTAGAAACAACGTCTTATTCTAGTTTGGGGTCTTGGAACAGTGGTATATTGATATTGTTATGGAGACTAATAAGTCATACAGAGAACTCTTGGGTATGAATACAGGGAAATCTGGATTTAATCCAATTATGCCAAAATTTTAATGCCATATAAAGGCATTTAGCTTTCATTCTATAGTCCGTCTTAACTGATCAAAGAATCTTAATCGAATAAGCCACATGATTAGTTCTGTGCCTTAGAAAGTCAGTGGCGGTATGACGTGAAAATTAGAGTGAGACAAGATGGGTAGCCAGGAAACTAGAGAGGAGGCAACGGTGCTAATTCAGAAGTACCAAATGCATATATGCCTGACTGCCTGCTGGACTCTCAAACATATCTCAACCTCATCCTCATATGTTGAAAACCAAGCTCCTAAAGATCTCCCCCTCCGACCACCAACCTACCACACCATTCTCTCCTCATGTCACCTAATTCTGTAATCATTTTTCCTAGTTACTCAAGACAGAAACTTTCAAGTAATTCTTGATACCTTTCTTTTCCTCTCTCTCTCACCCACCATTTGATCCTCAAGACTTTCTACTGCCTCTGTCTTCAAAACCTAAACCATTTCTCGGCAACTCCACCTCTAGCATCTTGGTCCATCATATTTCACCTGGATGAATGCAAGTGCCCTCTGACTCCTAACTTCTGCCTGGATCCTCATCATTTGATTCTAAACTCAGCTGGTGAAGAGTGTCTGTTAATAAAAAGAGATTCTTGCTTCCTATTTCTTGGCCCAAAAAGCCTCCAATATGACTATGAGAAAAAGCCAAAATACCCAACTGCAAGGGTCGGTAAGACCTCACAGACTCTTGATCTGACCTGATCTCCTCCCCTCCCATTCTCCCTCTTGTTTGTTCTCTTTAAACACTTGCCTCCTTGTTCTTCCACAAACACTTCAGGAACATCCCTGCCTCAGGGACTTGGCCCTCACTGTTTTCTCTAGCTGAACTCCTCTTCTAAATGCTTTTTTATATTTCACTCCTTCACCTCCTTTGGGTCTTGACTCAAATCACTATAATTAAGGCATTTCCAGGCCACTCTAAAAATTGAAACCAACTCCCAGCCCCATTCTCCTTCTCTTGTTTTCTTTTTTCTTTTTTTTAATTTTGGCCCCTTTTGTTCATTTTTTATTTGTTTATTTTCATCCATCTTTATTCTTTGGCCTATATGGGCCTTCCATTGCAGTGGCCTCTCTTGTCATAGAGCACCAGCTCTAGATGCTTGTGCTCCAGAGCGCTGGCTCGTAATTGGACACACCGGTCCAGCTGCTCTGCACCATGTGGAATCTTCCCCAGTCAGGGATCAAACTGGTGCCACTTGCACTGCAAGGTGGACTCTACCCACTGAACCACCAAGGAAGCCCTCTCATTTTCTCTTGAACAGTAATCAGCATCCCACTTTCTACAGATTTTGCTTATGTCAATTTTGTTTTTCTTCTGTCATACACTTACCATTTAGAATGCAAACTCTTTTAGTCAACTAAATACCCTATTGTAAATCAGTGTTTGTTCAATGAATTGAATAGGAAATAGGACTTAGAGTCATCCCTGCTTTTCTTATTTATGTACTCATTGAACAAAATATTCTCAACACCTTTTATGTGCTTGGACTTGGGCCTAAGATTACGTTGGTTTTTAGGATCTCTGTATGTTCCTGGGAACAGTCATTGAAAAAAAGACACTCATAAGAGGAAAGTAAATATCTGGATTTTTGCTCTCTAGTTTTACCTGGAAAATATTTCACACCTTCTAATCTTAGTTTTATTCTGTTAACACTATTCTGGAGAAGCAGCTGAACAAACTTGTTAACTGGTTTGCAGAAGTGACCCATAAGTAAGGAGAAAAAAAAATCAAGTCTGTGATCTTTCAGTTCTGCTTGAAATCTTAATTAGAAGGTAAACTCACCCATGGTTTCCCAATTTAGATGGTTTTCTGTGAGGAAGGCCACAATCCCCAACAAGCATTCAGTCCAAGGATGTTTGGCACAGTTCTTCTTTATGGTTCTTCAGGCTGAAATTCTGGCAGTTTCTTCCTATAAACAGACTCTGCTACAGTGTAGGAGACACAGAATGAGAATACACTAGCAGCAGTTGTTCTTTTTCATTTTCTTCTGAGTCAATCCACAGCCCAACGCTTCTGTGAAGTAACAAATTTGGGTGTTATAAGTTGTGGTCACATTCCCATTGCAACATAATCATTTGAAATTTCTTGAGCATTTTAAGGTAGATATTTATGTTTTATTTGCTGATCAGGATTATTCTGATTTCAATTAAAATGCTCACACACAAAAGTTGTGTGATGTTAGAATTTATGTCTATATTAATAAAGAAATACTTGATCTAGGATTCTTGGTTACTTTTTTCTAGAGGATTGAGTTTGTGATGTGTGGGTGTAAGCATGTTTTGTTGGCAAGATCACGGTGATATTACCAATAACCATAACTGGCATGAATTCCCATTTCTAAGAGTAATGGTTGTACCCTCTCTACGTCAGAGGAGGGAAATGCTGGGACAGATTCATCATTGCTGTACTTTCTTGCCATCATTTTTCTTCTTCTACATTCAGCACAAGTTCTTTAGGCCCTGTGACTTCATCAATCATAAGCTGTTTTATTATTTCAGAATCATAAGGACTGGAGACCATAGTCTTACTCAAAAGGCTTTCTCATTGCTCTACCACATACAGAGAATATTTTTTCCAAGAGGCCAGTCAGTATTTTTATTAATCTCACCAACACAGAAAACATAGACATTAAGTATTACTGATAGGTAATGCAAGTGTGATAGAAGTCTCTAGAAATCTATGAATATTGCTAGTGGAGCAGAACATTCCAGGGGCAATGCAGTACTATTTTATATTCAGTGATGATCAGTCAGACAACAAATAGGAAGAGGTGCCTTTTAATGAGTTACCAGATGCTAGAATTTTGTGAGGGTTTTTTATAGTGCTCTTTAGTTATTCCATTTTGGAGTTTGTGTCATTGAGTGTATACCCGCAACACATGTAATCTGCACATAAACATATGCAATTTATATACATGCATGTACATTTTGTGATATATGCGTATATTTAATGTTTATAAAGTATATATTATGTATACTCATATAAACACATATATACCCACATATATTCTATATGTATTATTTATATAATCTGTATAGTCTCTGGAATGTATTAAGGGCTCTCCATATTTTCAACTTATTTTGTTTTGGTGACTGCTTAGGTTTATTGGTAGAAGAATTATGAGTTTCTGGATCACTTATCATTCCTCTTTTCTCATGCAGATGAGGGAGTATTTCAATGATACATTCTCAGCAAAGCATGGCATAGTCTCACATGAGCTCACTATTGCCACCTCAGTTGTCAAGGTAAAGACAATCCCCTTGGAAGAGACAAAATCAAGTCGCTTATTAGGAGTTAAAACAGACATAAGTCATTAAGCAAGAATGTTTTACTCAATACCTAGATGGTTTAAAAACTGGATTTGTCATATGGTCCATTGGAATACTCAAAAAGTGCTTCTTTGTTTTTGGAGACTATTCTTTAAAGAATCGGTAAAAACACTGCTACTCTCTTACCAGGACATTTTATCCACTTTACAAAAGAAAAGCTATGTTTTAAGCAGTCACATTCCCTTCTG
Organism: Tragulus kanchil; assembly: GCA_022376925.1. Classification (NCBI taxonomy): domain Eukaryota; kingdom Metazoa; phylum Chordata; class Mammalia; order Artiodactyla; family Tragulidae; genus Tragulus; species Tragulus kanchil. Next base: position 103,811,615 of record JAIOJX010000001.1, on the reverse strand, counting down.
TCAGTCTGAGTCAGGTGAATTCTTTGGAGTTATCAACGTCTTCCAACAACTTGAGATAGAAGTTGTACAGTGGATAACTGTGATGGAGGTCATTCCATGCTAATGACTTTCTGAAGCATTTGTGGTGGTTATAGTTTTTTTGTAAATTTGGCTCTCACTTTCTCATGAAAGGAACAGGCTGTATAGTTCAAGGTACCTGGATAATTCAAAATTCATTCTGATGTAATCCTTTACTTTCTGATGCTTAGAGCTATCTCATTGCTACGAATCCAGCAGTCTGAAATTTTGCCCTACTTGATAAACATTTATATATGTCATTTCTTTACCACTACTTTCCTTAGGTTCAGAACAAAGAATCCACTTATGCTAGAAGATACTAAACTGTGATGGCATCTTTATGTGATTAGATATTTTGTAAGTTCCTCATGGGACCATTTGGAGTAGGAAGTGGGAACCCACTCCAGTATTCTTGCCTGGGAAATCCTATGGACAGAGAAGACTGGCGGGCTACAGTTCATGGGGTCTCAAAGAGTCAGATACAACTTAGTAATCAATTATAATGTATTTTACACACTCTTAGATGCAGAAACACTTGGCAAAAGTAGAAAGGAAGGTAAATTGTGGTGAAATGAGTATTGAATTTATGCTCAAATTTGCTCTTTTAAGGCTTAGTGCTGCCATCAACTAGATATGTGACCTGTGGTATATCCCTTAAATATCCCTGACCGTCTATTCCTTTTCGGTAAAAATAGCAATGGTAATGCATTCTTGGCCTACCATTTTGACAGAATGAAAATTGTTATTTGAGTGAACTTTGCAAATCTGTATACAGTTTGAGGTAAACAAATAATCCAATTCAATTGATATTTGTTGTGATACTCTTCTACACATTGTACAAAACCCTGGGAATACAACACTAAAAAAAGAGACGTGATCAAAATTTATGGATTTTTTCATTCTGGTAAAGTGTATACCTGGGTATGGCATTATATAATTCCCCAGGAGTTTCCTTATTCATTATCTTGCTTGAGTTTAACAATAGTCCTAATATTAGGATATTAGGCAAGCAGGATAGATCAAGTAATAATACTAACAAAACAACATAAACTAACAATTCTAGTCTGGGAATGTAAAAGAAGGATTCATATTGTTTAAATGCAGCTATGTGGTAGAGTAGGACGAAGGCCAAGATGGGGGAAATGGAACCATAACACTAGAAGCAAATAAAAACCTCTGGGCTTTCATTTCTATGTAATGATAAATATTGTAGAGTCATATGATCAAAATGAACTCCATTCAAGAGTAAAAGGTGGATATTTTTATTCTGCTACTATAAATATCATATTAGATGAAGTCAGACAAAGACAAATATTTTAATATATGTGGAATCTTAAAAAATCATTCAAATGAAACTATATACAAAATGAAACAGACTCATGGACGTAGAAAACAAACTTGTGGTCACCAAAGGGGAAAAGGGAGGAGAGGAATAAATTAGGAGTACAGGATTGACAGACACAAACTACTATATACAAAACAGGTAAGTAGCAAGGATTTACTGAATAGCATAGAAAACTATATTCGACATCTTGTACTAACCTATAATGGAAAATAATCTGAAAAAAAATTGTGTGTGTTCTTTTTTTAAAAAATCTATTTTCAATTGCAGGATAATTGCTTTACAATATTCTGTGGATATATGCCAAACATCATTATGAATCAACCATAGGTATACATATGTCCCCCCTCTCTTGGAACTGTTTCCATCTACATCCCATCCTCTAGGTTGTGGCAGAGCCCCGGTTTGAGTTCCCCAAGTTGTAGAGAAAATTCCTAGTGGCTCTTTGTTTCACTTATGGTAATGTATATATTTCCATGCTACTCTCTCCACTCATCCCACCCTTTCCTTCCTCCCACCTGCCCATGTCCATAAATCTGTTCTCTATGTCTCCATCGCCACTGTTGCCCTGAAAATAGGTTCATTGGTACCATCTTTGTAGACTCCATGCATTAATATCCAGTATTTGTTTTTCTCTTTCTGACTTACTTAACTCTGAATAATAGGCTCTAGGTTCATCCACCTCATTAGAACTGATTCAAATATATTCCTTTTTATGACTGAGTAATATTCCTCTGTATATATGTACTACAGCTTCTTTATCCATTCATCTGTCAATGGACACCTAGGTTACTCGTGTTCTAACTATTGTAAAAAGTGCTACAATGAGCAATGGGGTGCATGTGTCTTTTTCAATTTTTATCTCCTTAGGACATATGCCTAGTAGTGGGATTGCTGGGTCATATGGTAATCTTATTCCAAGTTTTTAAGGGATCTCTGTACTGTCTTCTGTAGTGGCTCTATCAAATTACATTCCCACCAACAGTGCAAAAGGGTTCCCTTTTCTCCACACCCTCTCCAGCATTTATTGTTGGTAGACTTTTTAATGATGTATTCTGACTGGTGTGAGGTGATATCTCATTGTAGTTTCGATTTGCATTTCTCTAACAGTGAGCAATGTTGAGCATCTTATGTGTTTGTTGGCCGTCTGCATGTTTCTTTGGAGAAATGTCTATTTAGGTCTTTTGCCCACTTTTTGATTGGGTTCTTTGTTTTCCTGATACTAAGTTGTATGAGCTGCTTGTAGATTTTGAAAATTGATCCTTGGTCAGTTGTTTCATTTGTTGTTATTTTCTCCCCTTCTGAGGGTTGAGAGACTAAAGTTACAGTTACCACATGACTTGCCCTAGATGTCACACCTAATAAGTAGAAATGCAGGGTTTTGAATCCAGGACACTTTGGTTTCAAAGCCTTGGTTATCACCCTTGTTCTAGGCTCCTCCTGCTACACTTAGATGCTGACCAAATCTAGAATGTAAATCAGGAGCTTCAGTACTAAAAAAATAAACTAAACTGTCCTAGTCAGAAACATCTCACCAGCTACTCTTGTTCCTGCTTCTGCTGTGCCTGTAAAATTCCAAATCCTACCTAATTCATCAGGCTTAAAATCAAAGTTGAATCATGATTATTTGTCACCCCATATGAAATATGTTGTGAATTTCTGTCTGTTTCAGCTTCATGGTGTTTTTAGTCCTGCTGCTTATGCGTGGTTTTGTCGTGGCTAATTCTTCTAGTCATTGTTGCCAAAGCTCCAAACTGGAAGCCCTGGGTGGATCCTTCACTTATCAGATCCAGCTGTCTTAGTTTGGATCTTCCCAGGCACAGATCATGAGTGAATGCTTCAAGTGCTGGAACTTATTTGAAGCATGTTCCCCTAGGAAACATTTCCCAGGAAATAGGGAGGTGAGACACCGAAAAAGAAGTCAATTAATGAAAGCTGTGTTATCACGGAAGTCACCAGTAGGGATAGTTGGACTTGCTATTCTATTTGATGTGTGTGCTAATCACTCAGTCATGTTTAACTGTTTGTGATCCTATGAACTGTAACCCACCATGCTCCTTTGTCCATGGGATTCTCCAGACAAGAATACTGGAGTGGGTAGCCATTCCCTTCTCCAGGGGATCTTCTCAACCCAGGAATCGAACCCATGACTCCCACATTGCAGCCAGATCCATTACCATTTGAGCCACCAGTGAAGCCCAAGAGTCACAGGAACTTTATTCATATGCCCATCCCATGAATCATTGGTTTAGGGCTATTCCCTAGGGGCCTTAAATTTTCACTTCTTTCTGCTGGGGAAAGCCCTCAGGTTTGATAGTTGAATGTCAGACCAGAGTGCACAGAAGAGATACTAGCCAGGAATGTCTGGGACACTAATCCCGTCTGCTCCCTGAGTCTACTGACCATTTCAGAAATACTCCTATTTGTATACTCTGCTGTAGGAAGCCACATTAGGCTGCTTGTGGTACACTTTGTGACTTCCGATTTTCATGCCCTTTCCATACATTTCTTGAATATCATTTTCATTTTTACTGCCAAATATATAGAGTCCAGCATTATCCCTTTTCCAGTCTTACTTGTCATTTCATATAAAATAATTTCTAATTCCTGTCTGTTTCACTTTCACAGTATTTTTAGACTTGCTGCTCCTGTATGGTTTTGCTTTGGCTAATTCTTCTAGCCATTGTTGCCAAAGATCCAAATTGGCAGCCCTGGGTTAGGGCATGTTGTAGGCATTTGTGATTATATATTAATTTTGCTTTATATCATAGATTCATGTCATCCACCGGCACAGTGTCCTGTGTAGAGGTTTAATCAGTGTTTGTGTACTTAACTGTTTGAATGCATACCAACTTGTGAACTTTTTCTTGTTCATTGTTCAGTGAAAATGGAAAATGGAAAAATTCTAAGTAAGGAACTCCCTGAAATAACTGCATACAAAGTAGATTTCTTTCTAGCATTTAATCCATAATATCCATTGAATGATCACAATCAGTTTGGTCAGTTACAGTATTTAGTGCTTACAAGTAAGCTTCCATTATAAGGGTATGATAACTTATATTTCTAACAGTAAAATAATGTTTGGTTTGTGTATCTCTTTCCTGTTGCTGCAATAATAAATAACTACCAACTTAGTGGCTGAAACAACACAAATTTATTTCTTCATCATTCTGGGAGTCACATGTCCAAAAAGAACCTTGGTGGGCTAAAATCAAAATAGTATCATTCCTTTCTGGAGGTTCTAGAGGAAATCTGTTTTCCTGCCTTTTCTGGCTTCTAGAGGCTTACATACATTCCTTGGCTCCTGGTACTCTTCCATCAGTGTGACGGCCTGGAGGGGTAGGATGGGGTGGACTGGGAGGTGGGAGGGAACCAGGGATGTGCATATGACTGATCTGGGAACATACATGTCTGTGAACAACAAAACTGTAAAAATTTTAAAAAATAGATAAAAAAGTTTAAAAAAGTAAAAAAAAAAACAGTAATGACCTGGTTAAGTCTCTTGAAATGTTTCACCCTGCCACTAACGCTTCTTCCCTCTTTCACATTTAAAGCCCTAGTAATTCCATTGGGACCACCCAGGTAATCTAGGCATATCCTCACATTATCAAGTTGGATAGTTAGCACCCCTAGGTCCATCTGCTACCTTATTGATAGTTCCTCTTTACCATGTAAGGTAACATATTCACAAGTTCAGGAGATTAGGACATAGATGTCTTTGGAAAGCCATTATTCTGCTTGCCATATTTGGAATGCTCAGCTGTTGTAGGCATTTTGTGCCAAAGATCCAAATTGGCAGCCCTGGGTTAGGGCATGTTGTAGGCATTTGTGATTATATATTAATTTTGCTTTATATCATAGATTCATGTCATCCACCGGCACAGTGTCCTGTGTAGAGGTTTAATCAGTGTTTGTGTACTTAACTGTTTGAATGCATACCAACTTGTGAACTTTTTCTTGTTCATTGTTCAGTGAAAATGGAAAATGGAAAAATTCTAAGTAAGGAACTCCCTGAAATAACTGCATACAAAGTAGATTTCTTTCTAGCATTTAATCCATAATATCCATTGAATGATCACAATCAGTTTGGTCAGTTACAGTATTTAGTGCTTACAAGTAAGCTTCCATTATAAGGGTATGATAACTTATATTTCTAACAGTAAAATAATGTTTGGTTTGTGTATCTCTTTCCTGTTGCTGCAATAATAAATAACTACCAACTTAGTGGCTGAAACAACACAAATTTATTTCTTCATCATTCTGGGAGTCACATGTCCAAAAAGAACCTTGGTGGGCTAAAATCAAAATAGTATCATTCCTTTCTGGAGGTTCTAGAGGAAATCTGTTTTCCTGCCTTTTCTGGCTTCTAGAGGCTTACATACATTCCTTGGCTCCTGGTACTCTTCCATCAGTGTGACGGCCTGGAGGGGTAGGATGGGGTGGACTGGGAGGTGGGAGGGAACCAGGGATGTGCATATGACTGATCTGGGAACATACATGTCTGTGAACAACAAAACTGTAAAAATTTTAAAAAATAGATAAAAAAGTTTAAAAAAGTAAAAAAAAAAACAGTAATGACCTGGTTAAGTCTCTTGAAATGTTTCACCCTGCCACTAACGCTTCTTCCCTCTTTCACATTTAAAGCCCTAGTAATTCCATTGGGACCACCCAGGTAATCTAGGCATATCCTCACATTATCAAGTTGGATAGTTAGCACCCCTAGGTCCATCTGCTACCTTATTGATAGTTCCTCTTTACCATGTAAGGTAACATATTCACAAGTTCAGGAGATTAGGACATAGATGTCTTTGGAAAGCCATTATTCTGCTTGCCATATTTGGAATGTCTCATTTTTTCCTAGTAAATCAATAAAATAATCATATTCATTTGAATTTATCAAGTAAAATATTGAAGATGTAATCCAAAGGCTCTTGATACTAGAGATTGACTTGTGGCTTTAACAGATGGAATGTCATGTATCATAAAACAATATGGATTTTTCATTTTGAAAGAAGAAAGTTAATTTAGAAAATTAGAACTTCTGTGAGTGTATGCCTAATAATTTTGCTCCCTGAGGTTCAGCTATTGACCTGCCTTTAGCATTTCCAAAATAGCTTGTCATTTTTGTCATTATCATAGTTGATTATAAAGTAAGTCGCACTGACCACATTGAACAAAAGTGAGTCATTTAGTTAATGAAGACCTATCATAGAGCATGGCTATTATCTTTGTACTTGATTTCAGAAGTTTTCTTATGGCTTAGTGGTTAGGAGTCCAGGTTTTCACTCCAGTTGTCCAGGTCCAGGTGTGGCCAAGGAAACAAAACAAAACAAATGTACCTGATTTCAGCATTGGTTAAAGGTCATTTAGGATAGGCTCCTCACTGTTGGACTGAGACCTTACATAATAATCTAGAAATTAATTCATAGGATAAGCATGTAAGTACAGAACACAAGACATTATACACTATAGAACAATTAGAGAGAAAACTTGAAAAAAATCCCCCATAAACTCTTTCCTTTGTTTGTTTTCTTTTTTCTCATCAGAAACAGCACTTTGTCAGGCCTTGCTTACTCATCTGTTTCAGGAGATTTGCTTTCTATAAATGTCTCTGCACTTCTCTTCCCAATAAGGCTTTACACATGTGCAGTTTCTATGGTGCCCATCTGGCTCTTCCTCTTCCGGTCATTGCTCATGATTTGGATATTTCTAGCTCTCTCCATCAAGAAAGGGTAGTTGATGACTTCTTAACCCAGTTTTTTTTCTTTTCATTTCTTGGAATCAAAATTCTTACTAGCTACTCTGGAAAATTAATCCATTAAAATTAGTAAGAGTTTGTCCTGTTCTTCCTTTCTGTGACAATGTAAAGAATGCATATTACCACCTGCCTTCCAGAGAAGTGCAACTTTAAAATGATTAAACTAAGTTTTTAAACCAAAAAAGACTAGGTTGTAAATGGTAATATTGGTGTGTTTTTGTTTTAACAGCAGTCATTTTGGCACAGGTGGCACTGTATTCACTTAGAAGGATATAAAACAGGAAGTAGCATCAAGTAGCCTCCCTTGAGAGCTGTCCTTACAGCAGTGTACTAGCAGTATCCACAGCCATCTGAGAGTGCCACGTTTTAACTGTTGTTCCCTCCACTCGCTACACCATGAAACTAGGACCACACTGGGCATATGAGGGAGTCACCTGGCCTTCAAAGCCTTATTCCTTAATAGCCAGTATCTTTCATATCAAGTCTGTAGTCATAGCATCTGGCACATTCCCAGTTACAGGTCCTCACATTTATTGGAAGTTCAAAGATATGACATGCACCTCAGGAATTTATCGTTTATTTATATTTTCTTCTGATCTGCATGAGATTTGCCAATCAGGACTCATTTTTACCATGATCATATAGCATTATAATGCATTTAATATGCTGCCTTTATTTGCTTCTGGCAGCTCAGATCTGGAAAGCTAATCACATATCAAATTCTAATGTAGAAGGTCAAAATATTCTAGTAACCTTTTACGTAAAATCAGTAAGACGTGGGGTCTTGAAAAGTAGATTTAGGGATTAGTTTTGTTGTTAAAATGACAAAATTTGGGTATGACCTTAAAATTTGATAGATGAGATGGGGTGAAAGTAAAGACCCTTGGTCTTGAGCTGATGAGAGCGTTGAGAAGCTCGGGTGTGAAATGGAAGACCTTTGTGTTTGTTGAAATAACAACAATGTAGAGGGGAGAATGGAATAGTGGCTCAGGCTATATAGCTCTTACTAAAGGTGAGGAAATGCCAGGGAGGTCCACACATGGCTGTCGCTTTGAGGGAAGGTGAGTGATCAGGTCTCATGCCGTCAACTTCAGAACACCCAAGTTTATTGGAAGACAGAGAAGGCACTTCATTTGGACGAAACTTCTGTGAGGACAGAAAGGAAAACACCTTCTCTATCTCCACTGTCTTCTATTCATTCTCATAATTCATCGAAGTGTTCTGAAATACTTGAACAGATCTATTCAATTGTAAGTAAACAAAAAAGGATACAGCCAACTCATGAATTTCTAAATGTTGTCATGTTTGTCTAGTTGTGTCTAATACCATTTCTGTAGATCAGTGGTGAGTATAACTAAGGTTTGTAATGGATCAAAAACAAGAGCAAGCGCAATGCTTGTGTTACTGTAGGAAATAATAGAGGGGGTGTAAATAAGTCTTGATATAGGGGATGACATGGTGCAGTCCTTTGTGGATTATTATTGGGATAATCTTTGTTGATGTGAATTCTGAGTCTTCCATTTATTGGGTTGCATGATCTTGGTCATATTTATTTACCTCCCTTAATTTCAAATGTATCTTCTGAGACATTAGTGCACCAATATTACCTACCTCTCAGGGTTGTAGTCAGAATTCAATTATATAATGCACATAAAGAGTTTAGTAGCATGACTGGTTTGGTAAATCCTTAATAGAGATGTCTTATCATTGTTTTGATTGTAATTACATTAAATTACATTTTAAGAAAAAATAGTTTCCATAGTAGTTTAATATGAAGAATTAAAATATTTAAATCAAAAGGGTCATACATTCAGTTATTTTTTGAAATAAAAGGTACGTAATATTATAGTGACTCAAGTCACATGTGCTAGAAGAAAGAGAATAAAGGATTAAAAGCAGGCTCTTTGTGCCCTTGACTTTCATATCTTACTTTGGCCATGAATCCTTTGTTTATTTTACATGACTCTAAGGAATTTTTTTCTTACTTCATTAAAAACGCTGCACTTCTAAAAAGAATTTCTGTCGCCACCATACCCCACTCCCACTTTTAAGAACTCAGGTGTGTCCCTTGCAAACACTTGGATTTTGTCTAATTGGAGAGTGATGCAGGAAAACCTGCATTTGCCAAATTGAAGGATGACCTTGTGCCCCAAACTCAATTTTCAGAATCACTGGAAAATGATTCTGATTACCAACTACTTTAGGGTTATTTCATCTATCAGTTAGCTAGGTTTGATCCTTATTTAGAAAACATGCACTTTTAATTTGGTAATGATATTTGCCAATATTGCAATCTGTACTGTCAGTATTTGTGGAAAAAATTCCTCTAAATGGTGCTTAAGGGAGCCTCATTGCACTTGGTACATATCTTTTAGAAATCTGTGTTTTCTGTTGCTCTTTCACCTCAAAAATACCTGTTTCAGAGAATTAGCACCATCTTCTCCCATCTTTGGGATCCCATATCACTAAATCTCTTACTTCATTTTCTCATCTGTAATAATAAAATAAAAGTGTGTACTTCACAGATTTATCCTCAGGACTTTAAATAATGCTTTTTGAAATATTTCTAGAGTACCTACTACAGAGAAAATGGCAATCTAGTCCCTTCCAAAAGTTTAACTGCATTACTTACTTAAGCACTGACATGATAATCAGGAGTTGGTAAAATTAGTTGTATTTCAGTGATGTGAACATTCCCAGTTTTCACTGGATGAATTATGTGGCATGTCTTTAGTTTATAATTCAATTTATGTGGAAATTCTTTTCTAGCATTCCTCTGAAAGTACTCAATCTACTGCTTGTGACACAGTGTACATGACTTTGGGTAGATGGTGGCTAAGTGCATTATATAAAAGATGTATTATTTACCAGGTCAGAGGTCAATGTGTTCATAATTTAATATGCCAAGGGTCAGACAGTCCAGAAATGTCTGCAAATTTCTGAAGTGACGTACATTTCTGAAATAAAACTGCTGTTTTATAATGGATAGCACTTCAGCTGGGTAAATAAGCATACTTACAGGATTTACGTGCCATAGCTCATCAGTGAGGCCCTCCATAAATCTACTCTGGGACAAATTTCCAGATTTCATTTTTAAGTACCTCAACATTCTTTTCTCTTTAAATAAGTCTTTCTCAGGAAAATTATCACAGTATTACTCTTGGAGTTGAATGTACTTATATGATAGAATATTATATTTTCTGAAATACTGCATATTAATTTGGTAAATGTAATGGAGTTATCTATTTTAGTTTTCTTGGATATGTTCGTAGTAGAATTACTGTATCTTTGTGGTGAGGTATAGATGAAAGTAACTTTACTAGGATATAGACATAGCATCTCACTTTTCTTTCTTTTTTCTTTTTTCAATATTTAAGCTTTCATTAAAGCAATCAAGTCTTTATGTCTACAAATTAGACATTGAATAGTTCCACAAATTTGGCATAGTTTGTGATGACATCTAGGATGTTTTCACCAAATCATACATAAAGGTGGCAGTCATCTTCAAACTTGATAAAATAGACAGACTGTTTGGCTTCTACTTGATGAGTGACCATGCCAGTCCTTTTAGAGTCATCTTCTTTAGCATATTCCACTTGTTTGCTTACCAGGCTGTACGCGACTTCCCCTGGTTCCCTTTCTGTTGGAAGTGAATCATTAGAATCGGGCATAATGAGAAGGTCACCTTCCTTATAATCATCTAAGAGCTGGTACATGATAGGATCTTTTTCATATGCGATGTAAAACCATGTATGCACACTGTAAAAGTAAAAAGAAAAAAATGCGAAAAGAACCATGTATGTATTATAGGGGTGTGTGCTAAGACCATTCCCCTCCACTGTCTTTAGAGCCATCCTTGGCCTCAAACATGTGCTCCACTGCTTTGTCAATCATAAGGCCGCCTAGGTGTGCACCAGGGATTCAAGACATTGTAACTCTACAGGGAGGACTGCAAGCAGGGGAACTCTTTCATCTGTATTAATGTCTAGTCCATAAGCACAGTCAAATCTATCCTATTTTATAAGAGGCAAGGAAGGGTTTATAGGCCCCTGGTCCAGAACTGTTCCTTTCCACCCATGCTGAATCCTGAAGCCTACAATGTTCCACCAGGGCTGGGAAACAGGTTTGCTAGACCCCACACTGCCCCATGTGTTTTCTGTGAGATGTCTGTTTTTTCATCAAGTTTGCAAACACACCAGCATGCCCTGCATCAGCTCTGTACCTCTAGGCCCTGCCCTTATCACAGTATTACTCTTGGAGTTGAATGTACTTATATGATAGAATATTATATTTTCTGAAATACTGCATATTAATTTGGTAAATGTAATGGAGTTATCTATTTTAGTTTTCTTGGATATGTTCGTAGTAGAATTACTGTATCTTTGTGGTGAGGTATAGATGAAAGTAACTTTACTAGGATATAGACATAGCATCTCACTTTTCTTTCTTTTTTCTTTTTTCAATATTTAAGCTTTCATTAAAGCAATCAAGTCTTTATGTCTACAAATTAGACATTGAATAGTTCCACAAATTTGGCATAGTTTGTGATGACATCTAGGATGTTTTCACCAAATCATACATAAAGGTGGCAGTCATCTTCAAACTTGATAAAATAGACAGACTGTTTGGCTTCTACTTGATGAGTGACCATGCCAGTCCTTTTAGAGTCATCTTCTTTAGCATATTCCACTTGTTTGCTTACCAGGCTGTACGCGACTTCCCCTGGTTCCCTTTCTGTTGGAAGTGAATCATTAGAATCGGGCATAATGAGAAGGTCACCTTCCTTATAATCATCTAAGAGCTGGTACATGATAGGATCTTTTTCATATGCGATGTAAAACCATGTATGCACACTGTAAAAGTAAAAAGAAAAAAATGCGAAAAGAACCATGTATGTATTATAGGGGTGTGTGCTAAGACCATTCCCCTCCACTGTCTTTAGAGCCATCCTTGGCCTCAAACATGTGCTCCACTGCTTTGTCAATCATAAGGCCGCCTAGGTGTGCACCAGGGATTCAAGACATTGTAACTCTACAGGGAGGACTGCAAGCAGGGGAACTCTTTCATCTGTATTAATGTCTAGTCCATAAGCACAGTCAAATCTATCCTATTTTATAAGAGGCAAGGAAGGGTTTATAGGCCCCTGGTCCAGAACTGTTCCTTTCCACCCATGCTGAATCCTGAAGCCTACAATGTTCCACCAGGGCTGGGAAACAGGTTTGCTAGACCCCACACTGCCCCATGTGTTTTCTGTGAGATGTCTGTTTTTTCATCAAGTTTGCAAACACACCAGCATGCCCTGCATCAGCTCTGTACCTCTAGGCCCTGCCCTCAGGCTGGGGAGCCTGGGCAATAATGCCCAGGCGGTGGGATTGTGCAGGGTTGGGGTACACAGTGTTTGTGCGCCATACAGTGGGGGAAGCAGGTGCAGGGACAGCACCATCTGGCTTGTTCTGGGAGGGACGGGAGCATGGTGAAGGATGCCAGGGCCTAAGGACTCTGGAGGTCAGCTTAGGTGGCCTGCAAGGTACTTAGGATTTCAGGTATTTTCTCTGAACTTGTGAAAAACAAACAAAAAAAAAGTGGTTGAAATGATGGAATTTGGCTTGCTTACTATCACTCTAAGAGAGACAGAGATGAATGATCTGTTCATGTTTACCTTCAAGGAAGTAGAAAATGATAAGACAAGTTGACCATAACAGAATGGTAGGCTCTGTGAAACTGGAGTTATTGTGTGGTTCAAAAATAAGGTAAGAGAGCTTCCCTGGTGGTCCAGTGGGTGAAGAGTCCACCTTGCATTGCAAGGGCCACCAGTTCAATCCCTGGCCCGGAGGATCCCACGTGCCGTGGAGCAACTGGACGTGTGTTCAATTGCAAGCCAGTTCTCTGGAGTGCAACAGAGCCAGAGCTCTGCAATGAGAGAGGCCACTGCAATGGGAGGCTCACACATGCCAAAGAATAAAGATGGATGAAAATAAATGGATAAAAAATCAAGAAAAAAGAGGCCAAAATTTAAAAAAATTCATTTGTAAAAAAAAAAATCAGATAGGTGTTTTTTCAGGACTCATGTAGGTGTACAGTAGGCTAAGGAAAGTGGGCAATTGGCAAGACAAACAGGAAGGCAGCTCGTTGGTGCTTTAGTGCAGGAGTCTCCAATCTCTAGGACCATCTAGCCTGATGATCTGAGGTGGAGCTGGTGTAATAATAATAGAAAAAAAGTGTACAATGAATGTAATGCACTTGAATCATCCCCAAATAATCCCCTCTTCAACCCCTTTGTGGAAAAATTGTCTTCCATGAAACCACTCACCAGTGCCGTAAAGTTTTGGGACTGCTGCTTTAGAGCAGGGCTTCTCTGAAGTTAATGTGCCTGAATCAGATAGCTGAGCTAGGGCCTGGGAATCTGCATTTTTAACAAACTCCATGGAGATGCTGGATGGTAGACCACATTTTTGAATAACGAGGCTTTAGAGGACTTTCATGTATCAGGTGAGAAGTTTTGTGTATAACATGAGAGACGGTCGGCAGCTTCTAAAAGTGTTCCAGCTTGGGGCAGCATGATCAAGTTCAACTTCTGGAAAATTCATTTAGGAATAATTTATAGATTAGGAAGGAGCAGGGTGCGACTGAACAATGAGAGATAAGACTGGAGGCAATTACAGTAGTATAGGTGAGAGGCACCTGCCTCTAAAGTAGGACAGTGGCAGTGAAAGCAGGAAGAAGAAGATAAAATTGAAGGACATTGTAGAGGTAGAAGCAACCTGAGAACAGAGATAACAAACTAACACAGGTATAATATTATAGAACAAATTAAATAGAAGGCTAGAGAAGCCAATGAGAAATCTAACCTCTTCTGTTGCATCGAGTCATTTGGAAGTTTGAATTTTCATAAATTTGAATACATATGCATAACTTACGCATTGAACTAGCCATAGCAAAGTGTCTAGTAGAGAAGATCACAAAATAAAATCAAAATGCTGGGAATTGACAGCTGGCCTCCAATGCTGTTTATCTTCTCTGATCTTTATTTCCAGAAGGAAATGCTTATCCAGGGCAGTATATGTCCAAACAGGTTGAATAAATCTCAACGACTATAAATAGTGCTTTATCTGTACTGAGCAAACGTTTCCTCATCATTGGCCTTCAGGTGAAAAGTATTAATGTCCACATAAAAATCCCTGAAATTTTTGAAGCATTAAGAGGCCAGTAGAGGTGACAGGGAGAAATGTATTGTCATTGTAGGCTCTGAGTTTCTGTCGCTGTCTTCTGTTCTTTGGCACCTTTTCCTTTGTGACCTGACTTGATGCTGCACACTGCCATCAGTCAGTGAGACCACGACATTCATTTCCCTTGTATGTGTCTAGGTCTGGCTCCTACTGCCCAATAAGTTCCTTGACAGCCCAGACTGTGGCTTACTCATTTTGTGTCTCCAGATCCCAGCACAGATGTTGCATAAACTGTTTTGAGTGAATAAGTTATCCCAGAACCTAAAACAGATGTGAGCACAGAGAAAATTTCCTTTGAAATGAATGAAGAAGGGGGTGAGTGAAACAGCAGCTGTTGACTTAGTCCTTAGAGTGGCCATTTTCCAGATTCTGTTTTCTATATTGTGAGACAAGTCCCTGTCTTATGCAGCCCAAAGTATGTAGTCAACATTTCACTCATCCAGGCGCACATTCTATAAGTCGATTTCCTGTAAATGGTGACTTTGAAATCAGAAGACCAGATCTAAATTGTATTTAATGTGTTTTCTATCATAATCTAGTTTAAATATGTTTCATTTCTTTACATCAGATCAGTATAGCATTTTTCAGTCACATTGACTTTTTCCATCATGCCTCCCATTTTTCTTTCTAAAGATAGTTTCTTGTTGCTCTGTTATTGTTGTGTATGTGTGTTAGGAAAAACACTAACCACTTTTGTGATCATATTGTTACTCTCCTGAGTAGTGTAATGTGGGACTATGTATCATTGAGTATTAACATGGTTGAACAAAGGATTTTAGCTCTCATGTGAAGACTGTGGTTAGGTCAACAGGTTATTATTTTCTAAAGTAACAGCTGCCTCATAGTTTTTATTGAAAGGCATCTTACATTCAGTTTGGTTTTTGTACCTGAAACCTGGAAAGTTTAGTTACTCATGCTGCTGTGTTGTTTTCAAACTTTCTAGGATTCTTGCACGTTGTTTTAAATTAGTTTTCGAAGATTCTTTAAATAATTACCTTTTCAGCAGTCATAGATAGGAGCAAGGCCTTGGAGACCATCCAGTTGAATCTTTTTGTGGTAGGGACGGTAAAATGAAAAACTGATTGTCACTTTGCAAAGACACATAGCTGGTTGTTGACAAATTTGGAGTAAAAATGAAAAAAACAAACAAACAAACAAACAAAAAACAACCCAAATCCAGCACAGTGATTTCTTCTTATGCTGTACTACATCATTAAAGGGTATCATAGTTTCCCTGTGGCCAATGGAAAATCTCTGTTTAATGTTGAAGTCTGATTCACTGTTAATATTCGTTAGATCTCTTGGAAACCTAGACACGATCAAAGCAAAAGACACCTTGAAGAAGCATTTCCTACAAGACAGCGTGTATCTTAAATTTGGATTGGAATCTCTTGAAATCCCCTATTTATTGATGTCCCCAGAGACTTGCCAGATTTCTAGATTCACTGTTCTAAGGTTTGTCAGTCAGAGCAGTATTTATTCCTTTGATACTTCAGCTCTGAACTGGCCCTACACATTTTTTCTCTATATAACAATAACGTTGGATCTTCTTGGAGATTCCACTGTTCAGCATGAGATTTTGTTGATCTAAATACAAATTCTGAAAATTGGTTTGTGATTTGTGCTGTCATACATTTTTGCACTGGAGGACAGTCACTGGTATGTGCAATATAATTTCTGTTGATACTTAGTCCACAGTTTTTTGCAGGATAATGACAGATAATGCAAGGCTAGCGCACATGGTTCTTTTAATGCCTCCATTCTTGGCGGTAACAGATTGAGAGAGGCAACCTTTTACACAGCCTGTTTCATTCCGTTTTCAAAGGAGGCTATCATGCAATATGTCGTTGACTTTAATTCTACCTACTTACTGTCGTAAAGTAATCTTAATGGCATACAGAACCCAGGGCTTCTTAAATCTCCTTTGAATCTATGTGTCTCTCCATTTTCACTACCAACAACCTGTTTCAAACTGTCATAATCTGAACAGTTGCATCCGGTCTTGCTCTGTTCAGTACATTGTTTACTAAGCATTCAAGTCCATGTATAAAAATACAAATCTGGTGCATTTATTCTCTGTCCTAAAACCAGTCAGTAATACCATTTCTCCCTGATTCTTACTATGTCCAGAAGATAGCTGCATGATGGGTTTTCCTTCTCCCATCTTCCTCCTGTCCATCTCTCCTCTTCCCCTAGTTTTCTCAGCTTATACCCTCCTTGAAAGCACACAATTTGGCTTTGTCACCTTTGACATGCTTTGGCCTTTGTGTATGCTGTTTATGCTACCTGCAAAATATTATTTGCCAGTTTATTGGCAGTGCTTCAGCAAATTATCTCCTTTCCATTCATGAGTCTGAAAGATTCAATGTCACTTTCTTAAGCAAGCTTTTTCTCACTTCAGACACTAGGTTTGAGCTTTTTCTTATATATGTACCTTCTAATGCTATGCAGTTCAGTGTTGTAACAGTGCTCACAGATACATTTACTTAATTGTGGTTTATTATAAATTTTTATTGTAATTTTTCTTTATTTTTATACTAAGTATGGTCAAATATCCTTTATTCACCATTGCACCACAAGATGCTGGCATATTGTTTTGAGCATGTATTCTCAGTAATATTTCTTGAGCAGTTGTTGAACAAAGCTCAATTTCCTACTAGATTTGATGAACCTAGGGTTTATAAGTATATCCTGGGAGATTTGTCCTCAATCTGGTGTTTTGAATTGCAAGCGACCCCAAAAAGAATTTATTAGTAAGAGGATATTGGACCATATTTTCCTTTTATTTTATTATTAAAATATTTTGGTTCCTATTTTATATTTCACATAAGTATTGAGTTTATAAGAACCAGGTGGTGCTAGTGGCTACCAAGGCAGTAGACACACAGGTCTATCCTTCAGTTGGGAAGATTCCCTGGAGGGAAAAATGGCAACCCACTCCAGTATTCTTACTGGAAATATCCCATGGATAGAGGAAACCAGCAGACTACAGTCTCTGGTGTCACAATGAGTTGGACATGACTGAGCACAGCCTAGCACAGTATGCTGAGTTTATAAGTACTCAATTTATATAGAGTTAAATTTAGAGAGAATATATACTTACTGTGTTCTTTTTCTATTCTTCCATCATCTTTTCTTTCTTTCTTTCCTGTTTCCTTTTTTAAACTATTTCCTGATCAAATCAAAAGTTCTGGAGAATACTGATATACAGAGCTTGATTTTTTGTACTTAATATATGTTTACCTTTTATTTAATAAGCAGAGATATGCATATCTTTTAATTGCATTCTCCTTGGCCTGAATTTCAACCCTATTATTTAAAAACTGCTCCATTATAGTTTGTTAAAAATAACATTCATTTTACTTATCAAATGAAGGGTATGGACAAAACAATAAGAGTTTCATATTTAAGACAGTAAGTTTTATTTTTGTTTGTTTTTCTTTTAGATTTATTTATTTATTTATTTTTGGGGGTGGGGTGGGGAAGGAGGAGGCGGGTGGGCCACTTCTATTGGTCTTTCATTTATCTATTCTCATCCATCTTTGTTCTTTGGCCCATGTGGGCCTATCATCGCGGTGGCCTCTGTTGTCGCAGAGCACTGGCTCTGGGTGCATGCGCTCCAGAGCTCCGGTTTGGTAATTGGACACACCAATCCAGCCGCTCTGCAGCACGTGAGATCCTCCCAAGCCAGGAATCGAACCAGCGCCCCTTGCATTGCAAGGTGGTGTCCTTACCCACTGGACCACCAGGGAAACCCAAGACAGTAAGTTAATAGTGTTTGAATACCATGTGACTCTTATTTTTGCTCTGTTGCTTACCTAATCTGTGCTATATGTGCCAGTAACTGTAAGTGACTTCATATAGGGTGAATAGAAGACATTTCAAATGAAACATCAACCTCCCCATGTCACCTACATTATCAAGAGTAGGGTCAAATGAAATAGATCAAGAAATGAACTTACTGGCAAATGCCCAAATGGATTATTAGATGTAATGGTACAAATTTATCCAAATATCACATTTGCCTCTGATCTTTTAATTTGAAATCTTCAGCAAAGGGTGGGATTTTGGGCTGCTTTTGTATTCCTGTGGCTGTTTTATTTCTTTTTAATTTTTTAATGGATCCTATAGGCATTGTCTTAAGCTATAGTCATTGTTTCACTGTAGAGGTTATTTTACTCTCATTTTGTGATGATATTGTTTTAAATGACAACAGGAAATCCAATTAGAGTTTCAGGACTTCCTTAAATACAATTTAATCCAAAATCTCATGTGAAAATGGAGACAGAATAATTCATCTGAAGGAAAAAATAATAAATCTTGAATGACTCTCCCTTGAAAGAATAGATGGTCATTTAGTTAAAAAAGCAATTCTAAACTACCTGGTAGAATTTAATTTAATTATTCTTACCATGGTTTCTAAAAGAGCATTCATTGTTGCCTCCCTTAAGGTTAATGAAAATAATTACCAAATCTCTCTTTTATCTAGAAATTGAGTAAATAAACTGGATCATTAACTTCAAAACATTATCAGGGTCCCAAAGTTTCACATATTTAAATGAAGCAATAAAGGGGAAGAAAATATGTGATAAAATAGTTCTATTTAATGTCTACTTGTAGTCCATGGCAAAAACGAATGTCGCTTTGAAACTTTGTTTCTACAATAATATTGGTTAAACTATCAAAGAAACTGTGTAAATTACTCTTGAGAGTTCTTATGCAGTATAGGTTGCAATTTAAACCGTTTTCCATGTAACCTGAAGTGACTATCTTACTATAAAATAGAAGTTCTGTAAGGAATGTGCTAAATTTATACCCTAATAGAACAATATTCTGCCCAGATTATACACAGTTCAATAAAGTATTAGATAATGCTGATCCTTTCATGGAAATAAAACATTTTACATTGTAGATATTCATATTTTTATTAACAATGATCATTTTTTCCCTTTTTTCAAGTCACCTTACTGCAGAATCCCTCTTTCTAAAATATTTCTAAAGTTTCACTCATATAGAAACCTCTTCCTCTAGAAATATTTGCCTTTTTGTAAAAAGCCAATATTTCCTGGCATTTTCTCATGTATCATTGTGTAGGACCTTCCTTACCTGACAAGAATAAAACTAGACATCACCTATGTATCTTACCATTCATCGGAAAGACGTGGAGTAGTTAAGTTTTCTAGGCTTGCTATGAGAATTTGGCAAAGGCTAGATATGAAGTTGAAGGCTGTTATTGAGGTGATTTGCAACTCTGATTTCTCTTTTATATACCTGTATTATTTTGGATTATATAGATTTTCCCAGTATTGCCTAATGAATTATTTAAAAGTGTTCTTTAGTAGAAAAATGGGACATGTAGTAACTGAATATGCAACATATATGGGGAATAGACATAATCAATGCACAATGTTTATAGCAATTTAGGAAAATAAATAGAAAAGTCAGTATAAGTTATAAAGAAGAAATGCATAACATTCCAACACCTTGATAAAATTCCTCTAAAGTCAATCCGTTCAGTCCAGTTCAGTCGCTCAGTTGTGTCCAACCCTTTGCGACCCCATGGACTGCAGCACACCAGGCTTGCCTGTCCTTCACCATCTCCCAGAGCTTGCTCAAACTCATGTCCATTTAGTGATGCTATCCAACCATCTCGTCCTCTGTCGCCCCCCTTCTACTTTTCCCAATATCAAGGTCTTTTCCAGTGAGTTGTCTCTTCACATCAGGTGGCCAAAAATGTCAGTATATTTCCATCTCATTACTTCTGGTTTTAGATATATTTTAATTTTATTTGAACTGAGATAACGTCAGGAAAATGCTACTTTAAAAAATTGTCCCTTCTTCTAGCCATTGTACTAGATGCTTTAAGGACACAAAAATATGGGTGATTGCTAAATTATTGGTGAGAAATTCCATTTAATAAAGTATGACTATGATCTGAATTTTCTATAGATCATGGTTTATTCACTTTTACTGAATGCTGTATTCACTACATTGAAGTCATAGGGTAAAATTGAAAGAGCATGCACCCTAGAATTTAAATTCTAAGGTAGATGACCTGAGCTACTCTGGATCTTAATTTTTTCACGTGTTAAGTGGGCGTTAGACCTCAAGGTTTGTCACGATTGTCATAAAGTCAAAAAATATACATCCTGTACCCATGGTATCTAGAGAGTTCAGAATTCTAAGTTAAAGTTAATTTAGTTGCCTTTATGTGAGAATGATTAAAAGTAAAGAAAGAAACATTTCATAAGGAAAATGACATTTTTGACAACAAAGCTAAAGTCTATAGCTATACATAGGCACTATCAATAATTAAGAAATGCATAAATAAAGGTAAAGTTAGTGAAAATTTGGGAAATAAAGTGTTCAATCAGTAACTTATTGGGCAGGCAGAATTAAGACTGTGGACGTACAAAAATAATCATCTGAGAGCAAACTAAATATCATGTCTGTGTTTCTAAATGTCACTACAAATGGCAAATAGAGGGAGGGGAAAAGAAAAGTATTTATTTTGCTTTTAGCATAGCACCACATGCTTTTGAATGTTTATTATATGTGTGTTTTGTGGGTAAAATAGCATCTTCTTTTTAACTCGGAACATACGAATTTGTGTTCAAATAGTGCTTTTCAAATTGTTTTAAATTTCTTCCCAAATTCTAAATACTGATTCATTTAGCCAATAATAACATCAAAATGTGTTTAATAACTCAAAGATTTTTTTTTAAACCATTCAGCTAGTTTGACTAAATTCAGCTTAACAGGGCACATGTAGTTCCTTTTAACATCACAAAAATTATAATGTTTTTCTTTTCAAAAGATTAAGTTTTATGTATGACTGAACACTTTCAAATTTTAAGTCTCTTTGATACTATATAAGGATAGCTAGATCCTAGTGACAGAATTTGTTTATAAAGGGAATTGTGTGATCTTCAACTATATCCATGGTTTTCAGTTCAGTACCTACAGGAATGGTTCTCAAACTGTAGTTCCTGGGCCAGAAATGATAGAATCATATGGGAACTTGTCGAAGATGTAAATTTCTGTTCTCCTCTAGGTGCTTCTCATAGCTCCTAAAAATATATCTAGTTCAAATCTGACACTTTAATGTCATAAAGTAGTGTTGACAGCAGTGAAATATAACTTGTGAGGCAAAGCATCTTTTCAGAGAAGAGTCTTGTGTGATTGAACAACAAGCCCAGAGTTGAGGAATTATGCTAAGAATGATTGGCATCACTGGAAAATTGTTGGGTAACTTTAAGAACTCATTTAAAGGATAGAGAAGCAGGACCAAGGAGGGAGGCATTGAAAGAAGACGTGAGCATTTCTTTGGCCACAAATTGAGAAGGGAAATTTTTTTTTTTTTAAACCTTTATTTTACTTTTAACTTTTACAGAGTTTTATTGTTTACAGACATGCATGTTCCCAGATCAGTCACATGTATACCCCCCCCTTCCCACCCCTCCCAACCATCACACAGCACCCCTGAAGGATCCTCTTTTCTCACATAACAATGACTAGAGCTATTTTCTTCAGTTATGATAGTACAGGCCTTCATGCTACTTCCTTTTGTCTGTCACATTCAGTGTCATATTTCTTACAGAACAAGGAGGTCATGGATGTGCTGGCAAACCCAACCATGGCAACTGGCTTGAGACTCCACTTATCTGAAAAGAGTAATGGTTCTCAAATTTCAATGTACTTAATAATCCCCTGAATAATTATTTTAAATGCAGATTCCTGAGCCACTTCCTCAGAGATTGTGAGTTAAGAAGTCCAAGGACCACACTTAAAAACTGCGCTAGATGGTTTTGAGTAGGAAGATGGTTTTACTTAAATTCCCTATGCAAATCAGTATTATGCATTGTGGTAGAAACTAACTATTCAAAACATAAATAAGAAATATAAATGCTTAAATAAAAATATTCTCAAGAAGGGCTTCCCAGGTGGCATTAGTAGTAAAGAACCTGCCTGCCAATGCAAGAGACATAAGAGAGGTAGGTTCGATCCCTGGGCCAGGAAAATCCCCAGGAGGAGGAAATGGCAACTCACTGCAGTATTCTTGCCTAGAGAATCCCATCAACAGAGGAACCTGGTAGACTACAGCCCATGGGTTCGCAAAGAGTCGGACACGACTAAAGTGACTTAGCATGTAGACATTCTCAAGAAAACTCTTTATCCTACCTAGCTCTTTATTCCACATATGGGGAATTCCTTTTGTCCTTTTCTAGTTTCAATCACTTTATTGAATGAAACAGAACCAATACCTAAGGACTTTCTATATTGTTAAGAACAGTGAATAAATAGCTCTCCCTCCATGGTTTTCTAGTGTTCTGCTTTACAGAAAATTACTACCTTAGGTCCACTGACTATCCTATTTGAAATCTTTCTAGATGGATCTGTTTGATTTTTGATTAATTTTTGCATCCTCCCTATTATTGTTAATGGTGATTATAAGGCCATTCTTTCCTTATTATTGATAATGGTGATTATAAGACCGCTCTATTCTTATAAATTTGCTCAAGCAAAGTAGCTGAGGCTATTTCAATCATCATTTTCAAGCTATGAGAGTAAATTGATGGGTAAGAGATACAGCAGATTTGAAACTATGATGACATATTTACGTGTTGTTGAAATGGTTTCAGCATGACTGACAATAACCAGTAGTCACATGTCACCTAGAGCCAAAGGGGAAATATATATATCAAGAGGAAAAGTAAATATATGAAAGGTTTTATTTTAAAGTGCATGTGATTTTTAGATTAAATTGCCTTATTTATGAAGACAGAGAACTTATAGTAAATAGCAAATGAAAGCTTCTGAAGTAAAAAGTAATAACCATCTTTACATGCAAAGTTGGCAAACAGAAAATGACTTATATTAGTTTTTTACTGTCATTTAAAGCTCACAAAACTTCAGAAATAGATTTATAGCATGTGTGGCTTAATGATATAGATAGTATTTTACTCTGGTTAAGTACAGAAATAACTTCTCTATTGAAAATGCAGGTAGGAATTGATATAAATTGTGGTAGATTTATTTACTAAACTTAGATGAGGAAGTTCTGTACTAAGTATAAGGAGGCATGAAAAAAAAACAGGAACCTCAGCTTATGTACCAGGCAAAGATGTCATGTTCAAAATTAATGCAGGCTGTCATATTGTACTTAAACTGTTCTAGTATAATTAATTTTTAGAGAAAAATAATGATGATCCTTTTGTCATAGTGACAAGTCACTACTTATTTATGTTTTGAATTCGACTTTGTTTTTTCATTGCCTCATTGCAAAGCACAGTCTGTCATATAAAATATATATCCAAGTGTTGTGGAAAGTCTACCAAATGAGTTATGAGTGGGCTGAACTTAATCAGTTTATTTTCTTGAGCTTAGTAGCTACAAGTAAAAGCAAAATGCGATTCAATAATTGAAAATGCCACATATTGTCCCCTGGAGTTTCCCATGCAGTGGGAGAAATAGAAAAATGATAGTTGCTAGATTTTAGAAACTACATGTGAGCAGCTTCTTTTCATGATTCCTCTGTATATTCCATGTAGAAATGGAAACAGTATTTTTTTCATTGTTGACATAGTGTATTGTCTCACATAATGCCTTTTTTACTTTATCTTCATAGTTCTAAAACTTCCACTAGCATTAGAATTCCCTGGAAGGTTAGAGAAACCCAATTTGCTGGGCCCCAGACCTGAAATTT
This sequence comes from Tragulus kanchil, assembly GCA_022376925.1. NCBI lineage: Eukaryota > Metazoa > Chordata > Mammalia > Artiodactyla > Tragulidae > Tragulus > Tragulus kanchil. The sequence goes on along the minus strand of JAIOJX010000001.1, from coordinate 103,787,526 downwards.
GTGATTCTGAAGGTCTGGGGTAGCATCTGATAGTTTGCTTTTCTAATCAGTTCTTAGGTGATGTTGATATTGCTGGTTCAGGGACCACATTTTGGAAACCACTATCCTAGTCTTCCGTAAACAAATGTGAAATTCCCCCAAAAGGCAACTTCAAATGGATTCCTCAACTGTTATATTTATTATGAATTACTACTTGTAATTTTTAATGGAAAATCTTGAGCTTTTATGGGAGTTATTGGAAGAAGAGCTTGTTACACTTGATTATTTTTCCTTCTCTGGCAATTTAGGTAAATGATCCATGCTTACTTAAACCTGATGACCATGTCTGGGCTTGCAGAGGCACTAAAGTTCTTCCTTTTCTCTGTGTTGAATGGGCATTGTTTGCACATGCACACACTTTCTGCTGCATTGTGATTTTCCCCCTCTATCAAAGTCATCAATCTTTCAGCTAGTTGTGTGTCTTCAGATTTCTGTTATTGACAAACAGAAGGAAGCTGGACAATGATTCAAATGATGTTGATGAAGTCCAGAAAGCATTCCATTTCAGAGCTCCAAAATGATTCACCATTTTCTTCTTTGGGTTTGAATATAATGGTCTTGATAGTTCCTGACTCATCAGTCTTTTCAGCATCTTTAATTTCTTTACAATTAAATTGAAGGCTGGCACCAGAAAAACTGGGGCTCTTGTCAAGTAGAATGCATCTTCCCTTGCCTGGAAACAGAGATGACTGTACAGTCAACTGAGCTGAATTCTGCTTCAGTGGAGAAGAAGAAAAAGAGGAGAAGCAGTTCTACCAATTGGAGAACAATCCATGATGCATGACATGTGGCTGGTTATGTGACTAAGGAAGCCTTTCTCTTTTCTTTTGGAAAGAACAACGTTGTTTTGCCTTAAATCATTTGCTTTATTGACTCATTATGAAGATTTATGGAATGATCTGGTCATTTCAGTACACTCAGAATTAAAATAGGTACACTTAACAAATGATTTTTCCTTGCTACAGTTGCAGTATACTTTTCCCACACATTCTAATGCCATCTACAGTTAAATAAACCTTTTTTTCACTGTAAAAATTTCACCAAATGATGCTGTTATTTTACAGAGCAGAAGTGGTTAATTTTTATTTGAAATGTATTTAACTGTTCACACATATAAATGCATTTGTGCAAAGTGCAACGTTTAAAATACAAGAATTGCATCGTTTAACTGAATTAAAAAACATACTCTCCCCAAGAAGTCTTTGTTATATGTTTGCATGTTCAGGCATAGTTAGTGTAGTTATGCTATGATCCCTCAGAGATGTCCAAGTCCCCAGAACCTGGCCTGCATTACCTATGTGACCAAAGGGAGGGTGCAGATTAATTAATTTAAGGATTTGATATGTAAGAGGGCCTAATATAATCTCAAGGGTCCTTGTAAGGCATGTAAGGGAGTCTGAGATGGAGTCATAGAAGGAACTCTATGTGAGTAAGGTTTTAGTAATTATTGTTATTAATGAATGCATTCCAAATTGGAGTAGGATCTGCTGTGACTTTCCCCTTCTATTTTAGCAACCTCAAACCATGAATACAATTCTTTTATGAGCTTTCAGTATGGAGTCTTTCTTGGCTTCCCAGGTGCCTCAGTGGTAAAGAATCCACCTCCAATGCAGGAGATGCAGCAGGAGCCTTGGGTTCAAGTCCTGGGTCAGGAAGTTCCCCTGGAGAAGGAAATGGCGACCCATCCAGTATTCTCTCCTGGAGAGGAGCCTGGCGGACTACAGTCCACTGGGTCACAAAAGAGACAGACATGACTTAGAGACTGAAGAACAACAGCAGGTGTTTATTAAACTGAATGAAACACTGCTTAAAGATTCTCAAAGGAAGCCTTTCTCTTTAGGCTTCTACCAATTGGAGAACAATCCATGATGCATGACATGTGGCTGGTTATGTGACTAAGGAAGCCTTTCTCTTTTCTTTTGGAAAGAACAACGTTGTTTTGCCTTAAATCATTTGCTTTATTGACTCATTATGAAGATTTATGGAATGATCTGGTCATTTCAGTACACTCAGAATTAAAATAGGTACACTTAACAAATGATTTTTCCTTGCTACAGTTGCAGTATACTTTTCCCACACATTCTAATGCCATCTACAGTTAAATAAACCTTTTTTTTTTTCACTGTAAAAATTTCACCAAATGATGCTGTTATTTTACAGAGCAGAAGTGGTTAATTTTTATTTGAAATGTATTTAACTGTTCACACATATAAATGCATTTGTGCAAAGTGCAACGTTTAAAATACAAGAATTGCATCGTTTAACTGAATTAAAAAACATACTCTCCCTAAGAAGTCTTTGTTATATGTTTGCATGTTCAGGCATAGTTAGTGTAGTTATGCTATGATCCCTCAGAGATGTCCAAGTCCCCAGAACCTGGCCTGCATTACCTATGTGACCAAAGGGAGGGTGCAGATTAATTAATTTAAGGATTTGATATGTAAGAGGGCCTAATATAATCTCAAGGGTCCTTGTAAGGCATGTAAGGGAGTCTGAGATGGAGTCATAGAAGGAACTCTATGTGAGTAAGGTTTTAGTAATTATTGTTATTAATGAATGCATTCCAAATTGGAGTAGGATCTGCTGTGACTTTCCCCTTCTATTTTAGCAACCTCAAACCATGAATACAATTCTTTTATGAGCTTTCAGTATGGAGTCTTTCTTGGCTTCCCAGGTGCCTCAGTGGTAAAGAATCCACCTCCAATGCAGGAGATGCAGCAGGAGCCTTGGGTTCAAGTCCTGGGTCAGGAAGTTCCCCTGGAGAAGGAAATGGCGACCCATCCAGTATTCTCTCCTGGAGAGGAGCCTGGCGGACTACAGTCCACTGGGTCACAAAAGAGACAGACATGACTTAGAGACTGAAGAACAACAGCAGGTGTTTATTAAACTGAATGAAACACTGCTGTATACAGGAGTGATTCTCAAATTATATGTTGCCCCAGAATCACATGTCACATTTGCTAAAACTAGAGTTTCTGATTCATTTAGGTGCAGGTGGGGTGCACAAATTTGCATTTCTGACATATTCTCTTGTTGAAGCTGCTACAGATCTTGGATGCTTTGATACTTTTGAGATACTTTGAGAACTAATGGAGTGTGCATTCCACTCATGAACACTAGTGGTCCAGAATAGCATTTGATCTTTGAAGGTGATGAAAAAAAAGTCTGTTTTGGGCTTTGAACAAGTTAGCAATAAAACAATTCATATTCATTCTCTCTTGCTCTCTCTCTTTTTTTTCTTTTTTGTTGTTTGGTTTTTTTTTTTAATTTTGGCCTCTTCAATTGGTCCTTCATTCATCCATTTTCATCCATCTTAATTATTTGGCCTGTGTGGGCCTCCCATTGTGGTGGCCTCTCTCACTGCAGAGCACTGGCTCTGGGCACATGCACTCCAGAGTGCTGACTCGCAATTGAACACACCGGTCCAGCCACTCTGCAGCATGTGGGATCTTCCCATGCCAGGGATCAACTGGCGCCCCTTGCACTGCAAGGCAGACTCTTTACCCACTGGACCACCAGGGAAGCCCTCTTGCTCTCTCTTTCTCAAAACTGTTATCCTAAAAATCTCATTCAATAACACATAATGCACTGGGGGACTTCACGTAGAACAATGATTATCAGTACTATAAGAACCACTGTCTTTAAGAAAAGAAATACAATGGAGAACAAAGGGTAGTGTTTTATATGAAGACCCTCTGAAAATCTGCAGATACATCTAAGGTTTCTTTTTACATATTTTAATCCTTTTCCATCTCTTTGGGATAAGTAAGATTTAAGTATTATTTATCCTTCTTTTTCAAGAAGAAGAGATTAAGTTATTTTTGTTTTCTGAGGGAGCAGTGGGACCTCAATTAGGCTGTTTTTCCTTGTTTCTAAATCTTGCAGTGTATCAGTTGAGCTGCTTTACCTAATACGAACTTATTTCTTTTCTTATACTTGCTATATTGCTTAGAATTTAAATGTTACAGGGAAGCCTTAGATTCTTGTATCTTTATATGTGTATATGTACACATACATAGAAGTGCATCTGAGTACATATCAAATTGTGTGAAGCAAAATAAGGGAGGCTTAATTCATGGTATATGTATCCATGTTTTCATCATGTTTCCTTCTTTCGACAAATATTATTACTAAAACACAAACCAGAAAACTCCCAAACCTTCCCTATGGTAATTTCATTGTGCGAACTGCTTAAATTTTGTGGAGTGTGTTACATGGTGATTAAATACATGAGCTCTGCAAACAGATGTGCTTTCAGAACCTTACTTTGAACTGAAGGAGGTTAATTAAGATACTTTAGTCTCAATTTCTTCACCTCTAGTGAAAACTATTCTAGGCCCATCCAAGGGTTCTGATGAAGATTAAATGAAATGGTATTTGTAAGGCTCTTAGCACATTTTGTGTTCAAGACAATTATTCATTACTATCTCAGCTCTCTAATACTGTGTTCTCACGAATATTTGTAAAATAGCACCATTATGTCTTTATGGAAGCTCGAAGTGAATCTTGACTCTCAGAATATTTTGCTTCTGAACTTTAACCTTTTAATGCTTACATGTTAGGTAACATGTCTAGGTAATACTGTCACTGTTGAACACAGATATGGATGGTAAGCCCTTAACTTGATTTTAAAAGGTACTTTCTCTGCTTCCACTTTGAACACCTTGATCATTAGGTTGAAGTTCATTGATATGGACAGCTTTAGAAAGGATTAGGTAGAATCTTTCTTGAGTCATTCAATCAAGAAATCATCACAAAGTGCCTGTTCTATACCATATCATCTCTATGGGGTATTCAGTAGTGAAATAAGCAGAGAAGAAAATCCTGCTCCCGTGACACTAACATTCTAGTGGATTGACTGCTCTCAACTGTGCATCAAATAAATAACTGCAATTATATTTACATCACTAATAAGCCAATGTTGTCCCTTTTTCAGATTTTCAAGAAAATGTTCCTTTTTAAATAATAATACCCTGAAACTTTGGCAACTGAAGAAAAATGCATTCATTTTTACAGTTTAGCTGGGCTCTTCACCATTTTTAATAAGTTAGCTCTAGGTGGCTTTTGAAATCTAAACTCCCAAGCACGTTAAATGGCAGATTTTGAGTTTTTAATTAATGTTATGGGCATCAGTCATTTTCATTTCAGCATCCATCATCTTCCTTTAATAGGGCTCAGAGTTTCCTCCTGGAAGCCACCAGAGCCCTTGCTTCTGACTTACCTGCGTCAAGTATGCCTAGATCCTGACTTGAGCCGAAGCTGTTTGATACAGTCATTCTTCAAGCCTCGTTGATTAGTTTGGAGATGAATATGTGCCTTAGGTTGGCCAGTGCAGGTCAGTGGAGTTTACTCCCTGATATTGTTTGAGCGATAGGAAACGCAACTGAATTTGAAACTGAGGGGCTGTGAAACTAGAACTTCTGTGTTTTATATAATGTGGGAATGAAGTCACACAGGAAGGAAAGCAGAGCTTGGCCAAGCCCAGAGACAGAGACACTGAATCTGGCAGTTTGCTTTATGCCTCTTGATTTAAACCAGACCCACCCCTGGGCTTTTCCATTATGTAACATCCAAAGCAGAAAATTTTGTGCTAGTTGATTTGCAGACAGGTGTATAGCACTGGTGATTTCATTCCAGAAGTAGTAGAGCTAAGGTGATTTGATTTTCTGAAATGGTGTAAAAGCCTTTGTAAAATTGCAAAGAAAATGAAGCCAGAAGCTTTTTTTTTTTTGAATGTACATAGTTGAGTTGCAAGAAAACTCAAATTATATTAAACTTTGAAAAATAATTTGTATGTTTATATTATATGGAGTTAGGTTCATGTAACTAGAAACATTTTTCTCATTTTTGTAAGTGTCCATAGGAACATTCCCAGATCATGCAAGTTGTGGGACAATGCTATGTCATTTGGGAATGGCAAAGGGAATGGCAACCCTCTCCAGGATTCTTGCCTGGAGAATCCCATAGACAAGGACCTGTAGGAGTCTTGGGCAAAAGCCAATGTTGTCCCTTTTTCAGATTTTCAAGAAAATGTTCCTTTTTAAATAATAATACCCTGAAACTTTGGCAACTGAAGAAAAATGCATTCATTTTTACAGTTTAGCTGGGCTCTTCACCATTTTTAATAAGTTAGCTCTAGGTGGCTTTTGAAATCTAAACTCCCAAGCATGTTAAATGGCAGATTTTGAGTTTTTAATTAATGTTATGGGCATCAGTCATTTTCATTTCAGCATCCATCATCTTCCTTTAATAGGGCTCAGAGTTTCCTCCTGGAAGCCACCAGAGCCCTTGCTTCTGACTTACCTGCGTCAAGTATGCCTAGATCCTGACTTGAGCCGAAGCTGTTTGATACAGTCATTCTTCAAGCCTCGTTGATTAGTTTGGAGATGAATATGTGCCTTAGGTTGGCCAGTGCAGGTCAGTGGAGTTTACTCCCTGATATTGTTTGAGCGATAGGAAACGCAACTGAATTTGAAACTGAGGGGCTGTGAAACTAGAACTTCTGTGTTTTATATAATGTGGGAATGAAGTCACACAGGAAGGAAAGCAGAGCTTGGCCAAGCCCAGAGACAGAGACACTGAATCTGGCAGTTTGCTTTATGCCTCTTGATTTAAACCAGACCCACCCCTGGGCTTTTCCATTATGTAACATCCAAAGCAGAAAATTTTGTGCTAGTTGATTTGCAGACAGGTGTATAGCACTGGTGATTTCATTCCAGAAGTAGTAGAGCTAAGGTGATTTGATTTTCTGAAATGGTGTAAAAGCCTTTGTAAAATTGCAAAGAAAATGAAGCCAGAAGCTTTTTTTTTTTTGAATGTACATAGTTGAGTTGCAAGAAAACTCAAATTATATTAAACTTTGAAAAATAATTTGTATGTTTATATTATATGGAGTTAGGTTCATGTAACTAGAAACATTTTTCTCATTTTTGTAAGTGTCCATAGGAACATTCCCAGATCATGCAAGTTGTGGGACAATGCTATGTCATTTGGGAATGGCAAAGGGAATGGCAACCCTCTCCAGGATTCTTGCCTGGAGAATCCCATAGACAGAGGAGCCTGATGAGTGGCAGTCCATTGGGTCAGAAAGAGCTGGACATGATAGAACAACTAACACTTTCATTTTCACGTATTACAAAGATGCCCGTGTCCTGATACTCAGAACCTGTGAATATGTTACCATATATGACAAGAGAGACTGTGCAGGTGTGATTGAATTAAGGATCTTGCGATGAAGAAATTATCCTCAAATATCAGAATGGGCATGGTGTAGTCACAGTGGTTTTTATACCTCGGGAGGTTACGAGGGTAAAAGTCTCCAAGCTCTCAACTGTCTAGTTCTTCATGATCTTTCCAAACATCCCCCTTATTACACTTACATCCCTTCTCACACCTGTAGTCCAGTCTGTCAACCCTGGAACATAGGCATCTATTTTCTAGTTTCTATCACTTTTCTTAAGCTTTTGCTACTGTCTGGAATGCCTTCCTCCCTTCTCTTCAGCCTCATTCTCTTGAAAAAATCTTTTTTACCCCTCTTTTCCAGACTCCAATTGTTTTCAAGATTTTATCGCAGTCAAAATTTGTGATTCCTCTAGTTAGAACTGATCATGTTTCTTAGAATCCCATTTCAGCCTGTATAAGCTTCTTTTATAAAACAGACACCATCACCTCGGCTTGTTTGTACTTCTAGTTCATACTTCTAGACCATGAGTGGCTAAGCAGCTGGAATGGTATTTTAGTAGACTTTTTGTTTCATGCAGCTAATAAATTATTTCAGAGGGTAGGGCTTAATAAAGATCTGATGAATGTGGGGGCTTTTTTTTTTGAATGTACATAGTTTCTGAAATGGTGTAAAAGCCTTTGTAAAATTGCAAAGAAAATGAAGCAAGAAGTTTTTTTTTTTTTGAATGTACATAGTTGAGTTGCAAGAAAACTCAAATTATATTAAACTTTGAAAAATAATTTGTATGTTTATATTATATGGAGTTAGGTTCATGTAACTAGAAACATTTTTCTCATTTTTGTAAGTGTCCATAGGAACATTCCCAGATCATGCAAGTTGTGGGACAATGCTATGTCATTTGGGAATGGCAAAGGGAATGGCAACCCTCTCCAGGATTCTTGCCTGGAGAATCCCATAGACAGAGGAGCCTGATGAGTGGCAGTCCATTGGGTCAGAAAGAGCTGGACATGATAGAACAACTAACACTTTCATTTTCACGTATTACAAAGATGCCCGTGTCCTGATACTCAGAACCTGTGAATATGTTACCATATATGACAAGAGAGACTGTGCAGGTGTGATTGAATTAAGGATCTTGCGATGAAGAAATTATCCTCAAATATCAGAATGGGCATGGTGTAGTCACAGTGGTTTTTATACCTCGGGAGGTTACGAGGGTAAAAGTCTCCAAGCTCTCAACTGTCTAGTTCTTCATGATCTTTCCAAACATCCCCCTTATTACACTTACATCCCTTCTCACACCTGTAGTCCAGTCTGTCAACCCTGGAACATAGGCATCTATTTTCTAGTTTCTATCACTTTTCTTAAGCTTTTGCTACTGTCTGGAATGCCTTCCTCCCTTCTCTTCAGCCTCATTCTCTTGAAAAAATCTTTTTTACCCCTCTTTTCCAGACTCCAATTGTTTTCAAGATTTTATCGCAGTCAAAATTTGTGATTCCTCTAGTTAGAACTGATCATGTTTCTTAGAATCCCATTTCAGCCTGTATAAGCTTCTTTTATAAAACAGACACCATCACCTCGGCTTGTTTGTACTTCTAGTTCATACTTCTAGACCATGAGTGGCTAAGCAGCTGGAATGGTATTTTAGTAGACTTTTTGTTTCATGCAGCTAATAAATTATTTCAGAGGGTAGGGCTTAATAAAGATCTGATGAATTAATTAAATTAACCAGTGGTCATCTGAGCCCATATGATGACATTTGATTGAGAGCTGATATTTAAATTATCACTAGGTTAAGGTTTGTTTTCTGCAGAGCACCACCTAACATACTCTTGTAGAATTAAATGGAGCCATTTAAGTTATGTGGTCTTCATAGGGTCAGTGATCCTGTTTTATTTCCAAGTTTCTTGATGAGCACTATGTGAAAATGCAAATTAAATAATGTTCTCATGTCAAAATGAATTATATAGATGACTTTCTATTATTCCACTGAACTTAATTCAGAAGAAAATTTTTTTGTCTATAGAAGATATGGTGTTCCCAAAGCCATGATGATTTTTTTTTTCTATTGGTCTTTCATTTATTTATTTTCATTCATCTTTGTTCTTTGGTCTGTGTGGGCCTCCCATAGCAGTGGCCTCTTTCATTGCAGAGCGCCGGTTCTGGGCGCATGCGCTGCAGAGCTCTGGCTCGGTAGTTGGACACATCTGTCCAGCCACTCCCTGGCACATGGGATCTTCCCAGACCAGGGATCAAACCAGCGCCCCTTGCACTGCAAGGTGGTGTCCTTACCCACTGGACCACCAGGGAAGCCCCCATGATGATTTTTATTGTTCCATGAAGATCTCATAAAATATTCATGGGGTTAATTGTACACTGTTCAAAGTCTGTCATTTTTTACCACTTTTAATAATACTTTTAAAATGATCATGTGTAATCTGTGATTTAAAAAATTGTATTTTTAGGTGTAAAGGCTATAAGAAAAGCTTTTTGTCAAGTGAGTCACTGTGTAAAGCTTTGCTTTTGTCATTCATACAATTACAGACTATTTAATGGACTGGAAGTATTTCTTAGAGCTCTCTTCTCCAGTAGGCATGGTGGTACATTTCCAATGTGTCTGTGTTCTTCGATTTTGATTTCTGGCAAAGGAACTTTATGGCTTGGGCTTTTAATGTGACTTTATCCCTACCTTGGTGTATGACCTTGAGGGAAATTCTTTACTGGTGTTACGCTTCCCTTTCTTTAACTTTAAAATGGGAATAATGATATTGGTAATCTCAAAGGGCTATTGTGCATATCAAATGAAAATACAGGTGAAGCACTTAGCACAAGGCCTGACTCAAAGTAAATTCTCGATTAAGATTAGTGTAATTGTCATTATTAGCTCTGACTTCCTATTGCTTTGTTGTTTCTAATGCAATGCTCTTCACTTAGGCCACATTCTATGAATAATGCTGACTCCTTACTACTTTAAGTCATAAAACATAATTAAACTGTAAACCTTGTCGGGATGATTTATAATGTAACAGAGGGAGATATTGCATACCTACTACTAATTATAAGGAAGAATATGGTTAATTGCTTGAAAAGGTAAAATGGGTGTGTAAAGAAAGGAGAAATGACTTTCATTAGCTGGGCTCAGATAGCAAGGTGGTGGTGGCAGGGGAAGGCTCTATGGAAATATTTAAGAATGGGTCTAATTGTGACTACAGCGATAAAGAGGTATTCCAGGCAAGGAGTAGGGAATGACTAAGATGGAGAGTGGGCAAACTTAAATAAATAGGTCTAGTTTTAGTCCAAATGGTCACGTTCCTGTTAGTTTTAGCATTTTTGCCACCTGTGTCTCTTAACAAACTCACTGTTAATAGACTTTTTCTTAGCACATGGCTGTAAACTTTTAAAATTTATTTTCAAGCTGCCATGTGAAAATGTTTGTTTTTATTCACAAAAATTTATGACACATACAAAATATAATGATGTGATAAAAATGGATGATTAGCACATCCATTGTTTAAAAAACTAGGTACACGCAGCTGAGTTGAAAGCACATAACAAAAATACTGGAATGAAGAATGATGTAATTGGCTTCATACAGTTTCTTTGTGACCATGTTCGACAGAATGCCAGGCCAGTATGATTGGTTTTACAGATAAGAAATATTATGATGCCAGAAAACAGTCTGACTCCATGAGTATGATCCTTTAGTCTACTCTGTGACAAAGGCTAGGAACTCCACAGTAGTGAAACTATTAAGGAGTCATCTTAAGTTGGGAAACTCGGAATCAAAAAAAAGACACCTTCTTGTAAAAGTGGCCCGAACCAAAAAGGGAAAAGGAGAGACTATAAGGAAGAGATAAATACCATTGTGTTTATTTGGGCAACACAGTGGTATTTATCATTCCCTTCCCTGTCTGCATTGTTGTGGCATTATGTTGCCATGGTAACCTGAAAAAGAAAATACCTCTTCAAACTGACATATTCTAATAAGGTTTAATATTATATCTTTAATATATGTTTGCATTATGAGTAATAAGTCTAACAATGATAATAGTTATTGACGGATGGCTGAGTATATGACAGATACTGTATCACATATTTTGGATACATGATGTACACTGCTGTGTAGATTTTCTTTTTAAATATCTGTTTCATAGGCAAAGAAATCAAGACAGCAGATAAATGAGAGAATCAGAATTTGAGGCTTATTCTGGATGACCACAAAACATTTAGCCAGTCCACTGTTCTACACTGTGGAACCTAGCATGGTGCTAGGCAAACACTGATGAAAACATTACTGATCTTTGCAACCTTCTCCAAAGAATTGTGCCAGAGTCTGAGCAGATGGAGCTTTGACTGAATTTGCAGGATAATATGATGACTTTCCATTAGCTTTATGGTTACTGGAAGAAGACATGGATTCAGGAGTCAGGGACTAAAGGCCTTTTTACTCAGAGCAATAGCAGTTCTCCAAACCCAAGTTCCCTCCATATGGCATGAAGTGGGCCAGGTGCACCTGTTTGCACAGGGAGTTCCATTATCGGAGGGGAACCCTATATTAAGGAAAACCAAACATTTCACACTGAACAGTAAGCATGCCTGGGGACTATTTTGATCTTTTAAGGGTATTGACTGTACCGATATCTTTAAACAGATAGTCTAAGAAAAGTACCTCTGCTCATAAAATTTACAGAATGATGTAATTGGCTTCATACAGTTTCTTTGTGACCATGTTCGACAGAATGCCAGGCCAGTATGATTGGTTTTACAGATAAGAAATATTATGATGCCAGAAAACAGTCTGACTCCATGAGTATGATCCTTTAGTCTACTCTGTGACAAAGGCTAGGAACTCCACAGTAGTGAAACTATTAAGGAGTCATCTTAAGTTGGGAAACTCGGAATCAAAAAAAAGACACCTTCTTGTAAAAGTGGCCCGAACCAAAAAGGGAAAAGGAGAGACTATAAGGAAGAGATAAATACCATTGTGTTTATTTGGGCAACACAGTGGTATTTATCATTCCCTTCCCTGTCTGCATTGTTGTGGCATTATGTTGCCATGGTAACCTGAAAAAGAAAATACCTCTTCAAACTGACATATTCTAATAAGGTTTAATATTATATCTTTAATATATGTTTGCATTATGAGTAATAAGTCTAACAATGATAATAGTTATTGACGGATGGCTGAGTATATGACAGATACTGTATCACATATTTTGGATACATGATGTACACTGCTGTGTAGATTTTTTTTTTAAATATCTGTTTCATAGGCAAAGAAATCAAGACAGCAGATAAATGAGAGAATCAGAATTTGAGGCTTATTCTGGATGACCACAAAACATTTAGCCAGTCCACTGTTCTACACTGTGGAACCTAGCATGGTGCTAGGCAAACACTGATGAAAACATTACTGATCTTTGCAACCTTCTCCAAAGAATTGTGCCAGAGTCTGAGCAGATGGAGCTTTGACTGAATTTGCAGGATAATATGATGACTTTCCATTAGCTTTATGGTTACTGGAAGAAGACATGGATTCAGGAGTCAGGGACTAAAGGCCTTTTTACTCAGAGCAATAGCAGTTCTCCAAACCCAAGTTCCCTCCATATGGCATGAAGTGGGCCAGGTGCACCTGTTTGCACAGGGAGTTCCATTATCGGAGGGGAACCCTATATTAAGGAAAACCAAACATTTCACACTGAACAGTAAGCATGCCTGCCCATTGCTTTAAAGGGAGACACTATTTTGATCTTTTAAGGGTATTGACTGTACCGATATCTTTAAACAGATAGTCTAAGAAAAAGTACCTCTGCTCATAAAATTTACAGAAATGTCAGAGACCTGTGGAGAAGGTATAAGTGCATTCTTAGGATCATGGTCATCTCTTCCCCTCATTTTCTGTCCTCATACTTTTTTGCATGTCTTTTTTTTGTTTTTAATGTACTTATTTATTTGGCTGTGCCAGGTCTTAGTTACAGCATGCAGGATCTAGTTCTCTGACCAGGAACTGAACTGGGGCCTCCTGCACTGAGAGCTGAATCTTAGCCACTGGACCACCAGGGAAGTCCCAGACCTCATACTTTTCACTGACTTGCTTCCTTACAGGACACTAGCTGCAGTACAGCACCCTGACATTGGCCAGTCTGAAACTGGAAGGAAAGCCTGCATGTAGTGAGCCAAAGGACTGCCACGGCTATTTCTGATATGGTGGTCTAACCTGCCCTCTTGAGCCCTGCTCTCTGGTGTAGTGTTTAAGCAGTTTGTAAGTTCCCATACACATTCCTCTCTTTGTAAACAGAAAGTCATTGCGGAGGAAAGGGCCCTCCAGCTTCCATGGAGACTAGAGCACCTTTTCCGGGAGCTTGCTCTGCTTACAGCCTAGGTGCATGTGATTGGAATCATTTTCCTTGCATAGAATTCCCTCTGTTTCCTAACAATAAACTTCCGTTTCTTTAAGCAGTCTCTTTAAAGTGTCCTCCTTTGTGATTCTGAGGAATGTGACTGGCAGGATAGCACTATATTTATCTTCCTAATTTTGAAAAGCATTTAATTACTAATAATTACTGTCAATGTGTTTTTTTTTCTCCTAGTGTACATTAAAAACTCTGAATCCCATTTTCTGTAATAATTTAAATCAATCTGGAGGGACAGAGAGTAGTTAATTATCTATAATTTCTCAAAATAGTAATGCTGAAATTATTGAATTGAAGCAGAAATCTAGTGGAGAATAGAGCTGAAATGAATAGGATTGTGTGTGAAAGAGGGTACAGCAAAATTTAAATTTTCTTAAAAGTTGAAAAAGATGTTTAGTACTATAATTGAGTTTAAAAATACACTCGTTGAATCAGTATTTAGTGTCATGTTTCCTAAAGCACATTTTTTCCCCCTGAAACTTAAAGAATATCGCTTGTGAAGTTTTATTACTGTAGTGGGTTTAATGTACAACTGTGAGTCACAAGAAGGGAGCAATTGGGAAATTGTGGGTTGTTTTCTTTATTTTCCATTTTAGTTCCTTTCAGGACTGGTTGAGTTTAGATAGTCTGTGTATTTTACTTGTCAAAAAAGTCCACTTTCTTCTGAATTTCTTTACAAAACTTCTTTGACATGAAGACAAAGCAAAATAGACCATGTGTATATACATTTTCCTATGTGCCATCATTTAAAGGGCATGGCTTTTGGACTCAACCATACTTAAGCTTGATAAGCTCTACCTGTATTGACTATCTGATATGTTTTTGTGTTTGCATTTACTGAATACAGTTAGATATATTTGGCTTTTTGGCTTATTTAACTTTTACTTAATACTTAATACCTAATACTTAATATTTTAGCTTAATATTTGATACTTTAACTATTAAGGTAATGATTTTATATTGAGTTGACCAAAAGGTTCATTCGGGTTTTTCTGTAACATCTTACAACTTTTTGACCAACTCAGTTGTTCTAAGGATTAAATGAATAAGCACTTATAGAATATAACGCAATTATAAATCAACCTTCAGTTCAGTTCGGTCGCTCAATCATGTTGGAGTCTTTGTGATCCCATGGACTGCAGTATCCCAAGCTTCTCTGTTCTTCACCATATCAACCTTACATCTTACTTTTAAGTATATGATGCTATTGTTCCTCAGTTTCTCCATGAAATGTAGTATAGATCGCCTTCAGAAGGTAAAAAAAACCCTCCTCTCAGTAATTGATGTGCCCAGTAATAATCTAAAACTCTACATGTATTTTAAAGTACTAGCTTCCTTCTCCATATCTCCTCCATCTCCTAGTGTGTCCCAGTGGCAAGCTGGAAGGTGTGGTCTATTTTTTTCTTTCTTTCTCTGCCATACATTTTTTAAAAATTATTAGAGTAAAGCTGATTTACAGTGTTGTATTAGTTTCAGGTATACAGCAAAATGATTCAGTTATATATATGTGTGTGTGTGTGTGTGTGTGTGTATATATATATATATATATATATACACACACTCTTTTTTTAGGTTACTTTCCAATACCTGCCATTATAGAGCATTGACTAGAGTTCCCTGTGCTATTCAGTAGATTTCTTTAGTTATTGTCTTGAACTTTTATGTATTTTTCAGTATCTTGCTAAATTGGTTTCCTCCTGTTTAGAGTGCAGGGAGTGAAAAGATGTGAGGGAAATGGTAGGTGTTTAGTTCTCTGGTGTGGTGGTCATGGTCTCCACATGCCTTCAGAGAGAGCATTTACCTGCCCCTTAGTGAAACCTTTCTCCTGTTGTTTCCATCACTGGCCACAATAGTTCCATTTTAGCTTATTCCAGTCTGCTCCCCAGCCTCATGGCATTCAGTAGGTCTTCTCCAGTCATCCTGCTGAGGTCTGTAGCCTTCTCGGATATTTCTCTTGGTCAAGACCTAAGATAAACCTATCCTCCCCCCGCCCCCCAGCCCACCTCTTTTCATTCATGTTCCAGTAAAGCTTGGGATCAGTGTGATGCAGTAGTCAGCTCTCTTTAACTTGGCTACGTGTCGCCCTAGCTGGCCAGTCCATTAAACTGTCAGTAAGTCAGTAGTATATTCCTTTATGTTTTCCCCCACAAATTGTAGAGTGAAGGCTTTCTCTTGATTCAGGGCAAAGATGAACATGTTTCCAGCCCCTCCACAGGGGGCAGGACTCCAAGCCATACAGGGAGTTGGTTCCAAAATCTCTTTCTTCAACTTTTTATACCTTCACTCCCTCCCATGAGTGAGTAGTTAAGAGATGTAACAGATGGAATCTTCAACTGAAACTTAGAATTTAAATCCTATTATATAATTTTTTAGGATTTATATATTATCTCTTAAAAACACACACTTTCTGAAACAAGACACTTGGGTTTCATAACATGCATTTGGTGGACCAAAATTCCTTTCCTGTGAACTCATTTACTAGATGGAGTGATTTTCTAATGGATAAGCATTTACCTAGACTTTGAATTCTTATTTACAAGTAACTAGTTGCTGTCATTTCCTTTGTAATGTGGTATAAAGAACTATAAAATAGAAAACAAAAGAAATTTCAGTTGATCCTTGAATGTATAAGTGTGAAATAATAATTTTTATCATAAGGAGAAGTGATTGGGAAAAATGCAGAAAACAAAGAATAACATTGTAGAGTTCCTGTGCTATTCAGTAGATTTCTTTAGTTATTGTCTTGAACTTTTATGTATTTTTCAGTATCTTGCTAAATTGGTTTCCTCCTGTTTAGAGTGCAGGGAGTGAAAAGATGTGAGGGAAATGGTAGGTGTTTAGTTCTCTGGTGTGGTGGTCATGGTCTCCACATGCCTTCAGAGAGCATTTACCTGCCCCTTAGTGAAACCTTTCTCCTGTTGTTTCCATCACTGGCCACAATAGTTCCATTTTAGCTTATTCCAGTCTGCTCCCCAGCCTCATGGCATTCAGTAGGTCTTCTCCAGTCATCCTGCTGAGGTCTGTAGCCTTCTCGGATATTTCTCTTGGTCAAGACCTAAGATAAACCTATCCTCCCCCCGCCCCCCAGCCCACCTCTTTTCATTCATGTTCCAGTAAAGCTTGGGATCAGTGTGATGCAGTAGTCAGCTCTCTTTAACTTGGCTACGTGTCGCCCTAGCTGGCCAGTCCATTAAACTGTCAGTAAGTCAGTAGTATATTCCTTTATGTTTTCCCCCACAAATTGTAGAGTGAAGGCTTTCTCTTGATTCAGGGCAAAGGTGAACATGTTTCCAGCCCCTCCACAGGGGGCAGGACTCCAAGCCATACAGGGAGTTGGTTCCAAAATCTCTTTCTTCAACTTTTTATACCTTCACTCCCTCCCATGAGTGAGTAGTTAAGAGATGTAACAGATGGAATCTTCAACTGAAACTTAGAATTTAAATCCTATTATATAATTTTTTAGGATTTATATATTATCTCTTAAAAACACACACTTTCTGAAACAAGACACTTGGGTTTCATAACATGCATTTGGTGGACCAAAATTCCTTTCCTGTGAACTCATTTACTAGATGGAGTGATTTTCTAATGGATAAGCATTTACCTAGACTTTGAATTCTTATTTACAAGTAACTAGTTGCTGTCATTTCCTTTGTAATGTGGTATAAAGAACTATAAAATAGAAAACAAAAGAAATTTCAGTTGATCCTTGAATGTATAAGTGTGAAATAATAATTTTTATCATAAGGAGAAGTGATTGGGAAATAAATTGCGATTGGTAATAAAGTTAGCTAGACAAATATGTGAAATACCTAGAATATTGACAGCTATATCTATTTAAATGTAAAATACTTGGCTTCAAATAGCATCCACATGCTAGTCAAAAATGATGATGATTATATTTGGTTGCATGGTTTATATTTATATGATAGAGTTTATAAAAGGTAGCAAGCTTATAGGCTTTTATCCTATACAGCAGAGCTATGAGGAAGTTTGAATGATTGGAAAATAATGTTTTTGTTTAGTTTGTTTCTAGCCCACTTTTCTATAATAATCCTTGCCACATGAATGCCATTGATAATTATATCTCCCATTTCAAACTTCTATTATTTTTCCCCAATTGTCAACAGTGTTCATATTGACAGGTAGAAACTTAGAGGTAAATTCAACTGCTAAGATGCATTAGTATTTCCTGCTAATTATTTAAATTGCTAGTGATTAAACTGAGTATTGTTTTATTTAACACAAATTCTCAGAACTCCCACACTGCCATCTTCTAAAATAAAACTTTCTATTCTTTAATTTACAAAGTTATATTCCTGAGTAGAAAGTGTGACAGGAAAATAGAACATTAAATAATTGTTTTGTTTAAGATTTTAGGACAATAAGACAAACAGCCTTTTAGGAAAAAAAAAAAGGAAACATACATGTATCAGGAATCCAGGAAAACTTGTTCCTTATGGAAAGGTAGGCCAATAAAAAATATGGGATTCCTTTATAAAATACAGTGTATTAAAAGATAAGGGATTTAGTTGATGATGATGGAATAGAACAGCCTACGTCTTAATTGTGGTGTAGTCTAATGAACCTATACATATAATAAACTTGGTAGAATTATACATACACAGAAACATACACACAAAAATGAATACATGTAAAAATTGGCAAGACTTGAGTAAAGTCTGTAGATTATCCTAACATCAATTTTTCCAGTTTTGATATATTAGAATTATATCAGATGTTGCCGCTGGGGAAACTGGGTGAAGGGTACAAGGTACCTTTCCATATTATATTGGCAAGTTCTTGTGGATCTGTAATTACTTAAAAATAAAAATAAAAAGTTAAAAAGAATAACCTCTTGAATAGTTTACAGTTTCCAGAACTTAAGAAAAGTCACAGTTTATTTCCCTTAATAGATCTCAGTGAGAGTTGCTTAAAATTAAATAATGACCTGAGATATTAGTTACAACATTAATGTCAAATATACTAAAATTGACCAACGGAGCATTTTTTAAAAATCACTGAACTGAATTATTGTGTGTCAAATTATGAAAGAAAAATAGTGCCATTACAAATTAGAAAAAGTTTACGATGATGATTTTAAAAATAAGTGCTTTATTTCTTCATGAAATATTTCATTTATATTTGTGTCATTTCTCAGAAAGATCAGCATCTCTCTTTTTATAGACTCCAAATTTTTAAAAATTCTTTAACACAAAAGAACTTCTGCAACTGATTAAAAGATCATCCTTGTATTTATGAGCTATCTAAAGCAAATAAGTGCTCCAGATCCAAATTTATTCATTCATTTACAAATATCTAATATATATGTAACATGTTCCAGGCACTATTGTAGATGCTGATGGTATAGCATTTAGCAGGGAAAAATGTGTTCTTAGAAGCTTTCTTTCTGGGGCTTCCCCTGGTGGTCCAGTGGGTAAGGATACCGCCTTGCAGTGCAAGGGGCGCCAGTTCGATCCCTGGCCTGGGAAGATCCCATGTGCCACAGAGCGGCTGGACTGATGTGTCCAATTACCGAGCCCGAGCTCTGGGGCGCATGCGCCCAGAGCCGGCACTCTGCGACGACAGAGGCCACGGCGATGGGAGGCCCAGAGGAGCCAAAGGACAAAGACGGATGAAAATAGAGAAATGAAAGACCAATAGAAGTGGCCCACCCGTCCCCCTCCCTCCCCACCTCACCCCCCCCAAAAAAGATAAATGAATAAAATAAATGTTTAAAAAAAAAAAAAAAGAAACTTTCTGTTCTGGGAAGATGGGAAAATAAATATGTTTCAAACAAAAATATTTAAAACAAGGATGTTTTATCCATAAAATTTACTTGAAAGGCATTAGTATGTAATAAATATGGGTGAGGAATTATTAAGATATAAAATTATAGTAATGATATTTAATAGTAGTTCTTCAACGTGAGTTTTACTTCACTGAGCTATTTAATTTACTTTCATTTTGTTAAATAAAATTTTTAAAAACCCACATTAGGAGAAGTCTGAAGGTTACCTGAAAGTTCTTACATTCTACTTAGAAATGTAGATGTCATCCTCAAAGCAAATGTCTTATTGAAACCAAGGCTTGGTTTAGAATAAAAAAAAGAATTAGAAAGTGTTTCCAGTTTTTTATGTGTCTGATTTCTCTGGGAATTTATCTCAGGTTTTCTAGGAAAAATAGGAATTAGTATGTGTGACTTCATGCTGCCCAACTCCAAAGCCCGTTGTCAGCCCACATTATCATGAAAGTCAAGTCTGGTTGCATCACTACCAGTGGTACCAATGGTCCACCAAAGCCTATGCTCTCCACCATCCCTTTGCCTCCTCCATTGTCAGCAACTATTCTTAGAAAAATGATGATCTTTCGAATATTTCCTGTGTCACCTGGCATGTCAGTGACTTTCTCATTTTTTTACAATGGCAATTTGTGCCATCAATAAATTTATGATATTACTGACTGTTGACTTTGTGCTTTAACAATTTTAGAGAGATATTCCAGTGGAAATTCCTCAGTATGGATAGATGATTTTTCAAAACTAATCAAAAAAAAAGAAACTGCTTCTCATGACACCATGCAAATCCTTTGGAATTTAGATGCAGGCCTAGGGCAAATAAGACAGGCTCTCAAAGGTCATGTGCCCAGTGAATATTCACTTTGCTGTAGAACAGTAAAAGTAAATTTTTGACTTTTATAAACATGTATTTCTATGCACTGTCATTACTCTGGAGATGGTATGAAGGGAGAGTAGGGGAAAATGAAATTGGAGACAGACTGACAAGAAGTCCTCAAATATTGCAGGTCAGAAATGGAGAAGGTGAACTACATTCAACAAAGCAGTTGGAGGCAGCTACGTTCAACATTTCTTAGTAACAAATGAGAAAGAGAGGAGTTTAGAATAATATGTTTTATCCATAAAATTTACTTTAAAAGCATTATTATGTAATAAATATGGGTGAGGAATTATTAAGATATAAAATTATAGTAATGATATTTAATAGTAGTTCTTCAACGTGAGTTTTACTTCACTGAGCTATTTAATTTACTTTCATTTTGTTAAATAAAATTTTTAAAAACCCACATTAGGAGAAGTCTGAAGGTTACCTGAAAGTTCTTACATTCTACTTAGAAATGTAGATGTCATCCTCAAAGCAAATGTCTTATTGAAACCAAGGCTTGGTTTAGAATAAAAAAAAGAATTAGAAAGTGTTTCCAGTTTTTTATGTGTCTGATTTCTCTGGGAATTTATCTCAGGTTTTCTAGGAAAAATAGGAATTAGTATGTGTGACTTCATGCTGCCCAACTCCAAAGCCCGTTGTCAGCCCACATTATCATGAAAGTCAAGTCTGGTTGCATCACTACCAGTGGTACCAATGGTCCACCAAAGCCTATGCTCTCCACCATCCCTTTGCCTCCTCCATTGTCAGCAACTATTCTTAGAAAAATGATGATCTTTCGAATATTTCCTGTGTCACCTGGCATGTCAGTGACTTTCTCATTTTTTTACAATGGCAATTTGTGCCATCAATAAATTTATGATATTACTGACTGTTGACTTTGTGCTTTAACAATTTTAGAGAGATATTCCAGTGGAAATTCCTCAGTATGGATAGATGATTTTTCAAAACTAATCAAAAAAAAAGAAACTGCTTCTCATGACACCATGCAAATCCTTTGGAATTTAGATGCAGGCCTAGGGCAAATAAGACAGGCTCTCAAAGGTCATGTGCCCAGTGAATATTCACTTTGCTGTAGAACAGTAAAAGTAAATTTTTGACTTTTATAAACATGTATTTCTATGCACTGTCATTACTCTGGAGATGGTATGAAGGGAGAGTAGGGGAAAATGAAATTGGAGACAGACTGACAAGAAGTCCTCAAATATTGCAGGTCAGAAATGGAGAAGGTGAACTACATTCAACAAAGCAGTTGGAGGCAGCTACGTTCAACATTCTTAGTAACAAGTTGAATGTAACAAATGAGAAAGAGAGGAGTTTAGAATAATATGTAGGTTATTAGAATGGTTTACTAGTTGGCTTATATGCCATTGATTAATGAAAGTAGGAGAATTATCATAATAATGGGGAATAAAAGAGCAGGAACAAATAACATATTCACTTTGGGATATACTGAGTTTAAGGTGCCTCAATTACATGCTAGTAGAGAAATTCAGGAGGAAGTCAAGGTAAGGATTTGGAGTTTAGGGGTTAAATCTCAACTGCAGTGATAGATTCTAGAATAATCAAGAATATTAGGGACTACCCTGGTGGTCTGGAGCATGGGTTTGATCCCTGATCAGTCGGTTAACTAAGATCCCACATGCCTGTGGCACACTTTCCCCGCTTCCCAAAAAGATGATGTTTTTATTGGTTGAAACTTGAACGTACAAAAGATGTGCTTAGGCATTTCAGTCCTGTCTGACTGTTTGCAACCCTATGGACTGTAGCCCACTGGGTTCTTCTGCCCACAGGAATCTCCAGGCAAGAATACTGGAGTAGGTTGTCATTCCCTCCTCCAGGGATCTTCCCAACCCAGGATTTCACCCTGTGTCTCTCGTCTTCTGCACTGGCAGGTGGATTCTTCATCACTAGCATCACCTGGGAAGCCCATACAGCACATGTAATATGATTAAAAAATTAAAAAAAAGATTGAGGATAGAAGCCTAGGGTCAGTAAATCCTGGGGCATCTGTAAAATATAAGAGGGCTCCAAGTAAGTGAAGCCAGAGATAGAAAAGGAGTAATGCCAAAATAGTATAGAACAAAGTAAAAAATAAAGTGCCCCTGTGAAATCCATAAGGCAAAGAATTTCACAAGCTACTGAATGGACAATGATAGGAGATGATTTGATAGCCCTTGAGGTTCCACTGCTTGTTCCTCATGAAATGTTAATAATGCAAGCCAATTGAGCTACAAAAGTAACTAAACAAAAATGGATATTCAACACAATTTCTTCTGTATTATGCAGCTTAGATCAGTAAAATTTGTAATGAAATAATATTTTGAGTGTTAATATATTTTTCATGGTAAAGGATTTACTTATTTTAGAACTAAGACCTCACAGATCCTGCATTTGTGTGGTTTATTGTATCAAAGAGTATAAAGAAGGTATTTTAAAAGTTAAAAAAAGATTTCTTATCAGTATTCATTAGAGGTTAAATTATTATGTCAAGAAAACTTTGCTATGTACAGTAAACTGAAGTACATCATAGGAATGTTTTGATTTTAGCATCTCCAGAAGTAAATAAAAAGACAGTCTATTTCTCTGAGAATAAAAATAGTCTAGATGAAATCTCAACTGCAGTGATAGATTCTAGAATAATCAAGAATATTAGGGACTACCCTGGTGGTCTGGAGCATGGGTTTGATCCCTGATCAGTCGGTTAACTAAGATCCCACATGCCTGTGGCACACTTTCCCCGCTTCCCAAAAAGATGATGTTTTTATTGGTTGAAACTTGAACGTACAAAAGATGTGCTTAGGCATTTCAGTCCTGTCTGACTGTTTGCAACCCTATGGACTGTAGCCCACTGGGTTCTTCTGCCCACAGGAATCTCCAGGCAAGAATACTGGAGTAGGTTGTCATTCCCTCCTCCAGGGATCTTCCCAACCCAGGATTTCACCCTGTGTCTCTCGTCTTCTGCACTGGCAGGTGGATTCTTCATCACTAGCATCACCTGGGAAGCCCATACAGCACATGTAATATGATTAAAAAATTAAAAAAAAGATTGAGGATAGAAGCCTAGGGTCAGTAAATCCTGGGGCATCTGTAAAATATAAGAGGGCTCCAAGTAAGTGAAGCCAGAGATAGAAAAGGAGTAATGCCAAAATAGTATAGAACAAAGTAAAAAATAAAGTGCCCCTGTGAAATCCATAAGGCAAAGAATTTCACAAGCTACTGAATGGACAATGATAGGAGATGATTTGATAGCCCTTGAGGTTCCACTGCTTGTTCCTCATGAAATGTTAATAATGCAAGCCAATTGAGCTACAAAAGTAACTAAACAAAAATGGATATTCAACACAATTTCTTCTGTATTATGCAGCTTAGATCAGTAAAATTTGTAATGAAATAATATTTTGAGTGTTAATATATTTTTCATGGTAAAGGATTTACTTATTTTAGAACTAAGACCTCACAGATCCTGCATTTGTGTGGTTTATTGTATCAAAGAGTATAAAGAAGGTATTTTAAAAGTTAAAAAAAGATTTCTTATCAGTATTCATTAGAGGTTAAATTATTATGTCAAGAAAACTTTGCTATGTACAGTAAACTGAAGTACATCATAGGAATGTTTTTATTTTAGCATCTCCAGAAGTAAATAATGATATCCAAAACATGACAGTCTATTTCTCTGAGAATAAAAATAGTCTAGATGAAATGCTAGCATTTGAAATACACAGTCATGATCATTCTTCCACTCTTTTCTTTTGACTCTTGTGGTACACGATTTTGGTGTGTGATTTGGATAGAGATAGAAGGCTTCTTTATTAAATTTATGGATTGTGCAAACCAAAGGGACAGAATGAAGATTTATAAAATGCCCTCAGACTAAAAGGAAGTGCTGGTGTAACAAGCTGAAAATTAATAAGGATATACAGAGTTCTCAACTTGGGCCACAGTAATGAGCTGCACAAGTAAAGAAAAAGGAAAATACAGCGAATAAGATTCTAGGGAGTTTATGCAACAATAAGCTCATGGTAAGTTGACACTTTGATGTGAGTGTTAGGAAGGCAGTGGCAGTTGTTGGTCACTTTAATGTAAATATATTACCTGGATCAATGTTTTCTGAATGTGGCTGATGGCATCAGAATCACCTGGAAGGTTTTAAAAGAGTACATTCCAGGCCTTAACACCTTATTTTATGAAACCTAACCTCTGAGGTTGGGGCCCAGAAATCTGCATTAAAAAAAAAAAAAAAAAGAAACTCCATGGGCTTCCCCTGGTGGTCCAGTGGGTAAGGACACCCCCTTGCAGTGCAAGGGGCGCCGGTTCGATCCCTGGCCTGGGAAGATCCCGCATGCCGCGGAGCGGCTGGACCCATGTGTCCAATTGCCGAGCCGGAGCTCTGGAGCGCATGCGCCCAGAGCCGGCGCTCTGCAACGACAGACGCCACCGCAATGGGAGGCCCACAGGAGCCGAAGAACAAAGACGGATGAAAATAGAGAAATGAAAGACCAATGGAAGTGGCTTGCCCGCTCCCCTCCCTCCCCAACCTGGCCCCCGCCCAAAATGTAAAAAAAAAAAAAAAAAAAAAAAAACCTCCTTAGGCAGTTCTTACGTAAATTAAATTTTATCCAATGAAATAGACTAAGGGCAATTATGATAGTATTCTGTTTTCTACTGTTTTATCACTCCAAGATAGTTATATTCTATTCTTGTTATTACACTTTAAGAGAAATGTACAAGGTGTGCTGCATCCAGGAAAAAAGCAAACTATTAGGAAAAAGGGGAACTAAATCATGCCCATGAGGGATGCATGGAGAGAACATTTTTACTTAGACAAGAGAAGGCTGAGAGGGGCCTTCATGGATTTGTTACATAATTGAACAATTATGTTAATCAAAGTTATTTTTTAGCTGTTATTCATGACTATCAAATAAATATCCATTAGCAGTTAACAAATTGTTGTGAAGATCAAAAT
Source organism: Tragulus kanchil (assembly GCA_022376925.1). NCBI lineage: Eukaryota > Metazoa > Chordata > Mammalia > Artiodactyla > Tragulidae > Tragulus > Tragulus kanchil. The sequence continues at coordinate 103,762,245 of JAIOJX010000001.1, read as the reverse complement.
AGCAATATGGCAAAATGTTTGCTATCTAGTAATATGAAGATTAAGATATAAAAGTGCATAAATACTTTGATTACTAATGTTGAAAACCAAGATGCCCATTAAAGAATAACAGTAGAAAATACACCTCAATATGAGTGATTTTGTTTGGATAATGTTGTTGTAATCACTTTATTTTTTGCAAAATATTCCCTTTTTGTGAATATTCTTTCATATTGTTAAATTGCTTTTCAACTTAGTTTTAAAAAACCTGGATCAATGTTTTCGGAATGTGGCTGATGGCATCAGAATCACCTGGAAGGTTTTAAAAGAGTACATTCCAGGCCTTAACACCTTATTTTATGAAACCTAACCTCTGAGGTTGGGGCCCAGAAATCTGCATTAAAAAAAAAAAAAAAGAAACTCCATGGGCTTCCCCTGGTGGTCCAGTGGGTAAGGACACCCCCTTGCAGTGCAAGGGGCGCCGGTTCGATCCCTGGCCTGGGAAGATCCCGCATGCCGCGGAGCGGCTGGACCCATGTGTCCAATTGCCGAGCCGGAGCTCTGGAGCGCATGCGCCCAGAGCCGGCGCTCTGCAACGACAGACGCCACCGCAATGGGAGGCCCACAGGAGCCGAAGAACAAAGACGGATGAAAATAGAGAAATGAAAGACCAATGGAAGTGGCTTGCCCGCTCCCCTCCCTCCCCAACCTGGCCCCCGCCCAAAATGTAAAAAAAAAAAAAAAAAAAAAAAAAACCTCCTTAGGCAGTTCTTACGTAAATTAAATTTTATCCAATGAAATAGACTAAGGGCAATTATGATAGTATTCTGTTTTCTACTGTTTTATCACTCCAAGATAGTTATATTCTATTCTTGTTATTACACTTTAAGAGAAATGTACAAGGTGTGCTGCATCCAGGAAAAAAGCAAACTATTAGGAAAAAGGGGAACTAAATCATGCCCATGAGGGATGCATGGAGAGAACATTTTTACTTAGACAAGAGAAGGCTGAGAGGGGCCTTCATGGATTTGTTACATAATTGAACAATTATGTTAATCAAAGTTATTTTTTAGCTGTTATTCATGACTATCAAATAAATATCCATTAGCAGTTAACAAATTGTTGTGAAGATCAAAATAGCAATATGGCAAAATGTTTGCTATCTAGTAATATGAAGATTAAGATATAAAAGTGCATAAATACTTTGATTACTAATGTTGAAAACCAAGATGCCCATTAAAGAATAACAGTAGAAAATACACCTCAATATGAGTGATTTTGTTTGGATAATGTTGTTGTAATCACTTTATTTTTTGCAAAATATTCCCTTTTTGTGAATATTCTTTCATATTGTTAAATTGCTTTTCAACATTAGTTTTAAAAAACAGGAAATTGCCCATTACCTCAAAGAATAAGGTATACTCCAGATGATGAACAATATTATGATCTTTCCTAAAATAGGCAGATATAAGGAATAATCATATGAAAGGAATTGGAAGTGCATTCAACCTAGTCTTAGGGAAAATTATTTCTGGATCTCAACAGACTGTCATAAAATTCAACTGCTAAATCATATGTTCCAAGTTTTACTTTTAAAACATTGCTGAAGCAAGTGCAATTGATACTTTTTCACCCCATTTCCTTTCATTAAGCACCTACTGGTTGCTCAGGATTTGCATATAGCGTCTTGATGTAGTAATATAAGTTTATAAGCCTGCACATTAAAGAAATAATGTTCTAAGTTTTAAGTTGAATGTCTGGATTATAGCAGTGAGTAAAATCCTCGTTTAAAAGAAACCAAACTCGAACAATTCAAGAAGCAACTCTGTATTATAATAAAGAAAACACTCCCTGAAAATTGTACTGCTGTACATTACCCGAATGTTCTCAATGCCATTGTATTCCTGGGCAGAGCCATTCAAAGGCTCATTTTGGTTAAAACTATCATCTTTTTGTTGTTGTTGTTTATTTTTGTTTTTTATTTGCATTGCTCTAGGAGTTCAGTCATAGAGGACCTTGCTGCGATTTATGTCAGAGTGTTCTGCTTATGTTTTTTTTTTTAAACCTTTATTTTGCTTTTAACTTTTACAGAGTTTTGTTGTTTACAGATATGTATGTTCCCAGATTTGTCATATGTATATCCCCCCCTTCCCACCCCTCCCAACCATCACACAGCACCCCTGAAGGATCCCCTTTTCTCACAGAGCAATGACTAGAGCTATTTTCTTCAGTTATGATAGTACAGGCCTTCATGCTTGAGGATGGGAGTGGTTATCATACTCTGGCAGCACCTTCCCCACTTGACTGAATTTAGCATCTCATACTCTGACTTGAGGCTTAGCACTTTCCACTCAGAAGAATGATACAGCAATAAATCCCAAATGATCACTCTTCCTAACAGTATATTATTTGACATCTCTGAATATATGACTGTTGCAAATGGTTCATCTGAAATTTTAACAGGTTATTTTTCTCAATTCAAAATCATATTGAAAAGTAGAGAGAAAACTGCTGCAGTTAGACATTTGTGGGTACTCTGGTGAAGGACCACTATTTCCCCAATAAGACAGTATTTTACCATACGTTAAATGTGTGTTAACAGTGACATTTTATGGTTCATCAGAGCTATAATAATTGCTTTCTCTACTGTTAAAGCAATTAAACTCATATTAATACTTATATATGCATAGTATTAAGCTCATATTAATATTACTATGCAATATGAGAGGTTATGCTGGTTTTATTATATACTACATGTGAATTTTTCATTCATTCTTTTATGTAGTTTATAAAGTGTGGTATTTGATTATGAGTAGCAAGAAAAGCAAGGAAAACTAAAGGTAATGTTATTTTCCATCTGATAGTTTCCATTTGTTAAAGCTGATAATTCTGTCCTAAATCCTGTTTCATTTCACAATATGGAATCTTATGATATTTACAAACCTTGTATCTTATCAACAAATCGTTAACCATATCATTGACTTAATATATTTTTCAATAAATTTTGATATTATGTTTTCAAAGGCTCATTTTGGTTAAAACTATCATCTTTTTGTTGTTGTTGTTTATTTTGTTTTTATTTGCATTGCTCTAGGAGTTCAGTCATAGAGGACCTTGCTGCGATTTATGTCAGAGTGTTCTGCTTATGTTTTTTTTTTTAAACCTTTATTTTGCTTTTAACTTTTACAGAGTTTTGTTGTTTACAGATATGTATGTTCCCAGATTTGTCATATGTATATCCCCCCCTTCCCACCCCTCCCAACCATCACACAGCACCCCTGAAGGATCCCCTTTTCTCACAGAGCAATGACTAGAGCTATTTTCTTCAGTTATGATAGTACAGGCCTTCATGCTTGAGGATGGGAGTGGTTATCATACTCTGGCAGCACCTTCCCCACTTGACTGAATTTAGCATCTCATACTCTGACTTGAGGCTTAGCACTTTCCACTCAGAAGAATGATACAGCAATAAATCCCAAATGATCACTCTTCCTAACAGTATATTATTTGACATCTCTGAATATATGACTGTTGCAAATGGTTCATCTGAAATTTTAACAGGTTATTTTCTCAATTCAAAATCATATTGAAAAGTAGAGAGAAAACTGCTGCAGTTAGACATTTGTGGGTACTCTGGTGAAGGACCACTATTTCCCCAATAAGACAGTATTTTACCATACGTTAAATGTGTGTTAACAGTGACATTTTATGGTTCATCAGAGCTATAATAATTGCTTTCTCTACTGTTAAAGCAATTAAACTCATATTAATACTTATATATGCATAGTATTAAGCTCATATTAATATTACTATGCAATATGAGAGGTTATGCTGGTTTTATTATATACTACATGTGAATTTTTCATTCATTCTTTTATGTAGTTTATAAAGTGTGGTATTTGATTATGAGTAGCAAGAAAAGCAAGGAAAACTAAAGGTAATGTTATTTTCCATCTGATAGTTTCCATTTGTTAAAGCTGATAATTCTGTCCTAAATCCTGTTTCATTTCACAATATGGAATCTTATGATATTTACAAACCTTGTATCTTATCAACAAATCGTTAACCATATCATTGACTTAATATATTTTTCAATAAATTTTTGTGTGTTTTATATTTACCATTGGCCTCTTTCAGAATTGATTGTTTTTTAATTTCTAAAATAAAATTTATTTTGATAACTATTTTTCACTATAGCTAATTCTGTACATGTTGGAGAATTTTGACAGTTTTTATAGCCATTGTAACACTTTCGTAAAACTATAACAAGTCTGTAATTTATCTTAAGGCCATTGTGTTATCCATCTGTGAGAATTTGCGTCTTTTATCCCCAGGTGGCAGTGACTATGGGAAGGGATAGTTAAGGAATTTGGGATAGACATTTATACACTGCTGTATTTAAAATAGATAACCAACAAAGGCCTACTTTATAGCACAGGGAACTTTGCTCAAAGTTTTGTGGCAGCCTGGAAGGGAGAGTTTGGGGGTGAATGGATACCTGTGTAGTATGGCTGAGCCGCTTTGCTGTGCACCTGACATGTGACAATACATCATATTGTTAATTGGCTTACTCCAATATAAGATTAAAAGTTTTAAAAAATGTAATATAAATAACCCTTTCCAGAGATTGTTACTCCATTTCAGTAACACACTTAAGAAAAAAAATCATACATAATGCAGATGACATGGCACCATTGTCAAACTCGTGCTTTTATTTTTCTTCCTTTATTGGACATATTTATAGACATCTCAACTTACATCACACTATTTTTACTTTAGTTATAATCAGTACAGGTTCTCTACGATTCAGTGTAGTTATTTAAATTCCTCTATCCCTCCACAAGGAACTTTTCATGGGACACTTGTGAAAAACAGCAAAACAGTAGACTTCCTCTTATGCCGTAGGAGAGAGGGACTTCAGTATTAAGTGGAGTTCAACTCCACTGAAGCAAAAGCATGGAGCCTTTTTGGAGAGAGAGGTGTTTAGTCCATGTGATTAGGGCACCTGCTTTTGCTAGTTGTTCCCCTAGGCTCCTACCCTGTCCCAGAGACTGGATGACAGGAACTGTATCTTTCTTAATCATTGAATTTCAAGGACATGGATCACAGGTCCACAATATGGAATCTTATGATATTTACAATTGTTTATCAACAAATCGTTAACCATATCATTGACTTAATATATTTTTCAATAAATTTTTGTGTGTTTTATATTTACCATTGGCCTCTTTCAGAATTGATTGTTTTTTAATTTCTAAAATAAAATTTATTTTGATAACTATTTTTCACTATAGCTAATTCTGTACATGTTGGAGAATTTTGACAGTTTTTATAGCCATTGTAACACTTTCGTAAAACTATAACAAGTCTGTAATTTATCTTAAGGCCATTGTGTTATCCATCTGTGAGAATTTGCGTCTTTATCCCCAGGTGGCAGTGACTATGGGAAGGGATAGTTAAGGAATTTGGGATAGACATTTATACACTGCTGTATTTAAAATAGATAACCAACAAAGGCCTACTTTATAGCACAGGGAACTTTGCTCAAAGTTTTGTGGCAGCCTGGAAGGGAGAGTTTGGGGGTGAATGGATACCTGTGTAGTATGGCTGAGCCGCTTTGCTGTGCACCTGACATGTGACAATACATCATATTGTTAATTGGCTTACTCCAATATAAGATTAAAAGTTTTAAAAAATGTAATATAAATAACCCTTTCCAGAGATTGTTACTCCATTTCAGTAACACACTTAAGAAAAAAAATCATACATAATGCAGATGACATGGCACCATTGTCAAACTCGTGCTTTTATTTTTCTTCCTTTATTGGACATATTTATAGACATCTCAACTTACATCACACTATTTTTACTTTAGTTATAATCAGTACAGGTTCTCTACGATTCAGTGTAGTTATTTAAATTCCTCTATCCCTCCACAAGGAACTTTTCATGGGACACTTGTGAAAAACAGCAAAACAGTAGACTTCCTCTTATGCCGTAGGAGAGGGACTTCAGTATTAAGTGGAGTTCAACTCCACTGAAGCAAAAGCATGGAGCCTTTTTGGAGAGAGAGGTGTTTAGTCCATGTGATTAGGGCACCTGCTTTTGCTAGTTGTTCCCCTAGGCTCCTACCCTGTCCCAGAGACTGGATGACAGGAACTGTATCTTTCTTAATCATTGAATTTCAAGGACATGGATCACAGGTCCTTGAAAAAGATATTCTTGGACTGTATTGGGTTGGCCAAAAAGTTTGTTTGGACTTTTCATAACCTCTTACAGAAAACCCCAAGCAAACTTTTGGCCAACTCGATATGTCTCAAAGAGACAGAAACAGGAATTACAACTGCAAGTTTTCAAAAGTAAATGGCCTAAGATAAGGGAGGGTTGGGGGGCCCGTAATCAACTTTTGGTTGGAACAAACAGAGCTTTTCTTTTGGCAGTGTTGATCTTTCTCAGGGAGGAACTTGAGGGAATGGAGTCATCTTAAGGGTGTGGCCTTGAGCTGTTATAAATTATATTAAAGTTTGTTTGACTCTCTTAGAGTGGAGGGTGGATAAAATCATCTGTGCTGAAACTTGCAGTTTTTCTAGGCTAAAGTTGAGGCCTAATTGAGAGGATTTCTCAGAAGAAATTGACTCAAGTTTGGTCAAGTGGAGAGTCTTTCTTACCCTTCCCCTGATCTGGGGAAGATTTTCCACAAGAATTGCCTTATACTTATGAACATAAATTTACTAGATGCTTTACTTCCCCAAAGTTTCAGTTGCGATTCAGACATCCAAATTGAAGGGATAAGAATTTAGATTAGAATATTTTATTTTAATTTGTGAGATTCTCCCCCAATATACACAGTTACAATGCAAGTCAGGTCATAAACATTGATGTTACTTATAGCCTTCTCATTGAGTTGTGGAGTCAGACTGCGTGGTCTCAAAAACTGACTCTGTCTCTGACCATTGGACATATTTATAGACATCTCAACTTACATCACACTATTTTTACTTTAGTTATAATCAGTACAGGTTCTCTACGATTCAGTGTAGTTATTTAAATTCCTCTATCCCTCCACAAGGAACTTTTCATGGGACACTTGTGAAAAACAGCAAAACAGTAGACTTCCTCTTATGCCGTAGGAGAGAGGGACTTCAGTATTAAGTGGAGTTCAACTCCACTGAAGCAAAAGCATGGAGCCTTTTTGGAGAGAGAGGTGTTTAGTCCATGTGATTAGGGCACCTGCTTTTGCTAGTTGTTCCCCTAGGCTCCTACCCTGTCCCAGAGACTGGATGACAGGAACTGTATCTTTCTTAATCATTGAATTTCAAGGACATGGATCACAGGTCCTTGAAAAAGATATTCTTGGACTGTATTGGGTTGGCCAAAAAGTTTGTTTGGACTTTTCATAACCTCTTACAGAAAACCCCAAGCAAACTTTTGGCCAACTCGATATGTCTCAAAGAGACAGAAACAGGAATTACAACTGCAAGTTTTCAAAAGTAAATGGCCTAAGATAAGGGAGGTTGGGGGCCTGTAATCAACTTTTGGTTGGAACAAACAGAGCTTTTCTTTTGGCAGTGTTGATCTTTCTCAGGGAGGAACTTGAGGGAATGGAGTCATCTTAAGGGTGTGGCCTTGAGCTGTTATAAATTATATTAAAGTTTGTTTGACTCTCTTAGAGTGGAGGGTGGATAAAATCATCTGTGCTGAAACTTGCAGTTTTTCTAGGCTAAAGTTGAGGCCTAATTGAGAGGATTTCTCAGAAGAAATTGACTCAAGTTTGGTCAAGTGGAGAGTCTTTCTTACCCTTCCCCTGATCTGGGGAAGATTTTCCACAAGAATTGCCTTATACTTATGAACATAAATTTACTAGATGCTTTACTTCCCCAAAGTTTCAGTTGCGATTCAGACATCCAAATTGAAGGGATAAGAATTTAGATTAGAATATTTTATTTTAATTTGTGAGATTCTCCCCCAATATACACAGTTACAATGCAAGTCAGGTCATAAACATTGATGTTACTTATAGCCTTCTCATTGGATTATGGAGTCAGACTGCGTGGTCTCAAAAAACTGACTCTGTCTCTGACCAGTTATGTGTCTTGTCAAGTCAGCTGTCTAAATTTAAGCTTCCTCATCTGTCCCATGGATCCTATAGTAAATGAAGGTTACTGTGAAGATTGGATGATAAAAGTCCTTGGCACTATGCCTGGAAAAGAGGAAGGAGTCAAATCAGCTTTAATTTCTATAAATTTTGTTAGATATTATTAGCATTGAATATGTACGACTGGAGATAGAAGTTACCAGATCCATATCACTAGTTTCTTTGAAAACTGGTGGCAATAAGAGATTTTGAATTTTTATTTTCATTTTCTCTGCCATTTGCTTTGTATACTTGCTATTCTTAGCTCATTTTCCTTTCTTTGTTATTGCCTCAATGCAAAGGAGAATTATTTGATTATGTGTCATATTTCATAGCCAGACATTCATCAGTTAAGTATGAATTCTGTTCTTTCAATAACATGTGAAAATCTTTTTCGTTCTGATTTCTAACATGAGAGGCCTACAAAAACACATGTTTAGAGGCATTTGCTGTGCTTGATAATTCTGCCTAATATCCTCCCAAGACCTCGCTCGCCTTCCAGGGGTATATTTATTTATTTATTTTTGCTATCAAGAAGAGTGCCAAGAAATAGAGTTTAATCACCTGAGAGAGTAGACCTTTGAAAATATATTATCTGCACAGGGACTGTCGTTTACTTTAAATTATGATTGAACAGAGTTTAAGAAGAGAAATACATTTGGCAGTGTTAATCTTGGGCTCAGAGCAGCTAGGCTAAAGTTGAGGCCTAATTGATTTAAAACTTTTAAGTGGAGAGTCTTTCTTACCCTTCCCCTGATCTGGGGAAGATTTTCCACAAGAATTGCCTTATACTTATGAACATAAATTTACTAGATGCTTTACTTCCCCAAAGTTTCAGTTGCGATTCAGACATCCAAATTGAAGGGATAAGAATTTAGATTAGAATATTTTATTTTAATTTGTGAGATTCTCCCCCAATATACACAGTTACAATGCAAGTCAGGTCATAAACATTGATGTTACTTATAGCCTTCTCATTGGATTATGGAGTCAGACTGCGTGGTCTCAAAAAACTGACTCTGTCTCTGACCAGTTATGTGTCTTGTCAAGTCAGCTGTCTAAATTTAAGCTTCCTCATCTGTCCCATGGATCCTATAGTAAATGAAGGTTACTGTGAAGATTGGATGATAAAAGTCCTTGGCACTATGCCTGGAAAAGAGGAAGGAGTCAAATCAGCTTTAATTTCTATAAATTTTGTTAGATATTATTAGCATTGAATATGTACGACTGGAGATAGAAGTTACCAGATCCATATCACTAGTTTCTTTGAAAACTGGTGGCAATAAGAGATTTTGAATTTTTATTTTCATTTTTCTCTGCCATTTGCTTTGTATACTTGCTATTCTTAGCTCATTTTCCTTTCTTTGTTATTGCCTCAATGCAAAGGAGAATTATTTGATTATGTGTCATATTTCATAGCCAGACATTCATCAGTTAAGTATGAATTCTGTTCTTTCAATAACATGTGAAAATCTTTTTCGTTCTGATTTCTAACATGAGAGGCCTACAAAAACACATGTTTAGAGGCATTTGCTGTGCTTGATAATTCTGCCTAATATCCTCCCAAGACCTCGCTCGCCTTCCAGGGGTATATTTATTTATTTATTTTTGCTATCAAGAAGAGTGCCAAGAAATAGAGTTTAATCACCTGAGAGAGTAGACCTTTGAAAATATATTATCTGCACAGGGACTGTCGTTTACTTTAAATTATGATTGAACAGAGTTTAAGAAGAGAAATACATTTGGCAGTGTTAATCTTGGGCTCAGAGCAGCTGGGTTGCATACAGTTCCAAACTCTTTGTCAAGGGCTGTTAGATTTGCATTTAATACCCAACTATAATGATTTTACTTCCTTTTTAGAGAAATAATGATGGTAGTAATTATATTTTCTCAGAGTGAAATATATTTGGGGTTCCTTTGACATGGATTATCTTCTTGTGACACAAACCTCATGAGATAAATAGAACATATTTTCTCCCTAATAGGTACATATGTATTTATGTAGTTGTACCTGGTTTTATTACCGAACAAATGGGTTACTTCCTTCAAGGATACACACACACACAGACACACATATGGTGAAAAAATATTTTAAAAATACATGAGAATTGAAAGGAATAATGTTTAGAAAAATAAGATCAAATACTAGTGAATTATACACAAAGTGAAAGTCGTGAGATCCTGTAAACTTTGTTCCAGTTGGCCAATAGGTGTTTAACCTGATAGACACATAAATGTTATAGATGGATCAGAAACTATCTTATCTAAAACATTTCTCCAAATTGAGATAGCGTCTAAATTGAGAAAACTCCTTGTGTTCCCTATCTCTCATCCAGTGGGCCGGAAATGTATTTTTCTGGAGTTTTGCTTGTTTTCAGTTTTGAAAGAAGGAATGGTACTATATGGCTAAATCTCAAAATTTTGTTCTGAAAGTAGAAGTTTTAATATATTCTGCATTTTCTAAAATCCAAGAAACAAGAGATGGCAGAAACCATTTCCTGGAATAAATTTAGTATTACAGAGATTGTTCTCAAGTCCCCCGAATAAGATAAAATTAAATGTAAATGATTGAGGTTGAAGGATCTGCAAAAAGAACAAATTTGCTTTTCATTTTGCTATATCCTGGTTCATAAAGACAGAATAAATGTGTCCTTCAGGGTCTAAACTCTTTGAAAACTCTGCTCTTAGTCAGAAATCTAAATTTTGACCATGTTTGTCTGTTTTCTAACTCAGTTAAAGTAGAAAGTAGAAAAAAATGATTATTTTTTATTTTCTTAGACCGTGTAGTGTTCTGTTACATTTGGCTAATGCTTTGTTGAAAAATGCTCCTTAATGTTTCTGTGGATAAATATGTTATCCTAATAGCTTTCCTTCTTGTGACTTCTAGTCTGGTTTCTCAAGAGAACCTTTCTACCCATACTGACCTAACATAGAATATCTTGGAAGAATATATGTACTTATCTAAAAAGTATGCTTTAATCATATTTATCCCTATTTTACCAGTTTGGCTTCAATCTAGATACCTTGCATAGATTGAAAAACCATAGATATATGCAGGCAACAATTTGTACTGAAAATAATAGTGAACTGCTAGCACAGTATGTTATAAATGAGGGGAGATATTAATATTAAAGCTAGCTTCCAATTAGCACATGAGCAATATAATTAAAAAGAAACAGTTAAAACAACTTAAAAATGTGAAGCTGGGATGTAATAATTACATACACTTTTATAAATATTGATCTAGCTGGGTATTTTCAACTGATTTGAAATCACATTTGTTCCCTTTGGAAATGCAAAAGAGACATTTGCCTGCCTTTCCATGGACTGTTAAGGTTCATATTGGCTTTCGGCAAAAATCTTAAGCAAAGGGATATGTTATGCAAGATGGGATAGGATCTAAATTGAGAAAACTCCTTGTGTTCCCTATCTCTCATCCAGTGGGCCGGAAATGTATTTTTCTGGAGTTTTGCTTGTTTTCAGTTTTGAAAGAAGGAATGGTACTATATGGCTAAATCTCAAAATTTTGTTCTGAAAGTAGAAGTTTTAATATATTCTGCATTTTCTAAAATCCAAGAAACAAGAGATGGCAGAAACCATTTCCTGGAATAAATTTAGTATTACAGAGATTGTTCTCAAGTCCCCCGAATAAGATAAAATTAAATGTAAATGATTGAGGTTGAAGGATCTGCAAAAAGAACAAATTTGCTTTTCATTTTGCTATATCCTGGTTCATAAAGACAGAATAAATGTGTCCTTCAGGGTCTAAACTCTTTGAAAACTCTGCTCTTAGTCAGAAATCTAAATTTTGACCATGTTTGTCTGTTTTCTAACTCAGTTAAAGTAGAAAGTAGAAAAAAATGATTATTTTTTATTTTCTTAGACCGTGTAGTGTTCTGTTACATTTGGCTAATGCTTTGTTGAAAAATGCTCCTTAATGTTTCTGTGGATAAATATGTTATCCTAATAGCTTTCCTTCTTGTGACTTCTAGTCTGGTTTCTCAAGAGAACCTTTCTACCCATACTGACCTAACATAGAATATCTTGGAAGAATATATGTACTTATCTAAAAAGTATGCTTTAATCATATTTATCCCTATTTTACCAGTTTGGCTTCAATCTAGATACCTTGCATAGATTGAAAAACCATAGATATATGCAGGCAACAATTTGTACTGAAAATAATAGTGAACTGCTAGCACAGTATGTTATAAATGAGGGGAGATATTAATATTAAAGCTAGCTTCCAATTAGCACATGAGCAATAAAATTTAAAAAAGAAACAGTTAAAACAACTTAAAAATGTGAAGCTGGGATGTAATAATTACATACACTTTTATAAATATTGATCTAGCTGGGTATTTTCAACTGATTTGAAATCACATTTGTTCCCTTTGGAAATGCAAAAGAGACATTTGCCTGCCTTTCCATGGACTGTTAAGGTTCATATTGGCTTATATCTGGTGTCAAATAAATATATATCTAAGATAAGCAAAGGGATATGTTATGCAAGATGGGATAGGATCCCATATTAAATAGGCTGTGAACAGAATCATGCTGTTACAATCTCATTGCCTGAAGATGGAGTCCTACGCTAGCTACCTGTCACTATGAAAGATTCTAGCAAATAGAACCCTGTTTTCAAGTATCAGATTGAGTACATAATGAACCTTTGTGACAACTAGGAACAGCTAAATTCCCAGCTATCCCAGCTTGCCCAGCAACCCTTTGGCTAGATACTCTTGTAGAGGCACAAGTTACACATCTATGCACATCTGCAGTGAGGGCTGTGATTTTTGTATCCATTTTACCTTTCTCCTTCTTGTTGATGAATATCCTGTTTACTTGCAACTCACACCATTACAGAGAACATGATACTGAATAACCTGGCATATATGTCTTACAGACCTGTGTGAAAATTTCCCTGGGATAAATTCCAGTTGTAGAATTGCTGTGTCAAAGGGCATGTATATACTTAATTTGACTAAGTAATAACAGATGGCGAGGCAGATTGCTGCTACCATTTACACTACCCCCAGCAGAGCACCAAAGCTCCTATGTCACCATATCCATGTGATTTCTCTTAGATTTCACACATTCTTGCCTTGCCTCTTCAAGCTATGCTGAAGGAAGGGACCATGTCTCAGAGTTTCAAAATGACTCAGATTACAAATCCTAGGAATTATTAAACTCCAGAGAGTATGCGTGAATCTTGCAGGAAAAGTCAATCAACGTTCAAACTGGTTCCAATTGATCAGATGTCTTGTTAGGTACACTTATTTAATTCATGTTTTTAGAATTAAACAGTGTTTTGCATCAGACTTAAATTAAGGTTGTTTTAGTTCGATTTGATTTTATCTCTGCTTTGTTTATTTATTCTACCCAACTAAATGTAATGATTTAACTTTACCCAGTATTTGGTTTTGTAACACAATGAAAATGGTGAAAATAAATATGGTGTTTCTAAATCTGTTCCATATGAATGCCATGGCTCATGAGGATGTACTGTTGCTGTCTGGGAAGTTACTGTAATAGAAATGGCGAGGCTCTTAAAACATTTGCTGTCACTCTGAGCTCAGCGGTCGGACTTTTATGGCAAAAAGATTCTGTCATTGACCTGATAATATTTTAGATATTTCCTAATGAAGGGGATAATTCAAATGTGTGTTATTTAAATGTGCTTTTAGACATTTTGATCTATTAATTGAACTTATTGTCCCTAAGAAAATAAATGATGGTTATCCGACTTTAGATAGATGTGGAAAATTACTTATTCAGTCACATTATTACTAAGAGTATAATGTTCTTAACTGACTGACTGGTCCACTCACTTTGTTCTTGGAATTGGCTTTTTTCTAAGCCCGGATAGTAACATTTCATTCCAGGTATGACTTCAGATCTGTACTTCCTTTGTTCTCTGCAGTAATGCTGGGTAAATAGCAGGAACTCAGTAAATACCAGCTGACTGACTAATTAAAAAAAGAAATCTTCCATTCTTTGACTCTATGTCGAAACTGTTTTTCTTCAGCTCTTAGTGGGAACCAGATATTCACTGGATGTTTTCCTACATCTCAGCGTTATACTTATATGTGTACATACTGTTTTTATGTCATCATTTTCCTTGTCTGGGCTTCTCTGGTGCCTCAGGTGGTAAAGAATCTACCTTCAGTGCAAGGGACTTGGACTCACTCCCTTGGTGGGGAAGAGTCCCTGGAGAATGGAATGGCTACCCACTCCAGTATTTTTGCCTGGAGAATTCCATGGACAGAGGAGTCTGACGGGCTAGTCTTTGGCTTTGCAGAGTTGGACACGACTGAATGACTAATACTTTTCCTTGTCTAGTTACTTATACAAGCAAAGAGTATAATCTCAGAGTGGTTGATTAGTTGCATTCCATCTTATAATAATTCGTCTATCTTTGATGCTTTGCTAAATATTAATCTTCATTGTTGACATTATTTCTTGTCTCAGCTACTGCACTGGACTCCCAAGTTGTCTGAAGTTTTGTGTTCCCTATCCCTGCCTTAAACTGTTTAGTCTTCATATATTAACTAAAATTTTCCACTCAAGGCAAAAACCAAAATGCGTCGTTATTTTGCCCCCAACCTTGCCATGGTTCCTGTTTTACTCAGAGGAAAAGATAGAATTGACATTCTATCTGAGGAATTGACATTGCTTGCTTTCTTTTCTTTGGAAACTTCCCCCAGATAGCTCCCAGTTACCTCCTTCACCTTAAGTCTTTCCTTGCATGTCTCCTTCTCAGTGGGCAGGCAGCCCTTCTCAAAACTTCAGGCAGTCCTTCTTCCTACGATTCCCAAAGCACTTACCCAGGCCTACTGTAACTTTCTTAGGTCCCTGTCATTTATCATCCTCAAATATACTTTGCACTTGATTTCTTTGAATGTTTATATTACATTCCTCCAACAGGAATAGAAACTCCATAAGGACAGAGATCTGGTCATTGTTGCTTATAGATAATTCCCAAGCACCTTGAACAGTATCTCTTAGATGATGAATAAATATTTGCAGAATGAAGACATAAAGCGAAAAGCCTAGTGACTTTTGAGTAAATGAATTGCTTTCTCCATGCCTCAAGTTGCAGAAACCGAAGGGATTAAATAAAATGGTCCCTACATGGCATCACAGTGCAATTGTATACATCTTTTCTGCATCAAGATGCAGAAATGAAAAGTTAGGAAAAGCCTCTGAGACAGAATGTATTTGATCATGGTTTGGTACTCACTATTTTAAAAAATTGTTAGGAACTTCCCCAGTGGTCCAGTGTTTAGAACTTGGCACTTCTCCATATGTATATATATATATATCAATGTGTAACAATTTTATTTTCATAAAACTTTAAAGGCTTACCTGTTTGGGATGCAAAATGAGGTATTTATAAATGAATCAATAGATGAGTGAGAATTTTCTTTAAAATAGTCCAGGAATAGATCAAAATAATGGGCATACTATAGAAAACTATCGATGTGAAGTGATAGGCACATGGAACTTACTATACTATTCTCTCTAGTTCGTGTATTTGCACTTTTCCAGAATAAAAGTTTAAAATGCATGGTTTCTAAAATCCCTCCCTATTCAGAATATCTTTTATTGGACTCAAAATTTTGTAAGTAGATCATTTGATTCACCAGTAATAAGAGTCTCCTTGGTGTCCCCAAGACAAATAAAGGTCATTCCTCAATATAACTAAAACATAAAAGAAGACAAAGACAGAAAATATAATATAACCTCATTTACAAAAGTTTATAACCTCATTTACCAAAATTAACTTTCAATTATAAAAAAAATTTGTCCAAAATGTGATTCTATCTAAAGTATTTGATAAAATTTCCATTTATTTTGAATAATTAATTGAGAGAAATGAGTAAATTATGTCTGCAGATTTAGTAGTTATGAACACATAGGTATGAACACATAGGTATCATTCAATTCCATTAGCAGAACAATTTTTTTTTCTAAGTAAATCCTAACTAAATCTATTTAATAGCAATGACTATACAATTTGAGCAATAAACTAACTTTTAAACTATGTATCATTGCACATATAAATATTGAAGACTGGAGAGACTTTTTAGAAGGATTCTTATTATTTACCTTCTGCATGTATGTATACATCTGGATATAAATTGTGTAATAAGTAATGTATAGATGCGTAATTGTATAATCAAGCAGTGAAGCACCATTAGATGAATAAGTTCTGAATCATGAGTCACTGTGTTGATAAGACATAAGAGGAGAAAGAGATGTGATCATGGATATAACTTTTTTGCCAATGGTCTCAACCCATAAAACAAAGAAAAGCAGAACATTATAAATAAGACAAGTGAAGACAAAATATTTGGGATTTGGCACAAGAGTGAAATATACTTCTTAATCTGGAAATCTGGGGAAATTGATAAGGAAAAATCACAAGTAATTTATTAGTTAACCATTATTCCATGAAGCTGCTCCCTTTCAATATGAGAAGATATCCTGATATGGAGCATAAACTTAGCTGAAAAAGTCAGAGATGGTGAGCATCTTGTGTTTTAAATTGTCATTTTTGTTTCATGATCTCAAACTTTTTTGTTAATACTGTTTTTTTGACTTATATTTTATCAACTTTTATTTTTCCATATAATCTCCTGAACATTTCTGAAGCTTGGTCTTGTTCATCTCCCTCCATCTCTTCCACCTGGACAACACTAAATGCTGTCTCCTGGTCCCCATTTTCAATCTCAAAGAAGGATTAAAACTCACATTCTCACCTGAGTTCACCTAGAAATGATCACTTCTCCTGTAAACACACATTCTCTCAACCACTGCTTTCTGCTTATTTCTTCGTATTTTCTAAAACAATAGTTTTCAAACTTTTTTTTGATACCTTGGCACCTTTACTGGACAGCTGCCTCTGTAAGTGCTGGCCCCTGGAGTGGAGCAGTGCTTAACCCACCCATTCTCACACAGTGCCTGCAACTCAAAATAAAAGTTTCCTGAACCAGCACTTACTTTTACTCCATTCTCAGGGAAGAACCCCAGCCTCCTCAAGGATGGCAAGGAGTAACAAGACTCCGTAGGAGATGATTAAACAAGTATGAGGTTGCCATGTCACAATTCCATAGTTGTTGATAGTAGACAGTGAGATACCATGTGTTGGAGCATGACTGTTTAATATTCACAGTACAGCCACCACTGGGAGCATCAGCATGGTAGCACCGGTCTCTCTACCCCAAGTCCCACAGAGTGACACAGTATGCAGAGATGGCAACTGTACACACAGTGGATTCCACCACTGCTGAGGAAAGTGTGACCAAGGACTCAGCACCTTTGTTGTAAACAACTAACAAAATGGTCTCTGATCTCCCAATCTGCTCCAAGGATCAAGCAGTCTCGTGGTAGTCAGGTTTTGATTACTTTTGCCTAAATAACTGGGTGAAATTGACACAGGGGATATTATAACTTACATTTTGGCACACACAAAAAGAGCATGCAAGGATGGGTGTTGCCCATGACAAACTGCTCTTGCCAGAAAACTTGAAATGCAGAATGGTATTCAGTCATTCATCCCATTTTGGTTCTGGTTCTGGTTAAGAGAAATAAAATGATTTCATGACCCACTAATAGATACATCTCCCTGTTTGAAAATCAATGCCTTTTGTATGTAGTAAATGACTTGCACTTGGCTTCTGATTAAGTGAACCATTATTAGACATCAAATATTTGCTGGAATTGTATTCCATGTTTAATATGCACTGTGTTATAGCAGAGGAGTCATAGGCTTTTTATCAATAGTAGTTTAAGTTCCTGTTTTGCTACTTATTTAGCCATTATTTAGTACTTCGTATTTTGTTACCTTATTTTATTTTTGTGAAGCTAAAATATGATACTCTAGGTAAGGTGCCTTGTAAAATGCCTGTTAGGTGTCAGGCATTTGTCCTGAATGATCTCATCTCTGTGAATTTGTTTGCAGTGAAAAACTATACCTGAGTTAAAGAAAGAACTATTGAAAAGCTACTCTAATAAACTCCATGAAAATTGAAATTATTGAATGCATTCTTGAACTTGGAAAACAAATAATGTATGCTCAGAATTACTTTTGGACACACAGACACACACACACACACAGACACACACACACACAAAATTGTACTGTGCCCTAGCCAGTTAATGGGACATTAAATAGATTTGAAGTCCAGTGAAGCAAAATGCCAAAGAAAACCAAACAAACAACTCTGAGACTCAAAAAAAATATTATATAGCCTTATATCCTGTATGCAGCTTTGAAAATTTGCATGATTAATATTACTTACTTTTCACTAATTTTCCAGTTAAAGTGTTTAAAGACAAAGTCAGTCAAATAGCATATTTGCTTTTCTTTGTACAGAAATGAATCTCATTTGTCTCCTCTACCATTTGAGCAACCTTTGAGCACAATGTGAAATAAATATTGGTTACTTTACAATGTAGAGTCATGCTGCCTGTATATATGCTGTTTATAAGAAACCCACTACAGACCTAAAAACACATATAGAGTGAAAGTGAGAGGATGGAAAAATATATTCCATGCAAATAGAAATCAAAGAGTGAAAGCAACCTCATATCAGACAAAATGACCTTACAATAAAGAAGATTGGAAAATATATTCCATGCAAGACTATTTGGTTCTGGTTCTGGTTAAGAGAAATAAAATGATTTCATGACCCACTAATAGATACATCTCCCTGTTTGAAAATCAATGCCTTTTGTATGTAGTAAATGACTTGCACTTGGCTTCTGATTAAGTGAACCATTATTAGACATCAAATATTTGCTGGAATTGTATTCCATGTTTAATATGCACTGTGTTATAGCAGAGGAGTCATAGGCTTTTTATCAATAGTAGTTTAAGTTCCTGTTTTGCTACTTATTTAGCCATTATTTAGTACTTCGTATTTTGTTACCTTATTTTATTTTTGTGAAGCTAAAATATGATACTCTAGGTAAGGTGCCTTGTAAAATGCCTGTTAGGTGTCAGGCATTTGTCCTGAATGATCTCATCTCTGTGAATTTGTTTGCAGTGAAAAACTATACCTGAGTTAAAGAAAGAACTATTGAAAAGCTACTCTAATAAACTCCATGAAAATTGAAATTATTGAATGCATTCTTGAACTTGGAAAACAAATAATGTATGCTCAGAATTACTTTTGGACACACAGACACACACACACACACAGACACACACACACACACAAAATTGTACTGTGCCCTAGCCAGTTAATGGGACATTAAATAGATTTGAAGTCCAGTGAAGCAAAATGCCAAAGAAAACCAAACAAACAACTCTGAGACTCAAAAAAAATATTATATAGCCTTATATCCTGTATGCAGCTTTGAAAATTTGCATGATTAATATTACTTACTTTTCACTAATTTTCCAGTTAAAGTGTTTAAAGACAAAGTCAGTCAAATAGCATATTTGCTTTTCTTTGTACAGAAATGAATCTCATTTGTCTCCTCTACCATTTGAGCAACCTTTGAGCACAATGTGAAATAAATATTGGTTACTTTACAATGTAGAGTCATGCTGCCTGTATATATGCTGTTTATAAGAAACCCACTACAGACCTAAAAACACATATAGAGTGAAAGTGAGAGGATGGAAAAATATATTCCATGCAAATAGAAATCAAAAGGAAGCTGGAATAGCAACCCTCATATCAGACAAAATGACCTTACAATAAAGAAGATTGTAAGATACAAGGCAGGACACCATATAATGATCAAGGGATCAATCCAAGAGGAAGACATAACAATCATAAATATCTAAGCATCCAACACAGGAACACCTCAATGCATAAGGCAAACACTTTCAGACATAAAAGAAGAAATTGACAATAACACAATAATAGTAGGAGACTTTAACACTCCTTTTACACAAGTGGACAGATCATCAAAACAGAAAATTAATAAGGAAACAGAAGCCTTAAATGATACATTATAAGAAGTGGATCTCATTGATATCTTTAGGACCTTCCACTCAAACGCAGAAGAATGTACTTTCTTCTCAAGTGCACATGGAACATTCTCCAGGATAGACCACATCTTGCATCACAGATCAAACCTCAGTAATTTTAAGATAACTGGAATTGTATCAGTCATCTTATATGACCACAGTGCTCTGAGACTAGATATCAATTACAAGAAAAAAAAACACTAAAAACACAAACACATGGAGATTAAAAAATACATTTCTAAATATAATGTAGGTCATGCTGGATGGTACATGAAATTATTGTTCAGTAAAAGTTCTGTGGCACATTTTTATGTGAATATTCATCTGGACACATCTGGGTATAATTTTTATTTTGTAATATTTGGCTTAACTTGTACAGTATCTTTGTTTTCACTGTAAATGAGCATGCTAGCTTATTTTTTTAGTCTTTGGCAAAATATGATGGAAGCCTTAAATATAAGAAATAGCTATTTTATCATACCTTCTAGGTAAAGTATATGCAAAGCATGGCAAAATAAAACCCTTCTTTATAGTAAATCTTGTTGAGAAATATTTAAAGCATCTTATAGGTTACACTGTTTGGGGGTTACTATGCACCTGGAGATGAGCAATTAAGTCCTATTGCTCTGTTCAGTAGATCTGTGGTCTTAACTTTTAAAACCCCAGAAACCCAAACCAGATAAATTGACCCCTTGCTAAAGATAAGGTGAAGATTATGATGAAAATAGTGTAGGTAAAAGTTTGCATTATTAAAGAAAATAATGTACAACTATATATTCACTGTAAAAACTTGAATTATTCAACATTATTCAGGAAGTATGCTGATGTCAGACAAGGCAAAGGAAATGGAAGAATATCAAGGAAAAATACAATTCAGCATTAGTCGTCATGCTAATGACATCAAACTATAAAATTTTAATATTCTTGCACTTCAGTCACTTAAAAATAAAATCATTTAATGACAAAGGTACATATGTTAGCAATCTGTGATTCACATGGAAAAAATATTGATTCAACACTCCATCTGTATGTCAGCTCACATATTTCCAATATTTCTGAGTAGCCATGCAGTCATTTCAAACCTATTAAAATGGACACGGGTGACAAACAGTTGATTATATAGAATGCAGTCTTTGAGTCAACCTGTGACAATTTATAATTGCCTGTGTGTGATACATTTTTAATAGAAGCCAAGTCCTATAGCATATTAGAGTCAGAACCTATATTAGGAGTAATTTAATCCATATCCCTTGATAAACAGATGTGAAAAACTGGAAAATAGATGAAATGGCTGAGGTCTTCCACCTAGCTCTTGAGAAAGTAAAGACTTAAATCTGGATGAAGTGTGTATTCCACCATAGAAATAAATATCATTTAACTCATTGTTATGTTCATTCATATGAATATTTTGCAGATATTTTCAAATACCTATATTGTGCTACACCCTGGTCTAGGCTCTGAGGACTAAAAATAGAAAAGTCAAAGGTCTACACATCTAGAGACATGTGGTTTAGCAAGGGGGAGAGCTACTCACAGGAGAAAAAAGACATTATTAGGGTAGTTGTGGTAATGGTCATGTTAAAAGTCATCATAGGCTATTGGGATTGTTCCTAGGATCTTTGCCAGGTGGTCAGGGTAGAGGTCTTACTTGAATTGCAGCTTTTCTTAACTGGACTATTATCTGTCTGTCACTTTTTTTTATTGCACTGGGTCTTCATTGGGGCAGGTGGGCTTTCTCTGGTTGTGGAGCATTGACTCAAGAGCATTCAGACTCAGGAGTTGCGGCATGTAGTCTCTCTACTTGTGGTGCAAAAGTTTGCATTATTAAAGAAAATAATGTACAACTATATATTCACTGTAAAAACTTGAATTATTCAACATTATTCAGGAAGTATGCTGATGTCAGACAAGGCAAAGGAAATGGAAGAATATCAAGGAAAAATACAATTCAGCATTAGTCGTCATGCTAATGACATCAAACTATAAAATTTTAATATTCTTGCACTTCAGTCACTTAAAAATAAAATCATTTAATGACAAAGGTACATATGTTAGCAATCTGTGATTCACATGGAAAAAATATTGATTCAACACTCCATCTGTATGTCAGCTCACATATTTCCAATATTTCTGAGTAGCCATGCAGTCATTTCAAACCTATTAAAATGGACACGGGTGACAAACAGTTGATTATATAGAATGCAGTCTTTGAGTCAACCTGTGACAATTTATAATTGCCTGTGTGTGATACATTTTTAATAGAAGCCAAGTCCTATAGCATATTAGAGTCAGAACCTATATTAGGAGTAATTTAATCCATATCCCTTGATAAACAGATGTGAAAAACTGGAAAATAGATGAAATGGCTGAGGTCTTCCACCTAGCTCTTGAGAAAGTAAAGACTTAAATCTGGATGAAGTGTGTATTCCACCATAGAAATAAATATCATTTAACTCATTGTTATGTTCATTCATATGAATATTTTGCAGATATTTTCAAATACCTATATTGTGCTACACCCTGGTCTAGGCTCTGAGGACTAAAAATAGAAAAGTCAAAGGTCTACACATCTAGAGACATGTGGTTTAGCAAGGGGGAGAGCTACTCACAGGAGAAAAAAGACATTATTAGGGTAGTTGTGGTAATGGTCATGTTAAAAGTCATCATAGGCTATTGGGATTGTTCCTAGGATCTTTGCCAGGTGGTCAGGGTAGAGGTCTTACTTGAATTGCAGCTTTTCTTAACTGGACTATTATCTGTCTGTCACTTTTTTTTTTTTATTGCACTGGGTCTTCATTGGGGCAGGTGGGCTTTCTCTGGTTGTGGAGCATTGACTCAAGAGCATTCAGACTCAGGAGTTGCGGCATGTAGTCTCTCTACTTGTGGTGCAAGAATGTAGATGCCTCACGACAAGTGGGATCTCCACCATTGACTGAACCTGTGTCCCAGGCATTGGCAGGCAGATTCTTAATCACTGGACCATCGAAAGTACCCCTGTTTTCTCTTAAGGTTGTCTCTTACATGATCTTTATGCTTTCAGTTTGACTTCTTCCAGATCTAGCTTCCACATTGCTGCCTGGGTGGTCTTTCTGAAATCTTATCAGAACACTTGCCTGCATGAGAGCCTTCAATGAGGATCCAGATCTTCAAATTCGTTAAGTTCAAACTCATTTTCTTAGCATGAGACCTTTCATGATCCGACTGCAGTCGCTCCAGACTTACTTTCTGCTGTTCTTCCAGAAACATCCTTGCTTCAGCAGAATAAAATTCCCTACTGTTACCTATCAGCACATGTGGATGAAGTTTGGGAACGTTGTAGCCTGCAGACTACCATTTACTCTGTCAGGTGGAAGCAAAGTTATCCTTAGAAAATAACAGGGAATGTGTCAGTGTTGGAGGCCTGTGGGAAAAGGGAAAGTTGCAGGGATAGGTACAGTTAGGGTTAAAAGTTCTTTCATTTCTCTAATCCTTTATGGGCAAATCTGTTTTCCATTGAAAACATGAAAGTGCTTGAATACAATAAATTGCTTACTCGTATCTGCTGCTAGGTTTCTAGAGATTAAATTATTAAATTGGGTGTAAAAAAAAAAGGATCTTCATATTATTAAAACTCATTTTGATCCGTTCAATATTAATAGCATAAAAGGAAAACTAAGGTAGTCCAATGGACAATTAAAAAGAAAGGATTATTTCATTTCTTGGCAGTTATGTGTGAAGGAAGTTTGAAACAGCATACTTTTAAAGCAGGCTCTACTAGATGATGGCTTTAATCTTTTGTAAGTTGACAACTAAGTTAATTGAAAAGCATGTTTGACACTCACCTTGCAAATTGCTCAGATGGTTGAAAAATAAGCACTTTTAGATCTTAAAGACAATTATTTTTGTCGTTGGATATATTTTACTTTTCATTTTATTCCACTGGAATTTGACACAGTAATTCTCTACAATTAAAACTCTGCCTGGAGTGAAAGATATTTACGTGTTGGACATAGCCAAAGAGCTTAAAATTTCATTAAATGTTAGTGAATTTTTGGAGACTCTCTACCTTATCTTCTAAAAGATGGTAAGTGCAGTTCAAATGGAATATAGGATAGAAATGGAATAATCAGATTATAATTTTGAATAATGCTAAATCCTTTCTGATACAGAACTTTTAAAACCCTGCTTCATTATAGTAATGAGCACACTACTCTTGGTTGCAACAGGGAGTCTAGGAACGGATGGTGGCTGCATGGAAATTGTAAATGTCAGATCTCAGTTTAATTGTGGTGGAAATATGTGGTAGCTCATTCTGAGTATTAAACAGCTGTGCAAATATTGGCAGAGTAGAAAATCTAACATAATATAACTAATACTTAGATGTTCTGAGATTCTCATTAAAAAAAAAAAAAAAAAAACATGAATTAAAATCCTGTGTAGGAAAAAGGAAGTCTGACATCCAGTGTATAAATCAGAGTTTCTCAACCCTGACTGCACATGAGAATCCCTTAGGGAGCTTTGAGCATAAATCCACATTGGGCGCCCCGGCAGGTATTCTGTGTCCGTTGGTTTGGGAGGATGCCTAGGCATATTGTTTTTAGAACAAGATCTGCATCTCATTTTGGTGGAGAATTACTGGTGGACACGGGTGAACATCAAGTTCCATTTACTTCAGTTATAAAAATGAAGCTAGCTAATTAATGTGTCCTATCTTAAAACTTTTCCTTCCACAACTATACATCATGCAGTGTGATAATAGTTAACAAAAATTAAGTTGGCAATCCACAGTTTCATGAGTTAACTGGCCAAACGAATCTTGCAAAGATAAATGAAATGAAGCCCATACCAGACAGAAGTCTGTATCGCTCTGTCTTTTGTGATTTCACATTTACTTGACTAGGACTACCAATGCACAGTAGAACGAATCATCCTGATAGTGCATTTTTATATACCTTGTGAAAGTCTCATAAATAAGACATGGCTGAAATCATATTAGAGGAAAATTTATCTTGAAAACCCAAAATCCCTAAAGCAAAGGATAATATACTATGTACATTATAGCCATTATGCTAAAAGAGCAATAGATATACATACTTACGTGCCATACTTCTTCAGCTATCTGAACTATATAATACATATTTTTAAATGATGCACATGTATATATATATGTGTGTGTGTGTGTGTATATATATATATATATATATATATATACACATATATATATATTCACCAAATATATGTACAAGCAAAGCAACACTATTATCTGAAATCATCTCCTTCCATTTTCATATAGCTATATTACTTACCATTTTCACTTAGTACAAGAAAACTAGACCTGTTTCCAATAGAGAGTTCACCTGCAAGGGTTCGTTTTTGCCACAATTAAGGATACACCCTGACACATGCCTACAAAAAAAATAGTACTTTTTGTGATCATGAGATTTAATTCAAATCTTACATCTGCCTAAATTTTATGAGCCTTAACAATTTCATTGATAAAATTGTGATACCATTAAATGCCTCAGTGAATGCTTGTGAGGATTAAAGAAGGTAAGAACAGTGACAGCAGTGGTCATGAATGTTTGTTTCCCTGATCCCAAGCCTCTAGAACAACACTCAGTACCTATTATAATAGACAGTTGATATTTTTTAATGAATGAAGGAAATATTAGCATACACAGTTGACTGTCCCGCATCTAGCAGACAGAAGATTATGCGCTGTTGTGCACCCTTGGTGGTGTGTTCTTCTGTAATGCTGTGAAGGATTGGTTCATACATATCTTCTTGAAAGCATTCAGTGATTTTTTAAAAAATTGAAAACAACAAAGTATATAAATAGAACCCAGACTATTTCAGAATATATGCAAACAGAACACTCAGGTGAAGACAGAACAAAATGGCCAGGTAATTGAAATAGAAATGGTTTTTACCATTATGTTGAAATACATGATGCTTATCTAACATTTGCATGCTGTTTCTTATTTGTTCATACCAGCAAGGAGTGGTCAGTGTTACCATCTATTTACTTGACTAGGACTACCAATGCACAGTAGAACGAATCATCCTGATAGTGCATTTTTATATACCTTGTGAAAGTCTCATAAATAAGACATGGCTGAAATCATATTAGAGGAAAATTTATCTTGAAAACCCAAAATCCCTAAAGCAAAGGATAATATACTATGTACATTATAGCCATTATGCTAAAAGAGCAATAGATATACATACTTACGTGCCATACTTCTTCAGCTATCTGAACTATATAATACATATTTTTAAATGATGCACATGTATATATATATGTGTGTGTGTGTGTGTATATATATATATATATATATATATATACACATATATATATATTCACCAAATATATGTACAAGCAAAGCAACACTATTATCTGAAATCATCTCCTTCCATTTTCATATAGCTATATTACTTACCATTTTCACTTAGTACAAGAAAACTAGACCTGTTTCCAATAGAGAGTTCACCTGCAAGGGTTCGTTTTTGCCACAATTAAGGATACACCCTGACACATGCCTACAAAAAAAATAGTACTTTTTGTGATCATGAGATTTAATTCAAATCTTACATCTGCCTAAATTTTATGAGCCTTAACAATTTCATTGATAAAATTGTGATACCATTAAATGCCTCAGTGAATGCTTGTGAGGATTAAAGAAGGTAAGAACAGTGACAGCAGTGGTCATGAATGTTTGTTTCCCTGATCCCAAGCCTCTAGAACAACACTCAGTACCTATTATAATAGACAGTTGATATTTTTTAATGAATGAAGGAAATATTAGCATACACAGTTGACTGTCCCGCATCTAGCAGACAGAAGATTATGCGCTGTTGTGCACCCTTGGTGGTGTGTTCTTCTGTAATGCTGTGAAGGATTGGTTCATACATATCTTCTTGAAAGCATTCAGTGATTTTTTAAAAAATTGAAAACAACAAAGTATATAAATAGAACCCAGACTATTTCAGAATATATGCAAACAGAACACTCAGGTGAAGACAGAACAAAATGGCCAGGTAATTGAAATAGAAATGGTTTTTACCATTATGTTGAAATACATGATGCTTATCTAACATTTGCATGCTGTTTCTTATTTGTTCATACCAGCAAGGAGTGGTCAGTGTTACCATCTATAAAAGCACTTCTCATCATTTTTAGACACTGAGAATACTTTAGGATCTTTTTAAAATGGTTGTGTGATTAGGGGTGAGACTGAGAATCTTATTTTTCAAATGCACCTGACCAGTTCAGTAGTCAAGGAAGACTATTCAGGACTATTCCAATAGGGGAGAGAAGTTGAACTCACTGAAACTTCGCTGAAAAAATAGGTGAGAGAATTCTTAAATGCTGGGATATGCTATCCAAAAAGTACTGGAAGACATTGGATCAGGGAGGCTGGAGACAGTAGCCCTATTTTTATGATAACTACATTTCCAAGGGGTAGCTCCCAGCTACTTGAGAATATCATCCTTGGGTTGTAGTAGATTTCCATCTCAAAGAGATAGAGAATACATTTATAGTTGCAAATTTTCTAAAATAAGTACCCTGAGAAAAGGGAGGTTCAGATCCTATACTCGGTAGGACCGCTGTCTCAGATTTAGTCAAGTTAAGGGGAGCACTAATGTAGTCTTGTTCAGTCTGCCCTTCTTATAAGCTCCCAGGTCATTTAATGGTCTGCAAACTCCACTGAATAGCACAGTTGCACACTGTTGCATTCATAGGAGATATTCCATATTGATGAACTATGTCAACTTATTTATTAGCTTCAAGAGTATGTACTGAAGTGTGAATTCAAAGTGGTCAGTGCCATTGTCCTTCTAAATGCTTGCCTGAGAGTCTCTCCTCACTAGATGAATTGTGGAATAAGGCAGGTCCCAGGGTTTAGCATACACAGTTGACTGTCCGCATCTAGCAGACAGAAGATTATGCGCTGTTGTGCACCCTTGGTGGTGTGTTCTTCTGTAATGCTGTGAAGGATTGGTTCATACATATCTTCTTGAAAGCATTCAGTGATTTTTTAAAAAATTGAAAACAACAAAGTATATAAATAGAACCCAGACTATTTCAGAATATATGCAAACAGAACACTCAGGTGAAGACAGAACAAAATGGCCAGGTAATTGAAATAGAAATGGTTTTTACCATTATGTTGAAATACATGATGCTTATCTAACATTTGCATGCTGTTTCTTATTTGTTCATACCAGCAAGGAGTGGTCAGTGTTACCATCTATAAAAGCACTTCTCATCATTTTTAGACACTGAGAATACTTTAGGATCTTTTTAAAATGGTTGTGTGATTAGGGGTGAGACTGAGAATCTTATTTTTCAAATGCACCTGACCAGTTCAGTAGTCAAGGAAGACTATTCAGGACTATTCCAATAGGGGAGAGAAGTTGAACTCACTGAAACTTCGCTGAAAAAATAGGTGAGAGAATTCTTAAATGCTGGGATATGCTATCCAAAAAGTACTGGAAGACATTGGATCAGGGAGGCTGGAGACAGTAGCCCTATTTTTATGATAACTACATTTCCAAGGGGTAGCTCCCAGCTACTTGAGAATATCATCCTTGGGTTGTAGTAGATTTCCATCTCAAAGAGATAGAGAATACATTTATAGTTGCAAATTTTCTAAAATAAGTACCCTGAGAAAAGGGAGGTTCAGATCCTATACTCGGTAGGACCGCTGTCTCAGATTTAGTCAAGTTAAGGGGAGCACTAATGTAGTCTTGTTCAGTCTGCCCTTCTTATAAGCTCCCAGGTCATTTAATGGTCTGCAAACTCCACTGAATAGCACAGTTGCACACTGTTGCATTCATAGGAGATATTCCATATTGATGAACTATGTCAACTTATTTATTAGCTTCAAGAGTATGTACTGAAGTGTGAATTCAAAGTGGTCAGTGCCATTGTCCTTCTAAATGGCCTATTAAAAATGCCTGAGAGTCTCTCCTCACTAGATGAATTGTGGAATAAGGCAGGTCCCAGGGTTTAGAATTCATTTGACATTGACCTCATTTCACTAAAAGAGTGTTACAGTGTTATATTTTAATTATTTTCTCTAAGCCCATAGCAAATAGGTCACATCATCCATTTTTAACAGAGGAAAAAAGAAACTGTAGTCAGGTTTGGTCAGTCAGAGTGCAAAAAGTACAATTCAATTCTGCAACAGTTATTACCTGATAAAGTCAACTTCTTAAATAATCAGCTAAACTAGAGCAGATATGCCGAACCTGTAGAAAAATATTAAAGACAGAATAATAAGATACCATGGGGACTTTTTAAAACATTGAATTCTCCAAAGGACATTATTATAAACTAATTTTCCTAATTGCGTAAGAATGGAGAATTTTTTTGAAAAATGGGAGTTGAAAGACCTTTATGACATTTGAGTCACCTGTGTGGATGCTGGGTTTTATTCTGTTAAATTTTATGTGGTAATTTAAAGAGTTCTTATTAGAATAATCAGCATTCTAAAATGCAACCATTAACATATTTTATGTAGAAAAACAGTGAGGTCTGAAATGCACTCAAAAAACAAACTTTAGATTGCTGAAACTAAAAGTATGTAATGATAACCCAATCCAAAGGTCAAAAAACATAATTAATAAAATCGAAGAAAATGAATCAGTGAATTAATACGATTAGCTTAGCTTTGCCTTCTTTTCATAAAAAGCTAAAAAGCCAAAATGTGATTTTTAGAAGACTAGCTTTACATGAATGGAGTTTTTAATCCACTGAAAACCTAATTCAAGTTTTAGGGCTCAAACAAAAAGTCTCTAACATTTCAATTTGTATTTGTGAGAGGTTCAATCAGACCAAGACATTTAATTTGGAAGCCTCCTTTTTAACAGATAGAGCCTCCTCTTTAGTTTGCTTTGGTTAATAAAATGGATGAGTTCCAATGATTTGGGGTACAAAGTAATAATCAAGTGAATTCTATCTTCCATTGATTTTCATTGTCAAATTGTAGATTTTCTTTGGCATATATCAAATATCACTCTCTGGAATGAACTCTAGAAGTTGAAAATTGAAAAAGAGAGAATTAGATGCAGAACGTCTCTAAGACCATCATCCATCTCCCTCAGTTGGCATCACTTCCCCCCCAATCTCTTAGTTAACTCTCCCTGGGTGCTTCCTGGACAGAACCATTTCCTATAATAAGAGCCAACATCCTCAAAATACTTTCTATCTGCCACATAGAGTTCTAGAACCTTTATATCTATTCATCTTCACTATTACCCTGTGAAATGAGTACCACTGGAATCATCAATTTCAGCTAAACTAGAGCAGATATGCGAACCTGTAAAAATTGACAGAATAAAAGAGACCATGGGGACTTTTTAAAACATTGAATTCTCCAAAGGACATTATTATAAACTAATTTTCCTAATTGCGTAAGAATGGAGAATTTTTTTGAAAAATGGGAGTTGAAAGACCTTTATGACATTTGAGTCACCTGTGTGGATGCTGGGTTTTATTCTGTTAAATTTTATGTGGTAATTTAAAGAGTTCTTATTAGAATAATCAGCATTCTAAAATGCAACCATTAACATATTTTATGTAGAAAAACAGTGAGGTCTGAAATGCACTCAAAAAACAAACTTTAGATTGCTGAAACTAAAAGTATGTAATGATAACCCAATCCAAAGGTCAAAAAACATAATTAATAAAATCGAAGAAAATGAATCAGTGAATTAATACGATTAGCTTAGCTTTGCCTTCTTTTCATAAAAAGCTAAAAAGCCAAAAATGTGATTTTTAGAAGACTAGCTTTACATGAATGGAGTTTTTAATCCACTGAAAACCTAATTCAAGTTTTAGGGCTCAAACAAAAAGTCTCTAACATTTCAATTTGTATTTGTGAGAGGTTCAATCAGACCAAGACATTTAATTTGGAAGCCTCCTTTTTAACAGATAGAGCCTCCTCTTTAGTTTGCTTTGGTTAATAAAATGGATGAGTTCCAATGATTTGGGGTACAAAGTAATAATCAAGTGAATTCTATCTTCCATTGATTTTCATTGTCAAATTGTAGATTTTCTTTGGCATATATCAAATATCACTCTCTGGAATGAACTCTAGAAGTTGAAAATTGAAAAAGAGAGAATTAGATGCAGAACGTCTCTAAGACCATCATCCATCTCCCTCAGTTGGCATCACTTCCCCCCCAATCTCTTAGTTAACTCTCCCTGGGTGCTTCCTGGACAGAACCATTTCCTATAATAAGAGCCAACATCCTCAAAATACTTTCTATCTGCCACATAGAGTTCTAGAACCTTTATATCTATTCATCTTCACTATTACCCTGTGAAATGAGTACCACTGGAATCATCAACATTCATATTAGAAAACTGAGGAGAAACTACAGCCAAGGACACACAAGTAATAAGTGTCAGAATTTTGGCTTAAACCAGGCAGTCTGACTCCAGAAATTCCATTTGAAAAAGTGTGTATGTCTTGTGTTTTTATAGGAAAAGACAAATATTGAAAATATTTGTGAAACAACTTTTCAGTTAATGAATGTCTAATTAGTTAGTAAGTAAAGCAGACCCCTGTTTTGCTATCCTCAGCTTTGAGGGGTAGACTCCTGCCAGCTCCTCCTGAAGCCTTCTACATGCCTCCTAGTCACAAGTGCTCCTATCACACAAATGTATAAATATAAACCCAATGATGACCTTTGTAGAATTGTGGACTTGATTTTCTTCTTAGTTTTTATAATCAAATATACATCTCTGAACATGGTAGTTGTCTTCTAGAAGACAAGAATTTTCAAAATCTTTTAAGTCTCTTGCAGTCTGTAGGTCTCTCCCTTGTATTAGAGTTCTCCAGAGAAAGAGGACCAATAGGCTGTATATAGAGATATATAAATATATAATAGATTCATTATAGCATTAGGCTCACGATGTAATGGAGTCCAAGAAGTCTGATAATCTGCTGTTCTCATCATGGACAACCAGGAAACCTGATGTTATAATTCACTTGGCGTGTGAAAGTCTGAGAAACAGGAGGTTCCTAGAGTCAGATTAGGTCTCTAAAGACCAAGACCCAGGAGCTCCAGTGTCCAGGGGCAGGAAAAGATGGATTGCCAAGCTCAAGAAAAGCTCAAGAATTCTCACTTCTTCTGCTTTTTTGTGCAATTTCGGTCCTCAGTGGACTAGATGATGCCCATCTCACCTTCACCTCCACTGGTGAGGGTAGATTCTCGCTGTGC
Source organism: Tragulus kanchil (assembly GCA_022376925.1). Taxonomy (NCBI): domain Eukaryota; kingdom Metazoa; phylum Chordata; class Mammalia; order Artiodactyla; family Tragulidae; genus Tragulus; species Tragulus kanchil. The sequence goes on along the minus strand of JAIOJX010000001.1, from coordinate 103,729,930 downwards.
AGCTTGTGGTCAGTTCCCTGACCAGGGATTGAACCTGTGCCCCCTGGGATGAAAGCATGGAGTCACAGGGGTTGATTCTCTTTACTCAGTGTGCTGATTGAAATGTTAATCTCTTCCAGAAACACTCTCTCAAACATACCCAGAAATGTTTTACCAGCTATTTGGGCATCTCCTACACTAGCCACGTTGACACAAGAAATTAATCATCATACCTCTCTGTCATTTTCAGAGGGTTTATCTGTTGAAGAAGCTGGGTTTTTCTTCTATAAAGTTTTCCATGGTCTGACTTTTGCTGCCTGTGCTTTTGTGATGCAGTTTCGTTTGTTCCACTGCCCTTTGTATTGTCCTGTACTTCCTGTAAGCTCTCGTTACCTGCCTTGCTCCTGTGGCACTTTGGTTCACTCTAAATGTGAGTGACAGCTAACAGGGTTCAGCTGCAATTGCTTGCTTCTCCAGGAGGAGCTATGAGCCCACATGTATTTGACTTTGGCCATTGGTTCCTAAATACCCCTCCTAGGTCAAGTTCCAGGGATGACAGAGTCCTACCTGGGTTCAGGTTAGAATGAGAAAAATAAGGACTACTTTTTCCTTAAAGTTAAATTTACCCTTTTAGAAAGAGTATTCTTTATTGGTGAAATTTCAGTTGTCCTGTTGTACTGTTGTATTTTCCCTTTGTTGTTGTTTATTCATATTTTTATTTGGATGAAATTAAAACCCAGTGTCAGCCACTCCTTTAGTCTGACTGTCCTGCAGAAAGTCGCAGTTTTCATTTTTGTAAAAGAAATGATGACTCTGAACCAATGCTTTTTGATAAAAATTTGAAAAAAGAAAGTCTCTCTAAGGTCTGTTTTGAAGAAAGGTACGTGTGATTTGTGTAAGCTTTGGAACACAACTCGAATCCTGTCTCAAATGTAGTTCACCACTAAAACTGCTAACCACCTTTATAAAAAAAGAAGAAAGCACTATTCGTTTTTTTATATAAGAAACTTAAAAGTTTATCTCATGGAGGGAAAGGTGGCTAGGTGATTCTCCTATGACCATTTCTGCATCTGTTCCTCAATCGGATGGCTGCCGTTCACTCTGCCTGCTGTCTTGAAAGTCCATGCCTTGCCTGCAATGCCAGCATCAGTTCTTAGCACAGGAAGAGTTTCGCTTCTTGAGGAAGTTGTTGTGAGTTTCAGAAATCATTTAAAAAGTAACCACTTTAACCTATGCTCTCAATATACATATTAAATAGAGTGATCTGAGGTATTTTATATTTGTGAAAGAAAGGCAATCCAAACTTAGCTTATTATATCTTCAGTACTTGCCAACTGTGGAGTACACAGTCAGTCACAGCTCTTCATTGAGTGTCCATGGCCACTGGTTGACATGACATTGAATAGAACATGGCATTGTTGCTCCAGGTCTTTTTGCCCTCATGCTAAATGACTCAACCCATCAGAAGAAATTTATAATGGACATGCAGCTCACCTATTTAGTCCTCATGAGACTGATTGGCTTTGAAGTTCCTGGCTGCAATGTCTTTGAGAGAGTAGACCTTCATTTCAAATCAAGACAGCCTCATCTGGGGATTTCAAGGCATATCTGTATACAGAAAGTCTGTATTAAGGAAATCAGGAAGTCTGTATTAAGGAAATGGGATGAAGCCAGCTGTTAAAAATGAGAAACTATGTGTGAAAAGGGTTGGGACTCACTGTGTTCCACAGAGGTACTAAATTAAGAGCTTCAGAACATATGGAAGGTTAATATTATTTAAGACTTTACTCTGAATCCAATGGAAAAATTGGCACTCTTAATTAGATAACATGACTTCAGCATTTCCAGGATGTATGCTCCCTACAATATCAGTATCCCCTTCTGTCAAGCCCACTGCCTTTATAGCAGTCCTTTTAGTTAGTGTATCATTATATTCATTTTAATATATATATATATAGTTATCTTTTAGACAAACAGGGATTTTTGTCAGCCTTCTTCAGCTCCACACATTCCTACAACCCTTTCCACCACTAGAAACTTGAAAAACTATATCCCATTCCCTTCTGGATCTCTGGGCCTGCCAGAATTTCTTTCTTAGTCTGTCACTTGACCACAAGTTAATCTGATGAACTGATTGCTAGTAAAATACAGGAAGTGACTGAGCAGTAGGCAAGGCCAATCTTCAACCACTCAGGTTCTAATGGTAATTTAGCAGTTGTCCTCCATAGGCAAGCCTGGTGCAAATTTTTGAATTTTCTGGGATGACAGTCTGCTTTAAGACATTTAACCTCTTAATTTTTAAAAATTTTAAAGAAAAGCTCTCAATATACATATTAAATAGAGTGATCTGAGGTATTTTATATTTGTGAAAGAAAGGCAATCCAAACTTAGCTTATTATATCTTCAGTACTTGCCAACTGTGGAGTACACAGTCAGTCACAGCTCTTCATTGAGTGTCCATGGCCACTGGTTGACATGACATTGAATAGAACATGGCATTGTTGCTCCAGGTCTTTTTGCCCTCATGCTAAATGACTCAACCCATCAGAAGAAATTTATAATGGACATGCAGCTCACCTATTTAGTCCTCATGAGACTGATTGGCTTTGAAGTTCCTGGCTGCAATGTCTTTGAGAGAGTAGACCTTCATTTCAAATCAAGACAGCCTCATCTGGGGATTTCAAGGCATATCTGTATACAGAAAGTCTGTATTAAGGAAATCAGGAAGTCTGTATTAAGGAAATGGGATGAAGCCAGCTGTTAAAAATGAGAAACTATGTGTGAAAAGGGTTGGGACTCACTGTGTTCCACAGAGGTACTAAATTAAGAGCTTCAGAACATATGGAAGGTTAATATTATTTAAGACTTTACTCTGAATCCAATGGAAAAATTGGCACTCTTAATTAGATAACATGACTTCAGCATTTCCAGGATGTATGCTCCCTACAATATCAGTATCCCCTTCTGTCAAGCCCACTGCCTTTATAGCAGTCCTTTTAGTTAGTGTATCATTATATTCATTTTAATATATATATATATAGTTATCTTTTAGACAAACAGGGATTTTTGTCAGCCTTCTTCAGCTCCACACATTCCTACAACCCTTTCCACCACTAGAAACTTGAAAAACTATATCCCATTCCCTTCTGGATCTCTGGGCCTGCCAGAATTTCTTTCTTAGTCTGTCACTTGACCACAAGTTAATCTGATGAACTGATTGCTAGTAAAATACAGGAAGTGACTGAGCAGTAGGCAAGGCCAATCTTCAACCACTCAGGTTCTAATGGTAATTTAGCAGTTGTCCTCCATAGGCAAGCCTGGTGACTGGAATTTAAAGTTTAGAATTTTCTGGGATGACAGTCCAATGACTGATGGGGCCTGAGCAGCTCGATGACTGATACATGAGACCTTTGGTAGCAGAAGGAATCTGAAAGCCTCTAACTCATGGCAGTCTGAAATAGACATAGGCAAAGCTTTGTAAAGTCCCAGTGACATTTTTAAGAGATTTGCTATAAATAATCTAGTATTATCTGTTCAAGTCTGCCCTGTGTTTATCAGAAAAAAAAAATAAAAAAGAATCTGGTGCTGCAAGGTACTAGAAATACTGGCATCTTAAGCAAAAGACTTGAATTTTGCTGCCCGGCTTCTTCCCTTTGGCTTCTGCTTTGCAGATGAAATGGTTGAGAAGCAGGATGGGGCAATTGGGGTGGGGGGTAGCTGCTTTGTGCAGTGGCTTTTGTTTATTTTCTGTCTGACCTGGCACAGCGTAGGCAGAGGCGATGCATGTTTCCTGACATTGGGCCAGTGATATATGGCCTGACCTTCAAAATGAGGAACATCTTCTCTGTGGGTGAGAGTAGAGCCGTGCAAATGCTTTTATCCCATATTGCTCGGCAGTTTGCAACCAGTTCCGACAAAAAGTACCCACCCCGCTGAGTTTGCTGAAGCTTGTCTATTGGTTTTAGAGGGAACATTTTGGCAAATTAAGGACTGAGTGAAACCATAAAATTGATTTTATTTACAACAAAGCCTTGTGGTATCTGTTAGTTGCTCTCGTGTCTCTTTTCTTTTAGTCTTTGAGGTGGTTTCTGTAGTTGGTTTATCTAACTTCATAATGAATTTGCATCTGTCTCAGTTCTAGGATAATACTTCCCCTGGGTGTCCTAATTGTTATCAGGCCTAGTCTGCCTTCTTTCTAGTCTTTGTTTCATGTAGGCCCATTGGATGCCTTTCTTCCATCTCATTCAGTATCAAGAGTCACTGACAAGTGCTTTGTGATGAACAGATTACATGTTTGTTATCTGCTCTGAACTGTTAAGGCTTCTGTTTAAATCCCGTCTTCTAACACTGCAAAGAAAGGGTGATAGCAGCATGGTTTGGGGTTTTTTGTTTGTTTTTATTTTTCTTTTTGATAGAAGAATAATTGCTTTACAGTATTGTGTTAGTTTCTGCCAAACATCAACATGAATCAGTCATAGGTATACATATGCTCTCTCTCACTTGAACCCCCTTCCCCTTCCCAATCCTCTAGGTTGTTACAGAGCCTCAATTTGAATTCCCTAAGTCATATAGCAAATTCCCATTGGCTATCTGTTTTGCATATGGTTGTGTAAGTTTCCATGTTAGTGTCTCCATACATCTCATCCTCTCCTCCTCCCACCCCAGTTGAGCCCACGAGTCTGTTCTCTATCAACATGGCTTTTATAGCATGATTGCCAATATATGTGATACATTTAAAAATACTTGAATATGTTTTCTTTCTGAAAGTGCTATTATCATATTTGGAGCACCTCTTATGGACGCAGAAGAGTGCCGTCACTTCTGAATAAAATTGTGGGAAGAGTAATGGCCTGCATGCCAGAGAGGTGGAGTCTTGTCCCAACTTTGCCAACAACTTGTATATTTTACAGGAAGACACTTAACTCATCTGTAGCCACAGTTCTGAGTATATAAAACAAGGTGCTTTTCCTGAATCATTGGTTCTCAACCCTGGCTGCACATTCATGTCATTAGGGGAGCTTTTGGAAATATACCAATAACCAGCCCCCATCACAGACAACTTAAAAAAGGAAATTCTGGAGGCGAGAATAAGGTACTGACAGATTTCAAAAGCTCCCCTTGTTATTATAATGTCCAGCCAGAGTGAAGAACCAATGGCTTACATGATTTCTAAAGCCCTTTACAGTTCTAAGATTGTATGATTCTAATCTCTTCACAAATTTTTTGGTTATTGTCTTTTTCTATCTTTGAGCTAAAAATAAAAGTAGTAATTGAATTAGACACGCATATTAAATCAGTACATATGGTGTGCATGGGAGTAGGCAAAACCAATTGTCTTAAGAAGTGTATATTTTATTCTGTCATTCTTGAACTTTGTTCATAAATTAGCTGACAATACAGACTGTGGGTTCTCCATCATCCCTGGTGATTCTGATTCAGAATCATTTTCTAACTCTGCTGAATAATAAAGGGGTGTAAGACACACCTGCTTTGCTTTACCAAAAGATGGTTCGAGTTTCTCCCTATTTGGTGCAATAGCGCTGGTATGCATGGTGCTGAAAGCAGCTGCTAAGATTGGGCATAGTATATTTTGAGTGGATTTTGAGTTTTTCTCAGAACAACAAGATTACAAGTTAGAATTGTAAGGGAGCCATCTAGTGGATAAGTATACAGACCTGTGGCATCTTGTCCAAAGCTCCTTGCTTTATGGACTTTATCAGAAAATGGATCTAAATATAGATGCAATTAAGTCTAGATATATACATTAAATATATATATATATATATTTATATATTTCTGTTAGTCCATGAAATTTTCATGAAATTTTTTTCTTCAAAACATAATTTCTCATTATTTTATAAATTACATGCTATATTTTATGTACTTTAACTCCTTTTATGAAATATGGATACAGAGATGAATAAGATGTGATTTTTTTCGTGAAATAAAGCATTCTAATTGTAAGGACATAAAAATAGGCAAGTAATGAAAATGTATTTTTATAATTCCCAGTGAATCCTTGGATTTGAATGTAAGAGGGACTTAAGGACTTAAAAATAGTTGATGTAATTAGAGAATATAGACAGAGTGTGAAGGATTCACAGTCTAAGACACATTACCGTTTTTCTCGTACTCTGAAATTTTTAACAGTCCGTAGCACATGCATTGGGCTGATTAGGGCCTTCCCAAAAAACATACATCATACTACTTACCAAATCATTTATAGCCATCAGGTATTCATTCTTCAAACAGGTATCCTTCTGCTTTTGTGCATGTTACTTTAATAATGCAGTCATGCTGAGTTATGGACAGAGGAGCCTGACGGGCTGCAGTTATGGGGTCACACAAAGTCGGACACAACAGAAGTGACTAAGCAGCAGCATGATCAGTTAAAACATTTGAGTGACAGTGTTTCTCTTTGATATGTAAAAAGAAAACCAAGTTTATAGAACAAGATGACCAAGATATTCATTTTTCAAAGCCCTCACATTGCTTTCAGTGTATTTTTACAAGAAATATTTTAAAAACTGGCCATGATAAATTAAAATGAAAATATTCTACCACAGTTTACATTGTATCAAGTTCTTACAGTGGGTCCTATCTCCCTCTCCTGAGGTCAGACTCCTGGGATCTCCTCTATAGAGGACTCTGCTATTCAGGGAACTTTCAGGCTTCCTTCCCCTGTGCCACATTCACCCTCCCCACTTCAAGATACAGACTTCCAGTCCCTCCTGGACACTCCTTTCTATATGCTTGCAGCACCTCAACATCTCCACATCAAATTAGTTAACTTTGGATGATGGCTCTTGAGTTTAGTATTTCAATGAAAAGTTTCTAAATTTGGCAAGAAGAAAAGATTCCAGTCCTCTTTAAATCTTCTTTCTTTCTAGTCCTCGTCCCACTTTTCTCCTTTTATATTTTATTAATAAAGTCTATCTGGCTTCATTCATTTGGGATATACTGTAAAGTGGGGTTTGTGAGGTCAGAGCCAATGGAAGGCAGGGAACCTCTGAGAGGACCCCAAAGATTCCCAGTCCCCCATGATGGATGTGCTCTGTCTAATGCTCTCCTCTGTAATACCACAAAGACTGTGGCTATGATGGACACACCACACCCCTGACTCAGTAACACTGAACTGGCAAAAGTGAAAGATCTTACATCCATAATTAAGGTGCACATCAGTTAATTTTGAGCTCATCAAAATGGAGACGATCCTGAGTGGGCCTGACATAATCAACAGAAGAGACTTCTCTGCTGGAAATGAAGTTCTCTGTGGTGAAGTCAGTGGCCAGGTTGTGAGACGGCCCCTGGCAAGGAGCTGCTTGTGACTGTTAGCACTCCAACAAGAGAACAGAGGCCTAGCAGCACCATGAACCAAATGTGCTCCTTTAACCCACTTGTCTACTCCTATGTCATTAAAATCTTCTAAATATTACTACAATTTAATTGTTGCCAATAACTACGAAAGCTTGGAAGAGGATCCAGTCTCCATAAAAGAATGCATCTTAGCCATCATCTTTTTTTTGGTGGTGGGGGGGTGCTCTTTTATTGGTCCTTCACTTATTTATTTTCATCCATCTTAATTCTTTGGCCTCTGTGGGCCTCCCATAGCAGTGGCCTCTCTCAATGCAGAGCACTGGCTCTGGGTGCACACGCTTCAGAGCTCTGGCCCATAACTGAACACACAGGTCCAACTGCTCCATGGCATATGGGATCTTCCCATGCCAGGGATCGAACTGGCACCCCTTGCACTGCAAGGCGAACTCTTTACCCACTGGACCACCAGGGAAGCCCCCACTATCTTGATAGACTCAGATTGGGGTCTCAGTTCAAATGTGCCTGAACTTCTTATCACAGAAACTGTGATAATAAATGGTATGTTGTTATATAGCCATGAAATGTTGGTTCTTTGCTCTGCAGCAGTAGGTACCTAATAGACCGTCTTGTACTTTGGAACATTGGGGTAACCTTCAAACTAAGTTCACCTATCTCCATCATATCCTACATACTGCAATCAGGGTCATCTTCTAAAAAAACAGACTAAAATATAAGCTCAGTGAGGTATGGGATTTGTCTTATTAAAAGCTCTATCTCTATAAACAAACTTGAGTAGTGTGTGAATCTTAGAAAAATACTTTATCTTAGAAGAATGTTAAGACATTGTATGCAGGTTACCAGTACTGACTGATGAGTGAATGAATGGATACCATCCATCCATCTTGACACACACCCAAACCATTGTTGGTCTCCCATTACGTGCATAAAGAGAGACATCCTTCTGATACAAGAAGCCTACTTATAAAGTGCTTAAGTGTATGGATTCTGGAGTTAAAGACCTCATGTTCAAATTCAAACTCTAATTCTCCAGCTCTAATAATTCCTAGCTTTGTGACTTCTTAGAAATTTCGTGACAACACTAAACCTCAGTTATCTCATTTATACATCATGATAAAGTTTCCGCTCATGATGGTTTTAAAGATCAACTAAGACAGTACCTGGCCTATGCAATGGATCAGTAAGTGCTGCTTATGGTTATAACATCTAAACCCCTCTACTGTCTATATTTCTCTCCTGCTGACCAGCCTTATGATGCCTTCCCTTTATCTGCTGCATTGTGGCATGATACAGAGTAGAATGCATGAACACTGGTCCAATTTCAGGTTCTGAACTGGTTATATGACCTTGAATAAGTTCCTCAGTCTTCATTTGTCTGTGGAATGGGGCTAATTGTAACATATAGCACAAGAATTGGTGTTCACTTTGTCTCTACACAAGGAAGTCACATTGAATAACAGATAAAACTGGCCAATAAGACCAGTACAAGGATGACACCATGGGTGCTTTTTCATAACATGTTGAAGAATCACAGGAAACTCTTTCTTTCTCATTTTATTAGAAGCAGTTCTGTTGCTCTGAGTCCCTGTGTTGTTTTTGTTTTCATCTGATCAGGCTTTCATCTTCCAGTTGGCTGGTAACTGAAAAAACTCTATACTTGCTTTAGTGGAAACCTTGCTCTGTATCCTTCTCGTTCCCTTTTCCCCTTCCCAATTTCTAATTTATGTTTTTCTGCTGTATTTAAGTAATTTACATGTAATTCATTCTTGAAAAAGAAGTGAAAATAAAGATATAAATATCTTCCAGGCTTGTTGCATATGTGACATTTTTATAAAGTGTATTAGTGTCTTTCTGGTAAGAATTAATGCCAGGAAAAAAAAATCTGAGACAGGGAAATAGATAAGAAAGTAAGTTTGGAAATCCTGTCACGTGAGTCCTGTTTCTTGCCATTGAATAGATCATAGGTGCAATTCATAAAAAGGCAAATACAGTGATTCTTACATCACTCACTTGGTTAAAATGTCCTGATTGCCGTAGCTTAAGGAAGTACATGTGCTATGCAGTCTGTGGTTTAATGAGCTGATGTTGATATTGAAACTGATACCCTCTTCCCTCCTGGAGTTATGACAGAATCTATATGTTAGCTAGCCACTTTTCCACCAGATTTCTCTTTGAAAGTCAATTGGTGAATCATCCCAGCTGCCTCATTGAGCATAATACTGAGCAGCAAAATTCCTGTGCTCTGTTGTTGTGTTTAAGAGGCGCCAAACAACCAGACACATCAATGGAAATATTAGTCAGATCATTTCTCTGTTGTTCTGCAGGGAAAACAGTTGACTGAGAATTTTCTGATTTTTCAGTTGTTTGGCTTGCTGTATTCTAATAAACATGCTTTTCTATGGAAATATACTAACACTTAATTATGGTTACATAGTCAAAAGTTTGACTGAAATAAAACTCCATTTGTGGATGGAGTCTGTCTTTCAAGATACTTAAATACAACTTCTGCTTGCACACTTCAGGGAAAATAACTTTTCTCTGACTTCATTGAGTGGAGATACAGTGGCCATGCTATATGTTGGGTTGGATAGATTGATCATGCTCTGAGATCTTTAACAGGATGATGAGCTCTCTTCTGGTTAGCTTAGAATGGTTGTAATGTGTGCTAGCCATCACTGACTTGTGCCAAAATGAAAAGCTATAGGTACAGGCAGCAAATGTCTAGGCCTCTTAGGATTTTTATCCTTCTGTTTCTTAATATTTTTCCCATTTCGAGGTCACAGCAGTAATAACTCATATATCCAATGTTAGACATAAGGACATCTGTGTTGCATTAATACTGTTAAATTGGTCTTCAGTAAAATAAAATCATCCTTTGCAGTAATGGGTGAGAACTTGCCTTTCACCCAGAGCCACGTTCATTAGAAATTCATGCTCACAGCCCAGAGAAAAACAGAGTTTTTATGAGGTTTCAACAAGTAATATATCTGCATGATGGGTTGTTCCAAGAAACTGAGCAAATGAAAATGTCAGTTTGCAGAAACTGTCAAAACCAGCATAACCTAATTTAGAATTGTTGCTTATTTAATAAACCACCAGTAGTCCTACCAGATAAAGTCCTGTCAGTCTTGCAGAAAAAGCACTCATTCCTCTTGTACTTAAGTTAGGTTTATCAACACCCTAGGCTCTGCTAATGGGAAAAGAGCATTAACTAATTTGATACAGCATCCAGCATAGTTATTACAGTGTTCTTAGCTATGAAATGTCCAAACCCTCGATATGTGGGAGCCCAATTTGTGTGCATTTATGACAGAGTGTGCCTTGCTCCATGTTTTGCATAGAGAACATCCTGAAAAAAATACAAATTGATAAGTCATTTTATTAACATAATGTTTATTATGTGAGTTTGAGTTGCATATATTTTCAATATGGAGGTTCTAGAAGCAGTGACAGGAACTTATTCGTGTTTGTGTCTAAGGGAATTGAATACGACTACTTTGGATAATGACCACGTCTTTACCACCATCATCTCTAGTTTCATCATTTGTTGTTAGTTGTCATGAAACAAATGTGCTAGGCTGGCAGTGGGTCACACTATTTCCGTAGGGTAGACACATGAGGTGGATTCTAAACCAGTAGTAGAGAAACTCTGAAGGGTTTAGGGCATGAAATGACAGGAGTATGGAGGTAGGAGGGCTGTGTGGAGAGGTATTACCAAAGAAGAAAATATTCATGCGCTTTTTAATTGCATAGAATAATTTGATTGCAAGTTTCAAAGACAGACTGTAAAAGAATGTAATCAGTTCTCTGCATGTTGGCACAATAGAAATTTATGAGGAAACTGTGGTGGAAACAATATGAGAACAGCTGAATGAACTCAATAGCGATGATGTGGAGCCTTCCTTATTGTTGAGAATGGAAAAGAATGCGAAGCATAGTGCAACAGATTTGGCAGCAAGCTGTGTTTTCTCAGTACAGTAGATCCCTATTGCTCATGAGTATTAGAGAAAGACCTACACACCTGCTTCTGTTATTCTCAAGCTGAATGATGATTACAGAGTTTATAAATAGCCTTTCTTTCCCCTCTGCTAATGTTTCCTTATAGGCAGGAGAAGGTAGATCATCTGGCTATCTAAATATCACCTGGAATTGTTATACCCTGCAGCATGTGTTCAAGAAATTAAAGTGGATGATGTTGGTTGAAAGTTTTAGATCATACGACATTTTCAACATCTATAATCATATTCTTCAGGGTTTCAATCTGTTCTTCCCTCACCAACTATGAAAAACTAGCATTTTGTTGCTAGAGGCCTGTGACCTGGAGTCAGTTTGACCCGTTCTTCTCAGCATTAACCATTGCTTTCCCAGTCACAATTGTGTGATTTTTCTTCATATGCCATTTCTTAAGGCCATCCTTGCTTTAATTCACTTGTGAATTTGTGAGTGACCATCTTATCCTACATGACAGCAGCCTCTCACATGGTTCTTTATCTGCTTGTTGTCTCAATTTATTTCTAGCTGTTAGAGATCCCCCAAACCCTTTTTGGCCACCGCTTCGGCTTGGGAGAGTAGAAACATCATTTTATAGATATCTTCAGCGACTCACATTTGTTCACCATGAACCTAAAATCATGTAGAGTCATCAGCTCAAGAGGGTGGATGTGGGCATGTGGAATCTGGAGATTAAAATGTCACTGAGGTCAGAGGTTGATGTGGTTGTCTTCTGGAGTAGGATTTTATTAAAGCGTGGCCTAGAACTTAGCTTTCAAAACAAAATATGTGTGTAAGTACCTCTTTTACTTACCAATGACCTCTTAATATCCACTGAATTAGTACTGCATATTATGATTTCAAGAAGATTTTAAGAAACCTGAACTTAAACTCTTTTTCATATTTTTCTTTATTTTACAAAGATTTCATTCAAAATATGACAGACTTTAAGTTAAGATTTATATACCTTATATGCCTAGTAATCTAGGGAAATGAAAGTATTCATAGGAAAATATTTTTCATAGCCTTTATTAAAATTGTATTGTCTAGCTCATTTATTGTAACCTATTTAGAACATCTTTTCTGGTCTAATCTCTGTTGCAAAAAGGTGGAGTAGTTATTTTCCTCCTTAGTCCAGCTTTCTTGTAATAGAGAATTGTTATCACTAAATTATATTAGTTTTGAAAAATCTAAAGTGTTCCATAAAGACCTTGGATATCATACCACATTTGATTTCCAGTTTTCAATGTTAATTTTTAAAAATGAGTAGAGTACATTAGATTTCCTTTGCTGCTGAAAAATTTTTCAAGAGCTTAGTGGCTTACCCAACCTTTTGGCACCAGGGATCAAATTTAATCATATTCTTCAGGGTTTCAATCTGTTCTTCCCTCACCAACTATGAAAAACTAGCATTTTGTTGCTAGAGGCCTGTGACCTGGAGTCAGTTTGACCCGTTCTTCTCAGCATTAACCATTGCTTTCCCAGTCACAATTGTGTGATTTTTCTTCATATGCCATTTCTTAAGGCCATCCTTGCTTTAATTCACTTGTGAATTTGTGAGTGACCATCTTATCCTACATGACAGCAGCCTCTCACATGGTTCTTTATCTGCTTGTTGTCTCAATTTATTTCTAGCTGTTAGAGATCCCCCAAACCCTTTTTGGCCACCGTTTCGGCTTGGGAGAGTAGAAACATCATTTTATAGATATCTTCAGCGACTCACATTTGTTCACCATGAACCTAAAATCATGTAGAGTCATCAGCTCAAGAGGGTGGATGTGGGCATGTGGAATCTGGAGATTAAAATGTCACTGAGGTCAGAGGTTGATGTGGTTGTCTTCTGGAGTAGGATTTTATTAAAGCGTGGCCTAGAACTTAGCTTTCAAAACAAAATATGTGTGTAAGTACCTCTTTTACTTACCAATGACCTCTTAATATCCACTGAATTAGTACTGCATATTATGATTTCAAGAAGATTTTAAGAAACCTGAACTTAAACTTTTTTTCATATTTTTCTTTATTTTACAAAGATTTCATTCAAAATATGACAGACTTTAAGTTAAGATTTATATACCTTATATGCCTAGTAATCTAGGGAAATGAAAGTATTCATAGGAAAATATTTTTCATAGCCTTTATTAAAATTGTATTGTCTAGCTCATTTATTGTAACCTATTTAGAACATCTTTTCTGGTCTAATCTCTGTTGCAAAAAGGTGGAGTAGTTATTTTCCTCCTTAGTCCAGCTTTCTTGTAATAGAGAATTGTTATCACTAAATTATATTAGTTTTGAAAAATCTAAAGTGTTCCATAAAGACCTTGGATATCATACCACATTTGATTTCCAGTTTTCAATGGTAATTTTTTAAAAAATGAGTAGAGTACATTAGATTTCCTTTGCTGCTGAAAAATTTTTTCAAGAGCTTAGTGGCTTACCCAACCTTTTTGGCACCAGGGATCGATTTCTTGGAAAACAATTTTTTTCCACGGACCAGGGAGGGGGTAGTTTTGGGATAGTTCAAGCGCATTACATTTATTCTGAATTTTATTTCTATTGTTATGACATCGTCTCCACCTCAGATCATCAGGCATGTGATTCCAGGAGTTGGGGGCCCCTGCTTAAAACAACACAGTTTAATTATTTTATACTTCCAGAGTTAGAAATTTGATACAGGTCTTACTGATCAAGTTGTCAGCAGAACTCTAGGAAAGAATCCATTCCCTTGCCTCTTCCTGCTTCTAGAGCCTATTTGTGCCCTTTTCACCATCTTCAAAGCTAGCACTGTTTCATGTTTCTGACCATTCTTCAGTGAGCGTCTCTCCCTCTCTGACTGAATTCTTCTGCTTCCCTCCTCCACTTTAAGGGCCTCTATGATTACATTGGAACATGTGGAAAATGCAATACTCTTCCTATTTTAAGGTCAGCTGATGAACAATATTAATTCTACCTGAAACCTTAAGGTCCCTTTGCCATGTTATCCAACCAGTTCATAGGTTCCTGGATTAGGGTATGTACCACTTTTAGGGTGAAGTGGGCAGTTAGGGGGAAGGTGTTATTCTGCCTACCACATTCTAGTATATGGTGTGTAAATACATTTTTCCCAAAGTCTGCCTATTAAGACAAATGTTAGGAGAAGGAATATTTTTAGTTTGTTATTTTGGCAGTCGATTTTTTTTTTCACCTATAGGATGAAAGGAAATATACCCAGTGATACTATATGTATTTTGATTCCAAAGACTGAAGTCACAGAGTTGCTAACATTTCCAGACTTTTCCTCATAAGTCACTAAACATTGCTGATATCTGTATGACACTGTGTTCCTCAAATGAAGACAACATTTCTTTTTCTTACCCTGTCAAGTGGAACCATTTTCAAACCCAATTCTCAAGTCTTAAGTTGAGGGATTAGGAGCAGGCTCTCAGTCACTCTCATCCTCATTTGGCATCGTTACAGTTACCCATGAAGCTTTGCTGCTGAAAAATTTTTTCAAGAGCTTAGTGGCTTACCCAACCTTTTTGGCACCAGGGATCGATTTCTTGGAAAACAATTTTTTTCCACGGACCAGGGAGGGGGTAGTTTTGGGATAGTTCAAGCGCATTACATTTATTCTGAATTTTATTTCTATTGTTATGACATCGTCTCCACCTCAGATCATCAGGCATGTGATTCCAGGAGTTGGGGGCCCCTGCTTAAAACAACACAGTTTAATTATTTTATACTTCCAGAGTTAGAAATTTGATACAGGTCTTACTGATCAAGTTGTCAGCAGAACTCTAGGAAAGAATCCATTCCCTTGCCTCTTCCTGCTTCTAGAGCCTATTTGTGCCCTTTTCACCATCTTCAAAGCTAGCACTGTTTCATGTTTCTGACCATTCTTCAGTGAGCGTCTCTCCTCTCTGACTGAATTCTTCTGCTTCCCTCCTCCACTTTAAGGGCCTCTATGATTACATTGGAACATGTGGAAAATGCAATACTCTTCCTATTTTAAGGTCAGCTGATGAACAATATTAATTCTACCTGAAACCTTAAGGTCCCTTTGCCATGTTATCCAACCAGTTCATAGGTTCCTGGATTAGGGTATGTACCACTTTTAGGGTGAAGTGGGCAGTTAGGGGGAAGGTGTTATTCTGCCTACCACATTCTAGTATATGGTGTGTAAATACATTTTTCCCAAAGTCTGCCTATTAAGACAAATGTTAGGAGAAGGAATATTTTTAGTTTGTTATTTTGGCAGTCGATTTTTTTTTTCACCTATAGGATGAAAGGAAATATACCCAGTGATACTATATGTATTTTGATTCCAAAGACTGAAGTCACAGAGTTGCTAACATTTCCAGACTTTTCCTCATAAGTCACTAAACATTGCTGATATCTGTATGACACTGTGTTCCTCAAATGAAGACAACATTTCTTTTTCTTACCCTGTCAAGTGGAACCATTTTCAAACCCAATTCTCAAGTCTTAAGTTGAGGGATTAGGAGCAGGCTCTCAGTCACTCTCATCCAGAATTCATTTGGCATCGTTACATAGGATGGATACCCATGAAGCTTTGCGTGCAGTGCAGCAATATTTTGTATTTGGGCATTAAGAGCTATGATCATTTCAATGGTTCTTTTGCAAATAGTAACTAATAGAGCCGTAAGATTCACCACCATATCCAAAAGGGAAGCATACTATACGGTAAAATCAATTGAGGTAAGAAATTGATTTACGGAGCTCCCTTTTAGGCTGAGGCACCAAGATACCATAGTAAAAATAGAGGGATAGCATGCAGGAGACTTAGTTTTGGTCCTGGCTCTCTCCCTAAGTATCTGTATCCTTTTGAACAGTTAAAAGATATCTTTTGACCCCATTTTCCTTGTTTTAAAGGTGAGTTGAGGTGGAATTACCGCTGAAGTCCTCTGTCATTCAAAACTTCTGTGATGTTGTGTAGTAATCCCAGTTTGACATGGTCACCATATGCTTCATGGCATCTGTGGTGGCTCACGGAAGAAAGGGGGTTGGACTCAAAAAAAGTAATAACAGCACTTAGATGTGGCATCACAAAGATATCGCAACTGCGAGCCTTGCAAACAGGGCTCACTGAGATGCTGAGAGCTAAAAAGAGCTCTTGAGCAGATCTCCTTGATACATTACTGTTTTCTGAGTTCAGTTCCAATGGCATTGGTAAATGTGAAGGGGTCTTAAAAAGAAATAGCATAAGGGTGTTTTACTAAAGCTTTGCCTTATTGTGTATGAAATAGACTTGATGCTAGAAAGTTGATAGCAAAGTGAAATTCTCTGTATAAGATTTTTTTTTTTCCAGCTGACTTTTACAGATTTGAAGCTGCTCTCCTATAGGATGAAAGGAAATATACCCAGTGATACTATATGTATTTTGATTCCAAAGACTGAAGTCACAGAGTTGCTAACATTTCCAGACTTTTCCTCATAAGTCACTAAACATTGCTGATATCTGTATGACACTGTGTTCCTCAAATGAAGACAACATTTCTTTTTCTTACCCTGTCAAGTGGAACCATTTTCAAACCCAATTCTCAAGTCTTAAGTTGAGGGATTAGGAGCAGGCTCTCAGTCACTCTCATCCAGAATTCATTTGGCATCGTTACATAGGATGGATACCCATGAAGCTTTGCGTGCAGTGCAGCAATATTTTGTATTTGGGCATTAAGAGCTATGATCATTTCAATGGTTCTTTTGCAAATAGTAACTAATAGAGCCGTAAGATTCACCACCATATCCAAAAGGGAAGCATACTATACGGTAAAATCAATTGAGGTAAGAAATTGATTTACGGAGCTCCCTTTTAGGCTGAGGCACCAAGATACCATAGTAAAAATAGAGGGATAGCATGCAGGAGACTTAGTTTTGGTCCTGGCTCTCTCCCTAAGTATCTGTATCCTTTTGAACAGTTAAAAGATATCTTTTGACCCCATTTTCCTTGTTTTAAAGGTGAGTTGAGGTGGAATTACCGCTGAAGTCCTCTGTCATTCAAAACTTCTGTGATGTTGTGTAGTAATCCCAGTTTGACATGGTCACCATATGCTTCATGGCATCTGTGGTGGCTCACGGAAGAAAGGGGGTTGGACTCAAAAAAAGTAATAACAGCACTTAGATGTGGCATCACAAAGATATCGCAACTGCGAGCCTTGCAAACAGGGCTCACTGAGATGCTGAGAGCTAAAAAGAGCTCTTGAGCAGATCTCCTTGATACATTACTGTTTTCTGAGTTCAGTTCCAATGGCATTGGTAAATGTGAAGGGGTCTTAAAAAGAAATAGCATAAGGGTGTTTTACTAAAGCTTTGCCTTATTGTGTATGAAATAGACTTGATGCTAGAAAGTTGATAGCAAAGTGAAATTCTCTGTATAAGATTTTTTTTTTTCCAGCTGACTTTTACAGATTTGAAGCTGCTCTCCTAGGGAAAGATAAATGATCCTACACAATGCAGTGAAAATCATAGAATGTTATAGTAGTAGAGATAGGATGGACCACAAACAATCTATCCAATGAGTACATTTAACTGATGAGACATGTAGAGAGGCTTCGTGATTCATTCAGTATCATGAAGCTAGTTGCTTACAGAGTCAGGAGTGAGACTGAAGCTACCGTTTCCCACACTAGCTCTATTCAACCTTTCACACTGAAATTGCATATGATAATACATAGTATTAAAGGGTGGCTTGGAGTGCTAAATACTGATACTACTCAACACTGGTCACCAATCCTCCCTCCCATTTAGGTCATTCCAGAGCACCAAGCTGAGGTTCCTATTCTATGCCAATTCAATTTAAGATCAGACTGTTTGTCACAAAGTATATTTAGGAATCTGATGATGGAATGAATAGAAATCGAGATATGCAACTAACTTTCAACATGTGTGATTTTTTAAAAAATGGTGACTTTTGCCCCTTTCCTGTTGCTCTACTTTTTTCCACGTTGCTTCAGTGTGCTTTCTCTTGTCTACCTCTGCTTTCTCTTGTCTACCTCTGAAGATTACTCTTCCTAAGACCTGCAGCTTTCTCTGATTCAGACACTCACAGAGGAACTGCACTGTTTCTCCTTTCTCCAAATAATGATGTCGTTTCAGCTTTTTAATGCCTACTGAGTGACGCTCTTAGAAAGAAGATTGCATCTCTACCTTTTATCTCTTTCTCTCTCTCTCCTCTCTTCCTCCCATTCGCATGCCAGCATTGAGTAATTTTGTGTATATTCCTGCTGTCTACTAATTTTTTTCCCATAATATGGTGACTTACTGCCTAGGGATGTAACTGTATGTGTATTATGTTCAGATGGAGACTTGTCAAGACAAATACAGTCTCCCTGACACTGATGCTTGCAGTCAACACTGGAATAGGAAATAGAGAGCTGCGTTAAGACTTTTGCAATTGGCTGCCATAGAAACCCATGCAAGAGTCTCCTGATATGACTTCAGGGAATGTCTAGTGAAATTCTTGTATAAGATTTTTTTCCCGCTGACTTTTACAGATTTGAAGCTGCTCTCCTAGGGAAAGATAAATGATCCTACACAATGCAGTGAAAATCATAGAATGTTATAGTAGTAGAGATAGGATGGACCACAAACAATCTATCCAATGAGTACATTTAACTGATGAGACATGTAGAGAGGCTTCGTGATTCATTCAGTATCATGAAGCTAGTTGCTTACAGAGTCAGGAGTGAGACTGAAGCTACCGTTTCCCACACTAGCTCTATTCAACCTTTCACACTGAAATTGCATATGATAATACATAGTATTAAAGGGTGGCTTGGAGTGCTAAATACTGATACTACTCAACACTGGTCACCAATCCTCCCTCCCATTTAGGTCATTCCAGAGCACCAAGCTGAGGTTCCTATTCTATGCCAATTCAATTTAAGATCAGACTGTTTGTCACAAAGTATATTTAGGAATCTGATGATGGAATGAATAGAAATCGAGATATGCAACTAACTTTCAACATGTGTGATTTTTTAAAAAATGGTGACTTTTGCCCCTTTCCTGTTGCTCTACTTTTTTCCACGTTGCTTCAGTGTGCTTTCTCTTGTCTACCTCTGCTTTCTCTTGTCTACCTCTGAAGATTACTCTTCCTAAGACCTGCAGCTTTCTCTGATTCAGACACTCACAGAGGAACTGCACTGTTTCTCCTTTCTCCAAATAATGATGTCGTTTCAGCTTTTTAATGCCTACTGAGTGACGCTCTTAGAAAGAAGATTGCATCTCTACCTTTTATCTCTTTCTCTCTCTCTCCTCTCTTCCTCCCATTCGCATGCCAGCATTGAGTAATTTTGTGTATATTCCTGCTGTCTACTAATTTTTTTCCCATAATATGGTGACTTACTGCCTAGGGATGTAACTGTATGTGTATTATGTTCAGATGGAGACTTGTCAAGACAAATACAGTCTCCCTGACACTGATGCTTGCAGTCAACACTGGAATAGGAAATAGAGAGCTGCGTTAAGACTTTTGCAATTGGCTGCCATAGAAACCCATGCAAGAGTGACTTTACACTGAAATATGACATCTCAGGGATATGTCTAGTGAATCTCTGACATGGAAAGTGAAATAAATTAGAAAGCCATTTTATATAGACCCTTAGATCTTCAAAACTTGGGTCTCAAAGCACTTGAACAAAACACTTGAAAAAGATCTTTGTTTTTAAATTCATTCAAAAGATTTTTCTTTAGGTGTTAATCATATTTGATGAGAGAATTACCCTATCTGGAGCATTCAGCTCACCTGAGAAGTGATTTAAAGATTCTATTTTATGCCTTTTAAAAATTCAGCTTCTCATCTTCCATTGCTAAATCAAAACTGGCATAAAATTTCAGAAGTCAAGGTTTGAGAGTCAGCAAATAAACATTTGCCAAACTGTTAAATGTTGATTATTTTTGCATTTGAAATGCAATTGCATTTGTGTCATACATATTGAGGAACATGTTCTTTCATTCACTACATGTATGCAAGCAATAAAACTGGTGAATGAGCCACCTTTGTACTGTAACTAGTGAGGTTCCCCTCACCATTGGAACTTCTGTCTTCAGTAGATGAACCAAACTTGACATTCTTCTGATACTATAAAAGAGCACCTTCATATATCTTCTAGCCCCCACAGAATTCTTCAAAGATGTACTTACTGTCTTCATATACAAAATATCTCAAATATAAATTTCCTATTCTCTCTTGGTGATTCTTTATGATATTTGTGCATTTGGGGTATGGTAATCTGCTGGTGCTTTAGTGGGGGTAGAAGTAGAGGAAAGGAGTGGTTAAAAGCTCTTTCCTTTTTCACAAGTGTGATTCTGCAAGATGCCTTGAGCAATCAATGCCTGAAGGACCATTGAGCCACGTGCAGGCAGTCAATTAGACCCCATACTTAGCAGCACACAGACTCTCTGCCCACGTACAGTAGAGATGTCTTATGCTTCCAGGTACCACAGTGATAAGGTATAGGTCGCTCCTTCCCCATCATGCTCCTGATACTGACCTGTGTCTCGTCACCACCACGCTGCCTAGCCTCTGGTGAGAGAGTTCTCACAACAGCCAGTGCAGCTTCTCTGAATCATGGCCATGGAATTGTTTCCGTTTCCCCCAGTTTCTTTCTTCTACCTTCTGTTGCTACTCCAAATTCTCTGTAGAAAGCTTGTCTGTGTCTAGATTACCAAGCCATCAGAAATATATATCCTTTCAAGTGGAAAGTCAAATAATCACAGCACAGCAGGTGCTATTTTGATAGTTTTCTATGTTTTGGTTTGTTGCTTGGGTCCACAGAGAACGCTTCATGCTTCCTAAAGAGGAAAGGTTGACAGTTCCTCCTTTTCTCACCACAGTTGTTCTGAAGTCTAGAGCTGTTCTCTAAGTATGAAAGTTCTGAAAAATCTGGCCTTAGGCAGAGAAGAGAATAATGTGCTTGCCTATGTGTGCACACACACTGACTCTCTTGGCCATGGACATGCTGTTTAACATAAGGTGAAGCACAGAAATGAACACCGTCTCAAAAATGTTAAAAAAAAATTGACACACTGCTACATTTAAGATGAATAATCAACAAAGACCTACTGTACAGCGCAGGGAACTCTGCTCAGTGTAATACGGCAGCTTGGATGGGAGGGGAGTTTGGAGGCGAATGATGCATACACATGTATGTATGACTGAGTCCCTTCGCTGTTCAACTAAAACTATCACAACACTGTTAGTTTGGCTATGTCCCAATACAAAATAAAAAGTTTTAAAAAGATAACAGTAAAAATAACATAGATTAAAAAAATTAGGTCAAACGTGAAAGAGCCAATCAATAACCAATAATGCAGTCACACCTCAGTTAAGTTCATATATTTTGTTTTACTTGGGGCATGCAAATTAGCTTGATAAGGCTGTCAGCTCTGCCTAGATATTCAGTATAACCTACAATTGTCTAAAATCACATATCACTATTTTACATTCATCAAAATTCTCTACCACAAAATATATTAGATACTGGCCAAAAGAACTTATATAACAAAACACATACATTCAGTAGTTTACTTATTTTAGTCTGATTAAATGAATAAAAAAGAAAAAAAAATCTGTAAGTTTCCATTACTTCAAGGACTATTGCACAGATGAATAGGATCATATGGGTTCTACAGTCACCTGGCCCTCGGGACATGTCACCCAGGTATCAAAGGCACTGCAGTACCACACTCTAATAACACACACAGAGAAATAAAGAACCAAGAGATAAATAAAAAACTGGGCCAACTGAAGTGAAAAGAAAGCATGTTTAAAAAAAAAAAAAACAGAAGCTTTGAGAAAACACAAAGTAAATGTTCTTTGTATAGTAAAGATGTGCAATTGAAGATGACCTCCTTGGGGTCTAATTTAGACATCCTGGGGAGGAGGGGTTAAAATTTGGTGGCAGGAATACTATGAAGAGATTAAAAACAGGACCTGTAAGGCCATTTATGTTTTGGGGTGGCATTTTGAGCATTTATTGGAACCTGCCAGGGTTCCCATCCCTCTCTATTTAGGGAAGGTGCTTTTATATTATAGGTAACTAGTGGAGAGGTAGAGGAATAAGGTGGGTTCTGAAGAGGTGACATAGTTCTGGATGCTTCCAGGTTGCTGTAAATTAACAGAAGAAACACACATACATGCACAGTATGATGAGCGTAGGATCTCTCTGGCCTGTTTATCATTGAGGAAGTTGCCTCCAGAAAGAGACTGGTTGGTTGGGCAGATTGGACTGGGAAGATTAACTTTTCAATTCAGACACTTTCATACCTTTTCTGTTTTATAGCCTATTGTATGTCTCTCTACTAAAAATAATTAGAAATCAAATAGATTAGAGGATCATATGGGTTCTAAGATACATTCAGTCTGGGAATAAAAATGTGCATTGAGCTTGAGCTACATTTGCTGTATTAGGAATCTGGTAATTGTGAACATGAATCAGGATTAAGAAAAAGTTTCACAGATATTTTGACATCATACTGAGATCATTTGGTTGTTTCTGCCTGGGTAATATATTTTGAATGATTATGGAGAGTATGTTGTGACCTAGAAATGCAATAATTCATTACAACCTCTTGATTATATCCCATTAGCACTGACAGCACTCCGTTTCCTTTAAAATTTTTTCTGCATTGGAGCCTGTTTTTTCACCACTTTCCAGTTATTAGGCAATATATGAATCAGACTCACATCCTGTATTCAGAACAGTGATCAAAATACGTATATCTTATAGCAGTTATAGATGACAACAGTCAAAATGAGTTTCAGAAAATGAAACGAGTAGAGACCAAGTCAGAATCTCATATGAGTGGGAGAGAATGTTGTTCCTATCATGAGAATGCCCCAATGCCCTGATTTTCCTCATTAATACTGCATGATGCTTTTGAAAAGCATGAAAAAGTATGTATAACTTAGGATACCAAGTGCCAAAATGGTGAAATAAGGAGGAGATGTAAGAGATAGACAAATCAATCCCCATTTATTACCCAAGTTACATCGAAATGTTATTTTAATTGGTAACATAAGATGTATCAGAAATTGTACACATCATTTTATATGACATCTCTTTCCTCAAGATATCAAAGTGATTATTTTCATGTCATAATTTAGAAAATCAAGCCCAAGTGTTGTAGCTTAGATGTGTAGACTCTAGTTGTATGTTAAATTACTAATCCATTTTTCCTCAATGTACCTCTGTGACTCACTGATGGGAATATGGCATTTCTTTTCCTTTCATTGGACTTTGTTTTGTTACCCCACTTGACACTGGCCTTCTCCATGCTACTCTAAGGATGCAAGTCCTAAAGGGAGTTCAGAAGAAAACTGCAATTGAAAAATAGACCCAACAACAAACATTTAACTACATAATGAAAGAGATCTGGTGAGCATCCTGCTGAGGTTCAGGTTAATGAATTCGTTGGAGAAGGGTGGGCATCACTGAATACTTCTCAAGTGTTGGAAATAAGAAGAAAGCATTGAGCCAGTAAACTATTAAACTGTGGCTTGCAGATTATGGTTCCCAAGAGCCAGTTTAGTGAGTGCAGGAAATGCTGCTCTTTTGAGGCCTCTCATTACCTTTCAGCATTTTGAATCCAAACTAGAGAAGGATTTCTCCTCAAATAGCACCAGAGGCCATTTCATCATCATTTTAGTCTCTTCTGAAGTATTATTCTCTCATGTCTTCTGCTGAATGATATCTAAAACAGTATGATTGTTTTCTCTGCCTTGTGTCCTTAAAATAAGAAGCTTTCCACAAGGAAAAAGAAAGGTTTTCAGCTTACACAAGGGGCTTCCTTTGGTACTTTTAAGTAAACTCCTGTTTGTGTCGGCAATGGTACCTTGGCTGTTGTCCAGGAGTTTAATTGACTCTCGTTTGCCTAATCTCCTATAACAGATAATGTTATTATGGAATCTCAGGACTCCAAAATCCCCCATCAGACAGAACAAGCCTTTTAATGAAAATCCCTCATTTTACCTGGCTTTTAGCGTGGTCTGAGCCACTTAAATCCCTTCTCACTTATGAGCAATGCATTACTTTTCCTAACAACCATGCTAATTCTAAACCAGGAAACATTTATTTTGGATCATTTCTTTTCTGGAATGATGCAAAGTTCAGGGAAGAAAATTGAGAAGGAAGTTAAATTAGGCTGAAATAGCAAGGAGACAAAACTAAATTGGATTTTATAACCTCTGTTTTGCAACTAGGTTGATGTTAATTTGTATGTTGAAAGACAAAGCACTTGAACATTTGCTATTTTTGAATTTATATTGTTTTCTTCTACACTAATAAATCAATGTATGTAATTCATGTGTCTAGATTCTATATCTTTTATTCATCCATTTAGCTATTCTTACAGTTCCACAAATATTTAGTGAGTATCTTTTATGTTTAAGGCACTGCCAATAGCGTAGAGGGCTTCCTGGTAGCTCAGAGGTAAAAAGTCCACCTGGGAATACAGGAGACACAGGTTTGATCCCTGGGTTGGGAAGATCCCCTGGAGAAGGTAATGACAACCCACTCCAGTATTCTTGCCTGGGAAATCCCATGGGCAGAGGAGCCTGGCAGGCTGCATTCCATGGGGTTGCAAAGAGTCAGGCACAATTTAGAGACTAAACAACAATAGAGTAGATCAAAGAAACCAACACAGAAAATCCCAATTCTAATAGAGCTTATAGTTTAGGTAGTGGTAATTGTGGAAAGAAAAAGAATGCATATAGGATAACAGTATAATGTATATGTGAAGATGGGGAGATACTAACATACCCATATCCATATATATCTACATGGTGTAGATTGTTTATTGTGTTAGAGAAAGTCAAAAATGACACCTCTCATATGGTGGCTTGTAAGAAAGTTTACAAAAGTGAAGCAGTGAGTCATGTAGCCTAATGAAGCAGAGAGAATTGCAGGCAAAGACAGAGCAAATGCAAAGGACTGAGGGGAAAGCATGTTTTATGTTTAAGGAATCGTAGAGAGTGATAGGAGTTGAGGGAAAATTCTGCAAGATGAGATGATAAAGACAGGGTGGTTGTGGACCAAGTCAAGTAGATTTTTGTTGACTTTGGAGTGATTTAAGAATGGATTCTTTTAAATATTAGTATGTATACAATATAGTAATTAAAACAGGAAATCATGGCCATGATGAAAAAAAAGATGAATAGTGTACAAGCATGTTAATATGGTTTCTCTGGTTGAACACTGGATCTCACTTTGAGTTTCTTAGTAGCCAGGGCATAAAGGGAAATAAAAAATTCATAGGTCTTATTGAATAAGTAAGTGGTCAAGAATACCAATTATTTATGGAAATTAAAACCAAATTACTCAAAAAATGGTGTTCTTGTTTGTCAGTCAAACATGCTTTTGCCTTTATCTTTATTGTTTTGGTTTTTCATAGTTGATTAAACAAATTTCCACACTTGATACACTTGATGTATATTTCCATCCAATATTTAAAAAGGTTATAGGTTATAAAATATTATATTATTTTAAAATTATCTAGTACCATACTGAAGTTTTCATGATTTTTATGTTTTTATTTCAGTCCTAAGGTTCAAGTTGGGAACTATAGTATGTTTTTAAATTAGAAATCATATTAAATAGTTCATCTGCCAAGAAGAAAGTTAGTTCATTGAGTATATAGATAATCTCTTTATATTCATTGCATATTTTATAAGTAATTTTGCAGACTCTTATATTGAGATTAATGCAGGTTTTATTGATCTGGTAATGTGAAAAAGAAAATCCCAATTCTAATAGAGCTTATAGTTTAGGTAGTGGTAATTGTGGAAAGAAAGAATGCATATAGGATAACAGTATAATGTATATGTGAAGATGGGGAGATACTAACATACCCATATCCATATATATCTACATGGTGTAGATTGTTTATTGTGTTAGAGAAAGTCAAAAATGACACCTCTCATATGGTGGCTTGTAAGAAAGTTTACAAAAGTGAAGCAGTGAGTCATGTAGCCTAATGAAGCAGAGAGAATTGCAGGCAAAGACAGAGCAAATGCAAAGGACTGAGGGGAAAGCATGTTTTATGTTTAAGGAATCGTAGAGAGTGATAGGAGTTGAGGGAAAATTCTGCAAGATGAGATGATAAAGACAGGGTGGTTGTGGACCAAGTCAAGTAGATTTTTGTTGACTTTGGAGTGATTTAAGAATGGATTCTTTTAAATATTAGTATGTATACAATATAGTAATTAAAACAGGAAATCATGGCCATGATGAAAAAATAGATGAATAGTGTACAAGCATGTTAATATGGTTTCTCTGGTTGAACACTGGATCTCACTTTGAGTTTCTTAGTAGCCAGGGCATAAAGGGAAATAAAAAATTCATAGGTCTTATTGAATAAGTAAGTGGTCAAGAATACCAATTATTTATGGAAATTAAAACCAAATTACTCAAAAAATGGTGTTCTTGTTTGTCAGTCAAACATGCTTTTGCCTTTATCTTTATTGTTTTGGTTTTTCATAGTTGATTAAACAAATTTCCACACTTGATACACTTGATGTATATTTCCATCCAATATTTAAAAAGGTTATAGGTTATAAAATATTATATTATTTTAAAATTATCTAGTACCATACTGAAGTTTTCATGATTTTTATGTTTTTATTTCAGTCCTAAGGTTCAAGTTGGGAACTATAGTATGTTTTTAAATTAGAAATCATATTAAATAGTTCATCTGCCAAGAAGAAAGTTAGTTCATTGAGTATATAGATAATCTCTTTATATTCATTGCATATTTTATAAGTAATTTTGCAGACTCTTATATTGAGATTAATGCAGGTTTTATTGATCTAGTAAATACTTTCTTATGTCCTATAACATTTCAGATTAAAATGCCCTGTAGCTAACAGAGATGAACTATATTTTATTGTCCAAAATCATAATTTAAGTAAAAAATAATGTCCATGATTATCCATCAAATGAGAGAGCTTACCTCTCTGAGAGCAACAAAAAAGTGAACCTGACATGTCTAAGACAGTTATTAGCTACATAATGTTTACAAAATTGAATAAACTCAATTATAAAAATATAGAAAATATGAATTATATGAAGAGTTGGGTAAGTGAAAAATACTGCCCTCATGAGTAAAATCAATCATTTTAAATAATAAAGTAGTGAGGTCTCAGAAATCTTCTGGATATTCTATTCTTAAATAGAAAGTCATCTAAGCAAACAGATTATAAATAGTTTAAATTAATGGAATATAAATAGGAACATACTGCATAAAAGAGTTATGGATGAAAACAGACAGGAGGTAGATTAAAAGAAGATTCAGGCAGATGATGAAAACTAAATTGTCTATGGAAACATGTTAGTGAACCCCCAAATAATTAATAGTAAGAAGATCATAATAACAGCAGCTAATACATATGGTAGTTACAGTGCAGCAGGAAGCCTGTACAGTAGTTGGGTTCAGTGAGGAGATCAGAAAAAGGATGATTGAAAAATCCAGGTGAGAGCAACTAGGACCATTATCAGGGATGAAAAGTATAACTATGGATTTAGGGTGGGAGATAAATTATGTAGGAGACCTGAAAAATGGAAGGTAAAAGGGTGTAAAGAGCCTGTTACTCTGTGATATCCGTGGAAATCATACTTGTCTTGATAGAAAGCATCTGGGCTTATATTTAGCAAGTGATTCAAAAGAGAATGATAAAAATTCAGTTAACCACTGAACAATGGTAGGTGGGGTATTATGGGTACCAGGCTTCTGAGTGCTGTCAAAAATTGCATGTAAGTTATAGTTGGCCTTCCATATCCAAGGTTCCACATCCCAGGATCAACCAACATGGATTGTATAGTATTGTGGTATTTACTATTTAAAAAACTGCATATCAATATACCCACACAGTTGAACTATGCTATTCAAGAGTAAACTATAGGGCTTCCCCGGTGGTCCAGTGGGTAAGGACACCGCCTTGCAGTGCAAGGGGCGCCGGTTCGATCCCTGGCCTGGGAGGATCCTGCATGCCGTGGAGCGGCTGGACCGATGTGTCCAATTACTGAGCCGGGGCTCTGGAGCACATGCACCCAGAGCTGATGCTCTGCGACAACAGAGGCCACCGCGATGGGAGGCCCACACGGGCCAAAGAACAAAGATGGATGAAAACTAGATAAATGAAAGACCAAGAGAAGTGGCCTGTCCGCTCCCCCCTCCCCAACCCACCCTCTCGAATAAATAAATAAATAAAATCTTTTTAAAAAAAAGAGTCAGCTATATCATTGTACTTGGGCTGGATATAAAAGGAGGGAACAACAAGATAGACCCATGAATATTTTCCAGAGTTTACTGTGAAACCAGAGACACTATAGAAAAAGAAATTCAGTAACTAAAAAACTCTAAACTTAAATGAACCTGAACAAAGAGTAGCTGCTTATATTGGGTACATTTCCTGGGAAAGGATACAGAAGTCCTCTCTTAAGCCAGGAATAAATAAAACAAATGGCCATCTTTCAAAATGTAATCTTTTCAAGTGAAAATTTCAAGTTTATGATTTATATTTGTGGATATAATATTCTACTAAGAGATATATTACATGAAACAATTATCACATACATTGCAAATTGAAATAAATATACATGTGTTGATGTTTTGGTGAATGTGTGTGTGTGTAAGGGAGAGAGAGCACATGCACATGTGCAAGAGAGAGAATGCAAAGTTTTAAATGTTTTACAGCTACAGGAGAGTTATGAGATTATATTAATGGAAAAAAAATGTTCCAGTCCTACATGTATGCATTTATATAGACTACTAGTATAATGAGTCTGGGGATAAGTAAAAACACTTGAATGGAAGGCAGAAAATCATAGATAAGACAGGTGAAGTATTCCAAAGTCACCTTGAAAGAAATATAAAATTGATGTTGTCAGCTCAACAGTGACAAGAGTCAAGAGATTATGCTGCTATGAAACCTCAAAAGATGCAATTGATATTTTAATCGAAAATATCATGTCTGAGGGAACAACCTGCAAATAGGAATTGTTCTTAAAAATAGAAGTGTACCTTTTCATATGTATCTTCCTTGACTGCTTTTCATGTTTTTTAACCCTCCTACCAAGAATAATAATAAAAGTATAATTTTCAAGTGCAATTTGTCTTTAATTTTTTCCTTAAAATGGATGTCAGCTTTTAAAAAATAAGACCCTAATGCCCTTTGAAATTATGTCATTAGATAAAAAAATATTGGAGATATTTTTATTGTTTGAACACTGTATTTATTAAGAGCTGAAGTTAAACTTTTCAGTTTTTAATAACTAAGCTATTTGTGGGAGTTAGAGGGAGGTTGGTTGTGTATGTGTATGTATTAAGAAACAATCCTAAGGTTTGCTCTAAGACTGTTTTCTTCAGTTCCAGTTTTCTTAGTTTGGAAAATTCTGTATTCCCCTTGTTGTGTAGGGGGAAATAGAATTATTTTGCATTTTTTTCTCCTTCTTATTCCTGACCCATTTAATCACCCAAGTGAATCACCCCCCTCTTCCCCTCCTTTCTTTGCTAAACTTTTATTAAGCTCCCACAATGTTCCTGAAACTAACTTGTCATTTTAAGGGGCTCACACGATTCTCTGCTCACCTACTCTCATCTCAACCTGCTAAAACTTCTCAAATATCCTTTTAATTATTTTCATGAAGTCTAATGGCTTCTCTCTTTTTTTTAACATTTATTTTATTTATTTATCTTTTGGGGGGTGGGGTGGGGAGGGAGGGGAACGGGCGGGCCACTTCTATTGGTCTTTCATTTCTCTATTTTTCATCCATCTTTGTTCTTTGGCTCCTGTGGGCCTCCCATCATGGTGGCCTCTGTTGTGGCAGAGCGCCGGCTCTGGGCGCATGCGCCCCAGAGTTCCGGCTTGGCAATTGGACACATCGGTCCAGCTGCTCGGCGGTACGTGGGATCTTCCCAGGCCAGGGATCGAACCGGCGCCCCTTGCACTGCAAGGCGGTGTCCCTACCCACTGGACCACCAGGGAAGCCCCTAATGGCTTCTCTTAAATTGTTCCTACATTTTACTTTACTCTTCCTTTAAAATGTATTATTTGATTAACTAAGGAATTAATTTATTCTTTCCCGCTTTTCACAAGTGATGTCTGGCTGCTTTAAAACCACATGGGATTAAAAATTAACAACAATCATATCAAAAGCAAGAAAGATGCAAACAAATCAACTAAAAGGGACAACAGGTTTTTGTGAGTGCTTTTCTAAGTATCATTTTGAAGTTCCTAGTAGTGAATATGAAGGGCAATACACAGCCTCCTGTGAAAGAGAGATCAGTTACTGATTTCACTAAATTCCACTTAAGTCTTTCATTCTAAAGCCTCAGTTTGTCCATCCGTACAATGAAGATAATACTCAAGTTGTAGCACTGTAATTATTACAAGTAATCTGAAAGTTTGGTCTCCAGCACTTTGGGCCATTTATCTGAAAGTAACTTCTCTTAGATGTCTAGTTTTGGAAAATTCTGTATTCCTTGTTGTGTAGGGGGAAATAGAATTATTTTGCATTTTTTTCTCCTTCTTATTCCTGACCCATTTAATCACCCAAGTGAATCACCCCCCTCTTCCCCTCCTTTCTTTGCTAAACTTTTATTAAGCTCCCACAATGTTCCTGAAACTAACTTGTCATTTTAAGGGGCTCACACGATTCTCTGCTCACCTACTCTCATCTCAACCTGCTAAAACTTCTCAAATATCCTTTTAATTATTTTCATGAAGTCTAATGGCTTCTCTCTTTTTTTTAACATTTATTTTATTTATTTATCTTTTGGGGGGTGGGGTGGGGAGGGAGGGGAACGGGCGGGCCACTTCTATTGGTCTTTCATTTCTCTATTTTTCATCCATCTTTGTTCTTTGGCTCCTGTGGGCCTCCCATCATGGTGGCCTCTGTTGTGGCAGAGCGCCGGCTCTGGGCGCATGCGCCCCAGAGTTCCGGCTTGGCAATTGGACACATCGGTCCAGCTGCTCGGCGGTACGTGGGATCTTCCCAGGCCAGGGATCGAACCGGCGCCCCTTGCACTGCAAGGCGGTGTCCCTACCCACTGGACCACCAGGGAAGCCCCTAATGGCTTCTCTTAAATTGTTCCTACATTTTACTTTACTCTTCCTTTAAAATGTATTATTTGATTAACTAAGGAATTAATTTATTCTTTCCCGCTTTTCACAAGTGATGTCTGGCTGCTTTAAAACCACATGGGATTAAAAATTAACAACAATCATATCAAAAGCAAGAAAGATGCAAACAAATCAACTAAAAGGGACAACAGGTTTTTGTGAGTGCTTTTCTAAGTATCATTTTGAAGTTCCTAGTAGTGAATATGAAGGGCAATACACAGCCTCCTGTGAAAGAGAGATCAGTTACTGATTTCACTAAATTCCACTTAAGTCTTTCATTCTAAAGCCTCAGTTTGTCCATCCGTACAATGAAGATAATACTCAAGTTGTAGCACTGTAATTATTACAAGTAATCTGAAAGTTTGGTCTCCAGCACTTTGGGCCATTTATCTGAAAGTAACTTCTCTTAGATGAAGGTCAGTTCCATAAGGCCTTGTTTGATTGGATGATAATGATATTGGTGGTGGTGGTGATATGATAATAGTTAACATTTATTGGCAACTTTTATAGTACGCTAGATATTACGCTAAGCATTATATTTGTCTGATTTAACGCCTTTAATCCTGAAAGCAACCCTGTGAGATGGCTATTTTTTCAGTTTCTTTTTTGCAATCATAGGAAGGTAAAATGACTTCATGTACACACATGTAATACGATTCTGCTCTATATTTACATATGGAGTATGTTATCCTCATAAAGATAAATATAAGAGAACTGCTCTGTTTCCTTACCTCCTCTCTCTAGTAGAAATTATTACTTGAATGGAATATGAGAGGAGTAAATTCAGAAGAAACAGAGTTGCACTTTTGCAACATACAAAATAAAATCTGGATTTACGGAAATACTTGTAAAAAAAATAGCAAAATACTTTTTAAAAAAGTGTCCCTCTTTTTCGAAGAGCAAGCTTAGTATGTTTCTGAAAGTTTTGGCAATTTATCTAGTTGCATTTTTAGCATCAGTGTATTTTGTTTCTAGCGAAGTCTGCTCCAGTGCATGGCATCCCTTGAGTAAGTGGAAAGATAACGCCACTGATAAATATTAGTAAAATGATTCCAGTTCAACAGTCTGCACATTGCTGCATCTATCTCTTTACATCTCTCTGTTCTGTACAAAAACAGCATCTTAAATGATGCAGATAAATAATAGTGACATTTTATCTCCCTTTCTAAAGTTGAATTCCAGAAGGTAGGAAAGATCCTTTCATGCTTACATTACCATGACCATCTGAAAGAGATAAATCCCTAACGGATGGGACGAGATATGGGAGTTAGGGGATTAATGCTTAGAGGCTTCTTCCAATTTATTTCTCCTATTATATGTGTTAAAATTATATACCATATGTCATGCAGCATGTTTTAATCCCATCAAAATTTCTCACACAATTCCTCAGGGGATACGTTTTTTTGCTGCCAAGTTTTCACTGCTAGAATGCTGGCTTACTCTTCTTTGCTGAGGGCTTCATGGTTTATTTTATGATAACGTGTTGTTATAACTTCTCCAGCTGTAATTTTTATAAGGAAAATTAGTCCTGGGGGAATTTATTTTGAGAGCAGCATGCTTAATGGTGATGGAGAAGGATAAAACTATTTCCAGAAAGCAATGTATCCTTCAGTTGTTTTAATAGAACAGAAATTCCTTTGACAGTACTTGTGAAAGCAACCCTGTGAGATGGCTATTTTTTCAGTTTCTTTTTTGCAATCATAGGAAGGTAAAATGACTTCATGTACACACATGTAATACGATTCTGCTCTATATTTACATATGGAGTATGTTATCCTCATAAAGATAAATATAAGAGAACTGCTCTGTTTCCTTACCTCCTCTCTCTAGTAGAAATTATTACTTGAATGGAATATGAGAGGAGTAAATTCAGAAGAAACAGAGTTGCACTTTTGCAACATACAAAATAAAATCTGGATTTACGGAAATACTTGTAAAAAAAATAGCAAAATACTTTTTAAAAAAGTGTCCCTCTTTTTCGAAGAGCAAGCTTAGTATGTTTCTGAAAGTTTTGGCAATTTATCTAGTTGCATTTTTAGCATCAGTGTATTTTGTTTCTAGCGAAGTCTGCTCCAGTGCATGGCATCCCTTGAGTAAGTGGAAAGATAACGCCACTGATAAATATTAGTAAAATGATTCCAGTTCAACAGTCTGCACATTGCTGCATCTATCTCTTTACATCTCTCTGTTCTGTACAAAAACAGCATCTTAAATGATGCAGATAAATAATAGTGACATTTTATCTCCCTTTCTAAAGTTGAATTCCAGAAGGTAGGAAAGATCCTTTCATGCTTACATTACCATGACCATCTGAAAGAGATAAATCCCTAACGGATGGGACGAGATATGGGAGTTAGGGGATTAATGCTTAGAGGCTTCTTCCAATTTATTTCTCCTATTATATGTGTTAAAATTATATACCATATGTCATGCAGCATGTTTTAATCCCATCAAAATTTCTCACACAATTCCTCAGGGGATACGTTTTTTTGCTGCCAAGTTTTCACTGCTAGAATGCTGGCTTACTCTTCTTTGCTGAGGGCTTCATGGTTTATTTTATGATAACGTGTTGTTATAACTTCTCCAGCTGTAATTTTTATAAGGAAAATTAGTCCTGGGGGAATTTATTTTGAGAGCAGCATGCTTAATGGTGATGGAGAAGGATAAAACTATTTCCAGAAAGCAATGTATCCTTCAGTTGTTTTAATAGAACAGAAATTCCTTTGACAGTACTTGTGAAAGCCTTTATTATACTCAGCATTTAAATTCAGTCCTTGAAATGGGGTTTTCCCAGATCATCTGAGGGTCAATTTTGGACTAGTTCTTGCATCCTGTGTCACTTGTCGATGATAGCACCTTAGGCAGAAGAGCAAATTTAGGGTGATCTTTCTCTATTACTAATATTAAGTATACAGGACTTAACAACAAGTGACATTTAATTGCCCTAAGAGTTTTTCTTGCCTCGTATTTTTGTTTAAAGGAAAAATGTATACTGATGGCTGATTCACATTATTGGACAGCAGAATCTAACACAGCATTGTAAAACAATGATGCTCCCATTAAAAAGAAAAGAAAGAAAACCAAAAAACAGTCAATAAAAATGTATGTTATTAGGTAAAGAAAGACAGCTTAGACTGATTTTCGACTAAAAAAAAAAAAAAAGAAGGTTAACACTAACCTATGGAATTAAGATCACATTTCCTTTGCGTTGCTCTGTGTGGTGCTTTAGTTTTAAATCCAAACAATTCCCTTAAAGCTTTCATTCATTTTATACAGAACATTATTCAGTAAACTCACAAATGCTGGGGTACACTCTGGCCCCCTGATATTTAATATTTACTAATTAGGCGTCACTATAAGCTTTCCTTGACTTAAGTAATCAATGAAAACGAAGCTGAAGTTATTTCTATTTTAAAAATTAAGCTGTTCCTAACTCTCTGTATGCTGTTTCCAATCAAGTACTCTAATTGTACTAACATTCCCCTACAGAGAAGCTATTAGCATTTATGGGCTATTTTCAGAATAAATAATAAACATATGTGACCACAATTCCAGAGGTTCTCTCTGAATTTCCTTCCTATTGTAAGATATAGTACAAGTGGATGTCAGGTTTGCAAAAGGCATGTTTTTATTAAAGATGCTTGTCATGATATGAATGCCATCTTAATATTCTTCTATAAGGCCTAATAAATGCACAGATGCAAACATAGGAGTTCCTTGATGACATAACACCATTTGTGATATACTGATGGTAAATATAAAATACTTTGCTACCCCCTCCTCCCTCCTCCATTCCATAAAGTTTACGCATATCAGACTTCAGCTTCTCTTTGTAAGACTCAAATTGGATTTCTTTTTGCTTCAGCTCTAGGCTCAGACTTCTATGACCCTAATTTGGCAGCTCTTCAAAGGGTTTATGGTGTAAGCCTTTTCTATTTCTAACAAAGAGTAGAGCTCATATCCACCTTATAGCAGTGAATTCTGTTTGAAGTTTCATTTTTCCAAATGATACCATACTTTCTGAGTTCATTCTAAAAATTACCTCTGCTGTTTCAATACTGAATAATTAGTCAATTTTGGGTGAACATGAATTGGTTTGAAGGAAAAGTATGCATTAAGATTTTTCATACTCTGACTTTATGGTCCAATTTTGGGAAGAAACAGTACAAAACATTTGATATACTATAAAATAAATGTTTTTTTAAGCCACCATTATTTATAACTTAGGTGCTAATTCTTCATGTAGGTATTTAGTATATTCATGTTGGCACAGATTTTGAGAGAGAGAGAGTTTAAAGTTCTTAAGACATAGTTCTTGAGATGTATACTCTATTTCTTTGGGGAAGAGTCGTAATTATTGCAGCTTAATTTTTTTTTTTTTTTTCACAATCTGTCCCAGGTCATTGCACCTTGGATTGAAATTCTGGGGTAATTTATTTTACAAAATGATAGAGGAAACAGAAATGAAAAGCACATGGAAGAAACTGGCTAAAGAATTAACTGAGGTTTCCAGAGTTAACTGAGGATAAAATTGGGCAGACTTCAGTGGTGAACATAGGAGCGAGTGAACAACATCCTAACCTAATTTCCCAGAGTGTAGTTAAGAAAACAGTGGAAGGGTGGCAGTTCAGTTGCCCTTGGACTTAACAAGGTTGCCACTCAAGTATGATAGCCTGAAGGTAGATCTGAAAATGTGCTTCAAATGGCTAGTGTTCACTCCAAAGATAATGCCTTGTAAGAGGATATGTAGGTGTGTGTGTGTGCACAGGTACACACATGTGTAAGCACAATCACAGAATTCAAAAAAAAAATGAATGAAAATGAAAGATATCATCCTTGATGATGTCCCATCATCCTAGTTTATATATATATTAATATGTATGTATGTATGTATGTATGTATGGTGTAACTACCATTCGTACTCCATGTATACAACTAATTTTTGTAGTTGAAATAAAAACTACAAATAGGTGACACTAGTGGTAAAGAACCTGCCTGCCAGTGAAGGAGATGCAGGAGACCCAGGTTCGATCCCTAAGTTGGAAAGATCCCCCGGAGGAAGGCATGGCAACTCACTCCAGTAGTGCCTGCAGGAATTCTCCATGGACAGAGGAGCCTGATGGTCTACAGTCCATGGGTTCACAAACAGCCATGCACAACTGAAGTAACTGAGCATGCACATACTTAATAAAAATATATTATGGTAGATACATAAATCTTTCTTCATTAAAGTACCCCCATTTTTTCCAACTCAAAATGGACCTTCCTAAGTATGACTTTTAGTGGCTATAATGCATGTCACTCCATGATCCCCCACATTTGCCTTTAGGTTGCTTTGAGACTTTAACTACAAACACCTGTGTGCTGCTATCATCTTCAGTGTCTGAACTATATATTGGAGATAAATTATTCGCCAAAAGATAACCCTTCAACCTCTTTACAAATGCTTGTTTCTAACTTTGCAGAAGAATTGCTACCAGTTCCATGGTCTAAGTTGAATTCTTGATCTTCCTTCAGGCTTCCTTAACTCAATAAATGATATCATTATCCAACTTCTTGAAATAAAAAACATGGCTTACAACTTTCTGCCCCTTCTACAGCTCTGCTTTCTTTCCTTTTAATCCATAATTGAGTTTTTTTAATTTATTTTTTAATTGAAGGGTAATTGCTTTACAGAGTTTTATTGTTTTCTTGCCAAACATCAGCATGAATCAGCCATAGGTATTCTTTTACTTCAGTACATTAACTTCACTTGGTATCCAAAAAAATGTGGATTTTGCCATCTAAATACTTCCTACCTCTCTGTGACTCTCTAACACTCAGTGCTGCCAACCAAGCACACTCTCTAATATTGAATACTTGCTGTTTCATTTGTTTAGAAGACTCTTCTTCCTGCACTTTCCATGTCTGATTTCTTCTTCTTTGGCAGTTAATTTTAATGTTCCACTTTTAAAGAGGTGGAAACTTCTCTCACATAGTACTGTTCCCTTCTTTGGTGCCCTTTTTTGCCACACATAATATGACTAAATACGCATTTGTTGGTTAACTTGATCATTTCTTTCTTCACAACTAGACAGAACTCTGTGAAGGTCTCTACCATGTCTGTTTTGCTTCTCTCTGTATATATGCCCTCTAAACATATTGCCTGGCACAGTGAGTTATAGACATTTAGGCTGTCTGCATTCATGTCCTGGCTCTGATTTATATTAACTGCTGTCATTGGATACAAGTGCAAAAGGGATGTAGCACTAGTGACACCTAACATACAGAGTTTTCTAGAAATTAAATGAGATTATTCATATATAGTTATTAGCCTACTGCTTGTCACAGTATAGGTTTTCAGCATGCATTAGTTACAGTTGTTCTAATGGACATTCATCAAATATTTGTTGACTGAGTGAAAGAATGAATGTTTTATGATATAAGTAGATAATTAGCTCCTCAGTATATGAAACCTTCTGCCCGCAGGTTTGCTTCTTTCCCCCAAAATAACTGAATTACATAGAGTCCAAGTCTTATGTTATGATAAATGTCAGTTACCGAAAGATTGAATGGCTATTAAGAGAATCTTTTGCTGACAAGTAATTTACTAACAATTTGGAGATTTTAATTTATCTACCAGGTGCTTAGGTAAGATGAGAGGCCAATGACCTTTCCTCTGTTACCAGGGGTCCCAAAATATTCTGTTCATATCATTTCACCATTACTAATAAACCCTGCTAGTTTACAGTTGTTTGTTTGTCCTCGCATTAAAGAATGTGCTGCTTATTGAAGGCAAAAAATACAGTTTATTCTTTATGCATCTGGAAGGAGGCATTGAATCTTGTCCATTTGTTACTAATGCTATCAATGGTATTATTTTCCCCCAAATAAATTGATTTGACTAAACATAGACTGGAAAAGCATCAATAGCAAACTAGTCAATAGTCAGTTGACTACTTCCTACCTCTCTGTGACTCTCTAACACTCAGTGCTGCCAACCAAGCACACTCTAATATTGAATACTTGCTGTTTCATTTGTTTAGAAGACTCTTCTTCCTGCACTTTCCATGTCTGATTTCTTCTTCTTTGGCAGTTAATTTTAATGTTCCACTTTTAAAGAGGTGGAAACTTCTCTCACATAGTACTGTTCCCTTCTTTGGTGCCCTTTTTTGCCACACATAATATGACTAAATACGCATTTGTTGGTTAACTTGATCATTTCTTTCTTCACAACTAGACAGAACTCTGTGAAGGTCTCTACCATGTCTGTTTTGCTTCTCTCTGTATATATGCCCTCTAAACATATTGCCTGGCACAGTGAGTTATAGACATTTAGGCTGTCTGCATTCATGTCCTGGCTCTGATTTATATTAACTGCTGTCATTGGATACAAGTGCAAAAGGGATGTAGCACTAGTGACACCTAACATACAGAGTTTTCTAGAAATTAAATGAGATTATTCATATATAGTTATTAGCCTACTGCTTGTCACAGTATAGGTTTTCAGCATGCATTAGTTACAGTTGTTCTAATGGACATTCATCAAATATTTGTTGACTGAGTGAAAGAATGAATGTTTTATGATATAAGTAGATAATTAGCTCCTCAGTATATGAAACCTTCTGCCCGCAGGTTTGCTTCTTTCCCCCAAAATAACTGAATTACATAGAGTCCAAGTCTTATGTTATGATAAATGTCAGTTACCGAAAGATTGAATGGCTATTAAGAGAATCTTTTGCTGACAAGTAATTTACTAACAATTTGGAGATTTTAATTTATCTACCAGGTGCTTAGGTAAGATGAGAGGCCAATGACCTTTCCTCTGTTACCAGGGGTCCCAAAATATTCTGTTCATATCATTTCACCATTACTAATAAACCCTGCTAGTTTACAGTTGTTTGTTTGTCCTCGCATTAAAGAATGTGCTGCTTATTGAAGGCAAAAAATACAGTTTATTCTTTATGCATCTGGAAGGAGGCATTGAATCTTGTCCATTTGTTACTAATGCTATCAATGGTATTATTTTCCCCCAAATAAATTGATTTGACTAAACATAGACTGGAAAAGCATCAATAGCAAACTAGTCAATAGTCAGTTGCCATGAGGAGGATGAAGCAGAAGTGTTTGTGTCCCAGTTGTCTTAAACATAATTCTCACTAAGGCTGGTGAAAGTATTCTCTCATGATAATGAGGGAAGAATCCAGATCACAAAGCTTTATTATTCCTAAAATACTGGGCTTCTCTGACTCTGTCCTCTAGTACATCCAGACATGCTGTGCAAATTACAGAATTGAAATAAAATAATCCCTACTCAAATCACAGGCTTATTTTACAGGGATAAGTCAAGTTTTTGGCTTCACCTGAAGTAAGGAATCATTAAGTCTCTTCATCACATCCTACCATGACTATTAGATCAGGGATAGAAAAGACACTGAGGAGGAGGGAATGAGAGATAGTCCAGAGAGTAAGTACTTGGTCTCTCTTAAGATTATGCTGCAGTTGGCTCACTAGTTAATTCCGTTTTATTTATAATCATATTCATTGTCCATTCTCTGTCTCTCTCTTCCTCCTTCCTCCTCTCTCGTCCTCTCTCTCTCCTCCCACCACCTTGCCAATAAAGCAAAGTTAGAACACTCTGCTCTTCCTTTTTATAGTTATTGCTCTCCAAATTAAACATGTTCTCATATATTCTGGCCTCCCAATTATGGAGGAGTAACAAAGTATGCTGTTTAGATTTTAGAGTATTTTTTAAAGTAATGAATAATATGTAGGTTAAGTTTACTTTAGATACACAGGTGCACATTCTATGGACTCAGACAGTTAAGAATCTACCTGCAGTGCAGGAGAACTGGGTTCGAT
This sequence comes from Tragulus kanchil, assembly GCA_022376925.1. Taxonomy (NCBI): domain Eukaryota; kingdom Metazoa; phylum Chordata; class Mammalia; order Artiodactyla; family Tragulidae; genus Tragulus; species Tragulus kanchil. The sequence continues at coordinate 103,689,669 of JAIOJX010000001.1, read as the reverse complement.
CCCTGGCTCAGGAGTACCTCCTGGAGAAGGGAATGACTACCTACTCCAGTATTCTTGCTTGGAGAAACCCATGGACAGAGGAGCCTGGTGGGCTACAGTCCATGGGTTTGCAAAGAGTCAGACATGACTGACTGAGTGACTAACACACTAGCTCTGTGCTATACACATTCTATAATGAAAATGATAAAATTTTTATGACATCAGTTTTTATCCTTTGCTCGTAGTATTTTAGTGCTTATAGTATATTATGCTATTTTTGTTGATGTTCTCAAGACAAGTTGGCCCCAAAATAGACTGTATCAAAAGTGTGCCTAATTTGCCTACACTTGCTATGATTTTAATAGAGACAAGAGTCATAATTTCCTTCTTTTACAAACTTCTGGGCTGGGGGCATAATCTCCCCACCTTCTCTGTAATATATATGTTAGCATTTTTGTGTCCTTGAATTTTTTGTAACTAATACACCTTTACAGTAGTGAAGCACTGAGGACCCTCAAGCAACTGGGGGCAGTTTGATGAGGCCATTCTAACAGTTGTGCTGCCATCCGTGGTTACAGACTGAAATTGGTTACAGTTCCATCTGTAAGTAAGCATTCATAGAGAAGTGGGGAAGAGACAAGAAAAGATTTAGAGTGGGGAAGGCAGACGTAGAAGACTCGCCAGTTGATCATAACGGCAGGTGAAGAAATTAATGAAGACTATCCAGTAGAAATTCATGAGTATTTATCTACATATGCCAATTCCATTGGTGCTGTGGATGAAATGCTGAAGACCATGATGTCTGTTTCTGGAAATGAGTTGTTGCAGAAGTTGGACCCACTTGAACAGGAAAAAGTGGATTTAGTTTCTGCTTACACATTGAATTCAATGTTTGGGGTTTATTTGGCAACTCAAGGAGTCAATCCTTAGAAACATCCAGTGAAGTAGGAATTGGAGAGAATCAGAGTATACATGAACAGAGTCAAGGAAATAACTGACAAGAAAAAGGCTGGCAAGCTGGACAGGGGTGCAGCTTCAAGATTTGTAAAAAATGCCCTCTGGGAACCAAAACCTAAAAATGCATCCAAGGTTGCCAATAAAGGAAAAAAGTCAAAATTAACCTTTCAGTTTTGATCTACCTATATTAAAAAAGGACATAATTTTTATTGTTTTCCCCAAAATAGATGATGATTGTGTGGCATTGTAAGGTTTAAATGTATTCCTTAATGAATTCATGTATAAAGCTTGCATTTTAAATTTGTAATGCTAAAAACTTTCCCCCCAAAATATTATGTTATCTTTATTGATTTTCCTATAGAACACTATGAGGTTTTCTAACATTTGGTATGTATATATTTTTTTAACTTTTTAATTTATATTGGGGGTATAGCTGATTAACCCCTGAAGAAGGGAACGGCAGTCGACTCCAGTATCTTTTTTCTGTGGCCTGTAAGCCATCATTTATTTTTCATCCATCTTTATTCTTTGGCATGTGTGGGCCTCCCATCTCAATGGTCTCTCTCTTGCAGAGCAATGGCTCTGGATGCATATGCTCCAGAGCTCTGGCTCATAATTGGACACAGCGGCCCAGCCATTCCTAGGCATCTGTGATCTTCCCAGGCCAGGGATTGAACTGGTGCCCCTTGCACTGTAAGGCAGACTCTTTACCCACTGGACCACTAGGGAAGCCCCACTCCAGTATTTTTGCCTGGAGACTCCCATGAACAGAGGGAACTTAGTGGGCTATAGTGCATGGGGTCGTAAAGAGTCTGACATGATTAAGCAACTAACACAACAACATAGCTGATTGACAATGTTGTGATAGTTCCAGGTGAACAGTGAGGGGACTCAGCCATACATATAAATTATCCATTCTCCCCCAAACTCCTCTCCCATCCAGGCTGCCTGCCACATGACACTGAAGAGAGTTCCATGTTCCAGAGTTCCAGGAGGTCCTTGTGGGTTATGCTTTTTAAATATAACAGTGTGTATGTACATGTCTATCACAAACAACATTGTAGTGTGCTTTGTATTTATAGTCTACTGTCTCTTGACTAGACTCTTATTTTCTTAGATAGCTCAATCTTTCAAGTGCCATTTTATAAGCAACTGTAAAATTTCAGTTAAGTGTTCTTTGTAAACATCTGTCTATTTTTGATGAATAATAATTTTATGAAGTATGTTGAAGTTATAAATATACCTGTTCTCACTATGTAATACTAAGAAAGAATGTAATGACTTAAATGTTCATTTTTTTCTGTGTAGTTATTTTATTATGCTTTCATGATTTGGGGTATTACTGCTTTTTATAATATTTGAAATATGAAATTAAGACTTTTAAGGTTATTCTTTAATTCTTGGCACTTTGCCACTGTGTCCCATTTAATGTAAAATATATATCATTAACTTTGGATGGAAAATGAGGTCGTATATTGATGGCTAAATTTTGGCATAATGGCTATACCATATCAGAGCTGCTAATGTGTAGCTGATCTGTTTTTTTCATTTTTCTCTTTTGAGTAAAATTTCCCTTGAAATTAGGAAGGTAGGTTTTAGAAATCCTTAGAAATGGAGGAATTTATGCATTTTTGTTGTGTTTAGTGCCCATGATTCTCTTTGTCAGATTTTTTTTTCAATGTTTCTGATGCTATAGCAAGTATGTACAAGTATTTTGGAACAACTTTGTATGTTATATAATGCCACTTAAGCAGGAGAGAGATCCAAAGGGGAGTGCATTGTATTTATATTCTGATTTATTTTTCTGGAATATTTGTTACAGAGAATTCTAAGTATTAAAACATTTTTTAATGTCTAAAAAAAAAGATTTAGAGTGTCCTTTTTTGACTCCCATAGATCCTTTGTAATAGAACCCTAAAAATAGTGTGAATACGGTATTTATTTTATATGAATATATACAGTTATAATTTTGAATATAGATGCCTTCTGTGACATTGACTTAAACATTGTAGAAGTATACTTCTCAAACACTAGATCTCAACTACTGTACACGTGACCTTTTACAAAATACACACCAGTTCTGACCCTGATAGTTACAGTGTTGATTTTATTAAACTGTTTCTTGGTTAGTCTTCCATAGAGTATTTCCAAGTTTATTGATCTTTTCAAAGAATCAGCTCTTTGCTTCATTGATTTTTCTCTATTGTCAAACTCTGCTCCTACTGATTATTTTAAGTATATTTAATGGAGTCTAAGCTGCAGAGTTTTCACTTATTTAGAGACATTGAAATAACCATAAATTAATATGTGTCTGTAAGTTAAAGCTCTTTAATTAGAAGTGAACTACCATGTAGCTTTTCAGATGTGATATATCTGTGAATGCTAATAGGCAAAGACTATCTTCTCTTAAAATCAGTCAGTCGTAGTTGGATTCACTTCAGAGTGTTGCGTTTATTTAGGGTTGTTGATATTTTCGTTTTCTGTTACTTAATTTGACCCTTGTTCGCTTATATTTTATGAGTCAATGAGCGAATGAGAACCGTGAAAATAGAATAGAAGTGTATTAAAGACTTTATGCAATATAGAAGGGGGACAGAGTATACAATCATGCTTATATATTAGAGAAAATGATTTTGGATATATATCATAATATTATTGAATATCTAGACAGGCATGCTAAAATGGGAATTTTACTGTATTATATACTTAGAGTCTGTATCATGGAACCAAGTTTTGGAAGTGTGTGGTTTGTCTCTTTTAGAATGGACAGCAAGTTTTCATGGCAGTATACTTGATATTTTGCTAATAGTTATCTTTAAAGAGTACAGTTTATCCCCACTTCTTTTGCTTTTTGTAAAATATGCTTTACCAAGAGGGTCAATTCAGAATTGCAGTAGGAGGTATGTGTATGTTTAAATGAATGTGAAAAGCAATGGCTGTACGTGGGACTATTTGGACTGAAGGGCATATATAAGGTGTTTAGGACTCAACAGCCCATTAAACAACTATCTTCTTGTTTACACTTCACATAACTAATTACCAGTTTATTGAAAAGGTCCTGCCTTAATTAGAGCCCATTATTGGACATGAATTGGCAAAACTGCTTCAAAATCCATAGTTGTGAACTTTTCATGATACAGCCAAGGGTTTGCAAACCTTGTTTATGGTACTGTCTCGGACTAGCCGCATTTATACCCACTGATCCCAAACTCAGTGAACTTGTTAATGATAACCTTACACTGCATGCCGAGAATCAGAGTAACTGTGCAGGGATATTAGGAGGCTGGCAGTGGAAGCCTCAGATAGCTTTGGGGAATTACTGCTCCCTTCCTGTCAGAACAAATCAGAGCCTGTTTAAGAGAACATGCCTGCCTGCCTGATAAGTCACTTCAGTCCAACTCTTTGCAACTCCATGGACTTTAGCCCTCCAGGCTCCTCTGCTCATGGAATTCTCCAGGCCAAAATATTGGAGTGGGTTGCCAGGCTCTCCTCCAGGGGATCTTCCCGACACAGGGATTGAACCTGCATCTCTTACGTCTCCTGCATTGGCAGGTGGGTTAAATCTCCAGCATACAAAACAAGGCCCTGTTCGTTCTTCTGTCTTTCTGAATTGCCTTCAACAAAAAAGGAACAGAAATGGATAGGTACAAAAGTTCTCAGGTTAATTCTAAGCGGGGGAAAGAAAGGAATGAAGGCACTGCCAAACTTGACACAAGGCAGATTTCAACTGTAAGGACCTGAAGTTGGAAAAGAAGGGTAATGCATGAATTTACTCTTTTGTCTTCCTTTGCTGTACCTGTTTGACTGGTCTGACGCTAGAAGCGATGAGGAGGAAACCAAATAGCAATTATATTCACTATGGTTTTTTGCCACAGTTCTCTTCTCATTGTAAATTGCTTAAGCAAAGCCATTGAATTTGATATGGAATATTGTATAATTTCTCATGTGTGTATGTATGTGTGTGTCTGTGTGTATGTATATATGATGTTTTTCTGTGGTGGAATTCAAAAGAATAAGTGATGTCTTTCTGCATTTGTGTGTGTGGATTTCCCAATTTAAGATACGGACTTATCTTTCACGTATATTAATTCATGAATACATTTCCATCATTGTAGGGTGATAACTTGATTTTCATTTACCATGATTGAAATCAATGTACTTTTTTAGCATTTGACGTTCGATTAAATTTTCGATTTATCAATTTTATGAAAATGCTCAGGAAAAAGGGCCATGTTGGATCTTTGTAAAGTGATTTTACTCTTGTCAGTGTGAAAGTTTAAACATTTAAAATTGTTTCTCAGTGTGTACTAATGAAACATGATGAATATCAAAATGTTTTCATTAGCAATAAAGATTAATTATATTAGAAGACATTTCCAGTGATGAACTGACAGGTTGAAGTGAGGCACACAGAGTATCGTAGGACCTAAATAAGCAGACCCTCCTCCCATCAGCAGCTGCAGTAATAAGAACTCATTGCATTTTGGGCTTACCAAGTTTAATAAATGGATGATGTTTTTGAATGTCAGCAAACGAGCACAGATAGATAAGTAAAGTCAGAGCCATCAGTGTGTACCTGGAAATTGAAGGAAAAATATACGGAGAGAGACACACTGCAGAAAATCTCATCAGGACCACCACTGATTGTGGATTTGTAAGCAGGTGTGGAAAGACTAGAATGGGCACTGAGTGTAGGAGAATGCAGTGGTACAGAAATAAGCTCATACAGCTAGGCTGGTGTGAAATAGATACTCTCATGCATTGCATACAGGAATATAAATTGACACAATTTCTACTGAAGCAAAGTGGCAAAACACAATATTTTTAGACTCAGTCATCTTGATTTAGATACTCAATCTCCAAGACAAAATCAGAACGTCAAACAAAATGTGTATAAAATGCTATTGATCATAGCACTATATATGAAAATGAAAACAAATATCTAAGAATATGTGTTTATAGAATAAACATAGAAGTAGCCATGAACAGTAACTTTTACAAATAATATTTAAAGAACAGTTCACCTTATATACTATTAATAGATAAGGCAGAAAATGAAATCCTGCTTATTGTAGTATACTTCCAATTATCAAAATGTTTTTATGGAACTTATTTAGGTGCAAAGTTGAAAACCCTTTCAAATTATTTTAAGAAGTGTTTCATTATAAAGATGCATGGGATTTAGGTTCAGAACAAAAAGAAAAAGTTAAGAATTAAGTCAAGGGACTTCCTTTGATCTCTGGTCGTTTCTTTAATAGATCTGTTGGCTTCTCTGCTTTTGTGGATTGTCTCCTCTGTTACCTTTCTAGGACTAGCTTTCTTTATTTATTCATAGCTGCTTTTCTGTTTTAACTTTGAATTACATGTGATCATCACACCTTCTCTGGCCTAAATCAGCCTTAGAGAAGAAAAATCTGATTTGACCAGTTCATTTGTTTTTTCTCAAGAAACCAAGACATGGTTATTTGCCTGTGAAGAAATTGACAGTCGTTGATTAAAAGGTTGTGCTTGTATTCATTGGTCATGGCTGGTCTGGTCATACGAACACATAAATAAGTAAATCACTCTCTCTCTTCAGCTGCTTCCTCCATCACTGCCTGTCCTGGGTCTACAAACTCTATACTGTAGCCAAAGCAAACTTCTTTTCAAATAACCCATTATCTCATGATTCATATTGTTAGCCTACCTTTTCTCACTTCATAGAATCACCATCACTGAATTTATGATAAATCTCAAAGCTGTGTCTCTTGCATGCTCCAATGAAGTCCTTTTCTGACTCCCCTGGAAAGAGCTAGCACTCTCCTAGTGCTGTTTTCATGATTGCATTAAAGAACTTGGGGCCCTGTGGTTCCATTGTGAGAGTGACAAACTTATTGACTACAGGGCATGCTTTTGACATCATTCTGTGGTAGGCATGGCATTAAGTTTATTAACATTGAAAATGAAAACAAATATTAAGAATTTTGTTGTTTAAAATAGAATAAACATTAAAGCTATTGATCATAGCACTATATGAAAATGAAAACAAATATCTAAGAATATGTGTTTATAGAATAAACATAGAAGTAGCCATGAACAGTAACTTTTACAAATAATATTTAAAGAACAGTTCACCTTATATACTATTAATAGATAAGGCAGAAAATGAAATCCTGCTTATTGTAGTATACTTCCAATTATCAAAATGTTTTTATGGAACTTATTTAGGTGCAAAGTTGAAAACCCTTTCAAATTATTTTAAGAAGTGTTTCATTATAAAGATGCATGGGATTTAGGTTCAGAACAAAAAGAAAAAGTTAAGAATTAAGTCAAGGGACTTCCTTTGATCTCTGGTCGTTTCTTTAATAGATCTGTTGGCTTCTCTGCTTTTGTGGATTGTCTCCTCTGTTACCTTTCTAGGACTAGCTTTCTTTATTTATTCATAGCTGCTTTTCTGTTTTAACTTTGAATTACATGTGATCATCACACCTTCTCTGGCCTAAATCAGCCTTAGAGAAGAAAAATCTGATTTGACCAGTTCATTTGTTTTTTCTCAAGAAACCAAGACATGGTTATTTGCCTGTGAAGAAATTGACAGTCGTTGATTAAAAGGTTGTGCTTGTATTCATTGGTCATGGCTGGTCTGGTCATACGAACACATAAATAAGTAAATCACTCTCTCTCTTCAGCTGCTTCCTCCATCACTGCCTGTCCTGGGTCTACAAACTCTATACTGTAGCCAAAGCAAACTTCTTTTCAAATAACCCATTATCTCATGATTCATATTGTTAGCCTACCTTTTCTCACTTCATAGAATCACCATCACTGAATTTATGATAAATCTCAAAGCTGTGTCTCTTGCATGCTCCAATGAAGTCCTTTTCTGACTCCCCTGGAAAGAGCTAGCACTCTCCTAGTGCTGTTTTCATGATTGCATTAAAGAACTTGGGGCCCTGTGGTTCCATTGTGAGAGTGACAAACTTATTGACTACAGGGCATGCTTTTGACATCATTCTGTGGTACAGGTTATGAATGGAAACTATGAGACATTAAGTTTATTAACATTGTAACACTGAACTTAGTGGGAAAAGTCACACACACACACAAATACACACACACACACACACACCCCACTCAACCAATCTCAGTGTTCTAACATCCTTGCACGTGGAAACTCTCAAAGTATTATTTTAAGCTTTGTTGTTTTTCTGGAACATGGGGCTGCATTCAAATGGTAGGAGTGTTTTTAAAAGCAAGGATGTCATCTTTTAAGCACAGGAATAAAAAGTTTCCATTTTCTGCATGAGTCATGGTTTGTTTTTTGTTTGTTTTTTTTTTTCCAGTGACAATTGCAAGCAAATGAACAAGCACTGCATTAACTCCCTGCTTTATTTCAGTGCTTTCCTTGGGTGGACTGGTTTCACTGAATGCCATGAGTAAATTAGTCAGATAGAATAAGAATTTAGATTTCAACAATCTTCCTGGAAACTTTGAAAGTTTTATTATCTCCCAGGACCCAGAAATTGAACAGAAGCCCTATTACTGAGCCAGATTGTAGCAATGAACCCTGGAGTCAGTAGCTCAATTTTCTACTTCTTTGCATCAAATTTTCTCTCGAAAATGATGCATACAGTATTGAAGAATGGCAGGGAGGAGCCTCAGTGAAGTGTTAGATATTTGGTTCACTGGGTCCTATCAGCAGGTAGGGCCTGCAGGGAGCTTGTTTATCAGGAAGAACGATCTTATTATGAGGACAGTGATGTAGTATAGTTTACTTCATACCCTGAAGCCATTCAAGGAAACAATGAGTGAGTGTGATTCATTCCAGGCCCTGTATTGTGCTATTATGACTTACAGTAACTGACAGCATATTAAAATAGAGATTAGGGACTAAGGCTTCTTCACTGAATGAAGTTCTGAAATTTCAGAGCTATTGAATTATTCAGTATTTTCCACTTTATAGAATAAAGGAATATGCGATTGACTATTTCATGGGACCATAACGGAAATAAAGAGAATGCACAGACTTGATAGATTTTACAATACGTATTTATTTCTCATAATTGCTTGGTACCCAGGTGGGTTTCTGTATAGGCCAGTATGGCCCTTGCTGTTGAATCGAAAGATAGGAACTTGCCTTTGAAAACTAGGGAGCAATAAAAGAAAAAATATATTTAAAAAAAAGACATTAATGAATGATCACTACAAGGAGCCCACAGTGCTGCCTTGTTTAGCTTTGAAAATATCTGTGAATACCAGATTGAAAAAATAAACTAAGGTTTGGGACAAATGTTCCTTCTTGCCCTTACTAGTCCAGTGGGAACAATATAAGCTGTGAGTGTAGAATAAAGGGAGGGAACCCTGCCTAATATGATATGCAGTAAGATTACAAAATGGTTCTTCCAGCCCCAGTAGTGCCTAAGCTAACAGGTTCTACATAAATATTTGTAGAAATAATGAACGAATCATTGAATGCCTCCCTCCAGAGGCGACTCACACTAAATACTGTTAAATCATTCCTTCCCATCCCAATATAAATATTGCCTCTTTGAAATAATATTAAAGTCATGATGTAACTACTAAGGGTGTATATAGTTTTGAACCGTTGAGAGGTTCATCAAGGAACCTAGGTTTTTATACAGCAGCCAAAGAAGGGATGTTGAGCTGGATGAACCATGAATCATTAGACTCTATAAAAGTATTTATTAGCTAACTAAATAAAAAGTGAACTGCCATTCCCTGAGAATTTAAGCTTTTATGTGAATAATAACAACTAACTACATGAACATTATCATGAAGTAACATCTGCAAGGTCAGAAGATTCCTCTAGTTTTGAGTTTAATAGGTATTAAAAAGAGACTATGAATAAAATCTCAGTTAAGCCAGTACTTTGATCTTTTAATTGCGAAGTAACACTGAAACTACTTAAATTTGCTTTGAATTTAGTAGCGGTCCACATTAACAACTGTCCACTACAGTTTTTCACATAAGTGATTCCTCTTAAATGTATCAGCCCTCAAAACATGTCTATGAATTTACTCTTATACCTAGAGGCTATACTCTCAAAGACAGAGAAAACCAAACCAAAAACAACACAGTCTGAATCAGTGTAATTTTCTACAGTCTAAACATGGATTTCTTCTTGCTTTGATTATTTAAAGAGTAGCTGGGAGCATGTCAACAAAACCTCTGAAAAGCAGAGTTTAAGGTTTAAGGAAACCTTCTATACTTGGTTATTGTTCCCTGTTCCTAGCTTTTTAAGTACACAAGAAAGAATACAGAAAAAAATTCCCCATGATTTTTTCCCTGAATCTATTGCCACGTTTTTTTTCTTGCTGCAGTTGATAGTGTTTATGAAAATACTATGTAAATGAAGGAGTTCTACACAAATAAAATGGAACTGTTGTTTATACACATGAGAAACAAAGATCATGCAGGAGGTACATAGATACTTGGTTATAAAATCCTCAATAAAATCTAGTCTGTCAATAGATTCCCGTCATGATAGATACATGATTACACATATAAATGCAGATGAATATCCAAATAGTTGTGTGTAAAGCTACTTGTATTATGTATTTTCATGAGACCTCCACAGTGATAAAAATAGACTCAGCATCACTAAAAAATTGGCTGTAACCTTTCTTAAAATTCTCCCTTAGACATTCACTTGAAGGAGCAATACACAAACTGTGTGTATACGACCCCGCCACCGTCTCTGCAAGAAGTTAATCAAATAGACAGTTAATCTCTGTGATATTATTAATATGAAAACAAATGCATATTAAAATACATGCTAGACTTCATCCCCATTTCCCTTGAGTTCTTCTCTACATCTAGGGGAATTTAATGCCCAGCAGAGCTCACAGTATGAAAAAGAATACACAGAAGTGCTTTTGTGGCACAGACTGGGCAATGCAAGCAATACATTTTGCCGAATGAACACCGGTGATAAATGTCAAAAATGTGCTATAAGATAACAAATGAACCCTCTACCCCAATCATGCTTGTCATCTGCCACCTTGATCCTGCTTCTCCTCCTTACCTCTTTTAATGATGTTACAATCCTCTGAGGAATCCTGGGTTGAACCTTAAAGTCATCCTTGATTCCTACTTTCCATTATCTTTCCTGTCTAATCCATCTCCCCATCCCATTGCTTCCACCTCTACAATGTCCCCCACTTCTTCACTTCATCTCTCCTATTTTAAGAGCTTTCTAAGTGATTTCCCTGTTTCTAGCTTTCCTAACTATCTCCTTCCATCCGTTCTTAATTTGCCACTAGAGTGGTCTTCCTAAAATGTAGGACAAACACCACTTCCTTCACGGACATTTTCCACTGTCTCCATCGACTAAATCAGTGGTTCTCCAAAGTGTCATCCCACAAACATCTCCCAGGACTTTTCAGAATTCTTAGTTACTCATCAACACATTCTGAATTGGAAACTCTAATGGAAAACCCAAATAATCTGTCATTTCAGAGAAAGAGAAATATGATGGCCCTTTTATGTGAAATCTAAAAAGAAATGATACGGGTGAACTTACACAGCAGAAAAAGACTCACAGACCTAGAGAATGAACTTGTGGCTATGGAGGAGGGAGGAGGATGGGGGAAAGGATAGTTAGGGACTTGGGGATGGACATGTACACACGGCTATATTAAAGACGGGTACCCAACAAGGACCTACTGTATAGTACAGGGAACTTGGCTCAATGTTACTGGGCAGTCTGGATGGGAGGGGAGTTTGGGAGAGAATGGATACATATATGTGTATGACTGAGTTCCTTCACCGTCCACCTGAAACTACCACAACATTGTTAATTGGCTATATCCCAATACAAAATTAAAAGTTAAAAAAATTTTAAAAATAATAAATAATAAAAAATTTAAAAGACAGTCTTTTAGCCATTCCTCCAGAAGATACTGATTCACACTAAAATTGGTGAGCTATTCGGATTCAAGATTAAGTTCAATTGCCTTTGCCTGATGCCTTATTAATCCCACTTTTCTGATCTTACTTTTACCTGGTTATGCCTTTCTCCTCACCCCATCCCACTGTTTTAGAACCTCACCATTTGCTGTACTGTCTAACTGGGATATCCCATTCACTTGCATTTTCTCTTTCCAGTTATCAAGTTTTGATCTAAAGCACAGTTAAAATTCCACCTCCTCCTTAAATTTTTTTTGATCTTCCCCATTATATATTTCTCCTTCATTAGTTTATTTGAAAAATAGAAACCAGTTCTGATGTTGACATAGAACAAAACCTCTGGCTCTGTGTTTCCTCAGCAATACTGCCTTTAGTTGTGAAATTTCTCCATTTTGCCTTGTGTTATATGTAGTTTGTGATGTCTCTTTACCTCTTAAAGGGTGATTTTCTTAAGGTCAGCACTAGTCTCAGTTATCTTTGTTAGAGGATGGTGAGTCGCATGTAGTAGGTGGTCGATAACAATAGTGGAAACAGTGACACATGATTTGGACTCTAATATATCATTTTGTGTCTTCATTGCTTCAAACAATAGTTGTTTTGGGATTGCTCTAAAATGTAAAACCTTTTATTACTTGCAAACTTAAAAAATAGAATTCTACTCTGCTATATGCTCTGAAACAAAATGAAAATATGTGCCTTAAGCCTTGTTGCTCCTTCTTTTAAGGATCAGTTTGCAACAGACATAGAGAACATATGGATACCATGGGGGAAACGGTGAGGGTGGTGTGGTATGAACTGGGATTGACATTTATGTATGTGTGTATATATACACTATTGATACTATTTATGAAGCAGATAACTAATGAGAACCTGCTGTATAGCACAAGGAGTTTGGGAGAGAATGGATACATATATGTGTATGACTGAGTTCCTTCACCGTCCACCTGAAACTACCACAACATTGTTAATTGGCTATATCCCAATACAAAATTAAAAGTTAAAAAAATTTTAAAAATAATAAATAATAAAAAATTTAAAAGACAGTCTTTTAGCCATTCCTCCAGAAGATACTGATTCACACTAAAATTGGTGAGCTATTCGGATTCAAGATTAAGTTCAATTGCCTTTGCCTGATGCCTTATTAATCCCACTTTTCTGATCTTACTTTTACCTGGTTATGCCTTTCTCCTCACCCCATCCCACTGTTTTAGAACCTCACCATTTGCTGTACTGTCTAACTGGGATATCCCATTCACTTGCATTTTCTCTTTCCAGTTATCAAGTTTTGATCTAAAGCACAGTTAAAATTCCACCTCCTCCTTAAATTTTTTTTGATCTTCCCCATTATATATTTCTCCTTCATTAGTTTATTTGAAAAATAGAAACCAGTTCTGATGTTGACATAGAACAAAACCTCTGGCTCTGTGTTTCCTCAGCAATACTGCCTTTAGTTGTGAAATTTCTCCATTTTGCCTTGTGTTATATGTAGTTTGTGATGTCTCTTTACCTCTTAAAGGGTGATTTTCTTAAGGTCAGCACTAGTCTCAGTTATCTTTGTTAGAGGATGGTGAGTCGCATGTAGTAGGTGGTCGATAACAATAGTGGAAACAGTGACACATGATTTGGACTCTAATATATCATTTTGTGTCTTCATTGCTTCAAACAATAGTTGTTTTGGGATTGCTCTAAAATGTAAAACCTTTTATTACTTGCAAACTTAAAAAATAGAATTCTACTCTGCTATATGCTCTGAAACAAAATGAAAATATGTGCCTTAAGCCTTGTTGCTCCTTCTTTTAAGGATCAGTTTGCAACAGACATAGAGAACATATGGATACCATGGGGGAAACGGTGAGGGTGGTGTGGTATGAACTGGGATTGACATTTATGTATGTGTGTATATATACACTATTGATACTATTTATGAAGCAGATAACTAATGAGAACCTGCTGTATAGCACAAGGAGTTCTACTCAATGTTGTGTGATAACCTCAAAGGGGAGGAAGTCCAAAAAAAGAGGGGATATACACACATTTAGCTGATCCACTTTGCTGTACAGTAGAAACTAACACAACATTGTAAAGCATCTATATTCCAATAAACTTTTTAAAAAATGTGTTGGTTTTACAGGGTGGCTGTTCTGCCATCCAGTGGATCTTTTCTGTGAGGTGTCTGTAAAATGAGAGAGAGATGAAATTTTATCTCTGTTTGGTTTGTTGCTCATCGTACCCAAAAAGTGCCCCAAAGGTATAAACTGCCTGAGAATGGTACCACTTTTAGACCTATCCATATGCACATATCCTTTTTTGTGGTCCAACTAGAGGGTTTCATGAAGATACGAAAAAGTGAAATAAACCAACTGTTTCATCAGAAGTATATGGAAGTGAATGAATGAAATTATAATGTTGAACAAAAGTATTTTGAAATAGAGCAAACTTTGTGTGATGTATTCAGTCAGAGGTTCAGGGTTGATGCAGGATGGCTGTGACAGCATTGCCATTTAGTTACCAGATGAGTGATGTTTCTGAGGACACTGTATTTCTGTAATTTGAGACACAAAAGCTTGCAGACTATATGTTGGTACTCAGTTTAACAAATAGTGCATAAGAGTTAATGCAGGGTTAGCATATGAAGTATGTAGTTATTTAGATGGCTATTATGAAAGGAGGGTATGAGACAGTTTTTGAAAACCTTTTTCAAATTTTGTATAAAGCCTTTAAAAATGTATTATTTGATCCAGTAATTCTTTCTTCTGAAATTATTTCCTGAGGAAATGATAGGTTCTTTTGAGAGGAGGCTTACATCATATTGTATATATTTTGTCACATATTTAGAATAGTCAAATATAGGGGCAAATCTTAAAGTAGGCTACCAGCCGAAGAGCTCAGTAAATTATATGTAACACTACACCTTTTATGTACTTATCATGAAATAGTCCATAAAACATCATGTTGTGACTTTTTATAGAATTATGATCTCAACTGAGAAAAGAAACTGATTAAAGAATAGGTTTATTAAACTATGAAACTACTCCATAGTTTCCCTTTTTTTTTCTTTTTATCATAAGAATACAAATACTCTTAGAAATAAATCCTTACCAAGTGCATGTTATGCAACACACAGGGTTTTGTGTATTAGTGTCTAGAATACCTGCTACAATGTGAAGGCTAAGGTATGATAGAGGGCTAACTATACTACCCGATTCTATTTGCCTTGGCATCCCTTACCTGTCCCCTGATAAAGAGGGAACCATATCTTAGAAGAAATTTGGTAGCCCCTGACCAAGGACCCCGCCCACTTGGAGATGACCTCCATTGAGTATATAGCCCACAATAACTTCTAGGCTTTGTCAGACAAAGGGTATTCTGG
Organism: Tragulus kanchil; assembly: GCA_022376925.1. Taxonomy (NCBI): domain Eukaryota; kingdom Metazoa; phylum Chordata; class Mammalia; order Artiodactyla; family Tragulidae; genus Tragulus; species Tragulus kanchil. The sequence continues at coordinate 103,674,455 of JAIOJX010000001.1, read as the reverse complement.
AAACTGGATTCCTGGTAATTGGCAGAGTCTCTTGAGTTAACCTCAGTTCTTAACACCCGTACAAATCTTTCCAAAATATTTGAAAGAGCTTTTCCAAAAGTGTTACTTTGTATATATGTGTGTATGTATCTATTTTTTAAAAAGGCAAGAATCTGGCGGTATTCCACATCAGATAAACATAATCCAGAAAGTAGAGATGAAGACAAAGTGTTGTGTGAACCAACATACACCATAAAGGCTTTTGATTTTTTCATGTTTTTTTTAATTGAAAAAAGCTTGCAGACTATATGTTGGTACTCAGTTTAACAAATAGTGCATAAGAGTTAATGCAGGGTTAGCATATGAAGTATGTAGTTATTTAGATGGCTATTATGAAAGGAGGGTATGAGACAGTTTTTGAAAACCTTTTTCAAATTTTGTATAAAGCCTTTAAAAATGTATTATTTGATCCAGTAATTCTTTCTTCTGAAATTATTTCCTGAGGAAATGATAGGTTCTTTTGAGAGGAGGCTTACATCATATTGTATATATTTTGTCACATATTTAGAATAGTCAAATATAGGGGCAAATCTTAAAGTAGGCTACCAGCCGAAGAGCTCAGTAAATTATATGTAACACTACACCTTTTATGTACTTATCATGAAATAGTCCATAAAACATCATGTTGTGACTTTTTATAGAATTATGATCTCAACTGAGAAAAGAAACTGATTAAAGAATAGGTTTATTAAACTATGAAACTACTCCATAGTTTCCCTTTTTTTTTCTTTTTATCATAAGAATACAAATACTCTTAGAAATAAATCCTTACCAAGTGCATGTTATGCAACACACAGGGTTTTGTGTATTAGTGTCTAGAATACCTGCTACAATGTGAAGGCTAAGGTATGATAGAGGGCTAACTATACTACCCGATTCTATTTGCCTTGGCATCCCTTACCTGTCCCCTGATAAAGAGGGAACCATATCTTAGAAGAAATTTGGTAGCCCCTGACCAAGGACCCCGCCCACTTGGAGATGACCTCCATTGAGTATATAGCCCACAATAACTTCTAGGCTTTGTCAGACAAAGGGTATTCTGGAAACTGGATTCCTGGTAATTGGCAGAGTCTCTTGAGTTAACCTCAGTTCTTAACACCCGTACAAATCTTTCCAAAATATTTGAAAGAGCTTTTCCAAAAGTGTTACTTTGTATATATGTGTGTATGTATCTATTTTTTAAAAAGGCAAGAATCTGGCGGTATTCCACATCAGATAAACATAATCCAGAAAGTAGAGATGAAGACAAAGTGTTGTGTGAACCAACATACACCATAAAGGTTAATTTATGTCGTATTTTGCTGCTAATAATTTGGTGGGCATCTCTGCTGCTTTCTTGGAAGGATTGCAGCATTGCCAGTTTTCACTTATAAAATTCATATTTGGAAAGCATAGCAACCAGTGCAGATAAAGAGTAGAATTCACCTCATTAAAATCTAGCCTCTGCCTTTTTGTTCTGTGAATGTGCGTGGCCAGCACTCCCTAATCAGGGTCATGTCTCAAATGTGCCTTTTCCGAGCACAGTAGAGGTAGAGACAAGTGATGCCAATATCCCAGATAGTTATTTTTGATCATTGCCAAGTTTTAAAAAGAGTGCATACACACACATTTAGATTTATCTGAGTCATTTAAAAATTTCATTATGTTTTCATTGCCTGAAAATTTTAAATGAAGACATTATAAAAACATTTCACAAATCCCACAACTGGACAGGAATGGTGGATTTTCAGTCTCTAATGAAAGATATGAAATGCAGAGTAAACTAACCTAATTCCTCTTTCTTGATGCTTGTATGCAATAATTCACCTACTCCTGCCAGTCTTACTTCCTAAATCTTGCTCAGATCCACCCTGTTCTCCTTCTCTACTACCACTGTCCAACTTCAGACTTTTAGTAACACCTCTTTCCTGGCTACAACCTTCTTTTTTTGTTTGTTTTTTTAAGAATTTTTTTTTTTTTAACATTTATTTATTTATATTTATTTTGGCAGGGGTGGGGAGGGAGGGGGGTGGTCGGGCCACTTCCACTGGTCTTTCATTTGTCTAGTTTCATCCATCTTTGTTCTTTGGCCCCTGTGGGCCTTCCATTGCAGTGGCCTCTGTTGTCACAGAGCACCGGCTCCGGGCGCATGCGCTCCAGAGCTCCGGCTCGGTAATTGGACACATGGGTCCAGCCGCTCTGCGGCACGTGGGATCTTCCAAGGCCAGGGCTCGAACCAGCGCCCCTTGCACTGCAAGGCGGTGTCCTTACCCACTGGACCACCAGGGAAGCCCCTTGCTACAACCTTCTACCTTGTAGGTCTACATTCATTTTCATCTGGCAGAGCACCTCTGAAAATATGAGACTGTCTCTTAGAGTCTGCAGTATTGCCCCATTGCTTTCACAATAATGCCAAACATTCTTTACGTCTCATAAAAATACCTCCACAGTCTGTCTTTGCCTATTTCTTGCCACATCTCTCTTGCTATTTCCTTCTTTCCTTGTTTGTATACCACAGAGCTATTTGTAGTTCTTACAACATTCTGCTATTTCTTATTTCTGTGCCTTGCTTTGATATTCACCCCCAAATTAAATATCTTTCTGCCAGTTTTTTGTATGGCTCACCTCTGACTGATATCTCAAATGTTTTCTCTCCATGTAACATATTCCTGAGTAGCTCTGTGCATTTCTTTATCATTATATTTCTATTGTGCTTTCAGTTTCAGTCTCTTCAATTACACTGTTAGCGCCTTGAAAACAAGGGCTATGCCTTGTAGTTCTTGATGTCTCCAGCCCCTGGGACAGAAACTGGAATGAAGGTAGTTCTTGCTCCATGGATGTATAAATCTGCGTTTGATCAGATTTCTTCAAAAAGGGCCCAAAAGAAGATTGTGGATGCACACAATTGACTGAGGGCGTTCTCTTCAGGAAAGGCCTACAAGGGAGGAAGGGAAGCAAGGCGGGAAAGGGGAGACAGCTGAGTGAGGAGGTCACAGTTAACCTCTAAGCTTGGTCTGGTCCACACATAGAGAAGCTGTGGAGCATTAACTACACTGTACAATTGTTCCCAATTGAGGTAAAGGAATAGCCTTTTTTCCTAACACATCAGTTAGTTATTGGCAATAGGCAGACCCACCAGGATGTAAATTTCCCACCAAGATGGCTCTTATTAATCAAGGTTAATTTTTAAGAAAAGGAGGCAACTGTGAACTCTTAGTAGACAATACTCAAAGTTGCTGGAGAATAGATAGATCAGTACAATAAAGGAAATGCAGGGACTCTATTATACTATCACAGATGCCTTCATTATTGTATCATTATTCCAATGTGCCTATCCAAGCAGATACTTGAAGAGTAACATAATTTGCCTTTTTATACTTCAAGTCTTATACTTTCTTATTAGGATGCATTATGACTGATCTCTAAGACTAGACTTCTTATTTTAAAGAATGCAACTTTAAAACTTGTTGCCACGACATATTTTGAGCTCTTATGTAGCAATAGTGACTTAATTAAAAATACATTTGCTAATCTCATTTCAGTTACATTTATCCAATCTAGGTAGCCTTTGTCCATGATATAGTACATGAAAATGAACTACTTGTAAAGGAATTAGTTCTGAATCTTAATTCCATCATCGTCTTCAAATAAGCTCCTATGACATTATGGTGGTAACAAAAATAAATGAATATGGTGCTTCCTACTCTTACCCTTGTGATGCAACTTACTTGCTTTAGAAACTCGCTTTGGCTCTGAAGGAGTATATGCTGTATAGGAGGCATTCAGCTAGAGTATTTCCATGGAATCCTCCCACTAGGGAAAGAGAATACCAATAGCTAACTTTCTAGGAAAGGCTTATAGAAGGGTATTTTATTCTGAAAGGCAGAAAAAAACTCTAAATATTATTTGCCTGAAAATTACCCAATGATAATTTTAAAATAATAAAGGTTACCTGGTAACTTGCATAATGGACTTAATAGTGTCTAGAAATATGAAAATATTGTTGGCTTAGAATAACTGTTTCCAAGCCAACAGAGCTTATATACTTGAAATAAAGAAATACTAAACCTATCAGTAGCAACTCTTGTTATCAAAAGTGGGTTTTAACTTATCACATATTCCTTTTAAGACTTGAGACATCCCACCGGATGAGATTTAAAAAATCCTTTATGGCCATATAAGAAAAATGTCTTTATTGAAAGGAGATACATGCTTAAGTATTTTAACAGTGACATGTCATTATGTTTCTATATTTTATTTTCCAATAGATTAGAATAATAATTATGATACTTGCAGAGTAGGAATATGGTGACATGTTATCAAAGGAAAAAAAATAGCACTCCTCACTGATTTCATTTAATAAAATGCTTTAATTTTTCAAAAAATACGTTTATTTATTCAAATGTTTATCAAAATAGTTTGAAGATATCTCACATTGTTCTTTATGTTATTTGCCATCTTTCCCCCCAAAGTATTAACATGTCAGTAAGTTTATAGTTTACTTTTGAATGTCATATATTTATAGTTTAATGGTAATAAAACTCCCTAAGGCTTAGAACCTATGTCCTATTTCCCTAAGAAAATGAACATAAAGTGTCTCTAATATCTAAGGGGCTGTGATGTTTTTATTTCACCTCTGCCTTTTCCTTGGCATGTGAATCAAAGCTGTTTGAAACTTTTTTCCCTGATAGATAGTTAAAAGCACTACATAACTCAGTTTTCTGTAATATTTACGATTTTCTTTCAACATTATTCTTAGTAAGCCGATTCTGAAAGTGTGTATTAATATCTCTATCTGTCCCCCAACTCAACTATCCTTCTGTTCTCATGATCGAATTTGGTACTAACTTTTTAGAAATTTCTAAGCTAAATAATTTTGCTTTTAGCTTCAAGCATTCTGCTTTACCTTACAAATCTTTGGAGGATTTAAATAATTTCCTGTCACTGTCTATACTGCTGCCTTGAAGGTGTTTCAGCCCTTTGCCCTGGCAGCTGTCTCCTATGTGACAGATGGCCTCCATTACAGTAACTTCATTCTAGAGTTGTATTGTAATTCATGATGAAACAAGATAATTTCGGGTTTCCCTGGTGGTCCAGTGGGTAAGGACACCACCATGCAGTGCAAGGGGTGCTGGATCAATCCCTGGCCTGGGAAGATCCCACATGCAGTGGAGCAACTGGACCGATGTGTCCAACTACCAAGCCAGCACTCTGTGATGCCCGACAGTGGCAACAAGAGACACCAAAAATCCTTTATGTCCATATAAGAAAAATGTCTTTATTGAAAGGAGATACATGCTTAAGTATTTTAACAGTGACATGTCATTATGTTTCTATATTTTATTTTCCAATAGATTAGAATAATAATTATGATACTTGCAGAGTAGGAATATGGTGACATGTTATCAAAGGAAAAAAAATAGCACTCCTCACTGATTTCATTTAATAAAATGCTTTAATTTTTCAAAAAATACGTTTATTTATTCAAATGTTTATCAAAATAGTTTGAAGATATCTCACATTGTTCTTTATGTTATTTGCCATCTTTCCCCCCAAAGTATTAACATGTCAGTAAGTTTATAGTTTACTTTTGAATGTCATATATTTATAGTTTAATGGTAATAAAACTCCCTAAGGCTTAGAACCTATGTCCTATTTCCCTAAGAAAATGAACATAAAGTGTCTCTAATATCTAAGGGGCTGTGATGTTTTTATTTCACCTCTGCCTTTTCCTTGGCATGTGAATCAAAGCTGTTTGAAACTTTTTTCCCTGATAGATAGTTAAAAGCACTACATAACTCAGTTTTCTGTAATATTTACGATTTTCTTTCAACATTATTCTTAGTAAGCCGATTCTGAAAGTGTGTATTAATATCTCTATCTGTCCCCCAACTCAACTATCCTTCTGTTCTCATGATCGAATTTGGTACTAACTTTTTAGAAATTTCTAAGCTAAATAATTTTGCTTTTAGCTTCAAGCATTCTGCTTTACCTTACAAATCTTTGGAGGATTTAAATAATTTCCTGTCACTGTCTATACTGCTGCCTTGAAGGTGTTTCAGCCCTTTGCCCTGGCAGCTGTCTCCTATGTGACAGATGGCCTCCATTACAGTAACTTCATTCTAGAGTTGTATTGTAATTCATGATGAAACAAGATAATTTCGGGTTTCCCTGGTGGTCCAGTGGGTAAAGACACCACCTTGTAGTGCAAGGGACACCGGTTCAATCCCTGGCCTGGGAAGATCCCACATGCAGCGGAGCAACTGGACCGATGTGTCCGACTACTAGGCCAGCACTCTGGAGTGCATGCGCCCAGAGCCAGTGCTCTGCAACAAGAGACACCACTCTAATGGCAGGCCCACATGGGCCAAAAAACAAATATGGATGAAAATAAATAAATGAAAGACCAATAGAAGTGGCCAAAAGAAAAAGAAGAAAAACCCAACAAGATAATTTCACACTTACTGCGAGAATTATTAACTTTTGAAAGTTAAAAACATCCCACCATGCAATGGGACGAACATAGAAAACTGTTTTCATAAATACTACATGTAATTATGTAACTTTGACATCTCAGTTTGTGTACAGTTCTGGCATCCTATTCAGTGTGGTCAGCCAGCTAGGCAGCAGTCATTCATAGGAAGGGTGTTAATGACTTGGACGCTGCTGATGTCCACCAAGCTCCCAGCACATCTGCTCTAAACAGTACTTAAATATGACATTTTATTAGGAATCTTAGACCAAAATTTGGTAATTAAAGTAAACTAAATTAAAGAATGTTGTGAAATTTAAATTACCATTATTAGGAAACAGAATACTGTGGTGGTAGAGAGAATGAATTCTAGGGTCAGGTGTCGCTGGATGAGAATACCAGAACTTTCACATATTAGCTGGTATTGAGTCTCTTCATAAATGTCAGTATTGCTTTCTTTATTTACTCAAGAATTCATTCATTCATTCTTTCATTCATTTAGTCAGTGTGTGTTGAGCTGGTTAGCAGGCACAGTTCTAGACACTGAGATTAAAGAAGTGAATTAGAGGGACCACGTCCTTGACCTAAAGGGATTTAGGTTCTGCTGAGGAGACAAAACAAGCAAGAAGTGGGTGCATGACATCCAATAGCAAGAAGTCCTATGAAAAATATTGAAGAACAATCTGGATCAGTGACTAGGATCGGAAGCTGGTTTTGCATGCAGGGCCATTAGCAAGAAGTTCTTGGCGGAGGTGACATGTGAAGGAAGGTAGGGAGGAAGCCATGCAAGTTGGCTGGTGCAAAAAGTTCCATGTAGGATAACAAAGAGTCGGACATGACTGAGTAACTAACACACACACGCGCACAGAGAGAGAGAGAGAGGGAGAGAGAGAAGGCGAGAGAGAGAGAGAGAAAGAGAAGGTACAATGAGTTCGAAGCCTAAATGGATATTTTAATGAAAGGTGAATAAAAATTTGTAATCTCAGCATATAGTTAAGTACTCATTAGATGTTAGATAATATTTTAAGATAAGAAATTTGGATAATTCCATTATATGCCATCTTTGCTCTATAATGCCTCTTACTTTTCATTTTGATTATTTTCCTTCTCTTGAATTCTCCTTTATTGTCCCCATCCTCAGATCCTGTAGGTTGTCCTCTTATTAATCTCTAGTGAGTTAATCCCTGCTGGCCATACTCAAGTGATCCTGCTTTTAGAGGTCCTCTTTTCTTGATTTTGCCCTTTTACTCAGCATTTGTATACTGTGAGCTATGGAAAAATTGATTATATTTTTGCCCTCTCTAAGGGATCCACAATATCATAGGAAGGGTGTTAATGACTTGACGCTGCTGATAATCCAGCACATCTGCTCTAAACAGTACTTAAATATGACATTTTATTAGGAATCTTAGACCAAAATTTGGTAATTAAAGTAAACTAAATTAAAGAATGTTGTGAAATTTAAATTACCATTATTAGGAAACAGAATACTGTGGTGGTAGAGAGAATGAATTCTAGGGTCAGGTGTCGCTGGATGAGAATACCAGAACTTTCACATATTAGCTGGTATTGAGTCTCTTCATAAATGTCAGTATTGCTTTCTTTATTTACTCAAGAATTCATTCATTCATTCTTTCATTCATTTAGTCAGTGTGTGTTGAGCTGGTTAGCAGGCACAGTTCTAGACACTGAGATTAAAGAAGTGAATTAGAGGGACCACGTCCTTGACCTAAAGGGATTTAGGTTCTGCTGAGGAGACAAAACAAGCAAGAAGTGGGTGCATGACATCCAATAGCAAGAAGTCCTATGAAAAATATTGAAGAACAATCTGGATCAGTGACTAGGATCGGAAGCTGGTTTTGCATGCAGGGCCATTAGCAAGAAGTTCTTGGCGGAGGTGACATGTGAAGGAAGGTAGGGAGGAAGCCATGCAAGTTGGCTGGTGCAAAAAGTTCCATGTAGGATAACAAAGAGTCGGACATGACTGAGTAACTAACACACACACGCGCAAAGAGAGAGAGAGAGGAGAGAGAGAAGCCGAGAGAGAGAGAGAAAGAGAAGGTACAATGAGTTCGAAGCCTAAATGGATATTTTAATGAAAGGTGAATAAAAATTTGTAATCTCAGCATATAGTTAAGTACTCATTAGATGTTAGATAATATTTTAAGATAAGAAATTTGGATAATTCCATTATATGCCATCTTTGCTCTATAATGCCTCTTACTTTTCATTTTGATTATTTTCCTTCTCTTGAATTCTCCTTTATTGTCCCCATCCTCAGATCCTGTAGGTTGTCCTCTTATTAATCTCTAGTGAGTTAATCCCTGCTGGCCATACTCAAGTGATCCTGCTTTTAGAGGTCCTCTTTTCTTGATTTTTGCCCTTTTACTCAGCATTTGTATACTGTGAGCTATGGAAAAATTGATTATATTTCTAGAAATTGGGCAACTGCCCTCTCTAAGCAGGCATCCACAACTTCTCCATGATAATATAATATAATAGCAATGCACCTGTCCTGTGGTGACCTGATGATGTGTGTGAGGTTGAGAGAAGTGATAGAAATGGTACCAAGATGTCACGTGGAAGATGGTGGATCCAGAAAAGCTAGCTAGTTCCCACCCCCTCACCTCTGTGTCACCCCATGGTTATTACTTTACACTTCTCCTGATGCTCCCAGAAGCCAGAGCAAAGTAACAGCCTACCTCTGTCTCTGGCTTTGAAACCACTACTAAAGCTTGGCCCACTCTTGTATTTCTTTCAACCTTGTTTGGCTGTATAAATCTTACTCTTCATTTTGTCAGTGTGAATCCAATCAGAGAGAAGAAATCATGCACTGATTTGAACACAGAAAGTTTATGTAGAGATTTTCTCAGTGTAGCAGGTTATTGGAGTACCAAAGGGATTGTCTACTAAGAAAAAAAGACATATTAGTCTGCTCAGGCTACCGTAGCCAAATACCATAGACTGGGTGACCTGCACAACAGAAATGTGTTACAGTTCTAGAGACTGACAAGTTCAAGATCAAGGTGCTGACTGATTTGATATCTTGTGAGGGTCCACTTTCCTACTTACAAATGGCCACCTTCTTGCCATGTGCTCACATGGCATCTTCTCTGTAAGAACTCAGAAGAAGAGAGAAAGAGAGAGAGAGATTACAAGCTCTAGTGTCTCTTATAAGAGTGCCACTCTCTTCATGAGGGTTCTGCCCTCATCACTTCACATAAAGCTGATTACCTCACAAAGGCCCCTCCTCCACATACCAGTACATTCAGGACTAAGGTTTCAAAATATGAGTTTAACGAGGACACATTCAGTTCATAGCAAAAGATAACCTTCTCTTGAATTCTCCTTTATTGTCCCCATCCTCAGATCCTGTAGGTTGTCCTCTTATTAATCTCTAGTGAGTTAATCCCTGCTGGCCATACTCAAGTGATCCTGCTTTTAGAGGTCCTCTTTTCTTGATTTTTGCCCTTTTACTCAGCATTTGTATACTGTGAGCTATGGAAAAATTGATTATATTTCTAGAAATTGGGCAACTGCCCTCTCTAAGCAGGCATCCACAACTTCTCCATGATAATATAATATAATAGCAATGCACCTGTCCTGTGGTGACCTGATGATGTGTGTGAGGTTGAGAGAAGTGATAGAAATGGTACCAAGATGTCACGTGGAAGATGGTGGATCCAGAAAAGCTAGCTAGTTCCCACCCCCTCACCTCTGTGTCACCCCATGGTTATTACTTTACACTTCTCCTGATGCTCCCAGAAGCCAGAGCAAAGTAACAGCCTACCTCTGTCTCTGGCTTTGAAACCACTACTAAAGCTTGGCCCACTCTTGTATTTCTTTCAACCTTGTTTGGCTGTATAAATCTTACTCTTCATTTTGTCAGTGTGAATCCAATCAGAGAGAAGAAATCATGCACTGATTTGAACACAGAAAGTTTATGTAGAGATTTTCTCAGTGTAGCAGGTTATTGGAGTACCAAAGGGATTGTCTACTAAGAAAAAAAGACATATTAGTCTGCTCAGGCTACCGTAGCCAAATACCATAGACTGGGTGACCTGCACAACAGAAATGTGTTACAGTTCTAGAGACTGACAAGTTCAAGATCAAGGTGCTGACTGATTTGATATCTTGTGAGGGTCCACTTTCCTACTTACAAATGGCCACCTTCTTGCCATGTGCTCACATGGCATCTTCTCTGTAAGAACTCAGAAGAAGAGAGAAAGAGAGAGAGAGATTACAAGCTCTAGTGTCTCTTATAAGAGTGCCACTCTCTTCATGAGGGTTCTGCCCTCATCACTTCACATAAAGCTGATTACCTCACAAAGGCCCCTCCTCCACATACCAGTACATTCAGGACTAAGGTTTCAAAATATGAGTTTAACGAGGACACATTCAGTTCATAGCAAAAGATAACTATAAAGAATAAGGAAATGGTTGCCATCACCCCTAGCTCAGAGAGAGCATTCAAGGAGAAGCTCCCATCTTCTTTCCAGAGTGGGATCCAGACCTCAGTGGGAAAATGCAAGGGTTACTGAATGACAGAAGTCACTGAGATGACACTCTGGTAGAACTGGTTAGAATTCTGCCCTCTGCAGTTCAACAGAGCTCCCTTGCCCTCTAAGGTATCTGGGAGAAGCTGTTCATAAGGTGTATTACCTGAGGCTCTGCTCAAAGATTATCAAGGTGCTGCAGTACACAATGCAAATGCCTTCCAAGCAAGCATGCTGCCATCAGGAAGCCAAAGCCTTTCTTTGCCGATCTCTGTCCAGCACCCTCCACTAAGAAAACATCAGTGCCAGCTAGCAAAGGAAAACTATTTCACAGGTCCATATCCATTTTCAAAGAACAAGCAAACATGTGGATTCAGAGTGGGAATGCCATAAGCCAATAGGCATCACACTGATTAAACTAAGAATAAATATCAGCAGAAGCAAACTAAACAATTAATATGTTATTTGTTGGTAGGATAAATTATTTTTCAGTGCCCTTCTGAGTTTTATCCATTGCTGCATCGTCTGTGCCTAGAGAAATTTATGTCCAACAGAGACGCTCAGTAAATATTGTTGAATGAATACATGCATAAATAACTTAATTGCTACCCTGTTTTCTCTAATGTTTTGTCTCTCTCTCTTTCTCTGTGTTTTTCCAACTATAGCCGATGGATGTACAGATTGGTCTGTCGATATCAAGAAATACCAAGTTTTGGTGGGAGAGCCTGTTCGCATCAAATGTGCACTCTTTTATGGTTATATCAGAGCCAATTACTCCCTAGCCCAAAGTGCTGGACTCAGTTTGATGTGGTACAAAAGCTCTGGTCCCGGAGACTTTGAAGAGCCAATAGCCTTTGATGGAAGTAGAATGAGCAAGGAAGAGGACTCCATTTGGTTCCGGCCCACCTTACTGCAGGACAGCGGTCTTTACGCCTGTGTCATCAGGTATGCTTTTCATTTTATTCCTGTTCAGTGATATCCCAGGTTGCTGTCTTGTACCTAGATTTTGCTTCTGTCTCTTCCACCTCAAGGTATTGTCTCCACATTTGTGTGTGTTGCTGCCTTCTAACCTTTAGAATCTAAATCATAAAAAGATGGGATTGGAATTTATATTGAGACATTATTTCTGGCTTATGGAGAAAAGAGATACCATCTGGGTATCTACTTATGTTGCCAGAAATTACTAAAGACTATGAAATAAGATTTATACAGGAGGTGAAATGTTGCAAATAAAATGTAAGCAAAGACTTGCAGAAAGGATGCATAGTTTATTGCTAAATGGGTTGTAACATTCTGTTATTGCCCTTCACAGATAGTGCACAGATACCTCTGGTACACACACATCGATCTGCAAGATGATTTAAGGAGCGTATATGTGCACAGAAAGAGGAAAGCAGCCTTGCCTTGTTAGGGAGTGCAGAGACTATGGTCCAGATCATTTTGTTAACTTAAAGTCCTGTGTGTGTGCAGTTAGGTGCCCAGACGTGTCTGACTCTTTGCGACCCCATGCACTGTAGTTTGCCAGACTCCTCTGTCCATGTGATTCCTCAGGCAAGAATAGTAGATTGTCATTCCTTTCTCCAGAGGATCTTCCCGACCCAGGGCTTGAACTTGAACTCACATCTCCTGTGTCTCTTGCATTGGCAGAAGGGTTCTTTACCACTAGTGCTACCTGGGAAACTGTAACATTACTGAGTCAATACAAAAATATTTTGGGTCCCTTGGGGCCAATGCCAAAGTTAATAACAAACCTGGTGCCATTGCTTCACAAAGACACTCATCACTCATCTACGTATCTTTGTTTTTGGAAGAGACGTATGTACTTTGCTTAATAATAATGCATGAGACAATAGCCATGTATCACATTAGCAGTGAAAAAGCTATTTAAGCATTTAGCTCCTCATGGGCTGTGAATTGCACCCTGCCTAAATGCTTGCAGATGCCACTAGACTATAAGAACATTAGTAAAGCAGGGTATGGGCATATAGAGGGTATGTTTAAATTGATTTCTCTGTGTCTATTTTAAGCTATTAAGAGGAATAAAGACAAATCTAAAGCAGTTGATTCTCAATTTGGACAGAGTCTCAGAATCACCACGTGTCTTTTTCAAATCAAAATTTGGCTTCTACTTCTGAAATTCTCATCAGCAGCATAAAGATTATGTCTACCATATGGATTGTGTCTCCTGCTCGCTATCAGCCTAAAAGAATTGCCTTTATGAAGTCGTGGCTGCAGGTGTGTTAGGTTGTTAAAATAGGTCAAAGCCACATGAAGTTTAAATATAACTTTATCTTTTAAACACTACAATATATGTTAAGAGTTAATTTTGGAAAATATAAATGAATGCAAATAAAGTTCTCCTTGGGAAAAATGTTGAATGATTGATATTAATAAAAGAATAAGTGCATTATTCCTTTGCCAAGTCTTGTTCTTTCCTGTAAAGAAAGGATCCAGCCCTTTTATGTTTGAATATAACTTCTAATAGAAGTAATTTTTTTAAGTACAGTGATAAATAATTGCCATACTAAGTCAGCAAAGAGCTGACTCATTGGAAAAGACCCTGATGGTGGGAAAGATTGAGAGCAGGAGGAGAAGGGGGTGGAAGAGGATGAGATGGTTGGATAGCATCACCGATCCAGTGGACATGTGTTTGAGCAAGCTCTGGGAGATAGTGAAGGACAGGGAAGCCTGTGCTGCAGTCCATGGGATCACAAAGACTTTCACATGACTTAGCAACTAAACAACAATATAGTTAGAAAGTACTGTTTGTACTGGCTATTCCTACTTGACTAGTATAATTTTATTTAATTCCACATCTGCTGCATTTCTTTAAAAAACATGATTTGTGAATGTTTATGCCTCTGTAGAGGTGATTCTTCAAGACAGACTTCATTTATCTGAGATTAGAATTGAGTTGAATGTCCATAATCTAACAATTCATTTCTTTATTTATTATTGATGGGAAAATAATGTTGTGTTCAGATTAGTAATATGAATTTCTAAAGCACTGAAGTTGCAATTCTTTGATGTATTTAAATATACACTGGATCCAATGCTCTGAAAAATTGTGCTAAAAGGTCTTCAAATTTATAGTTGCAATAATGAATGAAGGTCACAAAATTTCAAAAACCGTGACATTGACCATATGTCCATGTATCTGCATTTTAATGGAAGATGAAAGTAAACGACAAGCACCTTTAAGTTTTGTGTTGAGTGATATTGTAGAGAAAACAATAAACTGCAAGGAAAGGTGCTTTTGTCATTGAAATTGAGTGTTCCACTTGATTTGAAGCTAGTGTTGATCTGACACCCTTTTCTGATTTGGAAAGCAGGACTCAAAATCATTATAAACAGCTGTTTAAGTAGCATGTCTTGCTGTTGATGTGAAGGGAGCCCAAGACTGTGAGTTGAGGCATTGACACTTTGGCACATTGTTAGCTATCAGGTCACAAAATTGTCACCATTAGTTTTTAAATAGTTCACTTACAAAGGGTTTCCAGAGTTCAAAAATGTTAGACACTACTCCAAGGCTTTAGTCTTTCTAGGAATTGTTCTGGGTTATTAACTTATTAATGAAAAGGTTTAACAAGTGTTTTCATGTACAGTAGTTAAGTATGTATATTTAAATGGTGTAAATAATGCTAACACTTAAGATTACTCCCAGTGGAATGAACAGGAGCTTTCCTACTCCCTTCTGTAAGGATAGAATAATACCATGTCATTCTTTGTTCTATAGTACCTGGCCTTTTGCTCAGTTTTCTCCTGCTTGAATGTTTATTTTTACGTGAAACATTGGATAAAGGAGAGATGTGTAATAATCTATTTATTTTCCTTTTGTTGTCATTTAAAAGAATAAGTTCATTTTTTTGAAAAAGAAAGTTTTCCCATTCTGTTGGCTCCCAATTTTTTAATGCCCCTCTTCTGAGTTATACCTTTTTAGCAGTTTCATATGCATTGGCAGCTGGTTCTAATGTAAGCAATTTAATGTCCCCTAAATTTTAACAAATTTGTTTGTCACTCTATTTTTTGAGTAAAATTTTGTTTTGTATATTCGTATTCATTTGCAAGAAATAATATAGAGAGGTCCCATGAATCTTTTAGTGAGTTTCTCTCAGTAGTGACATTTTGCAAAACTAAAGTATTTAAAGCATAATCAGAACATTGATGATGATGCATTGGAGATACAGAACAATGCCGTCACTTTCAGGATCCCTTCTCTTGTCCATATCCTTCACTCCCATTCCAAAGCCCTGGCAACCACTAAACTGTTAAATGTTCTATAAATGGAACCATAGAGTATATCGCCTTTTGGAAGTGGGTTTCTCAGTCAATGCAATTCCTTTGAAATTCATCCAAGTTATTCATCGTAGTTTGTTCTTGTTTATTGTTAAGTAGTATGACACGTTATGAACCTTACCACAGTGTTTATTCACTCACGGAAGGACATCTGGGTTGTTTCCATTTTTGACTATTGAAAATAAGTCTTCTATGAATATCCATGTTCATTTTTAATAAATATAAGTTTTCATTTTTTTCAGCTAATTTCTCTAGGGTGAATTTGAGTTGTATGATAGCTGCACATTTAACCATATAAGAAACTGCCTAATTATTTTCCAGAGTAGCTCTACCATTTTATTACATTCTCACCAGCAATATGTGAGTGAGCCAGCTTATCCACATGCAGTTTATCTGCATTTGGTATTGTCGCTATTTTTAATTGTAACCATCAGTGTATCATGATACGTCATGGTTTTAATTTGTGTCTCCAATAGCTAATGATGGATTTTTGTGTGCTGATCTGCCATTTATGTACTCTTCAGTGAAGTATCTGTTTGTGTCTTTTGCTCATTTTATAACCGAATTCTGAGTTATTTGTGTTCTTACTGTTGAGTTTTGCGAATTCTTTATATACTCTAGCTGGTAATTCTCTTTTGGATATGTGGCTTGCAGATAGATCCTGCCAATCTGTAGTCTATCTTTTATCCTCTTAACAAGCTTTTTTTGCAGAGCAAAAGATTTTAAATCTGATGAGATTCAGTGCATTTTTTTGACCATTTATGGACTGTGCTTTTGGTATAAAATAGAAAAACTCAGGCTTCCCTGGTGGTCCAGTGGGTAAAGAGTCCACTTTACAGTGCAAGGGGCGCCGGTTCGACCTCTGGCCCAGGAAGTTCCCATGTGCCGTAGAGCGACTGGACTGGTGTTTCCAGTTATGAGCCAGCGCTCTGGAGCGCATGTGCCCAATGCCGGTGGGCACAGAGAGAGGCCACTGCAATGGGAGGCCCACACAGGCTGAAGAATAAAGATGGATGAAAATAAATAAATAGAAAACCAATAAAAGAGGCCAAAATCAAATAAAAAATCTTATATATATATATATGAACTCATTGCATAGTCCTAGATCCTGAAAGCTTTCTCTTCCTTATAAAATTATTGTTATTTTTTGCCAAAAGTTTTATAGCTTTAAATTTTACTCTATGTTCCACTTTGAATTAATATTTATATAAGGTATAAATTTTATTTTGGTCAAAGTTTAGCTTTTTGAATAGATGTTTAACTTTTCCATAGACGTTTAGCTTAATCCATGGGATTGCTTTTGAAGATTTAGTCAACATCAGTTGGGCACATTTATGTGGGTGTCAGAGGATAATACAGTTACATAGCATCAATGGCTCAATGGCTATGAATTTAAGTAAACTCCAGGAGATAGTGGAGGATAGAGGAGCATGGCGTGCTGCAGTTCATGGATTGCAAAGAGCTGGACATGACTTAGCAACTGAACAGCACCAAGAAATTTCTAGATTCAGTATTCTATACCTTTGATCTGTGTGTCTGTCCATAGCTAATGATGGATTTTTGTGTGCTGATCTGCCATTTATGTACTCTTCAGTGAAGTATCTGTTTGTGTCTTTTGCTCATTTTATAACCGAATTCTGAGTTATTTGTGTTCTTACTGTTGAGTTTTGCGAATTCTTTATATACTCTAGCTGGTAATTCTCTTTTGGATATGTGGCTTGCAGATAGATCCTGCCAATCTGTAGTCTATCTTTTATCCTCTTAACAAGCTTTTTTTGCAGAGCAAAAGATTTTAAATCTGATGAGATTCAGTGCATTTTTTTGACCATTTATGGACTGTGCTTTTGGTATAAAATAGAAAAACTCAGGCTTCCCTGGTGGTCCAGTGGGTAAAGAGTCCACTTTACAGTGCAAGGGGCGCCGGTTCGACCTCTGGCCCAGGAAGTTCCCATGTGCCGTAGAGCGACTGGACTGGTGTTTCCAGTTATGAGCCAGCGCTCTGGAGCGCATGTGCCCAATGCCGGTGGGCACAGAGAGAGGCCACTGCAATGGGAGGCCCACACAGGCTGAAGAATAAAGATGGATGAAAATAAATAAATAGAAAACCAATAAAAGAGGCCAAAATCAAATAAAAAATCTTATATATATATATATGAACTCATTGCATAGTCCTAGATCCTGAAAGCTTTCTCTTCCTTATAAAATTATTGTTATTTTTTGCCAAAAGTTTTATAGCTTTAAATTTTACTCTATGTTCCACTTTGAATTAATATTTATATAAGGTATAAATTTTATTTTGGTCAAAGTTTAGCTTTTTGAATATATGTTTAACTTTTCCATAGACGTTTAGCTTAATCCATGGGATTGCTTTTGAAGATTTAGTCAACATCAGTTGGGCACATTTATGTGGGTGTCAGAGGATAATACAGTTACATAGCATCAATGGCTCAATGGCTATGAATTTAAGTAAACTCCAGGAGATAGTGGAGGATAGAGGAGCATGGCGTGCTGCAGTTCATGGATTGCAAAGAGCTGGACATGACTTAGCAACTGAACAGCACCAAGAAATTTCTAGATTCAGTATTCTATACCTTTGATCTGTGTGTCTGTCCCCTGGCCAGTACTACTCTGTCTTGGTTAGTATGGCTGTACCTATATAGTAGGACAAGATACCCTTCTTTTTGAGATTCTTTTAGGGCCTGTTTCTCTCCAGATAAACTTTAGCATAGGCTTAAATATGTCTACTATATGTATACATATATATGTATACATATATATATATACACACACACACATGCACAAGAAATATATATAATATGTATATATGCACACACATACATATGTATAACATATGTATGTGTGTGTATATGTATATAATGTATATATTCTAGTGTATATAGAAATATGCTGGAAATTGATAGGAATTGAATCAAGCCTATATAACTCAGTTTGGGGGAAATTGCCATCTTTATGTTGAAACTCCCAGTCTATGAGTGCAGTAGGTCTCTCTATTTAGGATTTCTTCTTTTGATTTCTTCATCAGCACTTTGTATTTTTCAGCATACAATCCTGTACACATTTTGGGAAATTTGTACCTGTTTCATTTTCTTTGGTGTGTTTATAAATGATAGTGCTTTTGAATTTCACTTTCAACCTGTACATTGTTAGCACTGTTAGAAGTATGATTGATTTTTTTATTGGAGTACAGCTGCTTTCCACTGCTGTGTCAGTCTCTGCTGTACAGCAAAATGAGTCAGACCGCAGGATGATTGATTTCTCTGTGTTAATTTCTTTCTAAAAGTATACTTTTTCAAATTGAATATATATAATGTATTTTATCCAGTATCTAGTTTCGAAGTCTTGATTTTCTCTTCAGAGACTAATTCTTCTTTCTCATCTATCAAAAGGTACTCAGTTAAATCCATTTACTCAGTCATCCATTTAAGAAACATCGCCTGATCGCCAGGTGATATGCTAATACTAGTCTTACAAAGACTCGAAAGGAAACATGTTTTACCTTCAAATCATTTGCATCAGAGAAAATAAGTGTGCAATGTATTACTATAGATACAGTGGTCATAGTTTAAAATAGAATGAAGTTTTGCCAAGTTGGAGTAGCTGCCTTCTTCCCAGTCCTCTCCCTTACAACTGAAAAGGCTGGAAGCATGGCAAGTTGTGTGAAAGGTAGGAAGCAGGATTGACTAAGGACCTCAGAACTTCAGGCATGATGTGACCACACTGCTTCAGTTGACTCGCCAGCTAATATTGGCAGGACCAAAGCAGGCAGCAATAATAAAATCCCCGTACTGTGAGAGAGTCAGCACCCATGAGTGGGGGCCTTATAGTTCCATCCTTCACCCAGAGGAACAAGGCAGGAACTGAAAGAGGAATGTCAGTGGAGCCTAGTGGCAGCCTGAGTCTTCACCCCCATTGGCCACAGTGAGAATCTGTCATGCAGGGTTAGTCCCTGCTAGGCTTTACCCCACTTCCCTGGTATCAGTGGGGTCAGTGGGGAGCAAAGCTTCTACCATCCACAAGTCAGGATGAGGTGGTGGGACAAGGGCTAGTTGACATCCAGTTTCCTACCTTTGCTCCTCCAGGGGGGCCCAGGAGGGGGTGAGCTGACCCCCTGACTGAAGACGACAAGACAGTGCGTGTCAGTGCCACACTTTTACCAGGAAGCTGGCAGCATGGCTGAGGAGGAAGCTGAATGTACATATCCACGTGGATCTCATATTACAACAGGGTGATTGCCTTTATAAAAAGAGAAAAAGATGATATAGGATCCACATTTTCATAATAATTCAAATGTTCAGGATATAGTAAAAAAAAAAAAAAAAACTTACTGCTTTGACCTTGGGAAAATTACAACAGTAATTAGAAAAGATACCAACAGTGAGATGAATCTGAAAAGGATTTTAAGACAATGATCATAAAAATACTTCAGTAAGTAACTATGCAATCTCTGGAACCTGAGGAAAAAATGGAAAATCTAAGCAAAGAAAAATAGATTGTAAAAGAGAAACAGATGGAAATTATGCAACTGAAAAATACAATAACCAAAATAAAAATTCTTTGGAAGGGTTTAATATTAGAGTGGAGATGGTGCTAGACCATTTGACCTCACTGCTACTCTGTTAAAATTTTGCTTGAAAGGACCATAGAAATTCAAGTGTTCAGATCCCCTCTCTTGCTTTTAATGTTGATCTTGATCACTTCTACACTTCACCCTCTGATAGATAACAGTAAATTTCCTTCGAACACCCTTTCTTTGAATTTTTCCTAAATGCTAGTGTGTACCAGAACTTTGTTTTCAACTCTCCCCCTTTGTCTTTCAGCATCGGTTGCTCTTAACTTTGACTGCATATGTGAATTGACTACAGAGCTTTTAAAAACTACCACTATATATACACTTTGTTGTTGCTTGTTGTTATAGTTCCTAAGTCGTGTCTCTGCGACTGCATGGACTGCAGCCCATCAAGATCCTTGGTCTAAGGAACTTCCCAGGCAAGAATACTGTCATTTCCTTTTCCAGGGAATCTTCTCAATCCAGGGATTGAACCTGGGTTTTGGCCTCCAGATTTTTCGTGTTTTTAGTTACTGCTCCCCAGTAAGTGTTCCTGTTTATACTTACTGTTGTGGAATTACATGTCCATAACTGAGATCTTATTCGATTTCTCTACCTAAAAGTTCTCAATAGAACTTACCCAATACGAACTCTAAAGACTTTGTTTAACATACATGTGCCTTTATAACACAGCTTCAGCCTTTCCTTCTAGACTCATCTTTGGTGTTTGTCTCTGTGGACACATTGTGCTGTGTTCTCACCATCCTGCCTGCTGTTTGCAGATTAAAGTATAAATTTTCCTTACTCTTTTATTTTGTTACTTAACTGAAACTCCATTTTTTTCACTGCTATCTGAAGAACATAGAGCTATTTCTTATAGAAGATCCAGTATGTGTTCATCATCTTTCTACTTTTATCAAGCTGCTCCAAAGAGAGTTGTTTCAGTTATCTATTATTTGGGGAAAACACTCCCAAACCAAGGGATGTAGAACAACAGCCATTTAGTTTACACAGGATTCTGCAGTGTGGGCTGGACTCTACTGGGTGGGTCATCTGCTGATTTTGCCAATAGTCCCTTGAGGCTGGAATCAACGATCTTATAGGATTTACTCTGTCCATGAATCATCAGGTCTTCCACATGGTCTTTCCAGCTGTCTCTTCAGTTGGATAAGCAGACTTTTTATATGGCGGCACAGAAAGTATGGAGACTTGCCAAGCATCTATTTGTATCATGCTTACTAATATCTCATTAGCCAAGTCTAGAGCTAATAGAAGAGACTTTTCAAGAGCTTGAATTGCACAAGATGTGGTTTTTTGTGGGACTGCCAAAATAACAGTACAGCAGCTTCTGCCCTTTGGCCCCTAGTAATTCATGCCCTCATACATGCAAATACACTCACCCTATTCTTAAGACCCCCAAAGTCTTATCATGACCTCAAAAAAAGACTGGAAGTCCAGGATCTCATTACCTAAGTGTGAATGGATTTCTTCATGCTTAGTTCCTTGAGTGCAACTGCTCAGAAGTTGCTTCTCTTGATCCAGAGATCTGTGAGCTTGAAAGACTTGTTATCTAAATATGCACCCAACACTCTAGTTTTAGACAGGTAATAAGGATAAGATAACTAAAGTAGATAATCCTATTTTAAAATGGGTGGGAGAGAACAGTCACTGGCCTATAGCATTTCTGACATCCAGCTGAGTACACATCAGCTGTTTTATGGCTAGGGTCCAGTTCTGCTCAATGGAATTGGTTCTCTGTTGTTCTTTCATCCGAGACCCTTAAAGCAGTCTTTTCTGGATGATGGTATATGTGTTGCATCCAAAACTGATTATCACTGATATGATTTCCCTTCAGAATCAATGTGAGATCTTGTTTATCACTATACCCGCAAAGTAGTTACTGAGTAATACCATGGTTGGAGTTAGTATTCTTAGAATGCCTTGTGGAAAATGTTGCCATAGCCAAAATTGCACTGTTTGCTGATTCCTTTCATTTTCTGTGAAAAAAGTAAAATATTTCCATTTCTTATGACATCTTCTCTGAAATGAACACCAGTTGTGAACTGCGTTTGGTATTCCAAAGGTTTATTCTCTCCCTGTAATAGACATTCACTGTCACCAGGTGAAAGTAAACAGTAATAATATGTTAGGCCATAAAGACCAACAAGGAACAGCTATAAGTATAGGAGAAATAAGTTTTCATTAATTTAACTTTTGTGATACTTTTAATATTTATTGCTGTTATATGTGATTGGTTCTTAAAAATCAAGTCATTTTTGGATCGAAGGATAAATACTGTCAGCATCATTTTAGAAAGTCTTAAACGTTTATGCCCCAAGGAGTCTTTATTTGTTTAGGGCAATCAAGTTTCATATAAATGCTTTATATCCTACCCAGAAATCTTAATGATCAGATGCATATGTGTTTCAAGGACCTGAAGTAGTTTCACAGTATTGGTCTCCTAATTGTTAAACTACTTCTCTTAATTGAAAAAACAGTATACCCTGAGAATATCAGCATAATTTATAGCTTATAAAAAATTCAGTCAAGCTGTACATAAAGTAGTCCTTTAAACAATCCATACACAATTGAAAGTCTTTAAGGTTTAGCATCTGGAGGCAGTGTCATTTGTGGATGATAAGCTAAAATTGTAGAACTGAACATCAGTTTCTCCTTCTGTAATCTTTTGGTGGGAACATGTGTTTCTTGCCATAGTAGACCTCAAAGAAAATGTCTGCTTGCATAACTCTGCTAATGCCTGGAGATCAGGCTAAGCTGGTAAATCAGCCTCGAACAGATGCTGAAGTTTACCTTTCTTTCCATGCCTGAGATATGCAGGTGCTTTCAAACTATTTTTCAATAGGTCAATAATTAGCCAGATTTTTGTCTGAGTGCTTTCCTTTCAGAAGCCACAACCCAGTAGTTGGAAGTAAAAGCCTAGAGCTGTGTGAATTGTCTATTCAGTTAACAAATTTTTTAAAGCACCCTAAAAGACATTTAACATAACAGCCATTGTTTTTGATACTAAGAAGATGAAATAAATTCTGCTCAAGTGATGATGAGGTAGTTTCTTAGATCACTGGATTAAGAAAAGTGTTGTTCTATCGTCCTAAGTCATACAAGAGAGAAAGCTTTGAGAACTGTTTGAAATCAGTGGTGGCAGTTTCAGGAAAGAGACAGAGACTTATAAATTTTCTCTGAACAGTATCAAACTAATATCGAATATTTAAAATGGATACATTTGTAAAATAATTAGGTACATAAAGCTTAATTCTGCATTCTTCTGTATCCTTTTATTTTTTCTATTATAGGTAAAATGAATCACTATGAGCCCTTTTCAGTCATGGCTATAATATGTAGAAATTATCATATTTCACAAACATTACTGAATGTCTATGATATGACATAAATGGTAATTACCATCAGGACATGCTACAATTGAAAACAATATAGGTGCCAGACAGAGAGGCCATGGACAGTCTAGTAAGACTATTGGTGGGTATACTTTCATAACTCTGATTATTAATTTTTATTTGTTAAAAATATTCCTGAAAAAAAGACTAACTACTAATGTTGATGCAGAAAGCAAAGGCAAAGTAAATGGGCCAATAAAGTAGTAGCCGCTGATCAGGAAAGTCTAGGCTAAGTGGGAAAATGTGAATACAAAGCTACAATTATCTGAAGTTCTTTTTCAGTCTCATTTTGTGTGTGGCTCCCAAGTGAAAAATAGGAAGAAAAACCTAATGACTGTAGATAAGAGAGTAAAGAGACCCTTCACAGAAAGGCTCACAAAGAGCTTGTAATTTGAGCAGAACTTTGAAACGTAAACACATGGCTAGGGGAAGTGATTATGGAGAAAATTTTCCCCGCCAGAAAGGTCTCCTGAAAATACAGATGTAGAGAACAAATGTACAGACACCAGGAATGAAAGGGGGTGTGTGGGATGCATTGGGAGATTGGAATTGCTGTATATGCACTATCGATGCTATGTATAAAATAAATAACTAAAGAGAACCTGGTGTGTAGCACAGGGAACTCGGCTCAGTGCTCTGTGGTGACCTAAATGGGAAGGAACTCCAAGAAAGAGGGGATGTATGCATTCATATAGCAGATTCACTTTGCTGTGCAGTAGAAACCAACACATCATTGTAAAGAGCAATATTCAAATCATTGTTTAAAAGAGACTCATAGAAGAAAAATTAAATAATGATATAGAACATGGCTTGGCAAACTGATTTCTGTAAGGCTCCAGATGATATAAATTTTAGAGTTTGCAGACAATATAGTCTCGGTTGCAGATACTCACCTCTGCTGCTGTAGCAGGACAGAACCACGCACAGTACATTAAGGAGTGTGGCTGTGCTCCCACAAAACTTCATTTGCGAAAGCAAGTGGTAGATCGATTTCACCTGCAAACTAAAGTGTGCTCACCTCTGATCTAGAAAATGGCTTGCAAACTGCAAATAGTTAAGCCAGCATTAGAAAGTGCTGTTGTTATTAACAATAACGACAACAAACAACACACATCTATTTGTAACAGAGTGACTAGATCAGTTTTGTTGGAAAATAGGGTTTTGGAGATGATGGTGAAAGGGAAGGCTGTAAAGATGGGTGAAACAGACACTAAGACTTAAATGACAGGTAAGTATAAAGCAAGGATTAGAAAGCCAAAACAGTTTATCCAGAATTATCTTGCAGAAAGTATATGAATGTTTACAGAAATTGGAATGTGGAAAATAGGCAAGAATTTTTTACAATAATTAGTCTGTGGAGTAATGGGGACTATGGTTAGAGTATGAGTGGTAGGAATAACAAGGAAGAATAGGTTCAAGATCACTTTTGGAAGTTAAAAATACATCACAGAGAGTGCTTGATTGGATGTTGCTATGGGAAACTAGCAAGAGTTACATTGTATCAGTTTTCCACTATAAATCTAAACTTATTCACCACAAAATATGAAGGTATTGATAAATAAAATTGACTTGACTTTAAACTATGATTCTGAGAAAGCCTTAAATAGAGCTCTCCACCACTGCTCCCTGACGCAGCACTTAAATAAACAGATCCGGAATCCTTTCTAGGTTCTGTGCTAGTCTACTTACTAGTCTTTAGAAAAAAAAATTAACTGAAATGCGTAGTTTGTTCAGATTTCTTTTTTAGACCCTTAGCTCCTTCTGGGCAGAGATTTAACATCTTGTTCATCTTTGGATCTCTGGTTATGCATATGTGACCATTGAGATCTAAGCAATGAAAAATGTTTTGATCAGTTGTCAGGTTTGGGAACAGGCTATTTGTATATAATGAGAATTTTAGAGGTAACAATAGCTTAAATGAGAGAAACTTTCTGTTCAAAGGAAATTCCAGATGTGTGGAGCTTACCTGATGTCTGCCTAATTGTCTAACATTTAGGCCTCAGGTTTCTCTTCTAGCCTCACTCTGTTCTCCCTGGGATATGATCCTCATCCTTATTTTCCAAGATGAAGCTCTATCTATCATCTCCGTGTTACTGGAAGCAGCAGTATGTAATGAAAGAGAAAAAGAACATGGTTGTTTCCACTTTTAAGAACAAGACACAGAGGTTATCTACTTAACTTATCCTTACATCTCATTGTCTAGAACTTGTTGGCGAAATTGTTAATACATCAAACTGTAGTGGTGGCTAGATATATATAGTTTTTATTAGGAGTACCAACATGCCTCCTATCAATATAGAGTTCTATTAATGGGGACCTTAAATTCATTTCCTTAGAAAGAAAGCCCAGGACAGGGATTATTATGCAAATGTTCTACGGAGGAGTATATTCAGCATTAAACTTACAGGGCACAAAGCCAGGAAAAGGTGTCTTCTCAAAAATCTAGGCTCATCCTTATCCCATGGAAAGCTATGGAACAGAAACTGCACCACAGAACTTATCCTCCCTTCAAGCAAGGGGGCAGGATCTGGACTTCACAGTTACCTCTATCCAGATGGCTTTTGTCATGCTAAGGTGAGTCTCTAGAAAAGGGTATATAGGTGTGAGCTTTGTCCAGTCAACACTCACAGAGGCTCAGCACAACAGCTGGTGAAGTAGTTCTGAGTCAGACACTGAAAGTATCTGCTACACTGAGGAAGAAGGGAAAACAGGTATGCAGGGGAAATTCATAGCCAGTTTTAGCCCAGTGAAGAGGCATCCCTCAACGTGTACTGAAATGACTTAGTATCCTGTTTTTACTATAGGATTGTATGGACCTGTGAGTTGCTCAGTCGTGTCTGACTCTTTGCACACCTATGAACTGTAACCCACCTGCCTCCTCCATCCACAGGCTTTCCCAGACAAGAATACTGGAGGGGGTTGCCATTTCCTTCTCCAAGGGATCTTCCTGATCCAGGGATTAAACCTGAGTTTCCTGCATTGGTAGGCAGATTCTTTACCATCTGAGCCACCAGGGAAGCCCCAATTTTTTGCCATGCATATGGTAAATACTCTGTCAGTGTTTGTTGAGTGAATAATAAGTATTCTTTTAAATTTTATTTATTGGTTTTAACTGAAGGATAATTACAATATTATGATGGTGTTTGCCATACGTCTATATGAATTGGCCATAGATATACATGTTTCCCCTGCATCCTGAACCCTCCTCCCCCTTTCCTCCCTACCACATGCCTCCAGGTTGTCCCAGAGTACTAGCTTTGAGTGCCCTGCATCATACATTAAACTCCCACTGGCTATCTATTTTACATATGGTAATATACATGTTTCAGTGCTAGCCTCTCAAGTCATCCCACTCTCTCCTTTTCCCACTGAGTCCAAAAGCCTGTTCTTTACATCTGTGTCTCCTTTCCTGCCCTGCATGTAGGATCATTGGTACCCTCTTTCTAAATTCCATGTATATGTGTTAACATACAGTATTTGCCTTTCTCTTTCAGATTTACTTCACTCTGTATTCAGATTCTAAGTTCATCTACCTCATTAGAAGTGACTCAAATGCATTCCTTTTTATAGTTGAGTAATATTCCATTATGTGTATGTACCACAACTTGCTCATCAGTTCATCTGCCTGTGGACATCTAGGTTGCTTCCATGTCCTAGCTTTTATGTAAATAGTGCTAATAATGCATATTCTTGAGCAAACATCTATTTACTTCCACAGCCTTCCTTCTTTAACATTTCTGAATATATTATGCAGTAATAATATTCAGAATATTACCATACCTACCCCCAATGTATGCACATGCATCAGGCCCTCAATATTCTTCTTCTGCTCAGAATCACTCAGAACCAATTATGAATGACCTCAGCAGCATTCTCGAAGAAGAGTTGGCTACACAAAACTCTCTCCTCACAAATACTTCTAGTTCTGGTTCCCAGAAAACTTATCATTCTCCAGTAAATGAATAGACAACTAGCTTACTCTGATAAGGATGTATACACATTCCATGTATTCATCTTCTCTAAAGCTTGGGTGAAGAATCAGTATGACCTTTCTCATCTATCACCAATGCCTAACTGCAGTAACATTTCTGACTTTCAGGTGGGTCTCCATTTAGTCACTGCTTCATGATTTAGAATCTGGGCTGTAAAACAAAAATGTACACGTTAATTGAATAAGCACTTAACGGATTTCATTATATCTCATAATTCCAGATCCCCATTTTCTCCCATGAGTGATATAAAAGATAGCGCTATAAAAGAGGGTTATGGAGTGAATGAGTAACATTTGAAGTATAGTCCAGTGGTTTCAGGCAAATGTTTTGTATTGCCCAAAAGGCCGAAAAGAAAAAGAAATGATAACACCACTTTAAATCAGTGTCACATCATTAGCCGTAGTTTATATTGTCGAATAGTGGCTTCAGTAAGATTGTTTATTCTTTCGTGTAAAGAAATTTTAAGCTTTGAAATCTTGGACTTGTATGATAGTTTCTGGGTTTGTTGCTAGATGCTACCACATGCCTGTTGAATCAGAATACCTGGGGGAAAAAGGACTGGGAACCTGATGGTGCAATGTGCATCCAGGTTTTTCTTACTCATATTAAGTTTGACGATTGATATTCAGGCAATAGTGATCTTTTTAAGGGAATTATCCCACCTTCTAAAATATTAGATGACTGAATATAAAGAATACATCTTCTTTCTAAAATGTTAAAGTTGTACTCTGTGGCTAATTTCTTCTAAAGACTATTTACCTCTTCATTTAAATGTAATTTACAAATGGAATCATAGGTTGTAAAGACATGGTAGGGAGCCTTCCAGGTTCCACTGCTGTGATCTTCAAATGAATGAGCCCTACAGATTATTGCACCTTCTGAAAAGTTCTTAATTAAGGAAGCCAGGGGTGTGCAGAGTAACAGCCTGTGTGTTAACCTTGTTGACATGGTGTAGAAATCCCATGTAGATATCTCATACAAAAGAATTAAAATGTTGTCTTAGTTCCTAAATGGCAGTTTCCAAGTAATTGTACTTTTAATGGAAATTGCCACCATGAAGGCTTTGGTTGACAAAGGAAAGATGTGAAAATATCAAACTTTGTTGATCTCTGAATGTTGTTTTCATTAATTAGGTGAATATGACAGCTTTCTCTTTACCCTAATAGCCCCCCTGGAGGAAGTAACATTTTTGTTTGTCTAAACAGTACTTAATGACTACTCTAAAATTAGAGTTTAAGACCTTTAATTCTGGAGTGCAGAAAGCTCCATGTCCTTGACTCTGATGTTTATCATGAATATTAATTTCTTCTCTTAAAGCCTAGCTAAATTTTTAGACCTTTCCAGATCCCCATTTTCTCCCATGAGTGATATAAAAGATAGCGCTATAAAAGAGGGTTATGGAGTGAATGAGTAACATTTGAAGTATAGTCCAGTGGTTTCAGGCAAATGTTTTGTATTGCCCAAAAGGCGAAAAGAAAAGAAATGATAACACCACTTTAAATCAGTGTCACATCATTAGCCGTAGTTTATATTGTCGAATAGTGGCTTCAGTAAGATTGTTTATTCTTTCGTGTAAAGAAATTTTAAGCTTTGAAATCTTGGACTTGTATGATAGTTTCTGGGTTTGTTGCTAGATGCTACCACATGCCTGTTGAATCAGAATACCTGGGGGAAAAAGGACTGGGAACCTGATGGTGCAATGTGCATCCAGGTTTTTCTTACTCATATTAAGTTTGACGATTGATATTCAGGCAATAGTGATCTTTTTAAGGGAATTATCCCACCTTCTAAAATATTAGATGACTGAATATAAAGAATACATCTTCTTTCTAAAATGTTAAAGTTGTACTCTGTGGCTAATTTCTTCTAAAGACTATTTACCTCTTCATTTAAATGTAATTTACAAATGGAATCATAGGTTGTAAAGACATGGTAGGGAGCCTTCCAGGTTCCACTGCTGTGATCTTCAAATGAATGAGCCCTACAGATTATTGCACCTTCTGAAAAGTTCTTAATTAAGGAAGCCAGGGGTGTGCAGAGTAACAGCCTGTGTGTTAACCTTGTTGACATGGTGTAGAAATCCCATGTAGATATCTCATACAAAAGAATTAAAATGTTGTCTTAGTTCCTAAATGGCATTTTCCCAAGTAATTGTACTTTTAATGGAAATTGCCACCATGAAGGCTTTGGTTGACAAAGGAAAGATGTGAAAATATCAAACTTTGTTGATCTCTGAATGTTGTTTTCATTAATTAGGTGAATATGACAGCTTTCTCTTTACCCTAATAGCCCCCCTGGAGGAAGTAACATTTTTGTTTGTCTAAACAGTACTTAATGACTACTCTAAAATTAGAGTTTAAGACCTTTAATTCTGGAGTGCAGAAAGCTCCATGTCCTTGACTCTGATGTTTATCATGAATATTAATTTCTTCTCTTAAAGCCTAGCTATGAAATTTTTATATACTGTCATACCTTTCCCTGGACAATTTTGGTAATTGCCATAATTTTGCTCATCAGCAAGAGTTGTTTGTGGCTTCCCTAGTTTAATGCGGCTTTAAAATTGGCAGCTTTGAGCCCCCTCTTTTGTTTCAGTGTGAGGCCTGTAGACTTTCTTGCTGTGAGTAGTAAGTAGACTTGATTTTAAAAGAATTACAGTGTTTATTAGTATACTTACATGATGAAGGACTTTAGGTATTTGGTTATTATGAGTTTTAATCATTTCCTTTGGGATTGCTTGCCTATTAGGTAAGATTTGTGTCCACTGTTCCATACCCTTTCTCTGTTGTTCACATAAAATTATGAGTTTATGGGCTTCCCTGGTGGTCCAGGGGTAGAGTCTTCCTTGCAGTGCAAGGGGCACCAGTTCGATCCCTGGCCTGGGAAGATCCCACGTGCTGCCAAGTGGCTGGACCGGTGTGTCCAATTACGAGCCAGCACTCTGGAGTGCATGTGCCCAGAGCCAGTGCTCTGCAGCAAGAGAGACCACTGCAACGGGAGGCCTACACAGGCCAAAGAATAAATATGGTTGAAAAGAAATATAAAATAAAAAGAGGCATGATGGGGAAAGGAAAAAAAAAAGATTAAAAAAAAAAAGAGTTTCCACAGGATAGCTATCATGCTCTTTAAAATTGATTCACTGTGAATGGAACCAGGTGTGCATACAGCTTTAACCTTGTAATTGTAAACCTTTATAAAAATTGTTGTCTTAGTTCCTAAATGGCAGTTTCCAAGTAATTGTACTTTTAATGGAAATTGCCACCATGAAGGCTTTGGTTGACAAAGGAAAGATGTGAAAATATCAAACTTTGTTGATCTCTGAATGTTGTTTTCATTAATTAGGTGAATATGACAGCTTTCTCTTTACCCTAATAGCCCCCCTGGAGGAAGTAACATTTTTGTTTGTCTAAACAGTACTTAATGACTACTCTAAAATTAGAGTTTAAGACCTTTAATTCTGGAGTGCAGAAAGCTCCATGTCCTTGACTCTGATGTTTATCATGAATATTAATTTCTTCTCTTAAAGCCTAGCTATGAAATTTTTATATACTGTCATACCTTTCCCTGGACAATTTTGGTAATTGCCATAATTTTGCTCATCAGCAAGAGTTGTTTGTGGCTTCCCTAGTTTAATGCGGCTTTAAAATTGGCAGCTTTGAGCCCCCTCTTTTGTTTCAGTGTGAGGCCTGTAGACTTTCTTGCTGTGAGTAGTAAGTAGACTTGATTTTAAAAGAATTACAGTGTTTATTAGTATACTTACATGATGAAGGACTTTAGGTATTTGGTTATTATGAGTTTTAATCATTTCCTTTGGGATTGCTTGCCTATTAGGTAAGATTTGTGTCCACTGTTCCATACCCTTTCTCTGTTGTTCACATAAAATTATGAGTTTATGGGCTTCCCTGGTGGTCCAGGGGTAGAGTCTTCCTTGCAGTGCAAGGGGCACCAGTTCGATCCCTGGCCTGGGAAGATCCCACGTGCTGCCAAGTGGCTGGACCGGTGTGTCCAATTACGAGCCAGCACTCTGGAGTGCATGTGCCCAGAGCCAGTGCTCTGCAGCAAGAGAGACCACTGCAACGGGAGGCCTACACAGGCCAAAGAATAAATATGGTTGAAAAGAAATATAAAATAAAAAGAGGCATGATGGGGAAAGGAAAAAAAAAAGATTAAAAAAAAAAAGAGTTTCCACAGGATAGCTATCATGCTCTTTAAAATTGATTCACTGTGAATATCTGGTCATCAAGATGTTCAGAATGTTTATCATTATTTAACTTTTAAATTATTTAAATAGTGTAGACATAGACATACATAGATACGCACATATACTTTTTTAGTAAGTGCAGTTCAACTGGAACATTGTTCTCTTTTGTTTATTTGTCCTTTCAACAAGATTTATCGAACACCGACTAAGCATCAGATCTGAAGTTTTGTCTGAAGATAGAGAGAAAAGTGGGTAAGATACCCACTGCATGAATATGTCACAGTCCTTCAGGGAAAATGAACTCATAAAGGAGTATCTGTATACTGAATGGCAAATGCTGTTCAAGGTCTGGTGACAGAGTCTTACTGCAATCAGGAAGAGTAAGGGATGAATACACAAAGTGGTGCACTGAGGCTAGAGAAGATGGATTTTTATTGATAAATAAATAGAAAGGCCATTTTATATCACACAGTGGAAGTAGCACAATGCCAGGCATGATGATTTGGGAAGAGGTGCTCTGAGAAGAGACAAAAAACAGATGTATGTAGCTAGAGTGAGGAATGTATGATCATGCATGGGAAGATACAGAAGAAGCTAGAAAGGAAGCTTGTGAGTAGGTATGAGAACTGTCTATGGATAGAATACCAGGCTCAGGAGTTACATTTTTTTTTCTTAAAAGATGGAGACCATGACACAGGACGGCCTATGTGCCATAGAGAAAATTATTCTGGATATTGTGTCATCCAGATAATTATTTAACTGTTCTTCGAGAGCTTTTCTCTTCTTCATCAGGTGATGGATAAGAGTCAAAGCCAAGTGTTTGTCCTCAAGAATGTTACATCCTTTTGAAAAGTAAAATTAAGGCAAAAATTAATGTCTAAGTAGACAAAAGTTATGGAAGAGGAGAGAACAGAATGTAATGGGTATATAATTGAGGCATATAATTTTGAATAAAACTCAGGAAAGTCTTCATGAAGATGTGTGAAGTTCTGATGCAAGAGTAAAATTTAGATGGATGAAAAGTAGGTTTGGAAAATCATATAAGGCTAAAATCATTATCTATGCCTTCTGATTGTTTAGGACTATAACAAAGTGCCTATATTTTGAGTTGTTGTGAAATGCAGGTATGGAAGTAGGAAGGTATCAGTTTATGGATTTGCGTGCAAAACTAAGGAGGTAAAAACTTTTACTCAAAGATGCAAAGAGCCAGTGAAGAACTTTAAGCAGATGAATGACAAAATCAGATGAGTTTTAGGGAGTTCATTTGACAGCTCTGTGCAAGAAAGTTAAATGGAAGGTTTAGAGCACAACCTAACTACATGGTTGTCTTATATTGGGCACCGCAAGAAGTAGACCTGAAGGAAGCTTTACTGGAGAAATCACGAAGTGATATGGGGAAGAGAAGTAAGCCAATAAAGTTTGATCATCAAGCTCTGGGCATAAGGTTCACTGGAAGACTCAAGAAATGTAGAGTTGCCCTCAGAATTATCACTCCCAAGAGAAGAAGAAGGTGGGTTATTTATTCACTGACTCTCTTATTCACTGACTCTCTATCTGTTCCTTATTAATATGTATGTATTTTTGACTTTGACCTCTTTTATTATTTTATTTATTTATTTATTTTCATCCATCTTTATTCTTTGGCCTGTGTGGGCCTCCAGTTGTGGTGACCTCTTTTGTTGTAGAGCACTTGCTCTGGGCACGTGCACTCCAGAGCTGTGGCTGGTAATTGGACACACCAGTCATGCTGCTCAGCAGCATGTGGGTTCTTCCCATGCCAGGGATCAAACCAGTGCCCCTTGCACTGCAAGGCAGACTCTTTACCCACTGGTAACATAACCAAGGAAGCCCTATCTGTTTCTTATTGAGGGCTTCTTCTAGAAGCATTTCCTCTCCTGCTTCCTGACTTGCCAGTCATGGAAACTAAGGTTGGGCCTAAGTCCATACAGAAGCCCTAAAACTGAAGGTTTCAGGTGTTTGTAGGAGGCAGCCTTTATATGGCAGTCATTTGGTCAAGGATCTGGCATTGTGGGCTACATGGGAAGCATTGAGGGTCTTGACTTAGGCCTTGGCATTGGGACTCCAGAGAAGGCCAGGAAAGCTACTTGGCCATCACTTTTATAGGATTTAACTGTGGATTTCATGTTAGGGATGAATCATCAAGGATGACTTCCCAGAAAGTAGATAGATACCGAAGATGTGGTAAAATGTGTTTCTTTTTAATAACCAAAAGTTTTTAGTGTATGTGTGAAGCCAATACTGAAGTCCCTCTAGAATTGTATCTCTTTAAAAGAAAAAAAAAAAAAAAGTATTATCCTACAGCACTATGAACACTGGCTAGGAACCAGAAGACATGGGGTAGTTCTTAGATCTTCAAATTTCTAAATGTGAAGCTTGGATACTCTTAATCTCTTAGAGTCTTTCATGAAGAAAAAGAAATTGAGGTAAATATGAAAGCATCTTTTTATAGGTTACAAGAACAAAAGTGCAAGTAAACCTTGTACAGAATTTTTGAGGGGACGTATGTTTACCTGTGACTGATTCATGTTGATGTATGGTGGAAGCCAACACGATTATCCTCAAATTAAAATAAATAAAATTTATTTTAAAAATAAAAATAAAATACATTTTGAAAATAAAATAGAAGTCACATCAAGTATTTTAGCCCTTGTACCTAACAAATTGTTTATTTTTTTTTTTATTGAAGGTTAGTTGATTTATAACATTGTGTTAGTTTCAGGTATACAGAAGAGTGGTTCATGTGAGTCTGTGTGTGCTTGTGTGTGTATTGTCTTTCAGATTCTTTTCCATTGTGGGTTATTACAAGATATTGGATATAGTTCTCTGTTCTATAAACAGGTGGTGTTGTTTATTTTATATATACTGATAGTCATGCTGCTCAGCAGCATGTGGGTTCTTCCCATGCCAGGGATCAAACCAGTGCCCCTTGCACTGCAAGGCAGACTCTTTACCCACTGGTAACATAACCAAGGAAGCCCTATCTGTTTCTTATTGAGGGCTTCTTCTAGAAGCATTTCCTCTCCTGCTTCCTGACTTGCCAGTCATGGAAACTAAGGTTGGGCCTAAGTCCATACAGAAGCCCTAAAACTGAAGGTTTCAGGTGTTTGTAGGAGGCAGCCTTTATATGGCAGTCATTTGGTCAAGGATCTGGCATTGTGGGCTACATGGGAAGCATTGAGGGTCTTGACTTAGGCCTTGGCATTGGGACTCCAGAGAAGGCCAGGAAAGCTACTTGGCCATCACTTTTATAGGATTTAACTGTGGATTTCATGTTAGGGATGAATCATCAAGGATGACTTCCCAGAAAGTAGATAGATACCGAAGATGTGGTAAAATGTGTTTCTTTTTAATAACCAAAAGTTTTTAGTGTATGTGTGAAGCCAATACTGAAGTCCCTCTAGAATTGTATCTCTTTAAAAGAAAAAAAAAAAAAAGTATTATCCTACAGCACTATGAACACTGGCTAGGAACCAGAAGACATGGGGTAGTTCTTAGATCTTCAAATTTCTAAATGTGAAGCTTGGATACTCTTAATCTCTTAGAGTCTTTCATGAAGAAAAAGAAATTGAGGTAAATATGAAAGCATCTTTTTATAGGTTACAAGAACAAAAGTGCAAGTAAACCTTGTACAGAATTTTTGAGGGGACGTATGTTTACCTGTGACTGATTCATGTTGATGTATGGTGGAAGCCAACACGATTATCCTCAAATTAAAATAAATAAAATTTATTTTAAAAATAAAAATAAAATACATTTTGAAAATAAAATAGAAGTCACATCAAGTATTTTAGCCCTTGTACCTAACAAATTGTTTATTTTTTTTTTTTATTGAAGGTTAGTTGATTTATAACATTGTGTTAGTTTCAGGTATACAGAAGAGTGGTTCATGTGAGTCTGTGTGTGCTTGTGTGTGTATTGTCTTTCAGATTCTTTTCCATTGTGGGTTATTACAAGATATTGGATATAGTTCTCTGTTCTATAAACAGGTGGTGTTGTTTATTTTATATATACTGATATGTATCTGTTAATCCCAAACTCCTAATGTATCCTTCTTGCCCTTGCCCTTTCCCTTTTGGTAACCATAGGATTGTTTTCTGTGTCTGCAAGTCTGTTTCTGTTTTGTGAATAAGTTTTTTTGTATCATTTCCTAGATTCTTCAAATAGGTGATATGATATGATATTTATCTTTGTCTTAGTATGATAATCTCTAGATCTATCCATGTTGCTGCAGATCAAGTTGTTCATTTTCAATGAATGAAAGAGTGGCTCTAGTAAGGAAAACTTTCATTTCTCCCATACCTGTATTTAGATTACTGTCATTAAATGATGTGTTGTGTTGTTTTAGTTGCTAAGTCATGTTCGACGCTTTTGTCACCCTGTGGACTGTAGTCCCCCAGGCTCCTCTGTCCGTGGGATTTTCCAGGCAAAAATGCTAGAATGGATTACCATTTCCTCCTCCCAGAGATCTTCCTGGCCCAGGGATTGAACCCACGTCTCTTGCATGTCTTTACCACTGAGCCACCAGGGAAACCTTCCATGAAATGATAGTCCTTTGTTAAAATATCTGTACTTAGTATGTACTTCATGTACTGTTTCTTTCTCTACCGATAAAAACATTTCAGTCACCTAAGTTACTTAATAACTCTACACACCTAATTTAAGAAAAATACACTGAGAAGAGTTAAAAGTATATCTTCATGTATACCTTAGTAAATCTCCTCTTTATCTGTGCTAAAGAGAAATTTTCACAGGACAAACTTACAAGACCCTCGATTATAGCAAAATCTTCAGGTCATTGGAACTCAGTGTTGAGTTACATCTTCACCTCCTCCAGTATGTATATTAATTATTTTATGGCAAATAACTTTTATTCCTGAATTTATTCCAGGAAAGCCTTGAACCACATCTGGGAGTGAGGTTACCATTAGGTCTCTTCTCTTTGCTTGATAGGGGACTCATTTTTCTGATTTTAAAGAAGTAAGTTGTGATCCCTCCAGAAATATACACAGGGCCAGCACTGCCACTTTATCAGTCTAGACGAGATTTCTTTTCCAATTTTCTCTTTCCTTTCTGACTTTTGAAATTCAAGCTTATATAAGAATTAATTTAAATGAATTTCTTTGAAAATATCTTTTAATCAGTTTAGCAAGTTCCTACCAGGGCATTGAGTTATTTTCTTTTTCAAAGAGTTTAGGTTGACTTTTCCAAAAATGTGTACTTAAAATTACTTTGAAAAAGAAGATAATTGGTGTCAGAAGTTTTCTTCAAAAGAATCCAGGTGGTGGTTAGGGCAATGTATAAAAAGATAGATGAAATTAAATCAGCAACATGTTTATTGAAATTGGGTGATGGCATATGGGAGTTATTTAGTATTCTTTATTTTTGCATGTATTTGAAATTGTCCATAATTAAAGTAAGAACACAAAAAAGTTAAGTGATCGTGACAGTCTTGTTTTTATAACATTTATCTCTTGTATATCAGTGTTTCCCAGGTGATGCCTGCCGATGCAGGAGACATAAGAGACATGGGTTTGATCCCTGGGTTGGGAAGATCCCCTGGAGGAGGGCATGGCAACCCACTCCAGTATTCTTGTCTGGAGAATCCCATGGACAGAGGAGTGACCCACAGGGTGGCAAAGAGTTGAATATGACTGAAGAGACTTAGCATGCATGCACAGCTAACATTGGGCTAATTACTAAAGAATTTAAGTAAGACCAGGAAAAAAAAAACAGTCTCTTGTCCTTCTCTGCCTTATAGAACACAGACCAAGAAATATCAGTACAATCAGAGCCTGTTATACAGAGTGAAGTAAGTCAGAAAGAGGTAAAACAAATATCATGTATTAATGCATACATATGGAATATAGAAAAATGGTACTGATGAACCTATTTGCAGGGACGTAATTGAGACTCAGACATGGAGAACAGACTCATGAACACAATGCGGTCAGGAGAAGGTGGGACAATTGAGAGAGTAGCATTGAAATATATACATTACCATATTTAAAATAGATAGCTGGGGGAAGTTTCTATATAAGACAGGGAGCTCAGCCTGATATTCTGTGACAACCTAGAGGGGTGGGATAGAGTGGGAGGTGAGAGGGATGTTCAAGAGGAAGGGGACATATGTATGTATACCTATGCCTGATTCATGTTGATAGATGGCAGAAACCAGCAAAATACTGTAAAGCAATTATCCTACAATTAAAAATAGATTTTAAAAAGAAATCACACAAAATACATATAAAATTACAATTATAATAGCTGTTAAAGAGGAAAAATGATGTTCTGGAAGATTATAATCAGGTCTGAGTTCGTAATGATTTAACTGATCAGGTCTGCATAGTGAGACAATGTAATATAACCCTCAACCAATCCATGGTAGACATGTAGCTTGTTGTTGTTCAGTGGCTAAGCCTTGTCTGACTCGTTGTGACAGGGCTGAAGCAGAGCTGTGATTGAGTGAGTAATAAACCTTTATTAGTATTACGTGACTGTAAGATTTGGGGCTCATTGGTAGTCTAGCCTAACCTAATGAACATACACTGTGTTAAAATGAGTCGACCTGTGTCTTGAAGACACCAAGGTTGATGGCAGAGCTTGATGGGAGCAGAAAATCTTGAAACCAGGTACCTAAGTTGCTCTTGAGTGAGGCTGGGAAAGGAGAGAAGAGAAGGCAAAGGAGTATAGAGCCAACTGGTTTAAATTTCAAAAGAGCAGAATTTTAGAGAAGAGTTATTCCTAAGTTACTACTTAAGAGCTATAGTAGGAAAGCAAGGACATTATCTCCAGATCTTGTCTCTGAAGTGCAGAGTATGGGGAAATAAA
This sequence comes from Tragulus kanchil, assembly GCA_022376925.1. NCBI lineage: Eukaryota > Metazoa > Chordata > Mammalia > Artiodactyla > Tragulidae > Tragulus > Tragulus kanchil. Next base: position 103,636,154 of record JAIOJX010000001.1, on the reverse strand, counting down.
TAGCCACTGCTTGAGGTGACTTCAGAGGGAGTGATAGTCACAGAGGAGAGCCAGATTTTATCGGGTCAATGCTCGAAAAGAAAAAGGGATGCTGTGACTTTAAGGCAGTTATGTGATTATGGAAATATTATATCAGAGGGTTTAGAGAGTTTGATATATGAGATATGTGTAGGCACTGGATATGATTGAATGAAAAATGCTGAGCATTATGGGGAGGGATGCATACAGTTTTAACATCAGTTTATGAAACTGGAGGCCATAAAACACAGTGAACTCAGTCTGTCTCTTTCTCGGTTATGGGGGCTGTTGCATCCATTTGCTTTAAATACCAGGTTACTCTTGAACCAGATTTGCAGGTCCCCAGGGTCCATTACTACTCGTTACTCTCATCTCTCATTAATTATCATGTGTTTAGTTGTTTACAATCCAGCTGTTAGAAATTTTTATTTCTTACCATTTATAAAGCGATATTTATAAATATAAACCTGAATTTGTTAATCCCTGTGTTAAAATTCCTTCAGTGATACCTCAACTTTTAAGGATAAAATTCAAGATCTGGTAAAGCACAAAGGCCCTTTAACAGGTCTTCTATAGCCTCGACCCCAATGTGCCCGCAAGCCACTTTACCCTACCTACATCAGCCACTCAAAAATGCAACATGTTTTTTTCTATGTTTTAACTAATCTTTATTGGAGAATGGATGCTTCATAGTGCTGTTAGTTTCTGCTCTACAGCAGAGTCAGTCAACTGGATGTATACATATAAATCCTCTTTCTTGGATTTCTTCCCCTTTTAGGTCACCACAGAGCACTGAGGTTCTTGAGCTAAACAATATTTTCTCATTAGTTGTCTATTTTATACATGGTATTAAGAGTATAAATATGTCAGTCTCAATGTCCCAATTGAGCTTTCATGTTGTTGTGCTGATATTTATGCTGTTCAAACTACCTAGCATTGCCTATCCTTTTCACAGAGTTAGCACTTCCAGCTATAGACCGACATAATGACCCTTTGTATGTGTTCTACTGTTCTTTGAAGTTACTCAACTTTCTGAAAGTTTCAGAAACACCTTTCAGATATCGGTCAATCCACTTATTTTAGTATTTTTTTTCTTTAATTTCTTTTTTCCCTGACATTTGGGAAGGCATGATTTTATTTTGCTTTGAAGTTTTCAATGCTCGAAAAGAAAAAGGGATGCTGTGACTTTAAGGCAGTTATGTGATTATGGAAATATTATATCAGAGGGTTTAGAGAGTTTGATATATGAGATATGTGTAGGCACTGGATATGATTGAATGAAAAATGCTGAGCATTATGGGGAGGGATGCATACAGTTTTAACATCAGTTTATGAAACTGGAGGCCATAAAACACAGTGAACTCAGTCTGTCTCTTTCTCGGTTATGGGGGCTGTTGCATCCATTTGCTTTAAATACCAGGTTACTCTTGAACCAGATTTGCAGGTCCCCAGGGTCCATTACTACTCGTTACTCTCATCTCTCATTAATTATCATGTGTTTAGTTGTTTACAATCCAGCTGTTAGAAATTTTTATTTCTTACCATTTATAAAGCGATATTTATAAATATAAACCTGAATTTGTTAATCCCTGTGTTAAAATTCCTTCAGTGATACCTCAACTTTTAAGGATAAAATTCAAGATCTGGTAAAGCACAAAGGCCCTTTAACAGGTCTTCTATAGCTCGACCCCAATGTGCCCGCAAGCCACTTTACCCTACCTACATCAGCCACTCAAAAATGCAACATGTTTTTTTCTATGTTTTAACTAATCTTTATTGGAGAATGGATGCTTCATAGTGCTGTTAGTTTCTGCTCTACAGCAGAGTCAGTCAACTGGATGTATACATATAAATCCTCTTTCTTGGATTTCTTCCCCTTTTAGGTCACCACAGAGCACTGAGGTTCTTGAGCTAAACAATATTTTCTCATTAGTTGTCTATTTTATACATGGTATTAAGAGTATAAATATGTCAGTCTCAATGTCCCAATTGAGCTTTCATGTTGTTGTGCTGATATTTATGCTGTTCAAACTACCTAGCATTGCCTATCCTTTTCACAGAGTTAGCACTTCCAGCTATAGACCGACATAATGACCCTTTGTATGTGTTCTACTGTTCTTTGAAGTTACTCAACTTTCTGAAAGTTTCAGAAACACCTTTCAGATATCGGTCAATCCACTTATTTTAGTATTTTTTTTCTTTAATTTCTTTTTTCCCTGACATTTGGGAAGGCATGATTTTATTTTGCTTTGAAGTTTTCAATATTTTACTTATGATCCCCTCTAAAATAATCATGGTACACACACACAGTTTGATGGATTGAAATCCAGTTTGATGAAATAAGGAGAAGAAGAAAACAAAATAGGCCATATGAAAAGCCATTGCAACAGTGAGAAATCTATAGAAAACTACAAGGAGTGTGATTTGGAACTAACAGCTATACACAGTCTAAAAGGGAAATGTAAGAATATAAAATTTGAATGATTATGTATACTTGAAGTAACTGGACACACAATTGCAGACATTTATTTTGCTAAGTGGAAAGCTTTGTCATCATTTGTACAGTTTTTTCTCCTAGTTAGCCACCTTCATAGATTGATCACAAGCACTTATTCCAGTGAATGTAAGGTGCCAAATACTGTAAGAAACACAATCAATATCTCTCCCAATAAACTATGACACAGTGCTTTCTTATCACAGCAATTCTAAAAGATGTTCCTATTTCAGAGATGATAAAATGTGAGCCAAGTGTGCATCTTAGAACTGATGAAATCTAGAAATTGATGAAAACAGACAAGTAACTAAATGATTAAATATGTGGCATTAGAGAACTTCCAGAGGAAATCAAGCCATGGCCTGAGAAACTTCAGAAAAAATAATTTTTAAAAATTCACTAAAACTGCTTGACCTGTAATTGACAAGGTGTTTCTGAAACTTTAAGCATGTTAATTATTTCCAAACACATGATAAAAGTTATTGTCTTGGACTCTATGAAGTGAGATGTTAACTTGTAGTAAGCTGATAAGTTGTAAATTATTTTTGTCTGGGAGGAATGCAAATGAATTCTCTTCAGAAGAAAACCAGAGCCCAGAGGTTACTGTTTATTGCCCTGTAGGACATTAGCCAGTTTTGTATCTAAATTTACAGTCTTGTTCCAGCATTTTTTCATTTGCCGAAGAGATACCACACTGACTGCTTATTACAAACAGCAAGAAGACTTGATTCAAGACAAATGAAATAGAGACTAGAGACTGAATATAGGGAGGTTTTTGTTGTTTTGTTTTGCTTCTTTGGATACTTGGCATATGACATTTTAGTTCTGGGACCAGGGATTGAACCCATGCCCCCTACAGTGAAAGCCTGGATTTTTAACCAGTGGACCACCAGGGAAGTCCCATAGGGTATTATTAACCAGCTTGTGAGCTAGTAGAAATGTACTAGAAGGTATTAAGGGAAGGTTGGAGCCCAAGAAAATAAAGTCTGTCATCGTTTCCATTGTTTGCCCATCTATTTGCCATTGTTACCGAGTCCAAGCTCAGCTCTGCTCACAGCGTGACAGGCCAGTGGATCCGAGAGACAAGGCAAGGAAAATGACTTTATTTGGAAAGCAACTGACTAAGAAGGTGGCAGGCTAGCACCTAGAAATAAAACATCTTATTATTGGGGTTTGGATGCCAGGTTACTTTATAGATCAGAGATGGGGGAAGATGAGGAAGCAAAGCAAAAAGGCCACTGATCTTGCAAACATCTCTTAGAGTGGCAAGCCTCAGGCAGGGGATGTGTTAACTTCTCCTGCCATCTTCAGGTGGACAGGGTTCTTGAACAAAGGCATTTTGCTTCAACAATCAGGCAGGGTCCTCGAGGCAAGCCATTAAGTATGATTATAATAATAATAGCAACGGAAGGCAAATCAAATAATTAGTTTTCAACATGGAGTCAAAATTGATTTTCTTGCTGCAATACAATGAAGTGATGGGACTGGGTGTTGTGATCTTCGTTGTTTGAATGTTGAATTTAAGGCCAACTTTTTCATTCTCCTTTTTCACCTTCATCAAGAGGCTCTTTAGTTCCTCTTTGCTTTCTGCCATAAGGGTGGTGTCATCTGCATACCTGGGATTATTGATGTCTCTCCAGCAATTTTGATTCCAGCTTGTGCTTCATCCAGACTGGAATTTTGCATGAAGTACTCTGCATATAAGTTAAATAGGCAGGCTGACAATATACAGCCTTGACTTACTGATAGACAAGGGTGCTATCCTTCTTGATTACATTTCAAAAGGCTGGCTCCCCCAGGTGCTTGAGAAAGATATCCCTGGGTTGTAGAAGATTTACATCTCAAAGAATCTACAATTGCAAGGTTTCTCCAAGTGAGTACTCTGAACAAAGGAAGGTGGGGAGTGGGGTTGATCTTCAGGCAGAAAACTATCTGATGTTTACTCAAGCTGAAGGAAATGTGAAGGCCATTTTGGTCATTTTCACTGTGTATACCAGTCTCTGGTCTTCCTTTAGAAGGAACTTTTGTTATCCTTTGTGTGTGACTCTTTGTGACCATATATACTGTAGCTTGCCAGGCTCCTCTGTCCAGGGGATTTTCCAGGCATGAATACTGGAGTGGGTTGCCATGCCCTCCTCCAGGAGATCTTCCCAACCGGGAGATTGAAGCAATGTCTCTTAGGTCTCCAGCGTTGGCAGACGGGTTCTTTACCACTAGTGCCACTTGGGACCTTTGGTTCTCTCTAAGCCTTTCACATATGTTCATGGTACATTTCTATGAGTTTAAAGATGTTCACATTTTTGAAAATTATATTGACTAATTTTTCTCCTATGAGAGTTGATAGAACAAGCAGAAATCAGAAACTGAAAGCAGGAAAAAAATGGCAGCAAAAATGCACATTAAAACACAAATTTAGAAAGGGCAAAAATCATTTCTGGAATCTGACTAATGAGACAGCATGGGGAAGGTTAATGGAGTAAGGAAAGAAGCCATTAAGTATGATTATAATAATAATAGCAACGGAAGGCAAATCAAATAATTAGTTTTCAACATGAGTCAAAATTGATTTTCTTGCTGCAATACAATGAAGTGATGGGACTGGGTGTTGTGATCTTCGTTGTTTGAATGTTGAATTTAAGGCCAACTTTTTCATTCTCCTTTTTCACCTTCATCAAGAGGCTCTTTAGTTCCTCTTTGCTTTCTGCCATAAGGGTGGTGTCATCTGCATACCTGGGATTATTGATGTCTCTCCAGCAATTTTGATTCCAGCTTGTGCTTCATCCAGACTGGAATTTTGCATGAAGTACTCTGCATATAAGTTAAATAGGCAGGCTGACAATATACAGCCTTGACTTACTGATAGACAAGGGTGCTATCCTTCTTGATTACATTTCAAAAGGCTGGCTCCCCCAGGTGCTTGAGAAAGATATCCCTGGGTTGTAGAAGATTTACATCTCAAAGAATCTACAATTGCAAGGTTTCTCCAAGTGAGTACTCTGAACAAAGGAAGGTGGGGAGTGGGGGTTGATCTTCAGGCAGAAAACTATCTGATGTTTACTCAAGCTGAAGGAAATGTGAAGGCCATTTTGGTCATTTTCACTGTGTATACCAGTCTCTGGTCTTCCTTTAGAAGGAACTTTTGTTATCCTTTGTGTGTGACTCTTTGTGACCATATATACTGTAGCTTGCCAGGCTCCTCTGTCCAGGGGATTTTCCAGGCATGAATACTGGAGTGGGTTGCCATGCCCTCCTCCAGGAGATCTTCCCAACCGGGAGATTGAAGCAATGTCTCTTAGGTCTCCAGCGTTGGCAGACGGGTTCTTTACCACTAGTGCCACTTGGGACCTTTGGTTCTCTCTAAGCCTTTCACATATGTTCATGGTACATTTCTATGAGTTTAAAGATGTTCACATTTTTGAAAATTATATTGACTAATTTTTCTCCTATGAGAGTTGATAGAACAAGCAGAAATCAGAAACTGAAAGCAGGAAAAAAATGGCAGCAAAAATGCACATTAAAACACAAATTTAGAAAGGGCAAAAAAAATCATTTCTGGAATCTGACTAATGAGACAGCATGGGGAAGGTTAATGGAGTAAGGAGAAGAATAAATGGAAATAATTGTGTTTAGGATGTGAACATTAACATTATGGAGAGCAGTGAATAAGAAGCATGACAGTGTTAAGTATTTTATGTCATTGTCCCAAGAGATGCTCAGTTGAGAGATGATACCACGCATACAGAAAAGAAAAACACCATTTCAAATAATAAGAAATGTATGTGATAACAAAATAATGAGGGATCGCAGAAGAATCAGAGAATAAACAATTTATTACCACCTCTTAAGTAGCTTTGAATCCCCTTCCTAAATTTTCTTCGACAATTTGAAAGTTAACTTGAATCCTCACGCAGACATAAATGAAGCTTGCAGCATTTATTTCTTTATTGCCAGGAGAAAGATTTATCTTGATCTATTTAAATCCTTCTTGGCTTTTCTATTTATTTAAATTTATAAAAGTCCTTTACTTTGATGTTACTCTATGTTTATTTTTTTTTCATTGTCGGACAAAATGAACTGAAAAATCTAATTTCCATTTCATAAATCACTTTTTCCCCATGAAATTTCTAGGACTATCCAAATGATTTGAGAAAATGGAATATGGCAAATTGCCTTCTAGAGGGACCCTTCACAATTAGAAATTGCCAAAAGCAGAGATCAAAGCAGTACATGGCATCTTTAAAACTAGCTTATGAATGACGATGCATAAAACTTTTGTTTGGTCTATATATATCTCAATTATTTTTACCAATTCCCATGTGTACAAGACATTTTGTACATTAAAGGTACTCAGTAAATGAAGATTACATTCTAGAAACATACCTGCTTTCTTTCATTCAATTAAAAATCTTCCCAACCGGGAGATTGAAGCAATGTCTCTTAGGTCTCCAGCGTTGGCAGACGGGTTCTTTACCACTAGTGCCACTTGGGACCTTTGGTTCTCTCTAAGCCTTTCACATATGTTCATGGTACATTTCTATGAGTTTAAAGATGTTCACATTTTTGAAAATTATATTGACTAATTTTTCTCCTATGAGAGTTGATAGAACAAGCAGAAATCAGAAACTGAAAGCAGGAAAAAAATGGCAGCAAAAATGCACATTAAAACACAAATTTAGAAAGGGCAAAAAAAATCATTTCTGGAATCTGACTAATGAGACAGCATGGGGAAGGTTAATGGAGTAAGGAGAAGAATAAATGGAAATAATTGTGTTTAGGATGTGAACATTAACATTATGGAGAGCAGTGAATAAGAAGCATGACAGTGTTAAGTATTTTATGTCATTGTCCCAAGAGATGCTCAGTTGAGAGATGATACCACGCATACAGAAAAGAAAAACACCATTTCAAATAATAAGAAATGTATGTGATAACAAAATAATGAGGGATCGCAGAAGAATCAGAGAATAAACAATTTATTACCACCTCTTAAGTAGCTTTGAATCCCCTTCCTAAATTTTCTTCGACAATTTGAAAGTTAACTTGAATCCTCACGCAGACATAAATGAAGCTTGCAGCATTTATTTCTTTATTGCCAGGAGAAAGATTTATCTTGATCTATTTAAATCCTTCTTGGCTTTTCTATTTATTTAAATTTATAAAAGTCCTTTACTTTGATGTTACTCTATGTTTATTTTTTTTTCATTGTCGGACAAAATGAACTGAAAAATCTAATTTCCATTTCATAAATCACTTTTTCCCCATGAAATTTCTAGGACTATCCAAATGATTTGAGAAAAATGGAATATGGCAAATTGCCTTCTAGAGGGACCCTTCACAATTAGAAATTGCCAAAAGCAGAGATCAAAGCAGTACATGGCATCTTTAAAACTAGCTTATGAATGACGATGCATAAAAACTTTTGTTTGGTCTATATATATCTCAATTATTTTTACCAATTCCCATGTGTACAAGACATTTTGTACATTAAAGGTACTCAGTAAATGAAGATTACATTCTAGAAACAACTACCTGCTTTCTTTCCATTCTAAATGTAATCAATATGCATCAAATGGTAAAAAAATACAGCAGAGTTGTGTTTCAGATTCCTGTAACAGAGATATTTCAGGAACAAGGATACCTAAAGATTGTTGTCAGGAGTAATATTGTCTCTGGATTAACGCTAACAGCATTATCCAATATAACTTTGTATAAAGAAGGAAGCATCCTGTTATCTTTGCTGTCCAATACATTAGCCAGTAGCCACATGTGACTGTTAAACACTTAAGATGTGACTTTGTTGTTCGGTTGCTCAGCTGTATTCAACTCTTTGTGATCCCATGGACTGCAGCCTTGCCATACTTTCCTGTCCTTCACTGTCTCCCAGACCTTGCTCAAACTCATGTCCATTGAGTCAGCGATGCCATCCAACCATCTCATCCTCTGTCACCCCCTTCTCCTCCTGCCCTCAAACTTTCCTAGCATCAGGCTCTTTTCCAGTGACTTGTCTCTTCTCATCAGGTAGACAAAGTATTGGAGCTTCAGCTTCAGCATCAGTCCTTCCAGTGAATATTCAGGGCTGATTTCCTTTAGGATTGAGTGGTTTGATCTCCTTGCTTTTCAAAGGCCTCTCAAGAGTCTTTTCCAGCACCACAGTTCTAAGGCATCAATTCTTCAGGGCATGCCAAGGCAGCCCAGTCAATTTAGAAAAGTTGGAAAAACTGTTCTACTGAAGTTGATGTTTGAGCTGGGCCTTGAAGGATGACGAGTAATCTGTGAGACAGCCAGGGGTCAAAAGATCATTCCAGGCTAAGGGAAAAATATGTACAAAGAATAGGAGCTATTAATTTCCATGCTGGGTTCCAGATACAAAGAGAAGGTGTGGTCCCAGATAAAGACCTAGCCAGAGCAGCAGAGAGTCAGGATAAGGATGGTGTAAGGAAACAAATCAATATGTAATTACAATAATCTGTGTTTTGAGTATACATAAATTGATTACAAGCAAAGGGTCTCATATATATATATATATATATATATTAGGATATGTCAGAGGATAAGGATTTGGGCTTCTGCTTACGTGCTCTAGTAGTTATGAAATAGATTTATGCACTAGGGTCACATGGAAAGCTTTTTATAATTGTCCAGGTTATGCTTAAAACATCTAAGAGATTCTGATTTCATTGATCTGGCATAAAACTTGGGAATGTGTATTTTTAAATGTTTTTGTGTTTTCCTTCTTTGTTTAAAACTCCTTTAGTGATTCTAATGTACAGGCAAGACAGAAAAACTTCCTGCAGTAAGGAGTCAAGTTCAGGACCAATAGAGAAACCCAGAATGACTCATTGAAGCAGTAACCTTATGGTCCACATGCATAATTCTGTTAAGGTGTTGAAAGGTTTGCTAGTGGAGCCATCCCATGATCACCCATGTTAGGAGATAATTCTAGCAGGAGCAGAGAGAATGAATTGGAAGAGAGTGAGTTTTCAGTCTTTTCCTGCTTATCTGGAGCTTGGTTTCAAAGAAACAAAGAAAAAAAGGAAAGAGGTTCTTCAGGTCTTGCCAGTGATATTGGAGTCGTAGGCTAAGGCTGAAGCTAGTGAACACGGTAAAACATGAGCTCAAAAGAAAGAAGTAACTGTTGGATTAAACTAAGAAGTTGGTATCAAGAATAGAGAGGGAGCTCAGTCAAGGAAAAAATCCAAGGGTTGTAGTTATTAGGGGCAGGAGTGGCAGGCGTGGGCAAGGAGATAAAGAGAGCAAATTCCAAAAGGTTGACTGTAAGGGCTTCCAAACAAGTCAGGATGACTCCCCCAGGCATTACTGCACCCCAGGCTCCACAGTGCAGTCCCTCCTCCTTCTGAAAATCTTTACCAGTCTGTTGTCTCTTCTCCTTTATCAATAACCCCAGTGTCCTTTAGGGCCTTCTCTGACTGCCCTCTCAGCTCCCAAATATTTCTTCTACTCTTTTAAGTGTTGTTTTTTTGGCTAGAGTAGATGTTACTTTATTTTTGAATCTAGAAATGAGCTATATGACAGGATTTGTGAACTATCTCGGATGAACATGAAAAAAAGTCAGATGTGCTCAATTTCCTGGGTGACCTCAGGTCAAGCAAACCATTCCACCTGCCCCATTGCCAAAGGTTCTGGGGCAAATTTACTAAAACTGCAAATCAAAGACAGAAAGCCACAACCTATGTATTTTGATTTCTGATTGAATTGTAAAGTGAGAATAATAACTGGGCAGGATCAATGATGGTGTTATCTATGGGATTAAATCTTAATTCTCGGACAAATTCTCTAATCCTCCCCAAATATTTTAGGATCTTGTGTCACAATTGCTGAAACCCTAACTCCAAGTTTAGGAGAAGGATGCCAGCTTTTAGTTGATGTCAAGAGGAAAATGCTAGAGAATATGCAAAATGGCTGTCAAAGACAATGGTGTGAACATGACAACAAAAGCAAGTTTATATTATTTTCTTAATCTCTCAAAGGTCAAGGAACTGATGTCTGCTAGTAATGCATCTAGGAAATTAACCACCTTTGGCTTTTAAATTCTGACATATGTAGTTCACAAATACTGTCATTTTTCTTTTAAAGAATATCGTTCATAGGTGAGTTTTTGTTAGAAAATATTTTTGTACATAATGATGTGTTTAGAATAGCATCTACTGATGCACAATAGATAAAAATTGTTGTAGATGTGACAGCAATTTCAATCAGAAAGAAAGCCTTAAGGAGCTTCATAAAATTTATCCAAATTTATGCTTCTAAGTCCATGCTATATATTTATTGATTTGTTTCATTACCTGAGGGTCCAGTCCTGAATATTTAAGGCAAAGAGGACATGATTGCACGTTAAATACAATGTGTCTTCTGGGAAGATAGAGAAATCTTTCAATTTTAGCAGCATTCATGTTGGTGCGCCTGTGTATGTATGTGTGAATTTATTCAATAGTAAAAATACCACCTTCCATTTGCATATTTTAAAGATTTTTTTCAATGCATTTCTTCTACATTTTCTCTTTTTAGTCCCTCAGTAATCCTGTACAGTAACAATAATATATGCAATAATCTTACCAAAATCCTTTGACATGTGACATCTCATTTGAGACAACAAGCTCAGGAAGTAAGAAATAGTATCTTAATTTAAATAATGAGACAATGAGGCTCAAACAGGATATGACAGGTAGCAACCTGCAACAGACTATTTGAAAGAGAACTTAGAGTTAAAACTAAATCCTGTCAGGCTTCCTCTGTAGCTCAGCCATCAAGAATGTGCCTACAATGCGGGAGATGTGCCTTCAGTCCCTAGGTCAGTAAGATCCCCTGGAGAAGGAAATGGCAACTCACTCCAGTATTCTTCCCTGGAAAATCCCACGGACAGAGGGCCCTGGTGGGCTATACAGTCCATGGGGCTGCAAAAAAAAGTCGGAAATGACTTAGCAACCAAACAACAGCAACAACATCTTGTTAACCTAGCCCTGTGGTTGATTCAGAGAAAAATTCAATCAATACCCAAACTTTAGTTTGTAATTTGTATAGAGATAGCATATGACTACCACAAGGAATTTTGGCTTTCTTTTGAAAATGTGGATTATTATATCTGTGGCACAGATTTTTGTCTGTAGCCAGGTATCATCAGGAAGAGATTAATTAACTAATTTGAACCATTAAACATTTCACTAATATGGGAAAACACCCCATAATATCGGGTTAAAGAGCCAAGAGACCAGTGTGTTGGAAAGAAGCAAAACATTTTAATACAAAACTACTCCATATGGATTTCATGGGGTATTTTCCCTTTGTTTCTGTTAGTATATATCAGCATATCTTTAATCATTGTTGGCGGGCATAAAGTAAAAGAATTATTGCAAAATAACACCAATGATCTAAGTATGCATAGAGTTCAGTGTCTGTTTTATTTCACAGAAAGATGCCTATAAAACTTGTCTAACCAATTGGCAGGCTAAAAGAATATCCTCATGTAAATGCAGAATGCAATTACCATTCTCAGAAATTCGGTCCATGTTGGAAATGTCATTTCAATCAGGGATAATCATAATATCTCAGGAATAACTGTGATACCCGAAGTGATAATGTTATGCTGCTCACTTTTTCTAAATTTGGTGGCAAAATATGCAAAGAAAAATTTTCAAAGAGCCAATAGAAAATGTTCAGGATTTTTCCCACTTTTAAAAATATTTTCAGGGTAATACTCATCATTATAGAACAACGATTATTTTGATAACTCAATTGTTCATAGACTAATCTCTTCTTAGAATTTTTATCATCTTTTAAGGCAGATTAAAAGGCACAAGTATCAACTTTTAAGTGACAATAAAATACTTTGTTGTAGTTTTCCAGTACATATACATTTAACTATTAGCTTTGAAAGTGTCGCCTATTTCATTTTTTAAACAAGTGTGCTTCTTGACTCATTAATGATAATGAATAAAGTACATAGAAACAACAAACTAAGCACCTCAACATGAAACTTAATAAGTGTTCCCCTTCTTTGCCTCATGAAGTTGGTATGAATGCCATTTTTATGCTCTCTCCTTTTCTGGTCCTTGATGAACAAACACATTAATGGAAACATTATTGATTTCATTACTAGTTTTGATGGGTCTCACAAATAAATGCATTTATTTTTAATACATTAGGTCAGGCAATCTTTTTGGTGTTTATATTTTTAATTTCAGCAGTCTATGTTGGAGGATAATTGATATACAATGTTGTGTGAATTTCAGATGTACAGCAAAGTGATTCAGTTATACATATCTATGCATATTTCCATTGTTTTTCAGATTCTTTTCTCATAAAAGTTACTACAGAATATTGAGGAGAGTTTCCTGTGCTATAAAGCTGGTCCTTGTTGGTTAGCTATTTTATATAAATAGTGCATATATGTTAATCCAAATTCCTAATTTATGCTCCCTCCCTACCATGTTTTCCCTTTGGCAGCCATAGGGGATTTTTGTTTTTTCTTGAAGTCTGTGTCTGTTTTTAAATGAGTATCATATAATATCTGTTATATGTGGAATCTTAAAATAATGATACAAGTGAACTCAAAACAACAGGTGATCTCCTATTATTAAAGCATAGTTGATGTGTTAATTTCTGGTGTGGAGCAGAGTAATTCAATTATATATATATGTGTGTGTGTGTATACATATATACACATTATTAAAATATTCTTTTCAATTATGGCAATTTTAAGCTATAATTCATTGTAATCGCTGCCTTTTTGTATTTTGAAAAGTACCAACATGTGTATGAGTATATATAGAATGTGTGTATCTGTGTGTTGAATGACACGTATGACACTTTCCTTTAGCACACATAATTTAGATTCATCAAAAGAATATTTGTTTCCTAAATGGAGGTTAGGTTTTATCACTTTACAACTTTTGGAAAGTAGTAAATTCAGATAATAATTCCCTACATTTGGGCTTAATAACCCAGAATCCTATAGGATGTTACTCCACATTTTATTAAGCCACTACGCTATGTGCATATTTCATGGCATGGAGGGTCATGGAAAAGTTACTTATGTCAGTTATAGGATAGATGTTTTCCTGCAAATAGAAGGAATAAATATAAGCACAGTATACAATGGTATTTCTTTAACAATTTAAAATTATCCATGGCAGGAATATTTACATAATAAGTAATTGTCAAATAGTTAAAGTCAAGTACCACTCCCCAACCAGAACCAGTTTTAAATCAGCACATCACTGCTGTTCCCTCTAAATCCTTGATTGTTCCCACTGACTTACTTTTTGTATTGCTCACTGGAACGCTTTTTTAAAGGAGAGCATAAATAAAAATATAAGCAGTACAAATCAGTTTTAATCATTTATTTTAAATAAGACTTTATTATTAATATCCTAACCTTTGAACATTGTTCTCTGAATGATATTCCCTGTTATGAAATTCAAAACATTGATACTACATGCTTGGGGAAAAGCCTTTAATTTTCTAATTACATTATGAAATAAACTAAATAATGAGTCTTTGTGATAGAAAAAGAAATAACAAAAGCCAAGTTCAGGGAGTGGCTTTCTCTTAGTGTGTTTATGAATTGTAGTCTTGAACGGTCGCAAGAGCTCTTCATCAGTATTTTAATCATCTGAGCTCAGCTTTGTTTACAGCTTTCCAGGAGGACAATTCCAGAACTGAAGTATTTTTCTAAAGTCCCCAATTATTTGGCCTTTTTTTCCCTCTCGTCTCTCTGTAGCCTATGTCACATCTGGTAAGTTTTTATACATTTGGGACCATCAGCTATGAATGTTCTTGTATTCCCTTTATCTGAATTATTAATGTATTCATGACCACAACCAACCTCATGCTTTATTTCTGTCTTAGGGAATGGGGGAGTCTGATCTTCCTCTTCAGAGATACTCACTTGACCCTTGTCCTTTGATCCTATCTGTTCCTTTTCTCTTTCAACATTATGGCTATTTCCATTTTTTCCTTTTTTATGGAGCTGCCATTTCACTTTTCTTCTTTTGTGAGCCAAACTTCTCCAGGGAGTAATCTCAGGTCTCTGTGACCTAATCTCCCATTTCCTCCTAAGCCACTGCAGTCCCCTCTCTTCTCATCACTGTGCAAAAACTTTATTTTCTGATGAGTGATGATGTTCTTACTGGTAAATTTAGCAGTTTGTACCAGTTGTTCTTTCCCAGATCTGTCTTCTTCAGTTGGCACTCTTGATTATGCTGTCTTAGCAAGTGTCAACATGCTTGACTCCTAGGACACCATCCTCTGTTCTCTTTCTTCTGTGGGCACTTTGTCAATATTCTCTATGAGCTCCTTTTCCTCCAAGTTACCTTTGAGCTAGAAGTGCTGCCATGATTCCATCTTTGTTCCTTTATTCTTCTCTGTACACTGTATTGATGTCCGCATGTCTTTCCCACCCTTCACTTCTCCGTTGGACACTTCCATGTAGTGGTTCCACAGGCATAACTAACTCACCACTTGTAAACTCATGCTGAGCAGGTCTCTACCCCTCTTAGCACAGCATAGTTAGGGTCATAGATTAGGAACAATGGAGTCATTCTTTTACCACTGAGCCACCAGGGAAGTCCCTTAATGGAATCATTCTTGTTCCCCAACATCCTCACTTTGCCATTCAGTCAGTCACCAAGTTTTGCACATTTTGCCAACTAAATCTTTCCTTTTTTTTGTTTTTGTTTTTAATTGCTTTATTTATCCTAATTTGGCTGCACTGGGTCTTAGCCGTGGCATGTGGGATCCAGTTCCCTGACCAGGGATCAAACCTGGGACTCCTGCATTAGAAGCACAGAGTCGAGTTTTAACTGCTGGACCACCAGGGAAGTCCCTTCTTTTTTTTTTTAAACCCCATATCCTCTTTTGTTCTTAGTACCATACCCTGGTTCAAATATTTTTCTTTATTTTTTTGTTGGTCTCCTGTAGTAGCACAGTTTCACTTAATTGAATATGACACATACAACTCTCATTTACAAAAGGGTGTCCATTTTGGATTTGGAATCATGTCATACATTTCAAAGTGTCTATAAAATTAATTTCTTTCCTCATGAATTCTTACATAATGAACAATTCAACATCATTGCTTTCTATACATGTGGCTATGTGTAACATGCATTAGTTTTGTAGTGTTGTTATTATTCAGTGTTATTTTAAATTGTGAAATGTGCTGGTAAAAACCAAGCTATTCTTCATTTTCGAACCTATATAAAATTAAAGATCATAAATAAGATCTTTATATACAAACCAGTTCATCATAAAGATTAAATTTCTTATCATTAAAAAAATGGCTGCTATTGGTCAACATTTTTCTATTTAACTTTTTATTGTCACTATTCATATTCATCAAGTATTTTGATATAGACAATTAAAAAGAATAAAGTATGAATGTATGTCTCAATTACTCAGTTGATCATTTCCAGGGGAAGAATATGCATTTACTTATCGTGTTTGTACTCACAGTACTTAGAATGGGATCTGTCACAAAGTAAGCTGTGGGTAAAAATTTTTTAGTTAATACAGCTGTCAAAGGTCACCCAGGAATATAATTCTGTAAGTCAGATGAAATTTTTCAAACCTTCATGTCCATGCTTCATATTCTTCCTTGTGCAGTTATTCAAAATTAATTGACAAGAACTGTCACTGTCCTTTTCTCATGCTTGCTTTGAATTCTAAGACTCTGTTTTATTTTGTCATCTGTATTCTTTTCACTTACCTCAGAAAATAAAATAAATATAAAATCATCTACTGTTTCAGCTGGTTGATATATTTCACAAGGGATCATCACACATTATCTTCTTGGTCATTTAAAAATCCATTTGTCTACTTATTTTCATGTAAGAATATTGGTATTTGAAAACTTTGCATAGGTATCTATGAAGAAACACCAAAACTGTTCTTTCTCTTTCATGTTGGGGAGGTTAGGATAGGAGAAAGTGACACCTGGTTTCATTCAAGGTGATTTGTTAATTCATTGACCCTTGCCTTTGAACATAGGATCCTGTATCTCCTTGTCTCATTTGTGATGAATTGGTTTTCATTTAAAGGCATATTTATGACCTTAAATCTAGACAACAATAATATCTAATAGAATATCTTAGTTGTATGCTTTTTTGAGGACTCTCAGTTTTTATCCAGAGAGAAAGTTTCTTGTTGAGTTTAAACTTTTACCAAATAGAGACAAAGTGTTAACACTGTACTTTCAGTGTAGAAAATTGTTTATTTTGTGCATTGTTGCACATTTTTACACTTGCATCTATAATTACTTTATAAATATATTTTTAATAATTCTTGAAAAATTTAGTACCATTGAGATTGCATTGTCCTAAAGGGTCATAGACTTCACTATCTCATTAAATGAATAGTCTGAAAAAAAAGAGGTAATTATTTATGTTTCAAATCTAATACTAACTTATTTGAATAATAACATAGCACCATTTGTTATACTTTAATAATAGTGATATCACACTTTTTCTTATTCTTACAGTGACACTGCAAATAAGTGAACTATGATTATTTCTCTTGCCCAGGTGAAAATTCAAGGCTCATGGAATTTATATGACTTCCCACTGTCATATAAGGGCTGGAATTTGTACCAGTTTTGTAGAACTTGAGAACATGTGCTCTTTCCTGTGTAGGAATGGTTTTCAGTATTTTTCTGCTTCCATATTTCCACATGGCAACAATATCCCCCCCATTATTTTGTATAATATTTATACAGAAAGATAAAGTAAGGTTATGTGCATGATCTCAACCTGTTGTCTTTTATATTTCTATCATAAACTCTAAATATCCTGGATGCTCATGAAAATTATGACAATATACACTAGTGATTGAATGCTGCCTCTGGATTAGAATCTCTAATGCTCAGATTTAATTTTCCTGGTTACTAAGATATTGCTATGTTTACAAGTTTCCTTGGTGATTTTTTTTTCTTTTAAATTTTGGTCACATTTTTTATTCTATTTTACTTTTTTTTTTAATCCATTTTCATCCATCTTTATTCTTCAGCCTGTGCGGGCCTCCCATTGCAGTGGGCTCTCCCATTGCAGAGCACCAGCTCTGGGTGCATGCACTCCAGAGCACTGACTCCTAATTGGACACGCCAATCCAGCCGCTCCATGGCATGTGGGATCTTCCTGGGCCACGGATTGAACCGGTGCCCCTTGCATTGCAAGGCGGACTCTTTACCAGTGGACCACCAGGGAAGCCCTCCTTAGTGATTTTAATGTACAGCTGTAGTTAAGAATGAATGCTATATATACCACCTTCTCAAGGTTTCTCTTCCATTGTATTAGATGAAATTTAAAAAGGCAAATTAAAAAATTAAAGTTGGTTTACTTTGTTTACTAAAAATTCCAGGGCTCAAATCACTTCTCAGTTCTTAATACCATGATTAAATTGGCACTTCATCTTTGAAATGTATATCTTTAATATATCCTTTAATTTCCGTTTTTTGCTCTAAGTCTTTTCAGTTCACTTCGTGTAACTCTGACCTTGGTCCGTGTTCTCTTAGAGGCTATTTCTATATGTCCTAACTCTTAAATTAAACTTTAACACAGGTAATACTATTTATTAGTTACTATTGTATATAAAATGACTCTTTACTAAAATGTGGAAGTGGGGTAGGAGTGTAATTCCTTATGGGTTGAGATTTCTTTAAGAGGGATACATAGTTTGTGGCAATGGTTGCAGCACCCTATGAATACGTACGAAAAACCATTGAATTGTGTCCCTGAAATGGATGAATGATATGTGATGTGAATTATATCTCAGTGCTGCTGCCTCAAGAATGTATAAGTACATTTGGATACATATGGGTGAAGGGGTTCAAAAGGTACAAACTTCTTCTCTCTCCTTCCTTTTCTCCCCTTTCTATCCGTCTCTCCTCCCCGATCCCCTGCAGTTTCCTTGACCCAGGTAGAGCCATCTCTATTCTGTGTGAAGAAGACAGGTGATTATATCCTTCCTTCCTGAATGTCTAGGCTTCACCTCCAGGTTCTTGTTACTGAGGTTCCTCTACTCTTGTGGATGTCCACTGGACAGAGCCCAAATCAGCTATCTGTTGATTCTGTTTTCTGTGTGTTCCAACATTGTGTGTGCGTGCTAAGTCACCTCATGCGACCCTATGGACTGTTGCCCACCAGGCTCCTCTGTTCATGGGATTCTCCAGGCAAGAATACTAGTGTGGGTTGCCATCCTCTTCTCCAAGGGATCTTCCCAACCCAGGGATGGAACCTGTGTCTCTTATGTCTCCTGCATTAAGTGGCTTCTTTACCACTAGTGCCACCTGGAAAGCCCTGTTTTCACGTTAGGATGACTGTATAATTTATCATCCAAACTGAGATACTTTCCTGAGCAAAAAGGAACACTATTAATAATTACAATGAAACAGCAAATAGAGGATGGGGTTGTTTTGTGCAAATGGGTCTTCTAAACACCCAGTGCATAGTGACACACACACACAACTTATGCCCCCATGGTTTTGAATACAGGCTCATCTTTCCTGCTGAAGCAGCTGCTTTGGCTTACTTTGGTATGAGGTAAACTTCATTCTTCCATGTCTCCCAACTGCACAGAATACATTCCATAAGTTTTGAAAGGGTCCCTGTTAAGATGCTTTCAGTTGCCTGGAGATGATAGGTCATAATCCCCAGTTCTTCCCCAAAGAGATAGATGACAGCTCTTTCCCAAAACTATCTGCACCAAATCCTCCCTCTGCATCTTTGTAAACCATGTATAATCTGAAATTCATCAATGTTTTCAAGAGTGAGAAACAGATGCTTACCAATTTCCTTAAAAAAAAAATCTCTGTTTAGTGATTTGTAACTCACACTGCTATTTCACATCTGTTGCAAGTTGCTGCCTAGTTCCTATTCCACTGTTAACATCTTGTTTCATGTATTTTTTTTTTTTTGTATCACAAATGTGAGAGTTATTTTTGAGTAGAATGCTAAAAGAGAGTCTTTGCTTTACTGGTTAATTCTGGCACAGACTTTGAAAACAGAAAACCAAGGTTATTAGATTTATGACTTTAGGAAAGTGACTTGGCTTCTTGAAGACAGAACTTGGTCCCCAGTCAAATAATAGTACTTTCCTCTAGGGCTGTTACTGTGATCATAAGAGATCACATATGTAAAGAAATTATTACTACACTTGATACTAAGATCTGTATTGAACCACTAGTAGAACACAAAAAGTGAAAAAAGAACAGTATGTAATATCACAAGCTATTTTTCAGGATATCATTCTAAGAATGTCTTTAGAAGCAGGAAATGCAACTGAGGATTCCTCAGAGCCTCAAATCACAGAAATATCTGCCTAGATTTGATGGATAAACTGTCTTATATAGATACTCAATTACAAATAACACTATATAATTATTTTGTTTAGCTAGTACGTAACTTTACAAAGTATGTGGGTCTATAATATTACTCTGTTAGTTTCCTGAGGCTGCTGTACCAGGTCATCACAGACTTGATGACTTAAAACACAAAACTGTATTCTACCGTAGACCTGTATGTTCCAAGTGTGAAATCTAGTAGAACCACAGTTTACCAGAGAAGGTCAGCACAAGAGAATGCTTGATTTTATGTCTTATTCTAAAGCAGTTGATTTGGATTGAGATCTAGTTGGTTCCTTGCAGCTTCTACAGAACAAAGGACAAGGTCTTTGTGATGGATAACTCTGTCTTTTATATTTTACATGTGTTTGAAAATGTGTTTAAATTATAGATGTTGCATTTGTTTAGAAAAATGTCAGTGCTGGATTAACTTTTTTAAAGTGCCAGTTAATAAAAAGGATATTTTATTTTTAAAGTATTCTTGATTCTCTTGTTTTGAAACATACATGCGTATGTAAATACTTTCAAAAGTATATGGTAGCTATGAATTTTTTGTCCGTTTATGAAAAGATATCTGGATTGTATCAGTTATTCTTTTTTAATAAAACTGACCATCACATTCAATTACCTGTATTGATCATATATATAACCTGTACCATTCTGATTTCTAGCTTTATCTGTAAATATCTTTATTTCCCTTTGTTTTTAAAGATAGATACATGAATATAAATAGTCTAAAATGTAAAATGCGAACCTCAAACATACACATATATGATAAAATGGTTTTGAAAGTTTTACTGAATTACTTTAAAAGATAGCTGAGACAATTTGCCTAAGTTTAAAAGGTGTATGTGTAAATACCTGTATATTTTTTTTAACATTTATCAGAATATTGACTGGCATAGTTTTTGAAATATAAAATTCAACTGAACCTTGTCAAATCTTAAATTTTAAACAGACTATGGATTATTTTATCTTAAAACATTGTCAAAGAGATAAAAAAGCAAATCTGTCTAAAGTGACTTTCTTATTTATAGAGGAAAAAAGATTAGTGTTCTAAACATTCAATGAAAAGCCACAGCAGTATGGCAATATAATAGTGTACTGGTTAAAAGAGATGCCTTGTGTTTCATGATCCTTGAGTTCATGCTCATTATGTGTTTAGCCTTGGAAAAGTACCTTGATCTCAGTTAACTGCCATTTCTAATCTGAAGAAAATGGGAGTTATAATAATGATACATGCAATATGTATCATAGGATTTTTTCAGTATTAAAAGATACTACAGGTACTTCCCTGGTGGTCCAGTGGGTAAAGAGTCCGCCTTGCAGTGCAAGGGGCACTGGTTCAATCCCTGGCCTGGGAAAATCCCATGTGCTGCAGAGCAGCTGGATCCCTATGTCCAATTAGGAGCCAGTGTCCTAGAGTGCATGCGCCCAGAGCTGGTGCTCTGCCGCAAGAGAGGCCACTGCAATGGGAGACCCACACAGGCCAAAGAATAAAGGTGGATGAAAATAAATAAATAGAAAACCAATAAAGGAGCCCAAAATTTTTAAAAAATGATACTACATACAAAGGGCCTAAAATAAAACATAATTAACAGATATTGTTATCATTATTCATATATTAAAATTAGTTTTTATAAATTTTTCCTGAATTGCCTCTTTCTCTGGATTGAGGTTCCTAAGAACAGAGAGGCCATATCTTGACTTTTTTTTTTTTGGCTTCAGCAATTAGCACAATTTCTGTCCTTAAAGGCTTGAATAAGTGACTCATTGAATGAATGAATAAATAGTCTAAAATGTAAAATGCGAACCTGATAAAATGGTTTTGAAAGTTTTACTGAATTACTTTAAAAGATAGCTGAGACAATTTGCCTAAGTTTAAAAGGTGTATGTGTAAATACCTGTATATTTTTTTTAACATTTATCAGAATATTGACTGGCATAGTTTTTGAAATATAAAATTCAACTGAACCTTGTCAAATCTTAAATTTTAAACAGACTATGGATTATTTTATCTTAAAACATTGTCAAAGAGATAAAAAAGCAAATCTGTCTAAAGTGACTTTCTTATTTATAGAGGAAAAAAGATTAGTGTTCTAAACATTCAATGAAAAGCCACAGCAGTATGGCAATATAATAGTGTACTGGTTAAAAGAGATGCCTTGTGTTTCATGATCCTTGAGTTCATGCTCATTATGTGTTTAGCCTTGGAAAAGTACCTTGATCTCAGTTAACTGCCATTTCTAATCTGAAGAAAATGGGAGTTATAATAATGATACATGCAATATGTATCATAGGATTTTTTCAGTATTAAAAGATACTACAGGTACTTCCCTGGTGGTCCAGTGGGTAAAGAGTCCGCCTTGCAGTGCAAGGGGCACTGGTTCAATCCCTGGCCTGGGAAAATCCCATGTGCTGCAGAGCAGCTGGATCCCTATGTCCAATTAGGAGCCAGTGTCCTAGAGTGCATGCGCCCAGAGCTGGTGCTCTGCCGCAAGAGAGGCCACTGCAATGGGAGACCCACACAGGCCAAAGAATAAAGGTGGATGAAAATAAATAAATAGAAAACCAATAAAGGAGCCCAAAATTTTTAAAAAATGATACTACATACAAAGGGCCTAAAATAAAACATAATTAACAGATATTGTTATCATTATTCATATATTAAAATTAGTTTTTATAAATTTTTCCTGAATTGCCTCTTTCTCTGGATTGAGGTTCCTAAGAACAGAGAGGCCATATCTTGATTTTTTTTTTTTTTTTGGCTTCAGCAATTAGCACAATTTCTGTCCTTAAAGGCTTGAATAAGTGACTCATTGAATGAATGAATAAACTGTTGGCTGAGGTAATTGTAAAGTACATGAGAGGCATATGTATTTAATTTCTTTAGTAGATGTTTACTTTTAGTATTATAGGATAAATAGCATATATATGTATGCATGTATATATCTGAGCCAAATTCATTTGAACATATTATGCTGTATTTATAATGAGTCTAAAAGTGTTAAATTACAGGTTTTGATTCTTTACATTTTCAGAAAGTCTCTGTAAATATTATTAAAAGTTAGCTTTGCTAGGTTGTTAAATATTTGCTTTTAATTTTAGACAACAATTGGCTTAAAAGAGAAGATTGTGTATTAGAAATACAGCTTTTTTCATACAAATTTTCTGTATTATAATTCCCTGAGAGACTAGTGACAGAAATATAACTCAAAATAGTTTAAAAGAAGTATCTTTACTCAGTAACTGAATACTCCGATGGTAGAACTGTCACTGCCACAACTGTAGATATAGCTGAATCCAGAAGTTCAATTGATGTTGTCAGTATGCAATCTCTCTTCTTCCTTCCCTTCCCCCTCCTTCTCCTCCTCTCCCTTTGCCTGCCTTTGTTTCTCCATTTCTTAAATATTGTTTCTTCTGTATCCCTATGTTGGCTTCATTCTAAGTCAGTCTCTATCCTTCTGATGATTAAAATGGCCCCTGATAGCCTCAGACTTATATGATCCCTGGTGTCCGTCATTTGAGAAGGCTCTGGATTTTTCTTTGGTCTGGTTGTCATTGTGTACTTTGATCATATGCCCCTGCCTGAACCTACCCAAGTGGCCAAGGAGACATATAGTACTCTGATTGGCTAGTTGTGGATCATGTGCTCCTCCCCAAGGCCAGGGATAGGGTCAACATACCTGAGCCATGTGGACTGAGAAATGGATCCTTTCTCTTAGAGGAATATTATATCTCACCATGATAATGACCCTGTGTGAAACACTGGAGCCATCTCCTAGTCAACTTATTATACTGAAAGGATATATGAAGCATTTTGTCCATGTGTTCCTAGCCAAGTTACAGAACTTTCTGACCATCCATTCCGTCACTGTCAGCTAAAGATGATACACAAGATTGTGATGAAGACTAAATGATATATTGCATCAAGATGAATCTAATCTGGTATTTAGCACATAGTAAACATTGAGTATGCATTAGATGTATCCTGTTACTTGCCCTTTGTCAAACCCACTGTAGGATTCAGAAAAAGAAATCTGAGAGTGGGGAAGGGGTATAAAATCTGGAGAAGTACCATCCATGCCTTTTTCATAAAGTTTTAATTGTACAGCTGTTTTATGTATGTAGGATTATTACAAAGTTAATTCAGAGAGTTTTTGTATGCCTCAGATCCATTAAACCCTGTTCTTACTAATTATATTGGTATGGTAACATTTAGACAGTGAATACACCCAGTGCTTACATATTATTATTAACTAATGTCCGTAGAGTATTTACATTTTTTCATCTTCTCCCGAAAATCCCTTTCTATCCCTAGATACCATCCAGGATACAACGTTATATTTAATCATTATGTCCCAGGCTTTTCTTGGTTGTGCCTGTTTTTCAGCTTTTCTTTGTTTTGATGATCTTGAGAATTTTGAGGAGCACTGGTCAGGGATTTTGGAGGATGTTCCTCAACTGGGGTTTTTGATATTGTTCTCATCATATGTTTCTGGGCCCATTAGAAGATCAGGAACTTGCTCACCACTTTCAACACTGTAGCTTTGACCACTATCTGTCACATAGTAGGTAAGTAAATAATTGTCTGTCAATTCAAAAAAAAAAAAAAAAAACACAAACCTGGAAGTAATAGCAGAGACCTCTAGTTGCCTAAACAAAATATTCTTCTTTCCCTTCTTCCTCAGCAATAAAAAAAAAATTGAGGTATAATTCATATACTATGAAATTAACTATTTTAAGGTGTACAATTCAAGGGGCACTTAGTGCATTCACAGTGTTGTGCAGTCACCCCTTTGCTCTGGCTTCAAAACATTTTCAAACATTTCCAGAAGGAAAGCCTGTGCCCATTAAGCAGCTGCTCCCCATTTCCCCCACTCTACACCTGCTGAAAGCTACGAATCTGCATTTTGTCTCTGCAGATTAGTCAGTTCTTGGTATTTTATAAAAAAAAAAAAAAAAGAAGAAGCATTCATATAATATGTGACTTTTGTGTCTGTTTTCTTTCACTTACCATACTGTTTTTGACGTTGATCCACATTTTATATTTTTATATATCCACATGATATATTTTTCATTCCTTTTAGTGACATAAGCCTCCTTTTATTGGGGGTAGCAGTGTTTCTAGCTTAAAAGACAGCTATGTTTCCCTCCCTTTCTTGATCCTGGGTGTGAGTGAGGAGCATTGGTACCAATCTAGCCAAGGACATGTAGAAATTCCTGAATGGAGTTTCCAGGCGTTTTTCTTACAGGCAGCCCGTTTAGCCAGCAAGTACCCTTTTGGCCCTCTGCCCTTTCCCTTCTTCTGTCGTGAAATAAAACCATTATGGTGAGAGCTCTAGATATAAGATACATAAGACAAGGATAATAGAATAGAAGACTGGAGGGAGCTGCCATCTGTGAGCATACCATGGAGCTGCTATATCCAATCTGTAGTGTGTTTCCTAGACTCCTTTTGTGTGAAAAAGAAGTGAGCATCTTATGTACTTAAAAATATTTATGTAACACAAGATATTCTTCTATTCATTAGAGATCTAGTTAGAGACATTTCCTAGTCAATGAGTAACTCTGCTTTAAACCTGAGTAAAAGTCGTCAAATGTCCACTTAAGTGTTTTATTTGCTATTGTCATCCTTAGCTTAGGACTATTCTTCTGCACCTAGTAGGGTAGAGAAAAAAAGGTGAGCAAGTTGTGTTATGAACATGGAAGTCACTACTTTATAGAATAAGATAGAAACAAGCTGATATAGACTTCTTCTAAGCATATGTGGAGTCACCAACTTCCAGGGAATAAATTCCAAAATGTCAGAGGGCACCTGTGTAGCCCTGCCTAAAAGATGAGGTGCTTTGTATTGCCTGCTGATATCCAATTAGGAGAGAATGAAGTGTCATAATCTATGGAGGATAGACTGTATTGATCTTTTATTGAAAATAGATAGTAAATGAATCCAGAGATAGATAGATGCCTAATGCACTTTTTAGTGTATATATAAAAAAAGACAGACTGCAGAAGAGACAAGACAGGTTATGTGCTTGAGTAAAATAGAGGGAAGAGTTGAAGGTTTGAGGTGCAAAGAGAGATTGGAATAATGATGACTAAAGGTGAAAGAAATGAAAGTTGAAGGACAGTGAAAGGCCAGTAGCGGTTTGGGGAAGAAACATTTAGTTGGAACAAATTGAGGGAAAAACCTGTTATTTGGGGATGAAGAAAATTTTCAGTGATATGAATAAGATAAACCAATGAGGGAACTGGAACATGGAATGTGTTAATATTCTAATATAAATAGTGAATGCATTGAGAACAGTTTTAGGAGTGAAAAGAAGCTCAGACAAATGTAAAAGAACTGAAAAAATTGTACTGATGCACTATGATTGCTCTAACTTTTTTTTTTGGTGGCTTCAGGATAAATTTTCTGATGTAACAAAGTAGTAAGGGGCTTAAACCTCAGGACGAGAATAAGTCCTTCATTCAAATGCATTAGTTGACAACCTCCATGTTTCTGGACTCTGCTAGTTATCAAAAATTAAATTGTGAATTGAAAAATACAGCCTTTGCCCTCATTAATCTTAGTTGGAGAGACCCAATAAGCAGATAAACAAGTGTATATTTCAAAAGAAGGTAATAGTGTCATATTTTCCCCAATTTTAATTTCATGTAGCAGTAAGAACACAGAATGAAATGAAGACAGGTGTGATTAGAAGAGGGAGGTCAAGAATGTCACTTTCTTTGAGGATGCATCATTCAACCAAACCATTTGCATCTACCTATTAGTGATGCATTGGGGCAACTTTGCCTTCACCTTCCTCAGTCCTCACAGAAATGGACATCCACAGAGGAGAGCATAGAGAAAGGTAGAAACACATCCCAATATGAGGATTAACTTAGCCTATTTTTTTTTCCAATTAGATGTCAGTGTTTGGGGCTTCCCTGGTGGTCCAGTGGGTAGGGACACCGCCTTGCAGTGCAAGGGGTGCCGGTTCGATCCCTGACCTGGGAAGATCCCACGTGCCGCGGAGCAGCTGGACCAATGTGTCCAATTACCGAGCCGGAGCTCTGGAGCGCATGTGCCCAGAGCCGGTGCTCTGCGACAACAGAGGCCACCGCGATGGGAGGCCCACATGGACCAAAGAACAAAGACGGATGAAAATAGAGAAATGAAAGACCAATAGAAGTGGCTTGCCCATGCCCCTCCCTCCCCACCAAAAAAAAAAAAAAAAAAGATGTCAGTGTTTAAATTGAAAACATGGCTTAGGATATAAGCTAGTGTCACCTGAATAGTCTATTTATGCTAGCATGCAGCTTAAAATAATGATGGTAATACTACCTTTCTCATTAAGTTCAAGTAAACATCATTTAAAAAAGTAAAAAGCAAGTGGACTATATAGTGTCACAAAAGCAGGATAACAGGGCACCCTTGCTGGGTCACAGGTCCCAGTGTTAACAGAGAATGAAGCCTTTTTTTGTGGAATAGAATTTCAAAGATTAATATTGAAAAAACTCCCTTAGACAGCTCTATGTCATTACTTCTGGAGGTCTCTCTCAAGTACCTGATGAAGAGGACATTTCCTAAACTCTCTGCCAGCAAGTGTTAATTACTTGGCTAATCCAAACAATATACTTGTTGATTTCCCTTCTGTATTTGTCATTTTAAATGAAAATAGCTTTAACTTTTGCTAGCTGTTAAAATAAAATACAGGCTCATTGGGAAAATACAGAAAATAAATAGCCAAATGAATAATAATAGTTTTCTCCTATGATGGGACTTCAGGTAATTTTTTTGTCTACTTATCTTTAACATTTTGTCCCCATGAGCCTAACAGGGAGAAGCTGAGATGCCACGAGAGGAGACCAAACAGCTCATGGGAAATTGGGCAGGGACAGATAAGTGGTACATATTAAATGATTCCATTTTTTGTTCTAGACTAGAAATCCTGCTTGTCTTGGGGCTAAGATGAATATTTTCTTTTGCTCCCCAAGATCCACTCTAAAATGGAAGCTACACTCTACTCTTGTGCTTATTAACTATTACTCCATAGAACCAAAGGCGTAGAAATGCAAGAATCACATACCTCTTTGATTGTATTAAATGCCTTATTTTCTGAAAATATGAAATAGCATTATCTGATAGAGATATGGTGCAAAGCATTCTATGACAAATTTCAAGAGGAAAAAAAACACACCATAGGCTATCAGCCACTCTTGTTCTGTAAGAAAAGATTGATTTATATAGTTTTACATCACAATATCCATATATGTATGTGTGTCTCCATGTATATAATAATCGTTTGGTTAAGGGCTCAACTTTCCTGAGGAACACCCATGAGAAACCATTTTTAATTAAGCTTCCATTCTTGTCCTTCATTAGTCTCTCTCTTTCACATATGTACAGGTAGGAGAAATAGGGAGGAAATTCTGCATTAGGGACACTTCAAAAGTAGGTTAATGCACATGAACAGGATGCCAAATGCAGTATGAAAATTGACATTTATTAGCATACTTTGCATGAATTGCAAAATTTTCAAAGCTTTGTCATGCATATGAAAATATTCCATTTTTATGCCCATGTTTTCATTATTCAGTAGCATGTATTACTTTTTGCTGTTCCCCAATGCACGTTTAAAGCTGGTCAAAATTTTTCACTGATCTGGGATTTCACTTCATCTTTTACAGTTGACCTGATCACTTCATTTCAACCAGAAGTGTAACTCAATGGAAATGAGTAAGAATAAATAGAAATAGAAACTCATATATCTTTGAAATTAAAAAGTAATATAATTAATTATTCATTTTTACTGGATTCTTTTTGGCCACACTCAAGTCCATATTTTCAGCTCTAGGGCTAAATTTTGTCCCCATAAATATGAAATGTATTTTGCCTGCATAGGAAAGGAAAAATGTAAAAGCCCCATTCTCCTATTTACTAGTCTAGATATTTATTTTACATAGACATCTGCCTTGATTCACTTTCCCTTTTTAAAAAACATTTATAGTGACTTCCCTGGTGGTCCAGTAGTTGTTACTCTGTGCTTTTACTGCTGGAACGTGAGTTCAATCCCTGGTTGGGGAGCTAAGAACCCACAAACCGGGCTTCCCCTGGTGGTCCAGTGGGTAAGGACACCGCCTTGCAGTGCAAGGGGCTCTGGTTCGAGCCCTGGCCTGGGAAGATCCCACGTGCCGCGGAGCGGCTGGACTGATGTGTCCAATCACCGAGCCGGAGCTCTGGAGCGCATGCGCCCAGAGCTGGTGCTCTGGGACAACAGAGGCCACTGCAATGGGAGGCCCACAGAAGCCAAAGAATGAAGACGAATGAAAATAGAGAAATGAAAGACCAATAGAAGTGGCCTGCCCACTCCCCTCCCTCCCCAACCCGACCCCCGCCCAAAGTAAATAAATAAATAAATCTTTAAAAAAAAGAAAGAAAAAGAACCCACAAACCGCACAGCATGGCCAAAAAAAAAGGATTTACATTTTTCTCATGTATTTTATATAGACAAGTAAAACACAAATTCATTTCTACTGTAAAAAAAATAAAACACAGAGAGAATGTTATCAGTTTCCCTTGGCTAATACTCACCTCTGTTCTCCAGATTACAAGCAATCAGAATAATTTTTTTTTTTTTTTTACTGAAAGTCTATGAATAATTTTGCAGATCATTTTTATATATCTTGGAGGTTTCCCCATGTAAGTGTATATAGGTTTAACTCATTTGTTTTAAGTCATGAGAAATATTTCACGAGCACACAAAAATTTTATTAAGTCATTTCCCTATTTGTAGATATTTAGAATTGTCCAAATGTTATACAGTTACAACTGGTGCTTCAGTTATAGTCCATGATTGTGCTTGGCTGCGTGCAGATAAGCAAGTATTCTCTGGGTAGATACCTAAAGATAAGGCAAGTAATATAATTAATTATTCATAGAATTTTGTCCGCCATAAATATGAAATGTATTTTGCCTGCATAGGAAAGGAAAATGTAAAAGCCCCATTCTCCTATTTACTAGTCTAGATATTTATTTTACATAGACATCTGCCTTGATTCACTTTCCTTTTAAAAACATTTATAGTGACTTCCCTGGTGGTCCAGTAGTTGTTACTCTGTGCTTTTACTGCTGGAACGTGAGTTCAATCCCTGGTTGGGGAGCTAAGAACCCACAAACCGGGCTTCCCCTGGTGGTCCAGTGGGTAAGGACACCGCCTTGCAGTGCAAGGGGCTCTGGTTCGAGCCCTGGCCTGGGAAGATCCCACGTGCCGCGGAGCGGCTGGACTGATGTGTCCAATCACCGAGCCGGAGCTCTGGAGCGCATGCGCCCAGAGCTGGTGCTCTGGGACAACAGAGGCCACTGCAATGGGAGGCCCACAGAAGCCAAAGAATGAAGACGAATGAAAATAGAGAAATGAAAGACCAATAGAAGTGGCCTGCCCACTCCCCTCCCTCCCCAACCCGACCCCCGCCCAAAGTAAATAAATAAATAAATCTTTAAAAAAAAGAAAGAAAAAGAACCCACAAACCGCACAGCATGGCCAAAAAAAAAGGATTTACATTTTTCTCATGTATTTTATATAGACAAGTAAAACACAAATTCATTTCTACTGTAAAAAAAATAAAACACAGAGAGAATGTTATCAGTTTCCCTTGGCTAATACTCACCTCTGTTCTCCAGATTACAAGCAATCAGAATAATTTTTTTTTTTTTTTTACTGAAAGTCTATGAATAATTTTGCAGATCATTTTTATATATCTTGGAGGTTTCCCCATGTAAGTGTATATAGGTTTAACTCATTTGTTTTAAGTCATGAGAAATATTTCACGAGCACACAAAAATTTTATTAAGTCATTTCCCTATTTGTAGATATTTAGAATTGTCCAAATGTTATACAGTTACAACTGGTGCTTCAGTTATAGTCCATGATTGTGCTTGGCTGCGTGCAGATAAGCAAGTATTCTCTGGGTAGATACCTGAAAGGGGAACTGGTAGTCATAGGGTACAAGTATTTTTGATATTACTATATACTGCAAAATTGCCCTCCAAATGTCAGCATCAGTTTACTTTTCCACCAGCAGGTTGTGAGTGTTCATAGGCCCCCTGTCTTTTAGAAGGACTGAAAGGTGAAAATGCTATTGACATGTTCTTTTAATTTACATTTCTGTGATTTCTAATGAGTTCAGATTTCAATATACTTGACTGGCTCTTTTTCTCTTCTTTGAAATGCCTCTTCATAGCCTTGTTCTTTTCAATCCTTTGTAGATTTTAGATATTGAAGATTCTTTCTTAGAGTGTGTTGTTCTTTTCTGCTTTGCTTAGGTTGTTACCATTTTTTAATTTTATAAATTACATATATCAGTCTTATTTTTGATGGTGTCCCCCAGCCCACCTTGTTGTGTATTATTTAACAAAAGCTTCCAGTCTTTCCCAAACCAGAATCTAAACTCTGGTACATGTATAGCATTTAAAAAAAAAAAGCATTTTGATGTATAATTTATCTATGATTTATTGTGTGAATGGTGTATGGTAGAAATCGATACATCTATGAATATGTGTTTGTCATAATATATGAGAATTTCTTTGACTCATTAAGTCATGTTAGAAATCAGAGTCCTTAGGAGATTAAAGAACAACAAAAAAAGAAATCAGAGTCCAACAACTATGGGATATTAACTGAATTACATGGATAATAGTTGCTGTTGTTCTGTCTCTATCATATCGAACTCTTTACAACCCCATGAACTGCAGCACCTCAGGCTCGTCTGTCCTCCACTATCTCCTGGGGTTTGCTCAAACTCATGTCCATTGAGTCAGTGATACAATCTAACCATCTTGTCCTCTGTCATCTGCTTTTCCTCCTGCCCTCAATCTTTCCCAAAATCAGGGTCTTTTCCAATGAGTCTGCTCTTTGCATCCAGTGGCCAAAGAACTGGAGCTTCAGCTTCAGCAACAGTCCTTCCAAATGAATATTCAGGGTTGATTTCCTTCAAATTTGATCTCCTTACAGTCCAAGGGGTTCTCAAGAGTCTTCTTCAGCACCACAATTCAGACACATCAATTCTTTGGCACTCTGCCTTCTTTATGGTCCAACTCTAACGTCTGTACATGACTATTGGACAAACCATAGCTTTGACTATACAGACCATTTTGGCAGAGTGATGTCTCTGCTTGTTAACATACTGTCTAGGTTTGTCATACTTTTCCTTGCAAGAAGCAAGCTTCTTATTTTATTTCGTGGTTGCAGTCACCATCTGCAGTGATTTTGGAGCCCAAGCAAATAAAATCTGCCACTGCTTCCAC
The DNA here is from genome assembly GCA_022376925.1 of Tragulus kanchil. Classification (NCBI taxonomy): domain Eukaryota; kingdom Metazoa; phylum Chordata; class Mammalia; order Artiodactyla; family Tragulidae; genus Tragulus; species Tragulus kanchil. The sequence continues at coordinate 103,604,003 of JAIOJX010000001.1, read as the reverse complement.
TTTTACCCTTCTATTTGCCATGAAGCATTGGGACCAAGTGTCATTATCTTAGTTTTTTGAATTTTGAGTTTTAAGGCAGCCTTTTCACTCTCCTTTTTCACTTTTATCAAGAGGTTCTTAGTTCCTCTTCACTTTCTGCCATTAGGGTTGTGTCATCTACATATCTGTGGTTGTCAACATTTCTTCAGGAAATCTCAATTCCAGCTTGTGATTCCTCCAGCCCAGCATTTCACATGATGTATTCTGCATAGAAGTTAAATAAGCAGGGTGACAATATAAAGTCTTGTTGTACTCCTTTCCCAATTCTGAACCCGTCAGTTGTTCCATATCTGATTCTAGCTGTTGCTTCTTGACCCACATACAGGTTTGTCAGAAGATAGATTAGGTGTTCTAGTACTCTTATCTCTTTAAGAATTTTCCACAGTTTGTTGTGATCCACACAGTCAAAAGCATGGTCAGTGAAGTAAGAGTAGATGTTTTTCTGAAACTCCATGGATACTTAGCAACTTTTGTATTTCTTTTCCCCATGCTTTTAACATTTCCTCTAAAATAAGAATGCTGTTTTCTGGCTATTTGTGTTATCACCAAAATATATCCCTTCTTGCCATCTGAGGACAATTTAGTTCTTTGATCGAAACCCCAAAAGCCTCCAATGAAGAACAGACCCATTTCTTCTCTCGTCTGGTGTCAGGAACCTTACCCAGTGTAATCAGTGTTTAAGTAACACCTACCTCTCCCTTAGAAGGACCCTCATGATTAGATTAGCTCCACCTAGATAATTCTGGCTCATCTTCTCTGATTCTTAATTTTATCACATTAGCAAAGTCCTTTTTGCCACATGAGGTAATATATTCACTGATGCTGGACATTAAGGCATGGACATCTTTGGGGAACCCCTGCTCTGTGCTCTCTGGTGCTCATCATTGTTTAGCTCATCCTCATTTGTAGGGATTTGTGGGTGGGGAAGGGAGGCAGTACTAGAGTGGCAGTCAGCTGAGCTTGAGTCTGTGTTGTCAGTGGGGAAGTTTCACTTAAAAACATTTGTCGCTGGGCTTCCCTGGTGGTCCAGTGGGTAAAGAGTCTGCCTTGTAGTGCAAGGGGCACCGGTTTGATCCCTGGCATGGAAAGATTCAACATGCTGCAGAGCACCTGGAACGGTGTGTCCAATTAAGAGCCAGCGCTCTGGAGTGCAGGTGCCCAGAGCCAGTGCTCTGCAACAGGAGAGGCCCCTGCAATGGGAAGCCTACACAGGCCAAAGAATAAAGATGAATGAAAATAAATAAATAAATAAACAATAAAAGAGGCCAAAAATTTAAAAAAAAAAAAAGAGAAGAGATGAGGAGTTCTTTACTGAGAACTGAGTTTAAAAAAAAAAACACATATGTGGCTAAGCAGGCAACATAAAAGAGACCTTTAGCATCATGACTGAACTGAAGGCTCGAAGGTGTTAACATAGGAAACTGCATGTTAAAATTAAATGAGTCATATTTTGTAAAGCACTTGGAACAGTGCCTGAGCAGACTAAACATTAAAAATTGATGTAGAAACATATTCTATATAGATATAGTATATATACTATATACTAAAGGAAACGCCAAAGAATGTTCACAAGGAAAGAAGTTTGAGGCAGACAGTTGATTTGCACATGTCATATGTTCTTTTGACCAAAAGAGCCAGTGGGTTTGAATTACCGTCCTTGGGGTATATTAAACCCCACCATTGACTGTCCAGAAGACATACACGTTGCCAGACTTTTCCACTGGTGGAGATGATGTGAGGAACCTTACCCAGTGTAATCAGTGTTTAAGTAACACCTACCTCTCCCTTAGAAGGACCCTCATGATTAGATTAGCTCCACCTAGATAATTCTGGCTCATCTTCTCTGATTCTTAATTTTATCACATTAGCAAAGTCCTTTTTGCCACATGAGGTAATATATTCACTGATGCTGGACATTAAGGCATGGACATCTTTGGGGAACCCCTGCTCTGTGCTCTCTGGTGCTCATCATTGTTTAGCTCATCCTCATTTGTAGGGATTTGTGGGTGGGGAAGGGAGGCAGTACTAGAGTGGCAGTCAGCTGAGCTTGAGTCTGTGTTGTCAGTGGGGAAGTTTCACTTAAAAACATTTGTCGCTGGGCTTCCCTGGTGGTCCAGTGGGTAAAGAGTCTGCCTTGTAGTGCAAGGGGCACCGGTTTGATCCCTGGCATGGAAAGATTCAACATGCTGCAGAGCACCTGGAACGGTGTGTCCAATTAAGAGCCAGCGCTCTGGAGTGCAGGTGCCCAGAGCCAGTGCTCTGCAACAGGAGAGGCCCCTGCAATGGGAAGCCTACACAGGCCAAAGAATAAAGATGAATGAAAATAAATAAATAAATAAACAATAAAAGAGGCCAAAAATTTAAAAAAAAAAAAAGAGAAGAGATGAGGAGTTCTTTACTGAGAACTGAGTTTAAAAAAAAAAAAAAAAACACATATGTGGCTAAGCAGGCAACATAAAAGAGACCTTTAGCATCATGACTGAACTGAAGGCTCGAAGGTGTTAACATAGGAAACTGCATGTTAAAATTAAATGAGTCATATTTTGTAAAGCACTTGGAACAGTGCCTGAGCAGACTAAACATTAAAAATTGATGTAGAAACATATTCTATATAGATATAGTATATATACTATATACTAAAGGAAACGCCAAAGAATGTTCACAAGGAAAGAAGTTTGAGGCAGACAGTTGATTTGCACATGTCATATGTTCTTTTGACCAAAAGAGCCAGTGGGTTTTTTGAATTACCGTCCTTGGGGTATATTAAACCCCCACCATTGACTGTCCAGAAGACATACACGTTGCCAGACTTTTCCACTGGTGGAGATGATTGTGTATGCATTATTCACTTGTCAGATTTTTGTGAGAATATCAAGTTAAAGTCAAAAGTGAAATGCATACAGTGGAAAATGGCAGCATTAATAGATCTATCTCATATTATTTATTGAATACTTACACTGTGCCAGATGCCACAGAGCATCAATAATGAGTAACAGTCCTTTTGCTTGAGGCTTTTGAAGTATAGTAGGGTGAATTCTTCTGGGTATGCAGATACTTATAGTAACAGAGTGGATTACATGGTAGCCTAAATAACATGTAAACAAATGGCCATAAAAGATTATAAATGAGAGTAATCACACATGTAAGGATATCTTACAGTAAGTAGTGTTTGAAATGAGTTTTGACTACACACGTGAAAAATATGCAGGAGCACGCCAGGCAAGGAATTAATGTTACCTTAGATAGATCATCCAAGGATCTAAAATCCAAAGCTTTGGCAGAAACAGAGCCTGTTGCACCTATGATTACACTGGGAGTGAGAATGGAAAGGTTCACTGTAGCTTTCAGATCATATCCCAATTGTGAGGGAGTTGAACTTAATTCCGTAGGAGGTAATGAATTTTGAAGGAGATGTGTCATCCAGCCTCCTTCTGAGAAAAATTGATTTAGCTGTCATGTATTAGACAAATGGAATGGAGGTGAGATCAGAGGGAGGAATAATAGTTAACAGCTCATTACCAAATGACCTAATTGGGAGACAGTGGCAGCTTTGACTAGGATAGTGGGGAAGACCTGGAAAGGAGGGGGTGGATGGGAGAGACACTATATAAAAGAATCAACATGATTTAGCAACTAATTTAGGAGGAAAAGGGAGGGGCCTATAATGACTGTGTGCCTGCTTGGATGACTAGGATAATATGGTATCAGAAGCTGCTTTGTCACTCAATTGTGTTTGACTCTTTGTGACCCTGTGGGCTATAGACTGCCAAGATCCTCTCTCCATGGGATTTCTCAGGCAAGGATACTGGAGTGGGTTGCCATTTCCTTTTTTAGGGGATCTTTCCAACCCAGAGATTGAACTTGCATCTCCAGTGTCTCCTGCATTGCCCACAGATCCTTTACTGGTTGAGCCACTGGGGAAGCACAGAAATTGGGCAAATGATATATTCTGGTGTTTAACTGAAAGGATGTAAGATATTAGAAGAATTTTGAGAATGACCATTTCAGGCAAATATTTGAAAATGAGGCTGGATGTTCAAGAGAGAGTTAAAGAAAGAGAAGAAATTTGGAACTTTCAGCCTAAAATAATCCCAGCATTGGGCAGAGGGGACTTTGCAGATGGTTTAGTCCTAGTTCTTCTTACATGCCCTTTCCCCATATCAGACAAATGGTCATCTATCCTGTATTTGAACTTGGGGTCCATAACATCCTGAAACAGGCATTTCTGTTTGCACCTGCAGTTAGCTACTCCTTTATTGTGAGCTCTTCAAATTTCCTTTCTTTTGAGCCAAGTTCTGCATCTTGGGACCCTACCCTGGAGCAATTGCAGCTCTTCAGTCTCACAAAAGCTCTCCTGATACTTTAAGAAAGCTGTAAGATCCCTGTTTAAACTCCTCTTCCAGTAAAGCAGGGAGTGTAAATGGTGCTCGAAGGGAGTGGTAATATCTTTATGCCTTCTCTGACCGTGATCCTTGCTAGCTTTCCCAGATATGAATAAACTTAGGGAAAACAGAAAACAAAATTTGAGTGGGATCCAAACTCAATAAATCTAATATGCAAAACTTAATCTTAAAAATCCTTAATGGGACACAGTGAGAAGGAGGAGGAAGTAGAAGGTGGGACGAATGGAGAGTAACATGGAAACATACACACTACCATATGGAAAAGAGATAGCCAATGGGAATCTGCTATATGACTCGGGGAGCTCAAACTGGGGCTCTGTAATAACCTAGAGGAGTGGGATGCATTGGGAAGTGGAGGGCAGGGTTCAAGAGGGAGAAGAGCTATGTATACCTACGGCTGATTCATGTTTCTGTATGACAGAAACCAGCACAATATTGTAAAGCAATTATCCTTCAGTTAAAAATAATTTTTTTTTAAAAAAAAGGAAAACCTAATGGGAATCATTAGAGTCTTCCTAGGGACAGAGGCCTGGGGACAAATGTGAGCCTCTGTTACATCTCCCACAACTTAGACTCCTGTATTCTTATGCTTCTTATATTCCTATATAAGCTGAACGGTTCTCACAATGATTCATATGACATAGTTTCCAATCACATCACTCTTTTTTGGTCTAGCTACCATGGAGAAGAATAAGACTAGCCCCTCTCTTGGTCTAAATATTACGGCTTTTAAGAAAGCCCAATTACTTCCCTGGTAGCTCAGGGGTAAAGGGTTCGCCTGCCATTGCAGGAAACATGGGTTCAATCCCTGATCTGGGAAGATCCCACATGCTACAGAGCAACTAAGCCCGTGAACAGCAACTATTTAGCCTGTGCTCTAGAACCTCAGAGCTGCAACTATTGAGCCCATATGCCACAACTATTGAAGCCAGTGTGCCCTAGAGCCGAGTTCCACAACAAGAAAAGTCACCTCAAGAAGAAGCCTGCTCACCTCAACCAGAGAGTAGCCCCCACTCCCTGCAACTAGAGAAGAGCCGGTGGTAGCAGTGAAAACCCAGAATAGCCAAAAATAAATAAATAATATATACTTTTTAAGGCCCAATTAATTCCTTCAGGAACAAGTAATTCAGGTCAGATTCTTACATATAGATTCAGATTGTTATATCTAAACTCTTCTTTGTCCATCACCGTAACACTTCATACAGGTGAGACTTCAGATCACAGTTAGGATTATCTATGTCACTGGGATCCACTACTGGCCCACGGCAAATAGGACAGGTTGTGCACTCACACAGCCAGTGATCAATGCAGTCAATGTAATATTCATGGGAGCAAGGCAGGATGCGTAGCAAGTCGCCTGCTGTGTAACCTGTGATGCAAATGCCACAGGATTGGAATACATCATCTTCTCTAAAAGATCTTATAGGCAAGCTGTCAATTTGTGCTCTGGTAAATCCAGTAGAATGGTGGGGATTATATTCATTTACGATGAAAGACTGGTCCAGATTAAGTGTGGGCCAAGAGTCATTTTCATCAAATAGTGGGATGATTTGTCTAATTTCTCGCCTAGTCTCTGATAAGCCTAAGGTAAACTTTCTCCCTCCTTGCCTTGAAATACCAGTGAGATAACTTCTGGATTTTCACCACTTGAGCTATAATTGGAAATAGGAGCAAAATGGAAACTAGGGCTAAAATTGGAGGGTGAACTTGAATTCCATGTAGATGATGACTGGGAATCATGACTCACACTTGAATTGGAACCAGATCTACTACTAGGACCACTATATCCATATCTTTCATTTGATGACTCTGCCCTTTCCATGTTTTCACTTGGAGGTGAGACACTATGCTCTAAATTACTGTGACTGTCCATAAGATGACTTGAGTCATTAAATCCTCTCATTGTCAACCTTAGTGTGTTCTGAATTGGAACAAATGTTGGCTCACCTAACCTGGTGTTTAAAACTATATGAATGAAATTTCTGACGGTATTGACATAAGTGTTCACATTTGCCCACTCAGAGTGTAAAACATTAGGCCTTAGTTCTTCTTCATTTTCTGAAATGACAGTGTTGTTTGGTGAGTCAGATGTTGACTGACCTGCACTAACTGTGCTGTCTCTGAGAATATGCTAGAGAATGAACTTGTTCTACTTCAAAACAGAAGGATGTAGTTGCATTTATTTCCCACACTTCTGAAGATTCACCACTGTGGGTTAGGTCCGGAGAATATTCTCCATGATCAACATTCCTAGTTCTATAAGTTTCAATAAGACCACTATTTGGAAATTCATGTCTAAGCATTTTCTGTCTTAATGTTTCCTGGTGCTCAGTTCTAGAAAATCTCTCATTCTCACTTACTAGAGGCTGCTCAGAAGTCTGAGATGGTATACCTTCATTAACTCTTTGCAAAGCTTCCCATGGTGAACATGAAGGTGATCGATCGTCAGTCCTTGCCCTGGATCTCTGATAGGCTGGGCTCCAATTTCTTGCTCTTTTCCAACTTGCAGTAGGTAGGGCTTCCATCAATACTTGACTTGTATCTTCTTCTGATGTAGATGATCTTATTAAGTCAGATTGTAGATGTTCCATTTGTCTTTGGTCATATTCCATATCTTCTCTTCTGGGTAGTCTTGCAGATGCTACATATTCATGATATGGATTGGGGTTCTTATCATCAAGGTTAAAATTTATTTCTAAGCTGAATTTGAGCTCATCACTGATAGGACTAGTTTGGCCGTCTTCTCCCCAAGACTGATTTTCTCTGTTTTCAGCTCTCACATTCTCAGTTTGTCCAGAAAAGTTAGGCCAGGCTGTTAGAGAGTCATTACGAGACATATGGTCAGAGTAATTTAAAACAAAAAGGGGCGGGGTGGGGGGGGGATGGGTTATAAAAGAAATACCAAAATTAGAACCATCATAAAAGAGCATTCTGAAATTTTGTTTAAAGGAAAAATAAAAATGAGGACTTAAATACTCAAAAGTTTTTTTTTTTTTTTTTAATTCTTTATTTTAAAGGTTTTACAGAGTTTTCTTGTTCATAGACATGCATGTTCCCAGATCAGTCATATGCATATCCCTGGTTCCCTCTCCCCTCCCAGGTCCCCCATCCCACCCCTCCGGGCCATCACAGCAAGCCTTTCTAAGTACTCCTATTCCCTTGGCACAGCAACAATAGCTATCTTTTCACACATAACAGTATAGGTTTCCCTGTTACTCCCTCTGTGCCTCCCACCCACTGTTCATTCCCCACAATGTCCTTATGTCTATTCTCTGTCTATTTTTCCATGAGTTCACTGCATGTGTTATCATGACCATCCTACGATATTCCATGTACATGTGTTAGTATACTGTACTTTTCTTTCTCTTTTTGACTGACTTCACTTTTTATGATAGGTTCTAGCTCCAGCCACTTCATTAGGACTGAGTCTTCTGCATTATTGTAACAGCTGAGTAGTATTCCATTGTATACATGTGCCAGAGCTTCTTTATCCATTCATTTGTCGATGGACATCTAGCTTGCTTCCAAGTTCTGGCTATTGTATAGAGAGCTGCAATGAACATTGGGGTACAGGTGCTTCTTTCAGTTTTGATTTCATCAGGATATAAGCCTAAGAGTGGGATTGCTGGGTTGTATGGTGCTTCTGTGTTTACTTTTGTAAGGAATCTCCATACTGTCTTCCATAGAGGCTGTATCAATTTACATTCCCACCAGCAATGCAAGAGGGTTCGCTTTTCTCCACACCCTCACCAGCATTTATTGTCTGTCAATTTATTTATGATGGCCATTCTGACGGGTGTGAGGTGATATCTCCTTGTAGCTTTGATTTGCATTTCTTTAATAATCAGCGAGGTAGAGCATCGTTTCATGTGTCTTTTGGCCATCTGTATGTCCTCTTTGGTTAGATGTCTATTTAGGTCTTTTTCCCATTTTTTGATTGGATTGTTCGTTTTTCTGGTGCTGAGTTATCTGAGTTGCTTGTAGATTTTGGAGATTAATTCTTTGTCATCTGTTGTTTCATTTGCTATGATTTTCTCCCATTTGTGGGCTGTCTGTTCAGCTTTTTTGCATTTTCTTTTTTTTTTTTTAAAGATTTATTTATTTATTTACTTTGGGCGGGGGGTCGGGTTGGGGAGGGAGGGGAGTGGGTGGGCCACTTCTATTGGTCTTTCATTTCTCTATTTTCATTCGTCTTCGTTCCTTGGCTCCTGTGGGCCTCCCATCGCAGCGGCGTCTGTCGCTGCAGAGCGCCGGCTCTGGACGCATGCGCTCCAGAGCTCGGGCTCGGTGATTGGACACATCGGTCCAGCCGCTCCGCGGCACATGGGATCTTCCCAGGCCAGGGATCGAACCAGCGCCCCTTGCACTGCAAGGCGGTGTCCTTACCCACTGGACCACTAGGGGAAGCCCTGCATTTTCTTTTGCTGTACAAAAGCTTTTAAGTTTCATGAGGTCCCACATGTTCATTTTTCTTTTTAGTTCCGCTATTCTAGTAGGTGGGTCAGGAAAGATCTTGCTTTGATTTATGTCCTTGAGGATTTTGCCTATATTCTTCTCTAAGAGTCTGATAGTTTCTGGTCTTACATTTAGGTTTTTAATCCATTTTGAGTTGATCTTTGTACATGGTGTCAGGGAATGTTCCAACTTCATTTTCTTGCATGTAGCTGTCCAATTTTCCCAGCACCACTTGTTGAAGAGACTGTCTTTGTCCCATTTTATAGTTTCGCCTCCTTTGCCAAAAATAAGGTACCCATAGGGGCGTGGGTTTATCTCTGGATTCTCTATCTTGTTCCATTGGTCTATATTTCTGTTTTTGTGCCAGTACCATACTGTCTTGAGGACTGTTGCTTTGTAGTAGAGTCTGAAGTTGGGGAGGCTGATCCCTCCAGCTCCGTTTTTCTTTCTCAGGATTGCTTTGGCTATTCGGGTCTTTGTGTTTCTATATGAACTGTGTTATTCTTTGGTCTAGTTCTGTGAAAAATGTCATTGGTAGTTGGATAGGGATCGCGTTGAATCTATAGATAATATTTGGTAGCATGGTCATTTTCACAATATTGATTCTACCGACCCAGGAACATGGAATATCTCTCCATCTGTTTAAGTCTTCTTTAATTTCTTTCATGAGTGTCTTGTAATTTTCTCTGTACAATTCTTTTGTTTCTTTGGGTAGGTTTATTCCTAGATATTTGATTCTTTTGGTTGCAGTGGTGAAGGGGATTGCCTCTTTGATTTTGTTTTCTGATTTTTCATTTTTTATATATAGGAATGCCAGTGATTTCTGTGTATTGGCTTTGTATCCCGCGACTCTGCCGAATTAGTTGATTAGCTCTAATAGCTTTGTAACTGTGTCTTTGGGATTTTCTATGTATAATATCATGTCATCTGCAAAAAGAGAGAGCTTTATTTCTTTTTTCCAATCTGGATTCCTTTTATTTCTTTCTCTTCTCTTATTGCTGTTGCTAGAACTTCCAGGACTATGTTGAATAAGAGTGGTGAAAGTGGACACCCTTGTCTTGTTCCTGATCTTAGAGGAAATGCTTTCAGTTTTTCACCATTGAGGATAATGTTTGCTGTGGGGTTCTCTTATATGGCTTTTATTATGTTGAGATAGGTTCCTTCTATGCCCATTTTCTGAAGAGTTTTTACCATAAATGGATGTTATACTTTGTCCAAGGCTTTTTCTGCATCTATTGAGATGATCATGTGATTTTTGTCTCTCACTTTGTTGATATGGTGTATCACATTGATTGATTTGAGGATATTGAAATATCCTTGCCTGGGATGAACCTGACTTGATCATGATGTATGAGTTTTTTGATGTTTTGTTGAATTCTGTTTGCTGGGATCTTGTTGAGGATCTTGGCATCTAAGTTCATCAGTGAAATTGGCCTATAATTTTCTTTTTTTGTGTTGTCTTTGCCTGGCTTTTATATCAGGGTGATGGTGGCCTCGTAGAATATGTTTGGAAGTGATCCTTCGTGTGCAATTTTTTGGAAGAGTTTTAGAAGGACAGGCTTTAGCTCTTCTGTAAATGTTTGGTAGAATTCGGCTGTGAAGCCATCTGGCCCTGGGCTTTTATGTTTGGGTATATTTTTGATCACAAATTCGATTTCTGAGCTTGTGATTAGCTTGTTCATAGTTTCTAGTTCTTCCTGGTTGAGTCTAGGGAGATTAATCTTCTCTATGAAACTGTCCATTTCTTCCAGGTTGTCCAGTTTGTTCCCATATAGTTGTTCATACTAGTCTCTTATAATCCTTTGGATTTCTGCATTATCCGTTGTAATCTCTGCTTTTTCATTTTTGATATTGTTGATCCGGTTCTTGTCTCTTTTTTCTTGATGAGTGCGGCCAGTGGTTTGTTGATTTTATTTACCTTTTCGAAGAACCAGCTTTTTGTTTCGTTTATCTTTGCTATTGTTGCTTTTGTTTCTTTTCCATTTATTTATGCTCTGATCTTTATGATTACTCTTCTTCTGCTGGCCTTGGGGTGTTTTTGTTCTTCTTTCTCTAGTTGTTTTGAGCATAGGGTTAGGTTGTCTGTTTGATATTTTCCTCGTTTCTTGAGGTAGGATTGTATTGCTATAACTTTCTCTCTTAGGACTGCTTTTGTGGTATCACATAGGTTTTGCACTGTTGTGTGTTAACTGTCATTTTCTTCTAGGAATTTTTTTATTTCTCCTTGATTTTCTCAGTAATCTGTTTTTTAGGTATGTGTTGTTTAATCTCCATGGGTTAGTGTTTTTAGCAGTTTATTTCCTGTGGTTGTTCTCTAGTCTCATTGCATTGTGGTCTGAGAAGATGGTTGATGTAATCTCATTTCCTTGAATTGACTGAGGTTTGATTTGTGGCCCAAGATGTGGTCTATCCTGGAGAATGTTCCATGAGCACTTGAGAGAAAGTGTATTCTTTTGCTTTTGGATGGAAAGTCCTAAATGTATCCATGAGGTCCATCTCTTCTAGTGTGGCATTTAAGGCTTGTGTTTCTTTATTAATTTTCTATTTTGATGATCTGTCCATTGCTGTGAGAGGAGTGTTAAAGTCTCCTACTATTACTGTGTTATTGTTGATTTCTTCTTTTATGTCTGAAAGTGTTTGTCTTATGTACTGGGGTGCTCCTGAGTTGGGTGCATAGATATTTATGATTGTTATGTCTTCCTCTTGGATCGATCCCTTGATCATTATGTAGTGTCCTGTCTTGTCTCTTCTAATCTTCTTTACTTTAAAATCTATTTTGTCTGATATGAGGATTGCTACTCCAGCTTTCTTTTGATTTTCATTTGCGTGGAATATAATTTTCCATCCTCTCACTTTCAGTCTATGAGTGTTTCTAGGTCTGAAGTGAGTTTCCTGGAGGTAGCATATGTATGGGTCTTGTTTTTGAATCCATTCAGCCAGTCTGTATCTTTTGGTTGGGGCATTTAGTTCATTTACATTCAAAGTAATTATTGATACAAATAATCCTATTGTCATCTTCTTAGATGTTCTGATGGCTTTGTTTTGTGGATCTTCTTTTTCTCTTATACTTGTTGTCTATATAAGTCCCTTCAACACTTGTTGTAAGGCTAGTTTGGTGTTACTAAATTATTTTAATTTTTGCGTATCTGTAAAGTTTTTTATTTCTCCATCCATTTTGAATGAGATCCTTGCAGGGTAGAGGATTCTTGGTTGCAGATTATTCTGTTTCAGCACTTTAAATGTGTCCTGCCATTCCCTTCTGGCCTGCAGAATTTCTGTTGAAAGGTCAGCTGTTATACGTATTGGGTTTCCCTTGTATGTTACCTGTTGTTTTCTCCTTGGTGCTCTAAGTATTCTTTCTTTGTGTTTAATTTGTGTTACCTTCATTAATATGTGTCTTGGCATGTTTCTTCTCAGGTTTATTCTATATGGTACTCTTTGCACTTCTTGGACTTGATTGACTATTTTTTTTCCCCATGTTGGGGAAATTTTCAGCTATAATCTCTTCAAAAATTTTCTCATGTCCTTTCTTTTTTCTTCTTCCTCTGGAACCCCTATGATTTGAATATTGGTGCATTTGATATTATCCCAGAGGTCTCTGAGGCTATCCTCTGCTCTTTTCATTCTTTGAACTTGATTCTGTTCTTCAGCCTTTACTTCCACCATTCTGTCTTCAGGCTCACGTATCTGGTCTTCTGTCTCAGATACTCTGCTCTTGATTCTTTCTACAGTGTTTTTCAGTTCAGCAATTGAGTTGTTTGTCTCTGTTAGTTTTTTTATAAGTCCTTGAATTTTTTTATTGAGTGTGTTAGTGGTGTCTTGCAATTTCTCTAAAATTCTGTTTTCAGTGTTTTGGATCATCTTTACCGTCATTCTTCTAAATTTGCTTTCAGAAAATTTGTCTAATTCCTCTTTGTTTATTTTAGCTTGTGTGTTTGTAGATTGTTCCTTCACTTGTGTGGTATTTTTCTGCCATTTCATTGTTATTGTTAATTTTTTAACTATGTTTGGGGTTTCCTTTTCCCAGACTTTGAATTATGGCTGTCGGTGTTTGTTGTTTGAATGAAGCATCTTATTCTGGGTGATGCGGCTGGTTGGGTGATGTCAGGACTTGCTTACAAGGGCTTGCCTTTGTTGGCGTTCTCACTGTTTAATGCTCTCTAGTATTAGGTATTCTCTAGTATTGTAGGGTTTTGGAGTCAGTGTTCCCTCCCTAAAGCCCCTGGGCTTGTTGCCTGACCTGGGAATGAAGATTTCACAGCTGGTTTGTTATGGCATTGAATGATATTAAAGCATATATATGTGAATGAGAAACAGAAGGTATACCTTTGAGAAATGGCAATTAAAATATTATGTAAATAGTATCTAGCATATTGAATTATACACATAAACATATATAGCTGTAACATAACCAAAACACTCCAACCAAAAATACAGTATAATACGTTAGCATGGCAAATAGAGAAAGCCAAGAATGATATCCACCAGTTAATAACCAAACTAACTAGAGCACAAATTGGAGAATAATGCTAGAGCAGTGTCCCAGTTGGGGATAAGACAATGAGGATAGAGCAGACTAAGAAATGTGGTGGGAAAAGGGAAAGGGAGGATAGAAGAGAAATATAGAATAATACTGCAAAGTTAAATATGGGGAGATAAAGATTTGTATGTATTAGAGTTTATTGCTGTAGGAAAAGAACATCAGAGAAAGCAAAGAAAGAGTTATAGCGGAAGTAGTACTACATATAAAAATTAGAAAATTAAAACAGAGACAAGTATATAGAAAAATATAGAAAAACAAGGCAAAAACAATAAAAACAAACAAGCCCCCCACAGAACCTTAAAAGGCCAATGTGGAACCAGAAGTTTATACCAAAATAACATGTGTGGTTTAAAAGGAAAAAGAAAAAAAAAATTAAAAAACTTATGTAAACTTGAATATATTCAGTCTTACTGATAAGATTAGTATCTTCAATAGAATTCAGTGGAGGAAACAAACAGAATACACACACAAAAAGAAAAAATGGGGGAGGGGAGGGCTGAGGGGGTTTGGAAAAAAAGGGAAAAAGAGTGAGAAAACAAAGCTATAAAAAAGAATAAGAAATAAAATGAAATTTAAAAAATCCAGCAGTAACTCCTGCTCCAGACAAAATGTGAAAATAGTGTCTATGTTCTTCTGTCTCTTGCTGACTATTCAGGCATTATCAGTCTTTTTCTTGCCTCTGGCAGTGTTTGGATCTGAAGACCTCTTTTACTGCTGGTTTATTTCTGCCTATTCCAGAACTAAAAGACCCGCCCAGGCTGACCCTGGTAGTTTCTTTATTTTTTTTTTGGCGGGGGGCGGGGAGGGGGGTGCGGGTTGGGGAGGGAGGGAGGCGGGTGGGCCACTTCTGTTGGTCTTTCATTTATTCAGTTTCATACATCTTTATTCTCTGGCCCGTGTGGGCCTCCATCACAGTGGCCTCTGTTGTCGCAGAGCGCCAGCTCTGGGCGCATGCGCTCCAGAGCTCCGGCTCGGCAATTGGACACATTGGTCCAGCCGCTCTGCGGCACGTGGGATCCTCCCAGGCCAGGGATCGAACCAGCACCCCCTGCACTGCAAGGCGGTGTCCTTACCCACTGGACCACCAGGGAAGCCCCCCTGGTAGTTTCCTAATCCTTAATCCAAATCGCTTTTTTTTTTTTTTTTTGCTGGGTGTGGCTAAATTCCCTCTCTGTAGTTTGAACAGCAGCCAAACTACAGTAGAGAAAATGGCATCTCTCTCACAAAGGTTTTATTCCCACACGCTCTATGAGAAGCACTTCCGCAGTGACCCCCAACCCTGCTGAAGGCCACTGTCGACCCCCGCCACCGCAGGAGATGTCAGATTTCTCAGAGGTGAGTCTGGCTAAGTCTCTTGCAGGATCGCTATTTCCCTCTCCCGGATTAGGGTGCTCACAGAGTTTCCAGTCCTACTCGGTGGCTCTATGATCGAGTTACTGGTAACCTCCCTCAAAGGGAATTGAGTACCATCCTTCCGAGGACTGCTCAAGGGCACTTCTAGCTCAAGGGGGCACTTTGACTCTCTAAAGCAGGTCTGGCTCAGTCCCTTGTGGGTGTGGGCGTCACTGCTCCCTCTGGTCTTGATTTGCTACAGGCCTTGTGTATTTGGCCCACCCAGCCTCTCTGGCAGGTATGAGGTTTCACCTAAAAGCTTGATTACAGCCCTCCTACGGCTTCTCCTTTGCTTTTCGATGTAGGGTATCATTTTTGTGATCGAATCTAACCTCCTCCTGTCTATGGTTTTTCAGGGACTCATTGCAGTTCAGGTGATTTTGCAGGAGAAATGAGTGCACGACCTTCTATGCTGCCATCTTAGCTCCACCCTCCTATAATTCTTATAGGAAGAGAAAATATCCTGAGATAAAGTATCATTGAACATTTGGCTTATATTAAGAAATATAATGGTCCTGGTTTGAACTAAAATGTCTTCACTATACCTTAATAAAGAGTGAGATAATGTTATGTGACCAGTTAGCTCCTGAGTGGGAGCCTAAGTTTAGCAAAGTCTTAGTGTGAATGGGTGTCTACTTGTGTGTGTGTGTGTGTGTGCATTATATATGTGTGGTATATTTAAAAACCTTTAACAGATGTTTGGTTAGGGTAATAACTGTTGGTTTAAGTGTGTTTTCTGGTTACTAGTAACAGGTCTGTTTCACTGCAATTTTGAAAGCTCCTCTGCCAGTGTGAATGCACTTTATCTCAGACTTTGAATTCTTATAACACTGTAGTTATTGTCTACTTTAAAGTCTTGTTTTTAATGTTTATCCCCAAGTATCACAGTTGATGTTCCCAAATATCATTTTAATCTAATGTATTTAAAAGCAATATACTGCGGCAATTTCAGTATATAAGAAAGATGACAGGGTTGAGAATTTAGAGGCCTGGACTGAAGTCTAATCATTAATTTGTTTGCCCAGATAGTTACTCTTTCTAGACTCCAATTTCTTAAGTGCTAATATGTGAAAATTGAATCTATCTTTCAAGGTTTGATTTAGTCCATTTCTCTGACAAACAGAATTGGGCAGTGAGAATTGAAAATAAGACATAGAAAGGCAAATACTTTATTATCTCACTTATATGTACAATCTTAAAAAAAAAAAAAAAGAAAAAAGACAAAACCAATAAACCAAGCTCACTGAAAAAGAGATTAGACTCTTGGTTGCCAGAGGTAGGGGAAGGAGGGGTGGGGAGGGGGGATGAGGAACTGGAGAAAGGTGGTCAGAAGGTACAAGCTTCCAGTTATAAGATAAATTAGC
The DNA here is from genome assembly GCA_022376925.1 of Tragulus kanchil. Taxonomy (NCBI): domain Eukaryota; kingdom Metazoa; phylum Chordata; class Mammalia; order Artiodactyla; family Tragulidae; genus Tragulus; species Tragulus kanchil. The sequence goes on along the minus strand of JAIOJX010000001.1, from coordinate 103,587,807 downwards.
TCTAGGGATGTAATGTACAACATCACTACAGCTACCACTGCTACTGTATGATATATAGGAACGTTGTTAAGAGAGTAGATTCTAAGTACTCCCATCACAAGGAGAAATGGTTTCCTTTCCTTTCTTGTTTTGTTTTTATAACATCTATATGAGAAGATGGATATTAGCTGAACCTATTGTGATAATCATTTCACAAGATATGTAAATAAAGTCATCATTCTGCATGCTTTAAGCTTATACAGGGATGTATGTCATTTATTTTTTCAATGAAACTGGAAAATAAAAAATAAGAAAGAAAATAATGGCTGAAACCAAATGTCAAATTGCAACCGTAAAGAAAAGAGGAATGGTTGAGTGCTACAGTTAGTACCAGTAATGCTGAGATCAGTTCCTAAGTCAAGCTAGAATTAACTGTCTTCCAGAACATTCATTCAAAGCCAGTAAGTTAAAATAAAGCATTGATCCAAAGAAGACAATTCAAGAAGATTCAGAGCAGAGCCACAGTCGAGTCATACCCAGCTTGGAGACCAAAGCCATGAGGTAGTAGCAGATGTATCTAACTTTGATTTTAACTTGCTAAATTATATTTATACCTTGGATCTCTGAAAGTTGATACTCAGTTGTTTTGATATTTTTCTTTATAAGACATATGAGATGTATGACCTCAATTATCTTTTTAGTTCATAATTTTATGAGTGAGAATGTAATCACAACAAATTTTTGTAAAACACCAGGAAAAATGTTTGCTTCAGAAAATACAGTATATGCATAAACAAAAATATATAGCAGGTTGTTAGCACTTAGAAAATAATAAATTATTCACATCAAACATCTTTCATATTTAAGTGCATAATGGAAGATGGTCAGATTGGCCACTTTGGGTGTGAAAGGAAGAAATAAAGGTATATTTACTTTTAAATTCACCTGCTAGATGTGCTCACTGTGTGCTCTGTTATATATGCAAGGCCTAGGTGGCTGCACGTGCAGTTGTCAGGCTTTTTAATAAACTACATAACTGTTTGGTCCCTTCACACGATATTACCTTTGCATAGGAGCAATCAGGAGAAAAGGTGGAATAACCAAGCATCTGCACTACAGAATACCACCTTAACAGCTGATCAGCATTACCCAGCTGCTGTACAGCTGTGTCCAGTGCACAGAAATACATAAGAGACTAGAAGTACGTTTGATAAATAATTCTTTAAAAATTATTTTCTTCTTAAATTGCTCTATATTAATAGAGATCCAGATTACCATTTAAATCCAAAGGTAAATAGCACATGTAAGTCAGAAATTTGAGGTTGGCTTTAAATTATCAAAGCAGCCACCAAATTTTGGTGTGCTTCTTTAGTAAGACTTGAATACTTACACATCACAAGGACTTTATACTTTTTTCTTCCAGTAAACACCATAACTCCATAAGTGGGCCAATCTAACATTTTGCCAATCTGTTCATATCCCTGCTAGTATGACTGTTCTGAAATTTGATTTTTTCATTGTTTTTGTTTTATTTTACAGAATTTTGTTGTTTACAGCTATATAAAAATCCAAATCAGTGACAGGTATACCCTTGACCCCTCCCAAGTGAACCCCACTCCAACTCCCTTCACATCCAACCCCCTCCAGGTTGTTGCATAGCCCCCATGTAAGTTCCCTTAGTTTTACAGCATATTAACAATGGTTGCCTCTTTTACATATGGTAGTATCTAAAAATCATGTTGACTCTGCATTGCTTAGAAGACCTAGTTCAGTTCTTTAGTCTCATGCACAAAACCACTTGGAACGTCTCTGACCTTATATCTTCATTTTTTTAGCTAATGAACTTAGAAAATCTCTTCATCGTCTACCCTAGAGTATTATGATTCATACTTATCATTTACTGATCTCTAAATTTTCAATGCTTCTTTACTGTTGCATGTGTTGCAAGTTTTTTTTTTTTTTGCTTGGAATAAAATTAATGACTACATTTCAGTTTTTAATTGCTACTAGACCTATAAGATACAACTCAGATATAACCCTTAATGAATTTTGGCGTATTAATATAGATTTCCATTCCTAGACAATTCCATTATATCTTGTATCTGAATCTCTGATGGGGCATCCATCATGAGTGTGATTGAAAGTATTCATCTCCCTTCTTTAAACTTAAATGCATTTCTTAATGGTAAGTGCTACACTTAACTGTTACCCTAGCACCTATTCTTGGGTGTGGCATGTTCTGGGTAATTGTTGAATAAATGAAATAATGATTTATAAAAAGGGTTGGCAGATATTATATCTTAATAGGCAAGGAATCCGATACAAATGTTAAGTATGTGAGAGGTCTAAGCTGAAATAAATCAAATCCAGGAGACTAGGTAACAGTATTTAAATAAATTTTCTTTTTGAGACTAATGAATGAAAAATAAGTCTAAGATGCTTACAGTGGCCAAAAATTCTGAAACTCTGTGTGTGTGTGTGTGTGTATCTAGTAACTATTCTAGTCTTTAGAAATGTAGCAGCAATTAAAGACAGCATATTAAAAAGCAGAAACATTCCTTTGCCAACAAAGGTCTTGATAGTCAAAGGTATGGTTTTTTTCAGTAGTCATGTATGGGTGTGAGAGTTGGACTATAAAGAAAGCTGAGCACCAAAGAATAGATGCCTTCAAACTGTGATGTTGGAGAAGACTTTTAAGGGTCCCTTGGACTGCAAGGAGATCAAATCAGTCAATCCTAAAGAAAATCAACCCTGAATATTCATTGGAGTGACTGATGCTGAACCTGAAGCTCAAGTTCTTTGGTCACTTGATGCAAAGAGACGACTCACTGGAAAAGAGCTTGATACTGGGAAAAATAGAAGGCAAAAGGAGAAGGCAATGGCAAAGGATGAGATGGTTGGATGACATCAATGAGTCAATGGACATGAGTTTGAGCAAGCTCCGGGGAGATGGTGAAGGACAGGGAAGCCCGGTGTGCTGCAGTCTATGGGGTCGCAAAGAGTTGGACACGACTGAGTGACTGAACTGAACTGACTGAATGTCATAGTAGGGCTAGAATCAAGACATTAAGCCATTTGCTTATCTTGTTGTTGTTCAGTTGCTAAGTCATATCTGACTCTTTGAAACCCTCTAGGACTCATTATAATCATTTTCTGGGTTCAAGATGGATGCTAGATAAGACATTGTGCTAGTTTTTTTTTGCTGCATAAGAAATTAGTACAAATGTAGTGGCTTAAAACAACACCCTTTAATAGCTCACATTTCTTAATGGTAAGTGCTACACTTAACTGTTACCCTAGCACCTATTCTTGGGTGTGGCATGTTCTGGGTAATTGTTGAATAAATGAAATAATGATTTATAAAAAGGGTTGGCAGATATTATATCTTAATAGGCAAGGAATCCGATACAAATGTTAAGTATGTGAGAGGTCTAAGCTGAAATAAATCAAATCCAGGAGACTAGGTAACAGTATTTAAATAAATTTTCTTTTTGAGACTAATGAATGAAAAATAAGTCTAAGATGCTTACAGTGGCCAAAAATTCTGAAACTCTGTGTGTGTGTGTGTGTGTATCTAGTAACTATTCTAGTCTTTAGAAATGTAGCAGCAATTAAAGACAGCATATTAAAAAGCAGAAACATTCCTTTGCCAACAAAGGTCTTGATAGTCAAAGGTATGGTTTTTTTCAGTAGTCATGTATGGGTGTGAGAGTTGGACTATAAAGAAAGCTGAGCACCAAAGAATAGATGCCTTCAAACTGTGATGTTGGAGAAGACTTTTAAGGGTCCCTTGGACTGCAAGGAGATCAAATCAGTCAATCCTAAAGAAAATCAACCCTGAATATTCATTGGAGTGACTGATGCTGAACCTGAAGCTCAAGTTCTTTGGTCACTTGATGCAAAGAGACGACTCACTGGAAAAGAGCTTGATACTGGGAAAAATAGAAGGCAAAAGGAGAAGGCAATGGCAAAGGATGAGATGGTTGGATGACATCAATGAGTCAATGGACATGAGTTTGAGCAAGCTCCGGGGAGATGGTGAAGGACAGGGAAGCCCGGTGTGCTGCAGTCTATGGGGTCGCAAAGAGTTGGACACGACTGAGTGACTGAACTGAACTGACTGAATGTCATAGTAGGGCTAGAATCAAGACATTAAGCCATTTGCTTATCTTGTTGTTGTTCAGTTGCTAAGTCATATCTGACTCTTTGAAACCCTCTAGGACTCATTATAATCATTTTCTGGGTTCAAGATGGATGCTAGATAAGACATTGTGCTAGTTTTTTTTTGCTGCATAAGAAATTAGTACAAATGTAGTGGCTTAAAACAACACCCCTTTAATAGCTCACAGTTCTGTAGGTTGACATGGGGTACTAAGTTCTCTGTTCAAGGTCTGAAGGGTCTGAAGTCAGCATTTAAACCCTTGTCAGATAATTCTAATATCTAATTCATCTTTGGTGGGTTTCATTTGGCATTTGTTATTACAGTTGCTATGTATCTGGTTCTTGGTATGTGTAGTGATATTTTATTGTCTTTTGGACATTGTGGGTATTATGTTAGGATGGTCCCTATTTAAAGAGGAGATTTAAAAAAATATATATTTTTGGCCTCTAGGTCATTGTTTATTTTTCATCCATCTTTATTCTTTGGCATGTATGGGCCTCCCATAGCAGTGGTCTCTCTTGTTGCAGGGCACTGGCTCTGGGTGCATATGCTCCAGAGTGCTGGCTCGTAATTGGACACACTGGTCCAGCCGTTCCTCAGCTGTGGGATCTTCCTGGGCCAGGAAGATTGATTGAACCGGTGCCCCTTGCACTGAAAGGTGGACTCTTTACCCACTGGACCACCAGGGTAGCCCTATTTTTTTAAGTTTTAGCAGGTGTTTCTTCTTTAGAGTTTTCACACATATTTTCCCTACTTTTGTGGGCTATGGTTCCATGACAGTCTAATTTTCCCAACCTTTACTGTGCTCTTTTGATCTGTTTATCTTGTACAGGAGGAGTTCCTTCTGGTCCCTTATGCTGCTTATAGGGTCAGAAGCAGCTTCCCTGGGATAGAGCACTTGGTGCTGCTGTCTGGGGAAGGGAATCCCTGGACCACCTGATGAAGAGAACTTCCTGAGCCAGGCCCTTGTGACAGGGTCTCCCTTGACTGTAGACAATGGAGGGTGCTTACCAGGTTGAAAGCTTTCTATGGAGGAGTCTCGGTTGCTGGTACCAGCAAGGTGTCTGATGTCTCTGGATGGGGGAGCAGAATATCAGGCCTATCTGAGGAGGAGAACATTTTATAATTGAGAGCATTTTTTTTTGTGGTGGGATCACTTTCGCTGGTACCCTTAGCCACTTATATGTCTGAGTGATGAAGGGGGATCTCAGACCCAGTGGGGAGGGAAAGCACTTTCTCTAGTCATTTATTGTCAACAGGACTTCCAACTGTTTCTCCTTTTATGCTCTGTGGGGCTCACTTGGTATTTCTAGGATTCCTATTTGACATGAGGAAATGCTGGGCCTGGTTCACATTTTTTGTTAGCAGAGGGTCGTAAGGTGCCCTGCCATGAAGTTGTTCTAAGGGTCCCTAGCCAATTCATCTTCTTCTTTACACCTTTCGGAGCTCACATTTGGTTGTCTCATATTATTTCCAGGATATATAGTTGAGCTTATAAAGGGAGAACAGAAAACATCTATATGGATTAGAAGTCCTCTATTTGCCTTTTAAGTGCTCACCTGATGAGATCATGCTCACTCTGGATAATTTCCCAATCAGCTGTGCCATGTATCATAATCTAATAATAATGGGAAAGATACTCCATCACATTTCCAGGTCTCTAGTCAAGGAGATGGGCTACTACAGGATCATGGGGTATCACCTTAGAATTCTGTTGACCACAGGAGGTGTACGTAAATGTACTGAAACATTAAGCACTTACCATCCTTTGGAAGACCGGAACCTGTTAGGGTAGTATGAAAACCAAGTACTGTTATAATTATTCTACTCACTTTAGATGAAGAATACCTGGTATCAGAAATAACTTCATAAAAATTAGAATATTCAAATAAATTTCAGCAGTTGTTAATGTTAGTTTTAGAGGTTTGATCTGTCTTCATGTCTGGCCATGCAGTTATCTTCTGTGTGAAAAATAAGCTAGCTGAAAGATGAATTTAAAAATTTCACCACCATTCCCCCTTTATATTTTGTAGTTAAGTGCAAATACTGTGGTAATTCTTATAGAAAATAAAGGTCAGTGATATTTCTGACTTTAAAGTTTTAGAGCAGGTTTATAGTTAACACTGCCTGCATCTATATAGGTTGCATATTGTACAAAAGTCATGATTATGATTTTGGTTGTAATATAATGCACTTTCACCTGTACCAGGACTGAAAATTTTAAGTAAAATTTTCTATACTGAACAATACAGTTTTCAGGCTTAATTAGAAACATCCTCACTATGTTTAGATTGGAAGGAAGGATGACCTAAATTATGATTTTTAAATAGTCAGTTTGGGGTGACAGTTTTACTGTGGACAGTTAGAATCGAACTCTGTAGGCATTTTTAGGCTTCCCTTGTGGCTCAGATGGTAAACAGATGGTAAACAGTCTGACTGCATTATGGGAGACCTGGGTTTGATCCCTTGGTTGGGAAGATCCCCTGAAGAAAGAATGGCTACCCACTCCATTGTTCTTGCTTGGAGACGTCCATGGCTTGTCCATGGGGTTGCAAAATGTTGAACACGACTGAGCAACTTTCACTTCACTTTCAGGTATGTTTTTGAACTCAAGCTTTACCTTTAAGGCGTTCATATTGAACTTTAGATGTTCCAAGGAGCAACTGGTCACTTTGAATCACTCACACTAGGATTAACAGTCATATATAGACCATAAAACCCTTCATAAGAAAGCATCTATTTTTTAAATTAATTATATGAACTTAACATATATAAAAATAACTTGAAACGCAGTCTTGGAAGTTCTAGCTACAGCAAGTAGAGAAGAAAAATAAATAAAAGGAATCCAGATTAGAAAAGAGGTTAAACTCTCACAGTTTACAGATGACATGATACTATACATAGAAAACCCTAAAGATAGTATAAGAAAATTACTAGAGCCAATCTGTGAATTTAGCAAAGTCGCAGGACACAAAATCAATACACAGAAATCACTCACATTCCTATATAGTAACAATGAAAAATCAGAAAGAGTAATCAAGGAAGCAGTCCCATTCACCATTACAACAAAAACAGTAAAATATCTAGGAATAAACCTATCAAAGGAGACAAAAGAACTGTACACAGAAAATTATAAGACACTGATGAAAAAAATCAAAGAAGACATACACAGATGAAGAGATATTCCACGTTCCTGGGTTGGGAGAATCAATATCATAAAAATGACCATACTACTAAATATAATCTACAGATTCAATGCAATCCCAAAATGATATTTTTCACAGAACTATAACAAAAAATATCACAGTTCATATGGAAGCAGAAAAGACTCCACATAGCCAAAGCAGCCTTGAGAAAGAAGAATGCAGCTGGAGGAATCAACCTTCCTGACTTCAGACTATACTACAAAGGGATAGTTATCAAGACAGTATCGTACTGGCACAGAAACAGAAATATAGACCAATAGAAGAAGATAGAGAGCCCAGAGATAAACCCACATACTTATGGGGTACCTTATTTTTGACAAAGGAGGCAAGAATATACAATGGGGCAAAGGCAGCCTCTTCGATAAGTGATACTGGAAAAACTGTACAGTTACATGTAGAAGAAGGAAGTTGGAACACTCCCTAACACCATATACAAAGATAAACTCAAAATGAATTAGAGACCTAACTGTAAGACTAGAGACTATAAAACTCTTAGAGGAGAACATAGGCAGAACATCCGATGACATAAATCAAAGCAGGATCTTTATATATTTAGCTGAAATCAGTTTGACTACATCCCCAAGCTGCCACTGGTGTCTGTTCATCTCTGCAGCTGGCTGTGTACCTAAGTGGAGGCTCTTCCCTTAACTGATGATTCATTTTGTTTTATAGTAGCTGATGTTACTCTAACACACACGATTCTTTTTTGGGGGGAGGGGGGAGGGTTATGGTGGGAAGTGTGGGGAGCGGCTGGGCCACTTATATTGGTCTTTCATTTGTCTATTTTCATCCATCTTTGTTCTTTGGCCTGTGTGGGCCTCCCATCGCGGTGGCCTCTGTTGTTGCAGAGCACTGGTTCTGGGCGCATGCACTCCAGAGCTCTGGCTCGGTAATTGGACACATCGGTCCAGCCGCTCCGCGGCACGTGGGACCTTCCCAGGCCAGGGATCGAACTGGAGCCCCTTGCACTGCAAGGCGGTGTCCTTACCCACTGGACCACCAGAGAAGCCCACCCACATGATTCTTTAGCTCCCAAATTGATCATATTTATCAGGTTGCCTTCTGTATCTCCATTTAAGACATTGTTCGCAATGAGAAATGGTAAACAATTTATATTTAGGGTAGAATCCTTTGACTTAGCAGGGTTCTTCCAGTTTGATAGTAAGTTGTCCAAGTCAGGGAAGGAATTTGGAGGAAATGTCATTGAAGCACTATAGATGTAAAATGTGCTTAACACATTATTGACTAGGGATGTATTATGGTGTTAATTCTTACAAAAATTCCTGTCATTAATGTGTTGTAATAAGATGATAATATTCTTTTAATCTTTATTTATTGTTATATAAAATAATGATAATAATAGTTAAGATTGAGCTCTTAAACCAGCAGACCTGAACTCAAATCCTGTTCTGTCATTTTCAGTTTATTTCACCTCTGACTCTATTTCCTTAAATGTCAGACGAGGATATGAATTTCTTCTCTCTAGGATTTTGTGAAGGTTGAAGTGATGTTATGCATAAAATACTTAAGACCCTATTTGGTACATATGTGCTTGGTTGTTATTTTTCTCTGAAATTCTGATTATAGTTAAAAAATCACTTTTTATGCTATTTACATTCACTTTCATGTTGAAAAACATTGTATAATTAAATACTTGGAAAGAAATGTGTAGCATATATGTTGAGCATTTGTTTTGTTTTAGATTTTGCCTAAAAGTGTATTTCGATTTGCTCTACCTTCTTCCTGTGCTTAATGTAAGCAGCAAAACATTCATTTATGATCAAGGCTAAGCACACAGTCTAGAAATATGTGGCCTTGATGTCTTTACATCTGTGCTTTAACCAAAGCTAACCTAGCATCGTCTGTGACCCTCAAGAGCCTTCCCATTTATAAAGAGCATTCCATTAGTCATTTGTCATGGCTGACCCTGAGTAAAGAACGATGTTGGGCAGATGGTGGGTATTCCCCTATTTCAGTGACTGCTGCCCGTCTAGCACGGTGTGTATGTTTTGTTTCTGTTTTCTTATGAGCTGCTTTTAATGTTATACTAAACCCATCCCTGGAGATTTCCATTTTATTTATTGTATTTTATTTCTGTTTTTAGCATTTGTAAGAGTTGCCTTATTTCAGTTTGGTTAGGTTAATTTTTATAGACAGATATATACATATATATGTATGTGTATGTATATATATATTTACAGGCTTTATGCTTAGCTTTCGTTTCTTTGTTTTAAAATTGTTGGTTGATAACTTTAAATCTGTAGTTTCACTGCAGAGAGTAGAGAGAGATAGCTGCCTTTTATTCTTTCTCATGGTTCTTGCTTAAGGCCCTTTGTTTCTTTTTGTGGTAAGTTGGTTTGGGTTTGTGTTTTCAATGAACTGATCATTTTCCTTTGGTTATTATTTCAGGGGATTCTTTGAGGCCTAGAATGTAGGGGAACTCTGGGATCACTGTAAATTAAATGAAATTCATAGCTTGAGGTTTTTGGGGAACTACGTACATCACAGGAACTTGCTGTAAATCTACCTTAAGGATGTGTAAGAGGTGGGAGTGGGTCAAGTTTAGTTATGTTTCATCATTTTCTTAAGGACGTAGCCCTCAGCTTTACTGGATGGGGCATTTCTCCAATTTGAAATTTGACACAATCCCCTAGCCCTACATCATCAGACCTGTGCTGCCATTAAACACTGTGGTGACTGAAATTAGTAGGTTCGGTAAAAGCCCTTAGGAAAATGTTTTCAGTGGGTCACATAATTCTTTGAGCTTAGGCTTTACTTAGATTTGGGCCTAATGAATCTTATTAACTATTTCATTTTAAAAAAACATTCCATATTTTTACTTATTTTCAGTGGAAGCATTGGTCCAGATGACCTAGTTTGCCATATTCCTAGAAATAGAACTTACCCACTGTTTCTTATGTAGGCATTTCTCAACCAAATTTTATATTTAACATGTCAGATTTCTTGGACATACTACTTCTTCTCTAACTTTTCTTGCTACTGTCAGCTTTATTTCTAATCTTTTTTTTTTTTTTTTTTTTGGCCACTTTTGTTGGTCTTTCATTTATTTTCATCCATCTCTGTTCTTTGACCTGTGTGGGCCTCCCATTGCAGTGGCCTCTGTTGTCGCAGAACACCGGCTCTGGGCGCATGCACTCCAGAGCTCCAGCTCCGTAGTTGCACACATCTGTCCAGACACTCCACCTGTGCCAAGCACTGCAAAGCGGTGTCCTTAGATTTTATAGACAGATATATACATATATATGTATGTGTATGTATATATATATTTACAGGCTTTATGCTTAGCTTTCGTTTCTTTGTTTTAAAATTGTTGGTTGATAACTTTAAATCTGTAGTTTCACTGCAGAGAGTAGAGAGAGATAGCTGCCTTTTATTCTTTCTCATGGTTCTTGCTTAAGGCCCTTTGTTTCTTTTTGTGGTAAGTTGGTTTGGGTTTGTGTTTTCAATGAACTGATCATTTTCCTTTGGTTATTATTTCAGGGGATTCTTTGAGGCCTAGAATGTAGGGGAACTCTGGGATCACTGTAAATTAAATGAAATTCATAGCTTGAGGTTTTTGGGGAACTACGTACATCACAGGAACTTGCTGTAAATCTACCTTAAGGATGTGTAAGAGGTGGGAGTGGGTCAAGTTTAGTTATGTTTCATCATTTTCTTAAGGACGTAGCCCTCAGCTTTACTGGATGGGGCATTTCTCCAATTTGAAATTTGACACAATCCCCTAGCCCTACATCATCAGACCTGTGCTGCCATTAAACACTGTGGTGACTGAAATTAGTAGGTTCGGTAAAAGCCCTTAGGAAAATGTTTTCAGTGGGTCACATAATTCTTTGAGCTTAGGCTTTACTTAGATTTGGGCCTAATGAATCTTATTAACTATTTCATTTTAAAAAAACATTCCATATTTTTACTTATTTTCAGTGGAAGCATTGGTCCAGATGACCTAGTTTGCCATATTCCTAGAAATAGAACTTACCCACTGTTTCTTATGTAGGCATTTCTCAACCAAATTTTATATTTAACATGTCAGATTTCTTGGACATACTACTTCTTCTCTAACTTTTCTTGCTACTGTCAGCTTTATTTCTAATCTTTTTTTTTTTTTTTTTTTTGGCCACTTTTGTTGGTCTTTCATTTATTTTCATCCATCTCTGTTCTTTGACCTGTGTGGGCCTCCCATTGCAGTGGCCTCTGTTGTCGCAGAACACCGGCTCTGGGCGCATGCACTCCAGAGCTCCAGCTCCGTAGTTGCACACATCTGTCCAGACACTCCACCGCACGTGGAATCTTCCCAGGCCAGGGATCAAACCGGTGCCCCTTGCACTGCAAAGCGGTGTCCTTACCCACTGCACCAGCAGGGAAAAGTCCCTTTATTTCTAATCTTAATTTTAACTTAATTTTATCCTTTGGGCAATTTCTATTAGCCTTAAGCACCTTGAAATAGTCATTAATATGATAGGGATTTTACAAAAAATACAATAAGTTTTTTTTTAAAAAAAAAAAAACCTTCTGGATGATTTGGTTGTATGATTTAAGGATGAATGCAAGACTTTGAAAGAAAAATCAGGGCTTGGAAAACTGGGTGAAATAAAACGATGTAGTGAGAAACTCATGAGTAGAAAGAGAGCATTGTTGAGATGATTGGCCATACTATTTAGAATGTCAGGGAATTAAATGAAGCCAGGAAGAACATATAGGATATAAGTTGATTAAAAGAGGTAAGACAGGAAGGAATGATGGACAAACTCAAAGCCCAGGAGCCCGTGCTAATCCTACAGAATTCTAACCTGCATTCAGCTTTTGAAAAAATTCAATAAATGAGTATATAACTTTTGATCACATAAATCAGGGTTGTTTTGTATTCCTCTTTTCTTTAGAACTAATTATCAGACATCATCCATAGCAAGGGATCTTTTGACCTCAAAAGAATATTCTTGGTATATTTACTCATGTAATGAATACTTTGAAACAGTAGAAAAATAGAAAGTTATCAATTGAAGTCAGACAGAGAAGAAAATGTCATGTGGTATCATTTGGGACTTTATGATAATGAAATTTACTAAATACGGAGAGGGACCAGGTGGAAAGGATTTCTCAACCAAATTTTATATTTAACATGTCAGATTTCTTGGACATACTACTTCTTCTCTAACTTTTCTTGCTACTGTCAGCTTTATTTCTAATCTTTTTTTTTTTTTTTTTTTTGGCCACTTTTGTTGGTCTTTCATTTATTTTCATCCATCTCTGTTCTTTGACCTGTGTGGGCCTCCCATTGCAGTGGCCTCTGTTGTCGCAGAACACCGGCTCTGGGCGCATGCACTCCAGAGCTCCAGCTCCGTAGTTGCACACATCTGTCCAGACACTCCACCGCACGTGGAATCTTCCCAGGCCAGGGATCAAACCGGTGCCCCTTGCACTGCAAAGCGGTGTCCTTACCCACTGCACCAGCAGGGAAAAGTCCCTTTATTTCTAATCTTAATTTTAACTTAATTTTATCCTTTGGGCAATTTCTATTAGCCTTAAGCACCTTGAAATAGTCATTAATATGATAGGGATTTTACAAAAAATACAATAAGTTTTTTTTAAAAAAAAAAAAAACCTTCTGGATGATTTGGTTGTATGATTTAAGGATGAATGCAAGACTTTGAAAGAAAAATCAGGGCTTGGAAAACTGGGTGAAATAAAACGATGTAGTGAGAAACTCATGAGTAGAAAGAGAGCATTGTTGAGATGATTGGCCATACTATTTAGAATGTCAGGGAATTAAATGAAGCCAGGAAGAACATATAGGATATAAGTTGATTAAAAGAGGTAAGACAGGAAGGAATGATGGACAAACTCAAAGCCCAGGAGCCCGTGCTAATCCTACAGAATTCTAACCTGCATTCAGCTTTTGAAAAAATTCAATAAATGAGTATATAACTTTTGATCACATAAATCAGGGTTGTTTTGTATTCCTCTTTTCTTTAGAACTAATTATCAGACATCATCCATAGCAAGGGATCTTTTGACCTCAAAAGAATATTCTTGGTATATTTACTCATGTAATGAATACTTTGAAACAGTAGAAAAATAGAAAGTTATCAATTGAAGTCAGACAGAGAAAGAAAAATGTCATGTGGTATCACTTATATGGGGAATCTAAAATTTCAAAATGATAAAAATGAACTTATTTACAAAATAGAAACAGACTCACGGAGAGGGGACCAGGTGGAAAGGATTGGGGGAAGGGTACTTAAGGATTTTGGGATTGACATGTACAGACTGCAGTATTTAAAACGGATAACCAACTAGGAACTACGTATTGCATGTGGAACTCTTCTTAGTATTCTATACAGTCTAATTGGGAATATAACTTGAAAAAGAATATATACATGTATATATATTTTTAAAAAGTTAATAAGACAGCAGACATTTTATGGTTTTTCTTCATCTAGAAATAATAGAATCAAAGAAAATCCAAGAATCAAAGTCTCACCATGCTATTTCTCCTACTATGCTTTCTCATTAGAACAGTTTACTATACTAGAGATGAAAGGAGGGTATAATATGTGATGATGATATGGAGTATAACACACACACAATATATATATATATAATACTTTAAAATTTGAAGTGTTTTAAACATTTAAATTTGATTGACCACCATTAATTTCTTACTGAGCTATTCCTCTGTTTCTGGCATTATACTGTTTTGCATATATTTTCCTATTGAATCCTCAGAAAATTCTATAAAGCTTAAAATCATTGTTGCTGTTTTATAAGTGAAAATAAGACTCAGAGAAAGTCAGTAATGTGTAACTTTATTGTTCATGAATGTCTTCCACTTATATGTGCTTTTACGTACATTTGAACAGTAATCCTGATATCAAGCCTATGGGTTAGGTCAGAATATGGTTATTCACTTTTAAAAAAAAAATATTTATTTATCTATTTATTTATTTTTGGCTATTCTGGGTTTTCACCACTGCCACAGACTCTTCTCTAGTTGCAGGGAGTGGGGGGCTACTCCCAAGTTGAGATGAACAGGCTTCTTGTTGTGGTGACTTTTCTTGTTGTGTAACTCAGACTCTAGAGCACACAGGCTTCAGTAGTTGTGACACATGGGCTCAACAGTTGCGGCTCCAAGGCTCTAGAGCACAGGCTCCATAGTTGTGGTTCATGGGCTTAGTTGCTCTGCAGCACGTAGTATCTTGCTGGCTCAGGAATCAAACCTGTGTCTCCTGCATTGGCAGATGAACTCCTCACCACTGAGCTACCAGGGAAGCCCTGGTTATTCACTTTTTACATATGAGGACAAAGAGGCTCAAAGGAGTGAGACTTGCCAAAGCAACTGTAACACTAATAACAGATGGCACTTTATCTCAGTGCTTCCAATTAACCATGTATTAATTGTGCCATAGTGCCACACTTTTTTGACACATAAGTGATGATGATGCTGATAGCTTAAATGGTTTGTGCACAGCTTGGGATTTAGAAAACCATTCCTACCAACAGTAACTTCATTTAATAATTTATATATCTTAGTATCTAATGCTATGAGAAGAACCCAAGGGATATATGCAATGAGTGAAGAATTCTGCGAAGAATGTAAGAAGTAGATAATATAGTAACAATCTGTATCCCAACAACTTATGCAGCTTTTCCAGATACACATTTTTAGAGCTATTTTTCTTTTTCATGTGCTCCAATGATTACAACCAGGAAATATCTGTAGCATAAAGCTATCACCCCAAGATAATTTTTTATTTCTTTTTGGATAACAAAGAAAATCGTGTTTGTAAATGTAGGTGTAATGATCAAAGTCAAAAGGAGTGTGCAAGGGAAACTGTTAAGCTAATTGACTAGAATTGGTTTTGCTTGGTTTATTTTCAATTCTTCCTCTAGGTAAGTATGTCATGGAGCCATAGACTCAGTGCAAAAAAATCACATCTGTTAGGTATTACTAATTCCAACATTAAAAGGTCATATGAATATAATTCAGCTCTAGAATTTCAAAAATGTTTATAATAATGCATTAAAGAGTTTGAATAACTGACTTGAGGTCAGGCAGCTAGTAAATGTTTGGAGGCAGGACCTAAACCCCATCAATTTACCTTAGCCCTATACTGTAAACCCTTAAATACTCCCAACAGGAGATAAGTGTTTCCACAATTTAAGTTTTGAAAAATTGGCCAACTGTGTTTTGGGATTATGCTAAAACTGTCTGTTTTTATTTTTATTTTTCTGGTCCTTGGAGGATATTTATTTACACAGAGGTGACACTGAAAATCCTAAGCATCTTCTAAGGCTGACTGACCATCAGCACGGATGCCTGAAGGACTCGGCATGCCAGGGGTTACAACATCTTTGGTTGGTGGATTTGGGGAGATCCTAGGGGGAGGGGCTGGGGCCTTGGGTAGTAACTCTTTGTGATCAGGGACAGTACTCCCATAGTTTAATCACTGTGATCATCAGCTGAGTTATCACCTCTGTTTTAATCCAGGAACATCTTCAGGTATCTCAGAATCTAATCCAGACTGTGAGCCTTATCGTGTCCTAGGTGTTTACTGAGGAACTGGCAGAGTGGACTTGGATGGATTCCCAAGGTGGCCACAGGGGCTCAGTCCTGAGGGGCCAGGCCACATCTGAGTTCAGGCCAGTGGCCCTGGCAGAGCTGTCCCTATCTCCACGAAAGAAAAGGGATGTCCCCACACCAGGTAGGTGGGGCAGAGCAGCAACTCATAGCAAGCAGGTTGGGGGCAACCCAGGGGAGCAGGTGTAGAGGAGACAGGCTCATCCTTAAGAGCACGGGCATCTCGCCATCCAGTGTCAAGCTGGCTGACTTGTCTCTGGCCCAGGGTGCAACAGGCATGCTGTTGATAAAACCCTGGGAGCTGGGTTTGGGTTAGAGAAGATAGGGACATAGGCGTGAGGCTTTCCGCCTCGGGAGGGCATTGCAGTAGCTGCGGCGGAGGCAGTGGTGGCTGGGATTGCAGCGGAAGTGCCTCGGCCTTCTTTCCTTCTTCCTATTTGAGGCCAGGGGGAGTCCCTCAACCGCAGGTTTTTATAGTCACTTAAATGTTTCTTAGCCATATAACTCCTGTGTTACAGATGGAGTAGTCAGAAAATAATTGTAAGAGTGAAAACTAAAATAAAGCTCAGATTAATTATAACACATATTTCACTATTATATTTATGCTTCCTTTTGGGGCATAAATACCAATTTAATATTTTTAACTTATTCCTGTCAAAACACATTTTGTAATGTTCATTTTCATTTTTAAAATTGATTTTTATTGGAGTAGAGTTGCTTTGCAATGCTATCATAGTTTCTACTGCACAGCAAAGTGAATCAGCTACAAGTATACATATATCCCCTCTTTTTTGGATTTCATTCCCATTTAGGTCACCACAGAGCAGTGAGTACAGTTCCCTGAGCTATACAGTATTCTCATTAGTTACTTATTTTATACATAGTATCAATAGTGTATATATTGTCAGTCTCAATCTCCAAGTTCATCCCACTCCCCCTCCTCCCTTGATATCCGTATGTTTGTTCTCTATGTCTGGGTCTCTATTTTTATTTTGCAAATAAAATCATCTATACCATTTTTATAGATCCCACATATGTGCGTTAATGTATGATGTTTGCCTCTTTCTGACGTCATAGTCTCTAAGTCCATATATGTCTCTACAAATGACCCAATTTAATTCCTTTTTAGGACTGAGTAATATACCATTGTATATATGTACTAAATCTTCTTTATCCATTCCTCTGTTGATGGACATTTAGGTTGATTCCATGTCATAGCCCTTGGAAATAGTGCTGCAGTATTGTAAATCGTGCCCCTGCTTTGTGACTTCTAACATCTGATTGGCCCAAGCAAGTCACATGGTAGACTCAGGCTCAATGGAGGTTACATGTCAGAGCATATGGGTACAGGCTGGAGTGGAGAACTGGGACTGTAAATACCACACAGACTTAACTAATTGACTCTAATAAAGTATATAGCCTTCTGATTCCCTAATTAGAACTGAATCCTAAAAGACAGGACTACTTTACACACACACACACACACACACACACACACACACACTTTGTTCACCTGCTGCTTATCTTGTATTTTTTGCTAATATGATTCATTAGCTAAAACAGTCATTTCTGTAGAGTATGAGCAAAAGAATAGCAGACGTTTAAATAGAAATATCACATGGTATGGACTTTGTGCTCAGGATACAAGACAAATTATCTACATGGCATTTGTCAAGTAAAATTTGTGTGTATGGACATTTTATTTACAAGTGTACTTTGTAAGAAAAGCACATTTTTAAAAAATGAAATTGAGTTGATCATTTTACAAGCATTCCAGTTGCCTATTATAATGAAATTGTGCTAATGTCACTCTTAAAGCAGTGGAGATGGCATTTGCATATCAGTTTAATTGCTCTGGATTAAGCATTGATAGATGAGAGACAAGAGAGCTTATTAAGCTGAAATGAGGGCAAGTAATAAAAAAGTGATACTATGTCAACAACACATCTGGAGGTCTTTTGCTGCTTCCATTTTAAAACCTAATTTGCAGTTTCTTACAATTGTCATTGAATGCCATACAGTCTTGAAATATAATTTTAAAAATTAGAAAGTTAATGCATGAATTGTGCTTGGTCAATACAGTTTGATTTGAAAGCCAAGCTCAAGTTTTCTCTAGTTTGTTAATATGTATTTGTTCTTAATGTACTAGACTGCTAGCTTTCAAAAGGCCTTGTCTCATTTATAGCTGTGTCATTAGGGCTTTGACATTGTCTATCTGGTTGTAAGTGCTCAATAAATATTTGTGAAAGAATGAATGTGAGGTATGGCAACCCCATCATAATTACAGCTGTTTCAGGGATTGGGCACTGCTGATTTCCATGGTTGCCTACAGCTGTATCCACAGGTTCCCTTCCACTCTGAAACTGTGTGCAGTCACTGTCCATCTCCCTCTTTGTATAGGGGAACCACTAGTCATTAAAGTCCTCAGTCACTTACACTGAAGCAGGTTAGGTGGAGTGGGGCATGTATCAGATGACTTAATTTGTAATTCAGAGGGTCTCTTGTTGGGTTGTTTGGGTTGGGGCTTAGATTAGCAACTACCATTTGTTGGGTGTGTCCAGAGCATCAGAAAACCTCACATCATTTGATAAATGAACAATAATGCTGATTTAATTCATTTTCATTGAATAACATATGGTGAAGAATCTGGCTAGGGTTTAATCCCTGGTTTGGGCAGATCACCTGGAGGAGGGCATGGTGATTCAGTCCAGTATTCTTGCTTGAAGAATCCATGGACAAAGGAGCCTGGTGGGTTACAGTCCATAGGGTTGCAAAGAGTCAGACTCAACTGAGTGACTAACGCTTAGATGTTCCATAAAGAAAATTATCCAGAATTATTGAAATGGAGGAGTTATTCTCTCAAGTTTAGAGGATATGTTTTAGATGGCCTAATGATATAGGCTATCTGGCAAATGTGAAATCACCCTGATGAGCAAGGGGGGGGCCACCCAGATTCTTCACCACCTGAACCACTAGGGAGGCCCTAAGGATCCCCCTAAGACCCCTGAAAATGAAGCATTTTATAAACCACAACGGTTTTATTGTTGTTGTTTTAATTGTTTATTGTTTAAAAACACAAAAACATAACATTTGCCAACTTAACCATTTTTAAAGAACACAGTGAATACAGTTCAGTAATGTTAGGTATATTCACACTGGTGTACAACAAATTTCTATAATGTTTTCATCTTGCAAAACTGAAACTCTACTCACAAACCAACTTCCCTTTTTTCCCACCACATCAAAGTCCTATCATCCCAAACAGAGCACCCCAATTCAATGAGATTCCATCAGAGTGTTAACACGTGACAATAACAAGGAAACAAAGACAGGGTAACATTCTCTTATTTGTATACGTTGCTATTTGCCCAGAATTTAAAACTTCTGAGAAATATAAATGCAACAAAAATGAGGTGATTTGAAATAAAAAAAGGTATCTAACTGACTTATCTTTTTCTTGTTCCTTAGTTTAGCCTTGAAATTTTATAAAAGGAAGCTTTTATGTTATAGCTCGTCAGAATGACCTATGACTGAATCATGAATTCAGGAATATTTTCTTGTTCAAAGCCAAGAAAACAAAAAAAGCACTGCATTTAATTTTCTTATTTCTTATCATTATATTAACTTTTGCTTAGATTACATTTAAATAGCAATAATACCCATTTAGTATTCTTTTGATGTTTTAAAGACACTTATGTCATTTAACATAGGGTTGGAAAATATAAATACATATAGCATATGTTTATAATTCTGTAAATAGTAAAATTTTAACCACTCAAGTAAAAACATGAATGCTATATAAATAAATACAAAGTGATAAAATCTATGTTGGAAAAAAAAACAAAAATGTGAAAGGGATGTTTATATTGTTATATTTTCAATTCTTTTTTCTTTTAATATTTACCTCCATATTTGATTCAGAAATAGCCCTGTGAAATAGTTTGAAATGTACTTTAATAAAGGATGATATAGAAATAGACTCAGATTCAGAGGTATGATACTTGGGTTGAGTACTAAGCTATCAGCAAAGAATGGGAAGGGGTGGCTGCTCGAGTGTCTTCACCGACACATGGAGGTGAGAATGAACATAGCACATTAGAAGCATCAATAGTTAAGTACTGCCAAAGTCAGAGATGTGAATGGTTAAGTGGTAAGAGATGGGGAAGAGATATAGGACAAATCCAGGTAAAACAAGACCTTGTATAACCAAACAAAATAGTCTTAATTTGATTTCAAGTGTATGCAGATTCAGGGAAGGATATTAACAAAGGAGTATGGCATGGTCAGAAATGTCACAGGTGAAAATATTTTATTAATAGTCCATTTACTAGTGCCAAGACTCATTGAGGGTGGATGATTGTCCAGCTATTAAGAGGGAAGCCTGAGAATTTCTCTAGGACGCCTTCAGAGTTAGAATAGAAGGAGTTTGAGATGAGAAGGGTATGCAAATAGATTTTCTATTTTTCAAATTATTTACAAATACTTGGTGACGAATTCAGTTACTCTGTGAATTACACTAACACGAAATAGTAAAATTCTAATACTATCAAGAAGATGACTGTCATCATATTTGGACATGTTAAAAGAAAGATATTTACCACTCAACCAAGATGATGGTTCAAATAGCAAATATCATTACAAAAAAATTAAGTCTTTTAAAAAAAGTAACCATTTACAAAATATTTGTTTTCTGGTATTTTCAAATATTTTATTCTTTCCAAGCAAACTTCAATTCCAGAAAATTAGGAAGATGACATTTTCAAGTGATATAAAACTTTACACTTACATATAAGATATTTTCAAAGTATTTTCCACATGTATGCATTTACTCAAGTTTTTGATGGGGAGGGCATTTGAACTAGTCAGTTAATTCCTTACACTGTTATCCTAAAATGTATTGTTGAGGAGCTATAGAAATATTTCTTAATTAGCATGTGTATTAAAAGATATCTGGAGCTTCCCTGGTGGTCCAGTGGGTAGACACCACCTTGCAGTGCAAAGGGCACCAGTTTGATCCCTGGCCTGGGAAGATCCCATGTGCCGAGGAGCGGCTGGACTAATGTGTCCCAACTAAGGAGCCAGAGCTCTGGAGTGAGAGAGGCCACTGCGATGGGAGGCCCACACAGGCCAGAAAACAAAGATAAATAATTGAAAGATCAACGGAAAGAATGGGAAGGGTGGCTGCTCGAGTGTCTTCACCGACACATGGAGGTGAGAATGAAAAAGAAAATAAGTTAAGTACTGCCAAAGTCAGAGATGTGAATGGTTAAGTGGTAAGAGATGGGGAAGAGATATAGGACAAATCCAGGTAAAACAAGACCTTGTATAACCAAACAAAATAGTCTTAATTTGATTTCAAGTGTATGCAGATTCAGGGAAGGATATTAACAAAGGAGTATGGCATGGTCAGAAATGTCACAGGTGAAAATATTTTATTAATAGTCCATTTACTAGTGCCAAGACTCATTGAGGGTGGATGATTGTCCAGCTATTAAGAGGGAAGCCTGAGAATTTCTCTAGGACGCCTTCAGAGTTAGAATAGAAGGAGTTTGAGATGAGAAGGGTATGCAAATAGATTTTCTATTTTTCAAATTATTTACAAATACTTGGTGACGAATTCAGTTACTCTGTGAATTACACTAACACGAAATAGTAAAATTCTAATACTATCAAGAAGATGACTGTCATCATATTTGGACATGTTAAAAGAAAGATATTTACCACTCAACCAAGATGATGGTTCAAATAGCAAATATCATTACAAAAAAATTAAGTCTTTTAAAAAAAGTAACCATTTACAAAATATTTGTTTTCTGGTATTTTCAAATATTTTATTCTTTCCAAGCAAACTTCAATTCCAGAAAATTAGGAAGATGACATTTTCAAGTGATATAAAACTTTACACTTACATATAAGATATTTTCAAAGTATTTTCCACATGTATGCATTTACTCAAGTTTTTGATGGGGAGGGCATTTGAACTAGTCAGTTAATTCCTTACACTGTTATCCTAAAATGTATTGTTGAGGAGCTATAGAAATATTTCTTAATTAGCATGTGTATTAAAAGATATCTGGAGCTTCCCTGGTGGTCCAGTGGGTAGACACCACCTTGCAGTGCAAAGGGCACCAGTTTGATCCCTGGCCTGGGAAGATCCCATGTGCCGAGGAGCGGCTGGACTAATGTGTCCCAACTAAGGAGCCAGAGCTCTGGAGTGAGAGAGGCCACTGCGATGGGAGGCCCACACAGGCCAGAAAACAAAGATAAATAATTGAAAGATCAACGGAAAGTGGCAAAAAAAAAAGATATCTGCATATTATAATTATTCATTTTCCCCCTATAATTCCTTGTAATTATTTGTTTTATCAGCTCATCTAGACTTACCATTTTTTATTCACCTGTCCGTTATAAGTCAAGAAACTTTTACCCTTTCTATTTTGTGATTATTATCTTGTCTGATGGGGACAAAAGAATTGAGACAGAATAGAGGAGCAAGATGAATGGCAGAGATCATGTGTATTTGCCTATTATAAAGTGTTTGCAAAATAATAAGTACCACATGAATAATACATTTGAAGAATATTGTCTGGCAAATGATATAGAGTTGTATTTTCAAATCGTCCCTCAGTTACTGAAGAACAAATTACAAGTGCCTAATGCATCCAGTTTTATCAGATGGAGAGAGAATTTACCATGTGGTACATCTACTTAGAGTAAAAAGGCTACTCTTTATGAGAGGATTAAAATCTTTGTATTTCTATCTATCTATATATATGTATAATTTGAAAATGTGTGGAATATTTAAAAACAAATATACTTAATTATAGGTAATTTGAAGGAGGAATATGAAATATAAGGAATAGGAATATACAAATATAAGCAACCTAAAGAATATACCTATAATACTAATAATATGTAAAGATACAATTTGAAAACCTAAGGAATATAGATCTAATAAGGAATAAGAAATGTGTAAATATAAGGAGCCTAAGGAATACATATATATATATATGAAATTTGGAAACCTAGGACTATACAATAATATATATGTAATTTAAAACCTAAGGAATATATGTAATCATATATTTTTTTTTACTTATTTTAAAAAGTGATGTGTGTTTTTTCTTTTTTTTTTTTTTTTAAGAATTAAACATCCATGGCATGTTTGTCATTGATTATAAAGTTGACTTTTATGTAATATAATAGAAGTGTCAATTGTTCTAATATTATTACCACAGTTTAGTTTCATCTTTAGTATTCTTATTTCTTTCAAATATTTGATATTGTATCAATTAAAATTTGAATTTGAATTTCAATATTTAATATATTTAACTTGCATTAACCTTGATAATAATCTTAAGTAGTAGATATAACTATTCCTATTTTTATAGAAAAGGAAATGGAGATTCAGAGAAATCAGGAAATAAGCTTAAGGTTAGTTAATTGCAGAGATGGTATATTGACATGGTGGTTAGTATCATAGCTCCCCTTTTTAATTAAATCATTTCCCTGTTTCTTTAAAAAAAAAATCCATGTAAAATACTGAAACATTAAATACCAAAATAGAGTGAAAACTCAGAAGCCCTTTGATTTACTGCTCTTGTGTTGTTTTTTAAAAGATTAAAAAATAATGCAAGACTCAGGACTTTGGAGAGGTTGGTGTGCTCTTCGTTTTAACTTCTGACTCCATGAGTTGACTGTGGAGGAGCTGCTGGGGTTGCTACTCTTGTCAAGACCACTGGCTGCAAGATTCACACGGCATTGGCTGAGGCTGTGGCTGCAGCTCTAAGGTGGAGGAAAGTTGATCTCTTCGTTTAACTTCTGACTCCATGAGGTTACATCTATTTAAATAAAGGCTACTCTTTATGAGAGGATTAAAATCTTTGTATTTCTATCTATCTATATATATGTATAATTTGAAAATGTGTGGA
Organism: Tragulus kanchil; assembly: GCA_022376925.1. Taxonomy (NCBI): domain Eukaryota; kingdom Metazoa; phylum Chordata; class Mammalia; order Artiodactyla; family Tragulidae; genus Tragulus; species Tragulus kanchil. The sequence goes on along the minus strand of JAIOJX010000001.1, from coordinate 103,563,933 downwards.
ATATTTAAAAACAAATATACTTAATTATAGGTAATTTGAAGGAGGAATATGAAATATAAGGAATAGGAATATACAAATATAAGCAACCTAAAGAATATACCTATAATACTAATAATATGTAAAGATACAATTTGAAAACCTAAGGAATATAGATCTAATAAGGAATAAGAAATGTGTAAATATAAGGAGCCTAAGGAATACATATATATATATATGAAATTTGGAAACCTAGGACTATACAATAATATATATGTAATTTAAAACCTAAGGAATATATGTAATCATATATTTTTTTTTACTTATTTTAAAAAGTGATGTGTGTTTTTTCTTTTTTTTTTTTTTTTTAAGAATTAAACATCCATGGCATGTTTGTCATTGATTATAAAGTTGACTTTTATGTAATATAATAGAAGTGTCAATTGTTCTAATATTATTACCACAGTTTAGTTTCATCTTTAGTATTCTTATTTCTTTCAAATATTTGATATTGTATCAATTAAAATTTGAATTTGAATTTCAATATTTAATATATTTAACTTGCATTAACCTTGATAATAATCTTAAGTAGTAGATATAACTATTCCTATTTTTATAGAAAAGGAAATGGAGATTCAGAGAAATCAGGAAATAAGCTTAAGGTTAGTTAATTGCAGAGATGGTATATTGACATGGTGGTTAGTATCATAGCTCCCCTTTTTAATTAAATCATTTCCCTGTTTCTTTAAAAAAAAAATCCATGTAAAATACTGAAACATTAAATACCAAAATAGAGTGAAAACTCAGAAGCCCTTTGATTTACTGCTCTTGTGTTGTTTTTTAAAAGATTAAAAAGTAATGCAAGACTCAGGACTTTGGAGAGGTTGGTGTGCTCTTCGTTTTAACTTCTGACTCCATGAGTTGACTGTGGAGGAGCTGCTGGGGTTGCTACTCTTGTCAAGACCACTGGCTGCAAGATTCACACGGCATTGGCTGAGGCTGTGGCTGCAGCTCTAAGGTGGAGGAAAGTTGATCTCTTTGCTGAGGAAGGCTTGGCTCAGGGCCGCTCTGGGTAGAGCCCAGCTGAGACAGCACAGTGGTCTGGGGCTGCAGGAAAGTCTCCACTCTGTTGAGGTTAACGACCATGGCTTGCTGAGCAGATGAGGCTATTTGACTGACTGAACTTTGTACAGTATCCCCTGGCACTGGCTGTTGAAGACTCAAAGTTGTGGGTTGTTGAAGCTGTTGCTGTTAATCATCTGGTAGGTCCACTGCTGTGGCAAGGGCTGCTACTTCCCCTGGGCCTGCTGCTGGGTGTGCAGAATGAGTGACCCTGGTGGAAGCTGGAATAGACCTATAGGCATGGGACTAGAAGTATTATTAATAAGAAGTTGAACACCTTGAGAAGGAACTGGCAGTGCAGTGGGCTGCACATTTGGTGGTTGAGCTCCTGCAAGCTGGAGGCCAGGCTGGATCCGTGGGAGTAGGAACCTGGGCTGGATCCGTGGGCATGGATATGGGCGTGAGCACCGGCGCCTGGGCTGGATTGTTGCAGGTGGGAGCTCAGGTTGGATTCCTGCAGGCTGGGGCATGCATTGGATCCCTGCAGATGAGAGCGCACACTGGATCCCTGCAGGCAGGTGCATGGGTTGGATTCCTGTAGGTGAGAGTTGCATCCTGGCAGTCGGAAGCGTGTGCTGGATCCCTACAGGCGAGGGCATGCACTGGATCCCTGCAGGAAGGAGTGTTTGTTGGACCCCTGTAGGCAAGACTGCATGCTGGATCCCTGCAAGCAAAGGAGTGTGCTGGATCCCCGTAGACAAGAGCTGGATCCCTGCAGGCGGGAGCACAGGCTGGATTCCTCCAGGCAAGATTGCATGCTGGGTCCCTACAGGCAAGAGCGCACACTGGATCTCTGCAGGAGAGAGTTGGATCCTTGAAGGCGGGAGCGTGTGCTGGATCCCTACAAGCAAAGGAGTGTGCTGGATCCCTGTAGACAACAGCTGGATCCCTGCAGGTGGGAGCTCAGGTTGGATTCCTGCAGGCTGGGGCATGCATTGGATCCCTGCAGATGAGAGCGCACACTGGATCCCTGCAGGCAGGTGCATGGGTTGGATTCCTGTAGGTGAGAGTTGCATCCTGGCAGTCGGAAGCGTGTGCTGGATCCCTACAGGCGAGGGCATGCACTGGATCCCTGCAGGAAGGAGTGTTTGTTGGACCCCTGTAGGCAAGACTGCATGCTGGATCCCTGCAAGCAAAGGAGTGTGCTGGATCCCCGTAGACAAGAGCTGGATCCCTGCAGGCGGGAGCACAGGCTGGATTCCTCCAGGCAAGATTGCATGCTGGGTCCCTACAGGCAAGAGCGCACACTGGATCTCTGCAGGAGAGAGTTGGATCCTTGAAGGCGGGAGCGTGTGCTGGATCCCTACAAGCAAAGGAGTGTGCTGGATCCCTGTAGACAAGAGCTGGATCCCTGCAGACGGGAGCACAGGCTGGATTCCTCCAGGCAAGATTGCATGCTGGATCCCTACAGGTGAGAGCACACACTGGATCTCTGCAGGAGAGAGTTGGATCCTTGAAGGCGGGAGCATGCGCTGGATCCCTGCAGGCAAAGGAGTGTGCTGGATCCCTGCAGACGGGGACACAGGCTGGATTCCTCCAGGCAAGATTGCATGCTGAATCCCTACGGGTGAGAGCACACACTGGATCTCTGCAGGCGACTGTTGGATACCTGCAGGTGGGAGCACATGCTGGATCCCTGTGGGCAGGGGGCCAGGCTTGATACCTGCTGATAGCATTGGGGGCTTGATCCCTATTAAGAGGAGCCTGGTCTTGATACATGTGCTCAGGCGGCCGGGTTTGATCTCCCTGGGCATGAAGCCAGACTTCACTCCAGTGGGCCGGGAGCTCGGCCTCATCCTTTTTGGTTGGTGGCCAAGCTTGATTCCTTGGGGCAAGATGCCATGCTTGATCCTTCTGGGCAGGGGGCCAGGCTCTATTCCTGCAGGAACTGTGGTCCTGGCGATAGAGCCCTGCAATGGCTTAGAGCCGCTCCCCAAGGGCTGGCCTTCTCCACCAGGGTGCACCTCTTCAGTGATGCTCAGACCAGAGGATGTGGCTGAAGCTTCCATCCTTTGTGATGGGCCCACAGTGAACAGGGCCATAGCAGGAAGTGAGCTAACTTGACTCATCTCCATAGAGGATCTTGATAGCTCAGGAGCAAAGGCAGGAAATGTAGATTTATGAGAATTGCTTGCCTGCTGCGAAGTGAAACTGTCACCCGAAGAGCTCTTTCCTGAGTTAAAGGGAAGTCCGATGGGTAAACATGGATGTTCGGCTGCCTTGTAAAGCAACGAAGACTGAACAGACCCAATCTTGGGCTGTTCTAGTTCTTCCCCTGGAGAAAGTTGCCAGATACCAGCCAAGTCATCAGAAGACTGAACTGACTCAGTCTTAGGCTGTTCTAGTTCTTCCCCTAGAGTAAGCTGCCAGAGATCAGCCAAGTCATCAGAAGACTGAACTGACCAAGTCTTAGGCTGTTCTAGTTCTTCCCCTGGAGGAAGTTGCCAGAGATCGGCCAAGTCATCAGAAGACTGAACTGACCAAGTCTTAGGCTGTTCTAGTTCTTCCCCTGGAAAAGGTTGCCAGAGACCAGCCAAGTCATCAGAAGACTGAACTGACCCAGTCTTAGGCTGTTCTAGTTCTTCCCCTAGAGTAAGTTGCCAGAGATTGGCCAAGTCATCAGAAGACTGAACACACCCAGTCTTAGGCTGTTCCAGTTCTTCCCCTGGAGGAAGTTGCCAGAGATCGGCCAAGTCATCAGAAGACTGAACTGACCAAGTCTTAGGCTGTTCTAGTTCTTCCCCTGGAAAAGGTTGCCAGAGACCGGCCAAGTCATCAGAAGACTGAACTGACCCAGTCTTAGGCTGTTCTAGTTCTTCCCCTAGAGTAAGTTGCCAGAGATCGGCCAAGTCATCAGAAGACTGAACACACCCAGTCTTAGGCTGTTCCAGTTCTTCCCCTGGAGGAAGTTGCCAGAGATCGGCCAAGTCATCAGAAGACTGAACTGACCAAGTCTTAGGCTGTTCTAGTTCTTCCCCTGGAGAAAGGTGCCAGAGATCGGCCAAGTCATCAGAAGACTGAACTGACCCAGTCTTAGGCTGTTCTAGTTCTTCCCCTGGAAAAGGTTGCCAGAGACCATCTGAGTCACCGGAGCTGTATGACATTTGCTCTGGACTTTGGGGGCTCTTCTGGATTGATTCCTCAGATGGATTGACCAGCATCTCAGCATCAGTCTCTAACCCAGACAAGAAACTACTGGAATAGTCATCTATAAAGGAGTAGTGAGGAGACATCTGTCTCTCATATCTGGCTGTTTTCCGTTTTTTACAAGGCCTTGTTCCAGAGATAAGTGGATCATTAAGTGACTGCATGAACATCTGCTTTGTTGCATGGGCATGACTGCTGTCTTCAAATCCAAAAAAAGAATCTTCTTGTACCTCATAGGTTGGCCAGACTGTTGGTTGTAACTCATCATATTTATAAGACTTAGCATGTTTCTCCACATCCACTTCAGAAGATATGGCCAAGTCACAGGGTCTCTGTTTCCACATATCCACACAACTGCCAGCTTTAAAAGCTTTGAGGCCATACTGCTCATCTGTTGTACTTTCTTGTCTTCTTGTAAGAGAAGCCGTGGCTCTTAGCTCAGGAGAAGATGGACAGGGAGGCAGCTCCTGCTGCCGATTCATAGAGGCTATAGAAAACCTCTTGATGCTTCTTTTCATGGGAGAAGTGTTCAGCTTTTGTCTGTTATAGAGCAGTCTGTTTTCATTGCAGGCTACTGATACAGAAGGGTCTAGACACAGTGGTTTGGCCGTGGCTAAGATCAGTTGACTCTCAAGCAAAAGTGTGTCCTCCTGGGTCGAGTTCTGGTTATCGCTGGCTGTGGCCTCTACATCACAGGCAAAAGTCTGCATCGTGGGGCGTAAGAGAATATGCCTGCTTTGGTAACCCGGAGGTTGTGCTTCGCTGGACTGCCTGTAGTCCCGTATTTCCGTTATCACACACCCCTGATGAAAAAAGTTAACTGGAGTCTTTTCCAGAAGATCCACCAAAACAGGAGGTAATTCTTCAGCATCCAAGTAGTCAAGGAATTCCTTTTCTTCATAAGGTGGTCGAATGCTCTCTGAAAGTGATCCATCTTTCCCCTTGAGCATCAGCGAGTAGCCCTGCTTTCCTGGGTACAGGTTGACCACTAAACAGGGCAACAACTCTCTCCTAACGAGCTCCTCTAACAGGTTCGTGTTGCTTCCTAATTCCTCCACAGCCTCAGGCTCTTTTTTACTTTCTTCAACATAAATGTCATAAAGTTTTTCATGGAGAGGCCTCTCCCCACCTGATGAGTCCTTCCTTTCCAGAGGACTCTGTTGGGCAGTTTCAATGATAAATTCCGCACGATCATAAGCTCCTTCTAAAGATTCTTCCATTGTAGTATAAGAATGGCGGCCTAAAGAATATACAATGGGGCAAAGACAGCCTCTTTAGTAAGTAATGCTGGGAAAACTGGAAAGCTACATGTAAAAGAATGAACTTGGAACACTGTGTAACACCATACACGAAAATAAACTCAAAATGGATTAAAGATAAAACTGTAAGACCAGAAACCATAAAACACTTAGAGGAAAAGATAGGCAGAACACTCAATGACATAAATCAAAGCAAAATCTTCTATGATCCACCTCCTAGAGTAGTAGAAATAAAAACAAAAATAAACAAGTGGGACCTAATGAAACTTAAAAACTTTTGCACAGCAAAATAAACTATAAACATGGTGAAAAGACAACCTTCAGAATGGGAGAAAATAAAAGCAAATGAAACAACTGACAAAGAATTAATTTCCAAAGTATACAAGCATATCAGACATCGCAACACCAAAAAAGCAAACAATCCAATTAAAAAATGGGAAGCAAGAGTTAAACAGACATCTCTCCAAAGAATACATAAAGTTTGGCCGTGGCTAAGATCAGTTGACTCTCAAGCAAAAGTGTGTCCTCCTGGGTCGAGTTCTGGTTATCGCTGGCTGTGGCCTCTACATCACAGGCAAAAGTCTGCATCGTGGGGCGTAAGAGAATATGCCTGCTTTGGTAACCCGGAGGTTGTGCTTCGCTGGACTGCCTGTAGTCCCGTATTTCCGTTATCACACACCCCTGATGAAAAAAGTTAACTGGAGTCTTTTCCAGAAGATCCACCAAAACAGGAGGTAATTCTTCAGCATCCAAGTAGTCAAGGAATTCCTTTTCTTCATAAGGTGGTCGAATGCTCTCTGAAAGTGATCCATCTTTCCCCTTGAGCATCAGCGAGTAGCCCTGCTTTCCTGGGTACAGGTTGACCACTAAACAGGGCAACAACTCTCTCCTAACGAGCTCCTCTAACAGGTTCGTGTTGCTTCCTAATTCCTCCACAGCCTCAGGCTCTTTTTTACTTTCTTCAACATAAATGTCATAAAGTTTTTCATGGAGAGGCCTCTCCCACCTGATGAGTCCTTCCTTTCCAGAGGACTCTGTTGGGCAGTTTCAATGATAAATTCCGACGATCATAAGCTCCTTCTAAAGATTCTTCCATTGTAGTATAAGAATGGCGGCCTAAAGAATATACAATGGGGCAAAGACAGCCTCTTTAGTAAGTAATGCTGGGAAAACTGGAAAGCTACATGTAAAAGAATGAACTTGGAACACTGTGTAACACCATACACGAAAATAAACTCAAAATGGATTAAAGATAAAACTGTAAGACCAGAAACCATAAAACACTTAGAGGAAAAGATAGGCAGAACACTCAATGACATAAATCAAAGCAAAATCTTCTATGATCCACCTCCTAGAGTAGTAGAAATAAAAACAAAAATAAACAAGTGGGACCTAATGAAACTTAAAAACTTTTGCACAGCAAAATAAACTATAAACATGGTGAAAAGACAACCTTCAGAATGGGAGAAAATAAAAGCAAATGAAACAACTGACAAAGAATTAATTTCCAAAGTATACAAGCATATCAGACATCGCAACACCAAAAAAGCAAACAATCCAATTAAAAAATGGGAAGCAAGAGTTAAACAGACATCTCTCCAAAGAATACATAAAGATGGCCAACAAACACATGAAAAGATGCTCAACCTCACTCATTATTGGGGAAATGCAAATCAACCCCCCAAAGAGATATCACCTCACACCAGTCAGAATGGCCATCATCAAAAAATTTACAGACAGTAAATGCTGGAATGGGTGTGGAGAGAAGGAAACCCTCTTGCACTGTTGGTGGGAATGTAAATTGATACAGCCACTAAGGAAGGCAGTATGGAGATTCCTTAAAAAAACTAGGAATAGAACCACCATGTGACCCAGTAGTCTCGCTACTAGGCATATACCCTGAGGAAATCAAAATTGAAAGAGACACATGTACCCCATTGTTCATTGTAGCACTATTTACAATAGCTAGAACATGGAAGCAACCTAGATGTCCATCAACAAATGAATGGATAAAGAAGCTGTGATATGTATATATATATATATATATATATATATAAAATGGAATATTTCTCAGCCATAAAAAATGCATTTGAATCAGTTCTAATGATGTGGATGAACCTAGAACCTATTATACAAAATAACGTAAGTCAGAAAGAGAAAGACAAATATAGCAAACTAACACAAATATATGGAATCTAGAAAGATGGTGCTGATAAATGAATATACAGAGCAGCAATGGAGAAACAGACATAGAGGACAGACTTGAGGACACTGGGGAGGAAGGAGTGGATGAGATGTATGCAAAGAGTAACATGGAAACTTGCATTACCATATGTAAAATAAATAACCGATGAGAATCTGCTGTAAGACTGAGGGAACTCAAATAGAAGCTCTGTAACAACCTGGAGGGCTGAGATGGGGAGGGACTGGGAGGTGGGGTTCAAGTGGGAGGGGTCAAGGGTATGCCTATGACTGATTCAGGTGTATGTATAGCTGTAAAAAAACAAACTCTGTAGAAGTAAAAGAAAAATAATTTTTTAAAAATCTACAGACAAATGCTGGAGAGGGTGTGGAGAAAAGGGAACCCTCTTGCACTGTTAGTGGGAATGTAAACTGATACAGCCACTATGGAAGACATTATGGAGATTCCTCAAAAAACTAGGAATAGAAGCACCATATGCCCTAGTAGTCCCACTACTAGGCATACACCCTGAGGAAATCAAAATGGAAAGAGACACATGTACCCCATTGTTCATTGCAGCACTGTTTGCAATAGCTAGAACATGGAAACAACCTAGATGTCCCTCGAAAGATGAATGGTTAAAGAAGCTGTGGTACATATATACAATGGCATATTACTCAGGCATAAAAAGGAACACATGTGAGTCAGTTCTAATGATGTGGATGAACCCAGAGTCTATTATACAGAGTGAAGTATGTCAGAGAGAGAAAGATAAATATTGTATACTGACACTTGTATATGGAATCTAGAAAGATGGTGCTGATAAATGAATATGCAGAGCTGCAATGGAGAGGTGGAAACAGAGACCAGTCTTACGAACATTGTGGTGAGGGAGGGGAATATGCTGTGAGACTCGGGGATCTCAAACAGGGGCTCTTTAGCAGGGTGGGACGCGGAGGGATGTGGCGGGGAGGTTCAGGGCAGGGGAACATATGTATACCTATGGCGGTTTCAGGTTCATGTGTGGCAGTAAGCAACAAAACTTTGTATAAAAAGAAAAAAAAAAAAAGAATGCAGGCCTACACAAAGAGAAAGTGGAAGTGTCCTGACGAGCTGGGTGTATCAATGTTTAAATCGGCAAACCCACCCAATTCCACAGTGGAACCGCCTAACTTCAGTATGCCAAGAAACCTGCCTCCAAGGAAGTGCTACATAAAACAACTATAAGTTTCAGAAAATATTTTTACCTGTAGCGGCTGTCACTTCAGTGGTTGGCCAGGTCTCACATTTCATCGGCTTCCAGGGCGCAGCCGGATGTCCTCAATTTGGGGGACACAGGAACTAATGTGCGCCGATGTACTCCTCAGACTGCGCAATCCACCGGCCCCGTTTGGCAGCGGTGTGCCATCTATTGCGGCATACTTCTGAGTTCTCCTGCCTGTACTTCTTACTTGCGAGTTGGGTCAGGCATCTGTATCCAGTCGCTGTGGTTGTACAAAGTGAACGCAAAAAGCATTTTTTAGAAGCTGAGGCAGTATCATTTCTTTTTTAATATGAAAATCCATTGCTTTAATTTCAGTAAAATTTTCTAGAATTATCGTCTTAGAATCTTTCTTGTTTCTTTGATTTGCTTTTTTCCCTTTAAGCAATCCAGGACAATAGTAATTGACCACCTTGGTGATTATAAAAGTGATTACATTGCTTCTGGTTCCTGCTAATCACCAAGGTAGTCAATTACTATTCTATTTAATAGACTAGTGAACAGAAGGGTTTTTAGAATGGGAATGATTACAGTGTTGTTGCATAAATTGTAGCTTTAGGAAAGTACTCAGAGAAAAGAACTCTGGTTAATCAATATGATACTCTTCATGTGTGTATGAGAAATAATTTAGGAAAACCCTGCATCCTGATAAGGATGAATATAATGTGGTTGAATTCTTCTATTCCATAAGAGTTCTCTCTTCCTTTGTTTTCTTGCTATCATAATGGACATTCAAGGAAAAAGCTGATTTTGTGATTGGAAGTCACATATACAATAGAGCCATTTTCAGTACTTCATAACAGGTGTTTCATGTAAGAAGAACATGAGAAACAAACTTATAGTATTGACAGAAAAGTCTTTTGACAGCACATTGTTACGTAGTCACCTGTGTAATTATTCCATTTCCTCTCTGGCTTGGGATAAGTGTTTTTCATATGGCCCATACAGTTGAATAGTGAATTTCAAAATGCCTTTTCTAATTGACATCTGCAAATATTTAACTATACAGTTCTAGAATCCCCTTGATGATGCATTCATCTAAAATTAGCACCACACAGCTAATAAGAAACCCTCATTCATGGTGTTTTCTTCCTTCCTTCTTTTCTTTCTTTCCTTCTCTCTCTTTCTGTCGGTCTCTCTCCCTCCCTTCCTTCTTTTCTTTTTTTTTTTCTTCCTCCCCTACTACTGTATCTCAGGCTGCATTCACATTAACAGCATTTCTTCTTCGCAGTAATATGAGACGAGTTGAACTGAATTTCAAAATGTATAAGACTTTGCTCCCAGAAGGGTATTCTGAGCCTTTCTATAAAAATGACAAGTTGAATCTGAAGAACAGCATTGGAAGATGGCTATATATACAGTAGAAAGAGATTAAATATAAAGAGCTATATGATTTATCTGTTTAATGAGGTGCTGCTGGAAAAGAGACTAAGCATTTAAAAAGTGGTGACCTTGATATAAATTCTGTATTTAACCAGTGGGGAAAATACTATGAAGAATGAAGAGGATGTGGAATACCACCAGGCCTAAGTGCAAAGACTGAAAGAGATGCAGTGAGGGTGACAATTGGAAGAGGTTAAACCTTCAGAGCAGAAAGGGGCAACAGCAATAACACACATTGTGTAATGAAACAAAAGGGTTTTCTTTGTTCTTTGTTTCTCACAACAACTCTGTGAGGTTATGGGTCCTTACAGTTTTATTATCAGGTAACTGAAGTTCAAGGTAGGACAAGTTATCTGTGCATGGTCACACAGCTTGTTAGTGGATTCTTCTGCTCTTACAAATATTCTCTTCTTTTAATATTATCACATTTTGATAAAGGTGCAACCCACTCATATTTTGCTTTTAATACTTTTAATCATATCTCTAATATCACCCCATGCCATTTCATTCTGCCAACCCAAGTGTATTTTATTCCTACATTCTTTGTTGACAAGAATCCATAGTACACTTGTCACATTCTAACCATGTTTATATTTATAAGGAAATATAAATCGTTAGCTCATTTTGTTTTCTCTGAAAATGAGCTATTTTCACCAGCTAAAGCGATTAGATTTCTGATATTTAAACCATTTGTTCTTTTAGGGAATTATAGGTGATTCAGATTAATGACTCTTCTTTCTAGTCAGAAAAATGTAAAGATTGTACTTGACTGGAATTGATACTAAAATTGCCTAAAAAGTATTGAAAAGAAGCCAACTGTGAAATGTGCATAAACTATATAGAGTAAAAAAGTCTCTTCTCAGAAACATCTAATTCTGCTTTTAAATTAAATTCACTCACAGTTTAATTCTGTCTCCTCCCGTTTTCTGTTTTAGCTATAGAAAGAAAAGGCTTTCTTCATAGATAGGAAAATGCAAAACACCCTCATTAATTAAATATGCTACATTTAAAGGTGTTATATGTAATATGTGCAAATATGTAAATACAATTTGTTTACCTTTTTTTTTTTTTTTTTTGCCTCCTGGGTGGCTTTTAGGAATTTATGTATAATATAAGTTAAACATTCAGATATTTATTTCCTAAACTGCTATATTAGCCAGGATCTAGTCAGTTAAAACAAGGTCATTATTAGCAGATCAGTAGGGATAATTTAATGTGGGAAATAGGTTGTAAATATATGCGAAGAACTGAAATGGCAGGAAATAGGAATCCAATGATTAGCAACCACCCCTCTATATGAAGAGAAGAAGAGAGGAAGGAAGTGGTGTTATCAGACCCAGAAACGGAAGCAACAGATTCTCTCTTGAAAAAAAATCCAACTTGGAAGGCAGTTGACATGAGTGATTGGGAAAAGGAGAACATGTTTATGAGGCATCCAAATGTTGTCAGGTGCTGGCATAGTCCTGGAATCTCACACTTCCGCTGTATTTCTGGGCTTGTGTTGATGCTTTCCATCTGTCCTAAAAGTGGAATTGAGGACCCAGTGGGTACCCTGGAGCCACAGCAGGACTTTTGCTCAGAGGAGAGCAGGTGTAATGATGATCACTGTCATTCAAAGTCATTAGAGGCCTAGAGGGCTAAGTGATCTTCTGCTCTCCTAAGATTTGATAGCATCTTGCACCTGAAGCACCCCATTCATGGGACCTGCAATCGGCTCTGTGATCCTGAGTGTGGCAGCATGAAATTCAGCAGGGACCCCTTGAGGGAGCATCCCAGGGCCTTATAGTCTCCTGTCATAATGCAGAACAATAATCCTCCTGCATTTGGAAGAGTGACACAGCATTTATTGATTAAAAATGAGTTTTTCTCTCTGATTATATAATCTTGTCGTTTAAGACAAAATGGTCAATTTTAAAACTATGATAAGAGAATTCCTATGGCTTCCTTGGTGGTTCAGTGGTAAAGAATCCTTGGCAATGCAGGAGATGCAGGCTTGATTCCTAAGTCAGGGAGATCCCCTGGAGAAGGAAATGTTAACCTATTCCACTATTCTTGCACGGGAAATCCCATGGACAGAGGAGCCTGACGGGCTACAGTCCATGGGGTCACAAAGCGTCAGACACGACTTAGTGACTAAACAGCAACGCTGGCGACACACTAGTTACATTGGGATAAGACTAACATTTCAAGGGACTGCTAGTTATTTCACTCGAGCAACTAGGTGAATGTTGTGACCTATCATTGAGAAAGGGTAGACTAATATAAGAATAGATTTGAGGATAGAAATAAAGATTTATTTGTGGGTCGTGTTAAATCTAAAATAATTTTTTGATTTCAGTTAAGTATGATAAGTAGGCAACTGGACATATAAATCTAAATCTCAGATAGAGATCAGAGCTGCAAATATACATACAGAAGACAAAAATGTAGACATGGTATTTAAAGTGAAAGGGTTAAATGAGATTATATAAAGCATGATTAAATGAGATAATGCATATAAAGATTGTTTTAAATAATTAGTTTGTTGAGATATAATTCACATATCATAAATTTTCCCATATGAAGTGTAAAATTTAACTTTTTATTGTGGTAAAATGTAAATAGCATAAAATTTGCCATTGTAACCATTTTTAGTTGTACAATTTAGTGGTATTAATTACCTTCACATTCTTGCTCGATCACCACCACTATCTATTTCTAGGTATTTTTCATCATCCCAAATAGAAGCTTCATACTCATTAAACAGTAATTCCCCATCCTTCCTCTCCCTCCAGCCCAGGTAACCACTGTTCTAGTTTTGTCTCTAGCAATTTGCCTATTCTGTGTATCTTATGTTAACGGAGTCATAGGATATTTGTCCTTTTGTATCTTGACTTATTTCACTTAGCATAATGTTTTCAAGCTTCATCCGTGTTGAAACATGTATCAGAATTTCATTCTTTTAAAGTCCATATAACATCCTATTGTATGTATATACTATGTTTTGTTTAGTCGTTTAAGACAAAATGGTCAATTTTAAAACTATGATAAGAATTTTAAAAGAATCCTTGGAAATGGAGGAGATGCAGGCTTGATTCCTAAGTCAGGGAGATCCCCTGGAGAAGGAAATGTTAACCTATTCCACTATTCTTGCACGGGAAATCCCATGGACAGAGGAGCCTGACGGGCTACAGTCCATGGGGTCACAAAGCGTCAGACACGACTTAGTGACTAAACAGCAACGCTGGCGACACACTAGTTACATTGGGATAAGACTAACATTTCAAGGGACTGCTAGTTATTTCACTCGAGCAACTAGGTGAATGTTGTGACCTATCATTGAGAAAGGGTAGACTAGTATAAGAATAGATTTGAGGATAGAAATAAAGATTTATTTGTGGGTCGTGTTAAATCTAAAATAATTTTTTGATTTCAGTTAAGTATGATAAGTAGGCAACTGGACATATAAATCTAAATCTCAGATAGAGATCAGAGCTGCAAATATACATACAGAAGACAAAAATGTAGACATGGTATTTAAAGTGAAAGGGTTAAATGAGATTATATAAAGCATGATTAAATGAGATAATGCATATAAAGATTGTTTTAAATAATTAGTTTGTTGAGATATAATTCACATATCATAAATTTTCCCATATGAAGTGTAAAATTTAACTTTTTATTGTGGTAAAATGTAAATAGCATAAAATTTGCCATTGTAACCATTTTTAGTTGTACAATTTAGTGGTATTAATTACCTTCACATTCTTGCTCGATCACCACCACTATCTATTTCTAGGTATTTTTCATCATCCCAAATAGAAGCTTCATACTCATTAAACAGTAATTCCCCATCCTTCCTCTCCCTCCAGCCCAGGTAACCACTGTTCTAGTTTTGTCTCTAGCAATTTGCCTATTCTGTGTATCTTATGTTAACGGAGTCATAGGATATTTGTCCTTTTGTATCTTGACTTATTTCACTTAGCATAATGTTTTCAAGCTTCATCCGTGTTGAAACATGTATCAGAATTTCATTCTTTTAAAGTCCATATAACATCCTATTGTATGTATATACTATGTTTTGTTTAGTCCTTCATCTTTTGGTAGACATTTGCACTTTGTGGCTACCATGAGTAATGCAGTTATGAAGATTATTGTACAAGTGTCTGTTTGTCTCTGCTTTCAGTTCTTTTAGGTATATAACCAGGAGTGGAATTGCTGGATCATATGGTAATTCTATGTTTAACTTTTTGAAGAACTGCCAAACTGGTTTGCAACTTTTCTGTATATTCAGCACAACTTGTTTTCCATTTTTTAAAAATAGCTGCCCTAATGGGTGTTAATGGGTATTAGTATCATATAAAACTTTTTGCACAGTGTTCTTTATCCTACCATTTACTCTCAGTAGAGGATAAGTGCCATAAGACCAAACACGTTTATTCACTTCTTTATCCCCAGTTAGGCCAAGCACAGTCTTCGCTCAGTCAACTGAGTGAATGAATTTTAAATGTTCAATAAATGATACTGAATTTGCTCTTCTAATGAATAATATTTAATGATACTTCATTCCTATATTATGTTGAGTGTCCTCTATTGGGCTTAATGCTTTTGTTTTCTTTCTGTGAAATGGCATGCCTTTGCTATGAGAGTTTAAGAGGTAATATGCCAAAATTTACATAGAATGAGACTACCTCAAACCATAACATGAGAAAAGGAAGTAAAAGACTTGAAAATGTGGCCGTAGAAAAGGATGAAAAAGCAAGCAACATCTCCCATGTTATTTTCAAATTGGAGCACAAAGTTGGTGCTGTGAACATGCAGATTCAGGGAGGTGCTTGCTATCTCTTCTTTAGGGAGTATTTCTAGTTCAGTTTCCATTTACCCCAAACTTTTCTTTAGTGATGAGTAGTTTTCCTAGATACAAATAACACTGTTCTGTCTTCTTTGTGTGTTTAGAAGTTGAACCACTTTCTAAATATACTAAGTTCAAGGTCACTCATTACGTGAAATTCTGATTGTGCATTTTGGTAAGCATTATATCTTCAAAATTACACCCATCTCCAGCGTTTGGAAATATGCTGTTCTGTCAGTTTTATAGAATAGATTCAGTTTTTGTGTTTTAGCCTTTCATCTTTTGGTAGGAACATTTGCATTCTTTTAAAGTCCATATAACATCCTATTGTATGTATATACTATGTTTTGTTTAGTCCTTCATCTTTTGGTAGACATTTGCACTTTGTGGCTACCATGAGTAATGCAGTTATGAAGATTATTGTACAAGTGTCTGTTTGTCTCTGCTTTCAGTTCTTTTAGGTATATAACCAGGAGTGGAATTGCTGGATCATATGGTAATTCTATGTTTAACTTTTTGAAGAACTGCCAAACTGGTTTGCAACTTTTCTGTATATTCAGCACAACTTGTTTTCCATTTTTTAAAAATAGCTGCCCTAATGGGTGTTAATGGGTATTAGTATCATATAAAACTTTTTGCACAGTGTTCTTTATCCTACCATTTACTCTCAGTAGAGGATAAGTGCCATAAGACCAAACACGTTTATTCACTTCTTTATCCCCAGTTAGGCCAAGCACAGTCTTCGCTCAGTCAACTGAGTGAATGAATTTTAAATGTTCAATAAATGATACTGAATTTGCTCTTCTAATGAATAATATTTAATGATACTTCATTCCTATATTATGTTGAGTGTCCTCTATTGGGCTTAATGCTTTTGTTTTCTTTCTGTGAAATGGCATGCCTTTGCTATGAGAGTTTAAGAGGTAATATGCCAAAATTTACATAGAATGAGACTACCTCAAACCATAACATGAGAAAAGGAAGTAAAAGACTTGAAAATGTGGCCGTAGAAAAGGATGAAAAAGCAAGCAACATCTCCCATGTTATTTTCAAATTGGAGCACAAAGTTGGTGCTGTGAACATGCAGATTCAGGGAGGTGCTTGCTATCTCTTCTTTAGGGAGTATTTCTAGTTCAGTTTCCATTTACCCCAAACTTTTCTTTAGTGATGAGTAGTTTTCCTAGATACAAATAACACTGTTCTGTCTTCTTTGTGTGTTTAGAAGTTGAACCACTTTCTAAATATACTAAGTTCAAGGTCACTCATTACGTGAAATTCTGATTGTGCATTTTGGTAAGCATTATATCTTCAAAATTACACCCATCTCCAGCGTTTGGAAATATGCTGTTCTGTCAGTTTTATAGAATAGATTCAGTTTTTGTGTTTTACATGTAGTTAAGTATATGATATAAATGCCCATTATAATTAAGTTTATGTGCCATCTTCACAGTTACTTTTACTTATCACATTTATTTTTATTTTGAAGTCATGGAAAGCCAAGCTATTGCCAGGAAATTTTGACCTGCAAAGTCAAAATTAATAGAGTATATGCCCATTATTATATTCAAAAATATTTAGAGAAGTATTAGTAGAAATAAATCACTGATTATAGCAACTATTTGCTATTGTTGTCCAGACTTGGTTTACATATAGGAGGAAAAGTATGGCTTTAAAATTCCAAAAATTAGGCTAACTCTGAAAAATCTATTTGTACATAGGTAAAATTTTGACAGACTCTTGTAGTTCTCTGTCTTCTTTAAAGATCAGTGTAGATTTTGTTTTACTCTATTGAAAGTTTCCCTGGAATTTTCATCTGAAATGGAGGGGTAGGGTGCAGAATTAGCTGAGTGCGTGGATCCTAGGTCACTTTTTTCCATAGCAGTCTAGGATGAAGATTGAATAGTATAAGAATTATTACAGTCACTTTAGAAAAAACTCCCTGTGTGATGCTTGGAGAGAAGAAAAGTGATTTGTAAGTGGCCCAAGTGTAGCTCAAACATTTATGCTCCCCTTCTCTCATCTGTTCCTTATATTTCAAATCAAGAAAGTCAACTATGCTGAAAAGGTCTGTTGTAGGCACGGTGAGAGATTATTCAGGTTAGGGTTCACTGCCAGGAAATCTGTACAGCTGTGTTATAATTTTTGCCTGACCTGCAAGAGACATTTTCTTGCCACATCCACTGTCAAGAAGTATGTGCTATGTCAAAGAAGCATACAGGGAAAAGAGGTGAAAAGTACTGACTTGACCAGAAAGTTCTATCACTTTTTGTCTGTACCATCTTATGGAAAAACCCAAATGAACTTTTTGACCAACCCGGTAGTATGGTGGGGTGTAGGTGAGGATTGTTAAGAGGACTTAAGAAAAAAAAAACAATGTAAATCAGAACTTTGTAGCCATGAACTAATAGTTCAAGGTCACTCATTACGTGAAATTCTGATTGTGCATTTTGGTAAGCATTATATCTTCAAAATTACACCCATCTCCAGCGTTTGGAAATATGCTGTTCTGTCAGTTTTATAGAATAGATTCAGTTTTTGTGTTTTACATGTAGTTAAGTATATGATATAAATGCCCATTATAATTAAGTTTATGTGCCATCTTCACAGTTACTTTTACTTATCACATTTATTTTTATTTTGAAGTCATGGAAAGCCAAGCTATTGCCAGGAAATTTTGACCTGCAAAGTCAAAATTAATAGAGTATATGCCCATTATTATATTCAAAAATATTTAGAGAAGTATTAGTAGAAATAAATCACTGATTATAGCAACTATTTGCTATTGTTGTCCAGACTTGGTTTACATATAGGAGGAAAAGTATGGCTTTAAAATTCCAAAAATTAGGCTAACTCTGAAAAATCTATTTGTACATAGGTAAAATTTTGACAGACTCTTGTAGTTCTCTGTCTTCTTTAAAGATCAGTGTAGATTTTGTTTTACTCTATTGAAAGTTTCCCTGGAATTTTCATCTGAAATGGAGGGGTAGGGTGCAGAATTAGCTGAGTGCGTGGATCCTAGGTCACTTTTTTCCATAGCAGTCTAGGATGAAGATTGAATAGTATAAGAATTATTACAGTCACTTTAGAAAAAACTCCCTGTGTGATGCTTGGAGAGAAGAAAAGTGATTTGTAAGTGGCCCAAGTGTAGCTCAAACATTTATGCTCCCCTTCTCTCATCTGTTCCTTATATTTCAAATCAAGAAAGTCAACTATGCTGAAAAGGTCTGTTGTAGGCACGGTGAGAGATTATTCAGGTTAGGGTTCACTGCCAGGAAATCTGTACAGCTGTGTTATAATTTTTGCCTGACCTGCAAGAGACATTTTCTTGCCACATCCACTGTCAAGAAGTATGTGCTATGTCAAAGAAGCATACAGGGAAAAGAGGTGAAAAGTACTGACTTGACCAGAAAGTTCTATCACTTTTTGTCTGTACCATCTTATGGAAAAACCCAAATGAACTTTTTGACCAACCCGGTAGTATGGTGGGGTGTAGGTGAGGATTGTTAAGAGGACTTAAGAAAAAAAAAACAATGTAAATCAGAACTTTGTAGCCATGAACTAATAGTTCATTCATTCATTTGATAAATGTTTATTCACAGTACCTATTGTATGCCTGGCAGTATGCAAGACACTTAGGGAAATCATTAGAGTTCTTAAGTCCTTATTCTCGCTCGGCCATCAGTGAACAGATTTCTATAATGGATTATTCTCCACATGTTAGGAAAATTGGAGTTTTCAGAAAAGGAGAAAAAGTTTAAGAGATTATTTTTTTGAAAAGTACTTGAATCATTTAAAACTTAAGTGTAGAATAACATGACTCAACATTTTCAGTCCTAGATACGCACGCAGAAGTACTCAAAGATGTACACAGTGCATGCATTCTAAGTCAGGTCCAGCTCTTTCATGACCTTATGGACTGTAGCCCATTAGGCTCCTCTGTTCATGGACTTCATCAGACAAGAATACTGGAGTGGGTTGCCTTTTCCTCCTCTTGGGGATCTTCTTGACCCAGGGATGGAACTTGCATCTCTTGAGTCTCCTGCACTGGCAAGCAGATTCTTTACCACTATGCCACCTGGGAATCCCAAGAAGACATGAAAATACTTGCAGATGAATGTTTCCAGCAGCATTATTCTTAATAGCCAAAATAAGGAAGCAAACTTAAACTCCCAGCTTCTATACCAGGAAATTAAATATGATATATCTATTCAATAGGCTATTGTTCAACCAAAAAAAATGGAATGAAGTACAGATACATACCACAGCATGAATGAACCTTGAACACCTGATTCTAAGTGAAAGAAAAAGTCAGTAGACACAAAAAATCCACATGTTGTATGATTTCTTTTGTATGAAATATTCCAAAGAAGCAGATTCATAAAGATAGCAGATTGGTGGCTGTCAGAGGCCTCTGGGGATGGAGAAATGTGGAGTGATTGCTAATGGCTATAGGTTTCCTTTTGGAGTGATGAAAATGTCTTATAACAAGATACGGGTGTTGGCTGTACGACATTATAAATGTACTAAATGATGTTTCACTGTACACTTGCAAATGGTTAATGGTTAATTCTATCTTGTGTGAATTTTACCTCAGAAAAATTGTACCTCTGCCTTTAATAATTCAACCAGCATACAGGTAACTTTCTTATTTTATCTATTATGAGAAGAATACATATTAACAGAGAAGACAGCAAAATAAGAGAAAAGAGATGATTATAAATTGTGATTGTTATAAAGAAAATAAACAGAGATAAGATGGATACTGCTAGAGGAGGTCAGTCATAGCTTCTCTGAAGAAATTTATAACTGACATGACCTAGAGCATACTTCCTGGACCTCGGTTTCCTTTGGTGACATGTGTGTGTGTGTGTGTGTGTGTGTGTGTGTGTGTGTGTGTTAAATCTGTCACTTTTTCTTCATAGGCAGTCTAGAGAGAGGCCTTGGGGTCTGTAGTAGTGAAGTTTCAAAGTTCTCCTGCCCAGCGATAACTCAGGTAGAGAAATACTAGACTTGCATTTCACATACTCAGTCCTCCTCAAGTCTAATATTCCAGGAATACCAGATTAGAAAGATTAAAATGATAAAATTATGTTATTCACTTTCCATCAGAAAAAAGGGAGATCATTGTTTTAAATGTAGAGTTAGTAGAAGATTGTCAATGGCATTCAACTTACCAGTTACATTTAGAAAAAAGAATGTCAAACAAGAAGGCAATAAGCTGTTACTTTTAGGTCTAATCAATTGCAAACTGTTCTTACTCTGATCTGTTTACAAGGGCTGATTTCAACCACAGTTAAATCATTAGATCCTCTAGAGCTCTTCAGAAAAGAAAATCTAATCCAAACATGTTTAGTGTCAGTAGCTTTAAGCATAGCATGTGTGGGAAAGATAAGATAGAGGGGTCATATGCATACCTTCAGGCATCACTGTAAGGACTGATGAAAAAATACAGATAGAGAGATTGAAAGGCTTTAAGATTAGAGATGGACTTCCCTGGTGTCTCAGAGGGTATAAAGAATCTGCCTGCAATGCAGATCTAGGTTCGATCCCTAGGCAGGGACGATCCCCCTGGAGGAGGGCAAAGGTTTCAAAATGGACAGAGGAGCCTGGTGGGTCACCATGCCTTTAATAATTCAAGCCGGGGCATACAGGGTTTAACTTTTCTTATTTTATCTAATGTATGATGAATTTTACCTCAGAAAAATTGTACCTCTGCCTTTAATAATTCAACCAGCATACAGGTAACTTTCTTATTTTATCTATTATGAGAAGAATACATATTAACGGAGGAGACAGCAAAATAAGAGAAAAGAGATGATTATAAATTGTGATTGTTATAAAGAAAATAAACAGAGATAAGATGGATACTGCTAGAGGAGGTCAGTCATAGCTTCTCTGAAGAAATTTATAACTGACATGACCTAGAGCATACTTCCTGGACCTCGGTTTCCTTTGGTGACATGTGTGTGTGTGTGTGTGTGTGTGTGTGTGTGTGTGTGTTAAATCTGTCACTTTTTCTTCATAGGCAGTCTAGAGAGAGGCCTTGGGGTCTGTAGTAGTGAAGTTTCAAAGTTCTCCTGCCCAGCGATAACTCAGGTAGAGAAATACTAGACTTGCATTTCACATACTCAGTCCTCCTCAAGTCTAATATTCCAGGAATACCAGATTAGAAAGATTAAAATGATAAAATTATGTTATTCACTTTCCATCAGAAAAAAGGGAGATCATTGTTTTAAATGTAGAGTTAGTAGAAGATTGTCAATGGCATTCAACTTACCAGTTACATTTAGAAAAAAGAATGTCAAACAAGAAGGCAATAAGCTGTTACTTTTAGGTCTAATCAATTGCAAACTGTTCTTACTCTAATCTTTTTACAAGGGCTGATTTCAACCACAGTTAAATCATTAGATCCTCTAGAGCTCTTCAGAAAAGAAAATCTAATCCAAACATGTTTAGTGTCAGTAGCTTTAAGCATAGCATGTGTGGGAAAGATAAGATAGAGGGGTCATATGCATACCTTCAGGCATCACTGTAAGGACTGATGAAAAAATACAGATAGAGAGATTGAAAGGCTTTAAGATTAGAGATGGACTTCCCTGGTGTCTCAGAGGGTATAAAGAATCTGCCTGCAATGCAGATCTAGGTTCGATCCCTAGGCAGGGACGATCCCCCTGGAGGAGGGCATGGCAATCCACTCCAGTCCTCTTGCCTGGAGAATCCCATGGACAGAGGAGCCTGGTGGGCTGCAGTCCATGGGGTTGCAAAGAGTCAGACATGACTGAGTGACAGAGCACAGCACAAGATTAGAAATGAACTATCCAAGTATATTTAAGGCATAGACTGTAAGATGTTCCTGTCACAATCTAACCCTGACATTTTTTTTAATGCTTGTAATTGTTTTTCAATATTTATTTATTTGACTGTACTGGGTCTCAGTTGCAGTATGTGGAACCTAGCTCCCTGACCAGGGCTCGAACCCAGGCCTCCCGCATTGGAAGCCAGGAGTCTTAACTACTGGGCCACCAGAGAAGTTCAAACCCTGACATTTTTAATTCCCAACATTTTATTTTCACAGTGAGTGGTTAAACACCTCAGTCCAATCTATGGTTTAAGGAGCCACCTTTCAAACAGTTAAGTTCTGCTCTATTCTGTGTAATTGAACTTTCAGATCTTTCATCCCTCTGTGCTGCTTTTCAGTTGCCTAATGTTTGTAATGCTTCCAAAGCACTCTGTGCTTTTGTTTTTGCAAACACACACACACACACACACACACACACACGTGTGTGTGTGTGTGTGTGTGTGTGTGTGTGTGTGTGTGTGTGTATGTACAAAACATTATGGCTTGACAAAAGACCAGTAACTGTTAAACCATATATAACAGAGAAGCCTAATACAACTTAATTCTTAAAAAATATTGATCAAATCCCTATCTTTTTCAGCACCTCATAAAGTGGGAAGAGATTTCCAAACATTATGGAAATGTTATTTCCCCTAGGGACCAGGAAATTAACATATTATACAGGTCAAGTGTTTAGTGGCACCACCATTAGAAGACATATTTAACAATCAGGTTACTGGTAATTCCATTAGAGTGGAAAGATACACTGAATACTATGCATTATCATGCATAGGGAGTGTAATTACAGTATAATTGAAATTGCGCTACCCTTAGGTTTAGCATAATGTGGCTTTTATTATACCCTATGGCTAATCAGGTAATATACAAAATTTCTCTTCCCACATATATTTTTCTTTCTTACCTCCTGCCTGCACTAACCAAATCTGCACACCTCATGCTATAGCTGCTCAATACTGTCATCCTTTAAAAGATAAATTTAAACATCTCTGGTAGCTCCCATGCATACCAATTTCATATCTTTTGCTGTTTCAAAGTAGCACACCACTTAGGAATCTGTGGAAAACTTCAGTACACTGTACTCACTTCCAGAGATTGTAGTTATAGGAAGTATTTTAATTTGATTATTTTGTGTCATGGATTGACTTTTTGATTATGTCCAAAAATATTTTTAACCAAGTATTTGCACTGGATTTAGGCTGGCTTTGTTTCTCCCTTATAAAACACAAGGCAAAGTCAGTCCTTTCAAAAGCCATCCCTTTTCCAAGTATGTATATACTGTGTAGAAAGTGTGCAGTAGAAAGAGCTGAGGAGACCATGATAGTACTTTAATACCTGCTACTTCTTCCCTTTTATTCCTTTTTAGGTGTTTGGGAGTTTAAGGGCCTAACTTTTCAAAGAAACTCAAGTTAAAGCCTTTTCTTCCTTTCCCCCATAGACATCTATTCTAGAATGTAAAATAACATTGGGGCCAAGAGTAGGTAACTTTCTTTGGTTTTAAATGATACAGATATAGTTTATGTGTGCTGACACAACACTGGTTATCTTCAGCAGTGTACAGAAGAGACCAATAAATTAGAAGTTAGGAGATACCGTGTTCTAATCCCATTTCAGCCACCGATTAACTTAGACAAATCATTGACTTCTTTAGGTTTTGAATCCCTTTGCAGTAACCTCAGGAGGTTGAAAGAAGTAAGTCTTTCTGCATTGTTTGTGCAGTACGTTTTGTGTACTTGATGTGTCCTGTAGGGTTGCCAGCGCCAGAGCAAACTAGGTTTAAATTTTTTTTTCACATTAATATCATTTTTTCACTTTAAAAGCTGAGTATTGACTCTCAGTTATGAACAACTGTTTTGTCCATGTACATGTAATATCCCCTCTTTCTACCCATTTGACAAGCATAATTTAATTTTTGCCTAGATTGCAGCTAATCAGGTAATATACAAAATTTCTCTTCCATATATTTTTTTTCTTACCTCCTGCCTGCACTAACCAAATCTGCACACCTCATGCTATAGCTGCTCAATACTGTCATCCTTTAAAAGATAAATTTAAACATCTCTGGTAGCTCCCATGCATACCAATTTCATATCTTTTGCTGTTTCAAAGTAGCACACCACTTAGGAATCTGTGGAAAACTTCAGTACACTGTACTCACTTCCAGAGATTGTAGTTATAGGAAGTATTTTAATTTGATTATTTTGTGTCATGGATTGACTTTTTGATTATGTCCAAAAATATTTTTAACCAAGTATTTGCACTGGATTTAGGCTGGCTTTGTTTCTCCCTTATAAAACACAAGGCAAAGTCAGTCCTTTCAAAAGCCATCCCTTTTCCAAGTATGTATATACTGTGTAGAAAGTGTGCAGTAGAAAGAGCTGAGGAGACCATGATAGTACTTTAATACCTGCTACTTCTTCCCTTTTATTCCTTTTTAGGTGTTTGGGAGTTTAAGGGCCTAACTTTTCAAAGAAACTCAAGTTAAAGCCTTTTCTTCCTTTCCCCCATAGACATCTATTCTAGAATGTAAAATAACATTGGGGCCAAGAGTAGGTAACTTTCTTTGGTTTTAAATGATACAGATATAGTTTATGTGTGCTGACACAACACTGGTTATCTTCAGCAGTGTACAGAAGAGACCAATAAATTAGAAGTTAGGAGATACCGTGTTCTAATCCCATTTCAGCCACCGATTAACTTAGACAAATCATTGACTTCTTTAGGTTTTGAATCCCTTTGCAGTAACCTCAGGAGGTTGAAAGAAGTAAGTCTTTCTGCATTGTTTGTGCAGTACGTTTTGTGTACTTGATGTGTCCTGTAGGGTTGCCAGCGCCAGAGCAAACTAGGTTTAAATTTTTTTTTCACATTAATATCATTTTTTCACTTTAAAAGCTGAGTATTGACTCTCAGTTATGAACAACTGTTTTGTCCATGTACATGTAATATCCCCTCTTTCTACCCATTTGACAAGCATAATTTAATTTTTGCCTAGATTGCAGCTCATCTGATAAAACAATAGAAGCTGAGTAGATGTGTGTGCATGGTCTTTACCGTAAATCTGGAGGAGCACTCTTTTTTCCCATTTACCCCATTCTACCGTATTTCCCTGACTATGGAGAACCACAGTGCCATAGCAGTGCTGCTGCAAATGTAATGATGACGGATGGGACTCCTTACTTTGAGAGTGTATAATTCCCCTTAGGGAGTCATGTATTTATTCATGTGTCACAAGTTGCTTGCTTCCTGTTAGTTCTCAGTACATAGGACTACAGCATTTGTTGGATGCTGCTTTATTTTTAGTTTTTTTAAAACACCTCCTGATGAACAGAAACAGTAAACAAGTATTAAAACATCAAAAGTCATTTGAAAATAGTGCTATCCTGGGGAGTCTGGAATTCCAGACATCACCAGACAGTAGTAAATCAACAGTCACCGCACAAAACTAGGGAATAAAAGACAGGAGAATAAGAACATCTAAGTGTGCTCATCTGGAGCCACTTTCTGAAAATTAGGGTTCAGTTTTGTTTAGAATAGAGCAAGATGGGATGGCTGAGTTGAGGAGTTATGTTTTTTTTATAAACTTTACTCATTCTTATCCAGCCCAACCACACATCCCAGATGACAAACATAAGGACTTATCTGTATTGGTATGCTTCACACTAATTAAACACCACCGGAACTGAAAGCATCGTCATGGTGATACTATCTATCTAACCTACCTTCTAAACAAACACTGTTTGGCCCTAGTGCAAAACAGAAATATAAAGGAGGTAGGAAAAGGGGAACCAAATTCTGGTAATAAGCTCCAATACTTACTGAGTGCCACTGAAGACTGACACTATGTTTTAACATGCTTGATTCCCACAGCAGCCTGTGAGGTCTTTTGTATTATTTTCTCCTGTATAGATGATAAAAATGAAAGTCTAAGGAGTCAAGTAACTTTCCTAATTTCGAAAGTAATGAGTGATTGGGCTGAAATCTGAACCTCTGCAGTTGGGCAAAGCTGAGTAGATGTGATGTTTGCCATGGTAATATCCCCTCTTTCTACCCATTTGACAAGCATAATTTAATTTTTGCCTAGATTGCAGCTCATCTGATAAAACAATAGAAGCTGAGTAGATGTGTGTGCATGGTCTTTACCGTAAATCTGGAGGAGCACTCTTTTTTCCCATTTACCCCATTCTACCGTATTTCCCTGACTATGGAGAACCACAGTGCCATAGCAGTGCTGCTGCAAATGTAATGATGACGGATGGGACTCCTTACTTTGAGAGTGTATAATTCCCCTTAGGGAGTCATGTATTTATTCATGTGTCACAAGTTGCTTGCTTCCTGTTAGTTCTCAGTACATAGGACTACAGCATTTGTTGGATGCTGCTTTATTTTTAGCTTTTTAAATCACCTCCTGATGAACAGAAACAGTAAACAAGTATTAAAACATCAAAAGTCATTTGAAAATAGTGCTATCCTGGGGAGTCTGGAATTCCAGACATCACCAGACAGTAGTAAATCAACAGTCACCGCACAAAACTAGGGAATAAAAGACAGGAGAATAAGAACATCTAAGTGTGCTCATCTGGAGCCACTTTCTGAAAATTAGGGTTCAGTTTTGTTTAGAATAGAGCAAGATGGGATGGCTGAGTTGAGGAGTTATGTTTTTTTTATAAACTTTACTCATTCTTATCCAGCCCAACCACACATCCCAGATGACAAACATAAGGACTTATCTGTATTGGTATGCTTCACACTAATTAAACACCACCGGAACTGAAAGCATCGTCATGGTGATACTATCTATCTAACCTACCTTCTAAACAAACACTGTTTGGCCCTAGTGCAAAACAGAAATATAAAGGAGGTAGGAAAAGGGGAACCAAATTCTGGTAATAAGCTCCAATACTTACTGAGTGCCACTGAAGACTGACACTATGTTTTAACATGCTTGATTCCCACAGCAGCCTGTGAGGTCTTTTGTATTATTTTCTCCTGTATAGATGATAAAAATGAAAGTCTAAGGAGTCAAGTAACTTTCCTAATTTCGAAAGTAATGAGTGATTGGGCTGAAATCTGAACCTCTGCAGTTGGGCTTTAGAGATCTTACTGTTCACCCAACGGCCAGGAGGGAAAAAAAAAGTCTCAAATGTAGAGATGTGGGGAAACCAACAGCAGTATAAGTTTGAGGAGAAAGAAAACCTAAGACTTGAATTTAAAAGATTAATGTGGAAGGTTCAAAATTAGAATTCACTGATTTACTTCTTAGAAAAGCCTGCTCTTTAAGAATTCTAACGTGTTCTACAAATAGCAGTATTTTTCTAAAACCTCAAATGTTTTCTTAAGGCATTTGAATGCATCCTGAAATAGTTAATAGCTTAGTAAATTATCTTTTTTCTGAAAAAAAAAAAAATTATCTTTAAAGGAGCCTGAGAAGAACTTGCTCTAGTCAGTACTGGAGTGAAATTAATAAATAATGCATGAGCAATATTGCTGGCAGACCCAAAGAGGATTTTTTTCCCTCTTGGGTGTGAAGCTCAAGCTAAAATTTAATACACTTTCTTTGCTCTCAAAGCTGTTTCTTTTTCAGTATCTTCCATGCTGAAAGATTGACTCTACCTTTCATATACTCATCTGAGAAAGATTCTTTTTATCATCTTGTATGCCTCTCTCTTACCTTTGCTCCTTCACTGTCACATTGATTTTATATCTTAAATATATTTTGAACATGATCCCTCCTTTCTATCTCAGTGGACATTGCCTTTGTTGGAGTTTCCATTTTTATTTTTCCTGAGTGAATGTAGTTGCTTCCGAATTTCTCTCGCTGTACTTAGTTCTCATTCCAATCCTGTTCAATCCATTTTTCTCACTACAATCAGAAAAATCCTCCCCAAATCCAAATGTCACCATTTCCCAGCATAAAGTCCGAAGTCTGCATGGTGACTTAACTAGGTTTCCAACCTGGCTTCTGCACATCTCTCCAGTCTCAGTTCCTTCTGTTCTTTATCACTACCTTTTAATTCAGCCACACCAGATTATTTGCACTTCCTCAAGCATGCTAAATTGCTCCATGCCTTCAAGCCATTGTACATAGTATTCCCTGAAATAGCCTTTCTTTAAATGAGTACATTTTTACTCATACTTTTAAGATGACCAGATATCACAATTTATGAAGTCTTACTTCTTTCTTTAACACTCCTGTGGTGGGACCTGCCCCTTTGTAGTACTTATCAGGTTGGATTTCAGCTATTTACTTCTGTATCACTTCTCAATTGTGAGGAACTAGCAGCTAGGAATATGTCTCATCATTCTAGAAAAATCCCCGAACACCTTCTCTTACGACATTTTTCAGGCCACTGATTGATTGTTTAATAGTGAATGGTTTCACCTATTAAGTATTTTTAGATATACTTGTAGACTTCATGTTATATGAAGCTAGAGAAATCTACATTCAATAGCTCTAAATTCTAATTTTATGGAAGTTTTCTTTCTTACCCAATATAAAGCTGTTTAACTGACAGTAATGTCAAAACTCTGTTTTTCCCCTCTACTCTCAACACTTATCACACAAGATGTGTGGGGTTTTTCGCATGTCAAATGATTCTTCAACAAGCTGGATGTCCTATCATTCAATTCAGTTCTAACACTGTCTGTCTGGACTTAGCATCATGTCCCACAGGTTAACGGCTCAGTCCTGGGAGACTGCCCCACCTGCTACATGCACACCATTCAGAGGCCAATTGCAAGTCCACAGTATTACCCACGCTTCTGACTGACCAGCTGTCAGTCAGAGGTCCACGGAATGCCCTCCTTAAGAGTCTGTCATTTGCTAGAAAGGGCCACAGAACTCAGACAGTCAGTTAATTACTATTGCTGATTTATCATAAAGTGTATTTCAAAGGATACAGATGAATAGCCAATGGAAGAGCGATGTGGGGCAAGGTATGAGAGAGATGAGAGCTTGCACAAGCTGTTCAGGCCTGCCACCTACCTAGCACCACCATGGGTTCCCCAATGCTAAAGCTCATCAAACCTTTTGCTCTTAAGAGTTTTTGAAGAGCTCAGTCTCCAGTGCCTGTCCCCTTCCTGTCAGTAGGTGGGGCTGAAAGGTTGAACTCTGATCTCTTGGTCTTTCTTGTGAGCAGCCTTATCCTGAGGCAATGTAGGAGCTCCATTCCGAGTCAGCTCTTAGCATAAACTCAAATGTGATCAAAAGGGGTACTCAGGAAACAAACAAACCAAAAAAAAAAAAAACACTCAAAAATTGTAAGAGTTTTAGGAGATCTTTGCGAGGAAAAAAGACCAAGTATATTCTCTATCATACCTCAACTAACTTGGTTGTTTTCTGGCCATTCTCATTGTGTCATATTAGCATGAAAAAAAAAAAGTGAAAATCTAAATCAAGCTGCTGCTTAAACATCAAAGCATCTTAACTGAATAAGGGGGAAATTTTAGGGGTTATGGTCCATGTATGCCAATGCAAAGCAGAGAGAAATCAACATCATTGAACACCTATGTTTATGTTAGTCACTGAGTTGGATCCAACTCTGTGACCCCATGGACTGTAGTCTACCAGGGTCCTCTGTCCTGGAATTTTCTAGGCAAGAATACCAGAGTGAGTTGCCATTTCCTTCTTTAGTGGACCTTCCTGACCCAGGGATCGAACCCGGGTCTCCCGCATTTCAGGCAGGTTCTTTACCACTGCATCACCTGAGAAGCCTCACATAATATATTAATATGCTTCCCTGTCACACAACCTGGACTGCAGATCCCAGTCCAACTGGGTATGAGTCTATAAGTATAGTATTGTAACTTAGCAATACTTTTATCCAAGACTGTTTTCTGCTGATACTCCTTGAAAACCTCTACTCTTAGCAAGGCAGTCAGTGAGTACATTGTGACTTGAACAGGCTTATTCTTGTCCTTCCATTATGCTTAATAGATCAGTTACATTTTTCTACTTTGTTCAGTTTACCGTTTTTATTTTATTTTTTAAATTTTGACTTTTGCAAGGCAGAATCTTTACCCACTGGACCACCAGAGAAGCCCTATTTTATGTTTAATTATTTCTTGTTGGAATATAGTTAATTTACAATGTTGTGTTAGTTTCTGCTATACAGCAAAGTGAGTCAGTTATACATATAGCCACTCTTTTCTAGATCCTTTTCCCATATGGATTAGTACAGAGTATTGAGTAGAGTTCCTTCTGCTATACAGTAAGTCCTTATTAATTATCTGTTTTATACATAGTAGCGTGAGTATGTTAATCCCGGTCTCCCAATTTATCCCCCACTTCCCCCTCCTCAACCTTGGTAACCATACGTTTGTTTTCTATACCTGTAACTTGATTTCACTTTTATAAATAAGTACTTTTTTTTACTAATATTTTTGTAGATTATGCATATAAGCGATATCATATGGTATTTGTCTTTCTCTGTCTGACTTACTTCACTCATCAGGGCAATCTCTAAGTCCATCCATGTTGCTGCAAAAGGCATTATTTCATTCATATTTACGGCTGAGCATAAGTTTGCCAATGTTAGCATAATTATGCCCAAACTTGACTTCTTTATTTTTTTGGAAGGTTATACATATTTCATAGATGTTACCAGATTCTTTTCCCCAGAAGGTCATTATTGGTTCATATTGCCAGTGCTAATGTACTGGAGCCCCCACTCACCCCAGAAGTGGGTGTTATCCCTTCTTTTAATGTATGGGTATAAATTGGTATCTCTTTCAAACTTTAATTGGTGATTCTATGACCACTCAAGGGGCTGAGTATTTTTGCTTGTTGCCCATTTGAATGTATCTTTGGTCCATTGTCTTTCTTTTTAAAAAAATATTTATTTAGTTAGTTCATTTATTTGGCTATACCAGATCTTAGTTGTGGCATATGGAATCTAGTTCCCTGACCAAGGGCCAAACCGGGGCCCTCTGCATTGAGAGTGCAGAATCTTAGCCACTGGACCACCAGGAAAGTCCCTGATCCATTGTCTTTAATTTCCATTGCCTATTTAAAAAGAAAAAATTGGGCTGTTTGTGTATTTCTTACCAATTTGCAAAGTGAAGAAAACAATCCAATTACTAGAATTGTTGAGTATGTTTATTTTGCATCTCAGTTCTTTTTAAGAGAATTAAAGGATAAGATGCATATAGAGAAGGATACAAATGTGCTTTTTGTAGAGTTAATACAATTAATAGAATAGCATGGATAAAGTTAATAGAATTAATCATGGAGAGCTCTGTTACTTTGCATACCATGAGTACACCATGCACAGACATCCTGGTCTGGAAAAAGCTTTGTTGTAGATTTTAATAGATTTTGCTTAATACCATTCCAAAAAAAGTTTTAGTGCTGACTTGTTTCTTGACCTGAGTCTTTTCTTTCTCTTATTTTTCTAGATAACAAAGTCTCTATTGAACATTCTTTCAAACAAATTTGTATATATTATAAAACTTTTTTCCCAACCTATAAAAAAATATACAAATGGTTTAATAGAACCAAGCATTGTTTGGCTGACAGAAGATAGATCCCTGTGGAATAAGCCCTGATACTATACATTAATTCATCAACAAACGTTTTTATCCTTCTCTCCCATTGTGACTGGAGTAAATATAGTTGCTTGACAGTAGTTGCTTTTTTTTTTTTTTTTCACACCAGGCCACCATATTTATTCTGCTTTGTTACAGAAACTCCACTTACTGTATGAAAGTATCCATATCACTGACAGTAGGCGAAAATGACACTGGACTCTGCTACAATTCCAAGATGAAGTACTTTGACAAAGCTGAACTTAGCAAAAGCAAGGAAATTGCCTGCCGTGACATAGAAGACTTTTTACTACCAACCAGAGAACCTGAAATCCTATGGTATAAGGTATGGACTATGAATTTTTTTATTGCTTATAACTAGATTCATGGGTATCTTATTCTAAGGCAAGTTGGATAAAAAATTTGAATGGGTGTTATATGGTTCCATTTTGGCTTTCTGAAATACTACAGCAAATTGTGGCTGGTCCTTGTAAGTTTTTAAAACAGTGGTTTTGATCACCCTAGTTGATATATATATTGTTAGTCTACTGTAATAAGTTATTGTGTGAATGGTTAGATCTAATTTATGTTGATAATCTTTTCAATTCTATTATAATCTGTGTTGATCATTTCAAGAACTAAAATACATCAAGCATTCATTTCAAAACACTTCCTATAAGCAGTCCAAAATGTCCCCAAACCACAGAGAAAGGACTGACTTGCTTCTGTGATAAAATCATATACCAATTTTATTGAAATATTCTGTTTGGTGGAAGTATATTTGTGCATATGCTAATCCTTTTATATAGAAGCATTCAAATACCATGAGTACACCATGCACAGACATCCTGGTCTGGAAAAAGCTTTGTTGTAGATTTTAATAGATTTTGCTTAATACCATTCCAAAAAAAGTTTTAGTGCTGACTTGTTTCTTGACCTGAGTCTTTTCTTTCTCTTATTTTTCTAGATAACAAAGTCTCTATTGAACATTCTTTCAAACAAATTTGTATATATTATAAAACTTTTTTCCCAACCTATAAAAAAATATACAAATGGTTTAATAGAACCAAGCATTGTTTGGCTGACAGAAGATAGATCCCTGTGGAATAAGCCCTGATACTATACATTAATTCATCAACAAACGTTTTTATCCTTCTCTCCCATTGTGACTGGAGTAAATATAGTTGCTTGACAGTAGTTGCTTTTTTTTTTTTTTTTCACACCAGGCCACCATATTTATTCTGCTTTGTTACAGAAACTCCACTTACTGTATGAAAGTATCCATATCACTGACAGTAGGCGAAAATGACACTGGACTCTGCTACAATTCCAAGATGAAGTACTTTGACAAAGCTGAACTTAGCAAAAGCAAGGAAATTGCCTGCCGTGACATAGAAGACTTTTTACTACCAACCAGAGAACCTGAAATCCTATGGTATAAGGTATGGACTATGAATTTTTTTATTGCTTATAACTAGATTCATGGGTATCTTATTCTAAGGCAAGTTGGATAAAAAATTTGAATGGGTGTTATATGGTTCCATTTTGGCTTTCTGAAATACTACAGCAAATTGTGGCTGGTCCTTGTAAGTTTTTAAAACAGTGGTTTTGATCACCCTAGTTGATATATATATTGTTAGTCTACTGTAATAAGTTATTGTGTGAATGGTTAGATCTAATTTATGTTGATAATCTTTTCAATTCTATTATAATCTGTGTTGATCATTTCAAGAACTAAAATACATCAAGCATTCATTTCAAAACACTTCCTATAAGCAGTCCAAAATGTCCCCAAACCACAGAGAAAGGACTGACTTGCTTCTGTGATAAAATCATATACCAATTTTATTGAAATATTCTGTTTGGTGGAAGTATATTTGTGCATATGCTAATCCTTTTTATATAGAAGCATTCATATTTTTTAAATCTGATGAAAATGTATAACATTATAAAAATAGTGTTAGATTAACTTTTTTTTTTTTTTCCAAAAACAAAAAGAAAGTTTAGGCTAAACAGAATAGTTAGACACTGTTCTTCCTGTCACATCATTGACTGAATTTCAAGACTGAAGCGTATTATTCAATGTATTTATATCATAAAAGATAGATTTGTTACTGAAGATACTCAAGAAAATACAATATAAATGCTGTGAACATTTGTCTGGAATATTTTATCCATGGTTTAAAGATTCCTAGTGTAAACATTGCTTTGTCCAACTAACCCAAAATAGGAATGTAGGAAACTGGATCTTTTACTAATTAGATTCACAAATGTCAGTATACAGACTGTGAGCCCACAGGACTGATAGCTTATGAATTTAAAACTTGTCAGTAATGAAACAGGAAATGTATCTTTTACAATTTTTAAAGGATATTTTCAATATTAGCAATGTCCTTCTTTGAATGATTTAACTTTGATTTCTGATTATAAACAATGGAGGACTCAGAAAATCAAGGAAATTGTTGATATATTTTTCTACTTTTCCCTTCAATTTCTGTCTCAGACAGTGTTAAATAGCCCTTAAATACTATCCCCACTGTATCGGCTCCTATGCATATGAGCTTTATTTTTCACATTTTTTTTCTTAATTATATCAGTATTTGTCACTCTGATTTTCTGAGGTTTGCCTGCTTTCCATAGGCAGATTCTAAGCAAGCCCTGAGGATTTCCTCAAAGGGAAGATGTATTAGGAAAGTTTGACCTAAGGTCTTCAAGTATGAATATTTTTCTAGTATTCATATGTGTACATGCAACTTCTAGGTATGAAATTTCTTTCTTGTTTGCTGAGAAGTTCATCCTGGAGCAGGAAATGGCAATCCACTCCAGTATGCTTGCCTGGTAAATTCCATGGACAGAAGAACCTGGCTGGCTCTAGTTCATGAGATTGCACAGAGCTGAACATGACTGAGCATGTGTACATGCATACATAAGAAGTTGAGTCATGCACTTTTTGAGACGTTTTGCAAATGGTAGCTGAGAATGTGCTAAAATATTAGAGACTACACAGATACACACATAGAGTCCTACATTCAGTTTTTTTAGATTCTGGACTTATATTGGTCCTTTAGTCATGTTTCTACCATCTTCCCAGTCATTGTGACCTTAAGCTTGGAAGACCATAACTAGTGAAGTGATGGATGGAGATGTAGTATATGTGGAATTTAAAAGTCTTCAGATTTTTCTTTCATAGTCTAGGGAACATATATGGTGAACATTTAGTACATAGTTTATCCAACTATGAAAGTCCATGCAATTAAATGTATAGTTTGCCCTGAAATAACCAGTTACATACAAGCATTGAAGCACATAATCAAAATAATGGACTGTATAAATTTGATTTGGCAAAAAATTTTTTAAAAGATATTACCTCTAGATACTGTTAAAAGGTTTAAAACTATTTTATCCTCATCCCATTAATTTCTAATCTGGTCTGAGAAAATGGACTTCTTTTTGGCAAAATCAGAAATCTCCTGAGCCAGCGTCATTATACTCCAAAGCCTACAGCAGATACCAGAATTTGGTAGATATATCAACAATAAAAATCAGTATTATGGAACTATAAAAACCTTACATATAAACGATGGCCATTTCTTCCATGGATTGTAGAATATAATACTATGAAAAAGTTGAAATATTTCTAAATGCAACATTAACAGATTTTAAATATTGATATAAAAGAATTGATATAAAGCCTTTTTCGGGCTTCCCTGGTGGTCCAGTGGGTAAGGACACTCCCTTGCAGTGCAAGGGGCCCCGGTTCGATCCCTGGCCTGGGAAGATCCCACGTGCCACAGGGCAGCTGGACTGATGTGTCCAATTACCAAGCCGGAGCTCTGGAGCGCTTGCGCCCGGAGCCGGCACTCAGCAACGACAGACGCCACCGCGATGGGAGGCCCACAGGAGCCAAAGAACAAAGATGGATGAAAATAGAGAAATGAAAGACCAATAGAAGTGGCCCGCCCAGCCCCTTCTTCCCTAACCCGACCTCCACCCTCCAAAAAAAAAAACAAAAATAAAGCCTTTTTCTCTATAGAATTATTTTTTCTGCTTTCCACTATAAAATTAATTTTATGTTTTATTGTTCATAAACATCATATGCATAGTATTTGCTTCAAAAATAATGTCAAGTAATCTTAGTAAACATCCCTATTATGATATCTAATAACACATGATTTAGAGTTGCTAATCTTAGGCATTAATAGAGTGTCTCACGCTAAAAGTACTTTTTTTCAAATTGAGATACCTGATTTCTTAGAGATATAGAAAAGATTGGAAAATCTTTAGCACTAATTCCTAATTATTCAGCATTGTTTATAACTTCAGAAACTTTTAGTTGAATCATTTTGAATACTTTTAAAAATCACTATATGTACTACACACATTTTATGTTCTTCATGTAGGAATGTAGGACAAAAACATGGAGGCCAAGTATAGTGTTCAAAAGAGATACCCTGCTTATAAGAGAAGTCAGAGAAGATGACATTGGAAATTATACATGTGAGTTAAAATATGGAGGCTTTGTTGTAAGAAGAACTACTGAATTAACTGTTACAGGTAAGCACAGTCTTCAGTATTTCATTTGCAAGTAATGAAACTAACTTTTTAAGTTCCATTTTTGGGCTGCATATTGATTTTTTTTCATATCTTTGTAATGAAATAAACACTTAACCAAATGCTAAGTGGATTCCTATAGGTGAAATTTCTTCTTCCTTACATTCAAATCATGTTGCCCTGAAATGCATTTGAAAGGTTAAAGAAAATAAGCTTAGGGGATTTGTAGAAATGTTAGGTTATGAAAGTGCTTAAAATAATGAGTTTACAATTTTAGAAAATTATGCTTATATTTTATAGTGGTGTCATTTTCAGAAACATTTCTAGTGTGTTGAAATGGAACATATGAAATTTACCTCTGTCTTCCTGTCTTGCTCCAAATTAGAAAAATTGCTTTTTTTAAAATTCATTTATTGCTCTACGAACCTGACATATATTCTTGTGAACTTGAATATAACAAAATTTCACGTGCAGTAATTGAATAATTCTGTGAGTTGCACTGCATGGACTCATTCTCATATCTGGTTGCTAAGGTAGAAGGGCATGAGAGCAAGATTCAGGACAGTTTGTAATCACAAAGCTACAGCTAACTAGTCATGTGGCTATTTCAATAACCGCAACCTTGACAATATCAGTTTCTTCATATATAAAATGGTGGTGGTAACATTTGCCTTGCTTATTTCATAGGATTTTTACAAGAATTGAATGAGGTAACCTAATATATATGAAATTAGTTTGCAAGATATAGAATTATGTATAACATGCATCATTTTGTCATTTTAAATAATATCTTGTTAAATATTGTATTCATCCCTTGTTTTTTGTTACTGCATACTTCCCTCAAAGTGGTTCCAACAAGCAATATGGGGGGCGGTCTAGATCAATGCTTCAGGCAGTTAAAGGTATTATTCTCATCTTATTAAGAGGGATTCTTCTCAGTGAGTTCCTTTGTACAATTATTTTTGTGAAGCATGAGTAAGAAAAATATATACGATACTTTAAAGAGATTTCTCTTTGTTCATTGAATCACTTAAAATTGTTGTTATTTGGTCACTAAGTAGTGTCCAGCTCTTTGCAACCCAATGGACTGTAGTGCACCAGTCCTTCCCAGTCCTTCACCATCTCCCAGACTTTGCTTAAGCTCATTTCTGTTCATTTGGTGATGTTATTCAATGTTCTCCTTCTACCCTCAATCTTTTCTAGCATTATGGTCTGTTCCAATGAGTCAGCTCTTTGCATTAGGTGGCTAAAGTATTGGAGCTTCAGCTTTAGCATCAGTCCTTCCAGTGAATATTCAGGGTTGATTTCCTTTAGGATTGACTGGTTTGATCTCCTTGTAGTCCAAGGGACTATTGAGAGTCTTCACCAGTACCACAATTCAAAAGAATCGGTTCTTTTGAAGCTATCCCACAGTTCTTGGATGTCCTGTTCCATTTTTTCATTCTTTTTTCTTTTTGCATTTTGGTTTATGAAATTTCTATTGTCCTGTCTTCAGGGTAACTAAGTCTTTACTTGACTGAATCCAATATATTCAGGGGCCCATCAAAGACAGCCTTCATTTCTGTCACAGTGTTTTACTTCCTAGCATGTCCTTTAGACTCCTGCTAAGAATTTCCATTTCTGTGCTTAAATTATCCATCTGATTTTGCACATTATCTTTTTCCATTAGAGAACTTAAGATATTAAACAAAATATTTTAAATTACCTGTCAGAGAATGTCAATATCTGTGTCATATCTGAGTTTGATTGTGATGGTTGCTGACCGAGTTTCTGGCTCCAAAGTCTTCTCCAAATACCCAAATCTCAGCTGTGACCCTCTGGATTCACCCGTGTTTCCAGATTTTAGAGTGGTGGTTTGTCCTGAAACATCAGTTCTTCTAGAAGTCTAAGAAAAGCTTTTGGTTTTTAGGGTTTTTTTGACTTTTTCTTGCAGTAATGGGAATGATGGTTTCTAATACTTGTGGAAGCTGAAACCCACAGTAGCAGTGCTTTGTCCATCTTGGGGTTCTCAAATCCAGTAGAAATATAGCATGTCTGACCCAGAGTAGTCACTAAACAGATGTACGCTCTCGAGTATGTCAATTCAGTATCTTGGACATACTCCGTTTTAAGTCAGTTACTCTTAAATTATGTTTAAAATTGAGCAAAATGACACTTTGTCACCCAAAAAGCGTAACAAATAGTGGAAGTCGAAAATGCCTTAATCCAGATCCCATACTGCGCTTTTGCTAACACTACTGGTAATTACATCAAACTTTTAATTACCTACAATATATTATTGCTTTGTAGTATAATTTAAGTGAAATAACATATTATTCCATATATTGTTAAGTCAAGTGCTTAACTACAGTTGAATTTATAGGTATAAATATAGGACTGAATTTTCCTATTAAGATTGCTTCATGTTCATTTTTAATGTGTTTTCCAGTTTATCAAGTACTCTCCCATTCTTGATTTTGTATTCTACCATACTGGCTTCCTTTCTGGACAACTGTCAATAGATTTTTCATTCTTTTTTCTTTTTGCATTTTGGTTTATGAAATTTCTATTGTCCTGTCTTCAGGGTAACTAAGTCTTTACTTGACTGAATCCAATATATTCAGGGGCCCATCAAAGACAGCCTTCATTTCTGTCACAGTGTTTTACTTCCTAGCATGTCCTTTAGACTCCTGCTAAGAATTTCCATTTCTGTGCTTAAATTATCCATCTGATTTTGCACATTATCTTTTTCCATTAGAGAACTTAAGATATTAAACAAAATATTTTAAATTACCTGTCAGAGAATGTCAATATCTGTGTCATATCTGAGTTTGATTGTGATGGTTGCTGACCGAGTTTCTGGCTCCAAAGTCTTCTCCAAATACCCAAATCTCAGCTGTGACCCTCTGGATTCACCCGTGTTTCCAGATTTTAGAGTGGTGGTTTGTCCTGAAACATCAGTTCTTCTAGAAGTCTAAGAAAAGCTTTTGGTTTTTAGGGTTTTTTTGACTTTTTCTTGCAGCAATGGGAATGATGGTTTCTAATACTTGTGGAAGCTGAAACCCACAGTAGCAGTGCTTTGTCCATCTTGGGGTTCTCAAATCCAGTAGAAATATAGCATGTCTGACCCAGAGTAGTCACTAAACAGATGTACGCTCTCGAGTATGTCAATTCAGTATCTTGGACATACTCCGTTTTAAGTCAGTTACTCTTAAATTATGTTTAAAATTGAGCAAAATGACACTTTGTCACCCAAAAAGCGTAACAAATAGTGGAAGTCGAAAATGCCTTAATCCAGATCCCATACTGCGCTTTTGCTAACACTACTGGTAATTACATCAAACTTTTAATTACCTACAATATATTATTGCTTTGTAGTATAATTTAAGTGAAATAACATATTATTCCATATATTGTTAAGTCAAGTGCTTAACTACAGTTGAATTTATAGGTATAAATATAGGACTGAATTTTCCTATTAAGATTGCTTCATGTTCATTTTTAATGTGTTTTCCAGTTTATCAAGTACTCTCCCATTCTTGATTTTGTATTCTACCATACTGGCTTCCTTTCTGGACAACTGTCAATAGATTTTTATCAGACAATATCTCTCTTTTGATTGAAATCATTGCTTAAAGTGTTCTATGCAAACAGGTCCTATATGAGGCTGTGTAGCATTTTGTTACAGTCTTTTCTTTCCCCATTAATGTATTCTTCACCTCTCTTTAAGTACGCTTTTTTAAAAAATACTACTAAAATATCCCTGGGCTTCTCTGATGGTGGTAAAGAATTTGCCTGCCAATGCAGGAGATGTGGGTTCGATCCCTGAGTTGGGAAGATCTCCTGGAGTAGGAAATGACTAACCACTGCAGTATTCTTGCCGAGAAATTCCATGAGGAATTCCATGAGGATCCTAGTGGGCTATATTACAGGGGGTCGCAAAAGAGTAGGACATGACTTAGCAACTAAACAACAACAAGAAATCCATAACCCAGCCCATATTTCTTCACTTGTTTCTTTTCCTTTAATAGTAAAATATGAAACAAAGTACATAAAATATAAATATGTACTTACTTAGCAGATTATCAAATGAACCCACCTAGATTAAGAAACAGAACATTACAGGCATCACAGAAGTTCTCAGCATACCCTTCTCTATATAAATCCCTCCTTCTCTGCTCCTCATTATGTTAATGCCATCAGGAATTTCACATTATTTGTTTTATTGTCATCTTTTAAAGTTATGTTAGCTGATAGTGCATACCTAAGCAATATAGCTAGCATTTTGCCTGTTTCTGAAACTTATCAATTTGAACCTACACATCATATATTCTGTGGTATCTATTGTGTATATTGTATACCCACACATTGTGTGTTCTATTATGTCTGACTTTCCCAGCTCCAGTATTTGTTTTAACAATTCATTTATGTTATTCCATTTATTTGCAGTTTATCATTTTTATCCAATAGTGTTCTGTTTTGTGACTATCTCACAGTCTGTTTGCAAGCCATTTGAATTGTTTTGATTTTCTGCTAATGTACGTAATATTGTCATTAACCTTGCAAGCACAAACATACACATAGTTTTCCTTGTACATACAAGTAGGGATTTATGGAAGATTTTTATCTAGGAGTGGATTTGTTTATTCTCAGTATGTGTATTTTCAGATTTATTAGATATTGTTTAAGCTGCTTTGTATCATGGGCTTTACCCCAACCAAATGGACTGAGAGGAGGAGGGGAGTAGAAATCTAGAGGAAATTTGAGGTGCCAAGAGAAGGTGAAAAATATTCTAGAGAATATAAACAATAGATGCTCTTTACTTCTAAGCATTATGATGTCTTGGAGATTACAAAACATGGTTTGATATTCACAAATTTATATTATAATATTATTATTTATATTATATATTAACAATTTTCTGTATTTATTACTAAATAACAATATGAAAGTATTCAAGTTTGTATTGCTATATATTACTATATCCTAGGGTTCCTTACACTAAACTCTAATTCACGTTCAAACTATATCCTTAATCCTAGCCCTCTGCCAAATAATTTGTGGGAGTATGGATATAGGAAAAACATGTCCAGAAGTGGTCCATAAAAGACCAAGTAGTTCCAAAATGAATTAGATGAATTAGGGTCATCATACAATGTGACCTGTGTAGACAAAAGTACAGATGTTACTAGTTCATGGTGCATGCTCTTGAATTTGTTTAGGTCTAAGAACACAATAAAGGCTATATAAATTTTTCCAGAAGTAATGGTCAAATTACATAATAATTACTTTTGTCTGTTAACACTAACCTTTGCTTCTGATTGAAACATTTTTCTTTCATTTTCAAAAGAAAGATTCAAAATAAAATAGCATCCATGTTTCCTTCCTAAAATGTTGACTGAGTTAGACAACTTGAAAGCCATTTAATTTCTAGGGCTAGATCATGGAGGAAAGTTATGATAAGAAAATGGATTGTGAAAATGTTATGTCAGGAAAAATTTTTCCCAACACAGTCTAAGAGTCTGCAAGAGCAGTGAGGAAGTGAGGAAAGGAAAACTGACTTGAAAAAAAGACTGAGGTGATTGCTATGAATGCTAAGGATGTGATGGTTTTAGTAGCATTTTTTATCCTTAGTATAACATTTTTAACAGAGTTAATGTAGCAATATATTTAAACTACTTTCCTATAAACCATAGGCTGAATTTATGTTCTCAAAAGGTGTATCTTCCTCCTGTTTTTATGGATGAGGAAGCTGAGGCAAAGAAAGGTTAAATGGCTTTATCAAGGTCACAAAGCATTGTGGTGACAAATTTAGGAATAAAATTTAATTTCCTGAACTTCAGTTTGTGATTTACTACACTGGATAATTAATAGTAGGGTATCGTACTTTTCCTATGAGCTTCTACTGATCACTGTGAAAGATTTATGCTTTAGGTTCAACTGAAACACACTTTACTATGAGACCTTTAATTCTTTTGCCACTGATGTAATTGTATGGTGTGTTTGTGGTCTAGCCTGTGGGTGTCGTGATTACTCTTTTTTTTTTTTTTTAATTTCTTTAAAATATGGTGCCTTTCATCTCCCCTTTTAAAAACTATTTTTGTTGAAATATATCGTAGACTCCAGTGGGCTTTGCTAACTGTAACTTAACAAGAATTGATGAAATTGATAATAGGCACATACGTTTCCAGGCTCTACTCTGTGTGTTTAGTAGTGTGCCAGAATTAATGCCAAGAGCAACCATCACATATATTATTTTCGGTAAAATGGAGCATATTATATAGCCTTAGCTATTTTATAAGTAGATGTATGTCATGTTTTACAACTGAAAGATCATGTGTATTAAATGAAACTTTAGAAATCAAAGAGATTAAACCTGATCAATATAAGAAAACTGAGTTTGATCATTTTAGCTGTCTAGTCTTAATTTGGAGCCCAATACCTACAGCAAAAGACCTTTTGTATGAGTAATTTCTAATGAGAACTCTCCTGACACTAATTACCTTAAATTATTGTTTAATCTTTCAATACATTGAGTTCTCCAAAATGTAGTAATCAAGCCATGGTTGATTAATGTCAGAATGTGATAACTTTGTGTTAAAAGCGTGGTGTTTTTACTCTTGAGCAAAAATGTGTCCATTTTTGGCTATATGAACAGCAAGGTTGGAATGTGCCATTTCTAGTCATAGTGAAAACAAAGCATTGTTCATTTAGGTGATTTCCATCTATATAAGCAATAATTGTAAGTATTAGTAATGAGACTAGTTAACATTTACTATTTGTTCTGTGCCAGAATCCAACCTAAGTTCTTATTTACAATGACTCTTCTAATCCATGCAACCTCAATTAGTCACTCTTGAAAAAATGTTTCAAGTACTCTCTAAAAAGTACCTGATTTTCCTCTGGATTTTATAACTTGAACTTAAAAGTAATTCACTCTTCATTGTCCATGCCATATAATGCTTTGAATCTAAAAAATAATAGATATCCATTTTTGAAAATGTGGTTGATTAGGTACCCACCTTCCCTGCTTTAAGACACATAGAAAGGCTGCATAAAATAGAATAGGTGGGCCTTTTAAATGATTCACTGAGCTTGCAAGAAAGGTTTTTTTTTTTTAAATCTTGGGGGCCAAAATGAAAGAAGGAATTAAAAACTAGAGCAGCTCAACAAATCCGACTCCAAGGCCTCCTTGGAGTGTCGAGATTGTAATTATCAGTAGCCAAGTGCTTTGATTTTGTTGGTTATATTAGGACTTGGACTTGGGCCCCCAAAGGGTAAGGAGTTAGTACTGTAGTTCTGTATAAATCAAGGGTTCTAAATGGGCTACCGTGAAACTGAAAAGGAAAACAAATGTGACCTGTGGCACAGAAAGAGGACAGCCAGTTCACTTGTCCTGGTATTAGCACTTCATTTATTTAAAGCAAGCAAAAGAAAAAAAAATCCTATTAATCCATAGCCTTGTGTGTTTGGGCATTTGAATTTAATACCACCTGTCTGGCCTGAAACCCTTAATCAAAAAATTTGCATAAAAAGTCATGCTAGGCTGGTGCTTTCCAAGAGTAGTATAAAGCAAAACATCTAGAGGGATAGAGCATCAAAACATACTGCCTAATATTTCCAGGGATGAGCCCCATTGAGGGTTATAAGAAGGAAAAAAAATATGGTTGGCCACAAAGAGTGTCTGGGTACAGAATACTAAGTAGACTAGGACCGCTGTCTCATGAAATTTAAACATTCTACTGGTGACAAGACACGACACACTGATTTGAGAGAAAGGAAAGGCAAGAACTCTTTATTTCTTACAGATCCAATTGAGAGAAGGCTGCCTGACAAGCGCAAACAGGGGATTGTCCCCAGGCATGGGGTAAGAGCAAGCTCCAACTGTAGGGAGTAGCTGATATATTCCAAGTGGAGTAGGAGTAGCTAGATTTTGAGGGCTCCTTGCCAATTGGCTAATTTGATTAATTTCACGGACTTGGGGACAAAGGAGCTGTCCCTAGTGCTTGACTATGTGCCTTCCAGGGTGAGAGTCAAATAAGGGAAGTGACTGAAGTATTAATACATTAATAGAATGCTTGAGAAGCAGACTGACTGACCTACATCCAAGGCCTCAAGTGGGCCTGGGTCAATACAGCATTAAAAAAAAAAAAAACTGTATTACACCCCCAAGAATGTCAGGTACTGGAATCCATAGATTCAGGCTATCAGTTGCTTATGCTCAGTATGATGAGTGATAATCCTTTTCTAAATTTATTTTTAATTGGAATATCATTGCTTTACAATATTGTGTTAGTTTCTGCTGTACAGAAACATGAATCAGCCATAAGTACACATATAACCCATCCCCTCCCTCTTCCCATCCCACCCCCTCTAGGTCATCACAGAGCACCGAGCTGAATTCCCTGTGCTATACAGCAGCTTCCC
The DNA here is from genome assembly GCA_022376925.1 of Tragulus kanchil. Classification (NCBI taxonomy): domain Eukaryota; kingdom Metazoa; phylum Chordata; class Mammalia; order Artiodactyla; family Tragulidae; genus Tragulus; species Tragulus kanchil. The sequence continues at coordinate 103,519,437 of JAIOJX010000001.1, read as the reverse complement.
ACTAGCTGTCTGTTTCGCACATGGTAGTGCATGTACAAGCTATGATAAGTGATAGTTTAAAAATTTAAACCTGTGCTGCCATATTTGATTCTGTGTCAATGTATACCTCTTAAGAAGAGCACTTGGTCAGCAGTACTCCTCACCCTAGACCCTTGTGCCTTTGATCCAAGTGAATTGTGTGGCCTTGATTTTGGTGTTACCTTGTTGCTTGACATACTTCATCAGCAAGACCTAGCCTTGAATTCCTTGTTGCTTTTGATAGCATTGGATTTCTCAAGGCTTCAAATGTTTTCATTATTATAGTCCTACCATTGCAATCCTATGGACCGCTTGACTCTCAGAAATGGTTCAATATTCTGGTTACAAGTCACCCTCCTTTCCTGAACCAGGTGTTAGAGCCATAGTGCTCCCGGGCTTGCAGAGCACTAGCCAGACTGATCCCCCCCTCCTTGTTAGAGAACAGCTGCTTTTCCTGTGACTGCTCGCTATATGACAGGCACTATGCAAAATGATTTATAGGCAGTCTTATCTTCATTTTGCCAAGGAGGAAACTCAAAGTACATTGTGGACAGGAATTTAGAACTTTTAATAGAAATCATCATCATCATTTCTAATGAAGTTCCATTCTTTTATTTGCACTCTACTGCTTCCTAGTCTCTTATGGACATTCCAACAAACTCAATTGTGAAAACGGAAGAGCTGTCCAATAAAAACTGTTTGATAGAATGACTAGTTAAGTTAATTAGAGAAATGGACAAACGTCTGGAACTGTGCTGGCCAGTACAGTAGACATTAGCAACATGTGCCTCATGAGCCCCTGAAACGTGACACGACTGGACTGAAATGTGCTTCAAGTGTAAAACATAGACTAAATCTAAAAGACCTGATATCACAAAATAATGCCAAATATCTCATTTGTGATTTTTATACTGACGTGATATTTGGTAATATAAAATAGATGACTAATGTTATGTTTTAAAATGTAGCTTCTAGAAAATTTGAAAATTTTGCACGTGATTTATGTTATAATTTTGTTCAGACAGTACTGCTCAAGAAAGTGACTGTGATCTGAGTCTTGAAAAGTGTAAGGGAAAGATATGGGACCCAGAGCCTTGGGTGTAGTTTGATGGGTGGTGCTTCCATGCCTGGGTAGAAGACCTTGTCCACATCACCTGACTTCATTAGGTATTGTCTTAATATTCAGACTGTTAATACCCACTCATAGTGCTCTTATGAGGAGAAAATTATCTCATGCACATGAAAGCAGGCTATAGAGAAATGCACAAATGGAACCTTGGTTTGTTAGTAATTAATGGAATGTTTAATTTATAATATTAAACAAGTCTTTCAAAGGAGACTGATAATAGTCAATACAAATCATTGGTTAATATTCGTTTGTCACTAAGTAATCATCTGTATGTGTGAAGACACTTCAAAAAATCTTATCTTTAACACAGTCTATTAATAAGTGAAGTCTAATGTTTAAGAAGTGGTGTTATGAATGAGTGTATGCATATCTGCATTTGTATATACATGGGTATCTAAAATAAGTAAATTCATAGAGATGGAAAGTAGAATAGTGGTTGCAGTATCTGGGAGAAGGCAAAAAGGAGAATTGTTGTTTAAAGGTATGGAGGTTCAGCTTGGGATAATGAAAATGTTATGGAAATGGATAGCAGTGATGGTACTAAACACTAAATGTCACCAAAAAGATTAAAAGGATAAATTTTACATCATGTATAGGTTTCTACAAAGAGTCCAGTTTAACATACATGACTATCCTTAACAGTTTGGAGTATATTTTAAATATAGCATATCAGAGATTTTTGTCAAAAGAACATTCTTTCCCTACTGCATGTTGGCTCTGTTATTTGACAAGCATTGATTTTCCCATAAAACTTATGAAACTCTAGCCATTATGTTGGCACTTTATATTAACTGCTTTTAGTTTTGGTGTCAGCAAAATTAATTAAGAACTCAGCATTGTACCAGTTCCAGCACAGAAGCTCTGGACTGGAAGGCTAGTAGGATGGGCTTTAAGAAAACCTTTGTTTCCCAGCATCCTCCATCATCTCCATCTCATTAAATCTGAGATGGAAAATAAACTCTAGGATCAGGCATCCCTGGTGGGAATAGATGACTTCATTCCTCAAAGTAACATAATGGGATCTAAAATCTTGATGAAAGAGTTCAGCTTATTTTATGGTAATTAAGTCTTTGAGCCCCATGAATAAAGATGGGTGTAACCTGAGTGCCAAATTGAATGTAATACCTTACTTCATGCAAATTCTTTAAAATCCAAAGGCTAACCTTAGTATATAATGTCAACAGTAATATTTGTTTAAAACTTATGTGATAATGGACAAAATAAATAGTTCAGTAAATTAATTAGATATTTTAGTTGTATACCTACATCTTCATAAACACATATGTGTGTATATATGTGTGTGTGTGTGTGTGTGTGTGTGTATATGTGTATATATATATATATATATATATATATATTTTATTCTTTGAGTTAGAGAATTATCAGACTCATTTTATATATGGCCCCTATAGTCTTAATTTTATTGTTGCTACTTAGTGGCCAGAAATTTATTACTTGCTGTAAATAAAACCAAGTTGATTTGTTTAAACAGTAGGTTACTACTGGACTTAATGATATTATATCATTCCAGTATTAGTTTGAATTCCTATTATCTTACTTTTCAAAATGAACAGTAATACACAGAGTCTGCAGAATCATTGCAAAAGCAGTATGATCATGCTGCTACTTCACTACGGGGTTTTTTTGTTAATAAACTGAACTCTGTCAGCTTAATGCATTTAGGACTAAGGACAAAATTAAAACCACAAGCCAATTTCCTATCATACTCACTTTGTGTATTATTCTTAATGGAGTCCCAGGTTTATATTTTTTCTTTCCTAGACATTAAATTAAGAAGGACACTAATAACTTGTAGAGAACTGGGAGGGAGCAGGGAAGCATTCTAATGATTAGAGACAGAGAAAATAGGAAAGGTTAAGTGAACTGAGAATATTATTACTATTATTTGGATTTTTAAAAAATGTATGATGTGATATAAATATGATGCTAAGAGCTGGGAGAATTCAGAATAATAGAGCAACTAACATTTACTGTCTTCAAAGTACAAGTAATAGATTTTGTTACTTATACATTTACTCTCTCTAGATTTCATCTTCATCTCAAGTGAGGATATGAAATGTATTAGTTCTGGGAGGTTAACATTTGACCCTGGTTCCTGAAAAGCTCATTAGTCAATACCAGGAGGGATTGCTGGTGCTGTCCTCTTTGCCAGTTTCTGAAATATGATGGATCCTCACCTGAGATAGGATTAGGCATAGACAAGCTGGCAGAAGGTCACTGTGAGTCTAGTGATTTTGTACTATGTTAATTTTTATTACTCATATTTTTAAAAGATATTTCATAGTTTAAAAAAGGAAGCAATTAAGGAAAATCAAAATATTAGGTTTTGATATGACAGTTTAATTACATAGTAGGATCTTTAAGTGATGGATGTTATTTTCGAAAGGTTTTGAGTACTTGAAAGAACTTTTATTATTATCATACTATGAAAAGACCCACCAAGTATGTTATAGGATCTTCACTTGTCTTTCCTATAGTGTTGAAGGCTCTTTCTTGATGATGAGATCAAAAGGTAACTCTCAACTTGGAATTAATGTCAATACTATGTAATATATATTTAGAAGAATTTTTAAAACTATCTTTGAGAAAACTACATGGAAATGGAGTCAGTTTTATTCATGTCAAAATATATGGCTTTTGCATCATAAGAGGATTTAATGTTTTCATTTCTTAAAATGCTTGACCAAAGCTTTTAGTCATTATGTTAGCATCTGTTGTTCCATCTGGAGGACTTAAAAAAATCCAGTGAATTGTAAATGGACAGTTTAACATGAATATGCAAATTAAAACCATTTTCTGAATTCTGCGTAAGACGTAAAGTAGTAACTTACTCTGCACCTTAGCTAGAAGGTCTTACTAAATATTTCTTAGTCATCTGTTGGACTTAGCATTAAGTTTCATTCCAGTATATCAATCATGACTTTCTGGAATATAAACAGCATCCAAGGTTCATTATGACTATTATAGACTTTCTCTCGTGCAATATATTTACCAGGGACATTTTTTAAAGTGCAAACTTCACATTTAGGAGGTATTTTAGACATGAAAGTATTGTCTGTAGTCACTGCTTTGTTCTGGCGTCAACAAAAGAAACTTTGGAACTTTTAATGAGCACTTATTGTTAATGTTCCATTAGATAATTATGCTCTGTTTACACACTACCATCTTTGAAGAACACATTTTCTTTATTCACTAAACCTTGAAAGAAACTCTAAGTACAAACATAAATGCTGCTCTTTCTCTCCCATTGACTAATTTTCGAGATATTTTCTCTCTTGTAATTTCTAATCTTTATTTAAAATTTTTGGTTTTCAGTATCTCAGTTGTGATAACAAAGCACATACTGAGGGTTTCTTTTTAAATTGAAGTTTGTTCTATCAAATTAAGGATGAAAGACAGACACTGAAACATATGCCGTCTTTTTTAAAGGTAAAAATACATTTTAAACTTTTAAAGGGAAATTATGGCTTCTGGATGTCATGAGCCTGTCATGTTTCTTCTTTGCATCAACTTTTATGGATTCTTGTTTAAAAATATAATTTGAAGACAGATGAATCTAATTAGATATTGTTGCTATGGTATTATTGAGGTAGTTAATGATACAGTCCTTTCAGAATAATAAAAGTTGTTAACAGTAATCACCATCAAACATGAAGGAAGAGAGTGAAGTAGCGAGGATGTGAAAAATATCACATACTATTGAAACACTATGTTAAGGGGGCAGCAAAAAGGTCATAAGCTATTTACTAGTCACTGATTGGTTGTGACATTGCTAAAATTAGATTAAAGCACCAACATAATGAAATAGTTTTGTTGATGTTTTCCATTTGGACTACACAATCAGATCATTTTACGTTGATCTAATTTCTCTTTGAGTTAAATAAACTCAATAGTGTTGACCTGCCTTTTCATGTGTTTATTTTTCTCATTCAAAAAAATTATTCAGTAAACATTTTGTAAGAAAAATAGAATTACATACAGAAGAGCAATCGTATGCTTATGCAAACTACTTATATAATGGTGTAAGTGAATGTGCTCTGTAGTTACAGGATCTGCTTTTATTGTTTTAGGTAAAGTTAAAGTATATATCCTTTCACACTGGTGCTATCCAAAGTATATCAGAAATAAGAGCAAAATAGTTGTTTGCTTTGATGGTAGTTAGGTCTTCACTGTTCTTGATGGCAGACAACAAAATACTGAAACACAGAAAAGACAGGGAGCTTCACGAAGAGGTGATAGATTTGAGATATATGTAGGAGTTAGGACAAAAGAATTAGATGATTTATTACATGTGAGCATTGAGGCAGTGGGACTGAATTCTTGTTCAGAAAATTTGAGTTTTGAGAGATCTCAAGACAAGCCTATTGAAGAAAAGTATATTAGTCAAAATGTTTCTTTTAATTTTTTTTTTTTTACTACAAGTAACTAATGACTTACCAAAGACATATATTACATTTTCTAATAAGAATTTAGAAGTAGAACAGGCCCAGGGTCTGTTATTCAGCAGCTAAAATGATACTCTCAAGGACACTTTTTCTTTTGTCTTTCCTCCCTGCCATTGTCAGCAAGTGACTTGACCTCTTAGGCTACCTTCCCAAGATGGCATCATATGAAAGCACTAATGTGTACAGAGGGCCCCATGTTGGGTTCCATGAATAACAGTAAGGACAACTTTCTCAAAAGTTCCAAAAACAAATTTTCACCCACATCCCATTATCCAAAATTACCCATGAATAAACCCATCACTAGAAAGGGGGCCGAGACACTGAAATTGGACTTTTTTAGGCCGTTCAGGATTCAATCCTGGGACTTTGAAGGGTCTCCACTTTCCCCTGAGTCACATGAGAACTTAGAGTAGGGTGAACAGTATCAGGATATCAAGGATAGCAAGGAAGCAGGAATTGGGGGTTGGATTTGGGATGGGTCCCTAGACTACACCCAGGAAGTTGACAGTTAAGGTTTGGTAATATTGGGCATGGAATGTCTGTGGGTTGTCTGTTGAAAGGTACAGGAAATCATTGGAAATATGGGCCTGGAAGATGTTAAATATTTGGGACCTATACACAAATGGTACTTGAATAGACTTATCTTGGGACAATATATAGACTAAAATGTGAAGCGTACAAAGGACAAAATACCGTAAGTGTACAAAGGACAAAATACTTAACATCTTACCAAAGATGTTAAGAGAAGGTGATTTTCCAGAGATGGAGTAAGAACCAGAGACACTATTTGTGTGTGTGTGTGTGTGTGTGTGTGTGTGTGTGTGTGTGTGTGTGTGTGTGTGTGTGTGAGCGAGAGAGAGACAGAGAGAGAGAAATACAATTAAATTCTAAAATAAGAATTTGTTATTGGCTGAATGTTCCTACATCAGAGTTCAACTTGGCCCCTGCATTTCTAATTGATAAGAATCTTCTTATCACAAATTGTTTTTTGCTTCTTTATTACTTTAGTTTAGAAACATATGTAATGATATATGTCTCTTATAATTCAAATAATCTCATCTTTGATTCCAGTGAAATATATTACATTTTCTAATAAGAATTTAGAAGTAGAACAGGCCCAGGGTCTGTTATTCAGCAGCTAAAATGATACTCTCAAGGACACTTTTCTTTTGTCTTTCCTCCCTGCCATTGTCAGCAAGTGACTTGACCTCTTAGGCTACCTTCCCAAGATGGCATCATATGAAAGCACTAATGTGTACAGAGGGCCCCATGTTGGGTTCCATGAATAACAGTAAGGACAACTTTCTCAAAAGTTCCAAAAACAAATTTTCACCCACATCCCATTATCCAAAATTACCCATGAATAAACCCATCACTAGAAAGGGGGCCGAGACACTGAAATTGGACTTTTTTAGGCCGTTCAGGATTCAATCCTGGGACTTTGAAGGGTCTCCACTTTCCCCTGAGTCACATGAGAACTTAGAGTAGGGTGAACAGTATCAGGATATCAAGGATAGCAAGGAAGCAGGAATTGGGGGTTGGATTTGGGATGGGTCCCTAGACTACACCCAGGAAGTTGACAGTTAAGGTTTGGTAATATTGGGCATGGAATGTCTGTGGGTTGTCTGTTGAAAGGTACAGGAAATCATTGGAAATATGGGCCTGGAAGATGTTAAATATTTGGGACCTATACACAAATGGTACTTGAATAGACTTATCTTGGGACAATATATAGACTAAAATGTGAAGCGTACAAAGGACAAAATACCGTAAGTGTACAAAGGACAAAATACTTAACATCTTACCAAAGATGTTAAGAGAAGGTGATTTTCCAGAGATGGAGTAAGAACCAGAGACACTATTTGTGTGTGAGTGTGTGTGTGTGTGTGTGTGTGTGTGTGTGTGTGTGTGTGTGTGTGTGTGTGAGCGAGAGAGAGACAGAGAGAGAGAAATACAATTAAATTCTAAAATAAGAATTTGTTATTGGCTGAATGTTCCTACATCAGAGTTCAACTTGGCCCCTGCATTTCTAATTGATAAGAATCTTCTTATCACAAATTGTTTTTTGCTTCTTTATTACTTTAGTTTAGAAACATATGTAATGATATATGTCTCTTATAATTCAAATAATCTCATCTTTGATTCCAGTGAAATAAATTCACTCTGAGGATACATTTTTGCTTTGTGATATTTTTTTTTCTGATTATGTCTATAGAATCCTAGAGCATATGGCAGAGTGACTTGACAATGCCCCATGAGTAGTGGTGAAGTCTTTCACATCACTGTAGCTATTGAAATCATAGTTATCAATACAGATGGAGCTCCCCAATGTAAACCTAACAAGTGTACCCACCATTGATGTCTAAGATATGTTTCCATGTGTGTTTCTACACTTTGTCAAATGGTTCTTATGTGGTTTGGTGTGGCGGAGCTGATTCCATAGAATAGCACGAACCCTGAGAAGGACCTTCTTACCCAGGAATTGTATCTCCCAGCCCCTACTGCTTCTAGGTGATTGCCTAGTTCTCACCAGTGAATGCAAAGGAAAGGAGGAGGGGTCACTTCTGAGCCAGAATAGTGAGGCAGCGAGTACCCTTTCTTCCTGCCTTTTCTCCCTCCTGAACGGCTGGATGCAGAGAATGCAGAGGAGTGAAGGAGTCCTTTAAACCCCATCATGTCAGGAAGCTGATCCCTGACCAGAAAAGACTCTCATTGTATGCTTTTCTGAATGATGAATGAGCAACAATTAAGTTAAAATGGTGCAGTTGGGAAGTTTACTCTTCCAACAGCTAGCCTTACTGCAAGTAGCACAGTTAGGCAGATTTTTGCTAACACAGAGCCTTCTGACTAAGGAGGTATTTATTGTCAAGTCACCAAAGGCCTCAAAGGGAAACTGCTGAGCTACACACCTGCCACTCACCTGTCTGACTGCCTCTCTCTACACTGTTTCTCTAATCTACTCTCCACACCCACCAGATCTCTACACGTTCAAAGTCTGCCTGGCTGTCAAAAGCCAGCTCACAAACTCATACCTCCTGTCAACCAATGCTGCCTCCTAGATCAGAACAGCCCCTTCTTGCCTAGAAGGCAGGTTGCTTCTTGACACTTTTGCTTCCTAGACTGCACTTTTGTTTCATCTGGTTGTTTGAATATATTGACGCTTCCAGAATGGCCTCTGTGTTACTTAAAGTAAGACTTTGTCTTGTTTATTTTGGTTTGACCAGTATTCTGCATTATTTAATACATAGCACAAGATGATTAGGAGCTTCCCAGTTGACAGTAGTGGTAAAGAGCCCACCTGTCAATGCTGGAGACATAAGAGACGTAAGAGTAGGTTTGATCCCTGGGTCAGGAAGATCCCCTGGAGAAGTAAATGGCAACCCACTTGCCTGGAGAATCCCATGGGCAGAGGAGCCTGGTGGGCTACATTCCATGGGGTGGCAGAGAGTCAGACACAACCGAAGGGACTTAGCATGCACATAAGATGACTAATGAACACTTCTTAAATTATTGAATAAACAAAAGCTGAATTAGGTATGTATTTTAGGAGTGTATTCTATTGTAAATAACTCAACTAAATGTGCTTTTTGTCTTAATCATAAACCCCGTAATGATTTCAGGGTTTTCAGCTTATTCACAAAATAATTTAAATGTACCTCTTTTGTGGGAACGTTATTGTACATTCATTATTCTCAGATTAATAGGTAATAATCCTAATGAGCAATAGCAGCTGTTATTTCTTCACAAAAATTCTAATGATATAATTTTCTTTTAAAGTGAGCACAAAATATTTACATCGTATAGGGTCAACTAAAGTGTTTTTAAAAATCTTGCATAGTCTGGCAGTTCATTCATTAAACACATAGCAAAATATTTTAAAGTTAGAATCTTCAAACAAGTACTATAATGTAAAAAATAAGTAAGAATACCAAGGCAGCTTGGAAAACTAATGCTAGCAGAAGACACACACAGGAAAAAAAAGAGACATACAGAATGAATGAATAAGAGAAAGACGGCAGAATAAGAGGAGACAATGTAACGGAGACAAAATGAAAGGAAAAAAATCCCTGGTCTTCTTGAGGAAGTGGTGCTTCTTAAGCATTAATCTGAGAGAGGGGGATAGGTGGCAGTTGTCATCAAACTGTCCCTTTGCAGTATTATCTATAACAATACAATGCTAGAAATAACGCATATGTCTAAAAAATGATAAGGATTTTATATTATAAATCATGTGAGGCAAAGACAGATGGATTAGAGTGAAGTGATGATCCTGTTTCAATACTAGGGAACTCTATGGTTCCTTCCACAGCGAAAAGTTTCTAATGCAATAAAATGTTTAAAAGTTTACACTGTTCTGATTTTGGCAAGTTTCTTAAATGGCGCTATGCTTGAGAGAGAAAAATATCCAAAAGCCATTAAACCAACATTCATTCTTTTAAGAAATGCTTACTAAATGCCTGGATTTCAATCTAAACTAGGATTTTTGTCCCAAAATAATCCCATGGGCAAGTTAACTATTACAGTTAATTTTTGTATCTGCATACAATTATGATGAGAGAGAAATTATTAATATGTACCAGCATCTAGTTTATAGCATGTCATAGACTTTCCATAAAAGCTTGTTTCCATCCTCTGGTATATAAAACAACAAAATGCAAAATAAAAGCAACATTAGGTTAGCTGCATGTGTATTCTGTTCCCAAAGGGTTGTTTAACACCAGATTTTGTCAGAATCATTTTTCACCACTGTGATACAAACCATGTTAGAATTATATATATCTTTTTAAATTATATGAGAGAAAAAAATTTAATGAATACTCCCTGGTTAATTTTGACCATAATGATTGTATAAATTGGGTGTTCTCCATTAAATGAGCATCTCCTTAATACAGTGAGAAGAAAAAAGACTTGATGGTGAAGATAAGACTAGCATTTATTGAATGCCTACTGTTTGCACCATTCTAAGCATTTTGCATATATTAGCTAATTTAAATTGTATCCTAAGTGACTAGAGAAAGAATAAAAAAATAAATCATAAAGATCAGAGCAAAAATAAATGAAATAGAAATGAAGAAAACAACAGCAAAGGTCAGTGACACTAAAAGGTGGTTCTTTGAGAAGATACACAAAAGTGATAAAGATTTTAGATATGGGGGTGTCAAAGGTAAAAAAAATGAGCTTGATAAGGACATTTTTGGATGGATTATTGCATAGAGGAGCACTTTTGCAGTACGAGGAAGAGGAATATTCCTATAGGGAGATTATTCTGAGTATAAGATCTGCCAGCCTCTTAAAGGTTAAGCAAAAAGAGTTTTTTCTTATATAGTGAGGAGAAAACAAGGCTAGATAAAACAGGGCATGAGGAAGTAGGATGAGAAGAAGAAGTGTGATGGGACAGTAGCTCAGAAAATGTTTTACCTTGAACCAGTCTAGTCTGTGGAAGGGCCATTGAGGAAGAACTGCATGCTTGCTCAAGCTGAGGGAAGGGAAAAACTTGGGGGCCTGATGGAAGGAGAGGATCTTAACCCAAGTATAGTTAATAAGCACTTTGTTCTGGTTGATCAATGGGTTACAATAGTAGAGCTGATCGTTTTTGAGGCAAAGAGTGGAAATCGTGAGAGTCTGTGACAGACCTTATTGGTGATCAAAGGTGCATCCATAAGTCTTATCTAAGTCATACAGGAAAGAGTGGTTTCTTGTAGTAAGCTGTTTCCTGGAGCACAAAAGGACGGGGGATTTTTTTAAACCTTTGCTGTTTTCTAGGATCCTAGGATTTGGGTAGAGTTCAACATGGTCAGGAGTGAGGGTAGAAATAATCAGTGACAACTCCCTAATGAAAGAGATGTGTATAGGCATGGTTTCATTTAGCTAGGATGTAGAAGTATGAAATAGCATGCTGATTAGTTACAGTAGCTTTCTGAGTACTAGGCAGTGTTCCAAACACCTTATATCTATTGGCTCATTTAATTCTCACAACCCCCTGATGATACAGGTACAATTATTCTCCCATTTCATATGCAAAGAATTTGAATCCCCAGAAGATGAGTAACTTGATCACACACTTGGGACTCTAACTCATGAAGCCCATGTCTCCCAACAGCTGGTCTAACCTCTTTTCATTACTTCAAACTGTTCCTTTAACCCAAAGACAGATGGGATGAAATCACTTGAACAAGAGAGAGAGGACATGCATTGATTTTCCACCTTCCAACAAAAAGAGAAATGGACTCCAGCAAATACTGGAGTATCATTGTACTTACAAGAAGTGCTAAGTGCTATGTCAATTCAGTTATGTATAACTCTGTGTGACCCTGTGGACTGTAGTGGGTTCCCATGCCCTTCTCCAGGGGATCTTCCCAACCCAGGGATCAAACCCTCATCTCTTACATCTCCTACATTGGCAGACGGGTTCTTTGACACTAGTGCCACCTAGGAAGCAAGAAGAAAGAACACAGAAAACCAGAAAGTTCGACTTTGGGTGTGGCCCACTGGTAATAGCAACAGCCAGAGGTGCTTGACAAAAGAATGATTAGCCACAGGAAATGCTGTGGATGCAGAAAATGGGGGACCTGAGCCAGTCATAACAGTTTGTGTGGAAATGGAAGTAGAGGGTCAGCCTTGACACAGTCATCTTTGTAAAGCCCTGGTTTCCAGATTTTCTTTGGCTGTTAAAGAGATTATAGTAGGTTTGGAGGTATGGGAGATATGTGAAAAATGCCTGCTGTTTTAGTCCTTAAAAGCATCTCTTAGTTATACTTAAAGGCATCCTCCAGCTGCGGTGGTTAAGACTCTGTGCTTCCAATACTGGCGGGCTTCTATCCGTGGTTGGGAGAAAGATCTCACACACTGCTCAGTGTGACAAAAATATTTAAATAAATAAATAAACAAACAGGCCTTGGAGCTTATGACAGTTTTATACTCCAATAAGTTTGTGGTTTGTAGATAACTCAGGTACAGTTTAAAGGTTTGCAACAGGGACTGTAGGACATTGTGAAAATTATATTGAAACTAGTCTTAAATATTTTAAATGTAAAATATTAAACCAATTTCATTTAGAAGTTTCACTGTGTTCTCTATATAGCCGTGACTTTTGTCTGCTACTGCGTGGAAGTTGAGGAGAAAAGATCAAACAGTGGCCTTTCTCTCCAGCACATACTAAATGATGGCAGAAATGACTAGTAATATTTATTTTGCTGAGAAAAAATGTCTTTCCATTCTAGAACACGAGATGAGTAAAAACAATTTAAGACCACTTAAGGACTATGCTTAAGGGCTTCCCTGGTGGCTCACATGGTGAAGAATTCACCTGCAATGCAGGAGACCTGGGTTTGATCCCTGGGTTTGGGAGATTCCTTGGAAAAGGAAATGGCAGCCCACTCCAGTATTCCTGCCTGAAGAATTCAGTGTACAGAGGAGCCTGGCAGGCTACAGTGCATGGAGTCACAGAGTTGAACAGGACTGGGTGATTTTCATTTAAGGACGATTCTAATTTCCTCTGTATGTTTGAAAAAAATGCCAAAAAAGAATTAAGGTACAATTTATGCAACCCGAGATGTGAGGAAATTGGGTCTTGGGTGCTGAGATTAAGGCATCTTTCTTAATGATTTTGAGGCCACCTTGCAGGCCTCTTCCTCAAAGGATAAAGTCTCAAATTCTTAGTTGTTTTATCAAGCCATCAATCATTAGTCCTCACTCATGCTTCTGTCATCCATCTCTCTTTGCCTTATTACATTTTAACTTCCAGTCAAAGTGAACTTTGATGACCATGTCCTGTCCGTCCAGATCACTGTCCAACCTCATCATGTACATTTACTTGATTAACTCCAATGCATTCTTCAGATCTAATTTATTGCTACAATGTGAAGTCTCTCCTTCACCCTCAAAGTTAGTAGCTCCTCCGTTTGGGGTTTCCTCATGTCAAGATGCATCTATTTCACACACTTTTATGTTTCAAGCAATCTTTCTCAAACCAGTCTGTATAGGAATCACATGGAGATTCTAAATCAAGGTGATGGCAGTGCTGCAGTCCTCAAAGCCCATTTAATGTGTCTTTTTCCCTTCATCTGAGGACAGAATTCTCAGAGTCTGGCACAGAGTAGGCTCTGAATCAACAGTTACTGAAAGAATTTGAAAAGCAGTAGAATCTTTACACTAAAACAGTTTCCTTTTAAAATAAGAGGAATGTTTACAAGTAACTATTTAAGAAGGATGTTCTTAACTTCTTCCCTCCCTCTGTGGCTTGGTATTTCCATCTTTCTTTCTGTCTCTCTGCTTCAAAGTTCACTGGTGTCTGCAGTTTCTTTCCCAATCTCCTCCACTATTGAATACTTTCGTACCCTGGAGTCAACCTGGCTGGCATTTGCAATGATGGTACTTATGAAAATGAAAAACAAAGGAATCCAAGGTGAAGGGATAAAGGAACATGTTCCTCTCTATTCTCTCTTCTGATACCAGTTGGGTTAATTTCTTTATTCAAATCTCACCTCCTTGGATCTCACCATTCTATTTATCAAAGAATCCCGTCACATCTGTAGACTCTGCTATTACCTGGATGCTCCTCTGAAGTGGAAATGAACATTTTATCAGCTGTTTGTTTACACAAGTATTTGTCTTGTAATGTCCAAGTAGAGACATGATCTTGTCTTTACCTTATGTTTATATATATGTGCTATAGTTATATATAAACATATATACACATACATATATAAAAGCATATATATGTTTATATGCATTTTATGTTTATATATATTTTCATATGTTTATATATATTTGTTATATATGTATATATACATATGCTTTGTATAAACATATGTATGTTATGCTATATGTGTAATATATATGAAATGTATATTATGTATATACATGTATATATACATATGATATGTATATGTTATAGGTGTTATATATATGTTTATATGTATATGTATGTTTATGAATACATATGTTTAAGTGCATATATACTTAGGACTTGGAGTAAAGAATACATGTAGCCATTTTGTTACTAATGTTTAAAGGTGAAAGGATTGTGAAATAGAAAAATGAAAATAGCACAAACTCCCTGTGGTCCCCTTGCTACCCATATTCACAGCCCTGTCTAAAATATTACAAGTATACAGAATCTTAGAGAACAAATGCTATAATAAAACAGTCACTTCATCCAAGGAGGAGGTTGGTAGAAACACTTCATCACAGAAGAATTTTGCTACTAGTTCAACAAGGCTTTGAGTGTTATAGGCAGTGGTCTTCTATTCCATTAGGTTTAAATGTATTTGTGAGTAGACAAAAATCATCAAGGAAAGCTTTATTTTGGGGAGAAAATATGTCCTCAGAAACCTGTGTATTTGAGAAAACACCCAGTGAGTTTTCTTTTTTTATTTTTATTCTTTATTTTAAAGGTTTTACAGAGTTTTGTTGTTCACAGACATTTATGTTCCCAGATCAGTCATATGCATATCCATGGTCCCCTCCCCCCATCCCACCCCTCCAGACCATCGCCCCAAGCCATTGTAAGCACTCCTATTCCCTTAGCACTATGACACTAGCTATCTTTTCCACACATAACACTATAGGTTTCCATGTTACTCCCTCCATGCTTCCCCCTCCTTATTTCTTCCCCAAATGTCTCTATGTCTATGCTCTGTCTGTTATTCCATGAGTTCACTGCGCGTGTTATCAAGACTATCCTACTAGATTCCATATATGTATGTTAGTATACTGTATTTCTCTTTCTCTTTTTGACTGACTTCACTTTTTATGATAGGCTCTAGAGCCAGCCACTTCATTAGGACTGAGTCTTCTGCATTTCTTTTAACAGCTGAGTAGGATTCCATTGTATATATGTATCAGGGCTTCTGTATTCATTCATTTGTCGATGGACATCTAGGTTGCTTCCATGTTCTGGCTATTGTATAGAGAGCTGCAATGAGCATTGGGATACAGGTGCTTCATTCAGTTTGAATTTCCTCAGGATATAAGCCTAAGAGTGGGATTGCTGGGTCATAGGGTGCTTCTATTTTTCGTTTTTTTAAGAAATCTCCATACTGTCTTCCATAGATGCTGTATCAATTTGCATTCCCACCAGCAATGCAAGAGAGTTCCCTTTTCTCCGCACCCTCTCCAGCATTTATTGTCTGCAGATTTTTTGATGATGGCCATTCTGACGAATGTGAGGTGGTATCTCATTGTAGTTTTAATTTGCATTTCTCTAATAATAAGCGAGGTTGAGCATTGTTTCATGTGCTTTTGGGCCATCTGTATGTCCTCTTTGGAGAGGCGTCTCTTTAGATCTTTTTCCCATTTTTGATTGGGTTGTTCGTTTTCCCTGTGCTGAGTTGTCTGAGTTGCTTGTAGATTTTGGAGATTAATTCTTTGTCTGTTGTTTCATTTGCTATGATTTTCTCCCATTCTGTGGGCTGTCTGTTCAGCTTTTTTGTAGTTTGTTTTGCTGTACAAAAGCTTTTAAGTTTCATGAGGTCCCACATGTTCATTTTTCTTTTCAGTTCTGCTATTTCAGTTGGTGGGTCAGAGAAGATCTTGCTTTGATTGATGTCCTTGAGGGTTTTGCCTATATTCTCCTCTAAGAGTTTGATGGTTTCTGGTCTTACATTTAGGTGTTTTTTTTTTTTTTTTTTAAAGATTTATTTATTTATTTATTTGGGGCAGGGGTCAGGTTGGGGAGGGAGGGGAGTGGGCGGGCCACTTCTATTGGTCTTTCGTTTCTCTATGCTCATCCGTCTTTGTTCTCTGGCTCCCGTGGGCCTCCCATCGCGGTGGCATCTGTCGTTGCAGAGCACCGGCTCTGGGCGCCTGCGCTCCAGAGCTCCAGCTCGGTGATTGGACACATCAGTCCAGCCGCTCCGCGGCACGTGGGATCCTCCCAGGCCAGGGCTCGAACCGGCGCCCCTTGCACTGCAAGGCGGTGTCCTTACCCACTGGACCACCAGGGGAAGCCCCACATTTAGGTTTTTAATCCATTTTGAGTTGATCTTAGTGTATGGGGTCAGGGAATGTTCCAACTTCATGTTTTTGCATGTAGCTGTCCAGTTTTCCCAGCACCACTTGTTGAAGAGGCTGTCTTTGTCCCATTTTATATAAGCCTAAGAGTGGGATTGCTGGGTCATAGGGTGCTTCTATTTTTCGTTTTTTTAAGAAATCTCCATACTGTCTTCCATAGATGCTGTATCAATTTGCATTCCCACCAGCAATGCAAGAGAGTTCCCTTTTCTCCGCACCCTCTCCAGCATTTATTGTCTGCAGATTTTTTGATGATGGCCATTCTGACGAATGTGAGGTGGTATCTCATTGTAGTTTTAATTTGCATTTCTCTAATAATAAGCGAGGTTGAGCATTGTTTCATGTGCTTTTGGGCCATCTGTATGTCCTCTTTGGAGAGGCGTCTCTTTAGATCTTTTTCCCATTTTTGATTGGGTTGTTCGTTTTCCCTGTGCTGAGTTGTCTGAGTTGCTTGTAGATTTTGGAGATTAATTCTTTGTCTGTTGTTTCATTTGCTATGATTTTCTCCCATTCTGTGGGCTGTCTGTTCAGCTTTTTTGTAGTTTGTTTTGCTGTACAAAAGCTTTTAAGTTTCATGAGGTCCCACATGTTCATTTTTCTTTTCAGTTCTGCTATTTCAGTTGGTGGGTCAGAGAAGATCTTGCTTTGATTGATGTCCTTGAGGGTTTTGCCTATATTCTCCTCTAAGAGTTTGATGGTTTCTGGTCTTACATTTAGGTGTTTTTTTTTTTTTTTTTTAAAGATTTATTTATTTATTTATTTGGGGCAGGGGTCAGGTTGGGGAGGGAGGGGAGTGGGCGGGCCACTTCTATTGGTCTTTCGTTTCTCTATGCTCATCCGTCTTTGTTCTCTGGCTCCCGTGGGCCTCCCATCGCGGTGGCATCTGTCGTTGCAGAGCACCGGCTCTGGGCGCCTGCGCTCCAGAGCTCCAGCTCGGTGATTGGACACATCAGTCCAGCCGCTCCGCGGCACGTGGGATCCTCCCAGGCCAGGGCTCGAACCGGCGCCCCTTGCACTGCAAGGCGGTGTCCTTACCCACTGGACCACCAGGGGAAGCCCCACATTTAGGTTTTTAATCCATTTTGAGTTGATCTTAGTGTATGGGGTCAGGGAATGTTCCAACTTCATGTTTTTGCATGTAGCTGTCCAGTTTTCCCAGCACCACTTGTTGAAGAGGCTGTCTTTGTCCCATTTTATATGTTTGCCTCCTTTGTCAAAAATAAGGTATCCATAAGTGCATGGGTTTGTCTCTGGGTTCTCGATCTTGTTCCATTGGTCTATATTTCTGTTTTTGTGCCAGTACCATACTGTCTTGAGGACTGTTGCTTTGTAGTAGATTCTGAAGTTAGGGAGGCTGATTCCTCCAGCTCCGTTTTTCTTTCTCAGGATTGCTTTGGCTATTCAGGGTCTTGTATGTTTCCATATGAACTGTGTTCTTCTTTGGTCTAGTTCTGTGAAAAATGTCAATGGAAGTTGAATAGCTATTGCATTGAATCTGTAGATGATATTTGGTGGTATGGTCATTTTCACAATATTGGTTCTACCGACCCAGAAACATGGAATATCTCTCCATCTGTTTAAGTCTTCTTTAATTTCTTTCATGAGTGTCTCGTAATTTTCTGTGTATAGTTCTTTTGTTTCTTTGGATAGGTTTATTCCTAGATATTTGATTCTTTTGGTTGCAGTGGTGAAGGGGACTGCCTCTTTGATTTCATTTTCTGATTTTTCATTGCTTGTGTATAGGAATGCCAGTGATTTCTGTGTGTTGACTTTGTATCCTGTGACTTTGCTGAATGCATCAATTAGCTCTAATAGCTTTGTAATAGAGTCTTTGGGATTTTCTATGTATAATATCATGTCATCTGCAAAAAGAGAGAGCTTTATTTCTTTTTTCCAATCTGGATTCCTTTTATTTCTTTCTCTTCTCTTATTGCTGTTGCTAGAACTTCCAGGACTATGTTGAATAGTAGTGGTGAAAGTGGGCACCCGTCTTGTTCCTGATCTTAGAGGAAATGCTTTCAGTTTTTCACCATTGAGGACAATGTTCGCTGTGGGCTTCTCATAGATGGCTTTCACTATGTTGAGATAGGTTCCTTCTATGCCCATTTTCAGAAGAGCTGTTATCATAAATGGATGTTATACTTTGTCGAAGGCTTTTTCTGCATCTATTGAGATGATCATGTGATTTTTGTCTCTCAGTTTGTTGATATGGTGTATCACATTGATTGATTTGCGGATGTTGAAGAGGCTCTTTGTCCCATTTTATATGTTCATCTCCTTTGTCAAAAATAAGGTATCCATAAGTGCATGGGTTTGTCTCTGGGTTCTCGATCTTGTTCCATTGGTCTATATTTCTGTTTTTGTGCCAGTACCATACTGTCTTGAGGACTGTTGCTTTGTAGTAGATTCTGAAGTTAGGGAGGCTGATTCCTCCAGCTCCGTTTTTCTTTCTCAGGATTGCTTTGGCTATTCAGGGTCTTGTATGTTTCCATATGAACTGTGTTCTTCTTTGGTCTAGTTCTGTGAAAAATGTCAATGGAAGTTGAATAGCTATTGCATTGAATCTGTAGATGATATTTGGTGGTATGGTCATTTTCACAATATTGGTTCTACCGACCCAGAAACATGGAATATCTCTCCATCTGTTTAAGTCTTCTTTAATTTCTTTCATGAGTGTCTCGTAATTTTCTGTGTATAGTTCTTTTGTTTCTTTGGATAGGTTTATTCCTAGATATTTGATTCTTTTGGTTGCAGTGGTGAAGGGGACTGCCTCTTTGATTTCATTTTCTGATTTTTCATTGCTTGTGTATAGGAATGCCAGTGATTTCTGTGTGTTGACTTTGTATCCTGTGACTTTGCTGAATGCATCAATTAGCTCTAATAGCTTTGTAATAGAGTCTTTGGGATTTTCTATGTATAATATCATGTCATCTGCAAAAAGAGAGAGCTTTATTTCTTTTTTCCAATCTGGATTCCTTTTATTTCTTTCTCTTCTCTTATTGCTGTTGCTAGAACTTCCAGGACTATGTTGAATAGTAGTGGTGAAAGTGGGCACCCGTCTTGTTCCTGATCTTAGAGGAAATGCTTTCAGTTTTTCACCATTGAGGACAATGTTCGCTGTGGGCTTCTCATAGATGGCTTTCACTATGTTGAGATAGGTTCCTTCTATGCCCATTTTCAGAAGAGCTGTTATCATAAATGGATGTTATACTTTGTCGAAGGCTTTTTCTGCATCTATTGAGATGATCATGTGATTTTTGTCTCTCAGTTTGTTGATATGGTGTATCACATTGATTGATTTGCGGATGTTGAAGAATCCTTGCATGCCTGGGATGAACCCGACTTGATCATGATGTATGAGTTTTTTGATGTGTCGTTGAATTCTGTTTGCTAGGATTTTGTTGAGGATCTTGGCATCTAAGTTCATCAGTGAAACTGGCCTATAGTTTTCCTTTTTTGTGTTTGCCTGGTTTGGGTATCAGGGTGATGGTGTCCTCATAGAATGTGTTTGGAATTTTCCTTCGTGTGCAATTTTTTGGAAGAGTTTTTGAAGGACAGGCACTAGCTCTTCTTTAAATGTTTGGTAGAATTCAGCTGTGAAGCCATCTGGCCCTGGGTTTTTATTTCTGGTTAGATTTTTAATCAGATTCGATTTCTGAGCTTGTGATTGGATTGTTCAAAGTTTCTTTTTCTTCCTGGCTCAGTCTTGGGAGATTGATCTTCCCCAAGAAACTGTCCATTTCTTCCAGGTTGTCCAGCTTGTTGCCATACAGTTACTCAAAATAGTCCCTTAGAATCTTTGGATTTCTGCATGATCTGTTGTAATCTCTCCTTTTTCATTTTTGATTTTGTTGATCTGGTTCTTCTCTTTTTCTTGATGAGTCTGGCCAGAGGCTTGTCAATTTTGTTTACCTTTTCAAAGAACCAGCTTTTTGTTTTATTTATCCATACTATAGTTTCTTTCATTTCTTTCTCATTTATTTCTGCTCTAGTCTTTATGATTTCTCTTCTTCTGCTGGCTTTGGGGTGTTTCTGTTCTTCTTTCTCCAATTGTTTTAAGCGGAGGGTTAAGTCATCTGCTTCATATTTTCCTAGTTTCTTGAGGTGGGATTGTATTGCTATAAATTTCCCTCTTAGAACTGCTTTTCTGGTATCCCATAGGTTTTGCACGGTCGTATGTTCATTGTCATCTTCTTCTGGGAATTTTTAAATTTCTCCTTTGATTTCCTCAGTGATCAGTTGGTTTTTTAGGTATGTGTTGTTTAATCGCTATGTGTTTGTATTTTTAGCGGTTTTTTTCCTGTAGTTGATCTCTAGTCTCATTGCATTGTGGTCCGAGAAGATGGTTGATATAATTTCAGTTTTCTTGAATTGACTGAGGTTAGATTTGTGGCCCAAGATGTGGTCTATCCTGGAGAATGTTCCGTAAGCACTTGAGAAGAAAGTGTATTCTTCTGCTTTGGGGCGGAACGTCCTAAAGATATCGATGAGGTCCATCTTTTCTAGTGTAGCATTTAAGGCTTGTGTTTCTTTATTAATTTTCTGTTTGGATGATCTATCCATTGGTGTGAGAGGAGTGTTAAAGTCTCCTACTATTATTGTGTTATTATTGATTTCTTCTTTTAAGTCTGAAAGTATCTGTCTTATGTATTGAGGTGCCCCTGTGTTGGGTGCGTAGATATTCATGACTGCTTGATCATGATGTAGTGACCTGCCTTGTCCCTTAGAATCTTCTTTACTTTAAAATCTATTTTGTCTGATATGAGGATTGCTACTCCAGCTTTCTTTTGATTTCCATTCGCATGGAATATCTTTTTCCAGCCTCTCACTTTCAGTCTATGGGTGTCTCTAGGTATGAAGTGGGTCTCTTGTAAACAGCATATATATGGGTCATGCTTCTTGATCCATTCAGCCAACCTGTGTCATTTGGTTGGAACATTTAATCCATTTACATTCAAAGTAATTATTGATACGAATGTTCCTATTGTCATCTTCTTAGAAGTCTGGGGTTTGATTTGTAGGACTTCTTCTCTTGTATTTATTGGCTATATCAGGCCCTTTAACACTTGTTGTAGGGCTGGTTTTGTGGTACAGAATTCTTTTAGTTTTTGTCTGTCTGAGAAGCTTTTGACTTCTCCATCAATTCTGAATGAGATTCTTGCTGGGTAGAGAATTCTTGGTTGGAGGTTATTCTCTTTTAGCCGTTTAAATGTGTCCTGCCATTCTCTTCTGGCCTGCAGGGTTTCTGTTGAAAGATCCGCAGTTAGACGTATGGGGTTTCCTTTATATGTTATTTGTTGTTTGCTTCTAGCTGCTTTTAGTAATCTGTCTTTGTATTTAGTCTGTGTTAGTTTGATTAGAATGTGCCTTGGTGTGTTTCTTCTGGGGTTTATCCTGTATGGAACTCTTTGTGCTTCTTGGACTTGGTTGACTATTTCCTTTCCCATGCTGGGGAAGTTTTCCACTATAACCTCTTCAGGAATTTTTTCGTAACCTTTCTTTCCCTCTTCTTCCTCTGAAACTCCTATAATTCTAATGTTGGTGCATTTGATATTGTCCCATAGGTCTCTGCGGCTATCATCAGTTCTTTTCATTCTTTCGGCTTTGTTCTGTTCCTCACCAGTTATTTCTGCCAGTCTATCTTCCAGCTCACTTATCCGTTCTTCTGCCTCCGATACTCTACTGTTGGGACTTTCTATAGTATTTTTGAGTTCAGCAATTGAGTTGGTGGTCTCTATTTGCTTATTTTTCATTTCCTGCATGTCTTTTCTCAGTGCACTAATTTCCTCTAATATTCTGTTTTCAGTGTTTTGCATCCTCATTAGTATAGCTTTTCTGAATTCTCGTTCAGATAATTTGTCTATCTCCTCCTCTGTCATTTGAAGCTGTGATTCTCTAGGTATGAAGTGGGTCTCTTGTAAACAGCATATATATGGGTCATGCTTCTTGATCCATTCAGCCAACCTGTGTCATTTGGTTGGAACATTTAATCCATTTACATTCAAAGTAATTATTGATACGAATGTTCCTATTGTCATCTTCTTAGAAGTCTGGGGTTTGATTTGTAGGACTTCTTCTCTTGTATTTATTGGCTATATCAGGCCCTTTAACACTTGTTGTAGGGCTGGTTTTGTGGTACAGAATTCTTTTAGTTTTTGTCTGTCTGAGAAGCTTTTGACTTCTCCATCAATTCTGAATGAGATTCTTGCTGGGTAGAGAATTCTTGGTTGGAGGTTATTCTCTTTTAGCCGTTTAAATGTGTCCTGCCATTCTCTTCTGGCCTGCAGGGTTTCTGTTGAAAGATCCGCAGTTAGACGTATGGGGTTTCCTTTATATGTTATTTGTTGTTTGCTTCTAGCTGCTTTTAGTAATCTGTCTTTGTATTTAGTCTGTGTTAGTTTGATTAGAATGTGCCTTGGTGTGTTTCTTCTGGGGTTTATCCTGTATGGAACTCTTTGTGCTTCTTGGACTTGGTTGACTATTTCCTTTCCCATGCTGGGGAAGTTTTCCACTATAACCTCTTCAGGAATTTTTTCGTAACCTTTCTTTCCCTCTTCTTCCTCTGAAACTCCTATAATTCTAATGTTGGTGCATTTGATATTGTCCCATAGGTCTCTGCGGCTATCATCAGTTCTTTTCATTCTTTCGGCTTTGTTCTGTTCCTCACCAGTTATTTCTGCCAGTCTATCTTCCAGCTCACTTATCCGTTCTTCTGCCTCCGATACTCTACTGTTGGGACTTTCTATAGTATTTTTGAGTTCAGCAATTGAGTTGGTGGTCTCTATTTGCTTATTTTTCATTTCCTGCATGTCTTTTCTCAGTGCACTAATTTCCTCTAATATTCTGTTTTCAGTGTTTTGCATCCTCATTAGTATAGTTTTTCTGAATTCTCTTTCAGATAATTTGTCTATCTCCTCCTCTGTCATTTGAAGCTGTGATTCTCTAGCTTGGTCCTTCATTTGTGCAGTGTTTCTCTGTCGTTTCATTATTAGGTTAGTTTTTGTTTCTTTGTAGGTGTCTGTGTGTACGGAGTTCTTTTCCCCACCAGGCTTCTTGGGTGAATTCCCCCTTCCTTTGGGTTTCTGTCCTTCTAGAAGGGTTCAATGGTTTGTGTCTTGGGTGGTGTTAGGTCTTGTTTACAGGTGAACAATCTCTAGTGTTGTATGTTCTTTGATAGTGTGGGGTCTTGGAATCAGGGCTTCTACTCCGAGGATCCTTGGTTTGATGATTGGTCAGGGGGTGTAGGCTCTATGTCTGGTTTGCTATGGTGTTCCATGATATTAGTTCAAATACTAGCATCTGAGGAGCAAGAGGTGTGTCCCTAATGGGTGACAGTCATAAAAGCATGCAGATGTTTTCTAACATAGTCATAAGATATACATACATACACAGTAATAACCACATCTAACCAGTCTTACAGTGACAAAGCATAGGAAATTTTTCTGGCAAACGACGCAATCAAAGATGGTACTTGCCTGTCGAGCTCTGAATTAATTAAAATAGTGCCTGGAAAAATAGATCCTGAGCAAGGTCCTGGCTTGGACTATTTCATTGAAAGCAATTTTTAACTAAGACATGTGTTGGGGGTGAGGAGGTGGAGAGTGTATGGGTAATGAGAAGGAATAGATTCGTCTTGGAAGGATTTTATAGGGTTATGTAGCCAAGATTAGTGTGTTGTATTGTTTAGTGCAGCTGGAAGAGAATAGTGGAGACAGAAAGGTAGGAAATATTTATCTAGAGGATAGTGGTAGATAGGAGAAAGTTTTAGATTTAGAACATAGAGGGAGAAAGCAGTGGCAAAGAGGAAAGAAAATTAGAAGTTTCCAAGAATTAAAATTTAAAAAAAAATAATAATTAAAAATCAAAAAAAAATTAAAAATTAAAAAGGTAAGAGAAACTTAATAAGAAGAGACAAAAGAGGGGGAAAAAAAAAAAAAAACCCAAACCTGACCGATCAAACGAATAAACAGAACCGTCCACAACAGATAAACAAAAAAGCTAAATACTGTCCCTGGTTTTTATGCTCTCATCTGTCTAGTGGAAGCCAATCTGCTCTCGATAATGTTGTCTTGATGATACGCCTTTCCCTTATGGCACTGGTCTGCAAGCTCGGGTGCTGGCCCGGAAGGCGGGCTGATCCCAGTCCGTCGGGCTGGGGGCCGCGGCGCGCGCGCAATCCCGTGTTCGGCGGGAGCACCCCGGCTCTGCCGCGCACCCGCCGGTAGCCTCAAATACCTGCCCTTCTCCCGGCTTCCTCCGCTGCGGGTGTAGCTATGGGGGTGCACGGGCTCCTCAGCCACTGGCGCGCGCACTGCCGGTTACTCCTCCAAGTTCCAAAGGCAGGCACAAGCTTCCCCGTCCGGCTTGAGCCCGGTCCCTGGTCAGCAATCTGTGGGCGACTTCCCCTTCAGCCAGTCCCCCACTAAGAGTGTTTTAACTCACCCCATGCCAGGCGGAAAGTCGCGATTTTCGCCAGGCCGAGTGGCGCAATTTTCACACTGGGCGCTCCCTTCCGTCTTCCAGTCAGTCACTAGGCAGCACACCCCACGTTCCTTCCGGTCTCAGATCTCAGGTCGCTAGGCAGCAAGCGCGTTCTGCTCGGCCCCGCTCCGGTATCCTATCCTCGCAGTGTCTTAATTTTTGCCGGCGATCCAGGCGGATTCTTGGCGTTTTCACGCTGAGCGCTGCCCTCTTTCCCCCAGGCTCTGCTTAGGCCCCCTTTTAGGGCACTTGCTGGCGTTCTCTCCTTAGTCAGTGGGGTCTGGCGTGGGGGTTAGGATAGTGGATTCTTAGAGCCCTAGCTCCGGGAAATTTCTGGCTATTCTCTCTTCTACTCTCGCGGACCTATGGAATTCTTCTGTCGTCTAGTGGCTGGTTTGTTGGTGGTGGTTCATTTCTTGATTAGTTCTGGTGATTCTGTTGGGGAGCTGGTGAAATCTTCCCCTCATTCCTCCACCATCTTGGCTCCTTCCCCGGTGAGTTTTCTAACAAAGTCTTTAAAGAGGTTCAAGTTTCTTTATTGTACAAAGGCACAATATAATGATATAAGAAAGGGTTAATTGCTGTGAATTTCTGTGTAAATATGTCATATGACTTAGAGAGCCTACTCTTTGCATGTATGTATAGATATAGTTGATTTATCATATAGTTGTATATATATATGTCTATCTAAGTGTTTATGTATATAACTAAAAAGAGAGAAAGAGATATGTAGAGAGACAGATACAGAGAAAGAGAAGAGAGTGTGGGATTGAAAAGGATATCTGTGACATGGTCTGTATCTACATGATATGTCAAATGTGTATATATATATAATGTATATTTTTTTCATATGTATACCTTTCACATGTATGTGCTTCAGTATGTGTGTGTGTGTGTGTATGTGTGTGTAAGTCTATATATTTTCATTTTTTGGTGCTCAGGTGTTAAATCGATCCCTTCCCAGGTGGCACTAATGATAAAGAACCCACCTGCCCATGCAAGAAATTTAAGAGATGTGTATTAAATCCCTGGATTGGGAATATCTCCTGGAGAATGGCAACCCACTCCAGTATTCTTGCCTTGAGAGTCCCATGGACAGAGAAGCCTGGTGGGCTACAGTCCATGGGGTCTCACAGAGTCAGACATGACTGAGCAACTAATCCACTAAGGTGCTAAATCAGAAGAGAAAGTCTTGATAAGGTATAGATCTGTCTACTAACAAGATGTTAGATAGACTAAATTTCATACTAAAAGTGCCATCCTCCAAATAAGAGAATGGAGCAATTATACTAGAATGTGAATTCTAGCAAATTAAAGAAATATCTGCATGATCCTCATTTCTAATTATCTGACTGAGTGCTGTTAATAATTCTCTGGCAGCCACAAACACAGCAGTAGCACTTAATTATAAGGCTCTCTTATAATTTATAACGCAATGCAGTTTTTCTGCTGCCTTCAAGATCACATTGGCAGCAGAGCCTACCATAATGAACTGTCCTAAAGCCTCAAAATGCTGTTGTCAGCTATTTTGCGTTTGAATATTCACATTGTAAAGTGTGTAAAGTCTGACTTGAATGTGCTGCACCATAGTAATTCTTACTTCAAAATATGAACATATTCCTTTTTTTCAACGAAAGACCACATAATATTGAAAATAAATAGCTATAGTGAACTAACAACTAAGTAGAACCCCAGGACTCTTCAGGATGTACTAACGATGATTTTGTCCAATAAATTTCTTTTTGTTGCAACACACATATTTAAAGTACTACATCCTCCCCGCATGGTTCACAGTGACAAACACACTAGCCCATAATTATCAGCATACTTGCCGACTTGCAATCAAGAGTATTTATCACTTCTTTTCTCTTGATATTTCAGTTCACATAATTCAAGTATAAGGAGCACTAATAAAATGATAGTTTACATATTTGATGATTAAATAGGAGAAGATCTCTTAAATACTCTCAAGTTCTCTGTGATTTTCTTCCCTTTACCAATATTATTTCCCTTTTGGTTCTCCTTTTACCTTAATTCAAGAGTAACAGAGGGTTTTCTGGTAAAGAAAAAGAAAGAGTTAAATCCCTGGATTGGGAATATCTCCTGGAGAATGGCAACCCACTCCAGTATTCTTGCCTTGAGAGTCCCATGGACAGAGAAGCCTGGTGGGCTACAGTCCATGGGGTCTCACAGAGTCAGACATGACTGAGCAACTAATCCACTAAGGTGCTAAATCAGAAGAGAAAGTCTTGATAAGGTATAGATCTGTCTACTAACAAGATGTTAGATAGACTAAATTTCATACTAAAAGTGCCATCCTCCAAATAAGAGAATGGAGCAATTATACTAGAATGTGAATTCTAGCAAATTAAAGAAATATCTGCATGATCCTCATTTCTAATTATCTGACTGAGTGCTGTTAATAATTCTCTGGCAGCCACAAACACAGCAGTAGCACTTAATTATAAGGCTCTCTTATAATTTATAACGCAATGCAGTTTTTCTGCTGCCTTCAAGATCACATTGGCAGCAGAGCCTACCATAATGAACTGTCCTAAAGCCTCAAAATGCTGTTGTCAGCTATTTTGCGTTTGAATATTCACATTGTAAAGTGTGTAAAGTCTGACTTGAATGTGCTGCACCATAGTAATTCTTACTTCAAAATATGAACATATTCCTTTTTTTCAACGAAAGACCACATAATATTGAAAATAAATAGCTATAGTGAACTAACAACTAAGTAGAACCCCAGGACTCTTCAGGATGTACTAACGATGATTTTGTCCAATAAATTTCTTTTTGTTGCAACACACATATTTAAAGTACTACATCCTCCCCGCATGGTTCACAGTGACAAACACACTAGCCCATAATTATCAGCATACTTGCCGACTTGCAATCAAGAGTATTTATCACTTCTTTTCTCTTGATATTTCAGTTCACATAATTCAAGTATAAGGAGCACTAATAAAATGATAGTTTACATATTTGATGATTAAATAGGAGAAGATCTCTTAAATACTCTCAAGTTCTCTGTGATTTTCTTCCCTTTACCAATATTATTTCCCTTTTGGTTCTCCTTTTACCTTAAT
The DNA here is from genome assembly GCA_022376925.1 of Tragulus kanchil. NCBI lineage: Eukaryota > Metazoa > Chordata > Mammalia > Artiodactyla > Tragulidae > Tragulus > Tragulus kanchil. Next base: position 103,491,238 of record JAIOJX010000001.1, on the reverse strand, counting down.
TCAAGAGTAACAGAGGGTTTTCTGGTAAAGAAAAAAGAAAGAGTTAAGTCTTCCTAGTAAGGAATCTTATGTTTAATACCACTACAGTAAGTCATCAAGTGGGAATTAAAAGGAATCCCCTTAAATGTACATACAGTGCTATTTTTTAAAACTTTAAAGTAATTCACTCCAATTTTTAATTCACCAGTATATACAACATTGCTCTGTAAATTATAGGGAGTTTTTACAACACATTTTATTTACTTATTTTTTTAATTTCAAAGGAGAGCTTAACTGCTCTGTTTTTGAGTCAGTTGTTAGCCCTAGGATAACAATAAAAAAATACTTTTAGTAAACCACAAAATAACTTTGGAGTCTCTTAAATGAAAGTCGTTTACAGATTGCTTATCACGACAGCCTTCCAGTTCCCTCAGTTCAACTAACTTGAGACAGATTTCTTCATTACTTTAGGTTTCTGATCTCCAGGTTCTTAAGAGCATTCGCTTTAAAACCCTAAATTTGCAAATTCTTTTGTAATCCTTTGAGATGCAAATCATTTCCTAGACTCTTGGCAGTTTTACATCTCAAGAATATCTTTCTCAAAGACCTGAGAGCCATCACTTTCAAGTGTAATCCTGGGAGACAGGGCTTCTTTCTCCCAGTCTCTATGGGAGCACAAGAGACTAACTGTGATACATGTGAGGATTAGCAAACACAGATGACCTAGTTATGTGGCCCACCCTTGCCTCATGTCCCACAGTACTTTTTTTGCTAGCTCCTGCCAGTGCGTAAGATTTCTCTCATTTTTAAAACAAATTTAATATAATATAGTAGATATATAATATTGTATCAGATTTGTTACTGAGTCCAAGCTTGCTCTGCTTGCAGCTGCAGGACAGACCAATGAATCCCAGGTGTTGAGTCAAGGAAAACGAATTTGTTCAGAAAGCTGCTGACCTAGAAGGTGGCAGACTAGTGCCTCAAAATAGCCATTATATGGGGTCTAGATGCGAGGTTCTTTTATAGATCAGAGATGGGGGGAGGTGAGGATGCAAAGTAAAGAGGCCATTAATCTTGGAAAGATCACCTAGAATGTCAAGCCTCAGGCAGAGGATGTGTCAGTTTCTCCCTTCCTTCCGTCTACAGGTGAACCGAGTTTTGAACAAAGGCATTTCATTTTAATAGTCAGGCAAAGGGACAGGGTCCTTGTGGCAAGACATTAAGTATGATTGTAATAATAAAAGCAACAAAAATAAAGTGTAAGAAATAGTTTGCATCATGGAGTCAGAATTGGTTTCCTCTGTGCAACAGTTTCGGTTGTATAGCAAAGTTCATTTTGTTTCCACAAAATTGCAGTCTGTTGCTGGCCCCTTTTGCAGTTGTCTTTCATAAGGCCTTTCTTGCCTTTATAAACCTGTCTGGTACCATTTTTCTGTGACACTATTTAGACCTCAAGTTTACTGTAAAGGAATCTGAACCCGTGTAAATAGATTTTCAAAGGGTCTTAATGAATTTTCTAAGGCATGGTGGTGGTTTAGTCGCTAAGTTATGTCTGACTGTTATGACCCCATGGACTGTAGCCTGCCAGATTCCTCTATCCATGGGATTCTCCAGGCAAGAATACTGGAGTGGGTTGACATTTCTTTATCTACCTGAAAACACTATATCTTATCCTTTTAAGCCATACTACAGTTTTTGGTCTACATGATGGAAATTGTTCAAAAATTAAGTAATAAGCTTTCTGTTTTTCTCAAATGAAGAATGCTTCTCAAAGTGAAATAGTTGTGTCAAAATGGGGAGGGGGCATGATGGTGATTAAAGACTATGTGCACATATAGAAAACTAAAACACCAAAAACCATAGATTAACAGTGTTGTCTTAATGTTCTTATAAGTGTCTCTCTAAGGAGCGTTTTAAGATTTTCTTTCTTACTCAGTGCAGTAAGATGACCGTGCTGTACAAGATATCTGTTTATGTATGCTGGCCCTTTAGAGTGCTGTAAACCATTGTGATAGCTAAGACTTGTTTGGCCCCGGAGAACCACAGTTTGCACCCATGGGATGATAATTACACATTCAAAATGTGTGAATTAGGCACAGAGTAAAAAAAAAATCACCTAAAATCCCACATCACAGAAGTGACTACTACTTGTATTTAGACATACATCCTTTCATATATCTTGCTAACAGTATTTTATATCTTTTTTATCTGTTTTTATGCTTTAATAACAGTGTGAATATATACCACATAAATAGATAATCATCCTTTTGTAAGGGATAGGGATGAAAAGAATGGCATACCCAGAGGCGCCATGAGAGTTCTACCTCTTCCCTAAAAGCAGGAATAATCCTCCCACTCATTAACATATGGAATTACCCTGTCTATAAAAGCTAAGGACGCCATGTTTTGTGGGCTGCTGGATTTGCTCTACCATGGCCCACACTCACTGTAGAGTGTGCTCTCTCTAAATCTGAATAAATCCATTTCTTACCTATCCAGACATCGGGTGAGTGATTTTAATTACCAGGGTTTTGACTGAGTTCGAGTCCCAAACAGGTTTTGGCTGGGTTCGAGTCCCGGCCGCGTGGGTTCAAGTCCCAAAACAGGGTTTTGGCTGGGTTTGAGTCCCAGCCACGTGGGTTCAAGTCTCAAGCAGAGTTTGATTAGGTCTGGGCCCTGGGATTAAGTCTTAAGTCAAGGTTGAACACTTTCACTTTAAGTGAAAGTGTTACTCAGTTGTGTCTGACTCTTTGTGACCCCATGCACTGTAGCCCACTGGGTTCCTCTGTCCATGGGATTCTTCAGGCAAGAGTACTGGAGTGGGTTTCCATGCCCTCCTCCAGGGAATCCTCCCTACCCAAGGATCAAACTCACGTCTCTTATGTCTCCTGCATTGGCAGGTGAGCTCTTTACCACTAGTGCCACGTCAGAAGCCCATAGAAACTGATTTTATAGAAATATAAATATCAAGAAGATAGCAAAGAGACTCTGAGCATTCAGATTAGTGTATACATTGCTCTGGTTCCAGTTAGGCTTATTCCAATTATTTTTAGGTGCTGGTTATGTGAAGCAGTATCTGTTTTCAAGGTTGGCACGTTGCTTTATGTTGCCTATTGCTTATTTCTCCATTTATTTTCTATAATGCTATTTATTTGTTTGTTTGTTTGTTTATTTTTGACTGTAATAGGTCTTCATTGCTGTGCAGGCTTTTTCTCGAGTTGTGGCCAGTAGGGGTACTCTCTAGTTGCAGTACAGTGCAAGTTCTCTCACTGTAGTGTTTTCCCTTATTGTAGAGCAGTCTTTCGGGCTTGTGAGTGTCAGTAGTTGTGGTACATGGGATTAATAGTTGAAGTTCCCAGATTCTAGAGAACAGGTTCAGTAGTTGTGGCTCATGGAATTAGTTGCTCCTTGTCATGTGGTATCTTCCTGGATTAGGAATCAAACCCATGTCTCCTGCATTGGCAAGTGCACTGAGCCACCAGGGAAGCCACTCTCCATATTAAGACAAGAGCGGTTATTGATACTGTTCAATACTTTGCTCATATAAATTCCAATGTTTCCTCAGTGTTTTTTTAAAATAATCATATCTCAAAATAAAAATGATGGCTAATAATTATGCTTTGGTTTTGATGGCTTTTTCAAATAATCATCTGCATAATTTTGGAGTGTTTTATTAAATGTTTAAGAAATGAAATACTGTTGCATTCTACAACATTGGCAAATCTTAAAAAAACATTATACTGAATACAATAAGCACATTACAGAAGAACACGTATTATATGATTTGATTAATCTGAAATATCCAAAAAGGCAGGTTCATAGAGGCAGAAAGTAGGTTCCATGAAATAGAAGGGGGAGATTGGGAGATACTCATTAATTATTGTTTTAATATATAAGTTAGGTCAATGAATGCATTTGTTTTGGTTAGACAGAATCACATAACATAAAATTCAACATATTAGCCATTTCTACCATGTGTGATTTAGTAGATTTTAGTCTCTTTATATTGTTGTGCAGTCATCATCACTGTCTAATTTCAGAACACTTTCATTAAGCTCATGCTTTTGAATTCCTTCCTCCTTCCATTTCCTGGCAGATAGTAATCTGCTTTCTGTCTCTATGGATCTGAGTGTTCTGGACATTTTATATAAATAGAATCATTCAATAGGTGGTGTTTTGTTGACTGACTTTTTTCACTTAGCATAATATTTTTAAGGTTCATGGATATTGTAGCATATAGTAGTGCTCTCCTTTTTTGTGACTGAATAATATTCCATCACAAGGACATAAAATATATTGTTTATTCATTCATCAATTGATGTACATTTGAGTTTTTTCTACTTTTTTGCTGTTGTGAATACCACTTCTATGAACATTTATATACGAGTTTATCTGTGAACATATTTTGAATTCACTTGGGTACATATCTAGGAGTGAAATTGCTGAGAGATGAGGTAACTTAGTTTAACTTATTGAGCAACTACTAAACTGATTTCTATAACAGCTGTAGTATTTTACATTCAAACACTAAAAACCATATGTTTTCAGTGTGAGAATTCCTTCCAATATCTCTCTGTCCAGTAGTATTATATTATGATTTTGTACATTTGTTTCAAAATTGCTAAAGTTACAAATGCATCTGCAGTTTTTTGCAAATGGAACTGCTGATGTCAAAATTCTTTAAAGTACCTTGAAACATGCTGTGTATTTGTGGTTGTTGATGGTTCTGCATTACGTTTATGAAATAAAAAACTTTTTGAGGGCTTTCCTGGCGGTCCAGTGGGTAAAGACACCACCTTGCAGTGCAAAGGGCGCCGGTTTGATCCCTGGCCTGGGAAGATCCCACATGCTGCGGAGCGGCTGGACTAATGTGTCCAATTACCAAGCCGGAGCTCTGCAGCACATGTGCCCAGAGCCGGCGCTCTGCGACAACAGAGGCCACCGCAATGGGAGGCCCACACTGGTCAAGGAACAAAGATGGATGAAAGTGGACAAATGAAAGACCAATAGAAGTGGCCTGCCTGCTCCCCTCCCTTCCCACCCCTCCCCCACCAAAAAAATAAATAAATAATAAATAAAAAACTTTTTGAGAAAGTAGAGGATCTGATTGTATAGTCACTTTTTTTTTTTTTAATATTTTTTGGTGGGGAGTGGGGATGAGGGGGCAGGCGGGCCACTTCTATTGGTCTTTCATTTATCTGTTTTTCATCCATCTTTTGTTCTTTGGCCCGTGTGGCCCTCCCATCGCAGTGGCCTCTGTTGTCACAGAGCACCGACTCTGGGCGCATGCGCTCCAGAGCTCCAGCTTGGCAATTGGACACATTGGTCCAGCCGCACCGGGGCACGTGGGATCTTCCCAGGCCAGGGACTGAGCTATGCCACTTGCACTGCAAGGCAGTGTCCTTACCCACTGGACCATCAGGGAAGCCCGTATAGTCACTTTTTACAGTTAAGTGTTTTGAAGCTCTATCTTTACTTAACTTGCAAAATGTAGTTTTAAAACAATTCTACTACTAGATTTCTATGTGAATGGAATGGTCATTCTGTCTTTCCAAAGCTAGTATCTGAAGTGCTCAGCAAAGGGGGAAATCATGCTTATTTATGACCTTCTTTGAGCTGAAATTTCATAAGGAGTAAAAAAAAAAATAAGGCTTGTCATTCAAAAATACACAATAGGCATATATAAAACAACCTTTCAAGTTAAGTTAAACACCTCTAGAAACATCATTAACTCTATTAGACTTAGTCATTAATATAAATGTATCATCATGAAGTGATTTGCTTTTCTGAAGCCAAGAGAATAAAAAAGATAAAACAATATGAATGGGGAAGGAGAAAGAAAATCATAGTTAAAGTATGTAGCATTTAGAATTTCCTTATCAGTAAACAAAAAACATCTCTTTGATTTGCATTTTATTATAATGATTTTAATCTCCTTTCAAAAGTCTTATTCAAAATGTTTTCCTTTTAATGGCAAAAATGACCCTCTTCCTACCATTCATGAAAACTCCATTTTATTATAGTGCGTAATGATTTTTATATATTGCTGAATTATGTTAGCTCATAATTTGTTAAAAGGGTTTGTAAAAAAAAAATAGTGGGTATTATGTTACTAGTAGCCTTATGAAAGGAGTGGAAAGCCTTCCATCTTTTTTTTTTTTTAGTAATTTTTTTCGGGGGGGGCCACTTCTATTGGTCTTACATTTATTTACCTTTGTTCTTTGGCCTGTGTGGGCCTCCCGTCATGGTGGCCTCTGTTGCTACAGAGCACTGGGTCTGAGCGCATGCGCTCCAGAGCCTCAGCTTGGTAATTAGACACATCAGTCCAGTCACTCTGCGGCACGTGGAATCTTCCCAGGCCAGGGATCGAACCGGCGCCCCTAGCACTGCAAAGTGGTCCTTACCCACTGGACCACCAGGGAAGCTCCGCCTTCCATCTTCTGTTTTGGGGAAGATATTGTGTTGAACTGATGCTAATGTTTCTTTAAATATTTGGTAGAATTCTCCAGTGAAATCATCTGGACGTTGAGATTTATTTTTTCTGAGAGCTTTTAAATTATGAATCCCATTTCTTCAGTAGTTATAGGGCTATTCAAATTTTATCGATTCCTTAATGAGTTATTGTTTCAGTCTGTGTTTTTTGAGAGATTGGTCCATTTCATCTACGTTAATGAATTAATATGTATAGAATTGTTCATAGTATCCCCTTATTATCCTTTTGGTGTTTGTAAGGTCTGTAGTGATTGTTTAATTTTTGATGTTAATAATTTATGTCTTCTCTCTTTTTTTCTTTGTCAGTCTTGCTATAAGTTTGAGAATCTTATGGAGCTTTTCACAGTGAGCTCATTGTTTTATTGACTTAATTCTATTACTTTTCTGTTTCTCCTTTGTTTTATTTGTTGCCCTCGTGTTTTTATTGTTTCCTTCATTCAGCTTGCCTTGGGTTCATTTTGGTCCTCTTTATTGTATTCTTTGGTGCTTCCCTGGTGGCTCAGATGGTAAAGAATCTACCTGTAATGCAGGAGACCTGGATTCTATTCCTGGGTCAGGAAGACCCCCTGAGGAAGGAATTGTCAGCCCACTCCAGTATTCTTGCCAGAAGAATCCCATGGACAGAGGAGCCTTTATATTCTCGAGGTGGAAACTTAGATTGTTAGTTTGCTATTTGATCTCTTTTCTAGCACGTGCATTTAGTACTATCAAATTTCATCTTAGCACCAGTTGAACCACATTCCATGAATTCTGGCATGTTGAGTTTTCCTTCTTTCTTCCTTTTTTTAGGTCCATATGGTCTTCATATTCATTGAGACTTCTTTGACCCATGGATTGTTAGTAGTGTGTTGTGCAGTTTACCTGTGTTTAGGTATTTTCTCTTTATCTTCCTGTTATTAGTTTCTAATTTGTTTCCACTGTGGTCAGAGAACACACTTTGTATGATTCCAGTTATATAAAATTTGTTGATGTTTATGTCAATGATCTAAGAAATGGTCAGTCTGGTGTATGTTCCATGGGAACCTAAAAAATGGCTTTTCTAACTCCTTTGGGTAAAAGCTATCTTATTGATTATTATCAGTTATTAATTGCCTTCCATCTTCTGTTTTGGGGAAGATATTGTGTTGAACTGATGCTAATGTTTCTTTAAATATTTGGTAGAATTCTCCAGTGAAATCATCTGGACGTTGAGATTTATTTTTTCTGAGAGCTTTTAAATTATGAATCCCATTTCTTCAGTAGTTATAGGGCTATTCAAATTTTATCGATTCCTTAATGAGTTATTGTTTCAGTCTGTGTTTTTTGAGAGATTGGTCCATTTCATCTACGTTAATGAATTAATATGTATAGAATTGTTCATAGTATCCCCTTATTATCCTTTTGGTGTTTGTAAGGTCTGTAGTGATTGTTTAATTTTTGATGTTAATAATTTATGTCTTCTCTCTTTTTTTCTTTGTCAGTCTTGCTATAAGTTTGAGAATCTTATGGAGCTTTTCACAGTGAGCTCATTGTTTTATTGACTTAATTCTATTACTTTTCTGTTTCTCCTTTGTTTTATTTGTTGCCCTCGTGTTTTTATTGTTTCCTTCATTCAGCTTGCCTTGGGTTCATTTTGGTCCTCTTTATTGTATTCTTTGGTGCTTCCCTGGTGGCTCAGATGGTAAAGAATCTACCTGTAATGCAGGAGACCTGGATTCTATTCCTGGGTCAGGAAGACCCCCTGAGGAAGGAATTGTCAGCCCACTCCAGTATTCTTGCCAGAAGAATCCCATGGACAGAGGAGCCTTTATATTCTCGAGGTGGAAACTTAGATTGTTAGTTTGCTATTTGATCTCTTTTCTAGCACGTGCATTTAGTACTATCAAATTTCATCTTAGCACCAGTTGAACCACATTCCATGAATTCTGGCATGTTGAGTTTTCCTTCTTTCTTCCTTTTTTTAGGTCCATATGGTCTTCATATTCATTGAGACTTCTTTGACCCATGGATTGTTAGTAGTGTGTTGTGCAGTTTACCTGTGTTTAGGTATTTTCTCTTTATCTTCCTGTTATTAGTTTCTAATTTGTTTCCACTGTGGTCAGAGAACACACTTTGTATGATTCCAGTTATATAAAATTTGTTGATGTTTATGTCAATGATCTAAGAAATGGTCAGTCTGGTGTATGTTCCATGGGAACCTAAAAAATGGCTTTTCTAACTCCTTTGGGTAAAAGCTATCTTATTGATTATTATCAGATATTGTTAATTGATTGTATTCTATACAGTCAGAAGATTTGGATCTCTAGTTCCTGTACAATCTAACCCTGTATATAATTGATGCTCAGTAGGGGTTTGTTGATTTGCATAAACCTTCTGTATCATTGTCCTCGTTTCTGTTACCTGATCCACCTTTCCTATCATCCACTAAACTTTCCAGGGGAGAAACAACCAGTTAACAATGTTACGCACCACGAGATTTGACTAGGCAGGCTACAGTGATAATGGTACATAACAGACAATCCTAACATTTAGAGTTTGCAATACTAATGATTTATTTCATGGTCAAGGGTACACACTTTGGCTATATTTTGACTGCTCTTATCTGTTCTTGACTGAGCTTTACTGAGCTCTACTGAATTCCAGGTTTGGGGTTAGATTCAATACTCTTCCATATGTGTTTAATTTTTAGATCTATGCTGAAGGATCAGTAGCTATCTGGAACATGTTCTCTTCATGGTAGAGGGTGGTGGCTCCAGGGTAGCTGGCAGAACCATGGTGTATTTAAAGTTCAGCTTGTAATACTCACAGTGTGACTTCCACTGTCCATTGTTCCATTGGTGAAAGGAAGTTATAACAATGATAAATGTTAATGTGTTGAAAATACATATACTGCCTCTTTCAGTAAGGGGCACCTCTAAATCACATGGATTTTGAGATATAGAGGTAATTCTATTAAAGTCTGTGAAAAATTGGAAGTAATGATCCAATTCACCTCTAACTTGCTTTCTTAATCTTTTCTATTTTTTATTCTGTATAAAGGTCACAAAAATGAAAATGAACCCTCCACATAAAAAAGAGAGACATCCTTATTTGACTTAAAAACTGTAAGGGATATTTTCCTTGACATACAATTAAGTCCTATACATTACATTTTGGAGACTTTAAAGGAATAGCTAAACTAATGAGATGTTGCTTTAGAATATACTTCATACTGTGTCAACAACAGTGTATTTTTAAACATAGCTTATTTTCTCTGATCATTTTCATCTTCCACTGTAGGTAAGCATTTCGTTGGAAGGATTTGTGGGGAATACTTTGTGACCTTGGATAACTAAGCTAAATAGAAAGACTTAAAATAGGATTCAGTTGTATCAATTTGACATGTGTATGTGGGTATGTGTGTATGTGAGTGTGGGGAAACATTTACACTTGCCATTTATTTTTGCAAATTTTCATACATTTTCTAGGAGTCAGAAATTTGTAGACTGTTTGGTACCTCTCAGATAAGTCATCACCCAATCCTATAGGGTGAAAATTGTGCAGGATTTTTCAGGTCCCTCTTTGAATTTTATTTGAAGAGACCCAATAATCATTAAAAATACAACAACAAAAAGCCCTGGGGAAAGAATTCTTATGTTAAATCCAAAACAGGCAATGTAGTACCAGGTATTTCATATACTCACAAGATGACAGAGAACTTTCCTTATCTATAGAGAATAAAGGAAATGGTTCCTCCGAGTCAATTCAGGATAGTAATTGGTTACAGTTAAGGTAGTGGTTTTAATGACATTGACACTTGTTTCCCAAGAATTGATCTGGGACACCAACACATTAGCACAGACTATTAAGCACAGAAAGAACCAGTGGTGACATCCAATCACTTCTTATCAGATTGATTTAAACTAAAACCACTAACCCAGAATATAGGCACCACCTCATTATCGGCTTTCTTAGGTCAATATCAAGCAAAATAAAAATAAAGAACCATACTAAAAAAAGTATTTGTGTTCACAGGCACTCATGTGATTGACATTTTTAACACCATCAGTAGAACAAAATAAAAGCAACTGCATTAGAAGTAATGATCCAATTCACCTCTAACTTGCTTTCTTAATCTTTTCTATTTTTTATTCTGTATAAAGGTCACAAAAATGAAAATGAACCCTCCACATAAAAAAGAGAGACATCCTTATTTGACTTAAAAACTGTAAGGGATATTTTCCTTGACATACAATTAAGTCCTATACATTACATTTTGGAGACTTTAAAGGAATAGCTAAACTAATGAGATGTTGCTTTAGAATATACTTCATACTGTGTCAACAACAGTGTATTTTTAAACATAGCTTATTTTCTCTGATCATTTTCATCTTCCACTGTAGGTAAGCATTTCGTTGGAAGGATTTGTGGGGAATACTTTGTGACCTTGGATAACTAAGCTAAATAGAAAGACTTAAAATAGGATTCAGTTGTATCAATTTGACATGTGTATGTGGGTATGTGTGTATGTGAGTGTGGGGAAACATTTACACTTGCCATTTATTTTTGCAAATTTTCATACATTTTCTAGGAGTCAGAAATTTGTAGACTGTTTGGTACCTCTCAGATAAGTCATCACCCAATCCTATAGGGTGAAAATTGTGCAGGATTTTTCAGGTCCCTCTTTGAATTTTATTTGAAGAGACCCAATAATCATTAAAAATACAACAACAAAAAGCCCTGGGGAAAGAATTCTTATGTTAAATCCAAAACAGGCAATGTAGTACCAGGTATTTCATATACTCACAAGATGACAGAGAACTTTCCTTATCTATAGAGAATAAAGGAAATGGTTCCTCCGAGTCAATTCAGGATAGTAATTGGTTACAGTTAAGGTAGTGGTTTTAATGACATTGACACTTGTTTCCCAAGAATTGATCTGGGACACCAACACATTAGCACAGACTATTAAGCACAGAAAGAACCAGTGGTGACATCCAATCACTTCTTATCAGATTGATTTAAACTAAAACCACTAACCCAGAATATAGGCACCACCTCATTATCGGCTTTCTTAGGTCAATATCAAGCAAAATAAAAATAAAGAACCATACTAAAAAAAGTATTTGTGTTCACAGGCACTCATGTGATTGACATTTTTAACACCATCAGTAGAACAAAATAAAAGCAACTGCATTAGAATTCAGTTAGTACCCTTCTAATATTTGTCATATAGAAAAGAGCAAACTTCACTAAAAATGAAGGAGACGATGTAGAACACATTTATTGCTACTGAAATATGTCAGTTGGAGGAAAAGGGATATAGTTGAAATATTGGCAGTGAACAAACTTTATTGATTTCCCTTCCATAATGACTTCTGTTTTCTTATAATATAGTAATTAACAATATGTAAGGAGGTCAGCATTGGATATGTGTCTTTGGTTAATATATTCTTCTCTAGTGACGTCTCTGTCATGGCTGTTCTCTTTTTCCATCTTCCCTCATTGTTGATTTGTCTCATCTTTCCTTTTTTCCTTCCCTCATCCACCTTTACAGCTATAACAGTGACACTGCATGTATTTCATTAGCCTCTCTTCCAAGGAATCATTCCCTACATCCAACTGCCTACTGGAAGTGTTTATTGGGACCTATCTCCAGGTTGGAGTTTTTTCCCCATCCTTTGTCTAGTCTCCTCTTTCTGCAAATTAAACAAGAAAAATTAACTCAGTGTTGACTTAAAAAAAAAAGATGAACAACTTGAGAATTGTGGGTTGTTTTCTCTGGGGCATAATTAGGACTGCAGCTTGGGAGGCAGCATCCCAGAAAGCTCTAAGAGACTGCTCCAAAGAGGCAGCATAGGAAATCAATATAAGAATTTTGGTGAAGGGGGAATTCAAATGCCATTAAACAAAGGGTTTTATTTTGCAAATGATTTTCACTCAGTCATGAGGTTGTGATGTCTTCGTGAAGAAATTTAGTGCTTTTGTAGATGTGAGTAGATGCAAGGATTGATATCACAAAATCTGTTCCTAAAAACACTTGCTTGTCTAAAGACCTGGCCCACCAGATTCCTTGGAGCACAGAGTGCCTTGCCCCACCCTGATCTCCTTCAGAGGGTGTTGAACGTCAACAGTTCCTAACAGCACAGTCTTCAGTCTCTTCAGAGGCAGATGACGAATACCCATTTGTAGTTGACATCAGTATCTGTTGATTTACCAATTAGTTGATTTGGCAACCCACATCAGTATCTCCATTATCTTTGATTCTTGACTATTCTTTAACTCCACATCTCCTTTGGTACTGGGAAAAACAAATTGACATGTAGTTAACACTGAGAACCAGATGTGTGCCTCTGGTTCTCAGTGTTAATACTTCATTGTTAATTATGTTAGTAGTCTAAATTCACATCTACTTCATAATTTCACTGATCTCATCTGCTTCAAATTCTTACTGATCAGTGCCTAAGCCAAAAATGGTAAAGCACATGATACATGCTCCTTGGTAGACATTTCATTTGACCCTGACATTCTCTCCTGTTGTTCCCAGACATGGCTTCAAAATACATGGATCAGAAAGTCAAAATCAGGACTGTATCATTGGCACAGTATGGAATCTGTCTGCAATCTTGGCCTAAATTATTGTATTACAATGTGAAACACTCTGCTTTTCTACAGATATTTCTACTCAGAATATGTTGTACAAACTTCCTCCAGATAAATTTGCCTAAAGCATACTTTTCATCACCTCTTACCATTCCACATGATTGTAATCATTGTCTATGTATGCTGGTATGTGGAAATGTTTCAGAACACCTGTTTAAGGAGTTGACATGATCACTGCTTTGTGGCTTCTGTCTCTGGACTCACTGGTGCTAGTTTGGGAGGGTCTCCTGAGATCTTGAGTGTGTAGTAGAATCCTCCTTCTCTTGTTTGGGGTAGAAATTTTCTCAACTTTCATTGCTCAGACAAAGAATTCTACCTGCTCAATTGTATCAACAAAATTCTCACATCTTCTAGTTAACTGATGGCACCCATCATTTTAGGATGAAAAGGGAGACAGTCTTTCCTTCATCCATTTTTTGTCATGTGCATGGGATTTCATTGGAAAAAAATAAGATTACAAAATTTGCTTAGTGTGGTGTTTTATATATTTTCAGCACCTTCATTTTGAAATTAATATAACTTAGAAAAATTTTCTGGAAATAGCACTTGGAGTTCCTGTGTATCCTTTGTCCATCTTACCCCAATTTTGACAGCTTGTATAATTATAATACAATTATTGAAATCATGAAGTTAACATTGATTCAATACTATTAACTAATCTACAGATTTATAAAGTACAGTATTCAAATATTAGTATATTGGCTATATTTATCCAAAGTTTTGTTTCTACCTAAAGAAATATTGTACTTAGACAAAGTGATTAATAAGTGAAATTATAAAATAATTAAAAGAATTTTTAGTTTGATACACAGTTTCAAAACCTTCTTTGATGTTGGATTTTACTTATATCATTAATATTTATCTTCATTAACTATCTGGATTGCAAAGAGCAACCTTCATATTTAAATCATCAAACATTGTTTGGTCTTTTTCTTTGCAACCTAAACACTAATTACCTTTAGCAGAATCTTATAGAGGTCTGTGTGTAGGAACTAGAGATTGTGTGTGTCTCATTCAAGTGAAAATGGGGCCTAGAAATTTATTAGAAATGAAAGTGTGCACATGCTCTCTCTCACTCGCTGGTGACAATGGTCTCATTTAGTACTCAGTAGGATTATTTCATCTTTTAATATATAACTTGTGTTCTCTCTTGTTCAGACCTTTTTCTATTCTTACAAATGACCCCATTATGGCCACGCTAGTCAAAGTGGATCATTTTTCAGCTCTATTATTCACCATAGACTGGAAAGTCCGCTTGGTGACTCTTTATTCATATCCAAAAGAGGAATTTGTTGATCCAACTTGTCCCAGAAGCAGCAAGAGAGTGCAAACTCTGATACAAGAGTAAGTTTCATGTTTGTCCCTGTGTCACTTCTGCTGATATCTCATCGACCAAAGCCAATTATATGACCAAACCCAGATTCACGGAATGGAGTAGAGTTTACCTCATACTAGAAGTTGCCACATTATATTAGAATTTGCAACATCACATTGAAAAGAGATATCATGCAGAGACCAAAGAATCTATGACCCATTTACCTATCACACCAACCTAGGAAATTAAGGTGTTTTGCCACAGAATATAACTATTAAGGACAAGAGGGTGTAAGCAAATGTTTCCCATTCAGGTTGGTGAATGGGCACCTCAAGTATGCTTCATACAGTGACATCAGCAGGGTGCTGTACTTCCAGCTTGTATAAAAAAAACAATTATTGAAATCATGAAGTTAACATTGATTCAATACTATTAACTAATCTACAGATTTATAAAGTACAGTATTCAAATATTAGTATATTGGCTATATTTATCCAAAGTTTTGTTTCTACCTAAAGAAATATTGTACTTAGACAAAGTGATTAATAAGTGAAATTATAAAATAATTAAAAGAATTTTTAGTTTGATACACAGTTTCAAAACCTTCTTTGATGTTGGATTTTACTTATATCATTAATATTTATCTTCATTAACTATCTGGATTGCAAAGAGCAACCTTCATATTTAAATCATCAAACATTGTTTGGTCTTTTTCTTTGCAACCTAAACACTAATTACCTTTAGCAGAATCTTATAGAGGTCTGTGTGTAGGAACTAGAGATTGTGTGTGTCTCATTCAAGTGAAAATGGGGCCTAGAAATTTATTAGAAATGAAAGTGTGCACATGCTCTCTCTCACTCGCTGGTGACAATGGTCTCATTTAGTACTCAGTAGGATTATTTCATCTTTTAATATATAACTTGTGTTCTCTCTTGTTCAGACCTTTTTCTATTCTTACAAATGACCCCATTATGGCCACGCTAGTCAAAGTGGATCATTTTTCAGCTCTATTATTCACCATAGACTGGAAAGTCCGCTTGGTGACTCTTTATTCATATCCAAAAGAGGAATTTGTTGATCCAACTTGTCCCAGAAGCAGCAAGAGAGTGCAAACTCTGATACAAGAGTAAGTTTCATGTTTGTCCCTGTGTCACTTCTGCTGATATCTCATCGACCAAAGCCAATTATATGACCAAACCCAGATTCACGGAATGGAGTAGAGTTTACCTCATACTAGAAGTTGCCACATCATATTAGAATTTGCAACATCACATTGAAAAGAGATATCATGCAGAGACCAAAGAATCTATGACCCATTTACCTATCACACCAACCTAGGAAATTAAGGTGTTTTGCCACAGAATATAACTATTAAGGACAAGAGGGGGTGTAAGCAAATGTTTCCCCATTCAGGTTGGTGAATGGGCACCTCAAGAGTATGCTTCATACAGTGACATCAGCAGGGTGCTGTACTTCATTTATATCAGTGTGGTTCATTATGATCTCAACAAGTGAGTTATGAAATAATTTGGTGAAAGTATATAGTCTATGTAGTCAATCCTTTCATTGTAATCCAAATAGCAGTGACTTAAAATCATTTTCCCAATGACTGTTCTATAGTATAGATCAGTTGATGATGTCGTGCACTTTAGACCACATTAGACCAAAAAAAAAAAAGATGAAAACATTATCAAAATGAACATTAATTGCAATCAGTACTGTAAAATATATAATTTATTATAGCTTTCCTTAAGGGTTGAAGATGAAGTACATTTATTTGTTTTGCCAGAAGATTGCAGTAGTGTTACCCATATTGTGCCTTTTTTGTGGGTCATAGAAGCAATAAATTCCCAACAGTTAATGTATTTCTGTGTAAATATAGACAATGCATTTGTCGTAGTCATGTGAACCTTTCTTTTCTGGAATATTCCTCAGATATAAATATTAGAATTGGACATACGCATGAGAGAATTCACTATGAGATCAGCAGAATGCCATTCTTCTTTCTGTGCATTGAAAGATGCACATTGGTTCTGAAAGGCTTAATAGACTTTTGAAAAAGTGGCACTCCATTCTCTACTCTGCTTAGATTCACTCTGGTAGAGAGGAGGGAATCCATGAGTGAGCAGAAAATCAATTTCTGCCTTTCTGAAACAGATTTTACTTACCAGTAGGACACCATTATCTCTTGTGGAACCCTGCTGGCCTAGCCATTAGCTCCCTTTTCAACAAAAGGGTCAGACGTTTGCTGCTTCTAAATCAGAATTTTTATACATTATACAGAAATATCTGTGTTTTTAAAAATGCAGTTGCGTCTAGAAATGTGTTGGTGTTCCTTAGAGGTAGCCGTTATCCAAGAAAATCTACAATGAAGTAGACTATTATTGACCTCTACCTGACCGATTGTCTGGCTATATTTAGATTCTGGTCTGTATAAAATTATTGCACTAGTGTCATGTTAAAAATAGCTATATAAATTCATTTGAGTCAGATGATTTAGTTATTTAGTTATTCTCTGTCCTAGTCCAGGCATATGGGTGCTGAAAACATGTGGCCTAAAGATTTAGATTTCTGAGTTTAAAAGGAAAATGAGCCTTTGATTTAAAAAGAGAAAATGATTCTTTACCATGATATAATTCTTGTAATGAAGTTGCTGTTTTTCAAGTTATCATTTATTAATTCCAAAATCAATTTGAAAACCACTTAAATATCTTTTCACAATTTCAGTACACTAATAGAAAATTGTTTCAACTGAGAGAAGATGGAATGAGAAATAAATATCTCTTAAGAGAACGTTGCTTTGAATTTGAAACAATGGTTGAAAGCAGTAAAGTTATTCAAAATATATTGTATAGTACCAAATGATTCTCAAGATCGTTTGCCTTGTATATACTTTTTAATTATAAAACTCACTTTGAAATCTGTGACCCCTAAAAGTAGAGGTATATCGTGAAAAAAAAACAAAAATAAGCAATGTGATTGAATACTGAAAAACTGTGAAATGTCAAAATCCTCCCTGATGAATGTGAGCTTCATTTTATTATATCTGTGATATAAAAAAATCAGCTAACATAAAAACAGCTTTAGATGGACATTTTTAAGTAATTTATTTTTAACAAGTTGTGTTATGTATTCTGACTCCTAAATTGAGGTATATGAGACAAGCTTATATTATCCTGCTTTAAAGCTAATCAAAACACTTTAGAGGAAAAAAAAGACTAATATATGGTGTATTAATTAATCACCTAAAATAAGAGCCAGTTTTAGTTCTTCTAATTCCTAAATCATGATTAATCCATGATTATATAGCCTGATAATGAAGGGACAATACATAGTTTAATTTCAGGTAGCTGTTTTCTTTCTGCAAGGTAATACTTGGAAGGTTGCTTTTTTGCAGTTAATGCACCTGACAATCCCCAGGAGTAAACATATTAATCATCATTTAGCAGCATACAAGTAGTCATACATACTGTACACCCTGGGAGAAACCAGTTATATTATCAGAGTATAGCCATCTTCAATAAGAGAAAATGCTGTTTCATTTGGAGTGGTCTCAGAACATTAAAACCCATGCTGAGGGCTTCCCCTGGTGGTCCAGTGGGTAAGGACACCGCCTTGCAGTGCAAGGGCTGCCGATTCGACCCCTGGCCTGGGAAGATCCCACGTACTGCGGAGCGGTTGGACCGAAGTGTCCAATTACCGAGCCCGAGCTCTGGAGCGCATGCGCCCAGAGCCGGCGCTCTGCGACAACAGACGCCACCGCGATGGGAGGCCCACAGGAGCCAAAGAACAAAGACGGATGAAAATAGAGAAATGAAAGACCAACTGAAGTGGCCCGCCTGCTCCCCTCCCTCCCCAACCCGACCCCCGCCCAATAAATAAATAAATAAATAAATAAAACAAAATAAAATGGAAGTCATTTGGGATTCGAATACAGCTCTTTAAAAAAAAAAAAAAAATAGTTGCTCAGTTGTATCCTACTCTTTGAGACCCACGGGCTATATTCTGTCCATGGGATTCTCCTGTCCATGGGATTCTCCAGGTAAGAATACTGGAGTGGGTTGTCATGCCCTCCTCCAGGGGGTCTTCCCGAGCCAGGGATTGAATCCAGGTCTGTCATATGGCAGGTGAATTCTTTACCATCTGAGTCACCAAAACCAGTGTTAGGCTGGAGCCAACTTTGTGCCAGCTCACAAGAACCTGACTGACAAACTGTCCAAATGAGCCCCACACACTGTGAAACTGTTCCTAAACATGCACCAGCACACCACTAAATTTTCTAGGGTTTTTCCCAGTGTTATTGAAAAATAATTGGTATACATCAATGCATAGGCCTAAGGCTTATCGCGTGGTTGAATCACATATATTGTGAAATGGTTGCCACAATAGTTTCAGCTAACATCCAACCTCTCATATAGATACAATAAAAAGAAAAGAAGAAACAAAAACCGGACAAAAAATTCTGCTGGTGATGAAAACTTAGAATTTGCTCTCTTTCTTAACTTTTGTATGTCCTGCAGTTGAATGCAACCTGAAAACCCGGTTTTCTTTGCATGCATAACTGTACACCCTGGGAGAAACCAGTTATATTATCAGAGTATAGCCATCTTCAATAAGAGAAAATGCTGTTTCATTTGGAGTGGTCTCAGAACATTAAAACCCATGCTGAGGGCTTCCCCTGGTGGTCCAGTGGGTAAGGACACCGCCTTGCAGTGCAAGGGCTGCCGATTCGACCCCTGGCCTGGGAAGATCCCACGTACTGCGGAGCGGTTGGACCAAGTGTCCAATTACCGAGCCCGAGCTCTGGAGCGCATGCGCCCAGAGCCGGCGCTCCGCGACAACAGACGCCACCGCGATGGGAGGCCCACAGGAGCCAAAGAACAAAGACGGATGAAAATAGAGAAATGAAAGACCAACTGAAGTGGCCCGCCTGCTCCCCTCCCTCCCCAACCCGACCCCCGCCCAATAAATAAATAAATAAATAAATAAAACAAAATAAAATGGAAGTCATTTGGGATTCGAATACAGCTCTTTAAAAAAAAAAAAAAAATAGTTGCTCAGTTGTATCCTACTCTTTGAGACCCACGGGCTATATTCTGTCCATGGGATTCTCCTGTCCATGGGATTCTCCAGGTAAGAATACTGGAGTGGGTTGTCATGCCCTCCTCCAGGGGGTCTTCCCGAGCCAGGGATTGAATCCAGGTCTGTCATATGGCAGGTGAATTCTTTACCATCTGAGTCACCAAAACCAGTGTTAGGCTGGAGCCAACTTTGTGCCAGCTCACAAGAACCTGACTGACAAACTGTCCAAATGAGCCCCACACACTGTGAAACTGTTCCTAAACATGCACCAGCACACCACTAAATTTTCTAGGGTTTTTCCCAGTGTTATTGAAAAATAATTGGTATACATCAATGCATAGGCCTAAGGCTTATCGCGTGGTTGAATCACATATATTGTGAAATGGTTGCCACAATAGTTTCAGCTAACATCCAACCTCTCATATAGATACAATAAAAAGAAAAGAAGAAACAAAAACCGGACAAAAAATTCTGCTGGTGATGAAAACTTAGAATTTGCTCTCTTTCTTAACTTTTTGTATGTCCTGCAGTGGTGTTAGCTATAGTCCTATATATAGTTTTAAAGCAAGTATATTCTATATGATATGATTTGGAATGAATATTCGTCTTTTATTGTTCTTACTCTGGACCTGCAGTTTCTTAGCAGATTCACTTAAAAAAGCTATTAATTTGGAAAACCATAATCCATCTCTATGTGTCATATTTTCTGTTACATCAGACTTGCTGGCCTAGACTTCATTTATGTTCACATGGTTTGGTTACCTAGTGCATGTGGAAACCCACTCACTCCCTGAAAGAGATGCTTCATCTTGCCTGTAAAAACAGATTTTCCACCTGATTAGTTTTCACTGTGAATCTGCCTTTCACAGTTTGATATTGAGACAATTATATGAAACACATATTTAGAAAGGAATGTTTTATTAATTGCTTTCCAAAAGGAATCAAAATAATTTACTTCATCAGAACAAGGGCATGATTTTCAGTGTTTATCCATGAAGTTCCCAATTTTTATATATTTTGTAACTGTCCTAGAAATACTTTTCACAATGAGATATTTTTGTAATTATCCATCTAGAATAATTTGGTATTTGAAGCATTGATATTAAAGGCTGGACAATGACTGTAGGTCAAAGAGTCTTGCTTTATCATCATTTGTTTTATGACAGAATTCAGTGAAAGGCAGGTATCTTGTCTCATGGACTTTACTATAGCAATTATGAGCTCTTATATCATTTTGTCACTTAAAGTGTCCCTAGTTTTTGTGTTTTTTTGAACTTTCTTTTTTTTAATTTTGGCCTATTTTATTGTTTTCATTTATTTATTTATCTTCAGCCACCTTTATTCTTTGTCCTCTGTGGGCCTCCTATCGCAGTGGCCTCTCTCGTTGTAGAGCACTGACTCTGGGCCCTTGTGCTCCAGAGCCCTGGCGCCTAACTGGACACACCAGTCCAGCCGTTCCACGGCATGTGGGATCTTTCCAGGCCAGGGATCGAACCGGTGCCTCCTGCACTACAAGGTGGACTCTTTACCCACTGGACCACCAGGGAAGCCCTTAAAATAGTTTTAATTCAAAAAAGGTCTTCCTTTGAGCTCCAGTAACATAATTCTCTTATAGGAGGTATCATCTGGCAATAAATTTGTTGACTTTCTCATCTCTTAACTACTCAGTGATAGAAAACACATTTTATATATCATTGTAAGAGGTTGGGATTCCAGCATACAGAAGTCACTCAATATCCAGCACAGAATCCAGCATGACTAAGAGCAAATGCTGGTGGTATAAATAAGTCCATTCATTAGTGAAAGACATTGGCAAGAAATGAGCACTGAGTTTATGTATGGATAGTATAGCAAGGTGGTCTGGGCAGAGAAGACTTCACGAGCAAGGTTGCTGAGGTATAACTAATGCATTTGGAGTTCAGTAGTGGGCCAGCTTGGTTGAAGCCAAGTTTCATAGAAGTTAATTCTGGAGGCAGAGTGGAGAGTTGGAGTAAAACCAGGTCATGAGAAAGGTTGAGAGTTTATCCTCTTGGTTATGGGACACCACTGAGATTTTTCCTGAACACTTAGTTTTAGAAATATTTCTCTGAAATAAATTGTGACAGGGGTGAAATTAAAGTTGGAGAAAATTGAAAAAGTCTGGACTATTGCACTTCTAGTACCATGAAATTCAGTGTTATTTAAATGTGTTCTCATTCTCCCTGTAAAAATCTACAAATAATCTTAAGGCCAAATTATTCTCAAATATTAAATTGTTTTAGACTTTTTCTGGGAAAATAGTACTTCTAAATTCTATGTCCACATTACAGAGATTGAGTGTAGCAAAGACTCTCAATTTTGTCAAATCTTTTGACTGGAGTAGTCAAAAATGTGAAGAATTAAGAGTCAAAATAATTTAAAATATATACTAATATTTACTAGGACTCATTGACAAACATAATACAGAAGCCAGAGTCATGAAAGTGGATCCAAAAAAAGAAAAATGCAGTAGGCAATTGAGAAATTTTTTTAAATTAAATTACTTGTAGGTATTTTGCTTCTTAGAGGGAATTAGTAATAGCTAGCATTAACCAAGCAGTGCTGTATACTAGTATAGAACTTGTCATTTGCAGTTGTTTTGGATCAGGCTGCTGTAAGTAAATACCGTAGTATGAATATACCACTTCTTCTTCTTTCCATTGATGCACACAGACTGTTTCTTTATCATGAAACCAACTGACCAACTAATCACAAACAATCTGCTGTGTTGTGCTCTGGTAAGTTACTTCAGTCGTGTCCGACTCTATGTGACCTCATAGACTATAACCCACCAGGCTCCTCTGTCCATTAAATTCTCCAGGCAAGAATACTGGAGTGGGTTGCCATTTCCCCCTCTGGGGAATCTTCCCTGGAAAAGGTAATGAACCCGCATGTCCTGTGGCTCCTGCATTGCAGGCAAATTCTTTTACCACCGAGCCACCAGAGAAGTCCACTTCTTTATCTGGGCTCTTGGGAATAGTACTGCAATAAATATGAGAACATAGATATCTTTTTGATTACATGACAACTCCACATTCTCACCAATAAGCCAAGTTTCATAGAAGTTAATTCTGGAGGCAGAGTGGAGAGTTGGAGTAAAACCAGGTCATGAGAAAGGTTGAGAGTTTATCCTCTTGGTTATGGGACACCACTGAGATTTTTCCTGAACACTTAGTTTTAGAAATATTTCTCTGAAATAAATTGTGACAGGGGTGAAATTAAAGTTGGAGAAAATTGAAAAAGTCTGGACTATTGCACTTCTAGTACCATGAAATTCAGTGTTATTTAAATGTGTTCTCATTCTCCCTGTAAAAATCTACAAATAATCTTAAGGCCAAATTATTCTCAAATATTAAATTGTTTTAGACTTTTTCTGGGAAAATAGTACTTCTAAATTCTATGTCCACATTACAGAGATTGAGTGTAGCAAAGACTCTCAATTTTGTCAAATCTTTTGACTGGAGTAGTCAAAAATGTGAAGAATTAAGAGTCAAAATAATTTAAAATATATACTAATATTTACTAGGACTCATTGACAAACATAATACAGAAGCCAGAGTCATGAAAGTGGATCCAAAAAAAGAAAAATATGCAGTAGGCAATTGAGAAATTTTTTTAAATTAAATTACTTGTAGGTATTTTGCTTCTTAGAGGGAATTAGTAATAGCTAGCATTAACCAAGCAGTGCTGTATACTAGTATAGAACTTGTCATTTGCAGTTGTTTTGGATCAGGCTGCTGTAAGTAAATACCGTAGTATGAATATACCACTTCTTCTTCTTTCCATTGATGCACACAGACTGTTTCTTTATCATGAAACCAACTGACCAACTAATCACAAACAATCTGCTGTGTTGTGCTCTGGTAAGTTACTTCAGTCGTGTCCGACTCTATGTGACCTCATAGACTATAACCCACCAGGCTCCTCTGTCCATTAAATTCTCCAGGCAAGAATACTGGAGTGGGTTGCCATTTCCCCCTCTGGGGAATCTTCCCTGGAAAAGGTAATGAACCCGCATGTCCTGTGGCTCCTGCATTGCAGGCAAATTCTTTTACCACCGAGCCACCAGAGAAGTCCACTTCTTTATCTGGGCTCTTGGGAATAGTACTGCAATAAATATGAGAACATAGATATCTTTTTGATTACATGATAACTCCACATTCTCACCAATACTTGCTGTCTCTTATCTTCTTGATGATAGCTGTTCCTTTTTTTAAATTCTATTTTATTTTGAATTGGAAGATAATTACAAAATCGTGATGGTTTCTTCTATACATCAACATAGCATGGAAACACATACATTTCCATATGTAAAATAGAGAGACAGTGAGAAGTTGCTGTGTGACCCAGAGAACCTAAAGCCAGTGCTCTGTGGTAACCTAGAAGGATTGGGTGGAAAGAGAGGAGGGAGGTTCCAGGGGGAAGGGACACATATTGATGATAGTCATTTGACAGGAGAGATAATTATATCTTATGCACACATACACATATGGACTATTATTCAGTCACGAGAAAAAGGAAATCTTGACATTTGTGACAACATGGATGGACGTTGAGGGCATTATGCTTGGTGTGGTAATCCAGAGAAGGACAAATATTGTAAAATATCACATATATAGACATTAAACTGATTTTACAGAAACATAGAGTAGTAGTGGTAGTTGCCAGGGGCTAGGGGAGTTGGGGAGCTTTTAAAATATAAAACCTTGCAACTACAAGATGGAAATCTAATGTAGAGCCTAGTGATTATAGTCACCAGTGCTGCATTATACACTTCAAAGTTGCTAAGTGACTGCATCTTAAATGTTCTAACTGCAAAAAATAAATAATAATTAAGTGATGTGTTAGAGCGGTTAGCTCAAGATGTGGTGGTAATTATTGCAATATATAAAATATATCATATCAACATATTGTCCACTTTAAACTTACACAATGTGATATGTTAATTTTATATAAGAAAAAAGTGTGGTAAAATGCTATTTACTTCAGTCGTGTCCGACTCTATGTGACCTCATAGACTATAACCCACCAGGCTCCTCTGTCCATTAAATTCTCCAGGCAAGAATACTGGAGTGGGTTGCCATTTCCCCCTCTGGGGAATCTTCCCTGGAAAAGGTAATGAACCCGCATGTCCTGTGGCTCCTGCATTGCAGGCAAATTCTTTTACCACCGAGCCACCAGAGAAGTCCACTTCTTTATCTGGGCTCTTGGGAATAGTACTGCAATAAATATGAGAACATAGATATCTTTTTGATTACATGATAACTCCACATTCTCACCAATACTTGCTGTCTCTTATCTTCTTGATGATAGCTGTTCCTTTTTTTAAATTCTATTTTATTTTGAATTGGAAGATAATTACAAAATCGTGATGGTTTCTTCTATACATCAACATAGCATGGAAACACATACATTTCCATATGTAAAATAGAGAGACAGTGAGAAGTTGCTGTGTGACCCAGAGAACCTAAAGCCAGTGCTCTGTGGTAACCTAGAAGGATTGGGTGGAAAGAGAGGAGGGAGGTTCCAGGGGGAAGGGACACATATTGATGATAGTCATTTGACAGGAGAGATAATTATATCTTATGCACACATACACATATGGACTATTATTCAGTCACGAGAAAAAGGAAATCTTGACATTTGTGACAACATGGATGGACGTTGAGGGCATTATGCTTGGTGTGGTAATCCAGAGAAGGACAAATATTGTAAAATATCACATATATAGACATTAAACTGATTTTACAGAAACATAGAGTAGTAGTGGTAGTTGCCAGGGGCTAGGGGAGTTGGGGAGCTTTTAAAATATAAAACCTTGCAACTACAAGATGGAAATCTAATGTAGAGCCTAGTGATTATAGTCACCAGTGCTGCATTATACACTTCAAAGTTGCTAAGTGACTGCATCTTAAATGTTCTAACTGCAAAAAATAAATAATAATTAAGTGATGTGTTAGAGCGGTTAGCTCAAGATGTGGTGGTAATTATTGCAATATATAAAATATATCATATCAACATATTGTCCACTTTAAACTTACACAATGTGATATGTTAATTTTATATAAGAATTTTACCTAACATTTACACATTTCATAGGATGGATGCCTTAAACAATGGACATTTATTTTTCATTAGTCTAGAGACCAGAAAGCTCAAAATCAAGGTACTGGCAATTTGGTTCCTAGTGAGAGTGCTTCCTGGCTTACAGGTGACCACCTTCTCAGGGTGTCTTCACACATCAGAGAGGGCAAGCTCTGGTGTCCCTCCTTAAATAAGGACGCTAATCTCATCAGATGGCCCTGTCTTCATCTAAACCTAATAATCTCCCAAAGGCTCCAACTCCAAATACATCACATTAGGGGTAAAGACTTCATCAGATGAGTTTTGAGGGGTGGGGGACACAAACACTCAGTCCCTAACAATAGATATTATCTTTTTTAGCATTCACAACAATTCAGTTCTTCCCTTTCTATAGATAAACAGACTAAGACAGAGATTGACAAATGACATGCCCAAGGTTAATGACTATGTGATTCATGGAGTGGGTTTGTGAAATAGCCAGTATTTGAACCCCAAAGTATTCCTAAGAGTGATGCTCTTAACTCATCCTCTGGGGCAGAGTATTGACTGTTTAATGATAATGGGGTAGCAGTAATGTATAAGAATGAGTGTGTTTGTGTGAGAATGCGAAAGAGAGAGGGAAAGAACATGACGACCAAGATACAGTAGTAATTTACCATTTTCACTATGAGTTATGGATGTGTTGTTTTAAAGGTATAACTGAAACATTTAATTTAATTTAATTTTTTTAAAACTTTTATTTTGCTTTTAACTTTTACAGAGTTTTGTTGTTTACAGATATGTAGGTTCCCAGATTAGTCATATGTATATGACTAATCCCACCCCTCCAGACCCGTCCCCAGACAATCTAATGTAGAGCCTAGTGATTATAGTCACCAGTGCTGCATTATACACTTCAAAGTTGCTAAGTGACTGCATCTTAAATGTTCTAACTGCAAAAAATAAATAATAATTAAGTGATGTGTTAGAGCGGTTAGCTCAAGATGTGGTGGTAATTATTGCAATATATAAAATATATCATATCAACATATTGTCCACTTTAAACTTACACAATGTGATATGTTAATTTTATATAAGAATTTTACCTAACATTTACACATTTCATAGGATGGATGCCTTAAACAATGGACATTTATTTTTCATTAGTCTAGAGACCAGAAAGCTCAAAATCAAGGTACTGGCAATTTGGTTCCTAGTGAGAGTGCTTCCTGGCTTACAGGTGACCACCTTCTCAGGGTGTCTTCACACATCAGAGAGGGCAAGCTCTGGTGTCCCTCCTTAAATAAGGACGCTAATCTCATCAGATGGCCCTGTCTTCATCTAAACCTAATAATCTCCCAAAGGCTCCAACTCCAAATACATCACATTAGGGGTAAAGACTTCATCAGATGAGTTTTGAGGGGTGGGGGACACAAACACTCAGTCCCTAACAATAGATATTATCTTTTTTAGCATTCACAACAATTCAGTTCTTCCCTTTCTATAGATAAACAGACTAAGACAGAGATTGACAAA
This sequence comes from Tragulus kanchil, assembly GCA_022376925.1. NCBI lineage: Eukaryota > Metazoa > Chordata > Mammalia > Artiodactyla > Tragulidae > Tragulus > Tragulus kanchil. The sequence goes on along the minus strand of JAIOJX010000001.1, from coordinate 103,464,132 downwards.
TGACATGCCCAAGGTTAATGACTATGTGATTCATGGAGTGGGTTTGTGAAATAGCCAGTATTTGAACCCCAAAGTATTCCTAAGAGTGATGCTCTTAACTCATCCTCTGGGGCAGAGTATTGACTGTTTAATGATAATGGGGTAGCAGTAATGTATAAGAATGAGTGTGTTTGTGTGAGAATGCGAAAGAGAGAGGGAAAGAACATGACGACCAAGATACAGTAGTAATTTACCATTTTCACTATGAGTTATGGATGTGTTGTTTTAAAGGTATAACTGAAACATTTAATTTAATTTAATTTTTTTAAAACTTTTATTTTGCTTTTAACTTTTACAGAGTTTTGTTGTTTACAGATATGTAGGTTCCCAGATTAGTCATATGTATATGACTAATCCCACCCCTCCAGACCGTCACACAGCACCCCTGCAGGATCCCCTTTTCTCACAGCACAATGACTATAGCTATTTTCCTCATATATGATAGTACAGGTTTTCATGCTACTTCCTTTATGCCTCCCACCCACTGTTCATTCCCCACAATGTCCATATGTCTACTGTCCATGTCTGTTTGTCCGTCACTTCACTGCATGTGTTATCATTACCATCCTACTAGATTCCATATATGTGTCCTAGTATACTGTACTTGTCCTTCTCTTATTGACTTACTTCACTTTTTCTGATACGTTTTAGATCCAGCCACCTCATTAGGGCTGATTCTTCTGCATTTCTTTTGACAGCTGTGTAGTATTCCATTGTATATATGTACCAGGGCTTCTGTATCCATTCATTCGTCGATGGACATCTAGGTTGCTTCCATGTTCTAGCTATTGCAGAGAGAGCTGCAATGAGCATTGGGATACAGGTGCTTCATTCAGTTTGAATTTCATCAGGGTATAAGCCTAAGAGTGGGATTGCTGGGTTGCATGGTGCTTCTGTGTTTAGTTTTTTAAGAAATCTCCATACTGTCTTCCATAGAGGCTGTATCAATTTGCATTCCCACCAGCAATGCAAAAGGGTTCCCTTTTCTCCACACCCTTGCCAGCATTTATTGTTTGTCGATTTGTGGATGATGGCCATTCTGATGGGTGTAAGGTGATATCTCATTGTAGTTTTGATTTGCATTTCTCTAAGAATAAGCGAGGTTGAGCATCGTTTCATGTGTCTTTTGGCCATCTGTATGTTCTCTTTGGAGAGGTGTCTGTTTAGGTCCTTTTCCCATTTTTTGATTGGGTGGTTCATTTTGTGTGAGAATGCGAAAGAGAGAGGGAAAGAACATGACGACCAAGATACAGTAGTAATTTACCATTTTCACTATGAGTTATGGATGTGTTGTTTTAAAGGTATAACTGAAACATTTAATTTAATTTAATTTTTTTAAAACTTTTATTTTGCTTTTAACTTTTACAGAGTTTTGTTGTTTACAGATATGTAGGTTCCCAGATTAGTCATATGTATATGACTAATCCCACCCCTCCAGACCGTCACACAGCACCCCTGCAGGATCCCCTTTTCTCACAGCACAATGACTATAGCTATTTTCCTCATATATGATAGTACAGGTTTTCATGCTACTTCCTTTATGCCTCCCACCCACTGTTCATTCCCCACAATGTCCATATGTCTACTGTCCATGTCTGTTTGTCCGTCACTTCACTGCATGTGTTATCATTACCATCCTACTAGATTCCATATATGTGTCCTAGTATACTGTACTTGTCCTTCTCTTATTGACTTACTTCACTTTTTCTGATACGTTTTAGATCCAGCCACCTCATTAGGGCTGATTCTTCTGCATTTCTTTTGACAGCTGTGTAGTATTCCATTGTATATATGTACCAGGGCTTCTGTATCCATTCATTCGTCGATGGACATCTAGGTTGCTTCCATGTTCTAGCTATTGCAGAGAGAGCTGCAATGAGCATTGGGATACAGGTGCTTCATTCAGTTTGAATTTCATCAGGGTATAAGCCTAAGAGTGGGATTGCTGGGTTGCATGGTGCTTCTGTGTTTAGTTTTTTAAGAAATCTCCATACTGTCTTCCATAGAGGCTGTATCAATTTGCATTCCCACCAGCAATGCAAAAGGGTTCCCTTTTCTCCACACCCTTGCCAGCATTTATTGTTTGTCGATTTGTGGATGATGGCCATTCTGATGGGTGTAAGGTGATATCTCATTGTAGTTTTGATTTGCATTTCTCTAAGAATAAGCGAGGTTGAGCATCGTTTCATGTGTCTTTTGGCCATCTGTATGTTCTCTTTGGAGAGGTGTCTGTTTAGGTCCTTTTCCCATTTTTTGATTGGGTGGTTCATTTTTCTGGTGCTGAGTTGTCTGAGTTGCTTGTAGATTTTGGAGATTAATTCTTTGTCTGTTGTTTTATTTGCTATGATTTTCTCCCACTCTGGGGGTTGTCTGTTCAGCTTTTTTGTAGTTTGTTTTGCTGTACAAAAGCTTTTAAGTTTCATGAGGTCCCACGTGTTCATTTTTGTTTTTAGTTCCACTATTCTAGTAGGTGGGTCAGAGAAGATCTTGCTTTGATTGATGTCCTTGAGGGTTTTACCTATATTCTCCTCTAAGAGTTTGATGGTTTCTGGTCTTACATTTAGGTTTTTAATCCATTTTGAGTTTAGTGTATGGTTTTGTATACCATTTAGTGTATGGTTTGTATACCATCTTAGTGTATGGTTTTAGGGAATGTTCCAACTTCAGCTTTTTGCATGTCACTGTCCAATTTTCCCAGCACCACTTGTTGAAGAGGCTGTCTTTGTCCCATTTTATAGTTTTGCCTCCTTTGTGAAAAATAAGGTACACCTAGGTGCGTGTGTTTATCTCTAGGTTCTCGATCTTGTTCCATTGGTCGATATTTCTGTTTTTGTGCCAGTACTATACTGTATTGATGACTGTCACTTTGTAGTATAGTCTGAAGTTAGGGAGGCTGATCCCTCCAGCTCCATTCTTCTTCCTTAGGATTGCTTTGGCTATTCAAGGTCTTTTGTGTTTCCATATGAACTGCACTATTCTTTATTCAGGGGAAACCTTGAAGTAGTAATTTTAATCTGATGCTTTTCAACATGCCCACCAGGTGGTCACTTTGTAAACTCTCCCAGCTCTATCTGTATCTCGACAGTGAAAACACATCTTGCTAAATCCAAATTGGGCTCTGTGAGTGAAATTCTAGTAGTAATATATCCCTCTTTTCCAGGAATCTCCCCTGAATAGGGAAGAAACATTTTGCAATGTTGACCAATAAACAAAAGCTTGTTTTAAACAAGGCTAGTTTATATGTATAACACACATGCACATATACAGAATATAAGAAGGAGTATATAATCTTATCTTGTTAGTTATGTACCAGAGTTCTTCCGTTGCATTTTTGCTTTGGCCATGATGTTCTCTTGGGGTTTGGCCCATTTTGATTGGGTGGTTCATTTTTCTGGTGCTGAGTTGTCTGAGTTGCTTGTAGATTTTGGAGATTAATTCTTTGTCTGTTGTTTTATTTGCTATGATTTTCTCCCACTCTGGGGGTTGTCTGTTCAGCTTTTTTGTAGTTTGTTTTGCTGTACAAAAGCTTTTAAGTTTCATGAGGTCCCACGTGTTCATTTTTGTTTTTAGTTCCACTATTCTAGTAGGTGGGTCAGAGAAGATCTTGCTTTGATTGATGTCCTTGAGGGTTTTACCTATATTCTCCTCTAAGAGTTTGATGGTTTCTGGTCTTACATTTGGGTTTTTTAATCCATTTTGAGTTTAGTGTATGGTTTTGTATACCATTTAGTGTATGGTTTGTATACCATCTTAGTGTATGGTTTTAGGGAATGTTCCAACTTCAGCTTTTTGCATGTCACTGTCCAATTTTCCCAGCACCACTTGTTGAAGAGGCTGTCTTTGTCCCATTTTATAGTTTTGCCTCCTTTGTGAAAAATAAGGTACACCTAGGTGCGTGTGTTTATCTCTAGGTTCTCGATCTTGTTCCATTGGTCGATATTTCTGTTTTTGTGCCAGTACTATACTGTATTGATGACTGTCACTTTGTAGTATAGTCTGAAGTTAGGGAGGCTGATCCCTCCAGCTCCATTCTTCTTCCTTAGGATTGCTTTGGCTATTCAAGGTCTTTTGTGTTTCCATATGAACTGCACTATTCTTTATTCAGGGGAAACCTTGAAGTAGTAATTTTAATCTGATGCTTTTCAACATGCCCACCAGGTGGTCACTTTGTAAACTCTCCCAGCTCTATCTGTATCTCGACAGTGAAAACACATCTTGCTAAATCCAAATTGGGCTCTGTGAGTGAAATTCTAGTAGTAATATATCCCTCTTTTCCAGGAATCTCCCCTGAATAGGGAAGAAACATTTTGCAATGTTGACCAATAAACAAAAGCTTGTTTTAAACAAGGCTAGTTTATATGTATAACACACATGCACATATACAGAATATAAGAAGGAGTATATAATCTTATCTTGTTAGTTATGTACCAGTGTTCTTCCTATTGAAAATAAATACATATTTAATTGACTCAAAAGAAAAAACAAAAGAAAAAGAGGAAAGAGGTAACAAGGAAAGGAAAGGAAAAAAGGGCCAGTGGAAGAAAACTATATTAAGGGAATTCTCTTGACAGCTGATATGCTTTTTAGCTTTCCAATTTCTACTTCCTTGACAATATCAGCAATATTATTATCATATGCTTAATGACTTGGGAAATGCAAACTGGTTAGAAAGTGTCAAGGTAGAAAGAAAAATTTCCAAGTTTTTGGCTTTCTAATGAGGGCTTCAGTTGACTAATCTAAGTCCATTTCAGCATAATGGAAAGATATGTTATCAATTAGGAACATTTAGCTAATACTGGAGCAAAAAATTTCAATACTTTAATCATCTAATAAGTGCTGAAGTGACTACAGTGTGTTGAGAGGATATGATAGGTTTAAAGACACCAAGAAAGGAGACACACACATATGCACATGCATATATTTTCAACTATCTGTTATAATAGAAAGGCGAGCAAATTTTCTCTGCAAAAGACTAGAGAGTAAGTATTTTAGGCTATACAAGCCAGGTGGTCTCTGTCAAAACTACTCATCTCTGCTTATTGAGACATGAAAGCAGCCACAGACAATATGTAATCAAATGAGCATGGATGTCTTCCAATAAAACTTTATTTATAAATATAAGGAAGGAGGTAGATTTTTCCCACAGGCCAGTTTACTGACCCCTAATCTAGTATTTTCTATATATTATATAGAGAGATTTAACTTCAACTAGCAAGCAATAATAATGGATGTATGTGTAATTTTAAGCCTTTAATAGCTAAATGCATATCAAACCATTCCAAAATTTGTTTAAAATTTGAACATTTCTCTATTTTTATACTTTTTTGCAGCACTTATTTCATATTAATGTCTAATTCAAGTGAAAATCATTAGCATGAAGTGCCATCTTCATGTTCAAAACCCGCCTTAAATATATTCATGCTTGTCAGTGCCTTAAATAGAATCTGTGAACAATTCTCATAAAAGAGCTCCTAAATTATGTCAAGCCAACTTGAAAAATAGTTTCTGAATATTTGTTTACCACTTTCTGTATAAGACTAAGGCTCTAATATTTGTGTATAATAGCAAATTACATGGTGATAGATTGATGCTTATGTTAAAGAATCATAATGACATTAATAATTACTAAGAAACAGTCAAGTTCAAAGGAAGTAAGTGCCAAAAAGTGGGAAAATTTTGTTTAGATCTAAGATGGAAAATGTTTTTGTTTACATATGCCTGGTAGGAAAAAAGAACTAGGAGATTTTTCTAAAAAATATTTTGGCCATACTCTTATTGTGATCTGGGATGTAGAATTGAATTGTTTATGAATTAATGTCTAAGGAGACATTTGTTCTTATTTAGGAATTTGAACTGGTCTCCCTATCTCTGCTTGCCTGTCTGCCTGTCTGTCAGACATTGCTGTTAAAAATGTATTTGTGAGTACAGTGCCCTCACATTAATATCAGTACTTATTTTGCTTGTCATTACTCAGAACAAAAGGATATTTGGTGCCTGAACAGAAAAGAGAATTAATTCAAAATTAGAGCGGAGAGTAAACTTAATAAATATGATATTTTCCATTAGTTCTGTAATTTGTTTTAATAAGTATTTTAGGCTATACAAGCCAGGTGGTCTCTGTCAAAACTACTCATCTCTGCTTATTGAGACATGAAAGCAGCCACAGACAATATGTAATCAAATGAGCATGGATGTCTTCCAATAAAACTTTATTTATAAATATAAGGAAGGAGGTAGATTTTTCCCACAGGCCAGTTTACTGACCCCTAATCTAGTATTTTCTATATATTATATAGAGAGATTTAACTTCAACTAGCAAGCAATAATAATGGATGTATGTGTAATTTTAAGCCTTTAATAGCTAAATGCATATCAAACCATTCCAAAATTTGTTTAAAATTTGAACATTTCTCTATTTTTATACTTTTTTGCAGCACTTATTTCATATTAATGTCTAATTCAAGTGAAAATCATTAGCATGAAGTGCCATCTTCATGTTCAAAACCCGCCTTAAATATATTCATGCTTGTCAGTGCCTTAAATAGAATCTGTGAACAATTCTCATAAAAGAGCTCCTAAATTATGTCAAGCCAACTTGAAAAATAGTTTCTGAATATTTGTTTACCACTTTCTGTATAAGACTAAGGCTCTAATATTTGTGTATAATAGCAAATTACATGGTGATAGATTGATGCTTATGTTAAAGAATCATAATGACATTAATAATTACTAAGAAACAGTCAAGTTCAAAGGAAGTAAGTGCCAAAAGGTGGGAAAATTTTGTTTAGATCTAAGATGGAAAATGTTTTTGTTTACATATGCCTGGTAGGAAAAAAGAACTAGGAGATTTTTCTAAAAAATATTTTGGCCATACTCTTATTGTGATCTGGGATGTAGAATTGAATTGTTTATGAATTAATGTCTAAGGAGACATTTGTTCTTATTTAGGAATTTGAACTGGTCTCCCTATCTCTGCTTGCCTGTCTGCCTGTCTGTCAGACATTGCTGTTAAAAATGTATTTGTGAGTACAGTGCCCTCACATTAATATCAGTACTTATTTTGCTTGTCATTACTCAGAACAAAAGGATATTTGGTGCCTGAACAGAAAAGAGAATTAATTCAAAATTAGAGCGGAGAGTAAACTTAATAAATATGATATTTTCCATTAGTTCTGTAATTTGTTTTAATAAGGATGGCATACAACTTTCAATGCAGCATTGTTCTAAGGCTTATTATGCATACCAGGATATGGACTAATGTTTCTGAAAAGAAGAGAAATACTTGTCGTGGAAGACGGTATGCAGTTAATCAAAGTCAAGATGACAAAATAAGAAATATCAAGTAATTAAAAATAACCTAGGAGTTTTGAAACCAGGATAACAAATGGATCTCATTAAGTGTCTAAAATCTCGGTCTCCAAGAGAGTGAAGCTATCATGTTATTATTATTTTTTTTTTGGCAGGGGTGTGGGGGTGTGGGGGAGGGGGATGATGTGTTGGGGAGGGAGGGGGGCAGGCGCGCCACTTCTGTTGGTCTCTTTCATTCATCTATTTTCATCCATCTTTGCTCTTTGGCCCATGTGGGCCTCCCATCGTGGTGGCCTCTGTTGTCACAGAGCACCAGCTCTGGGCGCATGCGCTCCAGAGCTCCAGCTCGGTGATTGGACACATCAGTCCAGCCGCTCCGCGGCACGTGAGATCTTCCCAGGCCAGGGATCGAACCGGCACCCCTTGCACTGCAAGGTGGTGTCCTTACCCACTGGACCACCAGGGAAGCCCTATCATTTTAAATAAAGCAGCTTAGCATTGACTATTTTAAATATTAAACTGTAGGATATTTGTGTAATATGCTTCACTTCAGAAGTTCTCTCTCTTCTCCAATTATTTCTTTTGATTTTAGATTAATTTTCCAGAGCTGATTCTCGTTGAGGTTTAGACAGTAAAATATTGGGATAGAAAAGGTACCCCCTCCAGTGCAGTCACTCCTGCATTGGAAATAAATTACGAGACACTGGGAGAATGTCTCTCTGATTGGCAGTTCCCTGGAAGCTAGTGCCAGGCAGTGTGTGTGCATGCTCAATCTTGTCTAACTCTGTGACACTATGGACTGTGGCCCACCAGGCTTATCTGTCCATGAAATTCTCCAGGCAAGGATACTGGAGTGGGCTGCCATTCCCTTCTCCAGGGGATCTTCCTGACCCAAGGATGGAAGCAGGGTGTCCTGCATTGGCACTGAGAAGCCACTTGGGAAGCCCACCGGGGATTGTACCTATCTTTTATTTAGTTAGAAGAGAATTAGATGGGTTGGGGGACCGTTTTTGTGACTTATCATTTAATTCCAGAAATTTTAGTTAACGATACAAACATGATGTACTCTTCCCTCATGGATAGTCTAACTTGCTTAGCACTTGGTTTTAAGATCCTTTAGGGGAGGGAGCGTCTTCTCCAAGCTCTGTACGGGATTCTGTCTTTTCATTCTCAACTGTCTCATAAGCTCCTACTACAGTACCAGGCCTAGGGTAGATGCTCAATAAATATTTTTGAAAGTAACAAGCTTTCCATTGCCAACAGAAACTTAGGATGATCCCATTGTAAGAAGTGCCTATTAAATTAAGTGGAAGTAACAATTTTGAATAAAGAAGTTCTGTGCCACTGCCCACAATGGGTCTGTGAATTGACCCTTATAAAACTGTGCAGTGTATCGCTTTGAGAGTTTATATAAATTTGTTTTGCTTCTTTCCCTCCACATAGTGAGAAGCTGGATGCAGTATTAATGCTGTAAGACTGATTTATCCTGAGTGTTGTCTTTATTGCTATTACTTTAAAGGGAAGAGATAAAAGATACTTTTAGTTCACGTACCTGTATGTCAAGTAAAATGTCAAGGTATATATGACCTTCTGATTACACATCAAGAAGTTAATGGGGCTTCCCTGTGGTCCAGTGGGTAAGGACACCACCTTGCAGTGCAAGGGGCGTTGGTTTGATCCCTGGCCTGGGAAGATCCCACGTGCCATGGAGCGGCTGGACAGATGTGTCCAACTACCCAGCCGGAACTCTGTAGAGCATACGCCCAGAGCCGGTGCTCTGCAATGAGAGAGGCCACTGCGGTGGAAGGCCAACACAGTCCAAGGAACAAAAAAGATAAGTGAATGAAGATCAGTTGCAGTGGCCAAAAAAAAAAAAAGAAGTTACTGACTAGGGACAAAAATCCAAGAAACATAAATAATTGTTTTTTTTTTTTTTTATGTTATTGTGTTTTGTAGTCTAGTTTCAATGTTAGTCTTTACCAAAAAAACAATTGTTATTAATTACTACAGCTACAGAATTACATAGGGAAAAATATTAGGATTGTTGACTTCGAAATTCCTATAAGATCATCCTCAGTAGCAGATCACAATGTTCTCAACCCTGACTGAGAGAGAGAATCACCTAGGGGAGATTTCAGAAAATTTTACTTTCAGATCCAGATCCTAGCTTCAGAGTCCACGGGGGTACCTGAATATTTGTATTTTTAAAAGCGATTCAGGTGATTGTTTTGTGCATTGTGTTTCAGAAGTTCTAGTGGTCTTCAAATTGTTTTCCTCAAATAACTTTGAAGGAATTTGAAAAAACTATATAATCCCTCTCTCATTTTAAATATAAAACATTTCATCATGTATTTAAAGAGTTGCAAAGAATATAAGCTTCTTTGTGTCATATATATGCTATAAATACATCCTTGTTGAAACTTTGAAGCTGGATATTTTACTTATTAGATTTATGGAAAATGTCCCAAAATAAGGTTTTCTGAGATGGAGCTTTTCCCAACATTTGTTTTTCAGATATAATATGAGTTTATTGCTTTTAGTGTTTCTTTAAGAGCTGTTCTTAATGGAATCTTTCAAAGGACCCATGTGTTTTCTAGTAATTCCTTTGCTTGATATCCTAGAGGGTTTTACTCCTTGCAGCAGTACCCATCCTGAGTTAATTTTTGTAAAATAGGGGTCCAGTTTCATTCTTTGGGATGAGAATATCCAGTTTTCCCAACACAATTTATTGAAAAGATTATCTTCCCTAATGAGTATTCTTGGCTTCCTTGTCAAATATTAATTGACCCTATATATATGGGTTTATTTCTGGGAACTTTCCTTTTTAAATTCAGAGAAGGATGATTAGGAAAGAGGAAAAGCTGATCACAGGCATATTATGAAATCGATTTTAGGTATATTCAAAAGCCAAAGATCTGGAAATGGATTCCCTTAAATATATCTGTGCTTCTGAACTTTCTGAAAGTCTTCACATTGCAGTATTATCTACCCAAATTAGAAAGTAACAGGATTAGAGATGGAGTTTACTGACTAGGGACAAAAATCCAAGAAACATAAATAATTGTTTTTTTTTTTTTTTATGTTATTGTGTTTTGTAGTCTAGTTTCAATGTTAGTCTTTACCAAAAACAATTGTTATTAATTACTACAGCTACAGAATTACATAGGGAAAAATATTAGGATTGTTGACTTCGAAATTCCTATAAGATCATCCTCAGTAGCAGATCACAATGTTCTCAACCCTGACTGAGAGAGAGAATCACCTAGGGGAGATTTCAGAAAATTTTACTTTCAGATCCAGATCCTAGCTTCAGAGTCCACGGGGGTACCTGAATATTTGTATTTTTAAAAGCGATTCAGGTGATTGTTTTGTGCATTGTGTTTCAGAAGTTCTAGTGGTCTTCAAATTGTTTTCCTCAAATAACTTTGAAGGAATTTGAAAAAACTATATAATCCCTCTCTCATTTTAAATATAAAACATTTCATCATGTATTTAAAGAGTTGCAAAGAATATAAGCTTCTTTGTGTCATATATATGCTATAAATACATCCTTGTTGAAACTTTGAAGCTGGATATTTTACTTATTAGATTTATGGAAAATGTCCCAAAATAAGGTTTTCTGAGATGGAGCTTTTCCCAACATTTGTTTTTCAGATATAATATGAGTTTATTGCTTTTAGTGTTTCTTTAAGAGCTGTTCTTAATGGAATCTTTCAAAGGACCCATGTGTTTTCTAGTAATTCCTTTGCTTGATATCCTAGAGGGTTTTACTCCTTGCAGCAGTACCCATCCTGAGTTAATTTTTGTAAAATAGGGGTCCAGTTTCATTCTTTGGGATGAGAATATCCAGTTTTCCCAACACAATTTATTGAAAAGATTATCTTCCCTAATGAGTATTCTTGGCTTCCTTGTCAAATATTAATTGACCCTATATATATGGGTTTATTTCTGGGAACTTTCCTTTTTAAATTCAGAGAAGGATGATTAGGAAAGAGGAAAAGCTGATCACAGGCATATTATGAAATCGATTTTAGGTATATTCAAAAGCCAAAGATCTGGAAATGGATTCCCTTAAATATATCTGTGCTTCTGAACTTTCTGAAAGTCTTCACATTGCAGTATTATCTACCCAAATTAGAAAGTAACAGGATTAGAGATGGAGTTTCTAGTATGGCCAGCAGACTACTGGATAGTCATGAGAATTAGCCTCTCCCTCACTGAATCTCACAGTTGGCTGCCAAGTGGATTGGTAGTTTGGGAATGGTGATCATTTTTGAAATCAGGGCAATGTGTATGCCGAATATCAGAGCAAGATAGGAGAATGCAAAAACTGAACAGTCTAAGTATAGGTTCATACCAGCACAAAGGCAGGAAACCAGGAAGTTAACTAGGAATCAGGAGGAAAAATTCTGACATGTAGGAGAAAATAGAAGTCAGTCATGAAGTTGTTCAGAAATCAACAAAACCGTGGGGAATGAAAGATGATGATAAATAGGGCTAGAAAATCATTGAAGGATGTCATCACCAATTTGGTGAGTATATATAAGACACCCTCTCTCCCAGTCAAAAATGTTTCATGTTTCCTCTTTTAAAGCAGAAGTAACTTGTCATGCATAGTAGAGGGATATCTTCAGGCACAAACGGGAAATGGATAATTCCATCTTTTGGTGTGGAAGTAGCAGTCAGCAGCAGAGAGAGAGAGATCCTGATATCTGAATTATAGTGAATGCTCAGAAAATGTACTTCTCGTCAATGAAAAGCCATAGAATCTAACTGTAGATGATACTGGGTAGAGATACAGGTCTACAGTTACTGACATTTTTTTACATATCTCTTTTCTCTGAAATATTTTTAAATAAAATCCTTTATAGTCTTTTCCTTTTTGATACATTTTCTTGGTTCTTGTTTTCACCTGAACAGAATCCCAACTGTTATCTCTTGAATGACAAAAAGTATTTCTTAAGCTTTGAGTGCTACTTGAAGTATTACACAAGAACGTTTTTTAACTCAGATTTTAATATACACTTCAGTGACTTTTGCAAAAGGGAAAGAAGCAGAGTGTTAATTTTTAATTATATGAAAGTGTGGAGACAGAGGAGCTTTTACCTTGAAAGACTTTGCTCTTGAGCATAAAAATAAATATAAAAGTCCTTTGGTATTGGGGGGAGCATATTTAAAATTACCCCTTCACCATAAATCTGGATAAGACTTAATATAAATAATGTATAAGACAATATTAATTTAATTAAGTATTTATGTAAAGTGTTAGTGCAAATACAAAATGTGAGTTCACACTTTAGGCCCTTGCATTTCATACTGTGTGGCATTTGTCTTTTTAATTAAGAAAAAAACCACATTTCTATTGCATTGCCATGGTGTTCTTCATTCAATTTCCTACTTAAAAGTAATTTCATTTCTCCTTTTAATTTAATTAAAAATTTGAAAATTATGAGAGAATAAAATGTTAAAGAAAACCCTGAGTCATCACTCTTTCCCTCTCTAATTATTCACATCATTGATGAATGTGTGTCTAGAACAAAACACTGATCCCACTCACTGGGTGATAATGAGCCTTTGCAAAAATTTAGGTCAGACATGAAATGAAATGTATTTATCCCTTTAAAGGCAGTGGGATTCTGGAAATTGGAGTTTACTTGCTTTGTGAAAATTAATAGAAAAAATGTATATATATATATACATATCTGTGGCTGATCCATGTTGACATATGGCAGAAACCATCACAATACCAAAAAGTAATTATCTTCCAATTAAAAATAAAATTAAATTTAAAAAAGAAAACAAACAGCCATAGTATTTCTTTCCTTTCTGACCAGTTTTTAAAAACTGTGAAAACAAAATTTTGTATGTATAGGAACCCACATTTACCTCCACCCCTATGGGTAAAAAGAAAATGCTTTCTTACGACTCTGGAGTTAAACCACATTACAACACCTTAAGTGAAATTCCGTGAAAATATTTTGTTGCACTTTTTTGAAGTGGCACAATGTCTTGCTTTTCAGAAATCCTAGCTTTAGGAAATGGAAGAGTTAAGTGGTATTTGATTTGTAATTCTTACCCATGTCAGGGTGAATTTGCTGGGACAGGAATGCAGGGAAACAGGGCGCTATTCATCATGGCTAACTCCTGGAAAGTTTGTATTGATGCCATTCAGTTGGGTACCATGGGATTGAATATGCGCTAAGACGTTGGTTAAAGGAAAGTGGTTCATTGGGAAGTGTTCCACCAGGAATATGCCCAAGTAATAGAAGAGAAAAATGGAGAAATGAACCATTCGTTTGTTTAAAAAAAATCTGTATTGAGCCACTACCAAATGCTGTCAGCTGTGCTGGATGTGAAGTAGCAACAACAACCAAGGGGATTCCTGTCATGCGCAGCAGAGACTGGAAGGGAACCTTTGTCTTACAGAAGTCTCTGCTGTTGCCAGCGTTTTAATACCACTCACTTTTTATTGACCTTTTATTGACTTGTTTTGATTAACTAAGAACAGAAGAACATTTACAGATGTGCACATTTTGATCATTATTTACATGCAGTAGAATATTTTCTAATAACACTTGAAATTGCATTAAAAAAACTGTTTTATGAAGGCATCTTGAGCCCAAACCATTCCATTAAAATACAATTTTATTATGCAGTTTGCATCAGTTTTATATGCCTCTGTTCTGAAAAGTTCAGTCATACACCATAAATATTTTATTGCAGTAAGTTAGGTAACACATTTGAATAATTAATTCAACATCCTAAAGTATGGATTACTGCCAGATTGATATAAGAATGTGTGCAAAAGGGATTGTACTACTTGGGTGGTCAGATTACACACACACACAGTGTTCAAATTGATTCTTGGACCATCCTAAATAACATTGATGTAAACAATAGTTGGTGATTATACGATGGTGTGATTATATTACAAAAATCTATATTTTAAATATTTTCTTTATGACAATTAGTTACAAAAATGTGTATTTTCCTGATCAGCATCATCTAAATCCTGGGTCAGAAAACTTTTAATGTAAAAGGCCACATGGTAAATGTGTTTGGTTTTATGAGCTGTGCAGTTTCTGTCAAAACCACTAGACTTCAAGCCATAACAGCATGAAAGTAGATGTGGATAACAAGAAAATGAAGAAGCATGGCTGGGTTCCAGTAAAACTCAATGAGACTGATAGGGCCTATGGGCCACAGTTTATCCACCACTGATCTAGACAAGATAAAAGTTGAAAGGAGGAAAATATGGCTTCAGTTTTAGGAGATGGGAAAGTGTTGCACTGAAGAGGGAGCATCTGGGATAAACTGGAAATCTGGGGGAATTTTGGTGAACTGAGATTGTGATTTCTAGAGGAAGGAATGTGCAGAGTGTGAGAAATAGACTTGTCATGAACACCAAGTGATCTGTTATGACAGAAATGTAGACTCTGTGTAAGGAGTAACTCTAGGTGAGATTTAAATGTAGGTTTGTTCATTTTTGACAGTGTTCAGTACTACATTGAGGAATGTGTACCTAGTTTGATAAGCAGTGGCAAACCATTAAATATTTTTGTTGCAAAAGGATGTTATAGAAACCAGACTTGGAAGGTAGTCTGTCTAGGAATGGTGTATGAAATGTATTAGAGAAGGGAAGGACTGTGCACAAAAGGACAGATAGGAGACTATTGTAATAGCTTCAAAGGGAGATAATGAGGGCCCTGCTTATTGGGGCAAGATGATTTGGAAATAAGGGCTGTTAAAGTGAATTGCAACATTTTAATGATTAACAACTGAGAACTTAAATTATGCCCAAGCTTTAGTACCACCATATGCAGCAGTCCTTTGTCTGTTCAGTTCCTATTTCTAGAAAAGTATTCAGTAAAACATCTGTCTTCTATGAATCCTGTCTTCTGACCAAGCCATTTCCTAGAGACAAAGACTTTACCTAGATTCCTGAAGTCCATTGTTTCCAGACATTGGTGTCTTGTAATAGTTGTCTCTGTGAACTTTCAAGTTGATAGAATCTGCCCTCCTGGCATGAGTCTGTAACTCTCTACCCGGATCCTTTGGCATCTTGGCGCTTGTAGTTTTCTGTGTCAACTCTCATTGTTGTTGTCGTTCAGTTGCTTAGTCATGTTGGGCTTTTTGCAACTCCATGGACTGCAGCATGCCAGGCTTCCCTGTCCTCTACTATCTCCCATCTCTCATTAGAACCATTCATACTTGGAGATCAGCGTTGTAATGACCCATTGCACTGATAGGGCCTATGGGCCACAGTTTATCCACCACTGATCTAGACAAGATAAAAGTTGAAAGGAGGAAAATATGGCTTCAGTTTTAGGAGATGGGAAAGTGTTGCACTGAAGAGGGAGCATCTGGGATAAACTGGAAATCTGGGGGAATTTTGGTGAACTGAGATTGTGATTTCTAGAGGAAGGAATGTGCAGAGTGTGAGAAATAGACTTGTCATGAACACCAAGTGATCTGTTATGACAGAAATGTAGACTCTGTGTAAGGAGTAACTCTAGGTGAGATTTAAATGTAGGTTTGTTCATTTTTGACAGTGTTCAGTACTACATTGAGGAATGTGTACCTAGTTTGATAAGCAGTGGCAAACCATTAAATATTTTTGTTGCAAAAGGATGTTATAGAAACCAGACTTGGAAGGTAGTCTGTCTAGGAATGGTGTATGAAATGTATTAGAGAAGGGAAGGACTGTGCACAAAAGGACAGATAGGAGACTATTGTAATAGCTTCAAAGGGAGATAATGAGGGCCCTGCTTATTGGGGCAAGATGATTTGGAAATAAGGGCTGTTAAAGTGAATTGCAACATTTTAATGATTAACAACTGAGAACTTAAATTATGCCCAAGCTTTAGTACCACCATATGCAGCAGTCCTTTGTCTGTTCAGTTCCTATTTCTAGAAAAGTATTCAGTAAAACATCTGTCTTCTATGAATCCTGTCTTCTGACCAAGCCATTTCCTAGAGACAAAGACTTTACCTAGATTCCTGAAGTCCATTGTTTCCAGACATTGGTGTCTTGTAATAGTTGTCTCTGTGAACTTTCAAGTTGATAGAATCTGCCCTCCTGGCATGAGTCTGTAACTCTCTACCCGGATCCTTTGGCATCTTGGCGCTTGTAGTTTTCTGTGTCAACTCTCATTGTTGTTGTCGTTCAGTTGCTTAGTCATGTTGGGCTTTTTGCAACTCCATGGACTGCAGCATGCCAGGCTTCCCTGTCCTCTACTATCTCCCATCTCTCATTAGAACCATTCATACTTGGAGAGCAGCGTTGTAATGACCCATTGCACTGCTTGTGGTTGGGCCCATTCCCAGCAGTGCCACATCTAGATATCCACATCTACATATCCACTCCAGATACATGGAAACATGTCCTTACAAATACTGGTACTTAATTGTTCAGACTGAAATTAATCAGAGCGGCCACAAACTGAAGACTCTTCATACTTTCATTAACTTGTTAGTTTAGTTGCTAAGTTGTATCCAACTCTTGCGACCCCATGGAGTGTAGCCCATCAGGCTCCTCTGTCCATGGGAATCTCCAGGCAGGAATTCTGGAGTGGGTTCCCATTTCCTTCTCCAGGGAATCTTTCCAATCCAGATACTGAACCCGAGTCTCCTGCGTTGCAGGCAAATTCTTTACCAACTGAGCTAGGAGGGAAGCCCCTTCATTAACTAGTGAGTGGATAAATGAAATATAGTGTACTTACACAATAGGATGACACTCCATAGAAAAGAATAAACTGCTGATATGTCGTAACATAAATGAATCTCTAAGATTATGCTAAATTGAAAGAATCCAGTCACAAAAGACTACATATTGTATAATTTTGTTTATATGAAATTTTCAGAAATGACAAAATTAGAATGACAGAGACCAACCAGATCAATGGATGCCTTGGGTCCAGGGGTAGGAGTAAAGATTGGCTACAAGTGAGCATAAGGAAACTTTCTGGGGTGACAGAAGTAGCTGCAGGAAGAATTTGCCCAACCACAAAAAATTGGTTTATGGTGATGGCTGCAGAGATGTATAACTTTACTGAAATTTATTGAACTGAACACTTAAAATGGTGAACTTATTGTATGTAAATCATACCTCAGAAATGCTGTTGAAAAACTATAGATTATTGTTTTCAGAGGATATACTTTAATTTAAAGTATAATTTTTGTATAAAAGGAAAACTGTTGATAAAATTTCATCACAAAGATTTTTAGAATGTCTCAAATATAAAATAATGCATATAAGTGCATTATAAGAGTGTTAGTACATATAAGGGAGGCCTCCTTTTTGTAGGCATGCATATTGCAAAATTGTATGATTCTGTTTATGACCCAAAAATGAAACTTTTCAGAGAAACTATATTCATAGTTTTGAAGGAAAAAACACCTCCGTGAAATATAATATTGCTTGGGGAGTTCTTTCTTAAAACTGCTTGTCACCAAGCATTCTCACTAGTTTGTAAGTTATAATTGCTCTGTGATAAAGGCATGTGCTTTTCCTTCTCTCTTATAAAAATTTTAATGAGAACTTGAAGTGAACTCTCACTGAACCTATTTTCATTCCAAAATCTGACGATTTTAATCTCATGATCCTCCTGAGACCCGACACTGTGGTCTGTGACAGCATGAATACTTCATAATTATTCCTCCTGTTTGGAGAAAACACCATGAGCATCCATCATCTTCTCTCTCTCCACTGCCTCCAGGGAGCCACAGCCTCTAGCAAGGTCAGTAATTGCAGTTTGGGTTGACAGTTCCAGGACAAGTGAAGCACACCCGGCCGGTGAAGACCAGCCATGATGGGTATTGACTGCCTTCCTGAGTTAGTGTGGCCTCAGAATTCTTACTTACCCATGTGATAGATGGACTTGAATCAGCTCACAGGAGACTCCCAAGAACAGAGAAAATGAATTCTTTTTCCATAGCCATGGACATATGTGTCTGTTGGTATTTGGGGCACAATTGATCTAACAGTCCTGGGATAAATCAAAGCTATTCCCCTTGAGTATAAAGAGAAGGTTGTATTGGAGCTTGACATTTAATATTAAGTTTGGCATTTCACTTCACTGTAGATGACCTGCATGAAATAAAATATTCAGCTGTGTGGATTAAGATGTCATTTTGGAAACAGACATGCTTCCTTTTGGTAATGTTACAATTTTTGACTACCATATTGGCCTGTGCTTCGAAAAATAGGTGTTATAGGGGCAATTCAAATAATTCAACTTTATTTTCTGCTTTATTTCTTAACAAATGCATAGAGAGATTCACACAAGAAATACTAAAGGAATGCCACATGTTTTCTGAAAGGAAACATATTAGTGGTACATCTAGCCTTCATAATGCATACAATATTCGTTGATGTAGATTTAGGTTTAAAAAGAAGAGAGCTTGCTTGTGAAGTATTGATGAATTCCAGAAAAAGGAATGCCTTTAAAAGCAATATGTTTTAACTTTCTAACATCTCATTTTGTGCTTTACTCATTTGAGGGCATATGCAAATACTTGTGGAAGCAAATCCAGTTAGAGACAGCCTATGGCTGCCTAGAGATCCTTCAATATCTTTAGGTTTCACAGAGGTCAGAATTTTTGCATTTTCTTTTTTTTCTTTTTGGACCACTGTTTCTGGGCTTATTTGGAGCTATAAAAATGAATTTTCTTGAGAATAACTTAACTATTCATTTTGGAGGAAGTTTTACTTGAATTTAATGAAAGGCAACTTAAATATTACTACAGTTATAATCATGACTCCAGAATTGTTTGACATACCCTCCGTTAACTATCATTTGGAGGAAGTACTTCATCATCTCCACTGCCTCCAGGGAGCCACAGCCTCTAGCAAGGTGAATTGCAGTTTGGGTTGACAGTTCCAGGACAAGTGAAGCACACCCGGCCGGTGAAGACCAGCCATGATGGGTATTGACTGCCTTCCTGAGTTAGTGTGGCCTCAGAATTCTTACTTACCCATGTGATAGATGGACTTGAATCAGCTCACAGGAGACTCCCAAGAACAGAGAAAATGAATTCTTTTTCCATAGCCATGGACATATGTGTCTGTTGGTATTTGGGGCACAATTGATCTAACAGTCCTGGGATAAATCAAAGCTATTCCCCTTGAGTATAAAGAGAAGGTTGTATTGGAGCTTGACATTTAATATTAAGTTTGGCATTTCACTTCACTGTAGATGACCTGCATGAAATAAAATATTCAGCTGTGTGGATTAAGATGTCATTTTGGAAACAGACATGCTTCCTTTTGGTAATGTTACAATTTTTGACTACCATATTGGCCTGTGCTTCGAAAAATAGGTGTTATAGGGGCAATTCAAATAATTCAACTTTATTTTCTGCTTTATTTCTTAACAAATGCATAGAGAGATTCACACAAGAAATACTAAAGGAATGCCACATGTTTTCTGAAAGGAAACATATTAGTGGTACATCTAGCCTTCATAATGCATACAATATTCGTTGATGTAGATTTAGGTTTAAAAAGAAGAGAGCTTGCTTGTGAAGTATTGATGAATTCCAGAAAAAGGAATGCCTTTAAAAGCAATATGTTTTAACTTTCTAACATCTCATTTTGTGCTTTACTCATTTGAGGGCATATGCAAATACTTGTGGAAGCAAATCCAGTTAGAGACAGCCTATGGCTGCCTAGAGATCCTTCAATATCTTTAGGTTTCACAGAGGTCAGAATTTTTGCATTTTCTTTTTTTTCTTTTTGGACCACTGTTTCTGGGCTTATTTGGAGCTATAAAAATGAATTTTCTTGAGAATAACTTAACTATTCATTTTGGAGGAAGTTTTACTTGAATTTAATGAAAGGCTTAACTTAAATATTACTACAGTTATAATCATGACTCCAGAATTGTTTGACATACCCTCCGTTAATTTGTGGAGTCTGAGCAGACTTGTGGTTGCTCTAATCAATAACACGATGTAACTTCTAAGGCTAGTTTAGAAAAGGTCAGTTAGTTTCTACCTAGTTCTCTTGGGATGTGTACTCTGGGGAAACCAGTAACTATGTGTACACTTACCCCGAGATCACCGTGTTGGAGAGGTCACAGGTGGGCATTGCGTTTCACAGCACCAGCCAATAGCCAGCACCAACTGCAAGTCCTGGGAGTGAGTCACCTTGGATACCCAACCCCATCTAGCACTTGAATAACTGCAATCCTGCCTTTTATTTGACTACAGTCACAGGAGATGAGAGGTGCTGAGGGAGCACTGCCCAGCCAATTTCTTTCCAAATTCTTGTCCCACAACATGCTTATAATTTATTTGTAATGGTTAAGATGCGTTTACTCTCTACTTTTGATTTTTACATACTTATTTTGAATATTCAGTTCTTCATGCCTCATGTTCAAATAATAATTGAATTTCTATTATGAACAATGTTCACCCCATCTACGATGACACTTAAAAATGCCCAATTCCTAGTCTTTACCTCAGAGGAACTGAATTGTTAGTGGAATAGTTACAGGATGCCCAAGTATCAAACTTTTGGCACATCCTATTCCCATGATACTCTGTGTAAATGGTGCCTCCTTGACTTGTGCACTGGGATGTTACTAGGAAAATAAGACAAAGAACTGTTTTAACAGTAAGCATTATTTTCCAGCATTATTTTCACAGTAATATCTCAGGGACTGCTGCATCAGAGTAGCAGGGAATACTACTAAATTATATATGTTTTCAACCTTTACTCTGTTGTTGACAAAAGGGAAGAAAAAGCTAGTTAGAATATAAAAGTAACCAGGAATATGCTTTGATATATTTTTGAAGTTTATGATACCAAAATTTTGTATTCCTCAGTGGTTCAGCAATAAAGAATCTGCCTGCCATTGTGGGAGACACAGGAGAGGGCAGATTCGATCCCTGGGTTGGAAAGATCCCCTGGAGGAGGGCCTGGCTACTCACTCCAGTATTCTTCCCTGAAGAATCCCATGGGCAGAGGGGCCTGGCGGGCTACAGTCCTTAGGGTTGCAGAGAGTCAGACATGGCTGAAGTGACTGAGCACACATGCACTATATGCAATGATTTGTAAATATTTATGATGCTCTTCCGAGACTTCGAACAGAGTATGCCAGGTTGATTGACTTAATATAAAGGCTCTGTCCTTGAAAGTACATTGGAATCACCTGGGGACTTTTAACAATCAGTTGATATCTGGGTTCTGTCCCCAGGGAACCTCATGTGATGGGCCTGGGGTACAGCCTAGACTTTGGGATTTTGAATAGTTGACAGTCTATTCTAGGGTACAGCCACAAGTAAGAACCACTGATATATTTCTTCTTTTAATTCAATGATTCTCATTCTTGACTGCTTATTGTATCATCTGTGGAACTTCTAAAACTATCAGTGACTTGGTGGCATTTCCAAACTGTTCTGGGTTTTGGCCTGTTTTTTTTTTTTTTTTTTGATACTTTTAAAAATGCTCTCTGGGTGATTGTGTTTGAACTACTACCAGTGCCTATCCTGGGCTGTGTATGAGTATTTTCCTCTCTGTACACATGTTTCTCAGCCAGAGTTACTACCTCGTTGCTAAGAGAGCACAGCTAACATTGCCAG
This sequence comes from Tragulus kanchil, assembly GCA_022376925.1. Taxonomy (NCBI): domain Eukaryota; kingdom Metazoa; phylum Chordata; class Mammalia; order Artiodactyla; family Tragulidae; genus Tragulus; species Tragulus kanchil. The sequence goes on along the minus strand of JAIOJX010000001.1, from coordinate 103,442,199 downwards.
ATTTGGCAAAGAAAGATACCTGGATATTATGCCTGGATAAATGATTTAAGATAAATGATGAATACTGTTTTTAGTATAAGTATGTCTAATGCAATATTTGACACATACTTATGACAAAATAGTATCCTCCTTTAAAAATCTAGAATTCAGTATTATCTGTGCACCTGTATTTTATCTGGCAGCATATATTTTAGGCAAGAGACAGAAGCTGATCCAAACAATGTACTGGGTGATGTTCTTGTGGTCACATTGGAGTTTAATTCATTTTCAGGTACAGTTAAAATACTCTTAATGTCCCCTAACTGCCACTGAGTAACAGTTCTATCCCATAGTACTATTTCTAGTTATTGTCACCGGTAGCCTATTATTTATTGAGCAAAAGCAATGGACAGATGTGGGAGAAAAAGAGGAAAGACCTAAAACCTCCTCCCACCATGCTGTCTACTGGCAGCAAGAAATGGATAAGGTAAAATGATGTGAAATGATGAGAAAGAACTTTGTGACTGACCCCCAAAACAGACAAATGAACAAACAATGCATTGTGAGTTGCAATTGCTATTACTTGGATAATTTCTCAAATATTTTTTATTTAATTATAGAAGAGAGAAAAGGAATAGTGTTGAAATTCAGATCCCTGGCAGAACTCATAGCCATAGAAGCCACCGTGAAACTCAGAGATTCTCTTTCCCATTTGTAATGACAGCATTTCCCTCAGAGTTACACTGCTCTTCCTGGCAAATACCATCTCGCATTTGCCAAGGGCTTGCATTTCCCAGGTTCACTCTATAATTTGTTCGTCTCAGCAATGCTGCGAGGTAGACAGGTAAATTATCATGACATCCATTCTATAAATAAGGAGAATATGACTCAGATTGCCTTGCCCTAGAACAGTAGGCATGTACAGATGTGAGAGTTAGACCATAAAGATGGCTGAGGCTGAAGAGTTGATGCTTTTGGACTGTGGTGTTGGAGAAGACTCTTGAGAGTCCCTTGGACTGCATGGAGATCAAACCAGTCAATTCTAAAGGAAATCAAGCCTGAATATTCATTAGAAGGACTGGTGCTGATGCTAAAGCTGAAATTCCAATACTTTGGCCACCTGATGCGAAGAGCTAACTCACTGGAAAAGACCCTTATGCTGGGAAAGATAGAGGGCAAGAGGAGAAAGAGACAACAGAGGATGAGATGGTTGGATGGCATCACCAACTCAGTGGACATGTGTTTGAGCAAACTCCAGGAAATAGTGAAGGACAGGGAAGCCTTGCATGCTGCAGTTCATGGAATCACAGAGAGTTGGACACAATTTAGGGCCTGAACAGCAACAAAGAACAGTATTGGCCTTTTCTGGTGGCTTAGACCATAAAGAGTCTGCCTGCAGTGCTGAAGGCTCATAGTTGATCCCTGGGTCGAGTAGATCTGCTGGAGAAGGGAATGGTAACCCACTCCAGTATTCTTGTCTGAAGGATTCCATGGATGGAGCAGCTACAGGCCATGGGATCGCAAGGAGTCAGACACAATTGAGCAACTAACACTTTCACTTTGTCAAAGCATATTCCTCAGTGTGGTCCCCTGACAAGCAGCCTCAACATTGCACACCCCAGCAATTTGTGTTCAATCAACCCTCCAGGTAATTCTCTTCCACATTCATGCGTTGGTACCTCTGGCCTGGTGGATGTGGATAATAAGTGGGCTAGTAAGAAACAGAAGAATTTCAATCCAGATCTCTTGAGGACATTGGTAGTGGGATTTGCATGACTTTACGTGGTCTCCAGGCTCAAGAGGGAGGGGATGTGTACACACACTCACACACACACACACTTATGGCTGACTTGTGGTGGTGTACAGCAGAAATCAATACAACACTGTAAAGCAATCTTCCTCCAATTAAACCATAAAATAATTTTTAAAAGGCAAAAATGAAAAAGAAATACATGAATTTAAGGAGGGCTGGATCTAAACCTAAACATTTAAAAAGCACATTTATTTGGTTATATCCAAATTCATTATAGAAAGATTCCTATGAGCTTTTCATTTACTTCAGGATAAAGTTCAAATTTCACCTGAATAAAATATCCTTCAAGATTTAATATCTGCCTGATTGATGCATTGGCCAACATCCCAACTTAAAAATTACTGCTAAAATTTTTACATGCTGGACTTCCCCAGTGGTGCAGTGGGTAAAGTGTCTGCCTTGCAGTGCAAAGGGCACCAGTTCAACCCCAGACCTGGGAAGATCCCACGTGCCACTGAGCAGCTGGACCGGTGTGTCCAATTAGGAGCCAGTGTGCTGGAGCGCATGTGCCCAGAGCAGGTGCTCTGCAGTGAGAGAGGCCACTGTGATGGGTAGGCCCACACAGGCCAAAGGATAAGATGATAGGTGAGAATAAATATAAATAAAAAAGAGGCATGATGGGGAAAAGAAAAAAAAAATTACTTGCTGACCTTCTAGTTTCTCTTTCCCCATTGGTTTTTTAACTCTGTTAGGTTGGCTGTGGTGTACCTGAGAGCATCAAAGTATATAACTAGTCTTTCAAATAAATTAATAAATATAAGAACGTAAGAATGAGTCCCACGTGTGGGAGTCTTCCATGGGCAAGACTTTCCTTACCAGAAGTATCCTATGCCTAGAAAAGTCACTGCTTTGGCACAATGCAGGTGCTCATTCTCTGCTTGGCAGGATCTCAACCAATGAGAAGAAAAATGATTGATTGAATGAATTTACCCAAACTGATATATGATAGTGTTTAAGGGAATTCTTATATTGTTTATACTAGGGAGAAACTAGAAATAAGGGTTTGACAGTTTTGTAACATGGTAATTGTTTTATGTTATATTAATTGAAAATAGGCTCTGCAAAAAGGTGTTTAAATGAGGTAATCTCATTTTATAAATGAGGTAGCCTCCTCATTTATGAAATTAGGAGCAATCATGTCAACAACATCTCTCATAGAGTTGTAATGACAGTTAAGTGAGCTTTCTTTTTAAGAGCCCAAAGACAACCCATGGCAGTCAGCTATGGTTATTAATGTTGCTGTCAACATCATGGTTATTTCTGGATGGAGAAATTGCAAGCAGTCGTCTTCATTTTTTTTTCTAAATTATGACACTTTTATCAAAGATATGTGTTGAGTTTGTTGTCAGATACAAATATTTTGAAAGGAAAGCTACTTGATTGAAAGAAAGGCCTAACCCTAGAAAAATTGTTAAGTAGCCCATTTGGACTCAATTTCTACTTTCTCACTTTTCAAAACTCCCAGAGTTGTCCTTGTCTGCCTCATTCTCGATGTGCCTACTTGACTGGCTGTGAACTAGCTCTTACTAAATCCTTTCCCGAGGATGAGGTTAGGTATCACCTCTCACAAGGATTTTCATTTTCATAAGGATGCTCTAGGAAGAAAAAGCCCCAAGCAGCTATATATTACCTGGAAGGTACCTTAGAGCCTACCTAATTTATTCCTCTTGTTCACATGAAGAAGCTAAATTTTCAAACGCTGGAATTTGTGCAATAAAATGCTTGAAGTGCTTAGACTAACACGAATTCCTTATTCTATAAGACAATTTTTATTTTTTAATTTATAATGCTTTTTAAAATATTTGGCCGCACCCATGGCATGTGGGACCTTAGTTCTCCAACCAGGGATTGATCCTGCACCCCTTAGCTTTGGAAGGGCTTTGAGCCTAAGAAAAGGGTATCCTATGCCTAGAAAAGTCACTGCCTTGGCACAATGCAGGTGCTCATTCTCTGCTTGGCAGGATCTCAACCAATGAGAAGAAAAATGATTGATTGAATGAATTTACCCAAACTGATATATGATAGTGTTTAAGGGAATTCTTATATTGTTTATACTAGGGAGAAACTAGAAATAAGGGTTTGACAGTTTTGTAACATGGTAATTGTTTTATGTTATATTAATTGAAAATAGGCTCTGCAAAAAGGTGTTTAAATGAGGTAATCTCATTTTATAAATGAGGTAGCCTCCTCATTTATGAAATTAGGAGCAATCATGTCAACAACATCTCTCATAGAGTTGTAATGACAGTTAAGTGAGCTTTCTTTTTAAGAGCCCAAAGACAACCCATGGCAGTCAGCTATGGTTATTAATGTTGCTGTCAACATCATGGTTATTTCTGGATGGAGAAATTGCAAGCAGTCGTCTTCATTTTTTTTTCTAAATTATGACACTTTTATCAAAGATATGTGTTGAGTTTGTTGTCAGATACAAATATTTTGAAAGGAAAGCTACTTGATTGAAAGAAAGGCCTAACCCTAGAAAAATTGTTAAGTAGCCCATTTGGACTCAATTTCTACTTTCTCACTTTTCAAAACTCCCAGAGTTGTCCTTGTCTGCCTCATTCTCGATGTGCCTACTTGACTGGCTGTGAACTAGCTCTTACTAAATCCTTTCCCGAGGATGAGGTTAGGTATCACCTCTCACAAGGATTTTCATTTTCATAAGGATGCTCTAGGAAGAAAAAGCCCCAAGCAGCTATATATTACCTGGAAGGTACCTTAGAGCCTACCTAATTTATTCCTCTTGTTCACATGAAGAAGCTAAATTTTCAAACGCTGGAATTTGTGCAATAAAATGCTTGAAGTGCTTAGACTAACACGAATTCCTTATTCTATAAGACAATTTTTATTTTTTAATTTATAATGCTTTTTAAAATATTTGGCCGCACCCATGGCATGTGGGACCTTAGTTCTCCAACCAGGGATTGATCCTGCACCCCCTGCTTTGGAAGGCTGAGCCTTAAACCCACAGAGCACTGAGGGCGTCCTGAATTTCTTATTCCGTAGCCTTTCACACTCAATGAATAATGCTGAGCACAGTGTTTTATGGAGAATGTTTGAAATCTCGTCATGGAAACTATTCGGTTGTCTGTTTTGACTTGTCATTAATTTTCATGTTACTGTTTTTTTTTGTTTTTTGTTTTTTTTTTTTACTAAATTTTCAACTTTTTCCATTGAGTAACTATTGTAAAGGTTGAAGTTTGTGTTTATAAGTCAAATAATGTTTCAGGGAGCTGTTTTGTAACTAAGGGAAAGTATTGATTACTTTTCCCTCCAAAGTAGGAAAAAGGAATATGCAGAAGTTTAAGGAAAAATGTAACCTGATCTCTTAGCCGGGTATCTACATGAATGTGCTCAGTTAGGTGGGTGAGACACTTATTTATAATTCTCAAATATTAATTCATTGTTTATTCTACGAACAATAATATAAGACTGATTATATTATGTTTTAAGGAAAATATTTCTCATAGCCATAATGATCTCGTCTTTACTCTACTGTCTTGGCTCATCACAGTGCCCTTTAATTCATTTTCTCTTGTCTACCTTGCAGACATTATGAAACCACTATATGGTGTCTATTGAGCTAAAGTCAATTAATCTCAGGGTGACTTTTAAAATCAAGATTAATAATAGACTCTTCCATAGCCAGAATACTTGATTAAGACAGGCACATTTGTGGTTCCCCTTAAGTTCAAAAATATTTTAGTCACATTCCAATATCTCAGAGAACTTTTTTCTCTTAAATAATTTGCTTCACGTGAACTGCTCAGCTTAAATGGACTTTCCTAAGCTTCCATCAGGGGCTCCCAGAAGTGTTTTACAGAATCACTTCTCTTGGCTACTAGATAACCTCTAGATAGTGGCATCTTTGTAAGCCACACATCTCTGACATCTCCTCCAAAAAGGTGAGTTGGAGGAAGTGAAAAAATAAGAGAAAATCTGTCTGAAAAGATGAGGGCATCTGTCATCAACATTATACACACCTCAGCCATGGCCTTGTGGTGGCAGGGGGCAGGGAGGAGATGTTCTTTTTTTTCTCTGGCTTTGTGCCAAATTTTCTCTCTCTGTCTCCCTGAATCCACTAATGTCTTTGGTGGGAGTGTGTTGGTTTATTAGTAAATCTAAAGCATTTCATATTCAAATTCTGGTTAACAATATGATACTATACCTTAGCAGTTTAGCAAGATGGCAAATTTGTTTGTTTAATAAGCCATATAATGTGCTACATCATCAGTTTGATTTTGTTGGTTAAACTAAGAGAACTATTTGGCACTGATGAAGCTGAATTTTATAGGTCAATGCACCATTTGTATTAAGGAAATCCAGGACACACTATGTACATGTACATTGTAGCTAGGGGCTGAATACATTTTGTACAACATTTTGTTTTCTGTTATAAGGAAAATATATGAAGCCTCATACAGCTCCCATAGAAATCAGTTTTTGAATTTTGCTACTACCTTTCTGTTCCCCATGTGGACCCTTTCCTGGAATTTCTACCTTAAACACAACTGCCTCTGAAGTACTAATATGTGTCCTAATAGATGACAATTTCCAAACCCCACTAGGAAAACACAGTGCTAATCCTGATGTAATGTGGTAGAAGTACACGGAGTTGTTAAGGAGTCAGATACCTTCTATTTACTAATCTCTTGAGACATTACAAGAAATCCATCCTGGTATCCTTGCCTTATTGAAGACGACTAGTTTATTTGACATTAATTGGAAGATGGACGCCATATCTCAGCTCTCTCCATGACTGTTTTTTTTTTTTAATTTGGTAAAAACAGAGTAGATTTCTTTTATAATGTTAACACAGTTAATGATAGGAAGGCCACAGAATGAAGATTATAAAGCTAATTTCCACTGCAAGAAAATGGTTGACTCTTTAGCTCTTTGAGGACAGAATTGTTGCTTTGTTTTTGAATTGTAATTAATATCTATTTTACCTCTCAACCCATGGTACCATCTGAGTTTCACTGAAGCATCTAAGAACATGCTAGTTGAATGGGGTGCAGTCTTCCCACCTGCATGTTTATCCAGACCCTTCTTGGTGGTAAATCATATACTGATTGAAAATAAAAAGAGAGAGTAATGGAAAAAAAAAGTTATGATTCTTATAAACTATTTTTCCAACAATTATAGAACTATGACATGTAATACCTCAGTACCAGGTACCTATCCAGCCACCACCTAATGTCTCTTATCTCCTTTATAACCAAACACCATTCTTATAAATATTTTAAAATTGAGGTACATTTCACATACACCAAACGCTATCATCTTAAAGTGTACAATTCTGTTATTTTCAGTGCTTTCACAAAGTTGTGCACAAATCACCCCTAATTCCAGAATATTTTGTCACTCCAGAAAGAAGCCTTGTACCTGTTAACAGTCATTTCCTATCTTCCTTCCTACCTAGTCCCTGGGGACCAATAATTTTTCTGTGTATTTGCCTATTCTGAACATTTCGTATAAGTGAGTTTATGTAATATGTGGCTCTTAATATCTGGTTTCTTTGACCTAACATCAGGTTTTCATGTTTTCTCCATTTTGAGCACATATCAGTACCCCATTCCTTTTTCATGACTGAATACTATTCCATTGCCTAGATATACCTCATTTCGTTTATACATTCATCAGTTGATTAAAATTTACATTGTGTCTATTTGGAGGCTATTACAAATAATGCTGCAAAATCAGCCATCATGATAGAGTTGTCTACATGCACGGTCTTCATCTCTTACTTTCCTAGTCATTCCTCTGCCAGCTTCATTTGATTTCTGCTCCAAGCACTCACATAACACTCTCTCTGGTGTTACTAGAGATAGCTGTGCTAGCAAGTCTCCATCACTTTTTAGTATAATGTGTTCCGCCTCAAAGCTGCAGTTGACACTGTAGGCCATGTCCCTTCTTGCTTGACAATTGCAACCCCACACTGCTATGCTTTTCCTACTCTCAGCACAACTGTTTCTTCTCTGTCTTTGCAAACTCAGCTTCTCTCCTTGGCCATTAAAATATGATTTGGTCAAGACCAGGTCCTTGGCCACCACCTGCTCTTCTCATTCAAAAGCTTCTTCCTAGGCAACGTGATCTCCACCTGTGTCTTCAGCAGTCATCTATGAACTTTCACCAATTGTCTGTGAATCATCGACAAATTTGTGCATATAGGTTAGATTTCTGGGTTATGCATCCATATGCTCACTGGTGTACTTGACTATTTTCTTTAAAATAGATAAATACCTTTGTCTAATCAAGGTGAGACTCATGTATCTTATTTATGTAAGAATCATATTTTTTTTTTCTTAATGGAATAACTTCCCTTACTCACCCAGCTTAGCAAAGCACAACATAAAGAATCTTCCTGAAGGGTCATGTTGGAGTAGCTAACAGCTTTAGTGACTAGCTGTCCAGTCTTAGCCTCAAGACCTGTACATGTTCCCTGTGTGAACTTGGAGAAGTCACAGCTTTCCTGTGCATACTGTGTCATTAGTAAGATGAGTAGTCCTCAGAGTGGTTGAGATGATTACATGAGTTTAAATTTTAGGGGCTTTCCTGGTGGTCCAGTGGGTAAGGACACCACCTTGCAGTGCAGGGGGCGCCAGTTCGATCCCTGGCCTGGGAGGATCCCACGTGCCACAGAGCGGCTGGACCAGTGCGTCCAACTACCAAGCTGGAGCTCTGGAGCACATACACCCAGAGTCGGTGCTCTGCGATGAGAGGGACTGCTGTGATGGGGTGCCCACATAGGCCAAAGAAAGATAAATAAATGAAGGACCAATAGAAGTGGCCAAAAAAAAAAAAGAATAAATTTTAGTAAATATTTTATAATCATGCCTGACACTAAATAAAAACTTTAAATGCTCACTCTTTTCCCTCTGTCTCATCTCCCATTTCTAGTACTTTCTTTCCTAAGTAGTTCTTAAATTCCTCAGCTCACCTCCATTTTTACCACCCTATAACAAACTCCTGGCATGACTCACTTAGATTACTGATGTCCTCTAACCCGCTTACCACATTTTGTCTAAAATCATCTTTTTAAAATACACATTACTATATATAAAATAGAGAACTAATAAGGACTTACTGTATAGGACAGGGAACTCCACTCAGTACTCTGTAATGGGCTATATAGGAAAAGAACCTTAAAAAAAGAATGTATACACACCCACACACACACACACACAGACACACAGACACACACACACGTACACGTATGTATAACTGGTCACTTTGTTGTACACCTGAAAATAATAGAACATTGTGGATCAGCTAGACTCCAGTAAAAATTTTAATATATGCATTTGAGGCTGGAGGGGTGCAAATCAAGATCTGATTGGTGCCCCATCTACCTCTCCAGGCACAAATAGACTTCATGCTCTCTCCAGTTCTCTCTTTGTCACCCATACACTAGTCTTACTTAATGGGCCACAATATTCCCACCTTTCAAGAATACTTTATGGAAGATATTTCCTCAGTGGGAAACATTCTTCATTTCATTTTCCCCATCCACAAGCCATTTTTACTGGTGTATTCTTTTCATCATTCAGATTTGGAGTCAATATCAGTTGCTCAATGAATAATTCTCTCATCGCCTAGGTTGGGTCACTTGGATTATGAATCTATCAAAGAATGCAACCCCTGAAGAATTTATGTTGATTTTTAGTGGTACTGAAGTTTTGTGTCTTTTTTTTCCCCCTGTAATACCTATTTCATCCTGAATAGTTTGTCTTACCCTTTGTAGTAATTCCTTTTAGGCATATAGTGGGAACTGAATCAATATTTCTTAAATTTAAACATGAATACTGTTTTGTTATTTTAACAAATCAAGATCCATGCTGTTTATTACACACAGTCTTCTTTTTACTCTTCCTTCTAATAGCATTCCATGCACCTTGAAATCCTTTCACTTGACTGCATCTTTTGCTTGAGGAAAGATTTGAGAAGGGACACATTTTTCATCAGATGGTCTAGTCCCAACCCAGAGAAGTTGATTGAAAGATTCTTCTTTATTAGATAATCTTATATAACTGATTATTATTTGAAAGGTGATTTCCAAGAATAACAAAGTCAAGCCCTCTGTTTGTGTCCCTCAGAATCGTAAACACATGGTTTATTGCTAATATGTCTGTATTTGGGTATGCATTTTGAGTTTCTCAGAATATGTATACAATATAGTCTCTCAAAATGCAATTGAATGTGAAATTTGCAACTGAAGTCAGAAGCCCAAGTTGGAATTTCGTCTCCTGTACTATTCCGGCTGTGGAGTAAATTGCCGGATGAACTAATAACATTTACCTTGTAGCATTATTGTGAGGATTAGACGAGTTAATACTTATAATTACCATGTGGCAAGCACCAGATAAGTGTTACCTAGTAGCAGAATGAGAACAGGATTAGTAGGAGTAGTTATATTTGTAAAGTGACTCTTGAGTTGGAATGATGTGTTTTTCCCTTTTGTATGCCTCACAAGAAACAGGTCTCTTTTGCTCATCTTTGCATCCTCAGGGCTTGGCACAGGGTAGGTACTCTTTAATAAAGGGTTACTCCTATTATCTAATATTTAGTTGTTTATGCTTATTCTACCAGTGACTGTCCGTACTGTACTATAGGTCTGGAAAAAACATCACACTTCAGATTTAATTTGGACGTTGAGTTGTCACCGAGACAAATGCTTTGAATATATGCCTACTTGAGGTTAGTGTGCAGGATGTTAATTGGTACTCCAAATACAGTTGATACATATTTTTTTTAACTTGGTGCTCCTGCTTTTTCTCATCTATGTGTGAATTAACATATAAAGATATGAGTAATTGTTTCAATGAAAATTTCACCTCTGTACCACGCCACTTTCACTTCATTGTGAATGCAGTTGGGTTTGTCAAAGCCTTCTCCCTGTGAACCTGTAGATAAGGCTTAGAAGAAAAAATATTTCTTTTCCTGTAATCCTTCTGCTGAAATATGATAGGAAAGCACCAATGAATTTAGGATTGTTAGTGTTCTCTCTGAATTGGAACTCTTTAGATCATAAAATGTCACATAATGTATTTTTATTAAAATGTTGACATCATTTCAAAATGTGTGTTTTAGAGAATTTTATACAAATTCCTATGATATATGGATATATTCTTCTTTTGGTCTTTCAACTAACATGATGATCAAGAAGAACTGTTTATTTCTGCTACAGAAGTGCTATTTTCCTGCCACGAGTTGCATGTTGCCTGTGATAATTTATGTCTGTATTGGTTGCATTTTGAGTTTCTCAGAATATGTATACAATATAGTCTCTCAAATGCAATTGAATGTGAAATTTGCAACTGAAGTCAGAAGCCCAAGTTGGAATTTCGTCTCCTGTACTATTCCGGCTGTGGAGTAAATTGCCGGATGAACTAATAACATTTACCTTGTAGCATTATTGTGAGGATTAGACGAGTTAATACTTATAATTACCATGTGGCAAGCACCAGATAAGTGTTACCTAGTAGCAGAATGAGAACAGGATTAGTAGGAGTAGTTATATTTGTAAAGTGACTCTTGAGTTGGAATGATGTGTTTTTCCCTTTTGTATGCCTCACAAGAAACAGGTCTCTTTTGCTCATCTTTGCATCCTCAGGGCTTGGCACAGGGTAGGTACTCTTTAATAAAGGGTTACTCCTATTATCTAATATTTAGTTGTTTATGCTTATTCTACCAGTGACTGTCCGTACTGTACTATAGGTCTGGAAAAAACATCACACTTCAGATTTAATTTGGACGTTGAGTTGTCACCGAGACAAATGCTTTGAATATATGCCTACTTGAGGTTAGTGTGCAGGATGTTAATTGGTACTCCAAATACAGTTGATACATATTTTTTTTAACTTGCGGTGCTCCTGCTTTTTCTCATCTATGTGTGAATTAACATATAAAGATATGAGTAATTGTTTCAATGAAAATTTCACCTCTGTACCACGCCACTTTCACTTCATTGTGAATGCAGTTGGGTTTGTCAAAGCCTTCTCCCTGTGAACCTGTAGATAAGGCTTAGAAGAAAAAATATTTCTTTTCCTGTAATCCTTCTGCTGAAATATGATAGGAAAGCACCAATGAATTTAGGATTGTTAGTGTTCTCTCTGAATTGGAACTCTTTAGATCATAAAATGTCACATAATGTATTTTTATTAAAATGTTGACATCATTTCAAAATGTGTGTTTTAGAGCGAATTTTATACAAATTCCTATGATATATGGATATATTCTTCTTTTGGTCTTTCAACTAACATGATGATCAAGAAGAACTGTTTATTTCTGCTACAGAAGTGCTATTTTCCTGCCACGAGTTGCATGTTGCCTGTGATAATTTATCACAGATTCTAAAGTGTTGCTTTACATAAATATTTAGGTTGGTGCAAAAGTAATTGCGGTTTTACATTGTTGGACTTTGCTGTTTGATATTGGAATGCATTCTTAAGTAAATCTTATGCATCATTTCAATGTGCATTCTTGTTTTATCTCTTTTTTTTGCTAATGACCTCATTTTATGTATATTTTAGACTAGGGAAATGATACTAGACAAAAAACAAATCAGAACACTTTTCTTATTTGAGTTCAAAATGGGTCATAAAGCAGCCTAGACAGCTTGCAAAATCAACAGCACGTTTAGCTCAGGAGCTGCTAATGAACTCACAATGCAGTGGTGATTCAAGAAATTTAGGAAAGGACACAAGAGCCTTGAAACTGAGGAGCTCAGTGACTGGCCATTGGAAGTTGACAACCAATTGAGAGAATCATCGAAGTCGATCCTCTTACAACTACACAGAAAGTTGCTTAAGAGCTCAGTGTCAACAATTCTACAGTTGTTCACTGTTTGAAGCAAACTGGAAAGGTGAAAAAGCTCGATAAGTGGGTGCCTCATGAGATGACTGCAAATTAAAAAAAATTGTTTCGAAGTGTTATCTTATTCTGCATAGCAATAATGGTTCTCGATTGGACTGTGACGTGAGATGAAAAGTGGATTTTATATGACAACAACCAGCTCAGTGGCTGGACTGAGAAAAAGCTCCAAAGCACTTCCTAAAACCAAACTTGTACCAAAAAGAAATCATGGTCACTCTTTGGTGATCTGCTGCCCATCTGATGCACAACAGCTTTCTGAATCCTGGCAGAACCATTACATCTCAGAAGTATGCTCAGCAAATTGGTGAGATGCAGTGAAAACTGCAACGCCTTCAGCCAGCATTGGTCAACAGAAAGGGCCCAATTCTTCTCCAGGACACGTCTGACCATACCGTGCACAATCATCACTTCAAAAGTTGAAAATTGGGCTATGAAGTTTTGCTGCATCTGTGATATTCACCTGACTTCTCACCAACCCACAACCACTTTTTGCAGCCGGGAAAATGCTTCCACAGCCAGCAGAAGGCAGAAGATGCTTTGAAGAGCTCATCGAATCCCAAAACACAGATTTTTATGCTATAGGAATAAACAGAGTTATTTCTCATTTGTAAAAATGTGCTGATTGTAATGGTTCCTATTTTGATTAATAAAGATATGTTTGAACCTAGGTGTAGTGATTCAGATTTCATGATCCAAACTTGTAATGACTATCTCATCAACGTAATAGTTTCCTTCAAGCTTTTCTTCTAGCATACATCTAATGTTTACCTCCATATCGTAGATTTTTTTCCTTTTGGAAACTTAAGACTACATTTTAGCTTCATTAGAGTGAAAGACTAGTAACAAATGAGTTTAAAGAATGAATTTTTTAGAGTTGCTCCCCTCAAAAATTGGAGCCCTTTAGGGCTCATAAGGACATCTTTGTCTTACACAATGTAGCAGCCAAAACAGAGTGAAACATAAAACCAGATGCTGAGCTCATTACTTGATCCAGATGTATTGGCTATCTCTCTGGCTGAAGATCAGAAACTAAACAAGATTTCTCAAGACCCCCCCAAGATCTGTGATCATGTGATTTTTTTGACTGTTGAGTGTAGAAAACAACATACAAGAGGACCATGTTGTTGGAAGTCACAAAGAAGGAAAAACTAGCTGACATCAAAGGCAAAAGTGATATGTGGATCTAAAGTTTCAGTAGTTAATGGTGATAGCTAAGGCTGTCTTGTGAATAGTGTCAACCCATTTTTGCTAAGGTAATTGTATGCATTTTTCTCTATATATTTCTATCATAAATGAACGCTTCTATTAACACACTTACCATGTTACATTATTGTCGTGTGTTTATATGAGTTTGTTGTAGCTAAGTGTTGTTCATCTGTTCCCTGCAGGACTTAGCAGTGTATCAGGTACCATACATATCAATAGTCATTAGATTAGTGAACTAATAAGTATCTTACCACATCAATAACAAACAATAAGCCCAGAACAATCATTTTACTTTACTTGATATCTTAACGCTAACTGGTTTTTGTAGTCTATTTTAAGTTCCAAGAAATCAAGGGCTGTATTAAACCACATCTCTGAAATGAACACTGAACCTCAGCAGAGCAGGCATTCAAATGAAACACGCTTGTTTTAAAAAGCAAATTAATTATTACAATAGTAGCTTTCATTTATGCAGCACCTACTATGTGCCACTCAGCGTTCTAGGCACTTTAAATATGCTGACTCATTTATTTTTGTGTGTGTATGCTTTTAACTAATACACAATATGAACTCTACATGATATAGATCAGTGGTACTTTCACTGAATCTGTGATTCATTTATAAAATGGAGAAAAAGGGACTGATCTCCTAGGATGTTTTGTGAAGCTTAGGTGAGGCAATGCTTGTAGTATACTTGGCTAAGGCTGGCAGATCAGAAATGCTTAAGATATTTTTGTTATTATGACTGTTATTGCCACGGTGATCATCTCGTTCAACAGTGAGCATAAATAAAGCTGTAAGCCCAAAGGCCTTACATAAGGACATCTTTGTCTTACACAATGTAGCAGCCAAAACAGAGTGAAACATCCAGATGCTGAGCTCATTACTTGATCCAGATGTATTGGCTATCTCTCTGGCTGAAGATCAGAAACTAAACAAGATTTCTCAAGACCCCCCCAAGATCTGTGATCATGTGATTTTTTTGACTGTTGAGTGTAGAAAACAACATACAAGAGGACCATGTTGTTGGAAGTCACAAAGAAGGAAAAACTAGCTGACATCAAAGGCAAAAGTGATATGTGGATCTAAAGTTTCAGTAGTTAATGGTGATAGCTAAGGCTGTCTTGTGAATAGTGTCAACCCATTTTTGCTAAGGTAATTGTATGCATTTTTCTCTATATATTTCTATCATAAATGAACGCTTCTATTAACACACTTACCATGTTACATTATTGTCGTGTGTTTATATGAGTTTGTTGTAGCTAAGTGTTGTTCATCTGTTCCCTGCAGGACTTAGCAGTGTATCAGGTACCATACATATCAATAGTCATTAGATTAGTGAACTAATAAGTATCTTACCACATCAATAACAAACAATAAGCCCAGAACAATCATTTTACTTTACTTGATATCTTAACGCTAACTGGTTTTTGTAGTCTATTTTAAGTTCCAAGAAATCAAGGGCTGTATTAAACCACATCTCTGAAATGAACACTGAACCTCAGCAGAGCAGGCATTCAAATGAAACACGCTTGTTTTAAAAAGCAAATTAATTATTACAATAGTAGCTTTCATTTATGCAGCACCTACTATGTGCCACTCAGCGTTCTAGGCACTTTAAATATGCTGACTCATTTATTTTTGTGTGTGTATGCTTTTAACTAATACACAATATGAACTCTACATGATATAGATCAGTGGTACTTTCACTGAATCTGTGATTCATTTATAAAATGGAGAAAAAGGGACTGATCTCCTAGGATGTTTTGTGAAGCTTAGGTGAGGCAATGCTTGTAGTATACTTGGCTAAGGCTGGCAGATCAGAAATGCTTAAGATATTTTTGTTATTATGACTGTTATTGCCACGGTGATCATCTCGTTCAACAGTGAGCATAAATAAAGCTGTAAATTCAGAGAGCTCGAATAGAGAAAACTAATGCAGTCTGTGTAATCAGCTTCGTGTTAAATATACATTCCCACCCCTCATTTCTACATCCTCATAAGCAAGCACCATCGTCCAAGATATCCTATGTTAGATGGCACTTAACTAGCCCTTGGTATCTGTAGACACTGCAGATCTGACTAGACTGAAAATTGCGAAAATGGTAATAGCCGACGTTTCTTTTAAAAAAGTATTTATTTATTTGTCTGTGCTGGGTCTTAGCTGCAGCATGCAGGATCTTAAGTTGGGCCATGTGGGATCTAGTTCCCCAACCAGAGGTTGAACCTGGGTGCCCTACGTTGGGAGCTCAGAGTCGTAACAGCTAACACTTCTTTAGTGATTCTCTGCCTGAGATAGCACCCTTCACTCTCTAGGTGCCATTCCCTGCATTATTGTTTCATCCTACCAGTCGTTTTATATATTTAAATTGTGAATTTGCTTACTCTCTGCTTCCTCCTCACCCTATGTAGACTATAACATCTGAGGACAGATCATTTACTTCCTCACTTGATGTATTCTCAGCATCAGCCCTCAGTGTAGAGTATCTTTTAAATGAACAAAAGAATATGAGTCGTCTTCATACTCATCACAAATGATAAATTCATTCATTCATCACAAATGTTTAAAAATGTTTAAGAGAATAAAATTTTGCAACCTTCTCAAAGGATTATATGGCCTATGGCAATTAATTATTACAATAGTAGCTTTCATTTATGCAGCACCTACTATGTGCCACTCAGCGTTCTAGGCACTTTAAATATGCTGACTCATTTATTTTTGTGTGTGTATGCTTTTAACTAATACACAATATGAACTCTACATGATATAGATCAGTGGTACTTTCACTGAATCTGTGATTCATTTATAAAATGGAGAAAAAGGGACTGATCTCCTAGGATGTTTTGTGAAGCTTAGGTGAGGCAATGCTTGTAGTATACTTGGCTAAGGCTGGCAGATCAGAAATGCTTAAGATATTTTTGTTATTATGACTGTTATTGCCACGGTGATCATCTCGTTCAACAGTGAGCATAAATAAAGCTGTAAATTCAGAGAGCTCGAATAGAGAAAACTAATGCAGTCTGTGTAATCAGCTTCGTGTTAAATATACATTCCCACCCCTCATTTCTACATCCTCATAAGCAAGCACCATCGTCCAAGATATCCTATGTTAGATGGCACTTAACTAGCCCTTGGTATCTGTAGACACTGCAGATCTGACTAGACTGAAAATTGCGAAAATGGTAATAGCCGACGTTTCTTTTAAAAAAGTATTTATTTATTTGTCTGTGCTGGGTCTTAGCTGCAGCATGCAGGATCTTAAGTTGGGCCATGTGGGATCTAGTTCCCCAACCAGAGGTTGAACCTGGGTGCCCTACGTTGGGAGCTCAGAGTCGTAACAGCTAACACTTCTTTAGTGATTCTCTGCCTGAGATAGCACCCTTCACTCTCTAGGTGCCATTCCCTGCATTATTGTTTCATCCTACCAGTCGTTTTATATATTTAAATTGTGAATTTGCTTACTCTCTGCTTCCTCCTCACCCTATGTAGACTATAACATCTGAGGACAGATCATTTACTTCCTCACTTGATGTATTCTCAGCATCAGCCCTCAGTGTAGAGTATCTTTTAAATGAACAAAAGAATATGAGTCGTCTTCATACTCATCACAAATGATAAATTCATTCATTCATCACAAATGTTTAAAAATGTTTAAGAGAATAAAATTTTGCAACCTTCTCAAAGGATTATATGGCCTATGGCAATTTAAAATGCATATAACCTTTGATCTGATTTTTCCAATTCCAAATTAAAAAGTACATAGAGGGTAAAAGATGAATGCATAATGTTAGCCATTCCAGCAATGTATTCAGTGGGTAAAATTGTCAACTATCTAGATTATTTTTAAAGAATAAATGCTCATTTCTTTTACAGAATATTATGCATTAGTGTTTTAAAGAATGGGACAGGATTCTCTGTGTATTTTTTTAATTCCCTTTCTGAGGAGAAAGATGAACTGAATCCATCCCCCATTTTTTTAAACTAGGATATAGTTGCTTTACAGTGTTTTACAACAAAGTGAATTAGCTATAATTATGTAGATAGATAGATACAGATATATCCTCTCCCACTTGAACCTCCTTCCATCCCACCCCCATCCCACCCATCAAGGCCACGATAGAACATTAAGCTGAGCTCCCCACGCTATACAGCAAGATTTTAATGATATTTTTTGTTGGTGGTGGTGGTTGAAAAGTACATAGAAAAAATATTGTGTATAAAATTAAAAAAATGAAAACAGATGAACAGAGTAAAATATGAACTTATGGGGTGAATTATTCTATATGCAATATTTTTTCTATGTACTTTCTCCCTACCCCACATAGACTATAACATCTGAGGACAGAGCATTTGCTTCCTCACTGATTGTATTCTCAGCATCAGCCCTCAGTGTAGAGTATCTTTTAAATGAACAAAAGAATATGAGTCGTCTTCATACTCATCACAAATGATAAATTCATTCATTCATCACAAATGTTTAAAAATGTTTAAGAGAATAAAATTTTGCAACCTTCTCAAAGGATTATATGGCCTATGGCAATTTAAAATGCATATAACCTTTGATCTGATTTTTCCAATTCCAAATTAAAAAGTACATAGAGGGTAAAAGATGAATGCATAATGTTAGCCATTCCAGCAATGTATTCAGTGGGTAAAATTGTCAACTATCTAGATTATTTTTAAAGAATAAATGCTCATTTCTTTTACAGAATATTATGCATTAGTGTTTTAAAGAATGGGACAGGATTCTCTGTGTATTTTTTTAATTCCCTTTCTGAGGAGAAAGATGAACTGAATCCATCCCCCATTTTTTTAAACTAGGATATAGTTGCTTTACAGTGTTTTACAACAAAGTGAATTAGCTATAATTATGTAGATAGATAGATACAGATATATCCTCTCCCACTTGAACCTCCTTCCATCCCACCCCCATCCCACCCATCAAGGCCACGATAGAACATTAAGCTGAGCTCCCCACGCTATACAGCAAGATTTTAATGATATTTTTTGTTGGTGGTGGTGGTTGAAAAGTACATAGAAAAAATATTGTGTATAAAATTAAAAAAATGAAAACAGATGAACAGAGTAAAATATGAACTTATGGGGTGAATTATTCTATATGCAATATTTTTTCTATGTACTTTCTCCCTACCCCACATAGACTATAACATCTGAGGACAGAGCATTTGCTTCCTCACTGATTGTATTCTCAGCATCAGCCCTCAGTGTAGAATATCTTTTAGATAAACAAAAGAATATGAGTTGTCTTCATACTCATCAACAAATGATAAATAGTCACCCCCATAGGCTCATATTTTTCACTATTTTCTTCACATATAGTTTCACACGCTTGTGGGTAACCACCATTGTCCATTCATTCCACTACTGACAACCCCATTTCTATTTTAGTTCCTAATGTAGCTTTATTTTCTGTTCTGACTCACCTCCTAGCTCCCTCTCGTTTGGCTTCAAGCCAACCACTTGACAGAAATCAATCTTTCTTTGCCCTTCCACTCTTCTCTGATCATTAACAAATGTTCAGTGACCTCTTCTTGTCCAAATTCAGTGGTTTTATTTTATCCCATTTATTTCTAACCTGGAAGCTCCATTTAATACTATGGGCCCTAATATTTACTTTATATGGAGTAACAAATCAGTTTGCTGAACTGACAGTTTACTGACTATATGTATACGTGCATGCCTATATGGATACATTTATAGGCAGACTCTTTCACTGTCTGAGCTACCAGAAAAACCCATATCTGTATATATACACACACAAATAGTGTATATTACAATATACAGTATGTATATAACAAATAAAATCTCTGGGTCTGAAATATCATTTATGACCAAAGGAATGTGTCAGTCTAGCCTGGTCTATCCTTTTTTTGTGTGGGGGGGGAGGGGCTGGTTGGGGAGGGAGGAAGGGCGGGCAGGCCACTTCTATTGGTCTTTCATTTATCTATTTTCATCCATCTTTGGTCTTTGGCCCGTGTGGGCCTCCCATTGCAGTGGCCTCTGTTGTTGCAGAGCATGGGCTCTGGGCACATGCGCTCCAGAGCTCTGGCTCAGTAATTGGACATACCAGTCCAGCCTCTCCGCGGCACGTGGAGTCTTCCCAGGCCAGGGATCGAACTGGCGCCCCTTGCACTGCAAGGCGGTGTCCTTAACCACTGGACCACCAGGGAAGCCCTGGTCTATTCTTTTAATATTCTTCTATGCCTGTTCTCTTCATTAAAGGGATAAAATTATTTGAAAAAAACAAGATATAATTTAGCTCATTATATCACTTGAAAGTAATATTTGTGTTGGCCGCTTTGCCTTTGATGGAGATAATTTCTAATATGCATAATTAAAATTTCAGCTTTTGCAGAACTAGTCATTTTGGGAGAGGCAGGTGGGATATTTTAATAAAGGTAACCCATATTTAGTGTATGTGACAGTAAATACAAAGAAATACGTTTAAAAAATAAGTTGCAGTCTTAACATTTTGCCACAATACCAATGAACAGTTTGATGTATAGTGTTTCCCTTCATTCCTTCTTTCCTCTAATGGAGTTCAGTATTTTACCACTTGATTTTTTTTAACAGTACATAATAACTACTGTTACAAGCATAAGAGCTTGGTATTGAATATATTTCCATCCTATCATTTTATGACTGCATGAAAACACCATTTTTATCTTAAAATTTCTTTTAAAAAATTTTTTTTCAGACCTTTTCACTGGAAGCTCCATTTAATACTATGGGCCCTAATATTTACTTTATATGGAGTAACAAATCAGTTTGCTGAACTGACAGTTTACTGACTATATGTATACGTGCATGCCTATATGGATACATTTATAGGCAGACTCTTTCACTGTCTGAGCTACCAGAAAAACCCATATCTGTATATATACACACACAAATAGTGTATATTACAATATACAGTATGTATATAACAAATAAAATCTCTGGGTCTGAAATATCATTTATGACCAAAGGAATGTGTCAGTCTAGCCTGGTCTATCCTTTTTTTGTGTGGGGGGGGAGGGGCTGGTTGGGGAGGGAGGAAGGGCGGGCAGGCCACTTCTATTGGTCTTTCATTTATCTATTTTCATCCATCTTTGGTCTTTGGCCCGTGTGGGCCTCCCATTGCAGTGGCCTCTGTTGTTGCAGAGCATGGGCTCTGGGCACATGCGCTCCAGAGCTCTGGCTCAGTAATTGGACATACCAGTCCAGCCTCTCCGCGGCACGTGGAGTCTTCCCAGGCCAGGGATCGAACTGGCGCCCCTTGCACTGCAAGGCGGTGTCCTTAACCACTGGACCACCAGGGAAGCCCTGGTCTATTCTTTTAATATTCTTCTATGCCTGTTCTCTTCATTAAAGGGATAAAATTATTTGAAAAAAACAAGATATAATTTAGCTCATTATATCACTTGAAAGTAATATTTGTTTTGGGCCCGCTTTGCCTTTGATGGAGATAATTTCTAATATGCATAATTAAAATTTCAGCTTTTGCAGAACTAGTCATTTTGGGAGAGGCAGGTGGGATATTTTAATAAAGGTAACCCATATTTAGTGTATGTGACAGTAAATACAAAGAAATACGTTTAAAAAATAAGTTGCAGTCTTAACATTTTGCCACAATACCAATGAACAGTTTGATGTATAGTGTTTCCCTTCATTCCTTCTTTCCTCTAATGGAGTTCAGTATTTTACCACTTGATTTTTTTTAACAGTACATAATAACTACTGTTACAAGCATAAGAGCTTGGTATTGAATATATTTCCATCCTATCATTTTATGACTGCATGAAAACACCATTTTTATCTTAAAATTTTATACTTATTCCAGAACGTTTCTTAGTTATATGTTCTTTATTGAAAAAGTAAATATTAATAGCATCTGCCCTCAAAACAAATGATACTTAGTGACTCAATTTTATACATGATCCACTTTCAAATTTTGTTGATGCTGAATTTTTAGATGTTTGATGATATATAACACAATATTCAGGAATCAATCATGTAACTTTCTTTTTATACATTCTCTGCTTCATTTGGCTAAAGAAAATACATCTTTAGCAACTAGATAAAATGACAGTCATTTGTCAATTAATGCTAACCTTTGAAGTTTAGTAGAGAAGATTTTTTGACAAATGGGATGCATATGCCAAAGCTTTTGCATTAATTGCATCAGGGTGATAAATGCAGTCACTCCACTTATTTTAAAAAGAATTCATACAGGCCAACTAACCTTCAATCATTTCAAAAAAGCAGTAACATATAATAGTCCAAGGCACTAGCAATCCACACATCCTTCCCTTATTCCAATAACTGAGAGGGTGTGCCAAGAATTTTGGCAGAGACTTGAATTTGAAGATCAAAGCCATAAAGACGTTCTAAGCTCAGAGAGCCAATAGCACTTGCCTGCTCAGCTGAAACAGAGGTATCAGTTTGAAGAATCCACCCTAGGCCCTATAAACTCTTCTCAGCCAGCTTCCAAGAGGAAGATCGGGAGAGATTTGGGGGTCTTTGTGGAGATGTGATGGTGATAGAGGCCATTCCATTCTCATCCCATTTTTCACATGGGAAGTAAGCAGTATTTTCTGAGGATAGCAGTTAATTGTCTAGCTAACTCCTGCTTCCTAGATGTCTGCCATCATTTAAGAAGGGCTGCTTCCTTAAAATGAGAAGCCCTACCTGCATGGTGAGTTCCTGGAAGAGGAGACATACAGGGATAGAGACAGACAGAGAGGCCAAGGAGCAGGTAGGCCACAGACTTGTATGTGAAGTGGGCTCCTCAGAGGGAATCCTTCCTGACAGCTGCTCTAGCCAATAAGATGAACCCCCCCAATGGAGAACGTCCTAAATTCTAAGCCCACTAAAACATGAGCAAAATAAAATGAGATGTTTTAAGTCAGTGAATCTTGGATGGAGTCTTCACATGAAAAGAGACCATTGAATTTAAAAATATTTGTGAATTATTCTGTCCTGTCCTCTAATATTGTGAGGCAGATTGGCTCATGAAAGCCTTGAGCTTCTGGGACACAGAAATTACCAAGAGAAGGAGGAAGAAGGAGTAAATATGTTTACAGGTATAGACTTATTCCTTTAAAAAAGATTGATCAGGAACTTGTCTAACATTTATATTTTTAAAACTTTTGAAGATTTTTCTAGTTGTAAAAATAATAAGTGATCAATATGGAAAAATTAGAAATAAATATGAATAAAATTAAAATTAAAATTGGTTTTAAGTTACCCCCCATGTTTTTCCACTCATGTACTACACTTAATACAGATTAAAACTTTAGGGCATTTTTTTCCAATATAGGTAGCTATATCTGTTTATACTTATGTGTTTAGCAGAGGCAACATTGCAAAATAATTGAAGATCAAGGTACTGTCACCAAAGCCAGTATCTTCTCTTCTACCATACCTTAATGGCTTTCTGACCTTGACCAAATGTCTTAATGTCTCTGTGTCCTATTATACATATAGGTACAATGCTGGTATCTACCAGTCATAGATCTGTTAGGAGGATATTTCATCAGTTAGATTTACAGTTTTTAAAGAGCTGAGAATGTGCCTGGCAGGTAGCATGTACACAATTAGTGTTTGAAAGTACAGTAATTGCATTTGAAAAGAAAAAACAAATCACGGGATATATAACATTTTGAAACATACTTCCTTCATTCAATAATAAAGAATAAGCATTACTCAATAAATACATATTTTGTGTCATCAGTTTTTAAAAGCTGCATAGAATCTTGTTATATACGTATAATTTAGTTCCCTATATTCAGACATTTACATCATTCCACTTTTGCTTAATGTACATTTTAACTCTTATTACGGGAGTTTTTAAACAAAGGTAGATCAACTTGTTTAATGAACCCTCACATACCCATTACTGAGATCCAATAATTACTGACAGGTGGCCATTCTTGTAATTCACTTTAAATACTCATTTTAAATCATCAATTTTGATGTAACTAAAATAATAACTGTGTCTTAAAGTCTAGGAGCCTCCATATCTTAAGCAAATACTATTATTTGTGTTTACATTAGAAAGACACACTTTTCTCAAGATACTAGCTTTATATTATGTAAAACTGAAAATGGTCACTTCCGTTACTCAACTCCAGTGAACAGTCTTCACTCTATCTTGTTTCCTCTGATCTATCGGAGAAGAAAATGGAATAATTTAAAAGATGCCAGTGGGAAAAAAAAGAAGAAATTTATATTTTTAAAACTTTTGAAGATTTTTCTAGTTGTAAAAATAATAAGTGATCAATATGGAAAAATTAGAAATAAATATGAATAAAATTAAAATTAAAATTGGTTTTAAGTTACCCCCCATGTTTTTCCACTCATGTACTACACTTAATACAGATTAAAACTTTAGGGCATTTTTTTCCAATATAGGTAGCTATATCTGTTTATACTTATGTGTTTAGCAGAGGCAACATTGCAAAATAATTGAAGATCAAGGTACTGTCACCAAAGCCAGTATCTTCTCTTCTACCATACCTTAATGGCTTTCTGACCTTGACCAAATGTCTTAATGTCTCTGTGTCCTATTATACATATAGGTACAATGCTGGTATCTACCAGTCATAGATCTGTTAGGAGGATATTTCATCAGTTAGATTTACAGTTTTTA
The DNA here is from genome assembly GCA_022376925.1 of Tragulus kanchil. Classification (NCBI taxonomy): domain Eukaryota; kingdom Metazoa; phylum Chordata; class Mammalia; order Artiodactyla; family Tragulidae; genus Tragulus; species Tragulus kanchil. The sequence continues at coordinate 103,417,671 of JAIOJX010000001.1, read as the reverse complement.
AAGAGCTGAGAATGTGCCTGGCAGGTAGCATGTACACAATTAGTGTTTGAAAGTACAGTAATTGCATTTGAAAAGAAAAAACAAATCACGGGATATATAACATTTTGAAACATACTTCCTTCATTCAATAATAAAGAATAAGCATTACTCAATAAATACATATTTTGTGTCATCAGTTTTTAAAAGCTGCATAGAATCTTGTTATATACGTATAATTTAGTTCCCTATATTCAGACATTTACATCATTCCACTTTTGCTTAATGTACATTTTAACTCTTATTACGGGAGTTTTTAAACAAAGGTAGATCAACTTGTTTAATGAACCCTCACATACCCATTACTGAGATCCAATAATTACTGACAGGTGGCCATTCTTGTAATTCACTTTAAATACTCATTTTAAATCATCAATTTTGATGTAACTAAAATAATAACTGTGTCTTAAAGTCTAGGAGCCTCCATATCTTAAGCAAATACTATTATTTGTGTTTACATTAGAAAGACACACTTTTCTCAAGATACTAGCTTTTATATTATGTAAAACTGAAAATGGTCACTTCCCGTTACTCAACTCCAGTGAACAGTCTTCACTCTATCTTGTTTCCTCTGATCTATCGGAGAAGAAAATGGAATAATTTAAAAGATGCCAGTGGGATAAAACACTCTATTCCTAAATATAGTGACATTTTCAGAGCTATTTTAGCCAGTGTAATTGAAATCTTCTTGTTCTCCACTGACATATTTTAGAAGTTCATATGTTTAGAGTCTGAAATTTCATTCCCAAAGTGATAGAAAGCCTCTTGAACTCAGTGGAGAGTTACAGAGCTCAACAATGATGGGCAAAGGCTTCCGGGAGCTTAGGGAAGTATGGATGCTCTTCCACATGGATTAATTTTACAGTCTATCCTAGACAGCAGGATGTGTAGGTAGCCAGTGTGAAATGTCATCCACTTCCATGTGCCACCACATTACAGTGGAAGCCATAAGTTCTGAGGTGCTTTTTACAAGGAAAATATGTTTCTTCAGAGTTATAGTGGTATGTTCAGTAGCACACAGAAAGAAGTTAAAATTATAGGAGGCAAATAAGCTCCTCTAGTGATACGACAACTGTGAAGCTCTAATAAGTGAATAGTAATATAGAGTGACTTGCATTTGCTCTTATGACATACTACAAGCATTTTATATTATTTTATTAATAAGAAGCCATTTTTAAAAAATGTTTATTGAGCACCTATATTGTAATAGGCACTATTATAGCTGAGGATAAAAGAGGCACATCTCTTTCCTCCTGGATCTTGGTCTCTATAGAGAAGAACAAATACACAATAAACAGGTGAACAAATAATCACATCAGTATACTCACTTTCTACCCTAAAACCTTTTAAAAATTAACCCTTGCAGTTTATCCCCATTGGTTTTTGTGGTCAGTGAATGCTTTTATCACCCACCATTGGAAGCCTCCAGCATGAGACAGTGTCTGATTCTGTTTCCTCATCCAAAAATAATTAGTTATGAAAACAATAGCCTTTTTGACAAAGAGGCCCATTTCTCTCTCATGCCATCCAGAGTTCTAAATCAAGTGCTGCTGGACTGGGAGAGGGACAGGAAGAAGCTGAGAAAGCAACAGATAAGATTCTTAAAGCATTAAAGGAAGATCCTGCTCGTGTGGCAGACTACAGCGTTTCCTCTGATCTATCGGAGAAGAAAATGGAATAATTTAAAAGATGCCAGTGGGATAAAACACTCTATTCCTAAATATAGTGACATTTTCAGAGCTATTTTAGCCAGTGTAATTGAAATCTTCTTGTTCTCCACTGACATATTTTAGAAGTTCATATGTTTAGAGTCTGAAATTTCATTCCCAAAGTGATAGAAAGCCTCTTGAACTCAGTGGAGAGTTACAGAGCTCAACAATGATGGGCAAAGGCTTCCGGGAGCTTAGGGAAGTATGGATGCTCTTCCACATGGATTAATTTTACAGTCTATCCTAGACAGCAGGATGTGTAGGTAGCCAGTGTGAAATGTCATCCACTTCCATGTGCCACCACATTACAGTGGAAGCCATAAGTTCTGAGGTGCTTTTTACAAGGAAAATATGTTTCTTCAGAGTTATAGTGGTATGTTCAGTAGCACACAGAAAGAAGTTAAAATTATAGGAGGCAAATAAGCTCCTCTAGTGATACGACAACTGTGAAGCTCTAATAAGTGAATAGTAATATAGAGTGACTTGCATTTGCTCTTATGACATACTACAAGCATTTTATATTATTTTATTAATAAGAAGCCATTTTTAAAAAATGTTTATTGAGCACCTATATTGTAATAGGCACTATTATAGCTGAGGATAAAAGAGGCACATCTCTTTCCTCCTGGATCTTGGTCTCTATAGAGAAGAACAAATACACAATAAACAGGTGAACAAATAATCACATCAGTATACTCACTTTCTACCCTAAAACCTTTTAAAAATTAACCCTTGCAGTTTATCCCCATTGGTTTTTGTGGTCAGTGAATGCTTTTATCACCCACCATTGGAAGCCTCCAGCATGAGACAGTGTCTGATTCTGTTTCCTCATCCAAAAATAATTAGTTATGAAAACAATAGCCTTTTTGACAAAGAGGCCCATTTCTCTCTCATGCCATCCAGAGTTCTAAATCAAGTGCTGCTTGACTGGGGAGAGGGGACAGGAAGAAGCTGAGAAAGCAACAGATAAGATTCTTCGAAAGCATTAAAAGGAAGATCCTGCTCGTGTGGCAGACTACAGCAAGATTGCCTGTGAACTATGAGGGAAACCTTGCCCACACATCCCTCCATCTGGCCTATGGGCACCCCCATAACTATGTATGTTCACCCACAATACATACCCCATCCTTTGGTCAGTTCTGTGTGTACAGCAGGATGAAAAGCAGCAAGAACAAGCTTTACCAGGGAGAGATCCCAGATTTGAAATTTACCACCATCTTGGGAAAAACTAAAAGAAGACCTGGACTGCTGTGTTACACGATCAGGAAAGGGCATTTAAGAAGACGTCTGTCACAAGAAGGAGTAAGAAGCATGGAGCCTCAGAATCACTAGGAAGAATGATGGGAAGATAATCAGGGAAGCATGGCACCACCAAAGGATCACAATAATCTTCCAGTTTGTGATCCCAAAGATATGGAGGTCTGGGCTTTCCCTGGTAAAGAATTCAAAATAGCACTTATTAATCTCAGATATGGTGTAGGGCATTTACTCTTATTTAACTGTTTTTTTTTTTTTTTTTTGCTTTCTCAATTTCAAGAGGGTAGGAGACTTCTATTGTTTGTTAATTGATGTATTTCAAATGTCTGAAAAAGTTCCAGGCATGTTATATAGGATCTCAGTAAAAATTGTGAGCAAGAAACTAGTGTTGGCAAAAATATGGAGGAAAGAGAACCCTCCTGCACTGTTGGTGTGAATGTAAATTGGTGCAACCACTATGGAGAACAATGTGGAGACCTCTAAAAAAATTAAAAATGGAACTACCATACAATCCAGCAATCCCAGTAGTGGATATTTATCCAAAGAAAATAAAACCTTTTAAAAATTAACCCTTGCCCCTTTTTGGCAGTGAATGCTTTTATCACCCACCATTGGAAGCCTCCAGCATGAGACAGTGTCTGATTCTGTTTCCTCATCCAAAAATAATTAGTTATGAAAACAATAGCCTTTTTGACAAAGAGGCCCATTTCCTCTCATGCCATCCAGAGTTCTAAATCAAGTGCTGCTTGACTGGGGAGAGGGACAGGAAGAAGCTGAGAAAGCAACAGATAAGATTCTTCGAAAGCATTAAAGGAAGATCCTGCTCGTGTGGCAGACTACAGCAAGATTGCCTGTGAACTATGAGGGAAACCTTGCCCACACATCCCTCCATCTGGCCTATGGGCACCCCCATAACTATGTATGTTCACCCACAATACATACCCCATCCTTTGGTCAGTTCTGTGTGTACAGCAGGATGAAAAGCAGCAAGAACAAGCTTTACCAGGGAGAGATCCCAGATTTGAAATTTACCACCATCTTGGGAAAAACTAAAAGAAGACCTGGACTGCTGTGTTACACGATCAGGAAAGGGCATTTAAGAAGACGTCTGTCACAAGAAGGAGTAAGAAGCATGGAGCCTCAGAATCACTAGGAAGAATGATGGGAAGATAATCAGGGAAGCATGGCACCACCAAAGGATCACAATAATCTTCCAGTTTGTGATCCCAAAGATATGGAGGTCTGGGCTTTCCCTGGTAAAGAATTCAAAATAGCACTTATTAATCTCAGATATGGTGTAGGGCATTTACTCTTATTTAACTGTTTTTTTTTTTTTTTTTTGCTTTCTCAATTTCAAGAGGGTAGGAGACTTCTATTGTTTGTTAATTGATGTATTTCAAATGTCTGAAAAAGTTCCAGGCATGTTATATAGGATCTCAGTAAAAATTGTGAGCAAGAAACTAGTGTTGGCAAAAATATGGAGGAAAGAGAACCCTCCTGCACTGTTGGTGTGAATGTAAATTGGTGCAACCACTATGGAGAACAATGTGGAGACCTCTAAAAAAATTAAAAATGGAACTACCATACAATCCAGCAATCCCAGTAGTGGATATTTATCCAAAGAAAACAAAACAAAACACTAATTCAGAAGATATATGTAAGCACTATGTCCATTGCAGCATTATTTACAATAGCCAAGATAAGGAAACAGCCTAAGTGTCTATCCATATATGGATAGATAAAGATTATGTGATAGACAGATAAGTACACACATATAGACATAATACACATACGCACATACATACATATACAGTAGAATATTACTTAGCCATAAAAAGAATGAAATCTTTCCATTTGCAACAGCATGAACCTGAAGGGTACTATACCAAGTGAAATTAGCCAGACAGAGAACAAACACCATATGATTTCACTTATATGTGGAGTCTAAAAATCAAAACAAACAAACCACACAAAATAGGGACAGGTTCATAGGTACAGAAAACAAACTAGTGGTTGCCATAGGGGAAGAGGGTTGGCAGACAGATGAATTAAGTAAAGGAGATTAAGAGGTCCAGACTTCTAGCTATCAGATAAGTAAACCTTCAGGTTATGATATACACATACAGAATATAGTCAATAATATCATAACAACATTGGCAATGAGTGGTAACTGGTCTTACTGCAGTGATCATTTCATATTGTTTAAAAATATTGAATCATGTTTTACACTTGCAACTAATTTAATAATTTATGTTAATTCTAACTCAATTTAAAATTGTTGAAAAAGTAAATGAATATATATATATGTGTGTTTTTAAAGATTTATTTATTTATTTATTTTGGGCAGGGGTCGGGTTGGGGAGGGAGGGGAGTGGGCGGGCCACTTCTATTGGTCTTTCATTTCTCCATTTTCATCCATCTTTGTTCTTTGGCTCCTGTGGGCCTCCCATCACGGTGGCATCTGTCGTTGCAGAGCGTCGGCTCTGGGCGCATGCACTCAAGAGCTCTGGCTCAGTAATTGGACACATTGGTCCAGCTGCTCTGCGGCACGTGGGATCTTCCCAGGCCAGGGATTGAACGGGCGCCCCTTGCACTGCAAGGCGGTGTCCTTACCCACTGGACCACCAGGGGAAGCCCGAATGAATGTATTTTTAAAATAAGTCCTAATATTTGAAAAAATGGAAGTTGTTCAACATAAACTTTGAATAATGTAACTAGTTTGATTTTGTATTTCAAAATTTAATGTAAACAAGACATTGTCCATCTTTTTCTTTTCTGACATTCTCATTTTTATTACTCTACAGCATACCAAAATTTCCTTAGTAAAGGGAATTTTAACCTTTCATTCTTCCTAAAAGTAGCAAATATTTACATACATACACACAGAGGTGTGGGTAACACATGTCTACACAGGTGTGTGAGTATTTATGTATATCTTACAGCTATAGCTGTCTGCCATTGTGTTTCTCCCCACTTATAGTCATTTTATGTCCTTATCGTTATTGTCATTGTTTATAAATAAATATGTGGTAATTATGTCTCCATCATTAAGTCGCAAATTCCTTTTGGGCAACAAGCATCTTCTAATGAAGAAATTAGAGAACTCAGAACCATTACATTAAAAAGATGATGCTTTCAAATACACTTTTGAATGTTCACCTCAGTGTTCTAATTAAATTCTAATTTCAGTATACATATCTGCTTATCTGGATGCCTTGAGCAATTTGAAATGACTTACTGAGTATTCTAACTCATCCCATGTTTAATGGAAGCATATCAGAATTGTCTGCTATTCAAATGTGCTTTCAGAAGTTATAAATAGAACACTGCTTGCTGCCAAAGGTGAATTAATTGTGAGAAAGCTGTTTTGATAAAAGTTATTCCTTACTTAAGTGAAACATGAAGAAGCTGATTTATTTTTACAGCAGCTATGTTAAAAGCTTAGCATTCAATAACAAACTTCTGCTTCAATATATGTCACCATAATTTTTTTAGAAAAATAGGAAAGCCCTTGCATTTGATTAGCTTCAAATGATGCTTCATCGATGAATGGAAATAATTCAGCCGAAGAGGCTAATTGTGTAGAACAAGTAAATATTATACATACAGTACTCATTTGCCTACAATTACACAGGTAATGTCTGTATTTAGTTTCTTAATTTCTCATTATAAGACAATTGCATACTCATTTGCCTTTTCAATTACACCCACTGGACCACCAGGGGAAGCCCGAATGAATGTATTTTTAAAATAAGTCCTAATATTTGAAAAAATGGAAGTTGTTCAACATAAACTTTGAATAATGTAACTAGTTTGATTTTGTATTTCAAAATTTAATGTAAACAAGACATTGTCCATCTTTTTCTTTTCTGACATTCTCATTTTTATTACTCTACAGCATACCAAAATTTCCTTAGTAAAGGGAATTTTAACCTTTCATTCTTCCTAAAAGTAGCAAATATTTACATACATACACACAGAGGTGTGGGTAACACATGTCTACACAGGTGTGTGAGTATTTATGTATATCTTACAGCTATAGCTGTCTGCCATTGTGTTTCTCCCCACTTATAGTCATTTTATGTCCTTATCGTTATTGTCATTGTTTATAAATAAATATGTGGTAATTATGTCTCCATCATTAAGTCGCAAATTCCTTTTGGGCAACAAGCATCTTCTAATGAAGAAATTAGAGAACTCAGAACCATTACATTAAAAAGATGATGCTTTCAAATACACTTTTGAATGTTCACCTCAGTGTTCTAATTAAATTCTAATTTCAGTATACATATCTGCTTATCTGGATGCCTTGAGCAATTTGAAATGACTTACTGAGTATTCTAACTCATCCCATGTTTAATGGAAGCATATCAGAATTGTCTGCTATTCAAATGTGCTTTCAGAAGTTATAAATAGAACACTGCTTGCTGCCAAAGGTGAATTAATTGTGAGAAAGCTGTTTTGATAAAAGTTATTCCTTACTTAAGTGAAACATGAAGAAGCTGATTTATTTTTACAGCAGCTATGTTAAAAGCTTAGCATTCAATAACAAACTTCTGCTTCAATATATGTCACCATAATTTTTTTAGAAAAATAGGAAAGCCCTTGCATTTGATTAGCTTCAAATGATGCTTCATCGATGAATGGAAATAATTCAGCCGAAGAGGCTAATTGTGTAGAACAAGTAAATATTATACATACAGTACTCATTTGCCTACAATTACACAGGTAATGTCTGTATTTAGTTTCTTAATTTCTCATTATAAGACAATTGCATCTCATCTAGCAGTATTTAATTGCATTGTTTCTATTGGTACAATAATAGCACATTCCTTTCTTTAAGATGTTGAGTGACAAATAAATGTAGATTGTAATCACTTGTTATTCCTTCACTAAACAAAACCATTCAAAAGTTTCAGTTGCATTGAAAGAATATTATTTTCTGCTAATGATGGCCAAATGGGAGCACTCTAGAAAAGTCTATATCCTGTCTCAGATCCCCTTCTGTTGCACTCATAACCATAATCTGAGTAAGTTTAGTTGGCTAATAGCTTTACTATTTTCGAAAAATGTCACTCTAAAACCTTGCAGTATTTACTTTCACATCCCAAACCCTATGACAGTCTGTCTTTTATTCCCCCCACCTTATATGTCAGCCTTGGCAGATGTTAGGAATGACACATGTGTCTGCTTCCTAGTTTCTTATCCTAGTTCTCATTCTGACCTTAATATAAATTCTACCAGGAGACAAGAATGTTAGATAAGATGATCATGTAGTTTCTGAGTTATCATTAACAGTAGGTGAAGTCTTACTCACAGCTAATATTTACCTATGCCTAATATTTACAAGTGTTGGTAGGACTTCATTTCCTTCTGGTGACTTTAGGGGAGAATGTTTCCTTACCTTTTCCAACTTCAAGGGGCTGCTTTCTCCTCCTCATCAAAACCAGCCATGGTCAGTTGCATTCTTCTCATGTCACATCACTTGACCCCCCTTCTGTCATCACATTTCTCTCTGCTGCAAGACAAGATTCTTTGCATGTAGAGTCTCGTGTAATTAGATTGGGCCCACCTAGGTCACCCAGGATAACCTCCCCTTCTTAAAGTCAGTAAACCTTAATCACATCTGAAAGGTGCTTTTGCCATATAAGGAAACATATTCACAGTTCCCAGGGATGAGTGCGTGCCTATCTGTGAATATCTTTGGAGAACTCAGTATCTTGCCTACACTCCTCACAGTCTCTTACTGTTCATTGTATCTAATGCAGCTGAGCGCTTCCTATGGCCGACCTGCTGTACTTCATAAAATATGGCATTAGGCTTATGAAATCAAGCATTGTGATCTGTATTTAGTTTCTTAATTTCTCATTATAAGACAATTGCATCTCATCTAGCAGTATTTAATTGCATTGTTTCTATTGGTACAATAATAGCACATTCCTTTCTTTAAGATGTTGAGTGACAAATAAATGTAGATTGTAATCACTTGTTATTCCTTCACTAAACAAAACCATTCAAAAGTTTCAGTTGCATTGAAAGAATATTATTTTCTGCTAATGATGGCCAAATGGGAGCACTCTAGAAAAGTCTATATCCTGTCTCAGATCCCCTTCTGTTGCACTCATAACCATAATCTGAGTAAGTTTAGTTGGCTAATAGCTTTACTATTTTCGAAAAATGTCACTCTAAAACCTTGCAGTATTTACTTTCACATCCCAAACCCTATGACAGTCTGTCTTTTATTCCCCCCACCTTATATGTCAGCCTTGGCAGATGTTAGGAATGACACATGTGTCTGCTTCCTAGTTTCTTATCCTAGTTCTCATTCTGACCTTAATATAAATTCTACCAGGAGACAAGAATGTTAGATAAGATGATCATGTAGTTTCTGAGTTATCATTAACAGTAGGTGAAGTCTTACTCACAGCTAATATTTACCTATGCCTAATATTTACAAGTGTTGGTAGGACTTCATTTCCTTCTGGTGACTTTAGGGGAGAATGTTTCCTTACCTTTTCCAACTTCAAGGGGCTGCTTTCTCCTCCTCATCAAAACCAGCCATGGTCAGTTGCATTCTTCTCATGTCACATCACTTGACCCCCCTTCTGTCATCACATTTCTCTCTGCTGCAAGACAAGATTCTTTGCATGTAGAGTCTCGTGTAATTAGATTGGGCCCACCTAGGTCACCCAGGATAACCTCCCCTTCTTAAAGTCAGTAAACCTTAATCACATCTGAAAGGTGCTTTTGCCATATAAGGAAACATATTCACAGTTCCCAGGGATGAGTGCGTGCCTATCTGTGAATATCTTTGGAGAACTCAGTATCTTGCCTACACTCCTCACAGTCTCTTACTGTTCATTGTATCTAATGCAGCTGAGCGCTTCCTATGGCCGACCTGCTGTACTTCATAAAATATGGCATTAGGCTTATGAAATCAAGCATTGTGATCATTACTCATAAATGCTGGGAAAAGCATTAAGCAAAAGCATGAAGTCTGAGCACAGTCAGACTTCATGTTCAGCCCCACCTTTCTCTTGTTCTTTTCTCATTTTTTTAAAATGGGAATGGATGATGGAGTAATTTTTTTCTTTTTCCAGTATTGCATTGCAGCATTGAGGAAATTGCCAGTTTTTTTTGATGAGTAGAGAAAGGCCGAGAGTCTAGTTAAATTTGTGCTCATTTAGAAACAGAAACTCAGCTTATTCTCACTGGGGTATTCTCCATTTTCAGCCCAAGAGTTATGGGAGAATCGATTTTATCTGATAAGAAAGGAGCCCCAATATCTAGACAACTGTTGTTAGATTATATTGTATATACCACTGGTATGAATAAGGGAGCTTATACAATTTTCTATCACTGGATTTATTTAATAGTGATAGTAATTATGAATATTAATTCAGATTTCATATTCACAAATTAGATAATTTAAATGTAAGTGATTGATTAATTCTGCATTATTTAATAAATGACACTATTATAGCTTACCTTTAAGGACTATCTGTACCTTAGTTTGTGGTACTTTGCACCTCTCCTTTCTTCATTGCTTTGTGCATGTGGTTAAATAAATCAGGATGCGAAGTATACAGTTTATTTTTTAAATATGTTGATAATTCACCCAGAGGAAAAATTTGTCAATGTTTGTTAAATAAACTTAGTTTGCAAGCCTATAGGTTAAAAATTCAATTTCCAGAAATACACCATAACACTGGACTCTCCCTTATCTTTTAAACAATCGATTTTTTAAATGTGTGTTATTAGGTTTAATCAGTTTTTTCATCTAGTTATCTTCTGTCAAAAATGACTGCAAGGGCTTCCCTGGTAGTCCAGCAAGTAAAGAGTCCGCCTTGCAGTGCAAGGGGTGCCAGTTCGATCCCTGGCCCAGGAAAATCCCATGTACCGCAGAGCAGCTGGACCCATGTGTCCAATTATGAGAGAGACCACAGCGATAGGAGGTCCACACATGCCAAAGAATAAGAATAAGAATAAAAAGATGGATGAAAATAGATATAAATAAAAGAGGCATGATGGGGAAAAGAAAAAAAAAAGTGCAGCAAGTTGGTTGATATACTGTTAAAATTAAGCATATATATTGACCTGTTTTTTCTAATGCTGTTTTGTATGACTATTTCTGTACAAGGTAAACTTAATGAGGTACCTAAATTTGTTCCTCTCAGTATCTAGTCTAATGAGTGCCTTAAGGAGAGCAACTGCTTGTATTGTGTCTCTTTGCTGAAATTCCTTAAATAGGCTTAAGACAGGCAGATGACTCTAAACTAACTAAACACAGAAACTTTAGCTTTACTTCTTTCCTCCTTAGGAAAATGACCATCATTTTGTTGATTAACTTTCATTTAAATGCTTGTTGTATACTGTATTTGGACTATGCTTCATTAAGCCTCAATTTCCACTTAAGTTTGTTTGTGTCTTATTGCTTAAGTTCCTGTGTCTCTGTTCACTAATGAAATGGTTTCCAACCTGTGAAAAGTCAAAGGAGCTCAAAGGCCCATTTAAAAGTACATTTCAGGTTTCTAAAAGAAAAATTCAGGTCTTCTAGGGCTATGGTACACTGCTAACTGTAAACACTATTCTTACTGCAAACTGTAGTCATTGAAGTCTTTTAATTTCCAGTCCCCATATATGAAGTCTACCTATCTGATTATGACATCAATTGCAAGTGTCTTACCATTTCTTTCTGTTCTGTTTCAGTGTTTGTTCTTTGTAACTTGATCTTGAGACATCTCCAAATTCAATTTCCAGAAATACACCATAACACTGGACTCTCCCTTATCTTTTAAACAATCGATTTTTTAAATGTGTGTTATTAGGTTTAATCAGTTTTTTCATCTAGTTATCTTCTGTCAAAAATGACTGCAAGGGCTTCCCTGGTAGTCCAGCAAGTAAAGAGTCCGCCTTGCAGTGCAAGGGGTGCCAGTTCGATCCCTGGCCCAGGAAAATCCCATGTACCGCAGAGCAGCTGGACCCATGTGTCCAATTATGAGAGAGACCACAGCGATAGGAGGTCCACACATGCCAAAGAATAAGAATAAGAATAAAAAGATGGATGAAAATAGATATAAATAAAAGAGGCATGATGGGGAAAAGAAAAAAAAAAGTGCAGCAAGTTGGTTGATATACTGTTAAAATTAAGCATATATATTGACCTGTTTTTTCTAATGCTGTTTTGTATGACTATTTCTGTACAAGGTAAACTTAATGAGGTACCTAAATTTGTTCCTCTCAGTATCTAGTCTAATGAGTGCCTTAAGGAGAGCAACTGCTTGTATTGTGTCTCTTTGCTGAAATTCCTTAAATAGGCTTAAGACAGGCAGATGACTCTAAACTAACTAAACACAGAAACTTTAGCTTTACTTCTTTCCTCCTTAGGAAAATGACCATCATTTTGTTGATTAACTTTCATTTAAATGCTTGTTGTATACTGTATTTGGACTATGCTTCATTAAGCCTCAATTTCCACTTAAGTTTGTTTGTGTCTTATTGCTTAAGTTCCTGTGTCTCTGTTCACTAATGAAATGGTTTCCAACCTGTGAAAAGTCAAAGGAGCTCAAAGGCCCATTTAAAAGTACATTTCAGGTTTCTAAAAGAAAAATTCAGGTCTTCTAGGGCTATGGTACACTGCTAACTGTAAACACTATTCTTACTGCAAACTGTAGTCATTGAAGTCTTTTAATTTCCAGTCCCCATATATGAAGTCTACCTATCTGATTATGACATCAATTGCAAGTGTCTTACCATTTCTTTCTGTTCTGTTTCAGTGTTTGTTCTTTGTAACTTGATCTTGAGACATCTCCAAATTCATTTTGAGCATATAACTGAAGTGTACCATCATTTGTAGAAAATGCATATTATGTGGTATTTCATTTATGTATATGTATATAAACATACACACACACAAGAGGAGAGTGCTCAGGTACAAATAAAACATTTATTTCTTCTACTGTTGCTATTTCAAAAGGTATATAGTTTCAGGTCATGGGGTAATTTGGGAAAAAGACAGTAGAAATAAGGACACAGAAGATGACAGAGTTTGTCATTCTGTGTCTGCATTTCCTAATCCCATATCTAGTCCAACGGGGCTTCACATTGTTTCACCATTCCAGACCAGGGTTTGAGTCTCAGTCAAAGTTGCTTTTTCCACCACTCACGACCAGATCTCTCTTACTTAACTTCCAAATAGGAATTGTAGTACCTTAGAGGTGAGGTATGCAAGCCAGTAGTCTATTGATCACTAGTCCCTATTTCTCCTACTTTTGCCTTGTTTCTAGACTTGACTTCTCAGTCCTAGACTTCTATATTCCAGGTCTCTTCTACGTGAATATTCTGACTTTTTTTTCCCCTTCAGCACTTAGCTAGGGAGATCTGAAGACTGCCAGTTGTTCAACATGTAAGTAAACTTTGCAGTTGACCCAACCCCAGCCTACCCTCTACTATATTTAGCTTTTATAGAAACTGTCTTTTAATACATTGTATATAGATGTCCATCAGCATATGAGTGGATAAGGAAATCGTGGTACATATACACAATGAAATATTACTTACCTATAAAATGGAACACATTTGAGTCAGTTCTAATGAGGTGGATGAACCTGAAGCCTACTGTACAGAGTGAAGGAAGTCAGAAAGAGAAAGATACTATATATTAACACATATATAGGAAATTTAAAAGGATAATATCAATGATACTACATGCCAGGCAGAAAAGGAGACATCGATGTAAAGAATAGACTTTTGGACTCAGTGGGACTTCTCTCACTCACGTCGCAAGGGTGGGATGATTGGAGAGAATAGCACTGAAACATGTACATTACCATATGGAAAATAGATGATCAGTGTGAGCTTGATGCCTGAAGCAGGGCATACCCAAAGCCAGTGCTCTGAGACAACCCAGAGGGATAGGGTGGGGAGGCAGGTGGGAGAGGGCTTCAGGATGGTGGGGAAACATGTATACCTGTGGCCAATTCATGTAGATGCATGGTGAAAACCATTACAGTATTATCCTCTAATTAATATTTATACTTTTAAACAGCAGGCCTTTCAATATTCTAGGTATGCAGTGCTAGACTCAGAATGCTTGAGAGACAACATAATCCTTATAATGTGAGTCATTTTGATGTTGTTGTTCAGACACTTGTGTCCAACTCTTTCCAACACCGTGTACTGCAGCACACCAGTCTTCCCTGTCCTTCATCATCTCCCGGAACTTGCTCAAAATCATGTCCACTGACTCAGTGATGCCATCCAGCCATCTTGTCCTCTGTCATCCCCTTCTCCTCCTGCCTTCGGTCTTTACCAGCATCAGGGTCTTTTCCAATGAGTGGGCTCTTCACAGCAGTTGGTCAAGAACTGGAGCTTCAGCCTCAGTCCTTCAAATGATTACTCAGAGTTGATTTCCTTTAGGACTGACTGGTTTGATCTCCTTGAAGTCCAAGGGACTCTCAAGAGCCTTCTTCAACCCTACAGTTCAAAGGCATCAATTCTTCAGCACTCAACTTTCCTTCTGGTCCTACTCCCACATCCATACATGACTACTGGGAAATCCATAGCTTTGACTATACGAACTTTTGTCGGCAAAGTGATGTCTCTGTTTTTTAACACACTGTTTAGGTTTGTCATAGCTTTTCTTCCAAGGAGCAAGAGTCTTAATTTCATGGCTACAGTCACCATCCACAGTGATTTTGAAGCCCAAGAAAAGAAAGTCTGTCTCTGTTTCCACTGTTTTCTCATCCATTGGCCTTGAAGTGATGAAACCAGATGCCATGATCTTCGTTTTTTGAATGTTGAGGGTTTTTTTTGGTGAGGTGGGGGGGGTGCGGGGACAGGCGGGCCATTTCTATTTGTCTTTCATTTATCTGTTTTCATCCATCTTTGTTCTTTTGGCCCATGTGGGCCTACCATCACAGTGGCCTCTGTTGTCGCTGAGCACCAGCTCTGGGTGCATGCGCTCCAGAGCTCCGGCTCAGTCATTGGACACATTGGTCCAGCTGCTCTGCGGCACGTGGGATCTTCCCAGGCCAGGGATCGAACCGGCGCCCCTTGCACTGCAAGGTGGTGTCCTTACCCACTGGACCACCAGGGAAGCCCGGATGTTGAGTTTTAGGCCACCTTTTTTCACTCTCCGCTTCCACCTTCATCCAGAAGCTCTTTCATTCCTCTCCACTTTCTGCCATAAGGGTGGTGTCATCTACAGATCTGATGTTATTGATGTTTCTCCCAGCAATTTCCATTCCAGTTTGTGCTTCATCCAGACTGGCATTTCACATGATGTACTCTGAATATAAGTTAAATAAGCAGGATGACAAGATACAGCCTTGAAGTACTCCGTTCCCAATTTGGAACCAGTCCATTGTTCCATGACTGGTTCATGGTTGTCCAGGTCATTAAGACTTTTTTGTGTAGTTTTTCTGTGTATTCCTGCCACCTCTTCTTAATATCTTCTTCTCCTGTTAGATCCATACCATTTCTGTCCTTTATTGTGCCCATCTTTGCATGAAACGTTCCATGGTATCTCTAATTTTTCTGAAGAGATCTCTCGTTTTTTCCATTCTATTGTTTTCCTCTCTTTTCACTGCTCACTTAAGAAGACTTTATTATCTCTCCTTGTTATTCTCATTTTGATGAATTCCCCATATTTAAGGATAAAGTATGCACCTTGATAATTAAGTCCATAGTCTCATTATCAAGTTTTTTCATATGTTTTGGGAAAACCTTGAGAGTTATTTGTAATTGATTTTCCAGTTAAATATAGAATTCCCTGTGCTTTGACCACTGTTTAATCTAGGATTTTGTGTATGCATTAAAAGACCATTTAAACCATATGTCTCCTTAACATTTCTTATTAACAAATGGGTATTTTGACATTTACTCTTTCAGAATTATGTAATTCTAACTCCCAGAGTCCCTTTTGCCTTTATGTACCTGTTACATTAACATAATTCTCTATGCCCCACTTTTAAAAGTTCTCCATATGTTGAAAAATAATCTTTCCTCAAATATGCAATCTTTTACTTTTCTACCCAGTCTTCATCTGTTTTCTCTTTGAGACCTGATCTTTATCAACACACAGGTTTCAATGAGTCACTAATGTGATTTCTAAACTTTTTGTTTTTAAAAATAACTGTGCCTTTAATTTTTAAAAACTTTTATTGGAGCATAGTTGATTTACAATGTCATCTGTTTCAGGTGCACAGCATAGTGATTAGCATTCTTTAGCCACCAGGGAAGCCCGGATGTTGAGTTTTAGGCCACCTTTTTTCACTCTCCGCTTCCACCTTCATCCAGAAGCTCTTTCATTCCTCTCCACTTTCTGCCATAAGGGTGGTGTCATCTACAGATCTGATGTTATTGATGTTTCTCCCAGCAATTTCCATTCCAGTTTGTGCTTCATCCAGACTGGCATTTCACATGATGTACTCTGAATATAAGTTAAATAAGCAGGATGACAAGATACAGCCTTGAAGTACTCCGTTCCCAATTTGGAACCAGTCCATTGTTCCATGACTGGTTCATGGTTGTCCAGGTCATTAAGACTTTTTTGTGTAGTTTTTCTGTGTATTCCTGCCACCTCTTCTTAATATCTTCTTCTCCTGTTAGATCCATACCATTTCTGTCCTTTATTGTGCCCATCCTTGCATGAAATGTTCCTTTGGTATCTCTAATTTTCTTATAGAGATCTCTAGATTTTCTCATTCTATTGTTGTCCTCTCTTTTCACTGCTCACTTAAGAAGACTTTATTATCTCTCCTTGTTATTCTCATTTTGATGAATTCCCCATATTTAAGGATAAAGTATGCACCTTGATAATTAAGTCCATAGTCTCATTATCAAGTTTTTCATATGTTTTGGGAAAACCTTGAGAGTTATTTGTAATTGATTTTCCAGTTAAATATAGAATTCCCTGTGCTTTGACCACTGTTTAATCTAGGATTTTGTGTATGCATTAAAAGACCATTTAAACCATATGTCTCCTTAACATTTCTTATTAACAAATGGGTATTTTGACATTTACTCTTTCAGAATTATGTAATTCTAACTCCCAGAGTCCCTTTTGCCTTTATGTACCTGTTACATTAACATAATTCTCTATGCCCCACTTTTAAAAGTTCTCCATATGTTGAAAAATAATCTTTCCTCAAATATGCAATCTTTTACTTTTCTACCCAGTCTTCATCTGTTTTCTCTTTGAGACCTGATCTTTATCAACACACAGGTTTCAATGAGTCACTAATGTGATTTCTAAACTTTTTGTTTTTAAAAATAACTGTGCCTTTAATTTTTAAAAACTTTTATTGGAGCATAGTTGATTTACAATGTCATCTGTTTCAGGTGCACAGCATAGTGATTCAGCTGTACATATAGTCATTCTTTTTTAGATTCTTTTCCTCTATAGGCCATTACAGAATATTGAGTATAGTTGCCTGTGGTATACAGTCCTTGTTGGCTATCTATTTAATATATATAGTAGTGTGTGTATATTAATCCCAAGCTCCCACTTTGTCCCTCCCCCCCCCCCATTTCTCCTTTGGTAACTCTAAATTTGTTTTTGAAATCTGTGAGTCTGTTTCTATTTTGTAAATAAGTTCATTTATCATATGATATCTCTCATATATGACATCTAATTTTTGTATTTTTTATTTTATTTATTTATTTATTTTGGGCGGGGTAGGGTTGGGGAGTGAGGGGAGCAGGCGGGCCACTTCTATTGGTCTTTCATTTCTCTATTTTCATCCATCTTTGTTCTTTGGCCCGCTTTGGCCTCCCATCACTGTGGCGTCTGTCGTCGCAGAGCACCGGCTCTGGGCACATGTGCTCCAGAGCTCCGGCTCGGTGATTGGACACATCGGTTCAGCCGCTCCACGGCACGTGGGATCTTCCCAGGCCACAGATCAAACCGGCGCCCCTTGCACTGCAAGGCGGTGTCCTTATCCACTGGACCACCAGGGGAAGTCCTCTAATTTTTTAAAATGCTATGAATGAACTTATTTACAATACTCTTATCTTTTGTTACTATATTTTTATTTTATTGTACTTCTGATTTCTACTGTTTATTGATCACACATTAGAGTTTATGGTTTAACCTTCCGCAAGTACTCTTAAATGTAATCTTCTTGAATCTCATCATGAGTTATTTCATATGCCTTTTGTTGTCTTACTATTAGAGACCACAATTGAGCCACTTTTTTTTTTTTTAAGATTTATTTATTTATTTATTTTTGGGCGGGGGTCGAGTTGAGGAGGGAGGGGAGTGGGCGGGCCACTTCTATTGGTCTTTCATTTCTCTATTTTCATCCATCTTTGTTCTTTGGCCCGCTTTGGCCTCCCATCACTGTGGCGTCTGTCGTCGCAGAGCACCGGCTCTGGGCACATGTGCTCCAGAGCTCCGGCTCGGTGATTGGACACATCGGTTCAGCCGCTCCACGGCACGTGGGATCTTCCCAGGCCACAGATCAAACCGGCGCCCCTTGCACTGCAAGGCGGTGTCCTTATCCACTGGACCACCAGGGGAAGTCCTCTAATTTTTTAAAATGCTATGAATGAACTTATTTACAATACTCTTATCTTTTGTTACTATATTTTTATTTTATTGTACTTCTGATTTCTACTGTTTATTGATCACACATTAGAGTTTATGGTTTAACCTTCCGCAAGTACTCTTAAATGTAATCTTCTTGAATCTCATCATGAGTTATTTCATATGCCTTTTGTTGTCTTACTATTAGAGACCACAATTGAGCCACTTTTTTTTTTTTAAAGATTTATTTATTTATTTATTTTTGGGCGGGGGTCGAGTTGAGGAGGGAGGGGAGTGGGCGGGCCACCTCTATTGGTCTTTCATTTCTGTCTTTTCATCCGTCTTTGTTCTTTCGCTCCTGTGGGCCGGCCCATCGCGGTGGCGTCTGTCGCTGCAGAGTGCCGGCTCTGGGCGCATGCGCTCCAGAGTTCCGGCTCGGCAATTGGACACATCGATCCAGTCGCTCCGCGGCACGTGGGATCTTCCCAGGCCAGGGATGGAACTGGCGCCCCTTGCACTGCAAGGCAGTGTCCTTACCCACTGGACCACCAGGGGAAGCCCCACAATTGAGCCACTTTTTGAAGCAGTCTTGTTCTTTTTAATATTCAGAATGTGAAGTTGTCTTTTTAAACTATAACATGTTTCTGTAGTTTTTGTAATGGCACTTAATAGAAAAATGTGGAAAATATATTAAGAAATAGATTAGGCATACATCACCAAATATAGAATAGCACTGAATCACATATAGAATAACAGTAACATTTGGCAAAGTACCTTTTGAGTTTCATATTGGCTTTTCCTGTTTGTCTAAATTTTTGCCCTGTTTAATTTTTTTTAACTCCTGGGTTTGTAGACATTTTTAGTTTAGCTCATGTTCCATCCATTCAATATCTTTAAAGCACCATTTAGTTTTATTTTCCTCATTAAGTGTTGCTACTTCCTTAAACTTTATGAAATGTTTGAGGGAAGAATAGGTGTTGACAGTAATTAATATTCTTCCATGTATCAGCTACATAGCAATTACTTATTTTTCAGAGAGTTCTTTTCACCATTAGTTTGTTAAGAAATATTTCACTCTGCCCCTTTTTTTTTTAGAATTTTCAATTTTCTAACATTAATACAGCTGTAATTTATTTGTAAACTAAATTCATTTCAGTATGCATTTATGCATCCTTTGTTTTTCTTCACTTTGCTTGTTATTTTCCATATAAAAAGTAACTGTATCTGTGACTGATTTCTTTCTGAATGAAAACTGTGTCATTCTTTACCAACTCTTGGGGAAGATGTAATAATTTAAGATAGTATATTATGCCATTAATTGCATTGTATTTTAAAACCAGTTTTATTTTTATGCTATCTTAAATGCTAATTGGTTCATCTTAAATTTGATGATCCTCTATAGTTTAATAGTTGCCAGAACCAAATGTTTAAAAAAAAGGGAATCAATCGACAGCTGTTTTTTCCCTGTGGGCCGGCCCATCGCGTGGCGTCTGTCGCTGCAGAGTGCCGGCTCTGGGCGCATGCGCCCAGAGTTCCGCTCGGCAATTGGACACATCGATCCAGTCGCTCCGCACGTGGGATCTTCCCAGGCCAGGGATGGAACTGGCGCCTTGCACTGCAAGGCAGTGTCCTACCCACTGGACCACCAGGGAAGCCCCACAATTGAGCCACTTTTGAAGCAGTCTTGTTCTTTTTAATATTCAGAATGTGAAGTTGTCTTTTAAACTATAACATGTTTCTGTAGTTTTGTAATGGCACTTAATAGAAAAATGTGGAAAATATATTAAGAAATAGATTAGGCATACATCACCAAATATAGAATAGCACTGAATCACATATAGAATAACAGTAACATTTGGCAAAGTACCTTTTGAGTTTCATATTGGCTTTTCCTGTTTGTCTAAATTTTTGCCCTGTTTAATTTTTTTTAACTCCTGGGTTTGTAGACATTTTTAGTTTAGCTCATGTTCCATCCATTCAATATCTTTAAAGCACCATTTAGTTTTATTTTCCTCATTAAGTGTTGCTACTTCCTTAAACTTTATGAAATGTTTGAGGGAAGAATAGGTGTTGACAGTAATTAATATTCTTCCATGTATCAGCTACATAGCAATTACTTATTTTTCAGAGAGTTCTTTTCACCATTAGTTTGTTAAGAAATATTTCACTCTGCCCCTTTTTTTTTTAGAATTTTCAATTTTCTAACATTAATACAGCTGTAATTTATTTGTAAACTAAATTCATTTCAGTATGCATTTATGCATCCTTTGTTTTTCTTCACTTTGCTTGTTATTTTCCATATAAAAAGTAACTGTATCTGTGACTGATTTCTTTCTGAATGAAAACTGTGTCATTCTTTACCAACTCTTGGGGAAGATGTAATAATTTAAGATAGTATATTATGCCATTAATTGCATTGTATTTTAAAACCAGTTTTATTTTTATGCTATCTTAAATGCTAATTGGTTCATCTTAAATTTGATGATCCTCTATAGTTTAATAGTTGCCAGAACCAAATGTTTAACGAATCAAGGATAGAGCTAACAACTGTCAGAATTTTCTGACATGAACTTTTTCTAGAAATACTTAACATAAGAAAGGCAGAGAGACACGAAAACAGTGACAGAGAAGTCACTGGAGACCCTCTTACTATCTGCTTGGCAGGCAAATAGGATTGCTCTTGCCAAAGTCACTAACCATGCTGACATGTGCAGTCAAGAAACAGTCATTTATATCAATAACTATTGAGTTCCTGTATTATTTCCCCATTGACAGCCATGATTTTTCAGCCAGTCCACATCTCCTTTGCTTTAGGAGATGAGGCTCCTTCAGTTCTGTCCTGCTGTGCCCTGAGTTGGGAGGGCAAACAGTTGGTGGGGGTTCAATTCCTGTGATAGATTTGCAGTTTACCTTGTCTATTACATTGACTAGCACTTGATTCATTTCTACTTCATTTATTTTTGTTGTCCTCTCATTTGTCCCTTATTTTCCTTTCTTGGTTTAATTTCATCTTCATTTCTTTGTTTATCCCATTATTTAAACCTAGTCTAGTCATTTTGTCATTTTTAATGAATTCACTCATTTTTTGGTCCATTTCTTTAGTTGTGATCATTTTAAAAATTGGTCCAGGTGAAATATGCCTTAGGTTAGACACACAAATACTGAATACTTCACTAGCCTGTTTCTGTTAATTAACACAGTAAGATCCTATCCTATAAATTTTGGAGTAATTAATCTCTAGTTTTATTTATTTACTTTTGTAGAGCTATTGTATGCTTCATTCTGGAAATGTCTAGGTTGCATATTTTGCATATTTTGGCATTAAGCGTATCATTCAATGACAGATATTATCTTGAGAAAATCATTTTTTGAGAGGAAAAGCTATTAATTTTAGTGAATATACATCAAAGAAATTATAATTAAACAGTTGAGAAGTGGTAAATTCAATAAAAATTCAAAAATTTGTAAGAATTAAATCACAAGTGTTCCTTATTCAATAAAGCATCAAGTGATTTTTGGATACAAAAATATTAGTATATTAATTTTATTATTTTGTAAGATGGTATTCTAAGTAAGAATTACTAGAGATAATATCTGATATCCCCAAAATACCAGGTTTGAAAATTAACACTGCTAAATGAATTTAATGTGTGATATAAATACACAACTAATCAGAGCAATCTCTGATTGAATTTGGGAGGATTTGGTTATGGTTTGTGTGTTAGCTAGTTGGATGACATGTTTAATCAGGAAAAAGACATTTATATCAAAGAATCAAAGAATTGTGCTTCACTTTTAAAAATGTGTTATCTGGGTTCTTTGCTGTGTCTTAGAGAAATTGAAAATGAAAGTGTTAGTCACTTAATCGTGTCCAACACTTTGTGACCCCCCTAGAATATATCCTACCAGGCTCCTCTATCCATGAAAGTTCACAGGCGAGAATACTGAGTGAGTTGCCATTCCCTTCTCCAGGAGATCTCCTCAACTCAGGGTTAAAACCTGGGGCTCCTGAATTGCAGGAGGATTCTTGACAGTTTCAGCCACATAATTGTTACCACACAGAGCACACAAGACATGCATAAATAAGTGGATTCTTGATCCCAGCTCAAATGAACTGAATCCAAGTATCCAACACTAGGCCCCAGGATTGAGAATGCTTTTTGCAGTTTGTGTATTAGAATCATATATGAACTACAAAGTTAGACTCAATGTAACATAAGCCATGTTATGTTATGGGCTTGCTGTCTCTTCAAAGAAGGGTGTCTGTTGAAAAGGCTAGCTTAATTTCAGTGGTTATAAAATGAAAATATTTTTGTAACATAGTTTCTAAAATGTGATTGGTTTACAGCTATTAGCTATGTACAGCAAACTTGCTACGGCTAAATTGAGTTGCATATTTCATTCTGAACCTCCCGATAGTTAAAGGAAAAAAGGAAACAAAATTAATTCTAAATGCATCATATCATCTATGTTGACATGTTTTAAAAGTCCTCAAAGTCTGTCAGTCCCTCATAAATTTGAAGGATTAAGGCATCAGAATTGAGTCCACTCTCATAAATCCCTTAAAATCGACCAATGTGGCTTGGAAGAAGTCTTTCCAGAAGGAATAACAAAAGTAGTATTGGTGAAGGACTGGAGATTTTCATACTAGTGTTTCTCTGTACACTCATTGTTTTTGTAAACTTGTAAAATTAATCCCATTCTCCT
Source organism: Tragulus kanchil (assembly GCA_022376925.1). Lineage (NCBI taxonomy): Eukaryota > Metazoa > Chordata > Mammalia > Artiodactyla > Tragulidae > Tragulus > Tragulus kanchil. Next base: position 103,394,433 of record JAIOJX010000001.1, on the reverse strand, counting down.
TTTTAATATAGGAAAGCTAACAACTGGTAACTATGAATTGAGTGACCTGTACTTCTTTAAATTCTTTAATATTTTTTTAATATGTATTAAGCACTTGCCATGCAACAATACTTTATGTCAGTTACTGAGTTTGCATGTGTGCATGCTAAGTTGCTTCAGTCGTGTCTGACTCTTTGTGGCCCCATGGACTGTAGGCCACCAGGCTCCTCTGTCCGTGGGATTCTCCAGACCAGAATACTAGAGTGGATTGCCCTGCCCTCCTCCAAGGGATCTTCCAGACTCAGGCATCGAACTGGTGTGTCTTCTGTCTCCTGCATTAGCATGTGGTTTCTTTACCATTCATACTACCTGGGAAGCTGCTCACTAAATTCATTGTCCTCATAAAAATGTTGTGGTAAGCATATCAGGCAGGGCTGAACCAACAAAACACTACCAGTAAGAAATATACATTAAGAAATTTATTACAGGGAATCAACTTGTGTAATTTGGAGGCCTGGCTTGTTAAGTCTAAAATCTGTAGGGCAGGCAGTTAAGAAGGGCAGGCTGGAATTCTTGGAGGTGGGCAGAAGCTATAATGCAGAGGGAACCTCAGCTCTGCTCTTTAAGGCCTTTTACCTGATTGAATAATGCACACTCAAATTGTCCAGAATTTCTCCCTCACTTAAAGTTCAATGTGGATTTTAATCACATCTACAAAACTTCTTTCCGGCAATACCTATCGATATAGTGTAGCTACAGTGTCATACAAAACTAACCATCACAGATGAATATTTTTATCGTTGTAATATCCCAGATTCAAAAATCAGACTTTGAGAAAGTTAAATTGCTGCAAGTAGCACGTGATGGAACGTGCTTTGAATTCAGGCTTGTCTAACCCCAGAGCCCATATTGTAAAACCCAGAGGCTCAACAGGAAAATGGTATTTGACCATTTACCTGGTTTAGGAAATGATTTCTCCACATATATATGGGAATACATGGCCACACCTATCCACAAATGCAACCACCACCTCCACTCTAACTACTATTCATGTATTAATGATAAAAAGAATATTTAGGACATTTGAATGCCTTTTTTATTATTGTGGAGATCGGCCAGCATTTTCATTAAATCAGGTTAATTTTCTTTCTTAAAGTCAGGAAAAATGATCTGTTCATTGTGAATTAAAGTAATCTGGGAAATAATTTGACAGTCAATCATCATTTCATAAAACTGAAATAAAATGTCAAGAGTAAACTCTAAAAGACAATGGAATCACTCATAGTAATTACTGTCACTTTAAACTGAAGAAAACAGAATGTGATTTCTGTCATCATTAGAATTAGGTAGTAAGTGAACTACAAATGTGAATCTGTAGAGTATTGCATTGAAGCTATTGGATTTCTGCATCTTGGCTTAATAGATGAGTGACAGAAATTTGTACAACAGTCTCTCTAACAACCTTAGTACATAGATTAGGCAATAACAACTAAGAAAGTATGTATTATTTTATTATTACTGATTGAATTTGCGATACATTTTGTTCTTCTGTGTGCATTCAGAGATATCACTCTAATTTACTCTAGCTCTGAAATATGTGCGTACTTCGAAAAATAGGAGAGGCTAAGTGGAGGACATTGGCTCCCCACAGAGTGCTGAGATACGGAAAGACAAAAAGAGAACAAATCAGAGGTATGATCAACAAAAAGCCCTGTGAAATGTGGCTTTTGTTCTGAAGCTTGGCATTTTCCAATGATACATTATTTTAACTTGCTCTGAAGTTTAATAAATCATTTGTGAATGCTTTGCTTCATAATTTTACCATTTTTGTTTTATTCAGATATCATAAAAATTCCCAATTAGACCAGACATCCAGACATGTCTTTAAGTAGCATCCCTGCTTTGGTTACCTTCTTTGAAAAGTCAGCCTTATATAAAAATTAGGAAGACAACATCCTTTCTACAAACGTTCACTTTCTTTTTTTTATACTGAGTCTTTGCTCGACATGAGATATTGCCCGTAGGCTACAAGGAGCTTCTCTTCTTTCTAGATCACACATTATCATACAACACTTTATTTTCCAACACAGACATCTTCTAGTTGTACTGCGCTATTCATCCTCCTCACAGTTATCCTACACATTCCTAGAGCCATACTTCCACTTCCACAGTTGGCTTAATAGTTTCTCTTTTCCACATCAAATTTCTGTATCCTGTCCATTTCCAGTTCCAAATCTTATGAAGTTTCCTCTACTCTGATCTCTCCTTTCACTAAATTCAGATAGGAGAGTAAATCTGAAAGGAGCTTAACAATAGCTCTAGAGCTAGAAAGAGAAGACTATAAGGCCAATATTTTTCCATCTCTTGACTCTGAATGGCACCAGTGTGCACTCAGTTAGAAGTCTTGGTAGTCATCTGTAATTCCTTCTTCTTTCTAACTCCTGGGAACTCTTCTGACTCAGTAATAGAAGAGGAGTTCCAGTATTGTAGCCTGTTTGCTTGTTTTACCCACTGAGATGCTATGTAATTGTTTATTTCAGTAGAGGATTGCATAGTTCAAAAATACCTGAAAGCAGCTTGAAGATAACACATATCTGATTCTTGAATCCCTTCTCTTATAGTCAAGCCAAATGATCTGTGTCCATGGAAATTATTCTTGAAAACATCTGGCAAAGGGGAACATATTACTTTCCAGTGAGGTACAGTCTTTGGACAGTTTTGAAAGTTACAAAGTTGTTGTATTAAGACTTGCCTCTACGTAACCATTATCATTTTTCTTTACTCTCCTATATCTTGATACTAGACTCTAGAAACTTATTCATAGCAAATATAGGTTTTTATTCTCCAGTACCTAGCACAGTACTGGCCTACTAGATGGCCTATAGATGTTAAAAATACTTAAATGCAACCTGTGCTCTTTCACTCTTCTACGCATTCTTCTCTGTATGAACCCTGGTTTGTTTATTTGCCTGAGAGGGAATACACAGGTATAGACTTATCTTCATAATCCACAATGGAATACACTCACACTACAGAATTATTGAATTTTCTAGAAAGGCAGCCCATGTTCAGATTTGCTAATACTTCATGGCTTCGTCATCCTACTGACAATAATTGTGCTCATGAAAGTGAAAGTGTTCGTTGCTAAGTCATGTCCAACTCTTTGCAACCTCACAGACTGTAGCCCACCAGGTTCCTCTATTCATTAAATGTCCCAGGCGAGAATACTGGAGTGGGTTGCCATTCCCTTCTCCAGGGGATCATCCTGACCCGGGGATTGAACCCACATCTCTTACATCTGCTGCAATGACAGGCAGGTTCTTTACTGTCTGAGCCACCAGAGACTCCTCAGTTGTGCTTGTGCTCAAAACCAAACGACCACTGCTGCTGCTACTGCTTTTTATTTTTATCCTGAATCATACCTTCCTTACCCTGTTTCTGTACCTTTTGTGTTTTTTGATCCAAACACACGATGTTTTGTTCTTGTTAAATTTATGCTGTTAATTAGACCTCAATTCCCCTCATCAAGATTATTTTTGATTTTTATTCTGTTATCCTCTGTTTGGTAATCCATCCAGTTTTACATTACTAGTAGATTGCATTATTATTTCTTATATGACTTTATCCATGTAATTGACTTAAGACATTTTGAAGAGAATATGAGAAAGGCTTGAGGCCTGCCATTTGAACTTTTTCTCTATCTCAGATACATCCACTAACCTATACTATTTTACTATAATAGTATATACTTATGCTATATTTCTATCTATTATATACATATATACTCTATTATTATATACTGTTCTATATAGGAATATATAGTTAACTGATTCCTTTCATGTAAATAAACTAGTGGAATGAGATTTGTAACAGGAATATCATGAAATGACAAGCCTTATTCAAAAGAAATAGGTTGATAACAGAAATGTAGCATCCTTAATGTAATCATATGAGACTTTAGGGGGTACATAGCACATGCATATTGAAATTATTAGCTGTTTCTATTATGTATATTCTCTAATTAAATGGTTAATTATTTGACTATACTTCCTAAAATTGAGCAAAAATTTCAAGAAAAACTCACAAAAATATTATAAATTCATTGTGTGTGCGCGTGCCTGACTCTCTCAGACCCCATGGAGCTTGCCAGGCTCTTCTGTCTGTAGGATTCTCCAGGCAACAATACTCGAGTGGGTTGCCATTTTCTTCTCCAGGGATCTTCCCAACCCAGGGATCGAACCTGGGTCTCCTGCATTACAGGCAAATACTTCACCACCTGAGCCACCATGAAGAACCAACTTCATTGTAGAATAAAGTATATTCCAAAACGTATTAGGAGTAGTGTAAAACATTTAATTTAGTGATGAGCAATACTCTCAAGACACAAAACGATCTGTATTCTCTAAATTTATATGGTAAAACACCCTAAAACTCCTTAGGGATGTTTACTATTGCTGAGGTTGTTTAACTATTTGTTTTGGTAAAGCATAGTATGTTTTTAAATGATTAAACCAGTAAATTCACAGACAGTTATATAAGCTTGCCTATTTGTGTTGTTAAATAATCACATAATGCTTGGAGCTTGCATTTGTCACTGATTCTATTGCTGTGATCAGGTGTTCAGCATTGTATATTTGAAAGAATAAATGATTCCACAGTTCATGGATCAGGAAAATAACCACTCTTTAAATTAATTGTCAGACTATAGATAAGCACTGTCTTATAAACTGTAGTAAAGCCAAACATTTATGATACCTTTTCAAAACAGTCCTTTACTCTTCAAATGATTTTCATCTATTAGAAATTCCATATTGTTTGTCTGACTTAATGACTCATGAAAATGTAACCTAAAAGTAAAAACATTAACATAACAAAATAAATAATGGCATTAAATCACTAGTGATATGGTCCATTTGTGTTAATGTTCTGTGTTTCTAGATAAGTTATTGTGCCCTCTTGTCTTAATTCTGTTTCAGTTACAAATCTTGCTTTCTAATTTAACAGAAAATGTCAGTGTAAAAATATATATTGTCTTGGCCTTCCTGGTGGTCCCATGAGTAAAAGCAGTGCAAGGGCACTATGCTGTTTCTATTATGTATATTCTCTAATTAAATGGTTAATTATTTGACTATACTTCCTAAAATTGAGCAAAATTTCAAGAAAAACTCACAAAAATATTATAAATTCATTGTGTGCGCGTGCCTGACTCTCTCAGACCCCATGGAGCTTGCCAGGCTCTTCTGTCTGTAGGATTCTCCAGGCAACAATACTCGAGTGGGTTGCCATTTTCTTCTCCAGGGATCTTCCCAACCCAGGGATCGAACCTGGGTCTCCTGCATTACAGGCAAATACTTCACCACCTGAGCCACCATGAAGAACCAACTTCATTGTAGAATAAAGTATATTCCAAAACGTATTAGGAGTAGTGTAAAACATTTAATTTAGTGATGAGCAATACTCTCAAGACACAAAACGATCTGTATTCTCTAAATTTATATGGTAAAACACCCTAAAACTCCTTAGGGATGTTTACTATTGCTGAGGTTGTTTAACTATTTGTTTTGGTAAAGCATAGTATGTTTTTAAATGATTAAACCAGTAAATTCACAGACAGTTATATAAGCTTGCCTATTTGTGTTGTTAAATAATCACATAATGCTTGGAGCTTGCATTTGTCACTGATTCTATTGCTGTGATCAGGTGTTCAGCATTGTATATTTGAAAGAATAAATGATTCCACAGTTCATGGATCAGGAAAATAACCACTCTTTAAATTAATTGTCAGACTATAGATAAGCACTGTCTTATAAACTGTAGTAAAGCCAAACATTTATGATACCTTTTCAAAACAGTCCTTTACTCTTCAAATGATTTTCATCTATTAGAAATTCCATATTGTTTGTCTGACTTAATGACTCATGAAAATGTAACCTAAAAGTAAAAACATTAACATAACAAAATAAATAATGGCATTAAATCACTAGTGATATGGTCCATTTGTGTTAATGTTCTGTGTTTCTAGATAAGTTATTGTGCCCTCTTGTCTTAATTCTGTTTCAGTTACAAATCTTGCTTTCTAATTTAACAGAAAATGTCAGTGTAAAAATATATATTGTCTTGGCCTTCCCTGGTGGTCCCATGAGTAGAGAGTCCATCTTGCAGTGCAAGGGGCACCAGTTTGATCCCTGACATGGGAAGACCCCATGTGCTGCAGAGCGGCTGGGCCTGTGTGTCCAATTAGGAACCAGTGCTCTGGAGTGCATGTGCCCAGGTGCTCTGCAATGAGAGAAGCCATTGCAATGGGAAGGGGACAAAGAATAAAGATGGATAAATAAATAAATAATGAAAGAGGCAAAAATTTTTTAAAATCTGTATCTATATCTCTCTATATATATTATCTTACTTACAGCAAAATAATTGTTCTAACTGAGGTAAATTTGGAAAACATAGGAGAAACATGGGAATTAAAACAGAGGACAGGGCTTCCCTGGTGGTCCAGTGGGTAAGGACACCGCCGTGCAGTGCAAGGGGCGCCAGTTCGATCACTGGCTTGGGAAGATCCCACGTGTGGTGGAGTGGCTGGACTGATGTGTCCAATTACCGAGCCAGAGCTCTGGAGCACATGCGCCCAGAGCCGGCGCTCTGCAACAACAGAGGCCACTGCGATGGGAGGCCCACACGGGCCAAAGAACAAAGATGGATGAAAATAGACAAATGAAAGACCAGTAGAAGTGGCCCACCCGCCCCACTCCCTCCCCATCCTGCCCCCACCTCCACCCCACCCCCCAAAAAAAACAGAGGACATCCCCGGTGATCCAATCGTTAGGACTCTGCAGTTAGACTGGGAGAGGGAGAGCACACGTAGTTTATCCCTGATCGAGGAACCAAGAAAGAGCCCACATGCCCTGTGCCATGCCCTCCTCCCCTAAAAAAAAAGTATGAGGGAAAATTTGTTACCACTCCATCACCTAAGACCACCACCTGTAATTTTAAGAATGCTCTATATCAGTGTATTTGTAATTTCTTTTTATAAGATGTAGGTTATAATCTTTATCTTTCTGGTCCAATGTTCTTTTCTTTCTCTTAGCAATGTATTCTGAACACACCTTTGTCTACAGAAAGTTTTATTTTCCAGTCTCCTATTGATGGGTATTTAAGTTGATTTTGATCTGTTGATGAAAGCAAAAAACTTGGTTTCTAAAAATTCTTTTTCTAAATGAATGCATAAAACTCTGACCTTGATTATGTCCAATAAGTATGTATTTGTCTTAATATACATTTGAAAGAGCCCATCATTATATTATATTATATTATTATATTAGGTTAAGGTGTACAACAGTGTGAATCAGTTATATGTATATATACATTCACTCTTTTTAAACTTCTTTTCCCATGCAGTCCATTACAGAGTATTGAGTAGAGTTCCCTTTGCTATGCAGTAGGTCCTTGTTAGTTATCTATTTAATATATAGTAGTACATATATGTCCATCACAGTGTCCCAATGTCCCTTTCCCCTTTCCCTCTCAGTAATCCTAGGTTTGTTCTCTGTATCTGTGACTCTTTTTCTGTGTTATACATAAGTTCATTTGTACAATTTTTTTAGATTCCATATCTAAGTAATATCATATGATATTTTCTTTCTCTGTATAAATTACTTCACTCAGTATAACAGTCTGTAGGTCTATCCATGTTGCTGCAAATGACATTATTTGGTTCCTTCTTATGGATGAGTAGTATTCCATTGTGTATATATACCAAATCTTCTTTATCCTTTCTTCTCCTGATGGACATTTAGGTTGGTTCCATCCCTTGCCTACTAGAGTTGCAGTGCCAATTGGGGTACATGTATCTTTTCAAATTCTGGTGTGCTCTGAATATGTGCCCAGGACTAGTATTGCTGGATCATAGGATAGTTCTCTCTTTAGTTTTTTAAATTACTTCCATACTGTTCTCCATAATAGTTATACCAGTTTACATTCTCACCAGGTGTATGAGGATTTCCTTTTCTCCACACCCTCTCCAGCATTTATTATTTGGAGATTTTTTGATGATGGCCATTCTGACTGATGTGAGGTAATACCTCATTATAGTTTTGATTTGCATTTCTCTAATAATTAGTGATGTCTCATCATGTGTTTTCTGGCCATCTGAATGTCATCTTTGGAGAAATATGTTTTGTTGGTCCATTCATTTGCAGATATTTTCCCTGATTCTGTGGGTTGTAGTTTGATTTTGATCTGTTGATGAAAGCAAAAAACTTGGTTTCTAAAAATTCTTTTTCTAAATGAATGCATAAAACTCTGACCTTGATTATGTCCAATAAGTATGTATTTGTCTTAATATACATTTGAAAGAGCCCATCATTATATTATATTATATTATTATATTAGGTTAAGGTGTACAACAGTGTGAATCAGTTATATGTATATATACATTCACTCTTTTTAAACTTCTTTTCCCATGTAGGTCATTACAGAGTATTGAGTAGAGTTCCCTTTGCTATGCAGTAGGTCCTTGTTAGTTATCTATTTAATATATAGTAGTACATATATGTCCATCACAGTGTCCCAATGTCCCTTTCCCCTTTCCCTCTCAGTAATCCTAGGTTTGTTCTCTGTATCTGTGACTCTTTTTCTGTGTTATACATAAGTTCATTTGTACAATTTTTTTAGATTCCATATCTAAGTAATATCATATGATATTTTCTTTCTCTGTATAAATTACTTCACTCAGTATAACAGTCTGTAGGTCTATCCATGTTGCTGCAAATGACATTATTTGGTTCCTTCTTATGGATGAGTAGTATTCCATTGTGTATATATACCAAATCTTCTTTATCCTTTCTTCTCCTGATGGACATTTAGGTTGGTTCCATCCCTTGCCTACTAGAGTTGCAGTGCCAATTGGGGTACATGTATCTTTTCAAATTCTGGTGTGCTCTGAATATGTGCCCAGGACTAGTATTGCTGGATCATAGGATAGTTCTCTCTTTAGTTTTTTAAATTACTTCCATACTGTTCTCCATAATAGTTATACCAGTTTACATTCTCACCAGGTGTATGAGGATTTCCTTTTCTCCACACCCTCTCCAGCATTTATTATTTGGAGATTTTTTGATGATGGCCATTCTGACTGATGTGAGGTAATACCTCATTATAGTTTTGATTTGCATTTCTCTAATAATTAGTGATGTCTCATCATGTGTTTTCTGGCCATCTGAATGTCATCTTTGGAGAAATATGTTTTGTTGGTCCATTCATTTGCAGATATTTTCCCTGATTCTGTGGGTTGTATTTTCATTTTGTTTGTGATTTCCTTTGCTATGAAAAAGCTTTTAAGTTTAATTAGCACCCATTTCTCTATTTTTATTTTCATTACTATAGGAGGTGGATCAAAGATGTTTCTGCAATTTATGTCAAATAGTGTTCTGCTATGTTTTCATTTGAGTTTTATTCCATCCAGCCTTACATTTAGATCCTTAATTCATTTTGAGTTTATTTTTGTGTATGATGTTAGAGAATGTTCAAATTTCATTCTTTTGCATGTAGCTGTCCAGTTTTCCCAGCACCACTAATTGAAGAGACTGTCCCCCATTGTATGTTCTTGCCTTCTTTGTCACAGATTGGGTGACCATAGGCGCATGAGTTTATCTCTATACTTTCTGTCCTGTTCTGTTTATCTGTATTTTTGTTTTTGTGCCAGTACGTACCAAACTGTTTTGATTACTGTAGTATAGTCTGAATTCATAGTGTGTGATTCCTCCAGGTCCATTTTTTTTTTCTCAAGATTGCTTTGGCTATTCAGGGTCTTTTTGATTTATATACAAATTATAAATGTTTTTGTTCTAATTCTGTGAAAAATGTCGTTGTTAATTAGCTATGGATTGCACTGAATCTGTTGATTGCTTTGGGTAGTATAGTCATTTTCACAATATTGATTCTTCCAATCCATGAACATGGTGTATCTCTTCATCTGCTTGTATCCTCTTTGCTTTCTTTCACTTTCCCGAGTACAGGTCATTTGTCTCCTTTGATAAGTTTATACCAAGGTATTTTATTATTTTTAATGTAATAGTAAATGGAACTGTTTCCTTAATTTTTCTTTCTGATCATTCATTGCTAGTCTATAGGAATGCAAGAGGTTTCTGTGTATTCATTTTGTAGCCTGTAACTTTGCCAAATTCATGATGAGTTCTAGTAGTTACCTGGTAGCATTTTTAGGATTTTCTATACAGTATCATGTCATCTGCATACAGTGATAGTATTCCTTCTTATTTTCCAAGTAGGACTCCTTTTATTTGTTTTCCTTCTCTGGTAGCCGTGACTATAACTTCCAAAACAACGTTGAATCAAAGTGGTGAGGGTGACCATCCTTTTCTTGTTCCTTATCTTAGGGTAAATGCTTTCAGTTTTTGAATGTCCATTATTTAATTTTTAAAGATTTATTTATTTATTTATGAAACCCTGAATGTCCATTATTTTTGACGAATGGTTGTGTATACTTGCAGGCCTTTTCATGTAAATTTAATAATACTGTTGTAAAAATAATAGTCATTTTACTAAAGGAATGCTTAATATAAAATTTAAGCGTTTTGGATAACATTTTGGGTTAAATGTATATTCCAATTATGATAGATATTTACAGGTTAAATAATGGATTCTAAAATCTTTTCTTAAAAGTTTTGCATTGTAAATTAAAACCACAATGAGATACCACCTCACACCCATCAGAATGGCCATCATCAACAAATCGACAGACAATAAATGCTGGAGAGGGTGCGGAGAAAAGGGAACCCTCTTGCATTGCTGGTGGAAATGTAATCTGATACAACTTCTATGGAAGACAATATGGAGATTCCTTAAAAAACTAAAAATAGAAGCACCCTATGACCTAGCAATCCCACTATTAGGCCTATATCCTGATGAAATCAAAAATGAAAGAGGCACCTGTACCCCAGTGTTCATTGCAGCTCTCTATACAATAGCCAGAACATGGAAGCAACCTAGATGTCCATCGACAAATGAATGGATCCAGAAGCCCTGGTACATATATACAATGGAATACTACTCAGCTGTTAAAAGAAAAGCAGAAGACTCAGTCCTAATGAGGTGGCTAGCTCTAGAACCTATCATCAAAAGTGAAGTAAGTCAAAAAGAGAAAGACAAATGCAGCATACTAACACACATACATGGAATCTAGTAGGACGGTCTTGATAACATACACAGTGAACTCATGGAAAAACAGACAGAGCATAGACATAGGGACATTGTGGGGAAGAAATAGGGAGGGGGAGGCATAGAGACAGTAACATGGAAACCTATACTGTCATGTGTGGAAAAGATAGCTATTGTCATTGTGCTAAGGGAATAGGAGTACCTACAATCACTTGGGGCCATGGTCTGGAGGGGTTGGGGGGGGAACTGGGTGGGGGGAGGGTTCAGGGATATGCATATGAATGATCTCGGAACATACATGTTGGTGAACAACAAAACTCTGTAAAATCTTTAAAATAAAGAATAATAAAAAAAAAAAAAGTTTTGCCTTGTGCCACTCACAAGCAAAAGCAGAAAGTTCAGTGACTTTGGATATCATAATGATTGTCATTGGTGAAAAGAATTAGGACACTCATTTTGACAAGAGAGGATATGAAATTCCGTTTGCTCAGAAGTCTGTGTCCTTTAAACTAAATCACTTTAAAAATTCTATCAATTTATTTTTATTAAGATATTTGATGCAAACTAAAGTATGTATGTATTTTGGGGCGGGGGGGTCCAAACATTGCTGCACAGGATAAAGGGAGATTAAAGCTCTTGCAGTTGTTCTTTAAGATTCTCGGAAACCTTTCTACAAAATATATTGAGCAAAGCGTGTGCTTTCTTTGGATTCATGAAACAACTATCAAAGCACTTAGAATTTAAATGTAGTCAGAATTTCTATGGAAATGTTTTAAATGGATTATAGAATTCCAGGAAAGCTGGAGAAATTTTTGTTGTTCTTCTGGTAAAAAAGCATAGGATTGGCATTTGTTACTATATAAAAAACATACAGATGAACACAAATCAAGTAGTCTTACTGTTCACGTGTAGAAATCTCTTTGTCTTATGTTGCTGATGTACACGTTGGGTGTGTTGCTTTTGTTATTTGGAAGGAGATCTTTGGCAAAGTTAGTTAAGTGGGTTGCAGTCTCCTTCCTTGGCCTTGTCAAAATCAAGAGGGCTAATCTGAAGAAACCTGTTTGAAGTGTCTGACCACAGTGATCTCTTAACTTCAACTTCTACAGAAAACTGTACAGATGTTTACTGAATAGAATTTAAGTGAAAGTTTTAAAGGGGTGGAGAGAATGAAGCTCTCGTATGAACACATGGAAAAAGAAATGAGTAGCAAAATAAACATGCTTAAACACAATGATGGCCTATAGAGGGAAATGTATCTTAAATGATGTCAAGGGTATTTCATATTCAGAAAATGAGAAAACTTTCTCAATTCAAGGGAAGTCATGGAATTGCAAACCCAAGAAATTTTCTAGTCTCTACTATATATTTATCTCAAAGATGGTTTTTAGGAATGGTGAAAGGGATTAATTTTCAATTTGGTGATACTGTGATATCCTCACAGTCCTTCTGATCCCAGGGATTTATTAATTAATTCTAGTTGCTTCTGTCAGTTTATTTCTACAGTAGGTATAGCAGAAGGTATAATATAAATATCCACCATGGACATGTCTAAATTGGGCTGCACACTACAGTAGCTAGAACATGGAAGCAGCCTAGATGTCCATCAAAAGATGAATAGATAAAGAAGCTGTGGTACATAGATGCAATGGAATATTTCTCAGCCATAAAAAGAAATACATTTGAGTCAGTTCTAATGAGGTGGAGGAACCTAGAACCTACTATACAGAGTGAAGTATGTCAGAGATAGAAAGATAAATATAGATAAATATGGTATAATGACACATATATATGGAATCTAGAAAGATGGTGCTGATAAATGTATATGCAGAGCAGCAATGGAGAAGCGGACATGGAGAACAGACTTATGGACATTGGGGTGAGGGAGGGAAATATTCTGTGGGAGTAGGGAAATATGTCCCTAGTATATTAACTGCTGAGTCTATATGCATATTTTGAACTATATTAAGTAACACTAAATCCTTCATATGTGGTATAACACTTTACATACCAACAAGCATTTTCAGCCATGTTGGGCCAATTGCCTTTGTTTGACCTCTTCACTTTGTTATTTGTCTTAAGCCTCTTGATTCAAAGGAGCATATTACATATTCTACTTACAATGCCTTTGCTAGGAATAACATACTGTGAGTATCTTCTCTTAGTTTGTGACTTACCTTTTATTCTCTTTGTGGCACCTATAATCAAAATCAGTTTTTAATTTTGTTCTAGTAAAATTTATTATCCTTTTTTCTTTCCAGTTTGAACTGTAATTTATAGCGGTCCTTCATGTGTAAGACTCCTGCCTATCTATGTTGTTAAATAGAGGGAAATGTATCTTAAATGATGTCAAGGGTATTTCATATTCAGAAAATGAGAAAACTTTCTCAATTCAAGGGAAGTCATGGAATTGCAAACCCAAGAAATTTTCTAGTCTCTACTATATATTTATCTCAAAGATGGTTTTTAGGAATGGTGAAAGGGATTAATTTTCAATTTGGTGATACTGTGATATCCTCACAGTCCTTCTGATCCCAGGGATTTATTAATTAATTCTAGTTGCTTCTGTCAGTTTATTTCTACAGTAGGTATAGCAGAAGGTATAATATAAATATCCACCATGGACATGTCTAAATTGGGCTGCACACTACAGTAGCTAGAACATGGAAGCAGCCTAGATGTCCATCAAAAGATGAATAGATAAAGAAGCTGTGGTACATAGATGCAATGGAATATTTCTCAGCCATAAAAAGAAATACATTTGAGTCAGTTCTAATGAGGTGGAGGAACCTAGAACCTACTATACAGAGTGAAGTATGTCAGAGATAGAAAGATAAATATAGATAAATATGGTATAATGACACATATATATGGAATCTAGAAAGATGGTGCTGATAAATGTATATGCAGAGCAGCAATGGAGAAGCGGACATGGAGAACAGACTTATGGACATTGGGGTGAGGGAGGGAAATATTCTGTGGGAGTAGGGAAATATGTCCCTAGTATATTAACTGCTGAGTCTATATGCATATTTTGAACTATATTAAGTAACACTAAATCCTTCATATGTGGTATAACACTTTACATACCAACAAGCATTTTCAGCCATGTTGGGCCAATTGCCTTTGTTTGACCTCTTCACTTTGTTATTTGTCTTAAGCCTCTTGATTCAAAGGAGCATATTACATATTCTACTTACAATGCCTTTGCTAGGAATAACATACTGTGAGTATCTTCTCTTAGTTTGTGACTTACCTTTTTATTCTCTTTGTGGCACCTATAATCAAAATCAGTTTTTAATTTTGTTCTAGTAAAATTTATTATCCTTTTTTCTTTCCAGTTTGAACTGTAATTTATAGCGGGTCCTTCATGTGTAAGACTCCTGCCTATCTATGGTTCTACGTCAGCAGATTCAGCCAACTGTGGATCATGTTATTTACTTTCAAAAAACTTTGCATATAAGTGGATCCACACACTTCACACCCATGTCATTTGAGAGTCAACTGTACATAACACACAACAAAGTGTCTTTCAAGGTTTTCAGCTTAGTTTTTAATTTCATTTATCTGCCTTATCATGTATGAGCTACCTTGCTTACTTTATTACTGTAGGCAGCTCTTGAAAACACTTCTTTTTGACAGAAGGGGTAGTAGTTGTGGATTTTCAGTTGTTTGCATTTTTTCTTTGATGGATACTGTGATTTTGTTCAGCATCATAAGAGAAACTATAAAATTTTTAACTTTATGGGCATCATCATAGTCATGATTTATTGTTCCTTGGACAATTGATTCCAACTCAGATATTCCATGAAATAAAATAACACATTCAGTGCAATTTATTTTAGTAATTATTGTATGTAGCACTCGTTTGACTATGCTGATCAAGTTTTACTTTCTAAAAGCTCCTTCCATTAGTGCTAATGTGTTTAACTCTTTTTTAATAAATCCAGTAATTATCGGGCAGTTGGTGAGGAGGAACAGATTAGAAGATTGTTCATCTATATTTTCAGAGTCAGGAAATAAAAATTCTGTCTTTTATGAACTTTTGTTGGTTGGTTTCTGGCAAGAGTGTACTTTTGATTGTTAAAATGCTGAAGTGCTGACTGTAATTCATCCAGGGAGACAAGGAATAGTAATTGTGATTGGTTAAACACTTGATATATGTTAGACAGTGTTCTGGCCATATTAGATATTCTTTTTTTTTTTTTTTCAAAGATTTATTTATTTACTTATGGAGGGGGTGGGGTGGGGAGGGAGGGCAGTGGGCGGGCCACTTCTATTGGTCTTTCATTTATCTATTTTCATCCATCTTCGTTCTTTGGCCCGTGTGGGCCTCCCATCACGGTGGCCTCTGTTGTCGCAGAGCACTGGCTCTGGGCGCATGTGCTCCACAGCTCCTGCTCGGTAATTGGACACATTGGTCCAGCCGCTCCGCAGCACGTGGGATCTTCCCAGGACGGGGAACGAACTGGCACCCCTTGCACTGCACGGCGGTGTCCTTACCCACTGGACCACCAGGGAAGCCCTAGATATTCTTTATTCATATGCGCATTCACTCATTCGACACATATTTTTGAGTACTTTTCCATGTGTCAAGTTCTGTTATAGGAATTAGAATAAAGCAATGAAACTAACAGGAAAACAATTTTATTATCCTCATGGAGCTTAGGCAAAAAGTATAATAAGTAATTGACTTAAAGGTATGTAAAAGTTAACAAGTGCTATAAAATATAGCATATGGTCCTGCTTCTCATATTTTAATGTACCTGTGAATAACCTGGGGATTTTGTTCCAATGGAGACTATTACAGGAGTTCTTGGGTAGGAACCTGCATTCCTAGGAAGCTCCTGAGTGATGTCAGTGCTGCTAGTTCAGAGATACACTCTGAGTATCAAAGATTGTACAGCAAATGGTGGGTGGGGTGTGAGGATCAAAAGTAGAGAATGAGAGGAAGACTGACTGCAATTGTATTTTATTTTATTTTGATTTATTTGGGCCAGGGAAAGCAGCATGTGGGATCTTCTTTCCCTCATCAGGGATCAAGCTCACACCCGTGTTTGAGAAGCACAGAGTTTTAGCCACTTAATGTACAGGGAGGTCCCTGGCTACCATTGAAAATATGATGATTAGGATGACTCTTACTGTATAGATGATGATTGAATACAGATATGGAGAAGGTGAGAGATGTTAGTCATACACTCAATCTAGGGAAGTATAACCAGTCCTACAGAGGCCTGAGATAGGAGCATACTGGCAAGGAGGCCAGTATGCATGGAATGGAATGAACATGGATAGCAGTAGTAGACAGGATTTGAGAGGCAGTGAATGGGGACTAACCTTGCAGGGTCTTGTAGACCATTATAAGTTCTTAGGCTTTTCCTTTGTGATGGGGGCCCACTCGGGTTCTGAGATAGGCAAGTGGCGTCCTGGTACTTTGGTCTAAAAGATCACTATAGCTGCTCTAAAGATGGTAGACTGTTGAACAGCCAGAGTAGAAACAGTAAAACCAGTTAGGCTTCTGCAAAGTATATGCTGGCTCAGACTAAGGTTGTAGCAGAAAGAATGACTAGAAGTGGTCATATTTGGAATCCATTTTGAAAGTAGAACCAAATGAACTTTTTGACTATGTAAGCTATGAAAAAAAGAAAAGAGTCAAGGATCATGGCACGGTTTTGGCCTGCATTTTTCGAAGGATGGTTACCATCGACTGCATTGGGAGAAGACTAGGTTTCCAAGAGCTCATTAGAATTTTACTCTGTGTCTCATTGTGTCATTTAGTCCTCCAAGTGGATAGATGAAGTAGACAGTTGGATAGGAGAGTCAAGAGGTCAGAACTTTCTCTCTCATAGTATTCTCATCATCTTCTGCTGTTAATCCTTTATCCTTGTCATGGAGTTGGGCATATATGATTGGAGAAGTCAGTTAGGTGACTCTGGTGGTAAATGGGGGAGCAAAAACTCAAGAGCTTATCTGTCTGGCTTCAGATGTCATCACACTGCTCTACCTGCTTCAGTAGTAAACTAATTCACACTGGTCAGTGCAACCAGTTATGCCTTTATTCAGAGCAAGTTGAAAGTATTGTTAGGCAGGGAAATATAGTTAACTGTTCATCTTTTTAGCTGACTCGTTTGCTTACTTTAGACAGATTTCTTTAGGTCAATACTTGGCAGGTTTCTGCATGTTCTAGAGTGCCATGTTCATCTGAGTGTGAATCAGGTTTCCCTGTATCACCCTTTTCTTGTACAGCTTACTAGGGAAGAGAAAAACCTATAATCAGTGATCTGGGTTTCATATTGAAGAAATCTGTGCTTTCTTGATTGGGGGGGTTAAAAAAGGGCAAAAAGAAGCATGGAGCGCTTGCTAAAGACATGGTAGATAGACAGGATTTGAGAGGCAGTGAATGGGGACTAACCTTGCAGGGTCTTGTAGACCATTATAAGTTCTTAGGCTTTTCCTTTGTGATGGGGGCCCACTCGGGTTCTGAGATAGGCAAGTGGCGTCCTGGTACTTTGGTCTAAAAGATCACTATAGCTGCTCTAAAGATGGTAGACTGTTGAACAGCCAGAGTAGAAACAGTAAAACCAGTTAGGCTTCTGCAAAGTATATGCTGGCTCAGACTAAGGTTGTAGCAGAAAGAATGACTAGAAGTGGTCATATTTGGAATCCATTTTGAAAGTAGAACCAAATGAACTTTTTGACTATGTAAGCTATGAAAAAAAGAAAAGAGTCAAGGATCATGGCACGGTTTTGGCCTGCATTTTTCGAAGGATGGTTACCATCGACTGCATTGGGAGAAGACTAGGTTTCCAAGAGCTCATTAGAATTTTACTCTGTGTCTCATTGTGTCATTTAGTCCTCCAAGTGGATAGATGAAGTAGACAGTTGGATAGGAGAGTCAAGAGGTCAGAACTTTCTCTCTCATAGTATTCTCATCATCTTCTGCTGTTAATCCTTTATCCTTGTCATGGAGTTGGGCATATATGATTGGAGAAGTCAGTTAGGTGACTCTGGTGGTAAATGGGGGAGCAAAAACTCAAGAGCTTATCTGTCTGGCTTCAGATGTCATCACACTGCTCTACCTGCTTCAGTAGTAAACTAATTCACACTGGTCAGTGCAACCAGTTATGCCTTTATTCAGAGCAAGTTGAAAGTATTGTTAGGCAGGGAAATATAGTTAACTGTTCATCTTTTTAGCTGACTCGTTTGCTTACTTTAGACAGATTTCTTTAGGTCAATACTTGGCAGGTTTCTGCATGTTCTAGAGTGCCATGTTCATCTGAGTGTGAATCAGGTTTCCCTGTATCACCCTTTTCTTGTACAGCTTACTAGGGAAGAGAAAAACCTATAATCAGTGATCTGGGTTTCATATTGAAGAAATCTGTGCTTTCTTGATGTTAGAAGGGCAGAGAAGCAGGTGGATAACACCAGAGCCTCCCTATCCTCCCAGGAGATGGCTATGAAGAATGTTCTTCATGGTTTTTCAAAGCTCCCCAGCAGGACTGAGCCCCAGATGCCCACAGCAGTAACCCATTGATTAATATCGTTTATTGACTTTTCTTGTTTCCCCACCTCACCGTTCCCATGCTTCACATCTTCTTGCAATCACCCCTAAATAGACTGCCAGTACCCAAGTGCTTATCTCTGGCTAATTTAAGGCAGGTGACAATGTGAAGTGTGCTTAATTGATCTGTCCAGAAGAATTATTTCTGATTTATGCCACAGCACCTGGAAAATAGTCTCAAATATTTTCCAACCACTGAATGGCTGCAACTTTCCTTAATGATCATGAAGTAATAGTAGTAGTTGATGTCACTATTATTTTAGGCAAATCTCTTTTTTTAATAAAGATAAATTCCCCTCTATCAGTCCTACTGCCAGCCTCATTCCTTTTCATACCTTCCCAGAAGCAAGAAGTTTCAAGACTTCAGTGTGTGAGGTTCCAATCTGTAGGGTATAGCGGGGAGGAGTGGTATTTGGTTTATGTAACTTGCTTTTTATCAGATTTTTGATTTTGAGTTCTATCCTTATTACATATTTTCTCCATTCTATTTGATTAAATTTTTCCTATTCCCCCCCCCTTACAGGATTTGAAACTATTAAGCTCTGTTTTTTTTTTAAGTGATTTTCTATAAATCTTTAAGGAATATATGAGTTTATATTTTTAAGTGTGACTATAAGTAATGAGCTAATATTTTGATGATGTCAACCTTAATGAGCTTCTCTGTTCTCCCCCAAAATACAGGCAATAGCTTACTTTTCCTCCTAACTGTTCCTGTCTACTTATATGTGTGTGTTTTGCTAAAATTTGTGTTGGAAATTGTTCTTGAGCATCAAAAGACCTTCTTACTACTCTCTTCATTGTTTCTTATTAATGACTTTTTATTTTGTTCATTTGCTTCTTGAAACTATTTCTTTCTTCACATGCATTCGTTCTTGTTGATAAAGGTCTGATTTAGTCACTGGCAGTGGTAGTTACCCTGGGTCTGGACAGTAGGGTTTCACCATGAAGAGGGAACAAAGGAGACTCTATGTAAGGCATTTGTGTCTGGATTTCCTTTGTGTATGTTGAAAGGTCTTTGCATTATACTCTCACAATGGCTTTGTGTTGCTGTGATGTTTCCTATGCAGTCTGTGATATAGTATATATGTATATATATTAAAAGTAAACTGATGAGAAGATATACAAACTGCACAAGAGATGCATTAAGAGATGCATTAAGAGATGACCCAAAATAAAGTGGTACCTAAGGCAGTATATTTGGTATGTAGAAATACACATAGACTTGCTTGGAATTATTTCCTGTATTTCTTAGAGCCTCATTCAATGTTAGTATAAACGAACACAGTGACATCAATGAAATTAAATTGTAAAATACAATTTCTTCGTGTGTTTAGCCTCAGTGAGTAGATATTATGACTATAATTTTCAGTATATGTAGGTGGCTGATTTTTCTTATTCCTCATGGATTCATTTTTTAACTTTTTATTTTATATTGGAGTAGAACTGGTTAATAGTGTTGTCATAGTTTCAGGTGGACAGTGAAGGGACTCAGCCACACAGGTATCCATTCTCTCCCAAACTCTCCTCCCATCCGAACTCATAGAGTCATTTTCAAGTGCTAGTACTAAGTCATCACCCCCTTTGAAGGTCATGTGATACTATACCTAAGTTAGGTCTCTAGTTATTAATGTTATACATCCCTTATACTTCTTTATTAATACCTCAGTTCTCCTGTTAGCATTCCTACCAAAGAGTTACCAGAAAATTTCAGTGACTACAAAAATATATAAAACATAAAGCCTCTGAAAGGCAGGTAAAGCTGGACTTCCTCACACTGCTAGAATTCCACTCTCACACCTTTCAGATTGCCTTTACACTCAGCTTTGATCTCGCTGCTCTACATAAGGTGGTCCTGGCTCTTAGCTTGTTGTGACTTGTATGGTAGATGTCACCCCCCTCTACTTCTAGGACCTCAAGAGTTCAACCCAATTCATCAATCATAGGTCATATTTTGGCTCCCCGTAACAGTTGAAATTTTCCTATATACACTTCAAAGCCTAATAATGG
The DNA here is from genome assembly GCA_022376925.1 of Tragulus kanchil. NCBI lineage: Eukaryota > Metazoa > Chordata > Mammalia > Artiodactyla > Tragulidae > Tragulus > Tragulus kanchil. The sequence goes on along the minus strand of JAIOJX010000001.1, from coordinate 103,373,714 downwards.
GAAAGAAGGAACAGTGTACTTTTTCTCCTCTTCTCATGGTATCTTTAATGCTTTCTGGTTTCTCTTGATGTCTCTCTTTCCAGTTACCTGCAGGTTGACTTTTTGTTTTTCTCTCTGTCATTCTCTTTTGGGCATTATACTCTCACAATGGCTTTGTGTTGCTGTGATGTTTCCTATGCAGTCTGTGATATAGTATATATGTATATATATTAAAAGTAAACTGATGAGAAGATATACAAACTGCACAAGAGATGCATTAAGAGATGCATTAAGAGATGACCCAAAATAAAGTGGTACCTAAGGCAGTATATTTGGTATGTAGAAATACACATAGACTTGCTTGGAATTATTTCCTGTATTTCTTAGAGCCTCATTCAATGTTAGTATAAACGAACACAGTGACATCAATGAAATTAAATTGTAAAATACAATTTCTTCGTGTGTTTAGCCTCAGTGAGTAGATATTATGACTATAATTTTCAGTATATGTAGGTGGCTGATTTTTCTTATTCCTCATGGATTCATTTTTTAACTTTTTATTTTATATTGGAGTAGAACTGGTTAATAGTGTTGTCATAGTTTCAGGTGGACAGTGAAGGGACTCAGCCACACAGGTATCCATTCTCTCCCAAACTCTCCTCCCATCCGAACTCATAGAGTCATTTTCAAGTGCTAGTACTAAGTCATCACCCCCTTTGAAGGTCATGTGATACTATACCTAAGTTAGGTCTCTAGTTATTAATGTTATACATCCCTTATACTTCTTTATTAATACCTCAGTTCTCCTGTTAGCATTCCTACCAAAGAGTTACCAGAAAATTTCAGTGACTACAAAAATATATAAAACATAAAGCCTCTGAAAGGCAGGTAAAGCTGGACTTCCTCACACTGCTAGAATTCCACTCTCACACCTTTCAGATTGCCTTTACACTCAGCTTTGATCTCGCTGCTCTACATAAGGTGGTCCTGGCTCTTAGCTTGTTGTGACTTGTATGGTAGATGTCACCCCCCTCTACTTCTAGGACCTCAAGAGTTCAACCCAATTCATCAATCATAGGTCATATTTTGGCTCCCCGTAACAGTTGAAATTTTCCTATATACACTTCAAAGCCTAATAATGGGAAAGAAGGAACAGTGTACTTTTTCTCCTCTTCTCATGGTATCTTTAATGCTTTCTGGTTTCTCTTGATGTCTCTCTTTCCAGTTACCTGCAGGTTGACTTTTTGTTTTTCTCTCTGTGTCATTCCCTCTTGGAGAAGGCTCTGGCCAGACTGGCATTTTGTTAATATCACCACTGTCTGCTTATAGCTTAATTATGCATGTGCAACAGAACTGCATGCCCTTTAAGAGGCCACTACAGTATTTATCAGCCTTTGTGTATTTTAGACTAATTTGACCATTCATTTAGACTTGCAGTCCATACCGTGGGCAATCCAAAACCACCACCATGTCAAATTAAGGCTTCTTCACAAGCATAGCCATTCTCTCCCTATCCTAAGGCCCTCAGAGCATTGTTAAAACATGGCAATGTTAAATGTTAATTTTTATTGCCCAATGGACTTAATCACACATATCCGTGAAGAGTCAATTTTCAATTAAAGTTCTTTGTTCACTATTTATAATTCTCTCAAAGGAACCGATCATACTGAAAAAAAGAATCACAGCCTGTTGTATTTCTTACTCTCCATTTTTAAGAGAGCATGTACTTATTGTATTGCATTTCTGACATTTACTGTTGTGGAAATATAAATTTCATTTTAAGTGCTAAACAGACTCCCACCACCAATATAAACAATGAAGTTTTAACTTCTCATGCACACATATTTAGTAGTTCAAGTTTATACTGCAGGCCCCTATGTTGACAGTGTTTTAGAATCTGGTAAGCATAGTTCAGAAAAAAAGATATGTGTGTGTGTGTGCTTTTTCACATTGGAGGTTATTTTTAGCTAGTCATTAAAATGCCTAATTCACACTAAAGCTTGTTAAAACAGCCCAGGGCTTCCCTGGTGGTCCAGTGGGTAAAGAGTCCACCTTGCAGTGTAAGGGGCACCGTTTGATCCCTGGCCTGGAGGATCCCACTTCCCACGGAGCAGCTGGACCAATGTGTCCAACTACCGAGCCGGAGCTCTGGAGCGCATGCACCCAGAGCCTGTGCTCTGCGACAACAGAGACCACTGCGATGGGAGGCCCACACAGGCCAAAGAACAAAGATGGATGTAAATAGGTAAATGAAAGACCAATAAAAAAACAGCCCATTCTCATGTTTACACTATTATACTGTTGGGGCTTCTAAGCCAGTTCTCTAATACACATTCCAATTACTGTTCCTTATATTCTTATTTTACTTTCATCTTAAAGGAATTTATGACTTCATAATATTTTGTTCTGGCATCACAGTCCATGAAAAAGTACATTTTGAGTGACAGTAAAGAGGTAATAGGGCTTCCCAGGTGGCTCAGTGGTAAAAAATCTGCCTGTGAACCAGGAGACAGGGGTTTGATCTCTGGGTCAGGAAGATCCTCTGGAGAAGCAAATGGCAGCTCACTCCAGTATTCTCGCCTTGGAAATCCCATGGACAGAGGGGCCTAGTGGACTACAGTTCATGGAGGTCGCAAAAGAGACGTTCACAATATTAGCAGTGAAACAACAACAAAAGAGAACTCTTTGTGACTCCGTAGCCCGCCAGGCTCCTCTGTCCATGAAATTCTCTAGGCAGGAATACTTGAGTGGGTAGCCATTGCCTTCTCCAGGGGATATTCTGGACCCCGTGATTGAATCTGGGTCTCCTGCACTGCAGGCAGATTCTTTACAATCTGAACCACCAAAGGAGCCGATACAGTATAGTCTTTTGAAAACAAAAGTTCACTTAGTTGATTTTTTATTTTTAATGAGGTATGTTTTTAGTAATTTAGCATATCATTTTAAATTTTTTTCAACCTCTCTTTTACTATTGAATTTGTGTTCTGATGAAGAAAATATCTTCCCGTATTTCTTCTAGTTCTAAGAACACTGTCCACTTTCCCAAGGATTCCATTGTATTAAAAAAAAAATGAGAAGATATAAAAATCTGTGAGGCAAAAGCATTTGAATTTGATTGTTTTCAAAATTTGAGAAGTCATTTAGACTTTGAAAACAAAATTAATTTCTAAATAGTAAAAGAATAAGCAAAACAGTTACTTATTGACTGAGAATATTAGACCATCTGTGATTATGTCTTTTTTAAAAACATTAAATGTGGCTTTCACAGATTACAACACTTTTAAGGTGATATCATCTCCTATGTGCTAGATAGAAAAAGATAATCTTGAGAAAATTTAAAGTGAAACACAGTACATCTTGTTTGTAGCAAAGTTTTAAATTACGTTACCAGCACTTTTATCTTTAGATTGACCCCGAATATGTTTCTCAGCCATTAGTTAAGTTACATGCATTTCTAACATTTTACTTGGTTTCTTATGACAGTTTAATTTACTAGCTTCTCTGGCTCTCCCAACTGTGCATGTTGTAAAGAATAGTTATTCTTCATTTCTTTGGTAAATTTATTTCAAATCCACCCGTGGGAGGAAAATACTCCCTAACACGTCTCCATTTCTTTCAGCCTTTGTTCATGTGCTGTTTTACCCAGGAGTATTGACTTATTTCTGTCTCTTACCTAGATAAGAGACAGAAACAAAGAGAAGTCTGCAAATCCAAGAGAACACAGACGCCTTAAGAATTATACCTTATAATCTATTATGATGATGAAGTTGCCGTTAAAATGTGTAATTTTCTGAATGTTTTCAGGTGTACATTGCAGGACAATGCTGTAAATCTGTTTTCCTCTCATTGAATTCAGTTTCACTATTGCTTACTTGAAGTATCTTCTCTTATGAATATTCCTTTTTATTTAATTGGAGTATAATGGCTGGACAATATTGTGTTAATGTCTGCTGTACATCAAAATAAATAAGCTATACGTATATGTATATCTCCTCCCTCTTGAGACTCCTCCCTGCTCCCCCTACCTCCCCACAATCGCACTCATTTAGGTTACCACAGAACTACTGAGCTGAGCTCCCTGTGCTATATAGCAGCTATTTTATACGTGGTAGTATAAAAAAAAATACATGGTAGCGTCTATATGTGAATGCTGCTTTTCCCAGTTCATCCCGTCCTCTCCTTCCCACCCTCTGTCCACAAGTCAAATATTCTTAAAAAGTTTCTAAGTCACACTTATGTAAGTTAAGCAAACCATGCAATAGATAAAAACTCATTATTTTAAAGCCCTCTTCATTATATAACAAAAGATATAACTCTTGTGTATTTATGTGTGTGTGTGTGTAAGTATTTGTATATATGTTTGTATTTAAGTGTATGTATCTAGGGGTTCCCATGTGGCTCAAAAGTTTACAGTCATTGAGAAATTTAAAAAGTGAAACACAGTACATCTTGTTTGTAGCAAAGTTTTAAATTACGTTACCAGCACTTTTATCTTTAGATTGACCCCGAATATGTTTCTCAGCCATTAGTTAAGTTACATGCATTTCTAACATTTTACTTGGTTTCTTATGACAGTTTAATTTACTAGCTTCTCTGGCTCTCCCAACTGTGCATGTTGTAAAGAATAGTTATTCTTCATTTCTTTGGTAAATTTATTTCAAATCCACCCGTGGGAGGAAAATACTCCCTAACACGTCTCCATTTCTTTCAGCCTTTGTTCATGTGCTGTTTTACCCAGGAGTATTGACTTATTTCTGTCTCTTACCTAGATAAGAGACAGAAACAAAGAGAAGTCTGCAAATCCAAGAGAACACAGACGCCTTAAGAATTATACCTTATAATCTATTATGATGATGAAGTTGCCGTTAAAATGTGTAATTTTCTGAATGTTTTCAGGTGTACATTGCAGGACAATGCTGTAAATCTGTTTTCCTCTCATTGAATTCAGTTTCACTATTGCTTACTTGAAGTATCTTCTCTTATGAATATTCCTTTTTATTTAATTGGAGTATAATGGCTGGACAATATTGTGTTAATGTCTGCTGTACATCAAAATAAATAAGCTATACGTATATGTATATCTCCTCCCTCTTGAGACTCCTCCCTGCTCCCCCTACCTCCCCACAATCGCACTCATTTAGGTTACCACAGAACTACTGAGCTGAGCTCCCTGTGCTATATAGCAGCTATTTTATACGTGGTAGTATAAAAAAAAATACATGGTAGCGTCTATATGTGAATGCTGCTTTTCCCAGTTCATCCCGTCCTCTCCTTCCCACCCTCTGTCCACAAGTCAAATATTCTTAAAAAGTTTCTAAGTCACACTTATGTAAGTTAAGCAAACCATGCAATAGATAAAAACTCATTATTTTAAAGCCCTCTTCATTATATAACAAAAGATATAACTCTTGTGTATTTATGTGTGTGTGTGTGTAAGTATTTGTATATATGTTTGTATTTAAGTGTATGTATCTAGGGGGTTCCCATGTGGCTCAGTGGTAAATATTCTGCCTGCAATGCAGGAGACGCAGATTCAATCCCTGAGTCAGGAAGAAGGAGAAGGAAATGGCAACCCACTCCAGTATTCTTGCCTGGAGAATCTCATGGACAGAGGAGCCTGGTGGGCTACAGTCCATGGAGTCCCAAAAGAGTTGGACACAACTGAGCAACTAAACAGCAATATGCATGTGTCTGTTTATTAGACATATACTTATTAAATTTCTAGAGACATATGTCCTATGGGATTTAATCTTTGATATACATTATATATAATTGTAGTGACCCATACATCTCCATGTCAACTTAAGTATTTCAATCACAAATTTCTATGTTCACTTTCTTTCTGGCCATGGTAAATTTTCAGTTCTTTGACAAGAGTTTTTGTTTATGATCACTAGAAATACTTTTCTTGGACTAGGTTGTTAATTAACTGTCATTTTTGTACAGGGTGTAAAAGAAAAATGAAGAATAGATGAGCAAACCGAATTTCACACACTACTGACTGCTATAGTGTCTTCAGATTTCAAAAATATGTATTGAAATTCTTATCCTATTTAATTTTATCAGAAGCATGACATTAATCTCTGATTCATTACACTAGAGCACTGTGTAGAAACTGTTTAATATTGGATGAGAATATATTCGTATAGATTTTAAAGTGGTCATTAAAAGCAGATTCTGCTTTTCACTATGTTTTCATGAAGATTGTCATTGCCATTGTAACTGGCTTTGTGTACATTTACAAAGCGTCCGTTTTAAACCTATAAACATAAAACTCTGAGAGAAATCATATCAACAGTGTTTCACTTTTAGTCACTATTATAAATTAACAAACGACATAATCGCCTGCAGAGTTTTTAAGTCAGCAAAACAAGTAGGACATAGGCATCTAAATCATTAGGGTCATCTCAAAGAAGATATACTTCTCGATTTCAGTGATTCATTAGCTCACATACACTATAATTTCCCCTGTTAGAATTGCTTTCACTGGCTAGTTTATGAACCAGAAAATAAAGATGCATTTCTTTATAGTAAAAAATCTCCTTTCTGGCCAAAAGTTCTATTGCCCAACATACCACTTAATTTCTTACTGAATCTGATTCTCAATGAATATTGTTTCTTAAGAAAGTTCAGGGCTTCCCTGGTGGTCCAGTGGGTAAAGACACCACCTTGCAGTGCAAGGGGCAGCGGTTTGATCCCTGGCCTGGGAAGGTCCCACGTGCCACAGAGCGGCTGGACCTATGTGTCCATCTATTGAGCCAGTGCTCTGGGGTGCATGCGGCCAGAGCCGGTGCTCTGCAGCGAGAGAGGCCACTGCGATGGGATGCCCACACAGGCCAAAGAACAGAGACGGAGGAAAATAAATAAATGATAGCCCAATAAAAGTGGCCAGAAAAAAAGAAAAACAGCTCTGAAAAAAAAAAAAAAAGTTCAAACCAGTTCTTAGAAGAGTAAAGACTTTCAACCACTGAGACTGTTGAGAATGCTGAGCTATAAGATTTAAAAATTCAATAATTACAAATATCATCACTACTTTTTACTTCCAAAAAGGTGATAAGGTGATTTCATCAGAAATTCCCAGAGGTTCTAGGGAATGTGGATCCTGTTCAGGAAGTCATCAAAACTAAAGGCAGCATGCCATTGACATAGATAGTCAAGTTCCTAAATTTTAAACCTTATCGCAAGGACATGATAGCTCATTCCAGCAGATGAATAAGCTTTTTGCCTTGCAGGACCAAGGAAGCTCTGCAGTCCTAAGCTTCAAACCCAGGAGGCTTCTCAACTAAACATTGGTACTTTAGAAATCACTGCTACTGTGAATTTGTGAGTGATTTGGGGCATTAAGGGTTTGGTTTTTTTTTTTTTTTAACCTTTATTTTGCTTTTAACTTTTACAGAGTTTAAGGTGAAATGAGAAATTCCGTAGGGAGGCTTGGAGCTGGAGAAAGATGTAGGTAAAGGAGATGGAATGGGATGGTTGAAACAAGGGTCTGTTTAGGTAGTTGCCTGGTGGCTTGTTTCACTGTTAGTCGAGACAAAAAGCCCTGCTGCCTCAGCTGAGGCTGGCCATTGATTCACTGACAGGGATCAGCAAGGATGAAGAAACCACACTTTCATGTACTGGATGTATTCACATCATCTTTACCAGACAGTTTTGGACGTCTGCAATCTGGGCAGGGGAGAGATTTGAGTGTCACTGTATAATGCGTGGAAGTGCTGGATGTAAAGGAATCTAATGAATAAGAGAAATACTAAAATAGAGAACAAATGAGAACCTAGTGTGGAGCACAGGAAACTCTACTCAGGGCTCTTTGGTGACCTAAATGGGAAGGGACTCTAAAAAAGAAGGGATATATGTATTCATATAGCTGATTCACTTTGCTGCACAGCAGAAACTAATACAACACTGTAAAGCAGCTATGCTCCTACAAAAATTAGTTTAAAAAGAAATACTAAATGAATCTTCACAGAGTGAGGTGTCCAAAAATAGACCAAATACATATGGAACTGTAATATATTCTAAGCTTAGCATCTCAAATTGCTGGTATCATGGTGAATTTAATAGTAAGTAGTGTTCATAAAAAGAAGTAATCAGATTCCTTTCTCAATCCATACAAAAGAATAAACACTAACTAGAGCAGAAAGCTAAATGTATAAAATAAATTTATACAAGTTCTAGGAGAAAATATTGGTGAATTCCTTATATTCTGAGTGGAGGGAAAGACTTTCCAATTGTGACTCAGAAAATTCAGATGTGGGCTTCCCTGGTGGTCCAGCGGGTAAAGAGTCTGCTTTGCAGTGCAGGGGACACAGGTTGGATCCCTGGCAGGGGAAGATCCCACCTGCCATGGAGCAGCTGGACTGGTGTGTCCAGTTACAAGCCAGCACTTTGGAGTGCATGTGCCCAGAGCCTGTGCTCTACAATGAGAGAGGGCACTGCAATGGGAGGCCCACACATGCCAAGGAATAAAAAATATGGATAAAAATAAATATAAATAAAAAGAGGTATGATGGGGAAAGGAAAAAATATATATATAAAAAAATTTAGATGCCACAAATTTAAACATTAATACATGTTTGCCTATACATGATAGAAAATTTTCACAAAGTAAAATCAGAAGACAAATGAAAATTGGGGAAAAATTATTTAACATACATCACATAGGTTTAATATTCCTAATATGTAAAGGAGTTTTAAATTTTAAGGGGGAAGAAAAAAAAGTATAGAACTGTTTAAAAAAAAATTTTAAGGGGGAAACAAAAGTCCTATTAAAATACATAAACAATTTATCAAAAGTATTAAAATGATCCTTAATCATATGAAGATGATTGCTTTTAGTAGCGGTAAGAAAAAAGCAGATAAAAGTTGTAACGAGGTATTGTTCTCAGCCATTAGATTGGCAAAAATTTGAAAGCTTGACAATATATTCTGTTAAGGAAGCACTCTCCTACATTGTTGTTAGAATTGCAAAATTGTCCATAACAAAAAGAAGGGAAGTTGATAGTATTTCATAAAAGTATGTACACAATTACACTTTGACATAGCAATCTCATTTGTAGGAATTAACCTGCAGATACACCTTCTGTAATGCGAGCATACGTATGAACGAAGTTCTTCATTGCAGCATTACTTTAAACTGCAAAATATTGGAATCTACCTAAATAACCAAACACAGAATATTAGTTGAATAAGCTATAGCGCATGCAGACAGTGAAGTTTAGGGAATATAAAATAACGAGGATATGCTGATTGACTCATTTTTGAGTAATTTCTCAGGTAACGAAAGTTTCTCTTGTGTGCTGCTTTTGTGTAAAAAAGTAAAGGAAATGGGCTAAAACTGGACATCGCCTTAGGCAAGTATTCCCTGTGTGGTACAATATATCCTTGCAGCTTATTTATTTTATACCTAGTAGTTTGTACCTCTTAATACCCTACGCCTATTTTGCGCCTCTCCTTTCCCTCTACCCATTGCTAACCACTAGTTTCTTTTTGTATCTGTGAATTTGTTTTCATGTTGTTATATTCATTTGTTTTATTTCTTAACTCCATATGTGAGTGATAACATATAGTATATTTCTTTCTCTGACTTATTTCACTAAGCCTAGTAACCTCCAAGTCCATCCATGTTGTTGCAGGTGGTAAAATTTTATTCATTTTTTATGACTTAGTAGCTATATATATATGTAGTTATATATATCATCACATATATATGTAGTTATATATGTCATCATCTATATAAGTAGCTATATTTATTGTATATATAAGTAGTTATATATATATCACATCTTCTTATCTGTTTATCTGTTGATTGACAGTTGAGTTGCTTCCATATCTTAACTATTATAAATAGTGCTGTTATGAACATTGGAGTGCATTTATCTTTTCTAATTACTGTTTTCAGTTTTTCCAAATGTATACCTAGGACTGGAATTCCTAGATTATATGGTGGTTCTATTTTTAGTTTTTCTAAGGAGTCTCCATACTATTTCCACATTGACTGTTCCAATCCATATTCCCATCAGGGTTCCCTTTTCTCCACATCCTTGCCAAGATTTGTCCTTTTGATTATGGCCATTCTGTCAAATATAAGGTGGTATCCCATCGTGTGGTTTTGATTTGATTTTCTCTGATGATTAGTGATGTTGAGCATCTTTTCATGTGCCCGTTGGCCATCTTATTTGGAAAAATGTTCAGGTCTTCTGCTCATTTTTTTTGCATTGGGCCAGTTGTTTTTTGATATTGAGTTGTATGTACTATTTTTATATTTTGGATATTAACGTCATATCACTCCAATCATGCAAATAGTTTCTTTCTAATTCAACACATTGTCTTTTTGTTTTGTCAACAGGTTTCTTTGCTGTTGAAAATATTTTAAGTTTAATTAGGTCCCATTTGTTTATTTTGGCTTTTGTTTCCTTTGTCTTAGGAGACAGATCCAAAAAATACTGCTACAGTTTATGTCAAAGAGTCTTCTGCCTATATTCTGTTCTAGAAGTTTTCTGGCTTCTGGTCTTACATTCAGGTCTTTAATCCATTTTGAGTTTACTTTTGTACATGGTATGAGAAAATGTTCTAATTCCATTGTTTTGCATGGAGCTGTCCAGTTTTCCCAGAACCACTTATTGAAGAATGTCTTTTCTCCAGTGATATATATATATTTCTTTCTCTGACTTATTTCACTAAGCCTAGTAACCTCCAAGTCCATCCATGTTGTTGCAGGTGGTAAAATTTTATTCATTTTTTATGACTTAGTAGCTATATATATTAGTTATATATATCATCACATATATATGTAGTTATATATGTCATCATCTATATAAGTAGCTATATTTATTGTATATATAAGTAGTTATATATATATCACATCTTCTTATCTGTTTATCTGTTGATTGACAGTTGAGTTGCTTCCATATCTTAACTATTATAAATAGTGCTGTTATGAACATTGGAGTGCATTTATCTTTTCTAATTACTGTTTTCAGTTTTTCCAAATGTATACCTAGGACTGGAATTCCTAGATTATATGGTGGTTCTATTTTTAGTTTTTCTAAGGAGTCTCCATACTATTTCCACATTGACTGTTCCAATCCATATTCCCATCAGGGTTCCCTTTTCTCCACATCCTTGCCAAGATTTGTCCTTTTGATTATGGCCATTCTGTCAAATATAAGGTGGTATCCCATCGTGTGGTTTTGATTTGATTTTCTCTGATGATTAGTGATGTTGAGCATCTTTTCATGTGCCCGTTGGCCATCTTATTTGGAAAAATGTTCAGGTCTTCTGCTCATTTTTTTTGCATTGGGCCAGTTGTTTTTTGATATTGAGTTGTATGTACTATTTTTATATTTTGGATATTAACGTCATATCACTCCAATCATGCAAATAGTTTCTTTCTAATTCAACACATTGTCTTTTTGTTTTGTCAACAGGTTTCTTTGCTGTTGAAAATATTTTAAGTTTAATTAGGTCCCATTTGTTTATTTTGGCTTTTGTTTCCTTTGTCTTAGGAGACAGATCCAAAAAATACTGCTACAGTTTATGTCAAAGAGTCTTCTGCCTATATTCTGTTCTAGAAGTTTTCTGGCTTCTGGTCTTACATTCAGGTCTTTAATCCATTTTGAGTTTACTTTTGTACATGGTATGAGAAAATGTTCTAATTCCATTGTTTTGCATGGAGCTGTCCAGTTTTCCCAGAACCACTTATTGAAGAAGCTGTCTTTTCTCCAGTAAATATTCTTTCCTCTTTTGTCATAAGTTAACTCATCATAAGCATGTGATTTTCTTTCTGGACCTTTTATCCTGTTCCCTTGTTCTGTGTGTTTGTTTTTATACCAATATCTTGCTGTTTCGATGACTGTAGCTTTGTAGTATTATCTGAAGTCAAGGATTGTGACATCTCCAGCTCTATTGTTTGTTTGCAAGTTTGTTTTGGCTATTGGGGGTCTTTTGTGTTTCCATATAAATTGTAAAATTATTTGCAAAAATGGACATTGATATTTTGAAAGGGATTGCATTGAATCTGTAGATTGTGTAGACTAAGTGGTTACCAGAATTTTCACTAACTTAGCATCACTGTGTTAATTGATAATTTTGAAATTGGTTCCCCCATAAGCAGACTCTAGATCCTGGGAAAGGATTCCAGAACAAGTAGCTTATTTAGGAGGGGATACCAGAAAATACTAGCTATGAGCAAATGAGATAGCAAGGCTTTGGTTGTTGATGCTCACTCGCTAAGTCATGTCTGACTCTTTGTGACCCCAAGGACTATAGCCCACTAGGCTCCTATGTCCATGTGATTTCCTGGAAATGAGTTGTCATTTCCTTCTCCAAGGGGTCTTCCTAACCCAGGGATGGAACCCACATCTCCTGCATTGGCAGGCAGATTCTATACCACTGAGCCACCTGAGAAAGCCCTAGATAGGGAGAAGAAGGCATCTAATAGAGGGTGTATTATTGACTGAGTTACCGCTAAGGGAACTTGAGCTTAATACCTCTGGGTAACTCTGGATACCAATGAATTATCCTGTCCAAAGAAGGAGGAGGATGAGGTATTTGTATACTGACTCCCATACATTGATTGAGAGCTTCTGGGACATGTAAATGAATTCATGGAACTTTTTCCCTAAGCAGTTATTTGCAAGAGCTGACATTTGGAAGATAAGACTGCATGTGTGAAAAAGATAAATGCCAAAGGGTTACTGGTGAGTGCCTCTGATGAGGTAGAAAGCTACTGGATCAGCCACCTGGGTATTTCAGCAAGCATTCAGAGCCATTGCAGCCATAATCACGATGAGGTCTTTACCTTAACTCTGGTTCCAGTGTCTGTCATATTGGAAGTAAATTGTTATCTCTTCCATTTACTAACTCAACAACCTTGGATGAGTTATTTGTTCAAAGCATTGTTTTTCTCATATGAAAAATGGGGACAGTAATAGTTAATCATCATAGAATTTTTTTAAATGTAGAGAGAGATTGCTTTTGAAAGCTTGGCCCTAGAAAATGATCACTGAATAGTCACCTTGATTATTATATTTATATCCCTTATAGGTGTTATTAATTTTCATTTTTAGTCAGTCTGTTACAGATAATTGTTTTTATCTTGAACTATAAACATACTTCAGCCAGCTAGATTAAGGTACACCTTGGCTCCTACAAATGTGAAATTTTCATAACCATTGAAGACTTAGGACTTTAGGGACTCCTGTTTGCCATCTGCTCTTGAAGATGACAATCAGTTACTTAGGAAGGCGACATTGAAAAATACGAAGGACAGTCAGAGAGATTGGAACAGAATAATGAAGGTGAAATGCTATCAGAAACATACATGGCGAGTGACACAAAGGGAAGACAAATAAACATTATGAGGCCGGGACTAGCCATGTGCCCTGTGCTTTGGCTGTATTTATGGATAGTCACTGTTTAACTGATTAAATAGCATGAGCTAGACTTGATTGTATATAGAAAACCATCTATTCTTTCTTACACTGCCCCTTCAAACCTGTCGTCGTGTCTTGTCCTTTCCTCAGCCATGAATGAAACCTCAGGACAGTCCTATTGTTTACTAGTCTCAGAGTGTATTAGTTTCCTAAAGCTGCCATTATGAAATATCACAAGATAGGTGGCTTGCAAGAATAAAATTTTGTTCTCTTATAGTTCTGGAAGCTAGACATTCAAGATCAAAGTGTTGGCAGGGCAGTGCTGTCTCTAAAGTCTAGAGTATCATCATTCCTTGCTTCTTCCTAACTTCTTCTACGTACTTCACTATAATATCTTTCTCCATCTTCATATGGTGTTCCCCTTATGTCTCTGTAGCTTCACAAGGACATCCTTTTATAAGGATACCAGTCATATTGGGTTAGGGGCTCACCCACTTCGTTATAAACTCATCGTAACTTAATTACATCTCCAAACACCCTATTTCCAAGTAAGGTCACATTCTGAGTTTGTGGAGGACTTCAACATATCAATTTTTGGAGGACAGAATTCAACCCATAACACACAGATTAGTATAATCTAGCCCCATTAATAATTAAATCCCCAAATCTCCTCTAAGTCCCCCTTCTTAAGTTCATGACTTGTTTTTTTTTTTCTTTTCCCCATCATGCCTCTTTTATTTTTATTTATTACATTTATTTTCATCCATCTTTTTTATTCTTTGGCATGTGCTGTTCTCCCATTGCAGTGGCCTATCTCACTGCAGAGCACCGGCTCTGAGCGCATGCACTCTAGAGTGCTGGCTTGTAACTGGACACACCAGTCGAGCTACTCCATGGCATGTGGAATCATCCCAGGCCAGGGATCAAACTGGTGCCCTTTGCACTGCAAGGCGGATTCTTTACCCACTGGACACCAGGGAAGCCCAGTTCATGACTTCTTTATGCCTGAAAGCCTACACTGTGGTGAACGTGACCTGAATGGGGCCGAATCTTCCAAAGCTTGAGTAGGTAGAGAGGGTAAAGGAGTTGACATTGGAAGAAGAGGAGAGAGGAAAGGATGAAGAAACCTCTTCTTTCACCTGGTAGAATTATTTTGTCTTCTGTGTCTCCTGAGGCAGCAGAGTCCAAATTCTGATTTTTCTTCTTACTCTCATTAGATTGTTTTTATGCTTCTTCAGAAACTCACTTACCCTGAACTCTAGGTATCTTTCACTTAAAGCTAGATTTATGTGGACAGTGTCTCCATCAGTAACAATCAAATCTTCAGACCCTTGATGTCTCATTCTATTTCTCAGCTGGGATCTCTATACCCTCCAGGCAGTCATCTTGGGTGAAACCTCTCTTGAAATGGACTCAGCATCCTTCCCCAGGGTTGACAGTGGCCCCACAATAAATCTGTGAATCCTTGTCCCTTGAAGCTGGAAATGTTTTCTCAAATGTTGATTAGTAAAAATCCAGCCTCAAACACTTGCTTTGAATTTTCAAGAATGAGTTAGATACCAGTTCCTATAGTCATCACTCTCTAAGGGATATATTTTAAACTCTCCAAATCAAGGTTTTCTCTGCTGGGGATTCTCTCACTCAGCTTGTAGTGAAGTAAAGCAACACCTCTTCCCTACGTCTTTGGAAGGGGTGAGCAGAGAAAGAGAGGGGATTGTCTGACTTGCAAAAACACAGTGTACTAACAATTCTCTCCAAAGAAAGCCACACTGCAGGGCATTCTGATTTGCCCAAAAATTTCTTAACCTTATATAAACAGCCTAGAGGTAAATAGCAGCCTAATAAAAACCTGGAAGAACTTGTTAGACTCTGTCTTTTAATATTTTCTAGTATAAATTTTTCTAAAGTGTTTTACTGAAATACAATTCACACGCATACCTTTTACCAACTTAAAGTACACAATTCAGTGCCTTTTAATATATTTGCAGAGTTTCACAAACATCACACAGCCTAATTTTAGGGAGGTGGGGAAAAAACCTGTACCCATTAGCTCTCATTACCAATTTTTCCTTCCTTCAAGCCCAAGGCAAACACTAATCTATTTTCTGTCTCTGTAGATTTGCCTGTTTTGGACATTTTACATAAATAGAATCATTCAGTGTATGTTCTTTTCTGAGTGACTTCTTAGCACAGTGTTTTTAATGGTCATACATTAATTTGTAGCATGTATCAGTATTTCTTTTTATTCCCAAATAATACTCCATTGCATACATGTATCACGTTTCATTGATTTGTTCATCAGTTCATAGGCATTTCAGTTGTTTCTACTTTTTTACTGTTATAGGTAATGGTGCTATGAGAATTTGTGTACAGTTTTTGTGTGGCTGTCTATTATCATTTCTTCCTAGGTATATACCTAGGTGTGTAATTTCTGTCATATGGTAGCTTCATGTTTACAATTTGAGGGACTGTTTTTCGAAGTGGCTGCATCATTTTACCTTTCTACTGCTTTTCCATATTCTCACCAGCACTAGTTTTTAACCTCTTTTTTATTGTAGCCACTTTAGTAGATGGAAAGCAATTGATTCATATTATCTAACCATAATTTTGTAGATGTACTGTTGCTCTTTCTTTAAGATGATTAAATAATTTGTGCTTACTGATTTTTTTCCTCAGAATTATTAGTCCTCTGCTAAATCTCTAAAATGACAAGAATGGTAATATTTTGCACTCAATTAAAATGTCAGTTTCCACAGCAGTCAAAGGAGAAAAAGAAATAAAAAGCATCCAGCTAGGAAGGGAAGAAATAAAACTGTCACTATTTGCAGATGACATGATGCTTTACATAGTCGATGGGTTTGGAACTAATAAATGAATTCAGTGAGGTTGCAGGATATAAGATGAATACACAGAAACTTGTTGTTACTGTACAATAATAATCAAATATCAGAAAGAGAAAGCCAAAAAAACCAATCTTGTGTAAAGTCACACCAAAAAGAATAAAATCCTTAGTAACAAACTTAACCAAAGAGATAAAAGACCTATACTCTATAAAATATTAATAAAAGAAGTTGAAGGTGATACAGAGAAATGGAAAAATATGTCCTGTTCTTAGATTGGAAGAAATAATGTTTTTTTGTTGTTGTTGTTTTTTAAAGATTTATTTATTTATTTATTTTGGGCGGGGGTCGGGTTGGGGAGGGAGGGGAGTGGGTGGGCCACTTCTGTTGGTCTTTCATTTCTCCATTTTTCATTCATCTTTGTTCTTTGCCTCCTGTGGGCCTCCCATCGCGGCGTCTGTCGCTGCAGAGCGCTGGCTCCGGGCACATGCGCTACAGAGCTCCGGCTTGGTGATTGGACACATCGGTCCAACTGCTCCGCGGCACGTGGGATCTTCCCAGGCCAGGGATCGAACCGGCGCCCCTTGCACTGCAAGGCGGTGTCCTTACCCACTGGACCACCAGGGGAAGCCCAATAATGTTTTTCAAATGTCTGTACAATCCAACGCAGTCCATAGATTTAATGCAATCCCTATCAAAATTCCCATGACATTTTTCATAGAACTAGAACAAATAATCCTAAAATTAGTTTGGAACTACAAAAGTCTCCAAATTGTCAAAGCAATTTTGAGGAAAATAAAGAAGCTGGAAAAAGAATCCTCCCAGGCAGTATTATGTTACAAAGCTATAGTCATCAAAATAGCATGATACTGGTTCAAAAACGGAAACAGATCAGTGGAACAACATAGGGTGCCCAGAAATAAACTTACCCACTTATGGTCAACTAATCTGCAACAAAGGAGACAAAAATATATAATGAAGAAAGCATGGTTTATTTAATAAATGATGCTGAGAAAACTGGACAACTCCATGTGCAAGAATGCAATTAGAACATTTGCTCACACCATATGGAAGAATAAATTCAAAATGGGATAAAGAGTTAAACATAACACCAGAAACCATAAAGTTCCTAAAAGAAAGCATGTACAGAACACTCATTGACATACATTGAGGCAATATTTCTTTGGATTCAGCTCCTAGGGCAGAGGAAACAAAGCAAAAATAAGCAAATGAGACCTAAATAAACCTAAAAGCTTTTGTGCAGCAAAGGAAAATATTGAAAAAATGGAAAGAAAGCCTACAGAAAGTATGGAATATATTTGCAAATAATGTGACCAAAAAGGGATTAATCTCCAAAATATAAAAACAGTTCATACAACTCTGTCAGAGAACCAACCCAGTCAAAACATTACCGGAAGATCTGAATAGACATTTCTTCAAAAAGACATACAGATAGCTAACAGGCACGTGAAAAAATGGTCATCACTTATTATCAGAGAAATATAAATTAAAACAAAAATATATTATCTCACACCCGTCAGAATGGCTGTCTTGATAAAGACTGCAAATAATAAATGTTGGCGAGGATATGGAGCAAAGGGAATCTTTTTGCACTGTTAGTGGGAATGTAAGTTGATGCAACCACTATGGAAAACAATATGGAGGTTCCTCAAAAAAACAAAAATTAGAACCACCATATGATCCAGCAATTCCACTGCTGTGTATATATCCAGAAAAAACAAAAACACAAATTCAAAAATGTATATGCTCCTCAAAGTTCATGGCAGTATTATTTGCATAGCCAAGACACAGAAGCAGCTAATGTGCCCTTAAACTGACAAGTGGATCAAGTAAGACCATGTGGTATATTTATACGGTGGAATATTTCTCAGCAGTAAAAAACAATAAAATATTGTCATTTGCTAGCAATGTGTGTTGGCATAGAGGATATTATGCTAAGTAAAATATGTCAAAGAAAGACATATACTATATGTCACTTATATGTACAGTCTAAAAAGTAAGACAAATGAATATATGTAAAACTGAAACAGACTCACAGATAGAGAAAATGAACTTGTGGTTTCCAAAGACGAGACAGAAGGAGGGGTGCAAATTAGGGGTATGAGGCTAAGAGGTTACCAGCTACTATACATAAAGTAAGTAAGCAACATAGGTGTAGTGTATAGTACAAGGAATTATAGCCATTGCTTTGTAATACTTTTAATGGAATATAATCTGCAAGAATACTTAACACTATATTATATAACTGAAACTAACATAGTGTTGTAAATCAACTATACTTCAATTTAGAAAAAGACAAAAATTTCAACAAAAGGCATTGGTACAGGTCTACCCCTGAGTTAGTATATTATATCTCAAAAAATCATGTACATGTCATGAGATAGGGAAGTGGGCTTCCCTGGTGGCTCAGTTAGTAAAGAATCTAACCTGCAGTGCAGGAAACTGCCTATAATGTAGTAGACTGGCTGCAGTGCTGGAGATGTGCATTCAATTCCTGGGTTGGGTAGATCCCCCTGAGAAGGAAATGATAACCCACCCCAGTATTCTTGCCTGGAAATTCTCATGGACAGAGTAGCCTGAGTGGCTGGGGTCCATGGAATTGCAAGAGTCAGACATGGCTTAATGACTAAACCATTAGGGAGTAAAGTAAATGTGAAATAATCTTACTATGTTCTGAGTGTCAAACACATATGAAGGCCTTCAGAGCAGTTACTTGCTTTATAATAGTAATAATAGCAGTAATAGTTATAGGTAACATGTAATGAGTTCTTCCTATGTTTGTACCAGGCATTGTTCTACATGTATTTTACGTACATTAACTTCCTTGATTCCTATGAGAACCTTTCTAAAGAGATCCTATTAATTATTCTCAGTTCTTAGGTGAGCAAAACTCCTTAGATGGTAAGATTAATCTCTACCGTTCACAGGTATGGGGGAAGAGAAGATTGAGAGTATCTTAAAAATAGCTAATACATAAAAATCTGCAAAGGTTAAGATCAGTTATTTTACTCATCTCTGCCCAGGTCCTCTCAGGTCCCTTTTGAATATTTTTGTAGTCTACCCTTTCCCCAGTTTCTATTCTTTCATACTCATTACCCAGTTCCTTTTGGAAGCTTGTTCTCAGGTTATTGGATCTTATCCCCTTCTCCACTCCCAAGTGGGAGAGTTTAAAGCCTGGGAATTTCCCCTGAAGTCTTAGAAATTTCCCTAATAAACCCTTTCCTGCCCTGCTTTACACACTAGTTTGCCCTGAAAGTGTTTATTTATTATTTTTTTTAATGAATCACTTACACACAAATCCTCATCTCAGGGTTGGCTTCTTTTCATGGAGAAGTGTGTGGAAGAATTTTGATGACATACTTGAATAGAACTTGTTATGTGAGGAAGGAAAGTTACCTTCTCAAACTAAAAAATCAGAGAACAATAGCAAATTCTCTTAAGCCAGCGGGAATTTACATTAGAATTAAACATATTGTCATGACTTGAAAATGTTAAAATGGACTGTTTACCCAGAAAATCTGTGTACTTGCTTTCTGATTAGGCGTTAAATGTGTATAACAATTTTGGGGGAGTTGGTTATACTGCAGTCCTTCTAGAACAAAATGACTTTCTTAGTATCTTCCCAGAGCCTCTTTTGCTCTGAGAATTGTATAAGAGCACAACATTATCATTAACCTAAGCAGTAAAGCCTTTTTGATTATGCATTGTGCTAAGGGCTTTACAATGATAGTTGAATAGATACAGTCCCCTTTTTTTAGTAACTTAAGAGAACAACTTTGAAAAAGAAATAAAATACATCTACTGTTGATTGTATACTACAAAGAAGCATTGAAATAAATGAGAATGAAGATCACTTCAAGGAAACATTAATGGTTTACCAATATCAGTATTTCAGAAGAGGGATATTTCAAAGTGCTATCCCTGTTGATTTTACAAATGAGATATAGACCAAAAAATAGGCATAATGTGTGCTTTCAAATTTGATCACTTTTTGAGGGAAAGTAGAAAATGAAAGGAGAAAAACTATAATGAAAAAAAGTTTTATCATTGGATTATATTAGGGGAAAAGATAAGGAGATAGGTATGTAAGAAAAATGTGAAGATATGATGTATATATATGAAGAAATTATTCCTGTTCATGATAGACGTTTGTGGGCAGTGATTTTATTTTACACTTTATAGTTTAGAACAATGTAAAGAAGCAATAAATGCCAAAGATAAAAGGATGAAAAAAGATAACAAAACTAAAAAATCTTACTGCTCCCTTTTATGGGAGTAATAGGGCTCTTAGATGATAAAAGTCCAAGCAATCACTATCAAACTAGAGCAAAATGAATCTAAACAACAATAACAACAAAATACTAAATGTCGTAAAAGAATTGAAGGGTTTCTAACACAAATAAACAGAACTGGAAATAAAAGACAAAATCATTTGAAGAATAGAGTGTCAATGTTATAAACTTAGAGAAATAAATTAATATAAAATTGAAACAAAGAGAAGGACAACAAACTTATTTTCATTTTTCCCAGAGGAAAGAAGTCAGTCTGGCCTAAAATTGAAATGCTTATTTTAAAACATTGTAATTATACTGAAGCTGACCTCTTACTGTTGTTTCATGTTCATTAAAAAAAATTTCTAAAGTGGGTAATTAATAAACTAATAATTATTTTACTTCTGATTATTTCTTCATTTATTTGCAAATAAAATTGCATTACTTATATGTCATTCAAACTATATGACCATGCTTAACATAGTCCCATTTAATCAAATGATATCAATATATCAGCAAACTTCAAGAAAATTCAGAAAGTCAGTTCAGGGAGCTCAGGGATAAAATTAACAAACAGAAAGAATACTTTACCAAAAAGATTGAAACACTCAAAAATAACCAAACAAATTCTACAGCAGAAGAACTCAATAAATGAGATGAAGAGTGCTTTAGAAATCATTGAAAATAGAGCAGACCACATGAAAAAGAGGATTAGAGAGTCTGAGGATATAAATCTAGAGGTAGAAGAGGAGAGCAAACTAATATTAAAAAAATGAATAAACTTTACAGGAAGTATTCACCTCCATTAGAAATGGCAACATATGAATAATGGGTAGTCAAGGAGGAGAAGAGAGAAGGGAACAGAAAACATATTTAAACAAATAATAGCTGAGAACTTCCCAAACATGGGAAATGAACTGGATATAGTAATACAAGTTTACAAAGCTAATAGAATGCCTGGTTATCTCAAGGCAAAAAGATTTTCTTCAAGACACATTATATTAAAATTGTCAACTGTCAGTAGTAAAGAAAGTTTTAAAGGAAGCCAGGGGGAAAAAAAAAGACAGTATCTTACAAAGACTCCTTAGGCTATCAGCAGATTTTCCAACAGAAACCCTACAGGCCAGGAGAAAGCAGAATAACATACTCAAAAAACTGAAATATAAAAACTGCCACCAAGGATATTCTATTCCAATAAAGTTATCCTTCGTGTATGTGAAGAAATAAGTGTTTTTTCAGACAAAAGCTGGGGGAATTCATCACCACAACACCTGCCTTACAAGAAATGTTGAAAGGAGCTCTTATACCTGAAACAAAAAGGCTAACAAAACTTTCAGTAAGATGAGAAATACCTAGACAGAATCAGAAATTTTCACCTCTGTAACAGAATAGGTTAATACTTAATTGTATCATAAAGATAAAATGGAAAAAAAGGGCATTACAAATGACAGTAGCTCTTTCAATTTGGTAATGAACTCAAAACATAAAAAGAGATGATTGGTGGAAACAAAAACACAGAAAGGGAAATGGAAAAGGATGGAGCCTGTGTGACAAATTAAATACTATCAGCAGAAAAAAAGACCATTTTATACAAACCCCATGATAATAAGCACGCGCGCGCGCACACACACACACACACACACACACACACACACACACACACACACACACAAAGCTAGTATAGAAACATGAAGCATAAAAAAGTGGAGATAAGAAAAAAATATTATAGAAAACCAGCAAACTAAAATGGAAGATGGAAACACAAGTATAATAAAAAAAATGAACAATGGAGATGGAGACCATTCAGAATACAAAAGATGAAATGGCAGTACTACGTCCTCATATATCAATAATTATCTTAAAGGTAAATAGGTTGAATTTCCCAATCAAAAGACACAAGTGGCTGGATGGACTAAAAACCAAGACCCAACTCTAGGCTGCCTCCAGTAGACTAATCTCAGCTCTAGAGACCAACATAAGCTCAAAGGGAAGGAACGGAAGATGATACAGCAAATGGCAGTCAAAAGAAAGAGAATGTAGCCATATCCATATCAGATAAAATAGACTTCAAGCCAAAAATGGTAACAAGAGGCAAAGAAGGTCATTATATAGTGGTAAAGGGGACAATCCATCAAGAAGACATAATAAATATTTATTAATATAAAGGCATCTATAATGGGAGCGTGAAAAAATAAAGCTGTTACTAACAAAGCTAAAGTGAAAAAATTGACAGCGACACCCCACTTATATCAATGGCTAGATTATCCAGATACAAAGTCAACAAGTTAACAGTGGCCTTAAATTAAATATTACATCAGATTTACCTAATAGATATATATGAACATTTCATCTAAAAGCAGCAGCATGCTCATTCTTCTAAAGTGCATTTGGTCTGTTCTAAAGGATAGATTATACATTGGAACAAAAAAAGCCTTGTTGTGTTTGCACTTGAAATAAACTGCCATAAACAGTGCTGAGTGTTATTTTTTACCTGCTTAACAAATAGTTATATGATGATTTGAGCTGAAGACTTAGGCTAGCGATGTGGACCTGCTTCCAGTTAAAAATAAGCACAAAGACAAATACAGCAAAACCTCACATCTGTTAAACGCAACATTTCTAGACTCCTCTCTTGACTTCCCTAAGGGAAATGGAAAAGGATGGAGCCTGTGTGACAAATTAAATACTATCAGCAGAAAAAAAGACCATTTTATACAAACCCCATGATAATAAGCACCACACACACACACACACACACACACACACACACACACACACAAAGCTAGTATAGAAACATGAAGCATAAAAAAGTGGAGATAAGAAAAAAATATTATAGAAAACCAGCAAACTAAAATGGAAGATGGAAACACAAGTATAATAAAAAAAATGAACAATGGAGATGGAGACCATTCAGAATACAAAAGATGAAATGGCAGTACTACGTCCTCATATATCAATAATTATCTTAAAGGTAAATAGGTTGAATTTCCCAATCAAAAGACACAAGTGGCTGGATGGACTAAAAACCAAGACCCAACTCTAGGCTGCCTCCAGTAGACTAATCTCAGCTCTAGAGACCAACATAAGCTCAAAGGGAAGGAACGGAAGATGATACAGCAAATGGCAGTCAAAAGAAAGAGAATGTAGCCATATCCATATCAGATAAAATAGACTTCAAGCCAAAAATGGTAACAAGAGGCAAAGAAGGTCATTATATAGTGGTAAAGGGGACAATCCATCAAGAAGACATAATAAATATTTATTAATATAAAGGCATCTATAATGGGAGCGTGAAAAAATAAAGCTGTTACTAACAAAGCTAAAGTGAAAAAATTGACAGCGACACCCCACTTATATCAATGGCTAGATTATCCAGATACAAAGTCAACAAGTTAACAGTGGCCTTAAATTAAATATTACATCAGATTTACCTAATAGATATATATGAACATTTCATCTAAAAGCAGCAGCATGCTCATTCTTCTAAAGTGCATTTGGTCTGTTCTAAAGGATAGATTATACATTGGAACAAAAAAAGCCTTGTTGTGTTTGCACTTGAAATAAACTGCCATAAACAGTGCTGAGTGTTATTTTTTACCTGCTTAACAAATAGTTATATGATGATTTGAGCTGAAGACTTAGGCTAGCGATGTGGACCTGCTTCCAGTTAAAAATAAGCACAAAGACAAATACAGCAAAACCTCACATCTGTTAAACGCAACATTTCTAGACTCCTCTCTTGACTTCCCTGAATTACTTTAATATTTTTTGTATGAATGACTTCAACCAGAATATACTTAGAAGGAATCCAAGTTGTTGTGAATGTCTATTAGAATGACTCAGGGTAAATAAAGAACCAGTAACTCAGATGATAGACAGGAAGCCAAGATTCACAATTCATATTCTCAAATGTAGGTCCATGGGTCTTCTGTGATCCAGATAAGTCAGCCATTGATCAATGGATCCTATTGATTTGCCTAAGTACCATGTACTTCTATATTTTGGCATTTTTCCCATTGTAGCAAGTACCTTTTTCCCATTATAGTAAGTACTTTTCTGGGCCCGTGGGCCCATTATGTATCCTGGCAACTGTCTTCTCTTCATTATAGTACTATCAAAGCTGAAACTAAAGCCTAACACTTAACAGGTGTTTAAAATATGTGTTGGAAGAATGAATGTAAGGACCAATGTATAAATGAGAGATGAAATTACAGGGTCATTAAAACAAGATATCCCATCCTGTAAAAATTAGTGGCCTTTTTTGTTGCATGGTCTGATGCTCTAAGATGTTAAGAAAGCAAAAAAGGACATATTAGAGATTAAACCTGATCAAGACTCTCTTCCCATGTAGACACACAAGTTAGAACTTGAGCTTATCACATGGCATATGAGTAGCTGCTTTTATCATTTCAGGGTGGAATGTAGTATCTCCTTTGAGCAAAAGATGTCTTTGTGAATAAGATTCAGTAGTCATCTAATCTTCTCTCTTTTTCAATGTTCTTATCTCTAAAATGGCCATAATAATTGATTTTTACGTAACATAATTGGATTAAAATTTAGTTCTTGCTATATGACCATTTAGACTATAGCCATTCTACACCTTTCTGTGGGTACTGGCATAGGGTAGTGAGGTCAGGAAAAAGAAACTTACAGAGACAGAGTGGAGGCAGTAATGGGACAGTAAAAAAGAAGACTGTGTGGAAAATTAATGTCAGGGATCAGGCAGAAGAGTGTATAGAACTTACTGTGTATCTCAAAGGGGAGGGAAGTGTCAAAATGATTAATATTTGGATTCAAAATCTATAGGGACAACAGATTTTAAAAATCGATCTTTTGTTTACATGTCACAGATATGGCTATACAATTGCATTTTAAAGAACTTTGATCACTTCGGTAGTTTGACCTAAATGTCTCCTATAGCAAGGGCTAAGGGACTTGGCTAATTTTATATTTTTTGACTTGTCACCCAGTCTTTGTTTCTTCTCTCTGGATGTGCAGAAGAATGTAAAAATCTATTTCTGCCAAGCATTTCTCTTTCATGGGAATTTGGTTTAAACCAGCTCTGTTGCTATAGTACCTAGTTTTCAGTTAATAAAAAAAATACAGGGCTTCCCCTGGTGGTCCAGTGGGTAAGGACACCGCCTTGCAGTGCAAGGGGTGCCGGTTCGATCCCTGGCCTGGGAAGATCCCACGTGCCACAGAGCGGCTAGACCGATGTGTTCAATTGCCGAGCCGGAGCTGTGGAGTGCATGCGCCCAGAGCTGGCGCTCTGCAGCGAAAGACGCCACCGCGATGGGAGGCCCACAGGAGCCAAAGAACAAAGACGGATGAAAATAGAGAAATGAAAGACCAATGGAGGTGGCCCGCCTGCTTCCCTCCCTCCCCAACCCGACCCCCACCCTAAATAAATAAATCTTTTAAAAAAATTCAGAATTAAAATAATACTTTTGACATTCATATGTATATGAAAAGTGGAAGTGTTAGTTGTTCAGTTGTTCTTCCCATAAATTTTAGGGTGGATTTGGTAGTATCTCCTTTGAGCAAAAGATGTCTTTGTGAATAAGATTCAGTAGTCATCTAATCTTCTCTCTTTTTCAATGTTCTTATCTCTAAAATGGCCATAATAATTGATTTTTACGTAACATAATTGGATTAAAATTTAGTTCTTGCTATATGACCATTTAGACTATAGCCATTCTACACCTTTCTGTGGGTACTGGCATAGGGTAGTGAGGTCAGGAAAAAGAAACTTACAGAGACAGAGTGGAGACAGTAATGGGACAGTAAAAAAGAAGACTGTGTGGAAAATTAATGTCAGGGATCAGGCAGAAGAGTGTATAGAACTTACTGTGTATCTCAAAGGGGAGGGAAGTGTCAAAATGATTAATATTTGGATTCAAAATCTATAGGGACAACAGATTTTAAAAATCGATCTTTTGTTTACATGTCACAGATATGGCTATACAATTGCATTTTAAAGAACTTTGATCACTTCGGTAGTTTGACCTAAATGTCTCCTATAGCAAGGGCTAAGGGACTTGGCTAATTTTATATTTTTTGACTTGTCACCCAGTCTTTGTTTCTTCTCTCTGGATGTGCAGAAGAATGTAAAAATCTATTTCTGCCAAGCATTTCTCTTTCATGGGAATTTGGTTTAAACCAGCTCTGTTGCTATAGTACCTAGTTTTCAGTTAATAAAAAAAATACAGGGCTTCCCCTGGTGGTCCAGTGGGTAAGGACACCGCCTTGCAGTGCAAGGGGTGCCGGTTCGATCCCTGGCCTGGGAAGATCCCACGTGCCACAGAGCGGCTAGACCGATGTGTTCAATTGCCGAGCCGGAGCTGTGGAGTGCATGCGCCCAGAGCTGGCGCTCTGCAGCGAAAGACGCCACCGCGATGGGAGGCCCACAGGAGCCAAAGAACAAAGACGGATGAAAATAGAGAAATGAAAGACCAATGGAGGTGGCCCGCCTGCTTCCCTCCCTCCCCAACCCGACCCCCACCCTAAATAAATAAATCTTTTAAAAAAATACAGAATTAAAATAATACTAAATTTGTAGTATGCATTCATATGTATATGAAAAGTGGAAGTGTTAGTTGTTCAGTTGTATCTGACACTTTGTAACCCCATGGACTGTAGCCCACCAGGCTCCTCTGTCCATGGAGTCCTTTAGGCAAGAATACTGGAGTGGGTAGCCATTCCCATTTCCAGAGGAGAGTCCCAACCCAGGAATTGAACCTGTGTCCTCCTGCATTGCAGGCAGATTCTTTACCACCTGAGTCACCGGAGAAGCCCTGGTATAAAGAACACAGACCTTAAATGTATTTGTTGTTGTTGTTTAGTTGCTCTGTTGTGTTCAACTCTTTGTGACCCCATGGACTGCAGCACCCCAGGCTTTTCTGTCCTTCACCATCTACCAGAGCTTGCTCAAACTCACGTCCATTGAATCAGTGATGCCATGCAACCAACTCATCCTGTATCAATCCCTTCTCCTGCCCTCAATCATTTCTAGAATCAGGATCTTTTCCAATGAGTCAGCTCTTTGCATTGGGTGGCCAAAGTATGAGAGCTTCAGCTTCAACATCAGTCTTTCCAATGAATATTTAGGGTTGATTTCTTTTAGGATTGACGAATTTGATCTCCTTGCTGTCCAAGGGACTCACAAGAGTGTTTTGCAGCTATTGAATGAATTGACATAGGACAAGTTCATTTGGGTTTTTTCTGTAATAGTTGGATGAACTTTTTGGCCAACCAAATATATACCTATGAATTTGTACACATATACATATCCATGTACTCATCACCTAGGTTAAGACTTAGAACATTTTCCATTCCCTAGAGATCTCAGTTATGTTTCTCCAGATCCCTAACCACACCTCCTTGTCAAAGCAACCACATGTAACTCCTAGTGTTTCATATATTCTGAACCTCATGTAAATGGAATCACACAGTTCTCTTTTCTTTTTTTTTTCAAAGATTTATTTATTTTTATTTTGGGCGGGGGTCCGGTAGGGGAGGGAGGGGAACGGGTGGGCCACTTCTGTTGGTCTTTCGTTTCTCTATGTTCATCCATCTTTGTTCTTTGGCTCCTGTGGGCCTCCCATCGTGGTGGCATTTGTCGTTGCAGTGCACCGGCTCTGGGTATATGCGCTCCAGAGCTCCGGCTCGGTAATTGGACACATCAGTCCAGCCGCTCTGTGGCACGTGGGATCTTCCCAGGCCAGGGCTCAAACTGGCGCCCCTTGCACTGCAAGGCGGTGTCCTTACCCACTGGACCACCAGGGGAAGCCCAACAGTTCTCTTTTCATTCTGCTTTCTTTCACATAACATTGTATACGTGAAATCCATCCATGTTTCTATATGCTAAATAGTGCAGTTTTTTCCTGTTTCTTAGTCGTAGTCCATTGTGTGAATATATTCCTGTTTGTCTGTGTTAGTGTTGAGGATTTGAGTAGTTTCTGGTTTTTCATAACTATAAATAAAGTTGCTATGAACATTCTTGTAGCTGTTTTTGGTGGACATAAGCACTGCTTTCTCTTGTATAAGAAGTACATAACCATTCTAAAAATGTCTCCATTTTAATATTAGCCACACTATGAATTCAGTATTTTTCTACCTTTTGTGTACTGCCTCTTATTCTCCCCACTAGAAATTTCTAATGTTTTTTGAACCAAGGATGATTTTGTCCCCTAGGGAATATTTGAATAGTTGCTTGGAGATTTTTTTGGATATCAGAACTTCTGGAATCTAGGGGTAGCAGCTAGGATTGCCACAATGACCAACAACACACTAGATAAATCCCAACAACACCAAATTATCCTGCATCAAATGTTGGGAGTGCTTGTTGAGAACCCCTGTATATTTAGATCAATAGCGTTTACTTTTGTGTTTTCACCTTGTAGATAGCAACCCCAATTTTTATTGCATGACCAACCAGCCTGTTCTTTCCACTGTATTTTGTTAGGAATCCTAAAAGGAAGTTGTAAATGGCAGGAGCATCTTCTTCCCCATTCTCTCTGCAGTATTAACTCTCACTACCTATGTAGCCTGACTCAGATGAGCTCAGGCATCACATCAGCTTAACTTTGTCAATAAATGCTTCAAGAAAAGAGATAGCGTGTCTCCTCTTTAAGCTTATAATATTGCAGTCTGTACAAGAAAAAAATGTAAGTCTGTCTATGCAAATGCCATCCATTGCTTTTACTTAAACATCCATGGTATGAATTCTTGTTCAGTTTCATAATTTCTACAGAATATTCTTGAAATCCCTCCTATCATCTTTTACCATCTCTGAAACTGATCAGTCCATTGCAAGCAACCACAAGTCACTCATTGTTTTCTCAGCAACTACTTCTAAACTTTAGAAACTAAAGGTATATTATATTCACTTTAGTTATCAAAAATACTTAAAAGAAAAAAACAGAACATGATTTTCCGTTTCCATATTCTGAGCCTTCTCCTATATTCCCATCAGTCCTTGCTTCTGGAAACTGAGTTTAAAGGCAGTACATTAACTTACACTTTTTTTCTGATTTTATATCATCCCTCTAGCTTCAGAATCGACAGAGGGGATTACTTACCTCTCCAAATAGGCATAGAATTTCCACCTCATATGATTGCCTTCATTTATTTCAGTGACATTGAGTTGGAAGAATAGAGTTTTGTTGGCTTTGGGCTTTAAACACACAATGTGCAATATTTCTGGCTGACAACTCAGTAGTGCCTGACACTAAAAAACTGAAACATCATCATTTGCCCTCTTCACTTTCAAAAATTGAAAACTACTGATGTGTAAGACTATACAATGTAAATAGAATCCATTTAATACTACATAACTGCCTCTTACATATAAAAAATTATTGCAAAATAATTGTCTCTGCAACTCTAACATGTCAAGAGATTTTGGGGGTGCATGCTTTCATAACTTAAACTTTGGCTCTGTGGTTCTGTAATGTTAAAGCTCATAGTTACTGATATTTAGTGTCTTGGCTCTCTGATGTTCACAGGTATACTATGTTTGAAAATGTCTCATACAAAGAAAGACCATCTGTTTTTAAAACATACTAATGGCCCCTTTGGCAGTCAGTGACATAAAAGAGGATAACTAATTTTTCTAATGATCCTCAATGAAAGGAGTGCTTTTCTATTCTAGAATCATAGAAAACCTATGGAACACAATAGATCTGCATTTAAACTGTTAGGAAATTCTTTCTTTAAGCTATTAACCATTACCATAGATAAATGACTACTTTGGCCTGTTTTTAAAATATTTGTTTTTATTTGTTTGTTTCATCTTCAACACCATTAACTAAGAATTAACTATGATATGTCCTTGGAAAGAAAAGGGTTCTGTGGTTGTCATGGTAAATTTCATGTGTCACCGTGGTTGGGCTAAGTGGTACACAGATAGCTGGTAGAGCATTAGTTCTGGGTATGTCTGTGGGGGTATCTCTGCAACAGATGAGCACTTGAGTCTATAGACCAAGGAAAAAGATTTAATGTGCAGACTGATGTGGCTAAGCATCATCCAATCCACTAATTGCCTGCATAGAACAAGGCAGTGCTTCAGCTAAGACCTTCTTCTCTTACCCCTGAACATCAGTGCTTCTGGTTCTCAGGCTTTTAGACTTAGACCAGGACTTCTGTCATCAAACCCTGATTCTCAGGTCTTCGGAGCATTTTCCTCTATCTCTGTCAGGCCTTAGGTTAACCATGTGGATTTGAATATTGAAAACTTTGAGTTATTTTAATGTATTTTTCTTTTCCCTTCCTTTTTTCTTTCTTACTATGGCAAGAACATTTAAAATAAGATTTATCCTCTTAACAGAATTTTAAGTGCACCATATAGTAGTGTTAACTATAAGAACACTATGTTGTGTAACAGATCTCTAGAATTTATTCATCTTGTATAACTGAAGCTGTATTACCATTGAATAGAAACTCCTCATTTCCCTTGCCCCTAAGTCCCTGGCAACCACCACTTTACTATCTGTTCCTATGAGCTTGACTATATTAGGTAGCTCATGTAATTGGCATAATGCAGGATTTGTCCTGTACACTGGCTTAGTTTACTTCCATTATGCCGTCCATGTTCACCCATTTGTCACAGAGATGTATAGACCTAATGAGCAGAATAGAGGGTCCACTGAGAAACTCAGGCACATTTGGTCACCCGATCTTTGACAGGAGTTCCAAGAATATATGATGGGAAAAGGATAGCTTTTTACCAAAAATGGTGGGCAGGGGTGGGGGGGGGCAGGCCTACATGTCTACATGCAAAGGAGTGAAATTGGACCCTTATACTATAC
Organism: Tragulus kanchil; assembly: GCA_022376925.1. Classification (NCBI taxonomy): domain Eukaryota; kingdom Metazoa; phylum Chordata; class Mammalia; order Artiodactyla; family Tragulidae; genus Tragulus; species Tragulus kanchil. Next base: position 103,342,419 of record JAIOJX010000001.1, on the reverse strand, counting down.
ACAAAAATCAAATCAACAAAGATTAACATAAGACCTAAAGCTGTGAAACTCCTAGAAGAAAACACAAGGAAAAATCCTATGGCATTGGTCTTGGCAATGATTTCTCAGTTATGACACCAAAAGGATAAGAAACTAAAGAAAAAATAGACAAGTGGGACTACATCCAAGTAAAAAGGTTCTACATGGCAACAGAAACAATCAACAGATTCAAAAAGAAACCTATGGAAAGGGAATAAATATCTGCAAAATATATATCTGACAAAGGTTTAATATCCATACTACATTGGGAACTCCTACAGCTCGGTAACAACAATAACCACCCGATTAAAAATAGGCAAAGGACCTGAATATGCATTCATCCAAGGAAGACATACAAATGGTCAACAGATATCTGAAAATATCAAAAATCAAGGAAAATGCAAAGCAGATCCACATGGGATCTCACTTCACACCTTTCAGGATGACAGTTATTAGAAAAACAAAAGATAACAGGTTTTGGTGAGTATGTGGAGGATTTGGAACATTTGTATACTATTAGTAGGTAAAATGGTACAGCCAGTATGGAAAATAGTATGGCCATCCTTAAAAAATGTAATATACAGGACTTCTCTGGTGGTCCAGTTGGTAAGGAATCCTCCTTGAAGTGCAAGGGGCACCGGTACGATCCCTGGCCTGGGAAGATCCCACATGCCTCGGTGCGGCTGAACAGGTGTGTCCAATTGCGAGCCAGTGCTCTGGAGCGCCTGCGCCCAGAGCCAGTGGTTTGCAGCGAGAGGCACCACTGCAATGGGGGGCCCACACAGGCCTAAAAATAAAAGATGGATGAAAAATAAATAAACAAAAAATCAATAAAAAGAGGCCAAATTTAAAAAAATTCAATATGCATTATTTCTTAAATGTAGAGTGTTTTAGGGTACTTTTTCACGTAACATCTAGTAATATCTTATGAACTAAATGTTCTGTCGAAAACGTTTTGAAAAATGACTATGAGAAGTCAGAGTATCCAGTAATATTTCTCATTCGAGTTGAAATCTAAAAGTAATATTCAAAAGCCAGCATTTTTATTGCATGGAATAAAAGACTTTAGTGTTTTATAGTACCATAAAAGATCCCCTAGTAAACCTTCCTCTTGAATCTGGTTTTAATTACCTAACTGATGAACCAAACAGATTCTTCAGCATTATCTTCTGTTTGTTAAGGCCACTCTTATGTTGCTATCTTAAGGACAAGTTTGCTAAAATTACCTTAACTGAGAAGTCCACAAATTGAAACCATAATAATCAGTGTTTTGAATTGTGGACTACATCCAAGTAAAAAGGTTCTACATGGCAACAGAAACAATCAACAGATTCAAAAACCTGAAAAAAATTGCAAAATATATATCTGACAAAGGTTTAATATCCATACTACATTGGGAACTCCTACAGCTCGGTAACAACAATAACCACCCGATTAAAAATAGGCAAAGGACCTGAATATGCATTCATCCAAGGAAGACATACAAATGGTCAACAGATATCTGAAAATATCAAAAATCAAGGAAAATGCAAAGCAGATCCACATGGGATCTCACTTCACACCTTTCAGGATGACAGTTATTAGAAAAACAAAAGATAACAGGTTTTGGTGAGTATGTGGAGGATTTGGAACATTTGTATACTATTAGTAGGTAAAATGGTACAGCCAGTATGGAAAATAGTATGGCCATCCTTAAAAAATGTAATATACAGGACTTCTCTGGTGGTCCAGTTGGTAAGGAATCCTCCTTGAAGTGCAAGGGGCACCGGTACGATCCCTGGCCTGGGAAGATCCCACATGCCTCGGTGCGGCTGAACAGGTGTGTCCAATTGCGAGCCAGCGCTCTGGAGCGCCTGCGCCCAGAGCCAGTGGTTTGCAGCGAGAGGCACCACTGCAATGGGGGGCCCACACAGGCCTAAAAATAAAAGATGGATGAAAAATAAATAAACAAAAAATCAATAAAAAGAGGCCAAATTTAAAAAAATTCAATATGCATTATTTCTTAAATGTAGAGTGTTTTAGGGTACTTTTTCACGTAACATCTAGTAATATCTTATGAACTAAATGTTCTGTCGAAAACGTTTTGAAAAATGACTATGAGAAGTCAGAGTATCCAGTAATATTTCTCATTCGAGTTGAAATCTAAAAGTAATATTCAAAAGCCAGCATTTTTATTGCATGGAATAAAAGACTTTAGTGTTTTATAGTACCATAAAAGATCCCCTAGTAAACCTTCCTCTTGAATCTGGTTTTAATTACCTAACTGATGAACCAAACAGATTCTTCAGCATTATCTTCTGTTTGTTAAGGCCACTCTTATGTTGCTATCTTAAGGACAATTTGCATTTCAATAAAGAACATAAAATGAGTCATTTCCTTAAATAAGAGTCTGAGAAAGTCCACATAATGTGAAACCATAATAATCAGTGTTTTGAATTGTGGTCAGTAATTTGGTAGAAAGCATTTTTTTTTTTAACTCTAGAAAGAGGGTGTGACAGACAAGTTATCCTTAAACACAGGAGAATCAAGATCGTTTCCATATTCACATTCATTATGTGTGACATTGTTCTGAATAAAGTTTCAGAATAAATGCTGCAAAATTTTCTAGAAAATAAAACACATCAGAATCCAGCTCCTTTCCTTCTCTGTTTTCTGACAAAGAATTTTTTTTCCTCAGTTTTACGTTTTACAGTCTTTGGCTATACAACTGATACACTTGTTCCATTTCAAGTCAAGCGACAGGGTTAGTTCATTAGTGTTGCAGCTTTGGCAAATGAGATCTGAAACGAAACACCTGTCCTTCGACCCTAACTTGTGCCTGGCTTATGCAAATGAGAGAGTGGTTAAGCATTTTACATGTCTTGTTTCCCATAAGGTGCTTTGGGTTTTATGCTGATGAGGGACACTGAATGTGTGTAAAACTAGTTTTCATAGTCTGGTTTGATTTTCACTTTTTTCTCATTGGACAGCTTGTCACTGCTGTGTTTTCATTTGTATCTGGTGAGCAGATGAAAGTTGCGCAGGTTTAAACTTGTACACAAATAAACCAGGTCGGGTTTAAGTTTAGATATCTGAATGACTCTAAGATGTAGATTAGAAATACATCTATTAAATTTGCCCATATCTCAATATTTGGTTTATGCATTATGATTGCCCCAATGTGATATGCTAACATGTAAATGTTTCCATAACTAATAGAAATTGTTGTTTAAAAAGAGAAATTTCAATTAAGAGAGTAGCATTGACATATATACACTACCATGTGTAAAACAAACAAACAAAAAAGTTAAACCGATAGCTAGTGGGAAGCTGCTGTGTAGCACAGGGGGGGTGAGAGGGAGGCTCAAGAAGGAAGAAATATATGTATCAGTTCAGTTCAGTTCAGTTGCTCAGTCGTGTCTGGCTCCATGACCCCATGGACTGCAGCACACCAGGCTTCCCTGTCCTATTTAGTACAAATTACTTAGTCATTTCCTTAAATAAGAGTCTGAGAAAGTCCACATAATGTGAAACCATAATAATCAGTGTTTTGAATTGTGGTCAGTAATTTGGTAGAAAGCATTTTTTTTTTTAACTCTAGAAAGAGGGTGTGACAGACAAGTTATCCTTAAACACAGGAGAATCAAGATCGTTTCCATATTCACATTCATTATGTGTGACATTGTTCTGAATAAAGTTTCAGAATAAATGCTGCAAAATTTTCTAGAAAATAAAACACATCAGAATCCAGCTCCTTTCCTTCTCTGTTTTCTGACAAAGAATTTTTTTTCCTCAGTTTTACGTTTTACAGTCTTTGGCTATACAACTGATACACTTGTTCCATTTCAAGTCAAGCGACAGGGTTAGTTCATTAGTGTTGCAGCTTTGGCAAATGAGATCTGAAACGAAACACCTGTCCTTCGACCCTAACTTGTGCCTGGCTTATGCAAATGAGAGAGTGGTTAAGCATTTTACATGTCTTGTTTCCCATAAGGTGCTTTGGGTTTTATGCTGATGAGGGACACTGAATGTGTGTAAAACTAGTTTTCATAGTCTGGTTTGATTTTCACTTTTTTCTCATTGGACAGCTTGTCACTGCTGTGTTTTCATTTGTATCTGGTGAGCAGATGAAAGTTGCGCAGGTTTAAACTTGTACACAAATAAACCAGGTCGGGTTTAAGTTTAGATATCTGAATGACTCTAAGATGTAGATTAGAAATACATCTATTAAATTTGCCCATATCTCAATATTTGGTTTATGCATTATGATTGCCCCAATGTGATATGCTAACATGTAAATGTTTCCATAACTAATAGAAATTGTTGTTTAAAAAGAGAAATTTCAATTAAGAGAGTAGCATTGACATATATACACTACCATGTGTAAAACAAACAAACAAAAAAGTTAAACCGATAGCTAGTGGGAAGCTGCTGTGTAGCACAGGGGGGGTGAGAGGGAGGCTCAAGAAGGAAGAAATATATGTATCAGTTCAGTTCAGTTCAGTTGCTCAGTCGTGTCTGGCTCCATGACCCCATGGACTGCAGCACACCAGGCTTCCCTGTCCTTCACCATCTCCCAGAGCTATACTTAGAGTTGATTCATCTTGTCGTACAGCAGAAACCAACAGAACATTGTAAAGCAATTATTCTTCAATTTTTAAAAAAAAGTATATGGGAGAAAAAATAAATGGTTAAAAGTAGAAATTGTCAAATAAAAACTTTTATATGAAATATAGTCATCAGCATGAAGTGTTCAGTCATTTAGCACTCATTCAATAAATGTATTGATTCTAATGATTCTATTTTCTCCATTAAATTTCTTGATAATAGTACCCTGGATACAAAATAAGTGGATACTTATGTTATTTTACAGAAAATAAAATAAAACTGCTTGGAATAAACTGTGTAACTGAACTTTTGTGATGATTTGTTTCAGTAGGGATAGAAAAGATTATTACTATGCAGATATGGTAGCAAAGAAGTCCAGTGAGAAATGAAGCCTATGGACGTTGACTGCAGTAAACTGGTGGCCCTCAGTCTTCAAGGGGTTTCCAAAATGTTATTGCAAAGCTCATATTTTCAATAAATCACATCATAAATGAAACTTCTTTAAAATAAATAGACTTTTAGAGCCCCAGAAATCATCTATTGGAATTCTCGGCAGGAAAGTGAAACCAGTAAATTATTTATTTGTAGGTTTTTCCTATGCATATATTGTATAGAGAAATGGTAATAACCTTTTTGATTAGAAAAGTTTTAACGATGGGAAAGTTTTCTTGTAACAGTGGAAAACTTGTTTTTATTGTGCATATGTCCTTCCAGGTAGAAATAATGGTTTTTAGGGAATTTAAAATATATTCAGATAAAAGTGCTTTAAAGTTCTTAAGTTGTTTTTACATTTTAACATTTGTAATGATGATTGTGTAAAGTGAATAGCATTATGTCTCTGTTGTTCAAATAAGGAAGTCTTTAAAAGCTTCAAGCCTAACAATTGTCAGTCATCACATCCAGAAATATATGTTGTATGATCATTCCTTCTGGGAAGCCTAACACCTTCAGATATTTCTCCTCCTTTAAAGATACTCAATTCAAGCTATATTCTCACAACCTTTTTTAGTTAATATACTTCAGTGTCTAAAAATGCTGAGTATTAACAGTGAATTTGATATAAAAATTCTTCTCAACATGCAAAGATATTATTTTGAAAACTTCTTTTATATAATATATTTTAGTGCATAAAAAAGGTCTCAGATTTTAATCTTTAAAATTTTCCTCAATCTAAGTATGGTACATGTATTCCAGATTTCTGCCCTATTATTATTTTTTGTAAACATTTATTTATTTATTTATTTTGGCGGGGGTGGGGAGGGAGTGGGTGGGCGGGTCACTTCCACTGGTCTTTCATTTGTCTAGTTTCATCCATCTTTGTTCTTTGGCCTCTGTGGGCCTCCCGTCGCAGTGGCCTCTGTTGTCACAGAGCACCAGCCCTGGGCGCATGCGCTCCAGAGCCCTGGCTCGGCAATTGGACACATCGGTCCACCCGCTCCGCAGCACATGGGATCTTCCCAGGCCAGGGATTGAACCGGTGCCCCTTGCACTGCAAGGTGGTATCCTTACCCACTGGGCCACCAGGGAAGCCCCTCTCTGCCCTATTTTTTAAAATAATTTTACTTATTTATTTTTGGCTGCACTGGGTCTTTGTTACTCTTTTTCTAATCACAGCAAGTGCAGACTGCTCTCAAGTTGCTGTGCACAGGCTTCTCATTGTGGTGGCTTCTCTTATTGTGGAGCATGGGTTTCAGTAGTTGTGGCACATTGGTTCAGTAGTTTCAGTTCCCGGGCTCTAGAACACAGGCTCAGTAGTTGTGGTGCACAGGCTTAGGTGCTCCACAGCATGTGGGATCTTCCCAGATCAGGAATCAAACCCACCTCTCCTACAGTGGCAGGCAGACTCCCCACGAGTGAGCCACCAAGGAAGCCCCTAGATCTCTGCTCTATAAAAAATGAAAAGCATATTCTCAATATTTTTACTTATAGGCACAAAACTTGATTTGAAAAGTTCATAACTTGCTAGTTCTCTATAGAATGTCTTTTTTCTTAACTAAATAATACCCTTTAAAGTTCTCTATCATGGAAGTATAGAATCAATGGGAATAGGTCTGTAATGAGTGGAAGCCATCTCAGCAATTCAGGCAAAAAATGATGATCATTTAGATTTGGATGTTAGAAAAGGAGAAAAAGAGAAGTGGGCAGATCTGAGATTTATTTGTTAAATGCAGATGGACTGTGTATGAAAGGTGATGAAGAAATTGTTATTTAAAAACTTCTCCTAAAATATAGAATGCAATTTCAAAGAGGAATTTTTTCTGAATGTCAAATGCTAATCTCTTGAGAATGTGGCTATGGTATGATACGATCACAATAAATGTTATTTTATCCATTAATCTATGAAAGGGATTTTTAAGAACTAATGTAAATATATCTCAGTCCCTGGACATATTGATTTCACTGGCCTCACTTTGTTTCTCCAGTCTCACATTTGTTTTCATTTATTTTTCCAGAGAGACCAAGGCATTTATTTGTGTCTGGATGTGTATGTTCTGGCAATGAATACCCTCAATGGGACCTCTTTGAATACCTGTGGTGTGTAGGGTTTCACTCAGTTTCAAAAATTAAATTAACATTTTATTACTACCATGGTTGAATACAAATAACATAAAACTTACCATTTTAACCATTTTTATAGATCCCCATTGCCAATTTTAATTTCAAAATTAAAGTTGTGTCTTAGTAATTTTTTGCTGCATAACAATCAGGCTTAGTGATTGAATCAAGGAACATTTGTTTTCCAAGTTTCCTTAGTTCAAGAATTTGATAATGACTTAGCTGGGCAGCTTGAAGTGTACAGTTTTGTGGCATTAATTACATTTTACTTGGTCATGTAACGCCTTCACTCATTTTATGAAACTGAATAACACTGGCTTTACTGGCTAGTATTTATAAATTCCTTTTAATGACTCTTTTCACTAATATTCCTTTTAGATGCTCTCAGTCTGTACTTACAATTAAATCCTTTAGCAGACTAAATTTTTTAATAGACTCTTTTCACAAAACTTGATTTGAAAAGTTCATAACTTGCTAGTTCTCTATAGAATGTCTTTTTTCTTAACTAAATAATACCCTTTAAAGTTCTCTATCATGGAAGTATAGAATCAATGGGAATAGGTCTGTAATGAGTGGAAGCCATCTCAGCAATTCAGGCAAAAGATGATGATCATTTAGATTTGGATGTTAGAAAAGGAGAAAAAGAGAAGTGGGCAGATCTGAGATTTATTTGTTAAATGCAGATGGACTGTGTATGAAAGGTGATGAAGAAATTGTTATTTAAAAACTTCTCCTAAAATATAGAATGCAATTTCAAAGAGGAATTTTTTCTGAATGTCAAATGCTAATCTCTTGAGAATGTGGCTATGGTATGATACGATCACAATAAATGTTATTTTATCCATTAATCTATGAAAGGGATTTTTAAGAACTAATGTAAATATATCTCAGTCCCTGGACATATTGATTTCACTGGCCTCACTTTGTTTCTCCAGTCTCACATTTGTTTTCATTTATTTTTCCAGAGAGACCAAGGCATTTATTTGTGTCTGGATGTGTATGTTCTGGCAATGAATACCCTCAATGGGACCTCTTTGAATACCTGTGGTGTGTAGGGTTTCACTCAGTTTCAAAAATTAAATTAACATTTTATTACTACCATGGTTGAATACAAATAACATAAAACTTACCATTTTAACCATTTTTATAGATCCCCATTGCCAATTTTAATTTCAAAATTAAAGTTGTGTCTTAGTAATTTTTTGCTGCATAACAATCAGGCTTAGTGATTGAATCAAGGAACATTTGTTTTCCAAGTTTCCTTAGTTCAAGAATTTGATAATGACTTAGCTGGGCAGCTTGAAGTGTACAGTTTTGTGGCATTAATTACATTTTACTTGGTCATGTAACGCCTTCACTCATTTTATGAAACTGAATAACACTGGCTTTACTGGCTAGTATTTATAAATTCCTTTTAATGACTCTTTTCACTAATATTCCTTTTAGATGCTCTCAGTCTGTACTTACAATTAAATCCTTTAGCAGACTATTTTAAAATTCTGGTATACTAAGTTCACTCATTTTTTAAAAAAATTCTTTTTCCTCCTTGCATTTCAGTTTCGGAAGTTTCTCTTGACAAAGAGTCAGTTGATTTTCCTTGGTTATGTCAAGTCTGCTGATGAGTCCATCAAGGGCATTCTTCATTTCTGTTACAGTGAATTTGAGTTCTACCTTTCCTTGTAATTCTTTCTTGAAGTGTCCGTCTCTCTGCTTATATTATTACTCATGTGTCATTGAATGTTGTCTCCTTTTTCCGTTAGAACCCTTAGCATATTACTTATAGTTGTTTGTCTGTTTCCTGTCTAGTATTTTCGACATGTGTCATATTTGAGTTTGGTTCTGATTCAATTTGTCTCTTCAAACTGTTTTATCCTCTCTTTTAGCATGACCCAGTGTTTTTCCTGAAATCAATACATTTTTGTGTTGTGTGAAAAGAAGTGAGGTAAACAGTTCTTCAGTGTAAGGATTTATGTTAATAAGACTGGGAGTTGGGCTGCCTCTAATGTTTGGTGTAGCTGTAGATGTTGGGGCTTCCATGGTGGCTCAGATGCTAAAGAATCTGCCTGCAATACAGAAGACCTGGGTTTGATCCTTGGATCAGGAAGATCCCCTGGAGAAGGAAATGGAGACTTATGCCAATATTCTTGCCTGGAGAATCCCATGGACAGAGGACCCTGGCAGTCTACAGTCCATAGGGTTTTACAGAATCAGACATGACTGAATGACTAACATTTTCACTTCCACACTTTCTGCCTAGCCAGTTTCCTTTGGTTTTCCCTAGAACTCCTCAGATAAGAGTCTGCATGTTTCAGTTCTTTAAACTCTAATCCTCTGTTAATATACTGGAGCCCTGTTGACTAGGTGGTTAAATGTGGAGGAGGGAAAGCATTCTATAATCTTAGATTAAAGGTGCCTTTTAGTGAGTCTGTGTCCCTGGACTGTGCCACTCACGAGTGTTTCTTAGCTTTTTTATCTCACTTCTTAAGTGAGATGGGAAGGTTGGAGGATGGAGGAGGAAGGAGAGAGGCAGGCGCTGGGAAAATGCTCTGCTTCTAGGTGAGATCAGGCTCCCGTGACTGGACTCCCTGGAGAGTAAGCCATTGTCACTGAGAATGCTCTTGGATGAGTTCACGAGTCTACTACATTAAATCCTTTACAGACTATTTTAAATTCTGGTTATGTCACTCTTTTTAAAAATTTTTTCCTTTGCATTTCAGTTTCGGAAGTTTCTCTTGACAAAGAGTCAGTTGATTTTCCTTGGTTATGTCAAGTCTGCTGATGAGTCCATCAAGGGCATTCTTCATTTCTGTTACAGTGAATTTGAGTTCTACCTTTCCTTGTAATTCTTTCTTGAAGTGTCCGTCTCTCTGCTTATATTATTACTCATGTGTCATTGAATGTTGTCTCCTTTTTCCGTTAGAACCCTTAGCATATTACTTATAGTTGTTTGTCTGTTTCCTGTCTAGTATTTTCGACATGTGTCATATTTGAGTTTGGTTCTGATTCAATTTGTCTCTTCAAACTGTTTTATCCTCTCTTTTAGCATGACCCAGTGTTTTTCCTGAAATCAATACATTTTTGTGTTGTGTGAAAAGAAGTGAGGTAAACAGTTCTTCAGTGTAAGGATTTATGTTAATAAGACTGGGAGTTGGGCTGCCTCTAATGTTTGGTGTAGCTGTAGATGTTGGGGCTTCCATGGTGGCTCAGATGCTAAAGAATCTGCCTGCAATACAGAAGACCTGGGTTTGATCCTTGGATCAGGAAGATCCCCTGGAGAAGGAAATGGAGACTTATGCCAATATTCTTGCCTGGAGAATCCCATGGACAGAGGACCCTGGCAGTCTACAGTCCATAGGGTTTTACAGAATCAGACATGACTGAATGACTAACATTTTCACTTCCACACTTTCTGCCTAGCCAGTTTCCTTTGGTTTTCCCTAGAACTCCTCAGATAAGAGTCTGCATGTTTCAGTTCTTTAAACTCTAATCCTCTGTTAATATACTGGAGCCCTGTTGACTAGGTGGTTAAATGTGGAGGAGGGAAAGCATTCTATAATCTTAGATTAAAGGTGCCTTTTAGTGAGTCTGTGTCCCTGGACTGTGCCACTCACGAGTGTTTCTTAGCTTTTTTATCTCACTTCTTAAGTGAGATGGGAAGGTTGGAGGATGGAGGAGGAAGGAGAGAGGCAGGCGCTGGGAAAATGCTCTGCTTCTAGGTGAGATCAGGCTCCCGTGACTGGACTCCCTGGAGAGTAAGCCATTGTCACTGAGAATGCTCTTGGATGAGTTCACAGTATTTTTTTAATAAATAAATGTATTTACTTTTAATGGAAAGACAATTGCTTTATAATATTATGTTGGTTTCTGTCAAACATCAGCATGAATAAGTCATAGGTAAACATATGTCCCACTCCTCTTGAAAATCCCACCCACCTCCCTCCCCATCCCACCCTTCTAGATTTTTACAGAGCCCCAGATTGAGTTCCCTGAGTCACACAGCAAATTCCCATTGGCTATCTATTTGATGTCACAGTCTTTACTCTTCCTTTCCCCCTGCCACAACTACAAGGGTATCTATCTTAACTCTTCATTGTGAGACCAGGTGGGCTACGGTTCTTGAAGGTTAAATCCAGTAAACTTGTGGACGCCCCCAGGAATTTCTTTCTCCTCTTTGTTGTTCAGTCATTCAGTCCTGTCTGACTCTTTGTGACCCTGTGGACTGCAGCATGCCAGGCTTCCCTGTCCTCCACCATCTCCCAGAACTTGCTCAAAGTCATGCCCATTGAGTCAGTGATGCCATCAAACCATCTCATCCTCTGTCATCCCCTTCTCCTCCTGCCTTCAATCTTTTCCAGAATCAGGGTCTTTTCCAATGAATCAGCTGTTCACATCTGGTAGCCAAAGTATTGGAGCTTCAGCTTCAGCATCAGTCCTTCCAGTGAATATTCAAGTTTGATTTCCTTTAGGACTGACTGGTTTGATCTCCTTGCAGTCCAAGGGACTTGTAAGAGTCTTCTCCAACACTGCAGTTTGAAAGCATCAGTTCTTCAGTTCTCTGCCTTCTTTGTGGTCCAACTTTCACATCCGTCCATGGCTGCTAGAAAAACCATAGCTTTGACTATGTGGATGTCTGTAGGCAAAGTGATATTTCTGCTTTTTTTTTTTTTTTTTTTGGTTACTTCTATTGTCTTTCATTTCTGTCTTTGTTCTTTTGGCCTGTGTGGGCCTCCCATCGCAGTGGCCTCTCTTGCTACAGAGCACCAGCTCTGGGCGCATGCACTCCAGAGCTCCAGCTCTGTAGTTGGACACATCGGTCCAGCCACTCCACTGCACACAGGATATTCCCAGGCCAAGGATCGAACTGGTGCCCCTTGCACTGCAAGGTGGTGTCCTTACCCACTGGACCACCAGGGAAGCCCAGTATTTCTGCTTTTTAATATGCTGTTTCCACTTAACCTCCAGAGGTTCATCAAAATTTCCATTTGATAAGACCATTTTAGTGTTAACTGCTCCAGCAACTTTATCAGTTCTCAGCTATAACTCTGAATTTTCCTCTCTCTCCAGATTTCATGGTGGAAGTTTGTTTTGTGACCTCAGTTCTTGATGGGTCTAAGATAAATTGATTTTCAGGTTGTTCAGCTTTGTCTTATAAAGATGGGAAGGGTGATAGCTTCTAAGCTATTTGCATGTTGGAGCTCTTGAGTGACCTTTTAAACTTACTAACTAGTCCAATGGAATGTAGTAAAGCTGAAGAAAAAGTCATCAGACAGCAGACCCTGGACCACAAATCTGGCCATCCAATTCAGAATAGAGGAAAAAAAAAAAAAAAAAAGAAGGTCAGTTATCTAAGTGTCTCTCTCTGTTACCAAAACAGATACATCACTTGTAACCTTTGGGGTGAAAGGGTACAAAATTATAATTCATGATGTATATACAAATGAAGGGTCTTTGGTTTGAGAGAGATCAGTGGTTTGACCCCTCACCATTCTTCATATGATGTCAGTTCTGACACCTCTTTAGGTGATTTTTGCTTTGACTGAATCTGGTCTCAGTCAAGGTAAACAGCCTTTTAGGCCTTCATTAGAAAAATTACGTAAGACTTCCTGCTAGCCAGTGCCTCAGCAACCCACCTAAGAGACCATACTGTAATATATACTGCAGTACATTCAATATACTCTCTTAGACCGTGGATGTTTATTCACTCACTCCTTTCACAGTTTTCAGTTCTACCCTAGGATTTGTGTAAGTATCCTGAAGGCCACAGTTTTCAGCCTTAAATTAGCTTTGTTCCTCTAACAGAAATCCTCAACCTCTGGAATCTAAGGCCTAATGATCTGAGGTGTTGCTGATGTGATAAGAATAGAAATACAGTGCACAGTAAGATGAGCTTGACTCTTACCCCGACTACCCCCACCCTTGTCTGTGGAAAAATTGCTTCCACAAAACCAGTCCCTGGTGCCCAAAAAGGACAGGGATCGCAGCACATGTGTGATCCATAGTGGTGTGTGTACCTTGGGCCTTCTTCCAAGGCTGCCTCAAAAATCAATCATGTAAATTATAATTCTGCATTTGCTGTAAAACTGTGGTCACTGAGAACACACCATGTGTATACTCACACACACGAACACACATACGCATTCCTTGTTTAACTGTTCACTCACTCTGTCCATTGTTATCCAGAGTGGGTTTTTATTTCTCTTTTCTCCTCTCAAATAGCGGCTTTTAATGCTTTCTAAAACATCTGTGGAAATAACCCTTTGCTGCAGATATTGGGAAATTCAGGTGGCTTTGAAAGTCCACCCAGAGGTCACCCCTATGGCAGTGAGACTGAGAAACCGCCTTAACTGAGCCTGCCAGACCACCTGTTACACTTGGATAATTCAGAAACAGCTTTTCCCATTAATTCATGCCAGGAATGAACCTAATCCTCAATGAGGCATGTTATAAAGCATTTGGATTAAAAATAATGCCATTATAACCATATGCCTGCATTTTACAATGTACTTTCAGTGTTGTAGCGTCATCCCAGTTTTCACCATAGTATGTGCTTGACCTGTAGTGCTCTATGAACAACTCTAAACCAGAGGAAAGGGCTGTGAGAGGATCATTTTTGAAGTAATTACAAACAGTGTACACGTTTGAGGCGCCCTGAATCTAAGGTGCATCAGAGCAACTCTTAAGAATCGTATTTTAATATCAAAGCTGAATGTAGATTGTGCTTCGAGTCTATGGTGTGGAAACCACCTGATGAAAGGTATGCTCATCTTAGAAAAGGGGCTGGTGTCCTTTCAAAAGTGGCTGAATTTTTAGAATATGTCTTTTAACAAAGAAATAAACTCAGTGTCCCTTAAAGTAGTAGTTTTCAATTCAGTTTGTGTAGCAGAATTACTTGCGAAGCTTTTAAGTAATACAGACTGATATGTAAGCCCAAGTTCTGATTCAGATACTTTTGGTTTGAAGAAAGCTTAAGCTTTTATTTAAAAAAAAGGTATCTATATAGAGTGTCCTTAATATAGGGTTGAATACCACTGAGCCAGGGTTGCCAAAAAATTCATAATAATTCTAAGGAAACCTATATGTTATCTCTTCAACCTTTTTAATACCATCAAGGGCAAATTCCAGTCCCTGGTGCCCAAAAAGGACAGGGATCGCAGCACATGTGTGATCCATAGTGGTGTGTGTACCTTGGGCCTTCTTCCAAGGCTGCCTCAAAAATCAATCATGTAAATTATAATTCTGCATTTGCTGTAAAACTGTGGTCACTGAGAACACACCATGTGTATACTCACACACACGAACACACATACGCATTCCTTGTTTAACTGTTCACTCACTCTGTCCATTGTTATCCAGAGTGGGTTTTTATTTCTCTTTTCTCCTCTCAAATAGCGGCTTTTAATGCTTTCTAAAACATCTGTGGAAATAACCCTTTGCTGCAGATATTGGGAAATTCAGGTGGCTTTGAAAGTCCACCCAGAGGTCACCCCTATGGCAGTGAGACTGAGAAACCGCCTTAACTGAGCCTGCCAGACCACCTGTTACACTTGGATAATTCAGAAACAGCTTTTCCCATTAATTCATGCCAGGAATGAACCTAATCCTCAATGAGGCATGTTATAAAGCATTTGGATTAAAAATAATGCCATTATAACCATATGCCTGCATTTTACAATGTACTTTCAGTGTTGTAGCGTCATCCCAGTTTTCACCATAGTATGTGCTTGACCTGTAGTGCTCTATGAACAACTCTAAACCAGAGGAAAGGGCTGTGAGAGGATCATTTTTGAAGTAATTACAAACAGTGTACACGTTTGAGGCGCCCTGAATCTAAGGTGCATCAGAGCAACTCTTAAGAATCGTATTTTAATATCAAAGCTGAATGTAGATTGTGCTTCGAGTCTATGGTGTGGAAACCACCTGATGAAAGGTATGCTCATCTTAGAAAAGGGGCTGGTGTCCTTTCAAAAGTGGCTGAATTTTTAGAATATGTCTTTTAACAAAGAAATAAACTCAGTGTCCCTTAAAGTAGTAGTTTTCAATTCAGTTTGTGTAGCAGAATTACTTGCGAAGCTTTTAAGTAATACAGACTGATATGTAAGCCCAAGTTCTGATTCAGATACTTTTGGTTTGAAGAAAGCTTAAGCTTTTATTTAAAAAAAAGGTATCTATATAGAGTGTCCTTAATATAGGGTTGAATACCACTGAGCCAGGGTTGCCAAAAAATTCATAATAATTCTAAGGAAACCTATATGTTATCTCTTCAACCTTTTATTTTTTAAATTCATAGACAGCAATTTTCCCCAATGTGGCAAATGCTCTATGAAAAATTCAAAAGAGATGTGTTTTGCATTTGGGGAGCCTTCTTCGTACAAACTAAGTTGGTAGCAAACAAGGTGCTGGCTGTCTGAGTTTCTAGATATTTGGAAAGATGTTTCTTTTGTCAGAAAACCAACCATATGACAATCAATGAGTGATGTGCTGAAGAAAGCAGGGGAGCTTTCACCTTTTTTAATAGCATGCTTTACAATTCAACTACTTCTGGGAAAAAGAGTTACATTTCCTTAAAGCCTAAGGTAACTGTGAGTTCTTTTTTTTTCTTTCTTTTTTTGGCCACTTCTACTGGTCTTTCATTTATTTATCTTTGTTCTTTGGTCTGTGTGGGCCTCCCATCACAGTGGCCTCTCTCATTGCAGGGCGTGGGCTCTGGGCACATGCACTCCAGAGCTCTGGCTCGGTAATTGAGCACATCGGTCCAGCCACTGCGCGGCACGTGGGATCTTCCCAGGCCAGGGATCAAACTGGCTCCCCTTGCTCTACAAGGTGAACTCTGCACCCACTGGACCACCAGGGAAGCCCGAGTTGTTTTTTTGAAAGAAGGATTTGGTTAAAGAAAGTCATAGATTATTCATAGATGCCAGACTCCTAAGAGACCATTCTGTCAGGGAAGAGAGACACAAAAATGATTGGCGTTTGGGGATGCTTATCAGGTCTCTCTCATTTGAATCAGAAAATGATAAACTTGAAAAGAAGGGCAAAATAAAATCATGATCTTGGTGAATTGTCAACAATTAGATCATTATTAATACGTAAGCAGTAATAGGATGCATATTTAGATAATAAAATACCAAAAGGTAGGTTTCAAGGAAATAGGGTTATTACTCATCCGTGAATGTTTATGTTTACATGTTGTCAGGGACTATTTGTACTTGTTCATATTGCTGACTTGGATATTAGAGGGTTAAAGTGCTTACTCCTTGTGGATATAGTCCTCACCCCCCACCAAGATTCTATCACCGAACCTCCCAAAGTTTGTGCTAATCTGTGAATCTCATGTTTGTAGTTAATGGCAATCAGAAAAACAGATGGGAAGGTGTTCCTTACTGGGAGTGGCAAAGATAACAGAGTTGACATTTTTGGAAAGATGAAATATGACAGATAGAATACGACCATCCCCTTAACAGTGCACCACATGGTGGGTGAAATGGTGTACCCATCAAAATGTGCTGGATCACCATGCAGAAGTAAATAACATTATTTTTTTTTAAATTTACTCTCTGTGTTTTTGTAAAACTTGAGAAACATGACCTCATGATAAACATTTCTGGAAATATAGAACTACTTATATAAAGCCCGAATAGTATAATTTAATATACTTATACATATACAGTTTTATATATTACAAATGTGCTTCTTAAATAAGAACCTATGTGAACCTTTATATATGGGTCATTCCAGTTCATTCAATTCTAAATAAGTTAATTTTGGTCGCACTAGAGTTTCAATAACAGAGCCAAATTAAAGCTGTTATTGAGAGATTTTTTTAAACAAAGTTTATGTTAATAGGGCTTCCCTGGTGGTCCCGTGGGTATAAAGCCTGCTTTGCAGTGCAAGGGGAATCGGTTCGATCCCCGGCCCAGGAAGATCCCCCGTGCCATGGAGCAGCTGGACTGGTGTGTCCAATTACAAACATGCAACAGTGCTCTGCAACGCGTAAGGCCACAGAAATGGGAGGCCCACACAAGCCAAGGAATAAAGATGGATGAAAATAAATAAATAAAAATCCAATAAAAGAGATCAAAAAAAATTTTTTTAAAGTTTCTGTTAATAGAAGGTTTCTCAGAGATATTATACCTAGCTTTCCAAAATTAGTACCTATCTTCTTATTAATACGTAAGCAGTAATAGGATGCATATTTAGATAATAAAATACCAAAAGGTAGGTTTCAAGGAAATAGGGTTATTACTCATCCGTGAATGTTTATGTTTACATGTTGTCAGGGACTATTTGTACTTGTTCATATTGCTGACTTGGATATTAGAGGGTTAAAGTGCTTACTCCTTGTGGATATAGTCCTCACCCCCCACCAAGATTCTATCACCGAACCTCCCAAAGTTTGTGCTAATCTGTGAATCTCATGTTTGTAGTTAATGGCAATCAGAAAAACAGATGGGAAGGTGTTCCTTACTGGGAGTGGCAAAGATAACAGAGTTGACATTTTTGGAAAGATGAAATATGACAGATAGAATACGACCATCCCATTAACAGTGCACCACATGGTGGGTGAAATGGTGTACCCATCAAAATGTGCTGGATCACCATGCAGAAGTAAATAACATTATTTTTTTTTAAATTTACTCTCTGTGTTTTTGTAAAACTTGAGAAACATGACCTCATGATAAACATTTCTGGAAATATAGAACTACTTATATAAAGCCCGAATAGTATAATTTAATATACTTATACATATACAGTTTTATATATTACAAATGTGCTTCTTAAATAAGAACCTATGTGAACCTTTATATATGGGTCATTCCAGTTCATTCAATTCTAAATAAGTTAATTTTGGTCGCACTAGAGTTTCAATAACAGAGCCAAATTAAAGCTGTTATTGAGAGATTTTTTTAAACAAAGTTTATGTTAATAGGGCTTCCCTGGTGGTCCCGTGGGTATAAAGCCTGCTTTGCAGTGCAAGGGGAATCGGTTCGATCCCCGGCCCAGGAAGATCCCCCGTGCCATGGAGCAGCTGGACTGGTGTGTCCAATTACAAACATGCAACAGTGCTCTGCAACGCGTAAGGCCACAGAAATGGGAGGCCCACACAAGCCAAGGAATAAAGATGGATGAAAATAAATAAATAAAAATCCAATAAAAGAGATCAAAAAAAATTTTTTTAAAGTTTCTGTTAATAGAAGGTTTCTCAGAGATATTATACCTAGCTTTCCAAAATTAGTACCTATCTTCTTACTAATTTACAAGTCAGATTTTAGGCAGCAGCTGCTAAGAAGATTAGGACACTCATTTCCATTTTTTTCAGATTGTAAGGTTCTAGTGCTGGTCACTGCAGTTAACATATTCATCACACAGCATTATTTTTTCAAATATAGCTTAGAGATTATCACTAAATGCTGACTTCTGACTTAAGTGAAACTTTTTTTTTTGAGGTCTCTGATCAGGAAGTAGAACTTCAGCTCCAAGCTCTTTACTATTTATTTTCATTACCTTGCACACAACTCTCAGATTCAAACTGGCTATCTTATTTACAGTCATCAATTGACTTACCTGTAGTGCTGACATTGTTGATGGATTCAAAGTAGTGAAACTGGCAATTCTGTATCAAATGCTAAAGTCCTAGGAGCAATAAAGGGGGTTTCAAAGGGAGGCTGAAATCAAATACTCATATACCTCAGTTTCTGTAAATCATGATATATTTTTCTGTTTGGCTTATATTTTACCTTGGAGAAGAGTTTCTTTACTGCCATAGACAATTATACTTATTCAATACGTAGAAATATCATGACTTCTCTTAAAATGACTTTCCTTTAAGCAAATCAATCTTTATCTTATCAGAAGTCTGTTTTAAACTGATGTGAGGTAATTTACCTAAACTGTGAGGAAAATATATTATTATATCTTTTGGGCACAGTGGATAAATTGGTGTCCTAGAACTTATATATGGCACTTGCAAAGTGACTCAGCTGACCAGAAATTGTTGATTTCAACTTTGTGATTTTAAGAGTGAATAGCAACGGAAGGATATTTCAAGACCCAGGAGGCAGGGGAATTAGCAAATAAGCATGATGAGTGCAAAAACTTCCTAGATTAAATAACAAGAAATGCAATGACTGTCAAAAAGTTGAAATGTATAAAAGGCAAATCATCTTCTATAACTGAAGATAGCAATAAAAAAAATTGAGGAAGATGCTGTTAAAGGACTCAGTGTCAGATTCTAAAAAGACTAGCAAAAAAAAAAAAAATGAAGTCCTTGGCTTTAGAGTCAAATAAATACATAATTGGATTCAACCTTTTGTGAACCTAAAAATGAAACAAAAAAAAACTGGGGCAGGGTTGTGTGTTATATGAGATGTTTCAGGCTCTTTGGAACTACTAAGAGCAAAGCCACACTTGGACTGACAGTCATTTCAGCATCCCCCTGGTGAGACTCAGTAGCAGGCAGAGTGGGTGCATGTGTGGTAAATCTGGAGTCTCCCATCATCTCTTCTCAGAGGACAGAATCCCTTTGTGTTTATAATTCTGGTCAGTTCAGCACACTTGCTCTCGTGTGTTGCCACCGCTGATTTAGGTAGCTCTTCTTTCCTCACTGCTTCACTGCTTGCTCTAGCTTGTGGCCTCAGCTTGCTGATTGAATATAGAGTCCATTTGCTGCCCTTCTGCCATTTGCTGATCCTTCTGTTTGTCTCAGTTCTGGCTCTCCAAGAGAGATTTCCTAGGTCAGTTAATCGTTATTCAGGACAGGTGTCCATCTTGAACTGGGCTCTTACGCCAGACCAGATGTGATTGTCTTTGGCAGATACCTGTCTGAAGTCCAATTGCAATGGCCATAGTTTGAATAAGAAACATTCATTTGCTCATTTAATGCACATTAATGAATCTCCTCATTTGTACTAGGCAGAATGCAAGATGCTGGGTTCACACCAGTCATCAAATAAGAATCATGAATTACAAACCTTAATTTTTTAATAAGAGAAGACCAATGACTACAACAACCCATATAAAATAGACTAAAATGGACATACATATAAAAGACTATAAACTCAAAAGGGGCCTCTCAGAATGAGGCTGTTGCCATGACAGTCTTGTTGTGGCTCTCCTGGGGGAAACTTCTAGCCCAGCAGGTGCCTTGTGTGAACTGTTCTGGTAGTTTTGGTCAAGATGTTTCATGTATGTGCAATGTGGAATTTAAATGAGAAAGAATAATTGAAAGCATAAAGTGGAAAACATATGTAGTCCGTGTATTTCCCTGTTAATAGTTTCAATCAAATAAGTAGTAGCTAAATGCCTTTTGTTAAAAATGGAATTTCAGTGTCAGATTCTAAAAGACTAGCAAAAAAAAATGAAGTCCTTGGCTTTAGAGTCAAATAAATACATAATTGGATTCAACCTTTTGTGAACCTAAAAATGAAACAAAAAAAAACTGGGGCAGGGTTGTGTGTTATATGAGATGTTTCAGGCTCTTTGGAACTACTAAGAGCAAAGCCACACTTGGACTGACAGTCATTTCAGCATCCCCCTGGTGAGACTCAGTAGCAGGCAGAGTGGGTGCATGTGTGGTAAATCTGGAGTCTCCCATCATCTCTTCTCAGAGGACAGAATCCCTTTGTGTTTATAATTCTGGTCAGTTCAGCACACTTGCTCTCGTGTGTTGCCACCGCTGATTTAGGTAGCTCTTCTTTCCTCACTGCTTCACTGCTTGCTCTAGCTTGTGGCCTCAGCTTGCTGATTGAATATAGAGTCCATTTGCTGCCCTTCTGCCATTTGCTGATCCTTCTGTTTGTCTCAGTTCTGGCTCTCCAAGAAAATTTCCTAGGTCAGTTAATCGTTATTCAGGACAGGTGTCCATCTTGAACTGGGCTCTTACGCCAGACCAGATGTGATTGTCTTTGGCAGATACCTGTCTGAAGTCCAATTGCAATGGCCATAGTTTGAATAAGAAACATTCATTTGCTCATTTAATGCACATTAATGAATCTCCTCATTTGTACTAGGCAGAATGCAAGATGCTGGGTTCACACCAGTCATCAAATAAGAATCATGAATTACAAACCTTAATTTTTTAATAAGAGAAGACCAATGACTACAACAACCCATATAAAATAGACTAAAATGGACATACATATAAAAGACTATAAACTCAAAAGGGGCCTCTCAGAATGAGGCTGTTGCCATGACAGTCTTGTTGTGGCTCTCCTGGGGGAAACTTCTAGCCCAGCAGGTGCCTTGTGTGAACTGTTCTGGTAGTTTTGGTCAAGATGTTTCATGTATGTGCAATGTGGAATTTAAATGAGAAAGAATAATTGAAAGCATAAAGTGGAAAACATATGTAGTCCGTGTATTTCCCTGTTAATAGTTTCAATCAAATAAGTAGTAGCTAAATGCCTTTTGTTATTGTTATTCAGTCGCTCAGTCATATCTGACTCTTTGTGATGCTCTGGACTGCAGCACACCAGGCTCTCCTGTCCTTCGTTATCTCTCAAAGTTTGCACAGATTCATGTCCATTGAGTGGGTGAAACTATCTAACCATCTCATCCTCTGCCAACCCCTTCTCCTGTTGCCTTCAATCTTTAAATGCCTTTCAGAATCAGATATACAACAGAGATTGCTTTGGTTGACATATTGTTTTATAGTTGATTATGTCGTTTGGATAGGACCTCGGAAACCATTCCCTCATATTGGAAACTCTTTCCACAAGACGACATTCATAATCTGTTTTGTTTTTAAATAGTTTCTTGTTAAAAATAGTGCTTTTATTTTTTACTAGTTGAAGAAAATATATAACTGTAATACACGTTTGAGAATACAGAGAGCTTATTTTGTACTTTTGATTGGTTTGTTTTATTGCTGATAATTATCATTTATTTCTTCAAAGATCTCAAGAGATGATATTGAATTTAAGGGGTACGTTAGAGCCTAACAGCCCTGTTCCTAGATTTAATATACACTGAAAAATGGCATCTGTGGATTTTTACACTAACTGAGATTTGTAGTATACTACATTAGTGATGTTGTAATCCTAACTAGTTGATTTAGAATTCTGTTCTACATGTCCTATTTCCCTATAATACTGGGCCTGAAAAAGAAATGAGAACTTATTTTCTGCTAAACAAATTTTTCCACTTGGATATAGTTTTAAACATGGATTACATTTATAAACAGATTTTTTGTTGTTGTTGTTGTTGTTTTTTTTTTTTTTACAAACTTTTGAGAAGAGAGTCGTTTGGGTTAAATTCCTCCTTCCAGGTTTTGTCTTCTATGGTCACTCTGCATTTTGACCCCTTCTTGAAAAATGACCTCAGTAAACAGACTCAGAACTGAGGAGATACTCTGGAGAACACTTGGTTCAAGACATTGCCACTTCTGCATGTTCTCTGTGTTTTCCTTCTCCCAAAGTTTAAGTGAAGGGGGAATCTTTTGAAAGTTTGAATGTATGAAAAAGATAAACAGAAATTGGGGGTGGGGGGGCGGGCAAATAAATCTAGAGAAGAAAGAGCTTCAAATCATAAATGATTGCTTTCAGAATCATTGACTGCTTTCCAAATAGTAGAGCAGCCTCTCACGTTACTTTTCAAAACTGTCTTCACCAACAAGTCAATAAAATGTCATCATTGGGCTTCCTTGGTGGTCCAGTGGGTGCAGAGTCCGCCTTGCAGTGCAAGGGGCACCGGTTCAGTCCCTGGCTCAGGAAGATCCCACGTGCTGTGGAGCAGCAGGACCAGTGTGTCCAATTATGAGCCAGTGTTCTGGAACACATGTGCCCAGAGTTGGTGCTCTGCAGTGAGAGAGGCCACTGCAATGGGAGGCCCACACGGGCCAAAGAATAAAGATAGGTGAAAATAGGTAAAAACCAATAAAAAAGGCCCAAATTAAAAAAATAAACAGTCATCATTATTGTTCTAATGGTAATGATGAATAAAATATCAAAACAGATAAAAGACATAGCCCAACAAAGGAAACACCTCCAAACCAAAAATAAAAAACAGAAACAAAATATGCACCATTTAACAGGCAGATCTAAGGGCATAGTGTATTGGGATCAAAATTCAGAAGAGGAGATTTCCTGGAATTTATATCCTCTGGGTCTGTAGAACTAACAATGCCCCTTATGAAGATGTGAGTAGGGCTAAGCTCACTGTGCAAACTGGTGAGTAGTATGGAAACTTAAGAGCTCTACTGGCAGAGTTGAACTCTTAGGGGCCTACAGTGGAGCAAGCTAGCATGTTAGTTTCCTATTGTTGCTGTACTAAATGAAGCTTTGGGGCTTGAAACAACACAGATATATTATCTTGTATTTTTCTAGGTCAGAAATCTAACATGAGTCTCCCTGGACTAGATCAAGTTGCAAGTAAGGCTGCATTCTTTCCAGAGGCTTCAGGGGATACTCTGTTTTGTGCCTTTTCCGGTTTCTAGAAATCACCTGCATTTCTTGGCTCTTGGCCCCTGTCAAGCACCCTTCAAAGCAGCAGCATAGCCTCATCATGTAGTTTACTAACTCTGCTGCCTTTGTCACATTGCCTTCTCTCCTCTATTATCTCTTACCCTGCATTCATCTTTTCATTTCTTAATAAATAAAGATACCTGATCATAGTTTGTAAACTAAGAATAAATTTGCCAAAATAACAACAAATTAAAAATTTAGAAAGAAAACATAGACTGAATCAACACTCATGTTATACAGTTACTTCAGATGAAAAGCAATTAATGAGAAAATACTAAAATAATTGTATTCATGACTGTCCAAGAGATAAAGAGACAGCAGTTATTCAAAAAGAGCAATTATTAGGGAAATAATAAGAAGCCCTAAAAATACCTAAAAGAACAAGATTAGTAGATAAACTAAATGTTACTATTGCATAAATTTTGTACAACATATAGAATAGGGTCACCATGCTGAATATGCACATATTCCCTACTTAACAAGAAATCACTTAATTCAGAATAGTAAAAATACTTAACCAGATAATCAAACACAGAAGTTTTCTCAGCTTCATTAGTAATTTCAGGAAAATTTCATTTAAGCAACATGTACGTACTGTGCTATGTTCTACTGATCAGACTGTTAAAATTTTAAATAGTCATTTGTAAGGGTTGATGACATAGGTACACATATATATTGAGTAAATCTAAAACCTGATAACCTTCAAATTTGATGTTTTTCCCTTACAGAGATACTCATGTACGTGTATAAAAAGACATACAGGTGATATTGTTTATTTTCATTGCTGTTTATAATAAAAAATGATGGCAAAAATAGGCAAAAGCTAGCAAAAGAGGAGTAAATAAAATAAGATGTGGCAAAACATATAATTAAATTAAATGCACTAAATTTGTGTTTCAGCACATGGGAGAATATCAAAAACATTACTGAGTAAATTATAAATATAAATATTGCTGAGTATATTATATGATTGTAATAGCAGGAAATATTGAGAATGGGCCAGAATGAATTTAAGTAACAATGCATTTTTTTTCTTTCCTCTTCGCTGAAAAAAGATTAAGCTTCCACTTAAGAGTCAATCATATTTTGAGTATTTTTCCTTTAGAAAACAAGTAAGAAAACTTTGTATTCTACTTCTGAAAGTTTATTCTTGATGAAACTTGATGAAAAGTTCAGAATACGTCAACTATTTGATAAAATGGATGCAGTTCATGGCAGCATACAGTAATTGGTAGTCTTTGATTCTAATGCAGGCTGACATAGAAAACAATGTAAAAATGACATGTTAATGCTACTTTCACTACCAAAAAAGAAGAGTTAGACATTTAGGTGAGTATACAGACAGTCTGTGTACAGGGTACTAAGATTGTCATTCATTTGAAGTTCTTTTTGGAAAGCATCTTCCCTGTTTATTAATAAAAGACAGGAGAGTTATACTTTCAAAGGGACTTGTGAGAAAAATGGAGTGCAGAGAACCAGAAACTGGCTAGATGAGGGTTGTCAGTCTTGTCATAGAAGTACTTATGAAAAGGGAATAAAATCATCCCTAATTCTGATGTATGTGTCCAGTTACTGAGGGAAATCTACTGTGTGGTACATAATAAGTGCTCAATGATTATATGTCAAGCTAACTATCCCTTCTAACCTATTAAACTTATTTTTAAGATCAAAAGTAATTGATTTGTTATTAAATAAGTCATTTAATATGCAATAAATTTATATAATTAAATAATTATATAATTTGTTTTGTCAAACAAAAGAGAGTCATACCTGAAAAATGTTACAAACTGAGGATTATGAGTATACCCATTGTGTACACAGGAGCTTTTTCAGGAACAAATGATGAACTTTATGTTCTTTTGAGAACTTTAGAGTTCTGTACATATGTGACAGGATTTACTGTTGTCTTACTGGCATTAAAATGGTGATTTTCTGGGTAAATCTTCCATAGTGTTGTAAACTAAATTATTTACACTTATCCAGTGAACTCTCAAATGGGCATATTTATTTTGAGACATGGATCATATACAATAGAAAAGGAGTTCTTAAGACAAGTAGTATTTAGAACTAGGCTTTGGTAATATTTTCAACTGAGATGATTTTATAGGTTTGAAAGGAGAATAGGATTTGCTGTAATGAAATAAAGTATAATAGAGACCAACAGTTTTCTGTCCCTTTGGAAACAAGAAGATTTGAATTTTATAGAAAAAGAAAAGAGAGTTGGGACGGTCTTAAACAGAATATTTATTCAGCCCTTCATCACTTGGTTAAAAAAGGCACGTGGTACTCCTTAGGAATGTCCATGGGGACTACTGCAGATGACTTTGAGAAACTATCCACCATAGGTTTTGTTGTCACTGAGGCTTGACAGCCACTTTAAATCTTTTCTGAGGCAGTTTCTGTTCCACCAAACAGATGAATAATTCTGTTCATCAAAACTGAAAAGATTTGTTTACTAATTAATATAAAAATGTGCCTTATTCCTCTACTTTCTAACAGTTAAATGCCTTATACTTTCTAGTTACATCATTCCAGCCATTGATGCTTTATCATTACAGACTTAAGAATGGAGCCATGAACATGATGTATGATATCTTTTAATAGTACACAAGTTGACTAGAGTTTGATTAAAAAAAAGAAAGCAACTGAGTTGGTATTTTCTTCTGTTTTGCCTCCTCTCTTCTTGCACCTCTTAATATGATCATGACTTCAACCTCAGAGAGCCTGAAGAACTTGTCCAAGACCACATGGCTAGAACATGACCTACCTGGGATGTATTAACATGAAGGTTTATTTGGAAAAAATACCATATAACTTCGAAGCTGAACTCTTCTCTTTTTATCATATTGCCCCAATACTGTGCTCTTAGGTCAGTGTAAAGAATATACAATGATTAATTTTCT
Source organism: Tragulus kanchil (assembly GCA_022376925.1). Classification (NCBI taxonomy): domain Eukaryota; kingdom Metazoa; phylum Chordata; class Mammalia; order Artiodactyla; family Tragulidae; genus Tragulus; species Tragulus kanchil. The sequence goes on along the minus strand of JAIOJX010000001.1, from coordinate 103,315,901 downwards.
TGTTACTTTGTCATGACCATAAATACAATGTTAAATAATGACAGATGTCATCTTTTTCTGTTTCATATTAATATTTAATAGAATATTAATATTTAATAGAATATTCTATTAGTATTCTATTAATATTAATATTTAGAAAGCAGATTGTATAAGGAAAAATCCATTTACCTTTAATAACTTATAGTCATGTTAAAATGCCTGTCCTAGCTTCTTGGTTGGCACTAATGGTAAAGAACCTGCCTGTAATGCAGGAGACACAAGGCAGGCATTTTTATCCCTGGGTCAGGAAGATCCTCTGGAGGAGGGCATGGCAACCCACTCCAGTATTCTTGCCTGGAGAATCCCATGGACAGAGGAACCTGATGGTCACAGTCCATAGGATCGCACAGAATCAGACACGACTGAAGCAACTTAGCACACATACATAAGATAAATGAAAATATATTATGATTTGAATAGTTACATTTGCCTAATTCACATATTCCTAAAAAAGTATAAGACTGATCATTTGGGCTAGAAATAACACAACCAAACACAGGTTTATAATTTAGAACCTAGTGGTCTGGTAAAAAATATCTGCCTGCAATGGAGAAGACCCCGGTTTGATCCCTGGGTTGGAAAGATCCCTTGGAGAAGGGAATGGCAATCCACTCAGTATTCTTGCCTAGAGACCCCAAACCATGGGGTTGCAAAGAGTCAGCCGTGACTAAGCAACTGTTACTTTAGCAGTCTGGTAAACCCATAGGTGTTACCATGGATATAGGAGAGCATTTAATTAATGTTTCAGTAAGATCCGTCATATCAAAATGTGTGAAGGTTAATCCAGAGGACATAGCAATTATGCTGTCATATAGAACAGTGAAATGACTGTTATTTGCTACATCAGACAGATGTATTATTAATAAATTATAAAAATATTAATATCTATGACCCTAAAGATATAGCTAATGCCCGAAACTGTGATATTTATGTTTTAGGAAGATTTCATAGGTACCTAACTGCAAAATTTATTATCAAATGGATTTTTTCTAACCAAAAGTAGTGTGTGTTCATCTATCAATCTGTGTTCACATTCCTTAATTTCAAGTTGGCTTCTAAAACAGCCATAACTAATCTACATGACAAATTAAACAAAACAAAAACATTTCCAATGCGTATGACAAGAATTTTTTAAATATAGTGGCAATTAGATGCTTTCCTAGTAAAAGTTCTGAAGGTGAAAAAACTCGTTTGACCTTTACTCTGCTATTTCTTACTGGTGAGTTACTGGTCACACACAGTTACACTGATAAGTTTACCCTGATGTTTTTTCTGCCCATACATGACTGCTGAAAGTAAAGAGATGTTGAGAATTTGGACACAGTTGTTAAGACTGTTAAGACATTTACAGTAGCCTTAGGTTGTTTCCTTACTTCTAGCTTTCTGTTACAAAGGAGGCATTAATGAGTATGAAAACATCTACAATTTCTTCTCTATGTACTAAGTATTGGGCTGATTTAATACTAAATCTGCCTAAGATCACAGCTTTGAACCAAAAAGATCAATGAGTATCACAGAATACCAGGAGGGGATTCCATTCTTGAGCCATCAAGGCCTCCCCTGACGAATGGTATTGGATACCAGATGGCACTGAATCACTTGCCCACAAATGGTTGTGAAATCTTATACTAAATCTTATACTAAAGTGCTTTGTTGTACTTGTATAAGTGAAAGTAGGAGACAATATATGAAAAAGCTGTGTATCTTATTTGTCTTTTATCCCTAAGAATCATGTAAAATCATTTGTCTAAGCAGTTCCTCTTAAGCATGCTTTTCACATTGTAATGCTGAATCGAAGTCCGTAACTATTGCAAAGTTACAATTTAAAAACTGTACCTGAAGACAGATATCCTCAAACTATTAAATATATTGAAACTTGACCCTCATGCCTTTTAATGAAGCCTAGAATGCATCAAAAGAAGATTAGTTCCTAGTAGTTATTGTGTATCCATCAGCTCCATCAGGAGACCTGAGAACATTTGTTGTCAAGGAAAATAAAGCACTGTATTTCCAGTTAGATTGCAGTTTTCCCTGTTCTTCTAATAGATGCCTTTTTAATCTTGTTTCCATAATCTGTAGTTGTTGTCTCCTCTGATGTATTATCTTGTATATTTCCCCTCTCATATGTATAAAGTATATAATATACAGACATGGGCATAATGGCAATGTAGAACTCTCCCAGTTGCATTTCAGGAACTGGTTTGTGGCATACTGAGTCTCTGGGAGAGGGTAAGAGAAAGAGTGGATAGAAAGAATGGGTTTTTCAGTGCTGAATGAGCATAGTATTTATGTCCCTTCTTCCTGTGATGCCACATTGCTCTGGAATTCTTGTCGCAGAATTCAGAGCCCCTGGAGGTCTTGGATTTCAGTGATGCTGCTTTTTGCTCATCAGTTTATTCAATGAGTAATTATTCAGCAGCTCTATGCCAAATACTGTTCTTAATGGTAAAATCTGGCAAGACCCTTTGTTCCTGTTTTTCCTCAACTCCAATCAATTTACAGATAAATAGTTGTTTTTTTTTTTTTTTAATGGATCTATCACACTGGTCTGTTTCTTTTCTTTTTTTTTTTTTTTAAAGATTTATTTATTTATTTATTTTGGGCAGGGGTCGGGTTGGGGAGGGAGGGAAGCAGCGGGCCACTTCTATTGGTCTTTCATTTCTCTATTTTCATCTGTCTTTGTTCTTTGGCTCCCGTGGGCCTCCCATCGTGGTGATGTCTGTCGCTGCAGAGCGCTGGCTCTGGGCGCATGCGTTCCAGAGCTCCGGCTCAGTAATTGGACACATCAGTCCAGCCACTCCGCGGCACGTGGGATCTTCCCAGGCCAGGGATCGAACCGGCGCCCCTTGCACTGCAAGGCGGTGTCCTTACCCACTGGACCACCAGGGGAAGCCCTGTTGTGTTTCTTGAAAATTTGTTTTGCCTTGTGAAATGAGTCCTCTTTTTGGTAAAATTAGAAAGATAAGGCGAATATCCTGAGGCATTTTTCTTGAACATATAGGGACTTGCATTGAATTGAATGAAAGAGTTACCTGGTTTATAAAAAAAGTGTTTTTTTTAATACTTCATCATCTGCCCATCCCTGGCATTTCTCTGTAAATGTGAGATGATACCAGCAATAGCTGTTTAGGTAGATCCATGTGAAAATATCATTTTGGAAATTGTGTTTGCAATTGTGGTATTAAGTATTAACAAAATCATGTTGCGAGAAAAACTGACTTACAGCTAATGACCTAGCTTTATTGTCACAGCCGTACTCTCTTCGAAACTCAGGTAACATTGTATGTGTCAGCTATTTTAATGGGTTAAAATGCCTCCTGCTGGGTAAAGTGCACCTGGACTGGAAAAGTCAGAAATATTTTTGCAAAATTCCAAGTTTTAGGCTTCCTTGGGCATAGGGACTGTTTTGTGTGTGTGTGTGCTTTGTTTTGGCTGTACCGCATTGCAAGCGAGATCTTAGATCCACAATCAGGGATCGAACCCATGCCTCCTTCAAGTGGAAGCATAAAGTCTTAACTGGGGAGGTCTACTGTAAGACTCTCGATATGGGAAATACCCCTTGGAGGACTTTGAAAGCTATGCCAGTGGACTGTTTCAAGTAATATTTATATCTATGAGAAGTGAGACTTCTAAATCTAAAGCAGTTCCCCAACTGCCTGATGCACTGATAGAACTGTTTCCTAGAACGTAAACTGTGCCATCTGAGAAAGGCTCACTCTCAGAGGGCTGTGTGAACTCTTATCTACATGAACTGCTGCAAGGACTCTGATGGAGAGAACCTCTATCATCTGACCCGTATCTTCTAAGGCATGGCGAGTGTGACTGTCACAGTCTTAAGACTCTGAATCTTTAGTTGAATCTAGGAAGAACCCCTGAAGGGCATTACAGTGGTATTTCTCTACTCCTCAAATATGGAGCTGCATTCTCACCCTCTCTGTGATCCTTTATAAAATGGAAAGATGAATCACCTGAACTCCAGATTCTCAGATCCCACCTTATAACGATTAAATCAATCTTTGGGGAAGAGGGTTCTGCAGTCTTCATTTTGACCCATCTTACCCATGATACATGAGTACACAAGCTGGACAAAACACACACTTTATTTTTAATCCCTTTATTTTTTAATACTTCATCATCTGCCCATCCCTGGCATTTCTCTGTAAATGTGAGATGATACCAGCAATAGCTGTTTAGGTAGATCCATGTGAAAATATCATTTTGGAAATTGTGTTTGCAATTGTGGTATTAAGTATTAACAAAATCATGTTGCGAGAAAAACTGACTTACAGCTAATGACCTAGCTTTATTGTCACAGCCGTACTCTCTTCGAAACTCAGGTAACATTGTATGTGTCAGCTATTTTAATGGGTTAAAATGCCTCCTGCTGGGTAAAGTGCACCTGGACTGGAAAAGTCAGAAATATTTTTGCAAAATTCCAAGTTTTAGGCTTCCTTGGGCATAGGGACTGTTTTGTGTGTGTGTGTGCTTTGTTTTGGCTGTACCGCATTGCAAGCGAGATCTTAGATCCACAATCAGGGATCGAACCCATGCCTCCTTCAAGTGGAAGCATAAAGTCTTAACTGGGGAGGTCTACTGTAAGACTCTCGATATGGGAAATACCCCTTGGAGGACTTTGAAAGCTATGCCAGTGGACTGTTTCAAGTAATATTTATATCTATGAGAAGTGAGACTTCTAAATCTAAAGCAGTTCCCCAACTGCCTGATGCACTGATAGAACTGTTTCCTAGAACGTAAACTGTGCCATCTGAGAAAGGCTCACTCTCAGAGGGCTGTGTGAACTCTTATCTACATGAACTGCTGCAAGGACTCTGATGGAGAGAACCTCTATCATCTGACCCGTATCTTCTAAGGCATGGCGAGTGTGACTGTCACAGTCTTAAGACTCTGAATCTTTAGTTGAATCTAGGAAGAACCCCTGAAGGGCATTACAGTGGTATTTCTCTACTCCTCAAATATGGAGCTGCATTCTCACCCTCTCTGTGATCCTTTATAAAATGGAAAGATGAATCACCTGAACTCCAGATTCTCAGATCCCACCTTATAACGATTAAATCAATCTTTGGGGAAGAGGGTTCTGCAGTCTTCATTTTTGACCCATCTTACCCATGATACATGAGTACACAAGCTGGACAAGACACACACTTTATTTTTTAATTCCAGCTCTCTGTGACTGTATAATTCTAGCCATTTATTCCACTCATTCTCTATCATGTCTTAATGCAATTAAAATGTTCGTTTCTTGAGCTTCAGAGATGGTAGTACTCTAGAAGGGAAAACCTTTTTGGTTAATTCACATTGAGTACCCTGGGACAATTTCTTGTCATTATGCATCTTTTTCAACATCCCCTTGATCCTCTCTGATCTTTGAGATTATTAAGACATATAGCCTCTTAGTACCATATGATAATTCTCCTTGAACTGTTCATTTTTTCCCACCATGTTATCACTTTTGTCACTGTTGTCTTGATTGTAAGATGGTCACTCTAGAAGGTAGGAAAGTATATTAGGTCTTACCAAATAAGTGAAAATCAATACTTTCACTCTCTTTAGCAGAATTAGTTTCAGATATACCTAAGATGAAAGAAAAAAAAAATCCCTTTGTTGTTCTGCTGAAGTTGTCAAGCCTTCCATTAATCTAGGTTAAGTTTCTGGGGTTTTGAATTTAATTTAGATTTCTAATATTGATTTATATTTCATAAAGATGTTGCTGGTTACAAAAAATTCTTTCAGTAAATTCTTCCACTTCTAGGGCACTGCTTTACTTCAAAATGAGAAGTGTTTGCAAGTGATTCAGTTTCCATTTTAGGACTTAAAATTATCAGTGAAATAGAAAAGTACTGTGAATTACAAAAGGTTATTAGACAGTAATTCAGGCCAACCAAAGTTATGCATTTAATTTAGGCTCTTGAATTTAAGGAAACCAAATGAGATTCAATTTTATTTTCTCTGTTTTATCACAATGGTATTAAAAGTTATTTAAGATCTTAGACTCCATGAGGAGTTATATCTTTGACATTTTTGTATTTTCAATAGTGTTTTCTTATACAGCAGATACTTAATGCACGTTTCATAAATGAGTGAACAAACACATGTTATTTAAAATGAAGGAAAAAAAGAGCTAAAGGACTGTCATCAGACTCTGGAAGTAAAAACCGTTACTTAGCAGAGTCCTCCATATACTGGGCTGGCCAAAAATTTTATTCAGATTTTTGCAGAATGTCTTAGGGAAAAATTCAAACTTTTTGACCAAGCCAATACTACTACATCTCACTCCTGCCTGCCAACTCTGCTCCTTACCTCCATCATCGCACACACAGTGTCAGAAGTCCTCAGACTTCATTCCTCTGTTTTCTAGCAGAGCCATAAATCCCAAGAGTAGTGACCCATGATCCAGGAGCATGTTCCCCTTTCTCAAACAAGCAGACTTCCTACTCACTCCGTACCCCAATCTGAACTTGTGACTGTTCTGAGGAGAGTGATCTGGGAAATGAAGAATCATAGCTATAAGAATTCCATGAGCAAGTTCATCCTCTTTGGTGTAAAGGGGAATGTTTTTGGATTTTAGAAGATCCTGGTGGAAAAATGCAATGATATGTGCTTTCACACTTCTCAGTGGTAAAATTTCAGGCAGTACACATATGAGGAAGACATTTAGGGGGACATGATCCTAAAATGATGTCAGGAAGATGGTCTACGTTTCTACCTCCAAGTAGAGCTGGTTCTGCTATAACCTGACTTGATTTTTGATTTACTAGATAGATTTGTAAGTACCTTTCTTCTAAAGAGGGGAGTGGGGAAATGAATACTCTCATAACCAGGTACCGGTTATTCTCATCCTTGGCTGTAATTAGAATCACCTTGGGAGCTTTTAAAATTCCTGATGTCTGGGCGATACTCCAAACCAATTAAATCTAATTCTCTGGGAGTGGAATACAGTCATCAGTATATTTAAAACTCCCAGAACCACAGCTTTAAACAAGGATAAGGAATGCAGTAGGTTCCAGGTGCCTACAGTGGACCAATCACAATAGTTATACATTAAGAAACCATGTGAGGAAAAAATGGAAATGGTGGAGTCTTTGGGGACTGGAGAGGGAGGATCTCACGGCTACTCAGTTCCAGTACAGTGCTGAAGGGAGATCAGATTGATTAAGAGGACCAAGAAAATCTCCTGTGTTAAAGCACTTTACTGCTGTTTACTGTGTGAGCTTAAGCAAAAGACTTCTTTATGCTTCAGTTTTCTTATTAGTAAAATGAAGATAATAATTATGCCTATCCCTTAAGGTTGTTGTAAGGATTAAATGAAGTCCTAAGTGTAAAGCACTTAGCCTTTTGTCAGGCCTGATATCCCACATTTGTGCTAATTATTATGCTAATGAGCCCATAGTACCAGAGTCCACTTGTCTTTTCTTCAATAGGCAGTTGGTCGCCAATCTAGGAAGAGAAAAGGAAGACCACACAAGAGCTAGTGAGATGAACATCAAACGTTTCTGCAAAAGATCTTAAATTTTTCAGTTATTTTTCTTGTTTTTCTAGCAATTTATCACCACTCTCAGTCTCCATGTATTTCTTGCTCTTTTAAATTCTTGTCCCTCCAGTGTCCTTGTACTTCGAAGAGCCTGGAAGTGACATTATACTACGAGTAGATGAATTAGTAGATTATCAGCTGAGAGTTTACTGCGTAGAAGACCACCTCAAGACAAATACTTATTTTGTGGCTTAAAACAACAGCTACTTTTGGTTTTGCCTCGCTGTCCTTTGAGTTGGCCATTTGACCTGTGCTCTTCTGGGTGGTTGTCTTTCTGGACACACACGTGCATCTGTGTCAGCTGTTAGTGTTCCTGCCAGCTCTTTATTTGGGGCCTGGCTGACTGTGGCTAGAATGATAGGCAGGACTGAGCTGTGGGTCTCTTATTATCTAGCAAGTTAGCCTGGACATTTTTATGTGCCGGTAACAGTGTCCACTCATGAGGTGGAAGCTCTTGTGGTCAAGGGTCAAACTGACACCACATCATTTCTGCTACATTCTTCAGGTCAAAGGAAATCATGTTGCCAGCCCATGTCCAAGAGATAGGGAAATGGACTCCACCTTTGATGGAAGTTGCTACAAAGTATTGTGGCCATTTTGGGGTCATTTTTCACAGTAGCTGGTTGAAATAGCACTGATAGAAAGAACTGAGGTCAGAGTAACGGTGATGGCCCGGGACATATAAAACGGCATATTAGAGAGAAGATTTGGCACATAATCCAGTGCGCGTGGTGAGGGACAGACATATTTAAGTGGAATCTGAGACCTCAGTTATGAGAACTGAACTTTGATTAACTGAAATAGGAGAGCAGAAGGGAGCAAATGAGCACAGGGTCTTATCTCTGTATGCTCTTACAACAGACCCTGGACCTTATTTCCTTTCTGAAATTGCTTTCTTTTGATAACCATTTTTTCCCCAGAGGCAGGACATATTTTAAAACTCATTAATTAAGGACTCAAATGACCAATTAGATATTCTATTTCTTAGTTGACTCCTTCACGAACTTTTGGAATGCTAATAAAATATATAAATAATATATGTAGTTTCTAGTTCAAAAGGAAGCTCCTCTAATCTCAACTCCAAAGCAGGTTATTCAGTTTCAGAACCAAAATATCTAACTCTGAGCCAAGACCAAAGTCTCTGTAACATCCTAAGAGAATTGGAGAGGAATTTATGAGTGTAAAAAAATATAGTGGCACTTAACCATTTTCTCTATTTGTTTGTTGATTCTGTATAGAATTCTTCTCCAAAGTTTATAGACTTTTTTTGTTATAGATTTGCTCTCATGAGTAATTTTAAATTGCTTTGCTCTTATATAACCATTTTATATAGGCCACTAGACTGTGAAATGAAATCAGACAAAGGTAGACATTGGTTTTTTTTCATTTCTTGATTTAGTATTCACAGTGATTTTACTGTTGCAAGATGGCCTCTCCTTTTCCTTTTGTGATATTGTGCCCCAGAAAATCTTTCTTTTCCCTTTGATGTGTACTGTTGCAAGTACTTTTAAAGGAACATATTTTCATGAATTAAAACTCTTTAATATTAACTTATAAATATCCACTACCACTTCTACTAGTGCTTTTTATTGATTTTTATTACTATTACTATTGATATTTATCTTCATGAATTAAAATGTGTTTTGAAGTAAATACATTACTTTTTCCTCTTTTCCCAATTTAAGCTTGGGCCCATGTTCTGCACCCTGATTGTATGTATGTGTGTCTCCAAATGGAGAGCTCACTGTACACAATGGGAAAGCCTGTGCTCCTGGCTCAGCCAGAAGAACTATTTGCTTTTATTCCCCTATAATCTTCCCTTGACTAGCTAGTAAGAGCTAGCTATTACTTAGCTAGTTTCCCATTGTGCACGCATGCAAAGTTGCTTCAGTTGTGTCTGACTCTTTGCGACCCCGCCAGGCTCCTCTGTCCAAGGCAGTCTCCAATCAAGAATGCTAGAGTGGGTTGCCATACCCTCCTCCAGGGGATTGTCCTGACCCAGGGATCGAACCCATGTCTCTTACATCTCTTGTATTGGCAGACAGGTTCTTTACAACTAGTACCACTGGGAAGCTCCACTTTCCCATTAAGGCTTCATAATAAACCATCTGAAAATTTGGTGGCTTCAAACAGCAATCCCTAATTCTCACTCATGCATCTGTGGGTCTGCTGGTGCAGGGGAGGGTTTCTAGTCTTGACTCAGCCACGTTAGACTTCAAGAGATGTAAGTTGGATCTAGGTCAGTATCATGTGTCTCTTATTCTCCTTGGACCCATTATAGGTGTTAGAGTTTGATGTGTTTTTGGTAGGTGACTCTGACAGCAATTTTTCTGTTTGTTAATTTGAATGCAGTCAAGATGTCTCAATATATAAGATGAGAAGATGGAAAACAACATGCAAGGATGCTTTATTGTCTTACACAGGAAAACAAGCAATTCCATTTTCCTTTACTATTGAATCCTCCATTCTATTTGTAAACTTGAGCCTTCTTCATCAATTTATGGAATTCGCATATGCCTCCTTCTGTTTTAATCTAAGTCGGAAATAACTTTATATTATGGAAATAAAACATCTTCCATCTCAATAGAAACCAAAATAGGTTCAATGAGATGGTCTCCACTGATCAAGTGGAGTAGGCCTTCAATATAGCTTTCTTTACATACGATACGTCGCATATCTGTTAGCATTTATATGAACTGTGCGTATCACACAAATATGCATATGTAAAGGCTAACAGAGCCAGGATGGTAGCACAACACACACTTTAAAAGTGCCTTATTGTTTTTACATTTTGCTTGTGCTGATTTAAAAGGAAATCTACAAGGTTTTTTTTGTTTGTTTTTTAAGTAAGGATTATGAGCAAGAATTCTAAACTGTTAACACTGCAAGTGATCTATCTTAGATATCATGTACTATATATACCACTACCACATTTATCAGATTACAGAGTACAACTGAGATAGATGAAGTCACTTCTCAGAGGTTGGATTATAAATTAGTGGAGAAACTAGAAATTAAATCCAGCTTTCCTGAATAACCTGTGGATTTTTCCATCTTACTGTCATACCTCCCCCAGGCCCCTATTGGGACAAAATGCCACCAGAGTTTGCAGAGGGAAAAATTAGACACAGTTGTGTCCTGAGCTCTATTATTGTGGAGACTTTTAGAAATGTGCTTTGTTAAAGGAAAAAAAAAAATGTGTTTTGCTTCCTAAACTAATCTTGCAAGTGCCTCAAAGTCCTTCTGAAACTTCTCCTGGAATCCTGTTAGAAACACTGTTGACACCACTGTTTCTCATCTTTGAATTCTTGTGACATTTACACATTTTGTCATGAGGATAAAGTTCTTAAGAATAGAAAATATATCTCTTCCTTCTTGGTACTCCCTCATAGAGATAAGAGCAGTTATGGCTACTTTATGCTGTTGACTAGAAACTCCCCCAAATGACATCAGAATAACCTGTTGATTGAGCAAAAGCTAAGTTAATTAATCCTACTACAGTAAAGGGAGAACACTGACTAGATGGAGTCTTGGTAGTGTGTTGAAAAGGGATATTTGGGAGTTTCCTTGGCCAGGCTGGATAATTTCATGGTGGACCTTTTATGGAATACGCATATGCCTCCTTCTGTTTTAATCTAAGTCGGAAATAACTTTATATTATGGAAATAAAACATCTTCCATCTCAATAGAAACCAAAATAGGTTCAATGAGATGGTCTCCACTGATCAAGTGGAGTAGGCCTTCAATATAGCTTTCTTTACATACGATACGTCGCATATCTGTTAGCATTTATATGAACTGTGCGTATCACACAAATATGCATATGTAAAGGCTAACAGAGCCAGGATGGTAGCACAACACACACTTTAAAAGTGCCTTATTGTTTTTACATTTTGCTTGTGCTGATTTAAAAGGAAATCTACAAGGTTTTTTTTGTTTGTTTTTTAAGTAAGGATTATGAGCAAGAATTCTAAACTGTTAACACTGCAAGTGATCTATCTTAGATATCATGTACTATATATACCACTACCACATTTATCAGATTACAGAGTACAACTGAGATAGATGAAGTCACTTCTCAGAGGTTGGATTATAAATTAGTGGAGAAACTAGAAATTAAATCCAGCTTTCCTGAATAACCTGTGGATTTTTCCATCTTACTGTCATACCTCCCCCAGGCCCCTATTGGGACAAAATGCCACCAGAGTTTGCAGAGGGAAAAATTAGACACAGTTGTGTCCTGAGCTCTATTATTGTGGAGACTTTTAGAAATGTGCTTTGTTAAAGGAAAAAAAAAAATGTGTTTTGCTTCCTAAACTAATCTTGCAAGTGCCTCAAAGTCCTTCTGAAACTTCTCCTGGAATCCTGTTAGAAACACTGTTGACACCACTGTTTCTCATCTTTGAATTCTTGTGACATTTACACATTTTGTCATGAGGATAAAGTTCTTAAGAATAGAAAATATATCTCTTCCTTCTTGGTACTCCCTCATAGAGATAAGAGCAGTTATGGCTACTTTATGCTGTTGACTAGAAACTCCCCCAAATGACATCAGAATAACCTGTTGATTGAGCAAAAGCTAAGTTAATTAATCCTACTACAGTAAAGGGAGAACACTGACTAGATGGAGTCTTGGTAGTGTGTTGAAAAGGGATATTTGGGAGTTTCCTTGGCCAGGCTGGATAATTTCATGGTGGACCTTGGAAAATGAGAAAATGGTTTGGATTGGATTAAGTTTATGTCACAATTGTGTTGGATAGGTAGACATACAGTACCTGGAACTTTATATAATTATTAGTGAACATTAGTCTTTTTCAATAAAGCATTTGATTGGTTCACAGTCTTTTTGTTCAAGAGTAGTTATTTCTTAGAACACTTAGCTAAATTATTCCTATAATTGCTTACCACAAACTATGATGGTATATGTTTTCAGTATTTACTTGTTAATGGGTTATCATTACATCATCCTGAAAATAAAATTGTGTCAACCTGAAGTTACATGCCGGAGACATTTCTCAGTAATACCGTGAAATTTGAAACCATGTAATTTAGAGTGCAGATACATTAGCCAAGAACTTTGCAATGTCTTAACATGGAGTGGGTGCCAGTGAAAGGTACCATTCAAATTTTAAGGAGCGAAAGAGGGGTTTGCTCAGTTATACTTTCATGTGTTATCAAAACTCCTAGCTTGAGTTTCAGCCTCAAAATGAGTGAAACAAAAGGAATGTGAAAGAATTCTTTCTAGACCCAGTCCCACCTTTCCTTCGTTCCTTAAAAAAATGGCATTTGGCAAAACCATTAGATTTTTATAGATATGGTTCAATTAAAAAAAGCAATTGGACTGCGCCCACTTTCTCTATTGCTCTTCCCCTGGGAAACTGATACCTGAGGCACGATGACATACCCAATGATACAAATGAGAAAATGATATCAATGGGCCTCTGTTTCAAAATATCTATAGTCCACATTCTGCCAATGGCAATAGCTTTCTTGAGTTCTGCCTGTGTTGATTGCCAAATTATAGCTTCATTTCCCTCTGCCTTTTTCTATTCAAACTACTGCAGACCTTTCATTTGCACCTTTTGTTTTGTTATTTTTTTCCATCCAATGGTACTGTTTGGCTCTGATTCAGTCATAAGCACAGATACATCTCCAGCACTGAAGTCTTGTGGCAATGCTTAATTATATAGTAGCTAATACTTTTGGATTATCTCCAAAATGAAAAGACAGTTCTAAAATTTCTCTGGTGAACTTCTAAAACTCAGTTTAACAAATATTGCCCTTGAGGGCCTGCTAGCATCAACGTGCTTTCTCTGAATATGCACACATTCATTCATTCAGTATTTACTGAGCACCTATTGTGTGTCTGCCCCTGTGCTTGGCTTTAGAATTTCAGTGGTAAGTAACAATAGACTAGAAGCCCTCTGCCCCTATGAGTTTACTACATAATGGATAAGACTGTCTTTACCTAAGAGAAAATGACAATAGGTGAGATAGGAAGGAACACGGTCTGTAGTGCTGAGGATGAATGGAAGCTCTGAGTCATATGCACCTTAGAGTGAAATATTTTAACTACTGAAAGAGTCTAAAATCTGCACATGAGAGCTTGTGTTGTTTAACATCATCATTACCTTGCTATCATCCATCCTGTGTGTGGAGAATGTCATTAAAGGGGGGAACACTATTTTGTAGCATGTGATTTCTTGGTAGAGGACACGTTTTGAAGGGTGGTGACACTGTGATGAGAGAAAGGATCAAGGAGTGGAAAAGACTAAGGGGAGAATCCAGAAGGCAGTAAAGATAGGCTTGGCCTCTGTCACTTTCTTCCTCATGATGAGTGCTTGGAGATCATTGAAATGGTCAGAAGTTTCTGATTTCTGATGAATTATGTTAAAAGAAAACCAGGCACCAGCTCAGCTAAAGCATAAGTTCGATAGAATGGGTATATAGGTTCATCAATGACATCAGGTCTGCTCATTTATGCTCCTTGCATGCAGCATTGCTCAGAGCAAACCAGGCTGCCTATGCTCCATATCCTAAGGAAGAGATCCCCTGAAAATCATCCATGCCACCTAGGAGAGTCCATCCCTGTAACTCAAAGTATGGTCCTCGAATTAGCAACATGGACATCTGCAGGGCTTGGTAAGAATGCAGGGTCTTAGATCCTGTCCATACTGAATCAGAATCTGCATTAGAACAAGATCTCCAGGTGGTCTAAGAATTCAAGTTTGAGCATTACCCATCTAAATAAAGTCTTTTAATGCTTAATTATATAGTAGCTAATACTTTGGATTATCTCCAAAATGAAAAGACAGTTCTAAAATTTCTCTGGTGAACTTCTAAAACTCAGTTTAACAAATATTGCCCTTGAGGGCCTGCTAGCATCAACGTGCTTTCTCTGAATATGCACACATTCATTCATTCAGTATTTACTGAGCACCTATTGTGTGTCTGCCCCTGTGCTTGGCTTTAGAATTTCAGTGGTAAGTAACAATAGACTAGAAGCCCTCTGCCCCTATGAGTTTACTACATAATGGATAAGACTGTCTTTACCTAAGAGAAAATGACAATAGGTGAGATAGGAAGGAACACGGTCTGTAGTGCTGAGGATGAATGGAAGCTCTGAGTCATATGCACCTTAGAGTGAAATATTTTAACTACTGAAAGAGTCTAAAATCTGCACATGAGAGCTTGTGTTGTTTAACATCATCATTACCTTGCTATCATCCATCCTGTGTGTGGAGAATGTCATTAAAGGGGGGAACACTATTTTGTAGCATGTGATTTCTTGGTAGAGGACACGTTTTGAAGGGTGGTGACACTGTGATGAGAGAAAGGATCAAGGAGTGGAAAAGACTAAGGGGAGAATCCAGAAGGCAGTAAAGATAGGCTTGGCCTCTGTCACTTTCTTCCTCATGATGAGTGCTTGGAGATCATTGAAATGGTCAGAAGTTTCTGATTTCTGATGAATTATGTTAAAAGAAAACCAGGCACCAGCTCAGCTAAAGCATAAGTTCGATAGAATGGGTATATAGGTTCATCAATGACATCAGGTCTGCTCATTTATGCTCCTTGCATGCAGCATTGCTCAGAGCAAACCAGGCTGCCTATGCTCCATATCCTAAGGAAGAGATCCCCTGAAAATCATCCATGCCACCTAGGAGAGTCCATCCCTGTAACTCAAAGTATGGTCCTCGAATTAGCAACATGGACATCTGCAGGGCTTGGTAAGAATGCAGGGTCTTAGATCCTGTCCATACTGAATCAGAATCTGCATTAGAACAAGATCTCCAGGTGGTCTGAAAGAACATTCAAGTTTGAGCATTACCCATCTAATAAACTAACCTAGCTTCTGTGTTAACTGCTGCTCTAGGAACTAGGGATAGAGGAGCAGCCCTAACAAGCTACCTCGCTGACTTCATGAAGCTTTAGTTGAGTGTGTTTTACTTGGCAGTCTTTTTTTTAAGATACTTTCTTTGCTTTTAGACCATTGGTCCTGATTTGGGGTGTAAATAATTAACAATTGTCTTCTCTCTCCCACTGTAGGACAACCAATTTTGCCTCTATTTATACCATCATTCCAGTACTTTTGATCACTATTCCAGAGTCTGTCTTTGAATCCTTTTTTGAACCAGTTGTAACACTCGCACATTCACTCATGAGTTAAATTAGCATCTTTTTTTTTAACATGTGCTTATTTTATATTTGTATGAGTGCTATGACTTTATCCTGTTTGAATTGAAAAAATTATCTTTTAACCGTTTTGTAAATTGCAGCAAGATGGCCAGTAAATTCACCTGACAGCCAGGTAAACTTCCATGAGAGACAATGTATGTCATATGCAGTTGAAGGCCCAGTTGTGCTTTACTTCGCTTTCCTTCGGTGAACCCAAAGCGCCAAGAGAACATTTTTGACTCTCCCTTTGCCTGGTTTTAATTTTCCTCTCTACTAATTTTGTGTTTCTCTTCCATTTTGGTTCATTTACAGCCAATAAGTTATTACCCATTGTTGGCAGCCAATAAGTTATTACCCATTGTTGGCAGCCATGGTTGGGAACTTGATTTTAAGGTCTGACAATTTGGAGATCTCTGTAAATAGACTGATGGTTTATAGAAATCTAATCTCCCTTGTGTGAGTGACAATAGAGAATCTGGTTTTCGAGTCTTTTGTTTGTCTATGTTTCAAGCTCTAATCAATGAAGAATGTCATGCTGTCTAGGAGAACAGCTCTTTCATCTGGACCAGTCAGTGTTTCTGCTTCTTTGTTGACTCTTGCCCCATAACTGAAATCATAGAATTGAAACTGTAAAGTCTATTTTTCTGTGACTGTATATCCATAATTCAGAAATACCTTCAGCTGTATGTTAGTGTGTAATATTTTCTGCCTCCAGAAGGTATTAACATATTAGCTATAAAGTCTTTTAAATTAGAGAAACTCCATTCTGATGGGCCTATCAAAGACCTACTTATATAAGCTGAATTTTCCTAAAATTCACTGAAAGTAATATATTGAACTACTGATCTTTAAATGTACTGAATTATAAAAATATATTTTCCAAAAATATAGCACAGAAGCATTGTAAGATTTTAACTTTAAATAATCTAGGTAAATAGTTGGTGCTTATTAATCTTTAGTGTTTAGTAAAAGTGGCCATTATCACCTCTGATTTGTCAGTGTTAAGTATAAAGTATCACACACGCATCCTTTTTTTCTTCATGGGTATATTTTCCCTAATCTATGCAGATAGACTAATCATAAAAATAACATTACTTCTAGTTATTGTTTAATATTATGCAAAGCATAGATTTATGTTTGACCAAATTAAACCATTATTTTGACAGTTTCTTTTTTAAAATTTCCACAGTAATTAAGTTTAGCATCTTGAATGGAATTTCTAAGATGTTCAGCTAACCTTTGAACAGATATTGTATGGAAAAAATTGATGGACATATATGGGATGCCTATATCATTTCTATATGAGATAGAATACTGAAGTATTGATTGTTAAGCATAACTTTAAGTTTATATACTTTTGCTCCTTAACTTGTCTATTCTACAGAGGGAGTATATCTTTGAGTCTGTCTTTGAACATGTTCTTTTCTGTCATATTGAGAAATTGTATAGAGGAATTGTACTGCTATAGAAACCTGAACTGTGTATATTCTGATCTCTGCTAGTCCACCTGAATAGATTTTTCAAGCATGTTTTCCAGCATTCAGATCTTTTTATCGAAATTTAATTAGTCAGTTTCCATTTTCCCCAAAGGCAGCTAGTTGTGTTTCCAATCTAATCAACTGTTATATTTTTGTCACAAAAATGAGAAATCTCTCATAGAGGAAAGTTTAACAGTTTAGAGTTTGAATTCTCTTTCCAATTTTTAAATGTGCATGTTAGTTTTAGTGAGTGGTTAGTCAGTCATGTCTGACCCTTTGCGACCCCATGGACTTCAGCCCATCAGGCTCCTCTGTCCATGGGATTCTCCAGGTAAGAATACTGGAGGGGGTTGCCATGCCCTTCTCCAGGGGATTTTCCCAACCTGGGAATCAAATCTGGGTCTCTGCTTTGCAGGTAGACTCTTTACCATCTGAGTCACAGTAGGCTCTTAAATGTGCATATATGACACTGATTATTTGGGGCACAAAAATACATAGTAATGGAAATGAATTCAACATTTTCTCTCCAACAGTAATTTTTTAAGTTCCATTATCATATTTAAAGTGAATCCTCTACTTTGAGTAAACAGACTCTGTGCCATTTATTTTTTTTGATTTAATATCTTCTAGGAAATAGATGACTGACAAACAAGGTGGTAAGTTCTGAACACCTACTTTTTTTCGTTAAAAGAAAACATAAAAAAAATTATGGGCAAATTTGACAACTCTTTTAAGTGCTTTGCCATGAAGTAACCAATAAGCTTCCACGTGGACTGAGGGAGTTGCATGATCCCCCTTCCTTTCATTGGAGAGTACCGAAAAGATTTTGCTATTTAAGATGATAAGACCTATAGATCCCTGTGCCTGGACAATATCTCAAAATATTCTTAAGATACACAGATTGCTGAGGGTGGTGCTGTCAAACCCTTCCCTCTCAGACTTGTTTTTCTTTCCATCTAGCTGATGTTGTGGGTCTTATAAGTGTTTGACATGGACTGAATGAGAATCAAGTCAATCTATATGAAGAAATGTTTGTAAAGCTTTAATTAAAAAATAAATGAATAAAAAGAAAATGAATGTAAAAACATGAATAAAAGAGAATATAAAATATTTTCTTCTTATAATCCAATAGATTGGCTTGTATGCTTCATTTTCAGAAGCCAATGAAGTAAACCATTGCTTTTCTATTCTCACTTTTCACTTTATGATGGTGGTGAATGAATAAGTCCCTGATGCAGTAGAAATGTGCAACATATAGAGCATTTTTAAACATTCTAGCAACCTAAGCACTCCAAACCATAAACCCAAACTGAGAATGAAATGTAAAGTGGCTTTTGATTGCAAGGCTTCCAGTTGCTGCTGGTTGCCTGTTAGATTCCCCAGCTTCAACCCTCAGAACACAATCTTTATTTTGTTCATGATCTATCCTCTTTGGATTGGCCATTTAGTGTCAGAGTAAGCTGACTCTTCTGGCTACCCAGGCCAACATGTTCTAAGCCAGCCATGGCAGACTCATTCCTATGTCTGTGTTTCATTTTGGAAATGTTACATGTTACACTCTAGCCAGTGAGTTGGGAGGCATAGACTTTTGGTGAGACTCATTCCTTACTCTGACAACATTTCTCTCCAACAGTAATTTTTTAAGTTCCATTATCATATTTAAAGTGAATCCTCTACTTTGAGTAAACAGACTCTGTGCCATTTATTTTTTTTGATTTAATATCTTCTAGGAAATAGATGACTGACAAACAAGGTGGTAAGTTCTGAACACCTACTTTTTTTCGTTAAAAGAAAACATAAAAAAAATTATGGGCAAATTTGACAACTCTTTTAAGTGCTTTGCCATGAAGTAACCAATAAGCTTCCACGTGGACTGAGGGAGTTGCATGATCCCCCTTCCTTTCATTGGAGAGTACCGAAAAGATTTTGCTATTTAAGATGATAAGACCTATAGATCCCTGTGCCTGGACAATATCTCAAAATATTCTTAAGATACACAGATTGCTGAGGGTGGTGCTGTCAAACCCTTCCCTCTCAGACTTGTTTTTCTTTCCATCTAGCTGATGTTGTGGGTCTTATAAGTGTTTGACATGGACTGAATGAGAATCAAGTCAATCTATATGAAGAAATGTTTGTAAAGCTTTAATTAAAAAAAATAAATGAATAAAAAGAAAATGAATGTAAAAACATGAATAAAAGAGAATATAAAATATTTTCTTCTTATAATCCAATAGATTGGCTTGTATGCTTCATTTTCAGAAGCCAATGAAGTAAACCATTGCTTTTCTATTCTCACTTTTCACTTTATGATGGTGGTGAATGAATAAGTCCCTGATGCAGTAGAAATGTGCAACATATAGAGCATTTTTAAACATTCTAGCAACCTAAGCACTCCAAACCATAAACCCAAACTGAGAATGAAATGTAAAGTGGCTTTTGATTGCAAGGCTTCCAGTTGCTGCTGGTTGCCTGTTAGATTCCCCAGCTTCAACCCTCAGAACACAATCTTTATTTTGTTCATGATCTATCCTCTTTGGATTGGCCATTTAGTGTCAGAGTAAGCTGACTCTTCTGGCTACCCAGGCCAACATGTTCTAAGCCAGCCATGGCAGACTCATTCCCTATGTCTGTGTTTCATTTTGGAAATGTTACATGTTACACTCTAGCCAGTGAGTTGGGAGGCATAGACTTTTGGTGAGAATTCTTCTGTGCAAAAATTCCTGAGTCTTGAAAAACATACACAAACAGGGAAGAGAAAGATCCCTTTTACTCCTCTGTATATTATCCAAATAACATGATGCCTGAAGATGCTGTAGCCACCTTGTATCTAAAAGGCAAGGAACTGGGGCTTCCCTGGTGGTCCAGTGGGTAAGGATACCGCCTTGCAGTGCAAGGGGCGCTGGTTCAATCCCTGGTCTGGGAAGATCCCACATGCCGTGGAGTGGCTGAACCGATGTGTCCAATTACCGAGCTGGAGCTCTGGAGTGCATGCGCCCAGAGCTGGTGCTCAGCGACAACAGAGGCTACTGCGATGGGAGGCCCACACGGGCCAAAGAACAAAGATGGATGAAAAAGAGATAAATGAAAGACCAATAGAAGTGGCCCGCCCGCTCCCTTCCCTCCCCAACCGTCACCCCCCAAAAAATAAAAAAATTAAAAATTAAAAAAGTAAAATAAAAGGCAAGGAACAAGTGAATAATCTAAAGGCAACAGATGGAATTATTTTTATGTGAATCTATAACTTCTCCTTATTTTTTTAAAAAAATTTTTGGGGCTCTAAGTCATCATTTATTTTTCATCCATCTTTATTCTTTGGCCTATGTGGGCCAAAGCACTCTCTGCAGAGCACTGACTCTGGGCACATGCACTCCAGAGCACTGACTTGTATTTGGACACACCGGCCCGACCACTCTGCGGCACTTGGGATCTTCCTGGGCCAGGGATCAAACCGATGTCCCTTGCACATCAAGGTGGACGCTTTACCCCCCTGACCACCAAGGAAGCTCTCCCCTTATGTTCTAAAAGTAAATGAGTTGGCGTTTTCTTTTTCTTAGAATGTATAACCTAACAGATACATGACTATTCTCAGATCATAGACTTTTATACGTTAGAGTTTCACTCATTGGCGTTGACTGTTATTCAGTAATAATTTTTTAACAACTTAGCTTGTCTAGTTTCCCTACACATAGGACTTTCAAACCAGGAAACTTTAAGATGAGCATCAGGTCAGAAGCTGTTAAAGGCAAGCAGATGACAGTAGGAGATGTGAAAGCTGACAGGCTATCTTTGAAGGCAGGAGAGGCTAAAAAGGCAAAGAGCTGAGAGGTATAGAATTGGATAACACAAATACACAACATGAATGTGAGTTTGAGCAAACTCCAAGAGATGATAAAGGACAGGGAAGTCCGGCGTGCTGCAGTCCATGGGGTCGCAAAGAGTCAGACACAACTTAGTGACTAAACAAAAGCACAAAGTGAATGCTTATAATGATGACTTTGAGACATAGAGAAAAAAGTTAAATTATCCTTTTATTAAAGACTGAGAAAAATATATTTGATGCAGATGTCCATCAAAAAGTCAAAAAATATATTAAATGTGAGTTGTTATTTGAAGGGAAAAATTACATAGAATGTTGATCAACAAGATATTTTTTATTTCCTAATACCTAGCATGGAGAGAGGCATGGAAGAAATAATTAAAAGTTGGCTAAATGAATAAACAGATGGATTTAGAGGACCAATGGTATATAATTATAGTCTAATTAAATTTTGCAAAATGTTGTAACTCATCTGACATCGAGATGATCACCTCTAAACACCTTTCTCCTCTTAATTAATGGCGTCTTAAATAGAGTCCATGAATTCTATCCCCTAATTTATCTTGTTATGGTTATTTCCAAAAAAATATTGGAAAAGAGTTTTTATGGTTTTCCACTAAAAGTTATACATAGAAATGTATCAAGTAACTTTTGAATTTCTCGTCAAATTTCACTCATGTAGCAAGATAGAGTTTCAGGGACAAAATGAAAGGCTAACAATGAAATCTAAATGTTCAATTCATTTATATCAGTGAAGTGTGAGGTGGGTAGTAATGGAGAGCCATCCTGCTAATGCGTTGGTAATGAGGAAAGAAAGTGTCTGTAGGCTAATTTAGAAAGAAACTAGTCCTTGTTCTCCTTTTTTATTGTCACCATATACCAGCAATCCTAAACAATGTCTGTGATAAAAA
The DNA here is from genome assembly GCA_022376925.1 of Tragulus kanchil. Lineage (NCBI taxonomy): Eukaryota > Metazoa > Chordata > Mammalia > Artiodactyla > Tragulidae > Tragulus > Tragulus kanchil. Next base: position 103,293,932 of record JAIOJX010000001.1, on the reverse strand, counting down.
AAAAAAAACTTCTTCCCCCCAAAATATTTTGTTGGCCTGATTTCTAAACAATTCATGTGCCTACTGCTGAGTTCAATATTTATGTAAGCTTCAGAGTAACATATTTTTATTACTTATCCTTGAACATTTAATTCTGCTTAGCAGTTAACTCCAAGACCTCCCAGTCACAGATTAGACCCCCAAAATATATTCTCAGCTACAATGTATTTATTTCTAGAGTAAATTTGAAATAGGCTAGAACTGTCTCAGCTGACTTAGGGAAAAGTTGCTGTCTCCAGTGCAGTGGTACATGACACTTTATTTAAATAGGAGATTTGATTTAAACAATGATGGAAGAGGGATTGTAAAGATGAATAAACAGAACTTGAAGGACTTTCATTTTGACATTATATTTGACCCCTTAGAGTTTTTGTTGGTGTTTAAAATTTAAAAGGTTGACATGGCATGTGAACTATAGGGAGCAATATTTTTGTTCAGAAAGAGTACATTTTTGATACACGAAATATGTTACTGAATTTGAAAAATATCTTTATAATTGAAATTTCTTTTTCCTTTTTATTGTTCTGAAACTAAAGAGCCGATCGAGAAATTGACTGCTACTGATGATCACATAGATTTTACTAAGACTAATTTTATCAGATAGAAGAGGAATATTGTAAAATATAATCCACTTCAGTAGTCAGATTGAGTACCCTCATTACTCCATTGGATCATCACTTCCATGTAACATGCACAGTGTTATGGCATGAATTATTCTTAATTATCATGGAAGTCATGATAATTAAATACCCAATAAGCCAGCACAGCAATTTTCCAGTCTCTATGTACTAAAAGTTATACATAGAAATGTATCAAGTAACTTTTGAATTTCTCGTCAAATTTCACTCATGTAGCAAGATAGAGTTTCAGGGACAAAATGAAAGGCTAACAATGAAATCTAAATGTTCAATTCATTTATATCAGTGAAGTGTGAGGTGGGTAGTAATGGAGAGCCATCCTGCTAATGCGTTGGTAATGAGGAAAGAAAGTGTCTGTAGGCTAATTTAGAAAGAAACTAGTCCTTGTTCTCCTTTTTTATTGTCACCATATACCAGCAATCCTAAACAATGTCTGTGATAAAAAAAAAAAAACTTCTTCCCCCCAAAATATTTTGTTGGCCTGATTTCTAAACAATTCATGTGCCTACTGCTGAGTTCAATATTTATGTAAGCTTCAGAGTAACATATTTTTATTACTTATCCTTGAACATTTAATTCTGCTTAGCAGTTAACTCCAAGACCTCCCAGTCACAGATTAGACCCCCAAAATATATTCTCAGCTACAATGTATTTATTTCTAGAGTAAATTTGAAATAGGCTAGAACTGTCTCAGCTGACTTAGGGAAAAGTTGCTGTCTCCAGTGCAGTGGTACATGACACTTTATTTAAATAGGAGATTTGATTTAAACAATGATGGAAGAGGGATTGTAAAGATGAATAAACAGAACTTGAAGGACTTTCATTTTGACATTATATTTGACCCCTTAGAGTTTTTGTTGGTGTTTAAAATTTAAAAGGTTGACATGGCATGTGAACTATAGGGAGCAATATTTTTGTTCAGAAAGAGTACATTTTTGATACACGAAATATGTTACTGAATTTGAAAAATATCTTTATAATTGAAATTTCTTTTTCCTTTTTATTGTTCTGAAACTAAAGAGCCGATCGAGAAATTGACTGCTACTGATGATCACATAGATTTTACTAAGACTAATTTTATCAGATAGAAGAGGAATATTGTAAAATATAATCCACTTCAGTAGTCAGATTGAGTACCCTCATTACTCCATTGGATCATCACTTCCATGTAACATGCACAGTGTTATGGCATGAATTATTCTTAATTATCATGGAAGTCATGATAATTAAATACCCAATAAGCCAGCACAGCAATTTTCCAGTCTCTATGGATCAATTTGGGAGCCAGCAAAGGGATCACAATGAGCCTCATAATATATAGGCAACCTTCCAATTATTCATGCCCTTGCAATTAAGTTAAGACTGTAAGTGTCTCTGCTTATTCATTTTCCATCTTGAAATGATTGTGTTTGAAATCAAATATGAATAAGCATTTACTTGGTGGAAGATGAAATGGGTATGTCATGGATAGGTTAATGACATGACATCAAATATGTCTTCCTTGAGGAAATTAATTCTCTGGATGATGTTAATGATATTAAACCTCTTGGAGGCTCTTTTCATTCTGGATATAAACTGGAGCCTGTTATCATACTTCTTGACAACATTCATAACAGGGATTAGTGTTTCTCCTTCATGGTGCCTTTCTCTGGGTCTGAGTGATTCCACATTTTTTCTCTTCTTCTCTGTCTCATTTGTTGTTTCATGCCATATGATGTATACTCTTCTTTCCTCATGAGAATCTGGCATAGACTCCTTCCTCATCTCATTTATATTCTTGTCATAGATAATCTCATTCATGTTCTTGACTTCATTCATTGTCTTTGAGTAAACAGCTTCAAAATCTGTATTTCCAGTTTCTCTATGAGCTTCTATATGTCATTCTAGCTGGAGATCTCTGCCTGTCTCAGAGACACCTCAAACTCAACCTTTATCTTTCAGTTTTCTATTACTTCATAAATATAGCAGACAGTGAATGTCTATAATATTTGAGAATTCAGAGCATTGACTGGGTAGTTTTTCTCCTCTACTTGGTGTGTGTTCTAGGGTCATCAATGAGCAACTAAGCAGACACACATAAAGTTCATTTACAATATATTAGTTTCAAGTGTAAAGTGTAGTGATACAGTATTTTTTGCAGAGTATACTCCATTATAAGTTATTATAAGATGATGGCTACAATTCCCTGTGCTGTACAATATATCCTTATTGTACAGCAATAAGTAGTCTGTATCTGTTAACCCCATACCCTTGTTTTATTCTTCCCCTTTTTGCTCATCAAACTGCTTAATAGTGTCCTTGTTTGTAGCAGAAAGCAAAAAGATGAAAAAAAGGCTCTTACCATGAACTATCTACCTAGGACGGCAAAGAAAAGTCCTAAATTTAACAACAACCACAAAAGTTTGCTATATGAAGTGATGGGGTTGTTAACTCAGTGAAACTTTGGACATGGTAGCACGTGACAGGAGCGATCAATTTTTAACATACTGTGCCACTATTTTATCAAACACTTATTTGTCATCTTTTATACTCAAAATTAAGGCCAAGGATCTTCTGAGAGATTGAACTCACCTGGAATAATTACAGCAGGTGACAAATGCACACACACTACCCATGGTCTACTTGCTTTATTTGCTCAAACTTCCAATTTTTAGGCAAAATGCCAGATTCTAAAGCTAATATCTCTGTCCCAGTGGAGCCTCTGGTGTGCACAAATCTCTGTTCTGACAGCTCCCTTTGGTGCTTCTCTGGTGCAATGAAGTGCAAATAATGATGAAATATTTCAAGATTTTGAAAAGTAGTTTTGACTGTTTAAAAAGTGATGATTCTAATTTCTATTTTAAAGTATTTGGAGCTTAAAGTACTGAGTACAATTCTGGAAACTCTTAGATGCATTTTAACTTGTTTTTTTCAGATTCTGAATAGGAAATATTTATTAATTGACTGAGTTAAGAAGAGATCTTGATGTACATTTTCTTTCATCGGAAAAAATGGAAATTATAACACAAAATAGACTCAACCTCTCCTTTTTACCAGAGGGCTTCCATGGTGGCTCAGTGGTAAAGAATCCACCTGTAAAGCAGGAGACGCAAGAGATGCAGGTTCAATTCCTGGGTCAGGAAGATCTCCTGGAGGAGGAAATGGCAACCCACTCTAGTATTCTTGCTGGAGAATTCCATAGACAGAGGAACCTGGTGGGCTACAGTCCATGGGGTCACAAAGATGCGGCCACAACTGAGTGACTAAGTCAGTCTTTTTTACATGTCAAGTCACTACTAGTCTGGACAACTAGGAAAGAAACCAAAAAAAGTGTGTCCTTTGCTTCAAAAGCTGCCTGAACAAATACCTGGTATTCTTCTGAGTAAAGAATAGTATCTATATAGCAAAAAAGCAAAGTTATTGTAAGCATAAAAGAAAAACAGAATATATTTTGTCTTTTATTTAAGTCATTGGGAGTTCTAATTAATTATTTACTATTATTATTTTGGCCATGCTGGTTCTTCATTTCTGTAAAAGGGCTTTGTCTAGTTGTGGCAAGCTGCTCTTTAGTTGTTGTGCATGGACTTCTCATTGCAGTGGCTTCTCTTGTTGTAGAACACAGACTCTAGGCGCCTGGGCTTAGTTGTCTTGCAGCATGTGGGACCTTCCTGGATCAGTGAGAGAAGCCATGTCCTCTGCATTGGCAAACAAACTCTTCACCACTGAGCCATCAGGGAAGCAAGGAAATGTGTCTTTTTAGGAAGCAAAGGAAATGTGTCAAGAATATTCTGCATGATAATACCATTTTCAGAGTTGTCAGAATTCCAAAATACTTGTTGGAATATGCACACACAGATGGACACATACATACAAAAGTGCTCTGCAGAGTTAATCACTACTTCCAACCATTTAAAGACTAAAGTTTTATGGTGTGGTTCTTTTTTGAGTGAATGGTGAAAATATAGGTATGTTTACAAAAAACACATATTATACAGCTCTTCTAAATGTATCAGTACATGGGAGAAAATGGGAAAAGCAATGTTGCTGTAAATCTAATTCTCTTGCCAGAGGCAAAAGAAAAATGTTGTGTGGCCTTACTGGATATATTGACTTTTCTGAAGAGTGACTCTGTGGTTTAACAGAACACTGCTTTCACCAAAAACAGATACTATTTACAAATCTTAGGAAAACACAAAATCTTTCGGTCCAAATGAAGTTCAAGAAAAGCAAAAGAGTTAGTATACATAGTGGGCTGGCCAAAAAATTCATTGAGGTTTCCATACCATTTTATGCAAAACCTGAACAAACTTTTTTGGCCGACTCAGTGTTACCTATGCAAAAGGTAATGTGTCTTAGCATTTTAATCATATAAAAATAGCATGCTTCTACTTTTATTTGTCCTGTTGAAAGCAGTACTCAGGGGTGGAAGTATGGAGATGGAGGTTCTGAAAGAGTTCTGAAATAGAGATGGAGGGAGGGAACCTAGGAATCCTATCTGTAAAAAATGTATTCTTGCAGCATCCTGTCCCTGCACTTGGCCTTCTTGCCAGATTGTGAGTAGTGAGGAATGTGCCTTGAATGAATGGATATTAGGAGGCCCTCTAATGAGTGAGGGGCACTTCCCCAATGGTTCAGCAAGTAAACAGTCTGCCTACCAAGTGCAGGAGACACAGCAGATGAGGGTTTGATCCCTGGGTCAGGAAGATCCCCTGAAGGAGAAAATGGCAACTCATTTCAATACTGAATACTCCAGGATTCTTGTTTGGAAAATCCCTTGGACAGAGAGCGTGGTGGGTTACAGTTCATGGGGTCACAAAGAGTCTGACATGACTGAGCACACACCCACGCTTTTGTCCCCCCCAAATATTAAGACTCACTGAAGTTAGTAGAGATCATCAAATTCTGAAGAGCACACATTCGAACAGTTTCAGTAGCAACAGGAGACTGAGACCCAACAGAAGTGTCACTGTGGCTACTGAAGCAGGTGAGAGAGCTCCTCTTTGTGGGTTGAGGCTACAGTGATCAGAGTGTCATCATTGCTCTGAATGGAGACTGGTTGGAAGTAAATTTTCTGAGATAGTTCTTTTGACAGTCTGTGAAATGGGAAAGAATGGGAGTCTTCAAAATGTTTGGTTTATTTTTATACTCCTAGTTCTCAATGTTCGTGGTACCATGTGTTCTGTTATGCTAATTCACCCTTGGAATGGAAGCTCTGCCAGGGCAGGTGCTTGTTTTTACTCATTGTGATATTAGGACAATATAGAATAGTGTCTAACATCTAAGTGATAAATAAATGGTTATGCAATGAATGAGTAAGCTTACAAGACAGGGTTGAGAAGGTAGTGATGGATGACAGAGAAATCAGAAAAGAGTTTCCATTCCAAGCAATCTCAGTGAAGTGGGAGAACTAGACTAGGGCTTGTGGCAACATGTACCAATGACTTCCTAGTGTCTGTTATCACTTGTAGTGATGTGAAGATGGATAACCAGGTTCAAGTGATGACCACCTGAACGCTACATTGTCAATTTCCCCATCAGTCTAAAGATTCTTAGAATTTAAAAATCCTGGATAATAGTTTTGTCAGAAGACTTATTCAGATTTTCCTTCCATTCATTCATAGAGCACACATTTATTCAACTTATTCTAAATACTAGACACTCTGTCAGTGCTAGAGATATAAAATGATGTACAGGGCTAGATGCAGAATCCTCTGGGAACACAGAGGAAGCAAGGTCCCTAATGCTGACTGTCTCTAGCAGTCAGTGGGGCAGGTCATTTAGGTCAGGAGCTGCTAGTTATCATGCGTTACCAGCAGCTAACATCCAGCTAGGAAACTCAACTAGACAGCTTGAATTTTGAATTTCAAAACCAGCCACCAAAGAAACCTTCACAAGAAATTTGCCTACATCAGGAACTTCCCTGGTAGTCCAGTGGTTAAGATTCTAAGCCTCTACTACAGGGGGCATGGGTTCAATTCCTGGTCAGCAAACTAAGATCCCACATGGTAATATCCCACATACCACATGGTAAGGCAAAAAAGAAAAAGTCTGATGTCTTGATATATCCGATTTTCTGGGTTTATCCTTCTGGCTCCATCTTTTTTTATTTATTTTTTTTAATTTTAACTAAAGCTCATGGGTTTCCCATGTAGCTCAGTGGCAAAGAATTTGCCTGCCAGTGTTGGTGACTCAGGTTTAATCCCTAGATGGGGAAGATCCCCTGGAGAAGGGAATAGCAACTGACTCTAGTATTCTTGCCCGGAGAATCCCAGGGACAGAGGAGTCTCGCGGGCTACAGTCCATGGGGTCACAAGGAGTCTGATATGACTGAGTGACAGAGCATGCCCTTAAAGCCCACACGTCTGCATTGGGCAGCCCTGCTTCACCCTTTTGAAAAACAGGCCAAGATCCTCTATGCTTATGCCCTGGTCAAGTTGTTTCTTTAGAGTTTCTAAAGTTGTTTGTATCAGTAATTCAAGGAAGACTACTCCAGGTGGTCTGCTTCACAGCCTGGGTCCCCATTCTTGTACTCTTTGTAGTTGGAGAACTGTTGTTTTTTGCCTGTTTGGTCACACCCAATATTGAGGCTTTGCCAAAGGAAATCAGCATCCACATAAGAATGGTGTTGCCTCCTGTGGGCTCAACTGCTCTGTAAATCACAGGATTATGTAAGTTAAAATATCTTTTTTTAAAGAGCACACATTTATTCAACTTATTCTAAATACTAGACACTCTGTCAGTGCTAGAGATATAAAATGATGTACAGGGCTAGATGCAGAATCCTCTGGGAACACAGAGGAAGCAAGGTCCCTAATGCTGACTGTCTCTAGCAGTCAGTGGGGCAGGTCATTTAGGTCAGGAGCTGCTAGTTATCATGCGTTACCAGCAGCTAACATCCAGCTAGGAAACTCAACTAGACAGCTTGAATTTTGAATTTCAAAACCAGCCACCAAAGAAACCTTCACAAGAAATTTGCCTACATCAGGAACTTCCCTGGTAGTCCAGTGGTTAAGATTCTAAGCCTCTACTACAGGGGGCATGGGTTCAATTCCTGGTCAGCAAACTAAGATCCCACATGGTAATATCCCACATACCACATGGTAAGGCAAAAAAGAAAAAGTCTGATGTCTTGATATATCCGATTTTCTGGGTTTATCCTTCTGGCTCCATCTTTTTTTTTTTTTTTTTTTTTTTTTAACTTTAACTAAAGCTCATGGGTTTCCCATGTAGCTCAGTGGCAAAGAATTTGCCTGCCAGTGTTGGTGACTCAGGTTTAATCCCTAGATGGGGAAGATCCCCTGGAGAAGGGAATAGCAACTGACTCTAGTATTCTTGCCCGGAGAATCCCAGGGACAGAGGAGTCTCGCGGGCTACAGTCCATGGGGTCACAAGGAGTCTGATATGACTGAGTGACAGAGCATGCCCTTAAAGCCCACACGTCTGCATTGGGCAGCCCTGCTTCACCCTTTTGAAAAACAGGCCAAGATCCTCTATGCTTATGCCCTGGTCAAGTTGTTTCTTTAGAGTTTCTAAAGTTGTTTGTATCAGTAATTCAAGGAAGACTACTCCAGGTGGTCTGCTTCACAGCCTGGGTCCCCATTCTTGTACTCTTTGTAGTTGGAGAACTGTTGTTTTTTGCCTGTTTGGTCACACCCAATATTGAGGCTTTGCCAAAGGAAATCAGCATCCACATAAGAATGGTGTTGCCTCCTGTGGGCTCAACTGCTCTGTAAATCACAGGATTATGTAAATTACAAATAAGATCCAGTCTTTCAACCCAGAGAGGACAAAGAGGCCCCATTTTCCCATTGGGTCTTATATTCTAGAGTCAGCCGTTTGCTTAATTTCCTAGAGAATTCTGAAAATGTAACCAAAAATACAATAAGAGAATACTGCAAATATTATCTAAACTACAATAATAAAAGCCAGAAAGGGGCTTCCCTGGTGGTCCAGTGGGTAAGGACACTGCCTTGCAGTGCAAGGGGCACCGGTTCGATTCCTGGCCTGGGAAGATCCCATGTGCCACGGAGTGGCTGGACCAATGTGTCCAATTACCAAGCCGGAGCTCTGGAGCGCATGGGCCCAGAGCTGGTGCTCTGTGACAATAGAGGCCACCAAGATGGGAGGCCCACAAGAGCCAAAGAACAAAGATGGATGAAAATAGAGAAATGAAAGACCAATAGAAGTGGCCCGCCTCCCCCCCCCCCCCCCAACCCACCCCCCCAAAATAAATAAATAAATAAATGTTTCAAAAAAAAAAAAAAAAGCCAGAAAAATTTGTAACTGACCCTGAAATTATTCTCTTAAAATTTTAATATTAGATTAAAAATGCTGATTGGCCTGTAAGTTTTCAACCCCACCCCCAAGCAATCAGCAATTGATTTCCTTGTATTCTGAGTGTAAAAATACCATAGACTGAATAGATTATAAATAATAGAAATTTATTTCTTACACATTTGGAGGCTAGAAGTCCTATTTCAGGGTGCCACTATTGTTGGATGAGGGGCCTCTTCCACACTGCAGACCTCTTGCCCTGTCTGAATGTGATGGAAGGAACAATGGAGTTCTTGAGGGCTTCTTTTAAGGGCATTCATCTCATTCATGAGCAAAAGTTGCTCAGTCATATACGACTCTTTGTGACCCCATGGCCTGTCAGGTTCCTCTGTTCATGGGATTTCCTAGACAAGAACACTGGAGTGCTTTGCCATTTCTTTCTCAAGGGGATTTGCCCAACCCAAGGATCGAACCCATGTCTCTTAAGTCTTCTGCATTGGCAGGCAGGTTCTTCACCACTAGCACTACCTGGGAAGCCCCATATATTATTCATACTGATTTTTGAAAATTTGTCTGGCTTCTAGGAAGTATAGGCTAAATTTAGTAGATACTTAAAGGAACTAGTCTTTCAACCCAGAGAGGACAAAGAGGCCCCATTTTCCCATTGGGTCTTATATTCTAGAGTCAGCCGTTTGCTTAATTTCCTAGAGAATTCTGAAAATGTAACCAAAAATACAATAAGAGAATACTGCAAATATTATCTAAACTACAATAATAAAAGCCAGAAAGGGGCTTCCCTGGTGGTCCAGTGGGTAAGGACACTGCCTTGCAGTGCAAGGGGCACCGGTTCGATTCCTGGCCTGGGAAGATCCCATGTGCCACGGAGTGGCTGGACCAATGTGTCCAATTACCAAGCCGGAGCTCTGGAGCGCATGGGCCCAGAGCTGGTGCTCTGTGACAATAGAGGCCACCAAGATGGGAGGCCCACAAGAGCCAAAGAACAAAGATGGATGAAAATAGAGAAATGAAAGACCAATAGAAGTGGCCCGCCTGCCCCCTCCCTCCCCAACCCCACCCCCCCCCAAAATAAATAAATAAATCTTAAAAAAAAAAAAAAAGCCAGAAAAATTTGTAACTGACCCTGAAATTATTCTCTTAAAATTTTAATATTAGATTAAAAATGCTGATTGGCCTGTAAGTTTTCAACCCCACCCCCAAGCAATCAGCAATTGATTTCCTTGTATTCTGAGTGTAAAAATACCATAGACTGAATAGATTATAAATAATAGAAATTTATTTCTTACACATTTGGAGGCTAGAAGTCCTATTTCAGGGTGCCACTATTGTTGGATGAGGGGCCTCTTCCACACTGCAGACCTCTTGCCCTGTCTGAATGTGATGGAAGGAACAATGGAGTTCTTGAGGGCTTCTTTTTAAGGGCATTCATCTCATTCATGAGCAAAAGTTGCTCAGTCATATACGACTCTTTGTGACCCCATGGCCTGTCAGGTTCCTCTGTTCATGGGATTTCCTAGACAAGAACACTGGAGTGCTTTGCCATTTCTTTCTCAAGGGGATTTGCCCAACCCAAGGATCGAACCCATGTCTCTTAAGTCTTCTGCATTGGCAGGCAGGTTCTTCACCACTAGCACTACCTGGGAAGCCCCATATATTATTCATACTGATTTTTGAAAATTTGTCTGGCTTCTAGGAAGTATAGGCTAAATTTAGTAGATACTTAAAGGAACTATTTTTGGCTGGTATTTATTGTGTAATTATATGTTCTTCACACTACCCCCTGTAATAACTGTTTCTTCTATTCCTTAATGTGATGCTTTTGATAATTTATCTTCCTGTTAACAAGCCTATTGCATGGGCCTTTTATTACAATCTACCTCAAAATCCTTTTTGAAAGCAGTAGACATAAATAAAGCAAACAAACAAATTTGGATGATTTATAGACCCTATGAATTATGGCCCATCTGCATCGTTTTTGAGTGCCAAAGGCATAAATTCAGCAATGAATACATTTTGTTACATTAAAAGCATTTTAAAATTGTGTTTCTGTGCATTATATAGCTTACTAGAATAGACAGATAGCCTTAGATGTCAAGGATATGCTAATTAATGCCAAGACAGTCAGTAGTTTTCTTGATTTCATTCAATATCTTCCAATTTTAATAATTTGCAGCTAGGATCAGTGATGTTAAGAAATTTTTAAATGGAAATGTGTATGAGCTGGCTTTTATTAATACCTTCTGCAATAAAGAGATATAAACACAGTTTTAAAATCATCTATTTTCTGAAAAGTTTCCACAAGATAAGAGCTTCATTTGGACCTATTTTACATAGGATCGTTCCCCCACCACCTCTTGTTCAGTTTATTAGAACTTAATGTATGATATAAGTGATATATAAATGGGTTAAGTATTCATCAGAGGCCAAGTATATTCACTATTCTGGAAGCTTTGAAACCTTTGTCCTTATAGAGGGAAAAAAAAAAAAAAATATATATATATATAAATGTAAGGGTCAAAAATCATTGGCCTTCTTTCTCACTTATTCTCTTAATCTAGTTTCTTATTACATTTCTGGAGTTAAATCTATAAGAAATCTAAATGATGACTAACCTAAAATTGATGTATATTAAGCTTTAATTCAAATACAGCAAAATAAATATGTCTGAATAGAATTTGAGATTTAGAAAACTTTGACATATAAAAAGCAATTGAACTCAGAGAAGTATTAAGTTGTAACACAGAAACTCTGAGTTCAGATTTCATGTTCTCTGATTCATCTATCTTTTTGAGATATAAATAATTTTAAAGATATAGTTACCTAAATCTTCCTATGATTTAAACATTAGCGTTGCCTTTAAAAATATGCTGATACTCAGTATTTTTGATTAAAAATATATTTTTAAAATTGAAATATGAAATGATCTGAACAGATAGAAGTGATACAGAATAATATAATGGAGTATCTTTAAAACAGTTTTACAGAAAATTCAGAGTTGAAAAAACCTATTTTATATTACATTTACATACATACATACATATACAAGTTACTGAAGCAAACTATCTATAAATCACTGCTTAGATGTACTGCAATTTACACTGATATTTCCTTTTTTTTTTTTTTTTACTTTATTCTGTTCTTTTTAAAAAAGGTAAGTTGCAGCCTTTCAAAGTGATTTCAAGCCCACAATTTGGGTATCATCCCACAACTTAAAAAGCATCGATATGCTATTTACAGTTATGTATCCATCATTTATTCAGCTTTATAAGATCTTAACATTTTGCCATAGTTGCTTTAAATGAGAAGAAAACAAAACATTGGATAATTCTCTTGGTAGTTATTTGTGATGTTCCAAACATGGGATGAATTTCTTTGGTGAAAACAGTCTCATTTGACCTTGATGTACCATTTGTCATTTTTGGAAAAAGAGTAACTCTTCTGCTCTGTTCTGTCAGTGAAAACTTCCCGTATGATCCCAAACTCTTCACTATAAGGCTAGTGTGTGTGTGTGTGTGTGTGTGTGTGTGTATGTGTGTGTGTTAGTCCCTCAATCACGTCCAATTCTTTCGACCCCATGAACTGTAGCCTACCAGGTTCCTCTGTCCATAGGATCCTCCAGGCAAGAATACTGGGGTGGATTGATATTCCTTCCTAAAGGGGATCTTCCCAACACAGGGATTGAGTCCCAGTCTTCTGTGTTGCAGGAGGGTTCTTTACCTTCTATGCCACCAGGGAAACCCTTGCAAAGCTATTAGTATGTTTAACTCTTCATGAAGTTAAAAGGTTATGTCTTATGGTGCCAGGAACTGATTTTGTGATAAAACAAACACTTATTTTACTAGAAAATACTTGTATCCTACAAACAGAACCTTGCTAGAGAGGAATTCTCCACGCATTTCATCAGAGTTCCAGCTCCCATGGACTAAAATGACTATGTTAATTAAGATCTCAGAGTTTATACTAAATATAAAGTACAAGAAGTTGTCAGTCCTTCAGAAGCAGAGATGATATCTTATCCTTTTTGTAGCCCCAGTTATTAACTTGAGCTTGCCACATAGTAGGAGATCTAAAAGAACATTCCAGGATTGGAATATAAAGTTATTCATTTTCAAATCTGTATCCTTTGAATAACCAAGGATTGTCTTCTGTTATTTCTCTAAAAGGTGGGTATGTGGCCTATAGGTTTCTTACCTTTGCTTTCTTCCTTTAGAGCCATGACACAAGCTAAAGCCTTTTTTAGGAAAAGTGACTTCTAAAATCTTTTTGCTAATGTTTCAAGTGTGTAATTATAGTCTGAAGATCACCGGGGCAAAGGCAGGTGCCCGTGGCAATCATTTTTTATAGTGGCAGTCGTTGTTTACATGTTTCAAGTGCTGCCTGCAGGATTTTTTCTTGAGAAATACAAGTAAATCAACGTTAAAAAGTCTATAGGATCTAAAAAAAATACAACAAGCTAGTGAATGTAACAAAAAAAAAAAAAGCAAAGGAACAGGCTCACAGATAAAACAAATGAGTTTTTCCCAGAGGGGAGAGAGGAGAGAGAGGGGCAAAATAAGGGTAGGGGAATTAAAAGGTGCAAACCACAATCCAAATATCACAGTCCATATTTTAGTCTTGTGAGATACACAGTTTCAGTCCCAACCACTCAGCTCTGCCTTTGCAGCACAAATAAAACCATGGGCAATGCATAAAAGGATAGATATAATTGTGTTCCAATAGAATTTTTCTTTTTACGAGCACTGGCATGGGCCATAGACTGCTGAGACCTAGCCTAAATATCCATTGATCTAGCTCATTTTTAAGAATTATGAACTTTTAGCAAAAATCTGTTCTAGTTCTTCATATAACCTGTACAAATAGTAATTTAAAAAAAATAATTTAATCTGAAAAGGGAACCTAAATACATTTCATTGTTTGAATGGAAACATCATTTTTTCTAATAGGTGATTACATATCTTGTATCCTACAAACAGAACCTTGCGGGTCCACGCATTTCATCAGAGTTCCAGCTCCCATGGATTAAAATGACTATGTTAATTAAGATCTCAGAGTTTATACTAAATATAAAGTACAAGAAGTTGTCAGTCCTTCAGAAGCAGAGATGATATCTTATCCTTTTTGTAGCCCCAGTTATTAACTTGAGCTTGCCACATAGTAGGAGATCTAAAAGAACATTCCAGGATTGGAATATAAAGTTATTCATTTTCAAATCTGTATCCTTTGAATAACCAAGGATTGTCTTCTGTTATTTCTCTAAAAGGTGGGTATGTGGCCTATAGGTTTCTTACCTTTGCTTTCTTCCTTTAGAGCCATGACACAAGCTAAAGCCTTTTTTAGGAAAAGTGACTTCTAAAATCTTTTTGCTAATGTTTCAAGTGTGTAATTATAGTCTGAAGATCACCGGGGCAAAGGCAGGTGCCCGTGGCAATCATTTTTTATAGTGGCAGTCGTTGTTTACATGTTTCAAGTGCTGCCTGCAGGATTTTTTCTTGAGAAATACAAGTAAATCAACGTTAAAAAGTCTATAGGATCTAAAAAAAATACAACAAGCTAGTGAATGTAACAAAAAAAAAAAAAGCAAAGGAACAGGCTCACAGATAAAACAAATGAGTTTTTCCCAGAGGGGAGAGAGGAGAGAGAGGGGCAAAATAAGGGTAGGGGAATTAAAAGGTGCAAACCACAATCCAAATATCACAGTCCATATTTTAGTCTTGTGAGATACACAGTTTCAGTCCCAACCACTCAGCTCTGCCTTTGCAGCACAAATAAAACCATGGGCAATGCATAAAAGGATAGATATAATTGTGTTCCAATAGAATTTTTCTTTTTACGAGCACTGGCATGGGCCATAGACTGCTGAGACCTAGCCTAAATATCCATTGATCTAGCTCATTTTTAAGAATTATGAACTTTTAGCAAAAATCTGTTCTAGTTCTTCATATAACCTGTACAAATAGTAATTTAAAAAAAATAATTTAATCTGAAAAGGGAACCTAAATACATTTCATTGTTTGAATGGAAACATCATTTTTTTTCTAATAGGTGATTACATATGTATTGAGCTAAAGTTACTGGCTCTTATCACTAGACTAGATGTTCTTAACTATATTCAGATGGTAATTTTTTAGATTATTTTCTCTAGAATATAGTCAAATCTTGGACGGATGTCTCTTTATGATTGAACTTTATGTTTCATGTATGTTAAATAAGGTTTGCTTGTGATTTTTCTAAGTTACCGTCAAACTATATGATTCTATGTTTCTGTGGTTGTCATATCATTTGCCAGTAGGAACAATGTCTTTATTTATAGAGTTCTTTTCACATTCTTTTGTTGTGAATGTCATTTCTCCAGAGATCTTTTTCTCTTTGAAAGTCACTTCTAGTTTTTATATGAAAAGCCATCTTTTAAAATCAATACCAGTGAAAGCTAATCAGTGATAGAGTGATTATGGGATGCCTTGCTCATCATTGGAAAGCCAAGATAGTTATCTCGGTGATTATCCACACATCTCATTCAAAAGGACAGAGGGGCAGCTTTTCTGGCCACACCACCCTTATTTGTGAAATATTGTAAGATGACTGCCTGTCTTTATTACAGTATTCTAAAGAGATTAATCAATATTATGCCAAAGCGCCCTGATTATCGCCATCCTTACTCCCATCTTAAATTTATCACAGATTCAACATAGTCATAAAGGGGATAATCAGAAAATCTTCTCACATCTCATCTCATTATATTATTGTACATAAGGAAAAAATAGTTTTAAAGCATAGAGAAAAATGAATTGGGTCATGCAGCTGCTTCACAAATGTTAAATTTCTGTCTCTATCGCCTCCATTATTTTTCTCCCTGAAATGCACAAATTATTCATATTGAGATATAAGTGGTTTCCCCCAACGGAGTCTTAAATGCCTGTTTATTTTTACATCAGAATAAAAGTTAACCATAAGGATGTCAATACAAGCAGCAGGCAGAGATGACCAAAGTTTTTCTTCATACAACCCTCTGCAAGGTTTTGCCTTCCCAGCACACCTGTGTCTGTGGAAACTGGTTTTTCCTTCTCCCTCCTCCTTTTGAATGGTTACAGTGGAGGCAATGACATTTTAACAAAGTGACCCACCTCATCTGTAGAGAAGTCAGTGATTGGCTCCTGAGCCACACTGTGCTCATACGAGTTCATTCTCAGGATTTTAGAGGTATAACTGGGAAATGATGATGCAATGAAACATTGAACTTGTAAATGAAGATGTTGCAAACTCATAAGCTGTTGCAAGTAAGTATTTTCTGTCATGTGCTTTAGAAATAGAACCAAAAAGTGATTCTGCCAGGATGGGTGCCAGCCTGGAGAGAGACAGTAGAATCAAACAAATATTCAGAGAGAAACAGAGTTGAGATATGAAGAACAAATTCTGGTTTTGCTGCAGTTTTTGGCTAAGACTCAATTTCACACCATTAGCCGGTTGACTCCCTGCCCCTGGGTTGTGTGAGATAGCCATATATTCATTTAGTAAACTACCTTTTGCTAAAACTAGTTCCAATAGGTTTCCATAACTTAAAACCAAAAAAAAAATTAATTGCAAAGTTTATTTCATACTGTTAACATTCTATAAATATAGGCTATAAATATAATGCCTACAAAAATATTATTTTAGGACTTCCCTGGTAGCTCAGTGGTAAGGAGTTCACCTGCCAATGCAGGAGCCATGGGTTCTATGCCTGATCTGGAAAGATCCCACATGCTGCAGAACAACTAAGCTCGTGAGCCACAACTATGGAGCCTGTGCTCTAGAGCCTTGAAGCCGCAACTATTGAGCCCATGTGCCTCAACTGTTGAAGTCCATGTTCCCTAGAGCCCAAGTTCCACAACAAGAGAAGTCACTGCAACGAGAAGCCTGTTCACCTCATTTAAAGAGTAGCCCCCACTCCCTGCAACTAGAGAAGAGCCTGTGGAAGCAGTGAAAACCCGGAAGAACCAAAAATAAATAAATATTAAAAAATTATTTTATAGTATTAAATTATTGAACAGCATTAATCACCCACAAGATACTCCCCAGAGAAAGAGGCTACAAAATGTCTATGTGTATAATTTTTTTTTTTTCAAAAATTAAGTTTTGAGTGCCTTCAGTGAACTAGGCCACAGTGGCAGGTAAGCAACAGTGAACAAATACAAAAGTGTCTAGTCTATTGGAGGAGATATTTATAAACAAAATAATCACAAAAAAATGGTAAATGATTAAAGACTCTGGAAAATTCTATGGAATTTTAGAGAGGTGATGGACAGGGAGTTAGTCAGAGGGAGCAGCAGTATGAAAGCCCTGTAGCTAAGTTAAAGAATTTCAGCGTTGCTAATCTGAAGGATTTTTTTTCACAAAGCCATTTATTAATCAGATCTTGAAAGCATCACACCTGTTTTCTGATTGTACATTTGCCTCTGTTGTAGGAAGAACATTTTAGTTTGTGTTCTAAATTTATTTCGCAAATAATTTGAAACCCCTATTTCCTTAATATTATTCAAGAAAGGCAAGTAGTGTATGCTATCTGCACTGTCAATTGGTTAAGCAGGCTTTCTTTGTTGGGGCTTATTTTCTTTCTTTGCACTTCCCTTGATAGCTCAGCTGGTAAAGAATTCTCCTGCAATTCACGAGTCCCCAACTTAATTCCTGGGTGGGGAAGATCCCCTGGAGAAGGGATAGGCTACCCACTCCAGTATTCTCGGGCTTCCCTGGTGGCTCAGATGGTAAAGAGTCTGCCTTTAATGCAGGAGACCTGGGCTCAATCCCTGAGAGTCAGGAAGATCCCCTGGAAAAGGGAACAGCTACCCACTCCAGTGTTCTTGCCTGGAGAATTCCCTGGCTCATGAATAGAGTTGGATGTGACTGACCAACTTTCACTTTCTTTGTAGTCATGTCAAAAAAAAAAAAATTCATCTTAGGTGTTTTCATGATTTCATCATGGATCCGTGAGTGGATCAATGAAATCCTCCTTAGAGCTGTGTGACTGTGGTGTTGTTCCAGGATATTATCCCAGGCCACCAGCTCCATCTCACTCAGGTGGGGTCCAGCAAAGGCATGTGAGCCAAGAGCCATGGGAATGTTCATCTGCATAGAGAATTAATAGGAAAGGACAGTATCTTTAGGAAGATTTACTTAGGGAAGCAGCATTCAGTGCTTTCTTAGGCTAGCATCCCTTTGTTCTTAAACTGCAGCTAATGCTACTGTAACATTTCAGTAGTAATCTGAGAAATGGTGTCAAGGATATAACAGAAAATTGCACTATATGATTTCTCCAGGTTTCTGAGCCAGGCATGAACTATTTAACTGCATACACAAAGAACTGTACATTTAGTTGCCATGGCACTGCTTATCTGTTGTCTTTAGGGAGAATAAAATGGTATTTTAACTACTGTGACTCATCCCCCCGAGGTATAATTGATAAAGCTACCTTTCCTGACTTTGAACCAGAATCCTTCAGCAGGCAAAGACGTTTTGTTGCTTTTGTTGTCGTTGCTGCTGTTAAAGAAAAGATGTTTGTTTGCAAACCTAGGCTTAGCTCTGTTCTCAGCAGTTGAGAGCTTTAAGCCGTGATCACCGTTTATTGAATCTAACTGTGATAATTCACATTTAATAGATGGATGACAAACCAGATGGCTGTCAGGGATACAGCATCCTCCCAACATGTGTTCTCTCAAGTTACTATATGTAAGCATTGATGGATTCTCACCACTGATGGCCCCTGGCATTAATAAAGAGGTTCTCATCAAAGATCTGACACATAGCATGCCCTTGATAAGAAGTATTTGGTGTTCCTTAACATCTAGTGAGGGAAGAGTCCAGTGAGTGTTAGGTATGTGAATTTGAGAATTCCTTGCTATGCTACCTTATTGATGGAAAGTATGATTGATTCTAGGAGAAATGTGAGACTCCAAGTGTATACTTGTAGGTGTGACACCCTTGCGTATTTGTTAAGATTCCCCTCTGGGCTCCCATAATTCTGTGTTCACACTTCCATTAAGACACTTTTCACTCTGCTTCTCAATTGAATTTCTTTCTACACCATTGAGTTACCAGCTTTTTGAAGCAGAATAGGCCATTATTATCATTGTTGTTATTATTATTGACTACCAAGTGCCTCAGAAAGAAAAGCTCAATACATGCTAGCTATGTATCTTTCAAAGAATCTACTTTGAGAAATATGTGTTCATTATGTCTTAACATTCTATACGAGATATGAAGAGAAGAAGGAATTAAATCATAACTATTGGATTACTGGATGTTCAATCAACTTTATTCTCAGGAACTGCTCTGGATTGAGGTCGGCTTAGTAATAATAACTCTGATTTCACCCTATCCAGAGAAGCTCAGGAGAAAACAGCCCAAGACTGATAAAGCTCTTTTTCATTTTTTATTAAATAATTGGTACCTTTGAGAAGGCTCTAGAACCTATACTTTTAGAAGTCCTTAGGAATGAAGACTAGTTATTTCTTGGACCTGACATATATTTTAAAATAAAACAAATGAAGCATCCAACATCCTAGCAGTCTTTGTTCCCTCTTTTTATTGAAGTATAGGTAATTTACAATATTTATTAATTTCTGGTTTATAGAAAAATGATTCAGTGATACATATATATACATTTTTAAATCTTTTCCATATGGTTTATTGAATATAGGCCTCCCTGTGCTATACAGTAGGACCTTCTTATTTATCCATTCTATATATAAAACCTTACATCTGCTAACCCAGATCTCCTAGTTCATCCCTCCCTTTCCTCCCCTACCCCTTGGCAACCACAACTTTTTTGCCTATGTCCATGAGTCTGTTTCTATTTCATAGATAGGTTCATTTGTGTCATGTTTTTAGATCCCACATATAAGTGATATCATATGGTATTTATCTTTCCCTTTTTGACTTACTTCACTTAGGACGATAATCTCTAAGTTGTGTCCATGTTTCTGTAAATGGTATTATTTCATTCCTTTGTATGGCTGAGTAATATTGCATTGTGTATATGTACCACACCTTCTTTATCCGTTCCTCTGTCGATGGATATTTGGGTTGTTTACATGCCTTGGCTATTGTGGATAGTGCTTCTGTGAGCATCGGGGTGCATGTATCTCTTTGTTTAACATTTATTTTATTTATTTATCTTTTGGGGGGTGGGGTGGGGAGTGAGGGGGATGGGCGGGCCACTGCTATTGGTCTTTCATTTCTCCATTTTCATCTGTCTTTGTTCTTTGGCTCCTGTGGGCCTCCCATCGCTGTGGCGTCCGTTGTTGCAGAGCGCTGGCTCTGGGCGCATGCGCTTCCAGAGCTCCGGCTCGGTAGTTGGACACATCAGTCCAGCTGCTGCGTGGCACGTGGGATCTTCCCAGGCCAGGGATCGAACCGGCACCCCTTGCACTGTAAGGCAGTGTCCTTACCCACTGGACCACCAGGGGAAACCCCTGCATGTATCTTTTTGAATTATAGTCTTGTCTGGGACTATGCCCAGAAGTGGGATTGCTGGATCATAATGCTAATTCTGTTTTTAGTTTTCTTTTGAGGAATTTTCACTCTGTTTTCCACAGTGCCTGCACCAACTTATAGTCCTACCAACAGTGTAGGAGTGTTCCCATTTCTGTACACCCAGCATTTGTTATTTGTAGACTTTTTCCTTTCTTTTTTCTCCTCTTCCTGCTTCCCTCCCTGAAATGCCCCTTTTCCTCTATTTGTAGACTTTTTAATGATGTCCATTCTGACTGGTGTGAGGTGGTACCTCGTAGTTTTTATTTGCATTTCCCTGAGAAGTAGCAACACTGAACATCTTTTCATGTTCCTATTGGCCACGTGTATTTCTTCTTTGGAGAAATGTCTATTTAGATCTTCTGCCCATTTTCTGATTGGGCTGTTTGGGGTTTCTTTGTTGTTCAGTTTTCTGAGCTATCCATGTATTTTGGAAATCAAGCCCTTGTTATTCACATTATTTGTAAATGTTTTCTCCCTATCTGTAGGTTTTCCTTTAATATTGTTTATAATCACCTTTTCTGTGTAAGAGATTATAAGTTTGATTAGGTCCCATTTGTTTATTATTGTTTCTGTTTCTATTGCCTTGGTAGACTGACCTAAGAAAATATTTATATGATTTATATCAGAGAATGTTTTACCTGTAATCTCTTACAGGAGTTTTATGGTATCATGTCTTATATTTAAGTTTTTAAGCCAATTTGAGTTTATTTTTGTGTATGGTGGCATGACAGTGCCTTCTAACTTCCTTGATTTACATGCGGCTGTCCAGCGTTGCCATACCACTTGCTGAAGAGACTATCTTTTTCCCATTCTATATTTTGGCCTCATTTGTCAAAAATTAATTGACCATAGGTCTGTGGGTTTATTTCTAGGCTCTCTATTGTGTTCCAGTGATCCATATGTCTCTTTTTGTGCCAAAACCACACTGTTTCGATTACTATAGCTGTGTAATATTGTCCAAAGCCTGGGAGTGCTATGCCTCCTCATTTGTTCTTTTTCTTCAGTATTGCACTGGAAGTTCTGAGTCTTTTATGGTTCCATATCAATTTTAGGATTATTTTTTCTAGTTCTGTGGAAAATGTCATGGGCCACTTGGTAAAGGTTACATTAAATCTGTGGATTGCTTTGGGTAGTATGGCCCATTTAATAATATTCTTCCAATCCAAGAATGGAATATCTTTCCACTTTTTTTGGCTCATCTTCAGCTTCCTTTATTAATATTTCAGAATTCTCAGCATATAGGTCTTTTCCCTCTTTAGTCAGGTTTAGTCCTAAGTATTTTATCTTGGGGATGTGATTTTAAAAGATACCCTAACACATAGTCTTGAATAAGATAACTCCCTGGCAGGAATGAGGCAAATTTTTCATCACTGATTTTACCTTTGCAGGAAAATTCCTGAAAAATAAGTTAATTTTGCAATCCTGAAATAAAAAAAATTCTGCCCCATCAGTACTATAGACACAAATGATATTGAAGTTAGTAAAATTGAGATGTATGCATCTTTTACCTTTAATGATAGTCTTTATATTAATAAGTCACAACACAAACTTACTAAAGCTATTGTAGGTTATACCAAAGGTTTTATGAAACATCAGTGTGATAATGTAGAAGGGATTAAAATTTTATATTGTGAGATTTTACCATTGATTCTTCTTTATTGATATTGAAACAAGTATTGAAATCTCAAAGTTATTTCAGATAGGAATAAATTATACAATAATTTGCGATAATAATTTGCAATAATAAATAAATACAATAATGCATTCTATTTAGAAAAGTTGACTGAAAGTCACTACATGCAAGTGTTGTCTTTGTTTAGAAAAGCATTAGTATTTTGCATAGTTTGATGGTTGACCTTCTGTACAAATGCATTTAGTTCTTTTTCTCCCATGATAACTTCTATGTTATCTTGTCTAATTCTTTGTCACCAAATGGTCTCTGTTTTAGTTTCTCTAATTGCATCTAATTATGATTTGCTTAAAAATCAGATCCCCCTCTGTAATAGTCTGTGAACCTCTTTCTAGCTTGTTGGTCATCTTCTCTGCACCTGCCATTCCCTGGCTGCCTGGAATATTCAACTGGAATTCAGCCATCACTGTTGACATTCAACAATACTCAGTATACTGGGGAAATTTTCCATCTTTGTTTTTTTAATATCTAAATATACCTAAATTATAATATAGTAAGACTCCATTAATTCAACCTGAGAAGATGAATTGTCTTGTTGTTGTATAATTTTACATTAGTATTTTTGCTTGGAGTGATATATAACATCAAGACCTGTGGAATGGCTTTCTGTTAGCGAGCCTTCCTGTTTACTACCTGGTGTGGTATTTGAATAAAAAGAAAGACCTCTCATTGATTGAAAAGTTTGTTGCCCTTAGTAAGCTGAATGATCACTGAAATCTTGTTTACATGGTCTAACAGCATATTAAGTTTATTAATAGGAAAAATCATACCATAAATAATCTCCCTATTTTTATAGTCAGTGCATTAATTTTCTAACTTGATCTCATAAAAAATATTGAAACAGGATAATAGTATGTGGGGAACATGTAAATTTATGTTATTTTGCCCAGAAATCTTAAGAATCACCAGTATACCTAACTGCTGGTTTCTTAGTCAAAATGAACCATTTAACAGTCCATAGAAATTAGCTTCTCCAGATATTATGTAAATGGATATCAGGTTTAAATACTTGACTTTTATGTGTCTTCTCCATTTTTATTCCATTTGTACTTTGACTTCTTAAAATGTTAAGGGTCCTTTGAAATTATACATTTTAGGTTTAAATAGCTGAATCATAGGTGGCCAACTCTTAAAAATGTGCCCCTATAATGAGACCTTGTGTAATGACAGGAATAATATCAGTGAATGGAAGAATGACATTGTGACCTTTAACAAGACAGGCGCTTCTTGTAATTGTGATTGTCTTGGGGTTAATGTACGTGACTATGCCATTTGTTTCCACCATGATTTTGTACCTATTTGAAAAGACATGTCACATGTCACAGGTATTAATTTAAAACATTTTGGTATAATTTTAGCTAATTAACTCATGCACACAATTACACAATTCCATTTAAGAAATATTTGCTACAAATATAAAGCCTACTAAAAGGAGTAAAATTTAGTGTGAAGGGTCAGAAAGCATTGCCCTTGATCTTCCTAAGAAGCTCTAATCATTGTCAACTGAACTTCTAGATGTTAATTAATGTGACACAAAAATTAAGCCCTGTCTCACCTTGCTTTGACTAATTATGTATTTATTTGAGTTTTAAGCTCCTTCCATTCCGTTTTAAAATGGTGCCACAAGCTTATGAAGCCCCTCAGAAGCCTAAGGATAAGGTAGATATAATTTTGATTATAATTTTAAATCCACTAATTTATTTCATTGAACTCAGTGCTGCTAAAAACAAGTATTCTTGGTTTTGTGGTACTTGGAAACCATGTATTTAAAAATTGAAATTGTTCATGTTCATGGGATCATAGGATGCTAATACTCTGGTGATAATGAGGTCAAGTGGATTGAAACAGCTTTCTTCATGTTATGCTGAGGATGTCTTGTGTGTTAACATTATCATCTCTGTAAACATGAAGGTGCCTCATTGTCACTTCAGCAAATCTGAGCTTTACCTGAGTAAGTTTTTGGAGTAGATAGGAATGATGTCATTTTCCCACCTTTTCCAAATCTTTATAGTGATGCAGTACTGAATGGGTGCACAGGACACTAGTGATTTCTTGTAAGTCAGCACCATGCCACGTTAGCTGTACATGATGCCCGTTCATAGTAATGGCACCAACAAGATGCCTGAGCATTCCTGAACAACCTCAAATACTGATAAGGGGATGTGTTTTAATACAATAATTTTGTAAAATTGTTTATTTGTGCCTACTGAAGCTGAATATCTACAGTCTGTCCTTTCCCTGATAGGTCTATATCCAGCTTTGTACAAAACATGTATAAGAATGTTTATAGCAGCACTATTTGTAGTGGCCTCAAATTGAAAACTACCTAGACTCAGATGGTAAAAAAAAAATCTGCCTGTAATGCAAGAAACCCAAGTTTCAATCCCTAGGTGGGAAGGATGCCCTGGCAAAGGGAATGGTAGTCCACTCCAGTATTCTTGAGTAGAGAATCCCATGGACAGAGGAGGTGGGCAGGCTATAGTCCATGGGGTCACAATGAGTTAGATATGACTGAGCCACTTTGAGTATATATAAAGGTTCATCACCAGGAGAAGATATGAATTAATTGCAGTATGGTCACCTAATGGAAAACTTTAAATTGATCAAAATGAAAGAACTCTAATTATACACAATAATGTGAATGAATTCTATAAACATAATATGTGAAAGAGGCCACACTGAGAGAATATGTAATGTAAGTGCTTATATTAGTCCCTGGATCCAGGGCTAAGAAGTGGGGAAGAAAATAGGAAGTTTAGTTTGAAAGTCTAGATAGGAAGTTAAAGATATCCTCCCCAGGTCTAGGCACCCAAGTGACTAATTTTCCCACACCTAGGCAGACAGGAAATGAATAATCCATAACAAAAAAGAATCAAAGAGGCTTTAGTCTTGTGAACCTGAGGAATTGCTAAAGTAGACAGGCAGAGATGTACTAAAACAAAGAGATTTAAGAAAAAAGTCTGTAATTTGAATGGAGCTGACACCCAGCCCCTACTCTTCTACGTTGTTCCAAGAGGACACTGGCAGTTAGGCTGCTAACCTAGTCAGGAGCAACTCTGCAGCCAGAGAGAAAAGACCTGCACTTGGCAGGGTTGCCTCCAAATGAAAGGACCAATACTTCCCGGATCACATGCACTACAGTCCACTCTTCAATCATGCCACCCTGCACATAGGGTTTTCATTCAGCTTTTCAGTACCTCACTTTGACATGGCAATAGTCAGCCAAGAATTACTGTGTATTTGAGGAAAACTCACAATGTAAAAGACAGAGATTTCTTTTTTTAAAAGCATACAGATAAAAAGAACTGTGAAGAAACAAAGACTGTTCAGGGAGAAGAAAATTTCAAAAAATGATCATGAATATTCCCAAGTACATTAAAGAAGCAATTTGTAACATCCGAGATACTATAAAAATGGACATTCAGGGAACTCATGAGAACTCTTGAGAGATTAAAATATTATAGCACAAACCTTCCAGACTGTAGAACAAATTACCAAAGAGAGGAGATTTCTTTTTCTTTCCAAACAGAGATCAGTACCAGGAGATCTAATTGGAATTTTAAAGAACTGGAGAAAATGGAGAGAAAACTGAGAAGAGGAATTTATAAGATAAGTAATATAAGAAAGTTTCCCTTGATAAACTTGATTTGCCATATTTAAAAGGGTTCCATGGATGATCAGCAAAAGGCACTTAAGATGATTCATATCAAGGCATATCAGCCAGAAATTTTAGGACACCAACAGTAAAGATTCTAACAACTTTCCAAAAGGAGTTAGAGGAAGGTTGCACATAATGTCATAGAAATCAGAATACATTGGACTTCTCAGGTACAAAGTTTGAAGTCAAAAATCAACTAAGTAATATCTTTGAAATTTTGATGTAAAATTAGTGATTACATCTTACCTACAATTCTTTATATAGCCAATTAATTAGTTAACCTACAAGAACATA
This sequence comes from Tragulus kanchil, assembly GCA_022376925.1. Lineage (NCBI taxonomy): Eukaryota > Metazoa > Chordata > Mammalia > Artiodactyla > Tragulidae > Tragulus > Tragulus kanchil. Next base: position 103,267,837 of record JAIOJX010000001.1, on the reverse strand, counting down.
TGTGTAGAGTTTTTCAGAAGTACACGGTCTCGATTGTTCATGGGGGCTATGTGGCAGCCTAGAGGGGTGGGTTGTGGGGGGGGGGATAAAAAAAATAAAGAAAAAGAAAGGGTACATGGTCTCAAGAATATATCTTTAATATACCCTTTCATAAGAAGGTCCTAGAGGATATATACTGCCAAAATGAGTGAATAGATCAACAAAGAAAGGTTAAGGATCAAAAAACAGGATACACATGGCGAGGAGAGGGGATAAAGAGAAGAGGGGAAAGAAAAACTATCATGAGAAGTATATTGCCAACAAGCAGTAGAGAAAACACAAAAATGAAAACACAAAAGAACAATGATATTCAATGGAAGAAGTCAATAGGAATTTAGATGATGTGTTTGTAAGTGAAACACTGCCAGAAAAGCTAGCCACTTGATACTTGCTGTGTATTTCTGCCTTTTCTATTTCTTCTGTTTCTTCTTGACATGCCCTTTCTCCATCCTCATTGTTGATACAGTAGTCCTTCAAAGACCCAACTCAAATGTAATCTTTGCCAAAATGTACAGGAATAGTCCTTGACTAAGGAAAACTTATTTAACATAGATACAAAATATAGCCCTAAAAATACAAATCAAGATCTGAGCACATTATAATTCTAAAGTCTTGTAAAGCAAAACAAACAAACAAAAGGCATGGGACTTCCCTGGTAGTCCAGTGGGTAAGGACACCGCCTTGCAGTGCAGGGGCACCAGTTTGAGCCTTGGCCTGGAAAGATCCCACGTGCCGCGGAGCGGCTAGACCCATGTGTCCAATTACCGAGCTGGAGCTCTGGAGCGCATGCGCCCAGAGCTGGTGCTCTGCAGTGAGAGAGGCCACTGTGATAGGAGTCCCACACAGGCCAAAGAACAAAAACAGATGCAAATAAATGAAAGACCAATAGAAGTGGCCAAAAAGAAAAAAAAGGCATAAACAACTTTAGGAAGAAACAACAAAGTGGGAAATTGTATTTCTACTGGTTATCATGATAGACACTTGGTGCATAAGATATACGGGGTAATATCTTAAGGAAAAACCTGAATAAACTTTTTTGGCCAACATAATATAAAGAATTCCAAGTCAGTAAGAAAGGTACACAATAAAATACATTCACGCAAAAATGGTCAGTGTTCTAGCATATAATTCACAGATGAAAAAAATCAAAATATGAGAGGGTGGGTAACTTCATTCTTGTTAGTGCAAAACAAATGAAAACAATGATGAGTTATCCTTTTTACCCATCAGATTTGTAATTAGAAAATCTGATTATCAATTGTTGGAAAGAAATTATACTCTCAGATGCCGCTAGTGGAAGTGTAAATTGATACAACCATTTGGGGGAACTATTTAGCAATGCCCCATAGAATTATCAAACTGTATACTAGAATGAATATATATTTCATTACTAAGGTTAATATATAATTTATCATTCATTCCAGGACACCTTTGAGCCTGAAACAGGCCACTGATAAAAAGTTTCTCTTTGTGTGCTGAGCCATGTCTGACCTTTGGGACCCCGTGAATGGTAACCCACCAGGCTGCTCTGTCCATGGGATTTCCCAGGCAAGAATCCTAGAGTGGATTGCCATTTCCTTCTCCAGGGATCTTCCCAACCCAGGAATCAAACCCATGTATCCTGTGTCTCATGCATTGGCGGGTGGATTCATTACCACTGAACCACCTGAGAAGCCCTATTAAAATTTATGCTAGAACTAATGCGTAAACTGGGATTTTCCCATACCCTTTGGTTATGATGTCACCTTTGTACGACCCACTTTGTGCATAGACCCTAGATAGCCCCTTGTCCATATGTTCTATCTGCATGTAAAGGTACTCTTTTTTGTAAATACTATTTTTAGTTTTTTTATATTTTTTCCAGAGTTTTATTGTTTACAAATATGTATGTTCTGAGATTGGTCATATGTGTATCCCTGGCCCCCTCCCTCCTCACCCCCTCCCAGTCCCCCACAATCCCATTCCTCTAGGCTGTCACCTCTGCAGGATCCCCTATTCCCACAGGGCAATGACAATAGCTATCTTTTTCACATATGATACTATAGGTTTTCATGTTACTCCCTCTATGCGTCCAACCCCCTGTTCATTCCCCACAATGTTCATATGTCTGTTCTCTATGTCTCTTTTCCATTGCTTCACTGTGTGTGTTATCATTACCCTCTTACTGGATTCCACATGTATGTGTTAGTATACTGTACTCGTCTTTCTCTTTTTGACTTACTTCACTTATTCTAATAGATTCCAGATCCATCCACCTCATTAGGGCTGATTCTTCTGCATTTCTTTTTACAGCTGAGAAGTACTCCGTTGTATATATGTACCCGAGCTTTTTTATCCATTCATTCGTCAATGGGCATCTAGATTTGTAATTAGAAAATCTGATTATCAATTGTTGGAAAGAAATTATACTCTCAGATGCCGCTAGTGGAAGTGTAAATTGATACAACCATTTGGGGGAACTATTTAGCAATGCCCCATAGAATTATCAAACTGTATACTAGAATGAATATATATTTCATTACTAAGGTTAATATATAATTTATCATTCATTCCAGGACACCTTTGAGCCTGAAACAGGCCACTGATAAAAAGTTTCTCTTTGTGTGCTGAGCCATGTCTGACCTTTGGGACCCCGTGAATGGTAACCCACCAGGCTGCTCTGTCCATGGGATTTCCCAGGCAAGAATCCTAGAGTGGATTGCCATTTCCTTCTCCAGGGGATCTTCCCAACCCAGGAATCAAACCCATGTATCCTGTGTCTCATGCATTGGCGGGTGGATTCATTACCACTGAACCACCTGAGAAGCCCTATTAAAATTTATGCTAGAACTAATGCGTAAACTGGGATTTTCCCATACCCTTTGGTTATGATGTCACCTTTGTACGACCCACTTTGTGCATAGACCCTAGATAGCCCCTTGTCCATATGTTCTATCTGCATGTAAAGGTACTCTTTTTTGTAAATACTATTTTTAGTTTTTTTATATTTTTTCCAGAGTTTTATTGTTTACAAATATGTATGTTCTGAGATTGGTCATATGTGTATCCCTGGCCCCCTCCCTCCTCACCCCCTCCCAGTCCCCCACAATCCCATTCCTCTAGGCTGTCACCTCTGCAGGATCCCCTATTCCCACAGGGCAATGACAATAGCTATCTTTTTCACATATGATACTATAGGTTTTCATGTTACTCCCTCTATGCGTCCAACCCCCTGTTCATTCCCCACAATGTTCATATGTCTGTTCTCTATGTCTCTTTTCCATTGCTTCACTGTGTGTGTTATCATTACCCTCTTACTGGATTCCACATGTATGTGTTAGTATACTGTACTCGTCTTTCTCTTTTTGACTTACTTCACTTATTCTAATAGATTCCAGATCCATCCACCTCATTAGGGCTGATTCTTCTGCATTTCTTTTTACAGCTGAGAAGTACTCCGTTGTATATATGTACCCGAGCTTTTTTATCCATTCATTCGTCAATGGGCATCTAGGTTGCTTCCATGTTCTAGCTATTGTATAGCCAGCGGCAATGAACATTGGGGTACAGGTGTTTCTTTCAGTTTTGATTTCATCAGGGTAAGCCTAAGAGTGGAATTGCTGGGTCATATGGTGCTTCTATTTTTAGTTTTGTAAGGAATCTCCATACTGTCTTTCATAGTGGCTGTATTAATTTACATTCCTACCAGCAATGCAAGAGTGTTCCTTTTTCTCCACACCCTCTCCAGCATTCATTGTCTGTAGATTTTTTGATGATGGCCATTCTGACAGGTGTGAGGTGATATCTCATTGTAGTTTTGATTTGCATTTCTCTAATAATAAGCGAGGTTGAGCATCATTTCATGTGCTTTTTGGCCATCTGTATGTCTTCTTTGGTGAGATGTCTCTTTAGGTCTTTTTCCCATTTTTTGGTTGGGTTGTTTATTTTTCCAGTGCTGAGTTGTCTGAGTTGCCTTTAGATTTTGGAGATTAATTCTTTGTCTGTTGTTTCATTTGCTATGATTTTCTCCCATTCTGTGTGCTGTCTGTTCACCTTTTTTGTTAAAGTTCTTCTTTGTTGATAGCTTATACCAGGATAAAATTAGTAACAATATCACAAACATGTACTAAACATCAGGGGAAAGAAATAAACTAAATTTCTCTATATATGAACATCCGTAAATATCTATAACGTAAACTTCAGGTGTGAACAGAAGATTCCAGAAAGCTATACACAAAGACAAATGAATAGATGGGTTGATTGGTTGGTATTTATATAATAGTGATTGATAAGTACAGTTAAATACAGCTCAAAATTATAATGGTGGTTGTTTCTGGTAGTTGAGAAAGGGAGTCTGGTCATGTTTAAGAGAAATTAAGCTATTTTAGTAATGTCTTACTTCTTTAGAAAAAAATTTAAGCAAGTATGACAGATTTTAAAGTTGATAGATCTGAATTGGAGCGAGGTATATGTGAATTTTAAGAAATATTCTTTGTATTTTAGTGACTCTTTTCTCCAAATAAAGACAAAATGATGCCTCTTCCATGAAGCCTTCCTTGATCTCTAAGCCAAACATCATCTGTGTTCTTCCTGTCCCTATAGCTCTCTCTTATATAAGAGTTATGCTATCTGGCTTATTGGATTTGTCCCTTCCATTAAATTGAAAAATTCCTAATTGGAATAATTTGTACCTTTGTTTCTTTTTGGATCCCTTCCCAACACTTGACCAGAGAGCCTATACACGGTTTACAGCCAGTAAGACTTTATGAAACAAAACACTGGTAGAATAGCGTGGTTTACATGTAAATACTTGCCTCTCTTGGTGACTCTAGAAAAATTTTAAATGTTCAACTTTTTCTTACTTAGCTGTGCATGATGAGCCTATGTTCTGTGCCAGCTTCTGTTGACATACTTTTGAAATAGATCTCTAATAAAAGCAAAATGATAACACTTTATGTTTATGTGTTCCTTAGCTGAAGGAACTGAAGAATGCTGAAGATTCTGCAGGCAATTACCCAAGCAAAACTAGTCTAGCATGGTGATTAAAAGCATCTACTTCACTTCCTGCTTTCTCAGAAATACCTACTCTTTTTTCCTAAGGCTGAGTTCTAGATTGTTGAACGGGCTGCAGCATTTTTCTCCTTTACTCTTTTGTATCACTTTGGCTCTGTTGGCTACTTCAGTAATGTTAACTTCTGCCTGTCAAAACCAATTAACAATCTTTGTACATCTACTGGATCCACAGCAGAATTTCAGTTACCTGCTGTTCATTTCGAGTCTACTTGTTAAGCAAAGCTTGAATACAATATGGCATTTGCTTTGCAGGTTTTTGTTTTTTTTTTTTTTATATAATTTCAAGTTTCAAGGCTTCAGTTTTTCCACTCTCATAAATAAAACATAACGCTTTTATTTTTTTCAAAGTTATCAGAGTTTGTTCAGTTGAACAATGCCCAACTTGCAAATGAATACTTTTGAAAATACATATGGTGGTTATAGAAGTATATATGCAAATTCATTTGGCTCCAATGTGAATTTATTAAATGTGCTACGCCAAGTTATCTTTTATCGAAAGAACTGTTAGTAAGTGAAGATATCAAGTGTGCTTCCTCATACATACATAAAATGCTAAATTTAGGTTTTAATGCAGCTTTTAAAGTGACTTCTTTGCCTGCTACTTATTCTAAAAGGATGCCTTGAAAGTGAAATATGTTTTTAAAGAATACTTTTCTTAATTTTTACCTTAGATTCTTTTTTGTCGTCATTGTTGTTTTCAGCTCTCTCTGCTGTTTCAGACTTAGGATCAGACATACCCAACTGCAGTGCCCCCTCAAACCATTATCTGGCTTTCCTTTGAGACAGGACTCTGTACACAGTGAGTGTTCTTAGCCAGTTGGTTCCTGGGATGACTGGACCGTGTGTGCTGTGTGATGTGTCTCACAACTGATTCTGACTAGTGATCCCGGCACTTTGAAAGTGTTTTTTTCAGGTACCTTTTCACGCATACACACAAAAGATCTGCTGATGATAGCACTGACTTTTCAGAGTGATCTTTTCATTGTAATTAACATTAAAAAAAAAAAATTCCCTGAGTTGAAATCTACAATCCCACATGGCTTTGATGCTTCTGTAGTTAAGAAGGGCAGGAACAGCCTTGGGGAACACTTGCTGACTTGGCAGCTTAAAGCTGTTCACTTGTACCTCCAGATGAGCAGACAAGCAAGCTGAGTTTATTCGTTTTACCCCCACTCTGTTCCAGAGACAGGTTGGTCTGTTACTTACTCATGTTGTCAAAGCCGACCCTTAAAGACAATTAATCTGGTTAAGATTCAAATACCTTTACTGCAAGTATGAAACATGCTGCTGAGATGGCTAGGGTTTTAAGGCAGGAGCTATATTGTAAGTACCTTGTCTTTAGCAGGCTCTTCTGAGCACACTGTTGGGCATTCAGGTATTAGAAGGCTTTTGGAAATCCTGCCTAGCCCCTGGCATCACTTCGGCCCTCTCTAGATCTTGAGTCCAGCTGTTCAATTAAAGGAAATGAAGCTGAAGAGGCATCAGTGTGGCTCCAGCTGGTGCCGTGGCGGTTGGCATTATGCTACCGGATCATGCACACATTATTTTTACTCATGTGGAAGACTGCCTTGCTGTGTATTTCTCAGGCTGTCAGAAAGATAGATTCTTGAAATATTTTGAAAAAATGCTAAGTACTAGCTACTTTGGGTATTTACCCAGGGGCATTGCAGCTGCCTGGCATCGCTGTGTGGCAGCTGAGCAGTAATCGTTGCTATTCTTCGGATTTGTTTGTATCTTTGTCAGCAGCTGAGGGTAGGTGGGGGATGTGCTTCAGACCCAGAGTGAGCTCTCTGTCCCTAGTGATCTCATCCAGCCCATGGCTTTAGATGCTCTCTGAGTTGCTGATGTTTCCTACATTCATTTCTTTGGCCACAGTGTCACCCCTGCATCTCAGACTCATATCCAGCTGCCTGCCAGATAGCTCAGACAGGTGTTCAAGAGGTATGTCCATGTTAAAACGGACAAAACCAAACTCCTGACCTGTCCACCCATGAAAAGTGAAACTGAAAGGGTTAGTCACTCAATCATGTCCGACTGCAACCCCACGGACTGTAGCCTGCCAGGCTCCTCTGTCCGTGGGATTCTTTAAGCAAAAATACTGGAGTGGGTTGCCATTGCCTTCTCCAGGGGATCTTCTCCACCCAGAGATCGAATCCAAGTCTCCTGCATTGCTGATGATTTCTTTATCAGCTGAGGCTCTGCATGCAGTGACCTCTTCACTCACTGGTCTTCACATATTTCAGGCATGGTCCCTCCTAAGTGTTTTTGAAATTGCTTTTCTCCTTGCCTAGATGCTCTTCTCCTGGATATTTCCATGGTCTATATCTTCCTTTCCCTTGCATTTCCACTCAGATGTCTCTTTATCAGTAAGATCTTCCCTCAGACTTTAAAAATCAGAGCACTGCTCTCAATTCTCTTACCTTGCTCTACTTTGTTATTTGTCTCTGTACCAGCCCTATGTCTTTCCCTCCTTGCACGCAGGCTGTTTTGTTTGCTGCCAATTCTCCAGCACTAAGAACAGCACCTGACACACAGTGGTCTTCAGTGAGTATGTGCGCAGAGCACCCATAGGACTCTTCGTTCTCCCTGTCACCACCAGCTGTAAAATACTCTGTAGTACCTAGAATGCCGGATTCTTTTTTTTTTTTTTCATGAGACTACTGTGAGATATCTTTAGCTCTTCAATAGAAAAACCCATTCAAATCCAAGATCTCACAGAGCTCATTTCTCCATCTCTGACTTGACTCATCCATGCTTCTGGAAACAGGAACTGTCAAAAGCAGGTCTTACTGTATTTTGCATTTCTTGGAATGTCTAGTGCTTGGTGCCAGAGTGATAATGCCTGGATAACAAAGCATTTTCCAATGACTTTAAATCATTATAAAGAAAAGACACTTCCTGTATTTTGGGAAGCAACTTGAATGTTCAGTGCTAAAAAATTTCCCAGATTTACTACTGGCTTCCATCCACTCCTCAAATAACCATAGCAGTTCATCTTCTGTGTCCACAACAAGCAACTCAACTTTCCTCCTGTCTTTTTGTTTTAACAAGAACGAAACCTTCCTACTCTTCTTTTGTCTTAAAAACTAATTCCACAGCTTTCCATTTTATGATTTAACGTTCCATTTTATGATTTACATTGCCAGTGAGTTTGCTCGTTCTTTGAGGGTGTAGAAACCACAGAATTCAACCCCAGTGTTTGTCATAACACTTTGCAGAAGCCTTCACGGTCAGTGATATCTATCAGCTTGGGTTTTAGCCTTTTTCAGATATCTTTGACGTTATGATCACCCATCTTTTCTATTAGAAATCCAAACCTGATTAGTAATTATTTATCAAGAGGACAAGACACTGTACCTCTCTGATTGTGTGGGACTGGATATCTCAACTAAGGCACAATTTTCCAACTGATGTGCTGTGACATTTGACCGTACCCCAAATGGATTTCAGATTTTCTAAGATACCAACTTCTATAAGCTTTTAAGACAGCTGGAGCATCTAGGCCAATCACTTCTCATCACAAAATTGTTTACCCCAGGGGACCTACAAAAACAATTTCCAGACAGGTCATGGCGTAAGAAAGGTTGAGAGTAATTATAGTCTATCATTTCCTAGAAGAGCTTTCTGCAATAATAAAAATGTTTCCAGATCTTCCTGTCCAATAAGGTAACTATATGACACATGGTTATTGAGCTCTTGAAACATGGCTGCTGTGACTCACGTTAGCAGTTAGTACAGTGGATAGTGGAGCTAGAATACAGACTCTAAACTATATAATGTATTAGGAACCAACGATGAACATAAGTCCAATTTAGCAATTTATCAGGCTCAATGAATATTAATTTGAAGTGTTAAGAACTCATTGTGGGACCAACAGGCACAAATTAAATTAATAGTGCACTAACATGAGAATACAGGCATCAAAGCAGACCTAATCTTTTAATGTAGCTAAAGTTGCGTATTTGCTGGCTGACTCTGTTCTCTTGTTATTTGTTGTTGTTGTTTGTTTGATGATGTGCCAAATGCCTGTCATTGCCTGAAAGTGGCTTCAAAGTCACACCTGCAGGCCTTACCTTATTCACATAGGGTCACTTGTGGCGTTTGCAGTGTTCTTCTGATGAGGCCTGGAGCAATCTAATAATTTGTGTTTAGGTCTTACAGACCATGTGGTCTTTACCACCCACCTCTCCATCTTAAATGATCTGATAGTCATTGATGAAACCAGTGCTCTGTGTTTAGCTGTGCTTCTCCGCTAGGTTAATCAGTATGGAATTAGCTATTGCTTGCAGTCGTTGTCTTTGAAGCATCATTTAATCCAAGCAAGAGCATTCTGGAGTATGTAGATTTATGAATCATAATTCACAACCTCATTCTAATTAAGAAGAAAAGCAGGTTTAGATAATCTATTGTTTATTCATAAATTAATCCTAGGAGATGATGAATATATGACCTTGACTTCATGGTTCCTGTATTTATTCATTCTTTCAATAAAATGGTTTTGGAGATGCCTCTTTGCCCGTATTTCTCAAAGCGACTCTGATCCACCGCCTCATTAACCTCTCAGCTTACATGATATATCAAGTCCAGCTGTTTCTCCAGTCATCCTACTCCCTCTTTTTTGGAATGACCCATTCCTCCTCTCCTCTAAGATACATTTTATCCTTAATTCTGGAGGTCTTCAAATCCCTGACATTAGTGTTCATGCACACTAGCATTTATGAAGCCCATTTTCTGAACTAGGCCTAATGTCAGCTACCCTTATGAGACAGCTCATTTCAACTTCACAACAAACCTTTAAAATATTAATTTTTTTCAATAAATATACGTGATATTTACTTTATAAATGAGAAAACTGAGTTTCAAACCTACAAAGGAATTTTTAGAAAACAGTTTTGTAATGGAGCAAAGCCAAGGTTTGAACTTAGAACTTCCTGACTCTAAATAGAGTCTTTGTCTTTTCCATTGCAAATACAGGAGACCTAGAAGTCTAATAAAGAAGTCTGATAAAGGGGGTTATTAACTATTAACCTTGTACACACTTGGGACGTATGATATGGCTTCCTTGCTTGACTTCTTGATTTCTGTTTCTTGTTTGCGTTGGCTGTCATCTCCCTTCCTATCTTATGGTTTATTCTTAAACCATCAGAAAACCAATTCTTTGCCAAGTGTGTGAGAGAGAACATGTGGACAGGGAACCTTTTGGCCTTTCTGATTAGTCTTCACGTACGGTTACCTATTCTACACATTACATGTTCCTCATCCATGAGTCTCTCTCTGGTTAATATCCTTTTTCTCCCATCTTTTAACTCAGAACTGTGATATCACCCATAGACAGCACTACATAGTTCATCTTTTTTATTAAATAGTGTCTTTCACTTATTGTTGGCTTATGGGTCATGTATCTTCAACTGAAGAGTAAATTACTTGTGAGTATCTTGTTCTGTGCTTTCTTGGCCTTGCTTTATGGCACTCATCCATGCTAAGCTAATCACTGGCAGTTCTTATATGCTGTTGATTGAGTGATTGATTATCTTCATCTCTACATTATAAGTGGACAAAAGGAGAAGTCATAAAATGAAAATTTTATTCCCCAGATATGAGAAACGCAGATGAATATACTAACTCCTGGTCATAAATTGCTCAAAGAATAGTGGCATATTTCTCATGTAACTATACAAATGGCTGGTATTTATTTTTCAAAATTTATTAATAGTTATTTTCTGGATTCATGTGGTTTATTTTCTAGATGAGTAAGTTTTCCAAACTAACTGAAGCTTGTCTTATTACCCATCTAAAATGTATTTTTACTGAACAGTTTTCAATGTAAATCTTTAGAAGAAGGAGCATACAATTACTGCCTTTTAAAATGGAATGCATGAGGGGTGGGATGGAGGAGACTAGGAAGAGGGAGGGTGCCAGGGATATGCATATGACTGATCTGGGAACATACATGTCTGTGAACAGCAAAACTCTGAAAAATTTTTTTAAAAATAAATTTTTTAAAAAATGTAAAAAAAATAAATAAAAACTAAAATTAAAAAAGCTATATGGAAAATGAAAAAAAAAATGGAATGCATGAAATGCAGTTAAATTTTTCCTTGAGAACGAGTCATTCTACAAAATTTTTTGAGCATCTACTATATTCCACCTTTTATAGAGAATACTGGAAACAGCGACATTAAGGTTAAAGATTTTCTTTCAGCCACCATAGTCCCTGTTCTCATGGAGATTATACTTTCAGGAGGAAGTCAGATGTGTAGAAGGAAAAGTTACAACCCAGCCTCTTAAAAGCCAGATAGAGATAAGTGTCAGTCACTCAGTTGTTCCTGACTCCTTGTGACCCCATGGACCATGGTCCACAAGGCTGCTCCATCCATGAGATTCTCCAGACAAGAATACTGAAGTGAGATGTCATTTCCTTCTCCAGGGGATCTTCCAGAACCAGGTGTCAAGCCCTGGTCTTATGCAGTTCAGGTAGACTCTTTACCTTCTAAGCCATGAGGGATCACTTTTTTTTTTCTTCTTTTTCTACTGACAGGGTAAATTACTTGTGAGTATCTTGTTCTGTGCTTTCTTGGCCTTGCTTTATGGCACTCATCCATGCTAAGCTAATCACTGGCAGTTCTTATATGCTGTTGATTGAGTGATTGATTATCTTCATCTCTACATTATAAGTGGACAAAGGAGAAGTCATAAAATGAAAATTTTATTCCCCAGATATGAGAAACGCAGATGAATATACTAACTCCTGGTCATAAATTGCTCAAAGAATAGTGGCATATTTCTCATGTAACTATACAAATGGCTGGTATTTATTTTTCAAAATTTATTAATAGTTATTTTCTGGATTCATGTGGTTTATTTTCTAGATGAGTAAGTTTTCCAAACTAACTGAAGCTTGTCTTATTACCCATCTAAAATGTATTTTTACTGAACAGTTTTCAATGTAAATCTTTAGAAGAAGGAGCATACAATTACTGCCTTTTAAAATGGAATGCATGAGGGGTGGGATGGAGGAGACTAGGAAGAGGGAGGGTGCCAGGGATATGCATATGACTGATCTGGGAACATACATGTCTGTGAACAGCAAAACTCTGTAAAAATTTTTTAAATATAAATTTTTTAAAAAATGTAAAAAAAATAAATAAAAACTAAAATTAAAAAAGCTATATGGAAAATGAAAAAAAAAATGGAATGCATGAAATGCAGTTAAATTTTTCCTTGAGAACGAGTCATTCTACAAAATTTTTTGAGCATCTACTATATTCCACCTTTTATAGAGAATACTGGAAACAGCGACATTAAGGTTAAAGATTTTCTTTCAGCCACCATAGTCCCTGTTCTCATGGAGATTATACTTTCAGGAGGAAGTCAGATGTGTAGAAGGAAAAGTTACAACCCAGCCTCTTAAAAGCCAGATAGAGATAAGTGTCAGTCACTCAGTTGTTCCTGACTCCTTGTGACCCCATGGACCATGGTCCACAAGGCTGCTCCATCCATGAGATTCTCCAGACAAGAATACTGAAGTGAGATGTCATTTCCTTCTCCAGGGGATCTTCCAGAACCAGGTGTCAAGCCCTGGTCTTATGCAGTTCAGGTAGACTCTTTACCTTCTAAGCCATGAGGGATGCCACCAGGATAGAAATAAGGAGGTTGTGTTTTGGGACCCCCAACTGGAGATACGAAATTTTAGTGTAAGAATTCATATCTGTGCTAGTTGTGAAAGGTGAGTTAGGATTTAAGAAGAAGCGATGTGGCCTTCCAGAATGAGCACAGGAGGCATATTCCGAAAGAATCTAAGACACTGGTGAACTTGGAAAATGGTAGAATGTTCAGTGTGCTCAGCCCAAGGCTAGTTCGAGGCTAAGGAGCTTAAAAATTTCATGTGAGATCATGTTACTTCCCTCCTTACAAATCTCCATTGACCCCATAACAATTACTGAATAAAAGTCTTAGCTTGTGAAAGTATCTAAGAGATGTAAGCAGGCCACATGTTTGACCGAGAGCGGACCACAGATGCCTGAGTGAACTGAGCTAAGATCATTCCAGCCCGAGCCAGATCTACTGACCCTCCAAGCTGTCTGGTAGACTCATGGAAAATAATGAGTTTAAAGCTACTAAGATTTAGGGTAATTTGTAACTAGGTAATGTTGAGCTGAAAATAAATTGTATTAGTGCTTTTTTCCTAAAGTAAAATGCCTTTTCTATATTTATTATAAACAAAGATATGTGAAGACGTATAGAAACAAATTTTGCTGAGCAAATAGAGCTGTGGTATTGCTTTGAGTTGGCATAAATACAATTCAATTTCGTTTCATTTCTTGTTTTATACTTGGCTCAAAATTGGTCATTTATACTTCACTATATGGACATATGTAGATATATGCACATATTCATACTATATATAGCGTTCAAAACATTTAGCAAACCCCAAAGTTTTCACATCATGATCTTTTACAAAAACCTTTCTTTAAATTTTGGATAATTTTAAGCATCATAAATACAAAAATAGAGCAGCAGAATGAAATTCCATGTACCCATCACTCAGCTACAGTAATTATCAACATTTTGTGGATGTTGTTGTTTGTAACAGACTCTTGTTTTGCTTCTTTTCTTTTCTTTTGAGGATATGAGTGGTGTTCGATGCAACTAAGAACAAATTTGCAGTTTGTTCCTGCATTGCTGAAAGGAAAATTCTTAAAATGATTAACCCCATTTGTTGCCAAGTAACTCTTGGCTATACACTGGTAGCAAAAGTAATATAGCAGCATTTGCAGCATAATTTGATTTGAATAGCAAGTTTTATTTAAAGAGTGCCTGATCTTATTGCTCATAGGCATACTTTTCTTTCTTAGATTTTCTTTTCATGGTAATCGCATTTTTAATGACTTGTGATAGACTTTCCTTTTATGAAACAATAGAATACTGCCATAGGAGCTCTTGAGTAAGCATTTAGACATCTCTGAAGATCATGTTACTTCCTCCTTACAAATCTCCATTGACCCCATAACAATTACTGAATAAAAGTCTTAGCTTGTGAAAGTATCTAAGAGATGTAAGCAGGCCACATGTTTGACCGAGAGCGGACCACAGATGCCTGAGTGAACTGAGCTAAGATCATTCCAGCCCGAGCCAGATCTACTGACCCTCCAAGCTGTCTGGTAGACTCATGGAAAATAATGAGTTTAAAGCTACTAAGATTTAGGGTAATTTGTAACTAGGTAATGTTGAGCTGAAAATAAATTGTATTAGTGCTTTTTTCCTAAAGTAAAATGCCTTTTCTATATTTATTATAAACAAAGATATGTGAAGACGTATAGAAACAAATTTTGCTGAGCAAATAGAGCTGTGGTATTGCTTTGAGTTGGCATAAATACAATTCAATTTCGTTTCATTTCTTGTTTTATACTTGGCTCAAAATTGGTCATTTATACTTCACTATATGGACATATGTAGATATATGCACATATTCATACTATATATAGCGTTCAAAACATTTAGCAAACCCCAAAGTTTTCACATCATGATCTTTTACAAAAACCTTTCTTTAAATTTTGGATAATTTTAAGCATCATAAATACAAAAATAGAGCAGCAGAATGAAATTCCATGTACCCATCACTCAGCTACAGTAATTATCAACATTTTGTGGATGTTGTTGTTTGTAACAGACTCTTGTTTTGCTTCTTTTCTTTTCTTTTGAGGATATGAGTGGTGTTCGATGCAACTAAGAACAAATTTGCAGTTTGTTCCTGCATTGCTGAAAGGAAAATTCTTAAAATGATTAACCCCATTTGTTGCCAAGTAACTCTTGGCTATACACTGGTAGCAAAAGTAATATAGCAGCATTTGCAGCATAATTTGATTTGAATAGCAAGTTTTATTTAAAGAGTGCCTGATCTTATTGCTCATAGGCATACTTTTCTTTCTTAGATTTTCTTTTCATGGTAATCGCATTTTTAATGACTTGTGATAGACTTTCCTTTTATGAAACAATAGAATACTGCCATAGGAGCTCTTGAGTAAGCATTTAGACATCTCTGAAGCTGCTTAAAATCCTTTTAGGTAGGAGGTTGTTATTTGATAAATAAAACCATTTTTATAAAGTGATCTCTGCGAAAAAGATAATTCCCAACAGTGTTACTTGAATGAATGATAATCTAAATGGAGAAAAAAATGATGATGATGTAGGTAAATAAGTCATATATGAATGAATGGAAATTTAGGTTTCTGTTTTTGCACTGTAATCACAATAGAGAAAGCAAAATGCTTTCCCTTCAGTCTGCCTTTCCAGATGGATTTCTTGGGAAAGAAGGGAATATGATATGAAAGCTGGGAGGGAGGGAGAGAGAAGGTAGAAAAGAAGGAAAGGAAGATGGGAGGGAAGGTAAACAAGAAGAAGGAGGGGGAGGAAGGCAGAAAGTAAGGGGAGGGAGAGATGCTAATTATTTGTAGGCATATTTCTTTAATAGTTTTATCAATAGCTCCCATAGTCAACCTGTAACTTAGTATACAGCGTTTCTATTGCTATTGTTTTGTAATTGGGGGGTTCCAACTGTACAGAAATTGGATGAGAATATCAGAGGATTCTGTGCTGCCTCCCAATGCAATCTTCTCATTAACAGAGGTCAAGAAAATTAAAGCCAGTGCAGAAGTTGAATATCACCAATATTTGACAAATGTACTGTTATTGCCCCATAAGAAGCTGACCACCAATGAAACTTAATTCATCTGGAAGAATGCACTTGAGTAATGGTAGAATTGCTCATTTAATTTGTGTTTGCACATTTTATGCAAAACCTATATTGTTTTTATAGTATATGAGTGGTTATGAAATGTCACTCTAAAGGAAGTCTCTAATATTTTATACAATTACTACAAAAATTTTAACATATTAGTTCATATTTATAAACCTTGGATTACACTGGAGAATATACTTATTAAGGTTCATTTTCTCTTTGGTAACAATTTTAGTAGCATTTCTAGAAAGCTTCCATTTTTTTGGTCCACTGTCATAATGAGAGCCTTAAATTATATGTCATCATCAAGTTCTGTAATTATTAAAGGGTTCTGCTTATGCAAGCTAATGACAGACATAACCCTCCTTTCTAATCTTAAGAAATTAGTGTTAGGCTTATTCAGATTCTACAGTAAAAGCTTCATGATTGTGAAGTACAGTTTAGTTCTAAGATAGACCTTTCCCTCTCTCTGTTTGCAAAATATATCAAAATATTTCCCCCAGTCTGCCCCACATCATCAAAACTCTAGGGAAAAAATAAGGCATCTAATAGAAACTACATCAGAAATCACAAAGCAGACTACAGAAATAGAAAGCACGTGACCTGTAAAATCAGATGACATAGGTTCAGATCTTGGCATCTATCCTCACTGGCTGTTGGTTTAGGGAGAAGCTTCTAGATTTTTTTCATTGGAGGAAATGGATAATCAAATGAAATAATATAACTGCACACCTCCAAATATGATGTGTTTATTTTTCCTACACATGCTTATTTTCAATTTCTATTTATGTTCTTGTGTCTTAAAGGCCTTAAGTTTATGCTGAGAGTTCCAGCTTACATGTCAATTGTATAGTTCATGAATATAATTAACCAAAGTATGCTATGTTAATTTTTAATGATAAATTGAGATACTACATGGACTCCTTTATTTTTAATCCATGGCTAGTTCCTCCCCTGAATACTTGCTGCCACTTACAAAAAATATAGACATAGATTTTTTTCGGCTACTGTCTTTTGACTTTTGGTAAATATGTGTTCAGTGATTGCAAACAACTTTCAGATTAACTGAAGTATACTTATGAAGCTTTTAAATATCATGTATATTTAGACACAATGTTTCTAATTATAAATTCTCTTTTGTGTTTGCACATTTTATGCAAAACCTATATTGTTTTTATAGTATATGAGTGGTTATGAAATGTCACTCTAAAGGAAGTCTCTAATATTTTATACAATTACTACAAAAATTTTAACATATTAGTTCATATTTATAAACCTTGGATTACACTGGAGAATATACTTATTAAGGTTCATTTTCTCTTTGGTAACAATTTTAGTAGCATTTCTAGAAAGCTTCCATTTTTTTGGTCCACTGTCATAATGAGAGCCTTAAATTATATGTCATCATCAAGTTCTGTAATTATTAAAGGGTTCTGCTTATGCAAGCTAATGACAGACATAACCCTCCTTTCTAATCTTAAGAAATTAGTGTTAGGCTTATTCAGATTCTACAGTAAAAGCTTCATGATTGTGAAGTACAGTTTAGTTCTAAGATAGACCTTTCCCTCTCTCTGTTTGCAAAATATATCAAAATATTTCCCCCAGTCTGCCCCACATCATCAAAACTCTGGGGAAAAAAATAAGGCATCTAATAGAAACTACATCAGAAATCACAAAGCAGACTACAGAAATAGAAAGCACGTGACCTGTAAAATCAGATGACATAGGTTCAGATCTTGGCATCTATCCTCACTGGCTGTTGGTTTAGGAAGAAGCTTCTAGATTTTTTTCATTGGAGGAAATGGATAATCAAATGAAATAATATAACTGCACACCTCCAAATATGATGTGTTTATTTTTCCTACACATGCTTATTTTCAATTTCTATTTATGTTCTTGTGTCTTAAAGGCCTTAAGTTTATGCTGAGAGTTCCAGCTTACATGTCAATTGTATAGTTCATGAATATAATTAACCAAAGTATGCTATGTTAATTTTTAATGATAAATTGAGATACTACATGGACTCCTTTATTTTTAATCCATGGCTAGTTCCTCCCCTGAATACTTGCTGCCACTTACAAAAAATATAGACATAGATTTTTTTCGGCTACTGTCTTTTGACTTTTGGTAAATATGTGTTCAGTGATTGCAAACAACTTTCAGATTAACTGAAGTATACTAGTATTAGGAAGCTTTTGCTGTGAAATGATCATGTAATATTTCATCACGTCAATGTTTTATAATAGGTTAGAATTATTTCTGCGGTTCTGGGATGCCTCCCCATGTTCTCCATTATGGTTTGTTCTGTGTCTTTAGAGAAGACTCTCTTATTGTTGATTTGTTTGGGTAGGGAGAAGAGGCCTTGATGGTAGTTGTTCTTGCTGTAAAGGTTTGGAAAGAGCAAGAGAAGGTTACTCATTCTTTTATTGTTGTTGTTTTTTAATATATTTTTATTTTCCTTGTACAGAGTTTTGTTGTTTATTGCTACAGTCGTATACATTTGCTCCTCGCATTTGAACCTCCCTCCCTTCTCCCTCCTCATCCCAGCTCTCCAGGTTGATGCTTAGCTCCTGTGTGAGTTCCCTTAGTAACACTGAGGAATGCTTCATGCATTTGTTTGTCATCCTTGCACAGGGGCCATGCTAATCTTCTATGTTTCGTTTCAATTTTAATATATGTGCTGCCTGAAGCGAGCAGAAAGGTTACTCATTCTTTACATAGACTCTCAAGTTAATTCTCTCCTTTCGGCCTCCTGTCTCTTTCTTGCACCCTGTCAGACATTCCTGACCTTTCTGAGTGCTATGCTTATACAGAACTTCATACATCCTTCCTGACTTTATTGATGGTTGTGCTCCACTCTGCAGTATCTCAGACTGCAACATTCTCCTTCCTGTTTCGTCAGTCCTCTTGTTTTCAATAGCTTTCTATCTACCAGAAAATTAAAGGCTCTTGTCCACTTCAAGCTTGAAGTATAAGTAATAAAACCTCTTTTGTGTGTGTGTGTGACTGTGCTACACAGCATGTGGGATCTTAGTTCCCTGATTAGAATGAACCTGGGCCCCTGGATTGCAAGCCTGGAGTCTTAACCACTGGACCACCAGGAACATCCCCAAACCACTTAAATATGTGGTTATCCTAGGACAGGGCTTCTCAGTGTCAGCTCTATTGTTATCTGGGACTGGATGATTGTTGTGGGAGGTTTTTATGTACATTATAGGATGTTTAACAGCATCCCTTGTCAAGTAGTACTCCTCTATTGTCATCACGTCAATGTTTGTTTAAATGATCATGTAATATTTCATCACGTCAATGTTTTATAATAGGTTAGAATTATTTCTGCGGTTCTGGGATGCCTCCCATGTTCTCCATTATGGTTTGTTCTGTGTCTTTAGAGAAGACTCTCTTATTGTTGATTTGTTTGGGTAGGGAGAAGAGGCCTTGATGGTAGTTGTTCTTGCTGTAAAGGTTTGGAAAGAGCAAGAGAAGGTTACTCATTCTTTTATTGTTGTTGTTTTTTAATATATTTTTATTTTCCTTGTACAGAGTTTTGTTGTTTATTGCTACAGTCGTATACATTTGCTCCTCGCATTTGAACCTCCCTCCCTTCTCCCTCCTCATCCCAGCTCTCCAGGTTGATGCTTAGCTCCTGTGTGAGTTCCCTTAGTAACACTGAGGAATGCTTCATGCATTTGTTTGTCATCCTTGCACAGGGGCCATGCTAATCTTCTATGTTTCGTTTCAATTTTAATATATGTGCTGCCTGAAGCGAGCAGAAAGGTTACTCATTCTTTACATAGACTCTCAAGTTAATTCTCTCCTTTCGGCCTCCTGTCTCTTTCTTGCACCCTGTCAGACATTCCTGACCTTTCTGAGTGCTATGCTTATACAGAACTTCATACATCCTTCCTGACTTTATTGATGGTTGTGCTCCACTCTGCAGTATCTCAGACTGCAACATTCTCCTTCCTGTTTCGTCAGTCCTCTTGTTTTCAATAGCTTTCTATCTACCAGAAAATTAAAGGCTCTTGTCCACTTCAAGCTTGAAGTATAAGTAATAAAACCTCTTTTGTGTGTGTGTGTGACTGTGCTACACAGCATGTGGGATCTTAGTTCCCTGATTAGAATGAACCTGGGCCCCTGGATTGCAAGCCTGGAGTCTTAACCACTGGACCACCAGGAACATCCCCAAACCACTTAAATATGTGGTTATCCTAGGACAGGGCTTCTCAGTGTCAGCTCTATTGTTATCTGGGACTGGATGATTGTTGTGGGAGGTTTTTATGTACATTATAGGATGTTTAACAGCATCCCTTGTCAAGTAGTACTCCTCTCACTGGTTGTGATAACTGAAGTTGAAAACCAATCTCAGAGAGCCATATTGTTGTTTAGTTGCTAAGTCATGTAGACTCTTTGAGACTCCATGAATTGTAGCCCACCAGCCTCCTCTGTCCATGGGATTTCTCAGGCCAGAATTCTGGAGTGGGTTGCTATTTCATTCTCCAGAAAATCTTCCCAACCCAGGAATCCAACCCGTGTCTCCTGCATTCGCAGGTGGATTCTTTACTGCTGAGCCACCAAGGAAACCTTTCTCCCATACCAATGAGTAATTGTGCAAGATACTGTATTATGAAGAAATTCTAGAAATTTTTCTCTATTGAAATATAATATAAATAAACCAACTGAGATAATTTGGAAGGACATTAAATACATTACACTATACTCTGGAGATGTGATGTCTTACTGTGATATTCCAAAGCAAGCAGAGAATAAAATACTTTCTGACTTTCAGTGGTAACATGATGCCATTTGTGTGTTCCACAATTTCCCCCAATAAGCATTTCCAGACAGCCTGAGATTTATCATTTTCATTTCTTGAGGGCCTTTTATCTACTAATAGAAAAAAGAAAAAAAATTATATGCTATGATAATTTTGCTTACTTTCTCGCTGCTGGGGAAGAGATACTTTCACTCAGAGGACATAATTTTTTGGAATTGACAATTGTCCCTAGAAGCTAATTGGTGACCATTAATTCTTCCCTTGCCTGTCAACAGAAGTGAAAACAGTAGTTGGCATGCTTACCTACTTGATTATAGCTATTATATCAATCAGCATTCTTTTCCTTGGGTTCATCATAATTTCTACAGATAATTATGTATTGTTTACTTTTTCTCACCATTTTTTTTTTTGCTTTAGTTTTGACTACACACAAATTGATTTAGGAGGGTTGAAATCAGTCATGCATTCAGTTAGAAATTAGCCCCACAACATTTATGAAAAATTCACAGCAGTATTTGTTTTAAAAATAAAAATTGGACTTCCTGGTAGTCCAGTGGTTAAGAATCCTCCTTCTAATGCAGGTGACGTGGGTTTGATCCCTGGTCAGGGAACTAAGATCCCACGTACGACAAGGTGACTAAGCTCTCATGCCTCAGCTAAGATACAATGCAGCCTCTCACTGGTTGTGATAACTGAAGTTGAAAACCAATCTCAGAGAGCCATATTGTTGTTTAGTTGCTAAGTCATGTAGACTCTTTGAGACTCCATGAATTGTAGCCCACCAGCCTCCTCTGTCCATGGGATTTCTCAGGCCAGAATTCTGGAGTGGGTTGCTATTTCATTCTCCAGAAAATCTTCCCAACCCAGGAATCCAACCCGTGTCTCCTGCATTCGCAGGTGGATTCTTTACTGCTGAGCCACCAAGGAAACCTTTCTCCCATACCAATGAGTAATTGTGCAAGATACTGTATTATGAAGAAATTCTAGAAATTTTTCTCTATTGAAATATAATATAAATAAACCAACTGAGATAATTTGGAAGGACATTAAATACATTACACTATACTCTGGAGATGTGATGTCTTACTGTGATATTCCAAAGCAAGCAGAGAATAAAATACTTTCTGACTTTCAGTGGTAACATGATGCCATTTGTGTGTTCCACAATTTCCCCCAATAAGCATTTCCAGACAGCCTGAGATTTATCATTTTCATTTCTTGAGGGCCTTTTATCTACTAATAGAAAAAAGAAAAAAAATTATATGCTATGATAATTTTGCTTACTTTCTCGCTGCTGGGGAAGAGATACTTTCACTCAGAGGACATAATTTTTTGGAATTGACAATTGTCCCTAGAAGCTAATTGGTGACCATTAATTCTTCCCTTGCCTGTCAACAGAAGTGAAAACAGTAGTTGGCATGCTTACCTACTTGATTATAGCTATTATATCAATCAGCATTCTTTTCCTTGGGTTCATCATAATTTCTACAGATAATTATGTATTGTTTACTTTTTCTCACCATTTTTTTTTTTGCTTTAGTTTTGACTACACACAAATTGATTTAGGAGGGTTGAAATCAGTCATGCATTCAGTTAGAAATTAGCCCCACAACATTTATGAAAAATTCACAGCAGTATTTGTTTTAAAAATAAAAATTGGACTTCCTGGTAGTCCAGTGGTTAAGAATCCTCCTTCTAATGCAGGTGACGTGGGTTTGATCCCTGGTCAGGGAACTAAGATCCCACGTACGACAAGGTGACTAAGCTCTCATGCCTCAGCTAAGATACAATGCAGCCAAATAAATAATTTTAAAAAGTTAAAATTGCAAATATTAAGCTGCCTTTATTCTATCGACTTATATTCTCTTTTGTTTGCCCTCCATACTTAATTCTCAGCTCATTAGGTCAGAATTGCAGTGTAGCGAGTGACTGGATGAAGTTCTAGAATCAGTCATGAGTCTGGGACTGCTGATATGAGTCTGGGAAACTGGGCCTTAAGAGACAACTGTAGAACATGACAAATGAATAGAAAACCTGAGCCCTAATGTTAGCTCCATGTTCATTAACTTTTCCTGTGATATTCTTTTGTGATTCTATTTTAATAATAATTATTAAATGAGTATAATCTTTTTAGTCTTTATATTCTCTGGGAGGTTCAATATAATGAAAAGTGATGAAAAATAAATTCCATAACATCTTTGTTAATATTTTACCATTTGTGATTGTTGCTCAGCCACTAAGGTGTGTCCAATTCTTTGCAACCCCATGGACTGCAGCACTCCAGGTTTCCCTGTCCTTCACTATCCCCTGGAGTTTGTTCATACTAATGTCCATTGAGTCAGTGGTGTTATCTAGCCATCTCATCTTCTGCCATCCCTTCTCCTCCTGCCCTCAATATTTCGCAGCATCAGGATCTTTTCCAATAAGTCAGCTCTTCACATCAGGTGGCCAAAGTATTGGACTTTTAGCTTTGCTTAAGCTCACGTTCATTTATTTGGTGATGTTATCCAATGATCAAATTCTCTGTTACCCCCTACTCCTCCTACCCTAAATCTTTCCCAGCATTAGGGTCTTTTCCAAGAAGTTGGCTCATCGCAACAGGTGGTCAAAGTATTGGAGCTTTGGTTTCAGCATCAGTCCTTCCGATGAATATTTAGGCTTTATTTCCTTGGGTTCATCATAATTTCTACAGATAATTATGTATTGTTTACTTTCTCACCTTTTTTTTTTTGCTTTAGTTTTGACTACACACAAATTGATTTAGGAGGGTTGAAATCAGTCATGCATTCAGTTAGAAATTAGCCCCACAACATTTATGAAAAATTCACAGCAGTATTTGTTTTAAAAATAAAAATTGGACTTCCTGGTAGTCCAGTGGTTAAGAATCCTCCTTCTAATGCAGGTGACGTGGGTTTGATCCCTGGTCAGGGAACTAAGATCCCACGTACGACAAGGTGACTAAGCTCTCATGCCTCAGCTAAGATACAATGCAGCCAAATAAATAATTTTAAAAAGTTAAAATTGCAAATATTAAGCTGCCTTTATTCTATCGACTTATATTCTCTTTTGTTTGCCCTCCATACTTAATTCTCAGCTCATTAGGTCAGAATTGCAGTGTAGCGAGTGACTGGATGAAGTTCTAGAATCAGTCATGAGTCTGGGACTGCTGATATGAGTCTGGGAAACTGGGCCTTAAGAGACAACTGTAGAACATGACAAATGAATAGAAAACCTGAGCCCTAATGTTAGCTCCATGTTCATTAACTTTTCCTGTGATATTCTTTTGTGATTCTATTTTAATAATAATTATTAAATGAGTATAATCTTTTTAGTCTTTATATTCTCTGGGAGGTTCAATATAATGAAAAGTGATGAAAAATAAATTCCATAACATCTTTGTTAATATTTTACCATTTGTGATTGTTGCTCAGCCACTAAGGTGTGTCCAATTCTTTGCAACCCCATGGACTGCAGCACTCCAGGTTTCCCTGTCCTTCACTATCCCCTGGAGTTTGTTCATACTAATGTCCATTGAGTCAGTGGTGTTATCTAGCCATCTCATCTTCTGCCATCCCTTCTCCTCCTGCCCTCAATATTTCGCAGCATCAGGATCTTTTCCAATAAGTCAGCTCTTCACATCAGGTGGCCAAAGTATTGGACTTTTAGCTTTGCTTAAGCTCACGTTCATTTATTTGGTGATGTTATCCAATGATCAAATTCTCTGTTACCCCCTACTCCTCCTACCCTAAATCTTTCCCAGCATTAGGGTCTTTTCCAAGAAGTTGGCTCATCGCAACAGGTGGTCAAAGTATTGGAGCTTTGGTTTCAGCATCAGTCCTTCCGATGAATATTTAGGCTTTATTTCCTTTAGGAATGACTTGTTTCATAGCCTTGCTGTCCAGAGGACTCTCAAAAATCTGCTCCAGCACCAAAATTTGAAAGCATCAGTTCCTCAACCAGCCCTCAGCCTTCTTAATAGTCCCACTCTGACACCCATACATGACGACTGGAAAAACCATCGCTCTGTCTGATGGACCTTTGTCAGCAAAGTGACGTCTCTGCTTTTTAATATGCTGTCTACATTTGTTATAGCTTTCCTTCCAGGAGCAGGCGCCTTTTAATTTCATGACTGCAGTCACCATCCACAGTGATTCTAGAGCTCAAGAAAATAAAATCTGTCATTGTTTCCATTTTTTCCCCATCTGTTTGCCATGAAGTGATGGGACTGTAAGTCATAATCTTAGTATTTTGAATGTTGAGTTTTAAGCCAGCTTTTTCACTCTCTTCTTTCAACCTCATCAAGAGGCTCTTTCATTCCTTTTTACTTACTTTATATATGATAATAGAATTTCTGGTTAAATATGTGCCACATATTGTTAAACTGGGGAAATACTAGAGAGTTGTTCTTCATATCTTAGCTAAGCATGGTCCTGATTCTATTAGTCAAAAATAAGTCTCCTGGTATATCTTTTGTTATGAATAGTGTTAAATAAAGGAGTATAGATATTAGCCAAAGTTTATCCCATGATAAATGAGTATGGCATCACTCTAAAACATGTAACCTTTTTAGATCATTTTCTCAAGCCTCAGGGGGACCAGAAGAAGGTAAGTTATCAGTCAGTGGCTTGATTTTTCAAAATATAAGTCGTTGATCATTGGGAAAGTTCTTTAGACTCTTTGGATAAGAGGATGTGACTGAATGGATTTATAAAATGTGTCTCTTGATTCCTACTAGCTTCTAAAACTTCCCCTCTTGTACCTTCCCCCCATATCATTAAATGATACTGCTCTTCATGTGTTTGCTCAAGCACATGTCTGGGACCCCTCTTAACTCCTAAATTGTCATTGACACTCCATATCAAAGCCATCAAGAAATTTGTTCATTCTATCTACCAAATAGATACTTAAAGGGACAAAACCTCACCAATTTTACCACCAAAACCAATGTGTATCATCCCCATTCTGCCTCCACACTGCTCCATCCTCCTAGACATGAATGTCGAGATACCAGAGTGATACTTTGGACATATAAATGGTACCCTACACTCTATCCAAAAATATCCAATGCAGTCACATTATCTTTAGAATAGAACTGAAATCTTTTACGTGTTCTTTAAGGTCATGTCTGAACTCAGTCATGACTGTCTCTGAATGCATTGCCAGTCCTTCCTTTTGTCAGGACAGCAAGAATGATCTGTAAAGTGAAGTGAAAGTTGCTCAGTCGTGTCAGAGTCTTTGCAACCCATGGACAAGCCATGCAATTCTCCAGGCAAGAATACTGGAATGGGTACCCTTTCCCTTCTCCAGAGCATCTTCCCAACGCAGGGATCAAACACAGGTCTCCCACATTGTAAGCAGATTCTTTACTGCCTGAGCCGCCCTCTCTCGAACCTGCCAAGTGTACACTCATTTCATGGCCTTTGCACTTTTTCTTCCCTTTGCCTGCTGTAATTTTCCTCCAGGTCTTTCCATGGCTGGTTTCCTCCTTTCACACATCTGTTTCCAGTGATCTTCAAAACCAGCTTTCCTGACATTCCTCCAAAAGAGCACCTATATTAGTTTCTTGCCCTTTGGCTGCTTCATTTTTTATAGTACTTAGTACTACCTGATGTTATGTCATGCATGGATTCATTTCCATGTGTGTTTTCCACTTAAATGCAAACTCCAAGAGAACAGGAGTTGTGTCTGGCTGGTTCACTGTTATAGCCCCTGTGTTGGTCGCTTACTAGTGTCTGACTCTTTATGACCCCATGGACTGTAGCCCACCAGGCTTCTCTGTCCATGAGATTTCTCAAGCAAGAATACTGGAGTGGGTTGCCATTTCCTTCTCCAGGGGATCTTCTGGACCCAAGGATTGAACCCAGGTCTCCTTCATTGTGAGCACATTCTTTACTGTGTGATCCACCAGGAAATCAGTAACTAGAAAAGTTCCTGGGAAAAAGAAGATGCTTTAAAAATATTTGTTGAATGAATGAATGAATGTATTTTTCCTTTGCATTATAAGCAACACTTATCAAACTATATGACAAAAATATTAACTGTCAAAACTAGTCAAATTAATTTTTGATTTCCTTCCCTGGAGGAGGAAATGGCAATCCACTCCAGTATTCTTGCCTGGACCATCCCATAAACAGAGGAGCCTGGTGGGCTCCAGTCCATGGGGTCACAAAGAGTCACACAACTGAGTGACTAAACAACAGCAATATTATGACAAAGGGACTTTAACTTATAATGGCCAAAGCACTTATAATAAACAGAATTCTTTATTAGCTCCTGTAAAGAGAATTATCAAAAGTTTTAATTTTCTAATGTTAAATGTTACTTAATATAAACTTGTTTCCAAAAAATTCTCTTTTTTTAGTTTTCTTGTATACATGTGTTCTGATAGATATATTGAGAGTTCCATCCTTGGGAGCATTGACTTAAACACTTTAACATCACTCCAAGATCGAGGTTATCACATGTATGGTGTTAGTCTGCTCATATGAACTGCCCTCCCTCCACTCTCTACTCACCTTGCTTTGTCACTTCTTCTCTGAGACTTTTGAGGCTCCAAGGCTCCACTGGGAATTACCATAATTGTTTTCAATAGAAAGAAGACATTTTGCCAATCCTGATGCATTAGAGATAAGTGAAGAAGGGCAGAGCTTCTTTTTCCCCAAGTGGCTTCAGCTGGAATACCTGGATATTCTTTCCCAGCCTTTCATTTTTTCCTCCCAAGGACCATGAGATTGTGTCTACTTGCTATATTTCTCACAACCGCTATGCTCCACTATATTAAGAACTAATGTTCAAACATCCCAGACCAAAGAAAGCAGAACTGAAATCCCATTTTGAGTCAATGAAGCTCTATGTGTAATTAATTTTCTATTGACTTGTTAGGAAAAGAGGCAGCTGTTTACCAAGTCTTTTAAGTTTAAACAAACAAAAAAAAAGTACATGCAGACAAAAAACCAAACCAAACCAAAAAACCTCATTATAAAATGGAGCCTGTTGGGGGATTTGCCACAGAGCATGTTTTATTGTCAGCTGAATAAATCTGTTGGTATTGTTTTGTGACCAGATTTAATTGGCAGATTTAAACTGGGTCATAAAGAAATTACCTCTAAGTATAGCACTCATCACAATGTCTCATATAAGTGTTCTCATCTCATGCATTCTTATGTAGAACTTCTCGCCTTTGTTGTTCAGTCACCCAGTCATGTCTCTTTGTGACCTCATGGATGGCAGCATGCCAGGCCTGCCTGTCCCTCACCATTTCCCTGAGTTTGCCCAAGTTTATGTCCATTGCATCAGTGATGCCATCCAGCCATTTCATCCTCTGACACCCTCTTCTCCATGTCTTATTAATCTTTTTATATGTAGTCCTTATTATTTATAGATACTTCATAAAGACACTTGAAATTAAGTCACAGAGTTATATTTTAATCATTTATTTAGACTGTAAGCTCTGTGAGGGTTAAAACCTTTATTCTGTTTCTCTTTGAATCCTTTGCATTCCCAGTACATTGCTTGTACATCCAAGTCTTCAAAATGCTTTTGTTGAATTATTTTTGAAGATGACCAATTCTCCTGCTATTGATATTAATGTAGGAAATATTCATGGTTCTTAAATTCAGGATTTAAATGTCTTTTGAACTCAGCTAATTATCCACTTCATTATTTTACAGACAATAATATTTTTCTTCTACAAAGAATGCTACTGTCCCAAACTTTGATGGGTATCATTAGAACAGATGTATTTTCCATCTAATACATCCAACATTTAATGTTATCCTATTTAATCCTCACACCAGGCCATAAGGGGGAAATGTCATGTTTTATATATAAGGAGACTGAGACTCAGAGAATTTAAATAAATTTTCTAACTTGCCAAGCCAACCAGGCAGAGTCAGGAATTATTAGACCCACGTGTCTCTGAAAACTATGTGAACTATTTTTCTTACCCCACCATAATGCATCTGAGAAACAGAGCAGAGAAGGCACTACTTAAAATACATTTTGAAAAATGTCTATGATTTTGAAAGAACAAATGTGTATGGTAGGGCAGTTTAAGTACCCAAGGAGCCTGTTGGGGATTTGCCACAGAGCATGTTTTATTGTCAGCTGAATAAATCTGTTGGTATTGTTTTGTGACCAGATTTAATTGGCAGATTTAAACTGGGTCATAAAGAAATTACCTCTAAGTATAGCACTCATCACAATGTCTCATATAAGTGTTCTCATCTCATGCATTCTTATGTAGAACTTCTCGCCTTTGTTGTTCAGTCACCCAGTCATGTCTCTTTGTGACCTCATGGATGGCAGCATGCCAGGCCTGCCTGTCCCTCACCATTTCCCTGAGTTTGCCCAAGTTTATGTCCATTGCATCAGTGATGCCATCCAGCCATTTCATCCTCTGACACCCTCTTCTCCATGTCTTATTAATCTTTTTATATGTAGTCCTTATTATTTATAGATACTTCATAAAGACACTTGAAATTAAGTCACAGAGTTATATTTTAATCATTTATTTAGACTGTAAGCTCTGTGAGGGTTAAAACCTTTATTCTGTTTCTCTTTGAATCCTTTGCATTCCCAGTACATTGCTTGTACATCCAAGTCTTCAAAATGCTTTTGTTGAATTATTTTTGAAGATGACCAATTCTCCTGCTATTGATATTAATGTAGGAAATATTCATGGTTCTTAAATTCAGGATTTAAATGTCTTTTGAACTCAGCTAATTATCCACTTCATTATTTTACAGACAATAATATTTTTCTTCTACAAAGAATGCTACTGTCCCAAACTTTGATGGGTATCATTAGAACAGATGTATTTTCCATCTAATACATCCAACATTTAATGTTATCCTATTTAATCCTCACACCAGGCCATAAGGGGGAAATGTCATGTTTTATATATAAGGAGACTGAGACTCAGAGAATTTAAATAAATTTTCTAACTTGCCAAGCCAACCAGGCAGAGTCAGGAATTATTAGACCCACGTGTCTCTGAAAACTATGTGAACTATTTTTCTTACCCCACCATAATGCATCTGAGAAACAGAGCAGAGAAGGCACTACTTAAAATACATTTTGAAAAATGTCTATGATTTTGAAAGAACAAATGTGTATGGTAGGGCAGTTTTAAGTACCCAAGAAGCATTGATTATTCTCACTAGTATTTGATGGACTAAAATTAAATTTTAGAAGGCTGTCAAAACAAAGATGCACTCATTCTAAATATGTTATATTTCTCTTCTCTTTAAGAACGTTAGAAAAATTTAAGAATACTGGTCTCATTACCCTGGTCTCTTGTCACTTTTGCTTTGGAATATGGGATCGTATTTTTCGATACTCCATAACCCAAGTATACATGGCATAGGGAAAAAAGAGAGAGACCTCATCTTTTCATAATTATTTATGGAACATTAACATAGAAATTATTCCTGTATACAACTCTATATATACCAACTTCTAGATGTGTCTCTAACTAGCAGCCAGTAAGGAGCACAAATGTCCTTTAAATTTTCCCTTCTGCTCTAAAGAAAGATTTTTGTCAATTGGGACATATCAATAACTCTGTAAAAGATTTTTTTATTTTAAAATAAAGATACAGATCTTTCATTTTAAACTGAAAATAAGTTTGTTTTAAAACAGTTATCTTATTTTTAATGTTGTCAGCGGGGTGTTCTGAAGAATAAAATGAGAACCTAAAAATATTTTTGTTGGCAGATACATAGAAATATTTCAATGCATAATTAGCTGAAGAAACATCTCTACTGTGCTTGTTGTGTTGGTTTTTTTTGTAGACAAAATGTGATTAGGATTTAAAATTACCCCATGCTTCACATCACCACTGTCAGACTTGCTTTATTTTTCAATGATTTCAGCTTTATAGGTGTGTATGGGGCAGGGGGAGAGAAAGAAAATGTCCCAAAATGCAAATTGTTTTCTTGACCATAAAATGTCATTTGGTTTAATCATGGTCTAATGCTTATTTCTTTGTGTTTTTTTGGGTTTTTGGTTTTATTGTAACTAATTTGTTTGAGTTCTTTCTAGTGCTACTTTTGCCCGTGCAGAAAATGAAGAGGGATTCGTGTTTCTGTGCATGTATTCATTTTGTTTGGTCATTACCATTCCTCCATTTGATTTGTTTGCCAGTTCTGTCTTATGTCACTTCATTTTGAAAAATGTCTATGATTTTGAAAGAACAAATGTGTATGGTAGGGCAGTTTAAGTACCCAAGAAGCATTGATTATTCTCACTAGTATTTGATGGACTAAAATTAAATTTTAGAAGGCTGTCAAAACAAAGATGCACTCATTCTAAATATGTTATATTTCTCTTCTCTTTAAGAACGTTAGAAAAATTTAAGAATACTGGTCTCATTACCCTGGTCTCTTGTCACTTTTGCTTTGGAATATGGGATCGTATTTTTCGATACTCCATAACCCAAGTATACATGGCATAGGGAAAAAAGAGAGAGACCTCATCTTTTCATAATTATTTATGGAACATTAACATAGAAATTATTCCTGTATACAACTCTATATATACCAACTTCTAGATGTGTCTCTAACTAGCAGCCAGTAAGGAGCACAAATGTCCTTTAAATTTTCCCTTCTGCTCTAAAGAAAGATTTTTGTCAATTGGGACATATCAATAACTCTGTAAAAGATTTTTTTATTTTAAAATAAAGATACAGATCTTTCATTTTAAACTGAAAATAAGTTTGTTTTAAAACAGTTATCTTATTTTTAATGTTGTCAGCGGGGTGTTCTGAAGAATAAAATGAGAACCTAAAAATATTTTTGTTGGCAGATACATAGAAATATTTCAATGCATAATTAGCTGAAGAAACATCTCTACTGTGCTTGTTGTGTTGGTTTTTTTTGTAGACAAAATGTGATTAGGATTTAAAATTACCCCATGCTTCACATCACCACTGTCAGACTTGCTTTATTTTTCAATGATTTCAGCTTTATAGGTGTGTATGGGGCAGGGGGAGAGAAAGAAAATGTCCCAAAATGCAAATTGTTTTCTTGACCATAAAATGTCATTTGGTTTAATCATGGTCTAATGCTTATTTCTTTGTGTTTTTTTGGTTTTTGGTTTTTATTGTAACTAATTTGTTTGAGTTCTTTCTAGTGCTACTTTTGCCCGTGCAGAAAATGAAGAGGGATTCGTGTTTCTGTGCATGTATTCATTTTGTTTGGTCATTACCATTCCTCCATTTGATTTGTTTGCCAGTTCTGTCTTATGTCACTTCAAGTCAACTAATATTTATTAAACACCATAAAGTGTCAGAAGCATTCAAATAATGGATAATGCAGCACATGTCTTATCTTTATGGCAGCACTGTTGGTCACTGTCAAAGGACTATGGAGCTATATCTTAGTTTTAATGGTCCCCTCTTTCACAATCATGAGTCAGATCTGTAGTTAGCTGTTGTGCTTTATCATAGTTTCAGTTTACTTTTATCCAAAACAAATGAATGATACAAGAAACATGCCTAAATGATATCCCTTTATAGCATAATATCAAAACTTCCAGATGACAGATTGCACAGTATGAGTGCTCTGTTGTGGGTTATAGCCACTTATTTGCATGTTTTTGTTCTCCTAACAGATTGCTCACCCCTTGAGGGAAAACATTGAGCAGGGCTGTAGTAGTTGCTTAATGGGATTTTCAAGGATCCGATAATAAAGAATTGAGTCCATCAAGGTATCTAGCTAGACTTTGCTCTGTCAACTTAGGCAAAGCAGTTGTGTTTTTTGCACCTCACATTGCTGATCTCTAAAACAAGGGGATCCAGCTCAGAATCTTTCCACTCTTGCCATTATGTTTTTAACATCTAATTGCTATAAGAAATAAAGGCAGAAACCAAAAATATTCCAAAGTCCCTGTCACAATGCCTAGCACATAATAGTGTCCAGTATACAGTTAAGTTAGATGTTTTTTGGTTGAGATCTTGGACAACATACCCATGTATAAGATAAATAAAAGTAGACATAGTTTTGTCCAGAGAGGAGTAGGTAGCACAACAAGGTATGGAATCAACCCCCAGTCCACCTCTTGTCTCTGTCTGCATCTCACCTGCCCAGATGGGTGCTGTGGAATCCATAGGGCTTTAGGGAACACAGTTTAAAAAACAGAAACTTAATAGCCTTAGAATTTTCTCTGCCTTGAACATTCTATGTTTCCTCGGCTCTTTTGGCATTGCCCTGTGAGGATAATATGAAAAGGTCTTAATGATGTAGTATTATGCCATGAAGTATGTAGTGAATTGAAATGCAGAAATTTCTGAACAAATGTCTTACATGTGGAGTTTATTATCTTTCTCTTCAGTTATTTTCTTTTACTATAAATTAATCTGGAATGTGTTTGAACAGAGAACATTTTTCTCACCTGTTTTCTATAACTGTTAAATTGTCTATTTGTAACTACACAATCATAAGCTTTTATAAACTGAGTTAACTTACTGAATAAACAGGTTGTTTTGACAGCATAGTTGCTTTCAAAGTTCAGTGAAATCATTTGATAACCACAGCCTAGGAAATGTGGTGTTTCAACCAATTAATGGTGAACTGCTTTGCCAACATTCAGTGAATAATCTATGTATTTAGCTGATAGGAGAATAAAAATCTGTTAAGATCACTTTAGGCAAGAAATTCAAGTATTTAAGGTTAATCAAAGTGATAGCAAATCTTTGAGAAGAATTTCAAAGTGATATATTTCATCCTATTACCCCAGCTTTCCTTCACCCTTTCTTCCTATCCCAGTGTTAAGTATTAATGAAGATTAATGAATAATGCATTCAGTAAGTTATCAGCAAAAGCTGTTGATCCTATGTGAGGTTGGTCTTACAGGACTCTTAAAACTCATCTCCATTTTTTCTGAGTTAGGAGGCATCGTCCATTTGCACTGTGTTTTCTGTGAAAGAGACATAGCTGAGCTGCTGAAGCAGACTGAATTCTTGAATCCTGTGGTGAGGAGAATCTGTGACTAACTGCTGTGTAGATCAGCCTTCCAGTTATCAACCACACTGGCATGTCCTCATGGCAAGGAACGAAGAAAACCCTCAAAGCAAAATCACTTAATTCTTCAGTCACTTTCAGCAACCCTTAATTGATCATTTCTGTACTTCTTACAGAGTAGAAGTTGCAGTGACAGATTTCACAGGGACCTAGCAGGCATTTCAGTCGGAGAGGGTAAGCAGGGAGTCTAATGAAGGATCCTTGACTATTTGTCTAGAGTCCAGATAGTCTAGTTTAGCTTGGAATGAAGTATGCAGTGGGAAACCTCTCTTCGAGATGCTTAATAAGCAACTCTTAGATCTGTGTGCTGATCATTGATAGATTGATAAGTGCATAGAGCAGTAATGTGTAGCAGCTAAAAATCAAA
This sequence comes from Tragulus kanchil, assembly GCA_022376925.1. Lineage (NCBI taxonomy): Eukaryota > Metazoa > Chordata > Mammalia > Artiodactyla > Tragulidae > Tragulus > Tragulus kanchil. Next base: position 103,233,842 of record JAIOJX010000001.1, on the reverse strand, counting down.
GACGGTATATTATGCAAATTAGCAATAAGTACTATAAAGTGTCACAGGTAAGAGTAATAAAGGGTTCTGACTAAATGGAAGTACCATTTAAAATATAACTTGGTGAATATTTATGTGCATGTTTGAGTAGGGGCTTGTAGTAATGTAATGCCACATTGCTGTCTCATTTTATAGGAGATGTATGTGAGAAATACTTAATCTAAATACTTAATCTGAAATACTAAATACTTAATCTTCTTACTAAATTATCTGATCCTGTATAGGAAGCGAGGAACGGATTAAGAAGAAAGAGACAATATTGTGCTGCTCCCAAATAATTGAAACACATGGTACAGATGTAATGTGTATCTTTAATTAACAGAGAATGTAGGGTACCCTTTAAAAAGAAAAACAAGGTACAGATTAAAAATATTTGGTGAAGTACAATCATATGTTCATAAGGACTGACCAATCCTGATTCTGTACTTCAACAGTTTCATGGGACTGTCAATTTGGTAGTGTTATATTTGACTCATCTACAATCTAATAGCTTTTCAGGTTGCCTGGAGATACTACCTGCAGTATGTAAGTCATTGCTTGCTAGAATGCTTTGACACGCTACTCAAGAGAATGAAAAATATTTGGGGAAATAAACTGTTCTCTAATTCAGTTTCTGCAGTATAACTCTAAGTCTGTATTATTATGGGACTGGTATATACAGCCTTCCAGTTATCAACCACACTGGCATGTCCTCATGGCAAGGAACGAAGAAAACCCTCAAAGCAAAATCACTTAATTCTTCAGTCACTTTCAGCAACCCTTAATTGATCATTTCTGTACTTCTTACAGAGTAGAAGTTGCAGTGACAGATTTCACAGGGACCTAGCAGGCATTTCAGTCGGAGAGGGTAAGCAGGGAGTCTAATGAAGGATCCTTGACTATTTGTCTAGAGTCCAGATAGTCTAGTTTAGCTTGGAATGAAGTATGCAGTGGGAAACCTCTCTTCGAGATGCTTAATAAGCAACTCTTAGATCTGTGTGCTGATCATTGATAGATTGATAAGTGCATAGAGCAGTAATGTGTAGCAGCTAAAAATCAAAGACGGTATATTATGCAAATTAGCAATAAGTACTATAAAGTGTCACAGGTAAGAGTAATAAAGGGTTCTGACTAAATGGAAGTACCATTTAAAATATAACTTGGTGAATATTTATGTGCATGTTTGAGTAGGGGCTTGTAGTAATGTAATGCCACATTGCTGTCTCATTTTATAGGAGATGTATGTGAGAAATACTTAATCTAAATACTTAATCTGAAATACTAAATACTTAATCTTCTTACTAAATTATCTGATCCTGTATAGGGAAGCGAGGAACGGGATTAAGAAGAAAGAGACAATATTGTGCTGCTCCCAAATAATTGAAACACATGGTACAGATGTAATGTGTATCTTTAATTAACAGAGAATGTAGGGTACCCTTTAAAAAGAAAAACAAGGTACAGATTAAAAATATTTGGTGAAGTACAATCATATGTTCATAAGGACTGACCAATCCTGATTCTGTACTTCAACAGTTTCATGGGACTGTCAATTTGGTAGTGTTATATTTGACTCATCTACAATCTAATAGCTTTTCAGGTTGCCTGGAGATACTACCTGCAGTATGTAAGTCATTGCTTGCTAGAATGCTTTGACACGCTACTCAAGAGAATGAAAAATATTTGGGGAAATAAACTGTTCTCTAATTCAGTTTCTGCAGTATAACTCTAAGTCTGTATTATTATTGTTTTTCAGCCCCTCTGACTGATAAACCACCCAAGCTGTTGTATCCTATGGAAAGTAAACTGACGATTCAGGAGACCCAGCTGGGTGAGTAATTCCTTAATATTTGTTAATATGCTTTTCTCGTTCCATTCTGACAGTTACTAAGCCTAGACTCTAACCTGATGTAATACTCTGAGCTAAGCCCATGTTTATTTAAAGGGAGCAAAATTAGAAAATACCAGCAAACGTGATGGATTCCCATCCCCCAGTGCCTGCATTAGGACCAAGTTGAACATACAGATGTCAAAACTCATGTGTTATTTAGATGGATGTTGAGAAATTAGACACTTGTTGAGAAATTAGATGTGCTGAAGGTTTAGCTGATGGTATTATTTTGCCATTTTATAAAGCTTGAATTGGCTGTAAAACAAATAGTGTGAAACAATTTGACTTATAATACCCAGTAATACATTAAAATACAATTTTTAAAAATCAGGTAAAAGGGTAGAAATTCATTAAAATGAATAACACCATTACAGTTAAAATCATTTTTAAATCTAGTCACATATAATGGCCATTGTGGTTCTTAAGTTATGCATAATATATTTATAAAATGTGAGCAAGTGGCTTTGGGCTAAAGGACTGAAACAGAATAGGGACAGAATATGTTCTAGTGAAAATATCTAGTTGTCTACAAATCAGAATTTGACCATATTTATCTTAGGGTTAAGTCTAGAGTTTGTTAGTCTGATTTATCTATAGTCAGTTATACCAAATTATAGGAAATTTCCTCTCTTGTTTATAAATATATACAGTACATTCAGTTATATTTTTTTAATTTGAACTATAGTATGCATGTATATATATATCATCAACTTTAGCAGAAAGTTATTTGTTTTTAGTGGTTTTATATGAAAGGTTATCAAAAGTGTAATTTCAGCCATATATTCATGTTTGTTTAAGAGTTTTTGTTACACTAACCATTTGAAAGTAGATATGCATTTAACGGATACAATTCAAAAAATGGGAACCCATTCCTTATGTCATCAGTGTTGTTATTATTACTGGGGTGAGATTTTATGTCAAAATTGTAAATCTGTGTTTAAAATGAAGATTATACCTCTGATCATGTTTACTAATAGCACATCCAAAGTTGTAGTGCATAAAGGTAAGGTGATGGTTTTAGAGGCTAAAGAATTATTGTAGTCAGCAGATTTCCAACAATGGAAATATTCAACAACTTTGAAGCATTAACATATGTAATTTTTATACAAGTCAGGGCATTATATGTTGGCGATAAAGCTAGCCTTTGGATTCAATCCATATACATATGAGTAGTTCTGTAATTGTCATTATTTTGAGATGGGAGACTGCAAGCAACATTAAAACAATGCTATATATAAGATGTATTAAAATTGTATCATGTTCTTCATGCATGCTATGAGGATATTGACATATATTAGACTTTATTGCTACTTTGAAAAGAAATTTTAAAATATAAATTTTCATAAGTGGCCATGCTCATATAGACCTTTCAATAACTCTTAGGAAGATGTATTTCTAAGGAGTTATGCAAAATTATGAATATCTTTGACCATTTCCTGTACTGGTAATTGGTAGTGAGCATTGCCAAAATTATATTTATTGTATCTCTTTCTTTGACTGCATAATTCACAAAATTTTATAGTAGATGGTTGCTTATTGAGTTTCCTTGTAATTTTGCTAAATTTTGGGTACATCAGATTGTTCTCTACCTTCTACTGAAATGTTCAAATTTAAAGCTTTATATTTCCAAAATCAGTAAAATTTGAACTATAGTATGCTGATTTATCTATAGTCAGTTATACCAAATTATAGGAAATTTCCTCTCTTGTTTATAAATATATACAGTACATTCAGTTATTTTTTTAATTTGAACTATAGTATGCATGTATATATATATCATCAACTTTAGCAGAAAGTTATTTGTTTTTAGTGGTTTTATATGAAAGGTTATCAAAAGTGTAATTTCAGCCATATATTCATGTTTGTTTAAGAGTTTTTGTTACACTAACCATTTGAAAGTAGATATGCATTTAACGGATACAATTCAAAAAATGGGAACCCATTCCTTATGTCATCAGTGTTGTTATTATTACTGGGGTGAGATTTTATGTCAAAATTGTAAATCTGTGTTTAAAATGAAGATTATACCTCTGATCATGTTTACTAATAGCACATCCAAAGTTGTAGTGCATAAAGGTAAGGTGATGGTTTTAGAGGCTAAAGAATTATTGTAGTCAGCAGATTTCCAACAATGGAAATATTCAACAACTTTGAAGCATTAACATATGTAATTTTTATACAAGTCAGGGCATTATATGTTGGCGATAAAGCTAGCCTTTGGATTCAATCCATATACATATGAGTAGTTCTGTAATTGTCATTATTTTGAGATGGGAGACTGCAAGCAACATTAAAACAATGCTATATATAAGATGTATTAAAATTGTATCATGTTCTTCATGCATGCTATGAGGATATTGACATATATTAGACTTTATTGCTACTTTGAAAAGAAATTTTAAAATATAAATTTTCATAAGTGGCCATGCTCATATAGACCTTTCAATAACTCTTAGGAAGATGTATTTCTAAGGAGTTATGCAAAATTATGAATATCTTTGACCATTTCCTGTACTGGTAATTGGTAGTGAGCATTGCCAAAATTATATTTATTGTATCTCTTTCTTTGACTGCATAATTCACAAAATTTTATAGTAGATGGTTGCTTATTGAGTTTCCTTGTAATTTTGCTAAATTTTGGGTACATCAGATTGTTCTCTACCTTCTACTGAAATGTTTTGCAAAGTGGAATAAATAATTCATAAAGCTTTATATTTCCAAAATTAACTTTTTTGAACAAAAATTTTAAAACCTAATCAAATCATGTTGAAATTATGAAAATTTTATGCAAATTGGAAAGTTTGTATATTTGTTTGCAGAAAGATGAGCATATCTTTTATCAAAATACTCTAATTCCTTTATTGTCACTCTCAAAAGAAACATGAGCTCACTTTAAATGCCAAGTAAGCTGTAGACATTAACATGGGACTTGCATTCTTTTCAACAACTTCTATTTTCTGACTCCCATTTCTCCATGTGATAAATCATTTACTGGTTTGAAAAACTTAACCTTAATCCATGAGTTGTTGAGCAACAGTTGATCTGAAATAACTACCTTTCAGCGTTGTAACTTTCATAGTATTGGAATATATAAACAGCTAATCACAAAGCATAAGTGAAAAGAGGAAAGAATGTTAAGGACCAAAAAAAGGGAAAGGGCTCAAGATGCGTAAAATATGTTGGTTCTCTACAAAATGACTTTGATTTTTCACCTCCTTTGGGATTAATTTTTGCCTTTTCCAAATTTGAAAAAGGTATTATTTTAATAGATTTGAAATGAGTTATCAAATCCTAAGGAAGGGAACTGAGTGAAGAGTCATGGGCGCATGGAGTTAGTAAGGAAGGTAGCCAGGGTTAGTGAAAGGGAAGTGGTGGCAACTTTCATGAGAAGGTGAAAATCTCTAAAGAAGTTTCACTGATCAAGAGCTCAAGGTTCTGACTCAACCTCGTCTTAAATTGAGGGTTACCCTCAGAGGTGAATAAAGCTACTGTGTGCATTAAGTATAAGAGCAATCATTAGAAATTACACAAAGCTGAGTTAATGCATGTCTGGTGACCCAACATAAATGTCTTGGCTAATTTAAACACAGATCTACCCACCTGACCTTGGTAGCAATAAATCCATCGAATATCCAGTTTATGTGTGAATATATAAAACACATTAATAATGTTTTAGATGAAATCATGAAATATATAGATTTGTCTTCATCTCCAAATTCTCCTTTCTCTGTTGTTTACTAACCATGCCTGCCTTTTGCTTTCCACATCCCTTGAGTACTTTCTATTTTGAAATGTTTTGCAAAGTGGAATAAATAATTCATAAAGCTTTATATTTCCAAAATTAACTTTTTTGAACAAAAATTTTAAAACCTAATCAAATCATGTTGAAATTATGAAAATTTTATGCAAATTGGAAAGTTTGTATATTTGTTTGCAGAAAGATGAGCATATCTTTTATCAAAATACTCTAATTCCTTTATTGTCACTCTCAAAAGAAACATGAGCTCACTTTAAATGCCAAGTAAGCTGTAGACATTAACATGGGACTTGCATTCTTTTCAACAACTTCTATTTTCTGACTCCCATTTCTCCATGTGATAAATCATTTACTGGTTTGAAAAACTTAACCTTAATCCATGAGTTGTTGAGCAACAGTTGATCTGAAATAACTACCTTTCAGCGTTGTAACTTTCATAGTATTGGAATATATAAACAGCTAATCACAAAGCATAAGTGAAAAGAGGAAAGAATGTTAAGGACCAAAAAAAGGAAGGACTCAAGATGCGTAAAATATGTTGGTTCTCTACAAAATGACTTTGATTTTTCACCTCCTTTGGGATTAATTTTTGCCTTTTCCAAATTTGAAAAAGGTATTATTTTAATAGATTTGAAATGAGTTATCAAATCCTAAGGAAGGGAACTGAGTGAAGAGTCATGGGCGCATGGAGTTAGTAAGGAAGGTAGCCAGGGTTAGTGAAAGGGAAGTGGTGGCAACTTTCATGAGAAGGTGAAAATCTCTAAAGAAGTTTCACTGATCAAGAGCTCAAGGTTCTGACTCAACCTCGTCTTAAATTGAGGGTTACCCTCAGAGGTGAATAAAGCTACTGTGTGCATTAAGTATAAGAGCAATCATTAGAAATTACACAAAGCTGAGTTAATGCATGTCTGGTGACCCAACATAAATGTCTTGGCTAATTTAAACACAGATCTACCCACCTGACCTTGGTAGCAATAAATCCATCGAATATCCAGTTTATGTGTGAATATATAAAACACATTAATAATGTTTTAGATGAAATCATGAAATATATAGATTTGTCTTCATCTCCAAATTCTCCTTTCTCTGTTGTTTACTAACCATGCCTGCCTTTTGCTTTCCACATCCCTTGTGTCTTCCTTTTCTTCCAATTCTTTCATCTTCTCAAAACTGGAAAGATTCTGATAGTGATCAGTTAAACATGCTTCTGTATAGAAAGCAAAAGGCACCAAAAATTTCAAAATGCTTAGGAAAAAGCTAATAGTAACTAAATTCATATACACTGTGTAAATTGGGTGGTTTTGAATTTCAATCAGTATGGGGTTGCAGCCTAGCATTTCTAGTTTAAGTGGTGTCTGTGTGATATTTCTAAATGTGAGAGGAAAAAAAAAAGACTTTGTTCTTTTTAAATAACTTTCAGGTATCAGCAAATATGTGGACAGAACTTTATTGGGCAAAAGGCCCAGAAATCATACTGTTCAATTCTGAAAGTCAATCCAGGGGGTGACCTGACTTAATCTTTTCAGGCAGCTGTAGTCAAGGGAATCAAAAGACAGACACCATTGTCTTGCTGAACTTGAGCCCTGAAGATGTCAATCACAGATGTGGCCTTCTTATGGCCGGGAGTCCATTTTCAGAAACTTCTAGTACAGAGGATGGTATATTCACTATTAACAGACTTTCGAAGAGTAAGAAATTCACTCCAGCCTTGTCCTAGTGAGACATATTATGCTTTATAACTTAGAATTTACTGAAAATTATCATTAATTACTCATCTAGATATGGGTAGTACTTTATTTAAATTTTGACTTTTTTGCTTTAAAGATAGCCTTATAGGTTAGTTTTGTATGTTAATTACAGGTAGAACTTTAGGGAAAATACAAAAGAAGTTTCACTGATCAAGAGCTCAAGGTTCTGACTCAACCTCGTCTTAAATTGAGGGTTACCCTCAGAGGTGAATAAAGCTACTGTGTGCATTAAGTATAAGAGCAATCATTAGAAATTACACAAAGCTGAGTTAATGCATGTCTGGTGACCCAACATAAATGTCTTGGCTAATTTAAACACAGATCTACCCACCTGACCTTGGTAGCAATAAATCCATCGAATATCCAGTTTATGTGTGAATATATAAAACACATTAATAATGTTTTAGATGAAATCATGAAATATATAGATTTGTCTTCATCTCCAAATTCTCCTTTCTCTGTTGTTTACTAACCATGCCTGCCTTTTGCTTTCCACATCCCTTGTGTCTTCCTTTTCTTCCAATTCTTTCATCTTCTCAAAACTGGAAAGATTCTGATAGTGATCAGTTAAACATGCTTCTGTATAGAAAGCAAAAGGCACCAAAAATTTCAAAATGCTTAGGAAAAAGCTAATAGTAACTAAATTCATATACACTGTGTAAATTGGGTGGTTTTGAATTTCAATCAGTATGGGGTTGCAGCCTAGCATTTCTAGTTTAAGTGGTGTCTGTGTGATATTTCTAAATGTGAGAGGAAAAAAAAAAGACTTTGTTCTTTTTAAATAACTTTCAGGTATCAGCAAATATGTGGACAGAACTTTATTGGGCAAAAGGCCCAGAAATCATACTGTTCAATTCTGAAAGTCAATCCAGGGGGTGACCTGACTTAATCTTTTCAGGCAGCTGTAGTCAAGGGAATCAAAAGACAGACACCATTGTCTTGCTGAACTTGAGCCCTGAAGATGTCAATCACAGATGTGGCCTTCTTATGGCCGGGAGTCCATTTTCAGAAACTTCTAGTACAGAGGATGGTATATTCACTATTAACAGACTTTCGAAGAGTAAGAAATTCACTCCAGCCTTGTCCTAGTGAGACATATTATGCTTTATAACTTAGAATTTACTGAAAATTATCATTAATTACTCATCTAGATATGGGTAGTACTTTATTTAAATTTTGACTTTTTTGCTTTAAAGATAGCCTTATAGGTTAGTTTTGTATGTTAATTACAGGTAGAACTTTGGGGAAAATACAGAAAAGAATCTTGTTTCTGATTCTTTATAATGTAGAAATATTCTGCTCCTATTAAATATTCTCAGAAAATTCCCCTGTAATGGCTGTATGACATCCAGGTGAATGTCCCATAAGATCATATATATTGCTGGAAATTTGTTTTCTTCCAAGTTTCATTGTCATAAATAATGATACAGTTATCTTTAACCATACATTTTCCCCTGACTTATTTCAACAGGACAGATTGCTAAAAGGAAAACTCCTAAGTAAACAAAATAATTTCATCAGAGTTTCTTGCTGCATAGTTTCAGAATTCTTACTAGAGAAGTATAGAGTCTCACTAGAAGTATGTGGTGTATTTAATACCTTTTAATTTTTGATACAATGCATAAAATGATCTATCTTTATAAGCATAAAGATCTTCAAGGGAAAAATCACTTTCCTTTGGTATCAGAATCACTTCTTCCTCCTCCACTTAACTCTTTCTTTTCACTCACTAAGTATGAGTATAGCTTCTCTTTTTTCAGGATTATCCACATTTGGAGGGTTTCAAATAAACCTAGTCCATATTGTTTAAGAAATATGAAAACTTAATCAAATGTCTGCAGTGTCTCTTTATTTTTTTCTCCTAGTGCTCAATTGAAAACTTCCTCTAGAGTCTGTCTGTCTTAATATAAGTACACAGTAATTTTGTGATATCTTTGGGCATAGGGATTGTCAACAAATACTAATTGACAATAAGGTATGCATGCCACAAAGGACACACATCTCCAGATTTTCTGTAAAAAAAATAATAATAATAATGAGATGGAACTTAATAAGCTGCTCCACAGTGCTCTTGTTTATCTTTAATATCCACTTTGTGTTGTTAAATTTGTGAAAAAGAAACCGTATGTATCAGACTGAGTTACAAGGATTCACCAGATATTACCATCTCCAGGAGAGTGGTTGACAACAGCATTGAAACATCAAATTTTTAAATATCAGGCCTTGTAAAGGACACTCTAAACATGTAACTTGATTCAATATTACTACTAAATAAAATGTCACACTAGGACTCAAGTAGCACGTCTTTCTCTGTTGAACCATATTATAATTTGCAGAATTTTAAACTTCAAGCAGATTAAGGGGAAAATGTCCACATATTTATTATATAATAGATCCTGATGGATAATTGGATAGGAAAATATTTTGTCGTGAAAATTTTGTTTCATTTACTGTCTTGCTAAATAGGGATGGAAATATGTTCTACTTCAATCCTTATATATACTGAAACTTTATAATACATGTATATATATATATATATATATATATATATATATAGTGTATAGAATTTGTTGTATTAAATATATACTAGTTGAGTTTTTAATCCAAGGAAAGTATACAGGGAATTATTTTATGGAGTAAAAATAGCTGTCTAGCATTTACTATATTCTCATAGCTATTATTTTTCTTGAAACAAAACACACCCTGTCCAAATAGTTAGTTATTTAGGAAACCTGATTGTTTCCTTTCGCAGGTAGGGAAGTACTTAATGTCAGTATCCTAGAAACAAAATAATTCAGGTATTGAATTTGATACCTAATTCTGAAAGTGGCATACAATACTATTGATGCTAGAGAATACTTTGTTGCTGAGTTATGCACCTGTTGTAAATATGGCCTTCCTTCCCAGAGGCAAGGAAGTCAAGTTTGACTGTTTGGGGTTTTCCATCCACAATTGCTCTTCTGGTTGTCATCAGCAAATGTAATGCTGTTGACTTTGGTTTTACTACTCCATGGGGAATATACAAACCAGATTTTCATTGACAAACTCATATAAAACACCATAAAACTTCTCTTTCACTCTGAATAAAAACATTTGTATTCAGGTCTTGACAGTAGATGACAGATAATGTACTTGTTGCCCACTTCAGAAAGACATGCAGATAAGCATAGTTCTACTGCCTGAAATAAAGCTTGCTAGACAGAAATTAGAGCTTCTGGGCAACTAGACATCATAATTAAAGCACATAAAGGCAAATACAGACTAGTGTTATAATTATTTAAACTAATGGCATTCAGTCCTACTCAGTCCAAATTTACTTTGCCAGGATGAATGAAAGTAGTAAGTCTTGACAACTGTTGTGGTCTGTATCTTACTTTTGAAACAAAAAAAGAGACACCTTACGAATTGTGATTTTTAGCCTGAAGAGAAATATTTTCATATTAGTATTTATTTATTACTTCATATGCTTAAATAAGTGATACATAAATGAAAGGTAGTACTCATATTCTTAGATCATTATATGCCCTAACATATATGATATGAATATTGCAGATTCTCAAAGTCGTTGCTTAGTGCTAAAGAGGAAGAATAGGTTAGGGAAAATACAACTTTGCATGTTCGCTTAAAAAAAATTGATAGCTAAAGACCCACAGATACAGACAATAAACTAGTGATTACCAATGGAGAGATGTGGGGAGGGGCAATACAGGGATGGCAGAGTGGGAGGTACGAACTATTGGGGTAAGATAGACTTAAGGGTGCATTGTATAACTCAGGGAATATAAGCAGTGTTTTGTAATAACTGTATATGAAAGTAACCTTTAAATATTGTATAAATTTTTTTTAAAAAGCTAAATGGCTGAGTTGCAATGATGAGAACATACACTATTTTTTAAAAAATAACTTTTACTATTCTTAAATGGATTATTGCATTACTCAGTCCAGAATAAAATCAAGACAAGTATAAAAAATTGCTAGCTAAGCAGACATCACGTTTGCTGTTTTAAGTGTTACATGCTCAAGGCCTACTGCTAGGTCAGGCTTGAAACGGAAAGAAAGATGGAGATGAAGGTTAGAACAGCTCCTACGGGCCATTGATTTCTGAAAGTTGAGAAATTGGTTGAAACATTTTTAAAAATACTTTAAAAATGGAATGGAGGAAATGTGAGTGAATCTGCTTGTTCTTAGTTTGGAAAAGGGCCAAAAGAGAGAAGAAGAAGGGAGAAAGAAAAGGTCTAAGAAAGAGTGTTGTCATAAAACCAATGCAGAGAGTCCTTGGAAATTCCCACCTCCTGGTGTAGTTCTGGTCCAGTTTGTTGGACACCAGCATGAATCATGCAGCTTGCTCTTTTACTACAGCACTAAGAGTACAATTTCATCTGTTTGTGGTCAGCTAAAAAACTCAGTATATGTAACTCTTCACATTTCTAGATTTAGAAACTTTATGAAGTGAAGGAACTTTGATAGTTATCAAGTCAAATTCTTCTCTTTAAACTGACGAGAAAACAGAGACCAAAAAAAGACTACCTGTTTCTATATCACAAAATTGACAAAGACATACTTATCACCATCATCATCATTTTTTTCTTCTTAATTATTATCATGATGATTATTATTGTATTATTTTGGTTACTTACACTAAAGAGGTGGCTTATAGTCGTGATTCCAAATTCAGGCCAGTCCAGCTCTACAGCTTACTTCTGCTGTAACCTTAAACAAGTAGCCCTCTTTTTCCTATTCAATAAAAAAGACACCATGATAATACTTAGCTCTGTAGAGTTAGTATGGGTATTTAAGGACATAATGCATGTAAAGATTAGTACATTTCCTAGTATACATTTAAGTGGTCAATACATGCTTGCTGCTATTCCTTGAGCTGTTTTAATGCTACACACACACACAACACACACACACACAGATAACCCTGTATATATAAGATTTCTGAAATGCATTTTGAATGCCAATGATTGATCTTATTTATATTCTTATTAGAACGTAAGTCTGCTACTATATGGCAGGTAATATTTTAGGCAATTTCTATCTCTCGTCTAAGAACAAAATATGCATACTAAATTTTTCAATTTAGATGAGATTGTGTCTTAAAGAAATTATTGATTTGCGATTATTTCATTGTTCAACAAATCTATCCAAATGCATGGGCATAACAGAAGAAAATGATTGCCAGCCTCTAAACAATGACCATGTAATGGACACTGTGCCACGCAAATTTGTCAATAACCATCAAGAACAAAGAGTGAGAAAAATTACTTTTCCAAGTAAAGAAATTCAGATAAATATTTCTCAAGACAAAGGACATGAGAATAATTTTACAAAACAAAGCATCAAACCATTACGTCTGTCAAGTTCCTCCTGAAGGTTTTGGAAACAGTCTTATTTATTTTATAGAAAAATACTGCTTTTTCTCTGACAAGTACTATTATCACAAAGCTTTCTGAGTCATTCCTGATTATTGAAGTTTACTAGCAGAAGAAAAATGCAGTGATTGTCTTATGTTAGCAAGAACTTCTGAATTTGCAAAGTAAATGCCAGATTCTCAGAAATAAACCTATCAAAGAACATAATGGTGTTGAATATTGAAAGCGGTTTCAGAATAAGCATATGTATCACATGACTGATGTTCATTAAAACAGAAACTATAAAAAGAACCACAGCATTTAAAATTTGAATATAAAGAGCGATGTTCATCCATAAATTTCCTTTTGAATTTTGGCTAAATAACTGAGCATTTCTAATTATATGCAGGCTCTTCATGAAAAATAACTCATGCTTGAATGTGATTATAAAAATAGGATACCAGTATTTTATGGTCTAATGTTAACACACTTAGTATTCAGATCATACCTCACTCTACCAACTTAGTATGTTCATACAGATTTGTGGGTAAATTGAATCATCATTTCAGAGAAGTGTTTCCTTCATTTTTGATTGATCTTTAATTGTTAGTGGCTTAACATGTCAATTGTAAGAGATTCTGGCTCCCAGTCTCTTTTAAGAAGTACTTTGTTTAAAGAAACTCTGTGGCGAATTATTTTATATAATAATCTTTTTTGCAATTGAATAATCACCCCTATAACTTTTCTTTGTGTTAGCAAAGATTTTTACATTTTCAGAAGATGTGGTTCACTGATACAAAACTGGCAAGTGGTATTTCTAACTAACCCAGATAAAGGATCAGCCAGCTATTACTTCATTATGGCATAGTCATGTCTATCAGTGGAAACTGGTATCACCATTGTGACTTTTGCCTCCTCTGAGGAAATATTTTTGTCACCAGCTTCAGGATCAACAGTAATTCATTTGAACCTAATTGTCAAAAATTTGTGTGGTAGGGTAGAATCTTTGAGTAACAGAATATCTCATGTTTCGTTATGACTAAACAGTTTATTTTCATAAGGGGAGCATTTTGAAGGCCATCATACTCTCCTATTTGCCTTGATTTTGTTCAAATATATCCTAATGGAATGACTGCCCATGATATCATTTGCTTTTCCATAGCTATAGCCGTGATTTCCAATTTTAAAGAGAAAATTTTGTATTTTGATGCTTCTGGAATTTATATGAATCTTTTTATTACATCATTCTGGTGGCCACTTCTTTTTTTCTTAAGTGCATTCCTATGCATTTTAATGGTGTTGAATATTGAAAGCGGTTTCAGAATAAGCATATGTATCACATGACTGATGTTCATTAAAACAGAAACTATAAAAGAACCACAGCATTTAAAATTTGAATATAAAGAGCGATGTTCATCCATAAATTTCCTTTTGAATTTTGGCTAAATAACTGAGCATTTCTAATTATATGCAGGCTCTTCATGAAAAATAACTCATGCTTGAATGTGATTATAAAAATAGGATACCAGTATTTTATGGTCTAATGTTAACACACTTAGTATTCAGATCATACCTCACTCTACCAACTTAGTATGTTCATACAGATTTGTGGGTAAATTGAATCATCATTTCAGAGAAGTGTTTCCTTCATTTTTGATTGATCTTTAATTGTTAGTGGCTTAACATGTCAATTGTAAGAGATTCTGGCTCCCAGTCTCTTTTAAGAAGTACTTTGTTTAAAGAAACTCTGTGGCGAATTATTTTATATAATAATCTTTTTTGCAATTGAATAATCACCCCTATAACTTTTCTTTGTGTTAGCAAAGATTTTTACATTTTCAGAAGATGTGGTTCACTGATACAAAACTGGCAAGTGGTATTTCTAACTAACCCAGATAAAGGATCAGCCAGCTATTACTTCATTATGGCATAGTCATGTCTATCAGTGGAAACTGGTATCACCATTGTGACTTTTGCCTCCTCTGAGGAAATATTTTTGTCACCAGCTTCAGGATCAACAGTAATTCATTTGAACCTAATTGTCAAAAATTTGTGTGGTAGGGTAGAATCTTTGAGTAACAGAATATCTCATGTTTCGTTATGACTAAACAGTTTATTTTCATAAGGGGAGCATTTTGAAGGCCATCATACTCTCCTATTTGCCTTGATTTTGTTCAAATATATCCTAATGGAATGACTGCCCATGATATCATTTGCTTTTCCATAGCTATAGCCGTGATTTCCAATTTTAAAGAGAAAATTTTGTATTTTGATGCTTCTGGAATTTATATGAATCTTTTTATTACATCATTCTGGTGGCCACTTCTTTTTTTCTTAAGTGCATTCCTATGCATTTAATAACATGTCTGTCTTTAAAATGAAAGTATATACAATGAAATTTGATTTGTTATTTATGAATGCCTAATCATTAATATTTTAAGATGTACCAAAACATATGCTCCAGAACTTGCCAGATAACAGTGCCCAGAAGGTTTTAAACCCAGTACCTCACAACAAATTCTCAAGAAGAGACCTGTCTTACAGTTTATCACACACAAGCCCTATGTTACTTCCTCAGAGAAACTAAAGTTTTTAAAAAAAATCTGTAGTTATGATATGTAAATTTTAACTATGGCATATATTATCCAATCAAATAATTAAGAAAAGTAAAGGAAAAAAGCTTGATAAAGAGATTTAATTCTCTACTGGACTGGTCAGAAGTTACCTCCCACTTCCACTTCCCATCCACAGTGAGCATGAGAGAAAGACTTCAAATTCCTGAGGAGTCCAGGAAAGTCACTACTCCCCTGCCATTTCCCTGCAGCGATCTTCTCCTCAGGCTTACGGGTAGGCTAAAGACTTTCTCAGTCTTGAAGAATTTTTGTTTCCAGTTTAATAAAAGCAGGGCACTCACCTCAGACTTGCCTGACAAAGAACTGTGTTTATAGAAACTTGGCAGTTCTTTGAGTAGGAAGAGAGGAAAAGAAAGTGCATTGCTTTTCTAGAAAAATTAATTGGAATTCATTCTGTCACATCAAGCTGTCACTAGATATAAGGTACTTACAACATGACATGTTCTAGGAAAATTTGAGATTATTACCACAAATGTTCAGTAAGAAACCATTATATGAAATACCTTAGTTTGGAAAGTTCAATAAAAGTGTTTTTGTTTTCTCTTACCATAAGGAATCTTTTTTGTGTTTCTGATAAATATACAGGTCTGATTTGATCAGTTATTTTGGCAACTTTAAGACTTTTAATTTATTGATTCAAATTTTAAAATGTTTTTTGAGTAATGTATCTAATTTTGGCCAAAATTACTTGAGATGCAATTAGACTATTATTTTATAGTCTGCTTATTATATATAGCCTATTTATAAGAAGCATGAATATTTGCTTCAGAATTATATATCACATATATTTGTAAAAGGATAAATATACAAAGATAGTTTTCTTAGGTATAAATGGAATTTGCAATGATTATTTTTTTTGAAGAATAACCCTTCTCTATTTCCCAAGAATAATGCATTTTTACTCCAAAGCTGTTTATTGGAATTTGCTATTAATTAGAGAGGAGTAGCATTTTTATGTAATAGAGATAAATCACTGAATGTTAGATTAGATGAATACAAGAACTGTCCACTTCTGGTGATATTAAGTGTCAAAGAGTGTTGCTATATACGAAAGAAATGTTAAACAGAAGGAATTATGTTGACAGACTCCAGATCAGATAGGGCTTTATTTTCAGTCACTAATTATATACATGAAATAAAATAGAGAATTAAAGCAAGTAGATAAGCAATTCAAAGGGAAAATAATCCAAAAATTTATTTTTTTCTCAAATACATAGCTATTTCAAGCTAAAGTTAATCTGAGGAATCTGGGTGAGGGGAGGGAATCAGCTTCTTTTGCCTAAATAATTTGCACATGAAAAATCACAGGTTCTGATATTTCATCATCAAGGCTCTGATTACAAACATCAAATCACTTAAAAGACAAGAGCAATGTGCTGGCCTCAAGGATGATGGGAACAATGCTAGAATTTTCTCTTGTCCTTTTTTTTCATTCTGTATGACCTCATTCCTTATAGAACTGAAATGTGGCAAGGGGGCTAGGGAAGCCTACCAGGTCGGGGCAGTGCTTTGCTATTCTAATCAGGAGGAGTTCTAGCTGGGGTTCGAGATTGCCTGAGGAGAATTCTGATTACTTACAACATGAAATGTTCTACGAAAATTTGAGATTATTACCACAAATGTTCAGTAAGAAACCATTATATGAAATACCTTAGTTTGGAAAGTTCAATAAAAGTGTTTTTGTTTTCTCTTACCATAAGGAATCTTTTTTGTGTTTCTGATAAATATACAGGTCTGATTTGATCAGTTATTTTGGCAACTTTAAGACTTTTAATTTATTGATTCAAATTTTAAAATGTTTTTTGAGTAATGTATCTAATTTTGGCCAAAATTACTTGAGATGCAATTAGACTATTATTTTATAGTCTGCTTATTATATATAGCCTATTTATAAGAAGCATGAATATTTGCTTCAGAATTATATATCACATATATTTGTAAAAGGATAAATATACAAAGATAGTTTTCTTAGGTATAAATGGAATTTGCAATGATTATTTTTTTTGAAGAATAACCCTTCTCTATTTCCCAAGAATAATGCATTTTTACTCCAAAGCTGTTTATTGGAATTTGCTATTAATTAGAGAGGAGTAGCATTTTTATGTAATAGAGATAAATCACTGAATGTTAGATTAGATGAATACAAGAACTGTCCACTTCTGGTGATATTAAGTGTCAAAGAGTGTTGCTATATACGAAAGAAATGTTAAACAGAAGGAATTATGTTGACAGACTCCAGATCAGATAGGGCTTTATTTTCAGTCACTAATTATATACATGAAATAAAATAGAGAATTAAAGCAAGTAGATAAGCAATTCAAAGGGAAAATAATCCAAAAATTTATTTTTTTCTCAAATACATAGCTATTTCAAGCTAAAGTTAATCTGAGGAATCTGGGTGAGGGGAGGGAATCAGCTTCTTTTGCCTAAATAATTTGCACATGAAAAATCACAGGTTCTGATATTTCATCATCAAGGCTCTGATTACAAACATCAAATCACTTAAAAGACAAGAGCAATGTGCTGGCCTCAAGGATGATGGGAACAATGCTAGAATTTTCTCTTGTCCTTTTTTTTCATTCTGTATGACCTCATTCCTTATAGAACTGAAATGTGGCAAGGGGGCTAGGGAAGCCTACCAGGTCGGGGCAGTGCTTTGCTATTCTAATCAGGAGGAGTTCTAGCTGGAGTTGGAGATTGCCTGAGGGAGAATTCTGATTGCCCTAGCTTTGGTTGTTGTTGTTTAGCTGCTAAATTATGTCTGCCTCTTTTGCAACCCCATGGATTGTAGCCTGCCAAGCTCCTCTGTTCACAGGGTTTCCCAGACCAGAATATTTAAGTGGGTTGTCATTCCCTTCTCTAGGGGATCTTCCCAACCAAGGGGTTAAACCTGTATCCCCTACATTGGCAGACAGATTCTTTACCACTGAGCCACCACGGAAGCCCATGATCTAAGTGTTGAACAGAAGACTCTGCTATCAGTGTGAGGGGCACTGCCTCAGTGGCTATGGTATGCTCTCTTTCTCCTATAATGAGGAAACCTGTAGATTGTGAAAGTACATGAACGTGTGTAATTGGGTTTGTAGCAGTCAAAGCTGTCATCTGAGAATCAAAGAGTTTAGAGCCACACAGTTAATTATGGGAGGAAAATCACCCCATCAGGTCATACAGGAATCATAGAGGTAATCAAATGGGTAAATTCTCTGTAATCTCTTGTGCTATATAGAGAGAAATAATTATGTCTACTTTATTTTTGTAGGCTTCTTAAGTTGAGAAAAGTGGAAATATGTCAGTTATCCCAGGACATAGTTTTATTTACTCCACTGTCTACAAAATTCCCTTGGTCTGTGGTCTGAAGGTCCCGTACTTGAAAGTTTTTGTTCAGTCTCTCAGTCACATCTGACTCTTCGCAACCCCATGGACTTCCAGACTTCCCTGTCCCCTGTCAGTCACCATCTCCTCGAGCTTGCTCAAACTCATGTCCATTTTTTCGGTGACATCCTCCAAACATCTTGTCCTCTGTCATCCCCTTCTCCTCCTGCCTTCAGACTTTTCCAGCTTCAGTGTCTTTTCCAGTGAGTCGGCTCTTTGCATCAGGTGGGCAAAGTACTGAAAGTGGGCATTGTCTAATTCACTTACAAAGATGTACTAAGAAAAAGATGGACTATAGGATCCATAATTATCTTTGCCTTATTCACTGGAGCCTACACATAGTGGCTTTCATGAGTTTAATGCAATCATCTTTCCTATGTATAATTACCAGAATAAAGATTTGGGGCAACAGAGAGTAGAAATCCTCTAATAGGCATACCAAAAATTAAAACAGTCAGTTTGCCAGACTCTTGGCTTATTTTGTTAAGAAAATTATCTTTGGAAATTAGGAACGTATTAGATTTACTGCTTAAAGATACTGTATTTGCCTTTTGCCTCAAAGATAAAGGCCATTCCCTTCACGATCTAACCCCATTTCTTCCCACAGTTTCATTTTTCCCCCCACAGTTTCATTTATTCTCCTATGTAGGTCACACTGTTGGCCACTCTTGATCATAGTATTGACTTCCATGACTCTATGCTTGGCACATGCAACGGCCGCCATCCCTAAGCCCCTTGTGCCCTGTATTCTCTGTCCTATTGGGACTTTTAAATTCTCAACTTTTAAGATGTATCTGAATATCACCTTTATGAGGCCTTTCCTAACTCCACTCCCACTGAGCAGAATTCAATAATACTTGTCAAATACTAGCAAGTTTCTTTTTCACAAGAGCAAATTTCTCTCATTTGGTGTACGGACCATTGTGTGTCAATTTCCCTTACTGCATTTGGAACCCTTAAAGAATAGACTATAGTGTTTTCATCTTCACATTCCTAAAATGTTGGTCAATACCTACCTAATACATAGAAATGGATGAATGAGCAAATAGTATAGCATTTTCTCAGCTTTAATACTCATAATAAAAACCAACATTTATAACTCAATCTTTTAAGTTGCTGCATACTTCAAAGTATACATACTACAGAGTGACAGTATAAACCAAACTAAAACTTCCCTGTCCCCTGTCAGTCCATCTCCTGGGCTCCAAACTCATGTCCATTTTTCGGTGACATCCTCCAAACATCTTGTCCTCTGTCATCCCCTTCTCCTCCTGCCTTCAGACTTTTCCAGCTTCAGTGTCTTTTCCAGTGAGTCGGCTCTTTGCATCAGGTGGGCAAAGTACTGAAAGTGGGCATTGTCTAATTCACTTACAAAGATGTACTAAGAAAAAGATGGACTATAGGATCCATAATTATCTTTGCCTTATTCACTGGAGCCTACACATAGTGGCTTTCATGAGTTTAATGCAATCATCTTTCCTATGTATAATTACCAGAATAAAGATTTGGGGCAACAGAGTAGAAATCCTCTAATAGGCATACCAAAAATTAAAACAGTCAGTTTGCCAGACTCTTGGCTTATTTTGTTAAGAAAATTATCTTTGGAAATTAGGAACGTATTAGATTTACTGCTTAAAGATACTGTATTTGCCTTTTGCCTCAAAGATAAAGGCCATTCCCTTCACGATCTAACCCCATTTCTTCCCACAGTTTCATTTTTCCCCCCACAGTTTCATTTATTCTCCTATGTAGGTCACACTGTTGGCCACTCTTGATCATAGTATTGACTTCCATGACTCTATGCTTGGCACATGCAACGGCCGCCATCCCTAAGCCCCTTGTGCCCTGTATTCTCTGTCCTATTGGGACTTTTAAATTCTCAACTTTTAAGATGTATCTGAATATCACCTTTATGAGGCCTTTCCTAACTCCACTCCCACTGAGCAGAATTCAATAATACTTGTCAAATACTAGCAAGTTTCTTTTTCACAAGAGCAAATTTCTCTCATTTGGTGTACGGACCATTGTGTGTCAATTTCCCTTACTGCATTTGGAACCCTTAAAGAATAGACTATAGTGTTTTCATCTTCACATTCCTAAAATGTTGGTCAATACCTACCTAATACATAGAAATGGATGAATGAGCAAATAGTATAGCATTTTCTCAGCTTTAATACTCATAATAAAAACCAACATTTATAACTCAATCTTTTAAGTTGCTGCATACTTCAAAGTATACATACTACAGAGTGACAGTATAAACCAAACTAAAACTGTTGGTTTTGATTTGATTACCTGGTATAATTAAAGACCCTCCCTGATGGATGAGGGAGATAAAGAAACATCTAAGAATCTTAGCTATGAAGATCTAACTGGGAAGCCCAGCAATAAATCAAATCCAAATCAGACAGAGAAGGAAAAATCAGGTTGCTATTGAAGGTCCACAGAACAAACAGTAGGTTGAGATTGGAAAAATAGAGGTTAAAAGAACAGTGACATATCACAGTTCAGCCAGGAAACTTCATGGTTAGAGAGTTAAGTGGCATCTTGAATTTAGGGCAGATCTCTAAAGTTTAGTCAAGTAGACTCTATAATGTTAGAGAGCCAGAATGAGAAATGGCTAGTTCCATTTGCTACTTTGCCTGTTGTCTACTGGGCACAAGGTCTGTTCACAGCTGCGTATGTAGATTATAGGTAGGTAGGTAGAGATAGACATAGACACAAGCCTGTCTACAAAGACTTAACATTACTATTTTGATTAACCTCAGGAATGATCCTTATTTCTCAAGAACAGACCCAAGATTTTCTGTCCTTGTTTATAACTTCAGCCATAAATGAATGTCAGTTCTGATTTATATGAGCTTTTTAATCAACCAGAAAGTCAAGACCCTGTGGGTTCAGCTTTCCTTGGTTAATGATCATAATCTCTCTTTGCTCATAGAGTGTCTTACACTTGCAAGACATTTTCATATGTTGTCTCATTTCATCTTTTCAACAGTGTGTGTATCTGATACCTTTATGAGGCCTTTCCTAACTCCACTATGAGCAGAATTCAATAATACTTGTCAAATACTAGCAAGTTTCTTTTTCACAAGAGCAAATTTCTCTCATTTGGTGTACGGACCATTGTGTGTCAATTTCCCTTACTGCATTTGGAACCCTTAAAGAATAGACTATAGTGTTTTCATCTTCACATTCCTAAAATGTTGGTCAATACCTACCTAATACATAGAAATGGATGAATGAGCAAATAGTATAGCATTTTCTCAGCTTTAATACTCATAATAAAAACCAACATTTATAACTCAATCTTTTAAGTTGCTGCATACTTCAAAGTATACATACTACAGAGTGACAGTATAAACCAAACTAAAACTGTTGGTTTTGATTTGATTACCTGGTATAATTAAAGACCCTCCCTGATGGATGAGGGAGATAAAGAAACATCTAAGAATCTTAGCTATGAAGATCTAACTGGGAAGCCCAGCAATAAATCAAATCCAAATCAGACAGAGAAGGAAAAATCAGGTTGCTATTGAAGGTCCACAGAACAAACAGTAGGTTGAGATTGGAAAAATAGAGGTTAAAAGAACAGTGACATATCACAGTTCAGCCAGGAAACTTCATGGTTAGAGAGTTAAGTGGCATCTTGAATTTAGGGCAGATCTCTAAAGTTTAGTCAAGTAGACTCTATAATGTTAGAGAGCCAGAATGAGAAATGGCTAGTTCCATTTGCTACTTTGCCTGTTGTCTACTGGGCACAAGGTCTGTTCACAGCTGCGTATGTAGATTATAGGTAGGTAGGTAGAGATAGACATAGACACAAGCCTGTCTACAAAGACTTAACATTACTATTTTGATTAACCTCAGGAATGATCCTTATTTCTCAAGAACAGACCCAAGATTTTCTGTCCTTGTTTATAACTTCAGCCATAAATGAATGTCAGTTCTGATTTATATGAGCTTTTTAATCAACCAGAAAGTCAAGACCCTGTGGGTTCAGCTTTCCTTGGTTAATGATCATAATCTCTCTTTGCTCATAGAGTGTCTTACACTTGCAAGACATTTTCATATGTTGTCTCATTTCATCTTTTCAACAGTGTGTGGTGTTTGTATTATGTTTCCATTTTATAGACTGTGACAGAAGCTTATGTGCTCTGCTTCTTGGAACATTTCTATGCACTAGTGTATTGATTACAATTTAAGATTGGGGTGAAGAAACAATAATCATGAATCAATGCTCTTTTAAATCCATGACCCTTCTGCAATTTGGTTTCATCTTATCATTATGGACTATAGTATTTAGAATGGTCTCATCCTTATGGACTTCTTCATTTTATTTTATCCCACTGTTAACAGATTCTGTGTCTCATCAAATAGAACATCTAGTAATAATGCAGTTGAATATGAACTTGTCCTTGAAATGTTTCTTGGGTTGTTTTTTTTTTTTTTTTTTTTTTTTTGCCTATTCATTTGCATGGCTCCTGGATCTGCTTCTGTTTGTCTTTGCCTCCTATTTTCTAATTCCCATTTTTTGTACTTCTGCTCTCTCAAGTACATTTTAATAGACACTTTTCTTCTACTGATCTTCAAGCATGAAATTTCTTTTCAAAGAAATACTTAGAATGGAAGTACTTAGAACATTCATGAACAGAATGTCCTGTGAGCTGCAAAAGTTAATGTGAAAAATGCAGATAGAAGAGTCAGTTCATCAGTTTTTAGTCTTTAAAAACAGCAAGGTATAGTCCTTTCTTAAGCAACAAGCAAAAAGCAAGTGGTCTCATTTTATTTCTTAAAATAGTCAAAGTAAAACTAATAACTGACATGTCAATTTATTGTGACTATTAATTCCCTGTGCACGAAGTTGGCTTTTGTTAATTTAGAATTCACATTTTCTTTCTGAATATAATTAACTGACTATACATAGGTAAGTAATTGAAAGTCAACTAATGATTGCTTGAGCATTTAAAGTTAAAAACTATGTAGACATTAGTAAATTATCTTTAGAAAACCTGTAACAATTGGACTAAAATTAGTGTTAACCTAGAATTTAAACTGAACTTGTGATGTTTTTATGACATTTGCAGAACTGGCATGCACATGGCTTGTAAATATATGTTAACTTTAAAGACCTTGATAAGGTATTCATACAAATAAAACTTCTTTTATAATGTAAATGTATGCTGCATTAACAGAACAGTGTAATTTACAGTTTCTCCTCTGGGCTGACATTTACTAGATCAAGGCCTTATAAACAATAGTATCAAAAAACTTCCACCAATTGTGAACATGCTTATACAAATGAAAGTAGTGTAGTAACTAAGTTAACACTCCATTTTAAATTTCAGTGACCAAAAAGACCTAAAAATTAATCTTATTTCACAGTAGCAGAATATTGAAAACAAGATAGAATTTGACTTTATTCTAGTCTATGAAAACAGTTTCTCAATGGGAAAATAAGACTGAAATTCTCAAAGGTTGTTGAAATATTGATAAGTTCTCTTAAATGCAAAACATTTTATGTTCAGTTTAGTAATTTAGAACACAAATATTTTAATTATTTTAATATAATAGGTTAACATTTTCACTTTTGAATTCTTTTTTCCTCTAATTAAAGAGGACCTTGGGGGCTTCCCTGGTGGTCCAGTGGGTAAGGACACCACCTTGCAGTGCAAGGGGCGCCAGTTCAATCCCTGGCCTGGGAAGATCCCACGTGCTGTGGTGCAGCTGGACAGATGTGTCCAATTACCGAGCCAGAGCTCTGGAGCACATGCGCCCAGAGCCAGTGCTCTGCGACAACAGAGGCCACTGTGATGGGAGGCCCACACGGGCCAAAGAACGAAGATGGATGAAAATAAATGAAAGACCAATAGAGGTGACCCGCCCGCCCCCCTCCCCAACCCGCCCCCCCAAATAAATAAATAATAAATATTAAAGAGGTCCTTGGCATTATGGTATACTGACACAAACCAGTGGTCTAGTCTTGCCCCTGACTAATTAAGTGAGAATCTCAGTGGCCTGAAAATCTTCATCTCCAACTATCTGGAACAGTGATTTTTAACTAAGAATGAATGACATAAATACCTATAGAACTTTGATAAAACACATACATCCAGTTTTCTAGCTCACCTGCCTCCTCTGTACTTGACAGTTTATTAGATCTGGAGGCTAAGAATCACTGTTCTCTGTCCTATTGGGACTTCTAAATTCTGGAAACAAAAAATTCTTGTAAAAATGTCTCTGTGTATGTCTGTGTCTATATCTTTGTATATTGGTATCTCTTCTGACCTGTTGAATCTGATGTTTCCTTAGTCATAGTCACCATCTCTATACTTTTTGGAGCTCTTTGCTATGCATAGGAGGGGGCTAACAGACACAATCATCTCTGGTTAGTTCATCAGTCAGGTTGTTATTGACAAGAAAAGACAGACACTCTGACTCAGGTGTAGAGGGTGCAAAATAAGATATGCATATCCTTCCAAGTGGAAGCTATGTACTACACCGCAGGGTGAAGATGGGGATGAAGTAGAGAAAGGACCTTCTCAAAGCCTAGTTGAAATTCAGCAACAGTTTGAGTCAGTTACCTTTCTGAAAATTTACCTCAGTATCTTTATTAGTTTTCTGTAATGAAGTACCACAAGCTTGGTGGCTGAAATCAACAGAAATTTCTTCTCTCAACAGTTCTAGAGACCGGAAGTCTGAAATCAAGGACTGTACTGCCTCTGGAGGCTCTAGGGAAAAATCTTTGCCTCACTTAATGAATTCTGGGAGGCAGTCAGCCCCCTTGACTTGTGGTAGAATCACTCCAGTCTCTGTCTTTGAGATCACCATTGCTTTACTTTCTCTTGTGTGAGTGTATGTGTGTGTTGCCTTCCGACACTCAAATTTCACTGTGTCTTTCTTTTAGAAGACACTTGGCATAGGATTTAGGGCCCACATGGAAAATCAAGAGTGATCGCATCTCAGAAGCCTTTAATTACATCTTAAAAATCTTTTTTTTCCAAATACAGAGCTATCTTACATATCAGGTTCAGATCCAGACCACCGCAATAAAATAAATATTGTAATAAAGTGAATTACATGAATTTTTTGTTCTCCCAGTGCATATGAAAGTTATATTTACACTAGACTGTAGTCTATTAAGTGTGCAATAGGATTACATCTTATAAAAACAATGTACATAGTTTAATTAAAATACTTTATGGTTAAAATATGCTAACCTTCAGAGAGTGATGGTAGTAGACAAAGATCACCATAACAAATGTAATAATAATGAAAAGGTGAAATACTTTGAGAATTACCACGTGACACAGAGACACAAAGGGAGCAAATGCTGTTGGAAAAATGACAGTAATAGAGTACCAGTTCAGAAGGAAAACATCCAAACACATTCTATAAGGCCACCATCACCCTGATACCCAAAACAGGCAAAGACAACACAAAAAAGGAAAATTACAGGCCAATTTCTCTGATGAACTTAGATGCCAAGATCCTCAACAAAATCCTAGCAAACAGAATTCAACGACACATCAAAAAACTCATACATCATGATCAAGTCGGGTTCATCCCAGGCATGCAAGGATTCTTCAACCTCCGCAAATCAATCAATGTGATACACCATATCAACAAACTGAGAGACAAAAATCACATGATCATCTCAATAGATGCAGAAAAAGCCTTCGACAAAGTACAACACCCATTTATGATAAAAACTCTTCAGAAAATGGGCATAGAAGGAACCTATCTCAACATAGTGAAAGCCATCTATGAGAAGCCCACAGCAAACATTATCCTCAATGGTGAACAGCTGAAAGCATTCCCTCTAAGATCAGGAACAAGACAGAGGTGTCCACTTTCACCACTACTATTCAACATAGTCCTGGAAGTTCTAGCAACAGCAATAAGAGAAGAGAAAGAAATCAAAGGAATCCAAATTGGAAAGGAAGAAGTCAAGCTCTCTCTTTTTGCAGACGACATGATATTATACATAGAAAATCCCAAAGACTCTATTACAAAGCTACTAGAGCTAATCAACGAATTCAGCAAAGTCGCAGGATACAAAGTCAACACACAGAAATCACTAGCACTCCTATACACAAACAATGAAAAATCAGAAAATGAAATCAAAGAGGCAGTCCCCTTCACCAAAACAAAATCAAAGAGGCAGCCCCCTTCACCATTGCAACCAAAAGAATCAAATACCTAGGAATAAACCTACCCAAAGAAACAAAAGAACTGTACACAGAAAATTACAAGACATTCATGAAAGAAATTAAAGAAGACTTCAACAGATGGAGAGATATTCCATGTTCCTGGGTCCGAAGAATCAATATTGTGAAAATGACCATGCTACCAAATATCATCTACGGATTCAGTGCAATACCTATTCAACTACCATTGACATTTTTCACAGAACTAGACCAAACAATAACACAGTTCATATGGAAACACAAAAGACCTTGAATAGCCAAAGCAATCCTGAGAAATAAAAACGGAGCTGGAGGAATCAGCCTCCCTAACTTCAGACTTTACTACAAAACAACAGTCCTCAAGACAGTATGGTACTGGCACAAAAACAGAACTATAGACCAATGGAGCAAGATCGAGAACCCAGAGATAATCCCATGCACCTATGGGTACCTTATTTTTGATAAAGGAGGAGAAACTATAAAATGGGACAAAGACAGCCTCTTCAACAAGTGGTGCTGGGAGAATTGGACAGCTACATGCAAAAAAAAATGAAGTTGGAACATTCCCTGACACTATACACTAAGATCAACTCAAAATGGATTAAAGCCCTAAATGTAAGACCAGAAACCATCAAACTCTTAGAGGAGAATATAGGCAAAACCCTCAAGGACATCAATCAAAGCAAGATCTTCTCTGACCCACCAACTAAAATAGCGGAACTGAAAAGAAAAATGAACATGTGGGACCTCATGAAACTTAAAAGCTTTTGTACAGCAAAACAAACTACAAAAAAGCTGAACAGACAGCCCACAGACTGGGAGAAAATCCCAAAGACTCTATTACAAAGCTACTAGAGCTAATCAACGAATTCAGCAAAGTCGCAGGATACAAAGTCAACACACAGAAATCACTAGCACTCCTATACACAAACAATGAAAAATCAGAAAATGAAATCAAAGAGGCAGTCCCCTTCACCAAAACAAAATCAAAGAGGCAGCCCCCTTCACCATTGCAACCAAAAGAATCAAATACCTAGGAATAAACCTACCCAAAGAAACAAAAGAACTGTACACAGAAAATTACAAGACATTCATGAAAGAAATTAAAGAAGACTTCAACAGATGGAGAGATATTCCATGTTCCTGGGTCCGAAGAATCAATATTGTGAAAATGACCATGCTACCAAATATCATCTACGGATTCAGTGCAATACCTATTCAACTACCATTGACCCTTTTCACAGAACTAGACCAAACAATAACACAGTTCATATGGAAACACAAAAGACCTTGAATAGCCAAAGCAATCCTGAGAAATAAAAACGGAGCTGGAGGAATCAGCCTCCCTAACTTCAGACTTTACTACAAAACAACAGTCCTCAAGACAGTATGGTACTGGCACAAAAACAGAACTATAGACCAATGGAGCAAGATCGAGAACCCAGAGATAATCCCATGCACCTATGGGTACCTTATTTTTGATAAAGGAGGAGAAACTATAAAATGGGACAAAGACAGCCTCTTCAACAAGTGGTGCTGGGAGAATTGGACAGCTACATGCAAAAAAAAATGAAGTTGGAACATTCCCTGACACTATACACTAAGATCAACTCAAAATGGATTAAAGCCCTAAATGTAAGACCAGAAACCATCAAACTCTTAGAGGAGAATATAGGCAAAACCCTCAAGGACATCAATCAAAGCAAGATCTTCTCTGACCCACCAACTAAAATAGCGGAACTGAAAAGAAAAATGAACATGTGGGACCTCATGAAACTTAAAAGCTTTTGTACAGCAAAACAAACTACAAAAAAGCTGAACAGACAGCCCACAGACTGGGAGAAAATCATAGCAAATGAAACAACAGACAAAGAATTAATCTCCAAAATCTACAAGCAACTCAGACAACTCAGCACAGGGAAAACGAACAACCCAATCAAAAAATGGGAAAAAGTTCTAAAGAGATGCCTCTCCAAAGAGGACATACAGATGGCCCAAAAGCACATGAAACGATGCTCAACCTCGCTTATTATTAGAGAAATGCAAATTAAAACCACAATGAGATACCACCTCACACCCGTCAGAATGGCCATCATCAAAAAATCTGCAGACAATAAATGCTGGAGAGGGTGCGGAGAAAAGGGAACCCTCTTGCATTGCTTGTGGGAATGTAAATTGATACAGCCTCTATGGAAGACAGTATGGAGATTTCTTTAAAAACTAAAAATAGAAGCACCCTATGACCCAGCAATCCCACTATTAGGCTTATACCCTGATGAAATCAAAACTGAAAGAAGCACCTGTACCCCAGTGTTCATTGCAGCTCTCTCTACAGTAGCCAGAACATGGAAGCAACCTAGATGTCCATCGATGAATGAATGGATACAGAAGCCCTGGTACATATATACAATGGAATACTACTCAGCTGTTAAAAGAAATGCAGAAGACTCAGTCCTAATGAAGTGGCTGGCTCTAGAACCTATCATCAAAAGTGAAGTAAGTCAAAAAGAGAAAGACAAATACAGTATACTAACACACATATATGGAATCTAGTAGGATAGTCTTGATAACACACGCAGTGAACACATGGAAAAACAGACAGAGCATAGACATAGGGACATTGTGGGGCAGAAATAGGGAGGGGGAAGCATGGAGGGAGTAACATGGAAACCTATACTGTTATGTGTGGAAAAGATAGCTAGTGTCATAGTGCTAAGGGAATAGGAGTGCTTACAATGGCTTGGGGCGATGGTCTGGAGGGGTGGGATGGGAGAAACTGGCGGGGGTGGGGACCATGGATATGCATATGACTGATCTGGCAACATATATGTCTGTGAACAAGGGAATAGGAGTGCTTACAATGGCTTGGGGCGAAGGTCTGGAGGGGTGGGATGGGGGGAACTGGGAGACTGTGGACCATGGATATGCATATGACTGATCTGGGAACATGCATGTCTGTGAACAAAACTCTGTAAAACCTTTAAAATAAAAAATTAAAAAAAAAAAAATAGAGTACCAGTTCAGGGTTGCCACAAGTCTTCAGTTTGTTACAAGACAAACAAACAAACAAAAAAAACAGAAAATGAAAACACCGTATCTGCCAAGCATGCTAAAGTGAAGCACAATAAAACAAGGTATACCTATAAGGTTATATTCATAGCTTCTAGAGATTATGACACAGACATAAACCACTACAGTATATATCACATGTTCTATTAATACCATATTCACTAAAAATGTGATATTGAGTGGACGTTCACAAGATGAATGAAGTGGAGTCAAGTGTTGACAAGAGCCCTCATTCAGCCTCTATGGAAGACAGTATGGAGATTTCTTTAAAAACTAAAAATAGAAGCACCCTATGACCCAGCAATCCCACTATTAGGCTTATACCCTGATGAAATCAAAACTGAAAGAAGCACCTGTACCCCAGTGTTCATTGCAGCTCTCTCTACAGTAGCCAGAACATGGAAGCAACCTAGATGTCCATCGATGAATGAATGGATACAGAAGCCCTGGTACATATATACAATGGAATACTACTCAGCTGTTAAAAGAAATGCAGAAGACTCAGTCCTAATGAAGTGGCTGGCTCTAGAACCTATCATCAAAAGTGAAGTAAGTCAAAAAGAGAAAGACAAATACAGTATACTAACACACATATATGGAATCTAGTAGGATAGTCTTGATAACACACGCAGTGAACACATGGAAAAACAGACAGAGCATAGACATAGGGACATTGTGGGGCAGAAATAGGGAGGGGGAAGCATGGAGGGAGTAACATGGAAACCTATACTGTTATGTGTGGAAAAGATAGCTAGTGTCATAGTGCTAAGGGAATAGGAGTGCTTACAATGGCTTGGGGCGATGGTCTGGAGGGGTGGGATGGGAGAAACTGGCGGGGGTGGGGACCATGGATATGCATATGACTGATCTGGCAACATATATGTCTGTGAACAAGGGAATAGGAGTGCTTACAATGGCTTGGGGCGAAGGTCTGGAGGGGTGGGATGGGGGGAACTGGGAGACTGTGGACCATGGATATGCATATGACTGATCTGGGAACATGCATGTCTGTGAACAAAACTCTGTAAAACCTTTAAAATAAAAAATTAAAAAAAAAAAAATAGAGTACCAGTTCAGGGTTGCCACAAGTCTTCAGTTTGTTACAAGACAAACAAACAAACAAAAAAAACAGAAAATGAAAACACCGTATCTGCCAAGCATGCTAAAGTGAAGCACAATAAAACAAGGTATACCTATAAGGTTATATTCATAGCTTCTAGAGATTATGACACAGACATAAACCACTACAGTATATATCACATGTTCTATTAATACCATATTCACTAAAAATGTGATATTGAGTGGACGTTCACAAGATGAATGAAGTGGAGTCAAGTGTTGACAAGAGCCCTCATTCAGTAATTATCAGGGCTTTCTCCTGTGTGTGTGCTCCCATGGTTCAGTGTGTGAGTGCATGTGCATGTGCGTTATGTTTTGTGGTCTTTGTTTTTTACACACATGTAAAGTTCTTTTTCCAAGTAGCCCTTAAGGTTAAATTGAGAAAGATGTCATTACAAGTTGTCCATAGCACAGGAGTTTTACAGTGCCCAATACAGGAAGCAAAGGGAACCCTCTTCCCAAGGAGGGAGGGGGGATTGTCCTATAGTTCTGAGAGAGGAAAGACAGTTTGACCATACCTCTTCAGAGATGAATTTGGCAATACTCAGTTGTCCTTGTATATTTGGCAAGAGTTGACTCCCCTCTATTTATTAGAAATGAATGTCTGCCGGTAAGTGGATTGATTGATTTTGTCCACTAATGGAAAGTCATATATTGGTTCAAAACAGAATGTTCACAAATAAAATGTTAATAATAATGTGTCTTTCTCCATTAGTGGACATTCTAAGATCTAGCCATAACAATTATAGGCATAACTTCTTAAAACTACAGAGATAATCACTTCTATTGTGCAGTGTTCTAAGACTTATGATTAATGAGAACAGAGTTATAATATTAAAAGTTTCAAGGTACTAATAAGATATAATATTTTTAGTCGAGCGCTTGTTGAATGCTTGCCACATGACCAGCATATTATTATGGAAATATGCTTAGTAAAGCCAAGAAGAATGTACTGTGTGAATTTAAAGAAAAGCTGTTTTTAAAAGCAGGATCAAGCAAGACCTCATTGTGAAAATGTTAGGTGAGCTGTACCTTAGTTCTCCATACCCTGGAAAAGGGCATGGCAACCCACTCCAGTATTCTTGCCTGGAGAATTCCGTGGGCAGAGGAGCTTTGCAGGCTACAGTCCATGGGGTTGCAAAGAATTGGACACAACTGAGCAACTAACACTTCACACTCACACCTTAGTTAAGAAGTAAGATTTAGGCAGACAGACATGAAGCATAAAGGCACTGCTTAAAGACCACTGTTATGAGAGGCAGAGAAATGAGGTAACATATGTTGGCTTTGGGAGCCAGGCTGTATTACAGTATTACAGGCAGGAGAAGTGCCAGAAAAATTATGAATTTAGATACATTTTCCCTAAAGTGAAACCTTCATGCCACTGAAGGCTTAGAATTTTTTCAAAAGAGAAAAGAGAGCCCAGTTGGTAGGATGGTCTCATAGTAGACTGGAAAATGAGTAAGAGGAAAAAAGCCAGTACCCTGGGAACCAATTTGGGAAACTAATTACCTAGGTGAAAAGTAATAGATTAGCCTCTGAAAAAGGTCAGATTTCAGAGGTATCAGGGACAATCAGAGGTATAAATCTTGTTATTGTATCAACTAATAGAAAGTAAACTTGACAGAGAGGAGTTAAGAAAAGTAAGTGTTAATTGTGGCTGACTGGGAGGAAGGTAATACCAGTAATAACAACAAGTATGTCAAAAAGGGCAGCAGTACTTGAGTGGAACATGTTGACTCACACTGCGGTTAGAGGACTGTGGTACATTTTGGCAAGGCTTTTCCATAATTGGAAATGTTGTCATAGCTTGACAAAGGTGTTTGAGCTGTACAAGCGTTGGAAAGATCCTCCTAGAGAAGAAGTAAGAGAAGTACTGAGTTGAGAGATTACTTACCACCTTATCTCAAATTATTATTATAATAAGTAAACTGATCTCTGAATGTCTTATTTTCCTCTTGAGGATAGGTTATGCATTTTATTTATCTCTGGGTAGCCAGTGGATGGATTTAGTTCAATAAATTCTCGTTGAATAACTGAAGCTTGCCACATGACCAGCATATTATTATGGAAATATGCTTAGTAAAGCCAAGAAGAATGTACTGTGTGAATTTAAAGAAAAGCTGTTTTTAAAAGCAGGATCAAGCAAGACCTCATTGTGAAAATGTTAGGTGAGCTGGACCTTAGTTATCCATACCCT
Source organism: Tragulus kanchil (assembly GCA_022376925.1). Taxonomy (NCBI): domain Eukaryota; kingdom Metazoa; phylum Chordata; class Mammalia; order Artiodactyla; family Tragulidae; genus Tragulus; species Tragulus kanchil. Next base: position 103,200,492 of record JAIOJX010000001.1, on the reverse strand, counting down.
GGAAAGGGCATGGCAACCCACTCCAGTATTCTTGCCTGGAAAATTCGATGGGCAGAGGCGCTTTGCAGGCTACAGTCCATGGGGTTGCAAAGAATTGGACACAACTGAGCAACTAACACTTCACACTCACACCTTAGTTAAGAAGTAAGATTTAGGCAGACAGACATGAAGCATAAAGGCACTGCTTAAAGACCACTGTTATGAGAGGCAGAGAAATGAGGTAACATATGTTGGCTTTGGGAGCCAGGCTGTATTACAGTATTACAGGCAGGAGAAGTGCCAGAAAAATTATGAATTTAGATACATTTTCCCTAAAGTGAAACCTTCATGCCACTGAAGGCTTAGAATTTTTTCAAAAGAGAAAAGAGAGCCCAGTTGGTAGGATGGTCTCATAGTAGACTGGAAAATGAGTAAGAGGAAAAAAGCCAGTACCCTGGGAACCAATTTGGGAAACTAATTACCTAGGTGAAAAGTAATAGATTAGCCTCTGAAAAAGGTCAGATTTCAGAGGTATCAGGGACAATCAGAGGTATAAATCTTGTTATTGTATCAACTAATAGAAAGTAAACTTGACAGAGAGGAGTTAAGAAAAGTAAGTGTTAATTGTGGCTGACTGGGAGGAAGGTAATACCAGTAATAACAACAAGTATGTCAAAAAGGGCAGCAGTACTTGAGTGGAACATGTTGACTCACACTGCGGTTAGAGGACTGTGGTACATTTTGGCAAGGCTTTTCCATAATTGGAAATGTTGTCATAGCTTGACAAAGGTGTTTGAGCTGTACAAGCGTTGGAAAGATCCTCCTAGAGAAGAAGTAAGAGAAGTACTGAGTTGAGAGATTACTTACCACCTTATCTCAAATTATTATTATAATAAGTAAACTGATCTCTGAATGTCTTATTTTCCTCTTGAGGATAGGTTATGCATTTTATTTATCTCTGGGTAGCCAGTGGATGGATTTAGTTCAATAAATTCTCGTTGAATAACTGAAGGTTGGTTACAATTTTTTGACGGTATTTTTTATCCAAGTATGATGGAAATTGTTTTGTATTTACAATAGTGTCCTTTAAAAAGCATTTTTAGGAGTTTTGCTACAATCATATTACCATATCATTATCTAATCTTTCAAATTTTCAAGTATTTTTAACTTATTTTCTTTCAAAACATAATTATAAGATGTAACTAAGAAAACTGCTGATTATTTTCACAATTGAGTTGTAGCCATTCAAAATCAGTCATCCACAAATATATATTATCAGATTAATACCCTAGTAGAGATACCATAAATTATGCCTTTTCTTTTTGCTACTGCTTAATTTTCTTCTTCTGTCCAGGAATGAAAGGTGCTATATATACACATTAAAATATTTAATAGGTGAATAATTTGAGCAACATTTTAAATAATTGGGTATATGGTAGTAATTTTGAAAAGATAATTGACTCATTCTTTTCAACAATTTTCTTGAAATATACAGATAGACACATATTTGAATGGTATTGATTTGGAACTGTATCTATATATTTGAATTCCTGTAACCTCCTTACCACTTTTAGGTTTCAAATAGTTTTATTCTTCCTTTGTCTACCTTTCCATGTTATATTGATTTCTGACCGTTCAAGGGTCTTCCATTTTCCACCTCATTTAAGTGCATTTCAACCTACTGTGTTGGTCATCAGCAAGTCACAAAAATGGTACAAAAAATGGCCATATAATGCAGTGTGGTTTGAAACAAAGGGGGAATTACACTTGTCTCTAAGCATGGGCTTTTTGTCCTGGGTTGTTCAATGCAATTAGAAAGTAAAGAGTTGTCAATATTTTTTTTCTTCATGAAAGGAATGAGAATTTTGAATGCCATTTAGAGGAATGGTTCCAAAACATATAGATTTCAGGGACCAAGTGAACTGTAGGAAAGAAGGAAGATGGACGGAGGGAGGCAGGAAGGAGACCATCATAAAGTTGTCAGTTCATTTAGTTTGCCAAAGTATATTACTAAGAAAATAAAGAAGCTAATGTTGACTTAAAAGTATTCACAACCTGTAAGTTGAGAGTTATGTTTAATTTGGTGGGAATTGTTAGGACTTCAGGCCCAGGAGTCAGTGTCTCAAGCAACCTTGAGAGAACTGCTCCAAGGTTGGTGAAGGGAGAGCCAGGTTATATAAAACTTTTGCAACAAGGGGGAGGTATTTGGAATTCAAAAGGTTACTGTTTATTAAAACCAGATATCCCAAGTTATGGAATTTAGTGCTTTTCTATGTATGGGAAGACGCAAGGAGTCTGGACTCACTGAAATCATTCCTTTGATATGCACCTCAGCTATTTGGGGGGCCAATATCCTGTATTTTAACATTCTGAGCTTCCCCAGGGCTCACCATGGCGAGTGGCTACAGTCTGATGGCTGGTAAATGACTATGACATGCTTGTTTACTGATATGGCAGGAGATAGTCCATTTCTCACTAATGTCTGCTATTAGTATAATATGTAATTTCTTAAAAGGGTAACTTAAAATCCCAAACTCTGGAAGTTCTTCTGAGAAAAGACCAGTCATTTGAATCAAAAGGATTAAAATTTATATTTATTTTCAAAACTTACTATATTATCTTCTCTCTCCCTGCAAATTTTACATCTAAAAGTATCTCAAGTTGGTTACTGATCATGCCCTGCCTCCAGAAATGATGATAATCATAATAGCTCTTAATTATACCACACTGAAATAAAATGTTTGACAGTGAAAACTAATTAAAATGCACAATTGCATTTCTTCTGTATTTGGGAGTAGAATATCTTCATGGATATATGTGTTTGCACATTTCATTTTCAGTGCTATTTTCATCACAGTTACATGTGCTTACACTTTGGAGTCAGGTTGTGAATGCCATCTTATATAAAACGTAAGCACCCTTCCTATACTACTGTGTATCTTCTACGTGCCCATAATTTTGGCTTCATCACCATCTACTGGTGTCTTGTGATTATGGAACCGCTAGTGCACATTGAGCCACTCAGCATAGTAATTTCCATCTCTTTCTCTTTTTGTTTTACTTTCTGGGGGATTTTCTAAACTTTATCTTCCAGTGCTCTCCCCAATGCTTTTTCCTTTTCTGATATGTGTTTTGAATTATGGTTTTTATTTATTTTCTACATATGTCTTTTTCTATAGCAGCCTCTTCTTGTCATGTGAAGGCAATGGCATCTCTTCTTTCTCTGAGGGTACCTAAGTAAGATCTTGAGAATTTTTTTGTTTGTTTGTTTTAGGGGCTTTGCTTTTCTCTCTCTCTCTCTATATATATATATATTATCTTTTTTCTCCCCAAGTTTCTATTGTTTGTTTGCATGTTTGGGTCTCCTTCATATTCAAGGCTTCCTTCAGTTTATTTGGTGGTCCTTGATTGTCTACTCATCATTAAGTGTAAGGCAGCAAAGAGATGCTTGGAAACTCTTCACAGACCATTGATTTGGAGCTTCATGGTTTGTCTGTCTGGCTCATTGGCAAAGCCCTGCTGTCAGTATGTTTGGATCTTTTGTACTGGTCAGATTCATAGAGAACAATCCTACAATATTCTGCTTCTCTCTTTGTGTCTGATAGATAAGTGGAAAAGGAGTTTACATTCAGTATAAAAACATGTCCTCAGCTGTGCAGAGACTATCTTTGACCCTCTCCACAGAATAAACTTCTAGTCTCTGTCATGGTGAAGAAAGGAATTGATATCTAATTTTCTTTAAAGTATTTTTGAACAATCCTCTTGTTTCTGCCCCATTCTCATCTTCCCTTCCATTGATAACTGGTATCATCAATTCCCTAGCCTTTCAGCAGTTCTGCATTGGTAAATGTGTTGTTTCTTGACATTATTATGTGTTTAGATTAGGGTTCAGCTTTTTAAGGTCTTCCAAGTGAATAACTCCTTGTTCTCTGTCTAGCTTCTAAAATTCTGTTACTGTGCTTCCCTCCCGTTTCCTTTATGGGCTTTTGCCTAATTAAAAAGCCCCTTGTTTATACTTTTGTGTGTACTCAGGAGGAAATAAAATCCCGTATTTCTGTGTTCATTCTACCATCATTGCCTGATAGACTGCATGTAACTTTAGGAGCTGGTTCCTGACATTTTATATGGTGATGGCATAAGAATAAACTGTCAACAAGTTGTCATAGAGGATTTATGAGCTTGAGTAATAATTGTAATACTCTCTATTAGCTAATCTGACACAACTCTAAATTAAAGTGAACCCAGTCATGTTTGCTATTGTTGATGTGCTATGAACAATGTGAGCGACAGTCATTTTTAATTAGTCTATGGATAATTGCAGCCATGTACCTAAATCCCATTAGTGGCCACTTTTAAACATCCATAGCATGAAAGTCCTGCAACGACTCTTTTCTTTCCTTCTGTTTTTTTTAATGTGGTGGAGAAGGTCAGCCATGTTTTTATGAGTTGGAATTATTGATAGGATACTTTTATTTGGCTTAACATTTTCATATCTTTTTAGCTCAACTGTCCACTGTGAGACTAAGCTTATTACATTTTCATGGTCAGATTCATAGAGAACAATCCTACAATATTCTGCTTCTCTCTTTGTGTCTGATAGATAAGTGGAAAAGGAGTTTACATTCAGTATAAAAACATGTCCTCAGCTGTGCAGAGACTATCTTTGACCCTCTCCACAGAATAAACTTCTAGTCTCTGTCATGGTGAAGAAAGGAATTGATATCTAATTTTCTTTAAAGTATTTTTGAACAATCCTCTTGTTTCTGCCCCATTCTCATCTTCCCTTCCATTGATAACTGGTATCATCAATTCCCTAGCCTTTCAGCAGTTCTGCATTGGTAAATGTGTTGTTTCTTGACATTATTATGTGTTTAGATTAGGGTTCAGCTTTTTAAGGTCTTCCAAGTGAATAACTCCTTGTTCTCTGTCTAGCTTCTAAAATTCTGTTACTGTGCTTCCCTCCCGTTTCCTTTATGGGCTTTTGCCTAATTAAAAAGCCCCTTGTTTATACTTTTGTGTGTACTCAGGAGGAAATAAAATCCCGTATTTCTGTGTTCATTCTACCATCATTGCCTGATAGACTGCATGTAACTTTAGGAGCTGGTTCCTGACATTTTATATGGTGATGGCATAAGAATAAACTGTCAACAAGTTGTCATAGAGGATTTATGAGCTTGAGTAATAATTGTAATACTCTCTATTAGCTAATCTGACACAACTCTAAATTAAAGTGAACCCAGTCATGTTTGCTATTGTTGATGTGCTATGAACAATGTGAGCGACAGTCATTTTTAATTAGTCTATGGATAATTGCAGCCATGTACCTAAATCCCATTAGTGGCCACTTTTAAACATCCATAGCATGAAAGTCCTGCAACGACTCTTTTCTTTCCTTCTGTTTTTTTTAATGTGGTGGAGAAGGTCAGCCATGTTTTTATGAGTTGGAATTATTGATAGGATACTTTTATTTGGCTTAACATTTTCATATCTTTTTAGCTCAACTGTCCACTGTGAGACTAAGCTTATTACTGTCATGTACAATTTGTTAAGCAACACTGGTCATATCTAAAATCCAGCATGTTGAGTGATTTATCCTCATTTCAAATAAAAAAAAAAACATACACCAGATAGAATAGGCAGCCATTCTTCTTTTTTAACCTTTTAATACATATTATGGACAGTGGACTCAAAGCAAAATCTGTCATGTCACCTCTTTAGAACCCAGGCACTTCTGTGCACTTGGAGAAAGTCTACACTGTGACCAACAATAAATGGATCCTACTGAGTTCTGCTTTTCCTCAGTCATCTCATCCTGTCAAACACAGGGCTTTTCTCCTCTTCAGTGTCTCAATGATAAAGATTTAATTTCAGCTTGTAAATTCGATTTTATCCTTTATTACTAGAGAAAGATATTTCCTAGTATTGATCCAGCTTTCACATTTATGTAGGGTCCTGTGTGCCTTCCATATAGATATCAATGAGCGAGCATCTCATTCCAACCAGGAAGGCCAACACGTATGTGTATGTGTGTGTGTATATATGAATGATAATATAGCATTAAAGATGTGGATTGAGACCTTTAGGATGTCTTATGGGTAGAGATCTTTAAGGGCACAATAGATATCAAGGCTGCATTGGCTCACAGGAGCTAGACAAGTCCCTTTCAGGAAAGCAGTGTTAATTTAGAGACTCAAAGTATGAGTTTAGTTTCTTAAGACAGAGAAAGGCACACCAAACTACAAAAGCCAGTACCATCAAACACTTATGGGTAACAATAAATCTGAATGGTTACAATAAAGAAATGTCCTAGAATATAACGAAAATTCACCTTCAGACGTAACTGTAACGATAGCTAACACTGACTGAATATTTCTTGTGTGTCAGATACCATGTTTAGCTTTGAATGATCTCATTTAAAACACAAACTATATGTTTTTTGCAATTCGACCTAAATCCCATTAGTGTCCACTTTTAAACATCCATAGCATGAAAGTCCTGCAACGACTCTTTTCTTTCCTTCTGTTTTTTTTAATGTGGTGGAGAAGGTCAGCCATGTTTTTATGAGTTGGAATTATTGATAGGATACTTTTATTTGGCTTAACATTTTCATATCTTTTTAGCTCAACTGTCCACTGTGAGACTAAGCTTATTACTGTCATGTACAATTTGTTAAGCAACACTGGTCATATCTAAAATCCAGCATGTTGAGTGATTTATCCTCATTTCAAATAAAAAAAAAAACATACACCAGATAGAATAGGCAGCCATTCTTCTTTTTTAACCTTTTAATACATATTATGGACAGTGGACTCAAAGCAAAATCTGTCATGTCACCTCTTTAGAACCCAGGCACTTCTGTGCACTTGGAGAAAGTCTACACTGTGACCAACAATAAATGGATCCTACTGAGTTCTGCTTTTCCTCAGTCATCTCATCCTGTCAAACACAGGGCTTTTCTCCTCTTCAGTGTCTCAATGATAAAGATTTAATTTCAGCTTGTAAATTCGATTTTATCCTTTATTACTAGAGAAAGATATTTCCTAGTATTGATCCAGCTTTCACATTTATGTAGGGTCCTGTGTGCCTTCCATATAGATATCAATGAGCGAGCATCTCATTCCAACCAGGAAGGCCAACACGTATGTGTATGTGTGTGTGTATATATGAATGATAATATAGCATTAAAGATGTGGATTGAGACCTTTAGGATGTCTTATGGGTAGAGATCTTTAAGGGCACAATAGATATCAAGGCTGCATTGGCTCACAGGAGCTAGACAAGTCCCTTTCAGGAAAGCAGTGTTAATTTAGAGACTCAAAGTATGAGTTTAGTTTCTTAAGACAGAGAAAGGCACACCAAACTACAAAAGCCAGTACCATCAAACACTTATGGGTAACAATAAATCTGAATGGTTACAATAAAGAAATGTCCTAGAATATAACGAAAATTCACCTTCAGACGTAACTGTAACGATAGCTAACACTGACTGAATATTTCTTGTGTGTCAGATACCATGTTTAGAGCTTTTCCTGAATGATCTCATTTAAAACACAAACTATTATCAGTCACATTTTGAAGATGAGGAGCTTGAGGCACAGAGGGACCTCCCAAGTTCACATAGTTACTAGGAAAATGAGACTTGAGACCAAGAATTCTGAAGCTAACATCCGTTGCTGACATCCAACAGCTGACAGAAACACTTCCTTCTGTGAAGTCGGATTGTTCTTTGGCCTCCAATTATACAACTTGGGGATATGGGATACCCAAGGAAACATCACATATGGGATTGTGGTTGACACTGGTGGTAAAGATGCTTAAACTCTTGCTCCTCTTCCTGCTAAAAACTAACCATTCTTCATGTTCTAGTGGAAGATTTTGCTATGAATGGTGATGATTTTTTTCATAATAGAAATTTTAAAATCTCTTTTGGTATATTTAAATACCTACTAGTCAAGTGAGTAATTTATGGAATGCCCTATGGATAAAAATTTCAAGCAAGGTCAGGCCTTAAAGTATGTTTATCAACTTTGGTGCTAATGATGTTTTGGGATAAATCAATTTTTGTTGTGGGACGAAGGGTATGAGTGCTAGGATATTTAACATTCATGGTCCCTACCCACTAGATCCCAGTAGCACTCACCCAGTTGCCTCTAGACATTGCCAAATATCCCCTGGAAGGTTAAAAAAAAAGTTCCCACCCCTCAGGTTGTAAGACCTCTGCCTTATAAAGATCTAGTGGGATTCCTTAACTTTACGCACGAAGGGAATTGAATGATAATATAGCATTAAAGATGTGGATTGAGACCTTTAGGATGTCTTATGGGTAGAGATCTTTAAGGGCACAATAGATATCAAGGCTGCATTGGCTCACAGGAGCTAGACAAGTCCCTTTCAGGAAAGCAGTGTTAATTTAGAGACTCAAAGTATGAGTTTAGTTTCTTAAGACAGAGAAAGGCACACCAAACTACAAAAGCCAGTACCATCAAACACTTATGGGTAACAATAAATCTGAATGGTTACAATAAAGAAATGTCCTAGAATATAACGAAAATTCACCTTCAGACGTAACTGTAACGATAGCTAACACTGACTGAATATTTCTTGTGTGTCAGATACCATGTTTAGAGCTTTTCCTGAATGATCTCATTTAAAACACAAACTATTATCAGTCACATTTTGAAGATGAGGAGCTTGAGGCACAGAGGGACCTCCCAAGTTCACATAGTTACTAGGAAAATGAGACTTGAGACCAAGAATTCTGAAGCTAACATCCGTTGCTGACATCCAACAGCTGACAGAAACACTTCCTTCTGTGAAGTCGGATTGTTCTTTGGCCTCCAATTATACAACTTGGGGATATGGGATACCCAAGGAAACATCACATATGGGATTGTGGTTGACACTGGTGGTAAAGATGCTTAAACTCTTGCTCCTCTTCCTGCTAAAAACTAACCATTCTTCATGTTCTAGTGGAAGATTTTGCTATGAATGGTGATGATTTTTTTCATAATAGAAATTTTAAAATCTCTTTTGGTATATTTAAATACCTACTAGTCAAGTGAGTAATTTATGGAATGCCCTATGGATAAAAATTTCAAGCAAGGTCAGGCCTTAAAGTATGTTTATCAACTTTGGTGCTAATGATGTTTTGGGATAAATCAATTTTTGTTGTGGGACGAAGGGTATGAGTGCTAGGATATTTAACATTCATGGTCCCTACCCACTAGATCCCAGTAGCACTCACCCAGTTGCCTCTAGACATTGCCAAATATCCCCTGGAAGGTTAAAAAGTTCCCACCCCTCAGGTTGTAAGACCTCTGCCTTATAAAGATCTAGTGGGATTCCTTAACTTTACGCACGAAGGGAATTGAAGTGCTGTAACGAAGGTCACACAGCTAAATAGTGGCAGAAAATTGATAGATCTCAGGTCTCCTAATCCCAAATCCATATTTCACATACAACAAACTGCCTAAGGCAGTGTCTGCCATTTAAAGTGATACCTCCAGAATATATGGTTTTAAGAGTGCCCACACATCGTCCATAACAGCTCAATAAATAGGCTGGGAAGGTGGTAGAAAGCCAATTTTATCAGTGAAAGTGCAACACAAGAAAGGCTATGATTTATCCAGGATCACATACTTCGTATGGAAAAGAGCCTGAACATGAGAATTCAGTTGTCAACTCTATAACTCTTTCCAAAATCTATATTTGCCCCAGAGGGTGGTCATGGGCTGGATCTGAAGAAGGAGCAATAGAAAAATCATTGCAGAACATTTCTACATAATGCTCTTCTTTCTAGCACTATGAGCCTGTATCTTTGGCAGGCAGAAAAACAGAAAATGATCTTTTTTAAATTGGTAGGGAGGAGAGTCATAATACCTTCAAGGATGTTTACTAGCTTGAATCCATGCTTTTTCTTTTATCTGAATGACTAGAGAACAAAGGACCTCAAAAACATAAACAGTAAAATAAGTTATTTTTTTATTAGGGATGCCTCAACTGTAGAAGCCTGACTACTGATGGTTTCCAAGGACTTAAAAGAGAAATTTTTAATGAAGGTCTCTATCATGTAGTGATATGAAATCTAAATATTTAACTAACCGCCTCTTTCCATCTCACTGTGCTGCCAAAGAGAGGCATAAAAAATTTTAAAACTCTTTTTATATTTAAATACCTACTAGTCAAGTGAGTAATTTATGGAATGCCCTATGGATAAAAATTTCAAGCAAGGTCAGGCCTTAAAGTATGTTTATCAACTTTGGTGCTAATGATGTTTTGGGATAAATCAATTTTTGTTGTGGGACGAAGGGTATGAGTGCTAGGATATTTAACATTCATGGTCCCTACCCACTAGATCCCAGTAGCACTCACCCAGTTGCCTCTAGACATTGCCAAATATCCCCTGGAAGGTTAAAAAAAAAGTTCCCACCCCTCAGGTTGTAAGACCTCTGCCTTATAAAGATCTAGTGGGATTCCTTAACTTTACGCACGAAGGGAATTGAAGTGCTGTAACGAAGGTCACACAGCTAAATAGTGGCAGAAAATTGATAGATCTCAGGTCTCCTAATCCCAAATCCATATTTCACATACAACAAACTGCCTAAGGCAGTGTCTGCCATTTAAAGTGATACCTCCAGAATATATGGTTTTAAGAGTGCCCACACATCGTCCATAACAGCTCAATAAATAGGCTGGGAAGGTGGTAGAAAGCCAATTTTATCAGTGAAAGTGCAACACAAGAAAGGCTATGATTTATCCAGGATCACATACTTCGTATGGAAAAGAGCCTGAACATGAGAATTCAGTTGTCAACTCTATAACTCTTTCCAAAATCTATATTTGCCCCAGAGGGTGGTCATGGGCTGGATCTGAAGAAGGAGCAATAGAAAAATCATTGCAGAACATTTCTACATAATGCTCTTCTTTCTAGCACTATGAGCCTGTATCTTTGGCAGGCAGAAAAACAGAAAATGATCTTTTTTAAATTGGTAGGGAGGAGGGAGTCATAATACCTTCAAGGATGTTTACTAGCTTGAATCCATGCTTTTTCTTTTATCTGAATGACTAGAGAACAAAGGACCTCAAAAACATAAACAGTAAAATAAGTTATTTTTTTATTAGGGATGCCTCAACTGTAGAAGCCTGACTACTGATGGTTTCCAAGGACTTATAGAGATGAATGAAGTCATTTTCTAAAACTTCTCCTGTCTTGGATATTGTTATAGGTCTCTATCATGTAGTGATATGAAATCTAAATATTTAACTAACCGCCTCTTTCCATTCATCACTGTGCTGCCAAAAGAGAGGTCTTTATGAAGATAAATGATCTCTCCTTGGTCAAAAACCTAGCAGGTCACCATGGTAAAATCTGAGCCCTTTCTGAGAAGTGAAGAGTAAGCAGCCATGAGCAAGCTTCCCTCATATTACTCTACACATGTGATTGTTTCTCTATGATAAATAAATGTAGTCTGAAAGTTTAAATTCTGTTTTGTTTGTTTAGTAGCTTACATAAACCTATACACATGACTAAAAGAAACAATTAAGAGCAATGTTTGGATATCTGAGTTATAATGTTTTAAGTTAAAAAAATGGCCCTGGGCTACCACAAGACCTGTCCATTATGAACAAAATGTATGTGTGCGTGTGTGTTGTCTGTGAATGTCAACTAAAATTGATCTAGTAAGATGAAATTAGCAGTTGTAAATACCTGAAATAAATTCAATAATGTTGTTTATATACTCCAGAAATTTCTAAACAAAAGAATTTTTAAAATCCTCTCTGCAGTTATCAGTTCTACAGCTAGTGAAACAGGATGTACATCTGACCTCTGACATCTAATGAATCACCAGGTTCTGTTGCTAGCATTTCCTGAATATATCCCAGCCTCCCCACTTCTCTCCTTCACAGACGACATGAGCACATTAGCCCATGTCAGCATCTCATTAGGGGCACTCCAGGTGCTTTTTAATCGTTCTTCCACATCTCCTCTTGCCCACTTGTAATTAATTTGGCCCAAAGCAGCCAGAATTACCTTTCCAAAATGTAATATGGACTGTGGCATCATCTTTTTTACACCCGTTCCATAGCTTTCCATCACACATGGAATAAAATTCCAAATTCTTTACACAAAACATAAGGGCTCGTATAACCTAGTTCTCCCTAATCTCTTCTTTGGCTCTTTTACCCCTACCTCACTAATCTCTAAGCACATCCCACTACGCATCTGACTCTTCCAAACTGGAGCCTTTACGTATGGTTCCCCTATCTGGAATGTTCTTTTTCCATGTCTTCATTTGGCTAATTTTTGTTCAATATTCATTTCCAAGCTTAAATATCATATCCTCTATGAATCTTTCTATGGTTTTCCCAGAGTATCCCATATACCAAGGTACTCTTGGTACCTTGTAGCAATAATAATGCCCTCTTTTCATTTAGGGCTTCCCTGGTGGCTCAGAAAGTGAAGAATCTGCCTGCAATGCAGGAGATCTGGTTTTGATCCCTGGGTCAGGCAGATTGCCTGGAGAATGGAATGGCAACCCACTCCAGTATTCTTGCCTGGAAAATCCCGGACAGAGGATCCTGGCGGGCTACAGTTCATGGGATCACAAAGAGTTGGACACAACTGAGCAACTAATACTTTCTCTCTTGATTGTAACAGTAAGAACTCTGAGATTATTTGTTAACTGTCTGCCGTTCCCAATAGACCCTAAATGACAATTTCCTAAGTCTGTTTTGCTTATAGTGCATACTAGTGGCTAGCACAGTGCCTAGCATATAGTAGGCATGCCATAAAAGAATGTTGGCTGGATCAGGAGGAAGGAAGGAATGGAGGGAGGGAAGCAGGGAGAAAAGAAGGGAAGAAGGAAGTTAGGAGTGGGAGCGTCCTACCTTTAGTAGTCTAAACTTTTTGTTCCATTTTTATTACTTTTTCCATGCAGTAATCCTATATAGTACAATGACCATTCCTAACCTGATAACTGAAATAACTTTAGAAATAGGTCAACAGTTTCGAATATAAAATTAAAATTTTTTAATATTATGTGTACATTTAGAACCTATAAAAATAGTCATCTTATTATTAAGTACAAAATTTCTGGTTTTATTATACTTTTTAGAATTTAATTCACCTTTTTAAATCATAATTCTTTTGCTAAGCCATACTTCAAAAGTTATGGAAAGATATACAATGAAAAGTTGATGTCATAGTTCCATCTACACAGTTGTTTCTTCTCCCTAAAGGCAACCAAGGTTTTCAAATGCATGGCAAAATTTGATTTTGATTTCATGATTTCTGAATTGGTTTACAGTCTGAATTCCTTTGGTTTTGATTTGTTGTTCTCAGCCTTGACTTTGTGAATAGTGAAATTGTCACCTCAGTGGTAATTACTATTACATAACTCATGTTCGTGTAACCTCTATGGCTTATAAATACCTTCCAGCGTGCTTGATTCTATAATACAGTTACTTCATTTTGAAATATTTCTGACTCATAAAATAGTCATTTATCAAATGACTTTGCTTTTACAGTTATTGAACTTCAAAAATATAATTAGCACGATTGTACAAGTTCTTTGCAGAGAAATTTTCAAAGTTTTATTCTAAGGATGCTATGCTTTTTAGAAACTCCAGTCAGAAATCCTAGTTCATAAATCACAACAAATTAGACCTAAACTTTCTCTACTCTGTAAAAAGTGACTAACTCTCTAATCAGAACTTTTTTCTCATGCTTTGATTGGTCTTTCATTTCCAAGTTGACTAAATGTTACTGGTTTTTGAAATAGCTTTCACCAGATTCCGTGTGGTTGGTCACGTATAGACTGGCCCAAAAAGAAAAGATGACTTCACCCAAACATTTATGAACGGAAAATATGTTGATAGTCAGCATTTTTCTTCAGAAGTTGAATTTTAGAATAGAGATACAGTGGCACAACTTTGTGTTGTTTCTGTATACTGGAGACTGTGGTCATGATGAAGAAACTTCAAGATGGAAGAATCAAGAAACAAGCTTATTGCTCCTATTTATCTTCTTGCTCTTTCTGTGTGATCTTGGATTAGCTGATCAACAACTTGGTCCCTCTGTTTTCTCTTCTTCTTCAGAAGAGGCATGGAAAAAAAAATAAAAGGAGAGACATGGACTAGGTTGTCTATAAAAAGTCCCAGGTCTAAAATTATCCATTGAATGAAAAAGGAAATGAGTGAACTAAACCAAAAAAAAAAAAAAACCTGAACAAATTTGAGGCCAAAAATTGGTTTTCTTTTTTGTTGTTTGAGGTAAAATTCGCATCACATATTGTAAACTTTGATCTCCAGCACTATCTGTTAGCAATCACAGTGTCACATCATGCGACATATAAATTGATTTTGATTTCTGATTTCTGAATTGGTTTACAGTCTGAATTCCTTTGGTTTTGATTTGTTGTTCTCAGCCTTGACTTTGTGAATAGTGAAATTGTCACCTCAGTGGTAATTACTATTACATAACTCATGTTCGTGTAACCTCTATGGCTTATAAATACCTTCCAGCGTGCTTGATTCTATAATACAGTTACTTCATTTTGAAATATTTCTGACTCATAAAATAGTCATTTATCAAATGACTTTGCTTTTACAGTTATTGAACTTCAAAAATATAATTAGCACGATTGTACAAGTTCTTTGCAGAGAAATTTTCAAAGTTTTATTCTAAGGATGCTATGCTTTTTAGAAACTCCAGTCAGAAATCCTAGTTCATAAATCACAACAAATTAGACCTAAACTTTCTCTACTCTGTAAAAAGTGACTAACTCTCTAATCAGAACTTTTTTCTCATGCTTTGATTGGTCTTTCATTTCCAAGTTGACTAAATGTTACTGGTTTTTGAAATAGCTTTCACCAGATTCCGTGTGGTTGGTCACGTATAGACTGGCCCAAAAAGAAAAGATGACTTCACCCAAACATTTATGAACGGAAAATATGTTGATAGTCAGCATTTTTCTTCAGAAGTTGAATTTTTAGAATAGAGATACAGTGGCACAACTTTGTGTTGTTTCTGTATACTGGAGACTGTGGTCATGATGAAGAAACTTCAAGATGGAAGAATCAAGAAACAAGCTTATTGCTCCTATTTATCTTCTTGCTCTTTCTGTGTGATCTTGGATTAGCTGATCAACAACTTGGTCCCTCTGTTTTCTCTTCTTCTTCAGAAGAGGCATGGAAAAAAAAATAAAAGGAGAGACATGGACTAGGTTGTCTATAAAAAGTCCCAGGTCTAAAATTATCCATTGAATGAAAAAGGAAATGAGTGAACTAAACCAAAAAAAAAAAAAAAACCTGAACAAATTTGAGGCCAAAAATTGGTTTTCTTTTTTGTTGTTTGAGGTAAAATTCGCATCACATATTGTACACTTTGATCTCCAGCACTATCTGTTAGCAATCACAGTGTCACATCATGCGACATATAAAATCCTAGTTCTCCATTAATTAAGAAATTATAGAACATTTTGAGTATTTGTGCATGTGAGTGGCATGCTGAATACTTATTTTACATCAGAGGTCACTTATTTACACGGATTGGGTTCAAATTATACATTTAATTTTCAATCCCAACGTTTCTCACATGAAAACCTCCTTGCTTCAGTTTTGGCAGATACTAAATATATTTTCTTGACATTATTAATCTGTTTTTTCCCTCCATCTTCTTATATGATCAATTGATGTGGAAAATGAAAGTGTCATGGAATTTCACAATCTCTGAGTCATCTTTAAAAGTATTAACTGTTACTTCATTGAAGAAGGTTTTCACAGATATTTTACTTACTTAAACACTGTTTTTTGTCTCATCAGAGTAATAGTATACAGATTTGCAAGAAGTATATGTTGAAATAGAAGTGACATAAATTTTCACAGCATATTTGTAAAGGAAAAATATATTGACAGTTTTCCCTTTTGTGACAGATGAGGAGTTGTGAGGGATTGAGCCATATGCAATTACTATTTGACTACCTGAAATTACCATTTAAAAAGTATTCACTTTTTTAAAAAATTTTAAATTTTATTTATTTTTATTATTTTTGGCTATTTTGGACTTTCACTGCTGCCACAGGCTCTTCTGTAGTTGCAGGGGATGGGGGCTACTCTCTAGTTGAGGTAAGTAGGCTTCTTGTTGCAGTGACTTCTCTTGTTGTGGAACTCGGGCTCTAGGACACACGGACTTCAGTAGTTGTGGCACGTGGGCTCCATAGTTGTGGCTCCGAGGCTCTAGAGCACAGGCTCCATAGTTGTGGCTCACAGGCTTAGTTGCTCTGCAGCATGTGGGATCTTCCCCGATCAGGGATTGAACTCGTGTCTCCTGCACTGGCAGACAAACTCTTTACCACTGAGCCACCAGGGAGGGCCCAGTATTCACTTTTCTTAAAAAAATCAAAGAAAATCAGTTTGTAGACTTGTATCAGAAGACAATATACCTTAATCTAAAAAAAATAGCTGAATTTAGCAAAAATTGGTTTTCTTTTTGTGGAGTTGGCATTGTCTCCAGAATTTATACAGTTATAATATAAAATCCTAGTTCTCCATTAATTAAAAAAGAACATTTTGAGTATTTGTGCATGTGAGTGGCATGCTGAATACTTATTTTACATCAGAGGTCACTTATTTACACGGATTGGGTTCAAATTATACATTTAATTTTCAATCCCAACGTTTCTCACATGAAAACCTCCTTGCTTCAGTTTTGGCAGATACTAAATATATTTTCTTGACATTATTAATCTGTTTTTTCCCTCCATCTTCTTATATGATCAATTGATGTGGAAAATGAAAGTGTCATGGAATTTCACAATCTCTGAGTCATCTTTAAAAGTATTAACTGTTACTTCATTGAAGAAGGTTTTCACAGATATTTTACTTACTTAAACACTGTTTTTTGTCTCATCAGAGTAATAGTATACAGATTTGCAAGAAGTATATGTTGAAATAGAAGTGACATAAATTTTCACAGCATATTTGTAAAGGAAAAATATATTGACAGTTTTCCCTTTTGTGACAGATGAGGAGTTGTGAGGGATTGAGCCATATGCAATTACTATTTGACTACCTGAAATTACCATTTAAAAAGTATTCACTTTTTTAAAAAATTTTAAATTTTATTTATTTTTATTATTTTTGGCTATTTTGGACTTTCACTGCTGCCACAGGCTCTTCTGTAGTTGCAGGGGATGGGGGCTACTCTCTAGTTGAGGTAAGTAGGCTTCTTGTTGCAGTGACTTCTCTTGTTGTGGAACTCGGGCTCTAGGACACACGGACTTCAGTAGTTGTGGCACGTGGGCTCCATAGTTGTGGCTCCGAGGCTCTAGAGCACAGGCTCCATAGTTGTGGCTCACAGGCTTAGTTGCTCTGCAGCATGTGGGATCTTCCCCGATCAGGGATTGAACTCGTGTCTCCTGCACTGGCAGACAAACTCTTTACCACTGAGCCACCAGGGAGGGCCCAGTATTCACTTTTCTTAAAAAAATCAAAGAAAATCAGTTTGTAGACTTGTATCAGAAGACAATATACCTTAATCTAAAAAAAATAGCTGAATTTATAGCACAACAGAAAGTTCCATGATTTGCCATAATGTAAGCTTGCCTTTGAAGAGTAAATTATATTATGATATAGGCAAAAACTTACTGGAAAATACTGAATCAAGAAACCTTCCAGAATATTGATTATAAAGAACATCTAAGAAAGGAAAACTGAAATTTCATGTTATAAAACTTTTCTACCAGCATATTTAACCTGTCGTTAAGAGTTAAGTCAAACACAGAATCATGTTCTATCTTATATTTAAGAGAAAATAATAGTTTCTTGTTTCATCTGGAGGCAGATTATCAACCTGGTTACAAAGAGAGACTCTGGAGCCAGACACCCAGTTTCAAAGTCTGACAGTGTGTCTTAAGAAAATTACTTAACACACTGCTGGGATTCAATTCATCGATCTTGAAAATGTTGGTAACATCCAGGTTTAGGTCACAGGATTGCTGAAAGGGTTAAATCAGCTAATATGAATGAGAACAGAAGAACCATGAGGAGAACAAAGCAACATCTCAAGACATTTTAGTTGTTTATTGTTCTTACTTATAATATTTAATAGTATGTGAAAATTGAAGTTTTTCCTGAAGTGCAAATATACAATAATTGTCAGGTACACAGCTGAGTGTGAGACAAAATACCTTGGAGGAATCTTCAAAGTGGATAAATCAGAAGAGATCTCATGACTCTAAACTTTCACCCACTTTGAGAATATAAAAGAGTCTAGAATGGAGAGGCAGAGATTAGTTGGTAAGGTTTTTTAGAGGGCTGTTAAGGGATCTTCTCTCCCTCTGGTGGAGTGAGCCATCTACCTTCTTCCCTGAAATTCTAGAGGTTGGAAGTTTTGGGTTTTTTAGAGAGCTGTTAAGGGATCTTCTCTCCCTCTGGTGGGGTGAGCCATCTACCTTCTTCCCTGAAATTCTAGAGGTTGGAAGTTTTAGAGAGACCACTAAGCGAAGTTTCCCAGATGGCACTAGTGGTAAAGAACCTGCCCGCCAATGCAGGAGACATAAAAGACATGGATTCAATCCTTGGGTCAGGAAGATTCCCTAAAGAAAGGCATGGTAACCCACTCCAGTGTTCTCACCTGAAGAAGCCCATGGACAGAGGAGCCTGGCTGGCTACAGTCCATGGGGTCACAAATAGTCAGAAACACCTAAGCGACTAATGCTTTCATTTAATTACACTTAAGAGACGTTAATGGGTGTTTCCTGGAGTTGGGAGTTGCAGTCTACTCGCATGTACACATACCTTGTTCACACCTGTGAAAGGTAAAACATGTGTGCTGACAGGTGGATTGGAAGGGAGAGAGGAGGAGGAAAGAGACATGGATAAAGAGGGAAGGAGAAAGAATAAAGGACCGGAAAATGATACTCCTGCAGGAAAGGGGTGAGGGGGAGAGAAGGGGTAAGAAGGCACGAATGTTACCCATAAAGCAGATTGGTCCACCTGGAAGTAAAAGCCTGTCTGGAGAAGTTTTAAAGTCACCCAGGAAGAGACGCATCCACAGAGATGCTTGATCTGAGGGGACAGTGACCAACAAAATGGGAGGCTCTTACCATCAGAGAAGCTTAGTCCAGGCTGGGGACCAATGACAAACCCCCATCTGAACCCTTAAGTGAAAGACTCAGCTTCACATATTTGCTAGTCACCAGCCAAATAAGAATAGCTCTGTCCTTATGTCTCTTTACCCCTCCCTATGCCTTTGAACCTGGATGTGGATATGACAAGAAAGGCAAGTAAGCCGGTCACATGGGTCACCGTGTTTAAGATGTGTCCAGGAGGATGGGAGGAGAGCTTCTTACCTTTGATTAAAGACTGAAAGTTTGGTTACTGAGATCTTAGTCTGTACACTAAGGCCATACTTAAAGTGGTTGTATGACCAAACATTTCCTAAGAGCATGGAATCATAGGAACTCTGGAGTTTCTATTCAGTAGTAGGAGAAATTATCCTAATAAAAATATTCCTTAAAAGGAAAGAAGTAAAAACTTCCTCAAATTTTAATATGCTAATATTATTATGCTGACTTATTACAATAAAGCAAAAATGAGCTGTAAACTATTGTTACAGAGGACATGAATAAATAGGAAGGGTCATGACTTAATACCGCATTGATAAACTAAATACTTACATGACTCACTACCTAGGTTACCACATGAATTTAAAATGACCTTATGTAATGAATTAATTTCCAGTAATAGTGTGAGGTGAGAATATAAACCTTAACATCTTTTTTACCTTAAATGAATATGAAAGAGATCAGTAAGATATGATATTGTTTCCAAATGATTAGAATGTGTTGAAAATACAGAACATCGATTGTAATTGGTCATTTTCAAACGTTATTTCCTGGAGTTGAAAGGTACACATACCTTGTTCACACCTGTGAAAGGTAAAACATGTGTGCTGACAGGTGGATTGGAAGGGAGAGAGGAGGAGGAAAGAGACATGGATAAAGAGGGAAGGAGAAAGAATAAAGGACCGGAAAATGATACTCCTGCAGGAAAGGGGTGAGGGGGAGAGAAGGGGTAAGAAGGCACGAATGTTACCCATAAAGCAGATTGGTCCACCTGGAAGTAAAAGCCTGTCTGGAGAAGTTTTAAAGTCACCCAGGAAGAGACGCATCCACAGAGATGCTTGATCTGAGGGGACAGTGACCAACAAAATGGGAGGCTCTTACCATCAGAGAAGCTTAGTCCAGGCTGGGGACCAATGACAAACCCCCATCTGAACCCTTAAGTGAAAGACTCAGCTTCACATATTTGCTAGTCACCAGCCAAATAAGAATAGCTCTGTCCTTATGTCTCTTTACCCCTCCCTATGCCTTTGAACCTGGATGTGGATATGACAAGAAAGGCAAGTAAGCCGGTCACATGGGTCACCGTGTTTAAGATGTGTCCAGGAGGATGGGAGGAGAGCTTCTTACCTTTGATTAAAGACTGAAAGTTTGGTTACTGAGATCTTAGTCTGTACACTAAGGCCATACTTAAAGTGGTTGTATGACCAAACATTTCCTAAGAGCATGGAATCATAGGAACTCTGGAGTTTCTATTCAGTAGTAGGAGAAATTATCCTAATAAAAATATTCCTTAAAAGGAAAGAAGTAAAAACTTCCTCAAATTTTAATATGCTAATATTATTATGCTGACTTATTACAATAAAGCAAAAATGAGCTGTAAACTATTGTTACAGAGGACATGAATAAATAGGAAGGGTCATGACTTAATACCGCATTGATAAACTAAATACTTACATGACTCACTACCTAGGTTACCACATGAATTTAAAATGACCTTATGTAATGAATTAATTTCCAGTAATAGTGTGAGGTGAGAATATAAACCTTAACATCTTTTTTACCTTAAATGAATATGAAAGAGATCAGTAAGATATGATATTGTTTCCAAATGATTAGAATGTGTTGAAAATACAGAACATCGATTGTAATTGGTCATTTTCAAACTTTCCACTAGATTTTACATACATACACTGTGTTAATATTTGAATTACTATTTTCTCTCCACTTTTTGAAAGCAATATCCCAAAATGGGGCATTCATTTGGATAAAGTGAAACAGAAAGTGTTAGTCGTTCAGTCACTCCAGAGTCCTTGCAACCCCATGGATTGTAGCCCGCCAGACTCTTCTGGCCATGGGATTCTCCATGTAAGAATACTGGAGTGGGTTGCCATTTCCTTCTCCAGGGAATTTTCCCAAACCAGGGACTGAAGTCATGTCTCCTGCACTGCAGGCAAGGTCTTTACCATCTGAGCCAACAGGGAAGCTCTGATGACTTAGATAAAACCAAGTGAAAAATAAGTATCAACTGATGATGTATAACACAGGGTCTTGTACATGAAAAAATATATTTTAATAATAAGTTTTCATTTATTTTAGCTTGATTTTTTAAGTTCAGCAGAAATACAGAATTCATATACTTATGGATATAGGATTTTTCACTTCAAAAAACATGAAACAAAGTATACTGTGTTTTCTTTTGGGATAGTTCAAATGTTGAACCAAGAAGCCTAAATCTTGACAGTCATGAATATTTTTGTTGTAAAAAGCTATCTGCAGAAATAATTCTAAATATCAGACTTTTCAAAAAGTCACTATACTTGGGCATTTTTTTTTTTTTTGGCCACTTCTATTGGTCTTTCATTTTTCATTCATCCTCGTACTTTGGCCTGTGTGGGCCTCCCATCGCAGTGGCCTCTCTCGTTGCAGAGCACTGGCTCTGGGCACATGTGCTCCAGAGCTCCGGCTCAGTAGTTGAACACATGGGGCCAGCCACTCCGCAGCACGTGGGATCCTCCCAGGACAGGGATCAACACGGCGCCCCTTGCCCTGCAAGGCGGTGTCCTTACCCACTGGACCACCAGGGAAGCCCTGCTATACTAGTTTTTCTGATATCATATTTTATCTTTTTAATTTTAATTGTTTATATCATAAAGGTTTCCTCTTACATTTTAGTAAAATGTATCATTTGTTAGTTAGGATTCAAAGCACATGATATTGATACCATCTTTTGGAAGTTCTACTAACATGTTAAAAGGCTCAAACAAAATACCTGCTTTAGAACTATAGAAATTTCAACTATCTTGAAATAAATTAGGCTTACTTTTCCTCTGTGTGCTATAAGAGAGATTGGGCATCAGACGTGTTGTTCAAAAATATTAAATTTTGTTTTGTTATATGTTATATTGTCTAAAAACAATATCTACTTAGACCCAACTCTTAGAACTATAATTTTAATTTAACCTTATTGCAACTCAGTGAGCAAAAGATTCTATTCTTCAAGTATTACAGTAATAGTTCAATTTCAATAAATTTACTATGAGATTGTAAATCAGTATTAGAAGCATCAATCTTAGAAGATCCAATAGTAAGGGATGATAAAATAATAGAGTGATAAAAATGAGCACCTGTGCTTTAGTAACTTGAACTTCCTCTGTGGGCTTTAGGAGTTGCAAACATCATATTCCACTCTGCTTTTTTCATACTTAGATTCTGGTTTCTTTTGCCATCATTAATATTAATGCAATCAAATTCATCTGTCTTTTTAGTTGATGCTATTTTCTTCTTAAAAATGCTTTCATAAAAAAAATGCGTTCATGCCTTAGGATTAAAAATATATTCACATATATTCATTTTAAGACAATGTTTTTTTTCTTTCACTCTGAGCCTTTTTAATGTGAGATTTATTTTAGTACCAGTGTGAAGTTAGGAATATACTTTTGTATTTTTCATGTTAGTTAAATGTCTCAGAATCTTTTATGAATGGTTCTTTTTTATTCTTATTATTAAATTTTTTAAGGATTTATTTATTTATTTAGGTGGGGTGGGCAGGCGGGTCACTTCTGTTGGTCTATCATTTGTCCATTTTCATCCATCTTTTGTTCTTTGGCCCATGTGGACCTCCCATCTCAGTGGCCTCTGTTGTCGCCGAGCACCGGCTCTGGGTGCATGCGCTCCAGAGCTCTGGCTCGGTAATTGGACACATCAGTCCAGCCGCTCCGCGGCACGTGGGATCTTCCCAGGCCAGGGATTGAACCAGCGCCCCTTGCACTGCAAGGCGGTGTGCTTACCCACTGGACCACCAGGGTAGCCCTATGAATGGTTCTTATCTTTTTGTGGCACCTTTATTGCTTAATAGGTTTTCATGTAAGTGTGGCTCTCATCCTGGGTTATCTATTTTGTCTATTTGTCTATTCCTGTGTGCATGCCTCCCTACCTTAATTAACATCGCTTCATGTAAAAAGCCTAAGGAAATCTTGATATCCAAAAGATACTGAAAGACTTATTCTTTGCTAGTCTTAATGTCTTTAACTTTGCTTTCAAATGTGATTTATTTATTTACTTATCTATTTGTTCATTTTATTAAAGTATGAAAGTGAAAGTTAGTTGCTTAGTTGTGTCTGACTCTTTGCAACCCTACTGTGCCCTGCGAGGCTCTGTTCATGGAATTCTCCAAGCAGGAATGCTGACATGGGTAGCCATTTACTTCTCCAGGGAATCTTTCCAACACAGGGATCGAACCCAGGTCTCATTCTTTACCATCTGAGCCACCGGAGTAACTATACTTATTGAAGTATACTTGTTCCAATATTATATTAGTTTCAGGTGTGCAGTGTAGTGATTCAAAATATTTTTACATTATATTTCATTTTAAAATATTGACTGTATTTCCTGTACTATAAAATATATCCTTGTAGTTTTTTTAAAATTTTATACCTGGAAGTTTATATCTCTTAATCCCCTACTCTTATCTTGTCCCCTATACCTATCCCCATTGGAAACCACTAGTTTGTTGTCCATCTATGGGTCAATTTCTATTTTGTTATAGGCATTTATTTATTTTATAGATTCTACATGTAAGTGATAACATACAGTATTTGCCTTTTTCTGTCTCACTTGTTTCACTATGCATAATACCCTTCAGGTCCAGCCATGTCATTGCAAATGACAAAATTTCATTTTTTATTGGCTAAGTTGTATTCAATTGTATATTCTTTATGTATGTATGTGACATACGTAGGTTGCTTCCATAACTTGGCATCTGTGAATCATACTACTATGAACACTGGAGTGCATGTGTCTGTTTGAGTTAGTGTTTTTGTTTGGTTCTTTTTTTTTTTTTTTGGTTTGTTTGTTTGTTTTAAGATATCTACCCAGGAGTGGAATTGCTGGGTAATATGATAGATCTATTTTAGTTTTGTGTGGACTATCCATACTGATTCCACAGTGACTGCACCAGTTTACATTTCTACCAGCAGTATGCAAAGGATCCCTTTTCTCCACATCCTTGATCATCATTTGTTATGGTCATTGTTTGTGGTCTTTTTGGTGCTAGCCATTAAAACAGATGTGAGGTGACATCTCATTATGATTTTAATTTGCATTTCTCTGATAATTAGCAGTGTGGAGCATCTTTTCACATGCCTATTGACCATCTATGTGTCTCTGGAAAATGTTTGCTCAAGTCTTCCACCCACTTTTAAAATTTTTCTTGATTGATTCATTGATTTTTGGCCGTGTTGAGCCTTCATCGCTGCACAGGATACTCTAGTTGCATTGCACAGGCTTCTCATTGCAGTGGCTTCCCCTGTTATGGAGTACAGTCTCTAAGATGTGCAGGCTTCAGTAGTTGCAGTATGTGGGCTCAGTAGTTGTGGCTTCTGGGCTCTAGAGCACAGGCTGGGTAGTCGTAGCACCTGAGCTTAGGTGCTCTTCTGCCTATTTTTTAATCTTTTTTTTTTTTTTAATATTGAGTTGTATGAACTGTTTGTATATTTTGGATATTAATCCTTCATTGATCAGTATCATTTCCAAATATTTTTTTGCCATTTTCCAGGTTGTCCTTTCATTGTTTCCTTTACTGTGCAAAAGCTTTTAAATATAAGTTTGTTGTCCATCTATGGGTCAATTTCTATTTTGTTATAGGCATTTATTTATTTTATAGATTCTACATGTAAGTGATAACATACAGTATTTGCCTTTTTCTGTCTCACTTGTTTCACTATGCATAATACCCTTCAGGTCCAGCCATGTCATTGCAAATGACAAAATTTCATTTTTTATTGGCTAAGTTGTATTCAATTGTATATTCTTTATGTATGTATGTGACATACGTAGGTTGCTTCCATAACTTGGCATCTGTGAATCATACTACTATGAACACTGGAGTGCATGTGTCTGTTTGAGTTAGTGTTTTTGTTTGGTTCTTTTTTTTTTTTTTTGGTTTGTTTGTTTGTTTTAAGATATCTACCCAGGAGTGGAATTGCTGGGTAATATGATAGATCTATTTTAGTTTTGTGTGGACTATCCATACTGATTCCACAGTGACTGCACCAGTTTACATTTCTACCAGCAGTATGCAAAGGATCCCTTTTCTCCACATCCTTGATCATCATTTGTTATGGTCATTGTTTGTGGTCTTTTTGGTGCTAGCCATTAAAACAGATGTGAGGTGACATCTCATTATGATTTTAATTTGCATTTCTCTGATAATTAGCAGTGTGGAGCATCTTTTCACATGCCTATTGACCATCTATGTGTCTCTGGAAAATGTTTGCTCAAGTCTTCCACCCACTTTTTAAAATTTTTCTTGATTGATTCATTGATTTTTGGCCGTGTTGAGCCTTCATCGCTGCACAGGATACTCTAGTTGCATTGCACAGGCTTCTCATTGCAGTGGCTTCCCCTGTTATGGAGTACAGTCTCTAAGATGTGCAGGCTTCAGTAGTTGCAGTATGTGGGCTCAGTAGTTGTGGCTTCTGGGCTCTAGAGCACAGGCTGGGTAGTCGTAGCACCTGAGCTTAGGTGCTCTTCTGCCTATTTTTTAATCTTTTTTTTTTTTTTTAATATTGAGTTGTATGAACTGTTTGTATATTTTGGATATTAATCCTTCATTGATCAGTATCATTTCCAAATATTTTTTTGCCATTTTCCAGGTTGTCCTTTCATTGTTTCCTTTACTGTGCAAAAGCTTTTAAATATAATTAAGTTCCATTTGTTTATTTTCGATTTCTTTGCCTTAGGAGACACAGACAAAAAAAATTGCTACAATTTATATCAAAGTGTTCCATGTATATTTTCTTCTTGGAGCTTTATGGTTTTTAGTCTAACATTTAGGTATTTAATCCATTTTGAGTTTATTTTTGTATGTGATGTGAGAAAATGTTCTAATTTCTTTATTTTACATGCTATTAATTAAATGTGAATTTTAGGACCAATTCCATGAAATTGTCAATTCCATGTCAAATTCCATGAAAATTCCTCTTGAAACCAATTTATATATTGACTTGAAGAATCTCAGTCTTTACAATTTTGAGTCTCACCATACCCTTCTGATATTATGTGCATGTGTAGAAATAGATGAATTCTGTAATTTACAGATGTACAAACTGGATTTAGAAAAGGCAGGGGAACCAAAGGTCAAGTTGGCAACATCTGTTGGATCATAGAAAAAGTAATGGAATTCCGGAAAAACATCTACCTCTGCTTCATTGACTATGCCAAAATTTTTGACTGTGTGGATCACACCAAACTATGGAAAATTCTTAAAGAGATGGGATTACCAGACCACTTTACCTGCCTGCCTCCTGTGAAACCTGTATGCAGGTCAAGAAGCAACAGTTAGAACTGGACATGGAACAACAGACTGGCTCCTAATTGGGAAAGAAGTACATCAAGGCTGTATATTGTCACCCTGCTTATTTAATTTACATGCAGAGTATATTATGCAAAATGCCAGGATGGATGATTCTCAAACTGGAATCAAGATTGCCAGGAGAAATATCAACAACCTCAGATATGCATATGATTCTACTCTAATGGCAAAAACTAAAGAGAAACTACAGAGCCTCTTGATTAGAGTCAAAGAGGAGAGTGAAAGAGCTGGCTTAAAACTCAACATTCAAAAACAAAGATCATGGCATCCAGCCCCATCACTTCATGGCAAATAGATGGAGAAAACGTGTAAACAGTGGCAAGTTTTATATTTTGGATATTAATCCTTCATTGATCAGTATCATTTCCAAATATTTTTGCCATTTTCCAGGTTGTCCTTTCATTGTTTCCTTTACTGTGCAAAAGCTTTTAAATATAATTAAGTTCCATTTGTTTATTTTCGATTTCTTTGCCTTAGGAGACACAGACAAAAAAAATTGCTACAATTTATATCAAAGTGTTCCATGTATATTTTCTTCTTGGAGCTTTATGGTTTTTAGTCTAACATTTAGGTATTTAATCCATTTTGAGTTTATTTTTGTATGTGATGTGAGAAAATGTTCTAATTTCTTTATTTTACATGCTATTAATTAAATGTGAATTTTAGGACCAATTCCATGAAATTGTCAATTCCATGTCAAATTCCATGAAAATTCCTCTTGAAACCAATTTATATATTGACTTGAAGAATCTCAGTCTTTACAATTTTGAGTCTCACCATACCCTTCTGATATTATGTGCATGTGTAGAAATAGATGAATTCTGTAATTTACAGATGTACAAACTGGATTTAGAAAAGGCAGGGGAACCAAAGGTCAAGTTGGCAACATCTGTTGGATCATAGAAAAAGTAATGGAATTCGGAAAACCTACCTCTGCTTCATTGACTATGCCAAAATTTTTGACTGTGTGGATCACACCAAACTATGGAAAATTCTTAAAGAGATGGGATTACCAGACCACTTTACCTGCCTGCCTCCTGTGAAACCTGTATGCAGGTCAAGAAGCAACAGTTAGAACTGGACATGGAACAACAGACTGGCTCCTAATTGGGAAAGAAGTACATCAAGGCTGTATATTGTCACCCTGCTTATTTAATTTACATGCAGAGTATATTATGCAAAATGCCAGGATGGATGATTCTCAAACTGGAATCAAGATTGCCAGGAGAAATATCAACAACCTCAGATATGCATATGATTCTACTCTAATGGCAAAAACTAAAGAGAAACTACAGAGCCTCTTGATTAGAGTCAAAGAGGAGAGTGAAAGAGCTGGCTTAAAACTCAACATTCAAAAACAAAGATCATGGCATCCAGCCCCATCACTTCATGGCAAATAGATGGAGAAAACGTGTAAACAGTGGCAAGTTTTATCTTACTGGGTTTTAGAATTACTGTGGATGGTGACTGCAGCTTGCTCCTTGGAAGGAGAGCTATGACAAACCTAGAGTATATTATAAAGTAGAGACATCAAAAAAAAGGCAGGCACATCACTTTGTTGACAAAAGCAGGCACATCACTTTGTTTCATGTAGTCAAAGCAATGGTTTTTCTAGTAGTCATGTATGGATGACAGTTGGGCCATAAAGAAGACTGAACACTAAAGAACTGATGCTTTTATATTATGGTGCTGGAGAAGACTCTTGAGAGTCCCTTGGACTGCAAGGACATCAAACCAGTCAGTCCTAAAGGAAATCAACCGTGAAGATTCATTGGAAGGATGGATGTTGAAGCTGAAGCTCCAATACGCTGGTCACCAGACATGAAGAGCTGACTCATTGGAAAAGACCCTGATGCTGGGAAAGATTGGAGGCAGGACAAGGGGGCAGCAAAGGATGAGAAAATTGGGTGGCACTATCACATCAATGGACCTGAGTTTGAGCAAACTCTGGGAGGTAGTGAAGGACAGAGAAGCCTGGTGTGCTGCAATCCATGGAGTTGCAAAGAGTCAGACATGATTTATAGACTAAAAAGCAACAATGAAATTTGGTAAAATTGTTTATTTAGGGAAAAAAAATCTCCATGTCATACATGTCTTTTGTTCATTTCATCAGATCCAAAGTTTCTCATTTATAAATTGAAGATAATTTTTTTTTCCTACTTACATTTCAGGGCTATTGTGAAACAAAAAATGAAATGATGCCTATGAAATAAGTACAAAATTTTTTTTTTCATACAGTTGATTCTGTTATGCAGAGTATATTATGCAAAATGCCAGGATGGATGATTCTCAAACTGGAATCAAGATTGCCAGGAGAAATATCAACAACCTCAGATATGCATATGATTCTACTCTAATGGCAAAAACTAAAGAGAAACTACAGAGCCTCTTGATTAGAGTCAAAGAGGAGAGTGAAAGAGCTGGCTTAAAACTCAACATTCAAAAACAAAGATCATGGCATCCAGCCCCATCACTTCATGGCAAATAGATGGAGAAAACGTGTAAACAGTGGCAAGTTTTATCTTACTGGGTTTTAGAATTACTGTGGATGGTGACTGCAGCTTGCTCCTTGGAAGGAGAGCTATGACAAACCTAGAGTATATTATAAAGTAGAGACATCAAAAAAAAGGCAGGCACATCACTTTGTTGACAAAAGCAGGCACATCACTTTGTTTCATGTAGTCAAAGCAATGGTTTTTCTAGTAGTCATGTATGGATGACAGTTGGGCCATAAAGAAGACTGAACACTAAAGAACTGATGCTTTTATATTATGGTGCTGGAGAAGACTCTTGAGAGTCCCTTGGACTGCAAGGACATCAAACCAGTCAGTCCTAAAGGAAATCAACCGTGAAGATTCATTGGAAGGATGGATGTTGAAGCTGAAGCTCCAATACGCTGGTCACCAGACATGAAGAGCTGACTCATTGGAAAAGACCCTGATGCTGGGAAAGATTGGAGGCAGGACAAGGGGGCAGCAAAGGATGAGAAAATTGGGTGGCACTATCACATCAATGGACCTGAGTTTGAGCAAACTCTGGGAGGTAGTGAAGGACAGAGAAGCCTGGTGTGCTGCAATCCATGGAGTTGCAAAGAGTCAGACATGATTTATAGACTAAAAAGCAACAATGAAATTTGGTAAAATTGTTTATTTAGGGAAAAAAAATCTCCATGTCATACATGTCTTTTGTTCATTTCATCAGATCCAAAGTTTCTCATTTATAAATTGAAGATAATTTTTTTTTCCTACTTACATTTCAGGGCTATTGTGAAACAAAAAATGAAATGATGCCTATGAAATAAGTACATAAGTAAGATTTTGGTTTTATTATTTTTAGCCAGAGGTATAGGTATATTATATGCTTAATGATACTCCATGATTTTTTCTGATTCTGTTTAATTAATCTCTTTTGTCCTAGTGTAAAACTTTGAATCTTATAATTATTTAAGTAAAATCATTGTTCTGCTTAATTATTTCTGCAGTGCTCTGTGAACCATGACTTTTTATTAATTCTATGCAGTCTTTGATTAATGAGGAGTATAAAAGTTCATTTCATCAAGTATTTATTATATCTCATACTCTGTTACTAGCACTGAATCACTTTTGAGATAATTATTTTTAATTTTAGGAAACAAAATAAAATGCAATAATGAATTTTAGTGGCCTGTTACCCATCAATATTTTTTACAGTTGTCAGCCTAGAATCTCTAGTATACATAGAAGTTTTCAGTATTATTTTTATTATTGTGGGTTTTTTTTTAAAGAAATTGGTCCCAAATTTTAAGTTTCTCTTTTGTAATTATTGAAGTGAAACATAGTTTATTTTTCTATTGTCTTCTTTTAAGTAATCATTTCAATAGCATCTACTGTCTAGACTTACCAAATCTACTATATAATCACTTCTTCCTTCTAATCTTATCAGTGTACTATCTGAAAACTAAGGTAGTATCAAATAATATCCACTTCAATGAAAATGAATATATGTGTGTGTGTGTGTGCACGTGTGTGTGTGTGTTCTAGTCAGAGAATTCATAAAGAAAATACAAGATTCCAAGGAATGAAAGATAGCAATAATAATTTCAAAATAGGACAAAGTACCTCATACAGTGGAGAATAGTATCAAGACACCAAAATATTTTAATAGATTAAAATAAGGAGTTGCATCTAGTAAAGGAGTGATCTGTCAAGTCTAGTTATGAAATTCTGCACACAGGTTCAACAACTCTGTTCTACAAATGCAGACTTAAGTGTATTAATGTTGTTAGGAGTTAGTTGATGATGACCAAATGTACATGTGCTGTGTGGACTTACTGAACTCTGATAGAAGACATTTTCAATCAGAGGTTTTTTCCTACTTACATTTCGGGCTTTGCAAAAAAGGCTATGAAATAAGTACATAAGTAAGATTTTGGTTTTATTATTTTTAGCCAGAGGTATAGGTATATTATATGCTTAATGATACTCCATGATTTTTCTGATTCTGTTTAATTAATCTCTTTTGTCCTAGTGTAAAACTTTGAATCTTATAATTATTTAAGTAAAATCATTGTTCTGCTTAATTATTTCTGCAGTGCTCTGTGAACCATGACTTTTTATTAATTCTATGCAGTCTTTGATTAATGAGGAGTATAAAAGTTCATTTCATCAAGTATTTATTATATCTCATACTCTGTTACTAGCACTGAATCACTTTTGAGATAATTATTTTTAATTTTAGGAAACAAAATAAAATGCAATAATGAATTTTAGTGGCCTGTTACCCATCAATATTTTTTACAGTTGTCAGCCTAGAATCTCTAGTATACATAGAAGTTTTCAGTATTATTTTTATTATTGTGGGTTTTTTTTTAAAGAAATTGGTCCCAAATTTTAAGTTTCTCTTTTGTAATTATTGAAGTGAAACATAGTTTATTTTTCTATTGTCTTCTTTTAAGTAATCATTTCAATAGCATCTACTGTCTAGACTTACCAAATCTACTATATAATCACTTCTTCCTTCTAATCTTATCAGTGTACTATCTGAAAACTAAGGTAGTATCAAATAATATCCACTTCAATGAAAATGAATATATGTGTGTGTGTGTGTGCACGTGTGTGTGTGTGTTCTAGTCAGAGAATTCATAAAGAAAATACAAGATTCCAAGGAATGAAAGATAGCAATAATAATTTCAAAATAGGACAAAGTACCTCATACAGTGGAGAATAGTATCAAGACACCAAAATATTTTAATAGATTAAAATAAGGAGTTGCATCTAGTAAAGGAGTGATCTGTCAAGTCTAGTTATGAAATTCTGCACACAGGTTCAACAACTCTGTTCTACAAATGCAGACTTAAGTGTATTAATGTTGTTAGGAGTTAGTTGATGATGACCAAATGTACATGTGCTGTGTGGACTTCATTTTCTGGATACTTCACTCATATGAATAGAAGACATTTTCAATCAGAGGTCAGGGTGTTTTGATATTAGCCATTCTAGCAGGAGTGAGGTGATACTGTTGGAGGGAGGAAACTAATTCTGACTCCATGTTGCAAACTGTTTCTTTGACTTGCCTTCCATTCCTTTTATTATTATGATCATACTTAATGGCTTTCCCCTCAGAGGACCCTGCCCCTCTGCTTGACTGTAAATTAAAGAGCCCTTGTTTAGTTGATAGAGAGATAATCTGTCCCTGCCCACCTGTGAATAGAAGAGATTACTCCCTTGGAGATGTTTTGATAGACAGAAGATCCTTTCACTTTACTTTCTCACTGCCTCTTCCTCTTTATTCTGCCTTTGACTTTAGTTCCTCATTGCTTCTTTCCCTTTTGACTCTATAAAATGACCTTGCATCCAGACCCTGACAAGATGGTTATTTCCAAGGTGCTAGCCTGCCCTCTTCTTGGTCAGCTGCTTTCTGAATAGTCATTTTCCTTGCCTCCACACCTCATCTCTCGGATTCATTGGCCTGTCATGCAGTGAACAGAGTGACCTTGGACTCAGTAACAATCCATGTCATTTTAATTTCCATTTCTTTGATGAGTAGAGATGTTGAGCATTTTTCATGTGCTTGTTGGCCATTTGTAAGTGTTCTTTGGAAAAATGTCTGCTCAGGTCTTCTGCCCATTTTTAACTGGATTGCTTTTTTATATTAAGTCAAATGGTCCCTTTATATATTCTATATATCAACCTCTTATAAATATATGATTTGCAGATATTTTCTTCCATTTAGTAGGTTGTCTTTTAATCTTGTTGATGGTTTCCTTCAGTATGCAAAAGCATTTTAGTTTGGTGTAGTCCCATTTGTTTGTTTTGCTTGTCTGAGGAGACATATCCAAATAAATATGGCTAAGACCAAAGTGAAAGAGCAAACTGCTTCTGCTTTCTTCTGGGAATTTTAGGGTTTCAGGCCTTGCATTCAATCTTTAATCCATTTTCAACTCATTTTTGTATATGATGTAAAAT
This sequence comes from Tragulus kanchil, assembly GCA_022376925.1. NCBI lineage: Eukaryota > Metazoa > Chordata > Mammalia > Artiodactyla > Tragulidae > Tragulus > Tragulus kanchil. Next base: position 103,167,352 of record JAIOJX010000001.1, on the reverse strand, counting down.
AGTGGTGAAATAGATAAATGGGATTAAGAGAGGGAAACTTCTAGTTAATAAAATAGATTAAGGCATGGGGATCTACTATACAGAACAGGGAATATAGGCAGTAATATTGTAGTAACTTTAAATGGTGACAGCTGGTAACCAGAATAATTGTGGTGATCATCTTATAATATAAAGCATCAAATCACTATGTTGCAAATCTGAAACTAAGATAATATTGTATATTGATTATACTTCAACAAAAGTAAACTAACAACAATAGCAAAAATCCGAAGATGAAGTTATCCGTTGAGGATGATACATCAGCATGCTGTGTTAAAATAAAAGAACCAGTTTTTAAGTGAGTGATTGAAAAATGAAACTGTATTCTCATTTAAGTAACTAAATTAATGACAAAGACCTGAAAACTTTTCCATAGGAATGGGTTGAATGTCCAGAGAATATTATACTGGGAAGTAAAGACTTGTGTGTGGACACATGAGATCACATATTTTAATAGCTGTTATATGGAACTAAACAAGTTTAATTTACCCCATAAATCAGAACTGTCAAACTTTTAAAGGTCAGGTTCAGCTCAACCAAAAGTTGTTTTGTTTTGTTTTGGGCCACTTTTATTGGTCTTTCATTTATTTATTTTCACCCATCTTTATTCTTTGGCCTGTGTGGGCCTCCCATTGCAATGGCCTCTCCTGTAGCAGAGCACTGGCTCTGGGCGCATGTGCTCCAGAACACTGGCTCATAATTGGACACACCGGTCCAACCGCTCTGCGACATGTGGGATCTTCCCATGCCAGGGAATGAACCAGCACCCCTTGCAGTGCAAGACAGACTCTTTACCCACTGGACCACCAGGGAAGCCCCAAAAGTTATTTTTAATCAATTAGATTATCTAAACATGGTAAAACCTCCATTATAATTAGTGGAAGGAAGGATTTCCTGATTTGTGTGGAAGACTGAAGGACAGCACTCCATCAGCCCTACATTTAAAATTATGTACCGAATACCTACAGTGTGCTAGATGTTGACATTTTTTTTTTAAAGAAATCACTGATCATTAATAATATGTGATTCTAGATTTTAATCAATAATGTTTCTGATAGACATTGAACATATAAATTTGATAGTGAACTTGTGACACTTCTTGCATATATTACATCGTGTTGAGTGATTGCTAAGTCTACAGTTGTGCACCAAGTAAGGTGATTAATCTGAAAACACTGACATGAAAAGGAAGCACTGGATAAAATTTTAAGAGTGAATTCAGCCATTGTATATTGATTATACTTCAACAAAAGTAAACTAACAACAATAGCAAAAATCCGAAGATGAAGTTATCCGTTGAGGATGATACATCAGCATGCTGTGTTAAAATAAAAGAACCAGTTTTTAAGTGAGTGATTGAAAAATGAAACTGTATTCTCATTTAAGTAACTAAATTAATGACAAAGACCTGAAAACTTTTCCATAGGAATGGGTTGAATGTCCAGAGAATATTATACTGGGAAGTAAAGACTTGTGTGTGGACACATGAGATCACATATTTTAATAGCTGTTATATGGAACTAAACAAGTTTAATTTACCCCATAAATCAGAACTGTCAAACTTTTAAAGGTCAGGTTCAGCTCAACCAAAAGTTGTTTTGTTTTGTTTTGGGCCACTTTTATTGGTCTTTCATTTATTTATTTTCACCCATCTTTATTCTTTGGCCTGTGTGGGCCTCCCATTGCAATGGCCTCTCCTGTAGCAGAGCACTGGCTCTGGGCGCATGTGCTCCAGAACACTGGCTCATAATTGGACACACCGGTCCAACCGCTCTGCGACATGTGGGATCTTCCCATGCCAGGGAATGAACCAGCACCCCTTGCAGTGCAAGACAGACTCTTTACCCACTGGACCACCAGGGAAGCCCCAAAAGTTATTTTTAATCAATTAGATTATCTAAACATGGTAAAACCTCCATTATAATTAGTGGAAGGAAGGTTTTCCCTGATTTGTGTGGAAGACTGAAGGACAGCACTCCATCAGCCCTACATTTAAAATTATGTACCGAATACCTACAGTGTGCTAGATGTTGACATTTTTTTTTTAAAGAAATCACTGATCATTAATAATATGTGATTCTAGATTTTAATCAATAATGTTTCTGATAGACATTGAACATATAAATTTGATAGTGAACTTGTGACACTTCTTGCATATATTACATCGTGTTGAGTGATTGCTAAGTCTACAGTTGTGCACCAAGTAAGGTGATTAATCTGAAAACACTGACATGAAAAGGAAGCACTGGATAAAATTTTAAGAGTGAATTCAGCCATTGTATTAATTTGTCTAGAGCAGGGGATTTTTTGAGTAGAAATAAGATAAGAGAACTGCTGAAGTGGCAGTTGAAGAGAAGCAAAATAGGATAGAACAAGGGTCCCCAAGCGTGTCACCTGGACTGGCAGCATAAGCATCACCTGAGAACTTGTGAAAAATGTGAATTCCTGGATTCCCCACTAGACAGTCCTCAGAAGAGGCCCAGAGGGCTGTGATTGAACAAGAATTCCAGGTGATGTTACAGTCATTCATGCTCAATTTGAGAAGCCCTGGTGTAGACTTCTGGTGTGAATTAGAGTTTAGATATGACTTGGAAGCCCATTCATCTCACATCAGTGGAAATAAAGGATGCCAAGATCCCATAGTGGATAGTGACCGTGTGATTGATTGGCTAACATGTGTAGGCATAACGCAGAGAGCACTTAAAATAACCAATGTTGTAACTCTTTCTTAGAAAAATAAAATGATAGAGGGTTTTCTTTTCTTTTCTTTTTTTCCAATTTTACATCTACCATTTTAAATGATAGAGCTGGGTATTGTTGTCTGCCAGAAACAAGGCCTATATATTTTGTTTCACAGATAATGAATTCTTTTCTTCCTCTAAAATAGTGTTGGGTAATGTTCCAAAAAAGTAATTACAGGCCAGTTAGTAAATATATGCTGAGACAGTGGAGTTGCCAGATAGCAACAGCTATGTCTGCCATTGCTGATTAATCAGCTAGAGAACAGACCAATTTTTTTTTTCGCCTTAATATGGAATAGGAATTCCATTAAGTACAACATCTGCATCTCAGTTTCTAAACATATTCCCCCACAGTTTTCATCTTCAAAGGTAGTATATTTTCTTTTCTTCTGTTGTCTAATAGAACGACAATTGAGGCTGCACAATTTTTTTTACAAATTGCTCCTTCACCTCCTATCTCTTTCTTTTATACAGTCAGCTTGTCAGCTGCAAGGGATTATGAAAGTTTGGGGAGTTAGAAATCACAGCCAGTTCAATCTCATTTTCAACGAAACGGAACAGTAAATTATGATACTGGTTTTAACAAATAATTAATCTGAAAACACTGACATGAAAAGGAAGCACTGGATAAAATTTTAAGAGTGAATTCAGCCATTGTATTAATTTGTCTAGAGCAGGGGATTTTTTGAGTAGAAATAAGATAAGAGAACTGCTGAAGTGGCAGTTGAAGAGAAGCAAAATAGGATAGAACAAGGGTCCCCAAGCGTGTCACCTGGACTGGCAGCATAAGCATCACCTGAGAACTTGTGAAAAATGTGAATTCCTGGATTCCCCACTAGACAGTCCTCAGAAGAGGCCCAGAGGGCTGTGATTGAACAAGAATTCCAGGTGATGTTACAGTCATTCATGCTCAATTTGAGAAGCCCTGGTGTAGACTTCTGGTGTGAATTAGAGTTTAGATATGACTTGGAAGCCCATTCATCTCACATCAGTGGAAATAAAGGATGCCAAGATCCCATAGTGGATAGTGACCGTGTGATTGATTGGCTAACATGTGTAGGCATAACGCAGAGAGCACTTAAAATAACCAATGTTGTAACTCTTTCTTAGAAAAATAAAATGATAGAGGGTTTTCTTTTCTTTTCTTTTTTTCCAATTTTACATCTACCATTTTAAATGATAGAGCTGGGTATTGTTGTCTGCCAGAAACAAGGCCTATATATTTTGTTTCACAGATAATGAATTCTTTTCTTCCTCTAAAATAGTGTTGGGTAATGTTCCAAAAAAGTAATTACAGGCCAGTTAGTAAATATATGCTGAGACAGTGGAGTTGCCAGATAGCAACAGCTATGTCTGCCATTGCTGATTAATCAGCTAGAGAACAGACCAATTTTTTTTTTCGCCTTAATATGGAATAGGAATTCCATTAAGTACAACATCTGCATCTCAGTTTCTAAACATATTCCCCCACAGTTTTCATCTTCAAAGGTAGTATATTTTCTTTTCTTCTGTTGTCTAATAGAACGACAATTGAGGCTGCACAATTTTTTTTACAAATTGCTCCTTCACCTCCTATCTCTTTCTTTTATACAGTCAGCTTGTCAGCTGCAAGGGATTATGAAAGTTTGGGGAGTTAGAAATCACAGCCAGTTCAATCTCATTTTCAGAGAAACTGAACAGTAAATTATGATACTGTAACTGCTTATCACTTTGGATCTAAATTACAGCAAAGTAATTTGTAAATCCCATAACAGAGATAGAATAGTCCATTTAGGTAGACATGTTTCTTACAGTTGGCTATCACTTTCAGCTTTAGCACATTGTATATAACATTTAAATATATTGGTTGGAAGGATATAGTCATGATCTACTGGGCTTTCTGAGTATGTTTCTCTCTAACGTTAATTGCTGAAGCTATTGAGTTAGAGACTTATTTTACGTTCTGCTGCTTTGTGTTCCAGAATTATTCCTGTTTTAGATACAAGGAAATATAATAAGAGCTATATCTGGAAGGGCCATTGAGCTAGCCTTGCTCCTTGTCCTCTTCTTGTGTTGTACTTCTCCGTCTGATCTTTCAATTCTTGCCATTTTACTTGGGATCACACCTTTTCCTCACACTCAGCCATTGCTAGAGAGCTCTACATTGATTCTCAGCCTTGCCCTCTATTCATTTAAAAAGGGTGGGATGGGGTAGATATACATATGACTAATCTGAGAACATGCATATCTGTAAACAACGAAACTCTGTAAAAGTTAAAAGCAAAATAGAAGTTAAAAAAAAAAAAAAAAGTATTAGGGAATTGCCAACATCTCCAATCTCACTTTCTCCCAACTGCTGACTACCTGTTCACTCAAACAGGTATTAGAGCATTTTCAGTACCCCAATTTGATTTGCACACACTTTGATCCTCCTCACTTTTAGGTCTTAAGGATTTATGTGGGTATGATCTTTTGTCCAGGTCACATTAGTGATAAAGAACCTACCTGCCAATGCAGGATACACAAGAGAATCCGCCTGTAATGCAGGAGATGCAGGTTTGATCCCTGGGTTGGGAAGATCTCCCTGGAGGAGAGCATGGCAACCCACTCCAGTATTCTTGCCTGGAGAATCCCATGGGCAGGGGAGCCTGACAGGCTACAGTCCATAGGGTCACAAAGAGTCGGACACAACTGGGGCCACTTAATACACATGATCTTTTGTTGACTAGAGTAGATGCTGTTGGTACCCCACCAAGATGCTCTTAGTCTCCAGTGTACTATTCTCCTTCTGCAAGGGATAGAATTATTTCACAGCCAGTTCAATCTCATTTTCAGGTAAAAAAACACTGCTTATCACTTTGGATCTAAATTACAGCAAAGTAATTTGTAAATCCCATAACAGAGATAGAATAGTCCATTTAGGTAGACATGTTTCTTACAGTTGGCTATCACTTTCAGCTTTAGCACATTGTATATAACATTTAAATATATTGGTTGGAAGGATATAGTCATGATCTACTGGGCTTTCTGAGTATGTTTCTCTCTAACGTTAATTGCTGAAGCTATTGAGTTAGAGACTTATTTTACGTTCTGCTGCTTTGTGTTCCAGAATTATTCCTGTTTTAGATACAAGGAAATATAATAAGAGCTATATCTGGAAGGGCCATTGAGCTAGCCTTGCTCCTTGTCCTCTTCTTGTGTTGTACTTCTCCGTCTGATCTTTCAATTCTTGCCATTTTACTTGGGATCACACCTTTTCCTCACACTCAGCCATTGCTAGAGAGCTCTACATTGATTCTCAGCCTTGCCCTCTATTCATTTAAAAAGGGTGGGATGGGGTAGATATACATATGACTAATCTGAGAACATGCATATCTGTAAACAACGAAACTCTGTAAAAGTTAAAAGCAAAATAGAAGTTAAAAAAAAAAAAAAAGTATTAGGGAATTGCCAACATCTCCAATCTCACTTTCTCCCAACTGCTGACTACCTGTTCACTCAAACAGGTATTAGAGCATTTTCAGTACCCCAATTTGATTTGCACACACTTTGATCCTCCTCACTTTTAGGTCTTAAGGATTTATGTGGGTATGATCTTTTGTCCAGGTCACATTAGTGATAAAGAACCTACCTGCCAATGCAGGATACACAAGAGAATCCGCCTGTAATGCAGGAGATGCAGGTTTGATCCCTGGGTTGGGAAGATCTCCCTGGAGGAGAGCATGGCAACCCACTCCAGTATTCTTGCCTGGAGAATCCCATGGGCAGGGGAGCCTGACAGGCTACAGTCCATAGGGTCACAAAGAGTCGGACACAACTGGGGCCACTTAATACACATGATCTTTTGTTGACTAGAGTAGATGCTGTTGGTACCCCACCAAGATGCTCTTAGTCTCCGAGTGTACTATTCTCCTTCTGCTAAGAGTATTGAGTTACAACTCACAGCTGTAAGAACATCACCATCCTATTTTATATGTGTGTAACAGACACCTATTGTTTAGCCCAGGGAAGTATACTTAATATCTTCTAATAACCTATAATGGAAGAGAATAGAAAAAAGAATATATATATATTTATATGCATGTATATATATTTTATATTTGTATATGTCTGTATTTATTTATATATTCCAGTCTCTGAATCAGTTTGCTACATACCTGAAACTAGTAAACATTGCAAGTCAAGCATATTTCAATAAAAATTTTTAAAAAACAAAACAAAATCCCACCACCATCCTTCTGTGGTGAATTGCTTTAGACCAGGGGTTCCCAAGCTTTAGCCTGCGTCTGAGTCACATCGAAGTCTTGTTAAAACAGGTTGGTGGGCTTGGCTCCCAGTTTCTGATTCAGTATATCCAGGACAGAGCCTGAGAATCTGTATTTCTAACAGGTTCCCAAAGATGCTGATGTGGTCGGTGTGAATAACAGACTTTGAGGGTAACTGGTGTAATCTAAACAGGAATTTCTCTGTCCCTGGAGGCTGTGTGTTCCATCTCCTCCTCTCAGGACACACCATGATCAGTGAAAGGTTGCCACCAGTTTTAAAGGCTCTCCTGCCTCCGGGTGGGACTGCCTCTGTGTTTCATTCATGCTCCAGAACTACCTGGTGAGATCAGAATTAGTTACCCTCAGAAACCACATTGTGGCAGCTTTTTATCCCTATTTTACCCTATTTCCTTTACTCTCCTTTTGAAAGCACTCTGCTGGTAAATTACTTGAACAAAATCTCCATCTTAGGCCATGCTTTTAAGGAGTGTGACCAGGGACTTGTACCTGTGGATTTCTGGTTTCCAGTCTCTTCAGTTCAGTTTATTCAACAAACTTGTTATTGAATGCCTTTGAATACCCCAGGTAGTATATAGTATATGGGAAGTACTTAGACCCAGTCTCTCTCTCAAACAGTTCACCACTTAGTGACAGACTGATCAATAAATATACAATGGAAACACAGTATGACTCTTGTTCTGCTACACTAGTGCTGAGAATTTGAAGCTACAAAAATTTTTATCTGAACTTTGCAGGCTGTTATAAGCTGGGTTCTTTGGGCAAAGAGACTCTAAGGAGGAGGTTTGTGGGTAGGAGGTTTATTTGGGGGAACACCAGTGAGAAAGTAACGGAAGCATAATTGTACAGATGGAGAGATTGGCTGAGGCCTCAGGCAAGCCCATGGGAAGCTCCAGAGATGTCCAGAATTAATGAGGAGATGGGTCATGTTTGCTAGATGCAGACCACCTTCTGAGGGGAACATACCACTGGGGGAAGCAATTTTTTGGCTAAGGGATGCTCAAAAGGAGATGCTTGACTGTAAGGTACCATTAACCAATTCTTCCAGTTACTGGGAAAATAGATGTCTCAGTCCTACAGCAGGAATCCCAGTTAGAGAACCTCAACATCCAGCACAGGGGCAGATGGATACAAGGAATGACCAGTCTTCAGCCATGTCATTCCAGGACCATAGAAAGTAGGTTGGACCTCTTTGAGAAAAGTTTGGGGGATCCAGCTTGAAATATACATACACACACATACATACATACACATTGGTTCCTGGAGACCTGTCCCTGTGATCATCTCAGGTAAAACATACTGACTTCAAGCCAAACCAGCAGTCCTAGTCCACCCAGTGGGAATTTTAATTGAGTTTATTCTTAGACACTCCATTTCTCAACTATCACAAATACTAAATGCAAGATAAACGAGATTTCCCAGAAATCTGTTCTATAGATGGACCTGAAACAGGGCCAAACTTTGTTGCAATGACTCTGAGGAGCGAGGCAGCAGGTAACAAATCTGCCGACAAGCAGCAATCTTCCGAATAAACATATGTGGGCCCAGAGTTCAGAGGCTAAAGTCAATTTAATGAGAAAGCTGTCGCTGTTCTTTTTTATGTGACTTAAATGTATTCCAAGTAGCCAAAGTCACAGCCTAACGGTAAATAGTCTGGCTGCAGAGCTGAGCGTTTGTTTTATGCTGTTCTCAGGGTCACCTAAAGATGAATGTGAGTTACCTCGAGTGAACAGCATTCTCTCCAGCATGTTGTAAATGAGTGGTGATAAACTTCGAGAACCTAATTAAAGTGGACTGATTTGAATATAAAATTGTTTATTTTTCAGCTCTGCTATGGCAGACATTGACAATTTCCACTGAAATAATAACAGCACATAATTTGTAAAGTGGAATAGAAAGACTTTGTGCATAAAGGGTGGGCTATTAATAGGTCTCCATAAAGTTAATTACACAATATTAAGACAACAGAAGGAAGATTCCAATAACCTATCTAGAGTAAACGTCATAAAAATTCACACATTTTCTTCTCTATATTTAGTGCCAGAAATCCAGCCCATGCAGACATCTGCAAAAGAATGAACTAGGTCCTCCTCTCTCCCTGCAGTAGCCGAAGTCTGTCCTGATGAAATGGCCTCTGGCAATATTATGAATCAGCATGAAAGCAGAGGCGACCTGGTCTCTAGAAACTGAAACTGGTCTCCCCACTGAAATGCATGTTTAAATTACCTCGTGGAAAGGCCAATGACATTCAGGGACTGAGAATGAGGTTAGAAAAATGGAAATGTTTCTCCACTTTGGGGAAGGTCTTTTGCCTGATCAACATTATATAAACATTTTTGCCGAAGAAAGAGCAGCACCAAAGTTTTGCATCCAAATGATTCTAGAAGAGCAAACCACTTTTATGCTTCCTGTACTCTGGTCCAAGGGTTGGCAAACTGGCCTTGGGCCATATCCAAACTGCCACTCATTCTTGTAAATACAGTGTTATTGGAACACAACTATGCTCATTTGTTTATGTGTTGTCTGTGGCTGTTTGTACGCAGCAGTGGCAAAGTTGGGTAGTGTGAAATAGACCATATGGCCCCCAAAGCTTAAAATAGTTACTATCTAGCCTTTAACAGAGAAGTTTGCTGACCCCTGCTTTGGTCTCTTCCAGTTCAGTGTATCCCAGAGGTACTGATGATAAAATTGCCTGGAGTACGTGTTAAACCCACAGCCCCTCAGGCTTATCCTTTGGAGATCCCGATCTAGTGAGTCTGTGTGAGACCTGGAAATGTGGGTTTTTAACAAGTACTAGAATTGTTAAGAAACACTGGTCTAGTTCTTTTACTCCCCAGTTCTTCAGCATACCTTTTTATGTTCATCGAGCTCACTTTCTTTTCTTCAAATTCTTCTTTCTCTCCCCACATAAATGCAAGGTACAGGCCCATGTCCTGGATGACATTGTCATGACTGGGGTTTGCTAGAAGCAGAGGTGATGCCCAGGATTTGGAGGGGGGTGGTTCGTGGAAGAAGCAGACTTAGGAGCAAGGAAGTTACGGAAGCAAGATGCAGTGGGAGAAACAAACTAAGTAAGGTCATGGTCTCTGTTGGAGAGGTACTTCAGCCTGATCCCCCAGAGATCTCCACAGCATGAGCTGCACTAAAGATTGTCCCCGCAACCTTGAGGCAAGAGGTCTGGCCTTCAGTCCACTCCCCGCATGTCATCACTGGGTTGTCGAGTGATCTTAAAGAGGGGATAGCTGAAAGCCATTAACAGCAATATGTGAGACTCATGTGCACTTGCAATAAAGGAAGATGGTGGGGGGATGTTCATTATCCAGTGCAGGAAGTAAAACCCCAAATGAATGAGATTTAGATAGACCAGGAATGTGCCCTCCAGAAAGTCATAGCTGTGATAGTCTTTAAAAGGTAATTGGAAATGTGTTCTTATATTAGTAAATCTTCGAAAATCTTCAGTGTATTTGCTAGAAGTGAAATCTTCCATCTACCACCATCTTTGAAAAGCAAGGGGAAAATACCTGTCAAAGAGAAGAGACTTTTCCAATCAATAATCATTGTTTTGTTGACCAAAGGCTTTGACCAGATACTTGGTAGTGGTCAGTCATTCAGTCATGGTTGGCTTTTTGTGACCCCATGGACTGTAACCCACCAGACTTTTCTGTCCATGGGATTCTCCAGGAACGAATACTGGAGCGGATTGCCATTTCCTTCTCCAGATATTTGGTAAGATCTTTCCATTATGATTATCTCTATTGAAAATTGCCCTGGAGTACCGGTGTTAAACCCAACCAGCCCCTCAGGCTTATCCTTTGGAGATCCCGATCTAGTGAGTCTGTGTGAGACCTGGAAATGTGGGTTTTTAACAAGTACTAGAATTGTTAAGAAACACTGGTCTAGTTCTTTTACTCCCCAGTTCTTCAGCATACCTTTTTATGTTCATCGAGCTCACTTTCTTTTCTTCAAATTCTTCTTTCTCTCCCCACATAAATGCAAGGTACAGGCCCATGTCCTGGATGACATTGTCATGACTGGGGTTTGCTAGAAGCAGAGGTGATGCCCAGGATTTGGAGGGGGGTGGTTCGTGGAAGAAGCAGACTTAGGAGCAAGGAAGTTACGGAAGCAAGATGCAGTGGGAGAAACAAACTAAGTAAGGTCATGGTCTCTGTTGGAGAGGTACTTCAGCCTGATCCCCCAGAGATCTCCACAGCATGAGCTGCACTAAAGATTGTCCCCGCAACCTTGAGGCAAGAGGTCTGGCCTTCAGTCCACTCCCCGCATGTCATCACTGGGTTGTCGAGTGATCTTAAAGAGGGGATAGCTGAAAGCCATTAACAGCAATATGTGAGACTCATGTGCACTTGCAATAAAGGAAGATGGTGGGGGGATGTTCATTATCCAGTGCAGGAAGTAAAACCCCAAATGAATGAGATTTAGATAGACCAGGAATGTGCCCTCCAGAAAGTCATAGCTGTGATAGTCTTTAAAAGGTAATTGGAAATGTGTTCTTATATTAGTAAATCTTCGAAAATCTTCAGTGTATTTGCTAGAAGTGAAATCTTCCATCTACCACCATCTTTGAAAAGCAAGGGGAAAATACCTGTCAAAGAGAAGAGACTTTTCCAATCAATAATCATTGTTTTGTTGACCAAAGGCTTTGACCAGATACTTGGTAGTGGTCAGTCATTCAGTCATGGTTGGCTTTTTGTGACCCCATGGACTGTAACCCACCAGACTTTTCTGTCCATGGGATTCTCCAGGAACGAATACTGGAGCGGATTGCCATTTCCTTCTCCAGATATTTGGTAAGATCTTTCCATTATGATTATCTCTATTAGGATGGCATAGGGTTCTTATGAATTTGATTGCATGCAAACATTGCAGAGGCTACTTGTAATAAGACTCCTGTGCTGGAACATATTTTTCCTAGTCTCCAACATCTCACAGTAGATCCACTAGCATCTTAGAAAAGGTACATTATGGTAATGCAAAATGAAGTTCATCTGTCCATCTTTATGATTTACTTTACAAAGAATGATAATAGCTACCACTACTAGCAAGTGGCAGATTAACTATTAGTAACTATTAGCACATCGCCCCAGCCAGCAAAGGAGGCATCATTTTCCCCATAGTCATCCTAAGTCACACAGCTAGCCAATGATAGAGTTGAATGTTCTGTAGAAAGGGTTCCACAGATCTTAATTTAGACTTATCTTGCTTATTTCTCTCAAGTTGTATGAATAAAATTAGAATTTATAAGCCTAGAACAAAGACCCTTTCAAACATTTCCAAATGATGAATTCTTGAATCTTGCAAATAAAGATCCTTTAAGTTCTCAGGAGAAATGGGTGGGGGAAATAAAAGGAAAATACAAAAATGATGAGAGTTGTGCTTTTGCTATTCTCTGACCAGTTCACCCTTTCATACTGCACTTTCTGAAAGATGAACAGAGAAAAGATCTGTGACCCCCGCCAAAAAACTGTGTGACCTACACCCCTGCCAGGGTCCCTGCAGCCTTCTCTCTGTGAATACAGCGGAGGCAGCTCTGGCAGAGAAGGTAGAGAGTAATATTACTGTTTTATAGACTTGGCAGAATCAAGTTAAAAAGAGCACCTAGAATCTTATCTCAATCTCTTCTGGTTTCTGTCTCCTTGAGGCAAAGTTGGCTTAACCCTTCCTGGAAGTAAACACTGTATGTGAAATAAAAATTGTTTTCCTCAAACAACTTAAGGATTTTTTCAACAACTTTTAAACACAAAAACAGAGCTAACAAGATATGGCTGCTCAGAGTAACTTCTTTTTGTAAGTTGGTGGCAAAAATAGAACTTTGATTTTATCTCATGTATTTTTGGGAAAGAGAGCCAAAGGCATCATGTAATAGTGAGTGAAAAAGAATTGTCAGCATCCAGGATTTCCCCATGATTCTGCTGTGAACTTGGGACTCCAAGCCATATCCAGCTAATTGCAAAGTCAATGTTCTTTCCATTTTGCCGGGTGCATCTCTCACAGTTCTCCTTAGACTAGGGCCAAGGATTGGCATCCAGGAAACTGACCCTGACCAAGAGAGGGCTCCATGTGGGAACCAGTGAACCACTTCATGGAATGAAACCAGCCCACAAGCATCAGGATGAGCTCCTGGCTCATCTCACCCATGAAGCCTTTCCTTCTCTCTTTAGATTGATTTTGGTGAGTCTTTTCTTTCCTTATATCTGTAATACTTCTGCTGCGTTCCTCTGTTTTAGAACTTGGCACATGGTTAACTTTCTTTTTAACTTTTTTTCAGATTAAGGTTAAGAAGTTTGATTTAAGAGCCCATCCATATCGGGTTTAATATTCTGTTCAATTTTGTATGTTAGACTCCATGAACTCAATCATTCTTTCAAAACGCATGTATTGAGTGCCTGTAGGTCTTGTTTTAAATGCCCAAATAGTGAGAAAAACAGACCAAAATTCTTGCCTTTAAGGAGCTTTCGAGTTAGTAATGGAGATAATACATTGTATATTCTACACAGATGAGTACTGAGGTCTAAAATGTCAACTAAAAGGAGACTTGAATGTTGGGGAGCATTGACATTTTAGACAGGATAAGGGGAAGACTCATAGAAAAGGTGACATTTGATTAGAAACTTAAGGAAATGAAATATTCTACGGATATTTGGAGGAAAAGAAGTGCAAGGAGGATAAAGGTAAAGACCTAGAGGGAGGCACATGCCCAGTATGTTCAGGTAATAGCAAGGAGGCTTTTGAGGTCTGGAGTAGCAGCCACAAGGGGAATAGTAATAAGAGAAGAGAGGTCAGAAAGGAAAGGACACGGTAGGGACAGAGATCACAAATGGCCTCAGGAGGCACAAAGACAACTTTGACTCTTGCTTCAAGTGATATTAGAAGCCATTGAAGACTTTTGAGAAAAAGAACGAGGCTTAATCAGATCATACAAATGTTGAAATAATTAATAAACTAACTAATTAACATGTATATCCAAGAAGTACATGGCGATGCCAGAGACTGGGTTGAATTGGATCAAGCCTAAGCACACATGCCTAGCACTAGAGGGTTCAGGATGATGCCATGAGTCTGATCACGCAGAAAAGGAGAAGAGAGCCACAAACAGTGAGCATGAACTAAAACCCCTTTGCGCTGAAAGTCCTGCATAACTCCTCTACTTCTACCTATATATGGAATAATTTTCTTGGGACACAGTTAACTGTGGTTAGGGAATGTGAGCAATTCCTGTATAAAAATAAGTCAGGTAAAAACGGATAAGAAATCAGAAATAAAATAAAAAATAAAAATAAGTCAGGTGAGAAAAGTTTTAACCAGAAGATACATTCCACCTACCCCTCAGTATCCAAGGTTGGGCCCCTATATCCTGGCAGATACAGAAAGGTCTGTACCACTTGTGTACTTTCAACATACTTGACAAAATCTTGAGTTCTCTTTTCTTTATATCACTGTTGAATATTTATATGGCCAAGTCACAATATAAAACCCTTTAGTGCACACTCAAAAAACATTGCAAACTCCCAGAAATGTTCACAGGTAAGAAAAAATTAAACAATGAAAGAAAAAAATAATTGCATGGCAACAGTGGACCCCCCCCCACCCCCGCCAGCACCACCACCACAGGAGATGTTCAAAGTTAAAGGAGCCCAGTGAATTAGCAGATAAAGCCAATTTTAACCCCTATTTTATGTCTGGTTTCACTCTTGAGTCACAAGGCTAATATCTTTATTAGAAAATGTTGATAATGACAGAAATGACAGTGTCTCGTAAGCATACATTTCCAGTGTGATGAAAGATAATCAGGAACAATTTGAGAATACATGAGATTTTAAGAATGTCAAGACAGTTTTATTTTTTAAAAAGTCAAAGTATGAAACTAAAAATACCTTTGTAATAGTAATGCTTAAATTCTATAATTGGAATTCTTGGAATGTTTATCCAAGATTTTCGAGAAAAGAACGAGGCTTTCCCCAAGTGATATTAGAAGCCATTGAAGACTTTTGAGAAAAAGAACGAGGCTTAATCAGATCATACAAATGTTGAAATAATTAATAAACTAACTAATTAACATGTATATCCAAGAAGTACATGGCGATGCCAGAGACTGGGTTGAATTGGATCAAGCCTAAGCACACATGCCTAGCACTAGAGGGTTCAGGATGATGCCATGAGTCTGATCACGCAGAAAAGGAGAAGAGAGCCACAAACAGTGAGCATGAACTAAAACCCCTTTGCGCTGAAAGTCCTGCATAACTCCTCTACTTCTACCTATATATGGAATAATTTTCTTGGGACACAGTTAACTGTGGTTAGGGAATGTGAGCAATTCCTGTATAAAAATAAGTCAGGTAAAAACGGATAAGAAATCAGAAATAAAATAAAAAATAAAAATAAGTCAGGTGAGAAAAGTTTTAACCAGAAGATACATTCCACCTACCCCTCAGTATCCAAGGTTGGGCCCCTATATCCTGGCAGATACAGAAAGGTCTGTACCACTTGTGTACTTTCAACATACTTGACAAAATCTTGAGTTCTCTTTTCTTTATATCACTGTTGAATATTTATATGGCCAAGTCACAATATAAAACCCTTTAGTGCACACTCAAAAAACATTGCAAACTCCCAGAAATGTTCACAGGTAAGAAAAAATTAAACAATGAAAGAAAAAAATAATTGCATGGCAACAGTGGACCCCCCCCCACCCCCGCCAGCACCACCACCACAGGAGATGTTCAAAGTTAAAGGAGCCCAGTGAATTAGCAGATAAAGCCAATTTTAACCCCTATTTTATGTCTGGTTTCACTCTTGAGTCACAAGGCTAATATCTTTATTAGAAAATGTTGATAATGACAGAAATGACAGTGTCTCGTAAGCATACATTTCCAGTGTGATGAAAGATAATCAGGAACAATTTGAGAATACATGAGATTTTAAGAATGTCAAGACAGTTTTATTTTTTTTAAAAAAGTCAAAGTATGAAACTAAAAATACCTTTGTAATAGTAATGCTTAAATTCTATAATTGGAATTCTTGGAATGTTTATCCAAGATTTTCTGTAAATAATCAATTGGTCTCTGTTTCAAATACAACTTTCTATTTCCTCAAATGAGCATCTTAGGTTTTTTATTTGTTTCATTTTGAAAGTCTGTGTTATTTCCCATTTCGTATGTATCTTTAATTGAATCACGTTTACCCATTCTTCCCACCCCCTGAACCCACCACCTCTATAGCAACCATCAGTCTGTTCTTGGTATCTTTGTTGTTCAGTCACATAGTTACATCCGACTCTTTGCAACCCCATGGACTGCAGCACGCCAGGTTTCCCTGTCCTTTACCATATCCTGAAGCTTGATCAAACTCATGTCCATTGAGTCAGTGATGCCATCCAACCACTTTGTTGTCTGTCTTTCCCTTCTGCCTTTTATGAGCTCATTTTTATAGTCTTTCAGATTCTGTATATGTGAGATCATCCGTTATTTGTTGTTCTCCATCTGACTTATTTTATCTAGCTTAATGCTCACAAGATTCATCTACCTTGTCACAAATGGTAGAATTCCCTTCTTTTTTATGGCTGAATAATATTCTACTGTGTGCATATACCATATTTTATATATCCATTCATCTGTCATTGGACACTTGGCCTCTTTCCATGTTCTGACTGTTGTGAATAATGTTGTGAATAGTGATACTGTAAATATGACAGTGCACATGTCTTTCTGAGACAGTGATTTTGTTTCCTTTGGATACAAATTTTAGTTTTTTCCATAGCTTAATTGATTAACTAATATGAATGTTTCTTTGTATTTCATTTGTAAATTGCCTGTTACTGTCTTTGTGCCCACTTTTCTCATGGCATGATCATTATTTTCTTGTTGATTTGTCTGAATGTTTTATGTTTCACTGGTATCAGCAAGCCATTACCTTTTTTATTTGTCTTTTATCTTGAAGGTTTACTTTAAAAATTAAATCTTTATTTTTTAGATAAATCCTGCCTTTGAGTATCTGTTTATATAGTTTGTTCTTACCTCAAGATGAGACAAATAAATACCTACATTTTATTCCACTGCTTTCAGAATTGTCATATACCTGAAAATTTTTGTGTCAGGATTATCTTTGTTTTTTCCTTTATTTTTCTCAAATGAGTGACACGTTATTTGAGTAAGAAGTCTCCACTGATTGAGATGCTGTCTGTAGTGTTTAACAAGTGATTACATATCCTTGGCTTGTTTCTATACTTTCTCTTATGCTTGACATCTCTGTTCTTGTACCAACAGTACATCAGGAATGTTCTTTTAATTATTACAGCTTTCACTGACATTTTGAAGTCTACTATTTCAAGCCAGTCAAAACTTTCTTGGCTATTCTTGCATTTAATTTGTCCAGAGTTTAGACAAGAATTTGGAAATGCCATTGGTATTTTTGTTGAGATTGCATGCAAATATTTTGATTAATTTAGGAATAATGGGCAATTTCACCATATTAACTTTCCATCCAGAGCATGTTTCTCTTTCTCTATTTTTCCATGTCCTGAAAAAATTTCTCACTGTGAATTGTTATAGTTTTCTTAATGTAGATCTTGCACATTTCTTATTAAATTTATTCATATTAGTTTTATAACTTTGTTGCTGCTGCAAATGGGACATTTGGAACTGTATTTCTAACTTTTATAGCTGGATATATAAGGAAATCATAGCTATATATATATATATATATATATATATATATATATGTATGTGTATATATATATATGTATTTGTTTTAAAATATTTCATCAGATTGGATGGAATGAGGATCTTGGTGATTTCAGTGTGGCTATAAATAGAATATTAGCACACTTATATATTCTTGTACATTCCCAAGAATTTTAAAACAGTGTTTCCTTTGATAATGAGTTTTTCCTGAGAGCTTCACACATAGTTCAGCCTTCCTTTCTGTGAATATTTTACCTCCTACCTGTGGCTGATAGAACAAAGGAAAAATGAAAAGTGATGTGATTAATGCTAGAATTGACCATCAGTTTTAACAAAGCTACATCTTCCAAATGAGATAATACATGTGTTCTAGATAGTCTAGCAACCAACAAGTAGGAAATATGAAGTAAATAAACTTCATTTTCATTATGTTAGTATTTCGAGTTTTCTGAGTTAGGCAAGTGGTGTAATACATATTTACTATTCATTAATTTGAAGATATTGATGCTCTTGAATGACATCTCCCTGGACTTGACATCAGAGTTACAAATCGGACATGGCTCTGTTTATTCCCCTATTCCCTGCACTGTACCATTGCTCAAATTTCCCCCATGACAGATATCTGAGATCCATTGACCATTCCTTCAGGAAGTCTCTGGAGCTACATAAGCACCAGACGTCGATAGAAATAAATTGTAAGCTATACTTCCAGCTCTCTAATTAGACTTTCCAGTCTAATTGCAGGAAATGAAATCGAGGGAGATCAAATTTACCCAGATGACAGACTTTAGACTCCTTACAAAGAAATATATTGACAAGTACAGAGCTAGCAGGCTCCTGGGAATAAAAGTGAACCATCCTCTGCCTCATCAAAGTATCAGATGGGGATAAGAATATCTTGTCTAACTAATCCACATGCTTGTCCACCTGATTTTGAAAAGAAAATGCAAATAAACATGTTGCAAGGCAGTCTATGTAATATTTAATTATTTTGACTCTAGAGTTAGATCTTTATTCAAATCCTGACTCTAACACTTCTAAATAGCTCACCAATGAACGAGTTTCTTTAAGTCTTTAAGTCTCCATTTCTGGTCAGAGAAATTAGGATAATTATAGAATGCATTGGATATGATTGTTTTGATAATATAAATGAGGTTATATCTATATATACAGGTTTTACCCTAACATATCATACATAGAAAGCATTCCATAATATCATATGTTATTATTTTTATCTTTGCTAATTTCCCAACTGTTTAAAGTATAAAATAATATTATTCATTTTTAAAGAGTATAGACAGTTATTCAGATAAGAGTGAAATTCTAAAGAACTATTTTCCTAAACATTTATTCCTAAAAGAATTTTGATGAAAATCTTTTATTAAGAGTGAGGAAAAGTGTCAGTTGTAAAGATATCTATTTACATAACTTTATATCAGTAAAAATATCTATTTCTATCTACATCTTTTTATCTCTCTACCTCTCTCCCTGGTGACTCAGATGGTAAAGAATCTGCCTGCAATGTGGGAGATGCAGGTTTGGTCTCTAGGTCGGGAAGATCCCTGAGAAGGAAATGGCAACCCACTCCAGTGTTCTTGCCTGGAAAACTCCATGGTCAGAGGAGCCTGGTGGCTACAATCTATGGAGCTGCAAAGAATTGGAAACAACTGAGCGACTAACACTATTACCACCTCTCTATCTACAGTATGTACTAGAACCACAATTCATTCTTATAAGAGCTGAGAAAAATGTTGCTCCTTTATCTTAAAGTGATTTGGTCTCCTTCAGAAGCCCTCATCCATTAAGAAATAGAAGAGGAAAAAATTCTCACTCTGGTTTAAGCCTTTTATTTAGGATATAATCTCTCACAAATAGGAAGATCCAGTCTCTCATTCAACTTTCCTCTACCTCTGATTATTGCCAATAAGATGTTGCTCAGATAGATATATAGGGTAAAAGAGAGGCTTCCTAGGCCCTCACATTTGCTAGGAAGAATCCGGGCCCTTGGGAACAATGTTCCTTGATTTCTGAGATAATATCCCTTGTTCTCTAGCCATTGATGAACTTGTTAGCTGGTAAAATGCATAATGAGTCTCCTGCCTGGGTTAATTAGAGTCCACATCACTTTCTGTTTTACCTGGATCTCCTCTATATTGTAGTGACTCCAGACCCCCAAGTCTCTGCTATGTTTTCTGTATAGCCTTCTGGGCACTGGGCCATTGGCCAACTTGTTCTGCCCTGTAAGCCAGCAACAAGCTCCTTGGCAGCATTCCATAATATCATATGTTATTATTTTTATCTTTGCTAATTTCCCAACTGTTTAAAGTATAAAATAATATTATTCATTTTTAAAGAGTATAGACAGTTATTCAGATAAGAGTGAAATTCTAAAGAACTATTTTCCTAAACATTTATTCCTAAAAGAATTTTGATGAAAATCTTTTATTAAGAGTGAGGAAAAGTGTCAGTTGTAAAGATATCTATTTACATAACTTTATATCAGTAAAAATATCTATTTCTATCTACATCTTTTTATCTCTCTACCTCTCTCCCTGGTGACTCAGATGGTAAAGAATCTGCCTGCAATGTGGGAGATGCAGGTTTGGTCTCTAGGTCGGGAAGATCCCCTGGAGAAGGAAATGGCAACCCACTCCAGTGTTCTTGCCTGGAAAACTCCATGGTCAGAGGAGCCTGGTGGCTACAATCTATGGAGCTGCAAAGAATTGGAAACAACTGAGCGACTAACACTATTACCACCTCTCTATCTACAGTATGTACTAGAACCACAATTCATTCTTATAAGAGCTGAGAAAAATGTTGCTCCTTTATCTTAAAGTGATTTGGTCTCCTTCAGAAGCCCTCATCCATTAAGAAATAGAAGAGGAAAAAATTCTCACTCTGGTTTAAGCCTTTTATTTAGGATATAATCTCTCACAAATAGGAAGATCCAGTCTCTCATTCAACTTTCCTCTACCTCTGATTATTGCCAATAAGATGTTGCTCAGATAGATATATAGGGTAAAAGAGAGGCTTCCTAGGCCCTCACATTTGCTAGGAAGAATCCGGGCCCTTGGGAACAATGTTCCTTGATTTCTGAGATAATATCCCTTGTTCTCTAGCCATTGATGAACTTGTTAGCTGGTAAAATGCATAATGAGTCTCCTGCCTGGGTTAATTAGAGTCCACATCACTTTCTGTTTTACCTGGATCTCCTCTATATTGTAGTGACTCCAGACCCCCAAGTCTCTGCTATGTTTTCTGTATAGCCTTCTGGGCACTGGGCCATTGGCCAACTTGTTCTGCCCCTGTAAGCCAGCAACAAGCTCCTTGGCAGCATCCAACTAGAACTGTGTCTATATATGTGTGTGTGTGTGTCTGTGTGTGTGTGTGTGTGTGTGTGCATACTTAATGCAAGCATATATATCTCTGTCTTTACCCATGTATGTATCTATACACTAGACTGCATCACTAAATTTATATGGCAAATTTTGTTCCACCCCAGCTAGGGTAGATTCTGAAATGTTCCAGAGTAGACATTATGGCTCATTCGTCTGTGGCCCAGCCAGCCCCTCCCCTGATACTTGGAACAAATATAAATAATCCGTGTGTATTCTCTTCATGATTGGAAGAAATTCTCCATTCTCACTGATGGTGGGTTTGTGACCACTAAACATGTGCCCAGTATGGGTGTGAATGCACAAAATATTGATATAATAGCACAAGTGGAAAAAGAAAAACACTGAAGGACATGTTGAGATAATAATAGATTTTGGAAGGGTTCTGTAGGTTCCATTTGATCCAACTTCTGAATTTATAATGTAAAACTAGCATTTATACTCCATCAGTTCCTCTAGTCTGATGAACTGTTGTGGTGATTCTGGACCCATATGCAAATAACATAGTGAGACTAGCACAATATTCTCTTTTTGTCCAGTGATTTTTATGTAACATCGAACATGTAAACGGTGCTTTACAAAGTACTAGAAAGCCATCGAGACCCTGTTATCAAAATACTTACTTGAAGGGGCTCTAAAGATTTTTTAAAGATTTCCTTAATAAAAGAAGAAGAAAGGAAACAAATGTCTCCCTTGAGAAAGGAGCACGTGGGCGGGGCGGGGGGTAGAGGGAGGGAAGGAAAACAACAAGCAGGAATTCAGAGGTGGGTTGACGTTTTGAGGTTAAACTGAAATGTTGCCTTCACTGTAGTGAGCAGCGCCTTTGACGTGTGCTGAAGGTGGCACACAGTCATTGATGATGACTGCATTCTCTCTGGCTTTGGGTTCACAGTGCTTTGCGGGGCTGTGCTATTCAGAACTAAATAACTGTTGTCACTGCTCTGTAATTTGGCCATGAGATATCTGGTTACTTTTAGACAAAGGAAAATGTCTCATAATAATAGGGTTTGTATGAGTCTGCTCTCTCTTCCAGAAAAAAAAAAAAAACATATTTGAGGATATATCTCTGTTCACATTGAAAAAGAAAATAAGCTTTAAAAAGTTTTACTCCTCCCTCCCTATAGCAGTTCTCATCTGGCTTTCCATCAGGGAGAAGTGTTACCTTCAGCATATTCTGTGTATGAAACAGACATTGCCAGATGCTTCAAATGGTCATAATTGTGAATGGTATGGAAAGGAGGTATATTCCTACTGTGTTTCATTTAAATGTGGAGGGGAAAAGCCCTTTGGGTAAATTACCACTTGGAGGATTTAGCAAAGGTGAATTAAGTATGACAGAGTCCCCTAATGTATCTATTTGATGGTCTTGCAAGTCTTGTTCCTGGTTTCCTGGGATACTGCACTGCCACAGGGTCATTAAAATGTGAGACAGTTTCCTGAAAGAGCCGGGGGTAAAAAATATTGATATAATAGCACAAGTGGAAAAAACACTGAAGGACATGTTGAGATAATAATAGATTTTGGAAGGGTTCTGTAGGTTCCATTTGATCCAACTTCTGAATTTATAATGTAAAACTAGCATTTATACTCCATCAGTTCCTCTAGTCTGATGAACTGTTGTGGTGATTCTGGACCCATATGCAAATAACATAGTGAGACTAGCACAATATTCTCTTTTGTCCAGTGTTTTTTATGTAACATCGAACATGTAAACGGTGCTTTACAAAGTACTAGAAAGCCATCGAGACCCTGTTATCAAAATACTTACTTGAAGGGGCTCTAAAGATTTTTTAAAGATTTCCTTAATAAAAGAAGAAGAAAGGAAACAAATGTCTCCCTTGAGAAAGGAGCACGTGGGCGGGGCGGGGGGTAGAGGGAGGGAAGGAAAACAACAAGCAGGAATTCAGAGGTGGGTTGACGTTTTGAGGTTAAACTGAAATGTTGCCTTCACTGTAGTGAGCAGCGCCTTTGACGTGTGCTGAAGGTGGCACACAGTCATTGATGATGACTGCATTCTCTCTGGCTTTGGGTTCACAGTGCTTTGCGGGGCTGTGCTATTCAGAACTAAATAACTGTTGTCACTGCTCTGTAATTTGGCCATGAGATATCTGGTTACTTTTAGACAAAGGAAAATGTCTCATAATAATAGGGTTTGTATGAGTCTGCTCTCTCTTCCAGAAAAAAAAAAAAAACATATTTGAGGATATATCTCTGTTCACATTGAAAAAGAAAATAAGCTTTAAAAAGTTTTACTCCTCCCTCCCTATAGCAGTTCTCATCTGGCTTTCCATCAGGGAGAAGTGTTACCTTCAGCATATTCTGTGTATGAAACAGACATTGCCAGATGCTTCAAATGGTCATAATTGTGAATGGTATGGAAAAGGAGGTATATTCCTACTGTGTTTCATTTAAATGTGGAGGGGAAAAGCCCTTTGGGTAAATTACCACTTGGAGGATTTAGCAAAGGTGAATTAAGTATGACAGAGTCCCCTAATGTATCTATTTGATGGTCTTGCAAGTCTTGTTCCTGGTTTCCTGGGATACTGCACTGCCACAGGGTCATTAAAATGTGAGACAGTTTCTCTGAAAGAGAAAAACCAGATGAATCTTGACTTGCAGACAGGATGTCTTGCTCAACAATATTTCCTTTGACCAGCCCTACCTTACTCTTGGTGTTAATTTCTCTCTCCTACATTCATCTGAAAAAAAAAAAAAAAAAAAACAAGAGATGACTGAATTTCACCTGCCAAAACCAAAAAAACTATTGGGAAGACTTTACAAGAAGTTAGCAAGTGTGTCATCACAAAACAAATATATTGATGATTTTTTAAAATTTGTAACTTGGTATGAAAAGCTAACCTCTATTATGTCATAAGAATAGGCAAAAGAGAAATGAAGGCAGATGCATGTGTTAACTACCTTTAGAAAAACATATAAGTCTACTATCCCTTATACACAATTTCTTGTACATGGTCAAAACTAGCTGGAGGGGGACTTTGTCGGTGGTCCAGTGGGTAAGACTCCATGCTGCCATGCAGGGGCCTGGGTACCATCCCTAATTAGGGAAACAGATCCCTAATTAGGGATCGACTAGATAGATCCTAATTAGTGGTGCACCTAAAGATCCTGCATGCCACAGTCAAACAAATAAATAAATAAATATTAAAAAATAATCTAGACTTTAAAAATAGGGAAAATTCAAAGATTTTGTGGTAACTCATTCGACTTGGTTTGGATGAGTTTGGTCACTAAATCTTACCTGATCTACTCTGAATTAAGGGAGTGGGTAGAGAGAATTCTCTTTTCTCCTGGTACTGCTCTTACCTCATTGATCCTGACTTCATTTGAAACTCCAACCTCAATAAGGAGAGAATTTGGAAATAATAAAAGGGAGAAAGGGTGTTACCTTCAGCATATTCTGTGTATGAAACAGACATTGCCAGATGCTTCAAATGGTCATAATTGTGAATGGTATGGAAAGGAGGTATATTCCTACTGTGTTTCATTTAAATGTGGAGGGGAAAAGCCCTTTGGGTAAATTACCACTTGGAGGATTTAGCAAAGGTGAATTAAGTATGACAGAGTCCCCTAATGTATCTATTTGATGGTCTTGCAAGTCTTGTTCCTGGTTTCCTGGGATACTGCACTGCCACAGGGTCATTAAAATGTGAGACAGTTTCTCTGAAAGAGAAAAACCAGATGAATCTTGACTTGCAGACAGGATGTCTTGCTCAACAATATTTCCTTTGACCAGCCCTACCTTACTCTTGGTGTTAATTTCTCTCTCCTACATTCATCTGAAAAAAAAAAACAAACAAGAGATGACTGAATTTCACCTGCCAAAACCAAAAAAACTATTGGGAAGACTTTACAAGAAGTTAGCAAGTGTGTCATCACAAAACAAATATATTGATGATTTTTTAAAATTTGTAACTTGGTATGAAAAGCTAACCTCTATTATGTCATAAGAATAGGCAAAAGAGAAATGAAGGCAGATGCATGTGTTAACTACCTTTAGAAAAACATATAAGTCTACTATCCCTTATACACAATTTCTTGTACATGGTCAAAACTAGCTGGAGGGGGACTTTGTCGGTGGTCCAGTGGGTAAGACTCCATGCTGCCATGCAGGGGCCTGGGTACCATCCCTAATTAGGGAAACAGATCCCTAATTAGGGATCGACTAGATAGATCCTAATTAGTGGTGCACCTAAAGATCCTGCATGCCACAGTCAAACAAATAAATAAATAAATATTAAAAAATAATCTAGACTTTAAAAATAGGGAAAATTCAAAGATTTTGTGGTAACTCATTCGACTTGGTTTGGATGAGTTTGGTCACTAAATCTTACCTGATCTACTCTGAATTAAGGGGGTGGGTAGAGAGAATTCTCTTTTCTCCTGGTACTGCTCTTACCTCATTGATCCTGACTTCATTTGAAACTCCAACCTCAATAAGGAGAGAATTTGGAAATAATAAAGGAGAATCAATGTGAGGAAGGTACAGGAGCAAAGGGAAAGGCATACATTCTGGAACATCCCAACTACAGTGAGCACCTTTAAACCTCCCTCTATTGCCCGTTTACCCCCAAACTCTAATGTATTCTTCCTACTAAAATATAATACATTTCATCCTGATTCTTGTCAATATTTGTTGTGCCTCCTAGCACAGGGACTGTCATATATTTGTTCTCATTTCTGTGCAAAAATTTGAGAATACAGCTCTGAAGACTGGTGGATACACTTCACAGACATCTCTCTCATAACCTGTCTCTGCCCTCTATCCAACCAGAAAGTAGGAGGGAAAATAGCCAAGGCCTTTTTGTTCGCTGACAAGGTTTTCATTTGCACTGTAATGAGACCTTGAGCTGATTTCGACTTTGTGAGTGAAGCTTCAGAGTCTGACCAACTTGGAGACAAATAAAGGGGGCCTTGAGGATTGAGGTTCCTTCCTGATTTATGGAAGCACAATCACATTGCTGTTTAGAAGGAGAGTTGATACACTTGAGGTATCCTCAGGGAAAAATCACAGCTTCACTGGGATTTCGCTAACTGGCAGTCATGATTCTGAACTCTATTCCCATTTGGCCAAACTTATCACATGTGTCAAAATGACACAGTTCTACCAGGGGGCTTTTGGGAGCGAGACCCACAGCAGGCATCTGTGCTGAACAGTATAGCTGAACAACAGGGCTACGTTAGTCATTAGTCAGTCTTCCTTAGAGACATCCGGCGTTTGTTTTCTATCTCCTTTCTCTCCCTGGCCTCACCTCCTGAATGCTGAACACAGAAACAGACTTCCTTGGTGTCTTCCCCTACCTTCCCAATTAGTACACGATTGACTTCCTGTTTCTTAAGCAAACTCCATGGTTTTCTGATTCCTCCCGGGTTTTCTTGTCAGATGAAAACTATTGATGGCTCCTTCCTATAGACACAAAAGTAAATGCCTGAAACATTCCTGAATTCCAGGTCATTAGCACAGGGGCATGTATCAAGTATGGCTTTATAGGACTTACCCCTGTTGTTGAGTGAGGACAGTGCAGTTTTTTCTACTCTGAATTAAGGGGTGGGTAGAGAGAATTCTCTTTTCTCCTGGTACTGCTCTTACCTCATTGATCCTGACTTCATTTGAAACTCCAACCTCAATAAGGAGAGAATTTGGAAATAATAAAGGAGAATCAATGTGAGGAAGGTACAGGAGCAAAGGGAAAGGCATACATTCTGGAACATCCCAACTACAGTGAGCACCTTTAAACCTCCCTCTATTGCCCGTTTACCCCAAATTCTAATGTATTCTTCCTACTAAAATATAATACATTTCATCCTGATTCTTGTCAATATTTGTTGTGCCTCCTAGCACAGGGACTGTCATATATTTGTTCTCATTTCTGTGCAAAAATTTGAGAATACAGCTCTGAAGACTGGTGGATACACTTCACAGACATCTCTCTCATAACCTGTCTCTGCCCTCTATCCAACCAGAAAGTAGGAGGGAAAATAGCCAAGGCCTTTTTGTTCGCTGACAAGGTTTTCATTTGCACTGTAATGAGACCTTGAGCTGATTTCGACTTTGTGAGTGAAGCTTCAGAGTCTGACCAACTTGGAGACAAATAAAGGGGGCCTTGAGGATTGAGGTTCCTTCCTGATTTATGGAAGCACAATCACATTGCTGTTTAGAAGGAGAGTTGATACACTTGAGGTATCCTCAGGGAAAAATCACAGCTTCACTGGGATTTCGCTAACTGGCAGTCATGATTCTGAACTCTATTCCCATTTGGCCAAACTTATCACATGTGTCAAAATGACACAGTTCTACCAGGGGGCTTTTGGGAGCGAGACCCACAGCAGGCATCTGTGCTGAACAGTATAGCTGAACAACAGGGCTACGTTAGTCATTAGTCAGTCTTCCTTAGAGACATCCGGCGTTTGTTTTCTATCTCCTTTCTCTCCTGGCCTCACCTCCTGAATGCTGAACACAGAAACAGACTTCCTTGGTGTCTTCCCCTACCTTCCCAATTAGTACACGATTGACTTCCTGTTTCTTAAGCAAACTCCATGGTTTTCTGATTCCTCCCGGGTTTTCTTGTCAGATGAAAACTATTGATGGCTCCTTCCTATAGACACAAAAGTAAATGCCTGAAACATTCCTGAATTCCAGGTCATTAGCACAGGGGCATGTATCAAGTATGGCTTTATAGGACTTACCCCTGTTGTTGAGTGAGGACAGTGCAGTGGCCAAAAGGATTTTCAACGAGAGAATATTGGCCCTCAGGGTGTAGTTTTTAAGCTCAATGGCCGTGGTTGTTACAGATCAGCATGGGAGGACTCTGAGGTTCTCCTCATCCAAGTGTGCCATTTTCCCTGTTGGGGCTTCCCAGCTGGTGCTCATGGTAAAGAACCCACCTGCCAATGCAGGAGACATAAGAGACACAGGTTCAATCCCTGGGTGAGGAAGATCTCCTGGAGGAGGGCATGGCAACCCAGTCCAGTATTCTTGCCTGGAGAATCCCATGGACAGAGGAGCCTGGCAGGCCACAGTCCATGGAGTCGCAGAGTCAGACATGACTTAAGCAATTTAGCACACACCTGTTAGGAAATTAGAACCCAAGTAAGCCAAGCCATATTCCCACAGGTCTGCAATGGCACAATGATTCTCTACACCAGCTCTCCTGGCTCCTGCTAGTTCAGTGGTCATTCCACAGAGCTGTGTTCAGTTCAGAATTTCTGCCTTTGCCCATCACCGTATCCTGAGTGTTTTCGTCTGTTCTGTACTTCCACACTGCTGGTATTTATACTCCTCTCAGCTCAGCTCAACTCCCTTAGTTGTTGGGTGCCATTGATCATGAGAGTTTTCCTTTTTTCTCATTCATTTTTCTACCAACATGTACATCCTGCCTCTGTTCTTATTGAGCATGTGAGCCTATGTTGACAGGAAAACTGGCATCTTTTAGCCAAAAGATTCAGTTCAGTTCACTCACTCACTTGTGTTCAACTCTTTGTGATCCCATGGATTGCAGCATACCAGGTTTCCCCGTCCTTCACCATCTCCCAGAGCTTGCTCAAACTCATGTCCATTGACTCAGTGATGCCACTCAGCCATCTCATCCTCTGTCGTCCCCTTCTCCTTTTGCCTTTTATTTTTCCCCACATCAGGCTCTTTCCAATGAGTCATCTCTTCACATCAGGTGGCCAAAGTATTGGAGCTTCAGCTTCAGCGTTAATCCTTCCAATGAGTATTCAGGGCTGATTTCCTTTAGGATTGACTGGTCTGATCTCCTTGCAGTCCAGGAACTCTTTTAAGTGTTTTCTCCAGCACCACAGTCCTAAGGCATAAATTCTTGGGTGCTCAGCCTTCTTTATGGTCCAACTCTCACATCCATACATGAGTACTGGGCAAACCAAAACTTTTACTATACAGACTTTTGTAGGCAAAGTGATACCTCTCCTTTTGAATATGCTGTCTAGGTTTGTCATAACTTTTCTTCCAAGGAGCAAAAGGAAGAAATTATAATAATATCTGCTGGTCATCATATAACCTTCCCTGTAGTCTCACCATGCCTGGCTGATGGAGGAGATTTGTCCCCTCAGCAGAGATTATAATTCCAACAAATACTGGATTGTGTTCCCCATTCTACATTAGCTCATGAGGAGATCCATACATGTACTTTTCCATGAGTACATACATCCCGACATACAGCATACCATCTTCAGAATCTGTGACAGAATCTCATAGGTTAGGGCATGTGTAAACACAGATGTCTTAGGAGTCCCAGTCCTTGTTCAGGATCTGAGAGACAGTGACTCTGGTCCAGGTGTCTCCATGGCTATCTCAGTGAGGGATCGCCCAGGAAGGAAAAACAGTGTAGGGTAAAAGTGGGGTGCTCTTGCCTTTGATGTTTCAGATAATCTTATAAACTTACCTTTCTCAGGAAAAAGGAAAAGAAACTGACCTTTTGGTTTTGGCACCTGCGGTCTGACATTGGGCAGCTGGCCATGTGCTCTGACAGTAAAACTAGGGTTTCATCTCCCCAGCTGGGAGCTGGAGTGGAATCCTATCTTCCACAAATCCTTAGCATGCTTGAGAAACAGTAAGCTGAACACAGCAGCTTGATTTCCCTGCAGCTCATTCAGAGAGCAAGGATTGAGGAACTATTGTCTAGAAAAGAATTTTATGCAAAGGTCTTAAAGCAGAGCATGGAAACACAAGGACTGGAACATAAATTCTTTTTTTCTCAGCAAAGAAAGCTCATGCGTTTAGTCAGTAGAGAGCCTTCACTTCATTTAGACAGCTAATGAACTACAAAACCAAGTGTATTTAGTATTGACTCTTGAGGCCAGAGAATTTTATTTTCCTTATTCTATTAAATTTAAGTTGTGTAGTCTTTTTAAAAAGGGGTATATACTATCCGCAAAATGACTGGCACACTTAGGACAAGGAGCAAAAAATGGCCTGAGGAACTTCCCTGATAGTTCAGTGGCTAAGACTCCGTGCTCCCAATGCAGAGGCTGTGAGTTCAATACCTGGTTGGGGAGCTAAGATCCCACATGCTGCAGAATGTGGTCAAACATTTTTAAAAAAAAAAAAAAAATTAATTCTGTTCAAAAAAAAAGCGGGGGGAAAGAAATGGCCCAAAAAGACTTAAAATAATGTACTCCTCTCGTGCAGTGCTATGTAATGGAAAGACAGGTGAGGAGTTAGTCCTCCTCAGAAGTAATATATAGGAGGATTTTCTTAATTGTCCTAGTTTTTTCTCCATTCACCCTGCCCCCCTCCCAAGCTATCATAACTGGTACGATAGCTAGAACCAGGTAATTTGGGGTCAGATAATTTACTTGAACATAACTCTAATGGTTTTAAGTGAAGTTACTTGCTTATCTCAAAATTTACTACAGATATAAAGGTCAGGTGCCATTTGTACCTTCAGACCCTCCACAATGTCACCTCCATCTTCCTCTCAGGTGTAAACTCATGGTATTGGGTTAACCAGATGTTCCCTCATGTTTTTCTGTATTTGGCCAACCCAGTACTTCCCTTTGATTTACCCCTTCTCTACCCTAACTCCCCCAAACTAACTGAAAAAGGCTCTGAAACTGTCCACAACCTTGTGCTCCTTCCTTTAGTGGAATGTACATTGAGATTACTTCTCTATCTGATAAACTGTTACTGGTCCTGGAAGTTTCATCTGACTTATTTCTCCTTCTGTTATATTGTCTTGCCACATCTTTCTGACTCTCCCTTGGAAAATGTCCCCTCAGCTGATCTAGGACTCAGAGCAGTTTCGATTTGTATAATCAGTACTCAGTAGTGATCACAATAGTAGTGAACCCCCCAGTCTTCCTTTTAACAATGGTTGCCAGAACTTTCCAAGCCAAAATTGTAGCCTATCTACGTTTAATATAAAATTTTCCAAGTACATTCCTGCCTATATATATATATATATATAGGAGCATGTGGGATCTCAGTTTCCTGACCAAGGATCAAACCCCCACCCCCTGCATTGGAAGCATGGAGTCTTAATCCCTGAACTGCCAAGGAGGTCCCCTGACTACGTTTTAGGAGCTCAACTTTGCTTTTCTTTTATTTTATATTTGGTATTTTGCCTTTAATGCATCATTTTATGGAACTCCTTTCTGGAACAAGGTGGCTAGGGATAGAAAGAAGGAAAAGGAAGGAGAGGAAGGGGATGGGGGAAAGAATCTAGACACAAAAGCTACTTTATTCGTGATTATTTCCCCTGGAAAAGTTAATAATTTTCCCTCAGAGCTCTCATAATACTTTGAAGAAGCCTTTATTATAGCATTTACATCAAATTATATTTATTATAGCATTTACATGTCAATTCTTTATTTTCTTGGAGTTTTTTTTCTCCTACCTGACTGCAAATTTGTTAAAAAAATAAAATAAAATAAAATAAAAAACAATGATTACACCTTACTTTTCTTAGTATCCCCAGCTTCTGGCTCAGCTCCTGGCTCAAGTAACTGCTCAATATATGTTTATTGAGTGAACAGTAGCTGAAAAGTAGCTCCAGAGATTTAATTCAATCACATAAATTGATTTAACTAATTGGAGTTCTGTTCAAGATTTAGATTCATTCTCTGAATCAGACTTCTGACCTTCAGAACTTTATATGTGACTAGTCACAGTCATATTTTCCCTTGTACTTGTCTCCAGCTGACTTTTAGCAAATAACCTGCAGGTTTATTTAATACAAATCAGATCATATTAAATATAATTAAAAATCTCTCCATGAAATAGGATAAGATCCCATTGGGGCACCGCAGAACACAATTATACCTTCATGGCATATGCTCTTTTTAAGTAAATCTATTCATGGATATTAAAGTCTGAAAATCTTTTCTCAAAGTTTGTATCATTCTATAAATAGTACCATACATCAGAGGAGAATTAGGAAGGCATTGTATTATCTCTGTCCTGGATTATTTCTCTAAGCAGGGTCATCAACATTGATACACACCAGAACTTTACTTAAATTTAATGGTAAATCAGTTACATTGGAATAACAGCTAATTACATTCATTCTCTTTAATAGATGATGAAATTCTACAATATGTATATCCCAGTGAGCACCAGGCAGGTACAAACTTCCTTTATTTGCAAGTTGAAACAGGTTTGACCAGTAGAACATTTATCCATTTAAATATCCCAGGTCATTGCTAGGGCAATTGCCTGAAATGTGATTTGAAACATTAAAATAGAAACAAAGTAGCTGAAAGAAATTATTATTGATTTTGACTTTCTCTCTGTTATTTGGAGAAATCGTAGGCATGGGAAGAGAGCGTTGTTAGCCAGAGAATGGAGAACCTTACACATTGTTTATCAGATTGGGAGAATACAAGGATTTGACAGTTTCTTCAAACAGGCATGGACCCGTTGTCATTTAAATAAAGGGACAAGTGAAAGAAAGTGAATGAACCATTAGCACAGATGTGTGTTACATACCCATACTTTCACATGCATAAGCACATGTACTTGTGGGTCAAAGCTGCCTCTGGGTAAATTATAATGATCTCACATGACCAGACACTGGACCAGAATGTTACAACCCTGTAATCTAGTTCCAGCTCCCCATCTTGCTGATGTGCTGCCTTGTGGAGTTTCAGTCAGAAAACAGGAAAATTAATCAATATCTGCAACAGATGGTGTCTGGAAATTTACTTCCTAATCTAGTCAATAATTGTAGTTCTTTCAAAGATGCATCGTTTCCTTGACAAGGTATCTCATCAGTGACTTAACAATTTGGAAACATCTCCTTTCAGTTTAGTGTTCAGCGTTCTCAAAATACCAGCTGTTTCAGCCAGAGAAAGGCAATCCACCACATCTTATTTTATTCTTCCTTGGTCTTAGCACCATTATGAACTGGAGAGCAGGGTAGAGACTATACTGTAAAGAGGGGCAGCCCAAGGTTGTATGATAAATATGATCATTTTGGCCCGTAGATTCTTAGGGGAAAGCACGTATCTTACACCTTTCACCAGGAGCCTCGTTTAGATTGCACCCTGGTTTTCTCTTCTTGTTTCACATTCCTTACAATTAAATCATTCTTCTAAAGTGAACATTAGTTTTCTTTTACTGCAGTAATAGTGACCACAACCTTATTGATTTAAAATGGTATCGATTTATTGTTTCACAGTTATGAAGGTCAGAAGTCTGGAATAAATCTCACTAGATTTGAATCAAGGTGTTGACATGGCTGCATTCCTTTCTGTAAGGTCTAGCGGGAATCAGTTTGCTTGCCTTTTTCAACTTCCAGAGGCAGCCCATATTCCTTGACTCATGACTCATATCTTCCAAGCCAGCAATGGCCTATTGACTCTTTCTCGTGCTGGATCCCTGCCACACCGCTTCTCCTCCTTGCTCATGTAAGAATCCTTATAATTACACTACACTCACTCAGATAATCTAGGATCATTTCCCTCTTTTTTTTCTTCTCTTTTTTGTGAGGAAAGTAGAGTTTATTATAGTGGGGAAATGGAGAGTCACTGCCAGTACAGCAGATCGTTTCCCCCTTTTAAGGTCAGCTGTTTGTACCCACAAGTCCATCTGCTACCTTAATCCATCCTTGTCACATAATAGGATATGTTCACAGATTCAAGAGTTTAGGACATGGACATCTTTGGTGGCTTGGGTGAGAGGAGGAGCATCTGTCTGAAAGCCTTGCCTTCTACTCAAAGAGACAGACCTCAATCTAGGGGCCACTTTTTCCCATTTGTGAATTTCTAAATTGGAGTCCTTAACTCGTTCAATATGGTATAAAACGAAGCACTGGCATTTCAGGAGGCTGAGATATTGTTGCCATTCCAAGCTCTGCAGAGGTAGAGCTGATGAGAGACACTAGGCTTGTAATCTTTGTTTCTTCAAGCCTGAGAATTTACTGAGGGATCTTATTTATAGAAGTTCCACCAGAATGTCTTAATTTTCTTGGAATTTTTGGTAAACGACAATGTCATTGTCAGTTATATATTTGCACCCTCTGGAAAATGAGTTCTCAAGACAGAGACTGCAGGAGGCTTCCCTGGTGGTCCAGTGGGCAAGGACACCGCCTTGCACTGCAAGGGGTGCCGGTTCGATCCCTGGCCTGGGAGGACCCCACATGCCGTGGAGCAGATGGATCGATGTGTCCAACTACCAAGCCGGAGCTCTGGATCATACGCGCCCAGAGCCAGTGCTCTGCAATGAGAAGAGACTGCTGCAATAGGAGGCCCACACAGGCCAAAGAACAAAGATGTATGAAAATAAATAGATGAGAGACCAATAGAAATGTGCCTCCCACCCAAAAAAAAAAGAAAGAAGCAAAACAGAGACTGCAAGCAGTCATCAGGTAAGGTACATTGTTTTAAAATAAAGGGGGGAAAAAGCATAACATATAAGACTGCCAAGATATATCAGATGGTGTAGGGCTAACTCTGGACATAAAGCTGATTGGGAGGTAGTTGGTGGTAGCTGTGCTGCAGAACCAATGAAGCTGTTGTGGTCAGCCAGATCATAAGGAGAAAGGAAGCCTAAAAGAACACTGATGCTTGACTGTTTCTACAGAGAGAGTTGATTCTAAACTGGAGGGTATGTGTCCTCAAGATTCCTCAATCCAACCTATGGGAACATAGGAAGACCATGTAAGCATTTCTATACCCACATGTCTATTTTTTAAAAGAACTTAAGCTTTACTGATAAAATACAAATTGACAGTCTCATGATCATTTGGTTTGTATCATAGCCACTCACATATCACACACATGAATCAAAACATTTGTTTGAGAAAGCGTGGGAGTCTCACACGGCAGAGACGTTGACCCAGGAATGCTTACTCATAAATGCTGTTACCATGGTGTGATTAATTGCAGTACTCACGAAGCTGCTAACTGGACTGATAGTTATACCATCTTGTTGTAAGTTAACCCTCACGAAACAGACAAGGGGGGTTAAAAATAGTTAAGTGTTAAAAGGTTCCTGTAAGAAACTATGTATACCAACAAGGTGAACATGGATGAATACCAAGTAAGTAGAAGAAATGATGTTTCTCTGACTTTCAGCACTCTCTCTCAATCACAAAATGTCCCCAGTCTGGTCAGATCTGACATTCCATTTTCAGCAGAAATTATATGGGGATTTTAAGTGAAAACAGTAAATAAAAATGAATACGATACATACGATAACAAAAAGTAAATCATTTTGCTTTCATACTTATTTCATCTTCAGCTCTGTATCACTGTCTATAGCAAACCTTTTGTTTGTCATATATTAGTACATCAGTCCATATTTGTACTTTATAAATAAATACGTACACCTAGGGCTTCCCTGGTGGTCCAGTGGGTAAGGACACCGCCTTGCAGTGCAAGGGGCGCCGGTTCGATCCCTGGCCTGGGAAGACCCCACGTGCCACGGAGTGACTGGACTGATGTGTCCAATTACTGAGCCGGAGCTCTGGAGCTCATGCGCCCAGAGCTGGAGCTCTGAGACAACAGACGCCACCGCAATGGGAGGCCCACACGGGCCAAAGAACAAAGATGGATGAAAATAGACAAATGAAAGACCAATAGAAGTAGCCCGCCTGCTCCCCTCCCTCCCCACCCCACCCCCCAAAAATAAATAAATAAATCTTTTATTAAAAAAATACGTACACCTATTCTGAAAATAAGGATTAGCATTTGTTTTATGAGTAAGGGTACATTATCAAAATCTTTGTAGGCATTGCTCTACAGGACTGTTCCTTTTGGAGAGGGCAATGAATAACAGCCCCCCACCCACCCTACCCACCCCCCGCCTCGGAAAGAAAAGATTCACCATGGAAGAAAGTTTAGAAGGTCATCAAAAGAGGCTGTGTGAGTGAAGTCCAGTGTAGGTCACAGGACATGCTTGCAACTCGGTTGTGAGTTTATCCAGATCTGATATGCCAGGAACCTGAGTCTTTTTACAAACTGACCTTGTAAGATACTACTCTCCCTTAATAGGGTCCATGATGTATTTGATAAAGAAAATAAGTCAGGACTGCCCTAGTGGTCAGTGTTTAAAACTTCACCTTCCAGTGCTGGGGGTGTAGGTTCCATCCCTGGTTGGAGAGCTAAGATCGATCCCACATGCCTGTGGCCAAAAAGCTAAAACATGAGACAGAATCCATATGGTGACAAATTCAATAAAGACTTTAAAAATGATTCACATCAAAAAAAGTCTTTAAAAGAAAAGAGATGAAGGTCTCAAGATCCTTAAAATTTTAAAAATACCTTCTTTGTTTTCATTGCTTAGGAAGTGTGAACTTGCTGCTAAGGTTATAGCAAAATAAGCCTTTTCCTATTACCCTGAGCCATGAAGCATTTCAGAAATATATTCATTTGAACATTAAAATATCAATCACATTTTCTATGAAGTGCATTTAATTGGCAAGTTAGCTGCAGCTAGCATACAATGAGTCCTTCTAATAATCACGAGTTCTCCTTTCTGGACACTGCGATCTTACATTCAGATATTTTTATTGACTTTACAAAGTACATAACAATATGCATTTAATAGGAAATGACTAGAGAATTTCAGCTCCAAAGTGCTCCATTCTATGAAGGTTGATGATTTTATGGGTTAGAAGATTTTCCTAACTTCTGTTCCAGCATAACACAGAAGTATCCTTCAGAATGCTGTCTTTAAGATCACAGAAGCTAAGAGATTTAAATTTCAAAGTGAATATTACCACTTTCTGTTCATTTTTAGCACTCCCAGGCAAGCTCTCTGATGCCCTCATCGTTTGTTTAATGTTTTTCATTCTTCCAGCTGCTTTAGTGAAAGAAAATCTTTTCCCTTCCTCCCGCCACAAGCTCACCTTCCCAGACAAGATTTTTATCTGCATTAAATAGATTCACTGACCCAGGACTAGCAACCTACTCATGGCAGGAGCTTGTGTGGTACTCAGTGGAGCATGGGAAAGGCTCATAATGCCTGATTAAAGCCATCAGGGAAGTCTGAGATCATTTTTAAGGATTCTGGGGCAGAACGACCCTACAAGCTATTCTTGTAAGTCCGTGTCATGTTATTACTATGAATACTTTTCTCCAGCTCTCAGTCCTAATGCGGAGAATCATGGGAATTTGAACAGGGTTCACATTATGAGTCGTACATTTTGTGTTCTGGAGCCAGAAAAATAAACGCTTCTTTCCGGGTAAGATGCCCGGCCGGAAGTTCCTGCAGTGCCTTTCCCCAGGCGGCATCACATCAGTACTTGCCTTACAGATAATGTTTTGAATTGCACCAAACAACAAAGTATTTGGTCAGATAATCTCCTAGGAATGATAACAGCTGACGTGAACATTGCTGTGGTTCCTCCCCGTTATCACATTTCATCCTCAAAGATCAGAGAAACCCAATTAGGTAGTATCTCCCCACATTACAGACCAGGAAGGAAATTTCTGAGAGGTTAATTGGTGTGCTGAAGGGCACATAGTAAAATGCCAGGCTCAGTCCCATACTCCAAATTCCTTTCTGATTCTTTTGCCTTATGCTGCTCATTTCTGAATGGACTATTAGCTCAGTTCAGTTCATTTCAGTTGTGCAATCATGACCGACTCTTTGCCACCCCAGGGACTGCAGCACGACCAGACTTCCCCGTCCTTCACCGTCTCCCGGAGCTTGCTCAAGGTCATGTCTATGAGTCTATCAGGCTACTGTTACTATTTCTGCCGAAATAGTGGATAATAGACAGACCATACATTTAGGATGTTGCATTTACATCAATTTTATTACCGTCTATAA
This sequence comes from Tragulus kanchil, assembly GCA_022376925.1. Taxonomy (NCBI): domain Eukaryota; kingdom Metazoa; phylum Chordata; class Mammalia; order Artiodactyla; family Tragulidae; genus Tragulus; species Tragulus kanchil. The sequence continues at coordinate 103,129,468 of JAIOJX010000001.1, read as the reverse complement.
CTGAAAACATACCAAAAATTTTTGATCCAAATAATTTTGGAAAGACCTTACTTCTCCCGTATATATCGTTTCTTCAGTATTTTTCCTGTTAAATATTTTCCACCATTGGCTATAACAATCCTTACGATTGATTCTCTCTGCTGAAGTCGTTTCTCTTTCTTTTAAGCAGCAGTCACCATGGAAACACTTGTGCTACATGTCATGCTTCTTTAAATGCAATTACTCACAAGATGCAATCGATATATGAACTGTATTTATTTAAATATTTAATTGTTAAAGTACCACAACTGTGTTTGCTGTTAAGCCATCTCCTTTTTCTTCTGTGGTCCTAGCTACATCAACCCTTTTTGTTAAGTCCGTGTCATGTTATTACTATGAATACTTTTCTCCAGCTCTCAGTCCTAATGCGGAGAATCATGGGAATTTGAACAGGGTTCACATTATGAGTCGTACATTTTGTGTTCTGGAGCCAGAAAAATAAACGCTTCTTTCCGGGTAAGATGCCCGGCCGGAAGTTCCTGCAGTGCCTTTCCCCAGGCGGCATCACATCAGTACTTGCCTTACAGATAATGTTTTGAATTGCACCAAACAACAAAGTATTTGGTCAGATAATCTCCTAGGAATGATAACAGCTGACGTGAACATTGCTGTGGTTCCTCCCCGTTATCACATTTCATCCTCAAAGATCAGAGAAACCCAATTAGGTAGTATCTCCCCACATTACAGACCAGGAAGGAAATTTCTGAGAGGTTAATTGGTGTGCTGAAGGGCACATAGTAAAATGCCAGGCTCAGTCCCATACTCCAAATTCCTTTCTGATTCTTTTGCCTTATGCTGCTCATTTCTGAATGGACTATTAGCTCAGTTCAGTTCATTTCAGTTGTGCAATCATGACCGACTCTTTGCCACCCCAGGGACTGCAGCACGACCAGACTTCCCCGTCCTTCACCGTCTCCCGGAGCTTGCTCAAGGTCATGTCTATGAGTCTATCAGGCTACTGTTACTATTTCTGCCGAAATAGTGGATAATAGACAGACCATACATTTAGGATGTTGCATTTACATCAATTTTATTACCGTCTATAACTGAAAACATACCAAAAATTTTTGATCCAAATAATTTTGGAAAGACCTTACTTCTCCCGTATATATCGTTTCTTCAGTATTTTTCCTGTTAAATATTTTCCACCATTGGCTATAACAATCCTTACGATTGATTCTCTCTGCTGAAGTCGTTTCTCTTTCTTTTAAGCAGCAGTCACCATGGAAACACTTGTGCTACATGTCATGCTTCTTTAAATGCAATTACTCACAAGATGCAATCGATATATGAACTGTATTTATTTAAATATTTAATTGTTAAAGTACCACAACTGTGTTTGCTGTTAAGCCATCTCCTTTTTCTTCTGTGGTCCTAGCTACACAAGGTGCCAACCTTTCTTGCCTCGTGGTATTAAGAAATGATGTGTTGCAAATTTAGAGCACCTTGCTCTGAGCTAGTTGTAAATATTCATTCCATAGCAAAATCTTTCCAGCCAGTTTGTACGCACCATGCATCAAATTATAGCCCTTGTCCCAGTTCACATAACAGATTAAACATCTAATGTGATATAGTAAGTGCTTTGTCCTTTGGAGATATGATATAATCTCAGAATTTACTCTTTCAGCTACATAAATTTACTCTTTTTAAAATTTTTACTGGAGTATGGTTACTTTACAATGTTGTGTTAGTTTCTACTGTATATCTAAGTGAATCGGCTGTACATATTACATATATCCTCTCTTCTTTGGATTTCCTTTCCATGTTTTACCTGTTTAGATTTACACTTAAATCAGATTCTATGGCCTAAACAAGTGTCCAGAACTGTAGTTCATCATCTCTAGTTTCCTAGGAGAAATAGCCAAGTGGATGTCCCACTCTCCCCTCCACTTCAACTGATCTAAAATCAAACTCATTCTTTCCCCTGAAGTTAAAGTTCTTTCAGAACTTCCTTATTTCAATATCCAATCTGATCATTCTCCTAGTTACTCAGACTCGAACTTTTGTCAGGCTGTTGTCTTTTTTGCTGTTTTTCTCTCATGTCCTATGTCCTATAAATTATTCTGAACTTCTAACAGTCTCTCCATTTCCATTGCCACCCTCTTTACCTTGCTGGAGCTACACTGTAGTGACTTTACCAGTCTCCCTTCCCCTCCTCCTGTCTGCCTTCCAAACTTACTCAATGGTTATCTTGAAATCAGCATTTCGCCCATGTCTCTCATCTCTCCAAAGCCACCCCTCCAGCATCTGCATCATTTCCCAACACAGGGAGAGCTAAACCAAGCTCCTTGCCCACACACTATCCTCATTTCCATTTGGGTTCTTTACTTATGATTTTTATACTGAGAGCACTAAGTGTTCTGTTGTAGATAGTTCCATGGCTCTTTGGGGGAAAGAAATACTATACAGAGATGGTGTGAAGAAAGAAAAAGAGACATATTCTTTTTTATGTAGAACATTTTTAAAGTCTTTATTGAATCTGTTATAATGTTGCTTCTGTTTTATGGTTTGACTTTGAGGTATGTGGGATCCTAGCTCCCGGACCAGGAATCGAACCAGCACTCCCTGTACTGGAAGGCAAAGTCTTAACCACTGGACTGCCAGGGCAGTCTCTCTGTAAAAGACATGTCCTAAATATTAGCCTTCTTGTATCTGTGTTATGTTGCCACCAAATCAGTTTTTTGCTTGAAATAAGAAAGCAAATATTTATATATTAGTTTAATTTATGAAAGTTGATAATTTCAAGCAATTCATTTATATCAACTTTGATTATTCTTCTGGAATCTAGGTAGTTGTCCAAAAGTAAAACTAGCATTCCATGTTTTTCCATAGAGGAAACTTTTAAGTTATGTCCAGGTCAACAATCATTAGAAGAGTTTTAATTTGGGAATTAAGGAGAGATCCAACTAAACACTGCCAATTCATCCAACAGCCCGCTTGAGCACTCAGCTGGCCTTATGCCCGTCATTTTAAGCAATGATTGGTAGCTTTATTTCAATAGTTTTTCCTCCAGCTGTTATAAAAATGAATCAGAGACCTAGGATCTAGCATATTAATCTTGCAAGTAAGAGATTCTTAACTGAGAGTGGCTCTGAAAGCTTCTCTCACGTTTGGAACTGTTTTGCAGTCAGAAGTCCAAGAGGGGGCTTCCACTGGTGGTCCAGTGGGTAAGGACACCACCTGGCAGTGCAGGGGGTGCCGGTTCGAGCCCTGGCCTGGGAAGATCCCATGTGCTGCGGAGCGGCTGGACTGATGTGTCCGATTGCCAAGCCGGAGCTCTGGAGCGCATGCGCCCAGAGCCGGCGCTCTGCGACGACAGACACCACCACGATGGGAGGCCCACAGGAGCCAAAGAACAAAGACGGATGAAAATAGAGAAAGACCAATAGAAGTGGCCCGCCGGCTCCTCTCCCTCCCCAACCCGACCCCCGACCTAAATAAATAAATAAATAAATCTTTAAAAAAAAAAAAAAAGAAGAAGAAGTCCAAGAGGGGTGGGGGCAAACACCATGTGTCTTTGCTAACCACAAACAAGCTTTTAATTAGCAAGGTGTGTTGCATTTCAGCCATCTCACAAAACAGCATTTCTTTTCTGAAATCGTTTTGCCTTTTGCAGAGATTGATGGAGGAAACAGTTTTCTGAGTTCATATCCTGGTATTTGCATATTATTAGGAGGCTGGTAGGAGAAATATTCTCACATCAGAGCTACAAACATTATTTGGGAAAGAGGTTGTATGCTAAGATGAAAGGATGCCATGGACAGTTCTCTCTGATGTTTTTATTATTATTATTATTATTCTTTATTTTAAAGGTTTTACAGAGTTTTGTTGTTCACAGATATGTATGTTCCCAGATCAGTCATATGCATATCCATGGTCCCCACCCCCGCCAGTTCGCCCCATCCCACCCCTCCAGACCATCACCCCAAGCCATTGTAAGCACTCCTATTCCCTTAGCACTATGACACTAGCTATCTTTTCCACACATGACAGTATAGGTTTCCATGTTACTCCCTCCATGCCTCCCCCTCCCGATTTCTTCCCCACAATGTCCCTATGTCTATGCTCTGTCTGTTTTTCCATGAGTTCCCTGCATGTGTTATCAAGACCGTCCTACTAGATTCCATATATGTGTGTTAGTATACTGTATTTGTCTTTCTCTTTTTGACTTACTTCACTTTTTATGATAGGTTCTAGAGCCAGCCACTTCATTAGGACTGAGTCTTCTGCATTTCTTTTAACAGCTGAGTAGTATTCCATTGTATATATGTACCAGGGCTTCTGGATCCATTCATTCGTCGATGGACATCTAGCTTGCTTCCAAGTTCTGGCTATTGTAGAGAGAGCTGCAATGAACATTGGGCTACAGGTGCTTCTTTCAGTTTTGATTTCATCAGGGTATAAGCCTAGTAGTGGGATTGCTGGGTCGTACGGTGCTTCTAATTTTAGTTTTTAAAGGAATCTCCATACTGTCTTCCATAGAGGCTGTATCAATTTACATTCCCACAAGCAATGCAAGAGGGTTCCCTTTTCTCCACACCCTCTCCAGCATTTATTGTCTGCAGATTTTTTGATGATGGCCATTCTGATGGGTGTGAGGTGGTATCTCATTGTAGTTTTAATTTGCATTTCTCTAATAATAAGCGAGGTTGAGCATCGTTTCATGTGCTTTTGGGCCATCTGTATGTCCTCTTTGGAGAGGCATCTCTTTAGATCTTTTTCCCATTTTTTGGTTGGGTTGTTCATTTTTCCTGTGCTGAGTTGTCTGAGTTGCTTGTAGATTTTGGAGATTAATTCTTTGTCTGTTGTTTCATTGGCTATGATTTTCTCCCACTCTGTGGGGTGTCTGTTGAACTTTTTTGTAATTTCTTTTGCTGTACAAAAGCTTTTAAGTTTCATGAGGTCCCACATGTTCATTTTTCTTTTCAGTTCCGCTATTTTAGTTGGTGGGTCAGAGAAGATCTTGCTTTGATTGATGTCCTTGAGGGTTTTGCCTATATTCTCCTCTAAGAGTTTGATGGTTTCTGGTCTTACATTTAGGGCTTTAATCCATTTTGAGTTGATCTTAGTGTATGGTGTCAGGGAATGTTCCAACTTCATTTTTTGGCATGTAGCTGTCCAATTCTCCCAGCACCACTTGTTGAAGAGGCTGTCTTTGTCCCATTTTATAGTTTCTCCTCCTTTATCAAAAATAAGGTACCCATAGGTGCATGGGTTTATCTCTGGGTTCTCTATCTTGTTCCATTGGTCTATAGTTCTGTTTTTGTGCCAGTACCATACTGTCTTGAGGACTGTTGCTTTGTAGTAGAGTCTGAAGTTAGGGAGGCTGATTCCTCCAGCGCCATTTTTCTTTCTCAGGATTGCTTTGGCTATTCGAAGTCTCTAAGCCTATAGTATCATGAAAAGTCAGGTAAATGAATTTGTAATGACTAGAGAAAATGAAACAGGGATATAGGTGAATAAGTATTGAATTTTTTTGTATTTGGGTATAGCCAATTAACACTTTTGTGATAGTTTCAGGTGAACAGCAAAAGGATTCAGCCATATATATGCATGTATCCATTCTCCCCCAAACTCCCTTTCCATCCAGTCTGTCACATAACATTGAGCAGATTTCCTTGTGCTATACAGTAGTTCCTTGTTGGTTATCCATTTTACATATAGCAGTGTGTACATGTCCATCTGTAGCTCCCTAAATATTCTGTCCCCCATCACAGAGAATGAACTTACTTTAAATTCTTAAAGAACATATTAGCTACTAGAATTGGTGACCAATCTATTCTGTAAATGGAGCTAAGATCAGAGGTAGTTTCTCTTTGGGCCTGAAGAAAAACCTGGCTAAGGCCATAATTGGTCCTTAAAAGACAAATACACCAACTCTTCTGTGTTACAAAGTATACAATGAAAAGACAAGACTGATTATTCTTTTTAAAAAGCCTTAAATATCAAAACACATGTCTTGCAGTGGTTAGGTTTATTGTAACAGCTTTCTATAAAACAAAGCAGAATGAAAAAAAATCAAAATCATGCACTGAGCCAATTAAAGATTCAGATTAGTTCAGTATTACAACCAGAAGCCAACAAAATACCCAACATTTTAAATTTTTTGTTGATCAATAATCATAAATATTGTTATCACATTTCACATTTAAAATATAAATATTCAGTCTGGATTAGTAATAGATAAAATCACTCTGTATCTTTCCAATATTTTTTTCTGAATTTAACAAGAAAAGTGATTGTGGCATGGAAGTCTTAAAGAATCTTAGATTTAGGTTCCAGTTCTGCCTTTTCCTAGCTGTGTGACCTTTATCATATTGACTAACCTCTCTGAATCCTACCTGAAAGTGGAAAAGTAATATTTTATAAATGATCATTTATATAGACATGACTATGTATGGGGCATATGTACAGGATATATACATATGCCATATATAAATAACATATATGCAATATAATACTAAGATAAATTGCTTACATATTCTATATTAATATATAACAAAATATATATATGTTAAGTATATATTGCATAATATTATATATGTGCATTCATGCTAAATTGCTTCATTTGTGTCCGACTCTTACATCCTCATGGACTGTAGCCCACTCAGCTCCTCTGTCCAAAGGATTCTCCAGGCAAGAATATTGGAATGGGTTGCCATGCCCTCCTCCAAAGAATCTTCTCAAGCCAGGAACTGAACCTACATCTCATACATCTCCTGCATTGGCAGGCGAGTTCTTTACCACTAGCACCACCTGGGAAGCCCTGATATTATGCATATATTAATACCATTGCAGTATTCTTCAGTGACCACATACACACAGCAAAGCATGTATGTATATAATATATGTACATGTATATATGTGTGTGTATATATATATATATATATATATATATGTTTGTACATAACTGTGTAATGTGTGTGGGATCATAGAAGAGTACTGCATTAATTATTATATGTATCAAGAACTTTACAGTCAAAAGCTTCTAAATTAATATTATTAGACTATAGTCAAACTTAATGCAGCTGGCTTCTAAAATAATTTACTTTAGAAGAAGCCATTGATAAGATGATCTCTCTATTCGAACTTTGTTTTCACTGGCATATGTGTGTGTGTATGGATGTTAGTCACTCAGTCATGCCTGACTCTTTGCAACCCCATGAACTGTAGCCCACAAGGCTCCATGGTATTTCCTAGGCAAGAATACTGGATTTCTCAGGCAAGAATACTGGAGTAGGTTGCCATTCCCTTCTCTAGAGTATCTTCCCGACCCAAGGATTGAACCCAGCTTAACTTTTATGCTGTAAACATTAATTTTCCTCTAAAACAGATTGCCATTGAGCACACACATAGACATAATGCAGTGGGGAAGATGGAGCCAGTGGTGAAGTTCTGTTTCTGGAAGGTAGTAGAGCTTTTCTTATTACTGCAAGTGCATAAATGAATGAAGAACATTGCAAACACAGACACTTCCTCTCATCAAACAGCCCCATCACTTCCTCAGTACTTTTTTCTCTTCAGTGTTATTGATTTTTCCAACAAATGTTTCAAAACAGAGTTTCCATTAATTAAACCAATATAATACTAAGAAAATTCTATATTAATATATAACAAAATATATATATGTTAAGTATATATTGCATAATATTATATATGTGCATTCATGCTAAATTGCTTCATTTGTGTCCGACTCTTACATCCTCATGGACTGTAGCCCACTCAGCTCCTCTGTCCAAAGGATTCTCCAGGCAAGAATATTGGAATGGGTTGCCATGCCCTCCTCCAAAGAATCTTCTCAAGCCAGGAACTGAACCTACATCTCATACATCTCCTGCATTGGCAGGCGAGTTCTTTACCACTAGCACCACCTGGGAAGCCCTGATATTATGCATATATTAATACCATTGCAGTATTCTTCAGTGACCACATACACACAGCAAAGCATGTATGTATATAATATATGTACATGTATATATGTGTGTGTATATATATATATATATATATATATATATGTTTGTACATAACTGTGTAATGTGTGTGGGATCATAGAAGAGTACTGCATTAATTATTATATGTATCAAGAACTTTACAGTCAAAAGCTTCTAAATTAATATTATTAGACTATAGTCAAACTTAATGCAGCTGGCTTCTAAAATAATTTACTTTAGAAGAAGCCATTGATAAGATGATCTCTCTATTCGAACTTTGTTTTCACTGGCATATGTGTGTGTGTATGGATGTTAGTCACTCAGTCATGCCTGACTCTTTGCAACCCCATGAACTGTAGCCCACAAGGCTCCATGGTATTTCCTAGGCAAGAATACTGGATTTCTCAGGCAAGAATACTGGAGTAGGTTGCCATTCCCTTCTCTAGAGTATCTTCCCGACCCAAGGATTGAACCCAGCTTAACTTTTATGCTGTAAACATTAATTTTCCTCTAAAACAGATTGCCATTGAGCACACACATAGACATAATGCAGTGGGGAAGATGGAGCCAGTGGTGAAGTTCTGTTTCTGGAAGGTAGTAGAGCTTTTCTTATTACTGCAAGTGCATAAATGAATGAAGAACATTGCAAACACAGACACTTCCTCTCATCAAACAGCCCCATCACTTCCTCAGTACTTTTTTCTCTTCAGTGTTATTGATTTTTCCAACAATTGAACTTGTTTGCAATAAGCTGAACCAGAGCATAACCTTCCATTAATTAAAAAAACAATGTATGGGTATTAGTTTGAGGAAGCAATAGCACTCCTTGTGTGTTTTCTAGGGCAGACTCTGGGTGATGTTTTGTTTGATTACTATTCTTTGTTTTTCCTCTTGTGACAGTGTTGTTAAGTGTGATGCAAAAAAAGCCTGAACACCTTTTAAATGGTTTGTGGTCATTGCTGACAGGAAACGACCTACCAAGTTCAGCTCTGAATGGATGTGGAACTGGAATCTTAGAATACAAATCTGTGCCATTATCCTGCCTATACTGCTAAGCTATTTTCATCAGTTACAGTTATGTTTACACTCTAGTCTAAATTGAAAACAAGCATCTTAATTGTATTCTTTAACTACAGAACTTTGCAAGTATTCCTTGATTCATATTTATATTCCCTGGATAATCATCCCCATGAAATCATATTGAAGTGAGATACTAGGCTTCTATGTGATTTGCTGTTGAGTTTTTCACCACTTCTGGTCAGGCTGATTGACTTAACCAATGCAGAGTTCTTAAGCTCAGCAAAGCTTAATCGTGTAAGTAATTTAATTATATAATAAATAAAAATCACTTTACCTCAGCATATTCACAGTGATGTATTTTTGCTGCATGGTGATTAAAAATGACTCATTTTTCTTAAATTTGGAAATCTGACAGTATTACTTGAATGAAATAATTTATGGTAGAAATAAATTGAAAATGAAGGCAGCCAGGGTCATTGAGGTACAACCAGATGAAGGTAAAATGCAACTTGGAGTTATTGACCAGAAATCAGGGTATCTATGTAAATATGAATCAGGGAAATATCCAGTAGGAAAAAGAAGGCACAGATCATCACATTAGCATTGCTGTGAGATGTCATTCTACTTTAATAGAATGGGTAAAGAATCTGTCTGCAATGCAGAAGGCACAGGAGACACGGGCTCAATCCCTGGATCAGGAAAGTCCCCTGGAGGAGGAAATGGCAACCACTCCAATATTATTGCCTGAAAAATGCCATGGACAGGGTCGCAGAGAGTCAGACATGACTGAGTGACTAAACAGAACAGAAGAGCATCCCAAATCCTCCATTTATATGAAGGAGACTAAAACAGATAAGCATCTTGAAACCATCTCCTTTTGAAACCTGAGAAGCATAAAGTAGGTATTTAGTGATGCTTTCTTGCCTGAACGAAACTCTTCATGATCAACAAGGCATTATTGCTGACTTTTTTTGAAAAAAAAAAAAAAAAAGGCACATCATGAGAGTTGCAACTTTAGTTTTATTTGGAGCAAAATGAGGACAGCAGCTTGGGAGACAGCATCTCAGGTAGCTCTGATAAACTTCTCCAAAGAAGTAGGCAAGAAGGACAGTATATATGTGATTTTGGTGACAGGCAGATGCAAGAATTGGGCTAGTAAAATCAGCTCCTGAAAATATCTCTCTGAAGACCTGTTCTGCCAGTTTTATCCCAGCACAAAGTGCCTCATTCCTGATCTCTACCCTGAACTCCTTTCAGGGGATATTGAAGGTCAGCAGCTGCACAGCACCTGATTTTGTCCTTGTAGAGGTAGAAGGCAGGTGCTCACAGCAAGTGCTGATTTGTAGTTGATACTGTCGTTAAACAATAAAAATGCTAAATCCTAAGAATAAATTAATTCCTCTAAGTTTCATTCTCTCACTGTCTGAAGATCATTCTCATGGAAGTAGATTCCATGTGTGATACCTGGAGCAAGCATATTATTGGTTGGACCATCAGTGGCTCTATGAGCATGAACAGCAGGGAGAAAATGACCTTTCTCTGTCTTCTCTGAGTTTCCAGCAGCTTTCTCTGGTCTTCTTCCCCGGTAGATGAAGGTAAAAGGGGCAACTTGGAGAAAATCAGGGTATCTATGTAAATATGAATCAGGGAAATATCCAGTAGGAAAAAGAAGGCACAGATCATCACATTAGCATTGCTGTGAGATGTCATTCTACTTTAATAGAATGGGTAAAGAATCTGTCTGCAATGCAGAAGGCACAGGAGACACGGGCTCAATCCCTGGATCAGGAAAGTCCCCTGGAGGAGGAAATGGCAACCACTCCAATATTATTGCCTGAAAAATGCCATGGACAGGGTCGCAGAGAGTCAGACATGACTGAGTGACTAAACAGAACAGAAGAGCATCCCAAATCCTCCATTTATATGAAGGAGACTAAAACAGATAAGCATCTTGAAACCATCTCCTTTTGAAACCTGAGAAGCATAAAGTAGGTATTTAGTGATGCTTTCTTGCCTGAACGAAACTCTTCATGATCAACAAGGCATTATTGCTGACTTTTTTTGAAAAAAAAAAAAAAAAAGGCACATCATGAGAGTTGCAACTTTAGTTTTATTTGGAGCAAAATGAGGACAGCAGCTTGGGAGACAGCATCTCAGGTAGCTCTGATAAACTTCTCCAAAGAAGTAGGCAAGAAGGACAGTATATATGTGATTTTGGTGACAGGCAGATGCAAGAATTGGGCTAGTAAAATCAGCTCCTGAAAATATCTCTCTGAAGACCTGTTCTGCCAGTTTTATCCCAGCACAAAGTGCCTCATTCCTGATCTCTACCCTGAACTCCTTTCAGGGGATATTGAAGGTCAGCAGCTGCACAGCACCTGATTTTGTCCTTGTAGAGGTAGAAGGCAGGTGCTCACAGCAAGTGCTGATTTGTAGTTGATACTGTCGTTAAACAATAAAAATGCTAAATCCTAAGAATAAATTAATTCCTCTAAGTTTCATTCTCTCACTGTCTGAAGATCATTCTCATGGAAGTAGATTCCATGTGTGATACCTGGAGCAAGCATATTATTGGTTGGACCATCAGTGGCTCTATGAGCATGAACAGCAGGGAGAAAATGACCTTTCTCTGTCTTCTCTGAGTTTCCAGCAGCTTTGGTCTTCACTAGTGTTACTACATGGGCTTCCCTGGTGGTTCAGATGGTAAGAATTTCCCTGCAGTGCAGGAGACCCAGATTCAATCCCTGGATCAGGAAGATCCCCTGGAGAAGGGAATGGCAACCCACTCCAGTATTCTTACCTGGAGAATTACATTTACAGAAGAGCCTGGTAGGCTATAGTCCATGGAGTCACAAAGTGTCAGACATGACTTATTGACAAACACTTTCACTTCACTTTCAGTATTACTACAGGGACATACTTAAGTTTACTGCTGATGAGAAGTATAAATTCTATTAACATTTAAAATGTATGCACAAAATGAAGGTCTCTACTGTTCACTATGCCGGGGCCTGTTTTGGTCACCACCAGTTACTTTAGTTACTTCTCTTCTTAAAGAGTAAAACTACCATATTTTTCATGATTTCTCCCTATGAATACCTGAGCATTATTAAGAAACATATTATTTGGGGGCATCAGAATTCCTGGTCTATTAATTTATGCCAAATTAGCTCAAAGGACAAATGTATGCTTCTTGATTTACTTTTCTTCTTTTTATAATGTGAGTTCCCTACATAAAAAGTAATGGTTGCATATTTTGGCACCTGTGGAACCAACTAGCAGTATGTAAATTTCCAAATAGCATATTGTTAAAATGCTCCTATTCTTCAAATCCTAATAAGTTTCTAAGAAATTATAATAATCCATGTTTAAGGAATTTTTGCTCAGTGCACAGAGAACTTTGAAATATTAATACATTAGAAAAACATATCACTTAGAGAAATAATTTGATTATAAGAAAAGAAGTTAAAATTTTGATAATAGGCATAATTTAATGAATACTTTCCTGTGGTGAGTCATCATTTCTTTGTAATAAAAAGAATTTTTCTCTGTGTGTATGCATGGAGCAAGTTTCTGCTAAAAAAATCCAATACTTGGAAGAAAAAGAAGCTAAGGGATTACCAAAAACTGTTGCTGGCATCTTTGAAGTTTTATATGATATTTGATAAAACATTAAATGCCTCTGTGAAATATTTAATAAAAAGAGAGTACAGGGGAAAGGTTATTTATTAATCATGGCACTACTTTTTAAAGTAAACAGCAGTAAGTCCTTAGGTTGTTAAGAATTCAGTAAACAATCATTGAAATAGCCACCTGATTAGTCTCCATACACAAAGGCTGAAGTGAATTGATAGATAACAAGCTACTGGATAATCAAGCACGTTATACTGGCCTTAATTATGTGGCTGTTCCAGAGTTGAAAGGGGATAAAGGAACTCAAACATCTTGATGCCTTGACCGCTAGGCTACTTGGATGGCCATGGGATTTTTGCTTTTATTCCACTGTGGATTTTTGGAGCAGGTACAGTCTAATTAGACATGTAGCAGATATTGCAGATATATGGTGAATGCCAATTTTCATGGAGTGATGTTTCGTACCAACTAACAGTAAATTCCAAATACCGTGTCAACAAAATTTAGAGTACCACTATTCCATTGGCTTGTTCATGAAGTCAGTAGTACATATTTCTTTCTTACCTAGAGAATTCTTACTGAGCACACTGAGCTTTCTATCATTTATCTCCTTTGTTCACTCTGCCAACTCACTAGGAATATTCCACAAAATAACAATGGAGTGACTCTGAAATGACTTCAACACAAAATCTCTGTAAAAAGATTTCTGGTAAACAGTCTTTCTTCATGGGGTTTAAATTATCTTGTGGGAATTGGAAACTAATGGATAAAAAATACAGGAACACTTTGGTTTTCGAAATAATCTCTCCATCACTTTTAATTTTAAAAAGGAGAAATAATGTCTTTAAGAAAGTAAGTAATAAATTAATTCTCAAGCCATTGTGTATGATATAGGAGACATTTAAAGGATAAGCTTGTTCAGGTATCTTATTGTGACCATTTATCTCTGTATTCAACTTCCCTGGCAAATGAGTCACCTTAATAAATCAGGCCATTTCAGAATTTAGCGCTACAGAGCTTGTTTTTTCCCCCCAGTCTAAAGAGACTTCATGAATATTTTAGTGTCATATTTAACAATTTAACGTATCAGGACTTGATTACTAAAGACTGATAATCCTTGTCTCTGCTACCTCCCCAATTTCATTACTGTCTTGCACTCTTGAGACACTTCTAAAGCCAGAATCAACAACTGTAATACACTGTGGAGGACTAGATGCCTTTAGTTTCACTGTTTGTAACATTAAGCATGTTCCAGGATATCTGTTGAATAGTAGCATACTCCAGCCTTCATGAAATTATCCTTTTTTCCTTTATTTTTTTAAAATGATATTTTCCGTGGCTGCTAGTGTAATGAACAGATCATTTAGTAAACACATTTGATTACCAAATATATTCTAGGCTCTAAAAAAACTTTCTGGGCACACACAGCAGAGTTTAAATCTCACAAGAGGACCAAACGTGAATGTATCCAACTACGATCCAATATAATATACAATAATAGAGCTATGCAGTTAGTGCATTGGAACAGTTGATGATGCCATTAATTTTCCTTTGGGAAGTAATAAATATAACAGCTAATATCAACTGAGTTATTACCTTGGGTCATATTCTCTTTTAAATGCTTTACTTATGCTACCAGAAGTAAGAATGAATGGATTTTTTTTTAAATTTTATTTTACTGTTTACTTTTACAGAGTTTTGTTGTTTACAAATATGTATGACCCCAGATTAGTCATATGTATATCTCCCCCATCCCACCCCTCCAGGCTGTCGCACAGCGCCCCTGCAGGATCCCCTTTTCTCACAGCACAATGACAATAGCTTTTTTTTTTTACATATGATAGTATAGGTTTTCATGCTGCTTCTTTTACACCTCCCATCCACTGTTCAGAATGAATGAATGTTATCTCCATATTTTTATTTTTATTTATTTTTATTTTTTTTTAATTTTTCTTTCTCTATATTTTTAGACCCTAACTGATGATGCATCTTTCCCAAGGCCATAAAGCTAATAGACAGTGTGACTTGGATTTGAACTTAGGAAATGTGTGTCCAAAGCCAAGACTCTTAATTCCTAAACCATGCTGCCTCTCTGTTTTCTTTTGGAGTCATGAGGGAAAGGGTAAAGGACAAATTCATATTTGAATTAAAGGCCAAAATAGAATTATGCATGTTTGGGCTCAGTCATGTCCAGCTCTTTGCAACTCCATGAACTGTATGTAGCCCACTGGGCTCCTCTGTCCATGGGATTCTCCAGGCAAGAATATTGGAGTGGGTCAGCATTGCCTTCTCCAGGAGATCTTCCTGACCCAGGGATTGAACCCACATCTCAGGCATCTCTTGCACTGGCAGGTAGATTCTTTACCACTGTGTAATTATTCTAAGGCTCTAAAAACCTTTTTCCTTTATTTTTTTAATATGATATTTTCCGTGGCTGCTAGTGTAATGAACAGATCATTTAGTAAACACATTTGATTACCAAATATATTCTAGGCTCTAAAAAAACTTTCTGGGCACACACAGCAGAGTTTAAATCTCACAAGAGGACCAAACGTGAATGTATCCAACTACGATCCAATATAATATACAATAATAGAGCTATGCAGTTAGTGCATTGGAACAGTTGATGATGCCATTAATTTTCCTTTGGGAAGTAATAAATATAACAGCTAATATCAACTGAGTTATTACCTTGGGTCATATTCTCTTTTAAATGCTTTACTTATGCTACCAGAAGTAAGAATGAATGGATTTTTTTTTAAATTTTATTTTACTGTTTACTTTTACAGAGTTTTGTTGTTTACAAATATGTATGACCCCAGATTAGTCATATGTATATCTCCCCCATCCCACCCCTCCAGGCTGTCGCACAGCGCCCCTGCAGGATCCCCTTTTCTCACAGCACAATGACAATAGCTTTTTTTTTTTACATATGATAGTATAGGTTTTCATGCTGCTTCTTTTACACCTCCCATCCACTGTTCAGAATGAATGAATGTTATCTCCATATTTTTATTTTTATTTATTTTTATTTTTTTTTAATTTTTCTTTCTCTATATTTTTAGACCCTAACTGATGATGCATCTTTCCCAAGGCCATAAAGCTAATAGACAGTGTGACTTGGATTTGAACTTAGGAAATGTGTGTCCAAAGCCAAGACTCTTAATTCCTAAACCATGCTGCCTCTCTGTTTTCTTTTGGAGTCATGAGGGAAAGGGTAAAGGACAAATTCATATTTGAATTAAAGGCCAAAATAGAATTATGCATGTTTGGGCTCAGTCATGTCCAGCTCTTTGCAACTCCATGAACTGTATGTAGCCCACTGGGCTCCTCTGTCCATGGGATTCTCCAGGCAAGAATATTGGAGTGGGTCAGCATTGCCTTCTCCAGGAGATCTTCCTGACCCAGGGATTGAACCCACATCTCAGGCATCTCTTGCATTGGCAGTTAGATACCTTACCACTGTGCCACCAGGGAAGCCCCATAGAATCATGATGTTATCAATTAAAGAAGATAAAGAGAATTTGTCACTCTATTAGAAGGCACATGGAGACAGTGAAGGCAATGAGATTATAAAGATAGCAGCCATGAGTCGGAGTGGCCTGGTAGGCCATGAAAATAGGATTTGACCTCATTCTGTGGGATCCTTTAAAAGATATGATTATGCTCACTCTGAAGATTATACTGACTTCTGAACCAGGTCCAAGTACAATTTAAGCTGTCATTGAAAATTATAGGCTTAAACTTTTTTCACCGTTTTTAAAGTGCAGTACAGTATTGAATCAATCAGTTACATGCTATAGACAAAAGAAAACTTTTTTTTTTAATTTTTATTTTACTGTTTACTTTGACAGAGTTTTGTTGTTTACAGATATGTATGATCCCAGATTAGTCATATGTATATCCCCCACATCCCACCCCTCCAGGCTGTCACACAGCACCCCTGCAGGATCCCCTTTTCTCACAGCACAATGACAATAGCTATTTTTTTCTCATATGATAGTATAGATTTTCATGCTACTTCTTTTACAGCTCCCACCCACTGTTCATTCCCCACAATGTCCATATGTCCACTGTCCATGTCTGTTTTTCCATCGCTTCACTGCATGTGTCATCATCACCATCCTACTAGATTCCATATATGTGTGTCAGTATATTGTACTTGTCCTTCTTTTTTTGACTGACTTCACTTTTGATGATAGGTTCTAGATCCAGCCACCTCATTAGGGCTGAGTCTTCTGCATTTCTTTTTACAGCTGTGTAGTATTCCATTGTATATATGTACCAGAGCTTTTGGATCCATTCATTCGTTGATGGGCATCTAGGTTGCTTCCATGTTCTAGCTATTGTATAGAGAGCTGCAATGAACATTGGGATACAGGTGCTTCTTTTGGATTTAATTTCATCAGGGTATAAGCCTAAGAGTGGGATTGCTGGGTCATAGGGTGCTTCAACTTTTAGTTTTTTAAGAAATCTCCATACTGTCTTCCATAGAGGCTGTGTCAATTTACATTCCCACCAGCAATGCAAGAGTGTTCCTTTTTCTCTGCGCCCTCTCCAGCATTTATTGTCTATAGATTTGTGGATGATGGCCATTCTGACGGGTGTGAGGTGATATCTCATTGTAGTTTTGGTTTGCATTTCTCTAATTATAAGCGAGATTGAGCATCTTTTCATGTGTTTTGGGGCCATCTGTATGTCCTCTCTGGAGAGGTGTCTGTTTAGGTCCTTTTCCCATTTTTTGGTTGGGTTGTTCATTTTTCCTGTGCTGAGTTGTCTGAGTTGCCTGTAGATTTTGGAGATGAATTCTTTGTCTGTTGTTTCATTTGCCATGATTTTCTCTCATTCTGTGGGTTGTCTGTTCAGCTTTTTTGCAGTTTCTTTTGCTGTACAAAAGCTTTTAAGTTTCACTAGGTCCCACATGTTCATTTTTGGGTTTAGTTTGGCTATTTTAGTAGGTGGGTCAGAGAAGATCTTGCTTTGATTGATGTCCTTGAGAGTTTTGCCTATATTCTCCTCTAAGAGTTTGATGGTTTCTGGTCTTACATTTAGGTCTTTAATCCATTTTGAGTTGATCTTTGTGTATGGTGTCAGGGGCAACTTCATGTTTTTGCATGTAGCTGTCCAGTTTTCCCAGCACCATTTGTTGAAGGAGGCTGTCTTTGTCCCAATTTCTATGTTTGCCTCCATTGTCAAAAATAAGGTACCCATAGGTACGTGGGATTATCTCTGGGTTCTCTGTCTTGTTCCATTGGTCTATAGTTCTGTTTTTGTGCCAGTACCATACTGTCTTGATGACTGTTGCTTTGTAGTATAGTCTGAATTTAGGGAGGCTGATCCCTCCACCTCCATTCTTCTTCCTCAGGATTGCTTTGGCTATTTGAGATCTTTTGTGTTTCCACATGAACTGTGTTATTCTTTGATCTAGTTCTGTGAAGAATGTCATTGGCAGTTTGATAGAGATTGCTTTGAATCTATAGATGATATTTGGTAGTATGGTCATTTTCACAATACTGATTCTTCCTAACCAGGAACATGGAATATTTTTCCATCTGTTTAAGTCTTCTTTAGTTTCTCTCATTAGTGTCTTGTACAGTGTACAAGTGTCTGTGTACAGTTCTTTTGTTTCTTTGGGTAGGTTTATTCCTAGATATTTTATTCTTTTGGTTGCAATGGTAAAGGGGATTGCCTCTTTGATTTCGTTTTCTGATGTTTCATTGTTTGTGCATAGGAATGTCAATGATTTCTGAGTATTGATTTTGTATCCTGCAACTGCTGAATTCATTGATTAGCTCTAGAAGCTTTGTAATAGTGTCCTTGGGATTTTCTATGTATAATATCATGTCATCTACGAATAGAGAGAAGTTTACGTCTTCTTTTCCAATCTAGATTCCTTTTATTTTTTTTTCTTTTATTCCTGTTTCTAGAACTTCCAGGACTATGTTGAATAATAGTGGTGAAAGCGGACATCCCTGTCTTTTTCCTGATCTTGGAGGGAATGCTTTCTGTTTTTCACCATTGAGAATAATGTTCACTCTGGGCTTCTCATATATGGCTTTCACTATGTTGAGATAGGATCCTTCTATGCCCATTTTTTGAAGAGTTTTTATCATAAATGGGTGTTGGATTTTGTCCAAGGCTTTTTCTGCAACTACTGAGATTGTCATGTGATTTTTGTCTCTCACTTTGTTGATATGGTGTATCACATTGATTGATTTGTGGATATTGAAGAATCCTTGCATGCCTGGGATGAACCTGACTTGATCATGATGTATGAGTTTTTTGGTGTGTTGTTGAATTCTGCTTGCTAGGATTTTGTTGAGGATTTTGGTGTCTAAATTCATCAGTGAAATGGGTCTATAATTTTCTTTTTTTGTATTGTCTTTGCCTGGCTTTGGTATCAGGGTGATGGTGGCCTCGTAGAATGTGTTAGGAAGTGTTCCTTCCTGTGCAATTTTTGGGAAGAGTTTTAGAAGGACAGGCATTAGCTCTTCTTTAAATGTTTGGTAGAATTCACCTGTGAAACTGTCTGGCCCTGGGTTTTTATTTTGGGGTAGGTTTTTGATCACAAACTCAATTTCTGAACTTGTGATTTGGTTGTTTATAGTTTCTATTTCTTCCTGGTTGAGTCTTGGAAGATTAATCTTCTCCAAGAATCTGTCCATTTCTTCCAGGTTGTCTAGTTGTTCATAATAGTCTCTTATAATCCTTTGGATTTCTGCATTATCTGTTGTAATCTCTGCTTTTTCATTTTTGATTTTGTTGATCTGGTTCTTCTCTCTTTTTTTCTTGATGAATCTGGCCGGTGTTTTGTCAATTTTATTTACCTTTTCGAAGAACCATCTTTTCATTTTATTTATCTTTACTATTGTTTCTTTTATTTCTTTTTCATTTATTTCAGTTCTGATCTTTATGATTTCTCTTCTTCTGCTAACTTTGGGATGTTTTTGTTCTAAAAGAAAACATTTTAGTCTTAATAGTCTTAAGCTATTTGAATAATGAATGGCCTGAATGTATTCCTTTCACATAATTTTTATAAGCTCTCTTTGAAATGAGGTATTAAGTAATTTTAGGTTAAAATTTTCAAGACTTTTAAAAATGGTCTTCCTGGAGCCCCAAGTCATATATACAGTATGTCATCTTTTGTGTTGCAGATGCCCATGATAAAGGAAAACAAAACAAGATATCATCACCATCACTACTATCCCCACCAACAATAAAATCTGACTTGGCTTAAGACTAGGTAGTTTTCACATAGCTACCTAGATTCTGTTATGTTAACTTAGATTCTGTTAAAAACATCCAATAGAATGTGTAGAAAGTGTGATGGCAAATCAGAAGACACCATCAGCTACTATTATGTTAGAAAATTACATATAGGGATCAAGGCATTCTCATGTTGCAGCCTCTTGGAAGCGTATTTATCATCATCAGTGCTCCATCCAACTCCCTCATAATCCATGTGGCAATACGTGGAATTCCCCTGTCTCCAAAGCCACAGGTCTCCTATTTTCAGGCTTACAGCCAGATACCCTGTAGTATGGCCTATTCTCGTGACTTTGGAGTCTTGGGCTTTCTAGTTTCTATCCTTCACTTTGTTTGGTTTTGTTTAGTTTTCGGGGAATGGTACCTTTTCTTGAGCACATCCGGAATCTTGTCAGAGGAGCAATCAGTGCATTCTTTCCTCATGGTTCTTGAGTATTACATTCCCTCATCCTGAATGAAGCATCCTTTCTCCAGGGAAATGTGAGAAACAACAAAAAGCCCCCTTGAAGTGTCATTTTTCTTTCAAAATTATCTTTTTATTCTCAGAAAACTTGTAGCAACTCTCCATCCGAGGCGAAAAACCTCTTATCCGTATTTCTATTCTAAGAAAAGCTGGGTAACTTAAGAATATGACACATCGAGGGCTTCCCCTGGTGGTACAGTGGGTAAGGACACCGCCTTGCAGTGCAAGGGGCACCGGTTCGATCCCTGGCCTGGGAAGATTCCACGTGCCGCGGAGCGGCTGAACCGATGTGTCCAATTACCGAGCCGGAGCTCTGGGGCGCATGCGCCCAGAGCCGGCGCTCTGCAACGACAGACGCCACCGCGATGGGAGGCCCACAGGAGCCAAAGAACAAAGACGGATGAAACTAGAGAAATGAAAGACCAATAGAAGTGGCCTGCCCGCTCCCCTCCCTCCCCAACCCGACCCCCGCCCAAAATAAATAAATAAATAAATCTTAAAAAAACAAAAAAGAATATGACACATCAAGTAGCAGATAGGCAAATTGTTAGAGATAAGGTGTTTTCTATTTGTATCCTCTGTCCTGTTCCCCACTTTTTTTTCGGAAAGCAAATTCATGGCTTTGAACTCAGATGTTTAAGAAACAAATAATTGATAATGATTAATAATAATAGATTATCTCTCAGAAGATATTTGAATTTTATGTGTTGAAACCCAAATGACTATAGTGCAATTTTGAGAAAAATTAACATTATCATTTTTTCATCATTACATAGAATTACCAGTGGTCACACCAAGAGATAAAAGATTATAAGCATCATAAAAGATCCATTGTTTTGAACTATTATAAGCGTGGCAGCACATTTTCCTAGGTCACCTCTCATTAGATATTAATATATAGATATTGGCCTATTCTCGTGACTTTGGAGTCTTGGGCTTTCTAGTTTCTATCCTTCACTTTGTTTGGTTTTGTTTAGTTTTCGGGGAATGGTACCTTTTCTTGAGCACATCCGGAATCTTGTCAGAGGAGCAATCAGTGCATTCTTTCCTCATGGTTCTTGAGTATTACATTCCCTCATCCTGAATGAAGCATCCTTTCTCCAGGGAAATGTGAGAAACAACAAAAAGCCCCCTTGAAGTGTCATTTTTCTTTCAAAATTATCTTTTTATTCTCAGAAAACTTGTAGCAACTCTCCATCCGAGGCGAAAAACCTCTTATCCGTATTTCTATTCTAAGAAAAGCTGGGTAACTTAAGAATATGACACATCGAGGGCTTCCCCTGGTGGTACAGTGGGTAAGGACACCGCCTTGCAGTGCAAGGGGCACCGGTTCGATCCCTGGCCTGGGAAGATTCCACGTGCCGCGGAGCGGCTGAACCGATGTGTCCAATTACCGAGCCGGAGCTCTGGGGCGCATGCGCCCAGAGCCGGCGCTCTGCAACGACAGACGCCACCGCGATGGGAGGCCCACAGGAGCCAAAGAACAAAGACGGATGAAACTAGAGAAATGAAAGACCAATAGAAGTGGCCTGCCCGCTCCCCTCCCTCCCCAACCCGACCCCCGCCCAAAATAAATAAATAAATAAATCTTAAAAAAACAAAAAAGAATATGACACATCAAGTAGCAGATAGGCAAATTGTTAGAGATAAGGTGTTTTCTATTTGTATCCTCTGTCCTGTTCCCCACTTTTTTTTCGGAAAGCAAATTCATGGCTTTGAACTCAGATGTTTAAGAAACAAATAATTGATAATGATTAATAATAATAGATTATCTCTCAGAAGATATTTGAATTTTATGTGTTGAAACCCAAATGACTATAGTGCAATTTTGAGAAAAATTAACATTATCATTTTTTCATCATTACATAGAATTACCAGTGGTCACACCAAGAGATAAAAGATTATAAGCATCATAAAAGATCCATTGTTTTGAACTATTATAAGCGTGGCAGCACATTTTCCTAGGTCACCTCTCATTAGATATTAATATATAGATATCTGTAATCAAATGTGACACTTAGAATTCACTACTTGTAATTGAAGTTTGTTTTTTGTTAACCGTTTAATTTTCTTTTTTAAACAAATGGAATCTTTTGAAAATTATTCCTATAATTACATTGCCCTAAGAGATTTTTGGTCTGATATGTGTCATTTTTCATAAGGAAGAGAGATGGAACTGGAGCTACAGGCTAGCTTATTTAGTTGTTGTTGCTGTTGTTCAGTTGCTCAGTCGTGTCCGACTCTTTGCAACCCCATGGACTGCAGCACCCCAGGCTTCCCTGTCCTCCGTCTCCATAGCTTGCTCAAACTCATGTCCATTGACTCAGTGCTCAAACTCATTTCTATTGGCTCAATGATGCCATTCAGCCATCTCATCCTCTGCCATTCCCTTCTCCTCTTGCCTTCTATTTTTCCCAGCATCTCTTCCAATGGTTCATCTCTTCACATCAGATGACCAAAGTATTAGAGCATCAGCTTCAGCCTCAGTCCTTCCAATGAATATTCAGAGTTTATTTCCTTTAGGATTGACTGGTTTGATCTCCTTGCAGTCCAAGGGACTCCCAAGAGTCTTCTCCAACACCACAATTCAAAGGCATCAATTTTTTTGGTGCTCAACCTTCTTGATGGTCCAACTCTCACATCCATACATGACTACTGGGTAAACCATAGCCTTGATATGGGCCTTTATCTAGTAGGACCTTTATCTACTAGCTGATCTAGTAGGCCATGAAAGTGAAGTGCACGTGCATGCCATTGATCTCGTGGGACTCAGTGAAAAAGGGTGACAAAACTACCCAGAATAGGTCACCAAGCGTATGCTTAGATTTAGTTCTCAAACTCTGACTTTGGATCAGTTAAAGTCTACTGTTTGTTTAAAGTTGTACATGGAGAGGTAAAGTAAGTGAACTCCTCAACTCTAGTCTCTGCTTATTGCTATATACAAAGTCAAGCACTTACTTCATTCTAGAAACCATAGTTTTTTATATATGTGTATATATTGTTAAGAAAGATAGCATGGCTATGTGGATTATATCAGATTAAGTGGGAATTTAAAACTAGATTCTAGTTAATATTTTGAGAAATATTAACTGAAAATACTTTGTGGTCACAAACTGTTGATACAAATATAATCAAATTAGATATAACCATTCTCAAGTATTTAATATACAAGGGAGATTGAAAGTCTCAGTCAACTCTTTGTGATTTCATGGACTGTAGCCTACCAGGTTTCTCTTGTCATGGAATTCTCCAGGCAAGGATATTAGAGTTCATAGCCATTCCCTTCTCCAGGGGATCTTCACCAACCCAGGAATCAAGCCCTGGTTTCTCCCATTGCAGGCACATTCTTTTACCATCTGAGTTACCAAGGAAATCCCACAATAGAGATGGACTTTAAGTTATCATGCACTCTCCAAAATAAATAGGTGATTATCATCATTGAATCTCTGATGTTCTTGCAAAAACAATTCAGAAAAAAAAATTATAAGAATACTGATTTCCCTGGCAATCCAGTGGTTAAGACTTCACCTTCCACTACATGGGAACCCACTGCATGGGTTCAATCCCTGGTCTGGTAGCTAAGACAGCACAGGCTTAAGGGCCAAAATACCAAAACATAAAAAACAGAAACAATATTGTAAAGGTTTCAATAAAGACTTTAGAAATGGTCAGCATCAAGAAAAAGTCTTTAGAAAAAAACCAAAAAACTGTAAGGGTAAATATGCTTCAGAATATGGTAGGGTATTCACCCTCAAAAATTAAATCCAGTGTAATACCTGGGGATTAAAATGCATTTTAAAATAGTATAATATAATACTTGTTTTGAGATAAAGATTAAACTTTCTAACAAGTGATATTATTTTTGATGATGCAATTTCAAAAATATGGTGAAATGTGAATCTGAACCTATGTATGTAAATTTGTTCCATAGACCAAAAATTTTTCCATAGGCTTTCATTGCAAATAAGTGTTACTGGAATTAGATATCAAAAATATTGTGATATTAAGACTTGCTAATTATTAGGTTTACTGAGGGAAATAGTCAAATCTGCTCTTCTAATTAAGTAAGATTTTCATTCACTAGGGCTCATTCCTTTGGGAATACTTCAAGGCAAGGGGATGGATGTTCATGTTTTCTTTGAATGCTGAATCAACCCCTTCCTAATTTTAGCTCCATGGTTCCTTCCCACTTTAGAGTTTGTTTTATATCTTTGGATACTTTATAGTAATTGTAATCTCTCCAATTGGTTTAGAAATAATACTAAGAACAGAAAGTAAAATTAACCAGTCTATATATGAGTCATTGATACTGTCTTTTATCTGTTTCTAAGCAAAAAAACAAACAAAACTGGAAATCAGACAGCTTTACAGAGTGACTTCAGACAAATCAGTTAAGGTACAAAAGTAAATCTAGAATAGATCTAATATATTTTCCCTTAACCTCTTTAATCTAGTGCCTGTGAGACTGGGGCTTCATAAAATGAGGTGCTGTAAAGATAGTGATACCCTATCCAGAGAAGGTAAATTAAAATGTGAGCCTTATGACATAGTTGAATAGATGGACAGTTAACTGAAAATCAGGTAATTTTTGGATAAAATGACAATCTGCCTAAAACATTGTATTCGTGTAAAAATAAGTGGTACATAAAATCATGGAAATCAGAAAAGTTATTTATTAGTCACAAACACGTAGAATAATTTGATACCATTAATACCTCATTCAAGCAGGTATTTCTCAGAGGCACACTCTTCATTGTTTATTTGCCATCACTCCTAATAAACATGTACTTGAGTTTATGTCATCTGAAAATAATTGGCATACCCTACAGAGACATGGAAAACTGATGTAGGCATACGCCCACCCAACATTTAATGACCTTAATCTATCTCTTGCCTTTCTAGTCAAATAACCAGTTTGGGATGTAATTTACTAAAATCAACTTTTGTAGTATTATTTCAGGACATAGGACAGCCTTTTGTGTGACAAGCTATAATATTTAGCTACTGAAAGGCCTACCATATTTCTCTCCCACTGAGAACTATTTGTTATCTAATGTCACTTATAGACTGCATGTAAATCAAATTATTATTTCCAGCTCTGCATGGTGCAATGCTGATTAAAAACTTGTCAAGCTATCAGAAGAATAAGGCCATTTCCCAGCATGGAATGATGTTATTTATTCTAGGCCCAGTGATTGGTACCAGAACCAATGCCTAATAATAGTATCTGTGTGACCGAGGGGAGAAAGTCATTTAAAATGATCACTCTTATCACAATCCTAAGGCATTTGAAATTCTGACAAAGCTGAAATAATTGTGCAACTTTCAGGAAATATATAAGAAGGTAGGTAAGCTCTCACTGAACTCACTAAAGTCAGCAGACATGTTGCAGATCTCATCACTTAAGGCTTCACAAAAAGCAGTTAACACTGTTGGCCACAGTCTTCTTAACATACTCCTGTTTCCCATGCTCTCTCAATATCTCCAACTTTTTCTCTATTACTTCTTAGTCTCCGTGGCTGGACCTTTGTATTCTGTTTCTACATTAAGTGTTGCTAATTCATGATTTGTCCTGCGTTCTTTTCTTTATTCATATAATTGCTTCCCCTGGACAGTGTGTGTCTTCATGCATGTTCACTGCTCCCCAGATATTCTCCACGTACGATCTCTTTCTCGACCTCCAGGCCCATACAGACCATGAGACATCAGACCATGAGACATTTCCCAGGGATAACTGAAATTCAACCTGGGTAATCTCATTATCTTCCAGCCTAAATTAGCTTTTCCTAATCTGTGGCTCTAAAATTCATGCAGTCATGTGGAAAAATTCCCAGGAATAATCTTAAACCCTCTTGTCCTCACATTCTCATTCATTAAACCCTGGTCAGTCAACTTCTTAAACACTGCTCAAGCCAATTCAGGTTCTTCCCTCCCCACTGCCTAGTGTTCCACTCAGGCTATACACCATCACTATGTGGAAAGGCTACCTTCCTGCATGCTTGCATATCTTTAATCCTGGCATTCACAAAGTGCTCCTCCCAAACCTGAACTAATTATGTGGTTCACAGCCCTTCAGTAATGCCACACTACCTGAGGTCCAAGCTCATTAGCATGACATAGGACAGCCTTTTGTGTGACAAGCTATAATATTTAGCTACTGAAAGGCCTACCATATTTCTCTCCACTGAGAACTATTTGTTATCTAATGTCACTTATAGACTGCATGTAAATCAAATTATTATTTCCAGCTCTGCATGGTGCAATGCTGATTAAAAACTTGTCAAGCTATCAGAAGAATAAGGCCATTTCCCAGCATGGAATGATGTTATTTATTCTAGGCCCAGTGATTGGTACCAGAACCAATGCCTAATAATAGTATCTGTGTGACCGAGGGGAGAAAGTCATTTAAAATGATCACTCTTATCACAATCCTAAGGCATTTGAAATTCTGACAAAGCTGAAATAATTGTGCAACTTTCAGGAAATATATAAGAAGGTAGGTAAGCTCTCACTGAACTCACTAAAGTCAGCAGACATGTTGCAGATCTCATCACTTAAGGCTTCACAAAAAGCAGTTAACACTGTTGGCCACAGTCTTCTTAACATACTCCTGTTTCCCATGCTCTCTCAATATCTCCAACTTTTTCTCTATTACTTCTTAGTCTCCGTGGCTGGACCTTTGTATTCTGTTTCTACATTAAGTGTTGCTAATTCATGATTTGTCCTGCGTTCTTTTCTTTATTCATATAATTGCTTCCCCTGGACAGTGTGTGTCTTCATGCATGTTCACTGCTCCCCAGATATTCTCCACGTACGATCTCTTTCTCGACCTCCAGGCCCATACAGACCATGAGACATCAGACCATGAGACATTTCCCAGGGATAACTGAAATTCAACCTGGGTAATCTCATTATCTTCCAGCCTAAATTAGCTTTTCCTAATCTGTGGCTCTAAAATTCATGCAGTCATGTGGAAAAATTCCCAGGAATAATCTTAAACCCTCTTGTCCTCACATTCTCATTCATTAAACCCTGGTCAGTCAACTTCTTAAACACTGCTCAAGCCAATTCAGGTTCTTCCCTCCCCACTGCCTAGTGTTCCACTCAGGCTATACACCATCACTATGTGGAAAGGCTACCTTCCTGCATGCTTGCATATCTTTAATCCTGGCATTCACAAAGTGCTCCCCCTCCCAAACCTGAACTAATTATGTGGTTCACAGCCCTTCAGTAATGCCACACTACCTGAGGTCCAAGCTCATTAGCATGACATGAGTAACCTTCATGGTTACATCTTGATCTAGATTTCCAGACTCAATCCTTAGCCTGAACGCCTTTATGGTCTAAGTATAACAGAATACCAAGGGATATCAAGATGTTTCACATTGTGTGTATCTCTCTATGTTCTGTGTTTAACAGTTTTCTCCACTTATAAAGTCCACTTTATTAGTTATCTATTGTTATACCAAATATCACCACAAACTTAGACTTAAAACAATACATATTTGTTATCTCATGATTCCTGTAAATTACGGTTCCAGGTGAGGTCCTGCTGAGCCCTCTGCTTCAAGATGTCTTAAAAGCTATAATCAAGGTGTCAGGATTAAAGTCTCAGCTGAGGGCCCAGCTGGGGAAGGATCTCTTTCCAAGCTTCTTCAGTAATTCTAACCTAATTTCTAATTCCTTGAGGTTCATATCCTAACTGGCTGTTGCCTGGAGACTTTTCTTGATTCCTTTCTTCATAGACTTGCTCATAGACCACTCTTTTACAAATATGGCAGCCATTCCATCAGACCCAACAGGAAAAGAGTCAGAGTCTTATGCAGCCTTATCATACAAGTGACATTCCATTACTGTACTATATTGGATAGAAGCAAGTCAGTAGGTTCAGCTCCATGCTGGTGGTGAGGAGATTACACAAAAATACAAATGCTAAGAAGTAGGATTACCGGGAACCATTTCAGAAGCTTCCTACCAAATTCTCAACAGTAACTTCCTCCACCTGTATTTGCCTCACAAGACTTGTGCAGTGTTTTGAAGACTCATCTCAGTTATCAAGACTCCAGTTCATCACTGAAGGTTTTCCCAGTGAACCCACTCCAAGGTTGATTACTCTCTCTCTCTTTTTTAACTCCCACTGTACACCTAACATTTTAAAATTATTTGTTCACCTTGCTTTTTCTTGCACCAAGATCTTGAGAACAGAATTGCAGTTTGCATTCCCATTGTCTGGTAAGTTGTCATTCCAAAGAAAGGGATCATTAAATGTAAAATAATAAATATTTAAAAATAAATGATACTGTAAATATTATGTATTAAAACATGAAACTATCTGGAAACATAGAATCCCCAGGGGGACTCTAACATCAAATAATCTAACATCTGAGCACTGCATTTACTTTAGTTAGGCTACAAAGGCAATCTGATTTGAGTGACATTCCAAAGTGACAGATTTGTCTCTGTTCTTTAAAGTGAAAGACAGCTGTAAAATAAAATGCTGTGTGGCTAATATGAAGGAAGGGTTAAGAGAATAGGCTTTAGCATCAGGCCATAGGATGAAAACCCAAGTCTTACACATATTGCCTGTGTAGTCTTGGGCAAATTATGTAACCTGTCTGTACCTTGGCTTACTAGTCTACAAAATGGGAACAGTAATCAGACCTACATCTGATTAATATTTAGGGCTCCTGCAAAATAGTAAATAAAGTGATTCATAGAAAACATTTAATAGAAACCTGTCATATATTGAACCCTCAGTGAATATTAGTCATTATTATTTCCTACTATGCTAACATGGAAAGATGCTCATGGCACATAATAAAGTGAAAAAAAAAAAAAAAACAACTTGGAGAATGGTATATAGAACCTCAGTTACCCTTTTCCAATAAAAAAGAAGTACATATACTTAGTTCATCTCCATGGTGTACAGAAAGTTTGGAAGTATACACATTAGACTTTTAATCATCCAGAGATTTAGGGCAAAGGATAAAGGTATTGCCTTTATTTGTTATTTTGCAGACATCTGTATTGCTTGAGGTGTATTACTGAGTTGGTCCAAAAGTTTGTTTGGGATTTCCTGTAACAGCTTATAGAAAGATTGAACAAACTTCTGGACCAACCCAATAAAATAAGCATAAGTTACTTTTATAATTTGTTAAGAGTGTAAAGAATCCATCTGCCAATGCAGGAGACACAGGTTCAATCCCTGGGTTGGGAATATTTCCTGGAGAAGGAAATGGCAACACACTGTAGCATTCTTGCCAGGGAAATCCCTGTCCATGGGGTCGCAAAGAATTGGATATGACTTAGTGACTGAGCACACACACACATAGGACTGAATTATTTCTTCTAAAATAACATGTTGAAATCCTAACCCTCAGTACCTCATAATGTGACTTGATTTGGAAATAGGATCATTGCAGATGTAATCATGAGGTTACACTGGGGTAGGAGGGGCCCTTAATCCGCTAAGAGTGCCATCCTTTCAAGAAGAGAAAAGACACACAGAGAGAAAACCATGTGATGACAGAGGCAGAGATTGAATTTATATAGTTTCCAGCCAAGAAATGCAAAGGATTGATGGCAAAATACCAGATACTAGGAAGAAGGGAGGAAGGATTCTTCTACAGGTTTCAGAGGAAGTATGGCTGTATTTGAGGGCCAAGAGGTGACTGTTTCCCAAACTTCAATTTTTAAAGCCATGATACGTGCTGGAATTTAGGAGTTTTTATTTTGATAACAAACTGCCCTAATTTTCTGAATGGCTTTCTCCTCTGTACCAAATTCATTATGATTCATTTGATTTTAAACTTCAACCCTCTGGATATCTGAGACAATACACTTTTATTGTTGTAAAACCACTCCACATTTGGTACTTAGTTACATAAGGCCTAGGAAAATACTATATAAGAAAAATAAAATCATTAGTATTTTTTAAAGTATAAGTAAAATGCTCAAAAACAGACAGTTACACAGCTGGTAATATTTTAATATTTTGGTGAAGTTTAAGCTACAAGATCAGTTTGACTGTAACCATCTCCAGGCTTGGCAATAAAATTTTTCTTCTTAGTAATCCCAGCCAAATCTTTGTTAAGTGGTTCATAAGCTCATGGGACATACTAAGAGATCTGAGGGCTATTCTTTACATTCTGTCCCTTCATGAAGTTTCTTCTATTTGATTTCCAATTTTGTAAGTCGTATCAACAGGACAGATGGCCCAAGGGCTAAGTAACAGTTGATTGACTGCTGGGAAATCTTTGTTCTTTGGCCTTTGTGGGCCTCCCATCACAGTGGCCTCGCTTGCTGCAGAGCACTGGCTCCGGGCGCATGTGCTCCAGAGCTCCGGCTCCGTAGTTGGACACATCAGTCCAGCCACTCCGTCGCACATGGAATCTTCCCAGGCCAGGGATCGAACCGGCACCCCTTGCACTGCAAGGTGATGTTCTTACCCACTGGACCACCAGGGAAGTCCTCATCCATAGTTTTAAAGTGCTAAAACACATATATCAAAGGGACAAATTGTTCAGTACAGACAATTGTAAATAAAGTTAGAGCTGGTAAATGTTTATTTAGTGGTGAAGCTTTCCAATTTTAATTTTGTTTTTTGTTTGGTAGTTGAAATTCAGCCTCTGTAGCCAGATACTGAATTAAATCTAAGAGACAGACTTTGGGGTGAAGTAGAAAAGAATGGCTTAATTGCTTTGCCAGGCAAAAGGGACTACAGTGAAACAATGTTTTCAAAACTGTGTCCCGAGCTTCCCCTGGTGGTCCAGTGGGTAAGGACACTGCCTTGCAGTGCAAGGGGTGCCGGTTCGATCCCTGGCCTGGGAAGATCCCACGTGCCGCGGAGCAGCTGGACCGATGTGTCCAATTACTGAGCCGGAGCTCTGGAGCGCATGCGCCCAAAGCCGGCGCTCTGCAACGACAGACGCCACGGCAATGGGAAGCCCACAGGAGCCAGTGAACAAAGACGGATGAACATAGAGAAATGAAAGACCAATAGAAGTGGCCCGCCTGCTCCCCTCCCTTCCCAACCCGACCCCTGCCCAAAATAAATAAATAAATAAATAAATCTAAAAAAAAAAAAAAAAAAAAACTGTGTCCCAACCCTGGGGAGAGTGAGGAGTTTCATAGTCAGAATTTTTGATAAGGATCTGGGTGCCTTTAGGGCCTGCATTCCTTCAATCCAAGAATCATCCTCCTGAGGACATCTATTGTTCTCAAGGTCTCTGGGAAGACTGCTTCAAGAAGTAGTTAACAGGTGCTTGCTTTGGCAGCACATATGCTAAAATTGGAACGATACAGAGAGGATTAACGTGGCCCCTGCGCAAGGATGACACGCGGGTTCGTGAAGCGTTCCATATTTAAAAAAAAAAAAAAAAAAAGAAGTAGTTAACGTCGTCTGTTTGGTAGGAGTTTTAATTCTGCAGAAGAGTACAAAGATTCTGTTATGTATATATCTTGAGGGGGAACCAGAACCCTACCCCAAAGCTGCGTTATTATTCTCACTGCTCCTCCCTTGTCTCTTGGAGAAGGAAGTGGCAATCCACTCCAGTATTCTTGCCTGGGAAATCCCACGGACAGAGGAACCTGCCAGACTGCAGTCCATGGGGTCACAAAGTGTAGGACATGACTGAGCAACTGAACAACAACCCTTGTCTCTGCATCATCGCCTTTCCCTGCCTAGCAGCTGTTTGTACTAGCTATTTGGAATTCAGGGAAGATTAGGACGACTGAATGAAACCTGCTTCCTGCAAACAAGAAACGGGACACAGAAAGATTTTTGTACCTAGGAGGCCCACAGGGTCCTGCTTGGTTTCAGTATTATGAAGAATGAATGAATGAAAATCGCTCAGTCATGTCCGGCTCTTTGTGACTCATGGATGAGCCCTGGGATTCTCCAGGCAAGAATACTGGAGTGGGTAGCCCTTCCCTTCTCCAGGGGATCTTCCCAACCCAGGGATTAAACCCAGGTTTCCCCCACTGCAGGTCCATCTGAGTGGGCAGGGAAAACCATTAGGAAGAATAGGGTCTGAAATAAAGCGTTTTTTCTTTTCTTACCATGTATAACCATGAAAGATAGCAAAAGGAAAAGAAGGGAGTGAGGAAAAAATGTGATCAATTTGATTAATACAATTAATAGAGGAAGGAAAAGAACCAATAACCCCAAATAGTGCAACATTTATTATTATTTCTTTTCTTTGCCTATCTCTTTCTCAGATATCTAGCTATTTATCAAGTAAGCTTTCCCTCCAAGGATTACAGAATTGCTGAAGATTCAAATTTAACTTTTATCACTGTTTCTTTTTTTTTCTGATGGAATTGCTTATTGTGTTTAAGACTCTTTTAAGTTAATGAAAATTAAGATTGATACAGGCCAAACACTTTCCTGTCCTCTAGTTTAACAGATTATATAAAAATTACATTATAAATGTGGCAAGAAAATTACGAAAAGGGAAGGGAAGAGGAAGGAAGGGAGGGAAGAACAAAGGAAACTGAAAATGGAAATACAAATCTTCTATCATCCATTTACACAAGTGTGAAATATTTGCCATTATCAGTACAGAAAACAAGACAGAATCTATGTGTCACATTGTCCTGAGTAGATACTGTTACTTATTAAGAGAGCATTCCGGCGATGTTTTCCTCTGGCACTAAAGCAAAGGTTAAAGAGCCTGAGAATTACCTGTGCCATGGAAGTGTACTCTGGGGTTAATAGGCACAAAGTGTCCATCTTTGAGCTATTTTAACAACTACTCTAGAGACCAAAGATAAACTAAAGGACAGTAAAGAAATATAATTACATTGGACACGAATGTCATGAAGAGTTAATTAGGCTTCAGTGGGTCGTAACTTATTTTGAGGATGTGGCATTTCAGAAACCCAGCTCTCTTATATTACCTTCAGACACTAAAGGTGTAATTGTGGTCATTACTGTTTTAATTGGTGCAGCAATTTAATGGTTGCATACACGGTTGTTATAGGGTCTTTGAAGATGCTGAGGATTTCAGTATTTGACAGATAACCTGAAAAAATGATTATGACATTTCATAGATTTAATATTGCCTTCCTGAGTTGATACTAATATTGCCTTTTCTCTGATTATTATTGATAGAGCACA
The DNA here is from genome assembly GCA_022376925.1 of Tragulus kanchil. NCBI lineage: Eukaryota > Metazoa > Chordata > Mammalia > Artiodactyla > Tragulidae > Tragulus > Tragulus kanchil. The sequence goes on along the minus strand of JAIOJX010000001.1, from coordinate 103,095,996 downwards.
TGCTCAAATGCTTTGCATGGCTGCCTTGTACTACACCTCATTTCTTTTCCTTGGAGGTCACTGAAAGTGAAAGTCTTAGTCACTCAGTTGTGTGCTACTCTTTGCCAGCCCGTGGACTATAGCCCTACCAGGTTCCTCTGCCCATGTGATTTCCCAAGCAAGAATACTGGAGTGGGTTGCCACTCTCTTCTCCAGGGTATCTTCCCAACCCAGGGATCAAACCCAGGTCTCTGGCATTGCAGGCAGATTCTTTACCGTCTGGGCTACAATTGGATTACATAATTAGACCAATACTGCCACCATATTTATTCAGTATGCACTGTATGGTAGGTATACTGCAAAATACTGAAAGGAAGGAAAAAGACACTTGCAGTAGTTTGTACCAGAAAAACATTATAGTTTCTACAAATGATATAGGGATAATATTTTATTAACCATAGTTCTTGATTTTCTTGATTGCAAATGCTAGGTACCATATTAGCTACACAGCTTGAAATATATGTAGCACAATGAATAGAAAAGCTTACTCCCCTAAAACACAAAAAGAAAGAAGAATAGGTTTTCGATGATCCTATTTAAATATTTTCAGAAAGGGTTATTTTCCACCCAGCAGTAGAATAATTGATATATAATTACCAAAGAGGCTATGCCAGAATTATTGCTAAGCCCTTTATATTGAGCACAATGGTCTTTATATAGTGTTTGGTGGGAAATCTATCATTTCGCTTGGGGTAATGGCCAGTTCTTTTACCACTCTAACAGCTTAAATACCTCTGTTTCTAGATTTTCAGTTAGCCACACTTGAATGTTGAAAATGGACAAAGACAAAAAAATTTCTAAGACAAAGACTTCATGGACTGACTTCATTCTTAGTACTTGAACTGACTTTTGGCTTCTGCTCTGAAAGTAACCCGGAAGGCACTAAGTGTCACGGTATAGCAGTGACTCTTACCCAGGGTGCACATTAGTGTCATTGGTGTGGCAGGGTGCTCAGGTGCCCACCCAACCTCAGCAATTCTGAATTAAGTGCTCCTGGATGTTTTATTATAAAGCTGTCTAAAGTGCAGCCAGTACATTAGTGATTATTAGATCAAAAATAGTTTGCTGCAAATGGGTGAGTTGTGTAGTGGTAGTATTCCTGGTCATGTTATTATATTCTGGTTTTCTAAGAAGTTCCTATTGAGTCAAACTAGGTACATGGAATGGAAATCCTCTATACTGTCTCCTACAATGGCATGAATGGACAGTTATTTCAAAGAAGTTTAATTTTAAAAAAAATTCTCTACCCATGAATTCTGTTAAACCCATCTGGGACTCTTTAGGCAGAAACTGGGCCCCAACTGATCAGAGTATCTGTGGGTAGGTCCTAGAACTCACATTTTTAACAAGTTTTCCAGGTATTTGCACTGATATTGCAGACACTAGTTTAGTGTCTGCAATGTTTAGATTTCTCCCACCAGTTCTCAAAGACACTTGCAGTAGTTTGTACCAGAAAAACATTATAGTTTCTACAAATGATATAGGGATAATATTTTATTAACCATAGTTCTTGATTTTCTTGATTGCAAATGCTAGGTACCATATTAGCTACACAGCTTGAAATATATGTAGCACAATGAATAGAAAAGCTTACTCCCCTAAAACACAAAAAGAAAGAAGAATAGGTTTTCGATGATCCTATTTAAATATTTTCAGAAAGGGTTATTTTCCACCCAGCAGTAGAATAATTGATATATAATTACCAAAGAGGCTATGCCAGAATTATTGCTAAGCCCTTTATATTGAGCACAATGGTCTTTATATAGTGTTTGGTGGGAAATCTATCATTTCGCTTGGGGTAATGGCCAGTTCTTTTACCACTCTAACAGCTTAAATACCTCTGTTTCTAGATTTTCAGTTAGCCACACTTGAATGTTGAAAATGGACAAAGACAAAAAAATTTCTAAGACAAAGACTTCATGGACTGACTTCATTCTTAGTACTTGAACTGACTTTTGGCTTCTGCTCTGAAAGTAACCCGGAAGGCACTAAGTGTCACGGTATAGCAGTGACTCTTACCCAGGGTGCACATTAGTGTCATTGGTGTGGCAGGGTGCTCAGGTGCCCACCCAACCTCAGCAATTCTGAATTAAGTGCTCCTGGATGTTTTATTATAAAGCTGTCTAAAGTGCAGCCAGTACATTAGTGATTATTAGATCAAAAATAGTTTGCTGCAAATGGGTGAGTTGTGTAGTGGTAGTATTCCTGGTCATGTTATTATATTCTGGTTTTCTAAGAAGTTCCTATTGAGTCAAACTAGGTACATGGAATGGAAATCCTCTATACTGTCTCCTACAATGGCATGAATGGACAGTTATTTCAAAGAAGTTTAATTTTAAAAAAAATTCTCTACCCATGAATTCTGTTAAACCCATCTGGGACTCTTTAGGCAGAAACTGGGCCCCAACTGATCAGAGTATCTGTGGGTAGGTCCTAGAACTCACATTTTTAACAAGTTTTCCAGGTATTTGCACTGATATTGCAGACACTAGTTTAGTGTCTGCAATGTTTAGATTTTGAGGAATACTGAGCACCTGGCCAGTCCTAGATAAGGGAGAATTAGACAAATTGGCATTCTCAGATCCCTCCCCTGTTCAGTATTCTCCAGCAATTCCCACTTCACTTGTCCAAAAAAAGAGGGGAGTTGTACAGCAAGGTATTATGATCGTTCAGTCATTCATTCCACAGAAGCAATGAAAAATAGCTTTTGTAAACCAATCATCTCAGGCATTGTAATAAATTATACAGAGATTTTTTTATTTCATACATGAAAGCACCCTGGGATGTAAGTTCTTTTATTCTTCCCACTTTGTAGAAACTTCGAGAAAGTGCTGTGTGTGTGTGTGTGTGTGTGTGTGTATCTTAGAAAACAGACCCTGAAATCAGAGGCTTTCTTTTTGTAGTAAAATAGACATGACATTGGGCTTCCCTAGTGGTTCAGTTGTAAAAAAAATCCACCTGTAATGGAGGAGGCGCAGGTTCGATCCCTGGGTTAGGAAAATCCCTTGGAGGAGGGCATGGCAACCCACTCCAGTGTTCTTGCCTGGAGAATCCCATAGACAGAGGAGCCTGGGAGGAGTCGTCACAAAGATTCGAGCACGACTGAAGTGATTTAGCACACATACATACAAATTTTTACCATGTGAATCATTTAAAACTATACAGTTCAGTACCATTAAGTGCATCTACATTGCTGTGCAAACGTTGCCACCATCCATCTTCAGATATTTTGCAACATCCCAACTGAAACTCTGTGCCCATTGAACCATATCAAAGGATCTTTCTATTAATATTAAGCAGTATTCCCTAATCTCAGTCCTTCCTCCCTAAACTAAAATTCTAAAGGTAGAATTTCAGGCAAAAGGTAAAGAAAACAATTTGGGATTCAAGCCTCTTGCCAGTGTTCCCCAAATCACACCATGTAGACACAACTCCGTGTCTAATGCCAGCCTTGATTTGGCTGCCTTTCTGTTGAATCTAAAAGAAGTAGTTGTCAGCACTATTGTATATTGATCAAAAGCCCAGCTGTAGAACCAGGCTGCCCAGTTTGAAAGCCAAGGTGGCCACTCATTATCTGAGTAACTATGGGTAAATGATTTCACCTATTTAGGTTCCATTTACTTCTCATTTGTAAAACAGACGTATTAATGATGTCAAAGCAAAGTTTCACTCTGAGGATTAAATGATTAATGCACCTGAAACCCTGAGAACCTTGCCTGGCACCACTTAAGTCCCCCTGCCAAAAGTTAGTTATTACTATTTCCCCCGTTGTCATTTTTATGTTTTCAGTTTCATGTGCATAATTTTCTCACATCTGTTTGACTCTTAATCTTATAATTTAATGGTAAACACAATATCTACCAGCCTAAATTTATTTTTAGTATAGTTATTTTTAAAAAATTCCAGTAAAATATCTGCAAATGTAGGTCTCAAGCAATTTGACTTGGAAAGTTTTTCAGGCACTGGACCCAATCTTGAGAAAATAGTAATATCAGCCAGTCTATAATATCTGAGCACAAGAGAAATTGCTTTCATGAATGCTTGCTTCTGTTTTTCTTCCACTTGATTAGAAAACGCAATTGGCTTCCCTGGTGGTCCAGTGGGTAAGGACACCGCCTTGCAGTGCAAGGGGCGCTGGTTCGATCCCTGGCCTGGGAAGATCCCATGTGCCGCGGAGTGGCTGAACGGATGTGTTCAATTACCGAGCCGGAGCTCTGTAGCTCATGCGCCGAGAGCCGGCGCTCTGCGACAACAGAGGCCACCGCGGTGGGAGGCCCAAGCGGGCCAAAGAACAAAGATGAATGAAAATAGATAAATGAAAGACCAATAGAAGTGGCCTGCCCGCCCCCTCCCTCCCACACCCACCCCCAAAAAAAAAAGAAAAGAAAATGCATTGTTGAGGGCCAATCCATGAGTAATCTAAATATATAATTAATTAGAGGGACAAATTGAAATGACCAAATCTGCTTAGATTTCTCAGAACTTGAAAAAAAACGACTATTCCAGTTGCCAAAACAATTACTTAGATTTGAGGCATGCATTTAAATGCAAGTCAGTGTGCTGTGAAGATACAAAAGAAGAACCAGGCTGCCCAGTTTAAAGGTATACTATTGGGTAAATGATTTCACCTATTTAGGTTCCATTTACTTCTCATTTGTAAAACAGACGTATTAATGATGTCAAAGCAAAGTTTCACTCTGAGGATTAAATGATTAATGCACCTGAAACCCTGAGAACCTTGCCTGGCACCACTTAAGTCCCCCTGCCAAAAGTTAGTTATTACTATTTCCCCCGTTGTCATTTTTATGTTTTCAGTTTCATGTGCATAATTTTCTCACATCTGTTTGACTCTTAATCTTATAATTTAATGGTAAACACAATATCTACCAGCCTAAATTTATTTTTAGTATAGTTATTTTTAAAAAATTCCAGTAAAATATCTGCAAATGTAGGTCTCAAGCAATTTGACTTGGAAAGTTTTTCAGGCACTGGACCCAATCTTGAGAAAATAGTAATATCAGCCAGTCTATAATATCTGAGCACAAGAGAAATTGCTTTCATGAATGCTTGCTTCTGTTTTTCTTCCACTTGATTAGAAAACGCAATTGGCTTCCCTGGTGGTCCAGTGGGTAAGGACACCGCCTTGCAGTGCAAGGGGCGCTGGTTCGATCCCTGGCCTGGGAAGATCCCATGTGCCGCGGAGTGGCTGAACGGATGTGTTCAATTACCGAGCCGGAGCTCTGTAGCTCATGCGCCGAGAGCCGGCGCTCTGCGACAACAGAGGCCACCGCGGTGGGAGGCCCAAGCGGGCCAAAGAACAAAGATGAATGAAAATAGATAAATGAAAGACCAATAGAAGTGGCCTGCCCGCCCCCTCCCTCCCCACACCCCCCCCCCAAAAAAAAAGAGAGAAAAGAAAATGCATTGTTGAGGGCCAATCCATGAGTAATCTAAATATATAATTAATTAGAGGGACAAATTGAAATGACCAAATCTGCTTAGATTTCTCAGAACTTGAAAAAAAACGACTATTCCAGTTGCCAAAACAATTACTTAGATTTGAGGCATGCATTTAAATGCAAGTCAGTGTGCTGTGAAGATACAAAAGAAAAACCAGGCCTCCATGATATTATAAGGGCTAACCCTGCTTCTTAATGCAAACTAAAGTTTCTTTCTATTGTCAATGGCTGTTTTCTAAGACAAATAGTTTTGGTGTTTTATAAAAGAAAAAAACTTATCGAAAACATTTCTATGCAGTGTATCTCTTTTGAAAAATTACTCCTTGAATTTGAGTAAAAGAACTCTTTAGAAGCTAAACTATTGAGATGATTCATCTGCACAAAATAAAAAATACTATTTAAGAAGCATATTTGAAGATATGTCATTGAAAATCAAAGAGGATTTTAAAAATGAGCTTCACATGGGAAAAGGGGAGAGAAATTGATGATTACAGTCATTGGTGATTTAAGTTTAGAAATTAGTGTCCCTTTGTTACTTGATTATATTGCAATATAGGGATAAACAAAACAAGCAAGAGTTGTGGTTTTTCTACTGTAGGAAACTGAAGCATGTATGAAGCTTAGTGACTGATATGAATTTTACTTCCATGGCAATTATGAAACACAGTAAGCAGAGGTTTCACTTCCAAATAAAGATGGTCAATGGAGGTCAATTTGTGACTTGTCTTTTTGGATATTCAGTACCAGCATGATTTAATTGGGATCAAATAATTGCTCAGAAGGCTACACTGAACACATTATCATCCCTCAGTGTCACTCCTGCGCACCTAGTTAGCCTGAAGTTGTTTGTCAAAACTGTCACAAGGGAGTGCATCTCACTGAGAAAAATAACCTGTATGTCATTGCTCAGAGTTTCAAGACCAAACCTGAAAGTGATGAGAAGATTTTTTTTAAGCAAAGCTACCTTTTCTCTAAACTGATTAAATTAGTCCATCATGGTAACATGAGAGCATTTCAATAATATAAATTATTTAGGAGAGACCCATTATCTTTGTTCTTCTAGCTTTAGTGTGATGGTTTCAAATGCCCCTCTTCCCCTCTCTTGGCTTTGAAGAATATTGTATCAGTCTTGAATATCTTTGGCACAATATTGTGAATTATGCAAATAAAATATGTAAATGTTGTTTTAAGAACTAGTATTGGGGATTTTATTTTTATTGCAAATAATCTATCTTTTCTGTGATTTCCTGATTCTTGAAATAGAAGCAGAGACTCAGAAATTCATTGTGGCAGTATTTATGCTTTATATTATGAAAGATGACTATGAGCTCAGGAAGAGTCTAGTACATAAAAATAAAAACATTCAAGAAGGGTGTAACATAACATATAATATTTATAAAAGAAATTCATATGATTTATATTAGAACATTTAATGTTGTTTGACTTGACATTCTTCAGTGTTAATTCCCCCCTATGACTTCTGACTTCTGTCTATTCATGTGAGGACTTAAAAGAGAATAATAAGTATAAGATTTATAACTGTTCAACCTAGAAAATGAAGCAAACAAAAAAGTAATTCATGGTACATTTGTCTCTCACGACATGGTATCAAAATTGCTTACTTTACAAAATTAGAACACTGAGAAAAAAGCCACCAATTTTATTTCTTCAGAAGAAAAGTACATAATGCTGTACACTATGAATTTTGCACAAATATTGGAATGAAAAAGGATAACTATTGCAAGTGATAAGTTTACCACTATAATAGCATTAATTCTCAGAGGAAATATACACATTTAAGCTGTGTGTGTAGTGAATATATGAGAACAGGAAATAAAAACTGTAAATATCTATAAACTGTAAAAAGTACAGTTAACATGATTGAATTATGCAAATGATAGCGCTAATGTATAAAGGCCCTCAAAGCATGTTATAAGTGAGATAGGAAACAAAATCAAATTTGAACTAGTATTAAAACGTTCTTTGCATGATTCTTTTCCCTATCAAAAGTGCAGGATATCTCACTGACATACAAACTTTGGGAAAAAACCTATTGCCAGTGTGTCGTGTGACACACAAAACACCAAGGCCGCTTTTCAAAGGGCTGAATGCCTTCCAGTGTTGCTTGCATTTTCGTATGTGGAGAAGGTAAGATACAGGTATAGCAATGAGAAATAATTGTATATACAGACGATTGCTTTTTCTCTTTGCCTCTGAGTAATGGGCACCTTTCCTGGTGGCCCAGTGGTAAAGAATCTGCCTGCTGTGCAGGATTGATCCCTGGGCAGGAAGATCCCCTGGAGAAAGAAATGGCAACCCACTCCAGTATTCTTACCTGGGAAATCCCATGGACAGAGGAGCCTGGTGGGCTACAGTCCATGGGATCGCAAAGGGTTGGACACAACTTAGCAACTAAACAACAACAATGGGCACCCAAGTGGTCTTAAAGGAAGAAACACGCTTACTGGGTCTCAAGACCCTGATGAGATGGCATCTTTCTTAATCTGAATTGTTGCTATTGAGTTTGTTTTAAGGATCAAAAAGGCAGAGCATTTACCAGTCTTGAGCATGTGTTAGGGCTGGAGGATTAAAACAAGGAAAAAAGAAAATATAAAAAGGAGTTTAGAAGCACCCAACACATGTTGATACTTTTTTTTATCTTTAGTAATTTTGTCTGGTTTTAAAAATTACATTTCCTTTGTCCAGCTCACAGGATATATTCCACATTTAGCTGTAGTGTTCAAATAGAAAAATTATCATGTGTGTTGGCAAGTAGGCCCCTCTTTGGAACTTCTCCCAATGGTAGGAGGACACTTTTATTTTAAATCATTCAGAAGCCTATAACAGTGAGAGAGTCTGTTTTATAGTCTTTGTACATCGAGAAGTGGATTTGCTCTCCCTGGCCAAGTCAGCTCAAGGCTGTGAACAGAGTTTCCCAGCCTGCTGGAGGACGAGATACTCAATGAGGACAAGAGTATCAACTGGAAACTAATTAAAATTGCTATTACAATAAACGAGCCCTGCACTCACCCAAATGACAGCAAAGTGAAAAAAAAAATCATTCTTTGCACTTCCTTTGTTTTGTGCAGTGGTTTATGTGGTCCATTCATTATAGCCTTTATTCTCAAGTGGAATAAAACAGGCGAGTGAAAGAAGAGTTTTCATCACGGGCTTCGAAGTGGTTTTTCCTTTTTTAAAACAGGTACAACTCAGCTTTCAATTGCTTTTAGGTTGAAGTTAATAGCAGTGGTTCTCTGCCTTTTCTTTTTTAAAAAAAATTTAATCAGTGGCTCCTCAGTTGTCATCCCTGGTTCTTTACATGTGAATGTAGAGGCTGAATGCCTTCCAGTGTTGCTTGCATTTTCGTATGTGGAGAAGGTAAGATACAGGTATAGCAATGAGAAATAATTGTATATACAGACGATTGCTTTTTCTCTTTGCCTCTGAGTAATGGGCACCTTTCCTGGTGGCCCAGTGGTAAAGAATCTGCCTGCTGTGCAGGATTGATCCCTGGGCAGGAAGATCCCCTGGAGAAAGAAATGGCAACCCACTCCAGTATTCTTACCTGGGAAATCCCATGGACAGAGGAGCCTGGTGGGCTACAGTCCATGGGATCGCAAAGGGTTGGACACAACTTAGCAACTAAACAACAACAATGGGCACCCAAGTGGTCTTAAAGGAAGAAACACGCTTACTGGGTCTCAAGACCCTGATGAGATGGCATCTTTCTTAATCTGAATTGTTGCTATTGAGTTTGTTTTAAGGATCAAAAAGGCAGAGCATTTACCAGTCTTGAGCATGTGTTAGGGCTGGAGGATTAAAACAAGGAAAAAAGAAAATATAAAAAGGAGTTTAGAAGCACCCAACACATGTTGATACTTTTTTTTATCTTTAGTAATTTTGTCTGGTTTTAAAAATTACATTTCCTTTGTCCAGCTCACAGGATATATTCCACATTTAGCTGTAGTGTTCAAATAGAAAAATTATCATGTGTGTTGGCAAGTAGGCCCCTCTTTGGAACTTCTCCCAATGGTAGGAGGACACTTTTATTTTAAATCATTCAGAAGCCTATAACAGTGAGAGAGTCTGTTTTATAGTCTTTGTACATCGAGAAGTGGATTTGCTCTCCCTGGCCAAGTCAGCTCAAGGCTGTGAACAGAGTTTCCCAGCCTGCTGGAGGACGAGATACTCAATGAGGACAAGAGTATCAACTGGAAACTAATTAAAATTGCTATTACAATAAACGAGCCCTGCACTCACCCAAATGACAGCAAAGTGAAAAAAAAAATCATTCTTTGCACTTCCTTTGTTTTGTGCAGTGGTTTATGTGGTCCATTCATTATAGCCTTTATTCTCAAGTGGAATAAAACAGGCGAGTGAAAGAAGAGTTTTCATCACGGGCTTCGAAGTGGTTTTTCCTTTTTTAAAACAGGTACAACTCAGCTTTCAATTGCTTTTAGGTTGAAGTTAATAGCAGTGGTTCTCTGCCTTTTCTTTTTTAAAAAAAATTTAATCAGTGGCTCCTCAGTTGTCATCCCTGGTTCTTTACATGTGAATGTAGAGGCTGTATTCTCTCAGCTCTTAGATTGCCAGGGTATTGCCATTGGTATAATTTATAACTTGAGTAATTAAAATGAATTTGCTTGCAATAACATTCTGCATGCTATTTATGGAAAAGAAGTTATTAAAATATTCAGTACAACAACAATGAGGTTGAATGCAAAGTAATAATAATCATACATTTTTAATTACATGTTTAATACCCATTTGGCTAATATAGAAGTATTCAGAAAATTGCTTATGCTCAGCATAATGTTTTTGCGCTTAGTGGTGTTCAAAGGGATCCCTATGAATGGGCTTAGCATATGCACTGTCATTGAGATATGGCTGTTTAAAATCAGATACACATTGTCTTCCTGTGATACTTTGCATAAGAGAAGCTACGATCAATAAGAGTTTCTTTTGCTTATTTCAGGCATATTGAAAGGTTCCCATTTATCTACAGATTTTTTTTTTTGAAAAGTTTCAAGCCTGCAAAAATTGCAAGACAAGTACAATGAACAACCATATACCCTTCAGCCAGAATCAGTTGCTAATATTTTCAGTCTCTCTGTATCTGTCTGTCTCTGGCTGGCTGGTTTTTTCTCTCTCTCTCTCACTCTCTTTCTGTCTACACACACACACAGACACACACACGCCTATGTGCTTAGTGGTGTCCAACACTTTGTGACCCCGGGGACTGTAGGCTACCAGGTTCTGTCCATGGGATTTTAAAGGCAGGAATATTAAAGTGGGTTGCCATTTTCTTCTTCAGGGGATCTTCCTGACCCAGGGATTGAACCCTCATCTCCTTTATTGACAGGCAGATTCTACTGAGCCACCACAGAAACCCCTATATATGTATGTGTGTGTGTGTATGTGTGTATATGTATACGTATATATACACACACACATATATATACACACACACGTGTGTGTATATATGCAACCCACTCCAGTATTCTTGCCTAGAGACTCCGCATAGACAGAGCCTGGTGGACAATAGTCCACGGGTCTCAAGAGTCAGACAAAGCACAACACAACACATACATACATAATGTAAAGATTATGTATAATGCAAACAATGTATATATATAAACATTGCTTATATAATTATCCCTGCGCCATTTCCAGATGTCATGATACTTCTAAATACTGTCGACCCTTGAATAACAGGGACATTAGGGACACTGACCCTCTGTGAAGTCTCAAATCTTCCTATAGCATAGTCAGCCAGCCTCAACCTTGGTTCCTCCATTGATAAGGTCTTTGTTCTTTTAAGGCCCCAAAATGTTTTCCCTCACTCTAATTTGTCTGTGGGAAGCTATCCTCTTAACTTGATGCTATTGATTAAAATATCCTAATATGAAGAGAAGTATGAAGTATTATTATTGCAAAGGAAATTACAGTCTAAATGCTGAAAGGAAAAGGAAACACGGGAGAAATCAATGTAACAATTGAATAAAGTTTAAAGTAAAGATGCAGTATGTGTTACCAGGCAGTTTAGCATTAATTGCTAACTAAATGGTATAGGAAATAAGTCTATATTCTTTGAAATGTATATAATTATTGATTTTTATAATGCAATACCAATTGTCCAAAGTGGACAAGAGTTAGTGTTGGCTCTTGTGATAATGATTTACAAAAGTGTACATGTGATTTCAAGGACAACAAGGTAATGGTGGCTCATAAATATGAAAATTATTCATTGATCAGGACTGTGCCTGTAAACTTCTCTTGTCTGGTCTTTTAAACTGTTGCACAAAATTGAAGTAATGAAGAAGAGAATTGAGGCAATGAAAACTGCTTTTCAAGCATTTTTGTATGGTGCATCATCTTGAATTAGATCATTACAAATGTGACAGATCTCTCTGCTGTTTATTATGTAAGAGTTATAAATTTTTTAAAAAAGCCCTCCATTATATTTATTAAGACTTCCAAGTCTGTATGCACCATTTTTAAAAATTTGATATTTCTACTTCCTGACCCCAGGCAAATAGTATAAAATGTTTAACTGTAACTCTTTTAAAATTATACTGATTTTTTATATTATTATGACAAGTGTTATGATAGATCTTCTTTTAGAATTCAGTAACCTAGGAATGAAAAACTATTTTAGATTCAGTGATTCAAAGTTCATGAATCTTCTGATTAATAAGCTTCTCAAATGCATTTTCTGCTGAAAGAAAATCGCTGAATACAAACTAAAACTGCTCAGAGAAATGCTTTTTATTTGGCCTTTTCAAACAAAAAGGAGTGTACAATGAGCCCAGTTTTCTCTTTAGCACTCAGTGCATAGCTCAGGGCTACCATGTTAGTCCAATGCCTTCTGCTTCCTAGCTCTCAGTTAGTATCAATTGAATGATGGATTGCACACTTGACATCAATGATCACTTAAGATACATCAACCCGTGTGCAAAGCTGGCCAGACCATTGTGTGTACCTAGTGTTTTACTGGCGTTCAGTAACAAAACCGGAGATCAATTTCAGTCAGTCGTATGCAGAGTACAAAATGTGGTCTGTCTTCCTAGGTCGGCTGACTTTTGCTTAGTGATTGTATTTTCCTAGTGGTGAATGTTAATTTTATATTTCAGCATAAAAGTTATATTGTATTCCATTCGCCCTCATTTTCTAAGCTTTAAGTCTGTTCTTTTTATTTGTGTTATTTAGCAGATCCTCATATAGAGCACTCGACATGCTTGAGGCACTGCTTTAAGGGCTTTATAAATATTAGTTAATGTGAAAGATAACACAAACAAGCTCTCATATACATTTCTCTTGTGAATTCAGTAGCTAGCCTGAGATTTAGTGGAGGATGTTTCTGTTTATAGACAGATCACAGAACAACTGCTACTCAAGCGTTCCTCATCTGTTTAGTATGGAGCCCAATACAGCCTCCTTGCAATCTGTCTGCCAACACACCGGAAAGAATTCATGTACCTTACCAGTCACTCCCCAGTCCCTCATCTGCCAGCCCCTTGCAACCAATAAACTACTTTCTGACTTTGGTACTCTGAACATTTCATATCAGTAGAGTCCTACAGTATGTGACCTTTTGTGTCTGGCTTCTCTCTTGTAAGATAATGTCTGCAGGGTTCTCCCATCCATGTGGTAGCATGTGCCAGTACTTTGCTCCTTTCTCTTGCTGAATGATATTCCATGGTGTGACTGTTCCTCATTTTCTTTATCCAACTGATAGAGATGCAGGTTTTTTCTTCTTTTTGGTTACTATGAATGATGCCGCCATGAACATCTGTGTACACATTTTTGCGTGCACCCATTTTCTTGGTTACATATGATCAGTGAAATTGCTGAGTCCTATTTTTGAGAAAATGCAGGATGGTTTTTTCAAAGTGGTGGCACATTTTGCTTTCCTAATAAGTATGTCTCTATATTTCAGCTGACTGATAAAAAAACGGAAGCCCACATAGCATATAAAGAGACTTTTGCTTCAAGTTGCGTGTGAGATATTTGGCCATATTTGAAAGTGGATATTCAGTATTTAACAATAAAACCTAATAACATGCCTCTTTTATGTGCCTGACATTGTTATGCTGGATGGCAACTACACAATTGCTGGGGAAGCACAGTCTGAGAGATTACAGAAATAAAAGTGGAGGCATGTGGCCATTTAGTCTTCCAAAGCCCAATATGAAACCAAATAACAGATTTGAGTCCGGTACTGAGGTGGAAACTGAAATTTGATGCATGGCTCTTCCCGTCTCCCTCCCTTCCCATATCAAAGAAGAGAAAAGAAAATTCTTCCTTTCACCTTTTTTTTTTCAGTGTAAGGAACTAATGGTATCATGAGAAAGCTAAATTGCATACCAGTAAGGAAACCTGACAGCAGACACATTTTCTTATATATAAAACTGATAGGATATGACATGTATTGAATGCTCACTATATGCCAGACACTATTGTAAGTTTTTTATGTGATTGGGCCTTTCTGGTGGCTCAGATAGTAAAGAATCCGCCTGCAATGTGGGAGACCTGGGTTTGATCTCTGGGTGGGAAGATCCTCCAGTATTCTTTTTTATTTTTTTTTAATTAATTAATTTATTTACTTTTGGCTATTCTGGGTTTTCACTGCTGCCGCAGGCTCTTCTCTAGTTGCAGGGAGTGGAGGCTACTCTCTAGCTGAAGTGAGCAGGCTTCTTGTTGCGGTGACTTCCCATCCATGTGGTAGCATGTGCCAGTATTTTGTCCTTTCTCTTGCTGAATGATATTCCATGGTGTGACTGTTCCTCATTTTCTTTATCCAACTGATAGAGATGCAGGTTTTTTCTTCTTTTTGGTTACTATGAATGATGCCGCCATGAACATCTGTGTACACATTTTTGCGTGCACCCATTTTCTTGGTTACATATGATCAGTGAAATTGCTGAGTCCTATTTTTGAGAAAATGCAGGATGGTTTTTTCAAAGTGGTGGCACATTTTGCTTTCCTAATAAGTATGTCTCTATATTTCAGCTGACTGATAAAAAAACGGAAGCCCACATAGCATATAAAGAGACTTTTGCTTCAAGTTGCGTGTGAGATATTTGGCCATATTTGAAAGTGGATATTCAGTATTTAACAATAAAACCTAATAACATGCCTCTTTTATGTGCCTGACATTGTTATGCTGGATGGCAACTACACAATTGCTGGGGAAGCACAGTCTGAGAGATTACAGAAATAAAAGTGGAGGCATGTGGCCATTTAGTCTTCCAAAGCCCAATATGAAACCAAATAACAGATTTGAGTCCGGTACTGAGGTGGAAACTGAAATTTGATGCATGGCTCTTCCTGTCTTCCTCCATTCCCATATCAAAAGAAGAGAAAAGAAAATTCTTCCTTTCACCTTTTTTTTTTCAGTGTAAGGAACTAATGGTATCATGAGAAAGCTAAATTGCATACCAGTAAGGAAACCTGACAGCAGACACATTTTCTTATATATAAAACTGATAGGATATGACATGTATTGAATGCTCACTATATGCCAGACACTATTGTAAGTTTTTTATGTGATTGGGCCTTTCTGGTGGCTCAGATAGTAAAGAATCCGCCTGCAATGTGGGAGACCTGGGTTTGATCTCTGGGTGGGAAGATCCTCCAGTATTCTTTTTTATTTTTTTTTAATTAATTAATTTATTTACTTTTGGCTATTCTGGGTTTTCACTGCTGCCGCAGGCTCTTCTCTAGTTGCAGGGAGTGGAGGCTACTCTCTAGCTGAAGTGAGCAGGCTTCTTGTTGCGGTGACTTCCCTTGTTGTGGAACTCAGGCTCTAGGGCACATGGGATTCCGTAGTTGTGGTACATGGACTCCATCGTTGCGGCTCACAGGCTTAGCTGCTCCACAGCATGTGGGATCCTCCCGGATCTCCTGCATTGTCAGGCAAACTCTCTGCCACTGAGCCACCAGGGAAGCCCCCTCTCCAGTATTCTTGCCTGGAGAAGTCCATGACTCATCCATGGGTCACAAAGAGGCAGGTGTGATGGCTCTCCATATTGTGCAGATGAGGAAATAAAGGCTCAAAAAGAGAAAGTGTCCCTACCATGTGTAACACAGACAGCTAGTGGGAAAGCTGCTGTATAGCACAGGGAACTCAACTCGGTGCTCTGTGATGACCTAGAGGGGTGGGATTGGGAAGCTGGGAGGGAGACTCTAGAAGGAGGGGATATATATACATATATACTTAGAGCTGATTCATATTGTTATACTACAGAAACTAACACAGCATGGTAAAGCACTTATCCTCCAATAAAACAAAAAATGAGTTAGTATCAGAGCTAGCAAGTGCAGAGTTAGAATTTAGATCTAGACAGGCTGACTCAAGAGCCTACATTTTATTTAAATTTAATCATTGATTTATTTTATTTACTTGGCTGTATCAGGTTTTAGTTGTGGCTTGTGGGGTCTCATTGCCACATGCAGGCCCTCTAGTTGTGGCACTCTGCCCTAGTTGCTCTGCAGTATGTGGGATCTTAGTTCCCCAACCAGGAATGGAACCTGTGTTACCTGTATTGGAGGGTGGGGTCTTCCCCACTGGACCACCAGGGAAGGCCTGAGAGTGTGTCCTTTTTAATGACTGCTCTGTCTTGCTAAATGGTAGCATCATGATCTTATTAGGAACTTTCAATGTGTTTGTGTAATACTTAGCAACTTCACCCACTATAGCATTTTGTATGCAAAGTTAAGTACTTGTCTCCATTGTTTAACTTTCTGACTCAAATTTTGCAGGTCTGCTATTGATATCTGAAGGGCATTTCCATCCACTAACAAACTATTGACTTATATCTTGTTTTGTGAGAGTGTAATTCCGTGAGAATTTCCACAGAATGGAATTGCAACGCAGGACTCTTGTCATCACTGTCGTTCAGTCCCTAAGTCGTGTCTGATTCTTTATGAACTCATGAACTGCAGCACACCATGCTTCTCTGCCCTTCACCATCTCCCAGAATTTGCTCAAACTCATGTCCATTGAGTGGGCAATGATATCCAACCATCTCATCCACAGAAGTGTAATTCCACTTCCACATTCATAGTTCAGACATACTGTTATATGAGACTGTTCTTCAGATTGTTACTGCTGTGCCTGTCACATCGTTGCCCTGCGGAGGTAGGGAGAGGAACGCTGACCTTGTAGGTTCTAAGGTTTCATGCTACCGTGAGTGTCACCGCTAATTTAAAATACTTGAAGCAGGAGAGTATGTGAGTTATCAGAGATAAAACTATGTCCAAAAAATAAATGTTCCCTTTTGATGGACATGGGTGAGCATAACTGCGTATCATAGATCCTAGTTTTGAGGTCACTCCATTTCCTTCCAACAGTGTCCCATGCTTTTCAAAAGAAAATGTTGCTATATAATTTCAGATAAAGAAGGCTGCAGTGAATGAGTTTCTCTAAATAAAAGGGAGGAAAAGTAATTCTTCCATGTTTTGAGGTTTAAACCCTGTCGTTGACAATATATCTGCACATAAAATCAGTCAAGGCTTTTCAGTAGGTAAGATATTTGGTAGGGCTTCTCTGTTATTTGAATTTCCATTACAGGAAGCAAAGTGTAAGAAAAAATAAAACAAATGTGTCTTTCCTTGCTTGCTCTTCAATAGTTCGGGGTCACTGTTTGGGAAATCGTAAGAATTTGTAATGGCTTGAAAAATAGTACAGAGCAAATCACTTTAACCTGTGCTGTTTATCTATTTGCTTCTCCCATCAATTTCAGCTCCATTTTTAAGAGAAAAATGCAACACAGTATTTCTTACTTAGACCATATTGAAGTACTATTTTTTTCCATGCTTGAAAAAGAATTTCACCTTGCTTTCTAAAATGAATTCTTCCAACAAAGCATATGATGAAGGTTCCATCCACTAACAAACTATTGACTTATATCTTGTTTTGTGAGAGTGTAATTCCGTGAGAATTTCCACAGAATGGAATTGCAACGCAGGACTCTTGTCATCACTGTCGTTCAGTCCCTAAGTCGTGTCTGATTCTTTATGAACTCATGAACTGCAGCACACCATGCTTCTCTGCCCTTCACCATCTCCCAGAATTTGCTCAAACTCATGTCCATTGAGTGGGCAATGATATCCAACCATCTCATCCACAGAAGTGTAATTCCACTTCCACATTCATAGTTCAGACATACTGTTATATGAGACTGTTCTTCAGATTGTTACTGCTGTGCCTGTCACATCGTTGCCCTGCGGAGGTAGGGAGAGGAACGCTGACCTTGTAGGTTCTAAGGTTTCATGCTACCGTGAGTGTCACCGCTAATTTAAAATACTTGAAGCAGGAGAGTATGTGAGTTATCAGAGATAAAACTATGTCCAAAAAATAAATGTTCCCTTTTGATGGACATGGGTGAGCATAACTGCGTATCATAGATCCTAGTTTTGAGGTCACTCCATTTCCTTCCAACAGTGTCCCATGCTTTTCAAAAGAAAATGTTGCTATATAATTTCAGATAAAGAAGGCTGCAGTGAATGAGTTTTCTCTAAATAAAAGGGAGGAAAAAGTAATTCTTCCATGTTTTGAGGTTTAAACCCTGTCGTTGACAATATATCTGCACATAAAATCAGTCAAGGCTTTTCAGTAGGTAAGATATTTGGTAGGGCTTCTCTGTTATTTGAATTTCCATTACAGGAAGCAAAGTGTAAGAAAAAATAAAACAAATGTGTCTTTCCTTGCTTGCTCTTCAATAGTTCGGGGTCACTGTTTGGGAAATCGTAAGAATTTGTAATGGCTTGAAAAAATAGTACAGAGCAAATCACTTTAACCTGTGCTGTTTATCTATTTGCTTCTCCCATCAATTTCAGCTCCATTTTTAAGAGAAAAATGCAACACAGTATTTCTTACTTAGACCATATTGAAGTACTATTTTTTTCCATGCTTGAAAAAGAATTTCACCTTGCTTTCTAAAATGTAAAGTTAATTCATTGTCAATTGAATTATATAATCATAATGAGATTGTTATGATGTGGCAGTAACTTCTCAGATCCATTAAAGGTGTGCATATTAATATCATATAGTAATGACTGTATCACTCTTAACCACCATTTATAAGTGTTATCTGTGTGGACATCTGTATGTATGTGTATGTGTTTGTGTATCTGCCCAGTTTTGTGAAGCATGCCAACATTCTCTATATGTCCTGATCTTTTTATTTGAAGTTCTGAGGTCTGTAATCAGAGTCAGTGTCAAGGAAAGCACTGAGCTCATTACTGGGCTTTATGCTGAATTCCAACAGTATTGGTTTATTTATTTCATTTCAAGTTTAGATTTGAAATATTCTTTGGTGAATATAGTGGGTAGAACTTAACTATTATGGTCCATTGAATGGGGATTGAGGGGGTTAACCGTGAAACTAAGTGCTAATTAGTTTCTCCTCTTCTTGCCTTAGCCATTGATAAGTAGGCACTTTCCACTTTTATTCCGAACACTGTTACAGAGAGATGGCAGTACAGTAAGTTCCCTACACATGAGCCTTCAAGTTGCGAACTTTGAAAGATGTGAATATGCCATTCATATGTCCCGTCACATAAGTTAGTTCACGTGTCTGGTGTACAATGTCATGTGAGTGCATCCTCTACAAGTGGTCATGCTTTTCTTTTTATTTTTTATCTTTTTATTTTATTTTTTTTTAAATTTTGGCCTCTTTTATTGGATTTCTATTTATTTTCATCCACCTTCACGCTTTGGCCTGTGTAATCCTCCCATCACAGTGGCCTCTTTCATTGCAGAGCACCAGCTCTGGGCGCATGCACTCCAGAGCGCTGGCTCGCAATTGGACACACCAGTCCAGCCCCTTTAGCGGCACGCAGTATCTTCCTGGGCCAGGGACTGAACTGGTGCCCCTTGCACTGCAAGAGCTGGACTCTTTACCCATTGGACCACCAGGGAAGCCTGGTTGCGCTTTTATGTGCTTTACTGTATAGTACTCTATAGAGGATAGTAAGGCAGCATCTTTATTTCAAGTCCAGGGTGTCTGGAAGCAAGTGTAAGAGCAGTGGTTGGAGCTGATATTGCTGAGAATCACCAAATGGTAATGATGGGAAGAAAAGTGAAAATAATTTAGAGAGTGGAGTATGAGGCAAAAAAATGATAGAGCCGTTGTACAGTACAGTGCTCCTGTACTTTTTAAAAATGTTTGGCCTCATTTACTTATATTTATTTATTTATTTATTTTCATCGGTCTTTATTCTTTGGTCTGTGTGGGCCTCCCATTGCAGTGGCCTCTCTCATTGCAGGGCACTGGCTCTGGGTGCATGCACTCCAGAGTGCTGGCTCATAATTGGACACACCAGTCCAGCCTCTCCATGGCACGTGGGATCTTCCCAGGCCAGGGATCAAACCAGTGCCCTTGCACTGCAAGGTGGTGTCCTTATCCACTGGACCACCAGGGAACCCCCTACTCCTGTACTGTAAGATGAAAAAGGTTGTCTTTATTTTTTGTATTCTTTGTTTTTAGTGTATTATTTTTGTGTGAAAAAGTTTTATAAACCTATCATAGTACAGTACTATAGACCAAATTGTGTTAGTTGGGTACCTAGACTAACTTTGTTGGAGTTATGAGCAAATTGGACTTAAGAATGTGCTCCTGGAACAGAGCTCATTCGTATGTAGGGTACTTTGCTCTTCTCCATTTGTTAGAAATCCCCGTGCATCATTTTTTTTTTTTTTTTGGCCGCTTCTATTGGTCTTTCTTCCATCCATATTCATCCATCTTTGTTCTTTTGGCCTGTATGGGCCTCCCATCGCAGTGGCCTCTCTCGCTGCAGAGCACCAGCTCTGGACACATGCACCCCAGAGCACTGGCTTGGTAATTGGACGCATTGGTCCGGCCATTCTGTGGCACATGGGGTCTTCCTAGGCCAGGGATCGAACTGGCACCCCCTGCACTGCAAGGTGGTGTCTTTACCCACTGGATCACCAGGGGAAGCCCTGTGCATCATTATTATTATCATCTCCTCATGAATTCCTTTAAAGGATCTTGCAGCTATAATCAAGCTTTACCCCCTTACTATCTATTCAGTGTCATTTCTAGTTGTTTTTAGAAATCACATGGAAGAGACAGCTGACAATATTACATGGGGAAACCTTTCAGGAAACTTGATTGCACAGATCACAACTAGAGATCCTACATACCGCAAATAAGACCCCATAAAGCCAAGTACATAATTTAACTTTAAAAGTAACTTAAAAAACCCACCCAAGGCCTGACCTAAACCAATGAAGTATTGTATATGATGTTTAATACAGTACACTTGTGATCTAGTTTTGTGCCTCATGAACACACAACATTATATACGTATGTAGAACACTATACACATAACACAATCATATATGTAGATGGCACTTGTAACACCGGGGTTGTAATTTGTGTTCAAATATGACAAGCCACAACTTATAGATACCCTTCAGTAGTATCTCCATCCCTCTCCTCCCCCTTCTCTCCTTCCTTTCTGTCCTACTTTTCACTTGTCCTTTCTATCTTTCTGACCAAAAAAAAAGACTGATTTTGTCAAGTAAACTGCTTCTAAACTGTTCCTTTTTAGGAAAAACATGGACTTTTTCAAGGTATTTTGTTGTAAGAAGTAACTGTCCTTGGAGGAATATGGAAAACCAATCTGTGCATATAAGACTTTTTATTGTCAATGGAAATCTTCCATTTGTCCTATGTTCCCAACAATATCAGAAGTAGGAACATATTCAGTGTCTCAAAGGCAAGTCTAGGGAAGTTGTGATCTTTGTATGTAATTAGACAAAGAAGTGATTAATATATATTGCACTATGTAGGTGTGTCAAATCAGCAGGCTATACACCTTAAATTCACTCAGTAATGCATGCCAATTATATCTCACAAAGCTGGGGAGAAAAGTGACCAGTAGTGAGAGACTTGAATAAGTCTTTTCATAAGCAACCTTAAAGCAACAGTAATAGGAATTTAGAAATCTACCTGAGCATCATGGTAAGGTAGTAACTGCTTATTTTTCTTTCCATCTATTTAAAATCCTAATTTATAATGTTTTAGTGGATATAGTTCTTTATACATAAACACAGTGCTGTATTTACAATGGATCAAAAAAAAACAAGGACCTACTGTCTAGCACAGGGAACTCTGCTCAGTGTTATGTGGCAGCCTGGATGGGAGGGGAGTTTGGAGGAGAATGGATACATGTATGTATGTATGTATATGTGTATATATACATATATATATATATATATATATATATATATATATGGCTGTGTCCCTTTGCTGTCCACCTGAAACTATGAAACTATCATGACATTGTTAGTCAGCTACACTCCAATACAAAAATAGGAAGTCTTTTTAAAAATCCCTAACTATACAAAAAATTGTTTGTTGTAAATTTTGGTGTCAGAAATTTTAAACTAGAAATGTGACCCTATGGACATAATATAGTTCAAACCTCTCCACCAAGAACTAGTGAGGCGTTTGTGTTGGGAAGACATGGAGGCTGTGGAGGGGGTCTGTCAACAGATTGACTTCACATCATCAGTGTTTTTGTTTTTTTTTTTTTTAAGATTTATTTATTTATTTATTTTGGGCGGGGATCGGGTTGGGGAGGGAGGGGAGTGGGCGAGCCACTTCTATTGGTCTTTCATTTCTCTGTTTTCATCCGTCTTTGTTCTTTGGCTCCTGTGGGCCTCCCATCATGGTGGCGTCTGTTGTCTCAGAGCTCCAGCTCTGGGCGCATGTGCTCCAGAGCTCCGGCTCGGTGATTGGACACATCGGTCCAGCCGGCGGCACGTGGGATCTTCCCAGGCCAGGGATTGAACTGGCGCCCCTTGCACTGCAAGGCGGTGTCCTTATCCACTGGACCACCAGGGGAAGCCCCAGTGTGTTTTTAAACTGTATCTTCTGGCTTCTCACCAGAATCTGACCCCGAAGGCATCTTGATATGGGCTTCCAGCCTCTAGTACTATGAGAAAATAAATTCCTTTTGTTTAAAAAATAAGAGTGGAATGCTGGTTGCAGAGACTGAAGGGAGGAGAAAATGGATAGTCACTCAGCAGAGGACATAAAGTTTCAGTTAAGGAAGATGAATCAGTTATCTAGATTTGCTGTGCACCATTGTACCTATAGTCAACAATATTGTACAGTTAAACATTTCACAGAGTAGACCTCATATTAAATGTTCTTATCACTATAAAATTTTAGAAAGCGAAATGACTGAACTAGAAAAAAAAGAAAAGAATAAAAACATGCCATCAAATGAGGGTAATTGAAGTCTAAACAAAATCAACGAGTAGGATTTTTATTTTGTGCTTTGAGCATGACTCTTAAGGAGAGCAGATCTAATTAGGGGAAGACAAGAGGCAGATAGAGTCTTTGGTGGGAATTGTAAACAGAGAATTAGGGCATTTTCAAAGGCCTTGAGCTTGAGAGAGTCATTCTATCCTAATTCACTTTCCATTTCCTAGTTGTTACTTTCATTACTCCTACATTTATTCATCATCAGGGTTGTTTGGGAGATTACAAGTGAGTTAAAAGAGCTGAGAGAGAGAAATCTCCTGTGATGATGAGACAAGCAAAGTGGGAAAAGAAGTTGGGGGAAATTGTGTGCTTTTGTGTGATGTGCTTGGAATGGAAATAGTTACCCTGTGAGAAGCAAAAGGGAAACACGGACAGGTCATCTCCCGTTGCTAACCCCACTGACAAACTCATTAGGTATTCATTCACTTACTTAATACTGAACAAGTTTATATAAATATGGTGTCCTCGGCGAAGGGCATTCACGGATGAACAAGACCTGCCTGGAGCTTTCAGTCTACTGGGATAACAGGCATAGAATAAAGAAGCAAATATCCTAAGTGCTAAAAAGAAGTAGAGCGGAAAATGAGAACCTATGATAAGGAACCTATTACTGTCTCAGTGCTGAGGGAAGACTTCTCCAAGGAAATAATGTTTTAGCTGAGACCTGCATGAGGAGCGGGAATAAGTTGTGTGTTGAGGGTTGGGAACAGTGTTCCGGATAGAGGGAATAGCAACTGTTAAGCTGAGGAATGGATGTTGTATTGTCTTTATAATTAAGGCATAATCTTCCTGTGGTCTTCCCTGAATGTGTTGAAGTCAGCATCCCTTCTGGTTACAAAGCCAAAGACTGGGAGTGTTTTTGGAGTCTTCCTCCTTAGCCACCCCACATCTTGTTTACTCTTACTCATCACCATATCCCTTGGATCAACAGTTCTTTCCTTTCCTATCTCCAAATTTCTCTCAACCCCTTCACCGGCACTTCATCCTCAAACTTATGACTGAACGTGTTGCTTTCTCACTTCTACCAGAATTAGCGGTCATAAATGATCATGATGTCCTCACCACAAGCCTATTGAATGACATAGCACAGCCTACAAACTAACAGCATCATCTCTCTCTCTGTTTTTTTTTAAAGGGTTTTTTTAAAAAAACAAACAAACAAACAAACAAAAAACCAAACTATTTCCTTGGCCACATGGTATGTGGAATCTTGGTTCCCCCACCAGGGGTCCAACCCACGCCCCCTGTAGCGGAAACCCAAAATCCCCACCACTCAACTGCCAACAAAGCCCCTGTATGATCTCTTGATAGGACCTAGGTTTCCTCTCCATCTCCTGCCCCTTTCTTCACATTCTGGCCAAATGCATCTCCGTGCTATTTCCTGACAATAGCAGGTACTCGAGGCCTTTAAAGATGCCAGCATGGCTGTCCTCCCTAACTACCAGTCACAGCCCAGCCTGTTGATTTCCTGGTCACCATACTCACAATAATCCTGCCTTCCTCCTTGTACTCCTGTCACTTTTGCCTGCCTCTCCCACTCTCCAGCAGTTACTGCACTCTGCCTTATATTGTAATGTGTAATTTATCATCTCTCCAAACTAGATGTTAAATTCCACGAAATCAAGTAATTTGTCTTATTCACTTTTGCATTCCCTTAATGCCTTGTTTATATAATTTTCCACAGATGGAAATAAAAGTTTATCCTCTGAAGTTTTGGAATTTCCTAGGATTGAGGAGAGGGGGTGGGAGAAGAAAAGATAGTTAAAAGACACAGGGGAGAAAGTCATTTAGACTATTTGATGGTTTATAGTCTCTTCTTGATCAACTAGGGGTGCCCTCAGAATCTTGGTTATTAGAATGACCTAACATGAATTATCCAGTCAGAGACTCAGCTTGTGGCTCTGTGAGGCCAAATACGTACCTTTTCAAAAAGGAGCATTTTTAGCAGCCATGTAGAAGTTCCTTAATAATAGCTGGATGTCTGGTGCTAGAGCAGACAGCTTTAAATGCTCACTTTCACAGACTTACATTAGAAAAACTGAAGATTTATGATCTCAGGAAAGACTGGGAGTGTTTTGGAGTCTTCCTCCTTAGCCACCCCACATCTTGTTTACTCTTACTCATCACCATATCCCTTGGATCAACAGTTCTTTCCTTTCCTATCTCCAAATTTCTCTCAACCCCTTCACCGGCACTTCATCCTCAAACTTATGACTGAACGTGTTGCTTTCTCACTTCTACCAGAATTAGCGGTCATAAATGATCATGATGTCCTCACCACAAGCCTATTGAATGACATAGCACAGCCTACAAACTAACAGCATCATCTCTCTCTCTGTTTTTTTTTAAAGGGTTTTTTTAAAAAAACAAACAAACAAACAAACAAAAAACCAAACTATTTCCTTGGCCACATGGTATGTGGAATCTTGGTTCCCCCACCAGGGGTCCAACCCACGCCCCCTGTAGCGGAAACCCAAAATCCCCACCACTCAACTGCCAACAAAGCCCCTGTATGATCTCTTGATAGGACCTAGGTTTCCTCTCCATCTCCTGCCCCTTTCTTCACATTCTGGCCAAATGCATCTCCGTGCTATTTCCTGACAATAGCAGGTACTCGAGGCCTTTAAAGATGCCAGCATGGCTGTCCTCCCTAACTACCAGTCACAGCCCAGCCTGTTGATTTCCTGGTCACCATACTCACAATAATCCTGCCTTCCTCCTTGTACTCCTGTCACTTTTGCCTGCCTCTCCCACTCTCCAGCAGTTACTGCACTCTGCCTTATATTGTAATGTGTAATTTATCATCTCTCCAAACTAGATGTTAAATTCCACGAAATCAAGTAATTTGTCTTATTCACTTTTGCATTCCCTTAATGCCTTGTTTATATAATTTTCCACAGATGGAAATAAAAGTTTATCCTCTGAAGTTTTGGAATTTCCTAGGATTGAGGAGAGGGGGTGGGAGAAGAAAAGATAGTTAAAAGACACAGGGGAGAAAGTCATTTAGACTATTTGATGGTTTATAGTCTCTTCTTGATCAACTAGGGGTGCCCTCAGAATCTTGGTTATTAGAATGACCTAACATGAATTATCCAGTCAGAGACTCAGCTTGTGGCTCTGTGAGGCCAAATACGTACCTTTTCAAAAAGGAGCATTTTTAGCAGCCATGTAGAAGTTCCTTAATAATAGCTGGATGTCTGGTGCTAGAGCAGACAGCTTTAAATGCTCACTTTCACAGACTTACATTAGAAAAACTGAAGATTTATGATCTCAGGCAAGATGTTATGGAATATAATTTATTCATTCAACAAATACTGATTGATTACTCACCAGGGATCAGGTACAATAAAATCCAGACCTCCTTGGCTTTGGTCATGCTTGGTTTACTTTATTGCTGATTGATTCTTAAGGCTCTCATCCAGTCTAAAAATTATCTGACCTTTACTATTGGTTCTGTTCCTAACTCTGACACCAATCACATGCAAATTCTGAGATGGAGAGCCACCACATTTTCACCCTTCATGTTTGAGATCTTATTTTTCCCTTAACTGGTCTCCCATAGAAACCAAAAGACATGCAGACAGAATAACAAATGAAAATCCCTTTCAGCCAACAATAAAATATTGCTGTAGAAATGGAAGTGTACAAGATGGCAGCCATCTGTTGTTTAAAAACAAGAGAGTTATATTTAAGCCTAATTACTGTGGAAGGTCTGTGCCTTAAAAGCAAGGGCAAAATTGTTTACATTCGTCCAAACAGGAGGAGCTTTTGTGTTCTTCTTTCTCTTTGTTTGTCTGTACTGGTGTCAGATTGGGTAGCTACTGACTGAATATAGTTACTTGTATTTAACTATAGGCAAAAATGGTTGAAAAAAATTTGCTTTCATTATTCATGAGTCACGTAAACATGTCGAAATGGATGATTCTGATTTTTGTTTTCTCTTAGAGTGACTTGAAGTCCAGATGTATTGGCTTACCAAATCCATAGGAACTCAGTGACCGTAGAAATCGCTAACAGAGACTGAACTTTGTCTCGCTTTCTTCCTCTGAGACTTTGAAACATGTAAATCATGATATTAGTAGAAATAACAATTAGAAAATTGTAAAAGGCTTTCAGTGAAGTGCATACTAATGTGAGTCAGGGCCTTACCAAAAAATATTCTTCCAGACAGTCCATAAAAGTGATACTTTTAAATTATATTGTTGATTTTGTTTACTTATTAAACATAACTTCTATGAAAAATTCTACATTATTCCAGTTCTTGGTATATTTTAAATGTTTATTAGAGGAATTGAGTAAGTCAATCTGGTAAAAGGTTTTCATTAATACCATTATGCTTGATATAAATGAAACATGTGTGAGATATATATTCTTTGAAAAAGATGTTGATATCAGTAATACAGGAGAATTTTTTTACATAGGCTAATAAGCTATGTCCAACAAACACACGTTGCTCACATTTAATTTTTATGTTTAATCTGCATTGTAGTTTGAAAGCATGTAAATTTTTGCCAGTATCTTGCCAACATGAAAATCCACATTCTTGTCTTCCTTTATAAAGTATGGGGAGCAAACACTGCACATAGTAACTAGGATGTAGGGAACAATCTCAAAATTCCTAAAATAGGAAATACCAGTGTGGGAATGTGATGCAAATCCCAAAGAGAATGTGTTGTTCTTTCAGAGAACTGTGCTCTCTGATTTCATGATTGAAAATGTAAAGCACTTCTACCTGGATGAGACGATTCAGGAGGTTACATTTCAAATTTGAAACCTCCTGCACTAGAAACTCCCTAAAGGCAGAGGTTAGGTACTGCAGAATCCACTCATCTACCACAGAGCTCAACAAGTATTTTGTTGAATTAGCAAATGAATGAACACACTTTTTTTCTTTCACCCGCATGGCATACTTACTTCTTGTAGAATAATCCTCTGCTACTCAGGGTAGGTAGTTCAGTGGTAAAGAATCCACCTGCCAGTGCAGGGGACATGGGCTCTATCCCTGGTCTGGGAAGATCCCAAATGTGGCAGAGCAACTCAGCCCTTGGTGATGGTGCTTTATTAACTAAGTCATGTCTTAACTCTTTTGTGAACTCATGGACTCTAGCCTGCCAGGGCCCTCTGTCCATGGGATTTCCCAGGAAAGAATACTAGGGTGGATTGCCATTTCCTTCTCCAGGGGGTCTTCTGGACCCAGGAATTGAACTTGCATCTCCCACATTGCAGGCAATCTCCTGGTGGTCACTGAAGGTTACCATTCTATAATTTGAGGCCAGAAAACCCTCTGATGAGAGTATTCTCTGCTCTTCACATTTATACCTGTAGTACTAACAGAAAAGGAGCCAAAAATCCACACAATGAGCCGTGGTTTAGCCAGATATATTTCAAATTTAAAAGTGAGTGTACTAACTGCCTTTGAGATTGACCTTAAATGTTTTCTATCTATGGTTTGTCCATCCATGTAAATGCAGGGCAAATCCCAAATCACAGATGTGGGCATATCCTATAGGAAACAGAATAGGCAGTCCAGGAAACATTTATCAGGAACTTCCCTAGTGGCTCAGATGGTAAAGAATCTGCCTGCAGGGCTTCCCCTGGTGGTCCAGTGGGTAAGGACACCGCCTTGCAGTGCAAGGGGCGCCGGTTTGAGCCCTGGCCTGGGAAGATCCCACGTGCTGCGGAGCGACTGGACTGATGTGTCCAATTACTGAGCCAGAGCTCTGGAGCGCATGCGCCCAGAGCCGGCGCTCTACAACGACAGACGCCACCGCGATGCAAGGCCCACAGGAGCCAAAGAACAAAGACGGATGAACATAGAGAAACGAAAGACCAATAGAAGTGGCCCGCCTGCTCCCCTCCCTCCCCAACCCGACCCCCGCCCAAAAATAAAATAAATAAATAAATCAAAAAAAAAAAAAAAAGAATCTGCCTGCAATACTGGAGACCTGGGTTCAATTCCTGAGTCAGTAAGGTCCCCTGGAGGAAGGCATGGCAACCCACACCAATATTCTTGCCTTGAAAATACCAAGGACAAAGGAACCTGACAGGCTACAGTCCATTGGATTGCAAAGAATAGGTCACAGCTGAGCAACTAACATTCATTCATCCAAACATTTATCAAAGCATGGAATGAATTCTGCTTTAACCCCTATTCTAATTTAAAGAAATAACAACAAAAAACCCACTCTAAAGAGACTTGGACCGCAGTTCATTGAAAATATTCCTTTCAAATTATGCCCAGCTATAATTCCTTACCATAATTTACCTCTTATATTGAGCAGAGATATTTAATATAGTGAAAAGGAAGACCACCTTTACCCAAAAAAAAGCAAATTCTTTGCAGGTTCTAACTTGCATTCCTGTAAGCTATGTTCTCTGGTCACTAACAATGAATATTCTTAAATGAGAATTTCTGAAGTGTTAAATATTTATGGCTGTATTTTCCCTTTTTAACTTTTGTTAAAGTACCAGAGGTTGTGACTGTCATATTCTAGCACAAAATATAGATTTACTCACAGTCTGAAAGTTTGACAGTTAATGTACTGATCTTGCAAGTTGCATAGGATGATGATATTTGAATACAATCTACCAGAACCAAAGATGATACAAAAAAGTGAGCATATTAAGCCAAATGTATCTCTCATAATAAAATGTACACTATACAAAGGATGATACTAAAAAGTTCAAGTTGTATATGAGAAAAAAATGAGGAGTAGGAGTCTAGTACTAAATCATATGCCCCAAACTTGATTGTTCCTAGGAATAGTGTTGAGATCTTGTTAAATACAAATTCTTACTGAGTTCTCAGGAATCTGCATTTGTCATAAGCTCTCAGATGATACTGATGCTGCTGGTCCATGCACCACACATTGAGTCAGAAGATATTAATCAACTGCTTAAATTATTCATTTGAAAACAGTCATGGTTTGAAGACATATGGTTTCAGAATTGATGGACAGGCATCAAACTTCCGGAAAAACTTAGATTGCTGAAAATGTCCAAATGGGACATGCACTCGGAGAAAGAACTCTCTAGAGGCAGACTGGAAAGAACCTGAGATGTAATCAGTTGCCTGATACTACACTATGGGACTCTGAAGCCCAAAGATGTTTAGAAACTTACCTAGAGCACAGAAACCACTCTGATATTGCACCCAATTGAGACTCAGGTTTCCTTATTCTCAGATCCATCCTCTTTAAAACGAATTATACTCCCTCTTACCTATTGGAATTATAGTACATTCCTTAAATAAAGCATTGGAAAGTTATTGAACTTACTTTTACTCACTATCATGTGCTTCACTGAAGTCAGTCAAAATGAAAGGAAATATAGTTCATTTCTTTCCTAGTGATTTTCCTTTCTTAGGTATACCATTTATTAAATTTAGAATTATATATTTCTATTAAATATTGGAAATAATACTGAAAACCTTTAGCATACCTTTATCAAGCATTGCTGAATATTTGATGATGAATGATTTCAGTGGACTAGTTTGTTTTTTCCTTCAGAGAAAGTTTATGATGAAAAATATAAAGATATAGATAAAAGAAAGCAACACAAATACCAAAAATTAATTTTACTGCTTTTACTAATGAAAGATATGTTTATTACTCAATTGAATTTTTTTGTTTTCTTTAATATGTAAATATTTCAGTATATATTTTTTAATTTTTAAATTTTATATTGGAGTATATTTGATTAACAATGTTGTAATAGTTCCAGGTGTACAGCAAAGTGATTCAGTTATATATATATATATATGTATATCTATTCTTTTTTAAGTCCTCTACCCATTTAGGTTGTTGCAAAATATTGAGCAGAGTTCTCTGTTATACAGTAGGCCCTTGTTAGTTACCCATTTAAAATATAGCAGTGTATACATGGAAATCCCATACTCCCTAACTATCCCCTCTTCCCGTCCTTCTCCTCTGGCAGTTCATTTTCTAAGTCTATGAGTCTGTTTCTGTTTTGTAAATGAGTTCATTTGTATCACTTTTTTAAAGATTCTACATATAAGCAATATCATACGCTATTTCTCTTTCACTCACTTCACTCAGTATGGCAATCTCTATGTCCATCCATGTTGCTTCAAATGGAATTATTTCATCCTTTGTAATGGCTGAATAGTATCTGGTTGTATATATGTACCACATCTTCCTTATTCATTTCTCTGTTGATGGACATCTAGGTTGCTTCCATGTCCTAGCTATTGTAAACTGTGCTGCAGTGAACATAATTTTTGAAAATCTTCAGAGATCCTCCTCAGTTCCAGTGTCAAAAAGGCTTCTATTTTACCCTATAATCTTTCACATTTAATCAAAACCACCTTCTTTTTAATATATTTGTGTATGTGTGTAAGTGCAAGTGTTACAGATTCTTAAAATTAAGTAAACGAGAATTATTTTTTACCCCAGCCTGCTATAAAATAACATGAAAAGTGAAATGATCTAGTGTGCTTAGACACTTGACACTTCATTTGCAATTAGTTGGACTCAAGATTTAATTTGATTATATCACCAAATCTGAGGTTACAGATATCCTTGGAGACTTAATGGAACCTCTTAGGTTTACATGGGGAAAGAAGGATATTTTCATGTAGAACAGAAGAAGCCATCATAAACTCTTCTCTTCTGTTATACCCTCAGTCTTCTCTTTCCCTGATCCATGTTAACATTATAAGAGCAATAAAAACTCTATGGAGGTTCCTAAAAAAATTCGAAAGAAAGCTATCATATGGTCCAGAAAAAAAAAAAAAAAACAGCAACAAATGGAAGCTTCTTCTGACACAGGTTGTACGAGCACATTGTTATGATGTGGAGTGCATAGAGGGGAACTCAGACAATGTAATTACTGTGCTAATTAGGCTCCATCCATTAAAGATCTTTGAGCATTCTTTTTTGTTGTTGTTATTGCCAATATCACCTGAATATTGTCTGGCAGATTGCAGACCACTTCCTCATCTGTTCCTTTCACATCATAGGTTATGAAATGGCAGCATAAAATAATATTATTTTAATAGTATATAAACCCTTGGTTTTCAGGGAAGCCATCTTGTTTCCATGGTGACTGTGAGTAATTGCTATAGATTCTAAATCAGTGTTTTGAAAGTTGACAACAGATGCCGGCATTTTTACAGAGCAAAAATTAAATAATCCATGGCATGATCAGAGAATTGAAATGGTTACCAGGAATTTTAAAAAATCATAACGTTGCTTGTGTGATGCCTAGAATTTTCTGCTACATATAAATTTTTTGGTGGAATTTTAGGAAGTCTTATTGCTCATAAAACAAAAGGATCATCAAAACAGCTACTGGGCCACTGCAATGGGAGGCCCACACAGGCCAAAGAATAAAGATGGACGACAATAAAAAAATCCATAAATAATAAAAAAGGCCAAAAAAAATTTTTTTAAAAAAACTACTGTACAGAGGAGATCAATTAGGCAACTGCATTTTGCTCACATGCTAGCTTTGCCATCATGTAGATTATGGAACTCGTAGAATGTTTTAAAAGTTCATCTCTTGTAGCTTTTTAAAATTCTACATGTAAGTTTTTAAGAGGGCCAAACAGACCTCTTCTCTAGTCTTGTATCTGGCAATCACACCCGTAACTTCTGACTGTCCTATACTTACATTTCTGAGCTAATCACCCCCTTTTCAACATTGCAGCGAGTGTGCAAATGACAGTACCTTGAGGCCATTTTATCTACAGTTCTCATTTTGCTGTGAGTTGGTTTAATCCATCTGCTTTGGTCCAGTGGATGGGCCGAAGTTAGTCCACAGAGCATAGACATCTTTTTCATAGGGAAAGAGGATGGAGCTGCCAAAAAGTGGCGAGTCTCCATGTGTTACAAGGAGAACATCCAGATCTGAGAAGAAATGGAAGGACAGCCCCCAATCAGATTTGAATGGGGCCTCTCCTTCCCTTCTGACTGAATATAAAGCCCATAAAGCATGGATGAAGTATATTATTACAGTTGAAAAGTAGTAACACGTGTGTATGTGTGTGTGTGTGTGTGTGTGTGTGAAATTCTGAACTTCTAAAATTATTTTATGCCCCTTGTCAAATGTACTTCAAAACAAAACAGTTGTTGTCATATAATGTGCCGCCACTAACTTCAAGTCTGTATTACCAAGTGACTCTTGAAATGTCACTGTTTTGAACTGCTTCGGCATCCTTAAAAGAAGTTGAAAACAAACTGCTGCTGACCTATGTGGCTTGAAGATATATATTGTTTCGGTCATATACTGTTTCTCGTTCTGTGTCAAGTGGCCGCTTATATTTAAAGATTGAGAGGTCTCCCATAGACATCCAGACTTCCTCTTGAAAAACTGGAGGGAGGTCTAGCAATATCGGACTCATGTTGTGCTGAAGCTGAGTATCACTGTCACCTTTGAAAGGAACCTTCCCTGTCCAGTGTTCCAGATCTTGGCAAACCTGCTTCTGTCTTTGAACCCACCATTGTGGCCTCAGTACAGAAATAGCATTGCTAGGGCTTCCCTGGTGGTCCAGGAGGTAAGGACACGGCCTTGCACTGCAGGGGGCACCAGTTCATTCCCTGGCCTGGGAAGATCCCACGTGCTGTGGAGCGGCTGGACCGATGTGTCCAATCACAGAGCTGGAGCTCTGGAGCGCATGCACCCAGAGCCAGTGCTCTGCGACAACAGAGGCCACTGCGACAGGAGGCCCACACGGGCCAAAGAACAAAGATGGACGAAAATGGACAAATGAAAGACTGATAGAAGTGACCTGCCCGCCCCCCTTCCTCCCCAGCCCCCATACACAAAAAGAAATAGCATTGCTAAAATTTGACCAATGTGGTGATTGACCAACTGATTATTTTATAAAGAGTTGAATGAGCCATTTTCAATTTTGTTGTTGGTCTGTTATACACATTAAGTATATACACAATGGTGGAAGTTATACTTTGAAATGGGCCAGTTAACCACTGTACAATTTTAAAGCCTACCTTGAAGCAAAAGATCATTTTGAGCATGTTCTTCCATGTAAGCTATGTGTCTTATAGGTGTGAATACAGAACGAAAAGAAGCAACAGATTTTTGTGTATCTTACTGGTCCTAAATGTATAAATATCACGCATTCATCAAGATTCTATGCTATATTCACAGTGCACAGTTCCTTTCCTATCATTCATGCTAGAGATATGAATACAGCATGCTCCCTAGTCCTGTTCCCAGTGCCGAGTCTGATGGATACAGGATTAAAATATAGCAATAATGAAGACAGAATGTGCTTTGGGCTGTAGTACAGGTGGGTACACACTATATGGGAAAACTGGGCAGAAGTTATTCTACCTAAGATAGTCTGTGTAGATCACACAGAAGTGTTCATTGAACTTATTCTAGAAAAATAAGTAGAGTTTTATCTAACAAAGGAAATTGGAAAAGACATTCTAAAGCAGGAAAATGGCCTAAGCAAAGACCTTGGCCTGTGAAAGTTGATTTTATATCAATTAAAATTTCTGACTGGGGACTTGACCAGAGAACCATTGGTTGAGACTTTGCCTTCCAATGTGGAGTGTGTAGGTTTGAGCCCCGGTTGGGGAGCTCAGATCCCATATATCTCATGGCCAAAGTACAAAGACATAAAACAGAAGCAAGATTGTAACAAATTCAATGAAGACTTTAACAATGCTCCACATTAAAATAATTTTTCTAATCTCTTTTGGAATTTTGGAATATGTTGGAAATGAGGGATAATCAAGGAAGATGTGGAAGACAGAATAGATAGTGAGTTTTGAAAAGGCTTTCTATTACTTCTTAAAGAGTTGGAGCTTTTTCTGATGGGCAGTAAGGAGTAGTAAATGGTGGGTATGAGTGATTGGAAAGGCAAGTCTGGCGACAGGGCAGAGTTCTCAGGGCAGAGCGGTGGGGAGTAAGTGAAGTCAAGAGGAAGCTTTGGGGACTGGCGGGCAGAAAAGCTGTAAGAACCGAAGTAATTGGCAGCAGAGGAGAGCAATAACTGAAAGCTATTCTTGAAGAAAATGTTCCCTACTAGACGTGAGTCCTGAGAGGACTCAGTGAGTCTGAAGTTTGTAATTGAGAAAGAGTGATGCAATCACACCAAAACCCAAGTCATAGTATCTAGGAAGGAAAGTAGCCCCCACTACCCTTATCATTTTATAATTTTCTAGTGCAGTACAATCCCAAGTTGCACTGGCTACTCACACACAAACATGTATCTTATATTCAAAATGCAGTAGCAGTTGCATATGAATGATCTGGGAACATACATGTCGGTGAATAACAAAACTCTGTAAAATCTTTAAAATAAAGAATAAAAAAAAAGTTTAAAAAAAATCATACTAAATCAGGGGTCTTTCCATCATCGGATTAGCAAAAAAATAATAATAATAATAATAAGACTGTGTTTTTGAAGAATACATGTGACTATGAAAGATCCAGAGTAACTGTTCTACTTTGTCAAATTCAGAATTAAAATGGGATTTAAGGGCTTCCCTGGTGGTCCAGTGGGTAAAGGGTCCGCCTTGCAGTGCAGGGGGCACCAGTTTGATCCCTGACCTGGAAAGATCTCACATGCTGCAGAGCGGCTGGGCCAGTGTGTTCAGTTATGAGCCAGCGCTCTGGAGCGCATGTGCCCAGAGCCGGTGCTCTGCAACAAGAGAAGCCACTGCAATGGGAGGCTAACACGGGCCATAGAATAAAGAAGGATGAAAAACAAATAAAAGTCAATAAAAGAGGCCAAAATTTAAAAAAAAAAAAACACAAATACAGTTACTTTAGTTGATAACACATACATGTAAACACATATATACATACATACACACATATACCACTTTTTAAAAATATGGGATTTAAGTGATTAAAAATAGAGGAATTTTTAGTTTGTGGACTTTCTGATTATTGTAAAAAAAAAGAAAAAGAAATGATAGTAGGGTTTCCAGCTGAGAGGAATAGTTGCAAAAAAACATTTTGTTCCAGTTAGTTAATTTTCCCCTACATGTGCCGTATTCATCGTATCCATTTTAAAAGCAAATGAGCAAATGAGCCATCTCTATCTCCTCTTGCATTTGTGGCAAACTCTTGCTGTGCCAATTTCAGATTACATGAGTCTTAGAGAGAATAAGATGTTCTAATCTTGATTATAATTTTAAATTAAAAGAATGAAAATAGTTCAATATGAGGGTATTCCTAGGTTGTGCTAGTCAGACTGCCTTTGTTTCTTGTGCAAAAATATTTAAAGCATGCCTGTAAACCGGATAGTAGGTTCCTGCATTAAAATACATAATAAAGTGCATGATACTGTCAGCGCTGCTAGATTTTAACTCAATCAAGTAATCAGTTCATCAAAGCTAAACTCTGTTGATAAGCATGCTGTATACTTGAGAGTTCAGTCCTTGTGCAAATAATTGCAGCAAACTTGCAATGAAATTACTTTCATTATAAAAAGATACTTTCCCAATGAAGATATTAATATAAGAATGAATAATAAGAACATTGAAAGATACTCAGCATGATTAGTCATCAAAGAAATGGAAATTAAAACCACAGGGAGAGGGTCTCCCCTGGTGGTCCAGTGGATAAGGACACCGCCTTGCAGTGCAAGGGGTGCCGGTTTGATCCCTGGCCTGGGAAGATCCCACGTGCCGTGGAGCGGCTGCACTGATGTGTCCAATCACCTAGCCGGAGCTCTGGAGCGCATGCACCCAGAGCTGGCGCTCTGTGACAACAGACCCCACCGCGATGGGAGGCCCACAGGAGCCAAAGAACAAAGACGGATGAAAATAGAGAAATGAAAGACCAATAGAAGTGGCCCGCCCACTCCCCTCCCTCCCCAACCCGACCCCCGCCCAGAATAAATAAATAAATAAATCTTTAAAAAAAAAAAAAAACACAGGGAGATATCATTACATACCTATTGTTGTTGTTCAGTCACTTAGTCCTATGTAACTCTCTTTGCCAACCCATGGACTGTAACCTGCCAGGCTCCTCTGTTCAAGGGATTTCCCAGGGAAGAATACTGAAGTGGGTTGTCATTTCCATCTCCAGGGGATCTTCCCGACCCAGGAATTGAACCCCGGTCTCCTACCTTGGCAGGTGTATTCCTTACCACTGACCCACCAGAGAAGTCACACAGAGAAGCCTATTAGAATGGCTAACAAATAGGATGTGGAGGTGTGAACGAATTGGAAAAATACTTCGTGCCATTTACAGAGCTGTAAAATCTGGATGTCAAGACAGGACATCAGTGTGATAAAGTCACTGTGAGTTTAGTCAGAGGTTTAGTGGGAAGGATGGCAGGTAAGATGAAAAGAGAGACTTTCCAAAGAAGTAGAAAATGGGGAGAAACAGTAAGGAGAGTGTTGTACCCTGGGGTTAGGATAGGGAGTCACTACTGATACAGTGTCACTACTATCTCTAGGGCTTTCGGGTGGTGCTAGTGGTAAACAACCCACCTGACAATGCAGGAGACATAAGAGACATGGGTTTGATCCCTGGGTTGGTAAGATCCCCTGGAGGAGGGCATGGCAACCCACTCCAGTATTGCCTGAAAAATCCCACGGACAGAGGAGCCTGGCAGGCTACAGTCCATGGGCTCCCAAAGAGTCGGACATGACTAATGAAACTTAGCGTGCACACACAGGGTGTAACAAGCAAGGGGAACAAGTTAGGATGGTGTTATGGAGATACCTCTGAATAGGAGATGAGATCCTCGGTAGAGGAATCTATCTGACCCATAGAAACCTGGCAGGAAGGACTTTTGTTCTTTTTCTTGTGGCTGGAGAACATTCTCATGGGCCAAACCCACCCTGAACCTGGAAGGATGAGAGGACATATGGGATCGTGAGATCTAGAAAATGGGGCTGACAATCACTCTGTCCTCAGAGCGTGGAGAGTGGATCCGGACCAGTATAGCAAGATATCTGGCATCAGGTCCATATGCTGATTTCTATGTCATTTCAAAGCTTTCTCAAACAGTCAGGCAGTGAAAATACTTTGCAACAACACAGACATTTTTAATACTAAGAATTTTAACTTGGAAGGTTGTTTTAGTTATATATTATTGTTTTGATGCTGATTAGAGGAAGTTTTTCCACATGATCCCGTTTTTTTTGGTTAGTTTTCTGTGATTGTGGTTTCCATTCTGTCTGCTCTCTGATAGTGTGGCTAAGAGGCTTCTGAAGCTTCCTGATGGGAGGGACCAGCTGGGGGGGGAAACTGGGTGTTGCTCAGGTGGGTAGGCTTTGCTCAGGAAATCTGTAATCCAATTTTCTGCTGATGAGTGGGGCTGTGCCGTCATTTGGCCTGAGGGGTCCAGTCCTGGAGTTTGTAGTCTCTATGGAAGGGCTGTAGTCTCTATGGTAGGTGTAACGGCGACCTCCTGTGGAGGACTTATGCCGACTCGCCGCGCCTCCCAGGACGGCTGCTGCCAGAGCGCCTGGCCCGGGGCAGGTCACTGTCGACTCACGCCTCCACCGGAGACTCCCACACACTCACAGGCAGGTCTGCTCAATCTCTTTCGGGGTCGCTGCTGCTTTATCCTGTTCCGGGTGTGCACACGGTTTTGTTTGTACCCTCCAAGAGCCTGTGTCCCCAGTCCCATGGAAGTTTTGTAATCAGATCCCACTTGACCTTCAAAGTCAGCTTCCCTGGAGGTTCTCAGTCTTTTCGCCGGATCCCCAGGTTGAGAAGTCCGTTATCAGGCCTAGAACTTTCGCAGCAGTGCGAGAACTTATTTGGGATAACGGGTCTGCACTATGTGGATCAGCGGCCCAGAGGCTTTACAGCGGGACTTAATGGCGACCTCCTCCTCGAGGATTTATCCCAGACACTGCGCCTCCCAGAACGGCTGCTGCCAGAGCCCCTGTCCCCGCAGCAGGCCACTGCTGACCCATGCCTCCTTAGGGGACCCTCGAAACACTCCCAGGCAGGTCTGGCTCAGTCTCTTGCGGGGTCACCGCTCTTTTCCCTGGGTCCTCGTGCGGGCAGGTTTTGTTTGTGCTCGCTCTCCCAGCGTCTCTGGCAGGTATGAGGTTTGCTTTTAAACGGGATCGCGCCCCTCTTGTTGCAGCTTCTTCCTTGTCCTTGGACGTGGAGTATCTTGTTTTGGTGGGTTCCCACTTCCTCCTGTCGATGGTTGTTCAACAGCTTGTTGGAATTTTGCTGTTCTTGTGGGAACTGATGAGCGCACATCCTTCTACTCCGCCATCTTAGGATAAAAGTGTTTCCCCTTCCTGTCTGTCTGTAAAATTAGTCATTATTTGGTTAAGAAGGAAAAAAGGATATGAGGGTTTATGGGCTGCTCAAAACCTGAAGATAACTTTAGCGCTAGAGAGGTTCTCAGAATATTAGACAGATGGAACTTAAGAATGCATACGTTTCTTTACCATTAAGACCTTGCATAGGTGTTTGTGACATTTGGAGCTGGGATAAGGAAATCAGTTTTTATTCCATATGCTCAAAGCCTTTATTATGCTTGTGAGTCTTACTTAATCTTTGGGGCTAGCTGTTTCTACATTTTGCTGCAATTGTCTAACAAAGATAGCACCTTTACATTTTATAATTCAAGCTATGCAGAGGTCACAATGGCTGCTATAGTGTTTGGAAAGTTTGTTGAATCAGAAGTCAGTGTTATGAAAGCATTGGTATCAATTTTAATGCTATTTTCATTTAAAACAAATATTTAGTATTTACCCTATATGTGTTGCTTTGCCCTATTTTAGGTCTATACTCAGGCACCAATTGATTACCAACAGCTAATAAAGGCATTAGAAGTAAATAGGGTTTAAATTCCATACGTGTGTATACATGTGGATGTACAAATTATTCATGATGTAATGGCTTTGAATTTATTCAGAACTAAAGAACATTCATTGATTCTATATTTATTGGATGCCTACTATGTGCCAGACACTCCTTTAGGCAGCTGGGCTACATCAGGGAACACAGTGGTTCCAATTCCTGTTTCTGTGGACATGATAATCTAGTGAGAGAACATAGACTATAAATAACACATATAATAAAAAATAAATGCCCTAGTATGTTAGAAGATGATACATTCAGTGGGTGAAAGTAGAGAATGTTAAAAATACAGCTGTATTCATCAGGGTTGGGCTTCCCAGGTGGCATTAGTGGTTAAGAACCTGCCTGCCAATGCAGGAGGTGTAAGAGACTACAGGTTCGATCCCTAGGTGGGGAAGATCCCCTGGAGGAGGGCATGGCAACCTACTTCAGTATTCTTACTCAGAGAATCCCACGGACAGAGGAACGTGGCGGACTATAGTCCATGGGGTCACAAAGAGTCTGAAACAACTCAAGCAACTTAGCATGCACCCACATTCATTAGGGTCATGAAGCAACCATAATCCTATACTAATCTTCTCTCCTTGAATTTGAAATGGAAGCTTCTGCAGTTTTTTTAGACCTCAGTTCTTAAATGGTGAAGCCATATCTTTATCAGAAATCCCTGATACAGTCATGCTTGGAATGTTGAGGCTTTGAATCACTAAATAAATGTAAAGCAATAGACCAGTCTGTCTATGGTCATTAATAAACTCAGCATACTTAGCTACATTTATGCAAAGGAAGAGAAATGAAAATAATTTAGGTAACTTCAGTTAATAATCAATCAACTCAAGATGTGTTTATTGTAGCTTTTCTTTGGTGCATCATTTGTCTCATTAGGCATATGCTTACAGTAGTGAATCTGGAACATCACATGTTATGCTTTGTTGGTTTTTTGAGGAATTCTATTCACATGAATTTTAGTCCACATCGATGTCTCTTTCTAGTGTTGAATACAAAGGAGAAATTATCTGTTGTGTATGTGTGGGTGGTGGTTTTGAAGAAGTTATATTCACAAGAGGCTTAGTCCTCATTCAAGTGTTCTTTTTATTAAAGCTTATAGGAAATTGGTGAAGTAGAGTTTCATGATGGGAAGTCACTCAGCAACAGTCCCTAAAATAACTGTTAGAAGTTATTTTGTTAACTGTTAGAAGAATGAACCGAGGGCCGTCATCCCTTTAGGCAGTGGGCAAACAGCCCAGTTATGAACCCTGGACTCATTCAACTAAGAAATCTATATATGATACTGCTGTCTATTAAACTTGACTTCCTTTTAACCAGCTTTATGCTAGGTTTAGATTCCCACTTTTTATTGCAGGGTACACTGGGAAAATTGAAGAAAAGGATAATCTTGTTCTGGGTGATTGGTAACTTTGGAAAAATTACATTTCTTGGTTATCTCTCTGGCAATACTTTGAAGTGAAACAACTTTTTATTTTTTTTAACAGATTGAAACAACTTATTTCCTCTAGAGTAATAGACTTTGCATTTGACATCAGATAAGTGATTCTTCTAATTTGTCTAGGCTTTCAGCAAACTATTGGAAAAAAAAATCCTTTCATTTATTTTCCATCTTTCTTCTTGAGATTCTTTTTATATCTCAAGGTGTTCTTGGAGATTGGGGGTTGGCGATCCAGCTTATAATAGGAATCTCACAAAAAACATACTATTAAGCATTTGAGCTTCTTGAATCAAACTCGGTATTTAAGAGAGAAATAGTATTATGCAAAGTTTTCTGATCATAAAAAGACAGATAGTGACTTTGGGAAGAATGATCATATCTGTTAACCATTTAATTAACATTTATAAGTCTAATATTCCTGATGAATTTCCTTCTGTCTCATATTTTTCTTAGGTATTTAGCTCATGAGGCTAAAGGAGAATCTAATCAGCATAAACATTTCAGCACCGCCATATATTTGGTGTCTTTCTGTTTCTTTAAAGGAATAAAGTTGCTCTTTAATGTTTTAGTGAATTTATATGATTTCTTTGGGAAAGTTACCACGAGGATTCACCATGAATTACAGCAATATACTAAGAGCTATTCAGAAAACATTTCATCCCATTCCCTGTTTTTGTGAAGGTTTATTTCCTTTTAATGTTTCTTTAATTCCCCTTATTTAAAGCCTCAGTCTCAAATATTCATGACTCTTAATACAACCTATAAAATATGTGCTTAACGCCATTATCTTTTCTAAAAATTATCTGGAAACCTTACAGTTTAATCACACATCTTGCTTGTAACTAAACTCAACAATATATGTAAATTGTCAGAACTCGGGTAAAACCAAATGATGAAAAATATTACATGATGATGTGGCTTTTTAAGCAGCGGCTACATCATTTGTTTTATAACATGATTTTATTTAGCCTTTAAAGTTATATTTGTACATCATCTGTATCTAATCAAATCAAACCAGAATTTAGATGCTGAATATCTTTAAAGCCAAGAAGCTTGATACCAGTCTTGGATTTTCCTTTTTTCTCACCTCTGACATTTAATCTGTCAAGTCCTATTGGTTATGTCTTAAATTTGGCCCTGTACCTGTCCATAACTATTCTGTCACCGTCTTATTCCAAGCTTCCTCACTCTTCTTTATAATCCATTCTCCACACAGCAGTGAAAGCCGCTTCTGAAAGGTAAATTGGGTTGAACCACTTTTGTACTTACAACTGCTCAATTACTTCCTGGAATCAAGTCCAGACTATCTAGTCACTGCCATCAGCTGCCTCTTCCCCAACCCCCTGCCTTCCTGATCCCATCCTGTCATCCCCTTCTGGTCACATACCGAGCTCTACCCCACATTTGCATCTTGGCTCTTGTTCCTTCAAATGCCGCAGACCTTTTTCTCTGCTTCATGATTTCTGGCTTCTCATCCCTCAGGTCTAAGCTCAGATACTATTACTCCAAAGAAGTCTTTATGACCACCCAGCCCAAAGTAGCCCCAAGTCAATCTCTATCATAGCTCCCAGTTCTGTTTATTTCATTTCAATTAGCACCATCTGAAATTACTTGTTTGTTTCCTTGCTATTCCATCTCCCCCACTCCTCCCAACTCCCTTATAATTTCTGAGAGGATCCTTATTCTAGTATAATACTTGAGATCCTAGGTCACGATCTGGCACATAGTTCATATTTTATATAGATGTGCTGAATGAATCATATATTAATGTGTCAAAACTCAGAGCATGTATGGAACACTATTTTTTTTTTTTTGAAGCATTGATTCTCAAACATTTTTATCTCATGAAACTGTCAAGTTATCTCACTGTACAGGAACTCCCTCCCATAAAATTGACTCAGTGTTATCAGGCTTTTCTGTTCATTAGAAACACATTTGCTAACAGTGAAATTTAATTTTGGTGAAGTGGTTAACAGATCTCGAGTTATATAAATCATGCCTGAGTTGTCTTTCAAATCAGGAGGCCAGGCAGGTGACTGAAGACTGTGATTTCAAGGATTTTGGAAAAGTGTCTGATCACTTCCTTCTACCTACACCTGCCCATCCTCCTTATTCCTGAAATCCCATGTTTAGAGTGTTATTTTTAGTTTACATTTTGATTCACGTTAGGATAGAAATATTGCTGGAAGGATTAACACTTTAAACTCAGCAGTTCAGCAGTTTGAGTATAAGGTCTGAGGCTCTAAGAGGATGTTTTGAGAAGGAAAAAGGGC
This sequence comes from Tragulus kanchil, assembly GCA_022376925.1. Taxonomy (NCBI): domain Eukaryota; kingdom Metazoa; phylum Chordata; class Mammalia; order Artiodactyla; family Tragulidae; genus Tragulus; species Tragulus kanchil. The sequence continues at coordinate 103,052,690 of JAIOJX010000001.1, read as the reverse complement.
AATCATTAGAATACCAGGAAGCTAAGATACAGGCAGAAGGAAGCACCAGAGGGTGGGAGCTACTCAGAAATTATCTCCTTATAGAGCAGGCAGAGGTACATCCTTGGTATTCTTGTCCCTTTCCTGGTTCTGTGACTAAGTGTGTAAATTTGGACATGTTTTTCTGTCTTTATGAGAAAAATTAAGAGATTCAGCTTGGTCTTCTCTAAATAATTCCAGGTTGGTGTTTCTATACTCAGTCATTTTCCCCACGATCAATACTCTCTACTTCTCTGGGATAATGGGAAATATAAAAGAGCCAATGTAATTAAAAACAAATATGATTTCTGTAAATGCATTAACACAGGGAAAAAAACAACAGACCTTGAGTTCAATTTTTAGCATTTATTTCATTCCACATATATTCATTGTGTTTCATTATGCATGTGTTCAGACAGTAATGTGTGTGTGCATATGCACATCACAAGCACATTGCCTCCTTTGTTGTGAAATTACAACACCATTATCCATCCAGAAGCACTGACATGAAAAGTGAAACAGAAGATACTTTTCTCTTATGCACTGACCAGTAATCCACTCCATTTTCTGATTTTCTTCATTTAATATTGCATTATATTTTAGTAGTTTTAGTTTGAGCCAGAATGCACATAACCACAACAGGCTGAGAAGGTTAGCAACAGATCATCTATTTCTTCCTTCAACTGAGTCATGTCCAACTCTTTGGAGCCCCATGGACTATGGCCTGCCAGGCTTCTCTATCCATGGGGGTTTTCTAGGCAAGAATAATGGAATGGGTTGCCATTTCCTTCTCCAGAGGATCTTCCTGGCCCAGGGGTTGAACCTGTGTCTCTTTCATTGCAGGTGGAGTCTGTACCCACTGAGCCACTGAACAATGTGATAACCATTAGCAATTACTGTCACTGTAACAGAAGACTTAATAGTTTGTGAATATTTTTATTCTCAGTAAGAATCATGATTATATATATTATGACACTTAATGCATGTATTATTTATTTATAGTTATCATCATGATCAAAAGTGATCCATTGATTCTCTCAGGAGGCACTCAATGCATAGTTGGAGAGTGAATGAATAAATGTAATGTTGAAGTTAAAATACTCTCTAAACATTTCATCAAAGCACTTCATTAAAAAACATGGGCGGGAGAGTGTGGTGTTGCAGACTGTGCACTGAGACAGTTATATCTTTTTCCATAGCATGAGATCCTGTCCTCATTAAAATGCATATAATATGGAACTGTTGCTCCAAGAGGCCCTGCTGTGTCCTGTTGAAATTACCCTCGCCAGTCCATGGATTAACTAGCAGTAGGGGAGGATAGAGCTTATGTTTATCTGTGCCTATGTATTTAAATGACAGAAAAACAAAAGTAATAGTGATTAACATTCTGCTTTTAGAGGTCTAATTATAAATTTGGCAAAGGGACAACTTCACTTTTAGTGTACTTCATCCATGCATTATGAATATTATGTTCAGGTCATGCTTTTTTTTTTTTTTTTGCATTCATTTTCCATTTTTGTGGAATTGGAACAAACTCATCCAGTGTATCAATGAAATTTAAAACTGTACTTGAACATGAAAGGAGGGATTATTTTTTAAAGAGTGAGCCATAAATAAATCATCAAAACTTTAATACTGTTCTAGAAATAGTCTAAAAACATACTTACCTCCATCTATTATTTCTCCTATTTAGATGTGTTAAATTTCAATGAGAAAAATCAACCTAGAATTCTGCAATTTTCAGGTTCTTAGAGCAAACTTTGTTAGAATCCTACATTTAGAGCTAGGTGGAAGATCCACGGGGCTTCTCTGGTGGCTCAGATGACAAAGAATCCACCTGCAATGCAGGAGACCTGGGTTCAATCCCTGGCAGCCTACCAGGTGGTATGCTACAATTAACACAAGCCTTACACCAAATGAACCAAATTCTGTCAAGTGTACCAACACGTAGTAGCAAATTAGCACAAAAACTGTTGCTGAGCTTAGGGTTTTAAATTTTCACTCTCTGTAGAACTTCTAGTCACTAAATGGCATAAGTCATGATTATATATATTATGACACTTAATGCATGTATTATTTATTTATAGTTATCATCATGATCAAAAGTGATCCATTGATTCTCTCAGGAGGCACTCAATGCATAGTTGGAGAGTGAATGAATAAATGTAATGTTGAAGTTAAAATACTCTCTAAACATTTCATCAAAGCACTTCATTAAAAAACATGGGCGGGAGAGTGTGGTGTTGCAGACTGTGCACTGAGACAGTTATATCTTTTTCCATAGCATGAGATCCTGTCCTCATTAAAATGCATATAATATGGAACTGTTGCTCCAAGAGGCCCTGCTGTGTCCTGTTGAAATTACCCTCGCCAGTCCATGGATTAACTAGCAGTAGGGGAGGATAGAGCTTATGTTTATCTGTGCCTATGTATTTAAATGACAGAAAAACAAAAGTAATAGTGATTAACATTCTGCTTTTAGAGGTCTAATTATAAATTTGGCAAAGGGACAACTTCACTTTTAGTGTACTTCATCCATGCATTATGAATATTATGTTCAGGTCATGCTTTTTTTTTTTTTTTTGCATTCATTTTCCATTTTTGTGGAATTGGAACAAACTCATCCAGTGTATCAATGAAATTTAAAACTGTACTTGAACATGAAAGGAGGGATTATTTTTTAAAGAGTGAGCCATAAATAAATCATCAAAACTTTAATACTGTTCTAGAAATAGTCTAAAAACATACTTACCTCCATCTATTATTTCTCCTATTTAGATGTGTTAAATTTCAATGAGAAAAATCAACCTAGAATTCTGCAATTTTCAGGTTCTTAGAGCAAACTTTGTTAGAATCCTACATTTAGAGCTAGGTGGAAGATCCACGGGGCTTCTCTGGTGGCTCAGATGACAAAGAATCCACCTGCAATGCAGGAGACCTGGGTTCAATCCCTGGCAGCCTACCAGGTGGTATGCTACAATTAACACAAGCCTTACACCAAATGAACCAAATTCTGTCAAGTGTACCAACACGTAGTAGCAAATTAGCACAAAAACTGTTGCTGAGCTTAGGGTTTTAAATTTTCACTCTCAATCTGTAGGAACTTCTAGTCACCTTGCAAGACACATTCATGGTGAGGACGATCAGCCAACCTTTCATTCAGAACAGAGGACAGACTTTTCCATGAAACAAAGCAGACAGCGGTCCAAAGGGGGTTTAGCTCTAGACCTCATGCATTTTTCTGAAGGCATTAGGCTCTTGGTCTTGCCCAGGGCTTGTGCCTTATTCATTCATGGTAGGGCCCATAAAATCTGTGTAGCCATCTGAACATCTTGACCATCACTAATTTCATCAATGAGTAACTCTTCTGAGCACATCTTTTTTGAATTCAGGAACCTGCTAGTGTATATTTTGATAATGATACCTGAAATTGTTATATAACCATTTTTAAAGTATGAATGTTTGATTAGGGAACCAAAAATGCTCTCCACCTTAGGTATGAATCAAAGTTAACTTACAGATATGTAATTCCCAAGGAAGTGAATTTTATTTTTTCTGTGTAGCATTTTATATTTTAAAAACATTTTAGTTGTAGGATAATTGCTTCACAATGTTATGTTGATTTCTGCTGTACAGCAAAGTGAATTGGCTATATGTATATGTATATCCCCACCCTTTTGACCCTCCTTACCACCACCTCTCATCCCTCCCGTCTAGGTCATCACAGAGTACCAAGCTGAGGTCCCTGTGCTGTACAGCAGCTTCCCACTAGCTCTCTGTTTTACACATGGTAGTGTCTATGTGTCAGTGCTACTGTCTCAACTTGTCCCACCCTCTCCTTCCCTATGTCCATATGTCCATTCTCTATGTCAGCATCTCTGTTCCTGCCCTGCAAATGGTTCATCAATACCATTGTTCTAGACTCTGGAAAGCTCTGGCCCCTGATATTTACATGTTCTTCGATATCCAGACCTCAAGTCGTCTGTCACAAGGCCATGAAGGCTTCTCTATCGCCTTCTCTCAGGGTAGCTTAGCAACGTCCCCAACCCAGCCAGGAACTCTTTTTTTTTTTTTTTTATTTACTTTGAGCGGGGGTCGGGTTGGGGAGGGTGGGGAGGGGCGGGCCACTTCTATTAGTCTTTCATTTCTCTACTTTCATCTGTCTTTGTTCTTTGGCTCCTGTGGGCCTCCCATCATGGTGGCGTCTGTCGTCGCAGAGCACCGGCTCTGGGCGCATGTGTTCCAGAGCTCCGGCTTGGTGATTGGACACATCAGTCCAGCCGCTCCGCGGCACGTGGGATCTTCCCAGGCCAGGGATCAAACCAGCGCCCCTTGCACTGCAAGGCGGTGTCCTTACCCACTGGACCACCAGGGGAAGCCCCAGCCAGGAACTCTTTACAGCCATACCTTCTATTCTCCAGAGTGGTTTTCACCAACTAGAAGTTTCTTATTTGTGTCGGTTGTTTTTTGTCCTTCTACGGTGAATATACATTCTGTAAAATCAAGGTCCTTGCCTGTCCTTCTGCTCTACTTTATATGCACATAGCAGAAGAGCAATTTGTTAAATAAAGGAATGAGGACTCCCACCTGGCAAAGTTCTTCTTTTGAGAAAGGGAGAATCAAAGAGACCTTTTTCAGTATGGTTGAAGTCCATGGTAATATGCCACCTTGCGAGAGCTGTTCTAAGAAACCCAGAAATGGTCCACTTAACTTCCACCCTACTCTGAATATAGTAACTGCTCAAGGAGCCAACAGGGCACCAATGGGATCACTGGGAGTATTTCTCATTCTCTCAGGCCCCCTCATCCTTCTGCTTGAAAAATCCCTCCAAGAGGAAGAAGAGTAGTATCAGATTCAAAGACTACGATGGCCGGTGATCATCTGCATCATTTCCAAAGAGAAGTCAAAGCCACTGATTATTGATCTCAGAGCCCCAGGGCAATGATTCTTAAAGGGATGGTCCCTGGACCCACAGCATCAGCACCACCTGAGAACTTCCTAGAGATGTGCATTCTCAGGAAGTTCTGACTCTGAAATTTTAATTCTGAATAAGCCCCTCTGCTAAAATATGAGATCTCTTGTGCTAGGGTGGCGCTGCCCAACCTCATTTGTACTTTATAATCACCTGAACCATCAGGGAAGCCCCTTACAATCATCTACCAAGCTTTTAAAATTTCTCATCCCTGAGTCTCTGCTGGAGGTTCTGATTTAGATGGTCTGTCATGGGCCAGGGCTCTGTTTTGTATTGAAGTTCTCCCAGATGATGACAGTAGATCTCTCAAGTTTAAAATCACTGCCCTAGCATGGGAGCAGGGTAATTTCAGGTATACCTAAGTACTTGGCAGAAATTCCTCCAGGAAAAGGATATAATTTGGGATTCAGAAATTGTTTGCCTCACAGTTTTACAGTAGGGGAGAAGGGAAATGACTTGGCCTAAAACACAGCATATGGTTATAAATGCTGGTGTTGTATAGCCTCATCCAAAGCATCAATTCATAGGGAAGCATATTAAAGCAATGTAATGTTCAAAACCAAGTTCCGTGGTAAGCATCCGCTATAATAGAATGACTTATTCCAGAAGGGAAGTTTCATTTCAGGGAGCTTATCATGATATCAAATATGTTTTGAGTTAATGAAAACGCAGGAAGCACCAAGTTAATAGGGCAATTTTAAACCATAAAACCTACTTTAACTGCTCTAAGAATGACAATGCGCCAAAGGAAGTTTTGCAACCTGACCATGGTAATATGCCACCTTGCAGAGCTGTTCTAAGAAACCCAGAAATGGTCCACTTAACTTCCACCCTACTCTGAATATAGTAACTGCTCAAGGAGCCAACAGGGCACCAATGGGATCACTGGGAGTATTTCTCATTCTCTCAGGCCCCCTCATCCTTCTGCTTGAAAAATCCCTCCAAGAGGAAGAAGAGTAGTATCAGATTCAAAGACTACGATGGCCGGTGATCATCTGCATCATTTCCAAAGAGAAGTCAAAGCCACTGATTATTGATCTCAGAGCCCCAGGGCAATGATTCTTAAAGGGATGGTCCCTGGACCCACAGCATCAGCACCACCTGAGAACTTCCTAGAGATGTGCATTCTCAGGAAGTTCTGACTCTGAAATTTTAATTCTGAATAAGCCCCTCTGCTAAAATATGAGATCTCTTGTGCTAGGGTGGCGCTGCCCAACCTCATTTGTACTTTATAATCACCTGAACCATCAGGGAAGCCCCTTACAATCATCTACCAAGCTTTTAAAATTTCTCATCCCTGAGTCTCTGCTGGAGGTTCTGATTTAGATGGTCTGTCATGGGCCAGGGCTCTGTTTTGTATTGAAGTTCTCCCAGATGATGACAGTAGATCTCTCAAGTTTAAAATCACTGCCCTAGCATGGGAGCAGGGTAATTTCAGGTATACCTAAGTACTTGGCAGAAATTCCTCCAGGAAAAGGATATAATTTGGGATTCAGAAATTGTTTGCCTCACAGTTTTACAGTAGGGGAGAAGGGAAATGACTTGGCCTAAAACACAGCATATGGTTATAAATGCTGGTGTTGTATAGCCTCATCCAAAGCATCAATTCATAGGGAAGCATATTAAAGCAATGTAATGTTCAAAACCAAGTTCCGTGGTAAGCATCCGCTATAATAGAATGACTTATTCCAGAAGGGAAGTTTCATTTCAGGGAGCTTATCATGATATCAAATATGTTTTGAGTTAATGAAAACGCAGGAAGCACCAAGTTAATAGGGCAATTTTAAACCATAAAACCTAATTTAACTGCTCTAAGAATGACAATGCGCCGCACAAAGGAAGTTTTGCAACCTGACTGATCAAATGGAGAATTGCTAGGATGCTTTGTGGCATTTCTTTTGAAGAAGCTAAGTTGGCTTGGAAAGGCAGGCTTCCTTAGAATATGGTTATTTATTCCTTAATTAAACACAGAATGATTAAAAAGAGATTTCAGTTTAGAAGGCCACAGCATTGCTTATTTGATTAAGTTGTTATAAGCCTCAAGACTCATTTTCATTTTAGTATTGATTCCTTATGTTTGCTTCAGAAATATTTAAATGGAGGTTCCTTCCAGTTCTGTTTATATATTTGATTTTTTTAGTTGTTGTTAGAAGTAAGAAGACGTTTGAATGATGGGAGACAGTGTGCTTATTCTCATTTTAAAAAACCCTTATTTTGTGTAATATTGAAACTGTCCCTTCTGTTATGCTTAACTATGTTTTAGCTGCTTAATTTCAAATTGAATTATTTAGTTGAAAAATTAAAAGTTGGTACTAATGAAACTGAACTACTTGTTTCTCTCATATTATGGATATGTTGTAAAATATAAAAACCAGCTGTTTCATTATAATTTTCCTGGAATCTCCTTAAGGGCTTTGTTGAAATTACATTTGATCAATAGCTCCTTTAAAACTTCTCCTATAACATTTTCTTCTTAGTAGTATTTTCTTTATGTATAAAAATTGACTACCATGAGTATTAAGAGCTTTTGTTAGGTCTCCTTCTTTCACTAGAATGCCACATTATGGTTTGCAAAACCAATTAGGCCAATTATTATACAGAATATTAGAAATATACTACACGCAATAAGCATTGTGCTACAAGTGACTCACTTTTCTAATTTCATAATTAGTTTTAGAGCATAATACACTTAGAAAGTGTAAGTAGTTGAATTTAAAGTTAAAATAAAATAGTTTAAATGAAATATTACAAATTTAGTTCCTCAGACACACCAGGTGCATTTCCAGTGCTCAGTAGCCATACACAGCTGGTGACTGCTGTGTTAGATAATATATGGAACACTTCCATCATCACAGAAAGTTCTCCTGAGCAGTGTTGGATAGGCTAGATTGTGAGGAATACTTTTTAAAAAGCATTGCTGTCTAGAATGTAATGGGATAATTTTGTTGTTGTTGTTCAGTCATTAAGTCATGTCCAGCTCTTTGCAATCCCATCAACCGCAGCATGCCAGGCCTCTCTGTCCATCACAATCTCCCAGAGTTAGCTCGAACACATGTCCACTGAGTCATTGATGCCATCCAACTATCTCATCCTCTGTCGCCCCCCTTCTCCTCTTGCCCTCAGTATTTCCCACCATCAGAGTCTTTTCCATTGAGTTCTCTCCTTGCATCAGGCGGCCAAAGTATTGGAGGTTCAGCTTCACCATCAGTCCCTCCAATGAATATTCAGGATTGATTTCCTTTAGGACTGACTGGTTTGATTTCCTTGCAGTCCAAGGGACTCTCAACAGTCTTCTTCAGCACCACAGATAATTTTAAGAGTTCTTTTATTTATTTATTTATTTTTGCTATCTGGGTTTTCACTGCTGCCATAGGCTCTTCTCTAGTTGCAGGGAGTGGGGGCTACTCTCTAGTTGAGGTGAGCAGGCTTCTTGTTGCAGTAACTTCTCTTGTGGAACTTGGGCTCTAGGGAACATGGGCTTCAGTAGTTGTGGCACACAGGCTCCATAGTTGTGGCTCTAAGACTCTAGAGCACAGACTCTATAGTTGTAGCTCACGGGCTTTAGTTGCTCCACAGCATGTGGAATCTTCCTGGCTCAGGGATCAAACGCGTGTCTCCTGTATTGGCAGGCAAACTGTTTACCACTGAGCTACCAGGGAAGCCCAAGAATTCTTAAATAGAATCAAAGGAAATGTTAAATAAGGAAATATATAACGCTACACATGGACTATTTCTTAAAACAATTGAACCTCTAGAAGAAGAGCCCTGAGTGCCCTGCCCATACCATTTCCTATCAGAGTTGGTCGTTTGGAGCTGTTGGATGTCTCAGCTCTGTAACTATGTCATGAGAGTTTTGCAGGCCACATTCTTTAGCCAGCGTCCTCATAGCACCAGTACCCACAAAGAGTGCTGTGCATGAAGAGGGCACTCAAATTTTTCCTAAAAGCACCAAAGCAATATGAAGCAAGGAGAGACTCCATAAATATTGGCTACATATTTGAACAGGGATTCCTTTGTACCTCTGCTGGTAGAGAATCCACGTGTAATGCAAGAGACTCCTGTTTGATTCCTGGGTCAGGAAAATCCCCCAGAGGAGGGATAGGCTCTTCCCACTCCAGTATCCTTGGGCTTCCATTGTGGCTCAGGTGGTAAAGAATCCACCTTCAATGCAGGAGACCTGGATTTGATCCCTGGATTGGGAAGATCCCCTGGAGATGGGAAAGGCAGCCCACTCCAATATTCTTGCCTGGAAAATTCCATGGTTTGTCTGTGGGTCACAAAAATTCATACTGGAACAGTAGTTTGTGGCTTCTGACCCAATCCAGAACTCCACTGTATAGTCATGCTGAATGTTACTAAGCCATGACCTCCTTGGAGGCAGATGCTTCATGGTAGAGTCACAAAAGCAAGTGTTCTCTCAAGCACTTCCTGAACTAGAAGTTACCTCCACTAACCCAGAACTCCTCTTCCCCATCATAACCTCTTTACACTCAGTCTAGGACTAGCCAGTGAACACACCGTAGTTCTCCTGGTTTCTCATGATTTAATTTTTCACTTTAAATTACAGTATGGCTTCTTCCAACAAAATTTACCCATCTTTAGTTTTCTCTACTTCTTTCCTTAGTATGGGAGAATGATAACTCCAAATACATACACACACACATACACACACACACACACATACACGTACACTCACTGTCTCTCTCACATGTATATAAAAGCAGTGATGAACTCTTGCCCCAAATCAGTGATATCATTTTATTTCAAAATATTTGCAATGGATAAATTTCACAAGATACTGACCTTTCATGTAAAATTTAGTTTAAGAAAGATTCTTCAGGGGCTTCCCTGGTGGTCCAGTGGGTAAGGACACCGCCTTACAGTGCAAGGAGCGCCAGTTCGATCCCTGGCCTGGGAAGATCCCACGTGCCGTGGAGCAGCTGGACCGATGTGTCCAATTACTGAGCCGGAGCTCTGGAGCACATGCACCCAGAGCCGGTGCTCTGCGACAACAGAGGCCACTGCAATGGGAGGCCCACACGGGCCGAAGAACAAAGATGAATGAAAACAGATGAATGAAAGACCAATAGAAGTGGCCCTCCCGCCCCCCTCCATCCCCAACCCGCCCCCATCCAAAAAAAAATAAAATAAAAAGTAGATATCCTTTAAAAAAATAAAGAAAGAAAGAAAGAAAGAAAGATTCTTCAGGAAAAAAAAATCTTTGAATATTAGTTTAAAACTTTAAGAAGTACACACAAACAGCTTCATTTCTAGATTCAAGCAAGGCAGATATTTCCAAGTGTTTAGTCATCTTTTCATGATTATTTAACCGAGAAGAGTGTATCTCTTTTCCCAGTAGACTGTATGTATCTAAAAGGTACTGAGATTATTAAAAAAGAAGGTAGGATTAGAAATATTGACATGACTGTGATCTGAAAATCTTCCCTTAATACATCACATGTGTTTTTGAGACAGATGTCTAGAGGGTGTATTTTTTTTAGGGCAGAACCAGCACAAATGTAAAGCTATGGCTGGACACCTGTTAAGCCCTTCTGTTCCATCTGTTTACAGGAAAGTACACATGACATTAAAATGGTTTCTGCTTTTGGAGGTCATTTACTAGGATGGAGACTATACCTCCCACAATCATGAGACTTAAAAAGGGGGTTTTCTCAGAAGGTAGTTGTTGTCTCTGAGCATGAGCTTCATTTTTATGAGCTGAGCTCAAAGTCCCTGACATTTAGAAATGACAGTATGTCAGTGTGAGGCTCTTTTGAATAATCCCTCTCAGTTTTATCAGCTTTGCAGAATGTTACTACGTGCCAGGATTCAGTTTATGAAATGTTTTAACTGTTGAGAATGTGATGTTGACCACAAAGGGTAGAGTCTTTAGCTAAGATTGATCAAAGATAGTTCGGTGAGTGCCTATCTTATAAGTGGAATGGCAGTGGTGATGTTCAATGGTTTGGGAGTGAGATAAAGGATTCCCTAGTTGTTGTTTGAAGATATATGCTCAATTTTATGCCTTTTAAAAGGTTTTATGTCATAACATTTTATGTGTGGAATTACAACGAATCAAGAAAATGTTTTTTAAAAAATATTCATTAGTCATAGTTAAGAGAAATATAATTCTGCTATCCAAAAAGGAATTTAATGACCTCCAATACATCTTAATGTTAAACATTTACATGATCACAAATAATTCTTAGATATTTTATGAATGAATATCCCAGGAGTGTGCATATATTTGTGTGTACAGATATATTTATCTGTGTTTGATTTAATGGAGGGCAAGGAAAAATTGCTATCCCATGTATTTGAATAGCTTGCTCAATGTAAGAATCATTGAAAGAAACTAGTCATAGAAATGTTGAGTAACTAGCTTCTAGTAAACTCATGAGAGAAAAATTGTGATAAATGAACTGAAACTTAAAAAAACAGGTTTGGTAATGTCTGAGTGTGGTTCTTAGATGACAAAGAATAAATTAATTTAGCTTTTAAAATTATAATGACATTAACAGTGATAAAACACACCAGTGATTCTGAAACTACCTTAGATTAAGTATTAGGTGTTTTGGGGTTGTTTTTTTTGCTTTCGTTTCCAGTTCCTTAAAGACTAATACTTTGGTAAAATATCATAAAAATCAATAACTAGAAATAGTGATTTTTTTTTTAAAGAAAACAAAGTCATACAAAAGTAGCCAAGGATTTTTAATGTTTCATTCAGAAGATGTTATCAGATTGCTATAAAAGTTATTAAATGCTTACCCTCACTTTATATATATTTCTTTTATGGAAGAACAGTAAAAACAATTTGTAGACTGGCTCTGGTCTATGACAACATTTGAAATAGAGTTTCTCTACAGCACTGTGTATTAAATGGAGTTATGATATACAGGCAGAAAAATAGCATGTATTTATATATTAGTTGTATCATAAAATTTTTTAAAAGGAAGAATCAGTAAACATATGATCTTTAGCTAATAAAGTTTCGGTGAGTGCCTATCTTATAAGTGGAATGGCAGTGGTGATGTTCAATGGTTTGGGAGTGAGATAAAGGATTCCCTAGTTGTTGTTTGAAGATATATGCTCAATTTTATGCCTTTTAAAAGGTTTTATGTCATAACATTTTATGTGTGGAATTACAACGAATCAAGAAAATGTTTTTTAAAAAATATTCATTAGTCATAGTTAAGAGAAATATAATTCTGCTATCCAAAAAGGAATTTAATGACCTCCAATACATCTTAATGTTAAACATTTACATGATCACAAATAATTCTTAGATATTTTATGAATGAATATCCCAGGAGTGTGCATATATTTGTGTGTACAGATATATTTATCTGTGTTTGATTTAATGGAGGGCAAGGAAAAATTGCTATCCCATGTATTTGAATAGCTTGCTCAATGTAAGAATCATTGAAAGAAACTAGTCATAGAAATGTTGAGTAACTAGCTTCTAGTAAACTCATGAGAGAAAATTGTGATAAATGAACTGAAACTTAAAAAAACAGGTTTGGTAATGTCTGAGTGTGGTTCTTAGATGACAAAGAATAAATTAATTTAGCTTTTAAAATTATAATGACATTAACAGTGATAAAACACACCAGTGATTCTGAAACTACCTTAGATTAAGTATTAGGTGTTTTGGGGTTGTTTTTTTTGCTTTCGTTTCCAGTTCCTTAAAGACTAATACTTTGGTAAAATATCATAAAAATCAATAACTAGAAATAGTGATTTTTTTTTTAAAGAAAACAAAGTCATACAAAAGTAGCCAAGGATTTTTAATGTTTCATTCAGAAGATGTTATCAGATTGCTATAAAAGTTATTAAATGCTTACCCTCACTTTATATATATTTCTTTTATGGAAGAACAGTAAAAACAATTTGTAGACTGGCTCTGGTCTATGACAACATTTGAAATAGAGTTTCTCTACAGCACTGTGTATTAAATGGAGTTATGATATACAGGCAGAAAAATAGCATGTATTTATATATTAGTTGTATCATAATATATTTTGATGATGATTTGAAAAATAGTGTAAGTTCATTCTGTTTTATCTAGCTGGTCAGAAAGTACCAATGCATGCTATGTGTCCACATCTGTGTTTTTGTTTTCAATGAAGTCAGCCAAAAGTAATAGTATTCTAAATGTCAAGGTCTGATGAATAAAGACAAGAGAATAAATAAAGAATCTGATATTTTGAAGAGTCACTTTTATTAAATGGGAAAACTGGGCCTTGAATCCAAGCCTTTTAATTCCAAATTTAATGTGCCTATTTTAGTTTTAAGACAAATGAATACTGTAAATGAATTGATTTCTGGGAATGTTTCATTTTGAAGCAGATTTTTATCACTTCACACCACATGAGAAAGTAAGAAAACCAGATGCTTTATTGTTACCATCTTTCTATCACAACTTCTATAGCATTCCCCCCATACTACTTTTATTTGTGTAATTTTACATTTTACTGCAAAATTAGAAGCCAATAATAAAATATTTGTGAAGTTCATCTTGGACTCATTGTGTTTTGGACCTCTGCAGGGAGGGGTCAGAGGAAGCACATTAAATGTAGATATTAGAGGCATGATCCACACTCTTAAGGTTTTACATTTTCATTCTTTTGGCACAGTGCATAGGGAAAGAAGAGTTGCAAACGTGTAAAATGCAGAGCAGGAGCTTATGTATCAATAGGCCAACTTATGTATTCATATTTCATAATTAAATATACAAAGAATTCAGAGAGGAGGAGGCTCAAGTTCAACATGAGCTGGCTTCATCAGTGGTAGCCTTGTCAATGAGCCTGACCAAACTTAAGCATGAATGTATTTCCCTCCTTTCTTAAAAAATAAATAAATATACAGTTGACCCTTAAACGACAAAGATTTGAAGTGCATAGATCCACTTATACAGATTTTTTTTCAGTAAATATATATGACAGTACTACATGATCTGCAGTTGGTTGAATCTATGGATGCAGAACCATGGACATGCAGAATCCACTGTAAATATATGCAAATTATTGACTCTCGCAAGGGTCAGCACACCTGACCCCTGCCTTGTTCACAGGTCAACTGTATATTATTGCTCTTTAAATGATTTTCTAACACTGAACAGCTGAACATTGATTGTGATGTGTGAAATAACTCAAAATTTTTGTAGGTCCTATTAACTTAGTAAGAAAGACTCTGGCAGTTATTTTCCTTAATGATTATAGTCAAGTAAATGTTACTTAAGTCATACATCTTTTATTTGTAGCTTTGCTTTTTTACTGTTTCTACTTTTTATATATTGCCATTTCTCTCAGTGACAAAATCGTACTTAGTGAAGAATTTGGGAACATATTGAAGTTGCTCAGCATTCATTGCAGTGGTATTTGGTGAAACATACACTTCCATTTGTGCATTATGTCAGTCTCCATTCCACTTTGACAAAGGGAAATAGCAGTAACTGTTTTATCAATGGAGAATTCTCAGGGTCACATTATAGTAGATGAGTTGAAACTGATATAGCTTCCACAAACTTCCCACTAAAATAGTTAAACATAAACATGTGCTGGTGTGCAATGTGATAGGCTTGTGTTGAGAACTGTCCAGCATGAGTAGTAAAAATACTCCACTTACTTTGGGCATATGCCAGGCCTGAATAAGTCTTTTCTTTTTGGAAAAGGGGTCTGTGCTTAACTTTTCTAAATAGTGTCTATTAAAATTGTTCTGTATTGTAAGAGAAAGGAAAGATTTTCCTGAATGTTCAAAGTAGCAGCATTTTTCTTACAGTTTGTTTCCACTAAAAGAGGTGCAAAGTTTAGAAGAAATCTTGGTGTCCTCAAAAAGAAGTAAGAATACATGATCACTGTTAATTATAAACCTGGGAGCTCTAGGGAGAAAATGTAGCAACAAAGGGCAGAGATGCACAAGAACTTGTTAAAATGAGAAAGCAATGAAAGGGAAGAAATATTGTATACATCATGGTGACTGTAGTCAATAATATTTTGTTGTGTACTTGCAATTGGCTAAGATAGTGAATCTTAGGTATCAGCTCAAAAAAAAGAAAGTTAACTATGTGAGGTGATATATATGTTAATTAGCTTAATTGTGGTAATCATTTCACAGTGTGTATATATATATCAAGACATCATAGGGACTTTCCTGGAAGTCTGATGGTTAAGACTTTGCTTTCCAATGCATGGGGTGCAGGTTCAATTCCTGGTCAGGGAGCTAAGATGTCTCATGCCTCATGGTCAAAAACCAAAATATATAACAGAAATAATATTGTAAAAAATTCAATAAAGACTTGTTTGGTCCACATAAAAAAAAATCTTAAAAAAAATCATGTTGTACACATGAAAAATATACAAGTTTTATTTGTCAATTATATCTTGAAAAATATTTCAGATGGGGTTGGGGACCCTGAATGAAGTGAGTTGGGAACATATTGAAGTTGCTCAGCATTCATTGCAGTGGTATTTGGTGAAACATACACTTCCATTTGTGCATTATGTCAGTCTCCATTCCACTTTGACAAAGGGAAATAGCAGTAACTGTTTTATCAATGGAGAATTCTCAGGGTCACATTATAGTAGATGAGTTGAAACTGATATAGCTTCCACAAACTTCCCACTAAAATAGTTAAACATAAACATGTGCTGGTGTGCAATGTGATAGGCTTGTGTTGAGAACTGTCCAGCATGAGTAGTAAAAATACTCCACTTACTTTGGGCATATGCCAGGCCTGAATAAGTCTTTTCTTTTTGGAAAAGGGGTCTGTGCTTAACTTTTCTAAATAGTGTCTATTAAAATTGTTCTGTATTGTAAGAGAAAGGAAAGATTTTCCTGAATGTTCAAAGTAGCAGCATTTTTCTTACAGTTTGTTTCCACTAAAAGAGGTGCAAAGTTTAGAAGAAATCTTGGTGTCCTCAAAAAGAAGTAAGAATACATGATCACTGTTAATTATAAACCTGGGAGCTCTAGGGAGAAAATGTAGCAACAAAGGGCAGAGATGCACAAGAACTTGTTAAAATGAGAAAGCAATGAAAGGGAAGAAATATTGTATACATCATGGTGACTGTAGTCAATAATATTTTGTTGTGTACTTGCAATTGGCTAAGATAGTGAATCTTAGGTATCAGCTCAAAAAAAAGAAAGTTAACTATGTGAGGTGATATATATGTTAATTAGCTTAATTGTGGTAATCATTTCACAGTGTGTATATATATATCAAGACATCATAGGGACTTTCCTGGAAGTCTGATGGTTAAGACTTTGCTTTCCAATGCATGGGGTGCAGGTTCAATTCCTGGTCAGGGAGCTAAGATGTCTCATGCCTCATGGTCAAAAACCAAAATATATAACAGAAATAATATTGTAAAAAATTCAATAAAGACTTGTTTGGTCCACATAAAAAAAAATCTTAAAAAAAATCATGTTGTACACATGAAAAATATACAAGTTTTATTTGTCAATTATATCACAATGAAAATGGGGGAAAAATATGGGTCTAACCTAAGATGAGCAGACAAGTCAATGACTAGGACAAGTGACCCTGAATGAAGTGAATTAAAAACATAAGTATTAATATATACACAGATACACATATATACACATACATATATGTGTGTAATTTATATAGTAATTTAGGTCATTTATATTAAAATGAAACCATAAGACATGTGGAAAAGTTGCTCATTAACGAATCTCTAAATCAATAACAATTTTCCATGGTTTCTTTTTTATTAAAAAAGAAGAGAAATTGTCCTCCCATGAGAAAAGATTTTGACTACATTAAAAAGAATAAAATCAAAAGATAAAAAAGTTAATAACTAACTAGGATAAATATATTCAACAGACATGAAGGGATTGAATTTCTAATATAAAAATATTCTTAAAATCCATTTAAAATCAACAAAGCACATGATCAAATGAGAAAAAAATGATAAGAATAAATAAAATGGCTAAGAAATGTATGGACTGTATTCAACGTCATGAATAATTTGATAAACAAAGCTATACTAATCAAAATGATAAGATTATAATTTTTCCTGATAGTATTGTGAAAAGTGTTATAAAATAGACAACTTCATATCCTTCTGCTCCGAGTAACATTAGTAAAATTTCTGTGTAGCACCTATACGGAATTTTAGGCCTAATAACTCACAAACTTTATCTAACAATTCTCATGTTGGGAATGTACTTGTAAGAAAGTAATTAGACTCTTACAAAGACGTAATAGGAGATTTGTCACAGTGATGTTTATAGTAGCAAAAAATTTAAATTACCCAAATCAGAAACAATAGAGTAATTATGCCATGATCATTCAATGAAAATTTAAGATGCCTTAGCAGTAGGCAACATGGTAATTTACTTTTTTTCCAATAAGTGAGTTATCCTTTTTTTTTTTTTTTAGATTAGGATTTTTTAAAATAAGGTCTCATATATAATCTTAACATAGCTGATAAAGGCAACATTGTATTAGAAAAATTTTATTTAATGATACTAATCCTTTTAAATTTATAGAGTTGCAATAAGGCTCAACATATTATTGTCATTAATGCTCCATGAGTGTTTGAAGAGATTCTGTGTTCTGAAATTGGTGGATGCATTAGCTTAAGCTACTTGGTATATCTCAAATTTTATAGATGGTGCTAATTTTTCTTGTTTCCTTTTGTTTTTGTCTGCTGTATCTATCAGCTATTAGGAATTTTGAAAACATTTTACTCCCCTGACCTATTTGTGTATTTCTTTCTACAATTTGTCACATTTTACTTATATATATATATATATATATATATATATATATATTTTTTTTTTTTTTAGATGCTTAATTTTATAGTCTCAGTATATATTCCAGATATGTCTTTCCAATAAGGTGAAATTCTTACTGTTGTATGTTGGCGTTCTTTATATCTAATGACACCTTTTCTTTAAAGTTGATTTCATGTATTACTAATATTGGCAGACCAGCTTTATTTTGTTTGTATTTGCTATGTATGAATATTTTATATACCATTTTGTGTGCTTTTAATTGAGATGTGCCACTTCTGAAAACATTTAGTTGGATCTGATCTTTTTGTTCCTGTCTGAAAATCTTTCTTGATTACAGTTTTTAGTTCATTTTTAATTGGTATTTGCAATCATCTCTACCATACCTTGTGCTTTCTATTTAGCTGACCTTTATATGTGTCATTTTCTTTATTTTTCCTTCTTTTGCATTGATGGAGTTTGAAAGTTTTATACTTTATCTCTTTTCTTTCCATTGTATCCTAGAAAATTCACATATATACTTATCAAAGTTTGCTTTTAGCTATATTTTTATTCTCATTCAGAAAAAGTAAAAATTTTGGAAGACTTAGTTTCTGCTGGTTTTCTCAACTTTTCTTATTGCTGCTCAGTATGTTAGACTTCTTTTTCTTTTTTAATTCAAAAAGATGCATTCTTATGGCTTTATACAGCCAATATTTGTTTAGTCACTAGATTGGAAGCTCCATGAAGGCAGAATTTGTATTGTGGTGGTTATTCCTTGCTATACTCCAAGTGCTTAAAACAGGGTCTACCACAAAGTCATTACTCATAAATAATTGCTGAATCAGTTGATTGAATGTACCCAAGTAGTTACAGTTTTTTTCACATCATACCTTCCTGCATCCCTCTGTTATCGTTTTTCTTAATGCCTGGAGAGTAAATCTACTTACTTTCTTTGAGTGAGGGTAAACTGCTACCAAATACGGTCAGTTAATTGTCTGAGATGTTTGTCTTTTTCATTCATGAAAGATATATTTAGTTGTAAATTCTTTTCAGCACAGTGAAGTAGCATTCCAATGGCTTTTGACTTCCATTGCTGACTCTGAGAATTTGTCAGGTTCCATGTTACTCTCTTGAGGGTACTCTATCTCTGCTCTATTTTAGAAGTTTTCTCTTTGTATGTAATTTTATTTAATTTCATTATACTTACCCATCAGTGGATTTCCTTTTGTTTATCCTTTATGAAAGTCATTAGTGTTCATGAATCTTGGAATTGGCATCTTTCATCTGTTATGTAAAATTCTCAGATGTTTATCACTTCAAATATGTATCAGCCCCATTCTTTAATTCTTTTTCTCTTCCAATGGAAGAGAAAAGACATGAATAAGATATGTCTTCTTACTCTGTTCTCCATATATCAAACCCTGTTTTATATTTTCCATGTCTTTGGTTTTCTTCTGCATTGTAGCTTTTATCTTCAAATCTAACTTTCAAATCACTAATTTTTTATTTAGGTCTTTGTAATCAGCCATTGACCTAAACATTCAATTGTTCTATCATTACAACCGTTTTATATTCAATGATTATACTTATCAAAGTTTGCTTTTAGCTATATTTTTATTCTCATTCAGAAAAAGTAAAAATTTTGGAAGACTTAGTTTCTGCTGGTTTTCTCAACTTTTCTTATTGCTGCTCAGTATGTTAGACTTCTTTTTCTTTTTTAATTCAAAAAGATGCATTCTTATGGCTTTATACAGCCAATATTTGTTTAGTCACTAGATTGGAAGCTCCATGAAGGCAGAATTTGTATTGTGGTGGTTATTCCTTGCTATACTCCAAGTGCTTAAAACAGGGTCTACCACAAAGTCATTACTCATAAATAATTGCTGAATCAGTTGATTGAATGTACCCAAGTAGTTACAGTTTTTTTCACATCATACCTTCCTGCATCCCTCTGTTATCGTTTTTCTTAATGCCTGGAGAGTAAATCTACTTACTTTCTTTGAGTGAGGGTAAACTGCTACCAAATACGGTCAGTTAATTGTCTGAGATGTTTGTCTTTTTCATTCATGAAAGATATATTTAGTTGTAAATTCTTTTCAGCACAGTGAAGTAGCATTCCAATGGCTTTTGACTTCCATTGCTGACTCTGAGAATTTGTCAGGTTCCATGTTACTCTCTTGAGGGTACTCTATCTCTGCTCTATTTTAGAAGTTTTCTCTTTGTATGTAATTTTATTTAATTTCATTATACTTACCCATCAGTGGATTTCCTTTTGTTTATCCTTTATGAAAGTCATTAGTGTTCATGAATCTTGGAATTGGCATCTTTCATCTGTTATGTAAAATTCTCAGATGTTTATCACTTCAAATATGTATCAGCCCCATTCTTTAATTCTTTTTCTCTTCCAATGGAAGAGAAAAGACATGAATAAGATATGTCTTCTTACTCTGTTCTCCATATATCAAACCCTGTTTTATATTTTCCATGTCTTTGGTTTTCTTCTGCATTGTAGCTTTTATCTTCAAATCTAACTTTCAAATCACTAATTTTTTATTTAGGTCTTTGTAATCAGCCATTGACCTAAACATTCAATTGTTCTATCATTACAACCGTTTTATATTCAATGATTATATTTTTGTTTCTGAAAGTTGAGTATTTTCATTTCTAAATCCGTTTTGTCATTTTCCATAGTCTCTTGCCTTTGATGCATATATCCACCCTCTTTGTTTTCTTTTCCTAGCATATTAAATATACTTTATATTCAGTCTTTAATGATTCAAATAGCCCAGTAGTTTGTTCGAAGCTGCTATCTGTATTTTCTTCTGGTTCTCAATATGGTGCCTGGGGAGGACTTCATGATGGAATGTTGAGTAAGCAAAATAATATACAACCTAGTTGTTCACATTATGATAATGATTTTATGAAGATTCAAAGACAGTAAGAGAAGATAAACCAAACTATTCACAATTGTTAGTTACCTCAGCAAAGTGGAATTGGAGGTAATTATTATTTTCTGTTTCATCCTTTTCTTCATATTCTGTGTTCTTTGCTGTGACTATGCATCATTTCGCTCAGAAAAAATATTTTAGGAAATGACTCAAGGGAATTTTCCCCAATAATTTCTCTTTTATCTTTCAATAAGATGACTTTTTAAGAATCCTCTCATAGAGGATTTCAAGCATGTCAAGAAAATTGTTTCAAACTGCTGAGAGTCTTCTGGTGAATGTGACATGTTCATCATTAACGTTTTTGCTGGTCCCTGGCCTGTCTGAATGGAGAGATGAATTCATTAGAGATGGGTAAATAAAAAAGTGATTTTCTCTCTAAATTAATATAGTGACACACTTTCATGATGAATTTTCTAAATCATTTCAGGTTATACCTTCCTCTCTCTGAGTTCAATTATCTTTGTCATAAAAAGCTTTTTTTTTTTTTCCATAGATAACCTTTACCCATTTTTCATAGCCTAATTTAACTATAAAGCTGTTAACATCCCATTTTTAAAGCCGATGATAAATTACCTTTTAGCCTATTTGAAATTTTTGAAATTAGGTGGTATAATATTCATACATATAACCTTACCAATTATTAGGAGAAAAAATAAAAACATAAATATGGCTTTAACCTTGAAACCTGACAGGCATTTGGATAAAAAAAAGAGATGAACCTTTTCATGTATTTAAATTTGTCTAGACTCCTAACTCTATGTGTCCCTGTTATGATGAGTCCTTCTTAACACTTGTCTCTTACTAAATGTGTGCAAAACATATGTTTCCTATTGTTAGTGACTCAACAATGTTTTACTAAAGAATTGCATAATCTAACAAAATTTCAGTAATAAAGACAATTTACTTTAGCATATCCTGGTTATTTGTTGATATGCTTCATGCCTTTTTCTCTGTAAGTAATCAAAATAGTGAAAATTCAGACTAAGGGTTAGAACAACAGTGCCTCTTACCCTATATCTCTTAGGAAAGATCCCTAAAATTAATCACAGTGGACACCATATCTTATATTTGAAATCAGTACCTTTTATAATTATATCATGCCATGTTAGTAGATACTAACCAAATCCATGATTCTGACATAAACAGTAAATCCTTCATAAAACCAAAAGAGTACCTGTTTAAAAAGTAGTTTGTTTGGGCCTTTATTTGTGTGAACCATTATTTTCTAGCATTTTACCAATTCATTTGTATTCCAGTACCAATGATGCATTTTCTTACACTAATTTTTTTAAAGGGATTTCTAATGTGTCTGTTATTTTCCTCTTTTTTCTGACATTTGCTTCTACCCCATGGGCTTTGTTGTATTTAACACTAAGCAGGTGTCTTAGGAAATACTGCAGTATCATCTTGTAAAGAAGTTCTGCAATACCCTGTATGTTAATATCATTTATCCTTCTGTCTTGTTGCCAAGACAATGTGAGGACTTTTATTTTATTCATATTCTCTCGCTATCTGTCTGTCTGTCTGTCTCTCTGACACTTTTGAGAACATTAAAGCCCCCATTAGGCATTTCAGATTCCTACAAGCCATCTCAAGTATAGTTTGGGAACTGTGGAATATAGGACATGTTGTCTGTTTCTTCTTTTTGCTTTTTTGCACAATATCTTTTGTCTTGAATGGAGTCTTCTTTGATTTCCTGCACAATTAGCCTAACATTCAGTTCAGTTTCAGAGGTCTCTTTGCCTGCTTTGGTAGTACCAGCCTGTTGGCCTTCGAGATTCCAGTGCATCTCACAGTACTTATTTCTTGTCTATCCCAGTATAAGAAATTGCTGGTGCAATTCCACTTGTTTACCAATTTTGTAGAAATATTTCCCAGTTGATCTGCATTGTATCTGTGGCTCATGTCCGTGAAACTGGAAGGTGTATGAGGTATCATGCATTTTTCTTAGCACTTTCTTGGCAGCAAAGTTGCTTCTAAATGTGCTGACCTATATAGTGTATTTACACAATGATCTCTCAGGGAGATCCCATTTAATTTAAGTTACAGGCAGCAAAGATCACAGTAATAGCATAAAAACAAACTTCTCAGAACTTTTAAGGGCAGATATTTCAGATGATTCATAAGAATTAAGGTGCCTTTGGCTCCAAGCAACAGAAATTCAGACTCCAACTGAGCAACAAAAAAATTAAAGAACTAAAGATCTCACTTGACCCAAAGTTCAACAGTGGAGTGGGCTTCCAGGCAGGGGGATTCAGCGATGTCATCAAAGGCCCAAGGGCTATATATCTCTCTGCTCATAATTCTGCCTGTGGCTTTAGCCTCTGCATAGCAGGATGGCTGCGGCAGACCTTGGCATGGTATCTACATCCAGGAACATCCAGGAGCTGTCTCACAGGGGCAAGGGATTTCCTTTACTCCCTGGAAGAATTCCCACTCAGGTCAAAATGGGCTCCTATGCTTGCTCCAGAACCAATCATAGGCAAGATTATTCTTGAAAGAATCCCTTCCTAAAATTGGGGTGAGTTCATTTTCCCTTGAGACCTATGGCTACATGGAATTGAGGAGATATCTGACTGAAATTGGGTTTCTAAGATGCAAAAAAGTGGAGAAATGAATGCTAAGTAGGCAACAGTCTGTACTACGTGGTTGTATCATAGTACAGCCATGAAAATTGAACCCTGAAAAATTAGAGGGAAATGAGGGCTCCTGTGGCCAGCTTGCTATGACCAGCATGTGTCTTCTAAAGCATAGGTTGGAAAAAAACATAAGTAGGCAACAAAAATTCTAGGTACAGCATTGCGGGTTTTTAGAGGTCTCTTTGCCTGCTTTGGTAGTACCAGCCTGTTGGCCTTCGAGATTCCAGTGCATCTCACAGTACTTATTTCTTGTCTATCCCAGTATAAGAAATTGCTGGTGCAATTCCACTTGTTTACCAATTTTGTAGAAATATTTCCCAGTTGATCTGCATTGTATCTGTGGCTCATGTCCGTGAAACTGGAAGGTGTATGAGGTATCATGCATTTTTCTTAGCACTTTCTTGGCAGCAAAGTTGCTTCTAAATGTGCTGACCTATATAGTGTATTTACACAATGATCTCTCAGGGAGATCCCATTTAATTTAAGTTACAGGCAGCAAAGATCACAGTAATAGCATAAAAACAAACTTCTCAGAACTTTTAAGGGCAGATATTTCAGATGATTCATAAGAATTAAGGTGCCTTTGGCTCCAAGCAACAGAAATTCAGACTCCAACTGAGCAACAAAAAAATTAAAGAACTAAAGATCTCACTTGACCCAAAGTTCAACAGTGGAGTGGGCTTCCAGGCAGGGGGATTCAGCGATGTCATCAAAGGCCCAAGGGCTATATATCTCTCTGCTCATAATTCTGCCTGTGGCTTTAGCCTCTGCATAGCAGGATGGCTGCGGCAGACCTTGGCATGGTATCTACATCCAGGAACATCCAGGAGCTGTCTCACAGGGGCAAGGGATTTCCTTTACTCCCTGGAAGAATTCCCACTCAGGTCAAAATGGGCTCCTATGCTTGCTCCAGAACCAATCATAGGCAAGATTATTCTTGAAAGAATCCCTTCCTAAAATTGGGGTGAGTTCATTTTCCCTTGAGACCTATGGCTACATGGAATTGAGGAGATATCTGACTGAAATTGGGTTTCTAAGATGCAAAAAAGTGGAGAAATGAATGCTAAGTAGGCAACAGTCTGTACTACGTGGTTGTATCATAGTACAGCCATGAAAATTGAACCCTGAAAAATTAGAGGGAAATGAGGGCTCCTGTGGCCAGCTTGCTATGACCAGCATGTGTCTTCTAAAGCATAGGTTGAGACAAAAGAAAAGAACAGTGAGATTGCCTATCTTTTGGCCTGAAGCTCAAATAATGTAATTCCTTAGTGAGCAGATACTATAGCTTGGCTCACTCAGCATCCTTTCCATCCACCTTTTCCTATTCTATAGAGATTGTGAAGTACTGTCCTTGAATTTCTCAGCCTCTCTAACAGTGTGGGCTGGCCATGAACAGAGTTATGGCTAGTGAGGTTTAGGAAGAAGTCACTGGGAACAGGCTGCCTTCCCAGGAAATAAGTGTCAAATTTGGCTATGATGTTCAGAAGTGCAGTGTCTGCCTTGAAACCAGGCAAATAAAAGTCACCTATTAAAGATGGTGGAATAAAAAGGAGGCAGCTAGGGCCTCAATGGCCTCACTAAGTGGCTATTCGAGCAGTTCAGTGATGAGCAACCCTGAACTATCTACCCTCAAACCACTGGTTACGTGAGCAGATACCAGTCACAGTAGTAGCTGAAAATGATAATAGAAAATATGGAATATCCAAATCAATTCTATAAATGTATTCATATTTGATCTCACTTAGGTTAGCCTTTTGTTGTTTCTCAAAGGCCAAATTAGAGAAATTCCTTAAATAGCATATATCACAAATATCTCCCCAGGTGACTCAGATGGTAAAGAATCTGCCTGCAATGCAGGAGATTGGGTTCGATCCCTGGATCAGGAAGATACCCTGGAAAAGGAAATGGGAACCCAGCCTAGAAAATCCCATGGGCAGAGGAGCCGGGTGGGCTGCAGTCTGTGGGATCACAAAGAGTCGGACACGACTGAGTGACTAACACACAAATATTTTAACTAGTATGAACCCAGCAAACCAACTAATCATGCTGTTGATACCTAAGGAGAGATGATGGTCACTTATATGAATAAAACTTTGCTGGCACAACTGCCATGTGAACCACCACAGGTATCACAAATCAGTCCAGTTTGAGCTCACATAGCAGTCTTACTAAAACAGTGAATGCAGCTTAAGTTAGCAAAGAACAATTAATTATATTTTGTCATGTAAACTGATCCTGAGATAAGTCTGAAAACATTAACATGCATGAATGAGGTTCTGTGACATCAACAAAGTGGAAATTTATGTTAAGGATCTCACTGCCTCAAAGAAGTTGTGTCCGAATCTTTGTGCCCCCATGGGCAATAGCCCACTGACTTCTCTGTCCATGGAGCTCTCCTGGCATGTTAAGGATACTTTAACAATAATATTTGAACTCCATAGCAGTCAAAGAGTAAGCACACAGTTCTTTCTTCTTTTGCTGAATTAAAAATGAATTGCTTGGCAGCTCTCTATACAATAGCTGGAACTTGGAAGCAACCTAGATGCCCATTGATGAATGAATGGATACAAAACCTCTGGTACATATATACAATGGAATACTACACAGCTGTAAAAAGAAATGCAGAAGAATCTGTCTTAATGAGGTGGCTGGATCTAGAACCTATCATAAAAAGTGAAGTAAGTCAAAAAGAGAAGGACAAGTACAATATACTAACATATATATATGGAATCTAGTAGGATGGTGATGATGGCACATGCAGTGAAGCGATGGAAAGACAGACATGGACAGTGGACATATGGACATTGTGGGGAAGGAACAGTGGGTGAGAGGAGTAAAGGAAGTAGCGTGAAGGCCTGTACTATCATATGTGAAGAAAATAGCTATAGTCATTGCTCTGTGAGAAAAGCAGATCCTTCACGGGTGCTGTATCACGGTCTGGAGGGGTGGGATGGCAGGGGATATACATATAACTAATCTGAGAACATACATATCTGTAAACAACAAAACTCTGTAAAAGTTAAAAGTAGAATGAAAGTTTAAAAAAATAATAATCTGTTCATTTACTTTTAAACTGTAAAAAAAAAAAAAATGCATTGCTTGGAAAATAGAACTTTGCCTACATGTAGCCAGGTGACAAAAGATGTTAGCTAGAGGGAAATCTGTTCTCTACCTATATATAAAAAGTTCCTTTAAAATACACTGTTACAGTGTGGAGAAACTATTTTTAGTTTAGAATTACAAATTCCTCAACTGCTTTAATACCACAGTTCCATTCAATTTGCCTCTCCACTCTTCCTGCTGAGGCTTCTGCTGTCGTCTGTTGACATATGTAAGGGTTTCCATTACCTTTGAAAAACAAAACCAGCAATCATTTTTCAAAAGGCATTCATGTTGTCAGTATGTAATTATTGCTGATATTAAGCATTCATTATGTTACTGAATGCAGTGCACACACAGACTACTCATTGGGTAAACTTATATTCCCACAATGGGAGTTGGGGGAGAAGCTATTAAAAGTTAAAATTCTTCAGTATAAATATGATCTTAAGTAAAGTTGGGACAAAGATGTCCCTGTGAGATATTTTACCACAGTATTTCTGCTAAAGGTAAGGTTCTGCTATATTTGAGATCTGATTTCTATCAAAATACTTCATAATTACCTAATTTACTATAAGTGAAATAGGAATAGAAGGACGAATCTAGGTAAACATGAATGGACTTTTATTCATGCCCATTCATATAGTTGGGCTTCTCTGTTTGCTCAAACTGTAAAGAATCCACCTGTCAATGGAGGAGAACTAGGTTCGATCCCTGGGATGATCCCCTTAGACGAGGAAATGGCAGCCCACTCCAGTACTCTTGCCTGGAGAATCCCATGGACAGAGGAGCCTGGTGGGCTACAGTCCATGGGGTCACAAAGAGTGGGACATGACTGAGCAGCTAAACAACAAACAAATTCATAAAGTTAAAAGTGTTAACATATTCTGCTACGTGGTGTATGGATAGTTTCTTCTCCTTAGGAATACCAGACATTAACATCGTATATCACAAGAGAAAGATGAAATGTTCAGGATTCAATAATATACTGGCACAATTGTCACTAATAAATGTATGTAAAATTCAAAGACAGAGACTTTCAAAGTTTTACATTACTATTTTTAGCAGCGTAATCCTTTCCTGAAACCAGAGATTACAGAGAAGCCAGTGCAGAATACAGATAAGAACAGAGCTCCTGGGGAAGCAGAGCTGGCATTTAAAGTCGAGTCTTCCTCAGCTCACCCATCCCCCGGAGCAGGCTCCTGAGACACCTCTGCGGAAGCATTAGAATCCATCATAAGTTCCCACGACGCTTGAGACACTAATGTTTTCTCCTCTATCCTGATCATTGTGCCTATTTTAGCTTCCCCATGGGGGTGAATTAGGTGGCCAAGAACTGGGAGGAAAGACCTCTCTCCTAAGAAACAGGAAGAATCCTGAGTTCCACAAACTGCACTTCGTATTGTCTCTCTACTCCTCTTAGGAGGTCTGACTACTAGTATACAGGGGGTGTCTTCGGGTTCTTTGGAATTTCCTAACTGGAAGTTCCAACTCAGGATTGCTGTTTTCATAGCTGTATAAAGTTGATTTTGCTATCAGATGACTACCCAATACAGATCTTTTTAAAAAAATATGCTCTTATTTGGTCATGCGAGGTCTTCGCTGTGGCTGGATCTTAGTTGTGATATGCAGACTCTTAGTTGTAGCATGTGGGACCTTTTTCCCTGACCAGGGATCAAACCTGTGCCTCCTGCATTTGGAGCATAGACCCTTAGCCACTGAATCATCAGGGGAGTCCCCGAAATAGAAATATTTTCCCTTCTTTCCCCCTCTGGTAACTTTTCTCATGTATCCTATGATATAGGAGGCTCTTGTCGTCAGAGTGTACATGGACACGCACATGTGTTTCCTGAGCTGAAGTTTAAAATCCTCCAGTTTAACTTTGGACCAATTTTGAAAAGTCCACAGAGCTTTTATTAACCCTGCTGTAAAACATGGCTGTTGAAACCTATGAAAACAGAGTGAACTTTAGAAATGGAGCAACTGTGCTGTTTTGTTCTACTGTGCTAAGTTCCTTTAAGCAGAGAGGCTAGCCTCTGTGGGATATATAAGGAAACATATGAGATGTGGCACAGCCACAGATGCTGTTTTGCTGTAAACTGCCCGAAAACCACTCCTTATATTTCAAGCCACCTGGAGTCCCCGTTTATGCCTTCACTTCAGATTATATGCACATCTTCATTTTTCCTACTTAACGCTTGGGCTTCTCTTGGTTGCATTAGACTTTGTGTACCAACAGTGTACACTTAGACTCTCATGTATTGGGATGTATTCAGTTGAAATTAGGTGGCGAACTCATTGGATTTGTGGGGAGAGATAACATGATGTGGCTGCAGGGGGATGAATGGATCTGCCCAACTTGACCTGTGACCTTTGATAAAAGGGATATAACCAAATAGAGGATGTTGCTTCCCATTAGCCATACCCACATTAAAGCTGAAGTCATCTCCTGGGGTAGATAAAGATTGGAGACTAGAGTAGTAAACAAGGGAAAAAGCTTGCATTCTTGTGAATGCTGTTCCTGTCTAAACATTCTCCTGTGTGTGTGTGTGTGTGTGTGTGTGTGTGTGTGTGTGCGCGCGCGCTCAATCATGTAGCCCTCCAGGTTTCTCTGTCCATGGAATTCTCCAGGCAAGAATACTGGAGCGGGTTTCCATTTCCTGCTCCAGGGGATCTTCCCAACCCAGTGATTGAACCCGTGTCTCCGTGTTTCCTGCATTCGTAGGCAGATTCTTTATCACTGTGCCACCAGAGCTTCCCTAATATCAATAACAAAAGTTATTATTTAATTTGCCATGTGTCAGTTTGTATAGTAAGCATTCGATAGGCACTACATAAAATCTAAGTACTATGTTTCTTCTTTTACTTATGAGGAGTGTTTAAATTTGAGAGTTTATTTTCCAAGGATTTTAATGCAAGTAAATGTGAGTCAGGCCTTGAACCTAAGTGTGACTATAAAACTCAGGCTTTTCATTCATTTTTATGTAGTCTTCCTTTAATACTCCAGTTGCATTCTGTCCACTGAGAATGGTTTTCTCAGCTGACTTTCTCTCTTGGAATTCTCAAGTTCTCACGCTGCATTGGACAGTCTCTTCCTTTATTTTTAAAAATCTTTTATTGAAGTGTAGTTGATGGATAATCCTTTTTCATATTAGGCTGCAACTATAGAGCTCCATATTGTCACTTAATTGTGACAACATTAATAAGAAAACCATGAAGCTTTTGTCTTTTGTAGGAGGATGATATAACATATGGGAGATTGGGTAGAAGACTAAAGAAGTCCAGTAATACCTGCAGATCTAAGCACTTTGTGTACCAACAGTGTACACTTAGACTCTCATGTATTGGGATGTATTCAGTTGAAATTAGGTGGCGAACTCATTGGATTTGTGGGGAGAGATAACATGATGTGGCTGCAGGGGGATGAATGGATCTGCCCAACTTGACCTGTGACCTTTGATAAAAGGGATATAACCAAATAGAGGATGTTGCTTCCCATTAGCCATACCCACATTAAAGCTGAAGTCATCTCCTGGGGTAGATAAAGAAAGATTGGAGACTAGAGTAGTAAACAAGGGAAAAAGCTTGCATTCTTGTGAATGCTGTTCCTGTCTAAACATTCTCCTGTGTGTGTGTGTGTGTGTGTGTGTGTGTGTGTGTGCGCGCGCGCTCAATCATGTAGCCCTCCAGGTTTCTCTGTCCATGGAATTCTCCAGGCAAGAATACTGGAGCGGGTTTCCATTTCCTGCTCCAGGGGATCTTCCCAACCCAGTGATTGAACCCGTGTCTCCGTGTTTCCTGCATTCGTAGGCAGATTCTTTATCACTGTGCCACCAGAGCTTCCCTAATATCAATAACAAAAGTTATTATTTAATTTGCCATGTGTCAGTTTGTATAGTAAGCATTCGATAGGCACTACATAAAATCTAAGTACTATGTTTCTTCTTTTACTTATGAGGAGTGTTTAAATTTGAGAGTTTATTTTCCAAGGATTTTAATGCAAGTAAATGTGAGTCAGGCCTTGAACCTAAGTGTGACTATAAAACTCAGGCTGTTCATTCGTTTTTATGTAGTCTTCCTTTAATACTCCAGTTGCATTCTGTCCACTGAGAATGGTTTTCTCAGCTGACTTTCTCTCTTGGAATTCTCAAGTTCTCACGCTGCATTGGACAGTCTCTTCCTTTATTTTTAAAAATCTTTTATTGAAGTGTAGTTGATGGATAATCCTTTTTCATATTAGGCTGCAACTATAGAGCTCCATATTGTCACTTAATTGTGACAACATTAATAAGAAAACCATGAAGCTTTTGTCTTTTGTAGGAGGATGATATAACATATGGGAGATTGGGTAGAAGACTAAAGAAGTCCAGTAATACCTGCAGATCTAAGCACTTAGCAGTTAAAATGATGAATGGGTGACCTTCCAGAAACTGAGAAAATCCTTGCCTCTTATTCATGTAGGCAGATAATGTGACCAGCCTGATATGGCCACATTAGTGATCAATTATTTCTCTCTGGATCAAGTACCACAGAGAATGAATTTCGAAGTTACATCCTTACTTAGAAAGTTAGTTTATTTTCCTTGGATCACTGACAAGACACCATTTATTTATGACAAATTTCGATCCTGACATGACGCATGTCATTAGCATGGCATTCAAGAGTCTAGATTCAAGCTCTTTCTGTTCAAATGGCTAGGACTAGAGCTATATAGAAAGTTAATGTAACTTTTTAATATGTGAAACTATTTTCTGTGGCAATAATGACTTTCTATTTCAAAAGGGAAAGTTTTGTTATCTAAAGACACTCAATTTTCTGTACTAGAATGGACATAATCCTATACCTTAGACATTTTATTCTCAGTGCTCTAGCTTTCTATTGAATTATACTGGAAGATAGGTTGGCTCTCGACGGGACTTCATTTTCTGGTGAGAGCAAGTTGACATTGATCTGAATTATTTTGTATGCTTGTTGAATATGTTGTCCAATCTTCCAGCAATGTGTGTGGGCAATGTATAAGTATCAGAGTGAGGGGAAATTTGCCTTAGTTATCTTCCAAATCCTAGCTTGTAATCATTCACGTAGAAGCCAAGAAATAAAGTCTAAGATCTCGGTTTTCTTATATTTATTATTCATATATTTAGCATCACTTAGAATAACAACCTCGATACTTAATCTCATGTCTTCTCAGTTTGTTTGAAATCATGTGAACATGACTGTCAAGAAAATACACTTAATTATTACTGCCTGTAAAGAAATTCAGGTAAAAATACAGGTGGTCAGTACTTGGAGAAAAGTATTACGTGTAGCAAGTATGTAAACATTGTAATGTTAAAGAACTCATAAAATTAATTGGAGTTGGGTAGAAGACTAAAAAAGAAAACCATGAAGCTTTTGTCTTTTGTAGGAGGATGATATAACATATGGGAGATTGGGTAGAAGACTAAAGAAGTCCAGTAATACCTGCAGATCTAAGCACTTAGCAGTTAAAATGATGAATGGGTGACCTTCCAGAAACTGAGAAAATCCTTGCCTCTTATTCATGTAGGCAGATAATGTGACCAGCCTGATATGGCCACATTAGTGATCAATTATTTCTCTCTGGATCAAGTACCACAGAGAATGAATTTCGAAGTTACATCCTTACTTAGAAAGTTAGTTTATTTTCCTTGGATCACTGACAAGACACCATTTATTTATGACAAATTTCGATCCTGACATGACGCATGTCATTAGCATGGCATTCAAGAGTCTAGATTCAAGCTCTTTCTGTTCAAATGGCTAGGACTAGAGCTATATAGAAAGTTAATGTAACTTTTTAATATGTGAAACTATTTTCTGTGGCAATAATGACTTTCTATTTCAAAAGGGAAAGTTTTGTTATCTAAAGACACTCAATTTTCTGTACTAGAATGGACATAATCCTATACCTTAGACATTTTATTCTCAGTGCTCTAGCTTTCTATTGAATTATACTGGAAGATAGGTTGGCTCTCGACGGGACTTCATTTTCTGGTGAGAGCAAGTTGACATTGATCTGAATTATTTTGTATGCTTGTTGAATATGTTGTCCAATCTTCCAGCAATGTGTGTGGGCAATGTATAAGTATCAGAGTGAGGGGAAATTTGCCTTAGTTATCTTCCAAATCCTAGCTTGTAATCATTCACGTAGAAGCCAAGAAATAAAGTCTAAGATCTCGGTTTTCTTATATTTATTATTCATATATTTAGCATCACTTAGAATAACAACCTCGATACTTAATCTCATGTCTTCTCAGTTTGTTTGAAATCATGTGAACATGACTGTCAAGAAAATACACTTAATTATTACTGCCTGTAAAGAAATTCAGGTAAAAATACAGGTGGTCAGTACTTGGAGAAAAGTATTACGTGTAGCAAGTATGTAAACATTGTAATGTTAAAGAACTCATAAAATTAATTAACAGTGGAGATTTATCAGGTGTGAATCACAGAAGGAGATCAAGAAATTAATGGTAGGGCAAGGTATATATCTGTAATTTATATGAAACATTTGTGCTGTGCTAAGTCACTTCAGTCATGTCCAACTCTTTGTGACCCCATGCACTGTAGCCCGCCAGGCTCCTCTCCATGGGATTCTCCAGGCAAGAAGACTGAAGTGGGTTGCCACACTGTCCTCCCAGGGCAGTTTCCCAACCCAGGGATGGAACCCATGTCTCTTATGTCTTTTTGCATGGGCACACAGGTTCTTTACCACTAGTGCCACCTGGGAAGCCCCTTAATATTTTCCAAACTTCTTTTGTCTTTGTGTTTAAGATATTTTTTTCTTTTTATATCTGCATGTGTGACATTTAGATATTATGAAGGTTAATCTGGTAAAGTCTTCTTCCTGAATAGAATTTCCTATTCGTTTAATTTATTGTGTTATAAATCAGAACTTACATTATTGAGAATGAAATGGGCTCCTCATTATTTATTGCCCATATATTTTTTCAGTACTGACAATGTGCCTGACATTGTACCAGACAGTAGGAAGGCAAAGATTAGATTTTATTCAACTTGGCAGTCTCCATAGTCTCTAAAACATTGCTTTAAAAGCTATTGGTGTTCTGTAAATATTCGTTGAAAGAATGAAGACAGGGTCCTTGACTCTGGAAAATTATACATGCAGATAATGGCAATGTTGTATTACAGGAAAAGGATAGTTCTGATACTTATAGAGCTCAGAACTTCTGGTGGAAGCAGTGGGGAGTTTCCATGGAGGGGAGATATGACTTGACATTTAAAAGATGGGTAGGAATTTGTTTTGTGAATGTGGTAATAGGAGATACTTTTGTCAAAGGCACAGCTTCAGAAAAGAAGTAGTAAGTATGCATTTTTACTGTTTATTTATTGGGCTGCACTGGATCTTAGTTAAGGCATGTGGGATCTGGTTCACTTACCAGGGATAGAATCCAGGCTCTCTGCACTGGGAGTGTGGAGTTTTAGCCAGTGGACCACCAGGGAAATACTTAAATAGGCATTCTTGAAAAAAGAAGTGCAGACAACTTTGGCTGATCAGAGTTCCATATAAAAGGCAACTAACTTGGAAGGGCTGTTGGTGTTTTCAAATACAAGCTGAGAAGGTTGAACTTTCTTTGGGAGTCACTGGAGGCTTTTGAGTATAAGCATGATAAGATTGAACCATCCTTCATGAAGATGAATCTGGTTGCAGCGAACGGGATGATTTGTTGCAATGGGAGATGAGTCTCATCCACTATGAGATGAATGTCATTGTTCACGTGGAAAGTGATAATGGTCTGAATGGCCAAACAGTGTTCCTATATTTGAGACTGATTTTGTTTCTCCAAAATGCTTCAGACTGTTTAGAAGAGATTTGAAAAAGTCTCAAGTTTCAAGCAATCAGTGTTAGTCTAAAATGGAAAGATACTGTGTGAAGCTACCTCATTTACTCACTTCTTTAGGCTACCAGGCATCCTAAAATGTGCAAAACACTGGAACACAGTGGTAAATCTGAACTTCTTGAGAGTCTCCCTTGGTAGCTATCTTAGACCCTCACCAAAGGTCTATTTAAACTTCTAAACACAATTTAATGAACCATATTACATCAATTCCTATAATATATGAGATTAAAATAAACTAATCAGAAGGTGGCTGTAAGCTATCAAGAAGCATAGACCATTCTTTGTAAGCAGAGAAACATCTGAATAAATTCTGATGCTGTTAGTCTACTTTGGTAAATAACATTCAGAGTAATAGTAGTTATCACTAAGTATGCAATTTGTTTATCACCAAGTTCTTTTTAAGAAAGCTAGAATATTCTCTTTGAGGAAACTGAAACAGTATATGTTGTTTTTGCTTCATAACCAAAACCAGTGCCTTGAAGAGTGAACATTGAAGTCGGAGAGGCAAATAAGACTTTATGTAAAATCATCACTTTTGAAAAGGTCTGAGTAATAAAAGTACATTCCAGCCTCCTGGAAAATATATTTCCAACACAGAACTTAATATCATATAGTGATAAATGTTGAGGTGTCCTGGCTACATGTTCATGGGAGCATTGTTTCCCCATACAAATGCCTTAACCTATAATTTGAAATTTAAATATTAAGGAAGTTGATTTCATTCACTATCACTTAAGTTCTCCTATTTGACTTTGGTTTCTCTGAAGAACAACTGCATTAAAGTACAGTCAGTATTTCTTCTGTGGTGATAGCTAATTCTACTCAAATTTTTGATATTGGCAAAATTTGTTGTGGAAGGGCGTGTGTGTGTGTACTCAGTCTTCTTTCTCTCACTTCCTCAGATAACCAGTTTTCTTATGACTTCTGTTCGTTCTCAAACCTTAAAATACATAAGTATCACCAGAAACGGTTCTTTAAAATATGTATTCCTGGTCCTACACTCCCTAGAGATTCAGATTCCATAGTGTGGGAAACCTGGGACTCTGCATTTTTTAAAATGCAGCTCTGATTTTTTACCCTGTTGGATCTTTGTTGCTGTGTGGGCTTTTCTCTGGTCGCGGCAAGCAGGATACTCTCTTGCTGTGGTGTGTGGACTTCTCATTATGGTGGTTTCTCTTGTTGTGGGGCACGGGCTCTAGGGAGCTCAGGCTTCAGTAGTTGTGGCAGCTTAGTTGCTCCAGGGCATGTGGAATCTTCCCAGATCAGGAATCAAACCTGTGTCTCCTGCATTGGCAAGCAGATTCTTTACCACTGAGCCTGGGGAAAGCCTGAGGACTGCATTTTGATTACTCCTACTAGGCAGTTCTGACAGGAGTAACCTTAGCTTACTGTAAGTGGCTACAACTGAAGCCCTCTGTCTCTTTTGCTAGGTGTCAAGGTCCTGACTTTAAATAGCTACTATCAATTATTTAGGACTTCTCTGGTGGTTCAGTGGTAAAGAACCTGCCTGCCAGTGCAGGAGGCCTGGGTTCAATCCCTGGATTGGGAAGATCTCCTGGAGAAGGAAATGGCAACCCACTCCAGTATTCTTGCCTGGAGAATCTCATGGACAGAGAACCCTTGCAGGCTACAGTCCATGGGGTAGCAAGAGTCAGACACGACTGGGCAACTAAGCACATCATTTATTTAATTCAATGAATGAGTAAAGTCAAGCAGTTGTAGATAGCCAGGAAATCTTCTCTACAGAGTCATAAAGATGGTGTGCCCATATAGAGTCTTGTCATTAGTAGCATCGCCCCACCTTGAGAACCACCATTTTACACTGTCAATCCATAGTAAGTTAAATGATCTAATTTATACTGGGTCCTGAGATACTTCCAAAGACAGATCACTTCCAAGGGTAGTTCCTTTTATGCATTTAATTACATTTGGGTTCCAATCCAATTCAAAATCATGTCTGCAAAGGTTGGCATTTAGTCAGCTAAACATTTGAATGCTCCTTTGTTCCTAAGGGGGAAAGTACAAGACTAATTTCTGTTCAGGTAATTGAAGGTGTAGGTTATGTTTGCAATCTTAAAAAAGGAAGTGTCTCAGTGAACGGAAATTAAATGAGAGGGTTAAATGCATGACCTGGAAAGGATATTTGAGTCACCTGTGATTTTCCATCTTAGTTTAGAATTCATCTTCCTTTGAGGTGGGACCACATTACCAGCTGTGTTTCTCTTAACAGAAGGAAGTTGGGTACTGGAGGGAAGCAAAAGATAGAAAAAATTAGCCAAACACAATTACCAGGACATATTAAGTTTTTGTTTTTTTTTTTTTTTTTTAAAAGCTGGCAGGAAACATTTAAAGATCTGCACAATAAAGGGATAAATAAAAACACATCATGGAAAAAATAATGGAATGCTTTTCCTGTCAAAGATAATCACATTCCATTTTTAGGTCTCCCTTTACACTCTTCCCTTTGGAATGAACTTTCTTGCTGTAATTTCAGCTGTCATTTTGTCATCAGAAAATATATTCAAGTTATTCAGTCTGATAAAGAAGTACCTCTGGGGACCATCAGCAGTAGTAAGACAGGTAACTGGAGACCCTCTTCCCTTCAGTGTGGAGACCATGAGCACCATTGTCCTTCTAAGGAGCTGCCAGGAGGTGCTGATGCTGCCTGTCCTTGGGCGACACTTCGCGAAGCACAGCTCTTACATGTACTGCATACTCCTCCTAAATACAGTATGCTGTGCATAACTAATTTTCTTGATATTCATAGTCATTGAGCTGCACTTCAAACATTGAATATGGAGGAAGAATTTATTCCACAAGGTTTTACTGAGAATCTGCTATGTATCATCCACCGTTCTAGACATTGGGAAACACATCTCTAAATAACAGACAAAAGTGGAGCTTAGGTTCAAGTGGGAGAAGATAGACAATAATAAATAAGGATGGTGATATATGCTATTAACAAAAGTGAGGGAGGGGTGAGCCTAGAGTAAAATGGCCATAGAAGGCCTTTCTGATTGAGGTGACATTTGATCAAGGATTTGCAAGCAATGAGAGCAGAAAATGCAGAGTCAATGCACATTGCACTCAGAACCATGGATTCAAGCCAGGCAGAGTTTAAATCCACAGTCTGTAAAATAGGGAATAATCATCTCTCTCCAGATAGTATCATTATGACAATTATTTATTTATGTTATTGAAATATAGTTGCTTTACAATGTTGTTATTATTATTCCAGGGGTAAACCTGACCCTAACTACCATGTATTTATCTCTGGGATAAATGATTCCAGACAGAGGCAAAAAGATGTGCAAAGGCCCAGAGGCTGGGAGAAGACATAAATAGAAGAAAGTCACTGAGAGACAAAGGGAGTGAGTGGCAGTGGGTGAGTCAGAGCTGACCAGGGATAGATCATAGGCTGGGTGATATGGGGAAACCCTGGGGATTTTAAGAAGAGGAGAGAGATGAACTGATACATGTTTTAATAGGCAACTCTAACATTTAGATAATTGGATGGGGCTAGGATTGGAAGCTGAAAGTCCCATGAAGAAGCAACAAGCCAGGGAGGAGATAATGGTGACCAAAGCTAAGGTGAAAGTATAGGTTTTGATAGTTTCTGAATGTATTTTGATAATGGAACAAACAGGATTTGCTGACAGTGTGTGTATAAGAGAGAGAACTGTTAGGGATGATTGGAAAGTTTGGATCTGAGTACCTGATAGAGGATCAGGATTGGACATGTGTGTGAAATGTTAATCAGGAGTTTGGCTTTAGACTTGTTGGTTGTGGGATGCCCATTTTATATGCAAGATTCAGGCTCTTTCATTCCACTATATATAGCCTTGATAGACATTTTTCAGAATCACCACAATTAAATTACTTTACAGTCATATGCCTCTTATAAAATTCTATCTAGAATGCACATATAGGCTCTTTGGAGTTATAACACAGATAACTTTTATGGTAAATTAATTTATGAAACAGGGTGGAAGTAGCTTTCGCCTAATAAAGCCTACACTACATTTATCATTATCCCTTGACTCTTTAGGAACATCTAAAACATTCTTTATTGCTTTTCCATCTAATAAAGCATTTAAAGGCTATCTTAGGAGCTTCAGTGCATTCTCTTTCATTTGAATTTAGTTCTTCCACCTTACACAGGCTTTAAGTTTTGCCATGGGTATGTGGCTTGTAAAGATGCTGCAATACTTGAGGATTTACTGTGTCTGAAAAGAGCTAAGTTTATTTAAGAAAATATTTATTAAATGACATCATCATTGATCTCAGAGTTCCAAGCATTAGCTCTTCTCTACTCAGAGAAATATCCATTGAATTTCTTTTCATTTTTCTTTAATTAAAAGTACTAAAGATGTCAACCTTGTAAAAGATAAAAAGAAGGATTTAAATAAAGGCCATTCCTCTTGGCCTTTATCAGTTTACCCTCCATGACACTATCATGAGTCTTTCCACTTATGTCACATGATACAGAAGGTTTCAATTTAAAATATCTTATCTACCTAAATAATACTATCCATATTATTAAAAATATTTTACTCTGTTAGACTCTAAGGCCCTGGGGAGAAAGTCCATGTTTACTCATCTTCGTAATCTACTGCCTGCCTCTGTGTTTGACCACAGTAGGTGTTAAAGATGTTACATGAATAAAATTTATAATAATGTATACTAAGGATGAGCTCTTTGGAGCATTTTATTTTTTCTGAAGAGGACTTTATATCCATAAGGCAGTGACTATCAATAATAGCTTAAGAATGGATGGTGCGTTAAAGGCATGTGACTTTAAATTCTAAGTCTGTCCATTTTTTGACTTTATTAATTTGTCTGAGATTTATTTGTAAAATGAAATTAATAGTATTTCTCTGATTTCATAGCATGGTAGTCAGAAGTGAGTAAAATAACATATAGAAAAACATGATCTAGAAAATACAAAGATTGTATTTTGATCTATCTAATCTGGAAGAAGTTTTTTTGAGTGTCTAATCCTTAATTCTGAGAATAATGTACTTGACTATAGCTTCCAAACGCTTTGCGTAGCATTCATGAAGTGGACTTTCAAAAACCACGCATTTCTTAATATAATTTTAAAAGGTTCAGTCATCTTACCTTCAACTCCCACTACAATATGAGTCTTTTTAGGCTAATTTAGCTGTCTTTTGAGATTCGCATGTGGAAAATGATCCAGTAACAGGAAGGCTTTCTGAAAAAGTCCTCTGACATTTGATTTTGAATTTGACATTTCAATTCAATTATTCTGAACTTAGGCTTTGTTAAACCAATGAATAAATTTGGGGGATAAAATATCCTGTACCTTTGCATATCTTTCATCACCTCTTACACATGAGCCAGAATTAGAAAAATAAATAATCATCTACCTGCCTTAAACTAAAATAGAATAGTTGACACATTTAAACAATAAATGATAAGAATAAGTGACACTGATGAAAGTTGCACTGAGTCATTATGAAGCCCAGCAATATATAAATTTCCATATATGTTTGCATATAATTCAACACTATCCTAATTATGGGGTTCCCAGGTGGCTCAGTCGTACATAAAGGATCCACCTGTGAATATAAGATACACAAGAGATGTGGGTTCAATCCCTGAGTTGGAAAGATCCCCTCAAGGAGAAAATGGCAACTCAGTCCAATACTCTTGGACTGGGAAATCTCATAAACAGAGGAGCTTGGCAGACTATAGTCCATGGGGTCGTGAGGAGTTGGACACAACCTAGCGACTGAACAACATCCTAATTATACTAATATTGCAAATAATATTTATTCTTTAAAGGTTTCCTTATTTGCCCATCCAACAAGTTTTGATTCACCATTAACCAGCTCGCAGACTCTTTGAAGAGATAGCTGAAGGGGGTAGACTCAAGCAATACAGGTTCCAAAAAGCAGAAGTTGGAACCTCCTTATGTCCGTATCTGTACTTCTTAAGTAGCAGAGAGACTAAGTCATGTTCAGAAGAGTTTTAGCCTACAAGGCTAGAAAAACTGCCTTTAGCCAATTGGATTCTCCAAGCAATGACAATATGAAGCAGGCCTTAGGAGATGGGTTTTGTAAGTGAGCCTGAGAATCAGGGTAGAATGGAATATGATATGATGGTTCTAAATTAGACTTCATGAAGGTAATTAGAGAAAATGTTCCTGGAAACTGAAGACTCTGTTGGTCTTATTCACTGCTTTGTTTTCCATGTGTAGTGTGTGGAACATAAATATTTATGGGCTAGCAAAATGCTCTTGTTCAATTGTGTTCAATTGTGGTCCTGCTAAAGTGTCACGTGAGCAAGATAGATGCCATGAACGGACTAAGGAAAGAAAGAGCAAAGTGCTGAAAACAGAACGGTGAATAAGGTCTAGTTCTTGCTCTCCAATGCTAGGCAATTAAATCTCCCATGGAACTCAGCTTAGAGAAGGCAGCACTTATATTTTCTCGGACAGAAGGGTCTCAAAGGATGAATAGAAACTGACCAGCAGATAATAAAGGAATGAAATCTCCGGAAGAAGCAAAACTACATGTAAAATCTTTGGGCTATACGAAAGGACAGGTTGTTTGGGAGGGGTCTTACAATTTAATATATATGTAATGGCAAATGGCACTAGGAAAATAGGCATGAATCAGATCATCTTCAGTGTTCTGCTAAGGAATTCGGAGTTTGTTAAGACTAAGCTTCATATAGTTAGTTCTGGTATGTTGACATAAAAGAATGACCCAAATATTTTGCTCTTTTTAGAAGAAAACTTACTTTGTTAGTAAAAGTATTAAACTGACCTAAAAGAGCATAAAGCATCATTAAAACACCATTTAATGACCTAAAACATCATTAAAATGGAGAGGCTTTAGTTCTAAAGATGAAAGGAAAGTATATGTGTGTGTGTGTGTGTGTGTGTGTATATAGTCAAAAACAGTGATAAAACAGTCACTTCTGCCCTTCCTTTCCAACATTATCTACTTAAAAATATTTAACCTCAGCTTCCAGGATATCAGATTCCTATATGAATACCTCTAGTTTTATTTTATAAGAGTACTGATAACCTCATGTGTATTTCTGGTTATCATTAATGTACATAAAAGATTAAATTTATGGTAGTTCACAGTTTTAGTCATTGTTCATATGGTTTTTATCATGTTGTTAACCTGTAGGACCACTGATGGCATTATTTACCAGGAACCAACATCCCAACTAAGAGGGTATATGAACTTCAAGTAGCAGGAGATACAAGACATTGTTATGAGACAAAAAGACAGGCCATTCTATTTCTCTTATATTCTTTTCAAGGACTGAGAAAACATCATATTCTAGGTACACATGTGCATTGTGTGCTAAATCACTTCAGTCGTATCTGACTCTTTGTGAACTCATGGATTGTAGCCCACCTACATCCATGGAATTCTCCAGGCAAGAATACTGGAGTGGGTTGCCATTTCCTTCTCCAATTCTAGGTACACTTTGTAGGAATGATATACTGCATGCCATTGAAAGGAGTAGGATTGTAAAGGATGAAATGAAAGCCATACTCATGGGCATTTTACCTGTAAGGTATTATCTCTACACTCCAGAATATCCAGCATCATTATATAAAGGAAAACAGTTACCAAATAATTCTTTCTTTCCTACCCAGCATATCTAAACCATCAAATACGAGCTGTGTTTTCAGTATGAAGAAAGAGGGAATAGTCCCTGGCCAAACTTGAAGATATGAGTAGGGAATTAGAGGCAAAAAAACAGAGATAGAAAGAGAAAACTTTATGAACATCCCTGACTTTCTCCTACAAAGGAAATTAAACATTTCATGCATAAAACTAAATATCTTTTGTTAGGCAGTATATGATCAAATCAAAGGAGTAGCAAATATCACCTGCCATTGACTGGTAAAAAGAAAATGTGCTCATGTAGGTCAGGACTCATTTTTCACTGCCTCACAATCTCTCCCGCCCCACTCTTATTTCTTCAGCAAATGGCCACTGTCACTTTTTTTTTGGCAGGCAGGTGCACACACATGTGTG
Organism: Tragulus kanchil; assembly: GCA_022376925.1. Taxonomy (NCBI): domain Eukaryota; kingdom Metazoa; phylum Chordata; class Mammalia; order Artiodactyla; family Tragulidae; genus Tragulus; species Tragulus kanchil. The sequence continues at coordinate 103,010,357 of JAIOJX010000001.1, read as the reverse complement.
CATACACACCCTTACAGAAGCACATTGTTATACAGCAAATTTCCTTCTAGACCTGTTCATTGTTTAAAGTCTTCCCTAGCTTCTTCCTTAATGAGTATCTGTTGGCTTTGATGTTCACTGTCGGAGATAAAGAAGTTTTGCAAATGCTTGATGCATGCTGCTCAAACCTGTGACATTGAACAAGATGTTATTCATTAATACATGGTAGGGGAGAAGCTCAAAGATTAATAAATGTTGTCACTGTTGCTGATGGAATAGGATACAAGAAGAAAAATACCCATTATTGCCCTCTTGCTAGTTTAAAGTACAAATAATTATTTTTAAAGAAAAAATAATATGCATATTTAAGTTATTTGGTCTATTAAAATTCTCTTCAGATATAATGTTATCATTCTATTGATATAGACTGAAGAAATTCAACCCCTAAAATTCTTCCAGAATTACCTTATATGATAAGATAAAAATATAAAGTTCAGTATATATAGATGCCTAAATATATATACCCATAATACATGCTCATAGGTGTGACACATAGATATAAATGGATGATAGATAGGTATGTAGATAGATAGTCTTTCTTGTTTGCTGCATTAAAGAGACAGAGATGAAAACTAATTATACTTAAGTGGTGGTCAGAGTTTCATCATATTTAGTATGGGATTGGCCTGTTTTTATTTTTAGGTCCTGATTATTCTGACCCACACTCATGTTCTCAGCTGTGGAGCTAAAGGGTGCATAAGTGGCCTTACAGGAACACTCTTTCTTATATGAATCCCCTAGAGAGCAAGCACGTGCCCAGGATGTCCTCCCAGAGGCCTTGAGGGACAATGTTCCACTCTCAGCACATTTAAAACTTAGAAACTTATTTAAAATCTGCCTCTAGGACAGAGGATTTAGGACCTCAAGTTTCTACTTGGAGCTCACCTCAGAAATTATACATATTTCTGAGATGGCAAATATAATAAATTTCATCTCTTGAGAAAAATCCCACTAGGAGTGGCTAGCTGGAGTGTTAGAAATAATTCTAAGGTGTTTTTGATCATAGTGATACCTGCTATGGGCAGAGTAAAGGACTGACTAGATTTGGATTGAGTCTAATGCTTCTTTCCCATGAAATTCCCTCAAATATGTGACTAGAGCAGTTATGTCCTTTTTAAGGAATACCTTTTACCTATATCTGAAAATAGCTGCCTCACAAAACATGATGTGCATCCTGTCTAGCCTCCCAACACAGTATAGCTTTTTCTGTGACTGGCCTTCTATTACGTTGGTGCAAACATAATTGCAGTTTCAGACCATGAATTTTAAATCATTATAATTAGGCTCAAGCACATCTTTATTCATCAAAGGACGACCCATTACCATCAACACATTTTTGCCAATGAGAAATAAGTTTGTTTACTCCTGAAGCATAAAAATCTGTGCTTCAGTATTCAGCGAACTCTTGGAAAGTGTTTTCTGCCTCCTGCTGGTTGTGAAGCATTTTCCATGCCTCTGTTGACCAGTGCCAGCTGCAGGCATTGCAGTACTTAGTGCATCTCATCGATTTGCTGAACATACTTCTCAGATGCAATGGTTTTGCCAGGATTCAGAAAGCTATAGTGGATCAGATGGGCAGCAGACTACCAAATACTGACCATGACCTTTATTTGGTGCAAATTTGGCTTTGCAAAGTGCTTTGGAGCTTCTTCTCAGTCCAACCACTGAGCTGGTCATCTCTGCTGTCATATAAAATCTACTTTTTGTCACATAGCACAGTCTGATTGAGAAATTGTTCATTGTTGTGTAGAATGAGAGAAGACAACACTTCAAAACAATCATTTTTTCTTTTTTTTAATTTTCAATCAGCTCACGAGGCACCCAGTTATCTAGTTTCTTTCATCTTTCCAGTTTGCCTCAAATGCCAAATGATGGTAGAATGGTCGATGTTGAGTTCTTCAGCAACTTCTCCTTTAGCTGTAAGAGAATCAGCTTCAGTGATGGCTCTCAGTTGGTCATTGTCAACTTTCAGTGGCCAACCACTGCACTCCTTATCTTCAAGGCTCTTGTCTCCTTTGCAGTACTTCTTGAACCACCACTACACTGTGCATTTCTTAGCAGTTCCTGGGCCAAATGCATTGTTGGTAATGTGAGTTGTCTCTGCTTCTTTACAACCCATTTGGAACTCGAATAACAAAATCGCTCAGATTTGCTTTTTGTCTAACGTCATTTCCATAGTGTGAAATACATATAAAATAAACAGCAATAAGCCATTAGCCAAAAACATAACGTGAGAAGTGTACATTAAAATGATGCATAGCATAACCACATTTATTTAAGATATATTCCAATATCAAACAGCAAAGTTCAACAATGCAAAACCACAATTACTCTTGCACCAACCTGATAGTCATCCCCTCACCCACGAAGCACAGAGCTGTTCTGTCTGTGCTTGCAGACGTTCCCTAGCAAAACCTTTCTTTCAGGGTCACCAGTGAAGCTTGAACACTTCTTAAAAGTTCCTCTGAGTTCATATCTATATGCAATTCAGTGTGCTAAAAACAAAACATCATCTTGTCATTTGACTACTAAGATAGCTTGCCAAAACCGTCAAAAATGTGCTTAAAACTGCATTTTTCTTTTTTACTCTGCTTTTAAAGGGCACTGCTGATCAGCTACATATTCTGTTTCTACCGTGAAAATTTGGTATCATTATGTGTTTGTATGGACATAGCTAAGGGCATATTGATGACTCTAGTAGTGAGTGTAAAGGCACAACTGATGCACAAACTGCTCACCTATGGTAAGTGGAAATCCAGTTCTGGAAACGTCACAGTGCAGCCCCTCAGCCCTCCTCTCTGCCAACAGGGTGGGAAACCAGCATGAATTGTTTGTTTGTGTTTCTATTGGGGTGATGGTCTTTTAAGAACTAGTGAGACAAAGTGCAATGTTATCACTTTTAGTTCTACTCAAGTCTAGTAGTCCAGGTGCCCCAGTGGACTTCTGGAATATCAATGTGTCAACCAATATAACATCAACTCAAAGCTCTGAATTACAAATCTACCAATGTAAAATGATTCAGTTACAAATATCCTCTATTCATGCTGCATTACTGGTTAAGGAAAATCATATTGATGTTAGGATGGTTTTCCATTCACCTTTTATTCTTGATGTATTTAGAATTTTCTCTCTCCATTGCTTATGCTCGGTTATCTTACATCAACAACATACATAAAACTGTTCATGTTTCCTGTTATGACAGCTGTACGAAGCCCATGTCTTCAAGCTGTATATCAAAATGGCAAACATAATAACAAAACACAGATCTGTTGTGACACTAATATGGATTTCATGCTTGTTTCACAGCCCCTTGGCCAAACATCCAAAAACATTGTAGTACCCAGTAGATAACAATCCAGAGACAGTATCTATTATTCCAGATGAAAAATTATGAGATATAAGAATGTACAAGATACAGTCGTTTTCTGCATTTTGCATTTATTCTGTATCCTGTGTTTTTAGAATTAAAATACTTTGCTCCCCAAGTTAAGCATGTGACTAAAGGTGAAATCAGAGGCTTCTTTCGAGGTTTCTCTTACATTTAAAACAAAAACGTCACTGTTTTGCCATCAGCCATCTTGATTTCTTTTCAGCTTACTGTACTAGGGACCTTTTCCTGCATTGTTAGAAGAACTAGGTTTTTTAAGTCTTAAAAAATGACACTCTTAGGTAGATTATATTATTGCTACATGTCACAGGTGAAAAAAAGGAAACTCCGAGGAGTTAAATGACATGCTGAAGATTTCAACATAATAGTAGTATGATCAGGATTTGAACCTGGAAACTATGGCTCTACAGCCCACATTGTTATCACATATCATGGTATCTGGTATGTACACTGTAATGAAATTGAAGGGTTGAGTAAGGTACTTAAATTTGTTGAGTCTCTCTATCAGAAATTATGACAAACAGTCACCATCAACAATCTTAATCCTCACAACAGCCCTGTTAGGAACCAGCATTGCTTTCTTTTGAAAGTACAACTTGAAAGAGAAACCAAATAGGCAATAAAATTAGCAAAGTGAAGATGACCTTAAGTTACACACCCTGTAAGGGCAAAAAACTGGATGTAAACTCCTACTCGCTTACATCTGAACTAAACAGTTCTTTCAGCTTTCACATCACCTTTATTCTAAAACAAAGTCTCACCTTAATAAATTTATTGAGAATGTTTTCTTACCTCTTTTGTCATCTCCATGATCTTTCTATATTGATGTCCAAGAAACTGAAGGGACTTGGGTTAAACAGAATATACCCCTGTATTTAAACGTCTCCAAGCCACACTGAAGTCATTTTAGAGACATCTTGTGTTAAATTTTTCTTGAAAATGGAGTGGCATTGTTAATGTTTTGAAAGGCAGCAAATACAACTGCATATTTATATCATAAGAATAGACGATTATAAAAAGAGTATAAGATGAAATACATTTACATGAGCTGTAATTGCAGCTGGTAATTAAACTGAAGTGTTTCATTTTCCTAGTCAGCTCATCAGTGACACCAGAAAATAAACAATTTGAAAGTGAAATCCTTAGGGGCAAACAATTGTAATTAATTGTATTTTCCAAGGGAAAAAGCATTCCTAAAGCCTGTTTGGGGTGACCTCTTGAGTAACATACATAGTGATTTATGCTGTGAGCAGGAATGTGGGGTTCAGAATCAGACCTGATTTAATTTGAATATTCATGAAGTCTACAGCATGATTTATACTTAGATCCATCTCCATTGTCAAATTTATTGTCCCCTAGGTGCAAAAAGAAAGCAGATTTATATTCTGAATAATTCACATGGCACAATGAGATGATCAGCATGGAAAGACTTTACCATGGTGGAAACGCATGATGTGAGGTTGCTATTCATTTCTTCCAACTTGGAATCTCCTCAAGTATTGAGAGTATTTTCTTTGAGATGCTTGGGAGACAAAACAAAAATATTTGTGCATGTAAATGTAGGTTCGTGTCTCATAGCCCAATTGAATTAGAATCATAAAATTTCGGCAGTCTGGTTTGTCGCTATTTATTTGCCCAGAAAGTGGCATTTGGGATTTCAGCACATCTTTTTGGTCATTCAGATCACAGGGAACAAATTACTGTGACTTTAACTCTGATCTGTGTTGCTGGCTTTGGGACCTGACCAGGGCTTTCTTCAATATAATTTCACATAGTTTAATCAAGAGCTCTAGTACTCACTTCTATTCTCTTCTTTTATTTATGTTGTGAACATGCCCTTCGGACACAGAGAGGCATAGATATAGAACCCAGCTCACTGAATCAGATAGCTTTTCCCATGTAACAAAGAACCCTAACACTTAAAGGCTTAAAACAAAGCTATTTACTTAGCTTATAATTCTGCCTGAAGGCAGTTGGGACCGGGTTCTACTAGGCAGGTTCTTCTGATATAGGCCAGGCCCACCTGATCTGAGCTAGTGTTCACAAATGTGTCTGGAAGGAACCGTCAGGTTGGGTGAGGTAGTGAAGGTCGCTACCAAAAACTAAGTATACCACGAAGCATGAACAGATTGGGGGCTATTACTACGAGAGCTTGACTACATACAAATATAAGAAACTATGGGCTAGTTTCTTAATCCTTCGTTTCCAGTATCTGCATCATCTCATAGGACTGTTGGGGGGATTAGAATAAACTAATGTAAGTAAATTTAGTGGGTAGACTGCCTGGTCCATGGAAGGTACTTAAGAAAAGAATGCTTTTCTCTTGAAGATGTCGATGTAGTCTTATTAGTTACACAAAGTGTTTTAAATATGAGAGTGAGCTGTTAGTGACATGTTGTACCTCTAACCTCTGTTTGAGATTTAATTGAGAGACTAAGGTCTCCTTCTTCCATGACAATCTCATACCAATCTCTACTGAAGCTATGCATTAAATTGGAGGCTAAACTTCTCCAAAGAAGTGTATTTCTGAACCTAATGTATAGCACAGGGAACGCTACTCTGTGGTGACCTAAATGGGAAGGAGATGTAAAAGAGAGGGAATATATGTATACATATAGCTGATTCACTTTGTTGTACAGCAGAACTAACACAACATTGTAAAGCAACTATACTCCAACAAAAATTGACTTAAAAAAGCACTGGAAATTATTAATACTAATGGACAGTTACCCTAAAGCTTGTTATGCACTGTAAATAAAGGGGAAACACAAAAATAAAGAAGTATACTCCTAAAATAGAATGTGAATGCATTCATGGATGTAAAATATATTTCCATAAAAGCTGAACATGGGCTTCCCTGGTGGTCCAGTGGGTAAGGACACCACCTTACAGTGCAAGGGGCGCCGGTTCGATCCCTGGCCTGGGAAGATCCCATGTGCCGCGGAGCGGCTGGACCGATGTGTCCAATTACTGAGCCGTAGCTCTGGGGCGCATGCGCCCAGAGCCGGCGCTCTGCAACAACAGAGGCCACCGCGATGGGAGGCCCACACGGGCCGAAGAACAAAGATTCGTGAAAATGGACAAATGAGAGACCAATAGAAGTGGCCCGCCTGCCCCTTTCCCTTCCCACCCCACCCCTCTCAAATAAATAATTAAATAAATCTTAAAAAAAAAAAAAAAAAGCTGAACATTTATTGAGCCATTTATTTAGCTTCTCTTTTGTTTTTTTGCAATATATCAACAGACAATATTAAGTCAACACAGCCCATGCATTGCATTGTGGATCATGGGGTAGAAGAGGCAGGCCATAAAGGTTCTAAGTTTTCAAAACATTGACCATGGCCATTGAAGTGCCAAGGTGTTTTAAAGTTAGCTTGACATTGTAGAGGAAACAATCAAAAGAGCCCTTAAATTGAACTCCACTTTGGCCTGATCGTCTTTAAAATCCGGCTCTGATATTAATGCATGGATGTTCACATCTTTAATTTGGAACTAGGCCATCAACACAATAGAGTAGATGAGCTTCTGTAATTTTCAAGTGCACCCATCCTTTTTCCCATTGATCTATGGATAATAGATCATTCTGTTGGCATTGCCGCAGCATTCAAGTATAGTCTGCATAATTCAGAACTGGTCAGTAAGTGTATCACTGAAGTACCTTGACCTGAGATCATCTAAATGAAAATCATTTAAAAAAATCACAGTAGTTCACTGTACTTGTCATATTTACTCTGTGAAGTACACAATTTGTTTATTTCACCAAAATACACTTCTCGTACATCTATTATTTTCTAGGTCATTGACACAGAGCAGAGCCTATCAGCTTTATTTCAGTGTGCAAAGCCATCTTATCTGTATCTCTTGGGTCTTTTAGGATTGATGAAACCTCTCTGATCTTTGCTGACTTTTTAAACAAAAAGAAAAAAGAACATTTGATCAGCGTGAGCTGAGGCAAAGAGCCATGTTTATATACTTGACAGTCCTTTGCTATTGACTCTTTCGATGGTAGGAGAATGAAAGAATTTGAAGACTTCATCGAGATCGTGTGTTTAGAGGGGACAAACCGAAAAACTACTTTTTAAAATATAATATTGCACATCTCAAAATATCCTTTTCTATTTGTCCAACAATAATTGGACATGTATATGTATTATATGTATATATGTGTGTGTATATTTTTTTTCCAGTTTTTGATTTATCTGTTTCACTGACTTAGTCTGCTGTAAACCTAAGTGATTACCTCTCTCATCTCAGAGCTTTCTGAGATGAAAAGATTATAATTTTATTTTTGTAATTGAATGATTCACTTCTAACCAGATACACGACTCCAAGTAGTAACTGCCTCTATTTCTTATTACAACCTGGTTAACTCAAAGGGGTGAAAAAGCTATGAAAAATGAACACCAGTTGTGAAATCTATTCAAGGGGGCCTAGCATAAACATTAACAGGGTAATTACTGATTTGTCAGCATTTATTCAGAAGCGAAGTTTTAAAACAAATTCTCATGAATTTGCTGAGATCATATCTTAAAATACTACATGAACACCACAAGATTTTCTGAAGTGTATCCTATATTAATTTGATTATTGATGACTTCAGTTACCATCTGTATGGCAGAACAGTCTTTTCCCAAATGTACAGTGATTTTAAAACAATCAATTTAAGGGGAAATGTAGAAAGCCAGCGCTCTACAAAAATAGGAGACCAAGCATATAGGAAATAAAACGGCAACTTTATTTGCTAATTAGAAATCATGGCAAAGGCCATTCTGAAAGTAAAATTCAAGAGTTATTTCTATTTGTGGGGATAGAATATGAGCTTTATTATACTGTCATGTTTTGCTTTATAATCAAAAGTCTGTTTATGTGCTAAATAGTTGACTTATGCAAAAATATCTCTAGTTATTTAAAAAACTAAGAATGTAAGGATGCCAAAATTTGTGCTTTTGATTGCATTCCTGTAATTGTATTTGAGTCTTTTCTTACGAGTCACGCCTCTGATGAAGGTTCCACTGAACTAATATTTATTGAGCAATTATTTAGTTTATAGTCTCTGTGCTAGAACACAGTGATACAGAGATGAATAAAGCATGATTCTTGTCCTTAGAGGAGATGGACATATATGCAGCAACTGTAATAGCTCATTTAAGCAGTATGAATTGGGTTATTGAAAACAGTCGAGGGAGTGATTCTTCCACAGTGGGAGGAATGGGAGAAGCTGACATTGAAACTGAGGATACAGGGAGATGTATCAGGGGTCCCTAGGGTCATTCCCCAGTTTCCATGGTTCACTAGGCAAATCTACAGGACTTCGCATATAGTTGTTTTCATGACTGTGATTTACCACCGTGAAAGGATACAAGACAAGAACAGCAAACAGAAGGGGGCCTTGGGATGAGTCCCAGAGAAAGCAGGCACAAAATTCCAAGAGTAGTCCTCTCCCAAGCGAGTCACACAGAACATACAGAATTCTTTAAGCAAGGAGTCATGACAACACATGTGAAATGTCTGTCAGGGACAGTCTTTCGAGATTCAGTGCCCAGGGATTGTACTGAAGGTTGGTCATGTAAGCACCCTCTGCTTGGCATATCCAAATGCCAGACTCCCAGAAGGAAAGCAGATGTTCATTAGAAAGCACATTGTTGGTACAAACCATTTAGGCACAATGAGCCATACTTATCAGGGGATGATGGGAGCTCTCCCCAAGTCTAAGATCCCATAGGCCGGTGGAGAACTAGCCTTGCAATCCGGCCTTTCTAAGAAGAGTACCCTCAGTCCTGGCGGGTTAACTCTTTTCTGCACAGGTGACTAGAACCTGTCTAGATACAGTTGGTGGAGAAATGATTTCAGGCTGAGAAGACATCAAGAAAGGGCTCAGAGGTGTGAAAAATTATTCAGAGCATTTCCTTCCATGAGATGTTAAAGCCTAAATACTATTGGAATGGCTCAGAATGTAAAATCCACACTCCTCAGGCCCTGGGTGGATCCCAGTGTTCCTAAACAGCTATCGTCTTATAGAGAGGCTTCAGGCAGTGATTGTGTTCATTCAAAACATTTTGCCCCCCTTTGTCTACTTCAGTCACAGAAAGACATATTTGTAGTTTGGAATATCTAGCTATTTGTCTTGCTTCATTGTTGTTTTCTTTTTTCACAGTGTGTATAGTTCCTAACCATCATACATTTGAAGTTGTGGAGTTCAAAGATATCTCTCATAGTACAGTGGAGAGTGCAATATTGTCCTGGGTGGGGACTATATACTATCAAAATGACAGTTCAGAATAGAGCACATTTATAAAAGTGATCGACACAGAATGTTGTTTTTATCACTAGTAGTTACTGCATTAACTGTAAACTGTGGAATTGTGCTCCGTCTTTCCCCCAGCCAGATGAAGACATGCTTCACTGTCTATCAGATCCGATGCTTGTACAATCGAAAGCAGAACCATCCCTCTATTTCACTAAGAGAAAAATGAAAACTGTTAAGCTCATAAATATTTCACTACAGATTGCAATGTATTAGCTGCTCACTGTTAAATTCAGCTGCTGTGAAATGCTGATAATTCTCTACTGAGGGCTTGAGGACAACCTCTATTTCAATAAATGTTATGACTCGTACTGATTTATGAGTTCCATGCTTTCCCTGACAGACAAGGTAGAATATGTTAGCCTTATTAATGCAATTGGTAAAATAAACTCAAAGAACTAGGCCTTGATTTTAGAGATTTAGCTGCTTGGGGATGTTGCCATTATAAACATTAATGGGCCTTGGTGGTGTAGAAACATATATGTCATAAGATGTTGTACAAATGATATCTCTGTTTTAAGTTTGGAAATATATTAGAAAATATATATTGCTTCTCTTTCATTTTGTTAAACTCTTAGGAAATTTTGAATGAATTCCAAAACTTGAAAAAGGCATAGGAACAAAGGATTCTTATCTTTGTTATCTTCTTTATGGAAGATAAATTAGGACTTGGAAAGGGGTATGTGTGTGTGTGTGTGTCTGTGTGTGTGTGTGTGTGTCCTATTGCTGGTGTAACAAATTACCACAGACTTAGTAGCTTAGGCTTCCATTGTAGCTCAGATGGTAAAGAATTCCCCTGCAATGCCGGAGACCTGGGTTCGATCCCTGTGTTGGATCCCTGGGTTGGGAAGATTTCCTGGAGAAGGGAAAGGATACCCACTCCAGTCTTCTTGCCTGGAGAATTCCATGCCTCCATGGATTGCAAAGAGTCAAACATGACTGGGTGACTTCACTTTTTTAGTAGTGTAGGGGCTTCCCAGGTGGCACTAGTGGTAAAGAACCTGCCTGCCAGTGCAGGAGGCAGAAGAGATGCAGGTTCGATCCCTGGATCAGGAAGATCCCATGGAGGAAGGTATGGCAACCCAGTCCAGTATTCTTGCTTGGAGAATCCCATGGACAGAGAGAAGCCTGGAAGTAACACAAAAATATTACCTTACAGTTGTGGTGTCAGATGTCCAAAATGAGCTTTACAGGGCTAAAGCAGAGGTATAGACATGGCTGTGTTCCTTTTTGGAAGCTCAAGAGGAAAATCTGTTTCCCTGCCTTTTTTCAGCTTGTAGAAGCTGCCTGCATTCCTTGACTTGTGACCTTTTCTCCATCTTCAAAGCCAGCAATGTAGCACCTTCAGTTTTCTCTCTCACTTTTTTGTCTCCATCATCACATCTTCTTTTCTGATTCTGACCCTCTAAGAAGGATCCTTATCATCAACATTAGGCCCACCTAGAGAAGCCAGGGTTATCTCCCCACCTCAAAATCCCTAATTTAATCACATAAGCAAATTCCATTTTGCCACATAAGGTGTCATAGTCCCAGTTTCTGGAGATTAAGATGTGTATATCTGGGGACTTCTCTGATGGTCCAGTGGTTAAGACTCTGTGCTTCCAGTGCAGGGCATGAAGGTTCAGTCACTGGCTGGGGAGCTAAAGTCCCACATGCTGCATGGTGTGACCCAAAAGGAAAACAAATGTGGACATTTTGGGGAGGCTCTTATTCTGTCTGTAACAACCCTGATAATCCCTATTTTGTGTAATCATAAACACTATAAATTGATCAAAGTCAGTGAATGGTATTCAACCAAATTTGGGCCATTCAGTAAATACTGAGTACCTCCCACATGCCTTCCAATTTTCTTAGACGCTGAGGAAACAGCAGTTAACCAAATAACATGTATTCTGATAGAGACTATATTCTAGAAGGAGAAACAGATAAAGCGATATTTGAAATATTCTGAATATTTGGTACTATGAAGAAAAGTAATTCAGAGTTAGATGTGAGAGTGTGATGGTATGTGTATGACAAGCTCTGCTAATTTCCCAGGTGGCACTAGTGGTAAGAACCTGCCTGCCAGTGCAGGAGGCAGAGAATGCAGGTTCGATCCCTGGATCAGGAAGATCCCATGGAGGAAGGTATGGCAACCCAGTCCAGTATTCTTGCTTGGAGAATCCCATGGACAGAGAGAAGCCTGGAAGTAACACAAAAATATTACCTTACAGTTGTGGTGTCAGATGTCCAAAATGAGCTTTACAGGGCTAAAGCAGAGGTATAGACATGGCTGTGTTCCTTTTTGGAAGCTCAAGAGGAAAATCTGTTTCCCTGCCTTTTTTCAGCTTGTAGAAGCTGCCTGCATTCCTTGACTTGTGACCTTTTCTCCATCTTCAAAGCCAGCAATGTAGCACCTTCATTTTTCTCTCTCACTTTTTTGTCTCCATCATCACATCTTCTTTTCTGATTCTGACCCTCTAAGAAGGATCCTTATCATCAACATTAGGCCCACCTAGAGAAGCCAGGGTTATCTCCCCACCTCAAAATCCCTAATTTAATCACATAAGCAAATTCCATTTTGCCACATAAGGTGTCATAGTCCCAGTTTCTGGAGATTAAGATGTGTATATCTGGGGACTTCTCTGATGGTCCAGTGGTTAAGACTCTGTGCTTCCAGTGCAGGGCATGAAGGTTCAGTCACTGGCTGGGGAGCTAAAGTCCCACATGCTGCATGGTGTGACCCAAAAGGAAAACAAATGTGGACATTTTGGGGAGGCTCTTATTCTGTCTGTAACAACCCTGATAATCCCTATTTTGTGTAATCATAAACACTATAAATTGATCAAAGTCAGTGAATGGTATTCAACCAAATTTGGGCCATTCAGTAAATACTGAGTACCTCCCACATGCCTTCCAATTTTCTTAGACGCTGAGGAAACAGCAGTTAACCAAATAACATGTATTCTGATAGAGACTATATTCTAGAAGGAGAAACAGATAAAGCGATATTTGAAATATTCTGAATATTTGGTACTATGAAGAAAAGTAATTCAGAGTTAGATGTGAGAGTGTGATGGTATGTGTATGACAAGCTCTGCTAATTTCCCATTGCATGTGATCAGTGATGACCTCTCTGAATATGCAATCTAACAGGTTAAATAATAGACCCCAAAAGATACAGTGTGTTAGTCGCTCAGGCACGTCTGACTCTTTGCGACCCCATGGACTGTCACCCGCGAGACTCCTCTGTCCATGAAATTCTCTAGTCAAGAATACTGGAGTGGGGGCTTCCCCTGGTGGTCCAGTGGATAAGGACACCGCCTTGCAGTGCAAGGGGCGCCAGTTCGATCCCTGGCCTGGGAAGATCCCACGTGCCGCGGAGAGGCTGGACTGATGTGTCCAATTGCCGAGCCAGAGCTCTGGTGCGCATGCGCCCAGAGCCGGCGCTCTGCGACGACAAACGCCGCCGCGATGGGGGGCCCACAGGAGCCGAAGAACAAAGACGGATGAAAATAGAGAAAGACCAGTGGAAGTGGCCCACCCGCTCCCCTCCCTCCCCAACCCGACCCCCGCCCAAAATAAATAAATAAATCTTTAAAAAAAATTAAAAAGAATACTGGAGTGGACAGCCATTCCCTTCTCCAGGAGATCTTCCCAACACAAGGATCAAACCTGGATCTCCTCCATTGCAGGCAGATTCTTTACCACCTGAGCCACCAGGGAAGCTCCTGCAAAGATATATCCAAATCCAATCCTCTGGTGGTAGTGAAAGTGACCTTATATGGAAATAGTTTCTGGTATAATTAAGGATCTTGAGATCTTTCTGGTTTTAGAGTGGGCCTCAATTCCAGTGGTGGATGTCATTATAAGAGACAGAACAGGGGATAGCACAATGAGGAAGGCCCCTTAAAGACAGAGGCAGAGACTGCAAGGATCCATCTACAAGCCGCACATCCCCAAGGATTCCTGGCAGCACCACAAGCTAGGCGAGAGGCAGCGCTACTCTTCCAGTCTCTGCCTCTGTCTTTAAACGGCCCTCCTCATTGTGTTGGATACCTTTCGGTCATTTTAAGCCACGTAGTTGGTGGTCATTTCTTACAGTAGCCTTAGGAAACAGACTGTCGGTCGGCCCTTGAGCAGAGACCTGTTTGAAATGAGAAAAAAAGTCATGCCAAGGTTTGAAGGAAAAGCAGTACAGGCAGAGGACAAAGAAATGGGCGTGACTTTGTACAATCCAGATAGGCACAAGGCGGGGACATTGTGAGTGGAGCCCAGAAAACAAGGGTGGAGAGAGAGTGAGAATGACTTCCAGACTGCTCTCCAGACCAATCCTGGCAGAGAGAACCCTGTGAGCTGTAGTAAAGATTGGACCTGTTGTAGGCCTGAGTATAGTTGGGACCTAGTAATAGATAGAATTCTATATTTAACACTTTTTTCTTGTGCATGATGGTTTTTAATGGCCAGAGGATATAATTGTAACACAATTCACTAATCACAAGGCCAGATAGGATTCTGGTAGGCTCCAGCATATTCCAGCAACTTCATTATCAAATTTCTAAGTAACACTGGCTTTGCCTGGAACTAGGATTTATTGGTCCCTCCACCACCACCACACCAGCATGTCTTTCCTTTTGTGTCAGCTTAGAGGAAAATCTGTTGTGTTTGGCTCCTTAAGCAGCACTGTTTTGTATACAGTTGTACCACTGATCCACTCTGATACTCACACAAGATAACCCTGCCTATCAGTAAGAACAGAGGCCACAGTTTGTACAGTGAGAATTCCGCCCAAAACCTAAAAGCTTGGACTTGCTCGTCCAAGCTGCAAACTGGTAATAAAATGAATGAATGTGTTTCACCCTCCCCTGCTGGTTCCCGCTAATGCTGACTCTAGAAAGCCAGAAACATTATCAAGAGGCAGCTGAAGAAAAAGACTCAAAACATAATACATGGCTTATTAAAATTTGCATGTGTTATAATAGTTTCTAGAAGTTTGGTAGAAATAAAAAAATTATAATCGGGTAGGAAGTTTTATTTTGAACCAGATGTCTCTATGTTAAGAAAGAAAGGTTAAGTCTTAGAAAATGAGATATAATATTCTAATGGTTTTCAAACCATGTAATTGGTAGCGTCATCTCAAGGAAATGAGTAATGCAGAGAAACATCATCAGTACCTGAGTTTGCTAGGAGATGTTTTGCTTGTATAACATTTGTGCCCACCTCTGCTATGTACAATGAAAATATTTGCATTTTATATCCATCAATGAAACTAAAATCAACCACCCTCCAACTGCTGTCCTCATGTGTATATGTATACTTTGTGTACACACATATATATATTTATACAGTGAATCCTGCGGGCAAGAAAAAGAACAAAAGATGTATGTGAGATTGTATCTCTGCTCATTTTCTCGTGCTCTTTCATTTGTTTTTTAATCTCGTATTAAAATGTCCTATGTGACCTTTTAAAATTAGGGACCTAGTAATAGATAGAATTCTATATTTAACACTTTTTTCTTGTGCATGATGGTTTTTAATGGCCAGAGGATATAATTGTAACACAATTCACTAATCACAAGGCCAGATAGGATTCTGGTAGGCTCCAGCATATTCCAGCAACTTCATTATCAAATTTCTAAGTAACACTGGCTTTGCCTGGAACTAGGATTTATTGGTCCCTCCACCACCACCACACCAGCATGTCTTTCCTTTTGTGTCAGCTTAGAGGAAAATCTGTTGTGTTTGGCCCCTTTAAACAGCACTGTTTTGTATACAGTTGTACCACTGATCCACTCTGATACTCACACAAGATAACCCTGCCTATCAGTAAGAACAGAGGCCACAGTTTGTACAGTGAGAATTCCGCCCAAAACCTAAAAGCTTGGACTTGCTCGTCCAAGCTGCAAACTGGTAATAAAATGAATGAATGTGTTTCACCCTCCCCTGCTGGTTCCCGCTAATGCTGACTCTAGAAAGCCAGAAACATTATCAAGAGGCAGCTGAAGAAAAAGACTCAAAACATAATACATGGCTTATTAAAATTTGCATGTGTTATAATAGTTTCTAGAAGTTTGGTAGAAATAAAAAAATTATAATCGGGTAGGAAGTTTTATTTTGAACCAGATGTCTCTATGTTAAGAAAGAAAGGTTAAGTCTTAGAAAATGAGATATAATATTCTAATGGTTTTCAAACCATGTAATTGGTAGCGTCATCTCAAGGAAATGAGTAATGCAGAGAAACATCATCAGTACCTGAGTTTGCTAGGAGATGTTTTGCTTGTATAACATTTGTGCCCACCTCTGCTATGTACAATGAAAATATTTGCATTTTATATCCATCAATGAAACTAAAATCAACCACCCTCCAACTGCTGTCCTCATGTGTATATGTATACTTTGTGTACACACATATATATATTTATACAGTGAATCCTGCGGGCAAGAAAAAGAACAAAAGATGTATGTGAGATTGTATCTCTGCTCATTTTCTCGTGCTCTTTCATTTGTTTTTTTTTTAATCTCGTATTAAAATGTCCTATGTGACAAAAGAAAGTTTCAATTCGGCAAAATTAAACATCAGTAGAAGACTGAATCTTGCTTTTAGAATCTTAACTGTTATTTAGAACATGTCACACCTTTTTTAAGGGAGCACCTGCTACGTTCATTTGATTTCAGTGTGGAAATTTCTGTAGTACTTTGAGTAGATAAGGATAGTCTAGAAATGTGAAGTTGAGCACAGGAAAAATGACCATTTGTGCAATCAACAAGTTTGAAATAGGCTAACGGAAAATTTTGCTTTAATAAGTGCTATTTTAATCCCGAAGGAATCTATCCATATAGCCAGCTAAATTATCCTCAGAGAGATGGTCACCATAGAGTGATGCAGTTATCTGGAGTTTCAAGATTGGCACTGCAAACCCAGGGTTCTAGTTCTGCCTTTCTTACTAGCAGGATGACCAACTTCATGCAGGTCATGTAATCTCACTGTAGTTCAGTTTGCTTAAATTTAAACTGAGCTGTGTGAAACAAACAAAAAGCCACATTGTCATTTTAGACTATATAAAAGATGGGATATGTTTCATTTTAAAACATCACCAATGTTATCAAAACCATATATCTAGATCCCTACAAGGGATCTAAGTACAGGTTATTCATATAGATGGCATATCTAGACTATATATACTACTTATGTGCCATTTTGAATATGAAAAGGTTAGCCAGAGTTGTAAATTCTGTCACTAATGAAAGTTAAATACCTTGAAGGAAAATATAAATCAGCCTCTTCAGGTATAATTTTCTATCTCAATCTGCTTTATCTTTGGTTAGACATAGTTAAGATTTTTATCCTCTGCACAAAAGTGAAAACCTTATGATCCGAAGTCACTTGTTAGTTATATCTCCTGTGCTTTTTCATTCTGTGTATAGTTTAATATACAAATAAAATGTTTTAGAAAAATTATTGCTAAACTTGTATATTTGAAGTTTTATTTTGTAAATATGGCCCATTCTGTTCATTCTTGTCAAACATTACATATTTTGTTAAATATGATATAATGAAAAGTAGATTCAAGTTCCTGCCCAGTAAACACAATTTTTCAACAGAATCCAATCCTTTATGAGTGAGCAGAAGTATATTTCATTGAAAGATTGTAAAACTTAGGGCTTCCCTGGTGGTCCAGTGGGTAAAGAGTCCGTCTTGCAGTGCAAGGGGCACGGGTTCAATCACTGATGCGGGAAGATCCCACCTGCCGCAGAGCGGCTGGATGAGTGTGTCCAATTAAGAGCCAGCACTCTGGAGTGCATGCGCCCAGAGCCTGTGCTCTGTGATGAGAGAGGCCACTGTAATGGGAGGCCCACACAGGCCAAAGAACAAAGATGGATGAAAATAAGTAAATACAATTTTTAAAAGGCTAATTTTTTTTTAAAGAAAACAACAGTCATTAGAATTTAAAAAAAAAAAAAAATGAAACTTAAAAAGTCACCAATTTTCAAATGATGATGGCTAACAGTATCCAAGACTCTTGCAGGAGAATATACCAGGTAGGTTGTAGGAGAATGAACACCTGTTATCACGCATGTAAATGCAAATTGTTGACTCAACCTCGTAATTTGTAAGATCTATGTAGACTATTTTTCTCCACTTTGGGTCATCTCCAGTTCAATCATTTTTGATCATACCTTTTCATTGGAACTAATATGTGCTCCTGATTCCTTTCTAATCCTCTGTGGCTAAAACTTGCTATATGCTTTGTGGAAAGCTAAAATCAAAATTCACTGCATCTATGAGTTCAAGTTTTTTCCCCCTTTCTCTAATAGAGAATTTATTTTTTCTTCCCCAAAAGAGTAGCCCTTTTGATACATGTGTAGATTCGCTCATCTTAGGGATTTTGAATAGAGGCATATAGGATGTAGGTGATACAGACTAAGCAACTAGGTTGTTATGTTTTATTTGTATTCGATATTATTTTGGTTTGGGATACTTTAGCCATACTTTTCCAAAGGAAGTAATAAAGTTTGATTGAAGTTTGGACCAAATGAAGACTGGACCAATGTTAAGAAAGTTGTGCTCTGGTCTGACTGTACCTCTAGTTTACCTGTCTTTAAAATAAGAACATCAAAGCTTGCTTTTTCATCCTCATGAGGGCAACTGCAAGAAAAACTAGAGTAAGCTGCTAGAAAATCTTTTCTTTTTAAGAAGTACTAGTTGGTCTTTGTTTCTATATAATGAAATTCTCACTCATGTTTTGATTTATATCAAACTTTAAAAAATATAAATGAATATTGCTAGTATGCCTTGAGGCCTGTCTCTGATACCAGAAACTTGAACGTTGGTCCCAATTATATAATCTGTATTTTCTGAGATGTAGTATCAGACAGGAGCTCTTTTAGGGGCTGGAATGCCTGATGACCAAGACAGACCTGTCCCCTAAAAGTTTGTATTCCATGGAGTAGAAAGAAGTCTGTGCTCTGTATACTGAAGGAGATATTCTCTTCGGTGTTGATAAGTACTCTGAAGAGAAGAAGGCTGGATATTGACTAGAAACTGTCAGGGGAAGGGGATACAGTACAGAGGACTTTTTGAAATATGCGATCAGGGGGTTGAGACCTGAAAGTTGAGAACAGCTGAGCAATCCACAGGTCTAAGAGACAAACATCCCAGGCAGAGGAACAAAGGGGCCTAAGACTCCTGAGACCTGATGGAGTTTAGCAAGATGGAGGAACTTGAGGCTTACTGGACTGGACAGAAGTGAAGCGGGCAGAGAGCATCAGATCAGATTGGAGAAGCAGCCAGAGGCCAGATCAGATGAGGCCTCACCAACCAGGACAAGGAGTTTGCATTTTATTCTTAGTACAAAGGGAAGCCATTGTGAAAATCTGCAGACTGTCAAAATAAATTTCCTCAGCATGACAGAATTGGGGCGGGGAGTGTTTACTCAGCATATTACCTAGAAAACCTCACCCCAGTTCCTCTATGGCTTTCTCTGTCTCTCCCAGCCAGAGTGAAACTGTTCATCGCCCCCCCACCCTTAAACAACTTCCTCTTTGACTTTGGTGTACCTGCTGTCAGTACTCTCTCCCCACTGCCTGAGGATAGTCCCTTGGGAATGGAGTTTCTCTTTTCTACTCTTCTTCTTCCGATGAGAATCCTCACACTCTTCAAAATAAGAATTCTAGTGACTAAAATTCTTCATTTTGCATACCATCTTCCTATATCATTTGAAGTCATCTGCCAAACGGCACAGTATGTTTTGTACGTCCGGGAGTACTTCCTGTTCCTGTCCTCTTGAACCTCTTCCTTTGGGTTTTTCTCAAGGGCCTTTGGAGATACTTCAAGTTAAGCATGACTATGCATTTCAAAATTTGGCCCATCTGTTCTAGGACCTAGCACATAAAGGGCCATCTGTGGCAAATCTCATTAAGGAATCCTCTAAGGCCTCCCCACGGAACAAGAAAGATGTGATTACTGGTGAAAAGATTCAAGGTATTGGGAAAGCCCCAACCAACTTTTTTGGCCAACCCACTGCAAGATGGCCAGAAATGGACTGGTATGGATCATCCGCTCCCTTGCTGGAGTTCACAAGGTGGTCTTGGATGGGTGGCAACTGTGGTAGGCAGGACAAGAATGCAGTTACCTTCCAGAGGGACTTTATACCACCACTGCTCACAGGGGCCATGATGATTTGGGTTCCTGTGGCTTCAAGCAGCTAATAGGGCATAGCTTCATCTCTACAGAGCTCTGCACACCTTTCTCTTTTTCTTGAACAGCGTTGCACACAGTGCAAATATAGCCCACATTCTGTCATTCAGTGAAATCTAAGATTACTCATTAATAGTTGACTATTCATCATTCCCATAATAACTGGAACTTCCAGCCATCCAAACTCAGTCTGCTGTGCCCTCCTAGATAGCCCTTTGTGAGCCTTCTCCCAGTTCTTTGTATGTAGAACAGAACTGTCCTCTTCTTTTTCTTCTTTCTGAGATGAAGTTAGGAATTCGACATCTGAGTCCTGGTACCTGTCCATGTCACCATGCTACCCTGCTTTAAATCAGTAAGAAAATGTGCCACCATAGTTGTATTTTTATTAGTCTCTTGCAGGGACACTGGGGAGGTTGCCTCAAGAAAAATTCTAGATTATCTCTCACATAGGTATTTATTAGTACTTCTGGCTTTAAAATAATCATGACCCAGATTTTTTTATATCTTCTTTAGATATTTATGATTCCCTCCAAAGTTCCCTTTTCAAATCAGTCCCTCAGGTTTCTTACCTTCTCTGTTATCTGTACCCCTCTATGCTCACCTCCATTGTCTGTACACAGTTCTGCTCAGTCAAGCCTTAATGTGCACACAGGCCACGTTCTGACATGCATCTATTCATGGGAGCTATGGGTCCTTTTCTGTTCAGGTTGCTTTTCTTGTGAGTCATTTCTCTGGTTTTTTTGTTTGTTTGTTTTTAATTTTTGGCCTCTTTTATTATTATTATTTCTTTTGTATATTTATTTTCATCCCTCTTTATTCTTTGGCCTGTGTGGGCCTCCCATCACAGTGGCCTCTCTCCTTGCAGAGCAGTGGCTCTGGACACATGTGCTCCAGAGCGCTGTCTTGTAATTGGACACGCTGCTCAGCGGCTCTGTGGCATGCTCCAGGGACTGAACTGGCGCCCCTTGCACTGCAAGGCAGACTCTCCACCCACTGGACCACCAGGGAAGCCTCCATTTCTCTTTTTGAATCTTTATTTATTTATTTATTTATCTCTATAGCTGAACCAGGTCTTAGTTGTGGCATGCAAGGATCTTTTTTAGTTGCAGCGTGTGACCTCTTAGTTGTGGCATCTGGGATCTAGTTCCCTGACTAGGTATGGAACCCGGGCCCTGTACATTGGAAACATGGGATCTTAGCCACTGGACCACCAGGGAAGTCCCGTGAGCTGTTTCCTTTTCCCTCTTCCTATCCTTACCTCCACAATTCTGGTAAAGAAAAAATAAAATAATAATAAAAATAGGAAGCCTTTCTTAGCTCTTGTTTATTGCTAGCAAAAGATTCTGTTTAATTCAACAAATATGTATGGATGGCCTAATAAATATTATGGATGTTAATAATCAGAATTAGAAGTTACTGTTAAAACATTGTTAAGCTGTTCAGATATTTTCACATGAGCTGTCTGCCTCAATTCAAACTCACACAGAGGCTGCTCTTGAAAAATTTCCCATAAGCCCAGGGGCCACTCCTCAGATTTACAGCAATGAAAACATAAATGAAGCCACTCACTGAGGGGCAATCAAGCTGTGAAGAAGTGATGAATGCCAAGCCAGGTTGCCAGAAACTGATTTATACAGCAGAATGCTGATTTACCAAATGAAATGGGAGATGAATCTGGTAAGATACCTGGCATTAATCATTTGAACAGGGCACACTCCCTGTTAATGAATAAGTCCATTGAAGAGACTAAACTGCAACTGAAGGCTTCTTGAGACAAGTAATGAGAGAGAAGAGGAAAGAATGTTAAGGAACATTCCTTTAAACTCAGGTTGCTCAGACACTGTATTCCTCCGACTCTGAGTTTTATAATTCAGGCAGCTGACATTGCCAGTTCTTACCTTTCAGCTGGTTTTTGTCCCTTCTCCACTTAGGCCACCACTCTTGTCTTAGAATGATAAAGTCCCAATACTGTTAGAAAGATTCAGGTCAGAGCTTCCTTTGCATTCAAGATGCTTTGTCTCTGCTTTTAGGAGAAAAAATTAGAGAATTCAATAAAAATATTTGGGGACTGCCTTACACTCATCAGCCATCTTTTTAAAATTATTTTTTGAAGTGTAGTTAATTTACAGTATTGTATCAGCTTCTGGTATACAGTGAAGCAATTCAGTTATATATAATAGTTTGCATCTACTAATCCTAAACTCCCATGCCATTCTTCCTCTATGCTTCCTCACCTTTGGCAACCATGAGTTTGTTCTCTAGGTTTGTAATTCTGTTTCTGTTTTATAGATAGGTACGTTTGTATCATAATTTTAGATTCCATGTGTAAGTGATATCTATAGTATGTGTCTTTCTCTGTCTGACTTCACTTAGTCTGGTAATCTCTAGGTCCCATGTTGCTGCAAAGGGCATTATTTCATTCTCTTTATGGCTGAGTAATATTCCATTTTATATTTATACCACATATTCTTTCTTCATTCATATGTTTATAGACATTTAGGTTCCTTCCATGTCTTGGCTATTGTAAATAGTGCTGCAGTGAACACTGGGGTGCATATATGAGCTGTCTGCCTCAATTCAAACTCACACAGAGGCTGCTCTTGAAAAATTTCCCATAAGCCCAGGGCCACTCCTCAGATTTACAGCAATGAAAACATAAATGAAGCCACTCACTGAGGGGCAATCAAGCTGTGAAGAAGTGATGAATGCCAAGCCAGGTTGCCAGAAACTGATTTATACAGCAGAATGCTGATTTACCAAATGAAATGGGAGATGAATCTGGTAAGATACCTGGCATTAATCATTTGAACAGGGCACACTCCCTGTTAATGAATAAGTCCATTGAAGAGACTAAACTGCAACTGAAGGCTTCTTGAGACAAGTAATGAGAGAGAAGAGGAAAGAATGTTAAGGAACATTCCTTTAAACTCAGGTTGCTCAGACACTGTATTCCTCCGACTCTGAGTTTTATAATTCAGGCAGCTGACATTGCCAGTTCTTACCTTTCAGCTGGTTTTTGTCCCTTCTCCACTTAGGCCACCACTCTTGTCTTAGAATGATAAAGTCCCAATACTGTTAGAAAGATTCAGGTCAGAGCTTCCTTTGCATTCAAGATGCTTTGTCTCTGCTTTTAGGAGAAAAAATTAGAGAATTCAATAAAAATATTTGGGGACTGCCTTACACTCATCAGCCATCTTTTTAAAATTATTTTTTGAAGTGTAGTTAATTTACAGTATTGTATCAGCTTCTGGTATACAGTGAAGCAATTCAGTTATATATAATAGTTTGCATCTACTAATCCTAAACTCCCATGCCATTCTTCCTCTATGCTTCCTCACCTTTGGCAACCATGAGTTTGTTCTCTAGGTTTGTAATTCTGTTTCTGTTTTATAGATAGGTACGTTTGTATCATAATTTTAGATTCCATGTGTAAGTGATATCTATAGTATGTGTCTTTCTCTGTCTGACTTCACTTAGTCTGGTAATCTCTAGGTCCCATGTTGCTGCAAAGGGCATTATTTCATTCTCTTTATGGCTGAGTAATATTCCATTTTATATTTATACCACATATTCTTTCTTCATTCATATGTTTATAGACATTTAGGTTCCTTCCATGTCTTGGCTATTGTAAATAGTGCTGCAGTGAACACTGGGGTGCATATATCTTTTCAAACCATGGTTTTCTCCAGATATAGGCCCAAGAATGGGATTGCTGAATAAAATGATAACTCTGTTTTTAGTGTTTTAAGGGACCTCCATACTGTTCTCCATAGTGGCTGTACCAATTTACCTTCCCACCAACAATGTAGGAGTAGTCCCTTTTCTTCATACCCTCTGCAACATGTATTGTTTGTAGACTGTTGAATAATGACCATTCTGACTGGTGTAAGTTGTTACCTCATTGTAGTTTTGATTTGCATTTCTCTAATAATTAATGATGTAGAGCATCTTTTTTTTTGTTTTGTTTTTGTTTTTTGTGGGGAGGGGTGGGAAGGGAGGGGGCGGACAGGTCACTTCTATTGGTCTTTCATTTATCCATTTTCATCCATCTTTATTCTTCAGCCCGTGTGGGCCTCCCATTGCAGTGGCCTCTCTCCTTGCAGAGCACCGGCTCTGGGCGCATGCACTCCAGAGCTCTGGCTCGGTAATTGGACACATCAGTCCAGCCGCTCCGCGGCACGTGGGATCCTCCCAGGCCAGGGATCAAACCGGCGCCCCTTGCACTGCAAGGGAAGCCCAATGTAGATCATCTTTTCATGTGCCTATTCATCAGCCACTTTTTTATATATATAAACCATTTTCATAGTGCGTTATTTCAACAAAGGAATAACCATGACTGTTTCAGCTTAATGCTTTTAATTTTCAAAAAGTGACTGTTTTTTCCCATTCAGTTTAGCAACTACTTACTTAGCTCCTTGAGAGCAAGAAAACTCTTGGGAGGAAACAGAAATGAGCAAGCTAGTCCTCTACAGAAATTTACAGAGAGGTTCAAGCACTGAAAGTAGCAACATAAGTTGGAAATAATTATGGTACACAGCTAAGAAATCATGTAAGACAGTCTTTCCCAGAAAATGAGATCATCACACATCTGAGTGTGAGAATGGGGTGGCTATTGAGATGGACTTTCTAGGGCACCTAGGGCTTTTACCAAGAGAAATAGGAAAGAGACTGCTCTTTGCAGTTGAAGAAATCTTGGTAGCCACATTCTAGAGTGAGAACAGCACCAGGCACATTCAGAGACAAAGGATGGCACAAACCCAATTTGAAGAGTGTAAGCAGTATTATATGTATTAGGTTGGCCAAAAAGCTCATTGGGATTTTTCCGTAGGATGTTACAGAAAAATTGGAACAAACTTTTTGGCCAATCCAGTATCAGACCTGCCCTGCCCATTCTATTATTGTCGTTAAAATCTAAACAAACAAACAAAAAACACCTCCAAAACACTAACCCTAATTTGTCACCACAAGTAGTTAGCTTGCGTATTTTTCTTTACTTTTCTGGCTAACACCTGAATTTGAAAATTCAGGGCAATTAAAAAATAATGATTAAGGCAATAGTATAACATTTAATGGGCTTCCCAGGTGACTCAAACAGTAAAGAATCTGCCCACTGGTGCAGAAGAGCTACTGGGTTTGATCCCTGGGTCAGGAAGATCCCCTAAAGAAGGAAATGGAAACACACTCCAGTATTCTTACCTGGTTAATCCTATGGACAGAGAAGCCTGACAGACTACCGCCCATGGGGTCACAAAGAATCGAATGTGACTGAGCAACTAACATACACTCACACATAACATTTCATGATTAAATATGTTGGGAGCAACCTGTCGTCATCAAATGCTGGTCTGCATTTAACCATTTGTTCCTCGAAAGTCTATTCTTAGTAAAAAGGAAACATGGAAAATTAATACAAAGCCTTCAATTTCTGAACTTCTGGCAGTCCTGTTCTCTCCAGAGCGCCTGGTTATATGTCATTTTCTATTATGTAATTTCATTCAGAGGTGCTATCTTTTTTTGGTATTTTAATTCCTGAGAAATCAATAGTTAATCAGAAGAGAGTTGGAACTGTTAAATGACAAAACTGTTTTTAATTCATTCTTTTTAACTAAAAACGAATAACTTATTTTCTTTTTATCTGTGTCATATAAATGACGGAAAGGAATCTCACTATATCTTACAACTTTTTTTGTCCGAGTCTTCTCTCATCCTCCTTCCAAATTTCTGAGGTATAAAAAATGACTTCCCATAAATGCCTTCCCATAAATTGCCTCTGAAATGTTTCTATAGTTAGTGACAGCCATCTTCCACTTACTTCCAGGAGAAAGACTATTCACACACTATTCAGGCTCTTTCATTAGCTTGAGCAGCTTACAACAGGGAAAAGAATGTGACATTATCGAAGACTTTCTTGTGGCTCTTTTTGACTACTGGCTTTGAGTAACATATACTGGTACCTAAGTGCTGAGGGATGAGGAGATGCAGTGAAGAGACCAGGATGAATTGACCTCATGGAGACAGCAGCTTTCTAAGATGAAGTAGGAAAGATATTGATGAGGTAAGAGCCACTTTAGGCATAAATGTTTCATATGATAGATATTTTTCTTTTAATTCATTCTTGATTCAGCTGAAAATGCAGAATCTTGGAAGAATATTATTCTACCTGGTCATTAGAATGGGCAAGCCACCCAAGGGCAAGATTGTGGGCTGATTAGGTTCTGAAATGCAGTAGCCTCAGTTGACTGCTCACGTTCTTTTCTTTCTGTGACTTTGAGCCAGTGACTTAACTTCTCTACCATTAGATCAATTTTTAACTTACTCAATAGAAATACACTTTCTTGGTATTATAGTAATGATTAAAGTAATGGTATGTATGAAACATTAGCACAATGTCTGGCACAGAGTAATCAAGCAATCCATGGTGGTGACTTTTATTAAAAATAAGAGGTATTGTTTCTTTATAAAACCTGTTTCTTTGGTGTAGGTGGTTGTACACCTCTATGTTTAAAACATGTCTTCATAGACTCCAGGGCACCCATGGCAGCTTCTGAAACACAATTTAAATGGATGCATCATCATGCACAGTGGAGAAATAGAAGAATTTGGGGACTGGAATCTAAACCATTCAATCATGAAAATATTAGTATAGGAATTTCCATCTAGCAAATTCCTCTCTGTGAGAAAGACGTCCTTTCATGTCAGTGTAGGATGAGATTCATTACCGATTCGTTTTTTAATGTTACCAACAGGAAGCATTTACTGGAACTCACCTACCACCTAGTACAGATAGCATGTTCATGTATAAGTACACACACACACACCTACCTACCATGTATGCCTGTATATACATGGGATGGGGAGGGATTGGTTGACTAATTTCTATATCTTTAAATACACTTGAAAGTTCTTGAGAGAATTATTTCTCATTTAGTTGTCTTAGAAGTTATCACCACAAAAATGGTAATTATGTGAGGGGATGGAGGTGGTAACTAACATTATATGGGTAATCATTTTACAATATATTCATGTATTAAATTGTCATGTTTTACACCTTAAACTTACACAGTGTTGTATTGTTGATATATGCATATATCAGTAATATATCAGTAAAGCTGGAAAAACAAAATAGATGTAAATATATAGATATTTATAAATTTATACATTTATTTACTTATATGTATATTTACATATATATTTTGTTTTTTCCAACTTTATTGATATATATGTCATAACATATATATTATATATGACATATATTTTATTTGTGTATATATATATATATATATATATATATATATACATATACTCAAGCTCCCTAGATTTGATTTTAGAAAATAGTCAGCACACACTCTTGAGTCTTGAGATAGAGTGCAGAGTCCCTGATGCTTTGGCGTCTCTTTGGACATCCTAAGAGATCTTCACAGAGGAAAGGGGGCAGTGTTGAAATCTTTCATCAGCTTCTGCAGAGGGTCTTGGCGAAGATGTGCTTTAGAAGTCAAAGTTATTAGAACATAGTAAGATACTGTGGTGTATGTGTATCATATATGGCATTCCATCCAGAGAGAATTCAGGAGCAGAACCCTATAATCGGAGTATTATTCCTGCAACAAAGCATGAATATTCACAGTGTGATTTTAAAAAAGATGATAAATAGCCTTAAGCAGTTTCAAGGAAATTTCTGCCACCAAATGAGTTCCATTAGTGAGAAACAGCTTTCAGATTTTTAGACCTTGCAGCAATTCTGAATTACAAGTAAGGAATTACAGATACATAGTTGAATTCACGTATCCTGGGAATCAGTATTAGACTCATATTCCTCTCTATTTTTCCACTGCCCCTAAAAGATTGGAAATTGCTACTAGACCAGTCCTCAGTATCTAGTAGTTTATTAAGGTGGAGAGTTTGTAAATTATGTGATAACAGACATGCATGCTTTCTCAGTTGCCCAGTCAAGTCTGACTCTTTTGTGACCCCCTTGGACTGTAGCCCACCAGGCTCATCTATCCATGGGATTCTCTGGGCAAAATACTGGAGTGGGTTGTCATTTTCTCCACCAGGGGATCTTCCTGACCCAGGGATCGAACCCATGTCTCCAGCATCTTCTTGTATTGGCAGATGGATTCTTTACCACTGAGCTACCTGGGAAGCCCCAGTGACAGACATAAGCACCTAAAAATTCATATATATTGCATTATATTTATTGTGCTATGTAATTCTTTTAGCAGCATTTACCAGTACATCCCTGTAGCTGCACTTAAATTAACATAAATTGCTTGCCTGGCCCAATGCAAACATCTAAATCATTGAAAAAAGACTTGGAAACCACAGCTGGAAATTAGAATCCTATCTCTGCAGTGAGGTATTTTTATGCAGAGAGAAAATGAGTTGAATACTTGAATCTGGAGCCCCTCTCAGCTTCACTTGAAATAATTTTGACCAAAAATTGCATAACATGAGTTCACTGATAAGAAAAGCAATGGGTTTTAATAAAATAAGTATGTCTAAATTTAAGCTACCTTTCAGATTTCAAATGGTGTATGGGAAAAATTCCTCAAAGGTTTAAAACCTACTGAAAGCATGAAGAAGAAATGCAGAATGATAGTAAAGTGAGCCAAATCTCCACGTCTATATCCTGATTTTTATTTATCCATCCACCTATTTAGTTAACTAGCTAACTATCATATTTTACTCAAGCCACTGTTAAAATTCAGTGTTATCAATGAAAAGCCAATGACAGTTGCTCCCTTTCAAGAAAAATCCAGCGTTATGAAGAATACTTATTTATGCCTCCATCTTCTTTCATAAATTGATTATATACCTACTGGTGCTCCAAATGTGGATTTGTAAAACTTTGGAACTAGGAGGGGTATCAGAAATCCCCTTCTAGAAGAACTTACAGTTTAGTTAGAAAAACTGCTACAAGAATCATGTGGATTGAAAGGACACACAACATGCGAGAAAGTGTTTTGCACATGATAAGAGTTGCTTGATTATCAAGCATTCACATTCTCAGCTAGCACCTCTGAGCCCTTCTTTTTCAATTTGGACTCTGTTCAGATCCAGAGACCACATGTGCCTTAGCAAAGAAAAAAGATATATTTCACCGAAACGTATGAAATTACCACTCTGTAGATCTGAAACAACTGGCAATTTCATATGATTCACTATAACATAAAATGACTTATCTGGAATCCCTTGCCCTAGATCAGCTACTCTTTTGTTCCTCTTCTAACCTTGATCCTGGACATTTTGTCCTGGAGCAACCAACAGCCACTCCCTACCATGAGTTCGTCCCCAAAACTTACATGCTTCCACATCTCCCCAGTGCTAACTACTTAACCTGGAGCCTGTCCATCGCCTAGGCGTCTGGCCAATGGGCTTTTATCTGCCAACTCTTCTTTCCAGACTTGCAGGGCCCTGAGAGTGAGTGCTTTCTTAAATCTTGTTCCCTAGGCACCTTGTTTGAGTCATCCTACTTTCAATCCTGCATGACATCACACTTGATCATCAATCCAGAGCGGTCTGAATTCAGCCATCAGAATTCAATTGAAGAGGTCTCAGTCCTAGGGAGATATTTTCACCCTAATCCCATTACCTCCTCTGATGCATTTGGCCCTGTAAGTCACTCTGTCCTTCCCAAGGTTCATTTGTCTGCTACCTTTCAGATTTCGGTATGGGAAAAATTCCTCAAAGGTTTAAAACCTACTGAAAGCATGAAGAAGAAATGCAGAATGATAGTAAAGTGAGCCAAATCTCCACGTCTATATCCTGATTTTTATTTATCCATCCACCTATTTAGTTAACTAGCTAACTATCATATTTTACTCAAGCCACTGTTAAAATTCAGTGTTATCAATGAAAAGCCAATGACAGTTGCTCCCTTTCAAGAAAAATCCAGCGTTATGAAGAATACTTATTTATGCCTCCATCTTCTTTCATAAATTGATTATATACCTACTGGTGCTCCAAATGTGGATTTGTAAAACTTTGGAACTAGGAGGGGTATCAGAAATCCCCTTCTAGAAGAACTTACAGTTTAGTTAGAAAAACTGCTACAAGAATCATGTGGATTGAAAGGACACACAACATGCGAGAAAGTGTTTTGCACATGATAAGAGTTGCTTGATTATCAAGCATTCACATTCTCAGCTAGCACCTCTGAGCCCTTCTTTTTCAATTTGGACTCTGTTCAGATCCAGAGACCACATGTGCCTTAGCAAAGAAAAAAGATATATTTCACCGAAACGTATGAAATTACCACTCTGTAGATCTGAAACAACTGGCAATTTCATATGATTCACTATAACATAAAATGACTTATCTGGAATCCCTTGCCCTAGATCAGCTACTCTTTTGTTCCTCTTCTAACCTTGATCCTGGACATTTTGTCCTGGAGCAACCAACAGCCACTCCCTACCATGAGTTCGTCCCCAAAACTTACATGCTTCCACATCTCCCCAGTGCTAACTACTTAACCTGGAGCCTGTCCATCGCCTAGGCGTCTGGCCAATGGGCTTTTATCTGCCAACTCTTCTTTCCAGACTTGCAGGGCCCTGAGAGTGAGTGCTTTCTTAAATCTTGTTCCCTAGGCACCTTGTTTGAGTCATCCTACTTTCAATCCTGCATGACATCACACTTGATCATCAATCCAGAGCGGTCTGAATTCAGCCATCAGAATTCAATTGAAGAGGTCTCAGTCCTAGGGAGATATTTTCACCCTAATCCCATTACCTCCTCTGATGCATTTGGCCCTGTAAGTCACTCTGTCCTTCCCAAGGTTCTTTTCTAAGTTGTAAAATAGCTGCCTCTGTTCTTGTTACACCTGTGTTTCTCTAACCAAACAGTTGCTACTCGCATCTTGGAACTCCCCAAGACTTGGTCTCCTGTCCTCTACCCTTTTTAAACTTTCTCTGGACAGTGACATCCCAAAATGACTTTGACTGTCAGCTGTGTGCTGAAGGCTGTCTTACCTCCACTTCTCATCCAGACATCTCTCCACTGCCATCTCAACCTAGAGATGCCACAAGGGTCACAGATTCACCTCTTCCTCCTCTTCCAGTGCCACCTTCTTTCTTTGTTTCTTTTTTTTTTAAGAAATATTTATTTATGTATTTATTTTCTTAGCTGTTCCTGGTCTTAGTTGCAACATGTGGGAGCAATCCCAGGCCTCTTGCATTGGGAGCATGGAGTGTTAGCCACTGGGCCAACAGGGAAGTCCCCTCTTCCAGTGCTTTCTTTTTCATGAAGTTGGTGACACCATATAGTCACCTAAATCAGAACTTTGGTATTCATCTCTGATTCTTCTCTTTCTCTTGCTTCCCCATGGACCAATCCACTACCAAGTCTTTTCTTTCTTTTTTTGTTAAGGATTTCTTAAAACTGTTTCCTCCTCCTCATCTTTTGTACATTTGCAATGAAGTTCACCATAGTTTCCCCAGAGTCCTTCTCCTATAAAACCTCTGAATGTGATCTTCGCCCTTTCATTTGACAAAAGCATGAGGAACATCCAGAAACTGATGCTATGATAGCTTCATTGATTTTCATACTGCCTTGTATAGACAATTTACACATAAGAGAAGATTTCCCATATTGATTTTCATTATACACAGTAAAAATTTAGATGAACTACTTGTGCCTTGAAAGCAATTTTGAACTGTGTTTCTAGAAGAGGTAAAGATACACCATACACAGTGAGTCCAATTGCCATTGGTTTTTACTATAAAACTCTATTAAATACAAATCTCTGGGGATAGACTCCAGGCATCTGTATTTAATAAACTCCCAAGATGGTCACATAACCATGTCCCAACAAATCTGGAAGAGAGATAGCAAGGGAGACTTCAAAACAGAATTTGAGAGGAAGTAGATATATCAGTTAGTGTTACCTACCCTGCCAGTCCTGCTAAAATTGACAGGAATATACCAGCCATAATTAGCAAGGAGGCCCTCATGTTTTTACCAATAAAAATGAGAGGATTGCATTTCATGATCTCAAAAATTACCAATAGCACTTTGAACTGACTAAAACTGAAGCTATATATAGTGGGGGAGTGAAAGTGGGGGAGGGATTTTCCTAGCTTTTAAAAACCTTATTGATATTTCTTCTTCTAGCCTCCATGTAAAATGGTCAGCCTTGGTTTGCTAATAAACATACCCTCTCTGTAACACACATTCAATGATCTAAGTATCTGGGATGATGGTAATATGTAACGTCAGCTGCAAGGCTGGTTTGAAAGCTCTCAGCTCTTGATATCAGTAAATGTATTTTTCCTCCCTTATAAAATTAATGTACTGTTTATTGCTTCAATAGTTCTTCTGAGTGTGTAAAGGCACCCCTCACTCATTCTCATTCTTAAAATGCTCCCTCTTCTTGGTGTATAAGAAGGAAAGCTACAGTCAGTTATAAAAACGTGATGGATGATTTAGGTGGCTATATTCAGCTGTAAGCAATAAACGCTGAGCTTGGCAGAAAATACTATAGGCAAAATGCAAGTGATTTACTAGCTATCTGAAGCACATGAGATTTGTAATGCATGAGACCCTCAGGCCCATCACTTCTCTTCAGTAATGGGAAGCAATATTTTGGTGAAAAAATGACACGTTATTAACTGTGTTGTAAAAAACATACTGCCTTGTATAGACAATTTACACATAGAAGATTTCCCATATTGATTTTCATTATACACAGTAAAAATTTAGATGAACTACTTGTGCCTTGAAAGCAATTTTGAACTGTGTTTCTAGAAGAGGTAAAGATACACCATACACAGTGAGTCCAATTGCCATTGGTTTTTACTATAAAACTCTATTAAATACAAATCTCTGGGGATAGACTCCAGGCATCTGTATTTAATAAACTCCCAAGATGGTCACATAACCATGTCCCAACAAATCTGGAAGAGAGATAGCAAGGGAGACTTCAAAACAGAATTTGAGAGGAAGTAGATATATCAGTTAGTGTTACCTACCCTGCCAGTCCTGCTAAAATTGACAGGAATATACCAGCCATAATTAGCAAGGAGGCCCTCATGTTTTTACCAATAAAAATGAGAGGATTGCATTTCATGATCTCAAAAATTACCAATAGCACTTTGAACTGACTAAAACTGAAGCTATATATAGTGGGGGAGTGAAAGTGGGGGAGGGATTTTCCTAGCTTTTAAAAACCTTATTGATATTTCTTCTTCTAGCCTCCATGTAAAATGGTCAGCCTTGGTTTGCTAATAAACATACCCTCTCTGTAACACACATTCAATGATCTAAGTATCTGGGATGATGGTAATATGTAACGTCAGCTGCAAGGCTGGTTTGAAAGCTCTCAGCTCTTGATATCAGTAAATGTATTTTTCCTCCCTTATAAAATTAATGTACTGTTTATTGCTTCAATAGTTCTTCTGAGTGTGTAAAGGCACCCCTCACTCATTCTCATTCTTAAAATGCTCCCTCTTCTTGGTGTATAAGAAGGAAAGCTACAGTCAGTTATAAAAACGTGATGGATGATTTAGGTGGCTATATTCAGCTGTAAGCAATAAACGCTGAGCTTGGCAGAAAATACTATAGGCAAAATGCAAGTGATTTACTAGCTATCTGAAGCACATGAGATTTGTAATGCATGAGACCCTCAGGCCCATCACTTCTCTTCAGTAATGGGAAGCAATATTTTGGTGAAAAAAATGACACGTTTAATTTCAACCTTGTGTTGTAAAACAAAAAGGCAGTCTAATTTGCGTTTTATTATATTTTTCTTTCATAAAGCATCTTTGCATCTTATTGAAAGTACAAAT
The DNA here is from genome assembly GCA_022376925.1 of Tragulus kanchil. NCBI lineage: Eukaryota > Metazoa > Chordata > Mammalia > Artiodactyla > Tragulidae > Tragulus > Tragulus kanchil. The sequence continues at coordinate 102,976,668 of JAIOJX010000001.1, read as the reverse complement.
GATTTCTTAAGAAGCAGAAACAGTAGAGCATGTTAGAAACAATATCCACAGTAGACATTTATTATTGGCTGCATGTTTGCACATGGCTGGTGAAATCAAAAAGAGAAACTCGGTGTGCTATGACGGATCCATTGTATTCTGATAGACTCTCTGGAGAAATGATTCTAATAGCTTAGTGTTCTTTAAGCCAGATGTGTATCCAGGTGATTGCCATGGTTACATATGGATACTGAATACAGTTTTGGCATTCTCCAAAAAAAAAGGAAAAAAACAGAAAAAAAATATAGGAGGAGAAGTAATGTTACCCACTGAACTGAAGGTAAAGAAAAATGTAGTTACAAAGGACCATGAACTCAGATCCCAACTCTGTTAATGATATATAGTGTGGATGCCATAAACTGAAGGCATCTCATTGTATCTGCTGGTGAAATACTGGTCTATTTTGCAATTTCAATGTGAGAGATAAATAAAACCTTGTCCAAGACACTTTGAAAATAGCTTCTGCATTTCAGAATAAATGTTAAACAATAATATGATGATGGAATAGCTGACAGAATGCAAATTTTAAATAGAGCAGAGTAACTTTCTAATTATGGGCAACGTTTTATTCTTTGTAACTGTAATTAGAAAGCAACCATGTTCCCTTAATTGGAAAGTTAATTAGATTGTGACCTCTTTTCCTGTCTTATTGTCTTGGACTGCGGACCAGAAGTAAATTACAAATTCCACTACCTACATGTCGATAGCCCCCTAAATAAGACTATTAAACATAAATATGATTACAAGGAATAAATTAGGACTTACAAGTCAGATAAGCTACAGAACAGATCTCCCATTAGAGAAAAGGTGCTCTGGATAAATGAAGAAGATACTCTTCCAGGTCAAGCCTATATATAGTAAGATCCCTAAATTGTGTTCTTCAGGATACTGGTTGTCTTATTTTCATATGCATGCATGATGATCGCCTGAAGGACTTGTTAAAACACAGGTTTCTGGGCTCCACACACAGAGTTTCTAATTCCGTGAATCTCGAGTGAGTGGGACTTAAAAAGTTTACGTTACTAACAAGTTTCTAGGTGGCGCTGATGCTACTGGTATACGAGGCATACTTTGGAAGTTATTGCCTTAAAATATTAATAGTGGTAAGCTTCACTATTGTTTTGTTATCAAATACATTTGAGAGCTTTTAGAGTTGAACAGAGTTCAGCAAAGCTCTTTACTGTGTGAGATTGCAGATCCTCTTATAGGTTATTATCAACAGTTGGACACAACTGAGCGACTGAACACACACACATGCTTTGAGAGTCTTCAAGAAGGATTAAATATTCACACATACTCAGTCATGTCTGAATCTTCTTGACCCCATGGACTGTAGCCCCCAGTCTCCTCTGTCCATGGAATTTTCCCGACAAGAATACTAGAGTGGGTTGCCATTTCCTACTCCAGGAAATCTTCTAGACGTGGGTATAGAACCCTCCTCTTTGTGTCTCCTGCATTGGCAGGCAGGTTCTTTACCATTACACACCACCTGGTAAGTCCTTGGATAAAGCATGTGTTGCTCCTCAAATAGTGAAAGCTGTGGTTTTTCCAGTAGTCATGTACAGATGTGTGAGTTGTACCGGAAATAAGGCTGAGTGCCAAAGAATTGATGGTTTTGACCTGTGGTGCTGGGGAAAAGTCTTGAGAGTCCTTTGGACTATAAAGGAAATCAAACCTACATGTCGATGAAAGTTAATTAGATTGTGACCTCTTTTCCTGTCTTATTGTCTTGGACTGGACCAGAAGTAAATTACAAATTCCACTACCTACATGTCGATAGCCCCCTAAATAAGACTATTAAACATAAATATGATTACAAGGAATAAATTAGGACTTACAAGTCAGATAAGCTACAGAACAGATCTCCCATTAGAGAAAAGGTGCTCTGGATAAATGAAGAAGATACTCTTCCAGGTCAAGCCTATATATAGTAAGATCCCTAAATTGTGTTCTTCAGGATACTGGTTGTCTTATTTTCATATGCATGCATGATGATCGCCTGAAGGACTTGTTAAAACACAGGTTTCTGGGCTCCACACACAGAGTTTCTAATTCCGTGAATCTCGAGTGAGTGGGACTTAAAAAGTTTACGTTACTAACAAGTTTCTAGGTGGCGCTGATGCTACTGGTATACGAGGCATACTTTGGAAGTTATTGCCTTAAAATATTAATAGTGGTAAGCTTCACTATTGTTTTGTTATCAAATACATTTGAGAGCTTTTAGAGTTGAACAGAGTTCAGCAAAGCTCTTTACTGTGTGAGATTGCAGATCCTCTTATAGGTTATTATCAACAGTTGGACACAACTGAGCGACTGAACACACACACATGCTTTGAGAGTCTTCAAGAAGGATTAAATATTCACACATACTCAGTCATGTCTGAATCTTCTTGACCCCATGGACTGTAGCCCCCAGTCTCCTCTGTCCATGGAATTTTCCCGACAAGAATACTAGAGTGGGTTGCCATTTCCTACTCCAGGAAATCTTCTAGACGTGGGTATAGAACCCTCCTCTTTTGTGTCTCCTGCATTGGCAGGCAGGTTCTTTACCATTACACACCACCTGGTAAGTCCTTGGATAAAGCATGTGTTGCTCCTCAAATAGTGAAAGCTGTGGTTTTTCCAGTAGTCATGTACAGATGTGTGAGTTGTACCGGAAATAAGGCTGAGTGCCAAAGAATTGATGGTTTTGACCTGTGGTGCTGGGGAAAAGTCTTGAGAGTCCTTTGGACTATAAAGGAAATCAAACCAATTAATCCTAAAGGAAATCAACCCTGAATATTCATTAGATGGAATGATGCTGAAGCTGAAGCTCCAATACTTTGGCCACCTGACGTTAAGAGACTACTCATTGGAAAAGAGCCTGATGCTGGGAAAGATTGAGGGCAGGAGGAGAAGGGGGCAACAGAGGATAAGATGTTGGATAGCATGAATTTGATCAAACTCTGGAAGATAGTTAAGGACAAGGAAGCCCAGTATGCTGCAGTCCATGGGGTCACAAAGAGTCAGACACAACTTAGCAACTAAACAACCACCACCTGTTAGGATGTCTATACAGTAAGTCCCCTACATGCAAAACTTCAGGTTTCAAACTTTCCAAGATGGGAATGAGTGCGTGTCCAAACATGTCTGGTGTACATTGTCAGGTGAGTGCATCCTATACAAGTGGTTGTGCTTTTGTATACTTTAGTGCACAATACTATATAGAGTACTATGATACAGTATCTTTATTTCAAGCAATAAGCAGTGTATAGCCAATTGTGTTAGATATTTAAGCTACTTTTGTTGGACTTACAAACAAAGTGGGCTACGAGCATGCTCTCATAACAGAACTCATTCGTTTGTAGGGGACTTACAGTAATTTACTTTAAAATAGGTCAGCATTGACAACACAACAGGCCGTCTGTATTACTTGCTCAGTCGCTTTAGTCATGTCCCACTCTTGCAACCCCATGGACTGTAGCCCACCAGGCTCCTCTGTCCATGGGACTTTCCAGGTAAGAATACTGGAGTGGGTTGCCATGCTCTTCTCCAGGGGACCTTCTAGACCCAGGGGCTGAACCTGCATCTCCTGAAACTCCTTCATTGCAGGAGGGTTCTTTACCACTGAGCCTCCAGGGAAGTCCCTGTATTGTTTATGCTATACTTTAGAAGTTGTGACTTGCCCTTATGGTAATTTGAAATACAAGCACGTTGGCTCCTTCCCCAGAGCTCCATTAAAGGATTTGCTGTTAGAAGGGGCCATTAGAATAACTGGTTAATTAACATTAATAGCAGAATATTGAGTTTTCATTGGTATAATTAGTGATTTGCCCATGTTTGTACTGATTCAAATATTATAGAGACACTCCATACCCTTGTATGAACAGGGTATACAAATCTAGTAATGCGAAAAATAGTGTTGGTAATTTGACTCCTAATTCTGGAAACTTTTTGAGTACCTGGCTCCTACTAGCCTAATTAACTCAATTTGTTCCTTCTAATGGTATCATATTTGCCTCAGGTGAAGTCTTTATGCAAACTGATGTTGGATCTCTTTAAAAGAGATTTGTGACTCCATAGTGATGCGGGGATGTTTTGTGATTGCTTCTTAATAAGTGTCGAAAGGAGAATTTGCTTGACATTTGCTCACAGTTTAAGAGTAAAGCTCCTAGAGGAAGAAGCTTACCCTCCCCCACCACTAGCCAGTAGCAATGATGGATATCTACAAGGAGAGAACATAATAGTTACCCAAGATGACATTGCCTTTGGTCAGATGAAAAAATTCCCACTGCTCCCCATTCCTATTATTGGTGGAGTCTTTGTGAAGCATTTCATGCACCGGTGCTCTTAGAAATACTTGGGTAAATTCTGTGTAATTATCTTCCACCTCTTAGAACAAAGGAGGCGCATGTCAAAGGAAACCAAACAGCATTAGTAAACTGTTCAGTAGCATCTCTGTTGTGGTCTACATGAAAATTCCATGTAAAGCAAAACAGAAGCACAGAATCACATAGATGCAGACAAGTGGAGGCGAGGCAAAGATTTCGTGTTTATGTTCTTGATAGCAGTTACCTAGGGAAATAATAACTTGGCAGACATAATCAGTTTGCCTTACTGGGTGGTATAAATTGCATTTTGTCTTGAAAAAAAGTGCTCGAGAGCAGAGGTGTTTGGCTAAAAAAAATTGTGCACATAAATCATACTGGGAAATTCAGAGATATTCTTTTGCTCTGCTCTTATTTTGCTTCTTTGAAAGTGAGATGCTCCCTTGTACATAATCTCAATATTGAGTGAAATGAAGAAATCTCTTTTATACTATGATCTTACATACAAAACAGAAGCTCAGTCTGTGTCTGTATTTGCTTTGGGAGTCATTGCTGTTCATACACTGTTGTCATTTCCAGTTCAACTTATGTGAGCTTAGTTATATTTTAAATGACAGGTAATTTGATGGTACAGTGATCTGGATTTACAGTAGGACTTTAAATGAGTGCCATTTTAGGCCAGAATTAATGGAAAGCACTCTGTTCAGGAGTTAGACTTGGGTTAAATTGTTGGCCATGTCATTCACCAGCTCCAGGATTCCCTGAAAAATGCCCTGATTTATTTGAGTTTCAGTTTTACACTCCCAAATATGACTGATAGAACCTTGCCTCAGAGGATGGCTCATTCATTCATTCAACATTTATTGACTCTCTACATGTGACAGGCAGTGCTCCAGGACTGAAGGGTACAGCATTGAACAAATGCAGTAACTACTGTCATGGAGTCCCATCTAGTTGAAGACAGAAAGGACCACCACCACTAGCCAGTAGCAATGATGGATATCTACAAGGAGAGAACATAATAGTTACCCAAGATGACATTGCCTTTGGTCAGATGAAAAAATTCCCACTGCTCCCCATTCCTATTATTGGTGGAGTCTTTGTGAAGCATTTCATGCACCGGTGCTCTTAGAAATACTTGGGTAAATTCTGTGTAATTATCTTCCACCTCTTAGAACAAAGGAGGCGCATGTCAAAGGAAACCAAACAGCATTAGTAAACTGTTCAGTAGCATCTCTGTTGTGGTCTACATGAAAATTCCATGTAAAGCAAAACAGAAGCACAGAATCACATAGATGCAGACAAGTGGAGGCGAGGCAAAGATTTCGTGTTTATGTTCTTGATAGCAGTTACCTAGGGAAATAATAACTTGGCAGACATAATCAGTTTGCCTTACTGGGTGGTATAAATTGCATTTTGTCTTGAAAAAAAGTGCTCGAGAGCAGAGGTGTTTGGCTAAAAAAAATTGTGCACATAAATCATACTGGGAAATTCAGAGATATTCTTTTGCTCTGCTCTTATTTTGCTTCTTTGAAAGTGAGATGCTCCCTTGTACATAATCTCAATATTGAGTGAAATGAAGAAATCTCTTTTATACTATGATCTTACATACAAAACAGAAGCTCAGTCTGTGTCTGTATTTGCTTTGGGAGTCATTGCTGTTCATACACTGTTGTCATTTCCAGTTCAACTTATGTGAGCTTAGTTATATTTTAAATGACAGGTAATTTGATGGTACAGTGATCTGGATTTACAGTAGGACTTTAAATGAGTGCCATTTTAGGCCAGAATTAATGGAAAGCACTCTGTTCAGGAGTTAGACTTGGGTTAAATTGTTGGCCATGTCATTCACCAGCTCCAGGATTCCCTGAAAAATGCCCTGATTTATTTGAGTTTCAGTTTTACACTCCCCAAATATGACTGATAGAACCTTGCCTCAGAGGATGGCTCATTCATTCATTCAACATTTATTGACTCTCTACATGTGACAGGCAGTGCTCCAGGACTGAAGGGTACAGCATTGAACAAATGCAGTAACTACTGTCATGGAGTCCCATCTAGTTGAAGACAGAAAGGACCACCACCAAATATTTGCTATAATATCTGGAGATGGTGAGCACTGGGAACAAAATCAGTCAGGACAAAGGAGAAAGAGATCATTGTAAGGCTGTTATTTTTATTAGGAATCAAACACAGCCTTTATGATAAATGGACATTTGAAAAGACTTGAAGGAAGTGAAGTCTTCTCTTCTGCAAGAATAAAATGAGATAGAACATCCAGTACATTGTAAAATGTCTGACCCAAGATAGGTACACAACATACGGTGCATTGTATTTTATTATGATTATATTTACTCGTATTAACACTGATGGTGATACATGCTCATAAACTCATGCCACTGTTCAGTAGACAAATCTGAGTAAGGAATTCCTAAGTAGCAAAAAACCTTCGTAGATAAACTATCATGTAAGAAAAGCATTTCTTGACATCACTGGAACAGGAGTCTGAGCTCTGACCACTGCTTGAAGGCAGAACCTTGTAGGATCATCACAAGAGTTTGTGCTTCCAGGATTATTGGTAGAGAAAATGTATGTGGTAGAGGCTATTAAAAATAATATCAGGGATTTCTCTGGTGGTCCAGTGGTTCAGGTTCTGTGCTTCCAATGCAAGGGCTGTGGATTCAATCCCTGCTTGCGGAACTAAGAACCCATGTGCCACAGGGCATGGCCAAAAACAAAAGTAAAATAATAATAATAATAATATCAGCCACCACCATCAATAGATTCAAGGGGTTAGATCTGAAAGAGTGCAAGGAGAACTATGTATGAAGATTCATAACATTGTATAGGAGGTGGTGATCAAAACCATCCCCAAGGGAAAGAAATGTAAAAGGGCAAAATCATTGTCTGAGGAGGCATTACAAATAGCTGAGAAAAGAAGAAAAGTGAAAGGCAAAGGAGAAAAGGAAAGATATACCCATCTGACTGCAGAGTTCTAGAGAATAGCAAAGAGAGATAAGAAAGCCTTCTAAAGTGAACAATGCAAAGAAATAGAGGAAAACAACAGAATGGGAAATACTAGAGATCTCTATGAGAAAATTAGAGATACCAAGGGAACATTTCATGTAAAGATGGGCACAATAAAGGACAGAAATGGTATGGACCTAACAGATGCAGAAGATACTAAGAAGAGGTGGCAGGAATACACAGAAACTATACAAAAAATGTTAATGAGCTGGATAACCACAATGGTGTTATCACTCACTTAGAGCCAGACACCCTGGAGTGTGAAGTCAAGTGGACCTTAGGAAGCATTATTAAGAACAAAGCTAGTGGAGGTGATGGAATTCTGACTGAGCTACTTCATATCCTAAAAGATGGTGCTGTTAAAGTGCTACACTCATTATGACAGCAAATTTGGAAAACTCAGCAGTGACCCCAGGACTAGAAAAGATGAGTTTTTATTCCAATGCCAGAGAATGTTCAAATTAGCTAGCAAGGTCATGCTTAAAATCCTCCAAGCTAGGCTTCAACAATACGTGAACTGAGAACTTCTAGATGTACAAGCTGGATTTAGAAAAGGCGGAGATCAAATTGTCAGCATCCACTGGATCATAGAAAAAGCAAGGTAATTCCAGAAAAACAGCTTTGTCTGCTTCATTGACTACACTGCAGCCTTTGACTGTGTGGATCACAACAAACTGGAAAATTCTGAAAGAAATGTGAGTACTAGCCACATTACCTGCCTCCTGAGAAACCTGTATGCAGGTCAAGAAGCAACACTTAGGACTGGACATGGAACAAATAACTGGTTCCAGAGTGGGAAAGGAATACATCAAGGCTATATATTGTCGCCCTGCTTATTTAACTTATATGCAGAATACATCATGCAAAAAGTCAGACTGGATGAACCTCAAGCTGGAATCAAGATTTCAGGGAGAAATATCAATAACCTCAGATATGCAGATGACATCACCTTTATGGCAGAAAGCAAAAAGGAACTAAAGAGGCTCTTGATAAAGATGAAAGAGGAGAGCCAAAACGCTGGTTTGAAACTCAGCATTAAAAAACTAAGATCATGGCATCTGGTCCCATCACTTCATGGCAAATAGTTGGGGAAACAGTGACAGACTTTCTTTTCTTCGGCTCCAAAATCACTACAGATGATGGCTGCAGCCATGAAGTTAAGACTCTTACTCCTTGGAAGAAAAGCTTTGACAAATCTAGACAGGATATTGAAAAGCAGAGACATCACTTTGCTGACAAGAGTTCATACAGTCAAAACTATGGTTTTTCCAGTTGTCACGTGTGGATGCAATAGTTGAACCACAAAGAAGGCTCAGCACTGAAGAACTGATGCCTTCAAACTGTGGTGTTGGAGAAGACACTTGAGAGTCCCTTGGACTGCAAGGAAATCAAACCAGTCAATCCTAAAGGAAATCAACCTTAAATATTCATTGGAAGGACTGAAGCTAAAGCTGAAGCTCCAATACTTTGGCTACCTGATGCGAAGAGACAAAGAGACGACTCACTGGAAAAAGACCCTGATGCTGGGAAAGATTGAAGTCAGGAGGAGAAAGGGACAACAGAGGATAAGATGTTTGGATGGCATCACTTGTGCAATGGAGTTTGAGCAAACTCCGGGAGATTGTGAAGGACAGGGAAGCCTGGCGTGCTGTAATCCATGGGACTGCAGAGTCGGACACAACTGAGTGACTGAGCATAAACATAAACCATCAATTACAGATTACTTTTTATGCATCGTACAATGTGCTAAATGCTTTATGTCCACTAATGTTTCGAATTCTCCCAGCAATCCTTTAAGGTAGATACTGTTAGCATGCAATTTTCCCAGGATCACCCTGACAGTATCAGACTATAAGGGGCCTGGAATGGCACTGGAGCCTGAAGTGGTGTGGAAACAATGTCCATGCCCTTAGTCACAACATTCACCATGTAGAATATATTGGCAAAAAAAGAAAAGTAGAAAGTTGTGTGTGTTGAAATTGTTCCAGTTAACATTATAGAATAAATAACCAGCTTTTTGCTCCTGACTTTGTAACCTAGACATGGTATTTTGCTTATTTTTAAGTGAAACATGTATGTTTAATGGGACTTCCCTGGTGCCTCAGTGGTAAAGAATTGCCTGCCAATGAAGGCAATGTGGGTTTGATCCCTGGGTTGGTAATATCCTCTGGAGGAGGGCATGGCAACTCACTCCGGTATTCTTTCCTGCAGAATTCCATAGACGGAGGAGCCTAGCGGGCCACAGTCCATGGGGTTGCAAAAGAGTTGGACAGTACTTAGCAACTAAATAGCAGTAACAACAATCTTTTATATTATATAAAAAATAAAAATATTAAGTTTTGAAGAACATATTTGTTCACCCAGAACTTCCTAGAGGTAATGATTCTTGGAATTCTAAGCACTGAGAATAAACAGTATACTTGGGTTTTTTTTTAAGTAGGCAGCCTCTGCATATAGGGAATCCTCTCTCGGAGATCCTGCAAGGGGGCTATGTGACAGCCTGGAGGGGTGGGATGGGGGAGACTGGGGGGGGGTGAGGAGGGAGGGGGCCAGGGATATACATATGCCTAATCTGGGATTATACGTATCTGTAAACAACAAAACTCTATAAAAGTCAAAAGTAAAATAAAAATAATTACTAAAAACAAAAATCAGGCAACCTCCCCTCAAATCTATATTTATCCATCATCTCTCACCAGTGTTGCGGGTCACAAACTCTGGAATTGAATCATTCATACCACTCTAAATCATCACTAAGACCTATTTAAGATGTGGAGATTGTATAATTTAGGTGTTGTTTGAGAAACAGAATACCTAACTAAGACAGCTTATTTGATATTTGAACTTTATTTAGTGAAATGACCTTTGGTGGCACAAATAACATAAATTGGTTTTGAATTATTATTCAGGGTAGCTTGTGGCTGTCTATGAATAGACAGACAGGTAGTGAATTTATTACAAAGTAAATCCCTACTGACCTACTGGTTTTCTTTTCTAGTGAAGTTTCTTCAAGCAACCTTTTGACTAGCATCACACATTGTAAAGGCAAAAGAAAAGTAGAAAGTTGTGTGTTGAAATTGTTCCAGTTAACATTATAGAATAAATAACCAGCTTTTTGCTCCTGACTTTGTAACCTAGACATGGTATTTTGCTTATTTTAAGGGAAACATTGATGTTTAATGGGACTTCCCTGGTGCCTCAGTGGTAAAGAATTGCCTGCCAATGAAGGCAATGTGGGTTTGATCCCTGGGTTGGTAATATCCTCTGGAGGAGGGCATGGCAACTCACTCCGGTATTCTTTCCTGAAGAATTCCATAGACGGAGGAGCCTAGCGGCCACAGTCCATGGGGTTGCAAAAGAGTTGGACAGTACTTAGCAACTAAATAGCAGTAACAACAATCTTTTATATTATATAAAAAATAAAAATATTAAGTTTTGAAGAACATATTTGTTCACCCAGAACTTCCTAGAGGTAATGATTCTTGGAATTCTAAGCACTGAGAATAAACAGTATACTTGGGTTTTTTTTTAAGTAGGCAGCCTCTGCATATAGGGAATCCTCTCTCGGAGATCCTGCAAGGGGGCTATGTGACAGCCTGGAGGGGTGGGATGGGGGAGACTGGGGGGGGGTGAGGAGGGAGGGGGCCAGGGATATACATATGCCTAATCTGGGATTATACGTATCTGTAAACAACAAAACTCTATAAAAGTCAAAAGTAAAATAAAAATAATTACTAAAAACAAAAATCAGGCAACCTCCCCTCAAATCTATATTTATCCATCATCTCTCACCAGTGTTGCGGGTCACAAACTCTGGAATTGAATCATTCATACCACTCTAAATCATCACTAAGACCTATTTAAGATGTGGAGATTGTATAATTTAGGTGTTGTTTGAGAAACAGAATACCTAACTAAGACAGCTTATTTGATATTTGAACTTTATTTAGTGAAATGACCTTTGGTGGCACAAATAACATAAATTGGTTTTGAATTATTATTCAGGGTAGCTTGTGGCTGTCTATGAATAGACAGACAGGTAGTGAATTTATTACAAAGTAAATCCCTACTGACCTACTGGTTTTCTTTTCTAGTGAAGTTTCTTCAAGCATAATCCTATCACTTTTGACTTGAATGAGCCTAGTCACTGTCTCCTGAGCTGTACTATCACATCACATAGAAGTTTAGTTTGCTTTTTGTTTAGTTTGACCTTGAGCAATCTGTATCATAAAAAAGCAATATGGGGCTTCCCTGGTGGCCCAGTGGGTAAGGACACTGCCTTGCAGTGCAAGGGGCGCCGGTTCAATCCCTGGCCTGGGAAGATCCCACGTGCTGAGGAGCCGCTGGACCGATGCGTCCAATTACCCAGCCAGAGCTCTGGAGCGCATGCGCCCAGAGCCGGTGCTCTGCAACAACAGAGGCCACCGGGATGGGAGGTCCACACGGGCCACAGGACAAAGATGGATGAAAAATAGATAAATGAAAGACCAATAGAAGTGGCCCGCCAGCCCCCTCCCTCCTCAAAAAAAAATGGAAAAAAAAAAAGCAATATGATCTCCAGTTCTAAACTTTACGTGTCTTGTAGTTACTCCACCCAGAAGAAACCTTGTGAGGTTTAAAAAAAAAATGACCAAATTATCCACCTCTACCTCTCCTGAATATTTTGGCATCCCTTTCTTCCTATCAGTCAGTGCATCTCACACTTGAGTGCACCCAATGAACAACCCTATGCTAGGGGAGAAACTTGCAATAATAAATCCCCAACATCATCCTCTTTGGCTGGTTCCCCTGCTCTAATGCTTGCTACAATGCCAGTTGGCTGTCATGAGATGGTAGTTGTTTGAAATGCTAACTCAATGAATTAATGAACAGAGCTGCCACCCAAAAGACAGACAACAGAAATTCCCATTGTTTGGAGTTCAGTTCAGGGTCAGAAAACAATTGGAAAAAGTATCATAGATACTGACGATCTCTACAGTAAAAGAATCTGCTTGCAATGCAGGAGACTTGGGTTCAATTCTTGGATCAGGAATATCCCCTAGAGAAGGCAATGGGAACACACTCCAGTATTCTTGCCTGGAGAATTTCATGGACAGAGGAGCCCTGCAGGCTACAGTCCATGAGGTCTCAAAGAGTCAGACATGACTGAACATCTAACATACAATGTAGGTAAATATAGTAGCAGATGATTAATGATTTACATTTTCTGGAAACATATCGGTACTCTGACTTTCTGTAAACATCAAATTAAAGCAGTGCTTAACTGGAAATTTAAGCTTCTCACTGACAAAATCAAGAGGGAGGCAATGTAGAGAGGTAATGTGTACTTTGATGGGTTTTTCTGCCTCCTTTCAACATCTAAGATCAACATGACTGAAGCGATTTAGCACACAAAATCTCTTAGAGCATAAAATGTGAGTTATATTTCCACTCAGTCAATGGAATGCCAGATTTCCCAAACTATACCCTTTCTATACTTTCATCTGCAGATAGGGAGTTCATTGGGGAGCATAAAATGAGCCCCACCTTAGGTAGAGGCTGGACAGGACAAGGGAGACTACTAAGAGCCTTCTTTTGATGTAATCATTTCTTAGTCTGTTCTGCACCAACACCCAAGAGTTTATCTATCCTAAAATTTCAAAGTGGTGATTAGAGTGTGACAAAGCAATATTAAGTAGTAAGATGCATTTCAGAGCTTTAAAGCACACTTCAAATACATCTGTGCACATTATTTGATCACTATGAGATTAATGCAAAGCCAAAAATATCCTTGGCATTTGAGTGGTGTAGATTGTCAAATACTTTTTTCAGGTTAAAACATCAGAAGGCATAGCTGATTCACTTTGTTATACAGCAGAAAGTAACACCACGTTGAAAAACAATTATACTCCAAGAATAAAATTTTTAAAAATTTTAAGACATCGTTAGGCCCATATCCTCACAGGAGACTTCAAGAAGGGGTGCCACTGTCCCCCAGCTTCTCGGTAGAAGGACTGGTGATGGTGAGTGCTTATTGATGAACAGCTAAATGGAGCTCATCACATGGACCTCCATAAGCCATAGTGCAACCCGGAACACTGGGCCAAGCCTTATGAGCCATAGGCTTTATCAGGAGCTAAGTAAGAGTCTCATCGTAGGAGTCTCACTTAGAGTCAGACTGTTTCTAGCAAGAATTAAGGTATCGAATCGGGGGGATATGAATCCCCTCCCAATTGTAATATTTGATTTTAGGGAGGGGCACAATAGTGCCTGCTGTTCTATGGACAAACAGGGTGAGCACTGTACATTATCTGTCAATTGCTATGAACTATTTGAGAACTGTTGTGTTACCTGAACTTGCTGAGTTACTTGTTCTTGAGATTTAGAACAAAAGGCCTTCCTTGGCATAGTTGGCAGATGCTGCATGGAGCAGAAATGGAAAACTGAAATGGACTGAGGGCTTCCCTAAGCATGCTGGAATGCTCACAGAAGAGCTAGAGCCTTTCTATAATTATGGACACAGTCGATCCGTAGGCGTTCTTTGGCTTCATTATGGAAATGTGATAGAAAACCACTCTGGGAATGAAAGATAGTAGTGACATAAAGCAGGAGTAACTGACAAGATGACAGCAACTCAGGGAGGCTGCTTTAGAGGGCAGCCCGTCAGGATCAATTCTGAAAGAGGACTGGTGGCAGATATTCAGCATGCTGAATGGACATGGCTTGGTGGCAGCCTGGCTAATGAGAGCACAAGGTAGGGTGATGTAAAACACCATTCAGAGTGAAGGAATCTGCCTCTTGCCAGAGAAAGAGACAGAGAAGGGGGACAACATGAAAAGGAGGAAAAGAAGAAGAAATTTTCAATGATTATTTTCAGGTTTCTTCCTTATTCCTTCTACTTCCAATTGTAGTTCTTCTGCTCTGGTTCCCTGGGGGGACAGAGAGATGGTCCCACTGAGACTGCTCTGGCCCCTCTCAGTGAGTGGGAGGCTTAGTGTTGGTCATAGAATATGGGATGCTGATGCTGAATGGCTTAACCTACTACCTCTCACCCAGGCCTCTCTACTCACAACTCCAATAGACTGTGGGTATTCCACTTCCCAGGATCTCTTCCACCTCCTTACTAGTTATTCTGGCTTGCCTTCATCAGAATTCCCTAGAGAAGATGAGCCCCTCCTTACTTCATGACCCACACTTAGGATTCTAACCATTGGTACACACTGAACATAGGAACAAACTGTGACTTGAAGAGAATATGCTTTTCAGAAACTGTGTCTTGCCTTCTGGCTGTATGTCTTGAATTCTACCTTGATCACCTGATCATTTTCTCCAGCGTCTGCCTCGTCCTAGAACAATAGTTGACAACCTACTATGGATGAGAGTAGAAGAACTTGCCAGTGTCTTTGAGATGCACATGTCCTCTTGAGGGCTCCTCAAAAATCTTTATCTCTGCCGTCTTTTTAATACAAATTTTAGAAAGGGCAAAATAATTCAGAAGTTTGCTTGTCCAAGGTAATTAAAAGTTGCTTTTGTGACAAATATTAATATTTAACCATCTAGTGAAGTGAGCCTGACTTGTTTCATCTGTGAGAAGCCCAATTTTAATCCAACCTTTGCAAACTGATGGGTCTTACAGTGCTGTACCTGACTCAAAACTGAAATCTTAAAGTAACAACTGAGGCTTCGCTGTTTGTGTGTTTATATATATATTTGAATAACATTGCAACAGTTGATTTGTAAAAAGAGTTCTATTTAATTGGCTTAAATAACAGTATTAAGTGTTTATAAACCAAAAAGCTTCTAAATACAAGAGAAATCAAGTTAAATGAGTTTCAGATTCACGTGAACTGAGAAATATCTAATATTAAATTAAGAGCTGGTATTAAGGTTTAAATTTTTATCTAACAATAATAATAGTAATAATAATATAAACATGTCTTGAGTCATCAATATATTAAATGTAATATTAAGTGTAATACTTTCATTGTGCCTAGGTTGAACATAAATAAATAGATAATTAACATCTGTTACAAATTTGTCAGCCAAAAATGTACCTATTGAGTAGAAAAAACTTTAGGGAAACTAAGATGTGCTTTCAGTACACGAAGGTGTGAAGAAAAATTACTGAAAAGAGCTATGCATGATCAAGATTTCCTAAGACTTGCATTTGGCTTTTTCTCTCTGTTCAGAGGAAAGTTCTCTTGGAACACATTCTTGATAAGCAGATTATATAAGTTTCTTTTCCTTTAAGTGAGTTGTATTTGCTTTGCAGATCTCTGGTTACTTGGAATAAGTATTGTCCAAGTGTCTTTCTTGATGTATCAGATCTTTAACTATGGCTTTTAAATCTTTTGTCATGTATAGATACTTTTGTACTGTGAAGCTATTACAAAAAGAGTTTCACTATGAAACAAATTCACAGGAAGGCTATGGAAGCAGTTATAACAATTCCACATCAAAAATGATGGCTAGGGCTTCCTTGGTGGTCCAGTGGGTAAGGACACCACCTTGCACTGCAAGGGGTGCCGGTTCGATCCCTGGCCTGGGAAGATCCCACGTGCCGCGGAGCGGCTGGACTGATGTGTCCAACTACCGAGCCGGAGCTCTGGGGTGCATGCACCCAGAGCCAGTGCTCTGCGACGACAGCGGCCACCGCGATGGGAGACCCACACGGGCCAAAGAACAAAGATGGATGAAAATAGAGAAATGAAAGACCAATAGAAGTGGCCCGCCCATTCCCCCTCCCTCCCCACCCCCCAAAAAAAAAGATAAATAAAAATGATGGCTATGTGAGCCAAGAGAGTAGACTAGTCAATGTCCACTACACCTTGAGCCTCAGTATATGCTCTTTGTAACACATCAGCAAGCTAAGTGACACACCCACAAGTAGCTGGTGGCCCATTTCAGTGTAAAGAAGCTTTTTTGGATGTTCTACAACTTCAAAGGTAAAATTGTGCTGAAATAAGTGCTACATGGGCTTCCCTGGTGGCTCCGATAGTAAAGAACACACCTGCAATGTGGGAGACCTAGATTCGATCCCTAGGTAGGGAAGATCCCCTGAAGGAGGCCATGGCAACCCACTCCGGTACTTTTGCCTGGAGAATCCCATGGACAGAAGAGCCTGGCAGGCTACAGTCCATAGACTCACAAAGAGTCAGGCACGACTGAGCGACTTTCACCACCATGGATGAGAGTAGGTGGAGGACTCCCAGATGGGTATGCAGCATATGTTATCTCAGGGGATCTTCGCAGGTATCCTGAAAAGTAGATCTTGTGACTTTTGCAGATGACAAAACTGTGTCTCCCAAATGTTAAATAAAATAACAGAGAAAGCAGAAAGTAAATAACAGAACCAGAACTTCAAAGTGAAGTCTGTTTGAAATTGAGACTTGCCTTTTCCCAGGGCATTACAGCAAAAAATGGATGGGAAGAAATGTTAGGAGATAGCTTGCTGCCTGTTGTCATCTGTCCTGTTTGCCAGGATCAACCATGAGAGCTTGTATCTCAGAGTCAGTATGATGATATTATCTAATTTAACTTAAAAATTACTAAAAGATATACCTAAAATTTGATATTCTGTAATTAAGAAGAAAGTGAGAAAAGATTAGCTACAACCAGAGTACTAGAATCATGGACTGGAGATTTGTCTGCCTGCAGATGTATTAGATCTCTATTGCTGCTGTAACAATTGAGCACATGCTTAGTGGCTTAATGCATCAAAGATTTGTCACCTGATATTAGAAGTCAGTATGTCAGAAGTGAGACATGGGTCTCATTTGGGATAAAATCTTGGCATCCACCAGGCTGAACTCCTTTCTGGAAACTCCAGGAGGAACTTGTTTTCCTTACCTTTAGAAGCTGCCCACATTCCTTGGCTTATGGCCCTCCCTTTCTCTATCTTCAAAACCAGCAACATTTCATCTCCCTTTTCCCTTTGTGGTATGTATCTCAGACCACAGCAAAAATGATCCTTTGCTTTTAAGAATTTATGTGATTAGAATGGACCCAGCAGGGTAATCTCCCATCTTAAAGTCCATAGCCTTCCTCACATCCATTTCCCATGTGAGATAACGCAGTCACAAGTTCTATGGGTTAAGATGTATACTTCTTTGGGGGGCCCTCATCTGCTTTCCACAAAGATATTTTCTGAACCAACAAGAGCACGTGAGAGTCTCATAGCCAGCATCAACAAGAGCCGTTTTGATATATAACACAGCCACCCAAATGACAAAGAAGTCCTCTGAGACTGCGTAGACAGTGATTGTTGTTCAGTTGCTAAGTCACATCTGACTCTCTGTGACCCCACGGACCGCAGCACGTCAGGTCTCCCTGTCCGTCACCATCTCCTGAAGTTTGCCCAGGTTCATCTCCAGTTTATCTGTGATCCAGCCATCTCATTCTCTGATGCCCTCCTTTTGGACTTCCTGATACCTCTGCCAGTAGAGAGTGGTACTCCAACTTTAATCTTACTAAACTATACATTTACCTCTGTGGGAACATGGCATCTTGCCTCAAAGTGCTGGAAACTTGCATACTTTCCTAGATAATGCCACACACCTCAGTTCAGTCCCATCTAGCCATTAGAAGGCAAATAATAATAATAATTAAATGAATCAAAGAGATTTCTGTCATTTTTCTGTTGTTCTTGCCATAGTTTTCTGATTTTGTGGTCATTTGAAATCTAGATCTTTTCCTAAGTTACTAAAGTTGACATTTGCTTCTTCTGTGTCTTTTTTCCCTTTTTGGGTAACCATAGGTATAAAAAGAACACATAAGGTGCATTGAATTTTGGATCTATAAGAGAATGACTATTGTGTACTAACTCCTTCTTTATGTGTTATTTGTTTGACCTGGTTATTCATGATAATAATTCGACATATGCTAAATATCATGAGAGCAGAACATTCCTTCTGAGGAATGTTCTGTCTTGTAACTTTTCAACTACCTATAAATATTGAGTCTGTAAATGTCCTGCCTTATATAAGAAGGAAATTTGTAGCAAGTGCTGGCTTATCAGTCGTCAGCAAGCACCTAACATGTCTTGTCTGCAGATTATCCTTGACCATTTCTTTTTCTAACTAATTTTCAGATTCTGCTAACAAGCCCCGCCCTCCTTTGCATTGGTGAACTGCTTTTCCATGATTGACCCCCATGTGCCTACACAGAGCACAGTGCAGCGTTATTTCAGACGTTCAAACTAGGTCAGAATGGATTCAGGGCCTCTATCGCAAAACACTCATCTCAGCTGGATGTCAGCATCAAAAGCACAATTCTATGTCTCTCCCATATTGGCCAGAGAACAGTGTTTCTAATTTAAAATAAAAGGTGGAAGAAAGAATGAAAGAGTAAGAATATGGAACATGAGGAACATGTGTACCTCTTTCTGGCTTCCTTTCTTTTTTCTCACCAGAAGACAGATAATAGAGCCTTTGGGTCATGACCCCCACCTTTGCAGTAGGTTGCCTTTGATGATGCAGTATCACGGGTGGGAAACTTTGAGGCGAGTTTCCCGGTATCTCCATTTATCTTCCCCTATGAGGACTTCCTGATACCTCTGCCAGTAGAGTGGTACTCCAACTTTAATCTTACTAAACTATACATTTACCTCTGTGGGAACATGGCATCTTGCCTCAAAGTGCTGGAAACTTGCATACTTTCCTAGATAATGCCACACACCTCAGTTCAGTCCCATCTAGCCATTAGAAGGCAAATAATAATAATAATTAAATGAATCAAAGAGATTTCTGTCATTTTTCTGTTGTTCTTGCCATAGTTTTCTGATTTTGTGGTCATTTGAAATCTAGATCTTTTCCTAAGTTACTAAAGTTGACATTTGCTTCTTCTGTGTCTTTTTTTCCCTTTTTGGGTAACCATAGGTATAAAAAGAACACATAAGGTGCATTGAATTTTGGATCTATAAGAGAATGACTATTGTGTACTAACTCCTTCTTTATGTGTTATTTGTTTGACCTGGTTATTCATGATAATAATTCGACATATGCTAAATATCATGAGAGCAGAACATTCCTTCTGAGGAATGTTCTGTCTTGTAACTTTTCAACTACCTATAAATATTGAGTCTGTAAATGTCCTGCCTTATATAAGAAGGAAATTTGTAGCAAGTGCTGGCTTATCAGTCGTCAGCAAGCACCTAACATGTCTTGTCTGCAGATTATCCTTGACCATTTCTTTTTCTAACTAATTTTCAGATTCTGCTAACAAGCCCCGCCCTCCTTTGCATTGGTGAACTGCTTTTCCATGATTGACCCCCATGTGCCTACACAGAGCACAGTGCAGCGTTATTTCAGACGTTCAAACTAGGTCAGAATGGATTCAGGGCCTCTATCGCAAAACACTCATCTCAGCTGGATGTCAGCATCAAAAGCACAATTCTATGTCTCTCCCATATTGGCCAGAGAACAGTGTTTCTAATTTAAAATAAAAGGTGGAAGAAAGAATGAAAGAGTAAGAATATGGAACATGAGGAACATGTGTACCTCTTTCTGGCTTCCTTTCTTTTTTCTCACCAGAAGACAGATAATAGAGCCTTTGGGTCATGACCCCCACCTTTGCAGGAGGTTGCCTTTGATGATGCAGTATCACGGGTGGGAAACTGAGCAGTGATGAGCTGGAGGACTAGGAAGGCTAAAGAATCTCAATCCATGTGAAGCCTAGCAGGCCTTTCAAACCCAGGAGGTCAAGGTTTCGATTTTTTTAAGATGTAGTTACCGGGTGTGTCCACAAGGCGGCAGCATTTCCCAGTATGCCGGCCTGTCTAGCTGGGGAACCAGAGGTTCAGCTAAGTCGTGTGCTTGGAGGCTGGATACTAGGGTATCGTGCCTCGATCAACCCCCAAGGGGTAAGGGCTCCATACTTTCATGGCCATATTTTAGTAGCCTCCAGTGGGTTTCATATCATGCCTTTATTTTAGCCACCCAGCCACTTGATTGAGATATATGTGTCCACACATATCCTCTGTTTGGGTCTGTTTCCAAATCAGTTATTAAAGTGTGTGAAGAGGAGGAGACTCTGCGAAAGAGTAGATTTGTTTCTGATGCTCTATTTTCAGCAGAGGAGTGGCTGCCCCTCCCGAGGGACCTCCTGGGTTATCCCCAGGTCCCCTCCAACCATCCCTTTGACCCCCTCAGTTCCTTTCTAAGGCCATGATTTCCCTTCTCCTTTGTCAGGGAGGATATTTGTAGGATTTCAGACTCCAGCTCTAAGTGGTAGAATGTGATACGTGGCTTCCTCTGGTGCACCACATGTTTAATGGGAGGTAGTTTCCTCCCTGTGGTTGCAAATGCCCTTCTTTCATTCTTCGGTGGGGCAGAGGGCTATTCCATTCTCATCTCCTTTCTCCATTGGCCTGTGGATGGGCCCGTTCTCGGCTTTCCTGTCATCGCTGCTGTAAAGAGGGTGGCCGTGACTGTGGGGTACAGGGGTCTTTGCCAGGGATAACTTTCTGGCGATCCCTGCTCAGGAGGGGCATTCGGGATGATAGGGAAACTCCATGTGGAGCATTGCAAGGAACCTTCCTTCATCGTCCTGTAGTGCCCGTGACTTCTGGGCATTGCCACCTACGAAGTGGGAGGAGGGGGGCCTTTTCCCCAAGCCTTGTTCGGCATGGCATCAGATGATCCTTTTTCTCCATGGCCATTCTGCCTGGGGCCCACTGCTCCTCGGCGGAGTTTTGCATTTCAGTTCTTTTTTTCTCGATGGAGTTTTGAGATGCATTTCTCTGAAGGTGATCTAGGTGGATCATCTTCTCTTAGGCTCTAAGAAACAAACAAGGAAAGAAAGAGGTGGGGAAAAAGGAAGACTGATCTTACATTTGAGCCTCTTTAATTAGTTTCTGCAAATTTGGCTTAATTTTGAATTCTCCCTGGCCCCCTTCCCTGGTACATTGTTTCCTGTGTGTTAGTTGCTCTGTCCTGTCTGACCCCGCCCCACTCCCTGGACTTTGGTCCACCAGGCTCCTCTGTCCACTGGCTTCTCCAGGCAAGAATCCCAGAGTGGATTGCGATTCCCTTCTCCAGGGGATATTCCTCACCCAGGTCTCCTACGTTGCAGGCAGATTCTTTACTATCTGAGCCACCTGGGAAGCCCCGTTTCTTGAGGGCAGGTGAGTATTGGAGCTCCTCCTTCTTCGCTGCTGCCTCTGCAGCCCTGCCCCCTCCGCCCCCGCTGCCCTTGCGGGCTTTTGAATTCAAAGCGTGGGCAGGTTGTGTTTTACAGGCACCCTTCCAGGAAACGGTTTCAGAGGCTGCAGCATTTCCAACTGCCCCACTCTGCGGTGTTGGGAAACTAGAGCTTAGGAAAAGTTTGTTTCTGGCTTGTGGATTTTAATGTAGTATACCCAGATAGACACCTAAGGGCTATGGGCTCATTACTTGCATTTCCAACTTTTCCTGGCATCGAGGGGCTCTGAAATGATTGTTTACTTTAGCCATACATTAGCTTAATTCAGGTATATATCTACACATTTCTGCTCCTGTGGTTTCAGTTCCTAGATCGGTTATTAAAAGAGTGTGAAGTGAAATAGCTTCGGCTAAAGAGAACGTTTTTTCTGATTCTCTCTTTTTAATAGAGTAGTAGTGTACCTTCACTTGGACATTCTTAATTGTTTTCCTCCCCCTGCCCCTAACTATCCCCTTTGATCGCCTGAAGGTTGTTTTCTAAGGCTCTGAGTTCCCTTCTTTTTGCTTAAAGAGTATATATATGTGTGTCGTTTTAGGCCCACCTATAAGGTAGCATATGACATCTGTTTTTCTCTGATGTACTGACCTGAGTTTGAAGGCGTCTAGGTTCCTCCGTGTTCCTGGAAGTGGCATTATTTCATTGTTTGGTATGGCGGAGTGAGATTCTGTCTATATGCCCACCAGATCTTCTGTTTCCATTCATCTGGGGATGGGAACCTCCGTGGCTTTCCACCATCGCTGTTGTGAAGGGCACTAAAAGGAGTGTGGGGATGCCTGGCTGTTAGCAGTTTATAGCATCATCTCCAAGGGTTCCTTTATCCCCAAGCCTTGCCCCCCCCCTTTTTTTTTGGTTACTTCTATTGATCTTTCATTTATTTATCTTTATTCTTTGGCCTGAGTGGGCCTCCCATCGCAGTGGCCTCTCTTGCTGCAGAGCCCCAGCTCTGGGTGCATGCGCTCCAGAGCTCCGGCTTGGTGGTTGGACACATCAGTCCAGCCGCTCCGCAGCACGTGGGATCTTCCCAGGCCAGGGCTCGAACCGGCACCCCTTGCACTGCAAGGCGGTGTCCTTACCCACTGGACCACCAGGGAAGCCCACCCCCATTTATTTTTATCATACTTGTAGAAAATTGTCCTGAGTAGACACCTGAGGGTGTTTTCTTTTTTTCATTCTCTAGTTTTAATGAAAGAAAATTAACTTACAATCCTGGTTTGATTTCTGCCCCACCTCAGCTTGAATTAGCCATGGGGAGTCCATAAGTCCCCTCCCTCTGAAACCTCCCTCTCCCCTCCCATCCCTTCCCAGCCCTCCAGGTTGTTCCAGAGCCCCGGTTTCAGGTCTCTGAGTCATACAAGAAATTTAGATTAGCTATCTGTTTCATCTATGGTAGACCCTGGATGAAGTTTTGGTATGCACTGGTCTAACAATAAGCGAGGATGGTCATCTTCTGAGCAGTTGTAGAGAAAGGAAAAGAAGAACGCAAACAAGGAGGACCGCCCCTATTATTTCCCTCTTCCATTCACCTCTGGAAGATCGGCCCTCCTTTGAATTCTGTCATGGCCTCCTCCCGCAGTGGATTTCCTGAGGGCAGGGGATTTGGAGAGCCCTGCAGGCCTTTTCAATACTGAGTGCCCAGGAAGTCGGAATTTGTTTTACAAAGGATGTAGTTACCGAGTGTGTCCACAAGGCGGCAGAATTTCCCAGTGCGCCGGCCTGTCCTGCCGGGAAACCAAGGGTTCGGCAGAGGCCTGGGCCTGGGGGAGTTGGGGGGGGGGGCGGTGCATTCTAGGGTATCGTGCCTCAAACAACCCCCAAGGGCAAGGGGCTCCATATTTGCATGTCCTCCAGTGGGTTTCATATCATTCGTTTATTTGAACCGTTCAGCCACTTGATTCATATGTGTATGTCCCCACGTGTCATCCATTTGGTTCTGTTTCCAAATCGGTTATTAAAGTGTGTGAAGAGGAGGAGACTCTGGGAAAGAGTTGTTTGGTGTTTTTCTGATGCTCCATTTTCAGCAGAGGAGTGGGTGCCCCTCCCAAGGGACCTCCTGGGTTATCCCCAGGTCTCCTCCAACCATCCCTTTGCCCCCTTCAGTTCCTTTTTAAGGTTGCGCTTTCCCTTCTCAGAAATTGTAGAATCAAGGTACTTACCTAAGAGGAATGATCACTGGGCAAGCATTTGTGGATCAGATCGAAATTTTCACCTTTCAATTTTACTGAACAGTGGGTTCTATTGTTTCATTCACTGTAGGCGATAGCTACACCTTAGGAAAAGGCATTTTGCAAAGACTTTTCCAACAACATGAACCCTGAAAGAGATCCTGAAATAGATGCTAAGAGTATCTTATGAACACAAATGTCCACCCTCCAAGGATCTCACTCCAGTATTTAGCTTTGACTTAGGGCAGTCATTTTTAAATATAACTGGCTCTTTTAATAAAATAAACTCCTTTCCATTTTTTCTTCCCCTTAAAGACAATACCCCTTTAAGCACTTTGTTTTTTGTAAAATTGCTTTAATGGCTACAACCCTACTGCTGCTGTTTCACACACACACACACACACTTCTTAAAGACAGTCTCTGGTCAGATACATGTTTACATGGTGTGACTGCTTTGTACACACTGCCTCCTGGTGGTGTACACCAGTTCTTTTCAATCATTTATTGTCCCCTTAAAGTGAATTCTAGAAATTCATCTGCGATAGAATCATTATTCCATAATGGTTAAATATTCAGAAAACTGGTGAGTTCAGAAATGTGGGGAAACTGCCTTGCAGAAACATACGCTGAAGGCAGCTATACAGATTTTAATCATCAGATGTTCTGAGGAACCTCCCTCAAAAGCTGCTCCTGACGTTTTGCTACCCAAAATTTATTCTCAAGCCTTCTAACATACATACCAAACGAACAACTTCGAAAGGAAGACCAAGAAGGGAAGTCCGCTCTGCTGCCTCTCATGCACACTAAAGCTGGAGAACCGTTGGCCCTCAGAGCCATTAGAAATCCGATTCAGGACAGCCTAGAAGTCTCTAAGAAGCATTTATAACATGCCATTGAAGTACCGATCATCCTGAACCCAAATGTATACATTTCAGTTGTTTAGTTCCTCCTAAATCCCTTATCCCTGGAATGGGGGCAGGAAGGGCTACTGAGAAAGCACAGAAGCAAATGTGTGAGAATCAGGTAGCATGAGTATGAGTTTACAGTATTTCCACCGCGCCCCTCCCCCACTTTTTTTTGGCCACACCATGTGGGATCTTAGTTCCCAGACATGGGATTTAACCAGCACGCCCTGTAGTGAAACTATGGAGTCTTAAGCATTGGACCACCAGAGAAATCCTGATCTGATGCTTTTATTAGCTCAAGGGAGAGATGAATGATAAGGAAAGCAGATCCTGAACAACTGCCTTTTAGAGCTGGTTCTGCCCTCTCTGACTATGTGACTGTGATTCAGACAAATTAAATGACTTAGATGATCAAAATGTGAATGGTAATACATATCATTGTGCTGTTGTATCAAATGACAGTAGGAGACAGGTTGTAGCCCCTGACCCCCGTATTAGTCACCTTCCTTCTTGTTTGCTCTCACTTCTAGTCAAAAGGGAGACTGTGAAGCTTTGAGGTAGATATAATGGCAGAGTCCACAGTTCCTTTAGAAAATACCCTGGCGGGGCATTCCTGGTGGTCCAGTGGGTAAGGACACTGCCTTGCACTGCAGGGGGCACCAGTTCGTTCCCTGGCCTGAGAAGATCCCACGTGCCGCGGAGCGGCTGGACCGATCTGTCCAATCACAGAGCCGGTGCTCTGCAACAACAGAGGCCACCACGATGGGAGGCCCACATGGGCCAAAGAACAAAGATGGATGAGACTAGACAAATGAAAGACCAGTGGAAGTGGCCTACCCACCCCTCTCCCTCCCCACCCCTGCCAAAATAAATAAAGTAAAAAAAAAAAAAAAAAATACCCTGGCGGTCCAGTTGCTAAAGACTCCAGGTTCCAACACAGGGGGCCCAGGTTCGACCCCTGGTCAGGAAACTAGATCCCACATGCTTCAATTAACAATTTGCATGCTGCGACTAAGAACTGCTGCAGCCAAATAAATAAATACTTCAAAAAAAAATAATAAAGTTCCTTTAGGCTGTATCTGTAGGCCATAAAGAGAGATAGTTTGTTTGTCAAAAAGTGTAGTCTTCTGTACAGTTCAAGAAATGAACACCAGTATACTTTATCTGGGCTTCCCAGGTGGCGCTAGTGGTAAAAACACCCACTTGCCAATGCAGAAGACATAAGAGACATGGGTTCGATCCTTACTTCAGGAAGATCCCCTAGAGGAGGGCATAGCAACCTACCCCAGGATCCTTGTCTGGAGAATCCCCTAGACAGAGGAAGCTGACAGGCTACAGTCCATAGGGTCACAAAGAGTCGGACACAACTAAAACAACTTAGCACTCACACATGCTTTATCTACGAACAACGACAGGGCTCTAATATTTGCCAGCCTCTGGGTGGAGCTCATCTGAAACCTTCCAAAAGATAAGGTCTCATAAATGAAAGAAAAAAAAAAAAGACCTACAGACTAAGCTACACAGAGGAGAGTCTCTGAGAAAGAAATAGCGTAGTCTCCTATAGTCCTTCCTTTTACTTTCAGGAAAGAGAAAATCATAGGAGAGAGAAGAACAAACTGCGCTGGAGACTTGATCCCCGTATTAGTCACCTTCCTTATTGTTTGCTCTCACTTCTAGTCAAAAGGGAGACTGTGAAGCTTTGAGGTAGATATAATGGCAGAGTCCACAGTTCCTTTAGAAAATACCCTGGCGGGGCATTCCTGGTGGTCCAGTGGGTAAGGACACTGCCTTGCACTGCAGGGGGCACCAGTTCGTTCCCTGGCCTGAGAAGATCCCACGTGCCGCGGAGCGGCTGGACCGATCTGTCCAATCACAGAGCCGGTGCTCTGCAACAACAGAGGCCACCACGATGGGAGGCCCACATGGGCCAAAGAACAAAGATGGATGAGACTAGACAAATGAAAGACCAGTGGAAGTGGCCTACCCACCCCTCTCCCTCCCCACCCCTGCCAAAATAAATAAAGTAAAAAAAAAAAAAAAAAATACCCTGGCGGTCCAGTTGCTAAAGACTCCAGGTTCCAACACAGGGGGCCCAGGTTCGACCCCTGGTCAGGAAACTAGATCCCACATGCTTCAATTAACAATTTGCATGCTGCGACTAAGAACTGCTGCAGCCAAATAAATAAATACTTCAAAAAAAAATAATAAAGTTCCTTTAGGCTGTATCTGTAGGCCATAAAGAGAGATAGTTTGTTTGTCAAAAAGTGTAGTCTTCTGTACAGTTCAAGAAATGAACACCAGTATACTTTATCTGGGCTTCCCAGGTGGCGCTAGTGGTAAAAACACCCACTTGCCAATGCAGAAGACATAAGAGACATGGGTTCGATCCTTACTTCAGGAAGATCCCCTAGAGGAGGGCATAGCAACCTACCCCAGGATCCTTGTCTGGAGAATCCCCTAGACAGAGGAAGCTGACAGGCTACAGTCCATAGGGTCACAAAGAGTCGGACACAACTAAAACAACTTAGCACTCACACATGCTTTATCTACGAACAACGACAGGGCTCTAATATTTGCCAGCCTCTGGGTGGAGCTCATCTGAAACCTTCCAAAAGATAAGGTCTCATAAATGAAAGAAAAAAAAAAAAGACCTACAGACTAAGCTACACAGAGGAGAGTCTCTGAGAAAGAAATAGCGTAGTCTCCTATAGTCCTTCCTTTTACTTTCAGGAAAGAGAAAATCATAGGAGAGAGAAGAACAAACTGCGCTGGAAAATGGCAGCCAAGTAGAGTAAATAGGATACAACAGTCTTAACAAAGTGAATCGAGTACAGAGAGCTTAAGTAGGCTGATAGCTCATGATAAACGGTATTCATATTTTGCCTCCTCATTCCTTTTTTTTTTTAATTTGGGGGGAAGGGTAGGATGGGGAGGGAGGGGGGTGGGTGGGCCACATCTATTGGTCTTTCATTTATCTATTTTTCATCCGTCTTTGTTCTTTGGCTCCTGTGGGCCTCCCATCCCGGTGGCCTCTGTCGTCGCAGAGCGCCGGCTCTGGGCGCATGCGCTCCAGAGCTCCGGCTCAGCAATTGGACACATCGATCCAGCCACTCCGCGGCACGTTGGGTCTTCCCAGGCCAGGGATCGAACCGGCGCCCCTTGCACTGCAAGGCAGTGTCTTTACCCACTGGACCACCAGGGAAGCCCCTCCTCATTCCTAAATCAGAATCCTCCACTAGCAAACTCCTAAATTGATCACCCCAAATACGCTTCAACACCCTCCGCACAGTACAGTGTACTCAACCGAGGGAACCAGAAATAGACACGGCCCATCTTTGCCTTCTAGTATTTTGCCAAATAGCAGGAAACTTCAACTAATTTGACACAGAAAATAGGTAACTAACCAGAAAAAATTAAGCTTTATCAGTGTACTTAAGTGAAGAAGAAAAAGCCCCATACTTCTTGTTAAAAATAAATGTGGTTTCATTGCTCAAAGAGATCCCAGTCCACAGATTATCAGAGTAAATGATTGCACACCCGTCACTTTTGCCAATCACAGAGCAGCCTGCTCCGTGCACCTCAGATGCCTTTCCATATCAACGCAAAGGGAAGCTTTTAATCATTTCAACAATCAGCACCAGCTTTGTTCTCAAATAATGCTGGAAGGTTTCTAACATCTGTGCTGTCTGTAGCGCTGTACCATTGTGAATTTACATAGGCAGGCTTTCATTTTGTTTGTTTTTGTGGTTCGTGTTATCTTAATCCCACAAACAAAACAGGCCTGTAGTTCAGTGCTACAGGTACAACTATGCATATATCCTCCTCTTCAAGTGTCTGTTTGCTTGCCCTGGGACTACATATTGGCTAGTGGTATTGCCAACCTCTGCCTTTCATCCATTTGGGCCAAATGAGTGGAGATAGACTCTCTCTCTTTTTTTTTTTTTTTAAGATTTATTTATTTATTTATTTATTTTGGGCGGGGGTTGGGTTGGGGAGGGAGGGGGGCGGGCGGGCCACTTCTATTGGTCTTTCATTTCTCTATTTTCATCCGTCTTTGTTCTTTGGCTCCTGTGGGCCTCCCATCGCGGTGGCATCCGTCTTCGCAGAGCGCCGGCTCTGGGCGCATGCACTCCAGAGCTCCGGCTCGGTGATTGGACACATCAGTCCAGCCACTCTGCAGCCCGTGGGATCTTCCCAGGCCAGGGATCGAACCGATGGCCCTTGCACTGCAAGGTGGTGTCATTATCCACTGGACCACCAGGGGAAGCCCTGGAGATAGACTCTTATACATGCTTTTTAAAATTGAGGATCTGAAATTTGCCCTGCTGTACCACTCACAGTGCAGACCCACTTGATGAGCAGCATGACTGAAGGATCAACATCTCATCTTGTTTATCCCTTGGAAAGATGACAAATTATGGACAAATTAGCAGTAATATGAACTATTCTGTAGAAGGGTCATAAAATAAAAACAAAAACCAAAGAGGTGAATCTTTTTAATCACTACGGTTTCAATAACATTCTACTGAGAAGAGTGACAAATTATTATGTTAACCTAGATCAGGACATAATCACTATGTAATCACTAAGACATTAGATACTAATAAACATATGTTTGCAGGTTCACATACACATATAGTCTAATCTCAGGAATTAGATTCATTAATGCATACAATGAGTAAGATATTAGCTAATCGGTGAATTCTTCAATGATAAATGTCTAATGTGAGTCCAAATAATGCTGGAAGGTTTCTAACATCTGTGCTGTCTGTAGCGCTGTACCATTGTGAATTTACATAGGCAGGCTTTCATTTTGTTTGTTTTTGTGGTTCGTGTTATCTTAATCCCACAAACAAAACAGGCCTGTAGTTCAGTGCTACAGGTACAACTATGCATATATCCTCCTCTTCAAGTGTCTGTTTGCTTGCCCTGGGACTACATATTGGCTAGTGGTATTGCCAACCTCTGCCTTTCATCCATTTGGGCCAAATGAGTGGAGATAGACTCTCTCTCTTTTTTTTTTTAAGATTTATTTATTTATTTATTTATTTTGGGCGGGGGTTGGGTTGGGGAGGGAGGGGAGCGGGCGGGCCACTTCTATTGGTCTTTCATTTCTCTATTTTCATCCGTCTTTGTTCTTTGGCTCCTGTGGGCCTCCCATCGCGGTGGCATCCGTCTTCGCAGAGCGCCGGCTCTGGGCGCATGCACTCCAGAGCTCCGGCTCGGTGATTGGACACATCAGTCCAGCCACTCTGCAGCCCGTGGGATCTTCCCAGGCCAGGGATCGAACCGATGGCCCTTGCACTGCAAGGTGGTGTCATTATCCACTGGACCACCAGGGGAAGCCCTGGAGATAGACTCTTATACATGCTTTTTAAAATTGAGGATCTGAAATTTGCCCTGCTGTACCACTCACAGTGCAGACCCACTTGATGAGCAGCATGACTGAAGGATCAACATCTCATCTTGTTTATCCCTTGGAAAGATGACAAATTATGGACAAATTAGCAGTAATATGAACTATTCTGTAGAAGGGTCATAAAATAAAAACAAAAACCAAAGAGGTGAATCTTTTTAATCACTACGGTTTCAATAACATTCTACTGAGAAGAGTGACAAATTATTATGTTAACCTAGATCAGGACATAATCACTATGTAATCACTAAGACATTAGATACTAATAAACATATGTTTGCAGGTTCACATACACATATAGTCTAATCTCAGGAATTAGATTCATTAATGCATACAATGAGTAAGATATTAGCTAATCGGTGAATTCTTCAATGATAAATGTCTAATGTGAGTCCAAATTAGCTCTGATTTTCACAATTTAAACAGAAGTCAGAACTGTTTTTATGATTTATGAGTACATTTCTAAACCTTAGAATTGGGTTTGCTGCCCAGAGCAAAACCATCATGGAAAAGCACACAGGTCTAGTATGAAGTCACTTTGACTTATATGAGCTCAGATCCAAGAGGGCAGGCATTTTAGTCTTTTTGTGATCACCAGTGTGTCCACAGTGCCTCAAAGAGTAGCTGGAACGTTGTGAGCTGTTAGCGAATTTTCATGAAATGGACACAACTTAAATATTTCATTCCAGTTTCTCTATCAAAATTACTATCATTGGTCAAGCCAGATGATATGCCTGGAAATTTTTCTTAGGAAGGAATAACCATAGGAAGATATGGTCCTGAAAGCTAACTTGAGCAAGATGTGGATCATCATGTCTCGTGGCTGCCCTATGTCATAACGGGCTCTCTGCAATCTTCAACTCAGACTAACAGCCATTTCACCATTTCTCTAGTAGCTTTCCCACTCTGTTTCACACTCTGTTCTAGGCACAACTCAGGGAGCTCTCCTTCCCATTTTTTCCCCTTATTTTCTTTACTGGGAACTATTTACCCTTCATTTCTCCTCCACTATGTTTACATGCATTTAGGAGGATTATGTTTGTTGTTCTTATGACTTCACTTTTGCTATTAATACAAAAATAGAATTTAAAGCCTTGAGATGAACAAAAATGGGGCAAATTGCCTGAATCCACCCTCTTTCTCAGCCCATTCTTACCCTCATCAGTTCTTTAGGGGGATGTAGGAAAGTTCAGGCAACATTGTTATCACGAAGAGAGCTTTGAAATAAGCATGCATGGTTTTGTATTACCTACAGTCCTATTTCTTTTTATCAGCTAAGTAATGAGGGGAAACAGTTTTGTTTCTGAATGAAAGGCAACTGTGTTATTATTCTGAAACTTTCTAGAATTTATCTCAGAAATGGCATGAAAATGTGTCCATTACAGGGGAGGACTTTTGTTTGCCTTTTTGGTATTATATCTGCTTTGATTTAATGTTTAAAATACCATATTGTATCTTGTATATTGTTAAACATACCCTTACCATTTGACAGCATTCTCACTCCAGAATACTTATCATAGAAAAATGAAAACTTATGTTCACACCAAAACCTATGCATAAACATTTGTAGCAGTGTTATTCATAATAGCTCCAAACTGGAAACAGCCTAAATTGCCTTCTCTGGGTGATTGGATAAATAAACAGTGGTATATCCATGTAATAGAATAGTATACAGCTGAAAAAAAAAGGACAAAGTACTGATAAGCGAAATAACTTGGATGGATATCAAAGACATTACAGTGAAAGAATCCAGTCTAAAAAGAGCATATATGTGTTCATTATGCGCTCGTTTATGACATTCTAGAACAGAACAGAGTGGTTGCCTGGAATTAGGAGTAGAGGAAGAGTGACATTCTAAAAGATAGTACAAGGGATATTTGGGGGTGATGGAACTCTTCTGTAACCTGCTTGTGGTGATGGTTACATGTATCTGCATATATGTTAATACATTTAGAATTTTTATTGTTTAGTTCTGAAGTCGTGGCTGACTGTGTTGTGACCCCATGGACTGTAGTTCCCCAGGCTCCTCTTCGCATGGAATTTTCTAGACAAGAATACTGGAGTGGATTGCCATTTCCTTCTCCAGGGGATCTTCCTGACCCAGGGATTGAACCCATGTCTCCTGCATTGGCAGGTGGATTCTTTACTAGATTGTACACCAAAAGAAACCAAGTCAGTTTCACTGTATGAAAATTTTAAAAGTAAAATTGTAAACATTAAAAGCATCATACTGTTCTTTATGAATCTATGTCCAGAGAGATTCCTGGAAGGGTATTCACCAAAATGATTATCATCTGTATGAAGAGATTTCCTAATAACAACATATTTCTTTTATTATTTGAAAACAGCTATTTCTCTTTTTAAAATATTGTAAAGTAGATCTATTTTTATTTTGAACTGGTCAAAGTGCAATTTTCATTTAAGTCATTCTCATAGCTTCTGGTTAATACAAAGGCTCAAATCACTACTAATTGTTTTTATACAGTATTTTCCTGGTAACATTAATACTGTTTGTATATGGCGAGTATCATATTACTTCCTGCCAGGCTTGGAAACCAAGATGCAAAGTGCCATTAAGTGTTAGAAATATATAAAATTAATAGATTCGTGCCTAAGTGCCTCTCTTTGCGCATGAGATTAGTACACCATTCTTAGTTTCATTTTGTAGTATAATTTGCCTCTTCAAAGAGCTCACTTTATTCCATTCAGTTGTAAAGCTGGAATGATTGCTATACCTGTAATAAATTTAGAAAATTAAGTTATTACTTTAGTGAAGTTTTCAAAATTCCATCCACTCACAAGTATTTTAGCCATACTTTTCATAATCAAGTGAATAGAAAGACAGATACTATTAATATTTCTCTTTTCTTCCCTGAACTCATCCTCTAATGCCTTAAAAATGAAAGCTTGATGCCACATAACAATCACATGTGTGTACATTGCAAAAGAAAGATGAAATAGCCACATCTTTTTGCTCTATACCTCAATTTCAAAGTATTGTTACCTTTCCTTATGTTAGAATTTCTGCCAAAGAAAATTATATGTCCTATGTAATAAATGCTTCCCTTTTATCCCAAATTAGGTTTATTCCTGTGTTTTGCATATACTGTAACATAGGTTTGTTGGGGTTTTTTTCATTGACATATATTAAAAGAAGTCTTTCAAATGATCGTGAAGCATGGTCTCTAGAACTATATGCATATGCAGCTGATATTAAACAAGAATAATTAAATGAGGTATTTAAGTGGGTACTGAGAGGTGAATGAATTATTATGTTTCTTTTATGACAACATTTAAATTTTTCATGTTTCCATTTTATGTCAGAAGTTAAGCTTTAACTGGGAAAAAATTTCCTTTCTTGGTAAACTCAGTTGATTTAGCAGTTTTATGCATGAATTGAAGCTTTCAATCAACATGTTTTTCTGTCAGATTTCCCTTTTTATGGGAAATTCAGTGTCTGATTCTTTTTCT
Source organism: Tragulus kanchil (assembly GCA_022376925.1). Taxonomy (NCBI): domain Eukaryota; kingdom Metazoa; phylum Chordata; class Mammalia; order Artiodactyla; family Tragulidae; genus Tragulus; species Tragulus kanchil. The sequence continues at coordinate 102,943,163 of JAIOJX010000001.1, read as the reverse complement.
TTCAAACATTATTAAAAAGAATAATAAAAGAGCACCAAATGCCTCTTTTGGTTGAAAGAGTTTTTAAAGAGAGACCACAATAACTCTTTATGTTCTTGTTTGGAACTTAACTTTATGAAAAGGGTAATTTTATGGTGGAATTTACTATTATATAACTAATGGTTCCCTGTGAATCAAGGTCACAGACAGGGTCATTATATATGACAGAGCGGAGGGATGCTTGTCAACAATCATTCAAAAGTAGATATCTGAGTGAGTTTTGGTTTCATTTCCCCTATTTTCATGTAAAAGATCACCTTCACCTTCATTTCTTTCTTCTCAAAACATCTTCTTGCACCTAGCCCTGATCCTTCTCACATCTGAACTGTCTCTTCCTGCAGACTGCAATCCCCTATGCAGTCCATGGCCTGTGAATCCGGAGGGTTTCTTGAGGCACTTCCAAAAATTCGATTCCTTTGTTGAGTTTTTATGACAGCCCACAGCCTAAAGCAAAACAAAAGTGAGGGTTAATTGATCCTAAGCAGGGCTGTGACCACCCAGAGGAGCTGTCAGAGGCTAGGCCACAGAGTTGATTGAATTTCCAAAGTCGTATAGGATGTATGTAGCCAGAGGGAGACTGCCTGATTTTGGAGTCATTAGCTAAGAGCTAAGGAAGGAGTATTCTGTGCCTTTTAAAAGAAAATAAGAACGCTGATTTTCCCGTAACAAGACTTTCAGTGGTTACTTTTGCCTTTTGCTAAAATTCTTGCTATTCTACCTTATCTTTGATTCTGTTCCATTTTCATCCTTTTTTTTTTTTTTTTTTTTGCCTACACCAGGTTTTGGTTGCGGTGTGTTGAGATCTTTACTTGTGGCATGTTGAATCTAGTTCCCTGACCAGGGATAGAGCCTGAACCCCCTGCATTGAGAGAATGGTGTCTTAGCCACTGAACCACCAGTAGGTCTTTCATTCTCAGTCTTGACTTTCAGAATTCTCTGGTCCATATTGTTAGAGGCTTAGTAATATTTATTGATCAGAATATGACAGTTGAATAATCGATTCTTTTTTTATACATGCAAAGCAGTGATTAACTAGGAGGAGATCTATGTTCAAATATTTATCCTGGCAACAGCTACATGGTGACTCAATCGAATAATCCGAACCTCAGGTATCCTAACTCTGAAATACCTACATACCATATTGTGAGAGAGAAGTGATTCCATAGAGTGGAACCCTTATGAAACTTAATATGTTTTCTACTAATATATCTGTACGTAGTGAAACTGGTGGTAGATTGTTTCATTTATATAGCATTGATTACTGTTGGACTGGACTTCCCAGGTGGTTCAGTGGTAAAGAATCTGCCTGCCAATGCAAAAGACACAGTTGTTGCAAGTTTGATCCCTGGGTTGGGAATATTCCCTGGAGCAGGAAATGGCAACCCACTCCAGTATTGTTGCCTAGAGAATGACATGGACAGAGAAGCTTGGTGGGCTACTGTCCATAGGGTCGCAAAGAGTCAGATACAACTTAGAAACAAAGAGGGCAGACACTCAGAATTAGACTTAATTTTTTCTCTAAGCAGTTGAAGTTACCTACCAAGAAATTGTCTATATTCAATGCATTTCTTAGAAACTGAATAATACAGTGTGGCTAAGTATATCTAGAGTCGTCATGTTATTCTAAACCCGAATTTTCTCCACACTGTGACACTCATATTACTTCGGCATACATGGTGACCTTCAGACATTTGGGCGAGAAATTGCATGTGGTGAATAAGATCAAAAGTTTGGGAACTAGTCTTAGATTCAAATTTTGAGTCTATTACTTTGAGGCTTGTAATTTTAGACCATTTATTTTAACTCCTCTGAGGTTCATTTACTCTTATTCTATAAACTTGGATAATATTAATGTTTACATCAAGGGTCAACAAATGTTTTCTGTAAGAGACCAGATAGCAGACCATTTAAGCCTTACAGACTATATCATATAGTGTCTTTCTCAATGTGTTGGTGATACAGAAGCAGACCTTGACAGTATATAAAAGAGTGGGCATGGCTCCAATAAAACTCTATTGACAACAAACAGGCAGCAAGCCAGATTTAGCCGACAGACCCTATATTTCTAACCACTGATCTGCATGAATGCTTGGCACAGTTTTAAACATAAATTGTAATGAATGTATATTAAATTATATTAATTCTGTGACATAAATGTAAACTTTTACCATTATTCAAGAATATGTCACAATCATAGAGAGAGATGAATACTGTATTAGTCTCATGCAGTATTACATCAACAACTAAAACTAGATCCTGAAGGAAAATACGGGTGGTTTGAAGATTTGCATTTGTGGGGAATTCTGCAGTAGAATCTTCTGATTTGATGAAAGGGAAATAATAATCATTAAACATTCTGCAGTGCTTTCTAACCAATTAAATAGACAGGGGCACTAGAATTTTGAAACAAAAGTCCATTAGGTGAAATTTTCAGTAAGCTAGGACCACACATGTATTCATTCTTCAACGTATTCATCCTTTGACTGTCATTTCCTTCTGAAATGTTGCTAAACATATGCACCTAGTGGAAGCCTAATGTGCTGAACTCGTACCATTACAGTCCTGTTCCTTGTCTTCCTAATATAATGAAGCTGATTATATTCCTTGTTTTATAATGTTCATCCTATTAGGATAGAAAAGTTCATTGGCTACCGAGCACAGCCTTATGTTCATGTTCTTATCATTAGCACTGCTCCGGCTATGGGCCTGTCAGCATTTTCTGCCTAAATGCTGCTTTCAGGGCTTTGCAATTCAGTCATAAAAATTAGATGCAGGCAGAAACTTGACATACAAAGTCCAGACCCAAGAGAAGAATTTTATTACTTTTTTAACAGGAAGAGGGAAGTACATTTGGCCATTCTAAAAAAGGATAAAAATGATTGTAGTGGACTTGCACAGATTTTTTCTGTCCTGGCATAATTTAAGATTGCATTTGTACTCTGCCTTCTCCGTTTTCCATATCCATACAAGAACCCAATTGTTTTCCCATTTTTGACGACTTTACAAGTTCCCTTAAGGCTGCTGTTCTATTTAAGATTGAACCAAAGCAGCTTTTTGAGTACCATTTGTCAATGGGAAAAGGAAATTTCAACCTCTTACCATAGCCTTCTATGAATTCAAAAATCTGAATCACTCTTCTGTCATAATACAGCAGCACAGGGTATGACCTGCATCAAACTTCATGTGTTATACTTGAGTTTTAGAATTGGCTTGTGTGTGCAGAGACATTTCTTTGATGCAAGATTGGATTAAGGAAGCTTAATTAACATTTTCTAATTAAATACTGCATGGTGAACTCAAACACATTGTACTCTGCAACTTTGATGAGATTACTCTGTCTTTATTTAAATAAACAACGTGGGGATCTAGGATTGAGAGCATGGATGATAGTCATTTCACCCTTTCCTTAGCTGTCACCCCTGTTTTTCAGAAGCATTTTTAGTCACTCATCTACTTTCAGGAATTTGGTAGAAATGCACTTCACAGAAATGCTCAGTCACTGAGTCATGTTCAACTCTTTGCGACCCCCATGGACTGAGGCACGCCAGGCTTCCCTGTCCTTCACCATCTCCCAGAGCTTGCTCAGACTCAGGTCCATTGACTCAGTGATTCCATCCAACCATCTTGTCCTCTGTCGTCCCCTTCTTCTGCCTTCTGTCTTTCCCAGCATCAGGCTCTTTTCCAGTGAGTTGTCTCTTCACATCAGGTGGTCTAAGTATCGGAGCTTCAGCTTCAGCATCGGTCCTTCCAATGAATATTCAGGGTTGATTTCCTTTAGGATTGACTGGTTTGATCTCCTTTCAGTCCAAGGGACTCTCCAGAGCCTTCTCCAGCACCACAGTTCAAAAGTATCAATTTCTTGATGCTCAGCCTTCTTTATGGTGCAACACTCACATTCATTCATGACAACTCAAGGATATTAAAAATGGTACCTTACCTAGAGACTGAGAGAAATAGTACTCTACCTATTTAATAACTAATTTAAAGTTATTCTATCCATTGGCAATAAAGTCTGCTTTTTCTCTCCTCTAAGCTTGCATTCTGTGTGGAATATATGATACATAATATGTATTATGTAATGCATAATAGTGATTTTCATTGACCCCTATGCTGTTCAGTTTAATGGCCAATGTACCAGCCTCATGTCCCGTGGTCTGAGAATAGCCCTCCTATCTGAAACACCTTTGCTGCTGGCTTCCAGGGCACCAGAGTCTCTGGATTTCTCTCCTGCCTTTCTGGTCACTCTTCTCCCACTTTCCACTGATGGTTCCTTCCCTTTTTTAAATCCCTGCATTTGTTTTTGAACTGCAGAGACATTTCTTTGATGCAAGATTGGATTAAGGAAGCTTAATTAACATTTTCTAATTAAATACTGCATGGTGAACTCAAACACATTGTACTCTGCAACTTTGATGAGATTACTCTGTCTTTATTTAAATAAACAACGTGGGGATCTAGGATTGAGAGCATGGATGATAGTCATTTCACCCTTTCCTTAGCTGTCACCCCTGTTTTTCAGAAGCATTTTTAGTCACTCATCTACTTTCAGGAATTTGGTAGAAATGCACTTCACAGAAATGCTCAGTCACTGAGTCATGTTCAACTCTTTGCGACCCCCATGGACTGAGGCACGCCAGGCTTCCCTGTCCTTCACCATCTCCCAGAGCTTGCTCAGACTCAGGTCCATTGACTCAGTGATTCCATCCAACCATCTTGTCCTCTGTCGTCCCCTTCTTCTGCCTTCTGTCTTTCCCAGCATCAGGCTCTTTTCCAGTGAGTTGTCTCTTCACATCAGGTGGTCTAAGTATCGGAGCTTCAGCTTCAGCATCGGTCCTTCCAATGAATATTCAGGGTTGATTTCCTTTAGGATTGACTGGTTTGATCTCCTTTCAGTCCAAGGGACTCTCCAGAGCCTTCTCCAGCACCACAGTTCAAAAGTATCAATTTCTTGATGCTCAGCCTTCTTTATGGTGCAACACTCACATTCATTCATGACAACTCAAGGATATTAAAAATGGTACCTTACCTAGAGACTGAGAGAAATAGTACTCTACCTATTTAATAACTAATTTAAAGTTATTCTATCCATTGGCAATAAAGTCTGCTTTTTCTCTCCTCTAAGCTTGCATTCTGTGTGGAATATATGATACATAATATGTATTATGTAATGCATAATAGTGATTTTCATTGACCCCTATGCTGTTCAGTTTAATGGCCAATGTACCAGCCTCATGTCCCGTGGTCTGAGAATAGCCCTCCTATCTGAAACACCTTTGCTGCTGGCTTCCAGGGCACCAGAGTCTCTGGATTTCTCTCCTGCCTTTCTGGTCACTCTTTCTCTCCCACTTTCCACTGATGGTTCCTTCTGTTCCTCTGGGGCTTCCCAGGTGGCTTAGTGGTAAAGAATCTGTCTGCCAGTGCAGGAGATGCAAGAGATGCAGGTTCAATCCCTGGGACAGGAAGATCCCCTGGAGAAGGAAATGACAACCCACTCCAGTAATCTTGTCTGGCAAATCCCATGAATAGAGGAGCCTGGAGGGCTACAGTCTATGAGATCGCAAAGAGTCAAAGACATCTGAGTGACTAACACTTTCACTTTTACTTTTATTTCTATTATTACTATGACAGCTCCACCTTACATTATCAGGCATTAGATCCCACTGGTTGGGGACCCCTGGCTTACAAGGCCCTACCCAAGTGAACTCTATACCCCCTGCATGACCCCGTGTCTACCCCTCTCTGTCTTCCTTATTCCACACCACAGCCCCTTGGCCTCCTCCCTGTTTCACTAATGTGTTAGACACTCGTCCTTCTTAGGGCTTTGAGCTACTACTCTGCCTACAGTGTTTCTCCAGAACATATCCACCTCATTAACTCCTTCACCTCCTTCAAGTTTTTCCCCAAATACCAGTATTTAAGTACAACCTGTTTGGATCCCCTAGTTAACACTATAGACTCACCCTACTGCCTACATTCCTGGATTCTACTTTTTCTCCTTTTCCCAAATAGCTAATTGCCTTTGAACATACTGTGTAAATTTTTCCATGCCCTATCATCCTGCACTAGGATAGATGTCCTGTGGGGGCTATAAGTGTTGCTTTGCTCTTTTACGTATCCCAAGCACCAAGAATAGTGCCTGGCACAGAGCACTCAACAAATATCTAAACTGCTAAATGCATACATAATTGTTGAAAAAAAATCATTAAAAAATCAATAAAAACCCAGGCATTCACAACAGATAGTAACAGTGCCAAATGATTTGTTAAACATATTTAATTTAGGGGAGTGATTTTTTTTTTTTTACAAATAGTATTTATTTTAAATTATTCTTACTAACATTTTAAAAGATGGATTTTTTTATATAATTAAAGATGGATGATGACATTCTATATTAAGCAAATTTCAAAGAAATTATAGTTGCATTGTCATAGAGTTCTAAAGAAAAATTGCCACATGGAAAATTAAGTATGTAAAGCAATTGTATCTTTTTTTTTTTTAATTTATTTATTTGGTGGGGGAGGGGTGGGGAGGGAGGGGAGCAGGCGGGCCACTTCTATTGGTCTTTCATTTGTCCATTTTCATCCATCTTTGTTCTTTGGCCCATTTGGGCCGCCCATCACGGTGGCCTCTGTTGTCGCAGAGCACCGGCTCTGGGTGCATGCACTCCAGAGCTCCGGCTCGGTAGTTGGACACATCGGTCCAGCCACTCCACGACACGTGGGATCTTCCCAGGCCAGGGATCAAACCGGCACCCCTTGCACTGCAAGGCGGTGCCCTTACCCACTGGACCACCAGGGAAGCCCACAATTGTATCTTCATGATTTAGTTCATAAAGTGCCTAAAAGAGATATCTGAGTTGTAAATGCCTTACAACACAAGCCATTTTTTACACTGGCAGCAAAAGCAGGAATTTTGGAAGATCTTTCTCCAAATTTTTGAATATTGCTTCCTAAAGTACCGTAATTTATTTAGCTATACATGTTTACCTGAAGCATGCCATCAGGAGTTCCTTTCATCTTTATTTCTAGAACCTCCTGCTCTGTGGGTATGTTTTGCCCCATGTCCCGCTTTCTCCACTCCAGAGGTTTTGATCATATCAAATTCCCCTTAATGAAGATGATTAGAAGGTAAAAACCAGTAATAATTTAGGGGTAAAAGTAGAAGTTTCCTTCAGGCATTGAATTCTAACCAAGTTAGTTAAAGCTATTATTGACTCAGCATTTCATATTAAAGCACTGCAAATCTTTAAGAATGATAATTGTAGAGTCACTGCTAATAACGTAACGACAACACAATGTATTAAGTGCTAAAAAAAAAAAAAAAACAATGAAAGAGACCTAGATGGCAACTCCTGACTCAAATAACTATAATAGTCTTTTGATAATCACCATTCTCAGAATACAATTTAGGTAGAAATAAAAGAAAGTTAGATGCAATTCAGAGTAGACTTAATAGGACCTAGAAATCAGAGTTGAAAATTATAGTTCCTAATGTAATTGTGTTGCAGAAACCTTTCATGAGAAATACAAACCATGAAATAAAATTTGTATAGAATCCTTACTGAAACCTCATGTTTATACACTCACTATTTTGATGATTTCGACTTCTAATTTTATATTTGAGTTGAGTGTGCCCTGAGCAAAATTATGGAAACATGTTTCTCATTAGAGTACTTGGAATCTCCTGCATATAGCTTGTCCTCATCAATGAATAGGAATTTCCATTCTGCAATGAGTATTGCTGCTATCCAATAAACTATATTATACTTGGATATTAAAAATGCTTCAGCACAGATAAAGGAGGAATTATTAATTCTTTAGTTATTAAAATAGCATAATCGAGTCTCACAGCTCTCACTCGTAAAAACAGAAAAATGACCAAAGTAAAATCACTACAGATTATCTCTTCAAATGACAAGAAAATTGTACATTTTCAGCCAAATACATTTTTAGTATCATTCAACTGCTTTGCATAAAGCACTTTATGTTAGGAGAAAATTGTAATCTGAATAGTTTGCATAATAATTTACCATGTTTGAAGATACGTGATAGCTATGTTTCTTCAACTTCCCACACCAGTAGACCTGACAGTAGAGCCAATTTGGGCTTTTTTTTTTTCTTTTTTTTTTCTATATGAAACTTCTTAATTATTTTGCAACTTGTACTAATACATATTGGAGTTGGAAATGGCAACCCACTCCAATATTTTTTTTAAGTTTATTTTTTATTTTTTGCAGAGTTTTGTTGTTTACTGCCACACATCATCCTGAATCCCCTATAGGTATGCTCCCCTCCCCCGACTCCCAAACCTCCCTCCCATCTCCCTCCCAATCCCACCTCTCCAGGTCACCACAGAACCCCTGTTTGAATTCCCAATTTGGGCTTTTTATGCTTAGTTCCACAGTAAAACTTTTAAAAAATAGTCTATCATTGGAAGCTTATTGTTGCACTGGTTAATGAGTGAAATCCATTTACATTGAATCTCTCGATTAAAAGAAAAATTGGACTGACACGCATTTTAGGAGTTCTCTGGTGAGGTGTCAGGATATTTTGATTCGACAGACTTCTATAAAATTATGAGGATACAAATAGCAACAGATTGTTTTTGTTTATCAATTCTTTTGATCTTGGTCAGAAAGATTTCTAAAGTTACCCAAAATAATGCCAAGAGGTGGAAAAGAGCTACTTTTTCACGCCATGGGGAGATATTTTAATAAATTTATCCTTCCTTAATAGATCAAGTCACCTAGGGTCCAGTGATGTGTCTAAATGGTCTGTGATACGCTGACTAGCCTTCCTTATTGCCTCAGGGAAAACTTAAAAGGCTTTATCATTAAGGATAAAATGACAGATGGGTTTCTGTATTTAGAACTTATGATATAATTTTGAATTTGTCAATCAACTAAGAATCCTAAGCAACTCACAATCCTCATGAACTCTTCACCTAACAGTTAATATTCATTTTCAATATAGTGAACTTATCATGAGTAATAATAATATTCATAGCTTTGCTTTACAGTTAATGATGAGGGGGCTAACTTTCGGGGCAAGTGTTATCTCTCTTTCTTACTGTACTGCTTAAGATAATGATAACTGTTCTAATGCAGGAAAACAAAACAAAACAATGCCCTGGAGCTTAATATACTACAAGTTGATTTTTGGATGACATGAAACAAAGTCCACAGGGGCAGGGATTTTTAGTAGAGTGCTCTGTTCCACACAGTCATTAGAGACCCAAGAACATAGACTCTGTCACATTTAACACATGGCTTCCAAAATTCACCTGGGGTGTTGAAATCCTAGATGGATTTTAGAGAAACGAGTGAGTTTTATAGGGAGAAGAATTGAATGAATAGGTCAGGCCTGGAGGTTTCAGTGAGAACTTCTGCCCATTTTCCATTAGCCAGAGCAAAGTCACTACACTCGACTGGTAATCAAGGAAGGCTGGTAATCTTATTTGGCTGTCTTTCTAGAAAGAAAGGTATAAAAAGTTAGTGACTGGCTAACCAGTCTCTGCCACTGTCATGTTTCATTTGTTTGTTGTTTATCTCCATAAAGATAATTAACAATCATGCCAAGAGTTTGAAAATTCTTGCCTGTGCCATATATCACACATATGTATAGTAAATGGACTTTTTAAAGGTCACTTCTCATTTTGATAGTAGTATGTCTAAAGTATGGAAATTACAACCACAGTTTATGAAACTGATGATTTTTACCACTGCTTTGAGCTCCTTGAAAAAATCAGAAGGTGCATTCTTTGAGATATGGTCGTTTGTGAAGGACACAACAAGGTGAAGACTTTGGGGTAAAAAGTTAACTCCAGTGAAGGATGCCATATATTTCACCTTTATCTTTTTGGGGGGACTTTTTTTTTTTTTTTTTTTGCAGGGGGAGGCAGGTTGGGGAAGGAGGCGGGTGGGCGGGCCACTTCTATTGGTCTTTCATGTATCTATTTTCATCCATCTTTTGTTCTTTGGCCCGTGTGGGCCTCCCATCGCAGTGGCCTCTGTTGTCGCAGAGCACTGGCTCTGGGCGCATGCGCTCCAGAGCTCCGGCTCGGTAATTGGGCACATCGGTCCAGCCACTCCACGGCACGTGGGATCTTCCCAGGCTAGGGATCGAACCGGCGCCCCTTGCACTGCAAGGCAGTGTCCTTACCCACTGGACCACCTGGGAAGCCCACGTTTATCTTTTTTGATGTGACCCTTTCAATATACATATCCTTCTAGTTGCTTGTCTAGTCAATTTCCTTCTCACTAAGAAAAAGAGAAAATGTATAACTTGCTGAAAATTTTCTCAGCAACTGTTTTCATCAAACAGTTCTTCACAAGTCTCCATAGGAATCATCATTCTAGGTACTGAAAATCAAAGACTTTAGTAAACATTAAGTCATCTATCGATTTAGTATAGCCCTTTTGTAGGCTGTAATAAAAATATAAGATAAATAATAGAAGCAGTCTGAATCAAGCATCCAATTGTTCTACAATGATTTTGAGTACTTTAAAAGATGTCCCTTGTTAGTATTAAAAAAACAAGGCACATTTTTTTTCAGCTTGACTACCTCCTTTTGGCTCAGAATAGATCCTAGCATCTTTACAATCCAAGTTTTAAACAAAATTTGCTCTTATAGAAATTCATCTTCCAAAATGATACTTCCAAGATGAATTTTTTATTTTCTTTTTTTCCCTTGTCTACCTCATGTGGCTTGTGGAATCTTAGTTCCCCAACAAGGGATTAAATCTGGGGCCTCAGCAGTAAGAGCCCAGATTCCTAACCACTGAACCACCAGGGAATTACCAAGATGAATATTTGCTTTTTTAAAAAAGTATATATTTATTTATTTTTGGCTATTGTTGGTTTTCACTGCTGCTACAAGCTCTTCTCCTCTAGTTGCAGGGAGTGGAGCTCATCTCTAGTTGAGGTGAACAGGCTTCTTGTTGTGGTCATGTCTCTTGTTGTGGAATTCGGGCTCTAGGGCACATGGGTTTCCGTAATTGCAGCACATTTGCTCCATGGTTGCAACTCCTAGGCTCTAGAGCACAGGTTCCATAGTTGTGGCTCACGGGCTCAGTTGCTCCGCAGCATGTGGGATCTTCCCGGATCAGGGATCAAACCCATGTCTCCTGCATTGGCAGGCGAACATTTTACACTGAGCTACCAGGGAAGCCCTATTTGTGTTTTTGTGTGTGTGTGTGTGTTTTTTTTTTAAATAGCCAGATTTCTCTTTTTAAACTTAAAAAAAAATTTAAAAAGACTCACTGTGTGTGATTGATTTTAAAATGCCAATGAAGAGTGATGATTTCATGGACCATTGTTGTTCAGTTGCTCAGTCGTGTCGACTCTTTGGGACCCCATGGAGTGCAGCACACCAGGCTTCCCTGTCCTTCACCATCTCCCCAGAGCTTGCTCAAACTCTGTCCATTGACTCAGTGATGCCATCCAACCATCTCATCCTCAGTTGTCCCCTTCTCCTGACCTCAATTTTTCCCAGCATCAGGGTCTTTGCCAATAAGTCAGCTCTTCATATCAGGTGTCCAAAGTACTGGAGCTTCAGCTTCAGCATTGATTCTTCCAGTGAATATTCAGGGTTGGTTTCCATTAGGATTGACTGGTTTGATCTCCTTGCTGTCCAAGGGACTCTCAAGAGCACCACAGTTTGAAAGCATCACTTCAATGCTCAACCTTCTGTATGATCTAATTCTCACATCCATGCATAACTACGGGAAAAACCATAGCTTTGACTATACAGACCTTTGTTGGCAAAGTAATGTCTCAGCTTTTTAATATGCTGTCTAGGTTTGTCATAGTTTTCTTTCCAAGGAGCAAGCATCTTTTAATTTCATGGCTGCAATCACCATCCACAGTAATTCTAAAACCCAAGAAGATAAAACCTGCCTCTGTTTCCACTTTTTCTCAGTCTATTTGCCAGGAAGTGATGGGACCAGATGCCTTGATCTTAGTTTTTTGAATGTTGAGTTTTAAGCCAGCTTTTTGACTCTCCTCTTTCACCTTCATCAAGAGGCTCTTTAGCTCCTCTTTACTTTTTGCCAGAAGGTTCATGTTGTCTGGTTTTTTTTCTTTTATGTGCCAGATGCTAAAATGGAGGCTCATTTACATCATCAAGTTAAAAATCATATCTGAACTGAGAAACTAGATTCACTGCTGTTTATTACTGATTGGAATAGTTTGGGTATGAAATTTCATGACTGTCATAACCTTTCATCATTTCAGATTGTTCTTTCTCATTTATCTTCCGTATGTTCACCAGTTTCAAAGTTACACTTCAAATTTCCTATTTTTATCATGACCCATTTCAAAATATATGTTCCAGTTTACAGTAAAGATATCTGTTCAAAGAGGTTGAGTACAGCCCTTTTGATAATAGTGAGTACTGAAACTGTCATTGAAATGTTCATGAATATGGATTGGTGAAACAAGCTGGGTTTCCCATATTAAAATACTCAGTAGCTGTTAGAATGACTAAGCAGAGCTACTTGTACTGATATAATGTAACTTGTACTCTGTAAAGAATATATGTATATGTGCTCATATGCATATGTGTGTGTATATTACACATGCATGTTCATATATTGTATAAATTTATATGTATATCTGCATGTGTTTGAGTATGTATAATATTAGTTGAGAAACATACAGAAGAAACTGTTTCAGTTGTTACCTCCAGAAGGGTGAAGCCAAAACGTGGTATGTGGGTAGGAGCTCTTTACTCTTTATCTTGTACCTTGCTTAATTCTTTGAAGATTTTTTTTACCATGACCATCTGATTTGGCATGTCCTTTATTCCGTGTATGTGTGTGTGTACATATATACATACATATGGAATATATGCATATATGTATGTATCATATAGTTATAATACAACCTTGTAGCACTTATCATTAAAGAAGTTTTAATATAACTAAGGAACAGGAATATTAAAGATGAAGGATAAGTTGAAGGTTCAAATTACTTTGTAGTGTTTAAATATTCCTTTTTTTCTCCCTGTTCTACCACTGACTGTTCCATTTATCAGCTAGTATCATGCCCAACTGAGAGTTAAGAGAAGCAGCTTCCCTAATAAATGGGAAACATGTAACTGGGGAGAATGGTCTTAACTTTAAATCAGGTGGCATCCACTAAAACCAAATACTAGGAATTAGCAATGGTTGCAAAATAGCACCAGTTCACTCCCCAGTTCACTCTAGACATAGAAAGCCTTTATTAAGCAATTTTACACTTACTTCATGGGGCTTCCCAGGAGGTGCTCGTGGTAAGAACCTGCCTGCCAATACAGGAGACTCAAGAGACAGGAGTTTGATCCCTGGATGGGGAAGATTCCCTGGATATGGGAATGACAACCCACTCTGTTATTCTTGCCTGGAGAGTGCTATGGACAGAGGATACAGTCCATAGGGTCGCAAAGAGTCGGACATGACTAAAGCAGCTTAGCACACATGCACACAGACATACCTCATTCATACTCACAGATTTGAAACACAATGCAGGCAGAGTTATGAGTTTTTGCATTAATCTAGGCATAGTTGCTCATAGGTTTTGAAAGTGTTAAATATAATATCATGGCTTTGATTACATATCACATTTTATTTTCTCATTCAAGTGTGATTTGATAGAGTTGCCTATATTTAGCTTCTAATTTGCCTACCTGAAACTCTCACTTAAATACACAATTACTTTTTAAGTATTGACAAGAATATGTTACTGTAAGTAGTTACTAAAAATGGGACAGCATTTTCTAGTTCTCTGGCACTGAAAGTTTTTTGTTTGTTATCTTGTTTGCTTAGTTGCTTATGAATGAGCATAAAGTGAATCCTCATAGGACAAGGAAAAACACCTTGTATTTCCCTACGGATTTGATCTCTGAAACGTCTTGCACTATCACTAATGATTCCCTAAGAGTCCTTGAAACTGAAATAAAGAGGGTGTACAGTTCATAAATTTTTATTCAGATGTAACCCTTACGTGCATATAAGTTTACAATCTGGTAAAGACACAAGGAGATAAAAAGGATGTAATGAACTTGAAGAAATGGATTGAATTTAGACAATATGTGGAGGATATTAGCAAGGGCTTGTATGGCCACTTGGGAAGATGATGAGTGAAAATGACAGAAATTTATGAGAATGCTTTTCTGGATGGGCTGGATCAAACCAAAGTTCTAAAAGACACCCGTAGAATGATACATAAAATAGCAAGTTGAAGTGAGATTAGAGATGGAAAAAAAAAAAAAAAACCTTGAGCAAAGAGGATAGAAAGAAAGGGTGTGTTTCAAAATGAAATCATCAGAACAAGGCAAAGCAGCAGAGAGCCTTCACGTCAGTGAACAGCTTCTTGCTCTTTCTTTCTTTGGATAGTTAACCTTGAGTTCAGCAATGCTTTTGGAGACCAATATAGAATGCAGGGAAACAAGACAGTCTATTAAATCAAAAAACCTGGAAACATTGGATTTGTGGAAAGACTACGTGATGATAAAAAATTACTTGGACTCTTGTTAGCAGAAGACTAGTTCTGTTTTATCTAGTTATTTTTCAGTATGGTACCTAGTAAGCACCATATTTGTTAGGACTGTGTATGTTTTTCTGGAATTTTCTTTTCTGTGAGCCAATGGATGTTAGCAATCTGATCTCTGGTTCCTCTGCCTTTTCTAAATCCAGCTTGTACATCTGGAAATTCTCAGTTCATATACTGTTGAAGCCTAGTTTGGGACATTTTGAACATGACCTTGCTAGCGTGTGAAATGAGTGCAATGGTATGGTAGTTTGAACATTCTTTGGCATTGCCCTTCTTTGGGACTGGAATGAAAACTGTCCTTCTCCAGTCCTGTGACCACTTCTGAGTTTTCCAAATTAGCTAACATAATGAGTGTAGCACTTTAACAGCATCATCTTTTAATATTTGAAATAGCTTAGCTGGAATTCCATCACCTCCACTAGCTTTGCTCATAGTAATGCTTCTTAGGGCCCACTTGACTTCGCCCTCTAAGATGTCTGGCTCTAGGTGAGTGATCACACTATCATGGTCCTCTGGCTTACTAAAATCTTTTTTGTCGAGTTCCTCTGTGTATTGCTGCCACATCTTCTTAATACCTTCTGCTTCTATTAGATCCATACCATTTCTGTCCTTTATTGTGCCCATCTGTGCATGAAATATTCCCTTGGTATCTCTGATTTTCTTGTAGAGATCCCTAGTCTTTGCCATCTATTGTTTTCGTCTGTGTCAAATATAGTAATGAGAACGCTTTTCTGGATGGGCTGGATCAAACCAAAGTTCTAAAAGACACCCGTAGAATGATACATAAAATAGCAAGTTGAAGTGAGATTAGAGATGGAAAAAAAAAAAAAAAACCTTGAGCAAAGAGGATAGAAAGAAAGGGTGTGTTTCAAAATGAAATCATCAGAACAAGGCAAAGCAGCAGAGAGCCTTCACGTCAGTGAACAGCTTCTTGCTCTTTCTTTCTTTGGATAGTTAACCTTGAGTTCAGCAATGCTTTTGGAGACCAATATAGAATGCAGGGAAACAAGACAGTCTATTAAATCAAAAAACCTGGAAACATTGGATTTGTGGAAAGACTACGTGATGATAAAAAATTACTTGGACTCTTGTTAGCAGAAGACTAGTTCTGTTTTATCTAGTTATTTTTCAGTATGGTACCTAGTAAGCACCATATTTGTTAGGACTGTGTATTTTTTTCTGGAATTTTCTTTTCTGTGAGCCAATGGATGTTAGCAATCTGATCTCTGGTTCCTCTGCCTTTTCTAAATCCAGCTTGTACATCTGGAAATTCTCAGTTCATATACTGTTGAAGCCTAGTTTGGGACATTTTGAACATGACCTTGCTAGCGTGTGAAATGAGTGCAATGGTATGGTAGTTTGAACATTCTTTGGCATTGCCCTTCTTTGGGACTGGAATGAAAACTGTCCTTCTCCAGTCCTGTGACCACTTCTGAGTTTTCCAAATTAGCTAACATAATGAGTGTAGCACTTTAACAGCATCATCTTTTAATATTTGAAATAGCTTAGCTGGAATTCCATCACCTCCACTAGCTTTGCTCATAGTAATGCTTCTTAGGGCCCACTTGACTTCGCCCTCTAAGATGTCTGGCTCTAGGTGAGTGATCACACTATCATGGTCCTCTGGCTTACTAAAATCTTTTTTGTCGAGTTCCTCTGTGTATTGCTGCCACATCTTCTTAATACCTTCTGCTTCTATTAGATCCATACCATTTCTGTCCTTTATTGTGCCCATCTGTGCATGAAATATTCCCTTGGTATCTCTGATTTTCTTGTAGAGATCCCTAGTCTTTGCCATCTATTGTTTTCGTCTGTGTCTTTGCACTGTTCACTTAAGAAGGCTTTCTTGTCTCTCCTTGCTGTTCTCTGGAACTTTGCTTTCAGATGGGTATATCTTTCTTTTTCTCCTTTGCCTTTCACATCTCTTCTTTTGTCAGCAATTTGTAAGACTGCCTCAGACAACCATTTTGCCTTCTTGCATTTCTTTTTTGGGGGGATGGTTTTGATCTCTGCCTCCTGTACAGTGTTATAAACCTTCACCCATCATTCTTCAATCACTCTGTCTACCAGATCTAATCCCTTGAATCTATTTGTCACTTCCACTGTATAATCATAATGGATTTGTTTTAGGTCATACTTGAATGGGCTAGTGGTTTTCTCTACTTTCTTCAATTTAAGTCTGAATTTTGCAATAAAGAGTTCATGATTTGAGCCATAGTCAGCTCCAGGTCTAGTTTTTGCTAACTATATAGAGCTCCATCTTGGGCTGCAAGGATATAATCAATCTGATTTTGGTATTGACCATCTGATGATGTCCTATTTATAGTCGTCATTTCTCATGTTGTTGGAAGAGGGTGTTTGCTATGACCAGTGTGTTCTCTTGGCAAAACTCTGTTAGCCTTTGCCCTGCTTCGTTTTATACTCCAAGGCCAAACTTGCCTGTTACTCCACATATCTCTTGACTTCCTACTTTTGCATTCTATGTTCACTTTCAATGAGCCTAGGAGTTCAATATTTTAACACTCAGTCTTGCACATGAGGAAGTTAATATATTTGAGAGGTCAAATAATATAACTTGTTTGAGGTCAAGGAGATAATACATGGCAGAGTCCTATTTAGGTATAGATTTAGCTGATTCAGGGGCCTGCTACATTTATACTGTAGAGCAGGGTTTGTAGATTGGTGACCGGAGCACCAAAATCATCCTGGGGATTTTCTTTATTCATCCTCCATTGTATATTTTCTTTTCTTTTTTTAATTCTTTTTTTTTATTTAATTGGAGGAAAATTGCTTTACAATGTTGTGACCGTTTCTGCAATACAGCAACTTAATTCAGCCATAATTATACATATATCCCCTCCTTCTTGTGCCTTCCTTCCCTCATTTTATCCCATCCCTGTAGGTCATCACAGAGCACCAGGCTGGGTTTCCTGTGTTATACAACAACTTCTCACCAGCTCTCTGTTTTATTCATGATGGTGTCTACATGTCAGGGCTACTTTCTCCATTCATCCCACTCTCCTTTTACCACTGTGTCCACAAGTCCATGTTCAACATCTGCACCTCCTTTCCTTCCCTGCAAACAGGTTCATCAGTACCATTTTTCTGCTTTATTCAGTCTACATAGTGTCTTTTCAAAGAATCTGCTGGGTCTTTTTATAGGAGATGAACTGTTAACTGGAGCCACCATGCATCATTGCCTTAAATCATCTTGACATTTAAGATGTCAGTCCCTTCTTTAGGGTTACAGATCACATGACACCCTCCTCTTCTTTACCTAAAATTCATTGATATAGATATGTGCATGTGTGTGTGTGTGTGTGTGTGTATACATGATAAACTGATGCAATATGTTTTTAAGGAAAGTTCTGTTGTTTATGCTGAAGAAGGCAGAGAAGAAATAGTTGGAGAAAATATTACAACATTCTTAAGGTATCCAGGGACACTGAGTTTACAATCTTGAGTGACAAATTTCCAATTGGTTTTACAATCTTGAGTGACAAATTTCTGAAGATTCCTTCTTTCTGATTTCACATCTTACTCTCTCTGAATATACACAGCCAGAGGTATTCCCTTCTGTAATCCCCATCCACATGCCTCTGCCACCCAATTAATTGCTCATTAATGCATCAGCCTAGGTGTTAATTTGTTGACAGAGAGACATTTTAGAAAAGAGATTGTGAATACTGTCCCAAAGGCCTATATTTTTCTCTGGAATGTAGGAGAAATCATAACCACAGTGAATTCAGTGTCAGATTTCCTATCTCAAATATGTATTTCGAGCTTCCCTGGTAGTCCAGTGGGTAAAGAGTCCACCTTGCAGTGCAAGGGGCGCCAGTTCGATCCCTGGCCCAGGAAGATCCCACATGCCGCAGAGCGGCTGTACGGGGTGTATCCAAATACGGGCAGGTGCTCTGGAGCGCGTGTGCCCAGAGCCAGTGCTCTGCAACGAGAGAGGCTGCTGTGATACAAGGCCTACACAGGCCAAAGAACAAAGATGGATGAAAATAAATAAATGAAAAACCAATAAAAGAGGCCAAAATTTAAAAAAAAAGAAAAAATATGTATCTCAAGCTTCTGTGATAACGTTTCATTAATACTCTATTCTGATTCTTTTTGTCTTTTATTTTACATTATTTTCCTCTGTGGGACTGCATTTTGTTTTCAAAATAAGGACATTCTCATTTTTTCTTTCCTAAAAGTTGGTAAATCTATTCATATTCCACTGTTGGTGAAACTATTTCATTTTCCTAAAAATGAATAATAAAATCTATTAACTGGAGGAAAATGGTTTAAAATTCATTTGATGTAACCACTGTTTTTAGTATAGAATAACTGATTTTCATATTTTTTGCATGTGCAATTTTAAAATATATTTACTAGACTCCATCTAAACATTACGACAGTGAAACCTCACATATGATATCTTAATATATTAAACAGAAGAGCTTATTTTGTTTAAGCCTTTTGCTACTTTACTGTCATCAAATCATCAATGTTTATTATTGCTTTTCGAATTCCCAGTAGGACCACGATGTTTGTTTTGACAAACAACTGTAGAGTTTCATTTCTGTTAACTCAAATAGACAAAAAAAAAATGCCTGAAAGCAGCACAAATCCCCTAACATCTTCCTGTGAGATTGTAGGTCATATATAAATTAATGTTTTCAGCATCATGTTTTAACCAGATAACAGATTCTTAACCCAAGATTCTAGTCTATGAATGAATTCAGTGGGCCTTCAGTATGTAAACACACTAAAAGGTATCTTCATGGTGGAGACAGACTCTATCTTTCATCAGTCCTTTAAATTATCTATAAACCAAGAAAAATCTTTGGCTGACTTGGAAGAAAAAATTAGAGGTTATTAGGATGAGTCTTGTTCACTGAAAGGTCCATTTCACCTAATTTGAATAAGAGCTAGTTGTGTGAATTAGGGTGCTCTTATCCACTCTCAGCATTTAATGGTGGAGAAATCTCTTTTCTGAGCATGGTTATTTATTCCTTAACTTTCCAATAAGCATTTATTGAATGCCTACTGAGTCTTAGGTAGTGTTCACCAAACTAGGGAGCTCAGAAGCATGAACAGTTTAGGGAGGAAGATGGCAAGTTAAATTGCTAACATGTTGGGTCTGAGAGGCTTCTGGGAGATCCAAGTGAAGATGTCCATGTAAAAGAAAAGCCCAAGACAAAGACTTAGATTTGGAAATCAATAAAATATGGGTGGTAAAGACATTAAGTTATTAATCTATATGAACCCATCTATGCATGCAAAGCATATGAAGAGGGCTAAAGGGAGAAATAGCCAACATAAAAATTGCATACATACATATATATCTTTATATGGGCTTCCCTGGTGACTCAGCAGCAAAGTAGCCACCCACCAATGCACAAGACCTGGATTCGATCCCTGGGTTGGGAAGATCCCCTGGAGAAAGAAATGACACCCCACTCCAGTATTCTTGCCTGGGAAATTCCAAGGACAGAGGAGCCTGCTGGGTTACAAAAGTCCATGGGGTCACAAAAGAGTCAGATACAACTTAGCAAGTAAAACAACAATATGTTTATAAGTATAAATTCACTTATTTTCAGGGATAACTAAGCAGTCTTCACATGGCTATCTCTGCATCTCATGCTGAAGCCTGAAGTTCACAGGCAGAAAGTCAGGAAGAAGAGATAATGAGTGAGGTAGAACCCAATGAGCACAAGCTAAACTTTCAGTCCATGGAGCAAGCCATCAAGTGGGCAGAGCTTGAGCAGCCTTGAACTCCACTCAGATGATCTGAAATCCATGTCAAGTTCTTGTTGCCAGAAAAAGTGATCCAGAGCACTTTATCATAGAGTTAAACACACACGACAGTACGGGAGTCAGAGACATTGGCAGAAGATCCAAGGGGAAAGAGCAGTTTCAGGTCCAGTTGCTACTCCAATGTCAGTGAAGTCAATAACAACGTACACATGCACAGACACACTCACACACCCCAAAATGGCTGCTCCCTCTTTTCCATCCTTCCACTAGTGTAAGAGAATCTCTCTCGTAGCCTACCCTAACTGGCCACATACAAGACAATGGAATTCTAGGAAATGCCATTCAGCCTAGTCAAGCCAGCTATCACAATGTGCAGTCTCAAAGATGGCAGGCCATGGTGGATGCCAGGGTGAAAGGTCTGGTAATCACCGTATTTCATGAACATACCGGCACTTGGACAGTCAGTGAAGGAAGTAATGTAGAAATTAGAGGTTGGGATAAAGAAAATCAGCTTATTTATGTTTACAACTGTTCCAAGGGCATTGCTCACATGTATGTATACAAATATTCAATATACCTCATTCTGCACTGTCCCAGCCCAAACAACCATTCTGAATATTGAAAGGAAGTATGTCCACTTTGCACTTTTTTTCAGGCCATATTTTTCTAAGATGAATTGTCTTGATTGTTACAGTGAGAATAGAGACTCTGAAAATTTTAAGAGAGTAATTGAACAAATGGAAGTGACAGTGTTGACTTAAATAAAGGAGAAAGCCCGTAAATACTGTTTACACTTCTTCTTTGGCTCTTTAAGAACAAGCATTGCTACAGGGTATAACCTTAGTTATTGATGGGAGGCAGAAAAAAACTCCTAAGTGGAAGGGTTTCATTCATACTGTACCAAGCTCCTGTTCTGGGAGTAAGATGAAGGAAAGGGGAGAGCTAGCCTAAAAGTGAACACACTTTCAACAAAGCTGATTTTAAAATTTGACTTGTGTTGGAAAAACCCATAGTCCCTAACTATGGATGAGAAAGATGTCTCCTCTGTTTATTTATTTGTTTTTAGCTGCACTAGATCTTGGTTGTGTGGGCTTTCTCTCTCTCGTTATGGTAAGTGGAGTCTACTCTTTGTTGTGGTGCACAGGTTTCTCGTTGCAGTGTTTTCAGTTGTTTCAGAGCATAGGCTCTATGTGTGTGGATTTCAGTAGTTGTGGCCCAGGCTTAGTTGCTCCACAGCAGGTGGAATCTTCCCAGACCAAAGATTGAACCCATATCTTCTACATTGGTAGGTGGATTCTTAAACACTGGACTACCAGAGAAGCCTGAAAGATGTCTTCTCTAATACTTATGTTAATGATGTGATTCCAAGGAGTATCATTTATCTATAGTCTATACAACTGTATTTTTCTCAGCATATTTGAGTCACAGAGCAGATCTTGACTGAGGGAGAGTTGTTTCTCCCAGAGCCTTCTGTGACTGTAGACTCTTGGAGAAAAAAGTTATGGGAGGAAGATGGTCCATAGTCCTATGTGCTACCTTGAAGTAGAATATATGATGACATCCTAATGCTATTATTTATCTTTTCCTAAATTATGAAATCGTTATTTTTTACATTATATAGATTTTGGAAAATATAGACAAATACAAAGAAGACAAGAAAGAAGTAGCCAAGATATGACAAAAGTGCTTTAAGGCTTCATCCATGGAATCTTAAGAGTCTCTCTCTTACTTCAAATGAGAGAGTCAAGGAGCATATCTTTGGAATAAATAGTGGTAGAAAAAAGTACTAATTAAAGTAATGTTTTAACATTGCAGTTTTCTGCTCACAAAAATCTAGTTGAGTTTAATAGCTTTATTAATTACATCTTCATTTTTGCTATAATCATTTTTTTTTTTTTTACTGTGTGATGGGCATGGTCATGGCAAATTAAAAGTATCAGATTGATCAATGTAATCAGATCAATGAGTATTTTCATTAACTCAAAATGCTGTTTGATTCAGAAGACACATGCTATTAGCAAAACTTGCTAGTAACTTTTCAACACGGGGTATTTCAACAGCTACCACCAAGGAGTTAAAATGTTATAAAACATCATCCAGATATGAACAGATGACTTTATTTTTCCCTCTGTCTTGGGCTGTGTAAAGGTAATCAGGGTTTCCTGGAAAATATTTAGAAGTAATTGCTCTATTTTACCTATATCAATTATGTGTACTTAAGCGGATTCCCCCATGATATTTAAGTGTTGGAGGGGGGAGCAAACTTACTAGTATAACTACAGATAGCACATCAGTCATGTGACTGATTCCATAAATATGTGGAGGAAGTAGTCATCTTTCTGGAATGATACAGATACTTTTCAGAAGACAAGAAGATGCTGCTATTTTAATTTACTTCTATAATTTTCCACCTAGAGAGTTACCAGTATTACAACATAAATTAAAAATCGCAATAATAGTAGTAGGCACAGAAATAGACTTCAGAAAATCATATACTTTCTGTAGATAAGAAAGCTGTAAAGATATTCTTAAGTGATAACCTTTATTAGATGCTGACTCGTCTCAGATGCTACATTATAATCCCTTTTATTGAAGACATCTTGACAGTTATAAACCTTCTAGATCGGTGGCGTCTTATAAGCTTTGCATAAGGCAGTTGTGATTAACAATCATGTGGAAAACCTCCAAATAGCTCAGAGAAAAGCAACAAGTCTGGCTGGTATTGGGGTATGTGTGTGAGTTTTAGTAAGATGGTTTTGTTTTAGGGCCAGGAGAAAAGATGACACATGAGGGAGAATTGAGTTACAGAAAGTGAGATTGGGAAACCCAAAGTGAAGGAAAAAATTAAGAGTGACACCATAACTTCCCAAGAAATTGCAGGTTGGGAGACAATAAAAATATTTTTAAGCATGGGGGAAAAATATCTCCTTGAACTTGAAGTTCTGAGATCAGGCAAGAGTCATGAAAGTGAGACTAGCAAGATTGCTTTCAACTGATTTTAAAGACACCAATAATAGAATTGACTGAGAAGGGAGATACGATTCCAAAGAGAAATGACCTGTCTTTCTCAAGAATGAAAAGAAATGAAAGAAATAGCTGTTTTGTAGACTGAAAATGAAAATAACAGTGAATTTCTTTTAAGTACAGAAAATATGAATGCTATCAACTTCTGAAACTTTTCCTGAGTAACTCAGCACAGGATGTTCCCTCCCATTTTGAATCTGAGTTGTTCAAACTGTTATCATTTCTCCTTCTATCAAATGTGGACCAAGAAACCCAACTTCATGGTGTAGTTTAGGCTTAGAGGCTGTCACAAGTTATTTTACTAAACCAATATGGGAGAGAGACAAACAGACAAAAGCATTATGTGACACACTAGCAGTTACACTGAGTACTTTTAATATAACATTGGCCAACCAAAGCCCTTCTAGGCAGAAACAAAGACAACAAAACAGCAAGTCCACTGAATGTTCATTTGCATTTTAAATAAACATCATGCATGAGCTATCATTATGTCTTATGCTAGTCATGTTTTATAAGCTTATAAAACTTCCTGAAGAATATTTCATTAACCTTGAAAGCCATATAAACTAAGGATTATGGCTTATATTTTTTTAAAAGATAAGAAAAGCAGGCTTTATGCATATCCAAATTATCTCTTAAGACCCTGAGTGTTAGGAAACTTAGGGGAGGGTGTTTCATTAAAATGCAGCTATAGCAAAATGTAATTGGAATTGGACCTTTTATTTCATTTTTAGTGCAGCCAGTCCATTTAAGAAGTAACAGAACAAAATACCCCTTTTAACTCACAAAGTATTATATGTGGTTTAGAACAGATGCTATTGGGACTTCCCTGGAAGTCTAATGGTTAAGACTACATACTTCCACTGCAGGTTCTATCCATGGTTAGGGAACTATAAGGTCCCACGTGCTGTGTGCCCCTACAAAAACACAAAACCAAAACAAACAACAACAAAAAAATAGAACAGATGCTATTGACTGTATCTTTGTTGTTGTTTAGTTACTAAGTAGTGTCCAACTCTTTGCAACCCCATGGACTGTAGCCTGCCAGACTCCTCTGTCCGTGGCTATGCCAGGTGTTAGTTGCAGCATGTGGGATCTCGCTCCCTGACTCCTTTGTCCATGGAATTTCCCAGGCAAGGATACTGTAGTAGGTAGCCATTTCCTTCTCCAGGGAATCTTCCAGACCCAGGGATCAAACCTGAGTCTCTTGCATTACAAGCAAATTCTTTACAGCTGAGACATCACCAGGAAAGCCTACTGACTGTATTATACCTAAGTAAGCCAACACCTAATTAAATTCCCTATACTTTTCCTCCAGTTAAAGCTAAATTCTTTTTTTATTATTATTTATTTATTTTGGCCACTTCTGTTAGTTTTTCATTTATTTCCATCTTTGTCCTTTGGCCTGTGTGGGCCTCCTCTCGCAGTGGCCTCTCTCGCTGCAGAGCACCAGCTCTGGGTGCGCACGCTTCAGAGCTCCGGCTTGGTAGTTGGACACATCGGTCCAGCTGCTCCGTCGCACATGGGATCTTCCCAGGCCAGGGATCAAACTGGCGCCCCTTGCACTGCAAGGTGATGTCATTACCCACCGGGCCACTAGGGAAGCCCTAAAACTAAATTCTTTCTTAAAAAGAGACTCATTCCTAATGTCATACTTTTCTCCTGAAAGAGAGCATTTGTAGTTTTCGGTTTCTGCAGTTTGTATGTAGGTATTGTTGGAAATTATTAGAGGATTAACAGAGGTCAGTGTGGTTCTTGTGTATGTCACTAAGTAGATTAAATTATTTGATGTATGGCATGAATATTACCCTTCCACATTGCAGCCTACGAGAGAAGATTAAAACAAAAAAAAGACACTCTCAAGAGGTTTTGGATGACAAGGTACCCGAAATACAATGTCTTCAGTAAAGTAGATGTGTAGTTCTCTTATCAAATAGACCAGTACAGAGAAGTCCAGATTGGTGGAAGATTCTGTTTCATTATGCCGTTCAGGGAACCACATCCCTTACATGTTATTTCTCTCCCATTTTGTAAAAACAAAATCTATCTGACAGAAATGAGTTCACTGACTCATCTGCTTTCCAGCCTAAAGAAAAGGGGAAAGGAGAGTCTAGGACTGAGGGTGCGCAATAAAGGAAATAAAGGAGAAATTGTACACATCATTTCTTCACACATCTCACTGGCCTGGTCTCTGTCATTTGGCCTTATCTACCTGCAGAGGAATCAAGAAAATCATGTCTGTAGCTGGGTAGCCACGTGTCCAACTAATACTTGGGGGTTATATTACTCAGACGAAGAAGGATAATAGACACTGAGAGGCTTTTATTGGTCTCTGCCTCAACAGTCATCAGTCAGGCTTTGGAGAAGACAGATTAAGCACAAAAAAAAAAATAGCATTTTCAAGAGAGGGTCTACTCAAGAACATGGCAACCTCTGTGTAACCCTTCACACTTGAATAAGCTGTTGGGGAAATTTAAATACCCTTCACCACCACCAGCACCACTAATATTCCTTCCTTTCCTCCTCCTTTCATTTTTCTTCTCATTCCTCCTTTTCATCTTCCTCTGCTGTTTCTTTCTTACTTCAGTTGCTTTTGATACTGAGTTAACAGAATTAGCTGGCCACCGATAAATGCTTTCTATGCATGCTAATGACTGATTTAAATATACTTGGAGGCTGAAAATGGAATAATTTGCTTTAAAATGTGAGTCTCCGGAAGGATGAGAAAGCAACACAAGAGTTCAAACACTGTGGCTATGTAATTAATGGAGCAAAACTAAAGGAGTTTTCGGTTTCTGCAGTTTGTATGTAGGTATTGTTGGAAATTATTAGAGGATTAACAGAGGTCAGTGTGGTTCTTGTGTATGTCACTAAGTAGATTAAATTATTTGATGTATGGCATGAATATTACCCTTCCACATTGCAGCCTACGAGAGAAGATTAAAACAAAAAAAAGACACTCTCAAGAGGTTTTGGATGACAAGGTACCCGAAATACAATGTCTTCAGTAAAGTAGATGTGTAGTTCTCTTATCAAATAGACCAGTACAGAGAAGTCCAGATTGGTGGAAGATTCTGTTTCATTATGCCGTTCAGGGAACCACATCCCTTACATGTTATTTCTCTCCCATTTTGTAAAAACAAAATCTATCTGACAGAAATGAGTTCACTGACTCATCTGCTTTCCAGCCTAAAGAAAAGGGGAAAGGAGAGTCTAGGACTGAGGGTGCGCAATAAAGGAAATAAAGGAGAAATTGTACACATCATTTCTTCACACATCTCACTGGCCTGGTCTCTGTCATTTGGCCTTATCTACCTGCAGAGGAATCAAGAAAATCATGTCTGTAGCTGGGTAGCCACGTGTCCAACTAATACTTGGGGGTTATATTACTCAGACGAAGAAGGATAATAGACACTGAGAGGCTTTTATTGGTCTCTGCCTCAACAGTCATCAGTCAGGCTTTGGAGAAGACAGATTAAGCACAAAAAAAAAAATAGCATTTTCAAGAGAGGGTCTACTCAAGAACATGGCAACCTCTGTGTAACCCTTCACACTTGAATAAGCTGTTGGGGAAATTTAAATACCCTTCACCACCACCAGCACCACTAATATTCCTTCCTTTCCTCCTCCTTTCATTTTTCTTCTCATTCCTCCTTTTCATCTTCCTCTGCTGTTTTCTTTCTTACTTCAGTTGCTTTTGATACTGGAGTTAACAGAATTAGCTGGCCACCGATAAATGCTTTCTCTATGCATGCTAATGACTGATTTAAATATACTTGGAGGCTGAAAATGGAATAATTTGCTTTAAAAATGTGAGTCTCCGGAAGGATGAGAAAGCAACACAAGAGTTAAAAAAAAAAATCACTGGATTTAGCACTGTGGCTATGTAATTAATGGAGCAAAACTAAAGGAGTTGTCTTATCAAGATGCAATCACAGAGATTTGAGATGAGTTAAGGCCTTGGCAATAAAAAACCTAAAAATGTCTGCATTACCAAAAAAAGTCTACTTTGCGAATGATTCAAAACAATTTTAGAAATGAATACAATTATAAGCAGTTCTGATGTCTTTGGCAGAAAGCAAACCACAAGTCCCTTTTTCCATCCACTTTTTCAACTGATGAGCAAAAATGTCCCTACTTCCATGTTACATTTAAAAATGACTAGACTGGTGCATTTTATGTTAACTCAATAAAAAAAAAAAAAGGTTCCTCCAAATAGCCCTACTTCCCGTACATCCTCACCAAGAGTTTCTGGATAACCTTTTGGAGCAAATCTATTTCTTGACAATTAAATGTTTTCCACTAAACAGTTACTAGTTTCCTACTTCTTTTATGTAATGCCCATTTTCAGGACATCCGTGGAGGTCCAGTGGTTAACACTTCAATACTCCACCCTTCCCCCTCAGCGGGCACAGGATCCATCCCTGTCCAGAGAACTAAAATGCTACTCAGGTGCAACATCACACCTTGCAGGGATGAGGGCATCAGGTGGTACCAGATATTTACCGATGCATTGATGTGTCCCCTCTTAAGCTTGGTGACCATTAATTTTTCTAGATGTGTTTAAGAAGGGAGAAATTGGCATCTACCTTTCTAGGTTATTCTGGCTCATCTAAGAATTAAATTGACATGGAACAGCTCAACAGGAGAAAATCAAACAAAAGTATACTGACATGCATACATGGGAGAGACCCAAGAAAACTGAGTAACTCGCCAAAATGGACAAAACTCTCACCTTAAATTCCATCTCATGCTATAGACAAATGAAGAGATGGGGGTAGTGATTTGAGACTTGAAAGAGGATGAAAGCAAAAGCAAAGGTTTTGTGAACAAATATTTGCTGCTCCAAGGAGAGACCATGGCACAGAGTGGACTCGGACCTCTAGGTGCTGCCTAAAATCTCCCAACCACACCTCACCCATATTTTTTTTACAGATATCTGTTGCTCAGTCACTCAGTCATGTTCTACTCTTTGTGAACCACTGGACTGCAGCATGCCAGGATTCCCTGTCCTTAACCATCTCCTGGAGTTTGCTCAAATTCACCTCCACTGAGTCATGATGCCATCCAACCATCTCATCCTCTGTCGTCCCCTTCTTTTCCTGCCTTCATTTTTCCCCAGCATCAGGATCTATTCTAATGAATCAGCTCTTTGCATCAGGTGGCCAAAGGATGGGAGCTTCAACTTCAACATCATTCCTTCCAATGAATATTCAGGGTTGATTTTCTTTAGGTTTGACTGGTTTGGTCTCCTTGCTGTGCAAGGAACTCTCAAGAGCTCTCTTTGAGAAAACCATAGCTTTGACTAAATAGGCCTTTGTCAGCAAGGTAATGTCTCTGCTTTTTAGCATGCTCTCAAGGTTTGCCATACCTTTTCTTCCAAGGAACAAGCGTCTTTTAATTTCATGGATGCAGTTGCCATCCACAGTGATTTTGGAGCCCAAGAAACTAAAGTCTGTCAC
This sequence comes from Tragulus kanchil, assembly GCA_022376925.1. Taxonomy (NCBI): domain Eukaryota; kingdom Metazoa; phylum Chordata; class Mammalia; order Artiodactyla; family Tragulidae; genus Tragulus; species Tragulus kanchil. The sequence goes on along the minus strand of JAIOJX010000001.1, from coordinate 102,914,359 downwards.
TGTTTCCACTGTTTGCCCATCTATTTGTGATGAAGTGATGGGACTGAATGCCGTGATCTTAGTGTTTTGAATGTTGAGTTTGAGACCAGCTTTTTCACTCTCTTCTTTCACCTTCATCAAGAGGCTCTTTAGTTCCTCTTGGCTTTCTCCCATAAGGGAGGTGCCATCTGCGTACCTGAGGTTATCGATATTTCTCCTGGCAATCTTGATTTGCGCAGATATCTAGTGATAGCTCTATTCCAAGAAAAGGCCCTCTGTCTAAATTCTTTTAGACAGGGGGAAAGTCAGTTTCTTGCTGAGTCTTTCAGACCTTTCTTGCAGCTTGAAATAATCCACATGTCAGAAGAGACATTTTGCAGTGACAAGTGTTGCTCCCCTATCATTGAGAAACTTTTGGATCATGCGTCTAGAAGGCAGCCCTTCAGTACTACCATTTGAGTCCTTACAGGAATCCTTGAGCTATCTAAAAACAGTATAGTAATAATGCTCCCATTTTGTTCACCCTTTCCTCTCACACGCACGAGATTTCCTCTCCATTCTGGAGGAGCTCTGCCACTGCCTGTCTTTCTCTAGTTGATGTGGGATATACCCCAGTGATTCGTTCACATTCCAGTATGCAGCCCTCAGGTTCCTCAAGGGCATAATTTGGCCAAACTCAATGCATTTGCAAGTCATCACTTAGAGAAAAGTTTAAATCGCTTCGTAATGGCAACAGTAGTTATAGTAATCATTGCTAACAAGTTGTGAGCACTCACTCACCATGGGTACTGTGGATGTACCTGAAGTCATTTAACTCCAAGCTTATTTGTGGCTACTTAAATCCCCTTGCGGGCTTCCCTGGTGGTCCAGTGGGTAAGGACACCGCCTTGCAGTGCAAGGGGCGCCGGTTCGATCCCTGGCCTGGGAAGATCCCACGTGCCGCGGAGCGGCTGGACCGATGTGTCCAGTTGCCTAGCCGGAGCTCTGGAGCGAATGTGCCGAGAGCTGGTGCTCTGCGACAACAGATGCCACCGCAATGGGAGGCCCACACGGGCCAAAGAACAAAAGATGGATGAAACTAGACAAACGAAAGACCAGTGGAAGTGGCCCGCCCACCCCCCTCCCTCCCCACCCCCGCCAAAATAAATAAATTTAAAAAGTTAAAAAAAAAAAAAATCCCCTTGCCATCTGCTGGCCAGACAAATAACTTGTTTTGTTCTTTGAATCGACAGAAATATGTTGTAAGTTAAAAATACATTTTCATAAGGAAATCTGACACTATAGCAGAATTATGGTTAGCACATGTAAAAGTGCATGTGTTGTTTTTCTGTGACTTTGCTCTGTTGAAATCTGAGCCGACATTACATCCTGCAGGAATAACATCCTCAACTATGAGCTTAATGTGACCTATCCCTTCCATTTCTTTCTTTTCTTCTGGGATCCTTGGATAAGTCTCTGCTTTTCAAAAAACTCTCTTGTAGCTAGATACTGGGAACTATTACATGCCATAAGTCCTAATAGTTACTTGACTAAAATGTTTTGAGCATGTTCCAAGGGATGTGTGTATGTGAGAGAGAGAAAGAGAAATTCTTCATTTCAGAATAAAGCTTTTTGGAAGAGAAGCCATTCAGTGTAACCAATGACACATGATAAATATGTTTTGTAAACCACTTTGCTTTTGTCTTAAATGGAGGGTCTTTGGCAAAACATTTGTCTTTACTGTGACCATAGAGTAATTTTAATATCCATGATTAATAGTGCAAATGAAATTACCCCCCTACCCCACTATTCAACAACTCCTTTAAAAACAGAATGCTCACTAATTTTCCTAATTCCAGCTAGTAAGATCTCTGGATGCTGATGCTTTTAAGTAGGGAAGAAATTTCCAAGTTTTTTTTTTTTTTTTTTTTCCAATAAGTTAGATACTGTCCTCTATTGGAGAGAGAATCTCTGCTGTCAGCAGTTTTCAAAATGGCCAAATGATATCTAATTAGAAGAAGGTCGCACTAAATAACACACATCCCTGCTGCTGATTGGGATCTGTGGGTTGAAGAGAAAATGTATTCTTCTTCCTCTAAGACCCCCTCATATGGTGGCCTACTTGAAAGCCTGGCCTATGACAAGCATTGTTCTCATTTTAGATAGCAAATGACTTTTTATGATCAATTTTAGAGTGCTTCCTTCAGAACCAGGTAAGATTGAGCTGACAGTGCACCTTTCTGCCAAAAAGGCAGCAGAAGCATTTAGCGCAAATTACTGAAGCTTTTACAGATATCAACTGGAGACAGCAAGAATACTATTATCTTCAGGGCTCCAGCTCGGCCTGACTGATGTATTTGATGTGTGTGACTCCCTAGGCGATAGCTTAAATTTTTCTTTTATGATTTGAAGGAAAACAAAAAAGAAAATCAAGGAGGAAATTAAATTAATGTGTCTCTTTTCTGTAACCTGTGGAATTTGGATGCTAATTTCCTGTATTTCTGGATAAGTAAATACTATTAACGTTATCTCTTGGGTATCAGAGATCAGACTGAAGGTGTTTTTTTGTTTGTTTGTTTTTCCAACATATAAATAGAAGAGGATAAGGGAGAACTTTGGTGCTTGACTCTCTAAATCACATGCTAGGCTTGCCTTATCAGAAATTGCATGTTACAGCAAATTAGAGAGCAAAAGATGGAGAAGATGGATAGTTTCTCTTGATAGCAAGTTAAATAGTTCGGACTTAAATGGAGTAAAGCTAAAAATGATACTGCTGATTCTTCTATTTGAAAAAAAAAAAAGAGGAATAAGGAGAGTGCTCTTAAATCCTTCAGTAGTTACACAGATGTCAGAGACACACTGAGTACAAATGAATATCATGTGTGTGGCTGATCTGAATGGTCATAACCAACAGTGAGGCTAACATTATATTCCTGTTAAGACATAATTTTCAGAAAAAATACACAATTGTGACTTTCATACAGATACTAAAATGAACACATGTTAAAGAATTTTCATATGATAAGAAAGGAACAGGCAGATGTTAAGACCAATTCAAGGTAAAGTCAAAATAGTATATAAAACAGAAGAAAGGAATGCTGAAATAAATTCCAAGTAGAGGCATAATTGATTTTTCCCTGAGCTGAGGCAGAGAGCAAAGTTAGGGGAGCAGATGGGGAATTAAGTCAAATGGCTACCATATATGAGACTTTTTTTTTTAAGTCAATAAGTTGTCTTTTCATTGTTAATCAGTTCACAGAATTTTCTTTCTCTTTTGGCCTCACAGCACACAGAATCTGAGGTACCTGACCATTCCCTGACCAGAGACTGAACCCAAGCCCCTAACAGTGAAAGTCCACAGGCAATGAGAGCATTTCCATATCAGTTACCTACAAAGAGTTACAAAGAGTTGAAACATAGCTCAAAGACAGGGAAAGGGCTAACATCTGATAGCTCAGAATGGCGTGAAATAGACAAATGAGCAGTTTTCCATTGAAACACAGACGTTTTTCCTACATTCCTTTGGAAAGCTGGCCTATTTCTGTAGCTTGGATTGGCTCATCAGTGAACCAGTTGTTCCATCTATTTCTTATCTGTGCCAGTTAACCTCTACTCACCACTGTGATTATGAACCCTCTTTCCTAGCCTCCCTGTCCTTACTTTCTGCTTAAGGACCCTGATGGAATGTTTTTCAGTCTTGCTGCTTTTCTCAGCCCCAACTCCAATGTAAAGAGTCCAAGGTAAAAGAATTTGTTCCAGACGGTTAACTGTAACCACTTGCATGAAAATCACCTGGGAGTGCTTGTTAAAAATAAAAATCCCTGGAACCCTCCATATTTGCTGAGTCAAAATCTGGTATGAGAGGAGTGGGAATAAGTTTTCTTGATAATAAACTCAACACTCACTGGCTTAAGTAAAGAAAGACATCTGAAGGCATATTCATCTAAACTAATTGATATTATAGAATATAAATGTATAAAATAAAGGCTGACCTGAAAGTTAGTGGAAGTCTGCTAGAAGGAACGAGGTTAACGGTAGCATTAAGAGTTGCAATAATAATAGCCTTTCCTCTGTGCTCAGTCATGTCCAACTCTCTGCGACTCCATGGCCTGCAGCCTGCCAGGCTCCTCTGTCCATGGGATTCTCCAAGCAAGAATACTGGAGTGGGTTTCTGTTTCCTATTCCAGGGGATCTTCCTGACCCAAGGATAAAAGTCCCATCTCCTGAATTTCCTGCATTGGAAGGCAGATTCTTTATCACTGAGCCTCCATGGAAACAAACCCGCTCCAAGAAATACAGAGGAGAAAAGACAGAGTTGACTGACCATTCCTAGAAAAGCCAAGCCAGTCTTTTATAAGAGGTGCTATTTTAAATGGGCCTTAATGGAGGAGGAGGAGTTTAGTAGGTGAAAGTGAGGAGAATTTAAAGCTAAGAATATAACATTAAAAAGCATGAGACTGTGAAGGGAAGCTCAAGAAGAAGCAGATATATGTGTACATATAGCTGATTCATGTTGTTGTACAGTAGAAACTAACACAAGATTGTAAAGCAATTATACTCCAATAATAATTTTTAATAATAAATTTTTAAAGAGAACTAAATAATTAATCAAGATTTATAAAAAGAATGAGAATTTGAAATAGATCATGGATGAACTACTCATAAAACTCAGGTCCTAAAATCCAATAATGTAACTGGTATATCCTGCTTCTTCAGCCTGAGGTACAAAGCTAGTGATATTATTTTTATTTATCTAATTCCTCTTTCCTAATTGCCTAATTAGCTTCCTAAACAAAATTTACTATTTATATTTTCCTAGTTATGCTTGTGAATCTCTTATCTACACTTACTGAGTGGAAGTGGATCATCTCTCCCTAGGCCCCGCCCAGCCCTGTGGTTTTCTATTCACTCCTGTTTTTTATTCAACCCGGGGGTGGGGGGGTGGAGGAGGCGGGGAAGGGATGATAGTCATTTGTTTCTGCTTTCAAACATGGGTGATGCACACTTGGGGTTTGAGGTCACAGGTCCTAACAGACACTCATGTGATTAGCCACCAGTTCCCAAGTGAAAAGTACCAAGTTGGCCCAAAACTTCGTTTGGGCCAAAAGCTGTTACAAAAACCCCAAATGAACTTTTTGACCAACCCAATAGGAGATAGATTCTGCTTTCCTCTCCAACACTTAGGCAGCTGGGGAGTCTCAGGTGAGCCCATGTCACCTGGCCTTTTCTCTGGACTCCGTTGGGCTCCTAGTGTCCTTTCTTGAGAAACAAAGCTTTGAGTAAGAACAGGAGTAGTAACTTCTGTTCAGCCACACAAATAGGTATCATTAAGAGAAACAATTGAAAAGTCTCTTCACAACAGATCTCTGCTTAAGTTGACTTTCTCCCCTGCTTGTTTTGAGAAGCATCTGGCGGCTCTTTAATCTGTCTGTCTCTCTCACCTACGCGCACACACACACACACACACACACACACACACAGAGTGATTGATGCAGGTACATTATAAAAACAAAAAATGTATTTTCTACCTTATCAAGCCTGATAATCAAACCTTGTGATCTCCGCTTTGAGAGGCTTCCTGTTATCACATTGATGAAAAATAGTGATCTGTCGTCACTGCTATAACCTGTGCTTTGTCCTTTTAAGAAGCTATGTGGAAGGACTTCCCTGGTGGTCCATTGATTAAGACTGCGCTTTCAGTGCAGGGGGCTGGGGTTTGATTCCTGGTTGGGGAATGAAGATCCCACATGCCAGGTGGTGTGGCCAGAGAACTAGTAATAAAGGGACTGAAACTACTCATAAAACTCTTTCCTAATTGCCTAGAGGTACAAAGCTAGTGATATTATTTTTATTTATCTAATTCCTCTTTCCTAATTGCCTAATTAGCTTCCTAAACAAAATTTACTATTTATATTTTCCTAGTTATGCTTGTGAATCTCTTATCTACACTTACTGAGTGGAAGTGGATCATCTCTCCCTAGGCCCCGCCCAGCCCTGTGGTTTTCTATTCACTCCTGTTTTTTATTCAACCCGGGGGTGGGGGGGTGGAGGAGGCGGGGAAGGGATGATAGTCATTTGTTTCTGCTTTCAAACATGGGTGATGCACACTTGGGGTTTGAGGTCACAGGTCCTAACAGACACTCATGTGATTAGCCACCAGTTCCCAAGTGAAAAGTACCAAGTTGGCCCAAAACTTCGTTTGGGCCAAAAGCTGTTACAAAAACCCCAAATGAACTTTTTGACCAACCCAATAGGAGATAGATTCTGCTTTCCTCTCCAACACTTAGGCAGCTGGGGAGTCTCAGGTGAGCCCATGTCACCTGGCCTTTTCTCTGGACTCCGTTGGGCTCCTAGTGTCCTTTCTTGAGAAACAAAGCTTTGAGTAAGAACAGGAGTAGTAACTTCTGTTCAGCCACACAAATAGGTATCATTAAGAGAAACAATTGAAAAGTCTCTTCACAACAGATCTCTGCTTAAGTTGACTTTCTCCCCTGCTTGTTTTGAGAAGCATCTGGCGGCTCTTTAATCTGTCTGTCTCTCTCACCTACGCGCACACACACACACACACACACACACACACACAGAGTGATTGATGCAGGTACATTATAAAAACAAAAAATGTATTTTCTACCTTATCAAGCCTGATAATCAAACCTTGTGATCTCCGCTTTGAGAGGCTTCCTGTTATCACATTGATGAAAAATAGTGATCTGTCGTCACTGCTATAACCTGTGCTTTGTCCTTTTAAGAAGCTATGTGGAAGGACTTCCCTGGTGGTCCATTGATTAAGACTGCGCTTTCAGTGCAGGGGGCTGGGGTTTGATTCCTGGTTGGGGAATGAAGATCCCACATGCCAGGTGGTGTGGCCAGAGAACTAGTAAGAAAGGAAGGAAGGAAGAAATTATGTGGAAATATTCCTGTCTTTGCAGTGACATTCCTTCTGTGGTCCCAAAGTATTATAAAATTCTCAGTCTTTCTCGATTCTCTTGGATCCAGTCCCAGTTTGGCAAAAAACAAGAAGAGTGATTTCTTTAGATTGCAAGTGTTCTCATGTCAGTCTCCTACCTGAAACCTTTCCCCACCTTAGCTTTGCCCTTAAATGGAAGTCCCACATCTTCAACATGGCTTACATGGAAGAGAAGGGCTGCCTCTGCTCTAACCTCCTCATTCTCACCCAAGTCCTCCCCCACCTCTACTCACTACATACAGTTTGACTTCAACCACACTGAAGTTACAGATCTCCTCCAAAATTCCCTGGCTTTCTCTCACTCATGCTCTTCTCTCTCTACCTGGGGTGCTTTTCTGTTTTCCCCTCTAACCTTCTTTTATTCTTTCCATGAATACTTCTCTAACTCACAGTAAGCCCAACCCAGGTCTGAGTAGAGGTCCTCCGGTGGCTCCCCTAACAGTGGGGATACCCCTAGTCCTGGAGCTCAAAACACAGTAGGTAGTCAAAGACCAGATGAGCAATGATGATTGAAAATGCCTGTCGTTTCTTACATGGCTGGAGGAGCCATTTACTAGGTGTGACTGCACAAGGCCAGGAGGTGAAAAGAAGAATTAGATAATAGAAAATCATTTGATCTGGGAAAGTAGGAGGGTGACAAGAGAGAGACATTCAGTTCCCAATGAGGAGTTCAATTGACTTCTCTGTTAAAGAATTTCAGGCTGAGTTGCTAATGACATGATCATTACTTACGATCCCCCAAATTTAGTAGAACTATAATGGGAACATTAGATAATTTCTGGACATTTCTATTTATGAGTGCCAGTCATTAACTCCTACCTAAAACCTAAGCCTTGGTTCCTTAAAACACAGGTTGTGTAAATTATTGATATGTAACTTTTTGAACTCTGTAATATATACCGATTCTGTTGGCATGTGATATTAATCATCACACTATGTAGTATTTTGTGATTTACTATTGAATTTATGACTACATTGATGCTATAACGGGTAGTTGAGTTACATAAAAGCTAGTACTCTTAGAAAACTGTAAAAGCAAAGAATACTGGATTTAAAATTGTTTTGTACCATTGATTGACATTTCCCCCAGAAATCTGTGGTTCCTGATCAGTAAGATTGATATTCAGTTATCCGTTGTATGAGGTAATTATTCTCCCAGCAAGGGGGATTGCATATTAAAATATTTATAAAATACATATAAAAATTCGCAATGAAGGAAATTACTTAAAACTCCACTTTGCCTCTTAAACGTTTGTAGACATTTTTTAGAATTGATATATCTAATCAGTACTGATTGTTTTATATAGAATCAAAGTCTTATATAAGGAATTAATTGGAGAACATTCAGACATAAGGAAGGGTAAGATAGATAAAAGGAAAGGCTTGTATCGTGCCATATTAGAAATATCAGAAAAGCAAGAATTCACTTATAAACTATCCTTATACAATGTGCATACTTAAGATAATAATATGAATTTTATTCAAAAAATTTTTCTTGTGGAAGAACTTGGAGAATAAAGTTTACATACAGGTTGACCCATACCAGGATTTAGAAAGAGTGCATCTGTAAGGGCATCATGGTTTTCTCTGGGTTTATATGGTAGAATCACTGATAAGCCCAGTTTCAGGAGTTGTTCACTATTAAGTCATAGCTTAGCTCTTAGACTTTAGGAACTTTCTTCTCTTCTCCCTCAAGTCGCAGATTTGTCAAAGCCCTCTAGAATATCTCTGTTAAAGAATTTCAGGCTGAGTTGCTAATGACATGATCATTACTTACGATCCCCCAAATTTAGTAGAACTATAATGGGAACATTAGATAATTTCTGGACATTTCTATTTATGAGTGCCAGTCATTAACTCCTACCTAAAACCTAAGCCTTGGTTCCTTAAAACACAGGTTGTGTAAATTATTGATATGTAACTTTTTGAACTCTGTAATATATACCGATTCTGTTGGCATGTGATATTAATCATCACACTATGTAGTATTTTGTGATTTACTATTGAATTTATGACTACATTGATGCTATAACGGGTAGTTGAGTTACATAAAAGCTAGTACTCTTAGAAAACTGTAAAAGCAAAGAATACTGGATTTAAAATTGTTTTGTACCATTGGATTGACATTTCCCACAGAAATCTGTGGTTCCTGATCAGTAAGATTGATATTCAGTTATCCGTTGTATGAGGTAATTATTCTCCCAGCAAGGGGGATTGCATATTAAAATATTTATAAAATACATATAAAAATTCGCAATGAAGGAAATTACTTAAAACTCCACTTTGCCTCTTAAACGTTTGTAGACATTTTTTAGAATTGATATATCTAATCAGTACTGATTGTTTTATATAGAATCAAAGTCTTATATAAGGAATTAATTGGAGAACATTCAGACATAAGGAAGGGTAAGATAGATAAAAGGAAAGGCTTGTATCGTGCCATATTAGAAATATCAGAAAAGCAAGAATTCACTTATAAACTATCCTTATACAATGTGCATACTTAAGATAATAATATGAATTTTATTCAAAAAATTTTTCTTGTGGAAGAACTTGGAGAATAAAGTTTACATACAGGTTGACCCATACCAGGATTTAGAAAGAGTGCATCTGTAAGGGCATCATGGTTTTCTCTGGGTTTATATGGTAGAATCACTGATAAGCCCAGTTTCAGGAGTTGTTCACTATTAAGTCATAGCTTAGCTCTTAGACTTTAGGAACTTTCTTCTCTTCTCCCTCAAGTCGCAGATTTGTCAAAGCCCTCTAGAATATTCTCAGGAATTTATGAAATGAGTAAAGTTTCCTTACTTCAGATGCCAGTAAAGGTATCCTTAAGAATTCCCCTACCCAGGGCTTCCCCTGGTGGTCCAGTGGTTAAGGACACCGCCTTGCAGTGCAAGGGGCGCCGGTTCGATCCCTGGCATGGGAAGATCCCAAGTGCAGAGGAGCGGCTGGACTGATGTGTCCAATTACCGAGCCAGAGCTCTGGAGCGCATGCGCCCGAGCCGGGGGCTCTGCGACAACAGACACCACCGCGATGGGAGGCCCACAGGAGCCAAAGAACAGAGATGGATGAAAACAGAAAAATGAAAGGCCAGTAGAAGTGGCCCGCCCGCTCCCCTCCCTCCCCAGCCCGACCCCGCCCTAAATAAATAAATAAATAAATCTTTAAAAAAAAAAAAAGAATTCCCCTACCCAGTCCGTTCTGGAGTAGTCCCTACAGGTCTCTATCCCATCCCACAATTTCTAGCTCTACTTGGAGGCAGCAAGATCTGCCTATATAATAATACTGGAATATCTAACGTTGCCTGAGTCTTGGAGAAACCAGGTGTTTGCAAAATCACATTACTTGTCCAGAAATATGCTTTAGTTTCTGCGGGCGATAAATTTGCTTCCACTTTTCAGTCAGGGACCTCCACTTATCTTATTAACTAATCAACCAATTTGTATTCCCCATTACAGTGGTCTCTCTTTTTTTTTTTTTTTCCTGAATGTCCTTTTTTGTTTTGTTTTGTTTTGGCCACTTCTATTGATCTTTCATTTATTCATTTTCATCTATCTTTGTTTTTTGGCCTATGTGGGCCTCCCGTCTCAGTGACCTCTCACTGCAGAGCACTGGCTCGGTAGTTGGACACATCAGTCCAGCCGCTCTGCAGCACGTGGGATCTTCCCAAGCTAGGGATCAGTCTGGCGCCCCTTGCACTGCAAGGCGATATCCTTACCCACTGGATCGCCAGGGAAGCCCCTCAGTTGTCTCTCTTGAGAATTATGGAAGAAACTCATCTTCATAGTAGTATTACTGATTTTATGTGTTATAAACATCCCAAATATTTATTCTCATGTGTTGTCTATTTGTATTTCAATGTGCTTTTAGAATATTCTCAGGAATTTATGAAATGAGTAAAGTTTCCTTACTTCAGATGCCAGTAAAGGTATCCTTAAGAATTCCCCTACCCAGGGCTTCCCCTGGTGGTCCAGTGGTTAAGGACACCGCCTTGCAGTGCAAGGGGCGCCGGTTCGATCCCTGGCATGGGAAGATCCCAAGTGCAGAGGAGCGGCTGGACTGATGTGTCCAATTACCGAGCCAGAGCTCTGGAGCGCATGCGCCCGGAGCCGGCGCTCTGCGACAACAGACACCACCGCGATGGGAGGCCCACAGGAGCCAAAGAACAGAGATGGATGAAAACAGAAAAATGAAAGGCCAGTAGAAGTGGCCCGCCCGCTCCCCTCCCTCCCCAGCCCGACCCCGCCCTAAATAAATAAATAAATAAATCTTTAAAAAAAAAAAAAAGAATTCCCCTACCCAGTCCGTTCTGGAGTAGTCCCTACAGGTCTCTATCCCATCCCACAATTTCTAGCTCTACTTGGAGGCAGCAAGATCTGCCTATATAATAATACTGGAATATCTAACGTTGCCTGAGTCTTGGAGAAACCAGGTGTTTGCAAAATCACATTACTTGTCCAGAAATATGCTTTAGTTTCTGCGGGCGATAAATTTGCTTCCACTTTTCAGTCAGGGACCTCCACTTATCTTATTAACTAATCAACCAATTTGTATTCCCCATTACAGTGGTCTCTCTTTTTTTTTTTTTTCCTGAATGTCCTTTTTTGTTTTGTTTTGTTTTGGCCACTTCTATTGATCTTTCATTTATTCATTTTCATCTATCTTTGTTTTTTGGCCTATGTGGGCCTCCCGTCTCAGTGACCTCTCACTGCAGAGCACTGGCTCGGTAGTTGGACACATCAGTCCAGCCGCTCTGCAGCACGTGGGATCTTCCCAAGCTAGGGATCAGTCTGGCGCCCCTTGCACTGCAAGGCGATATCCTTACCCACTGGATCGCCAGGGAAGCCCCTCAGTTGTCTCTCTTGAGAATTATGGAAGAAACTCATCTTCATAGTAGTATTACTGATTTTATGTGTTATAAACATCCCAAATATTTATTCTCATGTGTTGTCTATTTGTATTTCAATGTGCTTTTTAAACTGAATGTGTGCTGGTTTCCTTAATTAAAATACTGTTCCTCATATAGTACAAATATTTTAATGACATTTTTAGGGAATCCTGCATTTTACAGTTCCATTTCTTTCCCATCAAAAGATTTGGTTCTCTTTCTCAGGTCTGAAAAACATCTTCTGCCTGTTTTATAAAATCTCATATTATTAATAATATATATTAGTCTGATATCTCAGTGTTAAAGAGTCTACCTGCCAATGCAGGAGACACAAGAAACGCAGGTTCCATCCCTGGGTGGGGAAGATCCCCTGGCGGAGGGCATGGAAACCAACTCCAGTATTCTTGCCTGGGCCCATGGGCCAAGGAGCCTGGCAGGCTACAGTCCATGGAGTCACAAAGAGTCAGACACGACTGAAGTGACTTAGCATGTGCTTTGAGAAGGGCACATCACCTCTGTGGTACCCTTCCCAGTCATTTATAACCTCAGTCTAATCATGTGGAAGCATCAGGCAAAATTAAATGGAAGAATTTTCTGTAGACTAACTGCCCAATAGTCTTCAAAATCTGATAAGTAATTCACATTTCATTAAACGAGCTGCCAAAAGCACACATTCTGTGAATTGGACAGATAGAAAATATGTGCAAAATATTGTTTTAGATAGATGTTTCATTAAATCAGTGATTAAAGTTTTACCTGCCAGTTTGCCTAAAATCAGAGTGTACCAACAGTTTCATAACACATTTCTATCACTTCTCTCCACAGGCGATTCAGCTAATCTCACCTGCAGAGCTTTCTTTGGGTACAGTGGAGATGTCAGTCCTTTAATTTACTGGATGAAAGGAGAGAAGTTTATTGAAGATCTGGATGAAAATCGAGTTTGGGAAAGTGACATTAGGTAAAGTAATTTTTTTTTCTTTTAACTTGCACAGTCAAGATTCACATTTGCTCTGTCAGTGAATAGAAAGTGAACTAAAAGAAAAGAAGGGTGGGAGGTTGCTTTACTATTATCCTAAATTATTAACATGCAATGGCAAAGAGGCAAAATACCCAAGAGTACTATGAGGATTGAAGTATTACTGATTTTATGTGTTATAAACATCCCAAATATTTATTCTCATGTGTTGTCTATTTGTATTTCAATGTGCTTTTAAACTGAATGTGTGCTGGTTTCCTTAATTAAAATACTGTTCCTCATATAGTACAAATATTTTAATGACATTTTTAGGGAATCCTGCATTTTACAGTTCCATTTCTTTCCCATCAAAAGATTTGGTTCTCTTTCTCAGGTCTGAAAAACATCTTCTGCCTGTTTTATAAAATCTCATATTATTAATAATATATATTAGTCTGATATCTCAGTGTTAAAGAGTCTACCTGCCAATGCAGGAGACACAAGAAACGCAGGTTCCATCCCTGGGTGGGGAAGATCCCCTGGCGGAGGGCATGGAAACCAACTCCAGTATTCTTGCCTGGGCCCATGGGCCAAGGAGCCTGGCAGGCTACAGTCCATGGAGTCACAAAGAGTCAGACACGACTGAAGTGACTTAGCATGTGCTTTGAGAAGGGCACATCACCTCTGTGGTACCCTTCCCAGTCATTTATAACCTCAGTCTAATCATGTGGAAGCATCAGGCAAAATTAAATGGAAGAATTTTCTGTAGACTAACTGCCCAATAGTCTTCAAAATCTGATAAGTAATTCACATTTCATTAAACGAGCTGCCAAAAGCACACATTCTGTGAATTGGACAGATAGAAAATATGTGCAAAATATTGTTTTAGATAGATGTTTCATTAAATCAGTGATTAAAGTTTTACCTGCCAGTTTGCCTAAAATCAGAGTGTACCAACAGTTTCATAACACATTTCTATCACTTCTCTCACAGGCGATTCAGCTAATCTCACCTGCAGAGCTTTCTTTGGGTACAGTGGAGATGTCAGTCCTTTAATTTACTGGATGAAAGGAGAGAAGTTTATTGAAGATCTGGATGAAAATCGAGTTTGGGAAAGTGACATTAGGTAAAGTAATTTTTTTTTCTTTTAACTTGCACAGTCAAGATTCACATTTGCTCTGTCAGTGAATAGAAAGTGAACTAAAAGAAAAGAAGGGTGGGAGGTTGTTTTACTATTATCCTAAAATTATTGCAACATGCAATGGCAAAGAGGCAAAATACCCTTGAAGGAGTGACTATGAAATTGTAAAACCTGAGTGCCATTTGCAGAGGCTTTAAGAGAAATAAAAAGGAATTTTCCACCAAGAACAAACTTGAGTTGTGAGACAGACAAAAATAACATTAGATATGGGATATTGTGGCTTTGGTTTATAAGAACTCTTTCTCTTTTTTTAATTCTTGAGAGGAAATGTCGGGTTGGCCAAAAAGTTTCTTCAGGTTTTTCTATACCATCTTACAGAACAGGTTTTTAGGATACATCCAAACATCATTTCTGTCACTTCCTTTTATATGTTTTTACATATTTGAAGCATCATGTAGACTATAAAACAATTCAAAGGAGTCACAAAGCATACCAAAAAATGTTTTAATTACCTTTTTTGTCTGACTTTAAGGTCTAAATATTAATATAGTGGAATAATAGCAAATACTCATTAAAATAGAATTGTTTTGAGGGCATGATACTTAAGCCTCTTCTTTTTTGAAAAAATAATTAATGTATCTGTTCACTTCATTTTAAATACTGAAGTATTCGATTATGACCAAAAATATGCCTATACACAGATACTCATTTTTAATCATAATGTAAATTAGCAAATATATTCAATGAGTTATAAGTGAATCAAAATGCAAATTATTTGTAAACATTCTCCAATCTAAAGATCACCTCTTTGGGGTATACTTGAGCATTTTAACCAAATTCTTCTTCTTAAATGTGAGGACTTTTAAAATTTGATGAAAGGTATAAGAGAATAAGGTTTTCAATATAAAATAAAAACCTATAAAACTGTTACAGAAGGTTATTTCTACTGAAATTTTCTTTCTGGCAACAAATACCCAAGAATATCGCATGGCAGTTGGGTTCTAAAATGCCCAGATGAGCAATTCTCCAATATGTGCTAAAATGTTCCCCTGCCATTTTTCATGTTTAAAACTTCATTATCTTATACCCATATACTCTGAAGTGCTGAGGTTAAAGAAGGACAATAAACCTCCTAACTTTTCCCCTCTCTCCTTTTGTGGGTGCTCGGGGAATGTTCTAGAAAGATATTTTTCTTTAATTATGCATGAGGAAGTATTGTGCAGGGATGAGTTACCAAATAGGTAGGAGGGTGGAGGTGGAAACTTTGGGAGCAGGGAAAGGGAGCCCTATTTTGAAGTTTTCCATTTGTTCTATAAAGATTGCTAAAATCCTTGACAGTGAGGTTAGTGAGTGTCTGCCATGAATTTAAATGTCAGAATCAAACACTTCATCAGAATGTTTAGTCTACAGTTTTGTAACTTCACATTATTTCTTTTAAAAATAGAAATTGATTTGCACCATTAAAAAAATACAGGGCTAGAGGTTTCAACTGAAATGTCAAAATAGCTCAGGAATTTTCTATTCTTCCTTTTTTAAAAATTAACCTGATAGATAATTAGTCTCCAGCCTAAGACATTAGAATGTCTTTTCCCAGCCTTACATCATATTTCTTCTTAAAAGGGAAAGCAATTTGTAAACTTTTCTTCAAGGTCTCTCTCACCTCTGTATTATGACAGTGTGATTGTCCTGCTAAGAGAGATAATTAACTGCAACTTCATTAGCATCTACAAAGACAAGCTTCCTTATTAGAAGTGAAGAAGAAAAGGGCATGATATAATTTAATTAAGATAGCATTAATCCATGACCACATTTGAAGCACAGATGCTGTAGGTTTTTTCGTATCAGATTCAGACTGATTTAAGTTTTTTCACATGTGTATATGTTTGTGTGGGGTTTTTTTGTTTCATTGTGCTTTATATTTTAGAATCCTCAAGGAGCATCTTGGGGAACAGGAAGTTTCCATCTCATTAATTGTGGACTCTGTAGAAGAAGGGGACTTGGGAAATTACTCCTGTTATGTTGAAAATGGAAATGGACGTCGGCATGCCAGTGTTCTCCTTCACAAACGGGGTGAGTGTAACCTTCTAAATCTGAGTGGAACCTTTAATGGCAGTGAAATCATTGGGAAGTGAAAAAAATGTTCATTTGGTTTTTTTTACATGAATTTATAGATAAAATAATTGTACTAGCAGTAGGGCCATCAAAGCATATTACACAGGGATGAGTGACTAGCTCAGGCACTGGAGTCAAATTTAGATTCCTTTCTTCCCTCTCCTGGCTGTACTGTGAGCAACCTAAGTGTCCATCAACAGATGAATAGATATTAAAACTGTGGTATTAAAACATGGCAAGGCTAACACAATATTTTAAGGCAATTAATGGTCCAATAAAAAATTTTTGTTTTTGATTTTTTTTCTATATAAATTTATCCTATGTAAAATAATTATATTAGCAGTAGGGCCATCAAAGTCCGTAACACAATGGATGGGTGATTAGCTCAGACCCTGAAGTCACATTTAGATTCCTTTTTCTCTCCTCCTTTGGCTGTACCATGAGGAATGCAAGATCTTAGTTCCCCAACCAGGGATGGAACCTGTGTCCCTAAAGTGGAAGCTGGGAGTTTAATCACTTGGGTGCCAGGGAAGTCTCTTGCTCTGTTTTAATACCAACTAAATAACCTTGGGAATGATATCTACCTTCCTTAAGCTTCAGTTCCTTGATAATATAGAATGGGGAAAATAATAATATCAACTCATCATTAGGTTTAAGGATGAAATAAAACATTATGTGTGGAGAGCCTGGCACAGAGCCAATGCACAGGAAGTATTTAGTGAAATGCTATTTATTAATATTAGAAATAATCAAACCAGTGAAAAATAACCAAGATAGTTGTAAGTCAAAGATTATGCTCCTTATTGGAAGATTGTTCCTTGAGTATAAGAATTATGTCCAATGGATTTCCCAGTGTAGTGCTTTTTGATTTTTCTTCCTGCCTTGAATAACTTTTGTATGTGTAATATCCTCCCATGATTAATAATAATTCACTAGTGAATTATTTTTCAACTATTATTTGTCATTAGCAATTCAAGTAAGGTGTGTTTTGGTTGAGTGTAACTTCAGCTGGAGTAAATCTGATTCCATAGCAATCCCAAGACCTTACATACATGGTGAAAATATATACAAATATAGAGTGAAGTGTTTGAAATTATAGACGATTGTAAAATTTGGGCCATGCCTTTTTGTTGGTGAAATTTTTCATGTACGGTACAAGAGAAAAATATATTTATTCTGCCTTATGCTAAGTAAATGCTTTCTTGATGTTCCCTTACTCAGCACATTTACAGTGATTTTAGTTTCAAAGTGCATGTTTCATCCTAAACTCTTTGAGGTTGGAAAAGAAAGGGAATGCCAAAGACTGTTCCCCTCACTTTATTGGACAATAGATTCCCTTTGAATAATGTTACTGGAAGCTATTAAAACAGACGCCTCTGTTGTCAAGGTGACTGTAATAGTGAAAGTACTTTACTTTTGGGGAGATGTTAATAGAGGGAAAAGATAAACAGCAGCTAGTAAGCAGTATGATTATTTCTCAGACTTAACACATATATTCAATGAAGGGACTTAGAGTAGAAATATTACACATATACAAGGACAGAAACAGTTTCCCAGGATTGGAAGTAACCTCAATGTTGTGTAATTGAACTTTTCTGTGGAATCTTCCCTAGTGATCTGTCCGCTTATACTGGATCATGTGCCTTCCTCAGGGAGCCAATTCTATCTTTGGAAGCACCTAACAATTAGAAAACATTCCTATTTCACTGTCTACCCTTTGACCCCACTTTTAATCTCTCTTCCCCAAAATAGCCCTTCAAAAGTTTGATGACAGTCACCATAATCCTTCTGGGCCTTCACTTCCATCGATTCAGCTTCTTTTGTTCCTTTTATTCATTCTTCTTTATGTGGATAAAATACTGTCACCATTCTGATCACTCTTTTGAATCGACCATGAATCCTGTCTAGTATTTGGAAGATTGTTCCTTGAGTATAAGAATTATGTCCAATGGATTTCCCAGTGTAGTGCTTTTTGATTTTTCTTCCTGCCTTGAATAACTTTTGTATGTGTAATATCCTCCATGATTAATAATAATTCACTAGTGAATTATTTTTCAACTATTATTTGTCATTAGCAATTCAAGTAAGGTGTGTTTTGGTTGAGTGTAACTTCAGCTGGAGTAAATCTGATTCCATAGCAATCCCAAGACCTTACATACATGGTGAAAATATATACAAATATAGAGTGAAGTGTTTGAAATTATAGACGATTGTAAAATTTGGGCCATGCCTTTTTGTTGGTGAAATTTTTCATGTACGGTACAAGAGAAAAATATATTTATTCTGCCTTATGCTAAGTAAATGCTTTCTTGATGTTCCCTTACTCAGCACATTTACAGTGATTTTAGTTTCAAAGTGCATGTTTCATCCTAAACTCTTTGAGGTTGGAAAAGAAAGGGAATGCCAAAGACTTTTCCCCCTCACTTTATTGGACAATAGATTCCCTTTGAATAATGTTACTGGAAGCTATTAAAACAGACGCCTCTGTTGTCAAGGTGACTGTAATAGTGAAAGTACTTTACTTTTGGGGAGATGTTAATAGAGGGAAAAGATAAACAGCAGCTAGTAAGCAGTATGATTATTTCTCAGACTTAACACATATATTCAATGAAGGGACTTAGAGTAGAAATATTACACATATACAAGGACAGAAACAGTTTCCCAGGATTGGAAGTAACCTCAATGTTGTGTAATTGAACTTTTCTGTGGAATCTTCCCTAGTGATCTGTCCGCTTATACTGGATCATGTGCCTTCCTCAGGAGCCAATTCTATCTTTGGAAGCACCTAACAATTAGAAAACATTCCTATTTCACTGTCTACCCTTTGACCCCACTTTTAATCTCTCTTCCCCAAAATAGCCCTTCAAAAGTTTGATGACAGTCACCATAATCCTTCTGGGCCTTCACTTCCATCGATTCAGCTTCTTTTGTTCCTTTTATTCATTCTTCTTTTATGTGGATAAAATACTGTCACCATTCTGATCACTCTTTTGAATCGAAGAGTCTAATTACAGAGTCTGAATTATTCCTCAAGGAGGAAAGTAGCAAAGAAAAGATATAGGGCGCATCTAAAAATCTGTTGACCTGAGAACAGATACTTCTTTTTAGAACAAAGTAGGGGTGACAGTTAAGTAGAGATCGTAAGGAGGAAGGAAGGAAGCTAGATCATTTCCAAGGCCAAGAAGGAGACAGCTATGAAAGCTCTTCCAGCAGACAGGCACACAAGGATTAGGAGGGATCAAACACTCCCAGGCTATTTCTAGCATGTGTGGCCTAAGGTTAAGTTGCCCTATAGCTATGAAAGCTTCCAGTACTATAGACATAAATGACTGAGAAGTCAAGGAAATTGTTTGAAAAAAATTTTCCAATACTCTCTGATTCCCTAAACATGAAGGAGAAAGTAGTGAACTGTGTGAGAACACTCTTAGATACTTACATCTTCCACAGTGTTTTTAAAATACATATTTATGTCGCTAGCATTTTATTCTCACTGAAATAAAAGCCTCAAGAAGCCAGACTCTGTCAAGGTCACGTACCCCAAAAGCCCCTCTGAAAGTTAGCGTTCCCCTTCCTTTTAAGGGAGCTGCAGCAGATACGTCATCAATTCACATTGGTAGCCATGCATGGCATCTCCGGCCCTGGAGGCTTATCATCATGTGGAATGATCCATCCCGACCATCTGTGCAGAAACAAAGGAATCTGGTTAACAGATGCCATAACTACAAGTTGGAATGATCCATCCCGACCATTGGAGCAACATCAATGTTGTGTAATTGAACTTTTCTGTGGAATCTTCCCTAGTGATCTGTCCGCTTATACTGGATCATGTGCCTTCCTCAGGGAGCCAATTCTATCTTTGGAAGCACCTAACAATTAGAAAACATTCCTATTTCACTGTCTACCCTTTGACCCCACTTTTAATCTCTCTTCCCCAAAATAGCCCTTCAAAAGTTTGATGACAGTCACCATAATCCTTCTGGGCCTTCACTTCCATCGATTCAGCTTCTTTTGTTCCTTTTATTCATTCTTCTTTTATGTGGATAAAATACTGTCACCATTCTGATCACTCTTTTGAATCGAAGAGTCTAATTACAGAGTCTGAATTATTCCTCAAGGAGGAAAGTAGCAAAGAAAAGATATAGGGCGCATCTAAAAATCTGTTGACCTGAGAACAGATACTTCTTTTTAGAACAAAGTAGGGGTGACAGTTAAGTAGAGATCGTAAGGAGGAAGGAAGGAAGCTAGATCATTTCCAAGGCCAAGAAGGAGACAGCTATGAAAGCTCTTCCAGCAGACAGGCACACAAGGATTAGGAGGGATCAAACACTCCCAGGCTATTTCTAGCATGTGTGGCCTAAGGTTAAGTTGCCCTATAGCTATGAAAGCTTCCAGTACTATAGACATAAATGACTGAGAAGTCAAGGAAATTGTTTGAAAAAAATTTTCCAATACTCTCTGATTCCCTAAACATGAAGGAGAAAGTAGTGAACTGTGTGAGAACACTCTTAGATACTTACATCTTCCACAGTGTTTTTAAAATACATATTTATGTCGCTAGCATTTTATTCTCACTGAAATAAAAGCCTCAAGAAGCCAGACTCTGTCAAGGTCACGTACCCCAAAAGCCCCTCTGAAAGTTAGCGTTCCCCTTCCTTTTAAGGGAGCTGCAGCAGATACGTCATCAATTCACATTGGTAGCCATGCATGTCATCTCCGGCCCTGGAGAGGCTTATCATCATGTGGAATGATCCATCCCGACCATCTGTGCAGAAAAACAAAGGAATCTGGTTAACAGATGCCATAACTACAAGTTCCCCAGCCCTGAAAGTCAAGGCACAGCACATGGGAGCTGATAGTTTTGATCATAGGGTACCTCAAAGAGTCAAATTGCTGTCATGCTAGCAGTTTGACAGCATGCAGGGAGGGAATGGCAACCCACTCCAGTATTCTTGCCTGGAGAATTCCCATGCACAGAGGAGCCTGGTGGGATGCAGTCCATGGGGTCGCAAAGAGTCAGCCACGACTGAGCAACTAAGCACAGCAATTATGTAATGACCAGATGAGTGGGTATATTGCTCAGAAGCCTAAAGCTCAGAGAAGAGCCAGAAGCTGTCACTGTGAATTTTATTCTTCTGCCATTGACTCATAAATCCCTTAACTCTCTTGCAATCCTTCAAAGTCTTTCTTTTTAAAAACCTTCACAGAGGGACATGTTAAAGCATTTGATGAATACAGATCTTGTCAGTAATTATCCGTTCTTCTGACAAGTCAAGTTGCTAGGACATACGTTGGGAAAATAACTTAAGTATTTTTTCCCCTCCACTGTTACCTCCAGTTCAGAATTGTTGACATAGTAAAAAGGAAGTCAGAGGGCTTCCCTGGTGGTCCAGTGGGTAAGGAATCTACCTTGCAGTGCAGGGGGCGCCGGTTTGATCCCTGGCCCGGGAAGATCCCACGTGCCGCAGAGTGGCTGGACCTGTGTGTCCAATGACGAGCCAGAGCTCCAGAGTGCATGCACCCAGAGCTGGTGCTCCACAGTGAGAGAGGCCACTGCGATGGGAGGCCCACCAAAGAACAGAGATGGATGAAAAGGAATGAATGAATGAATGAATGAATGAATAAATAAATAAAAGATGCCAAAATTAAAAAAAAAAAAAAGTTACAGAAAACTCCAAGCAAAACTTTAAAAAAAAAAAAGAAAAAGGAAGTCAGAGCCCTTGAATGGGTGCTATGGATTCTTTGAAGTATCACCCACATGTATCAACTGAATCTTCCTTTGTGCCAATAAGATACTACAATCAGTACTTCAGCTAGGATTGAGCTAGGGTAGATTTGGAGCCAAACTTTTCTCTTTTAAAAAAATTTTTAGTTCCATCAAACCTGGCTGAAATTTTATTAGGAAGTTAGACCATACAAAACATTTGCTTGAGAATATTCAGGGTTGTTGATTCCTGAAGCCAGGGAAGGTACTGGGACAGTTAGGGTCATGGCACATGCTCCACAGACAACTAGATTATAGAATGAAACAAAGTCCCAGGGGGCCATGTTCGTGTATGAACGCCTTGCCCTGTATTCCTCACTCTAGTTCCTGGCCTGAAAAGCTTGAGAGTCAGACCCTTGTTTCAAAAAGAACCAAAGCAAAGAGTAAACACATTCGCTGTTGTGTTCTCTCTTGTGTCCACCACTGCCTATTGAATTAGCTATATACGTCTCTGTATTTTTGCTTAGGTTCCTAGTCACTGCTACCCAATTCAGGCATGCATCCAACACTACTGTTCATTTCTACATTTTCCAGTTTTTTAATAGAAGCACTTGTCCACGTGGATGCCCAGCAGCAGTGTGCTCTGGCCTCGGCCTAGCCACTCTTGCACTCACCAGGCAGTCCTAAGTTTCCTTTGCATTCTCTGAGGTTTTTGTCCATACTCTAATTTTGGATGACCTCACCGTGTGGATGTGTTTCCTCTCTGGAGCAAAGCCGTTAAATGTTTAAGAGTGTGGAGTCTGGGGCTTCCCTGGTGGTCCAGTGGGTAAAGAGTCCACCTTGCAGTGCAGGGGGCACCAGTTCGATCCCTGGCATGGAAGGATCCCACATGCGAAGGAACAGCTGGGCAGGTGTGTCCAATTGCAAGCCAGCTCTCTGGAGCGCATGTGCCCAGAGCTAGTGCTCTGCAACCGAAGAGGCCATGCGATAGGAGACCCACATAGGCCAAAGAGTTAAGATGGATGAACATAAAGGACCAATAAAAAGAGACCAAATTTTTTAAAAAATTTAAAAACATAATGTCAAGGCTGGAGCAAGGCTATTTGTGCAGAAAGCTCTTTCTGCCTTACTAGCTGTGCTATCTTGGATGAATCCTACACTGCCTGTGAGCCTCAAATTGCTCTTGTATAATAAAATGGGCATAATAATACTACCTTCCATATAGAGCCACTATGAAGATTTAATAAGGTAATATGTATCAATATGTATCATAGTGTCTGATACATGTTTATCAGCTAGTAAATGTTAGCAGCTATGACGTGATTTTTCTACTCCAGCTGTGTGATATTCTGATAAACTTAGGATGCAGCAGTAACATGTCCAATTAAAAATTCCCTAAAATCTAATTTATCTTTCATTAAAATTGTCAGCTTTAGCACTGGCAATTTTGCTTCATTGATTCTATAGTTTTCCTTATAACAGATTTGCTTTAGGTTGACTGTGCTGTCCTCAAAGAAATCTTCATGAATTTATCCATGCATTTAATAACAGTTGTTAGGAACCTACTATGTGTCTGGCGCTCATTAAATTAAACGAACAAGAAACAAGAACCAATACTTTGAAATGCCATTATCTGCTTTTTAAATTGCATTGATATTAAGCATTTCTAACGTAGAATTGTGCTCCTAGGGGATATTTGGCTTTGAAACTGTCACATTAAGGAAATGTTCATTAACAGTCCTGTTCTAAATGGTTATGTTCAGATATATCGATTACAATAATATGGCAATTCATTCATCATGAAGTAGTTTGGAAACACGCAAAGTATCTGTCTCAGACATTAGCACTAGTTAGTAATGGTAAACATTTAGTTTTCCTCTATTCCGCCTCAAACCCTTTTTGGTTCTTGGATGTGCAATCTCCCTCCCTCTCTCTTTCTTCCTCTTCTTGTCCCTCCAAAGAGTGTAATCAATGGGAATTAGACTTGCTCTGTAAACTCCCTAGTCCTTGGACTATCTTGAGTAATGTAATTAACATGCACATCATTTAGGATGCATTGTTTTAAAGCCAGATGAATTTAGGCCCTGTGGACTCCTTATCCCTTCTCGTAATGGATCGCTTTTATAATATGTGCCGCCATTCTTGTTAGTATTTACCTAGTGCATGTATTTGTTGTAACATACAGTAAGACCATGGAACAGTAAAAAGCTCTCTTGGGCTCATCCTTTAATGTCTTTGACCACTGATTTCAGGATATGGAAAAGACAGCTTTGCCCAGACATCAAAACCTCCTGTGTCTCTATACAACTGCATCTCCCTAAAAAGACCATTTAAAACTGAGTTGGGCTTCCCTGGTTGTCCAGTGGGTAAGGACACCGCCTTGCAGTGCAAGGGGCGGCGGTTCGATCCCTGGCCTGGGAAGATCCCACGTGCCACGGAGCGGCTGGACCGATGTGTCCAATTACCGAGCCGGAGCTCTGGAGCGCATGCGCCCAGAGCCAGTGCTCTGCGACAACAGAGGCCACTGCGATGGGAGGCCCACACGGGCCAAAGAACAAAGACGGATGAAAATAGAGAAATGAAGGACCAATAGAAGTGGGCCACCTGCTCCCTTGCCTCCCCACCCCACCCCCCCCCAAAATAAATAAATAAATCTAAAAAAAAAAAAAACTGAGTTAACATTCTTTAGTCGCTAACTCGTATCTGACTCTTTGCGACCCCATGGACTGCAGCTTGCCAGGCTTCTCTGTCCTTCACTGGGCATCCACAGAGGAGTCATTTTTTGAGCTGTTGCTGAGAGGGAGGAAAAATAATTTTCCCTCTACCCTTAGGTTCTTGGCTGAGATACACACCATGTAATATAAGATAGATTCACAGGAAAAAAATCAAACACATATTTACGAACATATCTTCCTCCTGTATACATGTCAGATAGCCAGAAAAAGTGAGCAACTCCCTGAAATGGCCCAAGCTACCACCTTTAATACCATCTCCAACTAAAGACAAAAGAAGAGTTGGGGAGCACTGAAGGCCAGTTATGGGAGGTGACCAGGAAAAACACAGCAACCATGGACATTGTTGTTACGCAGATGTGATTCTCTGCCTTCTCCATTGCTGAGTTTCTAGAGGCTTAGAGTCATCCTCTTCCTGGTATTCCCTGGTGGCTCAGATGGTAAAGAATCCGCCTACAGTTGCAGGAGACCTGGGGTTCCATCCCTGGGTCAGGAAGATCCCCTGGAGAAGGGAATGACAGCCCACTTCTGTATTCTTCCCTGGGAAATCCCATGGATAAAGGAACCTGGTGGACTACAATTCATGGGGTCACAAAAGAGTCAGACATAACAACTAAACAGCAATCACAAAATATAACTATAATGCCCTGAAAAGAAGAGTATGAGTTTCTAAGTTAAGGAAAGATCAAATAGGGAGAAAAATATAAATGTTTCAGTTCTGTTTATAACAATATAATTTACTGAATTGTAAGTCATAGTGCAAGACCAAAGGTTCTCTTATGTCTGGAAAACAGAGATTAAAAAGGCAGTAATATTTCAGACAAAAAAGTCATAATACTAGAAATACATTCATCAGTTTATTCAGTTCATGTGATTCATTCTTATTGATCTTGTCTTCTGTTAGCAGTTACGTGAAGCCTTCAGTTTTTCTATTAGATTTATATAATTTCTTACCCAATTCAATGATATCATCTGAAAATTATCAGAAACCTGTGTTTTTCAAAAAATCCCTTCTAAGGATATTCTTAAAGTTCTTGTTTATTTTGTTTGCAAAAGCATCAGAAAAAATCTGTAATTTTCTGTAAGTTACAAGAAATTTAAAATGGCATGGTTAAAAATCTGAGTCATTATAATACAGTTGAGAAGGAAATTTAGTTATTTCTGTAACATAAAATTTGAAGATAATAACTAGAGGGGGAGGAGCCAAGATGGCAGAGGAATGAGGGGAAGATTTCACCAGCTCCCCAACAGAATCACCAGAACTAATCAAGAAAAGAACCACCACCAAAAAACCAGCCGCTTGATGACAGAAGAATTCCATAGGTCCCCGAGAGTAGAAGAGAGAATAGCCAGAAATTTCCTGGAGCTAGGGTTCTAAGAATCCACTATCATAAGCCCCACGCCGGACCGCACCGACGACGGAGAGCGCGCCAGCAAGTGCCCTAAAAGGGGGCCTGAGCAGAGCCTGGGGGAAAGAGGGCAATGCTCAGCGTGAAAACGCCAAGAATCCGCCCAGATCGCCGTTAGAAATTAAAACACTGCGAAGATAGGATACCAGAGCAGGGCCGAGCAGAACGCAAGTAACTTGCTGCCTAGCGACCTGAGGCCGGACAGAACCGAGGCCGGACAGAACTGAGGCCGGACAGAACGCGGGGAGTGCTGCCTAGCAACCGACAGGGAGTTGGGAGGGAGTGCCCAGAGTGAAGATCGCGCCGCTCGGCCGGGCGAAAATCGCGACTTTCCGCCTGGCACTGGGTGAGTTCAAACACTCCTAGTGGGGGACTGGCTGAAGGGGAAGTCGCCCACAGATTGATGACCAGGGACCGGGCTCGAGCCAGATGGGGAACCTTGTGCCTGCCTTTGGGACTTGGAGGCGTAACCGGCAGTGCGCGCGCACCAGTGGCGGAGGAGCCCGTGCACCCCCGTAGCTGCACCCCCATAGCTACACCCGCAGCGGCGGAAGCTGGGAGAAGGGCAGGTATCAGAGGCTACCAGCGGGTGCGCGGCAGAGCCTGGGCGCCCCCACCCAACACGGGATTGCGTGCGCGCCGCGGCCCCCCGGCCCGACGGACTGGGATCAGCCTGCGCCCCCACCCACCCCAGGACAGAGCGCGCACCACGACCCCCCACCTGACCGACTGGGATCAGCCCGCCGTCCTGGCCAGCACCTGAGCTTGCAGACCAGTGCCATAAGGGAAAGGCTACATCATCAAGAAAACACCATCGAGAGCAAACTGTCTTCCAGACAGATGAGAGGATAAAAACCAGGGACAGTATTTAGCTTTTTTGCTTATCTGTTGCGGACGGTTCGGTTTATTCGTTTGATTGGTCAGGTCTGGGTTTTGTTGTTGTTGTTGTTGTTGTTGTTGTTGTTGTTGTTATTTTCTTTTTTTCTCTTTTGTCTCCTCTTATTAAGTTTCTCTTCCCTTTTTTAATTCTTATTTTTTTTTGATTTTTAATTATTAATTTTTTTTTAAATTTTTAATTCTTGAACTTCTAATTTTCTTTCCTCTTTCCCACTCCTTCCTCCCTCTATGTTCTAAATCTAAAACTTTCTCCTATATACCACTACACCCTACATAAATATTTCCTACCTTCCTGTCTCCACTATTCTTTTCCAGCTGTACTAAACAATACAACACACTAATCTTGGCTACATAACCCTATAAAATCCTTCCAAGTCGAATCTATTCCTTCTCATTACCCATACACTCTCCACCTCCTCACCCCCAACACATGTCTTAGTTAAAAACTGCTTTCAATGATGAAATAGTCCAAGCCAGGACCTTACCCAAGGTCTATTTTTCCAGGCACTATTTTAATTAATTCAGAGCTCAACAGGCAAGTACCATCTTTGATTGTGTCGTTTGCCAGAAAAATTTCCTATGCTTTGTCACTGTAAGACTGGTTAGATGTGGTCATTGCTGTTTATGTAAGTATATCTTATGACTATGTGCCTGCCTTTGGGACTTGGAGGCGAACTGGCAGTGCGCGCACCAGTGGCGGAGGAGCCCGTGCACCCCCGTAGCTGCACCCCCATAGCTACACCCGCAGCGGCGGAAGCTGGGAGAAGGGCAGGTATCAGAGGCTACCAGCGGGTGCGCGGCAGAGCCTGGGCGCCCCCACCCAACACGGGATTGCGTGCGCGCCGCGGCCCCCCGGCCCGACGGACTGGGATCAGCCTGCGCCCCCACCCACCCCAGGACAGAGCGCGCACCACGACCCCCCACCTGACCGACTGGGATCAGCCCGCCGTCCTGGCCAGCACCTGAGCTTGCAGACCAGTGCCATAAGGGAAAGGCTACATCATCAAGAAAACACCATCGAGAGCAAACTGTCTTCCAGACAGATGAGAGGATAAAAACCAGGGACAGTATTTAGCTTTTTTGCTTATCTGTTGCGGACGGTTCGGTTTATTCGTTTGATTGGTCAGGTCTGGGTTTTGTTGTTGTTGTTGTTGTTGTTGTTGTTGTTGTTGTTATTTTCTTTTTTTCTCTTTTGTCTCCTCTTATTAAGTTTCTCTTCCCTTTTTTAATTCTTATTTTTTTTTGATTTTTAATTATTAATTTTTTTTTAAATTTTTAATTCTTGAACTTCTAATTTTCTTTCCTCTTTCCCACTCCTTCCTCCCTCTATGTTCTAAATCTAAAACTTTCTCCTATATACCACTACACCCTACATAAATATTTCCTACCTTCCTGTCTCCACTATTCTTTTCCAGCTGTACTAAACAATACAACACACTAATCTTGGCTACATAACCCTATAAAATCCTTCCAAGTCGAATCTATTCCTTCTCATTACCCATACACTCTCCACCTCCTCACCCCCAACACATGTCTTAGTTAAAAACTGCTTTCAATGATGAAATAGTCCAAGCCAGGACCTTACCCAAGGTCTATTTTTCCAGGCACTATTTTAATTAATTCAGAGCTCAACAGGCAAGTACCATCTTTGATTGTGTCGTTTGCCAGAAAAATTTCCTATGCTTTGTCACTGTAAGACTGGTTAGATGTGGTCATTGCTGTTTATGTAAGTATATCTTATGACTATGTTAGAAAACATCTGCATGCATTTATGACTGTCACCCATTAGGGACACACCTCTTGCTCCTCAGATGCTAGTATTTGAACTAATATCACGAAACAGCATAGCAAACCAGGCATAGAGCCTACACCCTCTGACTAATCATCAAACCAAGGATCCTCGGACTAAAAGCCCTGATTCCAAGATCCCACACTATCAAAGAACATACAACACTAGAGATTGTTCACCTGTAAACAAGACCTAACACCACCCAAGACACAAACCATTGAACCCTTCTAGAAGGACAGAAACCCAAAGGAAGGGAGAATTCACCCAAGAAGCCTGGTGGGGAAAAGAACTCCGTACACTCAGACACCCACAAAGAAACAAAAACTAACCTAATAATGAAATGACAGAGAAACACTGCACAGATGAAGGACCAAGCTAGAGAATCACAGCTTCAAATGACAGAGGAGGAGATAGACAAATTATCTGAAAGAGAATTCAGAAAAACTATACTAATGAGGATGCAAAACACCGAAAACAGAATATTAGAGGAAATTAGTGCATTGAGAAAAGACATGCAGGAAATGAAAAATAAGGAAATAGAGACCACCAACTCAATTGCTGAACTCAAAAATACGATAGAAGGCCTCAACAGTAGAGTGTCTGAGGCTGAAGAATGGATAAGCGTGCTGGAAGATAGACTGGTGGAAATAACTGGTGAGGAACAGAACAAAGCCGAAAGAATTAAAAGAACTGAGGATAGCCTCAGAGACCTGTGGGACAATATCAAATGCACCAACATTAGAATTATAGGAGTTCCAGAGGAAGAAGAAGGGAAGAAAGGTTATGAAAAAATTCTTGAAGAGGTTATAGTTGAAAACTTCCCCACCATGGGAAAGGAAATAGTCAACCATGTCCAAGAAGCACAAAGAGTTCCATACAGGATAAAACCCCAGAAGAAACACACCAAGGCACATTCTAATCAAACTAACACAGACTAAATACAAGGACAGATTACTAAAAGCAGCTAGAAGCAAACAACAAATAACATATAAAGGAAACCCCATACATCTAACTGTGATCTCTCAACAGAAACCCTGCAGGCCAGAAGAGAATGGCAGGACACATTTAAACGGCTAAAAGAGAATAACCTTCAACCGAGAACTCTCTACCCAGCCAGAATCTCATTCAGAATTGATGGAGAAGTCAAAAGCTTCTCAGACAGACAAAAACTAAAAGAATTCTGTACCACAAAACCAGCCCTACAAGTGTTAAAGGGCCGGATATAGCCAATAAATACAAGAGTAGAAGAATTCCTACCAATCAAACCCCAAATATCTAAGAAGATGACAATAGGAACATTTGTATCAATAATTACTTTGAATGTAAATGGATTAAATGCCCCAACCAAACGACACAGGTTGGCTGAATGGATCAAGAAACATGACCCATATATATACTGTTTACAAGAGACCCACTTCAGACCTAGAGACACCCATAGATTGAAAGTGAGAGGCTGAAAAAAGATATTCCATGCAAATGGAAATCAAAAGAAATCTGTGGTAGCAATTCTAATATCAGACAAAATAGATTGGATAAGGACACCACCTTGCAGTGCAAGGGGCGCCGGTTCGATCCCTGGCCTGGGAAGATCCCACGTGCAGCGGAGCGGCTGGACTGATGTGTCCAAGTGCCGAGCCGGAGCTCTGGAGTGCACGTGCTGCCCAGAGCCAGCGCTCTGCAACAACAGACGCCACCGCGATGGGACGCCCGCAGGAGCCAAAGAGCAAAGATGGATGAAAATAGTGAAATGAAAGACCAATAGAAGTGGCCCACCCACTCCCCTGCCTCCCCAACCTGACCCCCGCCCAATAAATAAATAAATAAATAAATCTTTAAAGAAGATTCTAAGAGAAAAGGCAGATCACTACATCATGATTAAGGGATCCATCCAAGAGAAAGACATAATAGTCATGAACATCTGCACACCCAACACAGGGGTACCTCAATACATAAAACAGATACTTTCAGACTTAAAAGAAGAAATCAATAATAACACAATAATAGTAGGAGACTTTAACACTCCTCTCACACCAATGGATAGATTATCTAAACAGAAAATTAATAAAGAAACACAAGCCTTAAATGCCACACTAGAAAAGATGGACCTCATCGATATCTTTAGGACGTTCCACCCAAAAGCAGAAGAATACACTTTCTTCTCAAGTGCTCACGGAACATTCTCCAGGATAGACCACATCTTGGGCCACAAATCTAACCTCAGTCAATTCAAGAAAACTGAAATTATATCAGCCATCTTCTCGGACCACAGTGCAATAAGACTAGAGATCAACTACAGGAAAAAAACCTCTAAAAATACAAACACATGGCGATTAAACAACACATACCTAAAAAACCAACTGATTACTGAGGAAATCAAAGGAGAAATTAAACAATTCCTAGAAGAAAATGACAATATACGACCGTGCAAAACTTATGGGATACCGCAAAAGCAGTTCTAAGGGGGAAATTTATAGCAATACAATCCCACCTCAAGAAACTAGGAAAATATGAAGCAGATGACTTAACCCTCCGCTTAAAACAATTGGAAAAAGAAGAACAGAAACATCCCAAAGCCAGCAGAAGATGAGAAATTATAAAGACTAGAGCAGAAATAAATCAGAAAGAAACTATAGTACGGATAAATAAAACAAAAAGCTGGTTCTTTGAAAAGGTAAACAAAATTGACAAGTCTCTGGCCAGACTCATCAAGAAAGAGAGAAGAACCAGATCAACAAAATCAAAAACGAAAAAGGAGAGATTACAACAGATAATGCAGAAATCCAAAGGATTCTAAGAGACTATTATGAGCAACTCTGTAGCAACAAACTGGACAACCTGGAAGAAATGGACAGTTTCTTGGGGAAGATCAATCTCCCAAGACTGAGCCAGGAAGAAACAGAAACTTTGAACAACCCAATCACAAGCTCAGAAATCGAATCTGTGATTAAAAATTTACCCAAAAATAAAAGCCCAGGGCCAGATGGCTTCACAGCCGAATTCTACCAAACATTTAAAGAAGAGCTAATGCCTGTCCTTCTAAAACTCTTCCAAAAAATTGCACAGGAAGAAAAACTTCCAAACACATTCTACGAGGCCACCATCACCCTGATACCCAAACCAGGCAAAGATAAGACAAAAAAGGAAAATTACAGACCAATTTCCCTGATGAACTTAGATGCCAAGATCCTCAACAAAATCCTAGCAAACAGAATTCAACGACACATCAAAAAGCTCATACACCATGATCAAGTCGGGTTCATCACAGGCATGCAAGGATTCTTCAACATCTGCAAATCAATCAATGTGATACACCATATCAACAAACTGAGAGACAAAAACCACATGATCATCTCAATAGATGCAGAAAAAGCCTTCGACAAAGTACAACACCCATTTATGATAAAAACTCTTCAGAAAATGGGCATAGAAGGAACCTATCTCAACATAGTGAAAGCCATATATGAGAAGCCCACAGCAAACATTATCCTCAACGGTGAAAAACTGAAAGCATTCCCTCTAAGATCAGGAACAAGACAGAGGTGTCCACTTTCACCACTACTATTCAACATAGTCCTGGAAGTTCTAGCCACGGCAATAAGAGAAGAGAAAGAAATCAAACGAATCCAGACTGCAAAGGAAGAAGTCAAGCTCACTCTTTTTGCAGACGACATGATATTATACATAGAAAATCCCAAAGACTCTATTACAAAACTACTAGAGCTAATCAAGGAATTCAGCAAAGTCGCAGGATACAAAGTCAACACACAGAAATCACTGGCATTCCTATACACAATGAAAAATCAGAAAATGAAATCAAAGAGGCAGTCCCCTTCACCATGGCAACCAAAAGAATCAAATATCTAGG
Source organism: Tragulus kanchil (assembly GCA_022376925.1). Classification (NCBI taxonomy): domain Eukaryota; kingdom Metazoa; phylum Chordata; class Mammalia; order Artiodactyla; family Tragulidae; genus Tragulus; species Tragulus kanchil. Next base: position 102,881,941 of record JAIOJX010000001.1, on the reverse strand, counting down.
AATAAACCTACCCAAAGAAACAAAAGAACTGTACACCGAAAATTACGAGACACTCATGAAAGAAATTAAAGGAAACTTAAACAGATGGAGAGATATTCCATGTTCCTGGGTCCAAAGAATCAATATTGTGAAAATGACCATACTACCAAATATCATCTACAGATTCAATGCAATACCTATTCAACTTCCATTGACATTTTTCACAGAACTAGACCAAAGAATAACACAGTTCCTATGGAAACACAAAAGACTGCGAATAGCCAAAGCAATTCTGAGAAAGAAAAACGGAGCTGGAGGGATCAGACTCTACTACAAAGCAACAGCCATCAAGACAGTATGGTACTGGCACAAAAACAGAAATATAGACCAATGGAACAAGATCGAGAACCCAGAGATAAACCCACGCACCTATGGGTACCTTATTTTTGACAAAGGAGGAGAAACTATAAAATGGGACAAAGACAGACTCTTCAACAAATGGTGCTGGGAGAATTGGACAGCTACATGCCAAAAAATGAAGTTGGAACATTCCCTGACACCATACACTAAGATCAACTCAAATTGGATTAAAGCCCTCAATGTAAGACCAGAAACCATCAAACTCTTAGAGGAGAATATAGGCAAAACCCTCAAGGACATCAATCAAAGCAAGATCTTCTCTGGCCCACCAACTAAAATAGCAGAACTGAAAAGAAAAATGAACATGTGGGACCTCATGAGACTTAAAAGCTTTTGTACAGCAAAAGAAATTACAAAAAAGCTCAACAGACACCCCACAGAGTGGGAGAAAATCATAGCAAATGAAACAACAGGGAAAGAATTAATCTCCAAAATCTACAAGCAACTCAGACAATTCAGCACAGGGAAAACGAACAACCCAATCAAAAAATGGGAAAAAGATCTAAAGAGACGCCTCTCCAAAGAGGACATACAGATGGCCCAAAAGCACATGAAACGATGCTCAACCTCACTTATTATTAGAGAAATGCAAATCAAAACTACAATGAGATACCACCTCACACCCGTCAGAATGGCCATCATCAAAAAATCTGCAGACAATAAATGCTGGAGAGGGTGCAGAGAAAAGGGAACCCTCTTGCATTGCTGGTGGGAATGTCAGTTGATACAGCCTCTATGGAAGACAGTCTGGAGATTCCTTAAAAAACTAAAAATAGAATCACCCTATGACCCAGCAGTCCCACTATTAGGCCTATATCCTGATGAAATCAAAACTGAAAGAAGCACCTGTACCCCAATGTTCATTGCAGCTCTCTATACAATAGCCAGAACATGGAAGCAACCTAGATGTCCATTGACGAATGAATGAATCCAGAAGCTCTGGTACATGTATACAATGGAATACTACTCAGCTGTTAAAAGAAATGCAGAAGACTCAGTCCTAATGAGGTGGCTGGCTCTAGAACCTATCATAAAAAGTGAAGTCAGTCAAAAAGAGAAAGACAAATACAGCATACTAACACACATATATGGAATCTAGTAGGACGGTCTTGATAACACACGCAGGGAAATCATGGAAAAACAGACAGAGCATAGACATAGGGACATTGTGGGGCAGAAATAGGGAGGGGGAAGCATGGAGGGAGTAACACGGAAACCTATACTGTTATGTGTGGAAAAGATAGCTAGTGTCATAGTGCTAAGGGAATAGGAGTGCTTACAATGGCTTGGGGCGAAGGTCTGGAGGGTTGGGATGGGGGGATCTGGGTGGGTGGGGACCATGGATATGCATATGACTGATCTGGGAACATACATGTCTGTGAACAACAAAACTCTGTAAAACTTTTAAAATAAAGAATTAAAAAAAAGATAATAACTAGAATTCTGACTAATAACATTGTACCAGGCTATATCTGAATTTTAGGAATCTTATATAATTTCTAGAGCATTTATATTAATAACATTTACCCATGTAATATAACCTAAGAACATTTATTACTACTTTTGATAATACTTCCCATGCAATTTAGCATAAAAAGGGGAAAGTCTAAAGAGACGCCTCCAAAGAGGACATACAGATGGCCCAAAAGCACATGAAACGATGCTCAACCTCACTTATTATTAGAGAAATGCAAATCAAAACTACAATGAGATACCACCTCACACCCGTCAGAATGGCCATCATCAAAAAATCTGCAGACAATAAATGCTGGAGAGGGTGCAGAGAAAAGGGAACCCTCTTGCATTGCTGGTGGGAATGTCAGTTGATACAGCCTCTATGGAAGACAGTCTGGAGATTCCTTAAAAAACTAAAAATAGAATCACCCTATGACCCAGCAGTCCCACTATTAGGCCTATATCCTGATGAAATCAAAACTGAAAGAAGCACCTGTACCCCAATGTTCATTGCAGCTCTCTATACAATAGCCAGAACATGGAAGCAACCTAGATGTCCATTGACGAATGAATGAATCCAGAAGCTCTGGTACATGTATACAATGGAATACTACTCAGCTGTTAAAAGAAATGCAGAAGACTCAGTCCTAATGAGGTGGCTGGCTCTAGAACCTATCATAAAAAGTGAAGTCAGTCAAAAAGAGAAAGACAAATACAGCATACTAACACACATATATGGAATCTAGTAGGACGGTCTTGATAACACACGCAGGGAACTCATGGAAAAACAGACAGAGCATAGACATAGGGACATTGTGGGGCAGAAATAGGGAGGGGGAAGCATGGAGGGAGTAACACGGAAACCTATACTGTTATGTGTGGAAAAGATAGCTAGTGTCATAGTGCTAAGGGAATAGGAGTGCTTACAATGGCTTGGGGCGAAGGTCTGGAGGGTTGGGATGGGGGGATCTGGGTGGGTGGGGACCATGGATATGCATATGACTGATCTGGGAACATACATGTCTGTGAACAACAAAACTCTGTAAAACTTTTAAAATAAAGAATTAAAAAAAAGATAATAACTAGAATTCTGACTAATAACATTGTACCAGGCTATATCTGAATTTTAGGAATCTTATATAATTTCTAGAGCATTTATATTAATAACATTTACCCATGTAATATAACCTAAGAACATTTATTACTACTTCTTTGATAATACTTCCCATGCAATTTAGCATACCCAGTAAGCCTAATTAACTTAATATCTCTTTTATAAGGAGCGAAAGCAAATATGTTTATGTATTCCGGGGACCTTGTGGAAAGCCCCCTAATTATTTCCAGGTCAATAAGATACCATTAGAATTTAATTTGAGGGAAGTTTGTCAGAAATTTCAAAAAATTTTAAAACATTTGGTCAAATAGGATCATACATCACTGTGAAGCCATACTTAGTTACCTATTTTTAATCAAAATGATAAAGACTTCACAGGCAAATACAGGAAGTTAGATAGTTAGCTCTTGTAAATATTGGACAGTCTCAGGTTTTTTTCCTAAATAGTCAAAGATCTGATAAAAATAAAACAGAATTTTTGTTTCTCTACACAGATGGCATTAATGAGAAAGAAAATCTTTGTTTATAATGTTCAAAAGGAGAAGAGGGCAACAGAGGAAGAGATGGTTAGAGAGCATCACTGACTCAATGGGCATGAATTTGAACAAACTCTAGGAGATAGTGGAGGACAGAGGAGCCTGGCAGGCTATAGTCCATGGGGTCGCAAAGAGTCAGACATGCCTTAGCAACTGAACAACAACAAAAAAAGAAAAAAAGAACTTTATCCTTTTAACAAAGAGAAAAACCAAATTCTAATTTTGTGCCAGTGTGCCTTTAATGCTGAAGTTCATTCACATAATTAAATTTATTCCAATCTTAGCCCGATTAAGAATCCCTTTTTCAGAAAACTTCTATAACTTTCTATGTCCACTTTAGTCTGTCCCTTGATCTCTTATCCTTCCATTTTAAAATAACCAGCTCTGGGACAAAAAATTGTTTTTATTTCTCTCAGTAATGCAGATATCCGTGCCTCATGCCTTTACTTATCCAACATTTTCATTTTCTTGCATACATCATTATTTCCCTATCTCTAGCACCGTTAATCACATGTATTAATTAGAAACCTTACTTTTTAGTGAAAATAAAGAAGTAAACAAGAACTACATTAGGATTTTATGTTATGGACAATTTATAAATACCTTTTATAATTTCTAGAAATATGTACCCTTTTAAGTAGTGCAACTTTCAGTGTGGCACAAGACCTGGTTACTAAAAAACTGAAATTCATCTATAGTTTCTCTGCACTAGGAAGTCAATAGTAGGTAAAACAGTATACTGATGTATTATTTTATCTTATTTGGATATGATCTAGATATTTGCTCATCTAATCTGATATATAGTAAAGCCCTAAGGGAAAAAGATTTGGGAAACCATTTAAGTAAACAATCATAAAACAATCATTGTTTTTAAAAGTTCACCTAAAAACTTTTATCTCATATGCATCTCTTTAATACATTTGTTTTTAACAATCACACTTAGATTACCCTGAAGGTTTTATGAGACATTAAAGCAGCTAGCTATAATTATTTTTTCTTCTTTTCAAATTTTGTAACCCAGTAATTTTAAATTTACTTTTACTGACTAAAGATTAATCTTTGATAATATGAACTTGAAGAACACTTCAGTTAATTCTTACTATATTTAGAAATAAGTTATATAAGCACTTACTTTAAGCTATGTAAATAGAGCTCTTTTACAAATTAATAATGGCATTACTATCTAGAAAGGTATAAAAATACCGTATCTATAATGTACATACCAGAGAGAATATTCTCGCTGATCATAAAGTCACGTTCTCAGGATATAGAACAAATGACACAATAGAAAAAGAACTTACCCTTTTGGAGGAAGAGGATCAATAGAGCCACAAATACTACTGAATTTGCCAGAGTTGCTAGGTCAATCTTAGCCCGATTAAGAATCCCTTTTTCAGAAAACTTCTATAACTTTCTATGTCCACTTTAGTCTGTCCCTTGATCTCTTATCCTTCCATTTTAAAATAACCAGCTCTGGGACAAAAAATTGTTTTTATTTCTCTCAGTAATGCAGATATCCGTGCCTCATGCCTTTACTTATCCAACATTTTCATTTTCTTGCATACATCATTATTTCCCTATCTCTAGCACCGTTAATCACATGTATTAATTAGAAACCTTACTTTTTAGTGAAAATAAAGAAGTAAACAAGAACTACATTAGGATTTTATGTTATGGACAATTTATAAATACCTTTTATAATTTCTAGAAATATGTACCCTTTTAAGTAGTGCAACTTTCAGTGTGGCACAAGACCTGGTTACTAAAAAACTGAAATTCATCTATAGTTTCTCTGCACTAGGAAGTCAATAGTAGGTAAAACAGTATACTGATGTATTATTTTATCTTATTTGGATATGATCTAGATATTTGCTCATCTAATCTGATATATAGTAAAGCCCTAAGGGAAAAAGATTTGGGAAACCATTTAAGTAAACAATCATAAAACAATCATTGTTTTTAAAAGTTCACCTAAAAACTTTTATCTCATATGCATCTCTTTAATACATTTGTTTTTAACAATCACACTTAGATTACCCCTGAAGGTTTTATGAGACATTAAAGCAGCTAGCTATCATTATTTTTTCTTGTTTTCAAATTTTGTAACCCAGTAATTTTAAATTTACTTTTACTGACTAAAGATTAATCTTTGATAATATGAACTTGAAGAACACTTCAGTTAATTCTTACTATATTTAGAAATAAGTTATATAAGCACTTACTTTAAGCTATGTAAATAGAGCTCTTTTACAAATTAATAATGGCATTACTATCTAGAAAGGTATAAAAATACCGTATCTATAATGTACATACCAGAGAGAATATTCTCGCTGATCATAAAGTCACGTTCTCAGGATATAGAACAAATGACACAATAGACAGAAACAAAGAACTGGTTACCATTTTGGGGAGGAAGAGGATCAATAGAGCCACAAATACTACTGAATTTGCCAGAGTTGCTAGGTCTAAGGAACTAACTCCACAAATATTTTCCTTTGCTAATCCAATTTTAAGAGAGAACCACTCTTGTTTACAACAGACCCCACAATCAGAGATCTGGGAAACTGGTACAAGCTCTTAACCTTCAGCCACTTTTGGTCAGCTGTTGCAGAGTCTCTTAGCTACAGTATCCTCAGAGTGAGTAGTGTCCAGCTAGTCATGTTGAATCCTGCCTGCTACACCAACGGTCAGGGAGGAAGAATTTTTTTCTATACTGTACTGGTCTTAAATTCTTTTGGCTGAATTAAATTGACATGAGACAGATCAATGGGAGAAAGTCATGCAAAAGTGTAATAACGTGTGTGGGCTTCCCTGATGGCTCAGATAGTAAAGAATCTGCCTGAAGTTCAGGAGACCCGGGGTTTGATCCCTGGGTTGGGAAGATCCCCTGGAGAAGGAAATGGCTACCCACTCCAGTATTCTTGCCTGGGGAATCCCATGAGCAAAAGAGCTTGGTGGGCTACCTCCATGGGGTCATAGTCGGACACGATTGAACAACTAACACTTTCACTTTTTTTCACTTAATACATCAAAGAAACTCAAAAGAACTGAGTAAGTCAGCAAAGTGGCTGAAACCCTCACCTTCAATACCATCTTTAGCTAAAGACAAAAGAGGATGTTGTGAGTTGTGTTTTGGGACTTTAAAGGGAAGGAAGGCAGTTGAGATAGAGATGGAAAAGCAAATGTTTGGTAAACAAATGTTTGCTGGGGGGCCATGGGACATGGAGTGTGGACTGTGATCTCCAGGCCCTGCTGGGTTCCTTCCACCACCCCCTGCCGAGTTTTTGGACTGTTTATATAAGCACTTACTTTAAGCTATGTAAATAGAGCTCTTTTACAAATTAATAATGGCATTACTATCTAGAAAGGTATAAAAATACCGTATCTATAATGTACATACCAGAGAGAATATTCTCGCTGATCATAAAGTCACGTTCTCAGGATATAGAACAAATGACACAATAGACAGAAACAAAGAACTGGTTACCATTTTGGGGAGGAAGAGGATCAATAGAGCCACAAATACTACTGAATTTGCCAGAGTTGCTAGGTCTAAGGAACTAACTCCACAAATATTTTCCTTTGCTAATCCAATTTTAAGAGAGAACCACTCTTGTTTACAACAGACCCCACAATCAGAGATCTGGGAAACTGGTACAAGCTCTTAACCTTCAGCCACTTTTGGTCAGCTGTTGCAGAGTCTCTTAGCTACAGTATCCTCAGAGTGAGTAGTGTCCAGCTAGTCATGTTGAATCCTGCCTGCTACACCAACGGTCAGGGAGGAAGAATTTTTTTCTATACTGTACTGGTCTTAAATTCTTTTGGCTGAATTAAATTGACATGAGACAGATCAATGGGAGAAAGTCATGCAAAAGTGTAATAACGTGTGTGGGCTTCCCTGATGGCTCAGATAGTAAAGAATCTGCCTGAAGTTCAGGAGACCCGGGGTTTGATCCCTGGGTTGGGAAGATCCCCTGGAGAAGGAAATGGCTACCCACTCCAGTATTCTTGCCTGGGGAATCCCATGAGCAAAAGAGCTTGGTGGGCTACCTCCATGGGGTCATAGTCGGACACGATTGAACAACTAACACTTTCACTTTTTTTCACTTAATACATCAAAGAAACTCAAAAGAACTGAGTAAGTCAGCAAAGTGGCTGAAACCCTCACCTTCAATACCATCTTTAGCTAAAGACAAAAGAGGATGTTGTGAGTTGTGTTTTGGGACTTTAAAGGGAAGGAAGGCAGTTGAGATAGAGATGGAAAAGCAAATGTTTGGTAAACAAATGTTTGCTGGGCCAGGCGGAGACCATGGGACATGGAGTGTGGACTGTGATCTCCAGGCCCTGCTGGGTTCCTTCCACCACACCTCGCCCATGATCTCTGCAGACTTTTTTGGTGATAGATCTGTTCTGAAAACAGGTCCTTTCCTTAAATTACTGGATTATCCAAAACATTTATTCAGGTTTGTCCAGAAGATGCGATGGGGAAACCGAACGAACTTTTTGGCCAACCCAGTATTTTCGGCAACTAATTTGGAGGTAATAGGAAAAACTTCCTGAGTTTCTTTTTCTTAGAAATAATCAAACTACCTTAATCCTCATACCAAAAAGACACTTTGGAGGGTAGCAAAATTTGCTCCCCTATACCACTTTGGAGAGTCAACTAGAAGTCCCTAGAGCAATGCTTTACAATCTTCTGTTGTTGTTATCACAGTCTTTACAGTCCACACAAAATTAAAAGGTGATTCAAAATCCTCAGTATGAGGTGAACTCAAGATTTTAATTTTAAATAGGTTTCTTACTGATGCTAATGCTACTGGTCTGTGGACCACAGTTGGCATGCCAAGGTCTTTGCCTAGATGATAAGTTGTCTAATAAACAACAAGCTCTCTTGAGTTCACTGTTTCCAGGACAGAGGAATGAAAGAGGGGTAGAGCTAGGCAATGGGATTAATTCTAACTAACTGCCTCATTCTTTTTAGATGGTCAGCACCTTTGAACCTTATGTGTACATTGCCCTCACATCTCCTCTTAATGAGGTTATTTGCCTCATGTATTCAATGAAACTGTGCTTTATAGAACACATTTGCTACTCAGGGAGATGTCTGAGAATACTCTCTTTAAGTATTAAATAATTAACCTCTTACTTGAAGAGGACCTTCATTCTTGGACACAGTTCCTACATATCCCTTCTGAAAAAGGAAATCCAACCTAGGAATGTCTCAACTACCTATATGTGAATATGTCCAAGTATTTCAGCCAATGCAAATAGGCCGTATACAGAGTTCGGCCTATGAAAATAGCAATTACTAAGGAGAAACAAGGTCTATGGTGGGCAGTAAATACAGTAAATACTGCTTATTTCCTGTTTTAAACATTTGCATTCAGCTAAATCTCAACTATGTGTTTTAAGGGCAGACACTGTATGAAAATTGAACCTCCACATATTATATTGGTCCATGATATGATTACAAAACAAGCACAAAGAAATAACCCAGTAACAGAACCTGGATAAACAGGCCTGTGTGTTCAGAAGTTCAAATTGTTTCTCACTGGCATCTGTCTAGCAGCTAAAGAGGTTATAAAAACACAAACCTGCAGTGAGAGCAGAGGAAATCCAGTGGAACTGAGATGTTTGTCTTGGCAAGTGACAACCCAGGCAGTGTCAAAAATATTCATTCAGTTTAAGATATTTGCAAGAAGCCTGCAGGTATCATCAGGCACACATAGTGCAATTCCACACATGTGATCAGAGGTCACAAACAGAACAGCATCTCTGTGACCACTACCCACCAACACAGCGCTCACTTCACTTCTCAGAATTGCCTTCATGTTCTCATTATTTCTAGGTCAAAACAACCTAGTGACTGACAATGTTTCATATCCTGCTCGAAATCTCACTTCACTGCTAAAGATGATTCATTTAACACTATTGTATGAGAAAGCAGTAAGTCATTCCCATTCACTAAATATGTATTAAGCGCGAGCTCTGGGCAAGGCACTGGGTTAGTTGTCTTTAGTAGTTGAGTCACTGCTGCCAGAAGGATGCAGATCACCATCCTGGGGCATTAAAGCAACATTGTTGGAGAGAAAGGAGGTGGCTGTGCCTTTTTATGGCTGTGAATTCTTGTACTCAGTTGAGAAATGGCACAACTGGGTCAAAAACGCAAGGTATAGCTTTTAATAAGCAGTTCCCTGTGTATCGAACTTTGACAACCAAGTGAATAAAGTGAGAAATTAGACGTGACACATTAAAAAATGCTAACTGCTCTCTCAGGTCACATAGTAGGAAAAAATGTGTTGATTTCCAATAAATTACCATGGTAACTTGTATTAGATTTTAGTGTTGAGAATTGCATTTTCCATCTGTAAGAAATATGTTAGCTATTTGTCTCTGCTTTTAGACCACATGTGCTATTTTTAGCATGTGTTCTGTGAAGTGAAGAATGATATATCGAAGTTGTTTTCTTTAAACTACAAATGGGGGCTTCCCCTGGTGGTCCAGTGGGTAAGGACACCGCCTTGCAGTGCAAAGGGCGCCGGTTCGATCCCTGGCCTGGGAAGATCCCACGTTCCACGGAGCGGCTGGACTGATGTGTCCAATTGCCCAGAGCCGGCACTCTGCGCTCTGCGACGACAGATGCCAACGCGATGGGAGGCCCACAGGAGCCAAAGAACAAAGACGGATGAAAATAGAGAAATGAAAGACCAATAGAAGTGGCCCGCCCATCCCCCTCCCTCCCCACCCCATCCCCCAAAATATAAATAAATAAAATAAATGTTTAAACTACAAATGGACATTTAAATGCTATTAAAATTGATTTTATTTGTGCTTCACAAAAAGAAATCCAGTGATATATTTAAGAAAGCACAAAAGGGTTGTTTTAAAGATCACCCAAGGATCATTACCAAGAATTAGAAAAAAGTTACTTGAGAGTGTTCTGTTTTCACTCTTCACTTGCGTGTGACCTAAAGCAAATCTCTTTACGTCATTGTTCTTCATTTTTATCATTTAACTAATTGTCCTTAAACGACAGTGCAATAATCTTGTAAGAACATATTAAACCCTTCTGTGATGGCACACATGGCAAAGAATCTGCCTGCAATGCTGGAGACCCAATTTAAATCCCTGGGTTGGGAAGATCCCCCGGAGAAGGGAATGGCAACCCACTCCAGTATTCTTGCTGGAGAATCCCATAGACAGAGTAGCCTGGTGGGCTACAGTCCCTGTGGTCGCAAAGAGTCAGACACAACTGAGTGACTAATACTTTCTATTTTCTTCATCTTTCTGTTTGATTAATTGTTCTTAAACCACAGTGCAGTAATCTTGTAAGAACATATTAAACCCTGAGTGACTAATAGTATATATTAGCCCATTCATCAGAAGATTTTACAGGTTCTCAAGAGTTTTGCATCATTGTACCTTGTTTTGCAGATTTTGAAAGTGGAATGAAACAATTGCTCTTCCCAGGAATTCTCTTATAGTTTTAAGTGTTCATAAAGTTGATTCAGATTTTTAGATGACAAAGTCCTATAGCTGCAGAATAGAAGTTACAATCCCTTAAGATATGTGACTGCAGTTCAAAGTACTGAAATTCATGGAAATTAAAATGAAAGAGGCCATTATCAAAACCTAAAGAATGATACTTAAATTACTTAAATCGGTGTGGAATTCTAGTATGAAATAAAGATGAATATAACTGGAAAATTTATTTATACTGTTTCACCATTTCCAGGTAATGACTCAAAACTGCTCGAGTACATTTCTGATCCTCTCCAAGTGAACAAATATGTCTATATTATTTAAATATATCACTACTGAAAGTAGCTAAGAGGAATACATTGACGATGTCACAACAAAATTCCATATTGGCTGTCTTCCTGGGCAGACTAATGTCAGTGGCAACTCAGTAGTTCCGTAAAAGTTGATAGCATTAGAATACATTTTCAACTGGCTACATGACGTATGGGATCTTAATTCCTCGACCAAAGATCAAGCCCACATCCCCTGCAGTGGAAGCACAGAGTCTTAACTACTGGACCACTATGGAAGTCACTCAAGTTTTAACTATTCACAAACCGGTTTACTTTTGCATAAAGCAATGCAGTTAGATTAAATGAAATTTCAAACCCACATTTTCTCCTAAAATGAGAGTATGTTTTAACCTACATTTTCAGGGAATATTCATAAACTGTTGCAAAAAGATGATTATTTTTTATAGAGAGAAAAGCTCCATGGTGGAGTTAAGTATTTCCTCCTTGACATGCCTCCCTAAACCAGGCATCTGTAAATGATGAATGGATAGACAGATAAGTGAATGAAGAATTGACTAGGGCTTCCCTGGTGGTTCAGTGGGTAAAGAGTCTGCCTTGCAGTGCAAGGGGCACCGGTTTGACCCCTGGCATGGAAGGATCCCACATCCCGAGGACCGGCTAGACTGGTGTGTCCAATTGCGAGCCAGCACTCTGGAGTGCACGCTCCCGGAGCTAGTGCTCTGCAACGAGAGAGGCCACTGCAATGGGAAGCCCATACAGGCTGAAGAATAAAGATGGATGAAAAATAAATAAATAAAATATCAATAAAAAGAGACCAAAATTTTAAAAATTATAGTAATAGTCTAAAGAGCTTATCATGAAGACTCTTGGCAAAACACAGATTATAAACCACCTTGGACAACTCTGTTCTGAAGTGTCCAGAGTAAAAGGCAAACTATAAGCTATTTTCAAGTATTAGCATTTAAAGCTATAGGTCACTTACCTCTGTTGAGTTCACTTGACATCAAAACATTAGAAAGAGATTCATTAAAAAATTTTAACCAAAGTAGTAACAGTGGTTATCTCAGGGCAGTCTGATTCCATGTGACCTTTAATTTCTTTTTCTTAGTGTTATATGATTTTCAAAGTTTTTACAATAAGCATATCTTACAGAATCAGGAAAAAAGGTGAGAAAAAATAAATCTATTTTGGTACAGTCTCTGAAGAATTTTAAAATGCTTATAGGAAACCTACCATTAATCTGTTTGCTATAAAATTATTTCCACATTTTAGAAGTATATTGAAGTCTGTTTCCTTGAATGTACCCTTACTTCCACTTTGTATCTATCTATATGAGAAAACATTGCATGTTGGGGGACACCTTGACTTCTGCATTTTCTCAAACCACTGCTAATTTTCACATAACAGTAACCATTACATAGCGTGAGACAATAAGATGAGGATCTTCAAAAGCTCTTTGTGAAGAAGGTCGGTGTTATTGCTCTTTTGGTAAAAGAGGATTCATTGTGGAAGTCGGGCTTTTCATATATCCTGACAACGCAGGCCACTAAATCATATAAGCCACTCGCCTTCTCAAATTTGTCGTGGTTTAAGGTGCCCTAGGAAAAATCAAGACATTGTATTGGTAGTTCTCAGAGCATGTCTATTCCTTCATAGAATGTTGATAGGAGGAAAAAAAACTGAAACAAATGTTGGTAAATTGTTGATAAGTGTCTCTTTACAAAACATGTAAGGAAGGCACACTTACCACTCTTCACTATTTCCCTCAGCATGTTTATGTTTTCAGAAAACAGAGTGGTCAAATAGGAAGATTCAGTAGGGCTAAGAAATGGATTTTTCTGTTACTTCCATTGAGGGAAATGATTCATCGTGTGGTTTGATTATTATTTTTGCCTTAATAGTCTCTAGCTCTGTGAAATCACCAGGATTTTGAGTGAAACATGTCTCATAAGACAAAGAGCTTTTGCCAAACACATGTTATTGTAGTGCTTTTAATAATTAAGAAAAATGTTAAAAATCCTAAAGGAAGAAAATTATAACATAGAATTCTGACTTTTCTCAAAATATCCCATTTTGTACATTGCAATGCATTCCATTTTTACATGTGCAAAATATTTTATAAATCTATTTTTAACAAACCCAATATATCGAATATACTACAAATCATCATACAGGTTTTATTTGTTTTATTTTTAGAGGTGTTCAATGTTTCTGTCAAAAACATGGTTCCTTCTATTGGTTATCTAAGCAGTCCAGATGTTCTGGGTTCTTTGGCAAATCCAACGCAATCCCAGTGGAAGACCAAATTCTTCTGACTGTGACAATATATCCTCTGGTGGAGAGTTGCTTTCAGGGTAAACAGTGCAGCCCTTAACAAAAAGGAGTTAAATGCCAATGCCACCTTCACTCTGACAGTTTTCTCTCCAGAGACGTTTTGTACCATTCCATCTGTGATTGCCTACTTGTATGACATATTTAAAGGAAATTCCTAGTAGAGGTAAAGCAAATACTTTTTCTTCTCTGAGCTTTTCTTTTAAGCTTCAGTGAAGTTTGACACCTTGATGTACAATGGCAGTGTCTTTTCTGAGCTGGTCACCTGAGGCCCATTTTGTTGTTCATTATAGCAGAATCTTCCTTTGTCTGGTTTCTCTCTGTCATGCTAAGTCATTCACGATCTAAGATGAAGGGTAGCCCCATCTGAATACTTGGTATGTTTCCATATGTGCAAATACATGGTAGTCTGTGTACAGCCTACAGTATCGTCTTTGGATTGATCTGTTTCAGGCAGTGCTTTTAGAATCCAAAGGGAAAATGTTTTCAGCGAGAAAGCTCTGTCTGTGTTACTAAGACCACATGGTACATTTTGAAAATATATGCCTATTTTCCACTGGGGAGAATGATTGTCCTATTTTTCTGACCTAATTTTTAAAAACCTGACTTAATTGATATCATGAATCCTTCAAACAAATATTTATTTTCAAGGTGCATGCTAGTTGCTTAGAAAAAAAGAGAAATAATATATCCTAGCTGAGAAATGAGAGTATAAATTGACCAACCATCACCCATTACTCCATAAGCTTGCTTTCCCTGTACTCCTCACCAGACTTCTTGCCAAGCTCCTTTGCAGCCACTGTCCTCCACTGTGCCCCACAGTGGCTGATCTCTGCCTCTGAAGTCACCCAACAGAAACACAAGCATGCACACACACAAACACCATGAGTGAGATGTTCACCTGGTCCTTGGATATGATTCTTAGAGTAGTGCATTTCTTACCTCCATGTAAAAGATCTAGCAGAGTGATACTTAGGTGCACAGTAAAGATTAGCTTTGATTATTTTGTTTCTAAATATTTCCTTGCATGCATGACTCTGCAACTACACAGTAGCTTAAAGACAAGGAACACATTCCATCCATCATTTGATCACTAGAATTCAATGCTCTACACCTGGTACACTTAAAGCACAAAATAAAAAGAAAGTGAGTGAATGAATGAGAAGACAAAAATAGTAATACAATAATATGAAAGATGTAAACAATACAAGATTGATTTCTAAATGCCAAGTGAATTCAAACTTTTCTAGTTTCATATGTCTACAAAGACTAGGTTTGTTATCATTGGATTTACAGTTGAAAGAATTGTTTTAAGTCTGTACTTTGAAGTTGACCATTTTTCTATAGAATGAAGCATTTTCATCAAGTTAACAGACTGTATTAATAATTATACCTCATCAGTCACTTGAACCCCATGACATGTTGTCTGGAAAAATGGTTTACAGAGATATTCTTGTAATTTTAGGATGGAATGTAAAAGAAAAATCCAACTTTTAATTAGAAAATTGGATTTTTTCTTTATCATCCTGTCATCCATTTATTCAACAGATATTCACTGAGTTCCTTCTATGTGTCAGGTAGTTTTCAAGACACTTGAGAGAATATCAGTAAAAAAAAATATATATATATGTATGTATGTATATATATATATATGTGTGTGTGTGTGTGTGTGTGTGTGTGTGTGTGTATATATAGACCAAATAGACAAAGAAAAACTTAGCCTCATAGAATTTAAATTCCAGTGGGAGGAGATAGGTAATAAATAATAAATATAGTAATAGGAAATTTAAATATTATTATCGTATAAAGGTAAATGCTATAGTGAAAATCTTTTTGTTTGAAAACAAAAATTACAGTCATTACAGAAGAACTGCCAGAGTAATACAATAAACTTTCATATAACCTCTCCAACTAAATTTGCCATTTATTAGCATTTTGTCACATTTGCCTTGTATCTATTCATCTAGACAGGTTAAAAAAGATAAAGCTACACTATGTGTGGGCTTCCCTTGTGGCTCAGAGAGTAAAGAATCCACCTGCAATGTGGGAGACGTGATCCCTGGGTTGGGAAGATCCCTTGAGAAGGAAGTGGCTACCCACTCCAGTATTCCTTCTTGGGAAATCCCATGGACAGAGGAACCATGGCATTGCACAGAGCTGGACACGACTGAGCAGCTTTCACTTTTTCATACTATGTGCACAGACACACTTTGCTGAACCACATGAGAGTAAAGTGCAGACATCATGACTAAATTATTCAGTGTGAATCTTCTGAAAACAAGGATGTTTTCTTACCATATCAGAGTGTATGTATCAAACTTAGGAAAATTAAAAATGATAGAATGCTGTTATCTAATAGTCTATATTAACATTTCAAAGGTTATCTTCATAATATCCTTGTATACCTTTACTATCCAGAATTATGCAGTCCCCATTAGGTTGTCAACTCTTTGTGGTCTCTCATAATCTGGTGTTGTTCCACAACCTTTCTTTGCCTTTCATGGCACTGACATTTCTGAAGAATACAAACCAGATTTTTTTTTTTAATACCATATCCCTCAGTTTGAGTTTGCCTGTTATTTTCTCCTTGGGAGGATATTTTCTTGTATGTGGCTGGAATACTGCAGAAATGATATTATGCCTTCTTAATGCATTACATCAGAAGGTATGCAATGTCAGTTTGTCTCATTCTTGGTGATGCTAATAGGATCACTTCCTTAGCATCGTGTCCATTTCTCCCTTAATCATAAATAAATAATCAGTAAGAAGGTGCTATAATATAGTATGAACATTCTCCCTCATCCATCTTTTATCTGTTAGCTTTAGGATCTGTTGACAATTCTTGCCTGACGCACTTATTATTACGCTGGCAGAAAATGGTGATATCGAGCGCTATCATTCCTTCTATATTTGCCAATTGGTGTTTTGCTCTAAAGGAGAGCTTTCCTTTTTATTAATTTGCTTATAATTAATATAAACTCATGAATTTGTGTTTTATTTGATTACTGTCATTACTCATTTTAAATTGTCTTTTAATACATACCATTTATGAATATTCCCTACTTCATAGAAAAAAATACAAAATGGCACTTAGCACCCTTCCTGTCTGGTTGGAGACAGAAAAAGGACATTCCAAGGGTAGGCACTAACTAACTATATAAAAGAACAGTGTGTTTCTTCTGTCTCATATTTCATTTAATTCTTCGTTTTAATAGTTTACTAATGTGTAATGTTTCAGATCTAAGGGCTTGTGGAATCTTAGTCTTAACTAGGCCGTAAGACCCAATTTGCATTGTCAGTTGACAATAAGTTAAAGTTAATTTCATGCTTTGGCTGAAAACCTCTTTCTAAAACTGCAAAATATACTACTTTGAAGGTCATCTTTTGCCCAGATGTTTGGCTGCACAGATCAAGTTAAATTCAGAGATAATTTTCATTTATTACTATCATTATTACTATTACTATATTATTATGTCTACTCTTGTTCCAAAAAGCACTTTTGCAAGAGCAAAACTACTATCTTTACATACCAGTTTATACCTTCTGACAACATTTTCTTGCTATTATGTGAATAGCAATTCAGCTTCTTAATGTGTTACCAAAAAAAAATTATAACTGCTTCTAAATTGCATTGATATATTGTAGAATTGAGTTGAATATCTTTGTAGGCTGAGTATAATTATCCTCCTGCCAGGAACAAATAAGTTATACTGCTCCAGAGAAATAAATATGCATATGAATTTATGTGGATGGATAAATTCTTATAAAGTTTAGCTCTTTATAACACAATGAGAGAATAAGAAATGTACTTGGTAAAGCTAATGAATAAACTAGGATCATTAAACTGTCTATCATGCATTTCCCCAACAAACTTGCATTTTACTGCGTATAAATCAGGGCAGAGCATTTGAAAGGGCTTTATATAATGAACAAGGCAATTTCAGGATGAACTGTGTAAGTCACCTAAAATCTTCAGTTATAGTTTAAACGAGATGACATATATAAATAGGTATGAAATGAATGCTCCCAAGTGAAGAGTTCAAAATGATAAACTCTGACTTAACTCTGTTAACATCTTTACCTCTTCAAAGATACCTAGCAGAAAAAGTTCGCAAGCAACAGCACCAGGTATGGGCCAATAAAAAAAAAAATAGGATTCCAGACTACACTAGGTAATTGCAGCAAGATTAGTGTAAACCAAATGCATTTTTTATTTGCTATGTAATCCAATATTCTAGAGGATGGCATGCGCTTTATTTTAATTAGCTGTTTCTTTTAAAGGGTTGTTTGGTCCAGCTGTCTTGATAAGAAAAAATTGTAGTCATTGCTCAAAATGCTTGTAGCAAATCTAGTTTTAAATTGAAGCAATTTATTCCGAAGGCAGTCTACTACTGCAGCAATAATCAATGTGTTTTCCCTTAGCCCATACTGGAGCGTTCCACGGACTATTGTTAATTGCATGTAACTAAATGACTGCTGGTGCCCTTAAATGTACCTCTTTGGCACTTGTTCATTTGTTGTGTTTAACCAAATGGCCGTTTCCCTTAGGTTTTCCTTAGCGATTTTGCTAAATAATTTTCAGTATTCCACCTCAGTCCCTTAAAGGGGGAAGAGTCTATCATTTTAACAAAATAACACAAAGGCTAAACAGATTTTTAAAGGTTTGCACTCTCTCTTTCCATCCTCTGATGTTGAATTGTGTTGAAATGGAATCTTTTTATTTTTTAAATGCTGCCACTCCAGGCAGCTTGAACTTGAGCTGAAAAGCAGATCCCGTTTTAAAAGGAAATGACATTTGCTGGGGCAGCACCATTCACATTGTATTGTAAAGATAAAATACAGCGGTGGGTCTCTATCATTTAGAACTGTAACAGAATTTAACCCCTAGTAATTTTGTCCTCACCTAATGTGTAAGCAATATTGGCTGGCACCCATATTAATGAATGTGTCCAGCTTAGAGCAAAAGAATGTGGAAACTGAATCTAACACACCATTTTGAGGGGGAGAATTTACACATGCTATATAAACCATCGTTAAAAACCAAAATGGAAACATTATTAAGCTGCACACATTTATACTACTGAAGGCATGTTTATTAGTCTTGCATAAAAATAGTCACTGAGGTAACAGGCACTGGTGTATTAACTGGGAAAGACACATTTCTTTTCTGACTTGCAAGTTTGTTATAAGCACACTGTGCTTCTCCATGTATTACTACATAGAATAATAACGTAATAATTTTTACTACATTAAAAAGAGTTTCCTGAAGAAAATATGAGATACTGTCAAGATCTCAGGATAAGTTATTGTCGTTCAATTGCTCAGTCATGTCCGACTCTTTGTGACCCCATGGACTGCAGCACGCCAGGCTTCCCTGTCCTTCACTGTCTCCTGGAGTTTGCTCAAATTCATGTCCAGAATGAGTCAGTGAAACTATCTATCTCTTCTTTGCATCAGGTGGCTGAAGTATTGGACCTTCAGCTTCAGCTTAGTCCTTCCAATACATATTCAGGGTTGATTTCCTTTAGGATTGACTGGTTTCATTCAGAATAAGCTAGCTCTTTGCAAATGCTGTTTCTTGGACTAATTTTTGGTATCCCTGTTATTAAGTCAATGACTATCATATGGCTCAGAAGACTTTTTTTCTTGCTTTCTTGCTCGTACTCTAGGTATATATAACCATCAGTCCCTTAAAGGGAAGAGTCTATCATTTTAACAAAATAACACAAAGGCTAAACAGATTTTTAAAGGTTTGCACTCTCTTTCCATCCTCTGATGTTGAATTGTGTTGAAATGGAATCTTTTTATTTTTTAAATGCTGCCACTCCAGGCAGCTTGAACTTGAGCTGAAAAGCAGATCCCGTTTTAAAAGGAAATGACATTTGCTGGGGCAGCACCATTCACATTGTATTGTAAAGATAAAATACAGCGGTGGGTCTCTATCATTTAGAACTGTAACAGAATTTAACCCCTAGTAATTTTGTCCTCACCTAATGTGTAAGCAATATTGGCTGGCACCCATATTAATGAATGTGTCCAGCTTAGAGCAAAAGAATGTGGAAACTGAATCTAACACACCATTTTGAGGGGGAGAATTTACACATGCTATATAAACCATCGTTAAAAACCAAAATGGAAACATTATTAAGCTGCACACATTTATACTACTGAAGGCATGTTTATTAGTCTTGCATAAAAATAGTCACTGAGGTAACAGGCACTGGTGTATTAACTGGGAAAGACACATTTCTTTTCTGACTTGCAAGTTTGTTATAAGCACACTGTGCTTCTCCATGTATTACTACATAGAATAATAACGTAATAATTTTTACTACATTAAAAAGAGTTTCCTGAAGAAAATATGAGATACTGTCAAGATCTCAGGATAAGTTATTGTCGTTCAATTGCTCAGTCATGTCCGACTCTTTGTGACCCCATGGACTGCAGCACGCCAGGCTTCCCTGTCCTTCACTGTCTCCTGGAGTTTGCTCAAATTCATGTCCAGAATGAGTCAGTGAAACTATCTATCTCTTCTTTGCATCAGGTGGCTGAAGTATTGGACCTTCAGCTTCAGCTTAGTCCTTCCAATACATATTCAGGGTTGATTTCCTTTAGGATTGACTGGTTTCATTCAGAATAAGCTAGCTCTTTGCAAATGCTGTTTCTTGGACTAATTTTTGGTATCCCTGTTATTAAGTCAATGACTATCATATGGCTCAGAAGACTTTTTTTCTTGCTTTCTTGCTCGTACTCTAGGTATATATAACGTTTCATATGTTTGGACCATAAAAGAGGGATTCATGTGACACAAGAGCATTTCTGTAATTGCTAAGCCTCATCAACCCTGCTCTCTTTTGCTCCTTACATTTTTCACAGTAGTATCGGTTAGCTTCCTAAACAGTGTGTTCAGGTAATATATACAACTTTTGAGTGACTCATGACATCTAGCAATGGGAATAATTCACATTTGGGCAACTACTTCTTTAAAAAGTAAGAAGGCCTTCCTTTCAGGAAAATTTTCTCTTAGACATATTTAATTTTTAGAAGTTATTAAAAAATGCAAGTA
This sequence comes from Tragulus kanchil, assembly GCA_022376925.1. NCBI lineage: Eukaryota > Metazoa > Chordata > Mammalia > Artiodactyla > Tragulidae > Tragulus > Tragulus kanchil. The sequence continues at coordinate 102,861,265 of JAIOJX010000001.1, read as the reverse complement.
GACTAGATGTCCATGGACAGATGCATGGATAAAGAAACTGTGGTACATATATACAATGGAATGTTACTTAGCCATAAAAGGAAATGTATTTGAGCCCATTCTGAGTTGGATGAATCTAGACCCTATTATGCAGAATGAAGTATGTCAGAGAGAGAGGGATAAATATGGTATACTGACACATGTACATGGAATCTAGAAAGATGGTACTGATAAATGTATATGCTGAGCAGCAATGGAAAAACAGAGAACAGACATGGATATTGAGGTGAGGGAAGGGAATATGCTGTGGGACTAAGGGATCTCAAACGGGCTCTTGTAACTGCACCTGAAAAAAGACAAAAGATTTTTTTTTTAATCCCTGAATATTCCCTCTTTCCCCTTTCCAATAAATTTTCTCATCACCCATCCACAAAGCATCCATTTTGTGATTTTTTTAAAAATATATATTTGGTTGCATCAGGTCTTAGTTTTAGCACTTGGGATCTTTTTTATGTCACACAGACTCTGCACTTACAGCGCAGGGGCTTACTTGCTCGATAGCATGTAGGATCTAGTTCCCCGACCAGGGATCAAGTCCGCATCCTCTCCTTTCCAAGGCACAGTCTTAACCACTGGACCACCAGGGAAGTCCCACCATTTTGTAATTTCTATCAGCAAGGATTATTTTGGCCTCCTCTTGGACTTCATTTAAATAAAATTATACAGAAGGTATTTCTTTATATCTGGCTTTCTTCACCTAACATAATTTTGTGAAATTCATGCATGTTGCCTGTTATCACTAGTTCATTCCTTTTACTACTGAGTATATTATATTGTATGGACATACAACAGTTTGTTCATCATATCCTGTTAGTGAGCATTTGGGTTTTTTCCAGTTGTGGTTACCATAAATAAGACTACTCTGGACATACTCGTACAAGTCTTCTTGTAGACATCTGCTTATGTTTCCTTTGGGCAAGTACTTAGGAGTATAATTGCTGTTCATAAGGTAGAGTCATATGTAACTTTATTAGCAACTACTCAAAAGTTTCTAATAGTATTGGACATTTCCACTTACAGTGTTTGGATGTAGTAGTTACACATTCTCCATTATTTTTTGTTTCTTTTCTCACACAACAAATTTTAGAGTGATGAAAATTCCAAGTAGGTAATGCATTCTATTAGAGAACAGAATGACTATTAAAAGAAGCCATAGTCCAAATGCTTATTTCTATCATTATACCCAGTATAATTTACATTAGATTTTTCTGGTATCTAAGTTAGTCTATGGACATAAGTTAGAGTTTTATGCAGGCTTCTATGCGTGGCAGAATTTAACTGATACCCTGAGAGAACAAGACCACAGAATTAGCTACCCACTAGTCCTTTCTGTTCACATAGTAGTAGGAAAACATTATACTGAAGCCTGTTTTGTATTTCACACCTGGTATCTTTGTAGTACTATTGTATATAGTCCTTCACAAGATGCAGCAGATAAAGCTATCTGATATTTATAAATACAAACTATATATATTTCCTTGAGGTACTTCTTGGTATTTCATACTTCATATTAATTTATTTAGAGCCTAAAAGATTTAATAACTTATTTTATTTTTTCTTTCTTAAGTTCCTAATGTCCAATCACTTTTTATAAGTTTTTCTTATTTTCTATTTAATTTTAATAAGAGTAGAAAACTACAGTTGATTAAACAGTAGTTATATGTATCTTTTTATTAAATTGCTGAATTAGAAATGAATGACTAGATAAGGAGAAATATGGCTAAAGGTCTTTTTTTTTTTCCTGTAATCATCACAGAAAAAGTGATATGACATATAAACATAAAAAATGTCCTTGTGAGGAAATGATGGCCATACTTTTCAGAGTATTTAGTACTGATACTGCATTGCGCCCATGATTTCACCCCATTGTGTAAAATCTCAGGAGTGATCTTGGAAGCCAAGAGTAGTTGTCACTGCAGAGCCATAGATTATTTTAAAGTTCTCAGTCTAAGACTACATTGACTATTACAGTTAGATAACCCATTGGTGGATTGTAAATTGCAGGGTTAAAAATACCATTATTTTAGAGTCATAATTTCAGTAATATTTATCTTTAATGGTAATTAAGGAAATTACTGCTTTCAAGGTAATTGTCAACTGCAGGGAATAATGGTGACCCGTCAATACCATTTGAACTATGATGATCAAGGTCAACATGCATCCACAGGAAGTTAGTTAAAATGGGCTTCAAGATCTGTGCTTTCTGGCTTTCTGTTTAAATACCAATTATCATTGAACTTGTTACATTGTGTATGAGCTCTGAAGGAGAAAAAGCAAAGTGAATATTTTATTCTCTGCAATTATCTAATCATTTTTTATGTTTTATAAGCATTCAACAAGAATAAGAGAACTTGTATATGCTGAATGTCAAGAAAAGTACTCTTTTGGATAGACTGTAGTAACATACCAAGTAAAAGGGGAAAGAAAGGATAAAAAAAAAAATGTTTAAGTAGCTTTGTTGTTGTTTAGTCGCTAAGTCATGACCAACTCTTTTGTGATCCCATGGATTGCAGTCCACCAGGCTCCTCTGTGCATGGAATTTTCCAGCCAGGTGTACTGGAGTGGATTGCCATTTCCTTCTCCAGCATATCTTCCTGACCGAGAAATCAAACCCACATCTCCTGTATTGTCAGGTAGATTCTTTACAACTGAGCCACCTGGGAAGCCCCTTTAAGAGCTTAGTGAAAGGAAAATCCTACCAGTGTAGTCTGGTGTGATATCTACTAGGGAGCCTAGTTCTTAAACCCAGGTTAGCACTCATCCTTACCAGCCCTGTAAAAGTTTTTGGAGCGATAAGGAGAAATATGGCTAAAGGTCTTTTTTTTTCCTGTAATCATCACAGAAAAGTGATATGACATATAAACATAAAAATGTCCTTGTGAGGAAATGATGGCCATACTTTTCAGAGTATTTAGTACTGATACTGCATTGCCCATGATTTCACCCCATTGTGTAAAATCTCAGGAGTGATCTTGGAAGCCAAGAGTAGTTGTCACTGCAGAGCCATAGATTATTTTAAAGTTCTCAGTCTAAGACTACATTGACTATTACAGTTAGATAACCCATTGGTGGATTGTAAATTGCAGGGTTAAAAATACCATTATTTTAGAGTCATAATTTCAGTAATATTTATCTTTAATGGTAATTAAGGAAATTACTGCTTTCAAGGTAATTGTCAACTGCAGGGAATAATGGTGACCCGTCAATACCATTTGAACTATGATGATCAAGGTCAACATGCATCCACAGGAAGTTAGTTAAAATGGGCTTCAAGATCTGTGCTTTCTGGCTTTCTGTTTAAATACCAATTATCATTGAACTTGTTACATTGTGTATGAGCTCTGAAGGAGAAAAAGCAAAGTGAATATTTTATTCTCTGCAATTATCTAATCATTTTTTATGTTTTATAAGCATTCAACAAGAATAAGAGAACTTGTATATGCTGAATGTCAAGAAAAGTACTCTTTTGGATAGACTGTAGTAACATACCAAGTAAAAGGGGAAAGAAAGGATAAAAAAAAAAATGTTTAAGTAGCTTTGTTGTTGTTTAGTCGCTAAGTCATGACCAACTCTTTTGTGATCCCATGGATTGCAGTCCACCAGGCTCCTCTGTGCATGGAATTTTCCAGCCAGGTGTACTGGAGTGGATTGCCATTTCCTTCTCCAGCATATCTTCCTGACCGAGAAATCAAACCCACATCTCCTGTATTGTCAGGTAGATTCTTTACAACTGAGCCACCTGGGAAGCCCCTTTAAGAGCTTAGTGAAAGGAAAATCCTACCAGTGTAGTCTGGTGTGATATCTACTAGGGAGCCTAGTTCTTAAACCCAGGTTAGCACTCACCTTCCAAGACTGTGGTCAGCCACATTGGCACCACTCTGTTGAGAAAGACAAGTGTTATTACTTCTGGCAGGAGCCAACAGACAGATGTTAGATGGTCTGCCCAATATTCTATGTGACACCCCACACTGCCCTTCAGGAACTGTGCTGTTTGTCTTCTCAGCCCCAGCTTCCAGGTGACAGCTGAGGTGAGAAGGATGAAGATTCAGATTGGATGAGTTCAGAAACCATCTTGGCTTCAAGGCTTCCACCTCCAGAGGAACCAGTATTTCTTTTATCAACTCCATGACATAGTTGGCAGGATGCCCATAAGGAATAGGTTTATGTGTAAGTCACCTGCACTCTAGCAAGTCTAGATTTATAGTATCCAATCAGGTACTTATAATCCTCACAGTCCAAATGCAATCTACCAACATAGGTTCATTTTAACCATAAGCAGTGTTGCTTAGCAACACAGTTAACCACATACCACCTTATCTGGTTACCAAGGAAACAGCTAGAAAGTTATCAAAAGGTCACATTCTCCTGCAGAAAAGAAAGGGGTTGTGTTAACCCGTTACCCACATCTGATCTCACCCACAAAGCCGTGAAATCAAATTGAGTGTATGATTTTGTCTGTGAATACAGTATAATTCCCTCTTGTAATTTTTTTTTCTAGAGCTGATGTATACAGTTGAACTTGCTGGAGGGCTTGGTGCTATCCTTCTGCTGCTTGTTTGCTTGGTGACCATCTACAAATGTGTATATGCTGAATGTCAAGAAAAGTACTCTTTTGGATAGTTTCATACCAAGTAAAAGGGAAAGAAAGGATAAAAAAAAAAATGTTTAAGTAGCTTTGTTGTTGTTTAGTCGCTAAGTCATGACCAACTCTTTTGTGATCCCATGGATTGCAGTCCACCAGGCTCCTCTGTGCATGGAATTTTCCAGCCAGGTGTACTGGAGTGGATTGCCATTTCCTTCTCCAGCATATCTTCCTGACCGAGAAATCAAACCCACATCTCCTGTATTGTCAGGTAGATTCTTTACAACTGAGCCACCTGGGAAGCCCCTTTAAGAGCTTAGTGAAAGGAAAATCCTACCAGTGTAGTCTGGTGTGATATCTACTAGGGAGCCTAGTTCTTAAACCCAGGTTAGCACTCACCTTCCAAGACTGTGGTCAGCCACATTGGCACCACTCTGTTGAGAAAGACAAGTGTTATTACTTCTGGCAGGAGCCAACAGACAGATGTTAGATGGTCTGCCCAATATTCTATGTGACACCCCACACTGCCCTTCAGGAACTGTGCTGTTTGTCTTCTCAGCCCCAGCTTCCAGGTGACAGCTGAGGTGAGAAGGATGAAGATTCAGATTGGATGAGTTCAGAAACCATCTTGGCTTCAAGGCTTCCACCTCCAGAGGAACCAGTATTTCTTTTATCAACTCCATGACATAGTTGGCAGGATGCCCATAAGGAATAGGTTTATGTGTAAGTCACCTGCACTCTAGCAAGTCTAGATTTATAGTATCCAATCAGGTACTTATAATCCTCACAGTCCAAATGCAATCTACCAACATAGGTTCATTTTAACCATAAGCAGTGTTGCTTAGCAACACAGTTAACCACATACCACCTTATCTGGTTACCAAGGAAACAGCTAGAAAGTTATCAAAAGGTCACATTCTCCTGCAGAAAAGAAAGGGGTTGTGTTAACCCGTTACCCACATCTGATCTCACCCACAAAGCCGTGAAATCAAATTGAGTGTATGATTTTGTCTGTGAATACAGTATAATTCCCTCTTGTAATTTTTTTTTCTAGAGCTGATGTATACAGTTGAACTTGCTGGAGGGCTTGGTGCTATCCTTCTGCTGCTTGTTTGCTTGGTGACCATCTACAAATGTTACAAGATAGAGATTATGCTCTTCTACAGGAATCATTTTGGGGCAGAGGAGCTAGATGGAGGTAAGCGGAGTTCCCTCTTTTAATGCTTGGACTATTCGTATTTGTTTCTTGCTTTTATTTTATTGAAGGGAGGAAAAGTGACCCGAATAATCATTTGCAGCAGCTCTTAGAGTCTTTCAATATTCAGTTTGTAACTCCCTCTTTTCTATGGAACTATATGTGAGACGCTTTGGAGCCAATAGGTATGTTCCTCTGAAAACGGTAAAGCAACAACACCTACTGTTTGTAAAATGGTATTCCAAACGGCACTTCGGAGTTACAATTGATAACTCCAGTGTTATCAGTGTTCATTTTCTCTCACCTTGTAATCAGTACTGAAAGTCCAGCTTTCCTCCTCTATAAAGGAGGTGAGGAATGTCTCTTCTGATTGTGCTCCCTAGCCCAGTAGTTTGAAATTGAATCTCAGTTTGTCTCTTGTTTTGCCTGATCAGTTGTAATAAATAGTACCAAATATTTTAAAAATTCCTCCAGCAGTCTTTCAATCCTGTTTATTTAGCTATATTTAGACAGGCTAATTTTTATTCCAAGTGAGGACCCACAGAGAAGGAAGTGCACAAACAAGTTGTTTTCATAGTAATAAATCTAATACTTTTACTCAAATTGAATAAATAAATATTGTTTTCATAGAAGTCATAATTATTATTTGCCTCTGGTCACTCATAAATATGTTGTCAATCTTAGAAGAATTTGGAGTCCTTCAAAATTGAGCTCTGTACAACAAAACTATAAAACAATTATCATTCAACTAAAAAATGAAGGGAAAAAAAAATTGAGCTCCATGAACTGCCCATTACTGGACTAAAGTTTTTTTTTCCTTCTTTGGTCATTTGAAAGTGATTCATATATAACAGATACTTGCAGTATAGGAAGTATATATGAAGTGACAATAAATAGAGCAGATGGTCAGGGTTTCTTGATCATTTTCAAAATCTTTTTATTGACTGTCTGTTTTTCACTGATTGGTACAAAGGGAAATGAAGCAGTTGCCCATGTTACCACATTTCCACTGGCCTCTAGAATAAGTCACAGGTAAAGTGTAAACTGTCAGACTTGTGAAGAAGAACAATTTATTCAGCATCCCTAACACTCCTCTCTTTAGGACCTTCTCCTCTTCCATTAGAGTGAAATCTGTGCTGCAACAAGACTTTAAGTGGCCAAAATGGGATTTGAATATAGGTCTATTTCCAAAGTATGTATTTTATTGAACACTGAGGCCCTGTTATTTATTGCCTGTTAAAAATTTGGAGGGCTTCCCTGGTGGTGCAGTGGGTAAGGAAAGCACCTTGCAGTGCAAGGGGCGCTGGTTCTATCCCTGGCCTGGGAAGAACCCACATGCCTCGGAGCGACTGGACCAATGTGTCCAATTGCGCATGCACCCAAAGCCGGTGCTCTGCGACAACAGAGGTCACTGCGATGGGAGGCCCACACGGGCCAAGGAACAAAGATCGATGAAAATAAATGAATGAAAGACCAATAGAAGTGGCCAGCCCGCCTCCATCCCTCCCCAACCCCCCCCAAAAAAACAAACAAACAAACAAAAATTTGGAGGGCTTCCCTGGTGGTCCAGTAAGTAGAGAGTCCACCTTGCAGTACAAGAGGCACCAGTTTGATCCCTGGTGCGGGATGATCCTATGTGGAGTGGCTGAACTGGTGTGTCCAATTATGAGTCAGCACTCTGGAACGCATGTGCCCATAGCCGGTGATCTTCAGCAAGAGAGGCCACTGCAATGGGAGGCCCACCCATGCCAAAAGAAATAAAGATGGATGAAAATAAATATTTTTAAAAAATAAAAGAGGCATGATGGGGGGGAAAATTAAAAAAAAAAATTGGTATGTCCAGTATAACTTCAAGATCTGCTGTTGTTTACACAATTAACAGAGTATAAATTATTTGAAAAAGCAGATGACCTATGCAAACCTCACTTTATCTATTAATCCTATTTTGGACATATTTTGTATTCTGAATGATATGAATGATTTCACCCACACTATCAATTTCCAGTGTAATTTTTTGTCATGTTCTGAATAGTAAAAGATTCTGAAGAGTTTAGATTCTGGTAAACAATAGTTGCATCCCCTTGGATTCTTCTACACATGTTACTATGATTGAATAAGTATCTCCTCTTCCAGTGCTAAAAATTTTCTCTGACGTCATGAATGCCTATTCTTCCTAGCTCTCCCACAAATCCTTTCTTCTTCCAAAGAAGAGATAATTGTTAAGAGTCCCCAAGGTTTTCTTGACTTGGCTTCAAAAAGTATAGTTTGAGAGTCAAAGTTGATCAGTCATCTTTATTCTTGGCTACGATGCTATTTCCCCTGATGTTCAGTCACTAAGTTGTGTCCAACTGTTTGCAGCTTCATTAACAGCAGCACACCAGGCTTCTCTGTTCTTAAGCACCTTGCAGTGCAAGGGGCGCTGGTTCTATCCCTGGCCTGGGAAGAACCCACATGCCTCGGAGCGACTGGACCAATGTGTCCAATTGCGCATGCACCCAAAGCCGGTGCTCTGCGACAACAGAGGTCACTGCGATGGGAGGCCCACACGGGCCAAGGAACAAAGATCGATGAAAATAAATGAATGAAAGACCAATAGAAGTGGCCAGCCCGCCTCCATCCCTCCCCAACCCCCCCCAAAAAAACAAACAAACAAACAAAAATTTGGAGGGCTTCCCTGGTGGTCCAGTAAGTAGAGAGTCCACCTTGCAGTACAAGAGGCACCAGTTTGATCCCTGGTGCGGGATGATCCTATGTGGAGTGGCTGAACTGGTGTGTCCAATTATGAGTCAGCACTCTGGAACGCATGTGCCCATAGCCGGTGATCTTCAGCAAGAGAGGCCACTGCAATGGGAGGCCCACCCATGCCAAAAGAAATAAAGATGGATGAAAATAAATATTTTTAAAAAATAAAAGAGGCATGATGGGGGGGAAAATTAAAAAAAAAAATTGGTATGTCCAGTATAACTTCAAGATCTGCTGTTGTTTACACAATTAACAGAGTATAAATTATTTGAAAAAGCAGATGACCTATGCAAACCTCACTTTATCTATTAATCCTATTTTGGACATATTTTGTATTCTGAATGATATGAATGATTTCACCCACACTATCAATTTCCAGTGTAATTTTTTGTCATGTTCTGAATAGTAAAAGATTCTGAAGAGTTTAGATTCTGGTAAACAATAGTTGCATCCCCTTGGATTCTTCTACACATGTTACTATGATTGAATAAGTATCTCCTCTTCCAGTGCTAAAAATTTTCTCTGACGTCATGAATGCCTATTCTTCCTAGCTCTCCCACAAATCCTTTCTTCTTCCAAAGAAGAGATAATTGTTAAGAGTCCCCAAGGTTTTCTTGACTTGGCTTCAAAAAGTATAGTTTGAGAGTCAAAGTTGATCAGTCATCTTTATTCTTGGCTACGATGCTATTTCCCCTGATGTTCAGTCACTAAGTTGTGTCCAACTGTTTGCAGCTTCATTAACAGCAGCACACCAGGCTTCTCTGTTCTTCACTATCTCCTGGAGTTTATTCAAATTCATGTCCATTGAGTCAGTGATGGGCTTCCCTGGTAACTCAGCTGGTAAAGGATCCACCTATAATGCAGGAGACCCTGGTTCGATTCCTGAGTTGTGAAGATCTCCCGGAGAAGGGATAGGCTACCTGCTCCAGTATTCTTGGGCTTCCTGTGACTTAGCTGATAAAGAATCCAAACTAACCATCTCATCCTCTGCTGCCCTCTTCTCCTTTTGCCTTCAATCTTTCCCAGCATCAAAGTCTTTTCCAGTGAGTCATCTCTTTGCATCAGGTGGCCAAAGTATTGAAGTTTCAGCTTCAGCGTCAGTCCTTCCAATGAATATTCTCAGTTGATTTCCTTTAAGATTGACTGGTTTGATCTCCTTGCAGTTCAAGGAACTCGCAAGAGTCTTCTCCAACACCAGAGTTCAAAAGCATCAATTATTTGGCACTCAACCTTCTTTATGGTCCAACTCTCACATTCATACATGACTACTGGGAAAACCATAAGTTTGACTATATGGCTACAATGGGCATTACCTGGCTGTATCAGTTCTCTATCAAAAGGATTCTACTTTTCCAAGGTGAAACATGCTTCACTCTCTTGGTTTGTTCACATCACTCCTTGTACCCTTCTACACAATCTTATGTTGTATTGTTTCCCCTAGACTCAGGCCTTAGCCCTTCTCTTTTAATTCCACAGTACCACTTTTTTTGGATCACATGTACAACCCTGTCTATACTTGCACATATGACTACTAAATCTAAATGTCTTTCTCCCAGTTCTCATTTTATTATCATTTTTTTTCTCGTAACCTTTTGCTTTTTTTTCCATCACGATAGGTCTCAAGACAAGCTTTAGGGTCACCCACCCCCTACACTCATTCCTTACTATCCTCCATTTTACATCTCAACTCTTTGTATCATCCTCTACTTGGCTTCAAAAGTATAGTTTGAGAGTCAAAGTTGATCAGTCATCTTTATTCTTGGCTACGATGCTATTTCCCCTGATGTTCAGTCACTAAGTTGTGTCCAACTGTTTGCAGCTTCATTAACAGCAGCACACCAGGCTTCTCTGTTCTTCACTATCTCCTGGAGTTTATTCAAATTCATGTCCATTGAGTCAGTGATGGGCTTCCCTGGTAACTCAGCTGGTAAAGGATCCACCTATAATGCAGGAGACCCTGGTTCGATTCCTGAGTTGTGAAGATCTCCCGGAGAAGGGATAGGCTACCTGCTCCAGTATTCTTGGGCTTCCTGTGACTTAGCTGATAAAGAATCCAAACTAACCATCTCATCCTCTGCTGCCCTCTTCTCCTTTTGCCTTCAATCTTTCCCAGCATCAAAGTCTTTTCCAGTGAGTCATCTCTTTGCATCAGGTGGCCAAAGTATTGAAGTTTCAGCTTCAGCGTCAGTCCTTCCAATGAATATTCTCAGTTGATTTCCTTTAAGATTGACTGGTTTGATCTCCTTGCAGTTCAAGGAACTCGCAAGAGTCTTCTCCAACACCAGAGTTCAAAAGCATCAATTATTTGGCACTCAACCTTCTTTATGGTCCAACTCTCACATTCATACATGACTACTGGGAAAACCATAAGTTTGACTATATGGCTACAATGGGCATTACCTGGCTGTATCAGTTCTCTATCAAAAGGATTCTACTTTTCCAAGGTGAAACATGCTTCACTCTCTTGGTTTGTTCACATCACTCCTTGTACCCTTCTACACAATCTTATGTTGTATTGTTTCCCCTAGACTCAGGCCTTAGCCCTTCTCTTTTAATTCCACAGTACCACTTTTTTTGGATCACATGTACAACCCTGTCTATACTTGCACATATGACTACTAAATCTAAATGTCTTTCTCCCAGTTCTCATTTTATTATCATTTTTTTTCTCGTAACCTTTTGCTTTTTTTTCCATCACGATAGGTCTCAAGACAAGCTTTAGGGTCACCCACCCCCTACACTCATTCCTTACTATCCTCCATTTTACATCTCAACTCTTTGTATCATCCTCTACTTCATTACCTCACTTCTTCTACATCTGCCACTTCCAGTTAGTTACCATGACCAGTTAACACTTTGCTGACCAGAGACATAGTAATATGTCTTTTGTTACCTAGATGTTATTGACCAGAGATATATCAGTAACATTTTTAAAGAGAGTAATGCAATTAGCATGACTGTGCAAAGTTTTTAGAGCTCAAAATCAATCAAGTGTTCATATACAACTTACAGTTGTCACTGTCATTCACATTTTGTTCCATTAGGTTTTTTCCCAACCTTGTGTATATTATAAATGCAAGTTTATTACCATAAAATTTTCAAAAATGGCACATCACAGAATTTTAAGTGAAGAACTTTTCAGTGATTTTTATGAAGACACTTTCTCTGTTAATCCAAGTGATGTATATACTAGTGTCTAATAAGATGATCATTCTTCAGAATACAGTTCTGATTCAGATGATGTGAATATTAGACCAGTAAAAAGACTAAAAACCTTAGTGATTGATTCTGATACAGAAAGTAAAAAGGAAACAGTGCTGGAGGTATGTCAGTTTACAGGTATGTCAGTTCTAACTATTGAATATAATAACCTGCAAAGTGTTAGTGAAATAACAGAATTAATTTGGGGCCAGCCAGAATAAAAATCTCCAGCCATAGGCATTAGTTTCTGCAAAAATTCCCCAGTCAATAATGAGTTAATTGTACCTCTTGAAAGTAGACTGTTTCCTCACTCTTCACTGCAGATGCCTTGTTCAAACCTCCTACACCACCTTTTAGTCTTCGTTGTCTTCCCCACCATTTGATCCTCTCTTTCTAAGTACAAATCTCCTGTGATTCTTCAGGGTGAGGGGGGAAAGAGCCTGCCTCTATGTTACTTGCCAGAGCAGAAAGCTTTCTTAGCTCAAAAAGCAGCTGCTATAACAGGGTGACCCAACTAACATCTGTAGCCTTGCCAGCCCCATAGTATCTGATCGTATGTAGTACCCAGGCAGAATGAGGTGCTGGCCTTTGGACAAACACAACTGTTGAGAATGGACTCAAGACAGTGCATTTACACATAATTCTCAAGTCCCTTTGGGTAAATGAGGTACCTATAGTAGTTAGGGGTAGGAGAAGGTCAATTACTACTCTTATCACCTGGATTCCATAAAATAGTGAAAGAAAATTTGCACAAATTCTGCTGCATATCAATTTGTTAATAAACAAGCATTTGACAAAGCCTATAAACTTGAAGAAGATCCAACTCTCTGTCATGTGAGTATGGGTACAAGTGTTCCCAAAAAACCTTGCCCCAGAGGCATATGTGACAATTTCAGTGGCAGGATTAAGCTAACCATCTAGTGACGTCTAAGAATATTCTTCATCACCTGGGTAGTGATACAGAAAACTGTCATGGTATCCAATGTAAAGAAGAATATAAATTTGTATGCTATGATCATCAGCTTTGGAAATAGTTATGTCTCCATTGTCAATAAGAGCTATAAAATTCTATTCAGACATGAAAACAGCATTGTAGGACATTATGATTCCAGAGGTTATACCTATATTTTTTCAAAATTTTTTCTAATATTTACTGTCTTTTCTATTACATAGAACTTTTAAAATTATTTCTGAAATAAATTTGGATTTATGAGTAAACAAAAAAGAATAGTCTTTATTAGGACACAGGACCATTTGGAATCAAGGCTGAAACAGTTTCCTAAGCGGAGGCCACTAGCTCCACATAAAAGAATAGTTTTTTTTTAATTAGTGCTTGCCAGAATCCCCAAGATGCCTTCCCAGTCAATAATGAGTTAATTGTACCTCTTGAAAGTAGACTGTTTCCTCACTCTTCACTGCAGATGCCTTGTTCAAACCTCCTACACCACCTTTTAGTCTTCGTTGTCTTCCCCACCATTTGATCCTCTCTTTCTAAGTACAAATCTCCTGTGATTCTTCAGGGTGAGGGGGGAAAGAGCCTGCCTCTATGTTACTTGCCAGAGCAGAAAGCTTTCTTAGCTCAAAAAGCAGCTGCTATAACAGGGTGACCCAACTAACATCTGTAGCCTTGCCAGCCCCATAGTATCTGATCGTATGTAGTACCCAGGCAGAATGAGGTGCTGGCCTTTGGACAAACACAACTGTTGAGAATGGACTCAAGACAGTGCATTTACACATAATTCTCAAGTCCCTTTGGGTAAATGAGGTACCTATAGTAGTTAGGGGTAGGAGAAGGTCAATTACTACTCTTATCACCTGGATTCCATAAAATAGTGAAAGAAAATTTGCACAAATTCTGCTGCATATCAATTTGTTAATAAACAAGCATTTGACAAAGCCTATAAACTTGAAGAAGATCCAACTCTCTGTCATGTGAGTATGGGTACAAGTGTTCCCAAAAAACCTTGCCCCAGAGGCATATGTGACAATTTCAGTGGCAGGATTAAGCTAACCATCTAGTGACGTCTAAGAATATTCTTCATCACCTGGGTAGTGATACAGAAAACTGTCATGGTATCCAATGTAAAGAAGAATATAAATTTGTATGCTATGATCATCAGCTTTGGAAATAGTTATGTCTCCATTGTCAATAAGAGCTATAAAATTCTATTCAGACATGAAAACAGCATTGTAGGACATTATGATTCCAGAGGTTATACCTATATTTTTTCAAAATTTTTTCTAATATTTACTGTCTTTTCTATTACATAGAACTTTTAAAATTATTTCTGAAATAAATTTGGATTTATGAGTAAACAAAAAAGAATAGTCTTTATTAGGACACAGGACCATTTGGAATCAAGGCTGAAACAGTTTCCCTAAGCGGAAAGGCCACTAGCTCCACTAGATACCTGAGGGATGGGATGTGTCTCTAAATGATGTTGTTATTCATATGTATTTTTTTGTTAAATTATAGTTGCTTTACAATGTTGTGTTAGTTTCACGTTCATAGCAAAGTGATTCATTTATATATATATGTACATATACACATAAGTATATGTATATATTTATTCCCTTTATGATTTTTCCCTTATAAGTTCTTAAAAATGTTTATTATAGTTTGCTATATAGTAAATTCTTGTTGTTCATCTATTTTATATATAGTAGAGCATGTATGTTAATCCCAAACTCCTAATTTATCCCTCCACATAATGATAAATTTGTTTTCTCTGTCAGTCTATTCCTGTGTTGTCAATAGCTTCATTTATATATATTTTTTAGATTCCACATGTAAGCGATATCATATGGTATTTGTCTTTGTCTGGCTTACTTCATTTAGTATGATAATCTTTAGGCCCATTCATGTTGCTGCAATAGTATTATTTCACTCTTTTTCTGGCTGAGTAATATTCCATTGTATACATGTATGTGTATGTGGACATCTTCTTTATCCATTCATCTATCAGTGGACATTTAGGTTGCTTCCATGTCTTGACTATAGTAAACAGTGCTGTAGTGAACACTGGTGTGCATGTATCTTTTTGAATTAGAATTTTCTATGGTTATATTCCCAGTAGTGGAAATCCTGGATCATATGGTAATTCTATTTTCAGTTTTTTAAGGAGTGTAGCTATACTACATAGCCAACAACAGTGTGGGGTGTTGAGTTTTTTCCACACTGTCTCCAGCATTTGTTACTTGTCGATTTTTTTTTAAATTTTGGGCCTCTTTTATTGTTTGTTTGTTTCTTTGTTTGTTTGTTTGTTTATTTATTTTTATCCATCTTTATTCTTTAGTGTATGTGGGTCTTGCACTCCAGAATCCACTATACTTAGTAAAAAGTCACTAATTTTAGCAGTGAAAGTTGTTTTCTAACTTCCATTGTACTAATTCATGAAGCATCTACTTTTGATCAGAAACACAGTTGAAATGTTTGTAGTGGCTCCAGAGTGTTGCCTTATTCTTATGAAATGCTGGCTGATCATCCTGAACATACACTAACCATGATTTCTTGCCATGTTTGCTGGAATAATTACAAAGAAAATACAGTTATCACAACATCAAACTCATTTGTCTCTCCATGCCTCTGTCTGGGATTTCCCTTCTACTTTTTTTAAATGCTTGTATAAAAGTAGTTCATCCTTCCTTCTTTCCTTCCTTCTTATCTCTTCTCCCTCCCTTCTCATTCCATTTTTCATATACAGGTTATATTTCTCCTAATTTACAGAGATTCCCCTCATGATCCCAAGGTCTAGTTATTTTCTCCTTCATCTTTACCAAAATGGCACTTCAAGCACATCATTTTTATAGCCCTTTCACTTTGAGTAATGAGCACTTAACTAGTAAATACTTAGTACTTGTACAGCATTATGAATTCAGGATTTTGTATCTCATTTATTTATGGGAAAAAAAAGACTCAGAGACAAAGTCATAAATAAAAGAAATATTCTAAAATCTTGCAAGGATGTATAGATGTTAGAATTGGGGCTACAAATAAAAAACATAACCAATATTTAAAGAAAAACAAGGTTGTAACATTATTGTCTATTAATAAAAGAAAACAGCCAAGAGTGCCTCTCTTATATTGATGATTGTATTGGTAGATGTCAGTAAAGTACTGAGTAAGTTTTCATTAGGGAGTAACTTATGGGAACAGGCTTAAGACTCCATTTTGGGGGCAGGATCTGGGCTAGACAGGGTAAATCTACTTTATATTTGTTTTTCTCAGATTATAAACTGCTTTATTTTACTTTTATCCCCTGTGTATAGGGTTTGAGGGATATGCTTATTCATAATGATGGCAGGGCAAGCTTATAAGAGCCTTGTAACTAATATGATTCCTATTTTAAAGATGAGGAAAGAGGTCTCGTTCTACTTTGGCAATGATTACAGATGTTGGACAAAATAAGTTAGAGCAATCTTTTGTAATCTCCACCCACTGACCCTGGAAAATGTGAAGAGGTATTCTATTTGAAGCATTTGAAAGATGATTCTAGTGGTAAAGAATACACCTGCCAGTGAAGGAGACGTGAGACACAGATTCAATCCTTGCGTCAAGAAGATCCCCTGGAGTAGGGCATAGCAACCCACTCCAGTATTCTTGCCTGGAGAAACTAATGGGCAGAGGAGGCTGGTGGGCTACAATCCATGAGTTGCAAAGAGTCAAACACGACTGAAGGTGACTGAGTGCACAGGCAATCTTAGGTCATAGAATCTGTGTTTCTTCTTCAGTTATAAGGTTACTGACTATTAAGAGTTTCAGGAGTCATAGTCCTCATGATGAAACATTGTCCTCGGCACACAATACTTCCATAAAATCATTTGGAAACACCATCAGGTTTTTTGTTTGGGTGTATTTTTTTGTGATGGTGATTAGATAATTTGCCTACACATGAACAATCAAGAATTGATTGAGAAAAGAATTGAAGTGACTCAAGAATTGAGTCACTTCAGTCGTGTGTCTGACTCTTTGTGACCTCATGGACTGTAGCCCACCTGACTCCTCTGTTCATGAGCATTCTCAAGGCAAGAATACTGGAGTAGGGGGCTTCCCTGGTGGTCCAGTGGGTAAAGAGTCCACCTTGCAGTGCAAGGTTCGATCCCTGGCCTGGGAAGATCCCACGTGCCTCAGAGCGGCTGGACTGATGTGTCCAATTACTGCAAGTGCTCTGGAGCGCATGTGCCCAGAGCCAGTGCTCTGCAACGAGAGAGGTCACTGCAATGGGAGGCCCGCACAGGACAAAGAATGAAGATGGATGAAAATGAGTAGATAAAGGACCAATAAAAGAGGTCAAAATTTTAAAAAAGAGAAAAAAAAAAGAGTACTGGAGTGGGTTGCCATACCCTCCTCCAGGAGGTCCCAACCTAAAGTTCAAACCCTCATCTCTTAATGTTTCCGGCATTGGCAGCTGGTTTCTTAACCACTAGCACCACCTGGGAAGCCCCAAAACAGTATATATTGGCATAAAAAAAACTCAAGTAAACCAATGGAATACACTGAGAGCACAAAATAAAGCAAAGCTATGAAAAAACTTTTACTATCTGTGCTACCACTGTCCTCTTTAAAACCCCATGACCCTGGAAAATGTGAAGAGGTATTCTATTTGAAGCATTTGAAAGATGATTCTAGTGGTAAAGAATACACCTGCCAGTGAAGGAGACGTGAGACACAGATTCAATCCTTGCGTCAAGAAGATCCCCTGGAGTAGGGCATAGCAACCCACTCCAGTATTCTTGCCTGGAGAAACTAATGGGCAGAGGAGGCTGGTGGGCTACAATCCATGAGTTGCAAAGAGTCAAACACGACTGAAGGTGACTGAGTGCACAGGCAATCTTAGGTCATAGAATCTGTGTTTCTTCTTCAGTTATAAGGTTACTGACTATTAAGAGTTTCAGGAGTCATAGTCCTCATGATGAAACATTGTCCTCGGCACACAATACTTCCATAAAATCATTTGGAAACACCATCAGGTTTTTTGTTTGGGTGTATTTTTTTGTGATGGTGATTAGATAATTTGCCTACACATGAACAATCAAGAATTGATTGAGAAAAGAATTGAAGTGACTCAAGAATTGAGTCACTTCAGTCGTGTGTCTGACTCTTTGTGACCTCATGGACTGTAGCCCACCTGACTCCTCTGTTCATGAGCATTCTCAAGGCAAGAATACTGGAGTAGGGGGCTTCCCTGGTGGTCCAGTGGGTAAAGAGTCCACCTTGCAGTGCAAGGTTCGATCCCTGGCCTGGGAAGATCCCACGTGCCTCAGAGCGGCTGGACTGATGTGTCCAATTACTGCAAGTGCTCTGGAGCGCATGTGCCCAGAGCCAGTGCTCTGCAACGAGAGAGGTCACTGCAATGGGAGGCCCGCACAGGACAAAGAATGAAGATGGATGAAAATGAGTAGATAAAGGACCAATAAAAGAGGTCAAAATTTTAAAAAAGAGAAAAAAAAAAGAGTACTGGAGTGGGTTGCCATACCCTCCTCCAGGAGGTCCCAACCTAAAGTTCAAACCCTCATCTCTTAATGTTTCCGGCATTGGCAGCTGGTTTCTTAACCACTAGCACCACCTGGGAAGCCCCAAAACAGTATATATTGGCATAAAAAAAACTCAAGTAAACCAATGGAATACACTGAGAGCACAAAAATAAAGCAAAGCAAATATGACCTTACCCTCTTAATTAAGACTTTTACTATCTGTGCTACCCACTGTCCTCTTTATTCAAGGGAAAGAAACTAATATCTACTGAATGCCTCCTTTGGGCCAAGCATTTTACTGTATAGTGGAGGCTCATTTAATTCTAGGCATACTCTTTAGGAAGCTGCAGGTTTATAGATCAGCAAACGAAGTCTCGAATGAGTAAAATAAATTAAGGGTAGTCTGAATTTGAGCTCAGCTGCTGTTTACTTCATCATATCATACCATACATATTTTAATTAGTGACACATTTCAGTATCTGAGGTCCTATGAAATCACATAGTCCAGAAAAGTACCAAGTAATCAAACATGTAAACTAGGACAGTATTGTTAAATTTTCAAAGGGTAAAATTCAAGCAGCTTTATTTTAGAATATTATTGTCAGATGCTGCCCTGCGTGAATTTATATCAAAGGTAGAATTTATTAAAACAATGATATTCAGAAATCACAAAATAAAACTATTAATATATGCCTAGTATTTTTATTCAAAATCTGTCATCTCTTTCTGCAAATGTTTTAACTGAAAAATTGTTAGTTGGAAATATAAGAACGTATATGAAGGCAAAAATGAAATACAAGAGAAAAATGACAGGGTTTTTTGCAGTACAAAGAAATGACTCCATTTTTTAAAAACTCTTATATATTCAGGGACTTCCCTGGTGGGACAATGGATAAGAATCTGTCTTCAATGCAGCAGACATGAGTTCTATCCCTGGTCTGGGAAGATTCCATATACCTTGGAGCAACTAAGCCTGTGCACAGCTAAGACCCAGTGCAGCCAATACATACATAAATAAATATATTTAAATGAAAAAAAAAAAAACCTCTTATATATTCAAATTATATCAATGCTGGGAGAGGTTGTTAATTTTTGGCCTCTTATATTTATTTATGTATTTATTTTTTTATTCATTCTTATCCATCTTCACTCTTTGGACTGTGTGGGCCTCCTCTTGCAGTGGCCCCTCTTGTTGCAGAGCACCAGCTCTGGGTGTATGTGCTACAGAGCACTGGCTCATAATTGAACACACTGATCCAACCACTCTGTGGCATGTGAGATCTTCCCAGGCCAGGAATCGAACTGGCATCCCTTGCACTGCAAGGTGGACTCTTTACCCACTGGACCACCCGGGAAACCCCTCAATGCTAGTTTTTAATGAGCACATCATTCTCTGCTAATGTATTACATGCAGACATGGAAAATCGCCTTTTAAAATGAAATACACAGTTCTTCATGGAGCCCTATCCCAGTCTCATTTTGGTAGTCCATTTGCCTCTGTCACTAGTCGGTTTCGCATATGTGACTTACAAATATTCGAAAATAAATTTTAAAAAGAAATGGCCGCTTGTCAATAACATCTGACAACTATTCAGTAAGTATTTAAAGATAAAAATTCCCAAAGACCTGAATATCAGTCTCAAGCCATTTATATTGTCAGTAAATCTCTTTCCTAGCCCACATCCAGGGTAGCTACCACCTTCATCTTGAGAAGAAAGTCTTTGTTTCTTGCAATCTCTTTTGTTCTTAAAAAAAAAAATTCCATGGATTCCTTGGCTTCTCAGTCCTCCTAAAGAGAATTGACTAATATCCTCTGGTATGTCAAAGAGAAAAATATTTATCATTTTTCCAAACTATTTTTTTTATTCTTGATGCACAGTTCTATATTTTCCTTCTCTCATCAAAATTTTGTTTGTTTGTTTGTTTGTTTGTTTTGTCTGAGCTAGATCTTCGTTGAGGCATGTGGGATCTTTGACCTTTGTTGTGACATGTGGGATCTAGTTCCCTGACCAGGGATTGAACCCAGGCCCCCTGCATTGGAAGCGTGATGTCTTAGCTACTGCACCACCAGGGAAATCCCCAAAATTTCTTAATGATATTTTTAATTTATATTTTTGTTTCTTAACTCTCCAGAGTCCACGCCTTTTTTCTCCTCAAATATATCTTTTTATTGAGTAGTCAATTCAGTAAGTTGAAGGAGAAAATTCTACTGGACTTGTTTGACTTCAAGTAGCAAAGCAGCTAATTAACTAATTAGGTTTGGTGCTTTTTGCTTGTCCTGCCTTCCCACCGCCATCAATTATTGAGCCATAATTGACATATAACATTGTATAAATTTGATGTACAATGTGACAATTTGATATACATATACATTGTAAAATGATTGCCACAATCACGTTACCTGACATATCCACCACCTCACATAACTATTTCTTTTTGTAGTGAGAACATTTAAGATCTACTCTCTGCAACTCTCAAGTATATAGTACAGTATTGTTAACCAAGTTTTATATGTATCCCTAGAAATTATTCTTTCTTATAGCTGGAATTTTATTTATTTTGACCGACATGTCTCCCCCACTGTCCTCCCCTGACAACCACCATTCTCCTCTGTTTCTATGAGTTCAGCTTTTGCAATTCCTCAGTGTGAGATCATGCAATATTTGTCTTTCTCTGTCTGACTTGTTTCACTTAAGCATAGTGCCCTCAAGTGAAAGTGAAAGTCACTCAATCCTGTCTGATTTTTTGTGAGCCCCATTGACTATAGCCCACCAGGCTTCTCCCTCCACGGGATTCTCCAGACAAGAATACTGGAGTAGGTTGCCATACCCTACTCCAGGGGATCTTCCCAACCCAGGGATTGAACCCAAGTCTCCGCATTGTACGTGAATTCTTTACCCTCTAAGCCACAAGGGAATGCCCTCAAGTCTCATTCAAATAAAATGGAAGGTTCCCTTCATTTTGGAGAGAGGGGCTTTTTTAAATTAATTTTTATTTATTTATTTATTTTTCATCCAGCTTTATTCTTCAGCCTATGTGGGCCTCTCATTGCAGTGGCCCCTCTCAGTGCAGAGTACTGGCTCTGGGCACATGAGCTCCAGATCACTGGCTCATAACTGGACATACATGCCCAGCCACTCCACGGCACATGGGATCCTCCTAGGCCAGGGTTTGAACCAGTGCCTCCTGCACTATAGGGCAGACTTCTTACCTACCAGACCACCTAGGAAACCTCCCTTCATGTTTATGGTTGAGTAATATTCTACAAAACAGTATTTTACTGTGTTCGTGTTCTATATTCATTTTTATTTTGACTTCACCATGTTCCATGTAGGATCTTTAGTTGCCTGACGAGAGATTAAACCCATGCCCCCTGCATTGGCAACACAGAGTCTTAAACCATTGGTGCCAAGAAGTGCCCTAGCCTTTATTATGTTGAAATGGTTTCTTTCTCTACCCATTTTTTTGAGAGCTTTGAAAAAAAAAAAAAAAAAGACATTCTTTTGTGGCCTCTTTTATTGGTTTTCTATTTATTTTCATCCATCTTTATTCTGTGGCCTGTGTGGGCCTCCCATCACAGTGGCCTCTTCTTGCAAAGCACTAGCTCTGGGCACATGCGCTCAACAGTGCTAACTCATAATTGGGCACACCAGCCTGGCTGCTCCATGGAACGTGGAATCTTCCTGGGCCAGGAATTGAACTGGTGCCCCTTGCACTACAAGGTGGACTCTTTTCCAACTGGACCACCAGGGAAGCCCTTTTCTGAGAACTTTTGTGAGGACATTATAAATTGTTTTATCAAGTCCTTTTTCTGAATCTATTGACAAGATCATATGATTTTTATTCCTGCTTCTATCAATGTGGCATACCACATTTATTGATTTGCATTTGTTGATCAGTCCTTGCATCCCACAAATAAATCTCAACCCACTTGATCAGGTTATATTATCTGCTTAATGTACAACTGAATTTGGTGTGCTAATATCTTACTGAAAAATTTTGTATCTGTATTCATTAGGGATATTGACTTATAGTTTTGTTGTAGTGTTTTGTCTGGCTTTTGTATCAGAATAATGCTGATATTGTAAAATTTGTTTGGAGGTGTTCCCTCCTCTTCAAATTTTTCCTTAGAAGACTTTGAAAAATATCCTATTAATGAATCTTGAAATATTTGGTAGAATTCACCAAAGTGGTTACTGACTTGAGGATGTCTTTCTGGTTCTTTTTTATGGTTTCTGTTTCTTTATTAAGCTCATTTTGTTCAGACAATATTTTCCTGGTTTTGTTAAGTTGTCTTATTCTGCATTTCACTGATTTTCTTTAAGATGATTTTTTTACTTTTTTGTCTCACACATTGTATACCTCCATTTCTTGTGGTTGGTTACTGGCACCTTAATGATTTCCATTGGTAATGTATTTGCGTTGGATTACATGGTGTCTATGGCATTTGAAGGAGTCAACCCATGCCCCTGCATTGGCAACACAGAGTCTTAAACCATTGGTGCCAAGAAGTGCCCTAGCCTTTATTATGTTGAAATGGTTTCTTTCTCTACCCATTTTTGAGAGCTTTGAAAAAAAAAAAGACATTCTTTTGTGGCCTCTTTTATTGGTTTTCTATTTATTTTCATCCATCTTTATTCTGTGGCCTGTGTGGGCCTCCCATCACAGTGGCCTCTTCTTGCAAAGCACTAGCTCTGGGCACATGCGCTCAACAGTGCTAACTCATAATTGGGCACACCAGCCTGGCTGCTCCATGGAACGTGGAATCTTCCTGGGCCAGGAATTGAACTGGTGCCCCTTGCACTACAAGGTGGACTCTTTTCCAACTGGACCACCAGGGAAGCCCTTTTCTGAGAACTTTTGTGAGGACATTATAAATTGTTTTATCAAGTCCTTTTTCTGAATCTATTGACAAGATCATATGATTTTTATTCCTGCTTCTATCAATGTGGCATACCACATTTATTGATTTGCATTTGTTGATCAGTCCTTGCATCCCACAAATAAATCTCAACCCACTTGATCAGGTTATATTATCTGCTTAATGTACAACTGAATTTGGTGTGCTAATATCTTACTGAAAAATTTTGTATCTGTATTCATTAGGGATATTGACTTATAGTTTTGTTGTAGTGTTTTGTCTGGCTTTTGTATCAGAATAATGCTGATATTGTAAAATTTGTTTGGAGGTGTTCCCTCCTCTTCAAATTTTTCCTTAGAAGACTTTGAAAAATATCCTATTAATGAATCTTGAAATATTTGGTAGAATTCACCAAAGTGGTTACTGACTTGAGGATGTCTTTCTGGTTCTTTTTTATGGTTTCTGTTTCTTTATTAAGCTCATTTTGTTCAGACAATATTTTCCTGGTTTTGTTAAGTTGTCTTATTCTGCATTTCACTGATTTTCTTTAAGATGATTTTTTTACTTTTTTGTCTCACACATTGTATACCTCCATTTCTTGTGGTTGGTTACTGGCACCTTAATGATTTCCATTGGTAATGTATTTGCTTGATTCTTTGTGATCCACGTATCCTTGCATTGGTGTCTATGCATTTGAAGGAGTCTTTAGAGTCTTTAGAGACTGACTTTAGCAGGTAAAGTTTTTCTGTCTGTTTCTCAGGCCAGTAGAATTACTTCCATAATCATAATCGCTCTGGCTTGGAGCCCATCTTGAGTCTGTTGTCGGATCTGCAGTGAAGGTCATGGTTGATAGGCTTGGTAACAGGAGCTCAAGTTCACATGAATCCTGTCTGGTCTCTGGGTGGATAGAAATGGCTCTAGAACCATCTTCAGCAATATAGCACTTGGACAGGTGTTCACCTCAGGATCCACAATTGTGCCTTTACTTGGTGGACCTATTACCAGCTGTGTGGATGGGTATGGCTCCCACTGGGTCTCTGGGAGGGCTAATTCCTGCTCACTGGATGGGTCTTTGGGTGGGCAGGACTGGCTCAGTACTACAGATGAGAGAATACTTGCAAAGGACATATTCTTTGACCATCTTACTGACTTAGTTCCTATGTTTCTGTGTGTGTGTGTGTGTGTGTGTGTGTGTGTGTGTGTATGGGACATTGCAGTCAGAATCTCTTGAAGAATCATGGCAAGAGTAAACTACAATGACTGTATTGGAGCCTGCGAATATTATTACAAAGAGTGTGTATATCAACTGCTTTCCATCTCTACAGTCAATAGAATTATAGTTGAGAGTTTAAATTACAGAAAATAAAATTTAGAGAATAAAGTTCAGAATAAGATATATATTGCTGTACTATTCCTGCTATGACTAACTCATTTTCAGCTGTTTATAAACATAAGTTGACTTTGAAAGATCACAATGCTATCCTTTAAACATCTTAGCATAATTCTGTTTTTTCTGTGATTATAAAAAAATCTCAAAATTTCAGCTTCCTATATATGTTAAGATTAATCACTATGCATTCTTACAGATAAAAAAAGTATCTAAGGGCTATTTTCCAAGTTTCAGATACAGCAGGTAACTGGGATAAAAGAAGAAACCTTCTAATCCATATGATTTTGAATCAGAAAACATGGCTGCATTTAGCATGATATCAGGCATGGTGTTTGCAGTCTGATAATTTTCAAATCAGGAGTTTGCTTCTGTTTGTAAATAAATGCCTAGCCCAATACTGCACTGACATAGACTCAGGAGAAAGAGAGAAATTAGATCTCAATTAGATCTCAATCAAGTGTCCCATTGATTTGAGAAAAGATGCTACTGCAGCTGCTTGCAAGGGGCCTTTGAGTCCTATTTATTAACAGAATAGCCTCCATGTGAACATCTCCTTTTTACCTGGAGCCTACATATTATAAACTCATTCAGATGACATAAAGAGATAGAAAACAGAAAACTGACTGAGACCACAGCACCTCTTCCTGAGGCTCATTTAAGCCTAATGTGGTTATTGAATGTATTAGTCTATGTAACAGTGTATCCCCTTTTTGATGAATGCATGAATTTTCATGGAGTTTCATTTTATTTCTAAATAGAGCACACACCTTGTAAATATCAACACCCCTTATCATGGAGCTGAGGCTGCCTTGTGTTGGCTTTGTGATACTTTTGATCAGTTACTTGTCAGCTGACTGATTCTTTGGTACCTTTGAGACCGTAGGGCACCCATACCCTGTCCTAGAGCAGAATTTGTCAAAGGGTACCCCCTGGACTGGTAACAGTTATTACTTGAGAGTTTGCTGTAAATTCCAAGGACTTCTTCTAAATATTCTGAATTAAAAACTCTGGAGGTAGGCCCAAACAGTCTGTATTTTAACAAGCCCTCCAGATTGTTGCCATTCATGCCTAAGTGTGAAAATCACTCTTTCAGAAACGTTCATAAGGACTCTGAGGTATTCAGTTGAGTTACAATGAGGAAATACAGTTCAAGATTATGCCAAAA
This sequence comes from Tragulus kanchil, assembly GCA_022376925.1. Lineage (NCBI taxonomy): Eukaryota > Metazoa > Chordata > Mammalia > Artiodactyla > Tragulidae > Tragulus > Tragulus kanchil. Next base: position 102,835,616 of record JAIOJX010000001.1, on the reverse strand, counting down.
GAACTTGGCCAAACTTTAACCCTGTTGTTCCTGGCAATTACTTGAAGAGTCCTGACAGGCTGGAGTGTGTATCGTCAAAGCCATCTCTCCTTGGAAATGGCCCAAATCTTGAGAAAATCTCCCCACTAGCCATAGATATATGTCACGTGATACCCAAATGAGAGACCATTCATTCATTTAATCAACAGACCTGTTTCAGCATCTACTAAACTCTAGTCATATCCCTGAGTCAAGGATCTTGTGGTCAAAGAAAGAAGGTAAGATGTGAACACAATAATACAATGCATGGGGAAAGAGATCACCTTCAATCAAAGATATCAGACTCAGATTCAAAGGAAATAAACTGCAGAGATAGCTGCTAGCTTTTTGACAATGGGTAGCCATAAATATTTTTCAAGCTACCATAAATATAATCAGTGGTAAGGCATGAAAAAATAAATTTTCTGATTCTGTGTGAATGGAGCAGAAGAATAAGGAAATGGAGAGGAAAGACCCACTAAAATATAATTACAACAGCTGAGAAGAGAGGGGTGCCTTACCCTGGATGGAAACAGAATCCAGAGGATTTTTACCAGTGAATGACTGTGAGTTTATTAGTAATGAAAAGAGATAAGTGGAACATGTATCTGAAGTTTAGAGACTACAGATGAGAGATTCTTACGTTACTAAAATTTAAGTGAAATAAAAGCTTGAGATGGGAAGCTTGTTTGGTTGTGAACATGTTGAATGTGAGGTATGTGCTGAGCATCCAAGTTAAGGGGCCCAGGTTACAGGTTCATGAGAAAGAAGATGAGTTAGTCTTCTGGACGTCTTAGGGAGATATCTACATAGAAATGGTTGTTGATATAATGGGAACACAAGAGATTTTTAAGAGACCATAGGCTGAGAGACAAATGAAATAGGCCACAGAAAACATCTTGAGAAATGAAAGCATTTATGTATTGAAAGAAAGATGTCCATGGACAAAACAGGAGGACCAGAAACAATGTCATGTAAGCAAAAGTCATACTCATCTGGAACTGACTAGTATTGGTGGACCAGTTGTTTACATGTGGCCATAAGTGCTCTGTTCTTTTTGGTATTCATATTGACCTGGTTTTTCAAATGCTTTTTAAAGCTACACAAGACCAAAGACAAAGAGTGAGGATCTACTCGTTACACATCCCCAATATGGGAAAACTTCAGCACTTTATTGTACTTTATAAAAAACTAGAAGAGAAAATAATCCCAGAAAGAGAATAGTACATGCATGAAACCATTCTACAATCAGCAGTCTGGCTTAAAGAACCCTCCCTTTAGGCTTCTCTGGTGGTCCAGTAGGTAAAGAGTCCGCCTCGCAATGCAGGGGGCACCAGTTCAATTCCTGGCCTGGGAAGATACCACGTGCTGCAGAGTGGCTGGGCCAGCATGTCCAATTGTGAGCCAGCACTCTGGAGCACATGCGCCCAGAGCCAGTGCTCTGTAACGAAAGAAGCCACTGCAATGGGAGGCCCACACAGGCCAAAGAATAAAGACAGTTGAAAATAAATAAACAAACAAAAAATCAATAAAAGAGCCCAAAATGAAAAAAAAAGAATCCTCCCTTTGGCCCATGATGCCTGTACTGCTCTTTGCAACACATGTATCCTCTGGAAATAGATTGTTGACTTGTCTACATCTTCTATGAGATAGAAAGTTACTGACCCATATGGCAAAGGAAGATTTTATCTCATAGATACCACATGTGATTGTCCAATAAAGGGACATTTTAATTAAATACTAACTGGTATTATAGCTTTATTATGTGCTTTTTCTGTTATGTGAGGTATGTGCTGAGCATCCAAGTTAAGGGCCCAGGTTACAGGTTCATGAGAAAGAAGATGAGTTAGTCTTCTGGACGTCTTAGGGAGATATCTACATAGAAATGGTTGTTGATATAATGGGAACACAAGAGATTTTTAAGAGACCATAGGCTGAGAGACAAATGAAATAGGCCACAGAAAACATCTTGAGAAATGAAAGCATTTATGTATTGAAAGAAAGATGTCCATGGACAAAACAGGAGGACCAGAAACAATGTCATGTAAGCAAAAGTCATACTCATCTGGAACTGACTAGTATTGGTGGACCAGTTGTTTACATGTGGCCATAAGTGCTCTGTTCTTTTTGGTATTCATATTGACCTGGTTTTTCAAATGCTTTTTAAAGCTACACAAGACCAAAGACAAAGAGTGAGGATCTACTCGTTACACATCCCCAATATGGGAAAACTTCAGCACTTTATTGTACTTTATAAAAAACTAGAAGAGAAAATAATCCCAGAAAGAGAATAGTACATGCATGAAACCATTCTACAATCAGCAGTCTGGCTTAAAGAACCCTCCCTTTAGGCTTCTCTGGTGGTCCAGTAGGTAAAGAGTCCGCCTCGCAATGCAGGGGGCACCAGTTCAATTCCTGGCCTGGGAAGATACCACGTGCTGCAGAGTGGCTGGGCCAGCATGTCCAATTGTGAGCCAGCACTCTGGAGCACATGCGCCCAGAGCCAGTGCTCTGTAACGAAAGAAGCCACTGCAATGGGAGGCCCACACAGGCCAAAGAATAAAGACAGTTGAAAATAAATAAACAAACAAAAAATCAATAAAAGAGCCCAAAATGAAAAAAAAAGAATCCTCCCTTTGGCCCATGATGCCTGTACTGCTCTTTGCAACACATGTATCCTCTGGAAATAGATTGTTGACTTGTCTACATCTTCTATGAGATAGAAAGTTACTGACCCATATGGCAAAGGAAGATTTTATCTCATAGATACCACATGTGATTGTCCAATAAAGGGACATTTTAATTAAATACTAACTGGTATTATAGCTTTATTATGTGCTTTTTTTCTGTTATTTCTGACTCAAGCAAAATATTTATATCAACAAAATGGCACCACTCTAGACCACTGGCATATGTGTGTAGATGTGGTGTAACAAATATAATTATCATTTTTGTGAAAAATGAATTAATTTATACTGTGTACAGCTGTCTCCTGGCTAAAGAATAAAGAAAATGCCAAATACCAAATTATGACTTGATTGGGATAATTGTTTTCTTTTTCATTACCTGAAAGGTGCTTTTAAAAATATCTTCCAGGGACTTCCCTGGTAGTCCAATGGGTAAAGAGTCTGCCTTGCAGTGCAAGGAGCACCGATTTGATCCCTGACCCGGGAAGATCCCACGTGCCATGGAGCAGCTGCAACGGTGTGTCCAATTACGAGCCAGCACTCTGGAGCTCTTACACCCAGAGCCAGTGCTCTGCAACGAGAGAGGCCACTGCGATGGGAGGCCCACACATGCCAAAACATAAAGATGGATGAAAATAAATGGATAAAAAAAGTCAATAAAAAAGAGACCAAAATTAAAAAAAAAAAAAAAAATTCCATACCTAAGGTTTTTATTTCCACAGGAATCCTAGAGTAGCATTGCTAGCTTCTTATATACCTCTGTTAACATTAGTTGAGGTAAACAATTTTCTGAGTTTCCATAACAAGCTATAGAATGATGTCAAGATGGTTCAGGATTCTTGGACTACTAAATGAACATACATATGGATCTTCAGAAGTGAGCTTTAGTGTCTTTGAAATCAAAAGGAATGTGCCATAGCCACCAGAACAAGTCATGGATGCCTCTCTATCTTTGATATTTCATACCTCAAATATTTTAAATATTCTGTACCAAATGCCAAGATCATTTTGTCCTGAAATTTAAGAGTGTTTCAATTCAACTTGATTTAATAATCGAATAATAGAATGACAGTCATCAAGGAAGCACAAAAGACACCTAAGCATAATGATATTGATAGCAGTATTGACAGCATACTATTGATAGCATTTAGATTTGAGGCAAATGGTGAATCCTGATATCACACTCTGGAAAGGAAATTGACAAATGAGACTGCAGAAAATCAGTGACGTCTTGTTCTTAGAAACAACAAATGAGAATTTGGGGATATTTATGTTAAGGTGCTGCAATTCAGGAGACCTGGGTTCCATTCCGGGGTTAAAAATATACCTGGGAGAAGGAAATAGCAACCCACTCTAATATTCTTGCCTGGGGAATTCCATGGACAGAGCAGCCTGATGGATTGCACTCCATGGGATTACAAATAGTTGGACATGACTAAGCGGCCAACACTTTCACTTTCATGTTAAGGTAAAGATAATGCACAGTAGTAGTCATTCAAATATTTAAAGAGTTCTCATGTAAAAATAGAGAAGAATGAGGAAAGAAGTCAGATTTTAGAACTAAGTTTCATTCATTTATATTATAATTTTTGATTCTTATAGTGAAACTGATTAACATGATGAAATTTGGCAGTAATTTGCATGTAATATAAATGAAGATCAGAAAAACAGCATGTTCTTCTATAATAATTCAGCATATTAATAGTCTCAGTCCCAAACTCCAAAAAGAGACCAAAATTAAAAAAAAAAAAAAAAATTCCATACCTAAGGTTTTTATTTCCACAGGAATCCTAGAGTAGCATTGCTAGCTTCTTATATACCTCTGTTAACATTAGTTGAGGTAAACAATTTTCTGAGTTTCCATAACAAGCTATAGAATGATGTCAAGATGGTTCAGGATTCTTGGACTACTAAATGAACATACATATGGATCTTCAGAAGTGAGCTTTAGTGTCTTTGAAATCAAAAGGAATGTGCCATAGCCACCAGAACAAGTCATGGATGCCTCTCTATCTTTGATATTTCATACCTCAAATATTTTAAATATTCTGTACCAAATGCCAAGATCATTTTGTCCTGAAATTTAAGAGTGTTTCAATTCAACTTGATTTAATAATCGAATAATAGAATGACAGTCATCAAGGAAGCACAAAAGACACCTAAGCATAATGATATTGATAGCAGTATTGACAGCATACTATTGATAGCATTTAGATTTGAGGCAAATGGTGAATCCTGATATCACACTCTGGAAAGGAAATTGACAAATGAGACTGCAGAAAATCAGTGACGTCTTGTTCTTAGAAACAACAAATGAGAATTTGGGGATATTTATGTTAAGGTGCTGCAATTCAGGAGACCTGGGTTCCATTCCGGGGTTAAAATATACCTGGGAGAAGGAAATAGCAACCCACTCTAATATTCTTGCCTGGGGAATTCCATGGACAGAGCAGCCTGATGGATTGCACTCCATGGGATTACAAATAGTTGGACATGACTAAGCGGCCAACACTTTCACTTTCATGTTAAGGTAAAGATAATGCACAGTAGTAGTCATTCAAATATTTAAAGAGTTCTCATGTAAAAATAGAGAAGAATGAGGAAAGAAGTCAGATTTTAGAACTAAGTTTCATTCATTTATATTATAATTTTTGATTCTTATAGTGAAACTGATTAACATGATGAAATTTGGCAGTAATTTGCATGTAATATAAATGAAGATCAGAAAAACAGCATGTTCTTCTATAATAATTCAGCATATTAATAGTCTCAGTCCCAAACTCCAAAAAAAGAGCTTCCAAAGAAAAATTTATTATTCCAAATTTGGTTTTATTTTTTTCTCCAGAAGAAAATCAGCACAACCCACACAACCTAAAAACCATTCCTCAAGCCAGCCAAGCCAGTTTCAGTTTTCTTTCTTTTGTTTCAGCAGGGTAAAATCATCAAAGGAAGGATTAGGTGAAATGTATAATTATGTAGAATAAGAACATACTATCCAAATATGTGGTGTTCATATGCTGTCAAAATTCTCCATGATCCATGCATCAAAAATGTTGCATGTTAACATTTCATTGCTCTTTTCATTAGTTTTTCTCCTACTGTCTTTCTAACAACAAAATGTGACTCCATTATACTCCCAACTTCATTCCACAGTACCTAGCGTTATAGAATTATTAATGAAAATTAATAAAGACTTCTTTTTTTGGGCTCCCAGAGGTGGGACAGTTGAAGATATTTATGAAGTGAGGTGAATGTTCACATGTCCTATTGTTTTCTTTGTAGAATAATGAATTCAGCTTTCCTCTGTAATGTTCTTGACAGATAATAAAGATTATGATGCATACTTGTCATACACCAAAGTGGACCCTGACCAGTGGAATCAAGAGACTGGGGAAGAAGAACGCTTTGCTCTTGAAATCCTACCTGATATGCTTGAAAAGCATTATGGATATAAGTTGTTTATACCAGATAGAGATTTAATCCCAACTGGAAGTAAGTTAATGTTTTGATTTAAGAGTGTACATATCATTGTGTCTGTCTCTGTAGTCATCATTTTTAGACAGAATTTTAACTTTGGTTCTTCTGTATCTATCAGTTTTCCAAGAAAGAAATGTGTGGTATGTTCAAATGAAAAAATAGCTTCCTTAACCCTGAGGAAGCCACTTTCATTATTCTCTAAAGTATCTCATGCTATGAGCCTTGACATTTAAAGAAACAAAATGAGAGATTTGTACTTGGGGAAATATTTCTCTCTCTGATAGACGCAAAAGCCCCATCCTCTATTCAAAGTCATCATCGACTATTTTCATCTGCTCAAGGGTTTACCTAACAACCAGCAATTCTCATTTCATGTGTGAAAGAGAAGCTACTGGGGCTTTCTGGACCGAATGTTCAATTCACTCATTCTGATAAACCCTTTTCTCTGTTGTAGCATACATTGAAGATGTGGCAAGGTGTGTAGATCAGAGCAAACGACTGATTATTGTCATGACCCCAAATTATGTAGTCAGAAGAGGCTGGAGCATCTTTGAGCTGGAGACCAGACTTCGAAACATGCTTGTGACTGGAGAAATTAAAGTGATACTCATCGAATGTAGTGAACTACGAGGAATTATGAACTACCAGGAGGTGGAGGCCCTCAAGCACACCATCAAGCTCCTGACCGTTATTAAATGGCATGGACCAAAATGCAACAAGTTGAACTCTAAGTTCTGGAAACGTTTACAATACGAAATGCCTTTTAAGAGGATAGAACCCATTACACACGAGCAGGCTTTAGATGTTAGTGAGCAGGGGCCTTTTGGGGAGCTGCAGACTGTCTCAGCCATTTCCATGGCTGCAGCCACCTCCACAGCTCTAGCTACTGCCCATCCAGATCTCCGATCCACCTTTCACAACACTTACCATTCACAGATGCGTCAGAAACACTACTACCGAAGCTATGAGTATGACGTACCTCCTACCGGCACCCTGCCTCTTACCTCCATAGGAAATCAGCATACCTATTGTAACATCCCTATGACACTCATCAACGGGCAGCGGGCCACAGACAAAATCGAGCAGGGAGCAGAATCCAGATGAGGCCCACACAAACAGTGCCATCCTGCCGCTGTTGCCACGGGAGACCAGTATATCCAGTGTGATCTGGTGACAGAAAAGCAAGGGACACCCTGTCCCTGGGAGTTGGTATAGAGTCTGCAGTCCAGTGCCTGGAACTAAATCCTCGACTGCTGCTGTTTCAAAACAAAACAAAACATGCATTACAATCTCTAGAACACGAGGAAAAACAGGGTCTTGTACATATGTTTTTTGCAATTTCTTTGTAGCATCAGTGTCTTCCTGTTTTATCATGTCTCTTACCATTACATTTTTTGACTTTGTTTTATATGTCATTGGAATTTGTAAATTTACCTTTTTTTAAAGAAGAGACTTATGTATAGATAGAAAACCCTTTTTTGCTTCATTAGTTTAGTTTTAGAATGGATTTTTATTTCCTTTCCTTGAGAAGCTACTGGGGCTTTCTGGACCGAATGTTCAATTCACTCATTCTGATAAACCCTTTTCTCTGTTGTAGCATACATTGAAGATGTGGCAAGGTGTGTAGATCAGAGCAAACGACTGATTATTGTCATGACCCCAAATTATGTAGTCAGAAGAGGCTGGAGCATCTTTGAGCTGGAGACCAGACTTCGAAACATGCTTGTGACTGGAGAAATTAAAGTGATACTCATCGAATGTAGTGAACTACGAGGAATTATGAACTACCAGGAGGTGGAGGCCCTCAAGCACACCATCAAGCTCCTGACCGTTATTAAATGGCATGGACCAAAATGCAACAAGTTGAACTCTAAGTTCTGGAAACGTTTACAATACGAAATGCCTTTTAAGAGGATAGAACCCATTACACACGAGCAGGCTTTAGATGTTAGTGAGCAGGGGCCTTTTGGGGAGCTGCAGACTGTCTCAGCCATTTCCATGGCTGCAGCCACCTCCACAGCTCTAGCTACTGCCCATCCAGATCTCCGATCCACCTTTCACAACACTTACCATTCACAGATGCGTCAGAAACACTACTACCGAAGCTATGAGTATGACGTACCTCCTACCGGCACCCTGCCTCTTACCTCCATAGGAAATCAGCATACCTATTGTAACATCCCTATGACACTCATCAACGGGCAGCGGCCACAGACAAAATCGAGCAGGGAGCAGAATCCAGATGAGGCCCACACAAACAGTGCCATCCTGCCGCTGTTGCCACGGGAGACCAGTATATCCAGTGTGATCTGGTGACAGAAAAGCAAGGGACACCCTGTCCCTGGGAGTTGGTATAGAGTCTGCAGTCCAGTGCCTGGAACTAAATCCTCGACTGCTGCTGTTTCAAAACAAAACAAAACATGCATTACAATCTCTAGAACACGAGGAAAAACAGGGTCTTGTACATATGTTTTTTGCAATTTCTTTGTAGCATCAGTGTCTTCCTGTTTTATCATGTCTCTTACCATTACATTTTTTGACTTTGTTTTATATGTCATTGGAATTTGTAAATTTACCTTTTTTTAAAGAAGAGACTTATGTATAGATAGAAAACCCTTTTTTGCTTCATTAGTTTAGTTTTAGAATGGATTTTTATTTCCTTTCCTTGATTTTTTGTTTTGCTTTTAACATTTCCTTGGGGTGCTTGGACAAAACTATCCGATGGGACAAGGAGCACCGGATCCTTTCTTGGGTTCTGCCTAGGATCAGCAGGGCCATGTGGGCCTTCAGAAAGCAGTGCAACGAATGCCAGCATTGCCATTTGGGGAAAAAATTTTTTTGAGAAGAACACTTGCTCATAGGAGGGCCCCAGCAATCAGAGCCCTGAATCTCTTCCTTGTCCCACCTCATTCCCCACCTCTACCCTTCTAACGGCGGCATGATGTGTAAACTCTGAGAAGGGGTGGGGGGTGGGGTCTAATTGTCTTAACATTTATTTCACTGCTCGTCAGAATACACTCCAGACCCAACAGTGTGCTAGTCACTTGACAGTGACCACTACAGAGTGCTAAGAAGAAAAGATCAAGGGCATGAAAATGGGAGAGAGTGTGCTGTTTCCGTTTTTTAAATGAGTTGATGTACCCTTATATAAATATATATATATATATATATATATAAATATATAAACACAAGGAAACAAAGGAAACACAAACAAACAGAAAAAAAAAAAAAAAAAGGAAAAAACAAAACAAAAAAAAAAACAAAACAAAAAAATCAAGCCCAATATTTGATCACTTCCTGGAAAGGCATGAATGTGTTTGTGGCTGTTTTTGTTTACTCTTCTACTTCCTCTTTTCCCTCTATGATTTTCTGCAAATGAGATTATGTGCAAATGCCAGGCAAGTTAACTCAAAAGGGTGAATCAACACAAGTCAGAATGAAATTGACATTGAAGGCTTCCAAACCAAAGGGAAGGACAGGATGTGTCATCAAATATGTTTTGTCACCTTGTATTATAGAAAATGTTATTTTCTAAAGAGTCAGTGCAAATCTGTGAAACTTATTATGGGGTCCCCTTGTATTTAAGTGTTACTTCACTGTATTTAATTTTCAGTGCTATAATCAGAATCAAGTGTTTGGTTTCAGTTTGTGAACATAAGCAACACTTATTAATATCAAAGTGTTTATATAAGAACTCAGGAGGTCAAACATATGAATACCAACAGAAATCAGTATTTTCAAAATAAATATTATTTACACAAAATGGTTTTTAAATTAGATGAGAAACTATTTAAAATAATTTTACTGTATAAAGAATTAGTTTTATTTTAACTGTATAATTCTATCTGTGAGAAACAGAAAGCTGATGCTCCCAGGAAATTCATCTCTTACCATTTAGCTTTATGTTTGAAATCAATGACATAAGCAGCTAATACATATTCATGTTGAAAATGATGCAAAATCAATCCTAAAGGAACTTGCAGAGAGCAAAATTACTAAAGGGAAATATTGCCTAAGTAGCTTTTAGTTTAAAAAAAAAAAAATTAATGTGATGAAAACACTGATAATAGAACTTAGTGATTCAGTGTAGGAACTTCCATTCCAGCCATCGTCCGTGGGCTTGTGTAGTGACTATTGTATGTTTGATTTATTCCTACCGCCATATAATGAGAAAACAATTCTAGAGTTTTGGTCACAATACTAACGTATGAGTTGGCCACACACACAAAAATGTAAACTTCAGTAGAGTTCATTGGGAAGGGTAAAAATTTAATTGCAAAATATATGAGCGATGATTAGAAGAATTTTGTAACACTGCAAACGTCTCATGTTTGTATGACAAGGTAAAGGAGCTTTAGGATGTGCATTGATTTTTATTTGCTAAAAAAAAAAATGCTTATTTCTCTGCCAACTCACCTGGGTCCTTCTCCACAATCTGTTCTTTTTAACTCTGTGCTCCCCTTGGACCTGTGTCACATTTTCACAAACCAGAACTGAAGCTGCAAGGACATGTAAACTTTAAGGTCATTTCTTTTTGGCTTTTTACACATGAGCTTCCAAACCAAAGGGAAGGACAGGATGTGTCATCAAATATGTTTTGTCACCTTGTATTATAGAAAATGTTATTTTCTAAAGAGTCAGTGCAAATCTGTGAAACTTATTATGGGGTCCCCTTGTATTTAAGTGTTACTTCACTGTATTTAATTTTCAGTGCTATAATCAGAATCAAGTGTTTGGTTTCAGTTTGTGAACATAAGCAACACTTATTAATATCAAAGTGTTTATATAAGAACTCAGGAGGTCAAACATATGAATACCAACAGAAATCAGTATTTTCAAAATAAATATTATTTACACAAAATGGTTTTTAAATTAGATGAGAAACTATTTAAAATAATTTTACTGTATAAAGAATTAGTTTTATTTTAACTGTATAATTCTATCTGTGAGAAACAGAAAGCTGATGCTCCCAGGAAATTCATCTCTTACCATTTAGCTTTATGTTTGAAATCAATGACATAAGCAGCTAATACATATTCATGTTGAAAATGATGCAAAATCAATCCTAAAGGAACTTGCAGAGAGCAAAATTACTAAAGGGAAATATTGCCTAAGTAGCTTTTAGTTTAAAAAAAAAAAAATTAATGTGATGAAAACACTGATAATAGAACTTAGTGATTCAGTGTAGGAACTTCCATTCCAGCCATCGTCCGTGGGCTTGTGTAGTGACTATTGTATGTTTGATTTATTCCTACCGCCATATAATGAGAAAACAATTCTAGAGTTTTGGTCACAATACTAACGTATGAGTTGGCCACACACACAAAAATGTAAACTTCAGTAGAGTTCATTGGGAAGGGTAAAATTGAATTGCAAAATATATGAGCGATGATTAGAAGAATTTTGTAACACTGCAAACGTCTCATGTTTGTATGACAAGGTAAAGGAGCTTTAGGATGTGCATTGATTTTTATTTGCTAAAAAAAAAAATGCTTATTTCTCTGCCAACTCACCTGGGTCCTTCTCCACAATCTGTTCTTTTTAACTCTGTGCTCCCCTTGGACCTGTGTCACATTTTCACAAACCAGAACTGAAGCTGCAAGGACATGTAAACTTTAAGGTCAGCTTTGCACAATGAGTTATTTTCAGAATCCCAGAAGGCCATTGTTTACTTTGTACTATGGACACCTGTCAGGTACTGGTGGCAGTGAACCTAACTGGACTGGATTCCAGATTCCCCTAGTGCTCAGAAAACTGTAAACATGGCTATGGCCTGGTTTACTTCTTTGTTTGTGGTTTTGTTTTGTTTTGTTTTTTTAATTTTTTTAAGTGCACGATGGAAGTGTGGAATAAATTAGAGGAAGTATTCAGACCACAGTCATATTTTAGGTATCCATAGGTGTTAATTTAGCTGCATTGGGAGTACATTTTTTGTTCTATTTTTAGTATAGATTTAAGCACTTTGAATAGCATGATTCAGGGGTTGATGGGTAATATTTGATATTCTCACAACTTGAAAAAACGTTTTTCTTTTCCTCTAATGCTTTGTCATATTTTTAGAAAATCAGTGAAAGAAGAAGCTCTCTGTGGCTTTAGAAACATTCCTCCCAAGTATTCCTCTATCAGCTCCACATGAGAACAAATGAAGGAAACTGTCATGTGTTCACATGCTCTATGTTTAACAAAAGTTCTGTTAGAATTCACAATAAAGAAAGAAAAACAATGTATTTTCCCTAGTGCTTAGGTTTCATCCTTCTCTTTTTTCTGTGGGGGTTGAGGGGATAAGGATATTCTAGTTGTCAGAACACAATTGAAAGTGTGAATTTGTTAGCCAAGCTGAGGGAGATAATGGACGTCTGGATTTGGACATGCATGATGTTTGGTATTGCTTGTTTTTCATCATTCGCTGCTCAGACTCCACGAGACGTGTTATGGATTCGTAAGTCCTCCTGGTTCTTTAATGTAACCTCTGTTTGCTGCCTGTGAGCGTCCTACCCTTTATACTGGTGCTCAGATTTTTGATTATTTAATTAGTAATCTATTCCTTAGGTCTTCTGTGGGCAGAGAAAGAATTTGTGTCTCATACAGCCAGTTGATTTATGATCAATTATCTGAAGTAACTCTGAGACACAATGACTTAAGACACCTGAACCACTATACATTTTCACAAACCAGAACTGAAGCTGCAAGGACATGTAAACTTTAAGGTCAGCTTTGCACAATGAGTTATTTTCAGAATCCCAGAAGGCCATTGTTTACTTTGTACTATGGACACCTGTCAGGTACTGGTGGCAGTGAACCTAACTGGACTGGATTCCAGATTCCCCTAGTGCTCAGAAAACTGTAAACATGGCTATGGCCTGGTTTACTTCTTTGTTTGTGGTTTTGTTTTGTTTTGTTTTTTTAATTTTTTTAAGTGCACGATGGAAGTGTGGAATAAATTAGAGGAAGTATTCAGACCACAGTCATATTTTAGGTATCCATAGGTGTTAATTTAGCTGCATTGGGAGTACATTTTTTGTTCTATTTTTAGTATAGATTTAAGCACTTTGAATAGCATGATTCAGGGGTTGATGGGTAATATTTGATATTCTCACAACTTGAAAAAACGTTTTTCTTTTCCTCTAATGCTTTGTCATATTTTTAGAAAATCAGTGAAAGAAGAAGCTCTCTGTGGCTTTAGAAACATTCCTCCCAAGTATTCCTCTATCAGCTCCACATGAGAACAAATGAAGGAAACTGTCATGTGTTCACATGCTCTATGTTTAACAAAAGTTCTGTTAGAATTCACAATAAAGAAAGAAAAACAATGTATTTTCCCTAGTGCTTAGGTTTCATCCTTCTCTTTTTTCTGTGGGGGTTGAGGGGATAAGGATATTCTAGTTGTCAGAACACAATTGAAAGTGTGAATTTGTTAGCCAAGCTGAGGGAGATAATGGACGTCTGGATTTGGACATGCATGATGTTTGGTATTGCTTGTTTTTCATCATTCGCTGCTCAGACTCCACGAGACGTGTTATGGATTCGTAAGTCCTCCTGGTTCTTTAATGTAACCTCTGTTTGCTGCCTGTGAGCGTCCTACCCTTTATACTGGTGCTCAGATTTTTGATTATTTAATTAGTAATCTATTCCTTAGGTCTTCTGTGGGCAGAGAAAGAATTTGTGTCTCATACAGCCAGTTGATTTATGATCAATTATCTGAAGTAACTCTGAGACACAATGACTTAAGACACCTGAACCTACTATATTTCTATAGCCAAACCCCTGATTGTTCAGTCAACCATTTTGTGTTGATTACTTTCTTCATAGTATATGTGTTTGAACCCTGTTGACTTAAATACCTAAATATTTCTTTCTTCCTTATTTCATTCCTATTTAGCATTTTATAACAAGGACAGATGTTAACTGAGAGCCGGCCCTAGACTCCAAGTAAGTTTTGTTTATCTTAGAATAGTCATTAACTTTGAGAAATACCACTTATGTAAATTAAGATCACCATTTCTAAGAAAGCATTCGTTCATATATTTGTAAATTATCTTCAGGTTCTGGAATGATGCCCTAGTTCTCCTTTTTGTTAGAAGTATTTTTTATCTTGTGCTTAATTTCTTTCTTGTTTTAATTGAATTTAAGTTTTTATCGTTAGTCCCAGAAGAAAGCTTACTGAAATTCAGAGACTATTGATACCATTGATAAAATGCCTGAATGGAACTAAGAAATCGTACAAACACAAAAGTGGAAAATTCCTTACTGTTTCTTATCAGAACTTGCTTGATCATTATTCCCATTATTGTTATAGTTGATTAAAAGAGAAAAAATACTATTAAGTGGATTAAAAACCCTACCTACAGAAACATATTCCCTATTTCTAAAGAATTAATTTAACAACATACACAGGTATTACAAAGAGATGGTGATGCAACTGAGTTCCCTAAAAGGAGCAGCTTGTCCATGGAAGCAGAGCTGTTCCTTGCCTTATCACTAATCCTTCCCCTTTATTTGTTCTAAACAAAGAAAGTAACCAACAGTTGAATTTGCATTATCCTTAACTTTAGACCTTAAATGTGGGTTTAAGGACACCTTGAGTACATAAAACTGAAGAAATAAGGAAACACTTGAAATTCCAGACAGAATTGTGAATATGTACAAAACTGTGTTTTCTGGAATGTGAGTCTAAAAGACATCCTTCACCTGAAGTTTGGATTTAAAGTATATTCTCAGAAACTGACATTCAGATAAACCACATATCTTGCAGGCACTATTATATCTACTGTTTCTTACCTTCCTTCATGAAATTTCAGGGGATAATTATTGTTCTCTTAACAGAGGCAATTACCCTTTCAACATGACTCAACTTGAGATACTTGGTTTGTAGTAAGGAAAAACTTTGATGACCAAGCAATTCACAACCAAATGAAAGAGAATTGAAAACGTATTCATTTCTTAATTTACTGTAAAAATAATTGAGGAATGGGGAGTGTGAAATCATGCAATTTGGCATGATGTGTCTCATGTCATTAAACTTTTTTCTGGGTTGATTTGATTGTTTTCGTAAAACAAAGGTGCAGGAGTAGAAGAAACAACCCTTTGACATGTTTTTGGACTGGGTTTTCTTATGCTAAGATTTAGAATTGGTTATAGACTTGGTTTTCAGCAACTGTGCTTATGGAGTTTCAGGATTTATGATATGACTTTGGGGCAATCTGAAGAATTTTGAGAATGAACTGACATGGTAATTATTATTTCAAGTTTTACTTTTGGTTCATGGTGGGCAGCGAGATGAAAGTTGGTGCTTTGTTAATTAAGATTTTCACAAGGAGCTGTAAAACCTGACTCGATTTGAGTAAAGAAAAGGATGATGATGGTAATGATGATGACTTAATCCCCATCCTAATCTTACGTGTTTTGCCATCATCAGCTTCTATCACGTATAGAAAATGCCCAGACTGAGAAGAAGGAACTCAGCTCTAATTTTCCATCCAGTACCATACCTTCCTTCCAGGCTCAGAACACAAAAGCATCCCTCCATTATATACACTTGAGAGACATAAAATGAAAATTTTCCCTTCTGCCCTTCAGTCAGTGTTCCTTTAAAGTCTCTGAGTCCACTGACAAATTTATGTTCCTGAATTGTTCATTGAAGTAAATTAAGTAAGGCACTGTTGTTTTTCTACCACTCATGACCTTCACTGATGCGTCCCCCAGTGTTCGCAGCCTGAAAAGTATTCTCTAACATAGGCAAGTCATTACACTGTATTCCCTCCACTACTAAAGGAATAGAAACCGAAGAACTGCACATGAACTTGAGACTCTTACATGTAATATCAGTGTTGTGTAAACTTCAGTCTTCATAGTCCAGATAACCTTAAGTTTCAAAGGGCATGCTGGTCATTAAAAAAAAAGATTTAATATAAACTGACATATTACATAGTGCATGAACATGTGGCAAAGTAATTTGGATCTCTCCTCACTAGTCAATGAGAGACTAAATTTGGGGCAATGGGATGTGAGTGTTTTAGGTTAATTCTCAGCTGGGATGAAGACATCTTTCTGTTCGGATACATGGACAGTTGTCCATGTTCCTTGCAATATATGCTCCTGGTAGCTAGAATCCTTAGTGTGTTCTTTCCACCTAAGTAGTGGAGATATGTTCATATAATCTGCTGTTGAATTGTAAAATCTTTTACATTTTCAGAGTTTGAGGGAACCCAAACAGGAAGATGAATTTAATCATTTTCCTCTGCTGGTGTTCAAGTCAAATTTTAAACTCAGCCGCTTTCCAATATGTTCAACAGTCAGTAAAAAGTGCATTTTCCATAGTGTTTCCCTTTAGTTTTGCCTACTCTCTTTGATTTTGTACAATCTACAATGTATGTAACATGCGTAGGTGATGGAGGCACTCCTTTTTTTCTTAGAATACTTAACAATTATATATTTGGTTTTGCTTTGACTAGCAATAGGACAATAGACAAATACAAGTGTAAAAATGAGAACTTTTAAACTTGAATTATAATTTGTGTTTTATAGTCGTTTCATAAGTCTGTTGCTCTCTATGAGTATGCTCTCTATATATCCTGTAAAAATAAATTTATATGTTACATAGAAATTGAAGAAATTAAATTATTTATTAAGCTACAAATGTTTCTTCTGGTTTCTACCTGATCATAGATGAAAATAAATTAAATAATGTGTTGTTGGAACCTATGTAAGTACTTTCATTAATTTGACAACTCTTGTTATACTTTTCTTTCCCTCTCTGTTTATGCCTTTATAAGCTTATAATTCTTAGGCATAATTCATATTAGGATTATGGAGAAAGGGGCTTAAGAAATGGCCAGTTGACTGAACAAAAAGAAAAACTTTGTTAAAAAGTCAAGTTCACTTACAATGCTTTTTTTTTTCCTTCACTTCTGGGTTTGTGAGAAGTTTGAATCAATCACAAACTCGGTCTCTTAAAAGTTGTTATCACACTAATGATCTTTTTAAGGGTTAAATTCTGCACTTTCCCTTCATCTTTCATAAAATCCTTTGAGGAACAGAAGTGAAAGGAATGATAACATGTTAATCTTCTTTACTGCTTCTTTTCCTTATTTCTTGATCCCCAGGTATTTTATTCCTTTCTTTTTAAGGTACTGCTCACGTAAGAACAAGCTTCCCAGGTGGCTCAGTGGTGAAGAACCTGCCTGCAAATGCAGGAGACACAAGAGTCACAGGTTCGATCCCTGGGTCGGGAAGATCCCCTGGAGGAGGAAATGGCAACCCACTCCAGTATTCTTGCCTGGAAAAACCACATGGACAGAAGAGCCTGGGGGGCTACAGTCCATGGGATCACAAAGAGTCAGACATGACTTAGTAACTGAACAGGTAGGCATGTACGTAAGGACCTTAAAATGAAGTCCCCCCAGGTAATATTTTAAAGTGACCGATATCTTTAATCATCTTTTTTTCTTTACTCTGTTTCCACCTAGTTGTAGTGCACACTGATATTCCTAAAGGAAAATGTTTTGAGCCTTACTTTTTATTTTATGTTATAGATAAATAAAATTGTTATTTTTTATTAGGGGGGAGAGGAATCGTAAATTTTTCCATCACAAGGGTAACAGGTGAACAACCATAAAACCTTTTAAAATAAATGGGCTGTTTTGGCAAAGTTCATATTTTAGCACAGCCTTTTAAAAAACACTTATTACAGATGAAGCAGTGATAAATCATTATGAAAAATGGAAAGTAATATTTTTTAAAACTGTAAGATTTTTTCAGACTGGATGTCAAAGTAATGAATATATTTAAAATTTCATAAAGTAATTTCTACCTCAGTAGGGTTTTTTGGTGTGAAAAAATAACTTCTACTGAAAAAGTAAAATGCTGTATGGGTTATGATTCATTGTATATTTTATATATTGTATTTTAAATTGTGAGTCGTAGGACCGTTGTATACACTAATTCATATTAGGATTATGGAGAAAGGGGCTTAAGAAATGGCCAGTTGACTGAACAAAAAGAAAAACTTTGTTAAAAAGTCAAGTTCACTTACAATGCTTTTTTTTTTCCTTCACTTCTGGGTTTGTGAGAAGTTTGAATCAATCACAAACTCGGTCTCTTAAAAGTTGTTATCACACTAATGATCTTTTTAAGGGTTAAATTCTGCACTTTCCCTTCATCTTTCATAAAATCCTTTGAGGAACAGAAGTGAAAGGAATGATAACATGTTAATCTTCTTTACTGCTTCTTTTCCTTATTTCTTGATCCCCAGGTATTTTATTCCTTTCTTTTTAAGGTACTGCTCACGTAAGAACAAGCTTCCCAGGTGGCTCAGTGGTGAAGAACCTGCCTGCAAATGCAGGAGACACAAGAGTCACAGGTTCGATCCCTGGGTCGGGAAGATCCCCTGGAGGAGGAAATGGCAACCCACTCCAGTATTCTTGCCTGGAAAAACCACATGGACAGAAGAGCCTGGGGGGCTACAGTCCATGGGATCACAAAGAGTCAGACATGACTTAGTAACTGAACAGGTAGGCATGTACGTAAGGACCTTAAAATGAAGTCCCCCCAGGTAATATTTTAAAGTGACCGATATCTTTAATCATCTTTTTTTCTTTACTCTGTTTCCACCTAGTTGTAGTGCACACTGATATTCCTAAAGGAAAATGTTTTGAGCCTTACTTTTTATTTTATGTTATAGATAAATAAAATTGTTATTTTTTATTAGGGGGGAGAGGAATCGTAAATTTTTCCATCACAAGGGTAACAGGTGAACAACCATAAAACCTTTTAAAATAAATGGGCTGTTTTGGCAAAGTTCATATTTTAGCACAGCCTTTTAAAAAACACTTATTACAGATGAAGCAGTGATAAATCATTATGAAAAATGGAAAGTAATATTTTTTAAAACTGTAAGATTTTTTCAGACTGGATGTCAAAGTAATGAATATATTTAAAATTTCATAAAGTAATTTCTACCTCAGTAGGGTTTTTTGGTGTGAAAAAATAACTTCTACTGAAAAAGTAAAATGCTGTATGGGTTATGATTCATTGTATATTTTATATATTGTATTTTAAATTGTGAGTCGTAGGACCTGAGCTACTATGAAAAGTACCAGGAGGGAACACTATAGTTGAAGAATATTTGGGAATATGTGTGCACCTCACACACACACACACACACACACACACAAATTCCCAGAAATTTTGAATTTCACTCATTGTTAACAGCTGGTTAAAAGACTGATACTCATGAAACATCTTATCTCTAGAAGACTCCTAATGATATCACATTTACTGGAAAAACAGAAACATAGAATGAGGCAAATAGTCAGAGAATTAAAATAGTAGTCATCCAGTCACTTACTGCTGTGGGATTTTTGTCATGTATGTGTGCCTGTAAGAGACATGTAAACAAATTCCTTGATTAAGCTTACATTTTCAATCACTGTTTAGCGCCCAGTGATGCTGATATGTGTAGAGGATGGTGGGGTGAAGTTCTGAAGGATAAAGAACATCTAAATTTGATGAGTAGTTTAACCAATTGCTTGCCCAAATTAGATATCTTTATTCCAGTGATATGTTGGTTTGAAATGATGCACACAGGGAAGTTTTCTTTTGGATAGTTAAGTATTTGATTTACAGTGTGTTATAATTTTAAAAAACTTACGTAGTAGATCCAACTTGACTTTGTGGATACTGTTTCTGATAGAATAATATATACTAAATGATTTAGACAAAAACCTAGGACTAGGAAAAGTGGTAAATGGCAAAAGTCATCAAAATGGTTTATGAATGACTGGATTATGGAAAAAGTTCTAAGGCAGTCCAATTTCAAACTTTTGAGAAATAAAACAAAAGAACTTCCTCAAAATCAGAAAGCAGAATAATATGCTAAAAGCCCCTGTATTTGACAGAACTATAAGACTAAAATCAATAACTGGTTTAAATTAAGCAATGAAACATCTCAATTCTTCTGTTGTCTTTGGCAATCAAGAATGGTTTCTATAACTATGAACTTGAAAGGAAAACTGGGCTCTGAATGAAAATCCTTTCTTCAATCGTCTCATCATGCTATTCCTCAATAAAATGGGGAAATTATGATAGAAATGATTTTGGCATGCTTGATACTATGATATAAAGGTTTGGTGAGGAGTGGGACAGTTCTTTCATAGCATCCTTCTAATGGGCCTACTAGTAATAATTCTAAGACTTCAGAGGGCACCTAGGAGGTTTGAAAAGTCCCGAAATCCCAAAGATGTCAGATGAAACCAGTTCAGAGTTTTTCCCTATTGTTAGTCAGTTCATTTGTTTGTTTAATACTCTCCAGGTGAATGTATAGCATGAGCAAAACTTGAAAGCTAGAGGAGCCAAACAGATGAGTCTCAAAGTTTAGACTTCAGAACAATTGCCTGGGAAGTTTGTTAAAAACGGGAATTCAGATTGAATGCCAATAGGACTGGAGTGGTGTCTAGAATCTATTACTTAGCTAGCTCCACAGGTGACTCTAACTTGGTGGTCCAAGGACCTCCCCTCTTTGAGAAACACAGGGTGTAGGGTTTATTTTTTCTGTCATTAGGACTGCTGTTATTCTTTGGAACACAAAATTAAAGTTTGCAGCAGATGAATGTCATCATAAACTGTGTCTTCCTTTTTAAATAATTCCTCCCAGTTTGTTCACCAGAACTCACAAGGAAGAATCCTGAGAAAAGCTCAACTATATAGATGGTGACATTTTATGTGAGAATTTCTCAAAAAGAAGGACATAAAATATACTAGTCAAGAAAACCAAGTTTGTCATAAAATCTGTGACTTTAGAAAAGTAACTGTACCATCGTAGAAGAAAAATAAGCTAATAGTTAAGTGTTAATTAAAAACACACCTTTCGGGCTGCCCTGGTGGTCCAGTGGGTAAAGAGTCTGCCTTGCAGTGCAAAGGGCACTGGTTCAATCCCTGGCACGGGGAGATCCCACGTGCTGTGGAGCGGCTGGAGCAGTGTGTCCAATTATGAGCCAGAGCCAGTGCTCTGCAACAAGAGAGGCCACTGCAATGGGAGGCCCACACAGGCCAAAGAATAAAGGTGGATGAAAATAAAGAAAGAAAGAAAAATCAATAAAAAGAGGCCAAAAATTAAAAAAAGAAAAAAATACCTTCTAAAAAAATACAGATCTATTGTTACTTTTCTTTCTGTTCTGGAAGAAAAAAATAGCAAGATTATACAGGGATGCTAAAGAACTTGGTTGTGAAAATAAATACATAGATATAAAATATGCTAAAATTTTTGGACTTAAGTAACAATTATTTTTCTCACATTAACAGTTAATTCACAGAAAGGTAAACTCTAATGAAGACTTTCCCAAATTTCCTTTAGCATAAGAATTGCTTGTAGCATTTCTTAAAAGCATAGATTACTGGCTCACACTCCAAAACAATTAAATTCCAGGAAATGTTTATGAACATGGAATTTGGGGAACCCTATTCTAGTGAATGACAGGGAGTCCAAGACTATATTTGTTCAGTGCCAATAAATTTAGTTTCTTCCATGTGAGATGATACATTAAATGCATCATCTCTCATGATTTCAGAAAAAAATGACAACCTACACAACAATGACAAAAGCAGTTGGTTCTTTATTTCACACCTCAATCATTTATTCTGACAGTGTGTTTCCAGCCACGTAGAGTTATCTCACTAGGCTAATGTTCGTCTTTATGTTCCTGGGTATGCCATGAATGAGTACCAGGGATGAGGTTGCCTGTTTCTGTTTCTTAAGAAAAAATGTCCTATTTGATGTCTGATTCTCACAAACAAATCATGTCACTCATCCTAAGTGCAGATTTCAAGGACACGGCTTCTGTTAGTTAAGAGAAAATATCCTCATAGTATTCTTTGTGGAGTAGCTACGTCAAATTTTCTAGAGAATTGGTTTCAGTTTTCCCATTTTTCATGTGACTTTCACAGCCACTGTAGGCCCACTTACCATATATCTTGAGTTTTATAACAGTAAATCACCCCAAAAATAATATTCAACAGCAGAATGTTATTAAGTGCAATATAGCCTTTTTTATTTCTACACTGGACTGAAAGAGACAATATACCAATTGAGCTGGATTTCTTTTCAGAACCCACTCTGGATAACGGTTCGAAACAGTCGCCTTTGACAACATGAAGTATTTAACGTGCATATGTAAGGTGTGTGCAATCTAACTGAAAATACACACTGACATTACATTTAAATAGCCTTAATCACTATATGGGCTACAGTAGATAAAGAGTTATATGAATTCCCAAGATAATGCACTCCATCAGGAAATGACCCAGTGAATCATTTTGGCACAGGCTAAAAATAAATACCCAAGTTTCTGTTCAATTCACTTTTCTCTAAGAACATGCATTTTATCTTAAAAGAGAGAGTCAGCTCATTCTTGTTTGCCCATAAAAATTCTGTGATTGTTTCCATTTCCTGCTTTTCCCATTACGTGATAGCCCTGAATTATTTATTTATAAAAGCAGGGGAAGGCATTGCACTCAGCAACTATCGTAAGAAAAGCCTATGAAAGCACCGAAGTTATTACCATGTGTTTCCTATCTTTTAGTCGATTTTATTTTGCCAGGGCTGTGAAATAACTTATTTTTTCAGATTCCATTTAAATTATGTCCCGAGCAAATAACATGTCCTCAGCAAAGCCTAACTTTAGAGATACAGTTACTGATAAGTTTTTTGGAGTTTTTTTTTTTTTTTTTTTTTTTTAGTTTTCTCTTACTTGACAGAATCCAGGCCATCACTGAAGTGAAATAGAAACACAATAGAATTAAGTGAACTTACACAGTATCTTAGGAGTACTGCACATTAAGTATTCTTTGCCTCGAGGTGACCTTATGGTCTTAGTCATCTTCAAAATGGGCATCTGAATAATTTGCTGTGTATTTTCATATGAAAACTGGACATGCAGTGACAAATAACAGAAAGGGGATAGCAGATTTCCTGCGGGTATAGCGTATGTATTGGTATCTTTAAAGATCTTTAAAGAAGTGTACTTTTGTGTTATCTCTAAAGACTTGACAACTTAATAGGTAAGACTACATAATCAACTCTAGCAAGTATAACCTACTTAGCATTTTGTACTTCATTTTACGAAGGAAGGAGATCACTCACTCACCATGAATGCTGCATACGTTAGCAATAGAGGTAGTGATTTTGTAATTCTGATTGCACTTGCCTTAAATTTTTTCCAATTGACAAACCATGAAGTAATTACGTGATATGTAAGGTGTGTGCAATCTAACTGAAAATACACACTGACATTACATTTAAATAGCCTTAATCACTATATGGGCTACAGTAGATAAAGAGTTATATGAATTCCCAAGATAATGCACTCCATCAGGAAATGACCCAGTGAATCATTTTGGCACAGGCTAAAAATAAATACCCAAGTTTCTGTTCAATTCACTTTTCTCTAAGAACATGCATTTTATCTTAAAAGAGAGAGTCAGCTCATTCTTGTTTGCCCATAAAAATTCTGTGATTGTTTCCATTTCCTGCTTTTCCCATTACGTGATAGCCCTGAATTATTTATTTATAAAAGCAGGGGAAGGCATTGCACTCAGCAACTATCGTAAGAAAAGCCTATGAAAGCACCGAAGTTATTACCATGTGTTTCCTATCTTTTAGTCGATTTTATTTTGCCAGGGCTGTGAAATAACTTATTTTTTCAGATTCCATTTAAATTATGTCCCGAGCAAATAACATGTCCTCAGCAAAGCCTAACTTTAGAGATACAGTTACTGATAAGTTTTTTGGAGTTTTTTTTTTTTTTTTTTTTTTTAGTTTTCTCTTACTTGACAGAATCCAGGCCATCACTGAAGTGAAATAGAAACACAATAGAATTAAGTGAACTTACACAGTATCTTAGGAGTACTGCACATTAAGTATTCTTTGCCTCGAGGTGACCTTATGGTCTTAGTCATCTTCAAAATGGGCATCTGAATAATTTGCTGTGTATTTTCATATGAAAACTGGACATGCAGTGACAAATAACAGAAAGGGGATAGCAGATTTCCTGCGGGTATAGCGTATGTATTGGTATCTTTAAAGATCTTTAAAGAAGTGTACTTTTGTGTTATCTCTAAAGACTTGACAACTTAATAGGTAAGACTACATAATCAACTCTAGCAAGTATAACCTACTTAGCATTTTGTACTTCATTTTTACGAAGGAAGGAGATCACTCACTCACCATGAATGCTGCATACGTTAGCAATAGAGGTAGTGATTTTGTAATTCTGATTGCACTTGCCTTAAATTTTTTTCCAAAAAAGAAATTATATATAGATGAGGATGGTTAAAGAACATTGTTTAAAAGTAGGCAAGTTCTGCACTGATTATACTTTTTTACATAATTTAATGGATAATGGCAAAGTATATTTGCCAGATCCATGTAGAGAGTATATGAGCACATGATAACAGCAGTTTGTATAAGCACAAGGTGTTCTATGTTTAGATTAAAAATTAACAATGATAACTTTTTTGGTGTGACTGCTTTAAATTTCAAAAAAGTTGGATGTTTAAAGATACATTTATTACTTGCATAAGAATATTTTTGTATAATATTGGGAAAAGTTTAAAAAATGGACTTGCTTTATGGAGTGCATTTTTTCGGAGAAAATAAACAGGGTATGTGTCTAGTTTGTAAAATGTTTTCTTTCAAGATGACTCTTTCACTGGTTAAATGCAAGGATATGATGACTTGAAGTACTTTTTTTGTGTGAACTGAATAGTATCAACAACAACAAAAAAATAAAGCAATGTGAATAAGTTGCGTATGCAAACTTCTTTTAATCAATACCAGTAGACCCTGAAAACAATAGCATGATCCATTTTTGTGAGTATAATGCTAAAAGTAATTATGTAAGTGTGGTTTGCCATTTGATGCAAGACCATATATCTATTATTAGAAAAATATAAAGAGGATTTTGACTTTAGGAAAATTTTTATTCTTCATGCTTCAATTTAAAGTTATATTTATTTTCTAAAATCATGAACAATACTGAATCTTCAAAATGGGCATCTGAATAATTTGCTGTGTATTTTCATATGAAAACTGGACATGCAGTGACAAATAACAGAAAGGGGATAGCAGATTTCCTGCGGGTATAGCGTATGTATTGGTATCTTTAAAGATCTTTAAAGAAGTGTACTTTTGTGTTATCTCTAAAGACTTGACAACTTAATAGGTAAGACTACATAATCAACTCTAGCAACTATAACCTACTTAGCATTTTGTACTTCTTTTTTACGAAGGAAGGAGATCACTCACTCACCATGAATGCTGCATACGTTAGCAATAGAGGTAGTGATTTTGTAATTCTGATTGCACTTGCCTTAAATTTTTTTCCAAAAAAGAAATTATATATAGATGAGGATGGTTAAAGAACATTGTTTAAAAGTAGGCAAGTTCTGCACTGATTATACTTTTTTACATAATTTAATGGATAATGGCAAAGTATATTTGCCAGATCCATGTAGAGAGTATATGAGCACATGATAACAGCAGTTTGTATAAGCACAAGGTGTTCTATGTTTAGATTAAAAATTAACAATGATAACTTTTTTGGTGTGACTGCTTTAAATTTCAAAAAAGTTGGATGTTTAAAGATACATTTATTACTTGCATAAGAATATTTTTGTATAATATTGGGAAAAGTTTAAAAAATGGACTTGCTTTATGGAGTGCATTTTTTCGGAGAAAATAAACAGGGTATGTGTCTAGTTTGTAAAATGTTTTCTTTCAAGATGACTCTTTCACTGGTTAAATGCAAGGATATGATGACTTGAAGTACTTTTTTTGTGTGAACTGAATAGTATCAACAACAACAAAAAAATAAAGCAATGTGAATAAGTTGCGTATGCAAACTTCTTTTAATCAATACCAGTAGACCCTGAAAACAATAGCATGATCCATTTTTGTGAGTATAATGCTAAAAGTAATTATGTAAGTGTGGTTTGCCATTTGATGCAAGACCATATATCTATTATTAGAAAAATATAAAGAGGATTTTGACTTTAGGAAAATTTTTATTCTTCATGCTTCAATTTAAAGTTATATTTATTTTCTAAAATCATGAACAATAAGACAATTTAATAGCACCCCATGCTTCTTATTACATGTTTATGACAGCAAAGCTAATGTATAAAATTCTTCGATTTATGAAAGGTTCTCTGTGTACCTGGCTATTAGAGAATGTATGTTTGGGGTTAAAAATGTTACAAGGTTTATTACAAAGAACATATTTACAAAAATGAGAATGGTGTACTGTGTGTATATATATATATACATATATGTATACATATATATATATATATATATATACACACATACATACACAAACTTTCAGTCTCAGAAGATATATATAGAGAGAGAGATGAACATGAGTTTGAGCAAGCTCTGAGAGATGACAAAACACATGGAAGCCTGGTGTGCCGCAGTCCATGGGCTTGCAAAGAGTCAAACATTACTGAATGACTGAATAGCAACTATATATATACATATGGATATGGATATATATATGTATATATCTCCTTATAATGTATCTGTATTTAGTTAAATGCTCTGCTTTGAAGTCTATTAATGTGATTGTGAGGTAGTTTGGAAACCAAGAAGTGTCTCCAAGGCTAAAAATATCTCCTGAAAATTAAAATGAAAGGCTGGATCATTTAAGAAGATAGTAGTCCCAGATGTGTGGATTTTCATACTTGCTTTCATAAGTATTATGCAATTTTAAGAAAATTCTATAAACATTTTTGGAAGTTAAAGAGTGAACTTAGTTTTTAATTTTTTATTTAGGTCATCACAGAGCAGTGAGTAAAGTTGCCTGAGCTACATAGTAGTCTAGAAACATTTGATTAAGGAAAAAAAAACAATGTGAAAACAGAAAATTAACCTTCTTGACTGGGGAAAAGACTTGTGATAAGAAAACCAGAAAACAATCGCACTTTTTGGACGTGAGGTATCATACCTACAGCAATATGGGAGATGGAGAAATTGCTGAACTAATATAGAATTTATTTTTAATTTTGTAAAACAATTTTTTTCAAGAGACCAAGGGCATTAACAGGGAAACCTAATTCCTGGTGTATCACAGACATTCCTGTACCCATACTAAGTATTGTTACTTCTCAATGATGCATAGTTATTCCATATTTCCAGCATCTGTGTAAAACTGTGAATGTATTACTATATTAGGTCACACCCAGGGGAAATGTCATAATCCAGAGTGGGAGGATGCAATCGCTCCAAAAACTGTTACAAGCATTTATGTGTAAAAGAAAAAGAGCATCTAGACTAATCAAAATAACAATGAAACGTTAACCTATAGAGGTTGACCCTTAATGTCTTACTCTGCCCCTGCAACAATTGTCCTACTGACTCAAATATATTAACACACTCTACTTTTTTCTTATGATTCATCTAAGAATTTTAGTAAATTAACAACATAGTGTCCTCCTCTCCATCCCATCTCTCTAATCTCTGTCTTTTAAAAAAAAAGGGAAGACAAAAATTAACTTTAACTGCCCCCCCCTCGACACACACCCAGAAGTGATTTTTTTTTCTTCTTCTAAGATTCCAAGCATCTCTGCTCCAGTGCTCGTAGGTTATCATGTATATACAATCCCATGTCTGTTTTGTGATTATATAGTTCTACTTTTCTGTGACAGTGTCAACACATTCAAGGAGTCAGGTTAGGGAAGGACCCCTGGGATTGCACTTTAGTGGGCCTTCATGGTTAAGGGTCTGAGAATATGATCTCCAGTTGTTTAAGTCGAGATCTAGACCTTTGACAGATCCTGCTCTCTTGTACAGACTCATATTAATCAGGCATTTAAGATAACTGTCTTCAATGCAAATGACAATTATTAATAGTGGACAGAATGTTCTTATCACCTTGTAGGAAAGTTGAATCATAACTAGAATTGGTTTGTACAATGTGGAATCATAAAAAGGAAAATTAGTAGACAGAACTTAATGTCAAGTGTCTTGATACATCCAGCTCCATTGCTCGTCGCCATGCCTTGTTCTCTCTGCCTGGAATAAGTGTGTTAATAAAACTCCTCATCCATCCATCTGCTCTGGGCAGCTGATCTCTAAGTGCTCTGTCTACATTCAGTCTCAGAAGACAACCTTATTTTTCAACTCTAGGTCATATGTTATTTTTGGTTAAGTAAGCTCATTATACCACTAAGACCTATTGATTTGAGCTGATGATGTTTAATAATTTAATTAAACCTTAAAGACCTCATTTACCTCTTAAAATATATAGCAAAAAAGAACCAGAGAAATGTTCCTAGGACTTGTTTTTAGATTCAGGCAGAGGAGAGCACCTGTTTACTCGGCTCAGGTCATCTCTTCTGGTCTTTTCTAGACCCCTTTTAAGATAGAATATTTTATTTGCTAATCTAACCACATGGAAGCCCTGGTGGACAGCAGGATAAGCTGAAGCAGACAAGTCATTTGCTTTAAGTTGAGAGAACTTGAACGTGTTATGTGACTCAAATATATTAACACACTCTACTTTTTTCTTATGATTCATCTAAGAATTTTAGTAAATTAACAACATAGTGTCCTCCTCTCCATCCCATCTCTCTAATCTCTGTCTTTTAAAAAAAAAGGGAAGACAAAAATTAACTTTAACTGCCCCCCCCTCGACACACACCCAGAAGTGATTTTTTTTTCTTCTTCTAAGATTCCAAGCATCTCTGCTCCAGTGCTCGTAGGTTATCATGTATATACAATCCCATGTCTGTTTTGTGATTATATAGTTCTACTTTTCTGTGACAGTGTCAACACATTCAAGGAGTCAGGTTAGGGAAGGACCCCTGGGATTGCACTTTAGTGGGCCTTCATGGTTAAGGGTCTGAGAATATGATCTCCAGTTGTTTAAGTCGAGATCTAGACCTTTGACAGATCCTGCTCTCTTGTACAGACTCATATTAATCAGGCATTTAAGATAACTGTCTTCAATGCAAATGACAATTATTAATAGTGGACAGAATGTTCTTATCACCTTGTAGGAAAGTTGAATCATAACTAGAATTGGTTTGTACAATGTGGAATCATAAAAAGGAAAATTAGTAGACAGAACTTAATGTCAAGTGTCTTGATACATCCAGCTCCATTGCTCGTCGCCATGCCTTGTTCTCTCTGCCTGGAATAAGTGTGTTAATAAAACTCCTCATCCATCCATCTGCTCTGGGCAGCTGATCTCTAAGTGCTCTGTCTACATTCAGTCTCAGAAGACAACCTTATTTTTCAACTCTAGGTCATATGTTATTTTTGGTTAAGTAAGCTCATTATACCACTAAGACCTATTGATTTGAGCTGATGATGTTTAATAATTTAATTAAACCTTAAAGACCTCATTTACCTCTTAAAATATATAGCAAAAAAGAACCAGAGAAATGTTCCTAGGACTTGTTTTTAGATTCAGGCAGAGGAGAGCACCTGTTTACTCGGCTCAGGTCATCTCTTCTGGTCTTTTCTAGACCCCTTTTAAGATAGAATATTTTATTTGCTAATCTAACCACATGGAAGCCCTGGTGGGGACAGCAGGATAAGCTGAAGAGCAGACAAGTCATTTGCTTTAAGTTGAGAGAACTTGAACGTGTTATGTGACCTCCTTTTCCCCTGAATTCCACATCTGAAGTGCAAGTGGACAACAATATCTCTTCTGAAGGTAAGTTGTGAAAGTGCCTCCTTCCTTGCCTCATTGACTCCCTAATTGTCAGACATCGTTCTGGCTGTTGGGGATGTAATAAAGAATCAGAGAGACAGTATTCTTGACCCATGAGTCTTACTCTGTTTGAAAGTAAGTTCTCAAATTAATGAGAAAATTTCAGACAGTAATACATGAAATGACAATATAAACTAGGGAGGGTGTAATAGGAAGTGACTACTTGAGGAGGTTAATTTATACAGTGGCCATGAAAGGCTGCTTGGAAGACATAAAATTATAGCTGAACCTCAAATCAAAAGAAGGGGACAACCAGGAGAAGACCTGATATTACAGCAGTTGATCCAAAGGACAGACTAATATAAAGCTGTGGAGGCAGGAATAAGCTTGGTGTGTTTGAGGACAAAAAGGAAGGTCATGTGACTGGGTCATTGTGAATATAGGTTAGAAGTAATATATAGAAGACATAGTACATGGTGATAAAGAGTAGCAAGTATTACTAAAAGCAAGTTGGAGGTTACATTTTAAAATTCTAGTTGTCTTAATGTAAAATGAAAATTTCTGTAGTCACTTTTCTTTCTACCTTTTTTATTGTTCAAAATATCTTTTACTTGTAGTTTATCACTGATGTCCAGGAAGGACCTCAATAGGTTGTATTTAAGACCATTAAATCTCTATGTCACCAAATCAATTATAAGAAAAACCAAACCAAAACATACTCTCACGTGAGAAAAGATGCATGGGACTGAACCCTTGGTGTCCAGGACATGGTCCCACCTCCAGAAAGCACCACATGGTGGGCCTTTGAAAGACATGAAGTCCACAACTGCCTTTGGTATCTAAACAAAGCTGTCTCAGATGGTCACTAATACCATTAATGTAACAAAACATACAAGAAGAAAATATCTGGTCTTTTCTAGACCCCTTTTAAGATAGAATATTTTATTTGCTATCTAACCACATGGAAGCCCTGGTGGGACAGCAGGATAAGCTGAAGAGCAGACAAGTCATTTGCTTTAAGTTGAGAGAACTTGAACGTGTTATGTGACCTCCTTTTCCCCTGAATTCCACATCTGAAGTGCAAGTGGACAACAATATCTCTTCTGAAGGTAAGTTGTGAAAGTGCCTCCTTCCTTGCCTCATTGACTCCCTAATTGTCAGACATCGTTCTGGCTGTTGGGGATGTAATAAAGAATCAGAGAGACAGTATTCTTGACCCATGAGTCTTACTCTGTTTGAAAGTAAGTTCTCAAATTAATGAGAAAATTTCAGACAGTAATACATGAAATGACAATATAAACTAGGGAGGGTGTAATAGGAAGTGACTACTTGAGGAGGTTAATTTATACAGTGGCCATGAAAGGCTGCTTGGAAGACATAAAATTATAGCTGAACCTCAAATCAAAAGAAGGGGACAACCAGGAGAAGACCTGATATTACAGCAGTTGATCCAAAGGACAGACTAATATAAAGCTGTGGAGGCAGGAATAAGCTTGGTGTGTTTGAGGACAAAAAGGAAGGTCATGTGACTGGGTCATTGTGAATATAGGTTAGAAGTAATATATAGAAGACATAGTACATGGTGATAAAGAGTAGCAAGTATTACTAAAAGCAAGTTGGAGGTTACATTTTAAAATTCTAGTTGTCTTAATGTAAAATGAAAATTTCTGTAGTCACTTTTCTTTCTACCTTTTTTATTGTTCAAAATATCTTTTACTTGTAGTTTATCACTGATGTCCAGGAAGGACCTCAATAGGTTGTATTTAAGACCATTAAATCTCTATGTCACCAAATCAATTATAAGAAAAACCAAACCAAAACATACTCTCACGTGAGAAAAGATGCATGGGACTGAACCCTTGGTGTCCAGGACATGGTCCCACCTCCAGAAAGCACCACATGGTGGGCCTTTGAAAGACATGAAGTCCACAACTGCCTTTGGTATCTAAACAAAGCTGTCTCAGATGGTCACTAATACCATTAATGTAACAAAACATACAAGAAGAAAATTTTCTCTTCTCCCCTCCCAGGCCATAAGGGTTCTTTCTTAATCAAAACTCACTCTGCTTACAGGAGATCAAGGAGCTAGCTAGAGGAGGCCTTATATTAAGGTTTCATTTTTACTAGTAATGAAACAAACCTCCAGCGGCAAAAGTCCTCAGGGATCACTCCATAGATAAATAAAAATTGTATAGCCAGGCTACTCCCGGATGTCTGTTCTCTTGTTCTCTGTCCACCCCCTGCCCAATCAGTGCCTGCTTCCCTGGTAGCTGTTGCACTGGACCTTCCTACTACTTGCCCCAGGCACCAGCTGGTGATTGTTCTCATCAAAGGGGCAGTGAGAGGCGTGCCCTCTGCTGGTTTCCCTGGTAACTAATGAGGCCACCTGAGGTCAATTTCCCTTAACTGGCCATTTCTTCTCTTCGCTGGGGAAGTGAAGACTGCTGCCATGTTCTGCTCACTATGCTGCTATGCCGCCGCTGCACACGCTGGGGTGTCGGGTGTCGCTCCAGGACTTCGCTTCAGACAAGTAAGGTCCCCGCACCCATTAGACCCTTAGACCATTGGTGTCTCTGTCGCTGACTCCAGGCTCTTTCTTCGGCAGTAAAGCTGAGTAAGTGCAGGCCTTGGAGCCTGTAGGGCGCAACCCAGCAAATGGTGGAGCAGCTAGGAGAATGAGGCAACTCCCGTGAGCGCTTAGAAATACTGAGCGGTGAATACAAAGTTGCGGGTATAATCCTGGGGTGGCTTTCCACCAACTCAAGGGGCAACAAGTTCCAGGAGTGATCCGGCAATTTATGAGGAAATCCCAGGGTGGCCGTCCCTTAGTTCATGGGTCCCCTTGGTGGTTTTCCTTGCTTGAGGGAGGCTTCCAAGAGACTGGAGAATAATGGCCTCTAATGGCTCTGCTGTTGTTTCAAAGTGCGCCTTTTGTTATTGGTTAAGCTAGCTCTCTAGAAGGAATTGTTACTTCTCTTGAACCTTTGAGATGTAAATTGTCTACCTGGGCTCTCTGGAACTTGAATCTTCCCCAATCTCTAAGAGCTTTTAGGTAATAATTGCCTTTTGGGAATGTCTAACAGTCTCCCCAGATTTTGATAACTTGAAACTAAACATATTTTTTTTATTCTAAAAAATTATTTATTAATTTATTCATTTATAGCTGCGCTAGGTCTTTGGTGCTATGAGAGCTTTCTCTGCTTGCGGTGCACAGGCTTCTCATTGTGGGGGCTTCTCATATTGCAGAGCTTGAGCTCTAGGGTGTGCGAATTCATTAGTTGTGTGTCGGGGTTTAGCAGACCCGCAGCCTGTGGGATCTTCCCAGACTTGGGATTGAACCGCTGTCCCCCTGCATTGCAAGTGGGATTCTTAGCCACTGGACCACCAGGGAAGTTCCTACACTAAATTAAATGAAGAGAATTCATTGACTATATAGGTCATTTCAAATAGGATAAAATATTAGAACATTAATTGCTGAGTGGGTCTCAGTTTACCTACTATCGCCTGCCTAGGAAAGGAAGACGAAAGCATTAAGTTTTCCAATCAGGAAATGCTTTGACTGACTGTATTTAGTAGAGATAGGGGTAATTTTATTGTGTTTCAGTGGATGTTAAATTCTAGTTCTGTTTATTGAGGTCTGCATTTATGAAAGTTACTATGTTAGCCGTACTTTTGCCTTGATGTTCTGGATGGAAAGAAAATAACCTAGAGAATTGTCACGAAGTATGACTACTTGTGACATTGCTTGCTCTAAGTCTGCTGTTGGAAACACATGTACAGTACTTGTGTGACAGTGGGTATAAGTGATAAAATGTATAGCCTATAAACTGTTTCCCCATTAACATACCTCTGAACCTGTTCAGGAGATTAATTTTCTCACAACATGAATGACTAGGCAAATACAAAGGAGACCTAGCACTGAGGAACAGGATCTGAACCCTGGGGTAGGAGCCAGCATTCTAGCACCAAGGGACAGATATTTTGATTATCAATGCTTTATTGTTGAAGATTTACAATCAGAAAGTATATTGATGGGAAAATCGGTATGTACTGAGGTATGGGGAAGTCATTTTGGCTTATACATGGTTTCACTTAAACTTTACTGACCAGAGTAGCCTTTCACACATGCACTGTACCTCTGCTTTGGCCCTGAGGAAGGAAATGTGTTTGGAAGTCAAAATGGAGTAGCTGTGGTTCAAACATCCAAACTAGTACCAGGTGATCATTGTAGATGTGATTTTAGACATGCTCTTATTCAAAAGGTAAGTTTTCTGAACTGCATTACAAACTGGGACAAAATCCACAGGCAGGTGTGGTATTATCTCAGGATGTGGCTACTGCTTGTTTGTTGCTTAGTGGTCTTCCTCTTCCCTATTTTGTGCCTGTGAGATGTTTTACATTTTGTCCCTAGTCTGAGGGAGGCAATCTCTTTGAGGCAAAACGTGCCACACTGTAAGATGAATCTGATTGCTGGGTGTTCAGGGAAATGCTGCTGTGGGCTTCCTCAACACTTCCATGAAAAATCAACCTGCCTAACATGACTATATGGAGATTGCTGAAAATGGAGGAAAAAGACTCACCACCTTCTGGTCCCATATGCCAATACATCAGAAGGAGCCCTCTCTGTAAACATTACTATGCAGCTGATAGCCCATGAGGCCCCCAGGCCATGTATGCTGTGTGGAGTGGAATAGGCTGACTTCTGAACACACAAGTCCAACGAGTGAGACTAACTGGTTTGGGTTTGAACGGACCTAAAGGATTGACCCCTTATGGCCCTCAATATAACATGGGGTGACAGATCTGTACTGTCTACTGAATCCTAGGTTGGCCACCCAACTGTTTCTATTAAGGTGGGCTTTCCCCTCCCCATAGGGGTAGCCTTACCTTCCTTAAAACTGGACAGGGCACTGCTGCTGCTGACTCCCTTTCCATTGACCCTGTAAGTGCTTGGCTCCAAAATTTGTCCACATCTGGCCAAATGACTCTTCTGAGCATGCTTAGTCTCTGCATCTTGATACTCTTTAGCTGCTGCTCTCTGTGTTGTATTTATGGTGTCTGGTTGCAGTGCCATCTACATACCTGACCCTAGAAATATTGTGAAAGAGGGGTGGACCAGGATTGTAAAGGTCATGCATGATATTCAGGAGTGGAGTATATGATCAGGCCACTCGGTATGTACTGAGGTATGGGGAAGTCATTTTGGCTTATACATGGTTTCACTTAAACTTTACTGACCAGAGTAGCCTTTCACACATGCACTGTACCTCTGCTTTGGCCCTGAGGAAGGAAATGTGTTTGGAAGTCAAAATGGAGTAGCTGTGGTTCAAACATCCAAACTAGTACCAGGTGATCATTGTAGATGTGATTTTAGACATGCTCTTATTCAAAAGGTAAGTTTTCTGAACTGCATTACAAACTGGGACAAAATCCACAGGCAGGTGTGGTATTATCTCAGGATGTGGCTACTGCTTGTTTGTTGCTTAGTGGTCTTCCTCTTCCCTATTTTGTGCCTGTGAGATGTTTTACATTTTGTCCCTAGTCTGAGGGAGGCAATCTCTTTGAGGCAAAACGTGCCACACTGTAAGATGAATCTGATTGCTGGGTGTTCAGGGAAATGCTGCTGTGGGCTTCCTCAACACTTCCATGAAAAATCAACCTGCCTAACATGACTATATGGAGATTGCTGAAAATGGAGGAAAAAGACTCACCACCTTCTGGTCCCATATGCCAATACATCAGAAGGAGCCCTCTCTGTAAACATTACTATGCAGCTGATAGCCCATGAGGCCCCCAGGCCATGTATGCTGTGTGGAGTGGAATAGGCTGACTTCTGAACACACAAGTCCAACGAGTGAGACTAACTGGTTTGGGTTTGAACGGACCTAAAGGATTGACCCCTTATGGCCCTCAATATAACATGGGGTGACAGATCTGTACTGTCTACTGAATCCTAGGTTGGCCACCCAACTGTTTCTATTAAGGTGGGCTTTCCCCTCCCCATAGGGGTAGCCTTACCTTCCTTAAAACTGGACAGGGCACTGCTGCTGCTGACTCCCTTTCCATTGACCCTGTAAGTGCTTGGCTCCAAAATTTGTCCACATCTGGCCAAATGACTCTTCTGAGCATGCTTAGTCTCTGCATCTTGATACTCTTTAGCTGCTGCTCTCTGTGTTGTATTTATGGTGTCTGGTTGCAGTGCCATCTACATACCTGACCCTAGAAATATTGTGAAAGAGGGGTGGACCAGGATTGTAAAGGTCATGCATGATATTCAGGAGTGGAGTATATGATCAGGCCACTCGAGATGACTGCTGTCTGGCTCTCTTTCCATCCCCTGCCCAACCAGTGCCTGCTTCACCTGTATTTTGCTGCTTCTTAGTCTCTTCAGTCGTGTCCAATTCTCTGTGGCCCCATGGACTGCAGACCATCAGGCTCCTTGTCCATGGGATTCTCCAGACAGGAATACTAGAGTGGGTTGCCAATACCCTCCTCCAGGAAATCTTCCCAACCCAGGGGTGGAACCCAGCTTTTGTGCATTGCAGGCCGATTCCTAACCTCTGAGTCATCAGGGAAGCCCCATATATATATGAGACCCCATGAACTGTAGCTCACCAGGCTTCTCTGTTGAAGGAATATTCCAGACAAGAACACTGGAGTGGGCTGCCATTTCCTTCTCTCACCTGTGTCTTAAGCACATGACTTACTGTCCCACATACTTCCCAGCTGGTGATTGTTCCCATCAGACGGGTGGTGAGGGGTGTGCCCTTACTGGTTTGCCTGGTAACTAATAAGTCCACCTGAGGTCAATTACTTATAATCCCCTCCTCCTTCTTGCAGTGAAGACTGCCTTGTCCAGCCTGCTTGCCACCATACACACTGGGGTGTCACTCTAGGACGTTGCTCCAGACGTGTAAGCTCCTCCATCCATTAGACCACTGATGTCTTTGTTCCTTCTTCACTTTTGAAGTTGAGCAACCACAGGGCTTGTAGAACTGTTGGTCTGGCCCAACCCAAGGAGAGGCTTCATGTTAAGATCTGTACCCTTATGGCCCTCAATATAACATGGGGTGACAGTTGTACTGTCCTGAATCCTAGGTTGGCCACCCAACTGTTTCTATTAAGGTGGGCTTTCCTCCCATAGGGGTAGCCTTACCTTCCTTAAAACTGGACAGGGCACTGCTGCTGACTCCCTTTCCATTGACCCTGTAAGTGCTTGGCTCCAAAATTTGTCCACATCTGGCCAAATGACTCTTCTGAGCATGCTTAGTCTCTGCATCTTGATACTCTTTAGCTGCTGCTCTCTGTGTTGTATTTATGGTGTCTGGTTGCAGTGCCATCTACATACCTGACCCTAGAAATATTGTGAAAGAGGGGTGGACCAGGATTGTAAAGGTCATGCATGATATTCAGGAGTGGAGTATATGATCAGGCCACTCGAGATGACTGCTGTCTGGCTCTCTTTCCATCCCCTGCCCAACCAGTGCCTGCTTCACCTGTATTTTGCTGCTTCTTAGTCTCTTCAGTCGTGTCCAATTCTCTGTGGCCCCATGGACTGCAGACCATCAGGCTCCTTGTCCATGGGATTCTCCAGACAGGAATACTAGAGTGGGTTGCCAATACCCTCCTCCAGGAAATCTTCCCAACCCAGGGGTGGAACCCAGCTTTTGTGCATTGCAGGCCGATTCCTAACCTCTGAGTCATCAGGGAAGCCCCATATATATATGAGACCCCATGAACTGTAGCTCACCAGGCTTCTCTGTTGAAGGAATATTCCAGACAAGAACACTGGAGTGGGCTGCCATTTCCTTCTCTCACCTGTGTCTTAAGCACATGACTTACTGTCCCACATACTTCCCAGCTGGTGATTGTTCCCATCAGACGGGTGGTGAGGGGTGTGCCCTTACTGGTTTGCCTGGTAACTAATAAGTCCACCTGAGGTCAATTACTTATAATCCCCTCCTCCTTCTTGCAGTGAAGACTGCCTTGTCCAGCCTGCTTGCCACCATACACACTGGGGTGTCACTCTAGGACGTTGCTCCAGACGTGTAAGCTCCTCCATCCATTAGACCACTGATGTCTTTGTTCCTTCTTCACTTTTGAAGTTGAGCAACCACAGGGCTTGTAGAACTGTTGGTCTGGCCCAACCCAAGGAGAGGCTTCATGTTAAGATCTTGTTTCACTTATAATGAACTAAAACCAAACCTCTATCAGTGAAGTCCCCAGAAATCACTCTGTAGCTAAAGATTCTAGAACACATAGAGTTCAGTTATTTCCTATATGACGTCCCCAGAACTGGGAACAAACCAGAGATAGTTCTCTAGCCAAGAGGTCATGCTAACACTTTGAACTAGAATGGAAAAGTAAAGCTGTGTTAAATTCTCATTAGCATTTCTTTGATCAAATGTCTATTTTCCTTTTTTCCAGAACTTTTTTTTTTCAAATGCAAATATGTGCTTAAACATTAGCCACTGAGCTGCAACTGGGAGAGCATCCAAAGCATGTTTAAATATGCAAATGAGCACCTCAGAGAGGAAAAGATGAACCTTCCCTATTTGGCTCTTTTGTACACAGTGGCAAGCAACAGAAAGTACAATTAAATAGAGTCTCTCTGAACTCCTCCATCAAGAAGTATGTATTATCAACTGCACTATATGTGACTAGACTGCCAGAAGTCTTAGCAAAATGCTACCTGTATCCCAGAGAGATTCCAAATGGAATACAATTGCAGTTAAATTGAGTCACCATTAAGGAAAGTGGCCCCAATCCATGTTCATACACATCAAATACACAGCTTTGTTTGATATTGGGCTCAGTCATTTCACTCTGTGGATAATTTTCAAAGTAAATCTGGATTAGGAATATAGAAGGATGAGGACCAAGGCCTGTGAGAATAATCCATGTGTGCTAGGAGGAAGCTGCCCAGGTTAATAAGGACCAACATTTGCTAAGATTGTGAATTCTTTTTCAAAATATGAAGGCAAACCTATCTACAGATACTAATTAGGTGCACTGCTAGCCTGACTAGTACTTCCCAGCTGGTGTTTTCCCATCAGACGGGTGGTGAGGGGTGTGCCCTTACTGGTTTGCCTGGTAACTAATAAGTCCACCTGAGGTCAATTACTTATAATCCCCTCCTCCTTCTTGCAGTGAAGACTGCCTTGTCCAGCCTGCTTGCCACCATACACACTGGGGTGTCACTCTAGGACGTTGCTCCAGACGTGTAAGCTCCTCCATCCATTAGACCACTGATGTCTTTGTTCCTTCTTCACTTTTGAAGTTGAGCAACCACAGGGCTTGTAGAACTGTTGGTCTGGCCCAACCCAAGGAGAGGCTTCATGTTAAGATCTTGTTTCACTTATAATGAACTAAAACCAAACCTCTATCAGTGAAGTCCCCAGAAATCACTCTGTAGCTAAAGATTCTAGAACACATAGAGTTCAGTTATTTCCTATATGACGTCCCCAGAACTGGGAACAAACCAGAGATAGTTCTCTAGCCAAGAGGTCATGCTAACACTTTGAACTAGAATGGAAAAGTAAAGCTGTGTTAAATTCTCATTAGCATTTCTTTGATCAAATGTCTATTTTCCTTTTTTCCAGAACTTTTTTTTTTCAAATGCAAATATGTGCTTAAACATTAGCCACTGAGCTGCAACTGGGAGAGCATCCAAAGCATGTTTAAATATGCAAATGAGCACCTCAGAGAGGAAAAGATAAACCCTTTCCCCTATTTGGCTCTTTTGTACACAGTGGCAAGCAACAGAAAGTACAATTAAATAGAGTCTCTCTGAACTCCTCCATCAAGAAGTATGTATTATCAACTGCACTATATGTGACTAGACTGCCAGAAGTCTTAGCAAAATGCTACCTGTATCCCAGAGAGATTCCAAATGGAATACAATTGCAGTTAAATTGAGTCACCATTAAGGAAAGTGGCCCCAATCCATGTTCATACACATCAAATACACAGCTTTGTTTGATATTGGGCTCAGTCATTTCACTCTGTGGATAATTTTCAAAGTAAATCTGGATTAGGAATATAGAAGGATGAGGACCAAGGCCTGTGAGAATAATCCATGTGTGCTAGGAGGAAGCTGCCCAGGTTAATAAGGACCAACATTTGCTAAGATTGTGAATTCTTTTTTTCAAAAATATGAAGGCAAACCTATCTACAGATACTAATTAGGTGATGCACCAAAAGTTGCTGAGGTCATTAGCAAATGAGATAATGGGCGTGCTTATTTCCCGTGGGTTTATTTACTGTGGATTAAAGAATAAATTGACACTGTAACCTGAGTGAAAAGATAGCATCAGCTTTCATCTACTTAGAACCTTTCTTTCTCTGTCTCTCTCTTTTTTCTTTTTTTTGGTTTTTATCATTTTTACTGGAATATAGTTGCTTTACAATGTAGTCTTAGTTTCTCCTGTACAACATCCTGACTCAGCCATATGTACACATATATCCCTTTCCTCATAAGCCTACCTCCCACCCACACGCCCATCCCATCCTCTAGGTCGTCACAGAGCACTGAGCTCCCTGTGATATGTAGCTCCCACTAGCTATCTGTTTTACACATGGTAGTATATATATGTCAGTGCTACTCTCTCAATTCATCCCCCTCTTTCTCTTCATTTTAAAGTCTGTTTTATAATCTATAGTCTATAAAACAGCTCAGCTGGTAAAGAATCTGCCTGTAATGCAGGAGACCCTGGTTCAATCCCTGGGTTGGGAAGATTCTCTGGAGAAGGGATAGACTACCCACCCCAGTATTCTTGGGCTTCCCTGGTGGCTCAGATGGTAAAGAATTCACCTGCAATGTGGAAGACCTGGGTTCGATCCCTGGGTTGGGAAGACCCTCTGGAGGAGAACATAGCAACCCACTCCAGTATTCTTGGGCTTCCCTGGTGGCCCAAGGGAAGCCCAGATTAGATGGTAGGAAATATGCCTGTGATGCTGGAGACTCATGTTACATCCTTTGGCTGGGAAGATGCCCAAGAGAAGGGAATGGCTACCTACTCCAGTAGTCTTGCCTGGAAAATCCCATGGACAGAGGAGCTTGGCTGGCTACAGTCTCTCTCTCTTTTTTTTTTTTTATCTGTAAAACAGATAATACCACATAGTATTTTGTGAATATTAAATGTATATGCATTGATATAACACATAGATGGTATCTAGCTGGCTTCTGTGGTACCAGGTGCTACAACAATATAAAAATATCCAGGAGCCTAACTCACTGAAATCTTATTGCTCCTATTGCTTTAGGAGTTCCTGGGTCAGCTAAGATCCAATCCTAATGGTTGGAATTTTTTCATTGTATAGCTCTACTAACTCCTAGATCTTATGCAAGCTATGAGTATGCAGGAGCCTGTTCCTACCTCATTGCTAAAATTTCCATCACTCCCACTCACAGTCCATGAAGTCAGAACTAGGCAACTGTTGACCCGTGAACTGAGTGGGCCAGAGAAATATAGCCTGCGGCTGGATAGCCCTTCTCAGCAATGGATCCACATTACAGAAGTCTCCATTTGTGCTGGTAGAGTGCTAGAATCTTCATAGTGTTGCCTGCCAGGGTTTTAGAATTTCCATAAACCAGTAACCTCTCAGTTTCTTATTCTTCTCTTTCCAAATGTATTCTTTCTCAATTATAGCTTTCCATCCCTGCTCACTGAATCCTGGAGATAAGGACAGGACATAAAATTGCTATCTTAATCCACAGATCAGGGCAAGAAATTGGGCTCTGGTGCAGTTCCATAGAAGAACTCAGCTGACACCCGTGCCAAACTTTGAAGCTGAGATGGTTTTTAAGAGTTGTCCCATGTCATGGCAAGATTGCCAGTCATCTGTACTCTGGTATAGCTTCTCAGATTCTCAGGTTCATAATCAACAAAATAAGGATGGCAATGCCTACTTCAAAGGCTTGTCACTGGAGATTAACTGAGAATAGTTTTAGAGGTAGGATTATGAGTAAATTTTCTCCATGCCTTAATATTTTTCTGTAATCAGGGATGCAGTTACACTTTTTTGAACATGTGAAAGCACCATCATTTAGGGTATATTAGATATTCCAGTTAATGTCAGGTTATCTTACTTAGTTCTATACCTGAACTGCTAAGTAGAAACTCCTTTGGAGCTATGAATTTGATGAGGCCTTAATTCTTTGGGTTTTTTTTTTTTTTTGAAGTTAATCACTGCAAAATAATCATACAGTGATTAACTTCTAAATAAAGGAGAAAGAAGAACAGAGCAACTTCATATCTCAGTGCTGTAATGCAGATTGGGAATCTGTTGTATCAATGTTTGGTATACAGGATGCTGATAATTATATTTATGTGCACAAGACCTGCTTTAACATTACAAGACTCTTCCTACCATTTAAGAGAAAAAATCTGAATACTTGAAATGCAGGCAATTTATCATTCTCTTGATTCAGAGCAACCTAAGAACTCTCCCTTATCTAATTTCCTATTTAACATTTGCTAAACAAACACTTAAAAGGACCTGTATTGTTGCCCTGCACTATGTTTTCTGTTCTTTCCCCTCTGATACAAAGAATGACAAGTTTTTTAAAAACCATCTTTCTTTTAAGTCCATTCGAAGCTCATTCATTCCACATTTAATGGGTTTTACATAACAAAGGAAGGCATTTTGAATATTCAGCCTTAAAGAATAGATGTATTCACCGAGTTTAAAACTTAGGATCTATGAGAGAAATTATATGTTCATTAACAAGATGAATACTATGAAAATGATCAGTTTCAACCAGCGTTAGCAGCAAAGGCAACATTTGGTGCCGTTTGACAACAGGCCATCCAGTTTCTTTTATTCTTCTCTTTCCAAATGTATTCTTTCTCAATTATAGCTTTCCATCCCTGCTCACTGAATCCTGGAGATAAGGACAGGACATAAAATTGCTATCTTAATCCACAGATCAGGGCAAGAAATTGGGCTCTGGTGCAGTTCCATAGAAGAACTCAGCTGACACCCGTGCCAAACTTTGAAGCTGAGATGGTTTTTAAGAGTTGTCCCATGTCATGGCAAGATTGCCAGTCATCTGTACTCTGGTATAGCTTCTCAGATTCTCAGGTTCATAATCAACAAAATAAGGATGGCAATGCCTACTTCAAAGGCTTGTCACTGGAGATTAACTGAGAATAGTTTTAGAGGTAGGATTATGAGTAAATTTTCTCCATGCCTTAATATTTTTCTGTAATCAGGGATGCAGTTACACTTTTTTGAACATGTGAAAGCACCATCATTTAGGGTATATTAGATATTCCAGTTAATGTCAGGTTATCTTACTTAGTTCTATACCTGAACTGCTAAGTAGAAACTCCTTTGGAGCTATGAATTTGATGAGGCCTTAATTCTTTGGGTTTTTTTTTTTTT
The DNA here is from genome assembly GCA_022376925.1 of Tragulus kanchil. Classification (NCBI taxonomy): domain Eukaryota; kingdom Metazoa; phylum Chordata; class Mammalia; order Artiodactyla; family Tragulidae; genus Tragulus; species Tragulus kanchil. Next base: position 102,792,337 of record JAIOJX010000001.1, on the reverse strand, counting down.
TTGAAGTTAATCACTGCAAAATAATCATACAGTGATTAACTTCTAAATAAAGGAGAAAGAAGAACAGAGCAACTTCATATCTCAGTGCTGTAATGCAGATTGGGAATCTGTTGTATCAATGTTTGGTATACAGGATGCTGATAATTATATTTATGTGCACAAGACCTGCTTTAACATTACAAGACTCTTCCTACCATTTAAGAGAAAAAATCTGAATACTTGAAATGCAGGCAATTTATCATTCTCTTGATTCAGAGCAACCTAAGAACTCTCCCTTATCTAATTTCCTATTTAACATTTGCTAAACAAACACTTAAAAGGACCTGTATTGTTGCCCTGCACTATGTTTTCTGTTCTTTCCCCTCTGATACAAAGAATGACAAGTTTTTAATAACCATCTTTCTTTTAAGTCCATTCGAAGCTCATTCATTCCACATTTAATGGGTTTTACATAACAAAGGAAGGCATTTTGAATATTCAGCCTTAAAGAATAGATGTATTCACCGAGTTTAAAAACTTAGGATCTATGAGAGAAATTATATGTTCATTAACAAGATGAATACTATGAAAATGATCAGTTTCAACCAGCGTTAGCAGCAAAAGGCAACATTTGGTGCCGTTTGACACAGGACTTGGAGGCCAACATTTGTGACGTGTGTGGGGAATCAGACAGTGGATCAAAGTATAATTTTCAAAAATGTCAAAGGCCTGACCCCCACAAAAGTACAGGATGAGTATGTATCAAAAATTTAAGTCATTAATGAGAGAACCAGGAGGATGGTAAAAATGATTCAAAGGAGCATTGAAAAAACAGAGATTTATATAGACACTCAATAAGTACAAAGTGTGATGAAATGAATTTCCTGGTCGATGAAAAATTAATCCTACAAAGTAATAAAACCATGTATTTCAGAGTACTCTTTCCTCCTACAGAGATACTTATAAGTTAACATGTAACTTCAGAGTCTGGGCCCTGATCAGTAGTAAACAGTGAATCAAAGGTACCTCTTCTACAAAAGGAACTAATCATTCGGTAGAACTGTCAGACAATGCTTCACTCTGATATCAAAATGCCACACACTCATTCTTTTGTCTTATTTCTAAGTTTTGAATACTTTTCCTTAACAAGGATCAAGAGCATGTAGATAGCCACAGAGGTTTCATACAATGGCACACATATAAGAGGTTGGCAGACTTTTCCAGTTGATGGCCAGATAGTAGATATTTGGGGCTTTGGGACAGAGCATATGATCTCTGCTCTAGCTACTCATCTCTATCATTTTTTTTAAAGATTTGCTTATTTGACTGTGTCAGGTCTTACTTGCAGCATGTGGGATCATAGTTCCCTGACCAGGGCTCAAACCCAGGCCCCCTTCATTAGAAGTGTAGATTCTTAGCCACTAGACCACCAGGGAAGTCCCTCATCTCTATCACTGAAGCATACAACAGCCACAGATAATAAATAAACAAATGAGTTATGACTACATCCCCATAAAACTTATTTTATGAATGCTGAATTTCCTACAACTTTTATACATCACAAAATACTCTGCTTTTTGAATTTTTTTTCTAGTCATTTAGTCATGTAAATGCCATTCTGTAGGCCCTAGGAAAACAGGTGGTGGGTTGGAATAGCTCTATGTGTCATAGTTTGCTGAGCCTAATAGACTCAGTGAGGCAATGACTAGCTATTTTTTGTCAGTGGCAAATAAGACAGCAAAGAGGTTGGGTTAGGAAATACGTGGTCTTAACCCCTCTTCTTAGACACAGAGACAGGTAAGGAATAATCTGAGCCTTGGTCAGGGTTTGCTGAACGATACTGCAATGTTTTCATCTGGTTGACATGCAAGAAATGTTTTACATGAGGTGCTGGGGACATGTAGCAGAGATAGAGGAATGAGGTAAGAGTTTGTCACTAGTTCATTTTGAGCAGATAATCATGAGGTTCAGAGTGTGTCCCAAGAAAAATTTCTCAACAGATCAGATGTGTGAGGCAGGAGAGAGCAATTATTCAAAGCTCACGCACAAGATTGAAGCCAGAGACACTGAGGAATGACGAGTTCTTTGTCAGAAGAGGAGCATAGTGACTCTGTTGTCTGTAAAGATTTATTTATTTATTTATTTTGGGCGGGGGTCGGATTAGGGAGGGAGGGGAGCATGCGGGCCACTTCTATTGGTCTTTCATTTCTCTATTGTCATCCGTCTTTGTTCTTTGGCCCGTGTGGGCCTCCCATCGCGGTGGCGTCTGTCGTTGCAGAGCGCCGGCTCTGGGCGCATGCGCTCCAGAGCTCCGGCTCAGTGATTGAACACATTGGTCCAGCCGCTCCACAGCACGTGGGATCTTCCCAGGCCAGGGATCGAACCGGCAGCCCTTGCACTGCAAGGCGGTGTCCTTACCCACTGGACCACCAGGGGGAGCCCTCCGTTGTCTGTAAACCAGGCTGTGCTGGACATAGCCATGGAATGCCAGCTGTAGAAATCAAGCAGAGAGTTGGAAAGGCTCAAATGGATTGGGGAGACAGTAGTTGCCCTCAAGTGAAAATTTGTGAGAAGTTTTTTCATAGAAGGGAGTGTGAGAGGGCACGTAAATGACTAGAGTGTCAGAAAAAAAGCCTAGCCAGAAAATCCAACTAAAGACAGAAGCTGGTGAAAGTGATCAGGGATGAAAGTAGAATAGTCATTTAGTCATGTAAATGCCATTCTGTAGCCCAGAAATGGGGATGCTCTATGTGTCATAGTTTGCTGAGCCTAATAGACTCAGTGAGGCAATGACTAGCTATTTTTTGTCAGTGGCAAATAAGACAGCAAAGAGGTTGGGTTAGGAAATACGTGGTCTTAACCCCTCTTCTTAGACACAGAGACAGGTAAGGAATAATCTGAGCCTTGGTCAGGGTTTGCTGAACGATACTGCAATGTTTTCATCTGGTTGACATGCAAGAAATGTTTTACATGAGGTGCTGGGGACATGTAGCAGAGATAGAGGAATGAGGTAAGAGTTTGTCACTAGTTCATTTTGAGCAGATAATCATGAGGTTCAGAGTGTGTCCCAAGAAAAATTTCTCAACAGATCAGATGTGTGAGGCAGGAGAGAGCAATTATTCAAAGCTCACGCACAAGATTGAAGCCAGAGACACTGAGGAATGACGAGTTCTTTGTCAGAAGAGGAGCATAGTGACTCTGTTGTCTGTAAAGATTTATTTATTTATTTATTTTGGGCGGGGGTCGGATTAGGGAGGGAGGGGAGCATGCGGGCCACTTCTATTGGTCTTTCATTTCTCTATTGTCATCCGTCTTTGTTCTTTGGCCCGTGTGGGCCTCCCATCGCGGTGGCGTCTGTCGTTGCAGAGCGCCGGCTCTGGGCGCATGCGCTCCAGAGCTCCGGCTCAGTGATTGAACACATTGGTCCAGCCGCTCCACAGCACGTGGGATCTTCCCAGGCCAGGGATCGAACCGGCAGCCCTTGCACTGCAAGGCGGTGTCCTTACCCACTGGACCACCAGGGGGAGCCCTCCGTTGTCTGTAAACCAGGCTGTGCTGGACATAGCCATGGAATGCCAGCTGTAGAAATCAAGCAGAGAGTTGGAAAGGCTCAAATGGATTGGGGAGACAGTAGTTGCCCTCAAGTGAAAATTTGTGAGAAGTTTTTTCATAGAAGGGAGTGTGAGAGGGCACGTAAATGACTAGAGTGTCAAAAAAAAAAAAAAGCCTAGCCAGAAAATCCAACTAAAGACAGAAGCTGGTGAAAGTGATCAGGGGATGAAAGTAGAAGGCCACTTAATGGAATTCAGGAAGAAGACAAGCCTATTCAAACATAAAAAAAAATATTAAATCCAAAGTTTGGATTGTTTAGAATTTCAGAGGTTGGATTTTTCAATCTGAGGGAAAATGATAGCTAAGAGTCTCCAGTTCACAGGCTATCATTCATGGATGCTTGCTGATTTTGCTTTTGTTTTAATTCTTTTAGTAATTAGAGATTGAAATTTAGTAGATGAATTTCTAAATTGGCAAAATATCAAATACAAGCTAATAGTGACTTCAGAAAGAATCTCAAGACCCTACTGTGGTGCCTCAACGTATGGAAAGAAATAAAGGGCCTGAGACATAATCCTGATTGGTTTTCTAACTAATTGTGTAACCTTCCAATAGCATTCAACAGCCTAGGACCTTAGTCTCCCTTTATGTGCATTATAAGCTATCTCTGAAATTCCTCGCAGGTCTAAAATTCAGTCATCTTCTTTTCCTTCTCTCATATATAAAAAGAGTCCTGTATAATCCTGAAAGGGGATGGTGGAAATCTGCATGTACAGCTCTGGATCCCAGACTCTGAATCCCCAAGGGGTTGTGGGGAGATAATAAGGGAGATCCAGAGGTTTTTATAAAAAAATATTCTAATAGATTTCACTGTTTTAAAATCTGTTGAAAAAATAGTACCTGTATTCACAGGGGTGTTTGAAAGACTAATGGAAACACTAACATACTTTGTTTGGTGCTGAACCTTTGTTAATTCAGGGGTGGAATATTCTCATGGAGAATAAAAGCTCCTACTGACACTGATGAGTGCTTAAACATTTTAACATCCAAAAATTATCAAAACAGTCCCTTTGTGAAGATTTTGGAAATGACTGGTCAAAACAGATCCAGATAGAATGACTGCAATAATACTGCTGCGTGCTGACCAGGTCATTATTCACAGCCTGATGCTGGAAACAGTTCCACCCTAAGGTAAAGTGTCATTGACTCTCAGATAAAAAAGGGACTTCCCAGGTGGCTCTAGTGGTAAAGAACTTGCCTACCAATTCAGGAGATGTACGAGACATGGGATCAATCCCTGGATCTGGAAGATCCTCTGGAAGAGGGCATAACACCCCATTGCAGCATTCTTGCCTGGAGAATCTCATGGGCAAAGGAGTCTGGTTGGCTACAATTCATGGGGTCCCAAAGAGTTGGACATGATTGAAGCAACTTAGCACGTCCGTGTGTATGCATACACACACACACACACACACACAGATGAGAGAGGGCAAGGTCCTGGATGTGCACAAGGTACTAAGAGAGGTTTTTGATCACCACTGTATACAGAGGGAGATAGGACTGCATGGTGGCTGCTCTATAACAAAATAAGTGATAAACTTAATTTGGAGCATATTTTATCTTTTCGCAAAGAACCTCCATGTGTATTATCATTATTTAATTCAGTCTAATAGATAATAACTTGATGAAGGAAAAAGGGAAGATATTATTTCTATTTTTAGCTGGATAAACTGAGGCTCACAAAGGTAAAGGGTTTTCTTAAGATATGACAGGCAGTAATCTTGAAGCTGGAATATACAAGCAGTCGTTTGCCACAACTGTGCTATGTAACAACCACAAAACTGTAGTAGCATGCAAAAATGGGTATGTATTGCTCATGCATCTGTGGCGATCAGTTAGGCACCTCTATTGGTCTTGGCTGGGTTCCCTCTCATGTCTAGGGTTTGGCTGATTGGTGGCTGATCCAGGGTGGCCTTGGCTAGAATGACTGGAGAGGCTTCACTCTAAGCCAGTATCCTTGATCTTCCAGCTCTGGACGTGTTCTGTGGGCAATGGCAGAAGAACATGACCATTACCAGAGAGATGAACAAATGATTTCCAAAGCCTCTGATAGTGTCTCATTGTCCAAAGCATATCGTGTGTTCCAAGTTAGAAATCAGAACCAAAAGGAAGGCAGAGTGAATATGTGGGCCCACTAATATTTACCACTCGAAACATCAACCTATGGTTTTCTGCTTCTATTCTATTGTATTCTACTGTATTGTATTCTATTCTAAGGTAAAGTGTCATTGACTCTCAGATAAAAGGGACTTCCCAGGTGGCTCTAGTGGTAAAGAACTTGCCTACCAATTCAGGAGATGTACGAGACATGGGATCAATCCCTGGATCTGGAAGATCCTCTGGAAGAGGGCATAACACCCCATTGCAGCATTCTTGCCTGGAGAATCTCATGGGCAAAGGAGTCTGGTTGGCTACAATTCATGGGGTCCCAAAGAGTTGGACATGATTGAAGCAACTTAGCACGTCCGTGTGTATGCATACACACACACACACACACACACAGATGAGAGAGGGCAAGGTCCTGGATGTGCACAAGGTACTAAGAGAGGTTTTTGATCACCACTGTATACAGAGGGAGATAGGACTGCATGGTGGCTGCTCTATAACAAAATAAGTGATAAACTTAATTTGGAGCATATTTTATCTTTTCGCAAAGAACCTCCATGTGTATTATCATTATTTAATTCAGTCTAATAGATAATAACTTGATGAAGGAAAAAGGGAAGATATTATTTCTATTTTTAGCTGGATAAACTGAGGCTCACAAAGGTAAAGGGTTTTCTTAAGATATGACAGGCAGTAATCTTGAAGCTGGAATATACAAGCAGTCGTTTGCCACAACTGTGCTATGTAACAACCACAAAACTGTAGTAGCATGCAAAAATGGGTATGTATTGCTCATGCATCTGTGGCGATCAGTTAGGCACCTCTATTGGTCTTGGCTGGGTTCCCTCTCATGTCTAGGGTTTGGCTGATTGGTGGCTGATCCAGGGTGGCCTTGGCTAGAATGACTGGAGAGGCTTCACTCTAAGCCAGTATCCTTGATCTTCCAGCTCTGGACGTGTTCTGTGGGCAATGGCAGAAGAACATGACCATTACCAGAGAGATGAACAAATGATTTCCAAAGCCTCTGATAGTGTCTCATTGTCCAAAGCATATCGTGTGTTCCAAGTTAGAAATCAGAACCAAAAGGAAGGCAGAGTGAATATGTGGGCCCACTAATATTTACCACTCGAAACATCAACCTATGGTTTTCTGCTTCTATTCTATTGTATTCTACTGTATTGTATTCTATTCTAATCATGGAATCTTTTTCCTTCTCTAATGTATATATCACTCCCAAACCGAAGCACAATTTCAGGGGAAATAGCTGGGCCTTAAAAAATCAATGTGATTTCTACACAGATATTGGACTTCCCTGGTGGCTCAGATGGTAAAGAAGCTGCCTGCAATGCAAGAGACCTGGGTTCAGTCCCTGGGTTGGGCAGATCCCCTAGAGAAGGAAATGGAAACCTACTCCAGTGTTGTTACCTGGAAAATCCCCTGGACAGAGGAGCCTGGCAAGCTACAGTCCATGGGGTCACAAAGAGTCAGACATGACTAAGCTCTCATTATACTCTGGTTCACTTACAGATGTTTCTTGCCTACTGTATGCTAGTCACTATGCTGAGAAGCTGGTTGTTTATAAATGAAGAGTAAAGTCACCTTGGCTTTTTTTTTTTTTTTAAGATTTTTTGATGTGGACCATTTTAAAAGTCTTTGTTGCATTTGTTACAGTATTGCTCCTGTTTTATATTTTGGATTTTCAGCCAGGAGACATGTGGGATCTTAGCCCCTGCAACCAGGGATTGAACCTGCACCCCCTGCTCTGGAAGGTGAAGTCGAAACCACTGAACTGCCAAGGAATTCCCCACCTCAGTTTTTGCCATAATCATCCTTTGTGTCAAATCATATTAGTATCAAATGTCTGCTGTTTAAGCTCCCATGTGTATTTAAATCTCCCATGCAGATGCCAGCACCTGAGAAATGAAGGGAAAAGCTGGTTGCAGTGCAGTTCAGCAGTTCTGCTCGATTATCTCACACAGCTCTGGTAGCAGCTGGCACATTCTTCACGCTCTTACACACCAAATGCACCTTCGATTCTTTCCTCTCTTCTCCCAGACCTGACCCTACTCATAAAGAGAGTCAGCAGCTCTTTACCTGCTGTAGTATGCCTGCAACTACCTCAGATTCCAAAATTAGTTTCTCATATTGAATGGGTCAGGAAAAATAGGGCTGTTTCTCCCCATGCTCATAGATAGGATGCCATAGGCATTGATTTATTAGAGCTAGAAGTGACATAGGACCTTTTAGTTCAGCCATCTTCAAAATCCTTATTTTTATTGGGTTGGCCCAAAAGTTCATTCTTTCTTCCATACAATAGCACGGAAATATCTGAATGAAGTTTGGGACCAACCTAGTATTTTTATTATAAAGCAATGAAATTCCCTCTTCAAATTTCCCAGTGAAATTTTGGGTATAAGGCCCAAGACTTCAAATAGGTGGAAGCAGGTTTTTCTGGTTCAATGCAAAGCAGAGTATTCAGAGGTGCACCCTCTCAGCTTGGACCAAGTTAAAACTAATGGAAACATAGTGAAAGAGAGCACAATTTCCTTACATAAACTGTGCCCGTTTTGAAGATCGATGTCTTTTTTCCTTCGATAGCACCACCAGGTACTAATATATGGCATATATGTTGCCACTCCACTTCCCATGCCTGTGCAAACATGACGAATCAAGTATAACACTCTTCTCTACTTAACCTGAATTTGGCATCAGACTACTTGGCAGTATCAAACTCCAAAATTTCACTGTTTATCAGTATAAATTTGAGTTTACATTGAAGATGAAACCTATTTGCAGTCCCTATGAGAGTTTCTATTTGCAGACAAACACACACACACACACACACACATTTCTTTACACACACATTGCTTGCCCTATGTTTAATACTGATGTTCCCTGGCTGTCCACTCAGGTGAACAAGCTATAGACTTTGTACAGGTTGAACTAGGGAATTACAGCTAGCTCTCAGAATCTCAACTGCCTCCCTCACCTAGGCAGTTAATCTTGAGAAAACAGCCTACCCATACTCCTGGACAAATACTGGTAGAGGTATGTGTGTTTGAGGAATCCCCCCTCAAACCAGACCTTGGAGATGCCATTGTTAGTTTTTACAGTACTCAGGCTGATTGATGGGAGGCCCATTATTCCCTCTTTTAGGGTATAAGTCATTTTTTTAAAAATGGGAAATGACTTTTATGTTGGGTTGACCAAAAAGTTCATATTTTTCCATAGCAGCTTATGGAAAACCACAAATGAAATTTTTGGCCAACCCAGTGGATCTATACAGTTTACAATTCTACTTTCCACCAGTCCCCAAAGTGTTTATACCCCTCCTTCGCTAAACTAGTCTGACCTATGAAAGAGAAGAGGTGAGCAGCACCTTAGGGGTTTCAAGGTCTGGATGTTATCTTTAAGAGACTTCAGTTTTCACAAGTCAGTTTCCCCCACTTTGTCTGCTTAATCTTTGTGGTGAGATAGATCAGGGTCCACCTCAGCTCTGCCTCTTGCTTGCTTTGGGATCAAACATAGTTTCATTATTTGGGGGATCTCAGAAAGTCCTGTTAGCCCAAAGTTACTTTAAAGAAGACGTATCAGGGTGGTATTTCAGTGTCCCTAAAATCAAGAACCTGAGGTGAGCTTTAAAAATTCCTGTGAATTTCAGAGTCTTCATTTTCCCCAGATAGTAGGGTCTGATATTCTGTGAGGCATCCAATGGTGATGCACCTGTCAGAGTTTCCATCAGGAGAAATTCTTTCATTCAGCTGCAAAGAGGACAGATCTTCGTGTTTGTCGTCTTTTTATCTGAGAGCATCAGTTCCTGAGCAGCCCAAGCCAGGGACTGAGCATGGCAATGGTGCTGAGATCCTGACATGTCTTCTTTAATGGGTGACCTTGGTTCCAGAGCTCCCAGCTGGATTGGTTAAGACTTAGAGCAGCTTTGTTGTCACATGGTTGTGATCATGACCAGTGTTGTTTCCTCTCTTTTCATAGATGTCAGATCTGAAATACAGCTTGAAAGCTTTCCTTGTCCACTTTCTGTTCCTCCCTCCTCCATCATTCACAGGCATTATCCTTTCTCTCCCTTCAAGAAACCACTCATGTTCCTCACTCCATTCCCTAGTGTGTTTGCTGATTGACCCAAACAATATATGCAGCGAGATCTATTAATGTTTTAATAAATAAGGTCATGTTAGAAATGTTTTCTCTTTCTCTCATCTTTGGCACTTTAGCATTAGACTTGGGGAGGATGAGTGGGATGCTTAGGAGGTCATACATGTCAGTTTGCCTGGAATGGTGCCAATTCATATTTTTCCATAGCAGCTTATGGAAAACCCTAATTTACCAGTGGATCTATACAGTTTACAATTCTACTTTCCACCAGTCCCCAAAGTGTTTATACCCCTCCTTCGCTAAACTAGTCTGACCTATGAAAGAGAAGAGGTGAGCAGCACCTTAGGGGTTTCAAGGTCTGGATGTTATCTTTAAGAGACTTCAGTTTTCACAAGTCAGTTTCCCCCACTTTGTCTGCTTAATCTTTGTGGTGAGATAGATCAGGGTCCACCTCAGCTCTGCCTCTTGCTTGCTTTGGGATCAAACATAGTTTCATTATTTGGGGGATCTCAGAAAGTCCTGTTAACCCAAAGTTACTTTAAAGAAGACGTATCAGGGTGGTATTTCAGTGTCCCTAAAATCAAGAACCTGAGGTGAGCTTTAAAAATTCCTGTGAATTTCAGAGTCTTCATTTTCCCCAGATAGTAGGGTCTGATATTCTGTGAGGCATCCAATGGTGATGCACCTGTCAGAGTTTCCATCAGGAGAAATTCTTTCATTCAGCTGCAAAGAGGACAGATCTTCGTGTTTGTCGTCTTTTTATCTGAGAGCATCAGTTCCTGAGCAGCCCAAGCCAGGGACTGAGCATGGCAATGGTGCTGAGATCCTGACATGTCTTCTTTAATGGGTGACCTTGGTTCCAGAGCTCCCAGCTGGATTGGTTAAGACTTAGAGCAGCTTTGTTGTCACATGGTTGTGATCATGACCAGTGTTGTTTCCTCTCTTTTCATAGATGTCAGATCTGAAATACAGCTTGAAAGCTTTCCTTGTCCACTTTCTGTTCCTCCCTCCTCCATCATTCACAGGCATTATCCTTTCTCTCCCTTCAAGAAACCACTCATGTTCCTCACTCCATTCCCTAGTGTGTTTGCTGATTGACCCAAACAATATATGCAGCGAGATCTATTAATGTTTTAATAAATAAGGTCATGTTAGAAATGTTTTCTCTTTCTCTCATCTTTGGCACTTTAGCATTAGACTTGGGGAGGATGAGTGGGATGCTTAGGAGGTCATACATGTCAGTTTGCCTGGAATGGTGCCAATTGATACCTTTTGTCCAGTTGTCCCTTCTGACCTAACATTTACCACTATAAAAACGGTTTTGGAAATCATGCACTGTGGTCTCCCTAGTGATACTGAATAACATCTTTCATTCCTTTCATTTCTAAAACTTTAAATGCTCCTATATATTTCCAAAAATAGCTCAATGTATCCATCAATGTGATGGCATTCTATCCATTCATGTAGTCACTTAATTCTGGAAATATTTACTGAGTTTAATTCATACAATATTATAGACTGCAGAACTTGGATAAAAGACAGTAAATACTTGAATAACATTTTAGATCAAGTTGTTGTATTTTATTAGCTGAAAGATTAATTTGAAAGATCAATTTTTCCTTGATTTTCTGTTTCACAAAGAGCATTCCTAATGGCTAGGCTACCATGACCGATCTTCCTCCAGCAGGGAATGACATGCTTCCCTTGGGAAAACTTCTCTGGCCAGCTTCAGCCACAGTGCAGGTTGCTGACTTCAGCTAGATTATATTCAACAGATTGAAAGCTCACAGGTGCCTGAAGTAAACCAGAAAACATTTGTCTTTCTTAGTAGGAGAATTGGAAAGATTTTAGTTGGCTATGCCATATTTTTTTTCACCTATACATGTTTTAATGGTACTGTTCCACACTACAAAAGTAAGATTGCCAGGAGATGGGCTGCTATGTGTTAAACCATTATAGATTCTTCACTTTATTCCTAATTTTGGTGCAAACTCATTAAATAGCTTTCCTAGAATATTCACTTCTTTCAACAAGTCAAGAGACACTCTTGGGATTTTTCCATGTTTCTCATCTTTGGAAAAAGCCTCTTTGCGTTCACTCCTCCACAAATCCCCATTTGCCCCTCCCACAGCAAAATCTGGGCTGCCCTAGTGACTCAGTTGGTAAACAATCTGCCTGCGATGTGAGTAGACATGGGGTTGATCCCTGGATCGGGAGCATCCCTGGAGAAGAGAGTGGCAACCCATTCCACTGTTCTTGCCTGGAGAATTGCACAGGACAGAGGAGCCTGTTGGCACTTTAGCATTAGACTTGGGAGGATGAGTGGGATGCTTAGGAGGTCATACATGTCAGTTTGCCTGGAATGGTGCCAATTGATACCTTTTGTCCAGTTGTCCCTTCTGACCTAACATTTACCACTATAAAAACGGTTTTGGAAATCATGCACTGTGGTCTCCCTAGTGATACTGAATAACATCTTTCATTCCTTTCATTTCTAAAACTTTAAATGCTCCTATATATTTCCAAAAATAGCTCAATGTATCCATCAATGTGATGGCATTCTATCCATTCATGTAGTCACTTAATTCTGGAAATATTTACTGAGTTTAATTCATACAATATTATAGACTGCAGAACTTGGATAAAAGACAGTAAATACTTGAATAACATTTTAGATCAAGTTGTTGTATTTTATTAGCTGAAAGATTAATTTGAAAGATCAATTTTTCCTTGATTTTCTGTTTCACAAAGAGCATTCCTAATGGCTAGGCTACCATGACCGATCTTCCTCCAGCAGGGAATGACATGCTTCCCTTGGGAAAACTTCTCTGGCCAGCTTCAGCCACAGTGCAGGTTGCTGACTTCAGCTAGATTATATTCAACAGATTGAAAGCTCACAGGTGCCTGAAGTAAACCAGAAAACATTTGTCTTTCTTAGTAGGAGAATTGGAAAGATTTTAGTTGGCTATGCCATATTTTTTTTCACCTATACATGTTTTAATGGTACTGTTCCACACTACAAAAGTAAGATTGCCAGGAGATGGGCTGCTATGTGTTAAACCATTATAGATTCTTCACTTTATTCCTAATTTTGGTGCAAACTCATTAAATAGCTTTCCTAGAATATTCACTTCTTTCAACAAGTCAAGAGACACTCTTGGGATTTTTCCATGTTTCTCATCTTTGGAAAAAGCCTCTTTGCGTTCACTCCTCCACAAATCCCCATTTGCCCCTCCCACAGCAAAATCTGGGCTGCCCTAGTGACTCAGTTGGTAAACAATCTGCCTGCGATGTGAGTAGACATGGGGTTGATCCCTGGATCGGGAGCATCCCCTGGAGAAGAGAGTGGCAACCCATTCCACTGTTCTTGCCTGGAGAATTGCACAGGACAGAGGAGCCTGTTGACTTACAATCCATGAGGTCCCACAGTCGGACATAACTAACACTTTCATTTTGGCAAAGTCTAATAATCAGTGTCAAAATTGGGGTATCACAGGCAATACTCATTTTTTATTGAAGTATAGTTGATGTACAATATTATGCTAGTTTCAGGTGTATAACATAGTGATTTGATATTTAAATGAATTACAAAATAGTCACAACAGTAAGTCTAGTAACCATCTGTCCTCATATCAAGTTATGACAGTATTCTTGACTACATTCCTTATGCTGTATATCACATCCCTGTGACTTAATTTATTTCTAAAACTGGAAGTCTGTAGTCTTAATCCCCTGCACCTAAGGGAATACTCATTTTATATACAATGTAATAATTGTTTCTGAAGTCAGCATCTATTTTGCATTCTAAGGGCTAGCTAGGCTCGATTCTAGTTTAGTTGAAAGGCTGGGGAAAAATGATACGTGTCAAAAGATGAATAACTTAAGGATCGTTTACTCCAGAGACTAATTACATCTCTAACTATTGCCTACATTTAAATTCTCTCTTTAAATCAGAAAATGTTTGTCACTAAGATGGTTGCATACTCAGTTCTGTTTTGTTGTTTATGCTATTCTTTGGCCTCAGACAGTTCTGAATTTCCACTCAGGGCATAAAACTTAGGTCTTGGTGTTTATTGTGTAAAAGGAAGACATTTAAAAAGATTTTTAATATTCGAAAGTACCTGGGTAGATTATCACGTATCTTTCAAGCAGTAGCCTTAAATTTCCTACAAATATCACTTTGATTATGCAGAAAGTATGAATTTCTCTACAGCATATGAGATATAAATAAGGTTATAGTTAATCTTTTTCCCCAAGTTGAGTAAAATCAGTTCCAATTCCTACCTGTGAGTCTTGCATCACTCTTTTTGAGGGACATCCCTTCACCTCCTCTATAAAGTCATAGTTCAAGCCAGGAAAGTGGGCTTCTAGCCAGAAGACACGTTTTTTAAAGATTTTTTTTTTTTTGATGTGGGCCAATTTTTCAAAAGTCTTTATTGAATTTGTCACTATATTGCTTCCATTTTATGTTTCGGTTTTTTTAGCTGTGAGGCATGTGGAATCTTAGCTCCCAGACCAGGGATCGAACCCATACCCCCTGCATTGGAAGGCTAAGTCTTAACCACTGGACTGCCAGGGAAGTCCCCAGAAGGGATTTTAATACAAGGAAACAGCTTTCCACAGACTTTGTAGTGCTGTTGACATCAGAGAAGCAGAAAATGCAGGGATCAGAGAGGACTGCCACTCATCGCCTCAAGTTTATAGGAGCCACAGGACTCCTGGAGATTCTTGGAAGAGACTGAGAAGTGTTGTCAAAACCCAGGCCTTGTCTGCAACTTCTAGAGGTGAAGTGGCTTTTTCTTTTCCAAATTTCACACAAGACCCTTTCCACGGTATCTTCTAGGTTAAAAGCCTACTCTCAAGGGGATCCTGAAAATGTCCTTCTGGGATTTCTGTTTCTGGGGTAACATAGAAGGGCAAAAAGGATTCAGATTCTGGAGAGACAAGATATGACATATCACCACCCTGAAAGGCACAAATGCCTCCAAGAAGACAGTCTCCCATGTTTCTCATCTCATCACAATAGCCCATGGTTTCATAGTCCATGGTTGTTTCCACTGCTTTTATGTGTTGCTGTGACTTGTAGCTGCACATGGAGCAATTCCATTTACATGCCAATTTTTCTTCAGGTTTGGAGAGCCTGGTCCAGTTCCCTTTGCAAGTGAGCAAGACCACCCTAATGAGGCTATCTCTTTACGAGTTCTCTCCTGGCTAAGTTTGGTACTGGTCCACCTTGCAGACACCCTGGGCTTTGGAGGTAGGCTCCACCCTACTAACAGAGTCCTCACCATCACCTGCTACACCACCGCACTCCATCCCCAGCATCCAATACCCAAAACACTCCGCTGTTGCCCCTCTGTCCCAATGGTGGTGTTCATGTAAAATAGTTTAGAAAAAATTGTAAGTACAAAGATTTGTTCTGACTGCTTCTTCAATAGTAATGCTTAATTAGATCTGTGGGCCTCTAAGCCTTCTCAACAGAAAACTCTGTTATAAGGTAGACTTCTGTGGCCACCCACATGAAAATATCTCCTTCAGAGCCCTGAAATCCAAAAGCTGATTAGCTTCCAGTAGAGGGATGGGAGCTCCAAACCTTAGGGAGAGAAACACCTGAATGGTTTCCTAGTGGGGTAAAAATCACTTCTCGTTCTTTCCCTGTGTATCTCCAGCAGTGAGAGCTCAGTGCTGTTTCTGTTTAGGTCATCCTGTCACATCAAATTTGCAATAAATCAAGCTGCCACAGTTGCTGGAGGATTGCCTTTTCCTGTAGATGCTGAAGTGTAAAGCTCTCCTCTTGGGAAATCATTGTGGATCTAGGGCTGCCTGTCTCCCCAGAATTGAACTGCTCTTAAATGGGAATGGATTCTTGCTCTATGATAGTCTCTTCAAGGAGAAATTAAAGCTCAGGAATCCCCATTATGTGACTTGTGATACAGTGATGCTCTTAGATGCGGGTATAGGGGGGTAATCATTCAAGCTTTCTAGGATGGAAAAGAGGAGGAATTCTTAGAGGTCCTGCAGGAGAGGTATGGTTATGGCTCATTGAAGGGACCAAAGAGGGGAGAGTAAGGGAGTGAATGAACAAGCTGGAGGGAGTTGATGTGCATGGAAGGCAAAATGCTTAGGGGAACTGAGTTGAGTAACAGGATGGAGAGCATCCATGTATGAAGAATTTGGCAAAATGCCCATCCCACCACCTCCAATAAAAAAGGAAAAAGAGATGCAGCTAGTGTGCTGTGACTTGTAGCTGCACATGGAGCAATTCCATTTACATGCCAATTTTTCTTCAGGTTTGGAGAGCCTGGTCCAGTTCCCTTTGCAAGTGAGCAAGACCACCCTAATGAGGCTATCTCTTTACGAGTTCTCTCCTGGCTAAGTTTGGTACTGGTCCACCTTGCAGACACCCTGGGCTTTGGAGGTAGGCTCCACCCTACTAACAGAGTCCTCACCATCACCTGCTACACCACCGCACTCCATCCCCAGCATCCAATACCCAAAACACTCCGCTGTTGCCCCTCTGTCCCAATGGTGGTGTTCATGTAAAATAGTTTAGAAAAAATTGTAAGTACAAAGATTTGTTCTGACTGCTTCTTCAATAGTAATGCTTAATTAGATCTGTGGGCCTCTAAGCCTTCTCAACAGAAAACTCTGTTATAAGGTAGACTTCTGTGGCCACCCACATGAAAATATCTCCTTCAGAGCCCTGAAATCCAAAAGCTGATTAGCTTCCAGTAGAGGGATGGGAGCTCCAAACCTTAGGGAGAGAAACACCTGAATGGTTTCCTAGTGGGGTAAAAATCACTTCTCGTTCTTTCCCTGTGTATCTCCAGCAGTGAGAGCTCAGTGCTGTTTCTGTTTAGGTCATCCTGTCACATCAAATTTGCAATAAATCAAGCTGCCACAGTTGCTGGAGGATTGCCTTTTCCTGTAGATGCTGAAGTGTAAAGCTCTCCTCTTGGGAAATCATTGTGGATCTAGGGCTGCCTGTCTCCCCAGAATTGAACTGCTCTTAAATGGGAATGGATTCTTGCTCTATGATAGTCTCTTCAAGGAGAAATTAAAGCTCAGGAATCCCCATTATGTGACTTGTGATACAGTGATGCTCTTAGATGCGGGTATAGGGGGGTAATCATTCAAGCTTTCTAGGATGGAAAAGAGGAGGAATTCTTAGAGGTCCTGCAGGAGAGGTATGGTTATGGCTCATTGAAGGGACCAAAGAGGGGAGAGTAAGGGAGTGAATGAACAAGCTGGAGGGAGTTGATGTGCATGGAAGGCAAAATGCTTAGGGGAACTGAGTTGAGTAACAGGATGGAGAGCATCCATGTATGAAGAATTAGAATCCTGAAAGGTACACATTCATACCTGACCAAAACTATCCCACCACCTCCAATAGGAAGAGAGAGAAAAGAATTCACAATTTAAAACTCAGCTCATTTTTAAGAGTGGGGCAAGTACAGCCTTGAGACCAAGCTCAGACTTGAAGCTCGGCAGTGGAACTCAGAGAGACTAAGGGAAACCTGTGGAGGTATTTTGATGGATAAAGTCATAGTGGAAGACCACAGAACAGGCCACATGCGGAAATCTACGAAAGTAGGTAACACCCATGCAGAAAGTCCACTAGTAGAAAAGAGGACTCCTTTGGGACTTCTCTGGAGGTCCAGTGGTTAAGACTCTATGCTTTTAAAACTTAAAAAAGAAAAAAAGACTCTGTGCCTCCACTGCAGGCTGCACGGTTCAATCTCTGACCAGGAAACTAAGATCCCACATGCCATGGCATAGCCAGAAACAGAAGACAAAAAAAGAAGATAGGACTGCAACCCCTTGGCTGGGGTTCAGATGGGTATCATAATCTCCAGGAAGATAGGGCAGGCAGAACCAAGGCAAAAAGTTGTGCCTAGATGATTATGGTATAGGGCAGGTTACTGGTTCAAAGACTCATGTTATAGTTTATTGACTACTGGAAGAGTGCAGGGTCCTAAAAAATAATAGTTTCAGTTGTAAGAGTCAGAAATAGAGCCAAAATTGAAATGCCAAAATTAATCATAACAATAATTACATAGTAAACTAGTTATTATATAGTAACTAGGAATACAGTAGCAATATAGTAACTATAAACACATTGCTGCATCCCAACAAACCTGATGTTTCTTCTTCATATTATTTGCTTTAATCATGACAACTACTAATGACATTGCTATTATTTGATTTAAAATATGAAGAGATTAAGTCCCAGGGAGCTAAATGATCAAAATCATAAACTTTAAATTATCAAAATCACGTATCTCATAAGGGACAGAGCCATGAATTGAACTCAAGGCTCCCTATTTCAATTATGATTAAATGATAAGCACAGAAATGAACCTGATTTCCCTCAGTCATTGCAGTGACCAAGAGCATTTTCCAAAGATAGCTGCAACATTATCTTCTCTTCTACATGGTTTTCTGCAATGTCATTCTACCCCTCCCACATTAAAAAGAGTTCATTTCTCCATTTCCTTGACATGGGCATAGAACATGGCAGAAATGATGCTGTCCCACTTCAGGATTCAGTTCTTAACTGGTCTGGCAATTTCCACTTATAGCCTGTTGTAATGTGTCCTCTTGGGAATGCTCCAACACAGAACATGACCACTGTGCTCCTGGAAACCTAAAGTGCATGGGAAAAGTCCCATTTAGTCCTATTGACAACTCCAGCTAGGTCCTTGCTGACATCTAGAATCAACTGTCAGCGTTTAGAGTTGGCTGCTATGGCCATCCCACCTAATTTGAGCCTTTCTATGACTCTAGCCTCAGTTACAATTTGTATGACTGAACCACATGAAGAACTGCCCAGATGAGCCCAGAACTGTGAGAACTAACAAAATATACTATTCTTTCTAGCTACTAAGGTTTGGAGTAATTTGTCACATAGTAAAAGATGAGGCTGCAACATAAGGTAAAATGTGATCTTAGCTATTGAGACTGAGCCTGGACAGGAGGGTTGGGTGTTGGAGAGCTGGAGGAGAGAGGTGTAACTACCTAAAACCTTAGTTACACTTAAGTTTGGGGTAGAAGATGAGTAAGGTAATTAACATGCAATTTTGTATCTGTTACTTAACTCCACTGTGTTAGTTGTCCTGTTGGTTTTCTATGCACATTAAAACTTACTATGAACTTAGTAGCTTAAGGCACATTCTGTCTCACAGTTTCCATGAGTCAGGACTCTTGACACAGTTTAGCTGGATGTTGTTGGCCAGACTGTGTTCTCATCTGGAGCTTGGGGTTCTCTTCCTGATTCACCTGATGGCAAATTCAGTTCCATGTGACTGTAGGACTGTGACCCTCAGCTTCTAGAGCCACCTGCAGTGCTCTGCCACACGATGCTCTCCACAGGCAGTTCATGTCCCAGGAACTCACTTCTTCAGGGCCAGGTAGGAGGGTCTCTCTAGTGCATGCTAACAATAGAGAGAGAAATGGATAGATGGATGGATGGATAGATAGATAGAAAGAAAATGTTTATATAAAAATAACCATGGAAGTGACACCGTCTACCTTTGTCATGTTTTGTTTCCCTTGGATCATGCCATATGGCTCACTGGATCTTAATTCCACAGCCACGGATCAAACCCATGCCCCCTGCAGTGGAGTCTTAACCACTGGGCTGCTAGGGAAGTCCCACTTTTGCCATATTGTATGGGTCTGCTTACACTCAAGGGAGGACATTATTCAGGATACCAACATTGGGTTCACTTGAAGATTTGTCCCCAACAGTTTCTCTTCCTTAATATATTCAGCACTCAGTATTCATTCATCTACTTCATCCATCCATCCATGCATCCATTCATTTATCCAGTCATTCATTCATCCATCCATCAATTCATTCATTCATTCATCCATTCATTCTTTAGACGTGCTCCCTTAGTACTTTGGCATTCACTTTTCCCTCTATATGAACACTTTCTCAGAAATTTATGCTCCTCATTCTGTCTGTCTGCATGTTTTTGTTCAACTGCCACCTCATTTGTGAAGGAATCCCTAGACCAGCCTCTCCATATCAGCTGATCTTGGGCCCTCTTATCCTGCTTTATTTTCCTCAGTAACTCTTACAAGAATTCAATACATATGTATTTACAGCTTTGTTCATTGGCTGGCTCACCCATCAGAGTTTATTCACTGCTGAAACCCCCAAACCTCAACCAGTACCTAGCCATAACTATTTGTTGAATGAATAAATAAACAAGTGATTGTTTATTGAGCACCTACATATGTAAAAGATGGTACTACTTGCTTTAGGGACCTGAATAGTTTGAGCTATGAAATAGTTTGTTAGGAGTACCAAAACTGAGAGTGAAGATTTTGGAACAAAAAGACATTTTAAAATCAAAACCAATCTGGAGCAACTTAAAGGAGGCATCAGAAATTTCTGAAAATCCCAGAGAAAGCACAAATTAAAACTGAGGCAGCTGGAATTAGTGTTTGACTAAAGACAGGCTCTCAGAAAATTAAAACTGTCTCATAACAAAAATGGAAAACAAATCATTTCGACAGCAGTGGCTTCAGAATTCACTATTCTCAGAGGCTGAGAGTTATTAAGAAGACCACTAATTTTGGCAGTATGAAGAAGTGCTTTACCTGAGGGTTGGTGTGGTATGCTGGTTTTAATTTTTCCAGTGGATAAGGTAGCTTCTTGGAGATGCCACTTGACAGATCCTGGATCATCATGAGGTGTTTTCTAGGCCTGTATATTATGTTGCAGGTGTGAATATTGTTCCAGTGAGAAGACACTCAAGGGAGGACATTATTCAGGATACCAACATTGGGTTCACTTGAAGATTTGTCCCCAACAGTTTCTCTTCCTTAATATATTCAGCACTCAGTATTCATTCATCTACTTCATCCATCCATCCATGCATCCATTCATTTATCCAGTCATTCATTCATTTCCATCTCATCAATTCTTTCCCCCATTCATTCTTTTCCATTTCATTCTTTAAAAAAAAGACGTGCTCCTTAGTACTTTGGCATTCACTTTTCCCTCTATATGAACACTTTCTCAGAAATTTATGCTCCTCATTCTGTCTGTCTGCATGTTTTTGTTCAACTGCCACCTCATTTGTGAAGGAATCCCTAGACCAGCCTCTCCATATCAGCTGATCTTGGGCCCTCTTATCCTGCTTTATTTTCCTCAGTAACTCTTACAAGAATTCAATACATATGTATTTACAGCTTTGTTCATTGGCTGGCTCACCCATCAGAGTTTATTCACTGCTGAAACCCCCAAACCTCAACCAGTACCTAGCCATAACTATTTGTTGAATGAATAAATAAACAAGTGATTGTTTATTGAGCACCTACATATGTAAAAGATGGTACTACTTGCTTTAGGGACCTGAATAGTTTGAGCTATGAAATAGTTTGTTAGGAGAGTACCAAAACTGAGAGTGAAGATTTTGGAACAAAAAGACATTTTAAAATCAAAACCAATCTGGAGCAACTTAAAGGAGGCATCAGAAATTTCTGAAAATCCCAGAGAAAGCACAAATTAAAACTGAGGCAGCTGGAATTAGTGTTTGACTAAAGACAGGCTCTCAGAAAATTAAAACTGTCTCATAACAAAAATGGAAAACAAATCATTTCGACAGCAGTGGCTTCAGAATTCACTATTCTCAGAGGCTGAGAGTTATTAAGAAGACCACTAATTTTGGCAGTATGAAGAAGTGCTTTACCTGAGGGTTGGTGTGGTATGCTGGTTTTAATTTTTCCAGTGGATAAGGTAGCTTCTTGGAGATGCCACTTGACAGATCCTGGATCATCATGAGGTGTTTTCTAGGCCTGTATATTATGTTGCAGGTGTGAATATTGTTCCAGTGAGAAGACACTGAGAAGACTGATTTCCAGATGCTGAGCCCTATTGAAGAGAACATGAAGGTATTACTTAGAAGCAAATTTTGGAAGAACATTTCTGAGAAATAGGAGAATATGCATAAAGAGAAATTTAGTCCTTTTATGTTATGTTACTCTTCACAGAGTTTTGTTATTTACTGCCACACAGAAATGCAATCCTTTAAAGCTTCTGTTGGCCAGGAGGGGTGAGGATGCACATGACAGTGATGGTATAGTTGAGTGACAAATCATAAATAAAGCCCAGCCCACAATATGAGAGGAAATGGGTTGATTCCCTTATGATTCCTGCCTTTTTTTTTTAAAGATTTATTTATTTATTTTGGTGGGGGGGAGCAGGCGGGCTACTTCAGTTGGTCTTTCATTTGTCTATTTTCATCCATCCTTGTTCCCTGGCCCGTGTGGGCCTCCCATCACAGTGGCCCCTGTTGTCACAGAGCACCGGCTCTGGGCACATGCGCTCCAGAGCTCCGGCTCGGCAATTGGACACATCGGTCCAGCCACTCTGCGGCAAGTGGGATCTTCCCCGACCAGGGATCGAACTGGCGCCCCCTGCACTGCAAGGCGGTGTCCTTACCCACTGGACCACCAGGGAAGCCCCCTGCCTTATTTTTTGATGCTGGGGATCACACCGCAAAGGTTGGAATACCCATGGATTGCCAGAGCACCGGCAGTAGGACTGGGTGGCCTATAGCAAGTCCCTCTTTACCAAAAGTACAATTTCAATTTCCATGTGTGAAATCAACTTGCACTTTGGCTGGCAACTAACTGTCTAGCTTCCACCATCCCTCGCCGTTAATGAGAAGAGCAGGGGATAGCTGATTCAAACAACAGTGCAAGAATGATGAGGGGGTGATGGTAGGGAAGTAAAATTAATTTCACTATGAATACTGCATACCTTGCCAAAGCACAGTGGGAACTACCTGTGTGCTAGCCTGTGCCAACCAGACACAGCATCTATTTGGCAGAGAAATGCAGTAACTAAAAGGATTTGTGGCCAACTAGGCACACCCAGCTGCATGACATCTGGGTGCCAAACCTTGTATGTTGCAATTAGCTGTTAAATGATCATAGATTGGGAGTAATTGGTATCTCTGCAAAATATAATATGTTTGCAATTTATGAGTGCCAACTTTTAAAGTGCCAGTGCCAGTAAAAGCGACATTTGGCAATGTTGGTATCTCTGAGTTGAAAAGGAAGAAGAAAAAAACAGAGAGAGAGGAAAAAAAAAGAAGAAGAAGAAAAAGATGGTTCACTGAAAGTGGTTTTGTCACATATATGATATGTGTATGTCAGATTTGCCAAAGGAACATTTAAGTTACAGATTCCTAGACTCTATCTCCTGGAGATTATGGATCGATAGGTCCAAGATTGAGAATATATATATTTTAATCCCAAGTGATTCTGATGGGTATTTTTGAGAACCTTGAGAACAGATGACATGAAGGAAATTCACAGCTTATATAAATAAAGGATTGAAAGATGTTTAAGAAACAAGTGATTATTACACTATAGAGTTATATAGTACTTTGGCCCAAAATAACAGAAGGTCAATGCATAGAAGGTCATAGAGGGCAGATTCTGGTTCCACACAAAGAGGAACCTATTCCCCTTGTTTTAGAAGCATGGCATCTTAACAACTCTGTGATTCACCAAGGAAGTCCCTATTAACTTTTTGCTTAGTATTTTTTCTCTCCTGAGAGGCCTTCCTTACTCAATAAGTTTGTTCTGGACGTTGTTCCTCTCTCCTTCCTGGATGTGTTCCTTCAGGTTTAGACTGAGAATGATTTTTTTTTCCTGTAAACATAATTTTTTTTATTACTGCATAGCACTCTATAGTTTCACATAATTATATTTCTATTTAAGTTGCTAGTTCTTTCAAAAAGTAATACACTTTATTGTTTAGAGCAGCTTTAAGTTGACAGAAAAACTGAGGAAAAAAATCAGTGTTCACATATACTCCCTTTTCTTCTCCCCATATGCACAATTTCCCCTATTATTAATACCTTCTATTGGTTCAGTTCAGTCACTCGATCATGTTTGATTCTTTGCAACCCCATGGACTGTGGCACGCCAGGCTTCCCTGTCCATCACTATCCTCTGGAACTTGCTGAAACTCATGCCCATTGACTCAGTGATGTCACCCAACCATCTTGTTCTCTGTCATCCCCATCTCCTTCTGCCTTCTATTTTTCCCAGCATCAGGCTCTTTTCCAATGAGTCATCTCTTCACATCAAGTGGCCAGAGTATTGGAGCTTCAGCTTTAGTATCAGTCCTTCCAATGAATATTCAGGGGTGATTTTCTTTAGGATTGACTGGTTTGATCTCCTTGCAGTCCAAGGGACTCTCAAGAGTCTTCTGTAAACATCACAGTTCAAAGGCCTCAATTCTTTGGTGCTCAACCTTCTTTATGATCCAGCTCTCACATCATACATGACTATAGGGAAGGCCATAGCTTGACTATATAGACTTTCGTTGTCAAGGTGACGTCTCTGCTTCTGAATACACTGTCCAGGTTTGTCATAGCTTTTCTTCCAAGGAGCAAGAATCTTTTAATTTCATGGCTAATCTTCTATTAGTGCGGTACGCTTATTGCAATCAATGAACTAGTATCAGTATGTTACCATTAATTTAAGTCTACTGTTTGCTTTGAGGCTTGCATTGTACAGTCATACGCGTTTTGACAAATGTGTAGTGTCATGTATCCACCGTGACGGTATCAGACAGAACAGCTTGACTGCCTTTAAATCCCCTGTGCTTCACCTGTTTTTTAACTTAATTTTTCTTTATTGAAGTGTAGTTGATTTATAATATTACATTAGTTTCAGGTGTACAGCATATTGATTCAACATTTTACAGAATATACGTTTTTTTTTTGTTCCTTATAATAATTTTTCTGGACGTTGTTCCTCTCTCCTTCCTGGATGGGGCAAACTCTTTTTTAGTTTTTCACATAATTATATTTCTATTTAAGTTGCTAGTTCTTTCAAAAAGTAATACACTTTATTGTTTAGAGCAGCTTTAAGTTGACAGAAAAACTGAGGAAAAAAATCAGTGTTCACATATACTCCCTTTTCTTCTCCCCATATGCACAATTTCCCCTATTATTAATACCTTCTATTGGTTCAGTTCAGTCACTCGATCATGTTTGATTCTTTGCAACCCCATGGACTGTGGCACGCCAGGCTTCCCTGTCCATCACTATCCTCTGGAACTTGCTGAAACTCATGCCCATTGACTCAGTGATGTCACCCAACCATCTTGTTCTCTGTCATCCCCATCTCCTTCTGCCTTCTATTTTTCCCAGCATCAGGCTCTTTTCCAATGAGTCATCTCTTCACATCAAGTGGCCAGAGTATTGGAGCTTCAGCTTTAGTATCAGTCCTTCCAATGAATATTCAGGGGTGATTTTCTTTAGGATTGACTGGTTTGATCTCCTTGCAGTCCAAGGGACTCTCAAGAGTCTTCTGTAAACATCACAGTTCAAAGGCCTCAATTCTTTGGTGCTCAACCTTCTTTATGATCCAGCTCTCACATCATACATGACTATAGGGAAGGCCATAGCTTGACTATATAGACTTTCGTTGTCAAGGTGACGTCTCTGCTTCTGAATACACTGTCCAGGTTTGTCATAGCTTTTCTTCCAAGGAGCAAGAATCTTTTAATTTCATGGCTAATCTTCTATTAGTGCGGTACGCTTATTGCAATCAATGAACTAGTATCAGTATGTTACCATTAATTTAAGTCTACTGTTTGCTTTGAGGCTTGCATTGTACAGTCATACGCGTTTTGACAAATGTGTAGTGTCATGTATCCACCGTGACGGTATCAGACAGAACAGCTTGACTGCCTTTAAATCCCCTGTGCTTCACCTGTTTTTTAACTTAATTTTTCTTTATTGAAGTGTAGTTGATTTATAATATTACATTAGTTTCAGGTGTACAGCATATTGATTCAACATTTTTACAGAATATACTCAAAAGTTATTACAAGATAATGGTTCTAATTCCCTGTGCTCTAAAATATATCCTTGGGCTTCCCCTGGTGGTCCAGTGGGTAAGGACACTGCCTTGCAGTGCAAGGGGCGCTGGTTCGAGCCCTGGCCTGGGAAGATCCCACGTGCCGCGGAGCGGCTGGACTGATGTGTCCAATTACCGAGCCGGAGCTCTGAGCGCATACGCCCACAGCCTGTGCTCTGCAACAACAGACGCCACCGCGATTGGAGGCCCACAGGAGCCAAAGAACGAAGACGAATGAAAATAGAGAAATAAAAGACCAATAGAAGTGGCCCGCCCACTCCCCTCCCTCCCCACCCGACCCCCACCCAAAGTAAATAAATAAATCTTTAAATATATATATATATATATATATCCTTGTTGCTTATCTATTGTATATGTAATAGTTTGTACTTCTTAATCTGCTACTCCAATATTGCTCCTCTTCTCTTCCCTCTCCTCAATACCACTAGTTTGTCTTGTATATCTTTGAGTCTGTTTCTGTTTTGCTGTGTTTTGTTTTTTAGATCCCACATTTAAGTGGTATCATATAGTATTTGCCTTTCTCTGATTTATTTCATTAAGCAGAATATTCTCAAGGCCCATCTACATTGCTGCAAAAGGCAGAATTTCATTATAACTGAGTAATCCATTATATATTCACAATGGAGTACAAATAACTTCATTACCTATTCGTCTTTTTTGTTTATTTTTATTGGAGTGTAGCTGCTTTACAGTGTTGTTTCTGCTGTATAGTAAAGTGATTCAGTCATATGTATACCTATATCCCCTCCTTTTTGGATTCACTTCCCATGTAGGTCACCAAAGAGCACTGAGTATCCCTGTGCAGTATTCATCCTTCCTACATCCTGAACCTTTTAGCGATCACAGTTCATTTTACTCCCTCTTTAGCTTCTCCCTAACCCTGCATCCCTCCCCATCTACAAACACATTTACTCTCCAGGCACAGTCATACGAACTAATATCTCCAAGCACAGCTTTGAAAAAAGATAGACCTAGCTCTATAGTTTCCCTCCTCCTCATAGAATTTTAAAGCTTTGAGGAATCATTGTTGTTGTTATTTAGTCTCTGAGTCATGTCTGATTCTTTTGCAACCCAACGGACGGTAGCCCATCAGGCTCCTCTTTCCATGGGATTTCCGAGGCAAGAATACTGGAGTGGATTGCTATCTCTTCCTCCCAGGCATCTTCCTGACCCAGGGATTGAACCTGTGTCTCCTGGCAGGTAGATGCTTTACCACGGAGCTACCAGGGAAACCCCTTGAGGAATCTTAGAGGCTATTTAATCCAATGCACTTGTCCTTTGCTATCTTTTATACTGTTTATTATTCTATTTTTGTGACTGGAGATGGGAGGAGGTATAAGAAGGAAGCAACATGGCATTTTAGTTTGTATAATAGGTATAAAAAGTGAGCAGCAGAATTATAAACTACAGAGCTGGAGACACCAGGGCAGCTTAGCCTAGTCCTGTCAATCCAACGCTTCAGTCCTGCTTAAACCAGTTGCATGCTGACCACGTTCATGTGTGCTTTACAGTGGAGAAGAGTTAGAGTTCCAAGGCCCAACTAAATATCGCCTGGTGTGATGGTTAGCTTTATGTATCAACATGATTGGGCCATGGTGCCCAGATATTTGGACAAACATTATTCTAGATATTTTCATGAAGAATTTTTTAGATGAGATTAACATTTAAGTTGATAGACTGTGAGGAAAAAAAGCATATTACTGTCCCTAATGTGGATGAGTCTTATACAATCAGCTGAAGGCCTGAATAGAACAATAGGCTCAGGTAACCTGAGCAAGAAGTAATTCTGCCGACACATGGCCTTCTGACTTGAACTGCAACACGGACACTTCCTTGGCTCTCCAGCCTCATGTTTACCCTACAGACTTTGTACTTGGCAGCTTCCTTAATCATGTGAGCCTATTTCTTAAGATGATGCCTTATCTGGCTATCTATCTATCTATCTATCCATCCGTCCATCTACATTCTATTGGTTCTGTTGACTAATACATATGGCTGAAAACTCATGGGAAACCCAGAGTTATCTTTTTGGTAGAATTGAGAGTGTGTGAATTCTCATGAATTGTTATTAAAAACCTACTTTCCACTTGGAATATTTCTGATTCCCAGTGTGGATTCAAAAGGTAGAAAGAGTAGAGAATGGGAGGTGTGTGGGAGGCTAAGGTGGTTGAGTATTGCCAACTTTGCCTCCTAGCTTCCAGTTGAATATAACTCCCTGAATAATATATTTCCCTATGGCAGGCAGTGGCTTTCAAGGTAATTACATAGACTTCATGACTCCTCAAGTAATGTGATTAATACTCCTGTAGTAGGGGTAATGTGATACATCTTCCTCAGATAAGAATTTTTGAAAATCAGATCTGATGCATAGTTTCTCTCTTGTCCACCTTCTTATCACCTCAGCTTATAGAAAGCTACCGTATGGACTAAAAAAGTAAGAAACTATTGCTATATCCTCCCTTCACTATTTTCAGGGCTACAGGAAAGTGACATCTTTTCTCATTCACTTCTGTCTTTTCAGGAAAAATACTAGCAAGAACTTTTCTAAGGAAACTTCAAAAGAATCACTTAAGGAATTTCTAACACTATTAGGAAGGAATGGAGGTGCTTTCAGGTGTTAAGAGAGATTATAAAATGCATCAAAAAGGCAACAATAACTGAGTATGAATTTTGTTGTGCAATATTCATTTAATTAACAAATGCTTAGAATGCTTTATTGTGCAAAGAAATGTTTTGTGTTTCAGGACCTGTTTATAATGACTAGTAGGACATTTTCCCTACCTTCAGGAGTTTCATCATTTAGAAGTAATAGTTAAACAATTACATATAATATATAGGATAAGCATTATAATAGAACTGTCTGGAGGAAGTAGGAAGAAGTATGAAAGGAGAAAACATTCAAGGGTTCTTACAGTCTGAGGAAAGATATGAGTAAATGGCATGAGACAAAACTCCACTGATAAATTCAGTTTGTTAAAAAAAAAAATCACTGTCAAAAAAAAATCACTCTCATGGTAAAAATTGTTTATTTTCAAAAGCAGTCATTTTGGAATGATTCATTTTATTTATTTTTGTTTGTTCTGGGTTTTTGTTTCTTCATGCACGCTTTCTCTATCTGCGGAATGCTAGGGCTACTCTCTATTTGCAGTGCATGGGCTTCTCATTCCAGTGGCTTCTTTTGTTGAGACTCTTCAGCTCTAGAGGCTGTGGTGCATGGACTCAGTTGCTCCAAGGCATGCATGATCCTCTTGGATGAGGGATAGAACCCTTGTCTCCTGCATTGACAGATGGATGTTTACCCCTGAGCCCCGTGGGAAGCACGGAATGAGTATTAAGTTCATGTTATTTGACTGTTTTGAGTCTTTAAAGTGGAGTTAGTTTCATGTCTCAGTTTTTCACTTTTCCAGAAGATTACAGAAAACAGAACAGAAAGCAAAAATAGTAAAGATGAACATATATGAGAGAACTGAGAGATGAAATAAATTACTTACTTTTAAAAATATTAAATTGTTACATTTTAAATGATGCTAAATAAGTTATGAAATATAAAGACTAGTTCTATAAATGTTTGTGAGAAGTTTTGAAATGGATCTATAATCTAAGTCTTGTGAGAAATGGAAAGCCATGCTTGTCTGGAGGAGGTATGCATTGGTGGTTGTTTATTAACGTTTTATGACTAACTTTTAAAATGAAGTACATTCTATTATTTAATCTAGTGAAAGATTTCACTAGAAATCACTTGAAACTGCATTTCAAGAGGAAAACACAATATGGGATAGCCCAGTTTCTGAGACAATGTAGAATTATTCCAGGTACATCCAAAAAGAGATCATTTCCCCTGATCCAAGGCATTTACAAATTATAGAAAGACAATTGCAAATTGTATTAAAACATGAAAGCACTAAGGATCTTATTTGCCTTTGAGTTTGTCTTTATTTCTTTTCTCTCACTTATATGTCTATAAAAAGTCTGAGGAAAATGGAAGGTCTCTGAAATTTTTGAGGATAAAAGGACACAGCAGCTTTCCCTTTTCAGTATTACCCTGCAGGAAGCCACTGTCTGCACTGATGGGGCTGTAATGAAAGCCTGTGTATCCGTATGAAATTAAAGTGATTGGACATTGCTCTAACAAGGATTAAAATTTTGTTTTTTGAAAAGACCATGGATATGGCAGATATGTGCATATATTATTTTGTCTTAAAGTGTAACAAATTACATAAATTGACCTCACGCTGAGAAGTCGAGAATATTACTCAGTTGTAGGAAACTTCATCCCGGGTGAGAATTATTGTACAATTGCCTCTGTGTTTTCAATGAGGTACTTCAGTGTGAATAAGAAGATATACATATTGCATCCCAGAAAGGAAAATAATGACTTCACACACGAAAGATTCATGCTATCATTTTCCTGTTATTTTATGCAATTCAAAAATGGCATGAGTGCAGATGGGAGAACTTGGTGCAAATCATAAGTTTTCATTTTCAAAACAATACACTTAACAATTGCATTAGCAGTAAAGAGGCTTCTTCTGAGCTATTGTTCATGATAACTGTGTCTCAATTTGAAATTTGAAAGGACTCTAAATATCAGGGCTCTGTGTACAACATGAAAATCACCACCTAAGTCTATTACAGGCACATTTTCCCCCTTTTCATAAGACCCTGATTTAAGACCTGAAAAATAATAAGAGAAATAAGCTTTTGAAACATATTTGTCAAGCACTGGACCATATACAACAGGGTGAAGGGAATAAACCAATTCTAAAGATGCAGGCAAGTTGATATTGTGAATACAAAACATGGCTCTAACACTCAATTTTTTGCCCAAGATTGAAAAATGTCCCTTTGCTGGAGCTGCATTCTTGCTCATACAGGTAAATAGAGTTGGGCAACTGAAGTTTTATGGGAATTTTTTAAAAAATCAAACTTAACTTTCAAAATCATAGGTCAGGTTTGAATAAGCCACTTTGATAGAGAAAAATAGACATCTTTTAATAGTTATGCCATGAGAAATACAAGGAAATAAATGAAATAACATAAATGATGTGGACTTTCAAAAGTGGAAACAATTATATAATGGAAGATGCTTATTCATAGGCCCAAAGGAAGAAACAAAGAGAGGAGAAAACAAAGAAGTGGAAACTTATCTTTTTGAATGCCTTCTATGCATCTTCTAGTACCCCTAAAACCATGGTAATTAGTCAAATTGATTTCAGCTGCCTTCAACAGTGATGGTCATTGTAATTACTGCTACAAAGGACTTGCATATCCTGTAAATGGCCTGTAGCCTAAACAGGAGGTCCCCATCCTCCAGGATCTAATGCCTGATAATATGAGATGGAGCTTATATAATAATAATAGAAATAAAGTGCACAGAAAATGTAATGGACTTGAATCATCCAGAAACTACCCTGTCCCCATGTCCATGAAAAAAAATTGTCTTCCATGGCACTGGTCCCTGGTGCCAAAAAGATCAGGGACCACTGGCTTTAAACAATAAGATATTTGCTGGAATTTTTTTTCCAGGAACTTGAGTCAGCTGTGTCTCACTTGAGCTGAGCCGCTTAAGACTGGATGGGATCACCTACTCCCAAACTGGGCATGTGCAAGTGTCCACTTGGCAACCTTTTGGCATCAGAGGACCTAAACCTTCACCCCTAGAGTGTACTGAACACCTCCATTTTGGGACATGCAAAGGTCTGCAGTTTAGTTAGGCCTGTGCAGAAAGTTGTTTACCTGTACCTTTTTTCCAATTGCCTCTCCCCAGGCTCCCCACACCCCATATTATCCTGCTTCTTCATTTGTTATCCCTAGTCCTCCAGCTCCTGCTTTAGGGAGGTAAGTGTGAGGCACCCCAGTCTCCTCTCTTGGCTGCCTTGACAGTTTTCAGCAACTCAGTGTTTGGCTTGCTGCCTGTTGATCAAGATGGGCCTGGTTCAGGGATGACCCATTGCTTGATGAAGAAGACATGGCCACAAATGTGAGACATGCAGAATAGAATGTACAGTCTCAGTGTGGCCTCAGACTGGAACAAATTGCTCCTCCTGAGGTCCTCTCTCCAAACATATCATTTTTTCTTTGAAGAACTGTGTAAATCCACATGTGAAATGTTTGAGTGTTCTGTACACTGCGGTGGGTTTCTTCTAAATAAGTAGCAGTGGGCTTCTATTTCTGTTCCAGTAACTACTGGAGTCAACTACAAATTGGCACTTGCCATCCACCTCTACAAGGGTTAAATAACGTGCTGCTGCAGTTGCTGAGCTTCAATACCTCCTGAGAGGAATTCAGGGTGGAGATCAGGAATGAGGCACTCTGGGCTTGGGGAAAGCTAATAGGTCTTCAGAGAGTGAGATATTTTCAGGAGCTGTTTTGATGAGCCCCATTCTTGCATCTCCTCAGATCTAGCAAAGCACTGAATTCCTTCATGGTAACACAGCACACTTCTGTAAAAATATTTGTTTGATTACACATATTCCCCCTTCACCAAAATCACATATACAGACCTTTCCCCTATTTCGTGGTAACAGTTTCTCACAGCTATCTGAAATGCTATCTCCCATGCTATAGTCCTCATTTTGCCCCAAATAAAACTTAACTCACAACTCTTATACTGTACATTTTTTTAAGTCAGCATTGGGAACAAGTTTTGCCTCCTGCTGTAAACACCAGAATATGGCACAAAATATATGAAACAGTAATTTTCAGATGTTGGATATTAGGCACTACACTGCAGAGATCTCCAAGAGAAGGGAAATAAATGAAGTGAATATTGGAATTACCTCACCTTTCTGATAGGGGACACTTTCTGGGATATGATGCCTGGAGGGAAAGCCCAAGCAGATCATGGTGGTTTCTTTGAGTTCAGGAAGGGTTTTGCAAGGCTGACATAGTTAGAATTCCAGAGCAGAGTGTCAGAAAGGAGTTACACAGAGAAAGAGCTCTACAGACCTCCCAGGAGTTCCCTTGAGCTTATAGCTGAGTATTGTGCATGTGTGGTGGGTGAAGGTCTACGGTGCTCGACAGATTATGATCAGGGAGCTGACACCAAACAGTTTCCAACGTATCAGGGCTTTTTATCCATTGTTGTTACTCTGGAACAATTTGAGATTTTGATCACAGTTTTAGGGGAAAGGTGATTTTTTTTTTTTTTTTTTAGTTTGAAGAGTTACTAGAACATGTGGGTAGGCATATGAAAATGATGAAAGAAAACACACTTCTGAAAGGGAATGATAGAACCTGAGACAGATCTGAGAACCAATTCATAGAGCTAGAAGTTGAAGTCATGAAAAGGTATACATTTTCTTAGAGATGGTATGTAAAGAGGCATGAAAGTGAGCAGTTAGTAAGCATCTGCTTTGAGTTAGCACTAAGGTGGGTGCATTCATATGCTCTATTAACTTAAAACTTTGTAGCAATCCCATCAACTGAGTTATTGAATACCAATTGTAAAGATCAGAAAAACAGGACTCTGAGAGGTGAAGCAATTTGTGGTTCTACAACTGGAACCAATAACTTACTGAACCTCTCACAACAATTACCCAGATGTGTGAGAATCCAAAGTCCAGTCTCATTCAACTAAGACAGCCTGACAGATTCCTGTATTTAATTTCTAAGAAGGAAGGGAAACTGTCTTGGTGCCCTTGAAGGTCTGACCATGGTCTATGAGGCCTCCGTAACCCATCCCCTGCAGACTTCTCTGATTCACTTCTGAAATACTCACCTCTCATTCACTCTGGTCAGCCATAATGGCTCCTGAGTATTGCTTTTAGGCACAAAGCGTGTTTCTACCTCACCAATGAATCTCAACATCCTTTCCAGAAATGCTCATTTCCCCAGTATCCACATGGATAACTTTCTCACCGTATTCAGGCTTCTGTTTAAATGTTAGTACTCCATGGAAAACTGCCTGACAAGCCTATGTAAAATACTATTTTTTTCCACTCTGGATCTTCTTAATTTGCTTCATTTCTCTCCATAACACGTTCCTTGGTTATTTATTTCTTTATTTTCATCCATCTTTATTCTTCGGCCTGTGTGGGCCTCTCATTGCAGTGGCCTCTCTCCTTGCAGAGCACCGGCTCCAGACGCGTGCACTCCAGAGTGCTGGCTCGTAATTGGACACACCAGTCCAGCTGCTCTGCGGCACGTGGGAGCTTCCCTGGCCAGGGGTCGAACAGGTGCCCCTTGCACTACAAGGCAGACTCTTTACCCACTGGACCACCAGGGAAGCCCCTATATCTATTTTAATCATTGTTCTCTCCTCAGTGCCTAATACATGGCCTGGCATATTGAATATTCTTGGGTAAATGAATGAAGGAGCAAATGCAGTTTAGCCTACAGACCATCTGATTGAATTGTTTTAAAGTATGGACACCTGTGGGCTTCCCAAGTAGCTCAATGGTTAAACAACAACAACAACAAAAATCCAAAAAACCTGCCTGCCAATGCAGGAGATGTAGATTTGATCCCTGGGTTGGGAAGAGCCCCTCAGAAGAAAGTGGTAACCTATTTTAGTGTTCTTGCCTGGGAATTTCCATGGACAGAGGAGCCTAGTAGGCTATAGTCCATGAGGTCGCAAAAGAGTTAGACATGACTTAGTGACTAAACAACAACCTGGACACCCCTAAACCATGTATGTACACGTTGGCTTCCCACTGGTATGACCAATAATATATAAACCTATTTGACCTCTACAGAACTCCTTTTAAAATATAAAGAATTAAGAGAAGTACAAAAATGAAGGTAGTAATTTTTTCAAAAAGGTGCAGAGAGTAAAAGAGATAATTGAAAATAAAAGAATGGCTAATTGCATCAAATATTCCAGAGAATTTAAAGTGAATGAACTTGATACACTTACTTGATTTGGCAAAGACATTGACCTTTAAGACTTCAATTTCCACTTAGAAGAAGACAGATACTGATGGACAAGGCATTAAACAAAAACAGTTGACAGAGGACTGGAGTCAGGTTAAAGACAAATTTGGGTAACAGTAAAAGATGACTACATGGGCTCTTAAAGAAAGGTGACTTGCTTTCTCATTTATGCAGGAGATACTGGCAGCATTAAGACTAAATCCCTAGGTTTCCTGATAGCTGTCCTTGAAACAGGATGGTCACAGAGCTTCTTAGGAAGCTTAGAAGGCAAGTTGTAATATGGAAACCCTTTTCAAGTTTCTGTTTGCATATCATTGCCCCATTGAGCAGAACAAGAACTGTGGTCAAGATTCAGTATCGGTGGGCACAGCCCAAAGTGTGGACCACAAGAAAGGTAAATGTTGAGGTTAAAAGCCTGAAGAGGGTAGATCTCTTAGTGGAGCACATACATTGCGGAAGGCAAGAAGAGTGCAGAGGACCAAGAATTCTCAAGGGCCAGAGAGGGATAAGCCTTACTCTGAGACTAAAAGGAGACATGAAATCATGGATGAAAATAGAAGATGTTTTTGTAAAGAGAACTAAGCAGTTCACAGCAGACTTCTCTTTTTCAGTCTTGGCCAAATGTCTCAGCCATCTTGCCCCTCCTCTTTCAGATTGTCTCTGTTCTCATTGTGAAAATGAAAGTCTCTCAATTTTGTCTGATTTTTTCCAACCCATGGAGAAGCCATGGAATTCTCCAGGCAAGAAAATTAGAGTGGGTATCCTTTCTCTTCTTTAGGGGATCTTCCCAA
Organism: Tragulus kanchil; assembly: GCA_022376925.1. Taxonomy (NCBI): domain Eukaryota; kingdom Metazoa; phylum Chordata; class Mammalia; order Artiodactyla; family Tragulidae; genus Tragulus; species Tragulus kanchil. Next base: position 102,756,944 of record JAIOJX010000001.1, on the reverse strand, counting down.
CCCAGAGATTGAACCCAGGTCTCCCTAATTTCAGGTGGATTCTTTACCGTCTGAGTCACCAGGGAAGTCCTGTTCTCATGGGTGCTCTCTAAAACTTCCGTCTTAGGCCCTATTCTATCTGAGCTGCAAACTTCTCCTTCATGTTTGTACCATATGAGAAGACTTGAAACCTGGAAAACATTCTAAAAATAATTATATAGGCACTTGAAAAGATATTTTGTGAAAGCTTTCTTGCTGATTTTTCACAAATTCCAGATCATCTCATTTTGACTTGGTGAGCTATAGAAACCCCCGCCCCCAAACTAAACTTTGTATGTACATAATTGCCTCTCCTTGAGGAAACTGGCCTTTGAACTGACCTATTTCAATTAGATACTTTATAGATGGCCTTAGATCTAACCACTTTTTATCAGAACCCTCCAAAGCTTCATTTTTAAAAGAATAGGTATTACAACAAGAAAATCTTAATCTTAAAATTATGTTTTTAAAATATTCTGAGTTTTAAAAGATATTACTTTCATTTTAGACTTAAAATTTGTTAAAAAGTAATACAAAAGTATTGCATAAAATTTCAAACAGTAATAAAGTTACTTAAATGAAATGAAAGTCCCCCTTTCCCAAAGACAACTACTGTTTCTGACTTGAAAAATTTTATAGGCAGAAGCAAATAGGGGGTGCAGTATCGGTGGGCACCCAAAGTGTGGACCACAAGAAAGGTAAATGTTGAGGTTAAAAGCCTGAAGAGGGTAGATCTCTTAGTGGAGCACATACATTGCGGAAGGCAAGAAGAGTGCATAGGACCAAGAATTCTCAAGGGCCAGAGGGATAAGCCTTACTCTGAGACTAAAAGGAGACATGAAATCATGGATGAAAATAGAAGATGTTTTTGTAAAGAGAACTAAGCAGTTCACAGCAGACTTCTCTTTTTCAGTCTTGGCCAAATGTCTCAGCCATCTTGCCCCTCCTCTTTCAGATTGTCTCTGTTCTCATTGTGAAAATGAAAGTCTCTCAATTTTGTCTGATTTTTTCCAACCCATGGAGAAGCCATGGAATTCTCCAGGCAAGAAAATTAGAGTGGGTATCCTTTCTCTTCTTTAGGGGATCTTCCCAACCCAGAGATTGAACCCAGGTCTCCCTAATTTCAGGTGGATTCTTTACCGTCTGAGTCACCAGGGAAGTCCTGTTCTCATGGGTGCTCTCTAAAACTTCCGTCTTAGGCCCTATTCTATCTGAGCTGCAAACTTCTCCTTCATGTTTGTACCATATGAGAAGACTTGAAACCTGGAAAACATTCTAAAAATAATTATATAGGCACTTGAAAAGATATTTTGTGAAAGCTTTCTTGCTGATTTTTCACAAATTCCAGATCATCTCATTTTGACTTGGTGAGCTATAGAAACCCCCGCCCCCAAACTAAACTTTGTATGTACATAATTGCCTCTCCTTGAGGAAACTGGCCTTTGAACTGACCTATTTCAATTAGATACTTTATAGATGGCCTTAGATCTAACCACTTTTTATCAGAACCCTCCAAAGCTTCATTTTTAAAAGAATAGGTATTACAACAAGAAAATCTTAATCTTAAAATTATGTTTTTAAAATATTCTGAGTTTTAAAAGATATTACTTTCATTTTAGACTTAAAATTTGTTAAAAAGTAATACAAAAGTATTGCATAAAATTTCAAACAGTAATAAAGTTACTTAAATGAAATGAAAGTCCCCCTTTCCCAAAGACAACTACTGTTTCTGACTTGAATACCAAACAAATTGTTGATATTTACAGGGTAGGTAATTTTGGTTAGGTGTGATAACTGTTGTATTCTTTCATTGAGTCATTATTTTCTATGGTGGTTTAGTTGCTAAGTCGTGTCCGACTCTTGGCGACCCTATGGACCATGGCCCACCAGGCTCCTCTGTCCATGAGATTTCTTAGGCAAGAATACAGGAGTGGGTTGCCATTTCCTTTTCTAGGGGAAAAACACACATCTCCTGTATTTCCAATGCATTTCCTGCATGGGTAGGTGGATTCTTTACCACTGAGCAGCCTGGAAATGAATATATATATATAATGAATATATATATATATTATATGTGTATTATATATATGAATATATATATTGAATGAATATTTGTATACTATATACTATATATATTTAACATATACTATATATTTTTATGAATATTTGTGGTCTAAATTTTCTGTATCTCATCTGAAATTTAATTTTCTATGCATTTCCTGATATACACATACAGGTACAATCCTGTATGCATTTTGAACACTGGCATTAGCTTTGAGTTGCCATATATCCAGAGTATTTTCAGCTGAGGGCATGTTACAAGACCAAATCATATTTACTGGAAACCATGTCACTTCATTTTCTTTCGTCCCATTAGCCAAGGACATTATCTGGGACTACATCCAAATAAGTCTTTACTAGACACTCAGCTTAATCGATGTTTCTCAGTAATTTCAGGTATTTTTAAGTAACTGAAAAGTCACCTGAAGGGAGTTTAATATGTAAATACAGCAACAGAATTCAAATAATGGAGTGAAGAGTTATGTTTTCAATCATAAAAACAGTTTCTTTTTATTTTAATAAGCACTGAATTATGACCAAGTAGCTAAGTTCAACAGTAAGCAGTTCATTGACAGGTTGTTCCATGTAGCTGCATTTGTGGAACAAAATTCAGAGGAAATGGTATTGGAAAGGTAATTAGTGCATTGATTTCGTTGTTGTCTTCAAGAAAATAAATAAATAAATAGATGATCACAATAGGAAAGAATTTCAGGCAGTTGTTTTATGCATAAGACAAGTTGAATTCTTCATACAGTTTAAAAACAAAACACCCTGGTGCTATTTGAAAAAGAATGGCTAGATCCTGGTTCAGGAAAATTCAGAACAACACAATCTCAACTCAAATGAAATACGAAGTGGTTATTCTTATTTTAAAAGATCCTTTGTTATCAATGGAATAATAGCTAAATTCTTGTAACTATTAAGTATGATTCTAATTTATAAAAGTCAAATCTCATATCCTCTCAACAGTTTTGGAATACATTTGCTGTCTTTCCCCAAATTAGTGTGCTGTGCTGGATATCCTGAGGAGTTAGGAGATCTCTTGGTTTTGAAATAATTTATTCCTGTGGGAATAGGCCAAGTATAATCTCTTCACCAGAAAAGATGGTAGTATAGCAAGATGAAAGAGGTTTAATGGACTCAATCTCAAATAGTTTTGTTAATGCTTAAAAGAAGATACAAGGATTACTCTAAATTGTTAGTAATAAGATGTTTTTTAACTTAGAAATTATATGATCTTTTGCATCAACTACATGTACCTAGTTAGATTTGACTTGTATAAATATTTTAAAATGTTTTATATGAAAACTAACAAAGAGAAAAAATACTTAAAGGATATTTCCTTTTCTATATTTTTAATGAAGCAATTATTAATAAACATTGTTAATGTTTAGAAGATATCAGCTTGAATTGATTAGGTAGTTGGTTTATTTTTCCTTTTTACTACACCACACAGCATGTAGGATCTTAGTTCCGCAACCAGGGATTGATCCCACATTCTGAGCATAGGAAGCTTGGGGTCTTAGCCACTGAATCACCTGGGTAGTCCCTGTATTGTTTAGATTACAACTGTTATCAAATATCTTGAATCATTCTACTCTTAAATTGTTTGATGGTCTAATCTTGCAGAATTTAGGAAAAGTTAATTGGGAAAAAATAATGGTGTCACATACAGGAAGGAGCTGCATCCTACAAGTGAATTCTGTAACATTTTCTGTGTAAAAGTTCATTATCTTAGTAGTGTTACCTTAAAAGAGTCATGCGAAATCAAGATGACAGTGCCTGATCTCTATGTTATTACTACAATTCCTGTTGAAAATATGGGGTATTAGAAATGGTTGAGAGCTATTGAGATTACACTGGAAAGCCTCTGGTGATACTAAAGATGAATAGTGGAATTGGGTATCTACTTATAGTGTCAGAGTTCTTCATGTATAATTAAGGTCACAGACTCTTTCTCAGTATATCCACACAGGCATTTTTTTTTTCTTCTACTCTAGCACCTAAAAATCTAAGCAAAGAAGTTATAGATAAATGAACAAAAACAGAAGAGGCAGACCCTTACTATCTGTACCTCTGTGGCAACTACTTTCTTGAAAAATTTAAGTTCTGTAAGGACATCCACAAATAGGTGGAAATTTGCTTTCACGGAGATCCTATCTCATTTGAGGCTAGAAATTAACAGCTATGGAAACTTGCTCAGAGAATAATATGGGAAGAAGAATGAATTTTTGCAGTCAGACAGGTAGGAGTTTGTATCCTGGTTCCATCATTTACAACTAGAATAGTAATAGTAATTGAGTGCTGTGCCTTAGAATAATTACTTGTATGCTAGAGTCTTAGTTTCTTTATCTATAAAAGTGATAATATCTACTCGTATCTTTGATATGAATGTATGTAAACTGCCCAGCAGACAGTAAAAATCCACTTTCTTGTCTTTTTGGCTAGAAAAGGTATAACATTTAACATGTGCCTTTGCCCTAGCCATAGATTTGATGTGAAGTGATCCTCTCCTAAGTTAGTGCCTGTGATTTTGGTATAGAAGCTAGATTTCTGCCTCTCTGTTTCCTTCCTTTGTATTTATTATTCTCACTTCCTATCTAGAATACCTAAACTCCTAGCAAGCAGTTTAACATGCATTTCTATACATAGCTAAAGATTATTCTCGACAATTTGATTTGGTTTCATTAACTCATTTAAAGACTTTATTACAAGTACTAAATAATTTCCCAAGAATGGAAAATTGAACAGAGATTTCTGCCTATGAGAATTTGGGGTTCTATTAGGGAGTTAAGACAGTGTCTACCACAATGTACTGTGAAAAGAGGGCTAGGATTATCCATGGCTTTAAACTGCAGAAGGATATGAGGAGGAGCTTGGGGCTGACAGTGGATATGCCATGACTGGTAGTGGTCCAAGAACTTTTCTTCTCAAAGGAAGAGAAACTCAAGATAGGTTTTACCAAGTGAGTATTACTAAGTTAAATCAGAAAGAGGCAATGACACTTGAGGAAGTGTGAACAGCATTTATGAAAGCATAGGAGTGTGAAGAAACAAGATACTTCTGGAAAGATTTCTGTGGCAGATTGTGTTTCTTAAAATATCAGCAACAATGTTTCCCACATGCTTTCCAGAACCTTACCACTCCTCCATCAAGACGTTGGGTCTGTATCCCTGCCCCTTTAACCTGGGTAGGCCTGGGGGACTGCCTCATTATAGTAGTTGGGACTCCATGTGACTGCCAAGGGCTAGGTCATAAAAGATGATGTGACTTCCACTTGTTTCTTGAAAATGTGTCTTTGAAGTCCTGAACAACCATGTTAGAAGTCAAGCCTCTTCAAAGCTGCTATGCTAACATACACACACACACACACATATATATGGTGGAGATGCCTGAGGAACGTCAACTGTTGCAGCTCTCAGCTGCTATCAACTTCCCAGCCCAGACACATCAGTTAGGAAGCCTTTGAGATGGCACAAAAACTTGGGGACCAAAATCACTGAAACCATGTGAGAACCTCGGAATGAAAACTACTGAGCTGACTCATTTCAAACTCAAAAGCAAACCTCAAGCTAATAGTCTTAAGCGATGGCTACTGTTTTTAAACTGCTGTACCTAGTACAATGCATGGCACACAGTATGTGTTCAGTATATTTTATTTATATATATATATATATATATATATATATATAAAATAATATATATTTGTAAGTATAAATAATGAATGAATGGATTCTCTTTATATGTTTAGAGTGATAAAGGCAGGGTTAGTGGGAGCTGAGCCAAGAAAAGCAGGTAGGAGACCGGCAGGCAGGAGATTGTGTACTAAACTGAGGCTTCTGGCTCTTTTTTGAAAGCTGTAGAGACCTACAGAAGAAGATTTTAGGCAGTAGAGTGACATGATCATATTCATAGTTAAGAAGATCAAAATGGTAGTGGTACAGGGGATAGAATAAGGAATACAGGTAACTATATGTGAAAGGTGTGATCCAAAAATAGTAGTGAAATGGCAAGAAAAAAAGATGAACACTGGAATGTTGAGGATGGAGAATTTACATGATAGATTTAACAGAAATCTTCTACCACAAAGCTCATTTTTAGTTTAAAAAAAGTTAATTACCTCTCTTACATATGCCCCTTTAGGACTGTTTTTAAAAAGTTTCTTTGTTTGATTTTGTATTGTCTTCATAATTACTGATTATTTCTGACAGAAATCAGTCCCAGTGGTACCATCTCCTAGAGATAAGCAACTGTGTCTTATGTATTAATTTCTTGTGATCTCAAGCAGTTAATAGACTTGAGCTAACTCATCATAATAATTTTTTGGGAAATGAATTTCCTAGCTACTCCTGTATCCTCTAAACTTAGGCATCTTCTTTCTTTGTGAAATGTTTTCCAGCCAAGTTGATCATTATTAGCTGTAACCCTGAATCTTCAGTATTAAAAGAGTATGTGGGGCTTCCCTGGTGGTGCAGTGGGTAAGGACATCGCCTTGCAGTGCAAGGGACGCCGGTTGGATCCCTGGCCTGGGAGGGTCCCACGTGCTGCAGAGCGGCTGGACCGAAGTGTCCAATTACTGAGCCGGAGCTCTGGAGAGCATGCGCCCAGAGGCAATGCTCTATGACAACAGAGGCCACTGCGATGGGAGGCCCACATGGGCCAAAAGAACAAAGATGGATGAAAATAGATAAATGAAAGACCAATAGAAGTGGCCCGCCCGCCCCCCTCCCTCCCCAACCTGCCCCCCACCCACTACCAAAAAGAAAAAAGTATGTGTTTTCGGGGCTTCCCTGATGGTCCAGTGGATAAGGACACTGCCTTGCAGTGCAAGGGACGCCGGTTAGATCCCTGGCCTGGGAAGATCCCACATGCTGCAGAGCGGCTGGACGAATGTGTCCAATTACTGAGCCAGAGCTCTGGCATGCATGTGCCCAGAGCCGGTGCTCTGCAACGAGAGAGGCCACTGTGATGAGAGGCCCACACAAGGCCAAGGAACAAAGATAAATGAAAATAAATGAATGAAAGACCAGTAAAAGTGACCCCCCAAAAAAGAGAATAAAACAAAACAAAAAAGAAGTCTAAAAAAAGAAAGGGAGTGTATGTTTTCATTAACCATGAAATACCAGTTGCTTTCCATCTCTCCACTTGCTTTGAATAAAGTGTTCAGGGGGTGAGTATGTATGGAGTACAGGGCTTATAGGGAAAGGGGAGGAAGATGAGATGATGATGATGATGTTTGGAAAAGATGAAAAATTGTTGAACAGTGGAGGATCAACATAATAGCTGAGAGGAAGCAACATTCCAAGAATAAGTACATTTAAGGACCAGTCCATATATTTGAAGGTATATGGAACACACTGCTTGTAGTCTATCCAGTATCTGTTCTTTTCTATTAGGATGGAACCCCTACTCTGTTTGGGCAATGTGCCCAGCTAAAAGAACTACAGTTTCCAGTTTCTCTTGCAGTTAATGATGGCCATGTGGCATAGTTAAGGTCAATATGATAAAAGTGAAAGTTGTTGGATGGGATTTCTTTAAAAGGGTGGACTCAACTTAAGTCTAACTCAGTATCATCTGTTTTTAACTTTTCCTCTTTTCTGAAACACAGTAATGATGTTGATGATAGAAAAACTACCTTACCACCATGATCATATGGACAAAAGCTGCTAGCTAAGGACAGAGGAGTAGAAGCCTAGAAGAAACTCAAGTGCTTGATGGCATCATGAAGTCATTGAACTGGTTCTGAACTCACAACCTCTCAATTTCTTGTTTTATGAAAATTACAAGCTCTATGGATTAGAATTCCTCAGAGGAACAGAACATACACATACATATATGTATGTATACACACACATATACAAACACACACATACAAAGAAAGAGGCAGAGAGAAATAAAGTGAGACCCAAGGAATGGCTCTCATATGATCATGGTAGATGCGAGTTTGAAATCTGCAGGACAGGCCAACAGGTGGAAACTCAGGCAGAGTTTCTATGTTGCAGTCTTGAGGTAGAATTCCTTTTTTTAAGAAACACCCATGCCTTTGCTCTTAAGGTCTTCATCTGACTGGATGAGGTCACATCTACATTATGGAGGGCAATCTACTTTATCTAAGGTGTGCCTGTTATAAATGCTAGTCACATATAAAAATACCTTCACAGCAGCATCTCTGCTGTTTGACCTAACTGAACGTCAAAGCCTAGTCAAGTTGATGTATAAAATTATTACACTTTTCAAATTGTTTGAACCACTGGTTGGCTGGGTTTCTATTACAAACACAAGTACAGAATGTGTTCATTATTAATGCCAAGAGAAAGGGATTACATCTGTAAATATGAGCATTCTAGATGGTAGGAGTGGAAGTGAGCAGGAGTAGGGATGGAAGAAGGGAAGGAAATCAGTTCATAATCTTGTAGGTGCTTGTTCGTCTCTGTTCACATCTGCTAATAGTCACCTGTCAGACTTCAAAGTGTCAGAAGCTAAACATTTGTAATCTCCTGTCACATCATGGGAAACAATGGAACAATCATTGCCCTTCCTCTTCCTGACTTTGTAATGAGTACTGTAATATTACTGATTAAGCAAAATATACTGACACATTGAGCTAGCTATTTGAACACATACCATTGAGAAATGTTAGAGTTTTATATTTCTCTTAACCTTTCAAGGGCATGTACCCTTGGAATATAAGTTCCCTTCCCCAACCTGCATGAGCACAGTTATATTATCGTGCCTTATTGTAAAAGTCTGGGGTGGTGCTTTTGTTTCTTGGTGAGATGTAGCATCAGCTCCTAGGATTGCTTAGATTTATTTAGACAACTTGTTTGCAATTTGAAATAGATCTAGTAGGATCGTCCTGAGGGCCATTCTGTCCCAGCCTGTAGAGTTGGGATCTCTTGGGTGACTCATCCAGCTTCTTTAGGTCTTCATTTCCCTACCTGTAAAATTGGGTATTCATCCAGGATAATCTCTAAGTTCATTTCCATTAAAAAGTTGGAAGTTTGTGTGATTATCTGAGTGTTCTTTGTACCTTAACAGGGAAAAAATTTCTTTAAAGTGACTCTCTCTCCTGAAAATTGGTAATTTCACTGTCAGCACACACAAAACCAAGTACTAAGACTAAACTGGCTGACTGTACCTTACAGTGAGTACTGTCACAGTTTTTCAAACACCTTTTCTTTTTTTTTTTTTTTTTTTAAAGATTTATTTATTTATTTATTTTTGGGCGGGGGTTGGGTTGGGGGGGGGGGGGGGCTTGGTCTTTTGTTTCTCTCTGTTCATCCGTCTTTGTTCTTTGGCTCCTGTGGGCCTCCCATCGCGGTGGTGTTTGTTGCAGAGCGCCGGCTCTGGGCGCATGTGCTCCAGAGCTCCGGCTCAGTGATTGGACACATCCGTCCAGCCGCTCCGCGGCACGTGGGATCTCAGGCCGGTCAATGGCCAAGAGGGGTTGGAAGTGGGGGGCAGGAGTAGGGATGGAAGAAGGGAAGGAAATCAGTTCATAATCTTGTAGGTGCTTGTTCGTCTCTGTTCACATCTGCTAATAGTCACCTGTCAGACTTCAAAGTGTCAGAAGCTAAACATTTGTAATCTCCTGTCACATCATGGGAAACAATGGAACAATCATTGCCCTTCCTCTTCCTGACTTTGTAATGAGTACTGTAATATTACTGATTAAGCAAAATATACTGACACATTGAGCTAGCTATTTGAACACATACCATTGAGAAATGTTAGAGTTTTATATTTCTCTTAACCTTTCAAGGGCATGTACCCTTGGAATATAAGTTCCCTTCCCCAACCTGCATGAGCACAGTTATATTATCGTGCCTTATTGTAAAAGTCTGGGGTGGTGCTTTTGTTTCTTGGTGAGATGTAGCATCAGCTCCTAGGATTGCTTAGATTTATTTAGACAACTTGTTTGCAATTTGAAATAGATCTAGTAGGATCGTCCTGAGGGCCATTCTGTCCCAGCCTGTAGAGTTGGGATCTCTTGGGTGACTCATCCAGCTTCTTTAGGTCTTCATTTCCCTACCTGTAAAATTGGGTATTCATCCAGGATAATCTCTAAGTTCATTTCCATTAAAAAGTTGGAAGTTTGTGTGATTATCTGAGTGTTCTTTGTACCTTAACAGGGAAAAAATTTCTTTAAAGTGACTCTCTCTCCTGAAAATTGGTAATTTCACTGTCAGCACACACAAAACCAAGTACTAAGACTAAACTGGCTGACTGTACCTTACAGTGAGTACTGTCACAGTTTTTCAAACACCTTTTCTTTTTTTTTTTTTTTTTTTTAAAGATTTATTTATTTATTTAGTTTTGGGCGGGGGTTGGGTTGGGGAGGGAGGGGAGCTTGGTCTTTTGTTTCTCTCTGTTCATCCGTCTTTGTTCTTTGGCTCCTGTGGGCCTCCCATCGCGGTGGTGTTTGTTGCAGAGCGCCGGCTCTGGGCGCATGTGCTCCAGAGCTCCGGCTCAGTGATTGGACACATCCGTCCAGCCGCTCCGCGGCACGTGGGATCTTCCCAGGCCAGGGATCGAACTGGCGCCCCTTGCACTGCAAGGCGGTGTCCTTATCCACTGGACCACCAGGGGAAGCCCTCAAACACCTTTTCTGAAGTATAATTTGATGTGATAAAATTGATCCTTTTAAAGTATATGCTTGTATAATCATGACTATAATCAAATCATAGAACTATTTTCATATTCCCTGAAAAGTTCCTCTAGTCTCTGCCTGATTGTCTAGAAACCACTGGTATGTCTTCTGTCCTTTTGTTAATATTTTTCCTTTATTAGAGATCAATTAAATGGAATCAGGCAACACCTAGTGAGATTGGCTTTTCCCACCAATCGTAATGATGTGAAATCTGCCAATGTTTCTACATGTATCAGTATTGTTCCCTTTCATTCTTGAATAGTGATCTCTAGTTTGAATTTAAAACTGTGTTTATCCATTCACCAGTTAAGGAAATTTGTATTTTCAGTTTTTTCAAAAAATTCAGAATCAAATTTCTATGAATATTCGCATATAGGTATTTTCCTTTTTCTTGTGTAAATAACAAGGTGTGGAATTGCTGAATCATAGGGTAAATATATATTTTTAATTTTATAGGAAATGGTAGAAGTGGCTGAATCATTTTGCATTCCAACCAGCAGTGTTACAGTTTCCCCACATTCTTAGCAATGCCCATTAGTTTCTGTTGGATTTTTCTTTTTTGAATTTTAGGCATTCTAGTGGATATGTTGGAATGTCTCATTGTTTTTAGTTTGCATTTCCATGTTGGCTAAATATGTTGAGCACCTTTGCATTCGTTTATTGGCCATTCACATAGCTAACCTTTAATGGAGTGGTTTTTCAAATATTTTGCTTATTTTCTTATTAAGTAGCTTGTATTTTTATCATTGAGCTGCAAAGGTTCTTTATATATTGTGGGTACAAGAGATTTATTCGATATATGTTTTACACATATTTTTTCCCAGTCCGTGCCTTGTCTTTTGAAGTGCAGAAGTTTTTTTTTTTTTTTTTGATAAATTCTATTATTTTTTTCTTTATAGTACATATTTGTCTACGAAATATTTGATAATATTTGATTTTATCACAGAGATTCTCTTCTAGCTTTTCTTATAAAAGATTCATTGTTTAACCTCTTATTCTTGGACTCATGATACATTTTAAGTGTAGTGAACATAATTTTTAAAATTATTTTCACCATTGCATTGCTTTTGCACCTTTTTCAGAAATTAGCTGATCGTTTATGAGTCTGTTTCTGTAGTATGTGTTTTTCTGCCTTGATCTACATGTTTATCCTTATGTCGACACCACAGTGTTTGATACATGGCTGTATCAAATACGTATACATGAGAACTCCAGCTTTGCTATCTTTTACAAAAACATTTGGCTGTTTTAGATCTTATTAAATATAAAGTTTATGACTGTTGGTTAATTGCTCTAAAAATCTTTCCATGATGTTAATAGAATTACACTGAATTTGTAGATCACATGGAGAGGACACACTCCTTACCAATACTGAATATTCTGATCTATGAACATAATATATATCTCCATTTAACTAGATCTACTTTGATTTCTTCAGCAGTACTGAGCAATTTTCAACATACACATCTTTCAGATTTTTTATAAAATGTATCCTTAGGTGTTTCATGTTTTTAAGGCTATTGTAAATAGTATTTTAAAATTTTAGTTTTCAACCATACATTAATAGTTCATAAATAAATGTTTTACTCGTATATTGGCCTTTTGTCCTGTGGCCTTTCTAAACTCACTTATCAATTTTTTTGGTAGATTCCTAGAGATAATCTATATAGATAATTGCTAAATCTGATAATAAAAGCAGTAATACTGCTTCCTTTTTCATCTGTATACCTTTTTTTCTTTTGTCTCATTGTGTTAATGTTGAATTGAAAAGTTGAAAACAGATACTCTTGAGTTGTTTCTAATTGTAGAGGGAAAGAATCCAGTAGTCACTGTTAAGTATAATGGTAGCTGTGTAGAGCCTCTTCATTAGGTTGAAGAATTTACATTTTATTTTTAAATTAATAAAATTTTTGTCATAAGTATGGAGTTTTGTGAAATGATTTTTCATACAGTATACATTTTAGTCTGTTAATATGGTAAAATGCAACTTAAAATGTTCAAAAAACTGCATTCTTAGGAGAAAGCCCTACTTGGTCATGGTATTCTATCTACTTTATATGTTGTGCAAGTTGATTTGCCAGTATTGTATTAGGCATTTTGTATTTATGTTTAAGAACAACACTAGTCAATAGTTTCCTTTTCTTGTAATATCTTTGTCAGGTGTTAACATCATGGTAATTCTAATGTCAAGTAGTGTGGTATCTCTACCTCTCTTTCTCTTGCTTTGCCTTCGTTGTTCTGTAGTATTCATTAGTGACACCATCTGAACCTATGTTTTCTTATATGACATTTATAACTAAAAACACAGTTTTAATACATACAGGATTATTCAGGTTATTCTTGAGTGAGAGATGGTAGCTTGTGCCATTGGAGGAATTCTGTCCAGTTTTTCTAAGTTGTGAAATTTATTGGAACAGAGATGTTCAAATATTTCCCTGTTACTGTTTAGTGGAGAGGACACACTTACCAATACTGAATATTCTGATCTATGAACATAATATATATCTCCATTTAACTAGATCTACTTTGATTTCTTCAGCAGTACTGAGCAATTTTCAACATACACATCTTTCAGATTTTTTATAAAATGTATCCTTAGGTGTTTCATGTTTTTAAGGCTATTGTAAATAGTATTTTAAAATTTTAGTTTTCAACCATACATTAATAGTTCATAAATAAATGTTTTACTCGTATATTGGCCTTTTGTCCTGTGGCCTTTCTAAACTCACTTATCAATTTTTTTGGTAGATTCCTAGAGATAATCTATATAGATAATTGCTAAATCTGATAATAAAAGCAGTAATACTGCTTCCTTTTTCATCTGTATACCTTTTTTTCTTTTGTCTCATTGTGTTAATGTTGAATTGAAAAGTTGAAAACAGATACTCTTGAGTTGTTTCTAATTGTAGAGGGAAAGAATCCAGTAGTCACTGTTAAGTATAATGGTAGCTGTGTAGAGCCTCTTCATTAGGTTGAAGAATTTACATTTTATTTTTAAATTAATAAAATTTTTGTCATAAGTATGGAGTTTTGTGAAATGATTTTTCATACAGTATACATTTTAGTCTGTTAATATGGTAAAATGCAACTTAAAATGTTCAAAAAACTGCATTCTTAGGAGAAAGCCCTACTTGGTCATGGTATTCTATCTACTTTATATGTTGTGCAAGTTGATTTGCCAGTATTGTATTAGGCATTTTGTATTTATGTTTAAGAACAACACTAGTCAATAGTTTCCTTTTCTTGTAATATCTTTGTCAGGTGTTAACATCATGGTAATTCTAATGTCAAGTAGTGTGGTATCTCTACCTCTCTTTCTCTTGCTTTGCCTTCGTTGTTCTGTAGTATTCATTAGTGACACCATCTGAACCTATGTTTTCTTATATGACATTTATAACTAAAAACACAGTTTTAATACATACAGGATTATTCAGGTTATTCTTGAGTGAGAGATGGTAGCTTGTGCCATTGGAGGAATTCTGTCCAGTTTTTCTAAGTTGTGAAATTTATTGGAACAGAGATGTTCAAATATTTCCCTGTTACTGTTTAGTGTTGGAGGCATATGTCCTCTGGCAATATGATCTCTTAGCTTTTTCTTTTGCCTCAAAAAGAAATCTTTATTTCACTATCATTTTTGAATGATATTCAATTGGGCATAGAATTCTAGGTTGCCATGGGATTTTTTGTTGATGTTTATTCATCCATTAAGTACTTTAAAGATATTATTGTCTTATTTGCATATTTTCTGATGAGAAATCTGCTATCATTGTGTTTTTGCTTTTTAGTTTGACTATGATATACTTAGATTGTTTTCTTTGCATTTATTTTGCTTGGAATTCTCTGAGCTTCTTGGATCTGTGGTTTGTTGTCTTTTATTCAAATAATTATTTGTTATATTTTTAAATATTTCTAAGCTCTATTCTTATTTTCTTTTTGGGACTCCAATTACGTGTATAGCAGATGGATGGTTGCTCACAGCTTTTGGAAGTACAATATTTTTTTTCCCTCCATTTCTTCCTCCTTATGATTCAATGGGCTACTTTATCTCTTTCCATTTTTAAAATTAAACTTTTTAAAAATGCATTTAATTAATTTACTTTTGGCTCAGGTGGGTCTTTGTTGCTGTGCAGGCTTTTCTCTAGTTGTGGTGAGCAGGGGCTACTGTAAAGTTACAGTGTGTAGGCTTCTCATGGTGGTGGCTTCTCTTGCTGCTGAGTGCATGCTTTCTTGGGCATGTGGGCTCAATAGTTGTAGCTCCCAGGCTCTATAGCACAGGCTTAATAGTTGTGGTGCATGGGCTTAGTTGCTCTGCAGCATGTGGTATCTTCCTGGAACAGGAATTGAACCCCTGTCTCCTTCATTGGCAGGCAGATTCTTTACCACTGAGCCACCAGGGAAGCCCCTAAAATTAAACTTTTTTATCTGGGAACAACTTTATAGAAAGCTTACAAGTTTAGTGCAGAGAGTTCCTATGTATACTTCACCCAGCTTCCCCTTATGTTAACCAATAGTACATTTGTCAAAACTAAAATGTTAATGTTGAGACTATTCCCTTAACACCACCATTTTTTCTACCAAGATCCTTTTCATGTTCCAGGATTCAATCCAGGATACCACATTGCATTGGTTATGGTATCTTTTTAGTCTCATTGTATCTGTAATAGCTTTCTATTTTTTCCTTGTCCATATGTTTTTGAAGAATATTGGTTGAAAATTTTGTAGAATATCCCTTAATTTGTCTGATGTTTATTCATCCATTAAGTACTTTAAAGATATTATTGTCTTATTTGCATATTTTCTGATGAGAAATCTGCTATCATTGTGTTTTTGCTTTTTAGTTTGACTATGATATACTTAGATTGTTTTCTTTGCATTTATTTTGCTTGGAATTCTCTGAGCTTCTTGGATCTGTGGTTTGTTGTCTTTTATTCAAATAATTATTTGTTATATTTTTAAATATTTCTAAGCTCTATTCTTATTTTCTTTTTGGGACTCCAATTACGTGTATAGCAGATGGATGGTTGCTCACAGCTTTTGGAAGTACAATATTTTTTTTCCCTCCATTTCTTCCTCCTTATGATTCAATGGGCTACTTTATCTCTTTCCATTTTTAAAATTAAACTTTTTAAAAATGCATTTAATTAATTTACTTTTGGCTCAGGTGGGTCTTTGTTGCTGTGCAGGCTTTTCTCTAGTTGTGGTGAGCAGGGGCTACTGTAAAGTTACAGTGTGTAGGCTTCTCATGGTGGTGGCTTCTCTTGCTGCTGAGTGCATGCTTTCTTGGGCATGTGGGCTCAATAGTTGTAGCTCCCAGGCTCTATAGCACAGGCTTAATAGTTGTGGTGCATGGGCTTAGTTGCTCTGCAGCATGTGGTATCTTCCTGGAACAGGAATTGAACCCCTGTCTCCTTCATTGGCAGGCAGATTCTTTACCACTGAGCCACCAGGGAAGCCCCTAAAATTAAACTTTTTTATCTGGGAACAACTTTATAGAAAGCTTACAAGTTTAGTGCAGAGAGTTCCTATGTATACTTCACCCAGCTTCCCCTTATGTTAACCAATAGTACATTTGTCAAAACTAAAATGTTAATGTTGAGACTATTCCCTTAACACCACCATTTTTTCTACCAAGATCCTTTTCATGTTCCAGGATTCAATCCAGGATACCACATTGCATTGGTTATGGTATCTTTTTAGTCTCATTGTATCTGTAATAGCTTTCTATTTTTTCCTTGTCCATATGTTTTTGAAGAATATTGGTTGAAAATTTTGTAGAATATCCCTTAATTTGTCTGAGGTTTTCTCCTGATAAGACTGAGTTGTGGGTGAGGCTTGGGGAGGAAGACCACAGAGAGGAAGTGCTCTGCTCATCATGTCCTAGCAGGGGGTCCGTGCTAGACACAGGACATCGCTGGTGCTGTTGACCTTGATCACTTAGTTGATGGGGAGTGGTCTGCCAGCTTCCTCCCCCACAAGGTTAGTATTTTCCCCTTTTGGAAACACCTCATGAATTCCTTCAGTGGGCCATGGCTCCTGCTTTGCATTTAGCATGATACCTGAGGTGTTGTAGAGTTTCATTGTTTCTCCTCCACCCTCAACTTTCAGCTAGCTCTCTGAACACTCATGACACAAAAGCGTGCTTTTCTCTACACTGTTGCTTCTCTCCTCAGTGGTAGACTCTTACTTAGTGCGAGACTTGTGGGTATAAGGGGAGTTTCAGTTTCTCCTGCTATAGCCTCAGTCTTAAGCATGCCCTATGCAACTCAGCCTCAAGGGTGAATCTTTCTCTGTTTTAGTCCTCCCCCAGGGATGTGCCATCTTGTTCTCCCACTCTGTGCAGCTTCTATAATGCCCTATATATTAGCCCTCTATGGGGGAATCTTGAGCATGAATGAGTTTCCTAGTTGTATCCCAGCAGCAGGAGACCTCTGCCATCAGTGCAAATTTTTGCAGGCAAGTAGATTTCCCTTTCCTCTTCTGGTGGCAGCTGGCATTTGAATAGTGTCAGTGCAGTGCTGAGAGAGTGGGTTTTCTATTCCTCACACAGCAGCAGCCTAACTGTGTCCACTGTGGAATGGGATGATTTACTTCGTCTTCCCCAGTGGCAGGTAGCTTTTCCTATCAAAGTGTGGTCAGCTTCCAAATATGGGCAGCTTGCCTGCCTTCCTCCATTAGCAGATACAGTTACTTCATATCAGAGAGGAGTTCAAGGTGTGCACGTGTCTGTCAAGTTTTATGGCTATTATTAAATAGCAGCTGCTCATTACTTCAGGCACATGCAGGTTCTAGAAGGAGCACAGAGAAAATTCTCTGGGTACTTTTGCTCAACCTTCAAATGTTGGCAGGCTCTGCATGGCTCCATCACACTTGCTTGTGAGCACTGGGGAATGTTCACAGAATAGCATTGACAAGTGGCTACAAACTCACCTTGTGTATGCTATTCCCAGGAATTAGAAACTCTCGTGCTCACACATACTCAGCATGTAAGAATTCATTAAAACTTGCATGTTTTCTTCTTACCAGCTTTATCAAATGCCAGCTCTTCCCCCCATGTCCGTCAAAGGTCAAACAGTGTTGGTGTCCTTTTTCCTCCTCAGAGAAGCCTGTCACTCTTTAGAATTTAGTTCTTCTTGTTGTCAGCTCTCCAAGGGACTCAGAAATTTATGATTTTACCAATTATTCATTTTTTTAGAATTGTGAAGAAATACTTTATTTACACAAATGATTTTACCAATTATTCATTTTTTATCATGGTTAGAATAGAATCGATGTTCTTGCGTGGCTTTCTACAGCCTAAGATGAAGCCAAAATCTTTATGTTTCTTCATTATCAAGGCACTAAATACATGTCCCTAACCAGGAGCTCTAGTTGGGGATTTTTCTTAATTTTTAAAATTTATTTTTTTTAATAGAAAGATAATTGCTTTAGATTGTTGAGTTGGTTTCTGCCAAGTATCAGCATGAATCAGCCAGAGGAATACATATTTCCCCTCTCTCTTGAACCTGCCTCCAACCTCCCACCCCATCCCACCCCTCTGTAGTTGGTGATTGAATATGAAGTACAAAGGGATGAAATTTGTTAACTGGTAAGAATGTCTCTGCATAGTTGTATGATACCTTCTACCAAAGAAAAATTCTGAAAAACCTGGAGCGATTAGAAACACATCCCATCATAGCACACACTGTGGCAGGTAGCTTTTCCTATCAAAGTGTGGTCAGCTTCCAAATATGGGCAGCTTGCCTGCCTTCCTCCATTAGCAGATACAGTTACTTCATATCAGAGAGGAGTTCAAGGTGTGCACGTGTCTGTCAAGTTTTATGGCTATTATTAAATAGCAGCTGCTCATTACTTCAGGCACATGCAGGTTCTAGAAGGAGCACAGAGAAAATTCTCTGGGTACTTTTGCTCAACCTTCAAATGTTGGCAGGCTCTGCATGGCTCCATCACACTTGCTTGTGAGCACTGGGGAATGTTCACAGAATAGCATTGACAAGTGGCTACAAACTCACCTTGTGTATGCTATTCCCAGGAATTAGAAACTCTCGTGCTCACACATACTCAGCATGTAAGAATTCATTAAAACTTGCATGTTTTCTTCTTACCAGCTTTATCAAATGCCAGCTCTTCCCCCCATGTCCGTCAAAGGTCAAACAGTGTTGGTGTCCTTTTTCCTCCTCAGAGAAGCCTGTCACTCTTTAGAATTTAGTTCTTCTTGTTGTCAGCTCTCCAAGGGACTCAGAAATTTATGATTTTACCAATTATTCATTTTTTTAGAATTGTGAAGAAATACTTTATTTACACAAATGATTTTACCAATTATTCATTTTTTATCATGGTTAGAATAGAATCGATGTTCTTGCGTGGCTTTCTACAGCCTAAGATGAAGCCAAAATCTTTATGTTTCTTCATTATCAAGGCACTAAATACATGTCCCTAACCAGGAGCTCTAGTTGGGGATTTTTCTTAATTTTTAAAATTTATTTTTTTTAATAGAAAGATAATTGCTTTAGATTGTTGAGTTGGTTTCTGCCAAGTATCAGCATGAATCAGCCAGAGGAATACATATTTCCCCTCTCTCTTGAACCTGCCTCCAACCTCCCACCCCATCCCACCCCTCTGTAGTTGGTGATTGAATATGAAGTACAAAGGGATGAAATTTGTTAACTGGTAAGAATGTCTCTGCATAGTTGTATGATACCTTCTACCAAAGAAAAATTCTGAAAAACCTGGAGCGATTAGAAACACATCCCATCATAGCACACACTGTTCATGGGGAGTCTGAGGATTTTAGATGTTAATGCAGTTGATTTTGAGATAAAGACTGTAACCTGTAAACAAATTCTCTGAGATGATTTCATATGCTTCCATTTACATATATAGAGTCTATAACTTTCTTTATCCTTTTTTAAATGATCATTTTTTGAACACCTACTATGTGCCACAAACTCCTCTTGACTTTGAGGGTTGAGCAATGAATAAAACACAGAATGAATTTCATAAAGTCCATCTACAGTAACTAGTAGAAAATGGAGAAACACAAGCATGCTGATGATTGAGCTTCAGACAAATGAAAAACCCAGTTCATTTTCCCAAATTTGGCCAGTTTGAGTTCTATCTTTTTTTATTTAGGCAACTGGAAGTTTTCCCAATCACTGAAAGAATTTCTTTCATTTTTATTTACTCAAAGGCAAAGCAATTTTCCTAAGTAGAACTCAGCAATTCCCTCTTTGTTAGGGTGGATGCCAGTTCAATATTCAGGCATCTTACTCTGAAATATGTTTCATTACTTAGTTGGGGAAATCCCAATAACATTAAAATATTCCATTTGAAAATGTGGTATCTGTATTTTTTCCTGCATTTATTCTAAATCTACTAAAAGCAAGGACAACAGAGGTAAAGTAAAAATCTAAAATAAAATAAAATCTGAAAGAGTTTAGACTCAGTACAGTGTTGAATAAGTGAAAAGGATGCTTGAAGTATAATTGCCTGACTAGAAATTAACATATTTTCAGAAACCACCTTTTTATGTATGTAACACATAGAAATTTTAAAGCTTCCTATGGAATGTTGGCACCCCACATATCACCAATGCACCCTATTGATATGACAAGTACAAATGTACTACTTGCCATGGTAAGGGAAATCAACACCTAGACAGATTTTGATCTTGTCTCAGAGGACTAGGTTAGGTTTTTGATAAGCATTTCAAGTTTGGATTCAGATGATTTGGGGGAATAGGGGTGGGGAGGGAGGGGGACGGGCAGGCCATTTCTATTGGTCTTTCAGTTATCTATTTTCATTCATCTTTGTTCTTTGGCCCGTGTGGGCCTCCCATCGCAGTGGACTCTGTCGTCGCAGAGTGCCGGCTCTGGGCACATGCTCTCCAGAGCTCTGGCTCGGTAATTGGACACATCGGTCCAGCTGCTCCGCGGCATATGGGATCTTCCCAGGCCAGGGATTGAACCGGCACCCCTTGCACTGCAAGGCGGTGTCCTTACCCACTGGACCACCAGGGAAGCCCCCCAGATGATTTTTCACTGTGGAGACCTACTTAGGATTAAGTGAGGATCGTGGCATATCAGTTTAGGGTTAAGGACCCTGATTCTGAGAAAAATAGAAAGCAGCAGGAGAAGGGGATGACAGAAGACAAGATGGTTGGATGGCATCACCAACTCAATGGACATGATTTTGAGCAAGCTCTGGGAAACAGTGAAGGACAAGGAAGCTTAGAGTCCTTGGGATCACAGAGAGTTGGACATGGCTGAGTGACTGAACTAACTGAGGTTGCACAGCAAGATGAGGGCACAAGTTGTTAATAATTTCTATTGAAGAATTGATATGCATTTGAAAAGTCCCATGATGAACAATAAATTTATTTGCCTGGGCAAGAATCTTCTATAATATTAAAATTTGCTAATGTAGACAACTGAATAGTAACACCCGATCAGTGATTCTCAGTGAACCGTGTGAGTGACTCTCACCTTTGGCTGTTTTGCCTCCCAGGGGGCTTTGGCAAAGTCTGGACACTACACTTACCAGGGTAGTTGAGGACCTTGGTGCTACAGGCATCTGGTAGATAGCTGTCAGCCAGGGATGTTGCTAAACATCATGCTATCAATGTACAGAGCAACCTCCATGACAAAGAATTATCCAGCCAGTTTGTTAATAGTGCCCTTGTTGAGAAATCCTGGTGTGGTCCAGAGGTTTATAAAGGGCCAGAGAGTAAAAAAATATTATGCTCTGGGCCATACCATCTCTGTGGCAACAACTCAATTTAGTTATTGTACAAAAGAGTCACAGGTAATACAGAAACAAATACACATGACTGTGTTCCAAATTTCATTCACCAGTACAAGCCAGGAGCAAGATTTGGCCTGGTGGATTGTTGTTTGCAGACCCCTAATGAAGACAGTAAGCTCTATAGGGATATGTACTTTCCATTTTCTGTGTCTAACTATACGAATTTCTGGTCTCAGCAGTATGCTTTGAATCATCAATGGAAATGGAAGCGTTTTCAAGCGAACATAGGTCAAAGAGCAAACAAATATGGAATGTCACACATAAACCCTAGACTTTCCCAAGAACACTAGGAACATTTCTGTAGAGCTGATTTTCTATGCCATATGAAGTATACCAAAACAACAGTTTGTGTGCTGGACCAGTAATTTTCCAGGATGAACTAATGAAACTAAAACTGATTTTTGGCTGGGTTTTACCTATACTTTCAAACTCATTTACATTAAAAAATGGTGACATGGGACTTCCCTGGCAGTCCAGTGGTTAAGACTTCACCTTCCAATGTAGGGGGTATGAGTTCAATCCCTGGTTGGAGAACTAAGATCCCACATGCCAAAAAAAAAAAAAAAAACATGAAGCAAATAATATTGGAAAAGGCTCAATAAAGACTTTAAAAATGGCCCACAGAAAATTTTTTGAAATGGTAACATGAAACAAAAGTACTGGTTTCTTTTTTTTTTTTTTTTTTTGCCACTTTTATTGGTCTTTCATTTATCTATTTTCATCCATCTTTGTTCTTTGGCCTGTGTGGACCTCCCATCGCAGTGGCCTCTGTCACCGCAGAGCATCAGCTCTGGGTGCATGCACTCCAGAGCTCTGCTTGGTACTTGGATACATTGGTCCAGCCGCTCCACAGCATGTGGGATCTTCTCAGGCCAGGAATTGAACGGGCGCCCCTTGCACTGCAAGGCAGTGTCCTTACCCACTGGACCACCAGGGAAGCCCTACTTGTTTCTTTTAAGACAAAATATGACACTCACATTGAGAATGGCTTAAAAATTATCCCTTTAACACTTAGTACTCTTTTTTTTTCCTTTTTTCAGTTTTCTGTTTTGATGTATTTATCACTTGCTGAGATTATATTTTGTTTATTGTCATTCCCTTCCTGTGAGGTTACAGTCATTGTGTATTTTACTCACAGCTGTATCCCCATCACCTAGCGGACCAGAATGAGTAATTGCACCACTCATAGAGAACAATTCATATCATCATAGATAACACTTAGAGAATACCTATTATGTGCCAGCTGCTGTTCTAAGGACTTCACATAGATTAGCTTCTGTAATCATATAGCAACCCTGGGAAGAGGGTACTGTTATTATTCACAGTTTAAGAGATGAGCATAATGAGATGTAAACAGGTCAAGTGACTTGTTGAGGCCCATAGGGCTAGCAGGTAACGGAGCTATGCCATATGAAGTATACCAAAACAACAGTTTGTGTGCTGGACCAGTAATTTTCCAGGATGAACTAATGAAACTAAAACTGATTTTTGGCTGGGTTTTACCTATACTTTCAAACTCATTTACATTAAAAAATGGTGACATGGGACTTCCCTGGCAGTCCAGTGGTTAAGACTTCACCTTCCAATGTAGGGGGTATGAGTTCAATCCCTGGTTGGAGAACTAAGATCCCACATGCCAAAAAAAAAAAAAAAAACATGAAGCAAATAATATTGGAAAAGGCTCAATAAAGACTTTAAAAATGGCCCACAGAAAATTTTTTGAAATGGTAACATGAAACAAAAGTACTGGTTTCTTTTTTTTTTTTTTTTTTTTGCCACTTTTATTGGTCTTTCATTTATCTATTTTCATCCATCTTTGTTCTTTGGCCTGTGTGGACCTCCCATCGCAGTGGCCTCTGTCACCGCAGAGCATCAGCTCTGGGTGCATGCACTCCAGAGCTCTGCTTGGTACTTGGATACATTGGTCCAGCCGCTCCACAGCATGTGGGATCTTCTCAGGCCAGGAATTGAACGGGCGCCCCTTGCACTGCAAGGCAGTGTCCTTACCCACTGGACCACCAGGGAAGCCCTACTTGTTTCTTTTAAGACAAAATATGACACTCACATTGAGAATGGCTTAAAAATTATCCCTTTAACACTTAGTACTCTTTTTTTTTCCTTTTTTCAGTTTTCTGTTTTGATGTATTTATCACTTGCTGAGATTATATTTTGTTTATTGTCATTCCCTTCCTGTGAGGTTACAGTCATTGTGTATTTTACTCACAGCTGTATCCCCATCACCTAGCGGACCAGAATGAGTAATTGCACCACTCATAGAGAACAATTCATATCATCATAGATAACACTTAGAGAATACCTATTATGTGCCAGCTGCTGTTCTAAGGACTTCACATAGATTAGCTTCTGTAATCATATAGCAACCCTGGGAAGAGGGTACTGTTATTATTCACAGTTTAAGAGATGAGCATAATGAGATGTAAACAGGTCAAGTGACTTGTTGAGGCCCATAGGGCTAGCAGGTAACGGAGCTTGGATGTGAATCCATGGCATCTATCTCTAGAATCCATACTTTGAACTACAGCCTTGTAGGTACCTCTCATCCAGATCCATTGCATAAACACATGTAGAGACACACAAGATTTGCATTTTTCACAATTTCTCTATCATAAAACAGGTTACACCTTGACCCTAGGTCTGTCGCTCTGCATCCTGGAGTGGCATCATGATATTTAGGATCCAGGTCCGTAGAGATATATCTCTTATGAGGCACTGAAGTGTCTCCTGGGAAATGGAAAATCCTAAGGAAAGAGAGAGTTGAAAAAATTAGCTTGTTCCACTGTAGGTCTTCCTACTATTGGAGAGAAAGATGGTATTTGTATCAGTCAGAGCATGACATGTATTGCTTCTGATGAATGAACCTCTGAATCCTTCCTGTGAATGGGCAGAGGCTTCCACTGGTAAAATATCAAAGGGTAATTTTCTCATAAAACCTCAGAGATATCAGGAGCACTACTTGGTAACAAAGCCTGCCACAGAGGTAGAGGTTGGGAAGGATCCCTACTGCGCCAACAGTGGGCTTATAACTCAACACTGCCTAGTATCCAGTCACCAGGCTTCCTCCAGGGCTAGGGCCATGTTATCATGTGTGGCAGCCAGGCAGCACAGACCGCAGGCAACAAGGTACGACCATTGGTGTTGGCAGCAGGAGGCGGGTGGCAAGCATCACAGAGCAGGTGCAGCCAAGGGAAGGAAAAGGATCCTGGGAGGTCCCAGCAGCAGACGTTACTGAGCGGGGAAAGGTATTTTTATGTTGCCACAGAGAAGGTCACATTGACACCTGTGAGTACTCCAGAGACTTATTCCAGAAGGCCCCAAAGGATTGGATCAGGAGAAGGACTTTAGACAGAACTAAAGGTCAAGTGCTTATTATGGTAGCAGGTTAGAATTGGCCCCATTTTTCTCCTAATGACTGTTGAGCTTCAAAACAATGACTTAATAACCATTATAGAGCTGACCAATGTTAACCTCCAGGAGTAAATATGTATGGATTTGGATGTGTGTATATTTGATGGAGAGAGAGGCAGATAGGCTGTCTGTCCGTATGTTTAGTTCTAAATCATCTTTGGCCCTACAAATTAAGTAAATTAACACCAGTGCATTGGGCCTTTAAAAAAAAACCCAGTGGTCGTGGCTGTCCTCGGAATTGCTAATACCCTGAAACTGCTGAAACTTATTTGAATATGCTTGCTGATAATACTCTTGATGAGGAATAGAATTTTTTTTTTTGCTTGAGAGCTAATTAATGTAATCTTTAAAATATATAAATCCCGTGGTGAGCCCAAATAATTATAATTGAAATGTGGACCTTGCCAAAACTGAGAAAATTAAAATGCAAACAAAATCTGTTAATATATCTAAATTAAAAAAAAAAAAACAAAAAGGAAAGAAAACCAATTAACTTCTGGAAACAGGGTTTGGTATTTAGAATGAGGAGATTAAATTATGCAGATATCAAATTAGCACTTGCAATGAAGATGGTGCTGCCCGGCTACCTTTCAGAGCTTTGCCTTGCACAGACTAAAGTTGCTAGGAAGCACTGAAGTGAGCTACTTAAAAGGCCAGAGTTGTGTTCCCTAAATGGTCTACACAGGGATCATAAAAATTCCTGATGGAATCTTTAGCAGTCTGGAGGTAATTGGAAGGTAGGCATGGGACTGGTAATTAAATCACAAATCTTTTCTAGGGAGATTATCTGTAGATACACATACAGAGAGACATATATAAATAAATAGATGAGATAAACAATATTTACAGGTATGTACACATATATTGTTGTCGTTTAGGTACTAAGTCATGTCCGACTCTTTTGTGACCCTGTGGACTATAGCCTGCCAGGCTCCTCTGGCTGTGGGATTTTTCAGGCAAGAATACTGGAGTCGGTTGCATTTCTTTCTCTAGGGGATCTTCCCAACCCTAGGATCGAACCTGTATCTCCCGCATTAGCAGGTGGGTTCCTTACCACTGAGCTACTAGGGAAACCCATGTACATATAAATATTCACTTATATAACATCTAGTCGGACAGCTGAGTATCTCCATTAGAAAAAAGAAAGACATGAGAGGTATAGGGCTTCTTTTATTTTTCCGTTGTATAACTTTTAGAGTATACATTATCATATGACATCTATATGTCTGGTGCATTACAGCAATTTAGTTGGAAAAACAAAACAGCCAGTTTAGGGTTTGTTTGTTTGTTTGTTTGTTTTTGTCTTGATTTATGGCTGAACTGACCAGGCAACTCAATCCAGGGCCTCTGCAAGTTCCATGTTATGAGGACATTTAGGAAATCAGATAACTTGTTTCTTTGGTTTTTAAGAATGTCGGTATATGCTTCTCACTTTCCAAGCAGCTGTTTGTAGCGTTGTGTAGGTACTGTCACAACTTCCTCCATTGCATTGTTATAAGGAGTTCACTATAGGAGCAACTTCTGTAGACCCAATACCAGCCAGAGGTAATTCTGAATATCAGATCTGAACCATGGGGGCACTCTTGACCTCTTCTGAGTTGAGCTGTGTACCCTTCTAACAGTGCACAAACTTGAGATGACCATTAATGCTCAAAACTACACTGGGGCGGCTTCCCCTGGTGGTCCAGTGGGTAAGGACACTTCCTTGCAGTGCAAGGGGCGCCGGTTCGATCCCTGGTCTGGGAAGATACCACGTGCCGCGGAGCGGCTGGACCGATGTGTCCAATTACCGAGCCGGAGCTCTGGAGCACATGCGCCCAGAACCGTCACTCTGCAACGACAGACGCCACCGCAATGGGAGGCCCACAGGAGCCAAAGAACAAAGACGGATGAAAATAGAGAAATGAAAGACCCATAGAAGTGGCCTGCCCGCTCCCCTCCCTCCCCAACCCGACCCCTGCCCAAAATAAATAAATAAATAAATCTTTAAAAAAAAAAAAAAACTACACTGGGGGTGTCATCACCAAATGGCCATGTTAATAAGATACCTGAGAGAGCAATCAGAGATGAGACTGTGTTTCAGAGAGGTGTAACTGGCATTGACTGGGACACGCGTCATTCATATTACTCTGATTATTCTGGCTTCTTAGCCCAGAGGGAAAACAAGTCAGAAAAACAAAAGGTTTGTGGAATTAGTCTGGTATCATTCTATCTATTCCCCCAAGGGAAATGAATTGCAGAGAATGGCATGGGTGGTGGGAGTGGAAAGCAGAGCAAGGATAATTTCTTACCAAGTACTGTATTTGAAAAGTAAACTGGTAAGATGGACAGTTAATGAACATAGCAGCTAATTTAGCAAACTTTTTTTTTTCATTGATCATGTACCAAATGTTGTCGACTCAGAGTTACTAGGAGGAGGTAAATCAGAGGAGGTAAATCAGAGAAGGCCCCTGCTCCAACAGAACTGCAGCCTAGTGTGGAGTACAGACCTTCATCGGATACTTATAGTCTGATGGAAAGCAGCGTAGCTCTCTGGGCATGCCTTAGCAAGGAAGCAGACGAAGAATGGGTGAGAACAAAATAATATAGAGTTTGGAATATGGCTAGGCTAAATCCTGCTCCAAGGGGAATGAAGGCCTACCCGAATCATTCTCTTATTTGATCATATCTGCCAGAAAACTTTTGTGATGGCCACATCTCTGGTATTGTATCTATAAATCTCTTTTCACACTGACTACAGCAAAACTCTCACTCTTTGCGACAATTTGAATCTTTGAATGGGAAACCCAAAAAGTATGGTGCCTCTCTTTAAGCTATGCTACAACGTCATTTTAGAGATGGAGACTTTGTTAACTAGCTATGCCTACTTTGGCACTATTAATACATACAGATAACCATAAAAATTTTAACTTTGAAAATTATTGTTAAAGATTTTTTCCGAAATGTGTCCAATTACCGAGCCGGAGCTCTGGAGCACATGCGCCCAGAACCGTCACTCTGCAACGACAGACGCCACCGCAATGGGAGGCCCACAGGAGCCAAAGAACAAAGACGGATGAAAATAGAGAAATGAAAGACCCATAGAAGTGGCCTGCCCGCTCCCCTCCCTCCCCAACCCGACCCCTGCCCAAAATAAATAAATAAATAAATCTTTAAAAAAAAAAAAAAACTACACTGGGGGTGTCATCACCAAATGGCCATGTTAATAAGATACCTGAGAGAGCAATCAGAGATGAGACTGTGTTTCAGAGAGGTGTAACTGGCATTGACTGGGACACGCGTCATTCATATTACTCTGATTATTCTGGCTTCTTAGCCCAGAGGGAAAACAAGTCAGAAAAACAAAAGGTTTGTGGAATTAGTCTGGTATCATTCTATCTATTCCCCCAAGGGAAATGAATTGCAGAGAATGGCATGGGTGGTGGGAGTGGAAAGCAGAGCAAGGATAATTTCTTACCAAGTACTGTATTTGAAAAGTAAACTGGTAAGATGGACAGTTAATGAACATAGCAGCTAATTTAGCAAACTTTTTTTTTTCATTGATCATGTACCAAATGTTGTCGACTCAGAGTTACTAGGAGGAGGTAAATCAGAGGAGGTAAATCAGAGAAGGCCCCTGCTCCAACAGAACTGCAGCCTAGTGTGGAGTACAGACCTTCATCGGATACTTATAGTCTGATGGAAAGCAGCGTAGCTCTCTGGGCATGCCTTAGCAAGGAAGCAGACGAAGAATGGGTGAGAACAAAATAATATAGAGTTTGGAATATGGCTAGGCTAAATCCTGCTCCAAGGGGAATGAAGGCCTACCCGAATCATTCTCTTATTTGATCATATCTGCCAGAAAACTTTTGTGATGGCCACATCTCTGGTATTGTATCTATAAATCTCTTTTCACACTGACTACAGCAAAACTCTCACTCTTTGCGACAATTTGAATCTTTGAATGGGAAACCCAAAAAGTATGGTGCCTCTCTTTAAGCTATGCTACAACGTCATTTTAGAGATGGAGACTTTGTTAACTAGCTATGCCTACTTTGGCACTATTAATACATACAGATAACCATAAAAATTTTAACTTTGAAAATTATTGTTAAAGATTTTTTTCCGATAAAGTTTCCCTAGTTTGATATCAGCCTAAAAGACCTTATTTCCTAGGCTAGAAATGAGGACATGGATGTATCTATTGCTACTGCTGATTATTAGTTTGCAACTCTGCAGTCTGTACAAACCTAATGTATTCTACAGTGGAGTTGGTGTGATAGGTAAAAAACAATACACATGTTGATGCATGCTGGAAAAGTGAAAGAATATTATTTAACACGTAACTTATTTCAGCTGAGTAGTAGAAATGTATCTTCATTCATTTTCTTCCCCCATCCTTGTTTTTCTTTCAGGGTTCAGTCTGATTACAGGGCGAGTATATGCTGCCAAGGCATAGGAAAGGGATTTGGGCCTGAGCAGTCTATGCATGTGGATGTCTTCTAAGCTGTCCTTATTCCCATCTGTTCCTTGGTCTCAGTGAGGCATAGCCACTTCCCACTCC
Organism: Tragulus kanchil; assembly: GCA_022376925.1. Taxonomy (NCBI): domain Eukaryota; kingdom Metazoa; phylum Chordata; class Mammalia; order Artiodactyla; family Tragulidae; genus Tragulus; species Tragulus kanchil. The sequence continues at coordinate 102,727,446 of JAIOJX010000001.1, read as the reverse complement.
CAACTGCAGGCCACCTTCAGTTTGCTTCTTTGTATGCCACTGTGTATAGAAATTATCTGTAGAATTGTGTATAGAATTATCACCATGTATTAGGAATTTCTAATATATAGAAATTGTCTCCTCATTGTTTTTCATCTTTGGGCACAGTTACTGTGGAAGCTCTCAGTCCCATTGGCCTAGGCACCTGGTGCAGATATTTCTAAATCTCTTAAGCCTTCTGCCTCTCAGCAGTGTCCTGAGAAACCAAGTCCAGCTTCCCTGTGTTCTTGGATCTGAGATTTATCAGGATTTCCCTTCATATCCTACCTTGAAAATGAGGCTGAACTTGGTGTTAATAGAAGTGTAAGGCTCAAGTGTAACCTTTCTGAGGATCCACAGTGACTATATTTAGTCAATGTTTTCCATGGAGGGTTTCTGCAATCCCATTAATATGGAGTGTCTTCTCTAGTCTTGGCAGAGATAGCTTTACTCTGACCCATTATGTAATCTTTCTGCTGTGAATCCCCTTAAAAGTTCTCAGCAGCTCTTGAAGCATCCATTTTTTGACACATAGCTGCTCTATTTTCTAGTTTCCTGAATGGTGCTTTTTTTTTTTTTTTTTTTTTTAAGATTAGTAAGTCATTCAAACTTCAGGCAAAGCTTCAAACTGTACTTAATGTTTTCACAGAGAGTGTCTTCTTTTGATGGAGGAGGCCCTTGTGTGTGTTGGCTGCTAAGTTGTGTCCATCTCTTGGCGGCCCTATGGACTGTCGCCTGCCAGGCTCCTCTGTCCATGAGCATTCTCCAGGCAAGAATACTGGAATGGGTAGCCATTCCCTTCTCTAGGAGACCTTCCCAAACCAGGGATTGAACCCTGGTCTCCTGCACTGCAGTCAGATTCTTTACCATCTGAGCCACCAGGGAAGCCTTGAGTTAAAAGGTTTATTGGAGTTTAGATTTTTAGAATACTCCTGAAGTGAGTGAGCAACAAAAATGTTTTTAGAAATTGTTTTTGTTCTCAGTATTTTCTTTCCAAAGTGAAATATTCTCTGATTTTTCTCTTTATTAGATAGAATAGAAAAATGATACCAGTGTGTATGTGTATGCATGTGTATGTGTACCACTGATTCAATTACTACCCTCCAGTGTTTTTGGCTTCTGGGTCTGTTCATGACCTTCATACCCTGTCAGACTCTCGGGAATCAAGCTTACATGAATGCAATTATTTCTTCTCTACAAAAGGAGGCGAGAATGATGTTTTCTTTCAGATAATGCCCCTTGGAAATCCAAACAGGATATGTTTATGTATCTCTTTTGGTGAGTAAGTTGTATGAAATCTTATTGCTAGGTATACAATATTTATTTACAATGACACCATACCTCTCCATTTATTTTTATTGCAGTGTGATATGGAGGAAACACTGCTAGTCTTATTTCCAGAATTTCTAAGTATGTGTCTCTAGCTCTACCTGCCCATTAGCTGTGTTCATGTATATCACTATCACAACCTCATTTTTCTCATTTTTAAAATGGAAGTAATATTTTCCACCCCATCTGACAAGGATTTTGCATATTTATTGTTATTGCTAAGTATTTTGCCCTAAGTAGTTCTTAATCTTTCCATTTATGAAATAAAGATATTGTTCTCTCATTATTGATTTTGATTTTCCTTTTTTTTTTTTTGACTTTTCCTTGGACTAGGATAATTTATACTGTGGAAAAGACTGTGGAAAAGTTCAGTATAATCTTCAGAAAGCTCCAGTCAGCCTAGACATTCTCATAGTAAAGCTTTTCTTTGGTGAGTGTAGAGCACAGTCAACATCATGAAAGTGAATAAGAAGGTCAAGGAAAATGGCTGTGGCTGAATTCCTGAGCAGTCAAAATTGCCAAATCCATCTCCTTCCATAGATTTACTTAACAATAAAAGAAACTTTTTTCTAAATGGGTCTAATGATGTTCAACCTCATCACCCAATTTGGTGAGCCAAATTCATGATGATAAAGGCATTGTATTATAGCAAATGGAGCTTGGGGTGATAGAGCAATAAGATGACGAGAGGGATTATATTGTCTAGGTAAGGTACTCTAAGCTCTTGGATCTGCTAGATTTTTTTGTGTGTTTTTCTATCTTCATAGTATTTTATTATTTTCTTCTTTTGACCGCCTGGCATGCTAACTGGACATCTCCGCACTCTTTACATACCTTGCCTTACATAAGGTACCCCTCACATATTAGTTGGAAGCACAGAGTCTTAACCACTGGCCCTCCAGGGAAGTCCCTGTTCATAGTATTTTAGAAAGACAAGGATCCAATAATGTGTTAGAATGTAGCTTGTATCTATTTGAAGACAATATATATGGTCCTTGTGAAATTTAAAGATTAAAGTACATTCCATATAAAATCACCGACAGCTTGTTCTGCTGTAGTAACAGTATTAATTATTATTTTTTCTAGTATTTTAAAAAAATCTTTGTTTTTAACTTACTTGTTTGACTGTGCCAGGTTTTAGTTGCAGTATATGAGAACTAGTACCCTGACCAGGGATCGAACCCACGCCCTCTGCATTGGGAGTGCGAAGTCTTAGCCACTGGACCACCAGGGAAGTCCCAACAGTATTAATTATTGATACAGCTGAAACAAGAATACTGACTGGGCTGTCACAGGCCTGCTTTCTCTGGCCTAGAGTGCTATTGTATGTAAGAGGCTACATTTAGTAGTGTATTGCTTTTCACTTGCTAGGTCAGAGATTGTTTTCCCTGTTTGTGGTACTTGTTTTGCATGATGATCCCAAAATTCATCAGAAAATAAGAGAAAGTTTAGAAGAGAAGAGAGAACAAACATGTTAAAATGTATCCTGTACACTTGTAATCTCTGTGTTTTAATGTTTCTGAATTAAATCTCAATAAAAACTCCTGAATTTAAATGAAACAAAACACATGTTAAAACCACCATGGGGGGCTTACCTTGTGGCCTAGTGGCTAAAGCGTCCACCTTGCAATGCAAGGGACACCGGTTTGATCCCTGGCCCGGGAAGATCCCACGTGCCTGGAGTGACTGGACAGGTGTGTCCAGTTAGGAGCCAGCGCTCTGGAGCACATGTGCCCAGAGCCAGTGCTCTCAATGAGAGAGGCCACTACAGTGGGAGGCCCACACAGGCCAAAGAATAAAGACGGATGAAAACAAATGATGACTTAAGAGGCAAAAAAAGAGAAAGTGTTTAAAAATAATTTAAAAACCACCATGAAAAACAAAACAAAAACCCACCATGAGATAACCCTTTGTGGTTGTCACAGTGGCTATCATCAAAAAGGCAACAAATAACAAGTGTTGGTGAGGATGTGGAGAAAGTGGAACCCTTGTGCATGATTGGTGGGAATGTAAAGTGGTACAGCCAGTATGGAAAACAGTATGGAGATTCTTCAAAAAATTAATAGAACTATCACACGATCCAGTAATTCCATTCCTGGGTAGTTATCTGAAGAAAATATAAAAGGTAATTAGAAAAGATATAGGCACTCCTGTGTTCACTGCGGTATTATTTAGAATAACCAAACATGAAAGTGACCAAAATATTCCTTCAATAGAAAAATGGATAAAGAAAATGTCATGTATATTACTCACATTATTCAGGCATTAATAGAATGAAATCTTCCTGTTAGTGACAACATGGGTATAACCAGTGAGTATTATGCTAGGTGAAACAAGCCAGACAGAAAAAGACAAATAATGTATGATTTAATTTATATGCAGACTTAAAATAAAAATTAAAACACAAACACAACTAAACAGAAACAGAGTCATAAATACAAAAAACAAATGGCTCATTGTCAGAGATGGGGGAGATGAGGGAGAAGAAAAATAGGTGAGGGAGACTGAGGTAGAAACTTTGTTACAAAATAAATGTCACAGGTATAAACTGTACAACCTGGAAAATATAGTCACTAATCCTCATACAGTGACAACTAGACTCATCATGGCGATCATTTTTTTTTTTTTAAAGATTTATTTATTTATTTACTTTGGGCGGGGGTCAGGTTGGGGAGGGAGGGGAGTGGGCGGGCCACTTCTATTGGTCTTTCATTTCTCTATTTTCATTTGTCTTCGTTCTTTGGCTCCTGTGGGCCTCACATCGCGGTGGCCTCTGTTGTTGCAGAGCACCAGCTCTGGGCGCATGCGCTCCAGAGCTCCAGCTCGGTGATTGGACACATCAGTCCAGCCGCTCTGCGGCACGTGGGATCTTCCCAGGCCAGGGATCGAACCGGCGCCCCTTGCACTGCAAGGCGGTGTCCTTACCCACTGGACCACCAGGGGAAGCCCGCGATCATTTTTAAATGTGTGTGTGTTCTAGGAACCAGCATAGTGTTACAGGTCAAAGACAAAATCATGCAAAAGGAGATCAGACTGACAGTTATTAGAGGCAGGGGTTGGAAGAGGGGGATATTGGATGAAAGTAGTCAAAAGGAACAAACTTAAAAGTAAAATAAGTTCTAGGGATGTAATATACAACATGGTTAATATAATTAATATTATAATAGTATTGAATATAATTAGTATTTCTATATTATATATATATATATATATATGTATATATATATATATATATATAACTAAATACAGTAAATCATCACCACAAGCAAAAAAAAAATTTTCCATTTCCTCAGTGTTGAAGCTACATGAGATGATGGGTGTTTGCTAGACTTTATTATGGGAGTCCTTTTACGATACAAGTCAAATAATTATGCTATACACCTTAAGGCTTAATAGGGCTGTGGACCATTTTTGTCTCAATAAAAACTGAAAGAAGAAAAGAATACAGATGCTTACCCACCCAGTACCAGCTTACCCCTCAGTCTGCCTATTCATAGCACATCAGCTTTATTGGAGGATAATGCTGGAGTCTTCTACAGTGTTTTCCTTTTGTCTCAAATCCTTGCTTCTTTCTCTGTCTTTGAGTCAAGACAAACAAGTATCTGAGACACTTTGGTGCCAGTGGAGTTCAGTTTTAAACTCCAGACATTTGAAACCCAAGCACCATACCCAAACACTCATTATTAATAGTATTACTACATTTTTACCCATGTTAAATGTCAGGAGGTGGAAACAGCTGAATGCTTTCAGGCAAAACTTTCCTGATTCCCATTTTGCTGACAATATTCCATTAGTTATGATCTATTCATCTCCAAAGCAGCATTGTTGAAATCAACCTTTTATACCTGGTTGGATGCAAATGCAAGTGAAAGTATTATGCATCTCTGCACGGGCCATGATGAGGGTTCCCCACACTAAGTAACTCAGGTCAGTTCTCTCAACCAAGTCATTCGTTTGTTGTTCAGTCGCTCAGTCTTGTCCAATTCCTTGTGACCCCGTGGACTACAGCATGCCTGGCTTCCCTGTCCTTCTCCATCTCCTGGAGCTGGCTCAAATTCATGTCCACTGAGTCAGTGATGCCATCCAACCATCTTGTCCTCTGCTACCCTCTTATCCTTCTGCCCTCAATCTTTCCCACCATCAGAATCTTTCCCAATGAGCTGGCTCTTCACATCAGGAGGTCAAAGTATTGGAGGTTCAGCTTCAGCATTAGTCCTTCCAATGAATATTCAGGATGGGGGAATGTCTAAACTCTGTGACAGCCAGTACATATGGATTTAACATGTACTAGCTGCTTTGCATGGTTTTTATGGAAGGTTTCCATGAAGCGTGATTCAATTCCTGTCTTCCAGGGGCTTATAATTAAGTGAGAAGATGACATAAACACAAGAAAAAGTGGCAAAGAAACAGATTGATGAGTAAAAGATTTTCTCTTTTCACTTTTTGATTCTTTGATAACAGAAAACTCTATGTCAAAAACTTCAAACATACCAGGTATTGGAGCAAACTGTGGGTAATTCTATATCTCTTTGTTAGGCTGTACATATTACATAAGCCTATAATATGTTGGTACTTAAAAAATAGGCCATATGTAAAAAAATTATACTATATAAATAAATTTGCAATCAACTCATCATATGAAAAAGTACCAGGAAAAAGTTCAATTCCAGTTTCCTCTCTTTGATTATGGAGAAGACTGAGCACGGATTATAGACTCCTCCTTGGTGTTTCCTTCCATCTTTATAGCAGCTCTGTTTCAAGACAAAGTTTTTCCAGAGAAATCCAAACTGTCTGAGGTAATTTCACTAATTTTTATTTATAGGTAAATATGTGGGAATATTACAGAAGTGGGTGGAGCTAATTAGGTTCTTCATTTCTCTTATTTTTAAAATATTCAGGAGCATAAATGTGTGAGGCACTTTTCCCTCACTTCTTGTTTGGATACAAATCAAAACAAAACAAGCACAGTAGCTGGGATTTGGTGTCAGAGTTGCTACTCTAGAGTTTACAGTGAGGTTTGCAGGACATTATCAGGCTGAGACAAAGTTGTTATGTATCGGTTTTATCAGTCTAACATTTCTTTCACTCTAGGATTAAGGACAGCATCAGAATCTAGAGTCCTTCAGGTAAGAGGAAAGTTCCCATAAATAATAAATTTTTAGAATTTTATTGCTGGAACTTACAAACCTTAGAAATCATCTGATATGACCCATGTGCTTTTTTTTGCATGAAGAAATGAAGCTACAAAGACAATAAGTGGCCAAACTGTCATATGGCTTGTTAGTGGCACAGTCTGGTCTCCTATCTCCATCTTACTTGGTTTCCAGCAAACCATCCTGAATCTGCTGTCTCCAAAGGCATATTGAGAAATGTACTGATTATTTTTTTCCCTTCCACTGACAAAACATTCCCATTGTGCAAAAGGGCCTTTGAATGAGCGTGCTTGTAACAAGAGAGTAGTTATCCGCGCTCTTCTTATCCAATGGTGTGTTTCTCTCTCCTGTGCCCTCACCTTCCACTTCTTCCTGATTCCCCTTTGCTCTCTATTTTCTCTTCTCATCCATCTCTCTTTCCTGCACTTTTTCCCTTGAGTGTAAAAAGGTAACGTACAAAATAAATGTCACAAACCATGATCAAATTAATCAGATATGCAATAATTCTCTTTCAAATAGATTTCCTTAGTCCCTAAGTTGGCCTTTATTTCAAATTAATAGGAAATAATAGTAAATTAAGTCAAATTTCACGAGATGACTTAAGTTTCAGGTCTTATATTTCCTATGAGGAGAGGAAGCTCTGTCATCACCTTCATATGGAAATATTTCTAAATGGAGGAATAAACCAGAGCTTCAACAAACAATCATTCTTCCTTTGGACATATAAGCAGAATTAATGAGTTGAAAAATTGTTTTTACTGCTAGTAACACTGACCAATAAATATCTAAAATGGCCATAAAATTGAAGTGTCATTGGCTTTGACCAAGACCTTCAAATGCGAGCTGAAGCAGAAACAAGAGAATGATGTTGTACAAGTCATTGGCTTGTTTACTCTCAGAGCCTGTTGGGGTTATCCACTGCCATTTAACAGTCCACTACACCATGTGGTGACTTTAACAATGGCAACATTTATCTTTTGCTCATGGATCTATGATTTGGGCAAGATTCAGTAGGGCAGCACATCTCTATCCCATGTGGCATCAGCAGGGGTATCTTGAATACTGGGCTTAGAATCACCTAAAAGTTCACCCCCATCACTGGTCTGGCCCTCAGTTTCATCTGTCAGCTGGAACTTCATCTGGGGCTCTGACCAGACCATCTACATGTGTCCTTTATTCACCTCTGTTTGGCCTCTCTGACTTCCAGTTATTTTTTCAAGTCTTTGACCAACTAATGTTTGCAATGAATTCCCTGTATTTAGATTCCCTCTGTAGGATCCCACCTGAAAGAACCTGGGTTCCAAAGGCATATTGAGAAATGACAACCAAAAAGGGCCTTTGAATGAGCGTGCTTGTAACAAGAGAGTAGTTATCCGCGCTCTTCTTATCCAATGGTGTGTTTCTCTCTCCTGTGCCCTCACCTTCCACTTCTTCCTGATTCCCCTTTGCTCTCTATTTTCTCTTCTCATCCATCTCTCTTTCCTGCACTTTTTCCCTTGAGTGTAAAAAGGTAACGTACAAAATAAATGTCACAAACCATGATCAAATTAATCAGATATGCAATAATTCTCTTTCAAATAGATTTCCTTAGTCCCTAAGTTGGCCTTTATTTCAAATTAATAGGAAATAATAGTAAATTAAGTCAAATTTCACGAGATGACTTAAGTTTCAGGTCTTATATTTCCTATGAGGAGAGGAAGCTCTGTCATCACCTTCATATGGAAATATTTCTAAATGGAGGAATAAACCAGAGCTTCAACAAACAATCATTCTTCCTTTGGACATATAAGCAGAATTAATGAGTTGAAAAATTGTTTTTACTGCTAGTAACACTGACCAATAAATATCTAAATGGCATAAAATTGAAGTGTCATTGGCTTTGACCAAGACCTTCAAATGCGAGCTGAAGCAGAAACAAGAGAATGATGTTGTACAAGTCATTGGCTTGTTTACTCTCAGAGCCTGTTGGGGTTATCCACTGCCATTTAACAGTCCACTACACCATGTGGTGACTTTAACAATGGCAACATTTATCTTTTGCTCATGGATCTATGATTTGGGCAAGATTCAGTAGGGCAGCACATCTCTATCCCATGTGGCATCAGCAGGGGTATCTTGAATACTGGGCTTAGAATCACCTAAAAGTTCACCCCCATCACTGGTCTGGCCCTCAGTTTCATCTGTCAGCTGGAACTTCATCTGGGGCTCTGACCAGACCATCTACATGTGTCCTTTATTCACCTCTGTTTGGCCTCTCTGACTTCCAGTTATTTTTTCAAGTCTTTGACCAACTAATGTTTGCAATGAATTCCCTGTATTTAGATTCCCTCTGTAGGATCCCACCTGAAAGAACCTGGGTTCCAAGGGTGGAACAGAGAGAGAGAACAAGGTGGAAGCTGTATCTTTTATGCATTCATGCATTCACTTTTTGCTACATTTTGTTCCTTAGAAGTAGTTACTAAGGCTGGCAGTATTTGAGAGGAGAGGCATTAAACCCCACTTTTAGTAGTGGATGTGTGAAAACATTTATGATCATGTTTTAAAGTCACTGTAGTCACCCTTCTCTAGTCCTTGGTTTGGTTGCTCTGATCCAACCCTTGCTCTTTTCCTCCGCATATCTATATTTCAGGGTGCTTATGTATTTCTGCACACAGTATTCCCCAGAGCCTCTTGCTTTATGGCTCTAGATAGGTGCAGCCACTGGAATCCTTTGAGAAGAAATTGGAGGGTCAGAGGAGGGAAGAAGCCCAATAGTTACATGTTCTCTTTCTGCTTCAGTCTTTGGCAGTTCATGTACCTCCTTAATTGTTCCATTTCTCCCTGGAAGTGCCCAGATCCTGTGCCCTGGGCCCTAAAGAACCTGTACTCTAGTTCCCCAAATTCTTCTTGTCCCATTCACCTCTGGTGGCTAACTTGTTTTCTATGATAAACTGACTTCTTATGTGTTCTTTTTATATCCTATAAAACTGTAAACAACTTGACTAGATGTTCAAATAAACATTTCTCCTTTAGCTTTCAAATGCAAAACTAAATGTTAAAAACTTGTGATTTAACAACAACAACAACAGAGTCTTTATGGTTTGGGGAGGAAAGTGGGAGGACAGTTTAGAGGAATTTTGGCACTCAGTGGGGTGGCTTTGTAGGAGTTATGAAATTTCAACTGCTTCCTCTGTTTACATTATGGATACAGTTTATTTGTAATTTTTTCACTTGCAAATTGAAGTCACTAATCTTACGATTCCTGTGCTGCCTTGACTTTGTTAATAATTAATTTCCTTTGCTTGGCATATCTTTAATTTGCACCAGAGTGTTTGAGAGCTTCCAATCTGTGGATCGGAGCAAATGCATTATTGAACATTCTTCCAACGGTTCTCACCTCTGTTTGGCCTCTCTGACTTTTTTTGTCTTTGACCAACTAATGTTTGCAATGAATTCCCTGTATTTAGATTCCCTCTGTAGGATCCCACCTGAAAGAACCTGGGTTCCAAGGGTGGAACAGAGAGAGAGAACAAGGTGGAAGCTGTATCTTTTATGCATTCATGCATTCACTTTTTGCTACATTTTGTTCCTTAGAAGTAGTTACTAAGGCTGGCAGTATTTGAGAGGAGAGGCATTAAACCCCACTTTTAGTAGTGGATGTGTGAAAACATTTATGATCATGTTTTAAAGTCACTGTAGTCACCCTTCTCTAGTCCTTGGTTTGGTTGCTCTGATCCAACCCTTGCTCTTTTCCTCCGCATATCTATATTTCAGGGTGCTTATGTATTTCTGCACACAGTATTCCCCAGAGCCTCTTGCTTTATGGCTCTAGATAGGTGCAGCCACTGGAATCCTTTGAGAAGAAATTGGAGGGTCAGAGGAGGGAAGAAGCCCAATAGTTACATGTTCTCTTTCTGCTTCAGTCTTTGGCAGTTCATGTACCTCCTTAATTGTTCCATTTCTCCCTGGAAGTGCCCAGATCCTGTGCCCTGGGCCCTAAAGAACCTGTACTCTAGTTCCCCAAATTCTTCTTGTCCCATTCACCTCTGGTGGCTAACTTGTTTTCTATGATAAACTGACTTCTTATGTGTTCTTTTTATATCCTATAAAACTGTAAACAACTTGACTAGATGTTCAAATAAACATTTCTCCTTTAGCTTTCAAATGCAAAACTAAATGTTAAAAACTTGTGATTTAACAACAACAACAACAGAGTCTTTATGGTTTGGGGAGGAAAGTGGGAGGACAGTTTAGAGGAATTTTGGCACTCAGTGGGGTGGCTTTGTAGGAGTTATGAAATTTCAACTGCTTCCTCTGTTTACATTATGGATACAGTTTATTTGTAATTTTTTCACTTGCAAATTGAAGTCACTAATCTTACGATTCCTGTGCTGCCTTGACTTTGTTAATAATTAATTTCCTTTGCTTGGCATATCTTTAATTTGCACCAGAGTGTTTGAGAGCTTCCAATCTGTGGATCGGAGCAAATGCATTATTGAACATTCTTCCAACGGTTCTCTTTTCATTTCATTCCTCCAGTCTCCTCATTACCCAGTCTCTAAAACATCCCAAGCTTGTGGTTGTTCTTACCAAGTGCACCGCTGATCACTTATTCTTTTTATTTATGCCACTACTCTGTCCCTTTGTAGGGGAGTCTTTAAGTTTTACCAGTGCCACTGTCGGTCAGGACAGGTAGATCTGTGTCAGGTGGAGAAGCATGAACCTCCATCTCCTAAACTGTAGCATCTATGGTTCCAAAAGGTGTCATTCTCAGGAAGAAGAAACAAGGTCACCTAACAGAACACAGTATGTGACCCCACAAGTATTTCTGTGGTGGAAACTGACATATATCAAAGGATACCTGGTATGTTCTTCAAATATGCAGCAGACTCTGACAAGGACAGCTCAGGCACGGGTCCAAAGGGACTCTCATAATCTCTCCTTTGGCTGGCCTCAGACAGAGTGGGAAGAACTCAGGGTAGTCCCAGAGTAAACTCTATCAGGACTCATAAAGAAATCATTGATTCATATGAGAGGGCTGGTTGAATATAAGATGTGTAGTGATCTGAAGATTATTTGATGCTTCCTAATCCTAAATGTTTAGACTTAAGATGTGGTCTTACCACATCAAAAATCCTCACTTGAGCTTGGGATGCACAGGTACACAGTGCTGTATTTCATATAGATGACCACCAAGGGCCTATGGTACAGTAGAGCACAGGGAATTCTGCTCGGTACTACGTGGTAGCCCAGATGGAAGAGGGATTTGGAGGAGAATGGATACATGTATATGTATGCTTAGTCCCTTTGCTGTCTACCTTAACCTTCCACAATACTGTCAATCGGCTATACTATGCTATGCTTAGTGGCTAAGTCGTGTCCAACTCTGTGTGACCCCATGGACTGTAGCCCGTCTGACTCCTCTGTCCATGGGGATTCTCCAGGCAAGAACACTGGAGTGAGTCGCCATGCCCTCCTCCAAGGGGATAAAAAATAAATTTTATTTTACATCATTCCTTATTATGTTTCCTCAATTGCCCTTAAAAGTGAAAGTGATAGTCACTTAGTCGTGTCCAACTCTTTGTGACCCCATGGAGTGTAGTCTGCCAGACTCCTCTGTCCATGGAATTCTCCAGGCAAGAAAACTTGAGTCGTTGGTTATTTCCTTTTCCAAAGGATCTTCCTGACCAAGGGATTGAACATGGGTCTACTGCATTGCAGGCAGATTCTTCATCTTCTGAGACACCAGGGAAGTCCTGATTATTCCCTTACTATCAACTAAATTATTATTTCTTATGTAGTCCAACTCATCTTGGTAGAGATTATAAGTTCTACAAGGTCACTTCAAACTTTATGCTGTGCTTACATCTTAGGTTAAAAACGTTGGGCTTCCCTGGTGACTCACACGGTGAAGAATCTGCCTGCAATGCAGGAGACCTAGGTTCAGTGCCTGGGTTGGGCAGATCCTCTGGAGAAGGGAATGGCTGCCCACTCCAGTATTCTTGCCTAGAGAAATCCCACGCCTGGCAGGCAACAGTCCATGGGGTCAGGAAGAGCTGGACACAACTGAGTGATTAACACCTTCAGTGACCCTTCATTCAACATTTATTAAATCTCTATGCCATGCTCTGTGCTAGACACTGAGAATTTACAGAAAATGGAAAACAGTTTCTTTTCCCAATATAGAACACACATTTATGGTAATTCATTTCCTACTGAAGTTACTGCTTTTATGATTTGGGAACTGTCTTCACTCTATAAATAATCACAATATTTGCACTGATTGTCACTTCTGCTTGAAAGTTCCTCTTCTCCCTTCTCTATCTGTGAATGCCATATTCATTTGTTCTTCAATATTGCAATGACTCAGACATGACTTAGTGACTAAACAAGAACAGTCCAGAGAGGGAGATGGGAGGGAAGTTCAAGAAGGAGGAATCATATGTATACCTGTGGCCGATTCATGTTGGTGTTTGGCAGTAAACCACACAACTCTGTGAAACTATTATCCTCCAATAGACCAAAAAAACTTAAAAAACAAGTAAAAAAATAGATAAATAAAACATACAGCCCCAAACAGCTTCGATCTCTCCAGTGAAGACTGTATTTTCCCTCTTCTCAGCTTCACAAGAACCAATCATTTGTGTGTGTTTTTCTGCTTTTGCACGGGTGTCCTTATCAGCAGTGTGACACTCATCTTCTTATCAGTAGCACCTAGCGCAGAGTCTGATGACAGTAGTTGTTCCTTTTAATATGAGCTGCATTGACTTGGGTGAACTAGCTCAAGGGCATCTCACCTGTCTGGGGAGAGTATTATTTTATAATAAAGTGATTGGAAGAGATGGCATACCACGCTCGCCCAAGAAACCTGAAAAGCATGAGAAAGCAAACCCTGTCCCTATCTTAAGGAAGGTTGTTCTTTACTGACACATCTTTGACAAGCAGAATTGGCCATTTTCTTCCTCCCATGGACTGTGGCCTCTCAGTGCTGAAGTCCCCCTTGTTGACACAGCTGACCAAGTTTTCATCACTTCAAATGAAGACACCGTTCAGTGACAGAATACTGTCACTGGGGTACTAATCACGTTGGCATTTTCCTCCCTTTTTTGACCAAAGGGAAGAGGTTACAAGGAGATCACTGCACAAATGGCTCCATGCACTGCCAACAGTGGTATTAAAAAAAGAAGAATATTTCACAGATTGCTGGGTGTCATAATTTTTCCCCAGCTGTCTGCAAGAGTTGAGTGCTAATCTTCTATTCAGTTTTGTGGGTGTTAATCTGCATAGAGGAAATAACACAGGTGACAAGGTTGAACTGATGGGGGCTAAAAATTTTAGTTCCTAGGCTGTGTTGTAGACTTTAACTAGGAATTCAACATTTAGTCATGCCTCACTTGGTCCAAAACTAATCTGAAAACTGCAATTCTCCAACATTTCTGGACTCAAAGGGGGCTGAAAATCCTCAACTGGAAGCTCTCCAGTACTCAATCAGCATCCAGCAGCAAATGAGCACAGGTGAGAATTACTAGATGCTACAAAATTATGCCAGTTCATTGAGATATGTTGTTTGTCCAGTCTTGAAAAAGGTGGTATGCACCCATCCAATATTATGCTGGTATCTCTCACTAAGGTGGTGCCTATAGGAAAGTTAAAGGTCAGGAATGTTTATCCTGACAAAATTCAAGTAAAATAGATAAATAAAACATACAGCCCCAAACAGCTTCGATCTCTCCAGTGAAGACTGTATTTTCCCTCTTCTCAGCTTCACAAGAACCAATCATTTGTGTGTGTTTTTCTGCTTTTGCACGGGTGTCCTTATCAGCAGTGTGACACTCATCTTCTTATCAGTAGCACCTAGCGCAGAGTCTGATGACAGTAGTTGTTCCTTTTAATATGAGCTGCATTGACTTGGGTGAACTAGCTCAAGGGCATCTCACCTGTCTGGGGAGAGTATTATTTTATAATAAAGTGATTGGAAGAGATGGCATACCACGCTCGCCCAAGAAACCTGAAAAGCATGAGAAAGCAAACCCTGTCCCTATCTTAAGGAAGGTTGTTCTTTACTGACACATCTTTGACAAGCAGAATTGGCCATTTTCTTCCTCCCATGGACTGTGGCCTCTCAGTGCTGAAGTCCCCCTTGTTGACACAGCTGACCAAGTTTTCATCACTTCAAATGAAGACACCGTTCAGTGACAGAATACTGTCACTGGGGTACTAATCACGTTGGCATTTTCCTCCCTTTTTTGACCAAAGGGAAGAGGTTACAAGGAGATCACTGCACAAATGGCTCCATGCACTGCCAACAGTGGTATTAAAAACAGAAGAATATTTCACAGATTGCTGGGTGTCATAATTTTTCCCCAGCTGTCTGCAAGAGTTGAGTGCTAATCTTCTATTCAGTTTTGTGGGTGTTAATCTGCATAGAGGAAATAACACAGGTGACAAGGTTGAACTGATGGGGGCTAAAAATTTTAGTTCCTAGGCTGTGTTGTAGACTTTAACTAGGAATTCAACATTTAGTCATGCCTCACTTGGTCCAAAACTAATCTGAAAACTGCAATTCTCCAACATTTCTGGACTCAAAGGGGGCTGAAAATCCTCAACTGGAAGCTCTCCAGTACTCAATCAGCATCCAGCAGCAAATGAGCACAGGTGAGAATTACTAGATGCTACAAAATTATGCCAGTTCATTGAGATATGTTGTTTGTCCAGTCTTGAAAAAGGTGGTATGCACCCATCCAATATTATGCTGGTATCTCTCACTAAGGTGGTGCCTATAGGGAAAGTTAAAGGTCAGGAATTGTGGGTGTTTGCTGGGTACCATATAGCACAGGGTCTCTACTGGCTATCTGTCATCTTCCTCTCTAAGTGTGCTCTCTTCCCTGCTCCTTGCCTGATGTCCCTTTAGACCACAGGCCCAGGGCTCCTGTAGTTCCTGTCTCCTGGTTGGGTTTAACCTACAGGGAGCTCTGAGAGACTGAAGGGAAGAAAGAGAGAGAGAACAGGATATTTTTTTTTTTTCTCCAAGCTCCTGTCCTACAACCTTGCCTTAGACTGGCTCTATTGTGCAAATTATCGTCTTGAGGTAGCCTATTCTCGATAATTTTCTCATGTTCTGGATTCCAGTAACTTTTCCCTTGTTTCTTAGCACCTAGAAGTGATGACAACTCCACAGTTACTAACCTCAGATCCTTGCCCTATATCCTGTGGTTCTGCCTATACCCAAGTGAATTCTTTGTACTTAATAACTTTATCAACCCTCTCTGAATTATTTTAATTTTAGCCATGTGTTCCCTGACAAGACAAGGTAAAACTGACAGCAGGAGAGCTTTGTTGAATAAAGTATCCTCAAACAACACAACAGAAGCTGGGGTCAACAGACATTATTATGCGATATGGAAAACAAACTCCCTTTGTTGCTGTTTAGTTGCTCAGTCATGTCCAGCTCTTTGCGAATACTCTTTGTGATCTCATGGACTGTAGCCTCACCAGGCTCCACTGTCCATGGGATTATCCAGGCAAGAATACTGGAGTGGGTTGCCATTTCCTTCTCCAAGGGATCTTCCTGACCCACGGATCAAACCCACATCTCCTGCACTGGCAGGTGGATCCTTTACTGCAGCCACCAGGGAAGCCCAAACTCCCATTAATTAAAGTCAGAAGAAGGCACATAAAATGTGTCAGCCTTAAAAAAGAAAATGAGTCCCTGCTTTTACAAATTTTGAAAGATGAGCAAAAGAGCATGCAGGCAGCTGGGACCAGTGTTATTTTGTAGGGTATTCGTTCTCAGAAAGAACAGCTTCAAACATTATACAGAGGCTAAGTGCAACTGTAATTTTATAATATATCCACTTAAGTTAAATTATCTCTATCATCTTTTGGATGAATAGTTCTTGATGGAAATAAGCCCTCCTCTATCTGTGTAGAAAAGCATGTGTACAAGTATTTGTTATATTTTTGGCATTTGAAATGACTTAGCATTAAGAAATCAGATATCATTGTCAAGAAGCACCAAATAATACGACTGAAGAAAGAGATTACAAGCATAGCCCATCCTCTGTACAGTTTTACAGGTGTTGGTAAAAAGATGTGGATATTTTTTTTCTCCAAGCTCCTGTCCTACAACCTTGCCTTGGCTCTATTGTGCAAATTATCGTCTTGAGGTAGCCTATTCTCGATAATTTTCTCATGTTCTGGATTCCAGTAACTTTTCCCTTGTTTCTTAGCACCTAGAAGTGATGACAACTCCACAGTTACTAACCTCAGATCCTTGCCCTATATCCTGTGGTTCTGCCTATACCCAAGTGAATTCTTTGTACTTAATAACTTTATCAACCCTCTCTGAATTATTTTAATTTTAGCCATGTGTTCCCTGACAAGACAAGGTAAAACTGACAGCAGGAGAGCTTTGTTGAATAAAGTATCCTCAAACAACACAACAGAAGCTGGGGTCAACAGACATTATTATGCGATATGGAAAACAAACTCCCTTTGTTGCTGTTTAGTTGCTCAGTCATGTCCAGCTCTTTGCGAATACTCTTTGTGATCTCATGGACTGTAGCCTCACCAGGCTCCACTGTCCATGGGATTATCCAGGCAAGAATACTGGAGTGGGTTGCCATTTCCTTCTCCAAGGGATCTTCCTGACCCACGGATCAAACCCACATCTCCTGCACTGGCAGGTGGATCCTTTACTGCAGCCACCAGGGAAGCCCAAACTCCCATTAATTAAAGTCAGAAGAAGGCACATAAAATGTGTCAGCCTTAAAAAAGAAAATGAGTCCCTGCTTTTACAAATTTTGAAAGATGAGCAAAAGAGCATGCAGGCAGCTGGGACCAGTGTTATTTTGTAGGGTATTCGTTCTCAGAAAGAACAGCTTCAAACATTATACAGAGGCTAAGTGCAACTGTAATTTTATAATATATCCACTTAAGTTAAATTATCTCTATCATCTTTTGGATGAATAGTTCTTGATGGAAATAAGCCCTCCTCTATCTGTGTAGAAAAGCATGTGTACAAGTATTTGTTATATTTTTGGCATTTGAAATGACTTAGCATTAAGAAATCAGATATCATTGTCAAGAAGCACCAAATAATAAGACTGAAGAAAGAGTTTACAAGCATAGCCCATCCTCTGTACAGTTTTACAGTGTTGGTAAAATAGATGTGTGTAAACAGAGGATGCCAACTTCTACCCTGACAGGGAGCAGTAAGTCAAACGTCCCAGGCTTTAAACAGAATACTGACTTTCCTTACATTATCTGGTGCTACATGTCCTAATAAAACCAAACCTTCAGCAGTTAGGAATCTTTATCTTCTTACACCTTTAGAAAGTATCATTTTTTTATATTTACCGGATGCCTTGAGTCCAAGTTGTAATAAATGAGAAAATAATTTTTTGTCTTCATAATTATCTCACATTTTTATCTTAGATAATACATCTCTAAAGTTTCTAAAATTAGAAATATCTATAGGATATTAACCCGCAGTAGTCTGGAAAAATAAATCAGCATATCTAAAGATCGTTATGATTAGGGCAATGGTACAACCGATCTATAGGCATGTCAAAATTGTTACACAACTTTCTCACTTGGAAAACTGAATCTACACTTACTTACATAACAGGCATCATATTTTATGAATTATTAACTATGTCAGTTATGTTATTGGTTTGTAAAGCTCAATACCTATTATTTAGTACTATAAGCAAATCTAACTGTGACTTAGGTAATCAGTTAATATATTTGCTGTAGAATCTATGGATTAAATAAATTTAAATAATAGAGTTATGCTGGTAGTATCAGTACAAAATTTTTTTTAAATCATCCTCTAAATTTTAGGTGTTGTTGGATATAGATGACTAAAACACAGTTCCTTTTTCTTTTTTTTTTAAATGCATTTATTTTTCATCCATCTTTATTCTTTGGCCTGTGTGGTTCTCCCATCACAATGGCCTCTCTCACTGCAGAATACCAACTGCGGGCACATGCGCTCCAGAGCACTGGCTCATAATTGGACACACTTGTCCAGTCGCCCTGCAGCATGTGGGATCTTCCCAGATCAGAGATCAAACTGGTGCCCCCTGCACTGCAAGGCAGACTCTACCCACTGGACCACCAGGGAAGCCCTCCTTTTTCTTTAATTGGAGGAAAATTGCTTTACCATGTTGAATTGGCTTCTAGCGTGCAACAATGTAAATTAGCCATAAGTATGCATATGTCCCTTCCCTCTTGAGCCTCCCTCTCACTCCATGCTCCAAACATAGTTCTTATCCTTAGAAAAATTATAATTAAAAGGAAGAGAGAAAGCTTGCATGTAATTGAATAAAAGTATTGTGAGTATGTGCAGCAGTAGATTGTATTTGGTTGAGTTGATCAGGAGAGAAATGACTGAGGATGTCTGAAAATGAGGTAAAACTTTGTGGGATCAGAAAGATTTCAAAAAGGGAAAAAAATGAGACCAAGGGTAGGATTTAAAGGTAAAGAACATTACATGGAGAAACAGCATAAAAAAAGGCATGGCAGTAGGAAAACCTATTCTTACCTAGAGAATTCCAGGGACAGAGGAGCCTGGCAGGCTAGAGTTCATAGGCTCACAAAGAGTTGGACCCAGCTGAAGCAACTGAGCATGGACACATGCATGCAGAAGTCTAAGGTAACTAAACATAAGAGATAAGAGAATAAGATAAGGATAAGAGAATTGCACTCAGCATGCCATAGATTTTGTACTATATAAATGTAATATGATTAAAGAATTCTGCTAGTGTTTGTGGCATACACAGTTAATTCCTTTGCCTTCAGGGAGCTTGGATTCTTCATGGGCAGAAGACAACTATAAATAAATTTATATGTATTTAATTAAAATTCTAAAGCCTCACTTGGCATGATGGATGGGAGAGAAAGTGACAGAAATGAATGTGCCTTGGCTTTGAGTAGTAACTGTGTTTTGTTTGTGAGCATGCTCATCCCAGAAAGACCAAGAGGAAAGGCCAAGTATGAGCTGTGGTCTTTATGTCAGATCTCTCTAATCAGGTTTCTGATCCACCAGGGAGGACAAGTGTGAGGTGGGTGTTTTCTTCTAGTACTTCCTCAAGAAGGCATACGTCTCCATGGCCATTGGTCTTGCACAGAGATGAGTTTCCTTTCTACCTCTACAAGATACATATATAGAAAACATTGACATAATTAAGAATTTAGCACTTTACTTAAAACGCTGATGGCTCAGATGGTAAAGAATCTTCCTGCAATGCAGGAGACCCAGGTTCTATCCCTGGGTCAAGAAGATAATCTGGAGAAGAAAATAGCAGCCCACTCTAGTATTCTTGCCTGGAAAATTCCACGGCCAAGAATCAGACACAACTGAGCAACTAACGCTTCACTTTAACTTTAAAAATGAAAATATTTCTACTTACTACTAAATAATTTTATATTTATTTAGTACTACTAGACTACTTTAGACAACTAGAAAACATGTAAGAAATTATGGGTAGTCTTTCTAATTATCTCTCAAATTCCTCAAATCTCAGACTTCTCTGTGAAACTTGTATTCCAGCATCAAAATATTCCTTGATATAAAAGATCATTATACCTCATATTTCATTTCTTTTTTAAAGTTTTCATTGGAGGATAATTGCTTTACAGTGTTATGTTGATGTCTGTAGTACAACGTCTGTCAGCTATAAGTACACACATATCCATTCCCTCTTGAGCCTCCCCCCCCACCTCCCTGCTGCATTCATTTCTATTTAAAGCACTTTTACTGAAAAGCAGTCAAAACATACATGTTCTCTCTATGCCTTGATAAAGAAAGCAAGGTACATATTCTATATAGATCATCATGCTGTTATATTCCTATCTGGTATCAGGAAAAGAAAAAAGTAAAAGCACAAAATTTTATTATTATTACTATTTCACAGTACATTAAGGTAGTTCCAATGTATGAATCTGCACTGACACATTGTAGTCTCCCGAAGTCCATAGTTTACATGAGGGTTCACTATTGGGGTATGTTCTATGGGTTTGGAGAAATATATAATGAAATGTACTCACCATTATAATATCATGCAGACTGGATTCATGGTCCTAAAAGTTTTCCGTGTTCTGCTTATATTCATGCCTCTTTCCATGCTGATCACTGATCACCCCAAATCTTTTTGTTGTTTCTATCATTTATTCTAGAATGTCATACAGTTGGAATCATACAGTATGTATGATGGCCTTCTTTCACTTGGTAATAAACACTTAAGGTTCTTCCATGTCTTAAGATACATATATAGAAAACATTGACATAATTAAGAATTTAGCACTTTACTTAAAACGCTGATGGCTCAGATGGTAAAGAATCTTCCTGCAATGCAGGAGACCCAGGTTCTATCCCTGGGTCAAGAAGATAATCTGGAGAAGAAAATAGCAGCCCACTCTAGTATTCTTGCCTGGAAAATTCCACGGCCAAGAATCAGACACAACTGAGCAACTAACGCTTCACTTTAACTTTAAAAATGAAAATATTTCTACTTACTACTAAATAATTTTATATTTATTTAGTACTACTAGACTACTTTAGACAACTAGAAAACATGTAAGAAATTATGGGTAGTCTTTCTAATTATCTCTCAAATTCCTCAAATCTCAGACTTCTCTGTGAAACTTGTATTCCAGCATCAAAATATTCCTTGATATAAAAGATCATTATACCTCATATTTCATTTCTTTTTTAAAGTTTTCATTGGAGGATAATTGCTTTACAGTGTTATGTTGATGTCTGTAGTACAACGTCTGTCAGCTATAAGTACACACATATCCATTCCCTCTTGAGCCTCCCCCCCCACCTCCCTGCTGCATTCATTTCTATTTAAAGCACTTTTACTGAAAAGCAGTCAAAACATACATGTTCTCTCTATGCCTTGATAAAGAAAGCAAGGTACATATTCTATATAGATCATCATGCTGTTATATTCCTATCTGGTATCAGGAAAAGAAAAAAGTAAAAGCACAAAATTTTATTATTATTACTATTTCACAGTACATTAAGGTAGTTCCAATGTATGAATCTGCACTGACACATTGTAGTCTCCCGAAGTCCATAGTTTACATGAGGGTTCACTATTGGGGTATGTTCTATGGGTTTGGAGAAATATATAATGAAATGTACTCACCATTATAATATCATGCAGACTGGATTCATGGTCCTAAAAGTTTTCCGTGTTCTGCTTATATTCATGCCTCTTTCCATGCTGATCACTGATCACCCCAAATCTTTTTGTTGTTTCTATCATTTATTCTAGAATGTCATACAGTTGGAATCATACAGTATGTATGATGGCCTTCTTTCACTTGGTAATAAACACTTAAGGTTCTTCCATGTCTTTATGTGGCTTGAGAGGTCATTTCTATTTAACACTGAATAATGTTCCATTGTCTGGATGTACCACAATCTATTCATTCTTGTGCTGAAGGATGTTGGTTGCTTCCAAGTTTTAGCAATTATGAATAAAGCTTCCAGAAACAGCTAAGTGCAGGTTTTTCTTTGAACATGTTTTCAATTCACTTGGGTAAGTACCAAGAAGCACAATTGGTGGATCATGTGGTAAAAGGATTTTTTTTTTTTAATTCTGTAAGAATCTGCTAAACTATTTTCTAAAGTGGCCCTACCATTTTTCATTCCCTCTGTTAATCAACATATTGATTGCCTGTTTGTTTACATCCTCAACAGCATTTGGTATTCTCACTGTTTCAGACTTCGGCCCTTCTAGTAGGTGTACAATAACATCTCATTCTAATTTGCAATTCCCTAATGACATATGTTGAGCATCTTCTCATATACTTATATGCCATCTGTGTGTCTTTGATGAAGCACTTATTCAGGGTTTTTTGGCCACTTTTATATTTGGGTTGTTCACTGTTTTGTTGTTGAGTTTTAAAAACAGTTTGTATATTTTGAATAACAGTCCTCTTTCAGATACGTCTTTATAATTTTTTTTTTCCATTCTGTGGCTTGTCTTCTCATTCTCTTGACTTTGGTTTTCATACAGCAGAGGTTTCTAATTTTAATGAAGCCCATCTCATCAATTCTTTCTTTCATGGATAATGCCTTTGGTGTTCTTTCTAAAAAATCAGCACCTTGCCTAAAGTCATTTAGATTTTCTCTTATCTTCTAGGAGTTTTAGTTTCGCCCATTACATTTAGGTCTTTGGTCCATTGTGAGGTAATTTTTGTAAAGGGTATGAGGTCTCTGTCTGCATTCTTCTTTTTTTTTTTTTTTTTTTTAATTCACGTGGATGTCCCCTTCTTCCTCCCTCTTTCTTCCCACCTTTCCTTTGCTGACTTTGTTCTGGTTTATTTTTGCTTCTGTCTCTTTTTCTGTCTTATTTGGGAAAATTTAAATCCTGTCAGACCCCGGAAATCCTCTCCACCAAATGTAGAAAGGGAAGAAAACAGATTTATTCTTTTGAAAAAGCATTAAGTCAGATTACAGTGTACTTTTTCAGAGGAAATCAGATAAGCATAGAAAGAAAGGAATCCCGTTCTTTCTATATAGCTGAGCAGTTTAAATCCATTAGATACATATTCACTACATTAGTGGTAACCTGTCTTCTTATAAGAGAACTTGACACATCCTCTGCTATGCATTCTTTCGTAGTTCATCCAGAGTTCACCTGGTAATTGAGGCAGCCTCTTTTTTTCCTGCTAATTGCTTTTATCCAAAGGAATACTAAAATTTCTCTTATCTCTGTGAGAAGGAAATAGTTTACAGCTCAGAGCAAGGCACCTAAGCTACAGTCCCAAGGTAACAGAAAATTAGGGACACTTTCTTCAGTAAGGTTTACATTTCAAAGAGATGGTTCTTGGACCATTTTAGACAAAATCATTCCTTGGTTGTAAGGCTGATCTAAGCTTTACCTAGCCCTAGAAAAGATTTGCATACATACCAAAGAATTAGATAAAGGATTCACAAATGATAGAGTTATCCTGGGAATACTCTAGTGGGGAGGGAGAAGAGGACTCTTTCCCTTTGATGATAGGGAAAATTCCATTTTTAAATTTTCCTTTGTATTTGTGTTAAATGTTCCCTAGTATTTGCTAGGTACTCCAGCATGTATAGGTGTATGGCATTGAAGTTACTGTAATGAAGTATAGAAACAAATTGAGAGATTGATCAGGTGTGGGGGAAGCATGCTTTAGCATGAGAATGGTACTGGAATTGGGATGATGGTGATGGTAGTCGGGTCTTTTTAGCACCAGCAGCACTGCTTTCTTCTGTAGTGGTTGACCACTCGACTTAGCCAGGGTAGGAGCATGAAGACCAAATTTACTGTTATCCTTGGAGATGTTGGCTGTAATAAAACTCCTTTTGTTGAGATACATAGTGTTTGGTTGCGCTGAAAAGGCATTACATGCAAATGGGATATACTCTTATTTCACTGCCTTTATTTGCAAAGACCTAAAGGCAACTTGGTAGAAAGCAACATATCAATACAATAGGTAGGACCTGGATTAACCACTACTAAAGACCTGTGGCTCTTAACCCCTCTGAGCCTATTTGTTTAACCCTTGAGAAAATTGCACAGAGTGATCTTCAAGGCTCCTTTCAATTCTCTCAGTATGGTCCATAGCCTTGCTACCCAAAGTGTGGTTCAAGGACCAGTAGCAGCACCTGGGATTGACAGAAATTCAGACCCCTCAGGCCCAGCTACTCTGAACCAGAGTCTATATTGAACAAGATATTCAGGTGATTGTACCACTGATTTCTCAGTGGTTTGAGAAACCACTGTTATCAGGTACTGGAAAAGACAAAAAAAGGAATTAAAAATGTCCAAAATGTGAAGGAATTTCTGAAATAAGGAAACCAGATGGCAATGACTGAGAGAGGAACAACAGGGTAATTTGCAATCCCAAAGAGTTGATGGGAGGATTTCTGCAGCATGAGCTATGGCTAGGAAACAGAGCAGAATGGAACCTGACAACTTGTGGACTTCAAAAACAAACTGAGAAAGAATGTAAGGGCGAGAAAGATTAAGGAAAGAAAGTCTGATCCTTGAAGGAGTAACAGTAAACATTTTCAGGTCCAAGAATATTCTTTATTACACTGAAAATCATGACGATCCTCAATAAGCTTCCTGCTCCTTTCAGATAAAATGGATGATTCCATAGAAAAATGTAAATTACCAAACCCAACTAAAGAAAACAAAGATAGACTACAAGGGTAAATAGCTATAGAATATTATGAAAGTAATAAAAATAGTCATCCTTTGAAGGTAACAGGCCCAATTAGTTTCATGGATCAGTTCTACCAACCTCATCAACAGAAAGTATATTTTCTACTTAAAATTCGTAGAGCATAAAAATGAAGAAAAGCTTGCCAATATATTCTACTAGGCTAGCATAGCCATGATACTCAAGTCTTATAAGACTTTCTAAGTCAGTCTCACTTTCAAAAATAAATGTAGAAATCTTAAATGAAACTTCAGCCAAAAAAGAAAATACAAGAGTGAAAGAGTATTACATCCAAGGATTCATTTCAGGAATGCAAGGATAATTTGTATTAAGAAATATATTAATATAATTAATTATATTAACAGAATAGAAAGGAAATCATGTTACATCTACTCAATGCTAAATTATTTTGACAAAATTCAAAAGCTTTTCCTAATAAAAATTCTCAATAGTTCTAAGCATGTAAATTTCTTGAGTTGAGAATGACTACCTACTAGAAACTTACAGTAAACATCATAGTTACCTGGGAAATTTGAACAGCATTCTCATTATCAGTAGGAACAAGACAAGAATGCTCATTATCTCCACAACACTGTTCTGGAAAGCCTAGCCAATGTAATAGGACATTAAAATGTAAGAAGAACTGAAAATACTAGTGAGGAAACGAAAAAATTATGATAATTTACAGACACCATGAATCCAAGAAAACCAGCCACAAAACTGTAAAACCAATTAGGAAACTCATAACGGTGACCAGATAAACAATAAGAATTCCAAAGTCCTTAAAGCTTTGATATGCATCAGAAATAACCACTTTCAAATGCAGTGGACTCATTCCACCTATCAGTAAATATTCCTTGAGTGAACAATGAAAAAATTACTATGGAAAGATACCCTACTCACAATAATAAGAAAACCTGTTTTTAAAACTCTCCTAAGAATAAGATTAAAAAGAAGACTACAAGGGTAAAAAGCTATAGAATATTATGAAAGTAATAAAAATAGTCATCCTTTGAAGGTAACAGGCCCAATTAGTTTCATGGATCAGTTCTACCATCCTCATCAACAGAAAGTATTTTTTCTACTTACAATTCGTAGAGCATAAAACTGAAGAAAAGCTTGCCAATATATTCTACTAGGCTAGCATAGCCATGATACTCAAGTCTTATAAGACTTTCTAAGTCAGTCTCACTTTCAAAAATAAATGTAGAAATCTTAAATGAAACTTCAGCCAAAAAAGAAAATACAAGAGTGAAAGAGTATTACATCCAAGGATTCATTTCAGGAATGCAAGGATAATTTGTATTAAGAAATATATTAATATAATTAATTATATTAACAGAATAGAAAGGAAATCATGTTACATCTACTCAATGCTAAATTATTTTGACAAAATTCAAAAGCTTTTCCTAATAAAAATTCTCAATAGTTCTAAGCATGTAAATTTCTTGAGTTGAGAATGACTACCTACTAGAAACTTACAGTAAACATCATAGTTACCTGGGAAATTTGAACAGCATTCTCATTATCAGTAGGAACAAGACAAGAATGCTCATTATCTCCACAACACTGTTCTGGAAAGCCTAGCCAATGTAATAGGACATTAAAATGTAAGAAGAACTGAAAATACTAGTGAGGAAACGAAAAAATTATGATAATTTACAGACACCATGAATCCAAGAAAACCAGCCACAAAACTGTAAAACCAATTAGGAAACTCATAACGGTGACCAGATAAACAATAAGAATTCCAAAGTCCTTAAAGCTTTGATATGCATCAGAAATAACCACTTTCAAATGCAGTGGACTCATTCCACCTATCAGTAAATATTCCTTGAGTGAACAATGAAAAAATTACTATGGAAAGATACCCTACTCACAATAATAAGAAAACCTGTTTTTAAAACTCTCCTAAGAATAAGATTAAAAAGAAGTGTACAAGATCTATTTTAGGAAAAAATACTGAAGGCCATAAAAGCAAATATAAATAAGAATCATACTATGATGATGGATTTAAGAGTGAATATTAAACAGTAACCAGTTGTACAGAAAATCGATTGATGGTTGCCAGAGGCAGGGGAGAAGGGTGGGAGGAATGGGTGATGGGTGTCACAAGCCAAAATTTTTCTGTTATAAACTACATAAACTCTGAGGATGCACTGTATAGCATATTGACTATAGTTAAAATACTGTATTATATATTTTAAACTTACTAAGAGAGTTGATCTTAAACATTCTCATCACACACAAAAAAGTTCTCATCACAAGAAAATTCTGTGTGATGATGGATGTTACACATATCAAATCATTGGTAGATAATTAATATAATGTTATATGTAAATTATACTTCAATTTAAAATATGAATATTAAACATACCTCAAAAATATACCAAATTATGTAACAATATATACCAAATTGTAATTCATGAATAGTAGCAAAATTCTTTCTTTATTGCAGGCAAAATTCTTAATAAGATATTTAATAATGTATGACAAATTGAATTTTATGTTCTTTTGAAAGGTTAAAACATAATAGCCAAAAGATACTTGGAAAATAAGTGAGGGAGGAATTATCTTACCAGATTTAAATTTTTCTACCATATTTCCAATTTGCCAGGCTCAACCTTGGCAACCACCATTATGCTCTCCTTTTGGAACTGGCTTATTTCATTAGCATAATGTCCTCAAGGATTATTCATGTTGTCATATCTTGCAGAATTTTCTTTTTTTGTTTTTAAGGCTGAGTGGTCCATGGGGTTGCAAAGAATCGGACACAATTTTTCAACTAAATAAAAATGTTCTATTGCATGTATATTTCACATTCTCCCAAGGTCTTTGACAGCCCAAACTTAATGCACTCATTAATAATGACAATGGAGAAGTGGGGCCAAGATGGCGGAGGAATGAGAGGTGGATTCCACCAGCTCCCTAATAGAATCACCAGAACTAATCAAGAAATGAAACACCACCAACAAATCAGCCTCTAGACAACAAAAGAACACCTCAGGTCTACGAAGGTTGGAGAGTGAGCAGCTACAACTTTCCTGGAGCTCCTGTTCTGAGGGCCCCGTACCCCAACCCCCATACTGGACTGGGTGGAGAGAGTGCTGGGAAGTGTGCCGGAAGGACAGAAGACAGCGCTCAGCGTGAAAATCCTGCCGGGACAGTACAAGGACGCCGGGCACTAGGTATGCTACAACAACGCTAGTGGGGGCGTGCGGAACGGATCACGGAAATCCCCCGCTGGTTGTAGCCCAAAAACCTGGCTCGAGCCGGACCACGGGGAAGCTCGTACCAGATGATACTTAGTCCCGTATCTGGCAGTGCGCATGCGCCGGCAGCCTGAAAAGTCCGTGCTGCCCCAGAGCTGCAGCAAAGAAGCTGCAGTCCCGCAGGCATCGGAGAGCTGCTAAATAGGAATCTAGGAGAAGAGCAGGGATTGAAGGCTACCAGGGGGTGTGCAGTGGAACCGGGGAGCCCCTTCCAGCATGGGACTGCACGCGAGGCCGCTGACCGACGGACTGGGAACAGCCTGCTGCCCAGGCCAGCACCTGAGCTGTCTGCAGAGCCTTTGTTTTGCTAAAAGTAAAAACCCGAACCAGAGCAACTGGCTCTGCAAGGGTCCTGACTACAAAAAAACCTGACCCTCACTGAAACCTAAGACGTATGCAGCCGTCCAGCCCTCACACCCGACCTCCACCAGTAAAGACTAGGGAAACCTGAGACAACATCAAGAGGAAACTGGTGGAAGGTCCACATGCAGATGAAAAGATAAAAACCAGGGACAATATTTACCCTTTTTGTTTGTTTGTTTTGGTTTTTGTCTTTTTTTTTTTTAATTTTTTTTTAATTTTAATTTTTTAAAACTTTTAATTTTTTTGCCACTGCTTCCTCTCTCTGTGCTCTAACTGTAAAATCTTTTTCTATCTACTACTATCCTCTATATAAATATTTCCTGTCTTCCTGTCCCTGCTATTCTCTTCCAGCTGTACCAAACAGTACTACATGCTAATCTTTGTTACCTAACCTTACAAAATCCTAGCAACACGAATCTACTCCTTCTCATGACCCATACACTCTCCTAATAGAATCACCAGAACTAATCAAGAAATGAAACACCACCAACAAATCAGCCTCTAGACAACAAAAGAACACCTCAGGTCTACGAAGGTTGGAGAGTGAGCAGCTACAACTTTCCTGGAGCTCCTGTTCTGAGGGCCCGTACCCCAACCCCATACTGGACTGGGTGGAGAGTGCTGGGAAGTGTGCCGGAAGGACAGAAGACAGCGCTCAGCGTGAAAATCCTGCCGGGACAGTACAAGGACGCCGGGCACTAGGTATGCTACAACAACGCTAGTGGGGGCGTGCGGAACGGATCACGGAAATCCCCCGCTGGTTGTAGCCCAAAAACCTGGCTCGAGCCGGACCACGGGGAAGCTCGTACCAGATGATACTTAGTCCCGTATCTGGCAGTGCGCATGCGCCGGCAGCCTGAAAAGTCCGTGCTGCCCCAGAGCTGCAGCAAAGAAGCTGCAGTCCCGCAGGCATCGGAGAGCTGCTAAATAGGAATCTAGGAGAAGAGCAGGGATTGAAGGCTACCAGGGGGTGTGCAGTGGAACCGGGGAGCCCCTTCCAGCATGGGACTGCACGCGAGGCCGCTGACCGACGGACTGGGAACAGCCTGCTGCCCAGGCCAGCACCTGAGCTGTCTGCAGAGCCTTTGTTTTGCAAAAAGTAAAACGCGAACCAGAGCAACTGGCTCTGCAAGGGTCCTGACTACAAAAAAACCTGACCCTCACTGAAACCTAAGACGTATGCAGCCGTCCAGCCCTCACACCCGACCTCCACCAGTAAAGACTAGGGAAACCTGAGACAACATCAAGAGGAAACTGGTGGAAGGTCCACATGCAGATGAAAAGATAAAAACCAGGGACAATATTTACCCTTTTTGTTTGTTTGTTTTGGTTTTTGTCTTTTTTTTTTTTAATTTTTTTTTAATTTTAATTTTTTAAAACTTTTAATTTTTTTGCCACTGCTTCCTCTCTCTGTGCTCTAACTGTAAAATCTTTTTCTATCTACTACTATCCTCTATATAAATATTTCCTGTCTTCCTGTCCCTGCTATTCTCTTCCAGCTGTACCAAACAGTACTACATGCTAATCTTTGTTACCTAACCTTACAAAATCCTAGCAACACGAATCTACTCCTTCTCATGACCCATACACTCTCCTTCTTCTCACCCCCAACACATGTCTTAGTTGAAAACTGCTTTCATTGTAATATTCCCAGTTGGGACCTTGCCCTGAATCTATTTTTCAAGGCAATATTTTAATTAATTTAGAGCTTAATGGTCTGGTACATATATACAATGAAATAGTACTCAGCTGTAAAAAGAAATGCAGAAGAATCAGCACTAATGAGGTGGTTGGATCTAAAACCTATCATAAACAGTGAAGTAAGTCAAAAAGAGAAAGACAAGTACAGTATACTAACTCATATATATGGAATCTAGTAGGATGGTCATGATAACACACGCAGGGAACCCATGGAAAAACAAACAGAGAATAGACATATGGACATTGTGGGGAAGGAACAGTGGGTGGGAGGCATAGAGGGAGTAACAGGGAAACCTATACTATCATATGTGAAAAAGATAGCTATTGTCATTGTGCTGCAGAGATGGGAGTTCCTACAAGGGCTTGGTGCGACAGCCTGGAGGGGTGGGATGGAGGGTGCTGGGAGTGGGGAGGGGACCAAGGATATGCATATGACTGATCTGGGAACATACATGTCTGTGAACAGCAAAACTCTGTAAAAATTTAAAAAAATAAAATATAAAAAAATGATAATGATGATCATAATGTAGTAATTTGTTATTTTGGTTTCTCATAAATATTTCCATTAATTTTAAATGAATTGACTTCTCTTTTTATTGAATATATTTGACATATAACGTTGTATAAATTTAAGGTATATAATTGGAGAAGAAAATGGCAGCCCACTCCAGTATTCTTGCCTGGAAAGTTCCATGGACAGAAAAGCCTGGCGAGCTACAGTCCATGGGGTCTCAAATATGCATATATTCACACACACATACACAGACAGACACACACACAGACAGACACACACACACACACATGGGGCTTCCATGGTGAGGAATCTGCCTGCAATGCAGGAGACCCGAGTTCCATCCCTGAGTTGGGAAAATCCCCCTGGAGGTGGCCGTGGCACCCCACTCCAGTATTCTTGTCTGGAGAATTCCATGGACAGAGGAGCCTGGCAGGCTGCAGTCTCTGAGGTCATACAGAATTGGACATGACTAAAGTGACTAAGCAAGGTGTATAATGTTTTACTTTGATACATTTACATATTTTAAATGATCACTGTTGTGATATTTATCAAATTAGATAGTTATATAATAGTACAGTATTATTGTTTATATGCATTATCCTTATGACAATCCATTCATCTATTGATGGACACTTCTGTTGTTTCTAAGTGTTGGCTATTGTTAATAGTGCTACAATGAACATGAGAATGCTCATATCTCTTTCAGATCCTAATTTCAGTTCTTTTGGCTAAATACCCAGAAATGGCCTTGCTGGGTCATATTGTTAAGAGAATGTTCTTACTGCAGTAAATCAGCACATTCTTTCCCTGAGCACATTTTTATGGTTCAGGCACTTAGGTCTGTGCATCTTGACTCATTCCTGCCAGTAATATCTCTTTGCATTATGTTAATATATTACATATATTGCATATGCATATGTACTTGGTAATATGTTTGTGATGCATATACATGGATAACGCTCTGAGATCCTATACCACTTGAGAGTCTGGGTCCTTTCCTTTTTTAAAAAAAAATATGTATTATTTATTTATTTTGAGGGGGGCAAGTTGGGGAGAGGGGGGCGGTGGGCCATCTCTATTGGTCTTTCATTTACCTATTTTCATCCATCTTTGTTCCTTGGCCCGTGTGGGCCTCCCATTGCAGTGGCCTCTGTTGTCACAGAGCACCGGCTCTGGGCGCAGGCTCTCCAGAACTCCAGCTCGGTAATTGGACACATCGGTCCAGCCGCTCTGCCGCATGTGGGATCTTCCCAGGCCAGGGATCGAACTGGCGCCCCTTGCACTGCAAGACAGTGTCCTTACTCACTGGACCACCAGGGAAGCCCATCTGGATCCTTTCTTTCACAACCATACCACAGAACAGCTTGGGGAATCCTTGGGGACTGTAGCAAGCCCAATGAATGGACAGAAAGTAGAGATAACTCTTTTGCTTCTGGAAGCCCCCTAGCTCTCAGCTACCCCAACCAAAAGAAAAGCAAAAAAAAACCCCAAAACCCAGGGACTTCTACACCCTGATTCTCCTGAGCTAAGAGGTTTGGTTGAGGGCTAGGGTGGGAGTTGAGGGCACAAGGCCCATTCTCAGGACTTACTAATCAGTATTTTTCTGCTTGGCTCTCCTCTGCCTTCGGTCTAAAAAATCTCATCTTCCCTTGAATCAAAGGAAGTTTGTTCTGAGGTATCACCTTTAGGTTTTGCTACAGTCAGGCTTTTGAAATTCAAAGAGCAGGACTGAGCCCTTTCTTAAAGAGTTTCATCTTTATAAGACAACATATTGATATCTTGCAGAATAACAACCAGAGACACCAAGAGCAAGAGAGACCTGCTAATGTGTTTGTGATATATTTATATCTTCACCTGTTTTGAATGTGGATATTGGGAAAGCCTAGAAAAAGTTTATTAGGTCTTACTCCAAATCAAGTAACAAGGAACTGCAGAGAAGTGGGTATTGGTGAATGGAGACTGGATTTTCCTTATTCTTCTGAATTCAATGAATGTTTGAAAGCAGTGGTCCTCAAATGAATTGGAATCCCTTGGAGGTCTAGGTAAAACTCTAATGACTGGGCCGCAATTTGCTAGTTTGCATTTCTAACAGATT
Organism: Tragulus kanchil; assembly: GCA_022376925.1. Taxonomy (NCBI): domain Eukaryota; kingdom Metazoa; phylum Chordata; class Mammalia; order Artiodactyla; family Tragulidae; genus Tragulus; species Tragulus kanchil. Next base: position 102,694,806 of record JAIOJX010000001.1, on the reverse strand, counting down.
CCCAGTTGATACTCCCAATTGCTGGTTCAAGGACCACTTTTGGAAAACAATTGCTTAGAACACACTCATATTGACAAATGTAAATTTAGAAAAATGTAAATTATAAACAAATTTTAAAAATTAAAGTTTATGATTTTTTAAGTGTTCCCACTGAATCTACTATGACTAAAACTTGTCCCATTCCCTAACGCAGTGAGTGTTCAGGTGCTGAAGGGAGAATGGTCCAAGGTGGCACCTCTTTCCTCCTTCACCCCAGCCCATGTGTAAGTTGACTCGAGCCTCCTCCATCTGGGAAGGGCCTTCCCATCACTGGCTTTTGGTAATTAGAACTTATTTTGCTTAGGTTATTCCTCTTCCTTTTTTCTTTGAATATTTCCTCCCCACATTTTTTCAAAAGAGAAACCAAAATGCAGCAAGGCAGTGAGGAAACATTGAAACTTAAAAAATAAATAGCTGGGTAGATAGATTCCTTGGGTTCCCCCCTCAATTCCATCAGAATGATGCATTTCTCTTGATATTTAATGAACGCTTATCAGTATACTTTTCAGTATCTTTCACAAATGGCATTGCTTTCTGCCTTGGATTCTACTTTCTTGCATTTGTCCTATAAAGTAATATGTGTGGTTTGTGAGGCTTTTTTATTTTTTATTTTTTTTTGGAAAGGTATCCTCAATGACCTGGCCTGATTTCTACTCTTTATGGCTTTCTCATTTGCCTTTCATGTCTCCGTGCAGTGCTGGTTTGGCTACAACTCTTAAACTTCCCGATTTTTCTATATTCCAGCAGATAGAATCTTACTGTTTAGGGAATTGCTTCTGTGGATTAATGTTTTTACCTGCTATTTTCCCCTGGCTCAGTGAATCTAACCAGTAAACTCAGTCTTTTCACACCATTTTATTTTCTCACATAGCCAATTGAGTATTCCAAATATATGGAATATATTCGTGCCGATTTCTTCTTAAGCTGCTCTTCTAGCATGACTGGGGCTTTCTGTCACAGACATTTTCTTTCCATATTAGCTTCCACTGCTGTTTTGTCTGTTTTAGTTTGGGATATGCATGCTGCAAATGCCTCAAGCCTATCTTTGCCTCCTTGCGTATTTTGCAGCAAAAAGTGAATAGTAGCACAAAAGTGATGGAGTCTTAATGTGAATGTATTTTAATTAAAACTTCACATGGAGGCTGATGAGAATGTCTAATTTAAACTGGCTTCTGAAACCTCTTTTATTTTAATCATGCACATAGAGTGGCATGTTGTTTCAAGCTACTGCAGATGTACTCTTTGGAGGCAAATAATAAAGAATGAGAAGCAATTATTATTGTAAAGCAGGGCTTGGCCTTAGCATATTTTAACCCTTTAAAAATTTTCTTAGGCCTAGAGTTTTTCCTCACAAGTTTATACCCAACAGAAACACAAAGATATTCTCACCAGAAGACTCATACTACAATGTTCATAGCAGGAATATTTGTAATCCAAAGCTAGGACTTATCCACATGTTCATCACCAGTAGAATGGAGAAATGCAAAATATTTGCCATATAAAGAAATGTTATGCAACATTAAAATAACCATGGATAAAAACATATAATAGTATAGATCAATACTATTTATAAACACTCACCACCATAATACTGTCAAGTAAAAAAAAAAAAAATAACTGAACTTCCCTGGTGGTCCAGTGGGTGGGGACACCACCTTGCAGTGCAAGGGGTGCTGGTTTGATCCCTGGCGCGGAAGATCCACTTGCCGTGGAGCGGCTGGACCCATGTGTCCAGTTGCCAAGCTGGAGCTCTGGAGCGCATGCGCCCAGAGCCAGCGCTCTGTGACAACAGAGGCCACTGTGATGGGAGGCCCACACGGGCCAAAGAACAACAACAACAACAAAAAGATGGACGCCTCTCCAAAGAGGACATACAGATGGCCCAAAAGCACATGAAACGATGTTCAACCTCGCTTATCATTAGAGAAGTGCAAATTAAAACCACAACGAGATACCACCTCACACCCATCCGAATGGCCATCATCAACAAATCGACAGACAATAAATGCTGGAGAGGGTGCGGAGAAAAGGGAACCCTCTTGCATTGCTGGTGGGAATGTAAACTGATACAGCCTCTATGGAAGACAATATGGAGATTCCTTAAAAAACTAAAAATAGAAGCACCCTATGACCCAGCAATCCCACTATTAGGCCTATATCCTGATGAAATCAAAACTGAAAGAGGCACCTGTACCCCAATGTTCATTGCAGCTCTCTATACAATAGCCAGAACTTGGAAGCAACCTAGATGTCCATCGACAAATGAATGCTCTGGTACATATATACCGGAAGCTCTGGTACATATACACAATGGAATACTACTCAGCTGTTAAAAGAAATGCAGAAGACTCAGTCCTAATGAGGTGGCTGGCTCTAGAACCTATCATAAAAAATGAAGTAAGTCAAAAAGAGAAAGACAAGTACAATATACTAACTTTAAAAAATTTTCTTAGGCCTAGACTTTTTCCTCACAAGTTTATACCCAACAGAAACACAAAGATATTCTCACCAGAAGACTCATACTACAATGTTCATAGCAGGAATATTTGTAATCCAAAGCTAGGACTTATCCACATGTTCATCACCAGTAGAATGGAGAAATGCAAAATATTTGCCATATAAAGAAATGTTATGCAACATTAAAATAACCATGGATAAAAACATATAATAGTATAGATCAATACTATTTATAAACACTCACCACCATAATACTGTCAAGTAAAAAAAAAAAAAAATAACTGAACTTCCCTGGTGGTCCAGTGGGTGGGGACACCACCTTGCAGTGCAAGGGGTGCTGGTTTGATCCCTGGCGCGGAAGATCCACTTGCCGTGGAGCGGCTGGACCCATGTGTCCAGTTGCCAAGCTGGAGCTCTGGAGCGCATGCGCCCAGAGCCAGCGCTCTGTGACAACAGAGGCCACTGTGATGGGAGGCCCACACGGGCCAAAGAACAACAACAACAACAAAAAGATGGACGCCTCTCCAAAGAGGACATACAGATGGCCCAAAAGCACATGAAACGATGTTCAACCTCGCTTATCATTAGAGAAGTGCAAATTAAAACCACAACGAGATACCACCTCACACCCATCCGAATGGCCATCATCAACAAATCGACAGACAATAAATGCTGGAGAGGGTGCGGAGAAAAGGGAACCCTCTTGCATTGCTGGTGGGAATGTAAACTGATACAGCCTCTATGGAAGACAATATGGAGATTCCTTAAAAAACTAAAAATAGAAGCACCCTATGACCCAGCAATCCCACTATTAGGCCTATATCCTGATGAAATCAAAACTGAAAGAGGCACCTGTACCCCAATGTTCATTGCAGCTCTCTATACAATAGCCAGAACTTGGAAGCAACCTAGATGTCCATCGACAAATGAATGCTCTGGTACATATATACCGGAAGCTCTGGTACATATACACAATGGAATACTACTCAGCTGTTAAAAGAAATGCAGAAGACTCAGTCCTAATGAGGTGGCTGGCTCTAGAACCTATCATAAAAAATGAAGTAAGTCAAAAAGAGAAAGACAAGTACAATATACTAACTCATATATATGGGATCTAGTAAGATGGTCATGATAACACACGCAGTGAACTCATGGAAAAACAGAGAATAGACATAAGGACATTGTGGAGACCGAACAGTGAGAGGGAGGCATAGAGGAAGTAACATCGAAACCTATACTGGCATGTGTGGAAAAGATAGCTATGGTCATTGTGCTAAGGGAATAGGAGTACCTACAATCACTTGGGGCGATGGTCTGGAGGGGTGGGGGGGAACTGGGTGGGGGGAGGGTCCAGGGATATGCATATGAATGATCTGGGAACATACATGTTGATGAACAACAAAACTCTGTAAAATCTTTAAAATAAAGAATTAAAAAAATATATATAGCTAACCAAAAAAAAAAAAAAGATGGATGAAAATAGACAAATGAAAGACCAATGGAAGTGGCCCACTTGCCCCCCTCCCCCCCAAAAAAAGAATAAAGCTAAAAAAAAAAAATAGTCTCTCAGGGAACCAGTCAGAAAAGAGTATATCATCTACGGTTCCATTTAAATTAAGTTCAAAAACAGGCAAAACTAATCTATGGTTCGTAGTTACACTTCAATAGTGTTAACCCTCAGGGAGTGGTTATTGCTTAGAAGAGAATGCAAGGGAATGTTCTGAGAACTTGGGTTGTGATCCATTTTGAAAGTTGAATTGTATAAATATGATACATGCATTTTCTGGTGTGTGTATCATTTATCAATAAAAATGGAGAAAGAATATCAAAGAAACAACTTCATTATACATTACTCTCTCTATCCTCTCCTTTTCACCTCTTTCCTCCTCAAAATCACTCAGTGCTTGTCTTTGTAAGGGACAGTGTTTCATGTTTCTCTCATGTATTTACACAGTCTTCTGGTTTTCTGAGTAGAGGCACTGGTGGCTTTTGTTCTGGACTCGTTTTTCTTTCAAGGTATTTGTAAGCCAGCAGTCTTGGGCAATAGAGATGGCATCTCCCGCTATGAAAGAGGGAAGATTTGTTAGCATTTAAGAATAGTAAAGAAACCCTCCCCCTTGGGGCCAAGTTTGGGCACGTTTGATCTCAACCCCTTCTAAAAGATAGGAAATACCTAAGCAGAGGCTTCCTCATGTTTTACAAATGCACTGCAAGCAGGCATCCCCTTGACATTCTCCACCTTGCCCTTCCGGAACTAGGGGGTGGAGGCAGGGAAGCAAAGGGAACTGATACAAATAGGCTTATGCTCCCCTGCCCCCCACCCCCACCTCCAGGCGCTGGGAGTAAGTAAAAATCAGTCCTTGGTGTGTGATTCAGGAAGCTTCTGCCTTCTGCCAACATCCTCAAAACTGCAGCAAATCTCCCAGTTAGCTTGCAAGTAAGATGAAATCTCAGATCCTTCATAGTGCTTGATCCTCTTCTGATCCAACAGCCCTTGTTGGGTTAAGGTGCTGTCAGGTTTTTTTTCTCTTTTTGATCTTACTTTTTTATGTGGGCTTGTTTGTCGCATTAAATCAATTTATTGTAATAATAACCATACTAGAAAAAAAAATGAACCAACAGGTTTTGAGCACATACTGTGTGCAAGACACCATGGTAAGAGATACACATGCATGCATTGTTAGTTTGACTACACTGAGTGATCCATACAATAGGTTTTCTTTTTCTTTGGCTCGTGAATAAGGAAACTGAGGTTCAGAGATAAAGTTCCTGAAATTACCATCTATTACAGCCAACTGGTGACTGCCTTGCTCCCAATTGCTCCGACTTTAGAGCCCATACTCTATAAAGTCCTTAGTCTCATGTATAGACCAGGTTCATGTAACAACAGGGACAAGAACTGCAACTTAATTACCTAGAAGGATAGACCTGGTGAAAATCACTGCAGACAGGCAAGTTCCAAAGGAACCATTTGTTAAAGCCATTTTGGAAGCATCATAGCTTCACTGTCAAAGAAATCACCACTCAGAGCAGCACGTAGATGTTTGTTCTCCCATAAAACGTTGCTTCTGACAAATATTCTGCTATAGAAATAGCTGTCTCAAATAGCTTCTTCTCATTATACCTGGGAGTCTTTTCATCAAAAGGATGGGGTGGCCCACTAGTCTAACATTTACATTGAAAGTTTTTCTATTTTAGGGAACACTTAGAAAAAGATAAGACTAAAGAGACAATAATGTGCAACAAGAGAATCTCCATGCAGAGGGAGGTCTTAACATTCTTTTTTGTACCTGCTATTGTATTATCATCAGTATTTCAAGAACATGTTTTCCTTTGAAAAGAAAAACAATGAATCAAATGTTCTAAATGTAATTCTTCCACGTCTCAGTTTCACTTCGTTTCAACAATAAACCTGCAATAAAATATAGGGAAGAGGAAAAAATATGTGCTTGGTTGGTGGTTATGTACTCACAGTTACTTGACGGTATATATATATATTGCATTTTTCTTAAATGTAAATTCATCAAAGTAAATTGAAATTTTCTCTCTGTGACAAAATCAACTAAATTTTAAAAATGTACTTGCAGTGGTTGGGAAAGGTCTTGTAAAAAGGACTTCACATGCTTCAGCCAGCAACAGCCAAGACAGAAATGACCACCAGGTCTATTTTTCATGTATAAGATTTATGTTTTTATGTGAGTATGGCCTCATACACCATAGTTCTCAGAAATCACTTACAGAAGATACATTTAGTGAGGCTGAGGAACACATACTGAAGGGCAAAAACCACTTTTTGGTATAAAACAGAATGCAGAATAAGAGAGATCCAGCTGGTAGCAAGATTCTCCATGCCTGCTCCCAGGCCTTGCTGCTTGCTGGATTCAGTTAGCTCACAGACACTAGGCAATAGAGGCTACATGGAGAATCATGGAAACAAGATGTATTTTTAGGAGGCATCCTGGTTTTACAGCACGTGATAAGAATGACTTAAAATACCAGCTAAACTAAAGTGTTATGTGTGCCTTCCTCACCTATAGGAACCCCTTGTGATTAGCTAGCCAGGAAGACCACACTCAGAAGAGAAACGATAATAAAGTAATATAAAGTGTGGCACAAATCCAGGCAGAGACAACACAAGAAAAGCAGGAATCATTTTTAAAATTCAATTTTTAATTTTCTTAGTTATCATGTAGAATATACTTACTAAAGCGTGCACACAGCATGAATGTACTGCTCAATAGTTTATCATCAAATAAACATCCATATAACCACCAGTTAGTCCATGAAATGGAAGAGTGTTTGGACCCTAGAAGTCAACCTCATTTTTTGTCCTTATGACTATTCTTCCCCCACCCCAAGTAACTATTAAACAAAATTTGGGAAAAATACAAATTAATAGGTTTCGTATTTCAAGAACATGTTTTCCTTTGAAAAGAAAAACAATGAATCAAATGTTCTAAATGTAATTCTTCCACGTCTCAGTTTCACTTCGTTTCAACAATAAACCTGCAATAAAATATAGGGAAGAGGAAAAATATGTGCTTGGTTGGTGGTTATGTACTCACAGTTACTTGACGGTATATATATATATTGCATTTTTCTTAAATGTAAATTCATCAAAGTAAATTGAAATTTTCTCTCTGTGACAAAATCAACTAAATTTTAAAAATGTACTTGCAGTGGTTGGGAAAGGTCTTGTAAAAAGGACTTCACATGCTTCAGCCAGCAACAGCCAAGACAGAAATGACCACCAGGTCTATTTTTCATGTATAAGATTTATGTTTTTATGTGAGTATGGCCTCATACACCATAGTTCTCAGAAATCACTTACAGAAGATACATTTAGTGAGGCTGAGGAACACATACTGAAGGGCAAAAACCACTTTTTGGTATAAAACAGAATGCAGAATAAGAGAGATCCAGCTGGTAGCAAGATTCTCCATGCCTGCTCCCAGGCCTTGCTGCTTGCTGGATTCAGTTAGCTCACAGACACTAGGCAATAGAGGCTACATGGAGAATCATGGAAACAAGATGTATTTTTAGGAGGCATCCTGGTTTTACAGCACGTGATAAGAATGACTTAAAATACCAGCTAAACTAAAGTGTTATGTGTGCCTTCCTCACCTATAGGAACCCCTTGTGATTAGCTAGCCAGGAAGACCACACTCAGAAGAGAAACGATAATAAAGTAATATAAAGTGTGGCACAAATCCAGGCAGAGACAACACAAGAAAAGCAGGAATCATTTTTAAAATTCAATTTTTAATTTTCTTAGTTATCATGTAGAATATACTTACTAAAGCGTGCACACAGCATGAATGTACTGCTCAATAGTTTATCATCAAATAAACATCCATATAACCACCAGTTAGTCCATGAAATGGAAGAGTGTTTGGACCCTAGAAGTCAACCTCATTTTTTGTCCTTATGACTATTCTTCCCCCACCCCAAGTAACTATTAACCTGACTCATGTGGTAACTATTTTCTGTATTTCATTATAGCTCTTCAGCTTATTCATGAATCCTTAAATGCTTTAGATAGTTTGGAAGACTCTTTTCAATATATTTAAGTGGAATTATGCAGCATAGATTGTTTCATGCTCAGCATTCAGTCTGTGAGAGTCATCCATGTTGTGGCATATATCTGTGGCTTATTTATTTTCAAGGTGTTGAACTGCTGGCTCATAGGGAGTGCCAGGCTGTTTCTCATAGTGCTTGTGGGCCATCTGTCCTCAGCAGTATAGGACAATTCCAGCTTCTCCACATCCTCATCTTCTCTTAGTGTTTTCAGTCTTTTCATTTTACCTATTCTGGTGGGTGACTAGTGATATCATACTGTGTTTATGTTGCATTCCCCTGATTAATGAGGCTTAAATTCTCTTATATGTTTATAAAAGTCATTACATAATATCCATTATGTAATTCTGTTTTGTGAAGTACCATTCAATTATCTTACTCATTTTTCTATTGGTTGTCTCTCTTTTTCTTAAGAATTTATATTGACTGTTTAAAATATATTCAAGATAAGAGTTTTTGTGAGTTTATATGCATTGGAAATATTTTCTCTCACTATTTTGATTGCCTTTTTGCACTCTTAATACTCTGAGGGAACAAGAAGTCTGAGTATCCTGAAACTTCATGTTGTGAGGGAGTCCAAGCTAATCACATGGAAAGAGTAGTTGTTTGATCACTAAGTCATGTTTGACTGTTTGCAGTCCCATGAACTGCAGCATGTCACTGCAGTCCTTCACTTGAATTTGCTCAAACTCATGTCCACTGAGTCTTGAAAAGCCGACAAAAAAGAAACGATAATAAAGTAATATAAAGTGTGGCACAAATCCAGGCAGAGACAACACAAGAAAAGCAGGAATCATTTTTAAAATTCAATTTTTAATTTTCTTAGTTATCATGTAGAATATACTTACTAAAGCGTGCACACAGCATGAATGTACTGCTCAATAGTTTATCATCAAATAAACATCCATATAACCACCAGTTAGTCCATGAAATGGAAGAGTGTTTGGACCCTAGAAGTCAACCTCATTTTTTGTCCTTATGACTATTCTTCCCCCACCCCAAGTAACTATTAACCTGACTCATGTGGTAACTATTTTCTGTATTTCATTATAGCTCTTCAGCTTATTCATGAATCCTTAAATGCTTTAGATAGTTTGGAAGACTCTTTTCAATATATTTAAGTGGAATTATGCAGCATAGATTGTTTCATGCTCAGCATTCAGTCTGTGAGAGTCATCCATGTTGTGGCATATATCTGTGGCTTATTTATTTTCAAGGTGTTGAACTGCTGGCTCATAGGGAGTGCCAGGCTGTTTCTCATAGTGCTTGTGGGCCATCTGTCCTCAGCAGTATAGGACAATTCCAGCTTCTCCACATCCTCATCTTCTCTTAGTGTTTTCAGTCTTTTCATTTTACCTATTCTGGTGGGTGACTAGTGATATCATACTGTGTTTATGTTGCATTCCCCTGATTAATGAGGCTTAAATTCTCTTATATGTTTATAAAAGTCATTACATAATATCCATTATGTAATTCTGTTTTGTGAAGTACCATTCAATTATCTTACTCATTTTTCTATTGGTTGTCTCTCTTTTTCTTAAGAATTTATATTGACTGTTTAAAATATATTCAAGATAAGAGTTTTTGTGAGTTTATATGCATTGGAAATATTTTCTCTCACTATTTTGATTGCCTTTTTGCACTCTTAATACTCTGAGGGAACAAGAAGTCTGAGTATCCTGAAACTTCATGTTGTGAGGGAGTCCAAGCTAATCACATGGAAAGAGTAGTTGTTTGATCACTAAGTCATGTTTGACTGTTTGCAGTCCCATGAACTGCAGCATGTCACTGCAGTCCTTCACTGTCTCCGAAAGTTTGCTCAAACTCATGTCCACTGAGTCGGTGATGCCATCCAATGATCTTATCCTCTGTTGCCCCCTTCTCCTCTTGCCCTCAATCTTTCTTAGCATTAAGGTCTTTTCTAGTGAGTCAGCTCTTCGCATCAGGTGACCAACATATTATAGCTTCAGCTTCAACATCATCATGGAAAGGTTACATGAAGACATATTTGGTTAGTCTCAGCATTCCAGCCATTCAGGCACCAAATGTGAAAATGAGGAAGCTATCTTAGACATTCCAGCTGCAGCAAATGTGATGTGAAAAATAAGGAAGACAGACAACCAGCAGCCACAACCACAACCTCAGACATAGGACCCAAACTGAACCATCACAGGTCTCTGTAGACATTCATACCACCCAACTAAGACCCTAGTCATTGTGGAATGAAAACTATCTACCCTTGGACTCCTGCCCAAATTCCTAACCCATAAAATCTTAAGCATAATATTTTCTGATGCCATTAAGTTTGGGATGAATTGTTATACAGTGATACATTAATGAAACAGAAGCTTCCATGAGGGCTGACATGGAGCCAGGCTCTGAAGGACTGAAATACATGCAGGAGAGGAGGGGTTCTGGGAGAATACATGAACTAAGGTGGTAAATGAAGAATAAACCTGAAGACTTCAGGTGTTCGTGAGGTGATCATACCAACAAAAACTGGACACATTATTTGTGGATAAATGCAGCAAGATGTTCTTCACCTTTTTTACTGGTTAGACAGAGCAGAGACTTTGTTAGCATGATGGCACATTAAAATGAAGCTATATAGTTGTTGTCATGGCAAGAAAAATGTGCTATGACTTGTGGATGTTTCACTCTGAAGAATCTGAAGTCAGAACTCCTGGAATAGACCCAGAGCCCTTACTGAGGTCACCTTTAGGAAGAAGAAGAAGAGACAGAAGAGAGAATGATCTCATAGGTGTTTATCCTAGATATGTCTCATAGGTACTAAATGGGTGACTCCATAGGAAAAGTCATCTTATCACTAAGTCATGTTTGACTGTTTGCAGTCCCATAAGCAGTTCACTGCAGTCCTTCACTGTCTCGAAAGTTTGCTCAAACTCATGTCCACTGAGTCGGTGATGCCATCCAATGATCTTATCCTCTGTTGCCCCCTTCTCCTCTTGCCCTCAATCTTTCTTAGCATTAAGGTCTTTTCTAGTGAGTCAGCTCTTCGCATCAGGTGACCAACATATTATAGCTTCAGCTTCAACATCATCATGGAAAGGTTACATGAAGACATATTTGGTTAGTCTCAGCATTCCAGCCATTCAGGCACCAAATGTGAAAATGAGGAAGCTATCTTAGACATTCCAGCTGCAGCAAATGTGATGTGAAAAATAAGGAAGACAGACAACCAGCAGCCACAACCACAACCTCAGACATAGGACCCAAACTGAACCATCACAGGTCTCTGTAGACATTCATACCACCCAACTAAGACCCTAGTCATTGTGGAATGAAAACTATCTACCCTTGGTACTCCCTGCCCAAATTCCTAACCCATAAAATCTTAAGCATAATATTTTCTGATGCCATTAAGTTTGGGATGAATTGTTATACAGTGATACATTAATGAAACAGAAGCTTCCATGAGGGCTGACATGGAGCCAGGCTCTGAAGGACTGAAATACATGCAGGAGAGGAGGGGTTCTGGGAGAATACATGAACTAAGGTGGTAAATGAAGAATAAACCTGAAGACTTCAGGTGTTCGTGAGGTGATCATACCAACAAAAACTGGACACATTATTTGTGGATAAATGCAGCAAGATGTTCTTCACCTTTTTTACTGGTTAGACAGAGCAGAGACTTTGTTAGCATGATGGCACATTAAAATGAAGCTATATAGTTGTTGTCATGGCAAGAAAAATGTGCTATGACTTGTGGATGTTTCACTCTGAAGAATCTGAAGTCAGAACTCCTGGAATAGACCCAGAGCCCTTACTGAGGTCACCTTTAGGAAGAAGAAGAAGAGACAGAAGAGAGAATGATCTCATAGGTGTTTATCCTAGATATGTCTCATAGGTACTAAATGGGTGACTCCATAGGAAAATACTATGGTTGGTTTTTTTTTATCAGCAATTGATAGTGAGACTCTTCACAAGAAATGAAGTATACATACAAGGTCTATAAGATTTACCAGGTTTATCTATAGAAATGTATTAACTTAATAAGAAGCATGGGTTTATGAAAGCCCTTGCCAGAGGTGGGGAATGGGGCTTCAGTGAAGTGGATGAAGGTAATGAAAAGATATAAGGAAATTTAAATCTCAGGATGTGGCACACAGACATGGTAATAACAGTGTATTGCATATTTGAAAATTACTAAGAAGGTAGATCTTAAAAGTTCTCATCGAAAGAAAAAAGTGTGTAGTGATGGATATTATTTAGACTTACTGTGGTAAGTATTTCTCAATGTATACAAATATCTAATCATTGTGTTGTATATCTGAAACTAATATAATGTTATATGTCAATTATATCTCAGTTTTTAAAACAAAATTAAAACTCTTGAAATTAAGGAACAGGTGTTTAGACGTACTTTTGGAAGCAGCTGAGAACTTCCAGTGCATAGAAGGGGTCATAAGGGTATATTACATACGTACTTCCTATGTACCTTTGGGGACAGAAGGAAGGACAGAGACCCATGAGTTTCTGAAATGTAGAACTGCATAAAAAGATATATTGGTGAAGTTGATGCCAGAACAAGACCAAGAACTAGCCTAAGTGACAATGACAGTGAGACAGAGCTGCCTATCACTGTGTCCCTTTCCTCTCATTTCTCAACCTTGAAAGTTGCCTTTGAAGATTTAGTGGGATGAGGTAGCAACTTGAAGGGAAGTTTATGATAACTGCATGCCCCATCTGTGAGCACCAGCACAAAAAATCATGGAGCGCAAACTGGATAGTGCATATTGACTTTTCTTGTCAGCATCTTGTATGATAGCTTATCTCATAATGCTGGCATTTTGAATTCCCGTAAATAAAAACTTTCTGCAGCAAGAAGACTATATTTTTATTCTCAGTGATATATAACTTCAGGTATCTTTAGAGGGAAGGAGAACATACTGGAGTTCAATAATAAAATGTTTATTATAGTACTGAATGTGAAAATATCTCAGCAGTAGTTTTTTAAAAATGCATGATGAGAATACATGGCCCTTCAATGCAGTGATAATAAATAAATAAATAAAGCCTAGAGGCAGAAAAGCCCAAGCAGATTCCACAGTCAAGATATAACCAAAAAATGATCTATAAAATGGAAAGTTAGTGAGACTCTAGTTCCTATATATATTTCCTCCTCTGAGCTCTTGAGTCCTTTTCCTTGGTCAAACTGGACACTTAGATAATTATATATAAATAATGAACATCTTTCATATTTCTTTCCTTTGTTCTTTATCATGCTAGGTAGTAGATTTTGTGTATGAATGGTAGGTTTTGAGCTCTTAGTCTAGTTAAATTTGGGCATTGGGAACTTTGGAGCTTTTGAAATCTATTTAATACTTTCTGTTAATGTGGAAATATTATCCGTGAAAATACACTGTATTTCTGATGTTAAGACTAATACAAGAATGAGGTATAGAAAGTGTTTTGAAAAGCATAATACCTGATATAACATGTTAAACTCATAATGTTGATGATGGTAAGAGTGTTACCAGGTGCACATATACTGAAACATTAAACATCACATATTCTTAGATGTTAAGTAGAAAGAAAAATTGACATTTTTTTCTACTGAAAAAGGGAAAACAGATTTTCCCCAGCCATGGTCTTTTAACATAGGCTGTTTTCTTTATAATAGTCTGTCAGCCTGTATTTACTGATATCTGCTGTGTGTAGAATTCATTTCTGGCTGTGTTGGAGAACTGTAAAAAGTACCAGTGAAGTCTCTTCACAAGAAGAATTTATTTTCTAAAGGGAAAGAGAAAAAAACCAAATTCATGTACTTAACATGTATGTAAAAGCCTATGTGTCTCTTCAATTATGTACACAGCTCGGTGTGCACTTCTCACCCCAACAGCCACTTCCTCAGTGATTTATTAAAAGGATGGCAGACTGCATCCTGAGGACTAAATCCAGCCAGTGGCTTATATTCATATGGCTCTTGAGCTAAGAATATTTTGTAGATTTTTAAAGGGTTTTAAAAAAATAGAAACAACAGGGACAGTGTATATCCTGAAAAGTGTTAACTGTTTACTACCTGGCCCTTTACAGGGAAAAAAGAAATGGTTGGCCCTTGATTTAGCATCATGTGCGAAACTATAAAACTTTGCTAAATGAGAGAAATCAGAGTTGTCCTAGGTCAATGGTGAGAGCAAGTGCCAAATGATCTATAGCCCTGTAACCACACAGGCTGATGCTTGCATAAAGCTACCTTGCATTTATACTGCATTGGCCTTCAAAGCCTTTCTTGTATGAAAGGTGGGAAGATACACTGAAGTCATACTTACTACTGCAGGAAGTTTCACATGTCAATTCCAATGCAAGGCTTCTAGTGTCTGCCATCTCTGATAGTACAGACTATTTAAGTCATGTAAATCTAGGTCTCCCTCCTGTTTTCCCTACCACCAAGGTAGTTTTCAATGCTTTAGCATTCTGTTGATAAAATGTGCCAAGAAGGACCTTAGGCATGCTCTTCAGTGACAACTCAGCCTCTAAACTTGAGTCCGTGGCTGATTGTGACATTCCTGCTGATTGAACTTGCCATTGGGTGTAACAGAAAAGACCTGTCTTTTCCCACCATCTCTTTGAAAGCTGCTTTTGGTTTCAGAGCTGCAGCTGGAATTTGCAGGGTGTGACTCAGCCATTTGGTTTACGCTCTTTCCAATGCCTTTGCAGGCAAGTGCCCTTTCATTTCTGCTTCAGAAGCCTTCTTTATGGGAGTTTCTCCTGGCATTTAAAAGAATATCCTACCTCCCACCAGCATTCCACCACTCCCCCTTAGCTGCTCTCAGCTCTGCTGTATAATAAGAACTTGTCCGCCAATTTATCACTTGAGGATGTGTGTGTGTTTTCGTGCATTGTCTTCCTGAATATTCCATTCTCAGTTACTGAGCACAGTTTTAGGGGACTCCAGTCCATGCAAGAGTCTGGGGGTGGTGATTATAGTTCACGTTCTTTGTGATTCAACTCCAGTGGATCAGGTAGCAAAAGGATGCAAAAACCACAGTTTATACATCTCTTGAAACTTCCTGTGCCTCACCGTCCTCCTACGTTAAATGGAGACAATAATGGAACTTAGCTCATAGATGTGCTGGGGAATGAAGTGAGGAAATTAATATAACTGTTCAGCGTGATGCTTGACATAGAGCAAACACTGGCTGTATGCTAATCCCATGATTGTCATGGTCATCTCTTCACTCTGACAGAGCTCTCCTTCCCAATAGTATTGGCTTAGTCATTGCACAGATATTGCTGCCTACCATCCGGAGGCACTGTCTTACATACTAGATTATCAAAGATAATCTTTAAATCTTCACTGGAAACACACCCGATTTCTGTTGAATACAGATCAGATCAGGCGCCTAGGCTCTTCAAGGCAAGAATACTGGAGTGGGTTGCCATTTCCTTCTCCAGTGGATCTTCCCAACCTTGGAGATTGAACCAGGTCTCCTGCATTGCAGGCAAATTCTTTGGCATCTGAGCCACCAGGGAATCCCAGTGTGTGACACATGCCTATATCAGTGGTTTGGAATTATGCCCAGGTCAGTGAGCTGATTTCAGTCTACATCATGGTTCTATCTCCAAGAGAAAACCCATGGGATGCCACCCTTGCTTCCATTGACATCTTAGTAGTTGCTGCCCAATTGGGTTGCTTATTCCACCGTCTTCTCAGGGTACCACATTTGTTCTACTTTGGCCTCTCTGTGTGTACCATCATCTATCCATGACCAGAGAGTCACCACAAGGGCCTGCCGTAGGTACAAGGATAAGCAATCTGCAGCTGTGAGGCAAGGTTACCTTCTTACTGACACCAGAGAAAGCCTCAGGAGTCCCTCAGTGTACCAGAGAACCACTTCTCCTGACTTACCAAGTTCATAGATTTCTAAGCTGAGCTGTCACTGAGTATGCAGCCACTCTAGATTTCCCTTGGCAGAGTGCCTTCCAGGCGATGGAACTGTACATGTTGGTGGTTGCAGTAGAAGCCGTTGGTAGATCCTGTGGCTTCTGTTAGTGGCTATCGTCCTGTAAGTGCCTCAGATTCTCAAGCAAGGCAGGGAGATAAAGGCAATTAAGTGGATGATAACTTCCAATAGATGTGGAGGCCTCCTTAGGAAACCACAGTTTATACATCTCTTGAAACTTGTCCATTATTTGGTCATCATAGATGTGCTGGGGAATGAAGTGAGGAAATTAATATAACTGTTCAGCGTGATGCTTGACATAGAGCAAACACTGGCTGTATGCTAATCCCATGATTGTCATGGTCATCTCTTCACTCTGACAGAGCTCTCCTTCCCAATAGTATTGGCTTAGTCATTGCACAGATATTGCTGCCTACCATCCGGAGGCACTGTCTTACATACTAGATTATCAAAGATAATCTTTAAATCTTCACTGGAAACACACCCGATTTCTGTTGAATACAGATCAGATCAGGCGCCTAGGCTCTTCAAGGCAAGAATACTGGAGTGGGTTGCCGTTTCCTTCTCCAGTGGATCTTCCCAACCTTGGAGATTGAACCAGGTCTCCTGCATTGCAGGCAAATTCTTTGGCATCTGAGCCACCAGGGAATCCCAGTGTGTGACACATGCCTATATCAGTGGTTTGGAATTATGCCCAGGTCAGTGAGCTGATTTCAGTCTACATCATGGTTCTATCTCCAAGAGAAAACCCATGGGATGCCACCCTTGCTTCCATTGACATCTTAGTAGTTGCTGCCCAATTGGGTTGCTTATTCCACCGTCTTCTCAGGGTACCACATTTGTTCTACTTTGGCCTCTCTGTGTGTACCATCATCTATCCATGACCAGAGAGTCACCACAAGGGCCTGCCGTAGGTACAAGGATAAGCAATCTGCAGCTGTGAGGCAAGGTTACCTTCTTACTGACACCAGAGAAAGCCTCAGGAGTCCCTCAGTGTACCAGAGAACCACTTCTCCTGACTTACCAAGTTCATAGATTTCTAAGCTGAGCTGTCACTGAGTATGCAGCCACTCTAGATTTCCCTTGGCAGAGTGCCTTCCAGGCGATGGAACTGTACATGTTGGTGGTTGCAGTAGAAGCCGTTGGTAGATCCTGTGGCTTCTGTTAGTGGCTATCGTCCTGTAAGTGCCTCAGATTCTCAAGCAAGGCAGGGAGATAAAGGCAATTAAGTGGATGATAACTTCCAATAGATGTGGAGGCCTCCTTAGGATAAACCTCCACAGCTGCTTCCTGTGACCTTCATCAGATAATAGATGTTTTAAATTCCTTGTCTACCAGAGAAACTGGCAGCCATGTTACTGCCTTACACGAAGCCTAAGAACGTAGAGCCAAGCCACAAACACTGAGAGGGTTTTTGGGTTTTTTTTTCCCCCTCCTGTATCAGGAATAAGAGACTGATTCTTAGGAGTGGCTTCTGTCTAGGGGCGCCAGGGGATTCCCTGATTCCTGAAGTTCTTCCATTCCATGAGCTTCTAAGATTTGTACCCCAAATCCTATTTTCACTTAAGCTACTTCCAGTGGTATATGTATAACTTGCAACTGAAAGAGCTTTGTCTATAATCCTCTGAAATCTCTCTCCCGCTTTAATTCCCAACAGTGAAATCTGTTCTTTTCCAAAACAGGTTATAAACTCTAAAATGACAATTTCCTTTTAAAATTAATTATTAAAAGTAAAAGCTATCTTAGCCATAAAAAAGGGTGAAATCTTGCCATTTGTGACAATATGGATGGACCTTGAAGGTATTATGCTGAGTGAAATAAATCAGACAGAGAAAGACAAATGCCATATGATCCCTCTCATATATTGAATATAAAAAACAAACAAAACAATGAATAGGCCAAGCAAAAACAAACACATGGATACAGAGAACAGAGTAATGGTTACTAGAGGTGAAGGGAACTGAAAGGTGATATGGGTAAAGAAGGTACAGTATAGTTACAGATGGAAATTAAATTTTTGGTGGTAAGCACACTGTACTATATACAGAAGTAGAAATGTTGTACACCTGAAACTTATACAGTGTTGGACTGTAGCCCACCAGGCTCCTCTGTCCATGGGGCTCTCCAGGCAAGGATACTGGAGTGGGTTGCCATGCTTTTCTCCAGGAGAGCTGCCCTGACCCAGGGATTGAACCCACATCTCTTACGTGTCCTGCGTTGGCAAGCAGATTCTTTACTACTAGCACTACCTTAGACACCAATATTATCTCAATTTTTTTAAAAAAATCACTATATTAGGCATTTGGCCACCTTCTCCCTTGATCAGAACATCCATTGTCCATATCCATTAGCGGACCTGCAGACCAAACCCTGGCGCACTCTAAGGCCCCCAAGTGAAATTTGACTGACAAACCTACTATTTCCTCATACTAAAACTATTGGGGATGAAAGATAATAATACAAAAAAAAAAAAAAAATTGAACTGAGTCACCCATGATAATCCCAAGGGTTGGACAAGGAGCAGTATGCCAGAGAAATACCAAGAGAGTGAGATATAGTTTGGATGGCCAAAAAACACATGAAAAGATGCTCAGTGCCACTCATTATCAGAGAAATGCAAAACTACAATGAGATATCACTTCACACCCATCAGAATGGCCATCGTCAAAAAATCCACAGACAATAAATGCTGGAGAGGGTGTGACGAAAAAGGAACACTCTTGCACTGTTGGTGGGAATGTAAATTGGTACAGTCACTATGGAAGACAGTACGGAGATTCCTTAAAAAACTAGGAATAGAAGCACCATATGACTCAGCAATCCCTCTATTAGGCATATACCCTGAGGAAATCAAAATTGAAAGAGACACATATACCCCAATGTTCATCGCAGCACTTTTTACAATAGCTGGAACATGGAGACAATCTAGATGTTCATCAACAAATCAATGGATAAAGAAGCTATGGTACATATATACAATGGAGTGCTTTTCAGCTGTAAAAAGAAATGCAGAAGAATCAGTCCTAATGAGGTGGATGGATCTAGAAGCTATTATACAAAGTGAAGTAAGTCAAAAAGAGAAGGATAAATATAGTGTGTTAACAGATATATATGGAATCTAGTAAGATGGTACCGATAAATACACACGCAGAGCAGCGATGGAGAAACAGACATAGAGAACAGATCTACGGACATTGGAGGGAGGGAAGAATGGGTGAGAGGGATGGAAAGAGTAACAGGGAAAGCTACATTATCATATGTAAAAGAGATAACTATTGTGAATGCACTGTGGAACTAAGGGATCTTACATGGGGGCTAGGCAACAACCTAGAGGGGAGGGATAGGGGGTGGGGGGAGTCAGGGAGAGCTCAGGTGGGAGAGGTCAGGGATATACCTATGATGGATTTGGGATTATACAGAGCTGTAAACAATAAAACTCTGTAAAAGCAAAAAAAAAAAAAAAAAAGCCCTCTCTCAACCTGAATGATACTAATAAAAACAGACCAAACTAGCTAGAAGGATGAGGGGTTATTCAAGGAAAATATGAAAAGCCAAGATGGGTTGGATCTACTCTCTGATGACTAGTTTTATGTAAGTCAAAGTAGATTCTGAAAGAACTCATCTGCTTAAAAAGGTTTGTGGGATTTTTTGTTTTGTTTTGTTTTTTTTGGTAGACAGGACCCTTTTCTTATCCCAAGTAAGCTGCTACTTCTAATTGATGCTTATTTGTGTGTTTCATCCCTTTCTGTGTCTGAAGGTTCAACTTCTGAATAATTACTATATAACTTCCTCAGTGCTGGTCAAAGGCAGTTGTACCTAGCAGAGGGCTTTGTACATAATCTTTGTCAAGAAATAATAGTAATTATAGTGACAGAGCCTTGCCTACATCTTTCGGAGGTAAAAATAACCAAGTTAAATTACAATACAGGCTTCCCTTGTGGCTCAGTGGATGGGAACCCGTCTGCCAATGCAGGAGACACAGGTTTGATCCCTGATCTGGGAAGATCCCACATACCGCAGAGCAGCTAAACCCACACATCAACAAAGACCCAGCACAACAAAAAATAAATAAATAAAAAGTTTGGGGGAAAAAAAGAAAGCTAGGTTAGGGTTTTAAAAAAAATTACAATACAGTAATGCATCAGTGGCCCCAATTTGGCAATTAGAGGTACTGAAAATGAGGATAAATTGCTTTCTCAAAGGTATGGTTTTCCCCAACAGTTTGTTTCAGGTCCAACCGTGGGTTTCAGGTCAATGATTTTAAGTTCATCATACGTGAACTTTCTCTACTTACATGAGAAATGATCAAATTTTAAATTCATTTTAGATGTGAAGGTGACAAACTTAAAAATTACTAGGTGAAAAAAGTAACTTATAACTATCCTTCAGGTGGCAACTTTTAAAAACCCGAGAAATTTGAAGAATATTTGCTTAAAAACAGGTGAAAAACTTATTTTCAGGAGATCATGGAAACAGAAACCTCTTCTATAGAATGTCAATGTCAATTAAGGATAATGCATTACAGTCAGAAGAACTGTTTTGTGATGATCACCTTTGAGAAACATTTGGCATAAGGTAGAAAATCAAGGTCACCTGACTTTTTCCACATCTATAAAATGGTTAAGTCAGATTGTGTCTTAGTGAACACTTTAAAAGTGAAATGATGTACACAACTGAAATAAAAGCAATGAAGAAAAAGATGACATTTTTCTCAGCATAACAGTTTAAAATCACATTATAGATACAGAATGACTAGTTACTGATAAAGGCTTGACTATTGGGAATTATTTCATTTTGTATTATTTTGTGTTAATACATCTTTCTCAGTATGAGAAGCTGATTTCCTATAAACCATAAAAAACTGTATCCTCCAAAAACGGAATTTTTAAAAACAGATGCGTGTGTAACTGAAAAAGTCCGAAGGCAAAAATAAGAACAAAAATAAACTCTTAAAAAATTTAAATTTTTATACTGGTATAAGATTTAGAAAAATGTTTCAAAAATACTAGTTGGGGTTTCCCTGGTGGTCCAGTGGGTAAGGACACCGCCTTGCAGTGCAAGGGGCGCTGGTTCGTTCCCTGACCTGAGAAGATCCCACATGCCGTGGAGCAGCTGGACGTATATGTCCAATGACGGAGCTAGAGCTCTGGAGCGCATGCGCCCAGAGCCGGTGCTTTGCGACAACAGAGGCCACCGCAATGGGAGGCCCACACAGGCCAAAGAACAAAGATAAATGAAAGACCAATAGAAGTGGCCCACCCGCCCCCATCCCTCCCCAACCCGCCCCCCGTAAAAAAAATACTAGTTGATGTGATTTTCATAATTTTTCTACACAATAAAATCAGATATTTTCTTCCAGCAGGACTCTACTGTGTGGATCCCCAATGCTAAACACACCTCCTAGCTCACAGAAAGCATTCATTTGATAGTCACTGAATTAGAATGGGATGAAGTAAATTGATGAACTGAGGCTTATAAAAGGAAAGGGAATGCCTATTTTATATCCTAGAAAAGAATGTGTGACCATCACAATACTCACTAACTTAAAACTGCATCAGGTGGGGGAAAGTCCATTATAAATATTCACATGGCACTTGGTTGTACAAATACACCCCAATAAACCCAACATACGCAAATCAAGCTTCCACTGTAGTCTCCTATTGCAGATTATTGCCAATGGATAATTTCTGGCTTCCCCCCCCCCCTTGTTCTTCATTCAATGTTCCCCTTTTGGTGGGCTGCATGTCCAATCTGTAACGCTCTCAGAAGATCTTTCCTCTACATACATGGTATATCCTGTCCTCTCATTAGTGGTAAAACCAATCTGCTGTATTTCAAGCATACAGGGTAACATATTGTGTCAAAGTGAGACTTATTACGTTTCTGTGTAAAACAGCCCCTCAAAGTGAGTTTAACTCCAGTCAATAATAACATTGTCAGGATGGTTGAAATGAAGACTTTTTATGTATCCTCACATTCACATCATAGCTTTTCTAATAGCCTCAGAAGAATGAAATGAAAGCAGCTTGGCTTCTAAGGGAGACGAGTTGCCTCTTGAAGACCAAATCACAAGTTCTGGCTATTCAAATAGATGACTCACGAATTCCAAAGAAGACTGTGGAAAGTCTTCTGCCCTCCAGGAAATAATGATTTTTTTAAGGAACCAAAATTCTCAACACAATTAGTAAACAAAGCAGAACTGCCCTAAATTATGTGGTATAGAATTCAAGTGTGACAGGAAATAAGAGGAACAAAATTGCTGCCAAGTAAGGAGACCAAAGGAGAGGGAAGGGGTAGTTGTGCAGGGTACCGGTCCCTGCTCATGATCCTCTCTCCAGCTGTAAATTGGGCAAGTGCCAGACTCCTCTGAATGCTTCCTCTTATCGATCATCACAAAATACTCCTTTCTTCTTGATTTCCTTCTGATTACTCCAGTCTCATTCAAGTGTCTTTGCAGTCAAATGCTCTACCCCTGAGCTATACTCCCTCCAGTGTCTTTGAATGGCTACTTCACAACACTGAATTTTCAGTTGTTGTTCACTCACTAGGTCGTGTCTGGCTCTTTGCAACCCCGTGGACAGCAGCACACCAGGCCTCCCTGTCCTTCACCACCTCCCAGACTTTGTTCAAACTCACGTCCATTGACTCAATGATACCATCCAACCATCTCATTCTCTGTTGTTCACTTCTGCCCTCAATCTTTCCCAGCATCAGGGTCTTTTCCAATGAGTCATCTTTTGCATCGGATGGCCGTAGTATTTACCATCAGTCCTTCCAATGTATGTTCCAGGTTGATTTCCTTTAGGACTGACTGGTTTGATTTCCTTGCAGTCCAAGGGACTCTCAAGAGTCTTCTCCAGCACTGCAATTTGAAAGCATTAATTTTTCAAACACTGAGCTTACATTGCCCCTTAAATACATATAGTTTCCATTTTCTTCCTTGATTTGTTTACGGTAGGAAAACAATTATTTTCCCTCTCATATCTTCTAGTGCCTTAGCATAATGTTCTTCACAAATTATCCACTCAACTGAAGTTTTTAAAAAATTATTTATTTGTCTCTGCTGGATCTTTATTACTGCTCACATATGGACTTTCTCTAGTTGCAGTGAGTGGGCGCTACTCTCTAGTTGTTCATGGGCTTCTCCTTGCATGGCTTCCTTTTTTTCCAGAGCATAGGCTCTAGGGCACATGGACTTCAATAGTTCTAGAACATGGGCTCAGTAGTTGTGGTTCTTCAGCTCCAGAGCATGGGTTCCATACTTGTGGTACATGGGCTTAGTTGTTCTGAGGCATGTGGGATCTTCCTACACCAGGGATCAAACTGATGTCCCCTGCATTGCAAGGTAAATTATAAACCACTGGACCACCAGGGAAGCCCCCTCAACTGAAGCTTTTGGTTGATGGAATAAAATGACTGGACTAGAGCACCTTTGCATCTAATAAAGTACCTTCTATACAGTAGGTACATAATAAATAGTTTGATGAAAACCCATCGAACTGTTAAATATATGGACTCGTTTGCCACTATTCATCCCTTTATTATCATCAAAATAATAATTTCATTATTAATAATTGAATTAATTTGACTTCCCTGTAGCTCAGATGACAAAGAATCTGCCTGCAATGCAGGAGACCCAGGTTCAGTCCCTGGGCCAGGAAGATCCCCTGAAGAAGGAAATGGCAACCCCACTCCAGTAGTCTTTTTTTTTATTATTGCTTTTTTGCCTTTACAGAGTTTTGTTGTTTACAGATATGTATACTCCCAGATTAGTCAGATGTATATCCCATCATTCTTGCCTGGAGAATTCCATGGACAGAGGAGCCTGGTGGGCTACAATCCATGAGATCACAAAGAGTCAGACATGACTAAGTGACTAGCACACACATCATCAGATTAATCAGGTAATAGATAACTTCACATATGCAAATAAAGAAATAGTTAATTTAGTTACTCTAAGCAGATATGACTTGGGAGTGGATTGTGGTAATTAGGATATATTAACTCAAAATATGTACACACACACACACACACAACTTGCTGTAGACAGAGTTTGCAGTCTGTTACAAGACCTACATCTTTGTATAGGAGTTCCTCATTTTTAGTCAAAGTATGGACATATAATGGAGAAGGAAATGGCAACCTACTCCAGTATTCTTGCCTGGGAAATCTAGTGAACAGAAGAGACTGGCAGGCTGTAGTCCATGGGTCCACAAAGAGTCAAGACACAATTCAGTGACTAAACTACCATCACCATGGTTATATAAAGTATTCGTCCTAAAAAATTTAAAAACTACCCAACCATTTTTCTGTGTCTCTTTTATTGATTAATTGTCCTCTTGATGCATTGTTTGCTACATTTAAAACAAAAGGCAAAAATTGGATCAGGCTTTCGAAAATGCTGTGTAGAGAGCCCATAACAGGAAGTGCTTAATGACTGTACCAGGGGATTCTGGACCACCAGGGAAGCCCCCTCAACTGAAGCTTTTGGTTGATGGAATAAAATGACTGGACTAGAGCACCTTTGCATCTAATAAAGTACCTTCTATACAGTAGGTACATAATAAATAGTTTGATGAAAACCCATCGAACTGTTAAATATATGGACTCGTTTGCCACTATTCATCCCTTTATTATCATCAAAATAATAATTTCATTATTAATAATTGAATTAATTTGACTTCCCTGTAGCTCAGATGACAAAGAATCTGCCTGCAATGCAGGAGACCCAGGTTCAGTCCCTGGGCCAGGAAGATCCCCTGAAGAAGGAAATGGCAACCCCACTCCAGTAGTCTTTTTTTTTATTATTGCTTTTTTGCCTTTACAGAGTTTTGTTGTTTACAGATATGTATACTCCCAGATTAGTCAGATGTATATCCCATCATTCTTGCCTGGAGAATTCCATGGACAGAGGAGCCTGGTGGGCTACAATCCATGAGATCACAAAGAGTCAGACATGACTAAGTGACTAGCACACACATCATCAGATTAATCAGGTAATAGATAACTTCACATATGCAAATAAAGAAATAGTTAATTTAGTTACTCTAAGCAGATATGACTTGGGAGTGGATTGTGGTAATTAGGATATATTAACTCAAAAATATGTACACACATATACACACACAACTTGCTGTAGACAGAGTTTGCAGTCTGTTACAAGACCTACATCTTTGTATAGGAGTTCCTCATTTTTAGTCAAAGTATGGACATATAATGGAGAAGGAAATGGCAACCTACTCCAGTATTCTTGCCTGGGAAATCTAGTGAACAGAAGAGACTGGCAGGCTGTAGTCCATGGGTCCACAAAGAGTCAAGACACAATTCAGTGACTAAACTACCATCACCATGGTTATATAAAGTATTCGTCCTAAAAATTAAACACTACCCAACCATTTTTCTGTGTCTCTTTTATTGATTAATTGTCCTCTTGATGCATTGTTTGCTACATTTAAAACAAAAGGCAAAAATTGGATCAGGCTTTCGAAAATGCTGTGTAGAGAGCAACCTATAACAGGAAGTGCTTAATGACTGTACCATTTCTTTCATTGTTAGAGACTAAAATATGTAGAGTAGTGGATTTCTTAATTAGGCTTATATTGAAAGCTTGTCTCTACATCATGCCATATTCATACAATGGGAAAACTGGATAGCAATGAGAATAAACTACCTACAACTCCTCTCCATCTTATGAGTCAATCTTGCAGACCTGGTGTCAAGTAAAAGACAGAAGAGTACATATTCTAGGGTAAAACAAATATGTATTATTAGAAGTAAAGGTACCGGTCTCCTTGAAGGGGGAGGATTTGTGATGGAAAGAACGTGGTATGGTAGCCTCTGTCGTGCTGATCAAATTCTGTTTCTTCATCTGGCTGCTACTTTCACAGTTGTGTTCAGTTTATGGAAAATCATGGGGGTATGTAATTAAAATTGTTTACCTGTATTTTTATTTTATCTTTATAAAACATTTTAAAATGAGATTACTATTTACCTCCCAGGGCTAACCTGAGGACTGAGTCAAATGGCATGAAATTGTAGTTCATTCAATAAACAATCAGTAAACATTGCACAATGATATGTTAATAACTATACCTCAAATATCTTACAAAATAAGTGTCCTCACATAAGCTGTATCATAGCTATTTTATTTTTTAAAAAATTTTAATTTTTTTTAGGCTTCACTGTGCAGCATGTGGGGTCTTAGTTCCCTGATCAAGAATGGAACTCCTGCCCCCTGCTTTGGGAGCGTGGAGCCTTAACCACCAGATCAGCAGGGAAGTCCCCCATCGTATCTATTTTAATACATAGTATAGTGAGACAGTGCACTAATGTTTCACAACAGCCCTGCTCTTTCTTCTGTCCTGGAGACCTTCACAAATAACAAATGATTCCTTAATAGATCTGCTTGCTCAGGTTGCTATCCATAAGTTGCTCTGCGCTGAATATGTGTACACAAATAGCACCTGTGAATAGTGTCCATCATGAATTAATAATGAGTAAACAGCCACAGAATAGTGCTCATAATAGAACAGAACCAAACTACAATTGGATTAAAACACCCTTCTATTTTTTCAGCTGGCAGGGAAAGATATTCCTTGAAATTTTGACTTGGCAGTGCATCTCAAAGAAAGTAATATGAAATGACTTCCTACATCATCAGTTTACTGATCAGGGCCCAATGGATACAAACATTGTGCTGAGGAATTCTTTCTAACTCTTAGGCCAAATACAATGTGCTGAGAACTCATAATCCTTTGGTCCTCTGACTCTGCTTTTCCTGCAGATTGCCTGAATTTAAAGATGGGATTCCCTTACAGCTCAGCTGTTAAAGAATCTGCCTGCAATGCAGGAGACCCTGGCTTGAGTCCTGGGTTGGGAAGATCCCATGGAGAAAGAATAGGCTACCCACTCCATTATCTTTGCCTGGAGAATTCCATGGCTCCTCCATGTGTTTCAAAGAGTTTGACACAACTGAGTGACTTTCACTTTCAAGAACTGGATAATTTTAAAAGAACAGAATCAAACTTGACTACATTTATTTGCCAGGTTTTGTCAATTCTAGTCAGTTGTTTGGTTTGCTCACTAATGGGAGCCAGTGTCCTTCTTAACTACCTATCATCCATTGCCCAATCTGATTATCACATTGAAGCTAAAGGGGGGCCTTCAAGGGATTAGGTTTTACAATGAAAGCAGTATGCACTGAAACTAAGCATCTCTAGTAATTATTATAATGTTTGTGTTTTGTACACTAGGGCCTCCAATGTCTTCGTAAAAAAAAGTTCCTGTGGAAAAGTACTTTATAGTTGCTAGAATTGCTTTGCATTTACTTTATTTTGTTGATACAAGTAACTATATTAAGGCTCAAAGATCAATGTTGAGGCTGCTTTCTGAAATCTTAAATAATCAACTTTTCCCTGGTGGTAGCAAAAACAGAAAACCTGAGAGTCGTATTGTAATTGATTTTTCTTAGACCTGTAAAAATGTTTGTGAAGCAGCAAGAGAAACAGAGTGGAAAAAAATCCAAACCAATTAGATAGACTGTTTCAGAAGGTGGACTTGTTTATCTGGAGACAAAACACCACCTGCAAAATCCTTCTTAACTAACATTATGATAGCACTTGCCCTAAGCCCCAGGTTTGTATAATAATAATCAACCAACTTTCTGAGTTAAAAAACAGAAATGAGAAAGAAATACTGATTTTGAGAAAATAAATGGGACTCTAATGTATGGGTAGAGATTTTCATGATCCTCACACACAAGCCTTGCTAACCTATACTTATGTGATGTACCCATCAGCCACGGATGGCCGTATTAAGTAATTATGTTTGCAGTCAGAGAAAGTACGCAGTCACAAGCATGTGCCATTGTTAAAAGCTAATGTTTTTTGTTTATATGTATATATATATACTTTTTTTTATTATTGGGGTATATTTGTTTTACAATGTTGCATTAGCTTCAGGAGTAGAGCGAAGTTATTGTTACACGTTTTTACAAAGTTTTCTTGTTTACAGGTATACATAATCCCCAAACAGTCATAGGTCTATCCCTGACCCCTCTCCATAGGTATATCTCTGACCCGTGTTTTTGAGAGTAGTGATGATGTTGACTTGTCTACTTATTCAAAGTTGTTTTAATGAATATCAGGTAGACACATCAAGATCTCCTTTTCCTAAAAGGGAAAGGGCTACAGATAGCATACTTGAAGTCATGTAACTTTAAGAAGTTTTGAATATCAGAAATTCTTATTCCTTTTGACCAATAGCTTATATGTTTAGCATCCCTGATTTCCAGGGAAATGCAAATCAAGACTATAATGAGATCCTCACACCTGTTAGAATGACTAACATCAAAGACAAAAAAGTTCCAAAGCAAACAAACAGAAAAGCAAAACCACGAGATGAAGTTCTGACAAATAAACGAAGAGATGAGAACACTTGTATTGTTGGTGAGAATACAAAATGTCATAGCTGCTATGGAAAACAATATGGAGGTTCCTTAAAAAATTAAAAGTAGGATTGCTGTATGATCCAGCAATCTCACTTCTGGGTATATATCCAAAGGAACTGAAATCAATATCTCAAGAGGTATCTCTACTCCCCATTGCAGCACTGTCCACAGCAGTCAACAATCTATAGGAACAATCTACATTTACATCAGTGGATGCGTGGATAAAGAAAAAGTATATACACAGTGAAATATTATTCTGCCTTTATAAAGGAAAGTCCATCATTTGCAACCATGTGGATGAACCTGGAGGACATTATGCTAAGTGAAATCAGTCAGATACAGAAAGACAAAAACTGCATAATCTCAATTTTATGTGGAATCTAAAATAGTCAAATTCATAGAAGCTGAACATAGAATGGTAGTTGCTAGGAGCTTGAGGGAGAGGAAAATGGAGTGATGTTGGTCAAAAGATAAAAACTTTCAGATCATTTTTCTATTACTATAAATTGCAGAAGCATGCTTGTGAAGACAGCATAAAGTGAATTTTACCCTGCAGAAGGAACTCAGTAATGCATAGGTAGTTCCCCAGTCCATCTATCCATCCATCTATCTTTGTATCCTTTTTTTATCCATTGAAGCATTCATTCCTTCAACCAAATATTTACTTAGTGAGATTCCACCACATGTCAAGCACTGTGCAGTTGTTTTTTAAAAACATGTCTTTGGAGGTTAGAAATATGTGATGACAATTCAAAAACCCCAGACATTAGAAAGCTGATCTATAAAGAGATAAACAACTTGGAACGTTTCATTGAGCTAAGTGTCTTCAACTACCTTCCACATGCTTTTCTGGGTAGGTACATTATAGATTGCTCACACCTTATTTGGGAGTGGGCTTTCCTGGTGACTTAGACAGTAAAGGATCTGAAGTGTGGGAGAGTTGGGCTTGGTCCCTGGGTTGGGAAGATCCCCTTGAAAAGGGCACGGCAACCCACTCCAGTATTCTTCCCTGGAGAATCTCATAGACAGAAGAGCCTGGCAGGCTACAGTCCATGGGGTCACAAAGAGTTGGACACGACTAAGCGACTTTCATTTTCACTATTTGGGAGTAATTACCGATGGTGTTATTAGTGGCATTTAAAGAAATGGCAGTGGTATTTTGCATTTTATGTTTCTCTTTAAACACGTGCCTAAGTTATATATTTAAAGGAAACAACGTATAACTTGCTATGATGTTTTCCATAATATCCTTCACTCTGTTGACCACATGATTAAGAGAAATTTAAAGTACAATAGCACACCTGGGATGAGAACAGACACATTCTCCTTGAGACACTGAGAATTCTAGAAGCAACAGAAAACGTTTATTGAAAAATATCACTCAGGGAATGACCACTTGGGAGTCTGTGGCCACAGCATGTGGTTGGGAAAAGTTGGGACCATGTGATATATTACAAAAACCTTTGCTGTACCAGGAACAGTAACAGGAAAGTCAGCCCACTGTAGGTATAAGGTGTGAAGGCTGACTAAGTGTATTACTTTCAGAGCACTGTATTTTATACAGAGCATCACTATACCACTGAATTCTGGGGTTGGCATGGGAGAAAATGAATGTAATTAAGGAGGACACTTTTATTTTTGCAAGATCAAGATCTTGAATTGTTTATTTATTTATTGGCCACTTCTATTGGCCTTTCATTTATCTATTTTCATCCATCTTTGTTCTTTGGCCTATGTGGGCCTCCCATCGCAGTGGCCTCCGTCACTGCAGAGCACCGGCTCTGGGCTCATGCTCTCCAGAGTTCCGGCTCGGTAGTTGGACACATCGGTCCATCTGCACCGTGGCAGGTGGGATCTTCCCAGGCCAGGGATCGAACCGGCACCCCTTGCACTGCAAGGCAGTGTCTCTACCCACTGAACCACCAGGGAAGCCCTTGAATTGTTTTTTTTCCCCTCCTCAGTGCTACAGGTACAATTCTACCTTTCAAGTAGATCATACAATTCAAATTTAATTCTGAAATTGAGAGGCACTGTTTAAAGTATTTTATTTTAAAGCCACATAGACAAAAATCTCACAGATTATCTAGGAACAGGCTCATTTTTATCCTAGTTTATATGAAACTGAGCATCCTTCAGGCAGCAAACATTACTCTTCTCCTTGCTGTGTGCTTTACGCTCAGGACTCATCTTCAGTTGGAGTTTTACCTGATGAGCTGAGGAGGGTGGCAGCGTCCAGACTTGGTGGAGAGATTCACACACTGGCTGGGTGAGTGCAGGATGCTCATGTTTATTCTTCCTCATTGTCTCATGTTCATGTGTCCTTTTAATCGACGTTCAAGCGGCAATGAGGCTATAAACCTCCTTTCCAGATGGCAGACCCCTCTTTGAAGGAATATTTGCAAAGGTCCCTGCCCAACTGACAACTGTTTATTCCTTCATAACACACTTATTTGCGGCCATAGAGCAATGGGAGGTACCTAATTTGGGAAGTATAAACTTGGCAATTCATGTATAATTGTTGGCCTATTGAGCCAGGGGTATTTTCACTTTTATGACTAGATTCACTTGCACATTCTTGCTAATGAGTTTTCTGGTGCCCAAATATAAGCCCAAACTGCTTCCATATTCACCCGTCATTATTCTTAGCTGGAAATTTCTTAGGTTTTCTCGTATACAACACAACCAACCAATAAAAAACCAACTCCTGCACTGCTCAATTTAACTTTATTCAAAAAAATGTGTTTATGATTTAGAAAAGTACATGAATTATCAGTTAATTTCTCAGTGAGTTTCTGTAAAGGGAACATATCTATGTAACCAGCACTCACACCAAGATATAGAATATTGGGGCTTCCCCGGTAGTCCAGTGGGTAAGGACACCGCCTTGCAGTGCAAGGGGCGCCAGTTCGATCCCTGGCCTGGAAAGATCCCACGTGCTGCAGAGCGGCTGGACCAATGTGTCCAATCACCGAGCCGGAGCTCTAGAGCGCATGCGTCCAGAGCCTGTGCTCTGTGACAACAGAGGCCACTGCGATGAGAGGCCCACATAGGCCAAAGAGCAAAGATGGATGAAAATTGATAAATGAAAGACCAATAGAAGTGACCCACCTGCCCCGCTCCCTTCCCACCCCCACCCCCAAAAATAGATACAGAATATTACCTAGAAGCCTCAACCAGGCCACGTGGTCACAATCCTCCTTCCTGATATAATTACTATCCTGACTTCTAACACCATAAATTGATTGCTTTAAATTTAAACTTTGTAGAAGTAAAAAATTTCACTGAATACTCTCGTGTCAGACTTCATTTACCCAGCATTTTTTGATAGTTTTATTTTTCAAAAGAATTTATTTTTTTAGTTGGTAGAAAATTGCTTTACAGTTTTGGTTTCTTCTAAAGAATACCACCAATCAGTCATAATGATATATCACTTCCCTCCTGAGCCTCCCTCCCCTCTCCCAACCCCACCCCTCTAGGTCATCTCAGAGTGCCAGACCGAGCTCCCTGTGTTATTTAGCCACTTCTCTCTACTTTACACATGAAAGTGTATATATGTCATTGCTACTTTCTCATTTCGTTCCCACCCTCATCTTCCCCTGCTATGTCTGTATGTCCGTTCTCTACTAGGTTCATTAGTATGAGTTTTCTAGATTCTGTATTATATGCGCTATTATACAATACTTGTCTTTCTCTTTCTGACTAACTTCAGTCTGTAGAAAAGGCTCTAGTTTCATCCACCTCACTATACGTAACTCAAATGTGTTCTTTTTTTATGACTGAGTAGTATTTCATTGTGTAAATGTACCACACATTCTTTATCCGTTCAGCTGTCATTGGACATCTAGGTTGCTTCTATGTTTTGGCTGTTATAAATATGAACATTGAGGTACATGTGTCTCTTAGAATTGTGGTTTTCTCAGAGTATAGGCCGAGTAGTGGGATTCCTGGGTCATATGGTAGATTTATTCCTAGCTTTTTGAGGAATCTCCATACTGTTTTCCATAGTGAGTGTATCGGTTTACATTTCTACCAACAGTGCAGGAGGGTTCCCTTTTCTCCACATTCTCTCCAGCATTTATTATGTACAGATTTTTTTTTTTTGGTTTTGATTTGTGTGTTTTTTTTTATTTTACTTTTTATTTTTACAGAGTTTTGTTGTTTACAGATATGTATAATCCCAGATTGGTCATATGTATATCCCTGACCCCCACCCCACCCCTCTAGGCCATTGCACAGCACCCCTGCAGGATCCCCTATTCCCACAGCACAATGACAAAAGCTGTCTTTTTCACATATGATGGTATAAGTTTCCATGTTCCTTCCTCTATACTTCCCACCCACTGTTCATTTCCTACAGTATCCATAAGTCTATTCTCCATGTCTGTTTTGTCATCGCTTTACTGCATGTGTTATAATTACCATCTTATTAAATTCCATATATATGTGCTAGAGTACTATACTTGTCTTTCTCTTTTTGACTTACTTCACTTTTTATAATAGGTTCTAGCTCCATCCACCTCACTAGGACTGATACTTCTGCATTTCTTTTTACAGCTGAGAAGTACTCCATTGTATATATGTACCAGAGCTTCTTTATCCATTCATTCATTGATGGACATCTAGGTTGCTTCCATGTTCTAGCTATTGTATAGTCAGCTGCAATGAACATTGGGGTACAGGTGCTTCTTTCAGTTTTGATTTAATCTGGGTATAAGCTTAATAGTGGGATTGCTGGGTCATAGGGTGCTTCTATTTTTAGTTTTTTGAGGAATCTTCATACTGTCTTCCATAGAGGCTGTATCAATTTACATTCCCACCAGCAATGCAAGTGTGTTCCTCTTTCTCCACACCCTCTCCAGCATTTATTGTCTGTGGATTTTTTGATGATGGCCATTCTGACAGGTGTGAGGTGATATCTCATTGTAGTTCTGATTTGCATTTCTCTAATAATAAGCAAGGTTGAGCATCGTTTCATGTGTTTTTTGGCCATCTGTATGTCCTCTTTGGAGAGGTGTCTGTTTAGGTACTTTTCCCATTTTTTGATTGGGTTGTTCATTTTTCTAGTGCTGAATTGCTTGTAGATTTTGGAGACTAATTCTTTGTCTGATATTTCATTTGCTATTATTTTCTCCCATTCTGTGGGCTATCTGTTCACCTTGTTTGTAATTTCTTTTGCTGTACAAAAGTTTTTAAGTTTCATTAGGTCCCACATGTTAATTTTTGTCTTT
Organism: Tragulus kanchil; assembly: GCA_022376925.1. Taxonomy (NCBI): domain Eukaryota; kingdom Metazoa; phylum Chordata; class Mammalia; order Artiodactyla; family Tragulidae; genus Tragulus; species Tragulus kanchil. The sequence continues at coordinate 102,661,129 of JAIOJX010000001.1, read as the reverse complement.
AGTTCTGCTGTTCTAGTAGGTGGGTCAGAGAAGATCTTACTTTGGTTTATGTCCTTGAGTGTTTTGCCTATATTCTCCTCTAAGAGTTTTAGGGTTTCTGGTCTTACATGTAGGTCTTTAATCCATTTTGAGTTTATCTTTGTGTATGGTGTCAGGGAATGTTCCAGCTTCATTTTTTCACATGTAGCCTTCCTCTATACTTCCCACCCACTGTTCATTTCCTACAGTATCCATAAGTCTATTCTCCATGTCTGTTTTGTCATCGCTTTACTGCATGTGTTATAATTACCATCTTATTAAATTCCATATATATGTGCTAGAGTACTATACTTGTCTTTCTCTTTTTGACTTACTTCACTTTTTATAATAGGTTCTAGCTCCATCCACCTCACTAGGACTGATACTTCTGCATTTCTTTTTACAGCTGAGAAGTACTCCATTGTATATATGTACCAGAGCTTCTTTATCCATTCATTCATTGATGGACATCTAGGTTGCTTCCATGTTCTAGCTATTGTATAGTCAGCTGCAATGAACATTGGGGTACAGGTGCTTCTTTCAGTTTTGATTTAATCTGGGTATAAGCTTAATAGTGGGATTGCTGGGTCATAGGGTGCTTCTATTTTTAGTTTTTTGAGGAATCTTCATACTGTCTTCCATAGAGGCTGTATCAATTTACATTCCCACCAGCAATGCAAGTGTGTTCCTCTTTCTCCACACCCTCTCCAGCATTTATTGTCTGTGGATTTTTTGATGATGGCCATTCTGACAGGTGTGAGGTGATATCTCATTGTAGTTCTGATTTGCATTTCTCTAATAATAAGCAAGGTTGAGCATCGTTTCATGTGTTTTTTGGCCATCTGTATGTCCTCTTTGGAGAGGTGTCTGTTTAGGTACTTTTCCCATTTTTTGATTGGGTTGTTCATTTTTCTAGTGCTGAATTGCTTGTAGATTTTGGAGACTAATTCTTTGTCTGATATTTCATTTGCTATTATTTTCTCCCATTCTGTGGGCTATCTGTTCACCTTGTTTGTAATTTCTTTTGCTGTACAAAAGTTTTTAAGTTTCATTAGGTCCCACATGTTAATTTTTGTCTTTAGTTCTGCTGTTCTAGTAGGTGGGTCAGAGAAGATCTTACTTTGGTTTATGTCCTTGAGTGTTTTGCCTATATTCTCCTCTAAGAGTTTTAGGGTTTCTGGTCTTACATGTAGGTCTTTAATCCATTTTGAGTTTATCTTTGTGTATGGTGTCAGGGAATGTTCCAGCTTCATTTTTTCACATGTAGCTGTCCAATTTTTCCAGCACCATTTGTTGAAGAGGCTGTATTTGTCCCATTTTAGATTTTTGCCTCCTTTGTCAAAAATAAGGTACCCATAGGTGCATGGATTTATCTCTGAGTTCTCTACCTTGTTCCATTGGTCTATAGTTCTGTTTTTGTGCCATTACCATACTGTCTTGATGACTGTTGTTTTGTAGTAGAGTCTGAAGTTAGGGAGGCTGATCCCTCCAGCTCCATTCTTCTTTCGAAGGATTGCTTTGGCTCTGAGGTCTTTTGTGTTTCCATATGAACTGTGTTCTTCTTTGGTCTAGTTCTGTGAAGAATGTCATTGGTAGTTTGATAGGGATCACATTGAATCTATAGATGATATTGGGTAGTATGGTCATTTTCACAGTATTGATTCTTCTGACCCAGAAACATGGAACATCTCTCCATCTGTTTAAGTCTTCTTTAATTTCTTTCATTAGCATCTTGTAATTTTCTGTGTACAGTTCTTTTGTTTCTCTGGGTAGGTTTATCCCTAGATATTTTATTCTTTTGGTTGCAGTGGTGAAAGGGATTGTCTCTTTGATTTCATCTTCTAATTTTTCATTGTTTGTATATAGAAATACCAGTGATTTCTGTGTATTGATTTTGTATCCCGTGTCTCTGCTGAATTTGTTGATTAGCTCTAGTAGTTTTCAATAGTGTCTTTGGGGTTTTATATGTATAGTATCATGTCATCTGCAAATAGAGAGAGGTTTACTTCTTTTCCAGTTTGGATTCCTTTTATTTCTTTCTCTTCTCTTATTGCTGTTGCTAGAACTTCCAGGACTATGTTGAATAATAGTGGTGAAAGTGGACATCTCTGTCTTGTTCCTGATCTTAGAGGGAATGCTTTCAGTTTTTCACCATTGAGAATAATGTCTGCTGTGGGCTTCTCATAGATGGCTTTCACTACATTGAGAAAGGATCCTTCTATGCCCATTTTTTGAAGAGTTTTTATCATAAATGGGTGTTGGATTTTGTTAAAGTCTTTTTCTGCATCTGTTGAGAGTATCATGTGACTTTTGTCTCTCAATATGTTGATATGGTGTATCACATTGATTGATTTGTGGATATTGAAGAATCCTTACATGCCTGGGATGAACCCAACTTGATCATGATGTATGACTTTTTTGATGTGTTGTTGAATTCTGTTTGATCAGACTTTGTTGAGGATTTTGGCATCTAAATTCATCAGCGAAATTGGTCTATAATTTTCTTTTCTTGTGTTGTTCTTGGCTGGTTTTCGTAATAGGGTGATGGTGGCCTCATAGAATGTGTTTGAAAGTGTTCCTTCCTGTGAATTTTTTGAAAGCATTTTAAAAGGACAGGCATTAGCTCTTCTTTAAATGTTTGGTAGAATTCACCTGTGAAGCTGTCTGGCCCTGGGCTTTTATTTTTGGGTAGATTTTTGATCACAAATTTGATTTCTGAGCTCGTGATTTGGTTGTTCATAGTTTCTATTTCTTCCTGGTTCTGTCTAGGAAGGTTAATCTCCAAGAAACTGGCCATTTCCTCCAGGTTGTCCAGTTTGTTGCAATATAGTTGTTCATAGCTTTTGTTTCTCTGGGTAGGTTTATCCCTAGATATTTTATTCTTTTGGTTGCAGTGGTGAAAGGGATTGTCTCTTTGATTTCATCTTCTAATTTTTCATTGTTTGTATATAGAAATACCAGTGATTTCTGTGTATTGATTTTGTATCCCGTGTCTCTGCTGAATTTGTTGATTAGCTCTAGTAGTTTTCAATAGTGTCTTTGGGGTTTTATATGTATAGTATCATGTCATCTGCAAATAGAGAGGTTTACTTCTTTTCCAGTTTGGATTCCTTTTATTTCTTTCTCTTCTCTTATTGCTGTTGCTAGAACTTCCAGGACTATGTTGAATAATAGTGGTGAAAGTGGACATCTCTGTCTTGTTCCTGATCTTAGAGGGAATGCTTTCAGTTTTTCACCATTGAGAATAATGTCTGCTGTGGGCTTCTCATAGATGGCTTTCACTACATTGAGAAAGGATCCTTCTATGCCCATTTTTTGAAGAGTTTTTATCATAAATGGGTGTTGGATTTTGTTAAAGTCTTTTTCTGCATCTGTTGAGAGTATCATGTGACTTTTGTCTCTCAATATGTTGATATGGTGTATCACATTGATTGATTTGTGGATATTGAAGAATCCTTACATGCCTGGGATGAACCCAACTTGATCATGATGTATGACTTTTTTGATGTGTTGTTGAATTCTGTTTGATCAGACTTTGTTGAGGATTTTGGCATCTAAATTCATCAGCGAAATTGGTCTATAATTTTCTTTTCTTGTGTTGTTCTTGGCTGGTTTTCGTAATAGGGTGATGGTGGCCTCATAGAATGTGTTTGAAAGTGTTCCTTCCTGTGAATTTTTTGAAAGCATTTTAAAAGGACAGGCATTAGCTCTTCTTTAAATGTTTGGTAGAATTCACCTGTGAAGCTGTCTGGCCCTGGGCTTTTATTTTTGGGTAGATTTTTGATCACAAATTTGATTTCTGAGCTCGTGATTTGGTTGTTCATAGTTTCTATTTCTTCCTGGTTCTGTCTAGGAAGGTTAATCTCCAAGAAACTGGCCATTTCCTCCAGGTTGTCCAGTTTGTTGCAATATAGTTGTTCATAGTAGTCTGTTATAATCCTTTGGATTCCTGCATTATCTGTTGTAATCTCTCCTTTTTCATTTTTGATTTTGTTGATCTGGTTCTTCTCTCTTTTTCTCTTGATGAGGCTGGCCAGTGGTTTGCCAATATTGTTTATCTTTTCAGAGAACCAGCTTCTCATTTTATTTATCTTTACTATTGTTTCTTTCATTTCTTTTTTATTTATTTCTGCTCTGATCTTTATGATTTCTCTTCTTCTGCTAACTTTGAGGGTTTTTTTGTTCTTCTTTCTCCGGTTGTTTTAAGTTTAGAATCAGGTCATCTGTTTGATATTTTTCTTGTTTCTTGAGGTAGGATTGTATTGCTATAAACTTCCCTCTTAGAACTGCTTTTGCGGTATCCCATAGGTTTTGCACTGTTGTGCGTTCATTGTCGTTTTCTTCTAGGAATGTTTACAGATTTTTTTGATGATGTCCATTCTGACAGGTGTAAGGTGATACCTTATTGCAGTTTTGATTTGTATTTCTCTAATATTGAGTGATGTTGAGCATCTTTTCATGTGTTTATTGGCCATCTATATGTCTTCTTTGTAGAAATGTCTGTTTAGGTCTTCTACCCATTTTTTGATTGGGTAGTTTGCTTTTCTGATATTGAACTGTATGAGTTCCTTATATATTTTGTACATTAATCCTTTGTCAGTTGTATTGTTTGCAGTTATTTTCTACCACTCTGAGGTCGTCTTTTCATCTTGTTTATAGTTTCCTTTCTTGTGCAAAAGCTTTCAAGTTTTACCAGGTCCCCTTTGCTTATTTTTGGTTTTTTATTTCCATTAATCTAAGAGGTGGATCAGAGAGAATCTTGCTCTGATTTATGTCAGAGTGTACTGCCTATGTTTTCCTATAAGAACATTATAGTTTCTGGCCTTCCGTTTAAGTCTCCAACCCATTTTGAGTTTCTTCTTGTGTATAGAAAGTGTTCTAGTTTCATTCTTTTGCATGTACCTGTCCAGTTCTTGCAGCACCACTTATTGAAGAGATTATCTTTTCTCCATTGTATATACTTGCCTGCTTTTTAAAGGTTTTTTTGCAATATAGTTGTTCATAGTAGTCTGTTATAATCCTTTGGATTCCTGCATTATCTGTTGTAATCTCTCCTTTTTCATTTTTGATTTTGTTGATCTGGTTCTTCTCTCTTTTTCTCTTGATGAGGCTGGCCAGTGGTTTGCCAATATTGTTTATCTTTTCAGAGAACCAGCTTCTCATTTTATTTATCTTTACTATTGTTTCTTTCATTTCTTTTTTATTTATTTCTGCTCTGATCTTTATGATTTCTCTTCTTCTGCTAACTTTGAGGGTTTTTTTGTTCTTCTTTCTCCGGTTGTTTTAAGTTTAGAATCAGGTCATCTGTTTGATATTTTTCTTGTTTCTTGAGGTAGGATTGTATTGCTATAAACTTCCCTCTTAGAACTGCTTTTGCGGTATCCCATAGGTTTTGCACTGTTGTGCGTTCATTGTCGTTTTCTTCTAGGAATGTTTACAGATTTTTTTGATGATGTCCATTCTGACAGGTGTAAGGTGATACCTTATTGCAGTTTTGATTTGTATTTCTCTAATATTGAGTGATGTTGAGCATCTTTTCATGTGTTTATTGGCCATCTATATGTCTTCTTTGTAGAAATGTCTGTTTAGGTCTTCTACCCATTTTTTGATTGGGTAGTTTGCTTTTCTGATATTGAACTGTATGAGTTCCTTATATATTTTGTACATTAATCCTTTGTCAGTTGTATTGTTTGCAGTTATTTTCTACCACTCTGAGGTCGTCTTTTCATCTTGTTTATAGTTTCCTTTCTTGTGCAAAAGCTTTCAAGTTTTACCAGGTCCCCTTTGCTTATTTTTGGTTTTTTATTTCCATTAATCTAAGAGGTGGATCAGAGAGAATCTTGCTCTGATTTATGTCAGAGTGTACTGCCTATGTTTTCCTATAAGAACATTATAGTTTCTGGCCTTCCGTTTAAGTCTCCAACCCATTTTGAGTTTCTTCTTGTGTATAGAAAGTGTTCTAGTTTCATTCTTTTGCATGTACCTGTCCAGTTCTTGCAGCACCACTTATTGAAGAGATTATCTTTTCTCCATTGTATATACTTGCCTGCTTTTTAAAGGTGTGCATAGGTGTGAGACTTTCTTTTTATCTTGTTCCATTGGCCTATAGTTCTGTTTTTGTGCCAGTACCATACTGTCTTCATGACTGTTGCTTTGTAGTATAGTCTGAAGTCAGGAAGGTTGATTCCTCCAGCTCCATTCTTCTTTTTCAAGGGTGCTTTGGCCAGGGTCTTGTATGTTTCCATATGAACTGTGCTATGTTTTATTCCAGTTCTGTGAAAAATTCCATTGGTAATCTGTTAGGCATCACATTGAATCTGTAGATTACATTTGGTAGTAGAGTCATTTTTATGATATTGATTCTCCCAACCCAGGAACATGGAATATCTCTACATCCGTGTATGTCTTCTTTGATTTCTTTCATTAGTGTCTTACAATTTTCTGCACACAGTTCTTTGTCTCCTTTGGTAGTTTTATTCCTTGATATTTTATTGTTTTTGTTGCAATGGTGAATGGGATTGCTTCTTTGATTTCTCTTTCTGATTTTTCATCGTTAGTATATAAGAATGTGAGTGATTTCTGCGTATTGATTTTGTGTCCTGCAACTTTGCTAAATTCACAGATTGGCTTTAGTAATTTTCTTATACTATCTTTAGAGTTTTCTATGTATAGTATCATGTCATCTGCAAAAGTGAGAGTTTTACTTCTTCTTTTCTAATCTGGATTCCTTTCATTTATTTTTCTTCTCTAATTGCTGTAGCTAGAACTTCCAAGACTATGTTTCAACTTATTTTTATATATGTTTAGTTAATATAATTAATTTTTAAAAATAGATTCTTCAAATTTTTTTTTTTGTTTTCATGCATCCCATTCCCCCCATCCCACCCCTCTAGGTAACAAATAGGTTCTTATTTCTTATGAAGGGTTTTATGGTTTATACATGACTCTTATTCCTAGTGTGAGTAATCCAAAGTAACCATTTGCTGCTTGGAATGTCTAAAGTTCAGTATGAAAGCCTTAAAGGTAAAGCTTGAGTTCAAAAACTTACCTGAAAGTAAAGTGAAATTCTCTCAGTCATGTTCAACATTTTGCATCCCTATGGACAAGCCGTGGACGTTTCCAGGCAAGAATACTGGAGTGGGTAGCCATTCTTTCTTCAGGGAATCTTCCCAACCCAGGGATCAAACCCAGGTCTCCCATACTGCAGTCAGACTGTTTACCGTCTGAGTCACAAGGGACGCCTAAAAATGGCTACAGAGTTCGAATCTAACTGTCCACAGTGAAACTGTCACCCAAAACTGACTATTTAAAAATCACAATTTAGGTCATGCTTCCTTCCAGTTTAAACATAGTGAGGATTTTTCTCTTAATTAAACCTGAAAACCATATGTATATAGTTATATATATTTGGTGTACTGTCCAGTGCAGAAAATTTTGCTTAAAATTTTCAGTCCTGGTACAGTTGAAAGTGCATTATATTACAATGCAAAGCCATAATCATAACTTTTGTACAGTGTGAAACCTATACAGATGCAGGCAGTGTTAAATATAAACTTGCTCTAAAACTTTAAAGTCAGAAATATCACTGACCTTTCTATAAGAATTGCTTGCAGCCACAGTATTTGCACTTAACCACAAAATATAAAGGGGGAGTGGTGGTAAAATTTTTAAATTCATCTTTCAGCTAGCTTATTTTTCACACAGAAGGTATCTGCATGGCCAGACATGAAGACAGATCAAACCTCTGAAACTGACATTAACAACTACTGAAATTTGTTTGAATATTCAAAAACTAGCTTATTTTTCACACCCCGGTCAATGAGAGTTTTACTTCTTCTTTTCTAATCTGGATTCCTTTCATTTATTTTTCTTCTCTAATTGCTGTAGCTAGAACTTCCAAGACTATGTTTCAACTTATTTTTATATATGTTTAGTTAATATAATTAATTTTTAAAAATAGATTCTTCAAATTTTTTTTTTTGTTTTCATGCATCCTATTTACCCCATCCCACCCCTCTAGGTAACAAATAGGTTCTTATTTCTTATGAAGGGTTTTATGGTTTATACATGACTCTTATTCCTAGTGTGAGTAATCCAAAGTAACCATTTGCTGCTTGGAATGTCTAAAGTTCAGTATGAAAGCCTTAAAGGTAAAGCTTGAGTTCAAAAACTTACCTGAAAGTAAAGTGAAATTCTCTCAGTCATGTTCAACATTTTGCATCCCTATGGACAAGCCGTGGACGTTTCCAGGCAAGAATACTGGAGTGGGTAGCCATTCTTTCTTCAGGGAATCTTCCCAACCCAGGGATCAAACCCAGGTCTCCCATACTGCAGTCAGACTGTTTACCGTCTGAGTCACAAGGGACGCCTAAAAATGGCTACAGAGTTCGAATCTAACTGTCCACAGTGAAACTGTCACCCAAAACTGACTATTTAAAAATCACAATTTAGGTCATGCTTCCTTCCAGTTTAAACATAGTGAGGATTTTCTCTTAATTAAACCTGAAAACCATATGTATATAGTTATATATATTTGGTGTACTGTCCAGTGCAGAAAATTTTGCTTAAAATTTTCAGTCCTGGTACAGTTGAAAGTGCATTATATTACAATGCAAAGCCATAATCATAACTTTTGTACAGTGTGAAACCTATACAGATGCAGGCAGTGTTAAATATAAACTTGCTCTAAAACTTTAAAGTCAGAAATATCACTGACCTTTCTATAAGAATTGCTTGCAGCCACAGTATTTGCACTTAACCACAAAATATAAAGGGGGAGTGGTGGTAAAATTTTTAAATTCATCTTTCAGCTAGCTTATTTTTCACACAGAAGGTATCTGCATGGCCAGACATGAAGACAGATCAAACCTCTGAAACTGACATTAACAACTACTGAAATTTGTTTGAATATTCTAATTTTTATGAAAGGATGGCCTTCCAAAGGATGATAACTGCTTAATGTTTCAGTACATTTACATACACCTCCTATGGTCAACAGAATTCTAAGATGACACCCATGATCCTTGTAGTAGCCCCTTCCCCTTGAGAATGAGACCTGGAAATGTGATGGAATATCATTCCCATTATTATTAGATTATGATAAATGGCACAGATGATTGGGAAATTATCCCGAGTGAGCATGAGCTAACCAGGTGAGCACTTAAAAGGCACAGAGAGAACTTCTAATCCATATAAGATGCTTTATGCCCCTCTCTCTCTGTTTCCCCTTTATAAGCTCAACTATATATCCTGGAAATAATATGGGACAACCAAATGTGAGCTGTGAAAGGTGTACAGAAGAGGAATTGGCTAGGGACCCTTAGAACAACTTCATATCAGGGCACCTTATGACCCTCTACTTACAAAAAATGTGAACCAGGCCCAGCATTTCCTCTCAACCTAGTAACAGGAAGTGGTTCAAGTGGGCTCTTCCACCATCATGTCAAATAGGAGTCCCAGAAATACCAAGTGAGCCCTACAGAACATAAAAAGAAGAACAACTGGAGGCCCTGCTGACAATAAATGACCAGAGAAAGTGCTTTCCTTCTCCACTGGGCCTGAGATCCCCCTTCACCACCCAGACATATAAGTGGCTAAGGGTACCAGCAAAAGTGATCCCATCATAAAAAAATGCTCCCACTTGTAAAATGCTTTTCTCATCAGATAGGCCTGAGACTCCATTCCCCTATCCACAGACATCAGACACCTTGCTGGTACCAGCAACCGAGACTCCTCCACAGAAAGCTTTCAACCTGGTAAGCACCCTCCATTGTCTACAGTCAAGGGAGACCCTGTCACAAGGGCCTGGCTCAGGAAGTTCTCTTCATCAGGTGGTCCAGGGATTCCCTTCCCCAGCCAGCAGCACCAAGTGCTCTATCCCAGGGAAGCTTCTTCTGACCCTATAAGCAGCATAAGGGACCAGAAGGAACTCCTCCTGTACAAGATAAACAGACCAAAAGATTACCATAAAGGTTGTGAAAATTAGACTGTCATGGAACCATAGCCCACAAAAGTAGGGAAAATATGTGTGAAAACTCTAAAGAAGAAACATCTGCTAAAACTAAAAAAAAAATAGGGTTTCCCTGGTGGTCCAGTGGGTAAAGAGTCCACCTTTCAGTGCAAGGGTCACCAATCGGTTCAATCCCTGGCCCGGGAAGATCCCACATGCTAAGGAATGGCTGAGCCAGTGTGTCCAATTACGAGCCAGTGCTCTAGAGCACATGCACCCAGAGCCAGTGCTCTGCAATAAGAGAGACCACTGCTATGGGAGGGCCACACATGCCAAAGAATAAAGATGGATGAAAAATAAACGATGACTTAGAGGCAAAAAAAAATTTTTTTTTAATTTAAAAATATCTCTTTAAATAGGGACTAATGTATCCTAGCATAATACTCACAATGTCCAAAAGACAACAAAATATCACTACTCAGACCAAGAATCAGATATATAACAGCTTTAATAACAGATGAAAAATGATGCCCACCCAAGATTAATTAGATATTAGAATGATCTGGCAAGGGTTTAAATGCTGACTTCAGACCCTTCAGACCTTGAACAGAGAACTAAGTCTCCATGCCAGTATCCCAACCTATAGAACTGTGAGCTATTAAAGGGGTGTTGTTTTAAGCCACTACATTTGTACTAATTTCTTATGCTGCAAAAGAAAGCTAGGACAGTGTCTTATCTAGCATCCATCCTGAACCCAGAAAATGATTATAATGAGTCCTAGAGGGTGGCAAAGAGTCAGACGTGACTTAGCAACTGAACAGCAGCAAGATGAGTAAATGTCTTAATGTCTTGATTCTAGGCCTACTATGACATTCAGTCAGTTCAGTTCAGTCACTTAGTCGTGTCCAACACTCCACGACCCCATAGACTGCAGCACACCGGGCTTCCCTGTCCTTCACCATCTACCTGGAGCTTGCTCAAACTCATGTCCATTGACTCAGTGATGCCATCCAACCATCTCATCCTCTGTCATCCCCTTCTCCTTCTGCCTTCTATTTTTCCCAGCATCAGGGTCCTTTTCAATGAGTTGTCTCTTCGTGTCAAGTGACCAAAGAATTATAGCTTCAGCACCAGTACTTCCAATGAATATTCAAGGTTTATTTCCTTTAGGATTGACTGATTTGATCTTCTTGCAGTTCAAGGGACCCTCAAAAGTCTTCTCCAACACCACAGTTTGAAGGCATCTATTCTTTGGTGCTCAGCCTTCTATACGGTCCAACTCTCACATCTATACATGACAACTGGAAAAACCATACCTTTGACTATCCAGACCTTTGTTGGCAAAGGAATGTCTCTGCTTTTTAATATGTTGTTTTTTTTAATTGCTACTATATTTCTAAAGACTAGAACAGTTACTAGATATACCCACACACACACAGAGTTTCCAAAGAACGTTCCTGGTTCAGCTTTACAATTTTTGGCCACTGTGAGCATCCTAGACTTATTTTTTACTCATTAGTGTTGAAAAGAAAATGTATTTAAATATTGTTACCTGGCATCCTGGATTTGATCTATTTCAGCTTAGACTTCTCACATATTTAACATTTGCATGGGATTCCTTGCCTATTAAGTTATAACATATGCCAACCCTTTTTCTAAATCATTATTTCATACATTAAACACTTACCCAGAACATGTCACACCCAAGGATGTATGCTAGGGTTATAGTTAAGAAGTGTAGCACTTACCATTAAGAAATGTATTTAAGTTTAGAGAAGGGAGATGAATAAACTTACAGTGACATGTGATGGATGCCCTGTCAGAGATTCAGATACAAGATATAATGGAATGACCTAGGAATAGTAATCTACACTAATAGGCCAAAACTCATTAAACTTGGGTTATATCTGAGTTGTATCTTATAGGCCTAGTAGCAAATAAAAACTGAAATGAAGTCATTAATTTTATTCCAAGCAAAACAAAAAAAACTACATGCAATAGTAAAGATGTATTGAAAATTTAGAGATCAGTAAATGGTAAGTATGAATCATAATATTCTAGGGTAGAAGAGGAAGAGATCTGCTAAGTACATTAGCAGAAAATGAAGAGATGAGGCCAGAGAGGTTGCAAGTGGTTTTGTGTATGAGGCTGAAGAATTAAACTAGGTCTTCTAAGCAATGCACAGTCAACATGATTTTTATAATAGGAATAAAATTTTGAATTTTAGAACGGTCATACTAGCAGGAATATGAACAGATTGTCAAAAAGTTAGATTGTCCCACTTAAGGAGTTATGGTGTTAACTGGAATAAAAAAGCATAAAGTCCTGAAATATTAGCGTAAGAGTTGTGATGTGTAAGTATTCAAGTCTTATTAAAGAAGCACAGAAAAATTCGGTGTCTGCTTTGATAATTTAAAGCCAACCTCAAAATTCTGACTTACATGCGCTATTTACCTTTGGATTTAAATGGTAATCTGGATCTGCATGAATATAGAGAAATGTAAGATGAAAATAATTTTTAAAGAATTATTTATCAAACATACGTCTAGTCTCTTATGTATTTTTGTACACTGGACACAGTTGTACAGCAACTGGGTGATGCTGGTTAGCTGTTAAGGTGGTGTTCTGTAATGCAGAATGCTTGGCTATTTCACATTTTCACCTGATTGCTCCTATGTAAAGGTAATATCCTGTACAGAACCAAATTGTTATCCAGTTGTTAAAAAGCCTGACAACTGCACTTGCAGCCACTTAGGCCTTGCATATATAACAGAGCACACAGTGAGCACACCTAGCAGGTGAATTTAAAAGCAAATATGCCTGTGTTTCTTCCTTTCACACCCAAAGTGGCCAATCTGAGCATCTTCCATTATGGACTTAAACATGAAAGATATTTGATGCAAATAATTTATTATTTTCTAAGTGCTAATAACCTGCTATATATTTTTGTTTATGCATATGCTGTATTTCCTGAAACAAACATTTTTCCTGGTATTTACAAAAAATTGCTGTGATTATATTCTTTTTCATAAAATCATGAAATAAAAAGATATTTGAGATCATACATTTCATATGTCTTATAAAGAAAAGCATCAAAACAATTGAGTATCAACTTTCAGAGGTCCAAGGTATAAATATGATTTAGCAAGTGAAACTCAAAGTGACACACATCTGCTACTACCTCATGGTTTTGATCCCCCAAGCTAGGCATGACTTTACTGTGACTCCGCTCCAAATCTTCTTGAATTGTCTTCTTTGGCTCAATACTTTTATTTTAACTTACTGGCTTTGAATGAATGTTCTGGGAGACAGTTAATCCTGGCTTGACTTTGGTATTGATCTCAGTGTTGCTGGTACTAACTGTAGCCACACTCAACCATTCCTCTTGACTTTTGGTTGCAATTTGACACTCGGTTTTAGCCATTATTTTCTTTTTTTTTTCTGTTTTCCAGTTTTATTGAAAAATAATTGACATACATCCCTGCATAAATTTAAGGTATGCAAAATGATGACTGTATTTACATATCTTGTGAAAGGATTATCATAATGGTAGTTTTTGGGAAAAAGAAAGAAATGTAAGTTTTGAAAATAATTTTAAAAAAAAAGAATTATTTATCAAACATACGTCTAGTCTCTTATGTATTTTTGTACACTGGACACAGTTGTACAGCAACTGGGTGATGCTGGTTAGCTGTTAAGGTGGTGTTCTGTAATGCAGAATGCTTGGCTATTTCACATTTTCACCTGATTGCTCCTATGTAAAGGTAATATCCTGTACAGAACCAAATTGTTATCCAGTTGTTAAAAAGCCTGACAACTGCACTTGCAGCCACTTAGGCCTTGCATATATAACAGAGCACACAGTGAGCACACCTAGCAGGTGAATTTAAAAGCAAATATGCCTGTGTTTCTTCCTTTCACACCCAAAGTGGCCAATCTGAGCATCTTCCATTATGGACTTAAACATGAAAGATATTTGATGCAAATAATTTATTATTTTCTAAGTGCTAATAACCTGCTATATATTTTTGTTTATGCATATGCTGTATTTCCTGAAACAAACATTTTTCCTGGTATTTACAAAAAATTGCTGTGATTATATTCTTTTTCATAAAATCATGAAATAAAAGATATTTGAGATCATACATTTCATATGTCTTATAAAGAAAAGCATCAAAACAATTGAGTATCAACTTTCAGAGGTCCAAGGTATAAATATGATTTAGCAAGTGAAACTCAAAGTGACACACATCTGCTACTACCTCATGGTTTTGATCCCCCAAGCTAGGCATGACTTTACTGTGACTCCGCTCCAAATCTTCTTGAATTGTCTTCTTTGGCTCAATACTTTTATTTTAACTTACTGGCTTTGAATGAATGTTCTGGGAGACAGTTAATCCTGGCTTGACTTTGGTATTGATCTCAGTGTTGCTGGTACTAACTGTAGCCACACTCAACCATTCCTCTTGACTTTTGGTTGCAATTTGACACTCGGTTTTAGCCATTATTTTCTTTTTTTTTTCTGTTTTCCAGTTTTATTGAAAAATAATTGACATACATCCCTGCATAAATTTAAGGTATGCAAAATGATGACTGTATTTACATATCTTGTGAAAGGATTATCATAATAGGTTCAGCTAATATCCATCTTCTCATATAGATATTATAAAAACAAAACAAGAAAGGAAAGGAAACCATTTCTCCTTGTGATGGGAGTACTTAGAATCTACTCTCTTAACAATGTTCCTATATATCATACAGCAGCGGTGGTAGCTGTAGTCATGTCATACATTGCATCCCTAGAGCTAATTTATCTTATAACTGGAAGCTTGTACCTTTTTTTTTTTTTTTTAGGATTCTGTTAGGCTTTTCTTTCCTTAAGGTTTTATTTTACTTTTAACTTTTACAGAGTTTTGTTGTTTACAGATACTTATGTTCCCAGATTAGAAGCTTGTACCTTTTGACCACCTTTCTCCAGTTCCTCATCCCCTACTTCCCACCCTTCCTTCCTCTACCTCTGGCAACCAAGAGTCTGATCTCTTTTTCAATGAGCTTTATTGGTTTTGTCTTTTTATTTTTTTAAGATTATGCATATAAGTGAGATAATAGAATATTTGCTTTTCTCTTATTTTCAATTCTCACTGCCAAATTCTGTTTGTCTGAGAAACTGCCTAAAGCAAACCTTGAAAGTTAGATTCAATTTTCACATATTAGCATTTAAGAAATTGGAGTCTAGAAAGAGTAACTATCTGGGCAAAAAAGATTAATGATTAGACTTCAATCTAGGCCTCTAAATTCTCAACCCTGCATACTGTTTCTTTCCTGTATACTGAATCACCTCAGTATATTGCTTTTAAATGCATTAGTTAAAATGATGTTCAGGAACACGAATTGTAATGTTTTGGGACATATATTAAAAACAAGACTTTAAAGTAGACAATAACTATAGTGTTATAAGAATTCAGCATTTGAAATAAAATGCATTCACACTGCAGAGGAACTTTCAAAATTTCAGTGAAACAGACTTGTTACTAGTATCCAGAAAACACACTTAAGCCAACGGTTATTACCCTAACCAAACATCTG
Organism: Tragulus kanchil; assembly: GCA_022376925.1. Classification (NCBI taxonomy): domain Eukaryota; kingdom Metazoa; phylum Chordata; class Mammalia; order Artiodactyla; family Tragulidae; genus Tragulus; species Tragulus kanchil. The sequence continues at coordinate 102,645,576 of JAIOJX010000001.1, read as the reverse complement.
TTAAAGCTTTTTAAATATACCACACATATACGTGCACACACACACACACTCAAGTAGACACCCACTCACACTAATTAAGGCTTTGCTAAACTTAGGCATTCTAAAAATCCCATCCGAGAGCCAACTGGTCACATAACATTATCTCACTCTTTATTAAGGTATCAGTGAAGACATTGTAGTTCCCACCAGGACCATTCTATTTCTTAATATAAGCTAAATGTTCAGTGGTACAGGATATTTTCTCTTCCTATAAGAATTAAATGAGTATTACTGGGCTGGGCCAAGGTGTCAGAATACATTGTATAACAAATGAAACACGTGCAAATATAAGGACATTTTGCAGTCAAATGCTCTACCCCTGAGCTATACTTCCTATAAGGGCATTTTGAAAGGATCTCATGGTACAAAGAAGTAGGAAATGTATCCACAATATTAATATTATATTGATATGACATAATTACATTTCTTTCATAATCAAGTGAAAATGATTGCTCATTTCTTTCTATTTTACACAGTTTCAATGCCTAATAAGTACTTACTAAACAAATGACAGAAATACTCTTTTTTTTTTTCATAAAAACTAAATCCAATTAAATTCAAATTGTATAAACATTTTAACTTCATAGACTGGACAAAAGTAAGTAAGTTTTACACGGGAACTTAATTATAAATTTATTTTTCTTCCAGTTTTGTGGAGATATAATTGACATTTAACAATAAGCTTAAGACATACAGCATAATGAGTTGACTTATGTTGGGGCAGTAAGAAACTTTCCTTCACTCATCTAGATTCTTCTGGCCGGTCTAAGAATTAAATTGATATGAGACAAATTAACCAGAAGAAAAAAGTTCAAGCAAATATACATAAAGGGGAAATCAAGGAAAACTGATTAACCCAAATGGCTGAAACCCTCACTTTAAATGCCATCTCTAGCTAAAGACAAAAGAGGATATCATGGATACTGTTTGAGATTTCAAAGGAGAGCAAAGTGATTTATAGGAAGATGGAAACGGAAATGTTTGGTAAATGAGCCATGTAGAGAATAGGACACAGAGAGGTCTTTGATCTGTAGGCCTTGATGAGTTTCCCTCACCACAACTAGCCATATTCTTTGTAGATATCTCTGGTAACAGCTCTACTGGGGAATAAGTTCTCTATCTAAAATTTTTAGGCAGGTCAGTTTCTTCCTGAGACTTTTGGGCCTAGATTTCTTTTCAGTTTGAAATAATTGACATACCAAAGAAACATTTTGGCATACAAGTTTTGTTCCTTGACACTTACATACCTCATGAAATGATTACCACAGTAAGTTCAGCAAACATCTATCACCGCATATAGATACAAAATAAAAAAGGTACTTTTTCCTCATGATGCGGACTCTTAGGATTTATTCTTAACAACTTCCACATGCAAAAAATAGCAGTCTTAAATATATTCATCATGCTGTACATTGAATTTGTCTGCTTATTTATCCTGTAACTAGAAGTATGTACCTTTTGTTGACCACCTTCGTCCAACCGCTCACCCACCTCTGGTAACCACAAATGCTCTCTCTTTGTCTATGAGTTTGTTAGTCTTTTGAAGTATACTTGGCTTACAACACTGTTAATCTCTGGTGGACAACAAAATGATTAGATATTTCCATACATTATAAAATGAACACAAGTCTAGTTATCATCTGCCACCATACAAAGATACTATATTATTACTGACTGTATTCTCCACACTCAACATTTCATCCCTTTGATGCCTTTATTTAACAACTGGAAATGTGGACCACACCTATTCCACTCATTCACACCCCATCCCCTCTATCAAAGTACTTTTTGACATCTGACTCCATCATCACCCATCGCATCACTCTCCTGTTACAACTATTAGGAGACTTTCAAGCATAAACTTATATTTTTTAAAAATGGAATGCACTGCTTTAACGATCTGTAAATGCTAAGGCAAATCTGGCTTCAAGTACTTCTCAGTATTTTGCTCACATATCTTGCTCTTTCTTCATGTTTGTTTTCCTGTCCCTTTATGTCAATTTTCCTCATTCTCGGGATATAACATAGTCACAAGCATCTTTAGGTTTATATTCTATCAGTGTAGTAACCTCCGTGGAAAAGGATGTCTCATTTTCAGTAGTTCTGGCTAACAACTCAGCTTTAACTCTTAAATGTACTTTGGGTCACATCCTCATGTTTAGACCAACTACCATAACCCATGTGAGACATGGTGATTGGATATGCTGCATCCTATGTCCTTTCCTTTAGCCATGGTAGTGAATTCATCTAAACCTAAACCAACTGGACTAAGATTGTAGAGTAAGTTTTTTTGCCATGAAAATCAGAATGTTATTAACATGCTATGGGAACACTAAGCAGACAAAAATAAAATCCACTGCTTGTTCTCAAACAATACTAAAATGTCTTAATCAGTGTCCTATTCCTTACATGAAAAAAATCAAAACTCAATTTACAGTTTGTGTCAGTTATTCCTTCTGAGATTAATTACACATTTCCACCACAATCCCAAAATTATGGCTACAGTCCCCCAAACAAGCCAAAATCTTTTAAGTCTACTTTTTCTGACAAAGCCTTTCTCTACCAACACATAACTGCCTTTTTACATCTGTATAAATTAATAACTATATTTAAACATTCAGATTTAAATATACCTCTATGAAACATTTCCCAACCCCCATTAAATAATTGTTACACAGCTCTCTGTATGTACACAGTACTACATACGTGTATTTTGATATTTTCTATATGGTGTTCCCCTCACTTGGTGTGAATTACTTGGGAGTACAAACTGCTTCAACAATTGACGCATCTCTAGCAGCTAGGAAAATAACTTGACCCAGTTTATGTCAGATGGGTTAATTATTAAACAAGTCAAATTCAGTAGTCTCAAATTCAGTAGCCAAATCTTGTCTTTGCATGACTAATTTGAATGAAAAACCCTCAAACAAGTGTAAGGCTGGTAATAGTAATGAGTCCAGAAACTCTTAGAGGTCTCCTTCAGATAGCATTACAAATAAGCTTTATTTTCACCAAGCCTTCCAGGTAGCACTAATACACGTGGAACAAAATCAGCCAAATCGGTACTCATTAACATAGTCACAAGCATCTTTAGGTTTATATTCTATCAGTGTAGTAACCTCCGTGGAAAAGGATGTCTCATTTTCAGTAGTTCTGGCTAACAGCTCAGCTTTAACTCTTAAATGTACTTTGGGTCACATCCTCATGTTTAGACCAACTACCATAACCCATGTGAGACATGGTGATTGGATATGCTGCATCCTATGTCCTTTCCTTTAGCCATGGTAGTGAATTCATCTAAACCTAAACCAACTGGACTAAGATTGTAGAGTAAGTTTTTTTGCCATGAAAATCAGAATGTTATTAACATGCTATGGGAACACTAAGCAGACAAAAATAAAATCCACTGCTTGTTCTCAAACAATACTAAAATGTCTTAATCAGTGTCCTATTCCTTACATGAAAAAAATCAAAACTCAATTTACAGTTTGTGTCAGTTATTCCTTCTGAGATTAATTACACATTTCCACCACAATCCCAAAATTATGGCTACAGTCCCCCAAACAAGCCAAAATCTTTTAAGTCTACTTTTTCTGACAAAGCCTTTCTCTACCAACACATAACTGCCTTTTTACATCTGTATAAATTAATAACTATATTTAAACATTCAGATTTAAATATACCTCTATGAAACATTTCCCAACCCCCATTAAATAATTGTTACACAGCTCTCTGTATGTACACAGTACTACATACGTGTATTTTGATATTTTCTATATGGTGTTCCCCTCACTTGGTGTGAATTACTTGGGAGTACAAACTGCTTCAACAATTGACGCATCTCTAGCAGCTAGGAAAATAACTTGACCCAGTTTATGTCAGATGGGTTAATTATTAAACAAGTCAAATTCAGTAGTCTCAAATTCAGTAGCCAAATCTTGTCTTTGCATGACTAATTTGAATGAAAAACCCTCAAACAAGTGTAAGGCTGGTAATAGTAATGAGTCCAGAAACTCTTAGAGGTCTCCTTCAGATAGCATTACAAATAAGCTTTATTTTCACCAAGCCTTCCAGGTAGCACTAATACACGTGGAACAAAATCAGCCAAATCGGTACTCATTATCATAGGTCAAGTGACTACTGTGGATTCATTTTTACAGTTCCTGTAATATTCTGGCAGTTTTGTCTGAAAGAGAAACAAGGACAAAAATTAAAGCAAATGCTTTGTGTGGAGAAGGAATTCCCTGGGTGAGCAGAAAAGCCTGCCCAGGTTTTGGTGTTTTTTGTTTGTTTGAAATAAAATGGAGGGGTTGTATGAATCATTAAGAGTTACAAGGGAGAGGACACACTAAAGAGATCAAGGCTAAGACCCTAGTGAATTATCAAAAACTGTGAACCTTCTTCATTAGTCTATGATTTGAGGAATTCATGAGGAGAAAGGCAGAGGTCCCTCAGCATCTGAAAATGAGAAATGCTTCACTTAACTACGGTGACTTTGGCATGGCATTTTGAAGCTGGTAGTCACATACAATGTAACAACTAACTAGAGCACATCAGAGCCTGGAAAAACCTTCTGAAAGCCTGAGAATAGGCTCCTGTGGGTGAAAGAGGTGAAGGACAGTGCTTGGTACACTATAAGCCCTGAGAAATACTGGCTGCTTTTGAAGGAAATGAAACCTCCTTAACCTGAATCCGGCCCCTACATGGTTAAGTAAGGAAGCTAATGGGTGCCTAGGAAACCCCTAAGCACATTATGACGCAGAGGCGGGTCTCTATTACCTCATCAGAGGCTACAGAGCCGAGGTTCCTTGGGAGTAGCGGGGCGCCAAGGAGGACGGTTATCTGACCAAGTCAGACAGCAGTACTCCTGCAGGGAAGCAGAAGTTGAGAACTTGACGATGATTGTTCAAGTTGCACACTATGTTGTGAAATTCAGATAATTTCCACTTGTCTATCAAGATGGAAAGCTCAGATTCTGACAATGAAGAAGACGGAACTTTGGTCCGACACAGAGGTCAGACAGATGATTTCCACCAATTCGTAACTAATCTGAGTGAAGAGGATGGCAGACTTACAAGGGACAACAATTTGCTCGACATCTCAGGTGAAAGTACAGAAGAAGAGTTGCTGAGACTTCAGTTAAACCCATCACAAACCTCAGATGAAAACACTGGTAATTTTGCTTTGGGAAAAATAGGATGGGATGAATAAGGAACTTCATAATATTAAATGATAACTGCATAATAGTAAATAGTAAATTATATAGAAGTGGCATAAATTATTTGGTAAGGAATTTCTCATAAAAAGGAACTGGTATTTACTTGATTTGGGGTGAGAATGTTTTTTTTCTTGATTCACATCTGGTTTGTTTGAATTGGGAAACAGTGAAGTGGCCAAGTTTTTTTTTTTTTTTTTTTTTTTTTTTTTAATTTTGGCCTCTTTTATTGATTTTTTATTTCTTTTCATCCATCTTTATTCTTTGGCTCGTGCAGGCCTCCCATTGCAGCGGCCTCTCTCCTTGCGGAGCACCAGCTCTGGGCGCATGCGCTCCAGAGTGCTGGCTCCTAATTGAACACACCAGTCCAGTTGCTCTGCGGCACGTGGGATCTTCCCAGGTCATGGAGTGAAGCAGTGTTCCTTGCAGTGCAAGGCAAACTCTTTACCCACTGGACCACCAGGGAAGCCCAACCAATTGGTATTTTTTGTTTGTTTTCTACCTCAATTGAAAGTCCCTTCTACATGCTGAATTATTTTCTCTACATAGATGTGTAAAAAAAAAAAAAAAAGGCAAAAAGAAATATTTTATATTATCATCAAGTAGTTTGCACCTGGGGCCAGTTTTGCTCTGCCCCACCCAAATGGATGTTTGACAATGGCTAGACATATTTCTGGTTGTCACAGGGGAGGCGTGAGTGTTACTTGCATCTACTGGGCAGAGAACAGGGGATGCTGCCAAATAAGCTACCATACACAGGATAGCACCCCCAAGCAAAGAACTGTCCAGTGCCAAAATGTAAACAGTGCTAAGGCTGAGAAACTCTGACCCTCAGGTCTGGCGCCTTCTCTCCCAGTGTGAAGTACAGGATTTTACTCTCTAATGAAGTGAATACTATAATACTATGGTTCTTGAATATGGCTTTATATATACCATGCTAGGTTCAGTCTCTTTAGTCGGACTTTCAGTTTATGCCAATTAAAAGTCTTGGTAGGGCTTCCCTGGTGGTCCAGTGGTTAAGGACACTGCCTTGCAGTACAAGGGGTGCGAGTTCGATCCCTGACCTGGGAAGATCCCATGTGCCACAGAGCTGCTAGACCGATGTGTCCAACTACTGAGCTGGAGCTCTGGAGCACATGCGCCCAGAGCTGGTTCTCTGCAGCGATAGAGGCCACTGCAATGGGAGGCCCACACAGGCCAGAGAACAAAGATAGATGAAAATAGATGAATGAAAGACCAACAGAAGTGGACTCAAAAAAAAAAAAAATCTTGGTAATATTAAGAAGCACTGAAAATTCAAATACTTTTAAACCTATAGATTTTGCTTATATTTGGGCAATCCTCGTATTTTAAAACAACTTGCATATTATCAAAAGCATATAAGAGCCTAGAAGTAGTAATGTAAACTGAATTATAATACGAGCACTGTATATTAACTGGTGTTTACCTTGTTTATTTGCATTGGTGTTTGGACAAAACATTAAAAAGAAAATGGAGTCTTTTGACATCCCTCCCACAGTGTTATACATGATTGTGGATATGATAAACTATTGAAAACTAGACCTCCTTCAGATCGGTTCAGTTCAGTCTTTCACTAGGCTCTGTTTCTGACCCCATGGACTGCAGCATGCCAGGCTTCCCTCAGACTCATGTCCATTGAATTGGTGATGTCATCCAACCATCTCATCTTCTGTTCTCCTCTTCTACCCTGCCTTCTATTTTTCCCAGCATCAAGGTTTTTTCCCCAATGAGTTGTCCCTTCACATCAGGTAGACAGAGTATTGGAGCTTCACTTTCAACATCAGTCATTCCAGTGAATATTCAGGTTTGATTTCCTTTAGCATTGACTGGTTTGATCTCCTTGCAGTCCAAGGAACTCTCAAGAGCCTTCTCCAATACCACACTTCAAAGGCATCAGTTCTTCAGTGCTCAGCCTTCTTTATGATCCAACTCTCACATCCATATGTGAATACTGGGAAAACCATACCTTTGACCATCCATATCTTTGTCGTCAAGGTGATGTCTCTGCTTTTGAATATGCTCTCTAGGTTTATCATAGCTTTTCTTCCAAGGAGCAAGCATCTTTTAATTTCATGTCTGCAGTCACTGTCTGCAGTGATTTTCAAGCCCAAGAAGATAAAGTCTTGTCACTGTTTCCATTGTTTGCCCATCAATTTGCCATGAAGTGATGGAACCAGTTGCCATGATCTTCATTTTTTGAATGTTGAGTTCTTTTTTTTTTTTCCAAAGTGAAAGTTACTCAGTTGTGTTAGACTTTATTATTTATTTATTTTTGGCAGTTCTGGGTTTCACTGTTGCCACACGCTCTTCTCTAGTTGAAGAGAATGGGGGCTGCTCTCTATTTGAGGTAAGCAGGCTTCTTGTTGCCGTGACTTCTCTTGTTGTAGAATTCGGGCTCTAGGGCACATGGGCTTAAGTCACTGCAGCACATGGGCTCAATAGTTGCAACTCCGAGGCTCTAGAGCACAGGTTCAGTAGTTGTGGCTCACGGGCTTAGTTGCTCCACACCATGTGGGATCTTCCTGGATCAGGGATCGAACCCATGTCTTCTGCATTGGCAAGCAAACTCCTTACCACTGAGCTACTAGAGAAGCCCCCAAATGTTGAGTTTTAAGCCAGGTTTTTCACACTCCTCTTCCACCTTCTTCAAGAGGCTCTTTAGTTCCTCTTTGCTTTCTGCCATAAGGGTGGTGTCATCTGCATACCTGAGTTATTGCTATTTCTCCCAGAATTCTTTCTTTTCTTTTTTTTTTTTTTAATTTTCTCCCAGCATTCTTGATTCTAGCGTGTACTTCATCCAGACCAGCATTTTGCAAGAGGTACTCTGCAAAAAAAGGTAAAAAAAAAAGAAAGAAAGCAGGGTGACAATATACAGCCTTGATGTACTCATTTCCCAATATGGAACCAGTCCACTGTTCAATGTCTGGTCCTAAGTGTTGCTTCTTGACCTGCGTACAGGTTACTCAGGAAGCAGGTAAGGTGGTCTGGTATTCCCATTTCTTTCAGAATTTTCCACAGTTTGTTGTGATGCACACAGTCAAATGCTTTAGCATAGTCAAGGAAGCAGAAGCAGATGTTTTTCTGAAATTCCCTTGCTGTTTCTGTTAACCATCAGATGTTGGCAATTTCATGTCTGATTCTTCTCCCTTTTCTAAATCCAGCTTGTACACCTGGAAGTTCTTGGTTCACTTACTGTTGAAGCCTAGCTTGGAGGATTTTGAGCATTACTTTGCTAACATGTGAAATGAGTGCAATTGTGAAGTAGTTTGAACATTCTTTGTTATTGCCTTTCTTTGAGATTGGAATGAAACCTGACCTTTTCCATTCCTGTGGCCACTCAAGAATTTTCCAAATTTTCTGGCATAATGAGTGCAGCACTTCAACAGCATCATCTTTTAATATTTGAAATAGCTCACCTGGAATGCCATCACCTCTATGAGGTTTGTCCGTAGTGATGCTTCCTAAGGCCCACTTGATTTCACACTCTAAGATGTCTGGCTCTAGGTGAGTGATCACACCATTGTGGTCATCTGGCTCACTAAGATATTTTTTGTATAGTTCTTCTGCGTATTCTTGCCACCTCTTCTTAGTATCTTCTGCTTCTGTTAGGTCCATTCCATTTCTGTCCTTTATTGTGCCCATCTTTGCATTAAATGTTCCCTTGCTATCTCCAGTTTTCTTGAAGAGGTCTCTAGTCTTTCCCATTCTGTTGTGTTCCTCTATTTCTTTGCATTGTTCCCTGAGGAAGGCTTTCTTATCTCTCCTTGCTTTTCTCTGGAACTCTGCATTCAGATGATTATAACTTTCATTTTCTCCTTTGCCTTTTGCTTCTCTTATTTTCTTAGCTATTTTAAGGCCTCCTCAGACAACCACTTCACCTTATTACATTTCTTTTTCTTGGGAATGGTTTTGATCACTGCCTCCTGTAAAGTGTTATGAACCTCAGTCCATAGTTCTTCAGGCACTCTGTCTATTGAATCTAATCCCTTGAATCTATTTAACACTTCCACTCTGTAACCGTAAGGACTTTGCTTTAGGGCATACCTCAATGGCCTAGTTGTTTTCCCTACTTTCTGCAATTTAATTCTGAAGTTTCCAATAAGGAGTTCATGATCCAAGCCACAGTCAGCTCCCAGTTTTGTTTTTGCTGATTGTCTAGGGCTTCTCCACCTTTGGCGGCAAAGAATATAATCAATCTGCTTTTGGTGCTGACCATCTGGTGATGTCCACGTGTATAGTCGCTACTTGTGCTGTTGGAACAGAATGTTTGCTATGACCAGTGCATTCTCTTCACCAAACTTTTAGCCTTTGCCCTGCTTCATGTTGTACTCCAAGGCCAAACTTGCCTGTTACTCCAGGTACCTCCTGACTTCCTACTTTGGCATTCCTATCCCTGATGATGAAAAGGACCCCTTTTATTGGTGTCAGTTCTAGGAGATCTTGTAGGTCTTCATAGAATCATTCAACTTCAGCTTCTTAAGCTTTAGTGGTTGGGGCACAGGCTTGGATTACTGTGATACTGAATGGTTTGCCTTGGAAACAAACCCAGGCCATTCTGTTGTTTTTGAGATTGCACCCACATTCTGCATTTCAGACTCTTTTTTTGACTGTGAGGGCTACTCCATTTCTTCTACGGGATTCTTGTCCACAGTAGTAGATGTAATGATCATCTGAGTTAAATTTGCCCATTCCTGTCCATTTTAGATCACTGATTCCTAAAATGTCAATGCTCACTTTTACCATCTCCTGTTTAACTCACCTTGATTCATGGACCTAACAGTCCACGTTCCTATGCAATAGTGTTCTTTACAGTATTGGACTTTACATTCACCACCAGACACATTCACAGTTGGATATTGTTTCTGCTTTGGCTCAGCCTTTTCATTCCTTCTGGAGCTATTTCTCTGTACTTCTCCAGTACCATATTGGGCACCTACCAGCCTGGGGAGTTCATCTTCCAGGATCATCTCTTTTTGCCTTTTCATACTATCCATGGGGTTTTCAAGACAAGAATACTGAAATGGTTTGCCATTCCCATCTTCAGTGGACCACATTTGAACTTCACATACCCTTTATAAAAAACTCGCTAAATTTATCTAGGTTTAGTGCACAGTTTTCAGATGGAATTGAAACTTCCCTGCCTTTACTTATAAGTCTAGATAATACAGCTTTTAAATATTAACTCTAAAATCAGTTTAAAACATTTGAATATTTAAGTCCTCATTTTTACTTGTTTTTCTTAAAGTTTCAGAGTGCTATTTTATGATGTTTCTAATTTAGTAGTTATTTTATATCCCCTTTCCCCCTCCCTTTTATTGATTTGTCTGATCATGTGTCTCATGTTGACTCTTTAATAGACCGGCTTACCGTTTCCAGACAAACTGAAAATGTGACAGTTGAAAGAAGAGAAAATCAGTCTCGGGAAGAAGATAGCGAAAATAGTACTAACAGTGATGAAGTCATATTCAACCTTGAAATAAGTTTTTACCTTGATGATGAGAACCCAAATCCACAACATGAATATGCATCTTCAAGAGTACCCAGAAGAGAAGATATGGCATATAACCAAAGGCAAGTGGAAAATCCACGATCTGAATCAGTATTTATAAGACCACCTATATCAGAAGAAGATACAGCTGAAGCATTGCTGGAAGTCCCATCTACTACAAGTCGGAAAAGAGCAAGAAGTCGGAGCCCAGTCTATCAGAGATTGAGGGCACGAACTGAGAACCCATCACCTCCATGTTCACCATCTCAGACTTTTGAGCAGCTTCTAGTAAGTGAGAATGAGAGATTTTCTAGAACTGAGCACCAAGAAACATTGAAACAGCACGAGTTGACAAATGGTGATCTTCTTGAAACTTCTACCACTAGTAATGCTGATCATGGAGAATATTCTCCAGACCCAACCTGCAGCAGTGACTCTTTGGAAGTATGGGAGATAAATTCAACCATATCCTTCAGTTTTGAAGTAGAGCAAGTTCATTTTCCAGCATATTCTCAGAGAGACAACATAGATAGTGCAGGTCAGTTAACATCTGACTCTCCAAACACTGTCATTTCAGAAAGCGAAGAAGAACTAAGGCCTAATGTTTTACACTCAGAGCAGGAATATGTGAGCACTAATATCGATACCACAAGAAATGTCCTTCGTAGATCTTTAAGTACTAGGTTAGGTGATTCAGCATTTGTTCCAATTCAGAACTCACTAACGTCGACAATGAGAGGATTTAGTGACTCAAGTCATCTTATGGACAGTCACAGTAATTTAGACCATAGTGTCTCACCTCCAAGTGAGACACTACCCATAGAAAGGGTAGAGTCACCAAATGAAACATACGGATCGACTGGTCCCAGTAGTAGATCTGGTTCTGATCCAAATGTGAACGATGATTCCCAGTCATCACCTGCATGGAATCCAAGTTCACCCTACGATTTTAGCTTTAGTTTCACTATTGATGTTTCCACTGATAGCTCAAGGGATGTAAATCCAGAAGCAATCTCACTGGCATTTCAAGGCAGGGAAGAAGCAAACTTACCATCAGACTTATCAGAGGCTAGGCTAGAAACTGGCCCACGATTTTATGACAGTGACTCTTGGCCCTTCTTTTATCTGGACCATTCTGAGAGTATAAATCAATATAATCTCCAGCATTCTACTAGACTTACTGAAGCAGAAATTGACAGCTTGCCCATAAGATCTTTTACAGAAGACGATGTAATCAAATCCTGTCGCATTTGCATCACAGATTACATGGCGGGTGACTTGCTGCGCATCTTACCGTGCATCCATGAATATCACGTTGACTGCATTGATCACTGGCTGTCCGAGAACACAACCTGTCCTATTTGTCGTTGGCCAGTAGTGAATGTCAGTGACATAGATAATTCTAATTGAGATCTGAAGTCTCACCTGCATGAAGTGCTATGGTGATGGACAAACAAGAGTTTAAATATAACAATCTGAATCTATATGTAAGAATCTGAACTGAATTACTTGTTCCTGAAGGAATTATTGGGCTTTCACTGATTTCTGTTATTGCAGTTTGAAGTAGAGAAAATTTTTCATTCTCCAGCATATTCTCAGACAGACAACATAGATAGTGCAGGCCAGTTAACATCTGACTCTCCAAAGAACACTGTCATTTCAGAAAGTGAAGAAGAACTAAGGCCTAATGTTTTACACACAGAGCAAGAATATGTGAGCACTAATATCGATACCATCAGAAATGTCCTTCATAGATCATTAAGTACGCAGTTAGGTGATTCAGCATTTGTTCCAATTCAGAACACACTAAGGTCGACAATGAGAGGATTTAGTGACTCAAGTCATCTTATGGACAGTCACAGTAACTTACAGCATAGTGTCTCACCTCCAAGTGAGACACTACCCATAGAAAGGGTAGAGTCACCAAATGAAAGATATGGATCTAGTAGTCCCAGTAGTAGATCTGGTTCTGATCCAAATGTGAACGATGATTCCCAGTCATCACCTGCATGGAATCCAAGTTCACCCTCCAATTTTACCTCTAGTGTCCATTTTGATGAGGCTTCCAATGATAGCTCAAGGGATGAAAATCCAGAAGATATCTCACGGGCATTTCAAGGCAGGGAAGGAGTAAACTTACCATCAGGCTTATCAGAGACTAGGCAAGAAACTGACCCACGATTTTATGACGATGACTCTTGGCCCTTCTTTTATCTGGACCGTTCTGATAGTATAAATCAATATGATCTCCAGCATTCTACTGGACTTACCGAAGCAGAAATTGACAACTTGCCATAAGATCTTTTACAGAAGATGATGTAATCAAATCCTGTGGCATTTGCATCACAGATTACACGGCAGGCGACTTGCTACGCATCTTACCTTGTTTCCATGAATATCACATTGACTGCATTGATCACTGGCTGTCCGAGAACACAACCTGTCCTATTTGTCGTTGGCCAGCAGTGGATCTCAGTGACACAGATAATTCTAATTGAGATCTGAAGTCTCACCTGCATGAAGTGCTATGGTGATGGACAAACAAGAGTTTAAATATAACAATCTGAATCTATATGCAAGAATCTGAACTGAATTAGTTGTTCCTGAAGGAATTTATTGGGTCTTTCCTTATTTCTGTTCATGAATAAAAGGAAATATTAAAAAGTCAAACAGTGTTGTCCAATTTGACAATAAAAAATGAACTACATACCGTAGCAACTCACTGAATTTCGATAGAAACTTAGTAGGTGCACTGGGTTGGGATATTCCTGCTACCACGCAAGAAATATTCTAATACGATGTAATCAATCCAGACAGATCTTTGCAGTAGTATCTAGTCATGCAAATCCCAGATATCTCTTAGCCCTGTTCAATCCTGGTCGTGTATGCAGAGAAAGAGGAATCCAACCAAATAATTAAGAAGCAATTTAAAACTTTATTAGAGTCATTCTCATAAAGAAGTCATGTTACACTCATAGAATGCCATAAAAATCTTTGAAACTCTTCTCTTCCTATCTCTCTCCAACAGTTCATCCCACCCCCTAATACCACCTTAAAGTTTCTCCTATTCCCCACTACCAGTCAGGGTTCTAGCCAAAAGCTGATGGCATGCTTTGAAAGAGTGGTGCAATAGCATTTAAGGAGGAGACTGAAATGTGTAAAGAATGAAGAGAAACTGAGGGGTGAGATGGGGGTAACTGGGAGGGGGACACAGCAAGGAGGGGTCAGGGATATACCTATGGCTGATCTGGGACTATACCTATCTGTAAACAACAAAACTCTGTAAAAGCAAAATAAAAATAACTAAATAATAATAATAATAATAATAAAAACATGAATTCTGACCAAGTTACTTCAATTTTTCTTTGGTGTTTTTAAGTTCTGGATAAATTCAATTCACATGCAATCTTAAAAAAAAAAGAGAGAGAGAGTTGTTGAGGAACCTTGAGGCTAGCAACTGAGAAGCCAGTATGAGAACCACTAGGTTGGATAGGGCATAGAGATAGTAGCTCCTGCAACCCAGGATGTCTTCAGTTGTCATAGAAGTCCAACCAACAAAAGCTGTGAGCTGAGAAAAAGGCAGCCACTGCCAGCCCAAAGCTTTGGAAAGAGTGGATCATGGAAATGAATGCCCTTAACTTCTTTCCTCCTCACTTCTATTCTCTTGTCAGTAGTTCATGTTAGCCAAACCTAACCTGACGGACTGATGGTGAAGCTGAAGCTCTAATACTTTGGCCATCTGAAGTGAAAAAGTGACTCACTGGAAAAGACTCTGATGCTGGGAAAGATTGAGGCAGGAAGAGAAGGGGCAGTAGAAGGTTAGATGGTGGGATGAAACATCATGAGTTTGAGCAAACTCCAGGAGATATTCCTGCTACCACGCAAGAAATATTCTGATATGATCTAATCAATCCAGACAGATCTTTGTAGTATTATCTAGTCATGCAAATCCCAGATATCTCTTAGCCCTGTTCAGTCTTGGTTGTGTATGCAGAGAAAGAGGAATCCAACCAAATAATTAAGAAGCAATTTAAAACTTTATTAGAGTCATTCTCATAAAGAAGTCATTTACTCTCATAGAATGCCATAAAAATCTTTGAAATTCTTCTCTTCCTATCTCTCTCCAGCAGTTTATCCCACTCCCCTAATACCATGTTAAAGTTTTTCCTATTCCCCACTACCAGTCAGGGTTCTAGCCAAAAGCTGATGGCATGCTTTGAAAGACTGGTGGAATAGCATTTAAGGAGGAGACTAAAATGTGTAAAGAATGAAGAGAAACTGAGGGGTGAGATGGGGGTAACTGGGAGGGGGACACAGCAAGGAGGGGTCAGGGATATACCTATGGCTGATCTGGGACTATACCTATCTGTAAACAACAAAACTCTGTAAAAGCAAAATAAAAATAACTAAATAATAATAATAATAATAATAAAAACATGAATTCTGACCAAGTTACTTCAATTTTTCTTTGGTGTTTTTAAGTTCTGGATAAATTCAATTCACATGCAATCTTAAAAAAAAAAGAGAGAGAGAGTTGTTGAGGAACCTTGAGGCTAGCAACTGAGAAGCCAGTATGAGAACCACTAGGTTGGATAGGGCATAGAGAGATAGTAGCTCCTGCAACCCAGGATGTCTTCAGTTGTCATAGAAGTCCAACCAACAAAAGCTGTGAGCTGAGAAAAAGGCAGCCACTGCCAGCCCAAAGCTTTGGAAAGAGTGGATCATGGAAATGAATGCCCTTAACTTCTTTCCTCCTCACTTCTATTCTCTTGTCAGTAGTTCATGTTAGCCAAACCTAACCTGACGGACTGATGGTGAAGCTGAAGCTCTAATACTTTGGCCATCTGAAGTGAAAAAGTGACTCACTGGAAAAGACTCTGATGCTGGGAAAGATTGAGGGCAGGAAGAGAAGGGGGCAGTAGAAGGTTAGATGGTGGGATGACATCATTGACTCAATGGACATGAGTTTGAGCAAACTCCAGGAGATAGTGAAGGACAGGGAAGCCCGGCATGCTGCAGTCCATGGGGTCACAAAGAGCCAGACATGACTGAGCAACTGAACAACAACAGCAACCTGAAGACACAGACTGTTCAATGGTTAGCTTCCTGGAATCACAGAGCAGGGTTAGGAAGGATGGCAAATAGGTCTGATAAGCAAATCAGAGATTATCTACAATAACCAGTATTCTCAGCTCTCTTTGAACCCAGTGTTGTGTGTGCTTTCTTGCCTCTTCCATTTGCTTTCTGTTCTATGACTCAGCTCTTTAACAACCCTATTTTCCTTTCATCTACTCAGATCTTGTATGATAGAATAAGTGCATTTCATATTTAACAGTGATAAGGTGACAAACCCTTAGAACTTAATTATAGTTTTCTTCAACATTTGACACTTTGGTTTGCTGTGACTGTAAACAACTAAGGAAAAAGAGCTTTAATTTTTTAATATTAAATTTTTAAAATTTTAAATTTTTTTGTTTTTAATTTTTGCTTCTTAAACATATTCATGTTTGAACTTTTAATTTTTTAATATATTTTTTAAAGATTTTGTTGTTTACTGCCACACCTTAATCTGAATCAGTCATAGGTATATATGTATGTCCCCTGCCTCTTAAACTTCCCATCTCCCTTCCTATCCTGCCCCTGTCAGTTGTTACAGAGCTTCTGTTTGAGTTCCCTTTGTTTTACAGCAGATTCCCATTGCTTATCTATTTTATATATGGCAATGTAGGTTTCCATGTTACTCTTTTCATACTTCTTACCCATTCCTCTCTCTCCTCAATGTCCGAAAGTCTGTTTTCTATGTCGATTTCTCCATTGCTGCTCTGCATATAAATTTATCAGTACCATCTTTCCAGATTCCATATATATGTGTCAGTATACAATATTTAACTGTCTCTTTCTGACTTATTTCACTCTATATAATAGGTTTCAGGTTCATCCACCTCATTAGAACAGACTTAAATGCATTCCTTTTTATGGCTGAGTAATGTTCCATTGTATATATATATATATATATATAACACAGCCTCTTTATCCATTTTTCTGTCAGTGAACACCTAGGTTGCTTGCATGTTCTATTATAAATAGTACTGCAATGAACAATGGGGTACATATATCTTTCTGTTCTGATTTCCTCAGGGTATATGCCTAATAGTGGGATTGCTGGGGTCATATGGTGGTTCTCTTTCTAGTTTTCTGAGGGCTCTCCATACTGTCTTCCATATTGGCTGTATCCATTTACATCCCCACCAACAGTGCAAGAGGGTTCCCTTTTCTCTACACCCTCTCCAGCATTTATTGTTGGTGGATTTTTTGATGATGGTGGCCATTCTGACGGGTATGAGGTGATATCTCATTGTCGTTCTGATTTGTATTTCTCTGATAATGAGCAACATTGAGCATCTTTTCATGTGTTTTTTTGGCCATCTGTATATCTTCTTTGGAGAGATGTCTGTTTAGGTCTTTTTCCCATTTATTGATTGGGTTGTTTGTTGGTGCTGAGTTGTATAAGCTGCTTATACATTTTGGAAATTAATCCTTTGTCAGTTGTGTTTCAGTTGCTATTATTTTCTCCCATTCTGAGGATTGTCTTTCCACCTTGTTTATAGTTTATTTTGCTGTGCAAAAAGCTTTTAAGTTTCATTAGGTCCCATATGTTTATTTTTCTCTTTATTTCCTTTACTCTAGGAGGTGGGTCACAAAAGATCCTGCTTTAATTCATGTCATTGAGTGTTCTGCCTATATTTTCTTCTAGGAGTTTTATGGTTTCTGGTCTTACAGTTAGGTCTTTAATTCATTTTGAGTTTATCTTTGTGTATGGTGTTAGGAAGTGTTCCAACATCATTCTTTTACATGTAGCTGTCCAATTTTCCCAGCACCACTTACTGAATAGGCTGTCTTGCCTTGTTCTATATTTTTGTCTTCTTTGTCAAAAATAAGATATCCATAAGTGCATGGGTTTATCTCTGGGCACTCTGTCTTATTCCATTGGTCTGTATTTTTGTGCCAGTGCCATACTGTCTTGATGACTATAGCTTTGTAGTATAGTCTGAAGTCAGGCAGGTTGATTCCTCCAGTTTTATTCTTTTTTCTCAACACAGCCTCTTTATCCATTTTTCTGTCAGTGAACACCTAGGTTGCTTGCATGTTCTATTATAAATAGTACTGCAATGAACAATGGGGTACATATA
The DNA here is from genome assembly GCA_022376925.1 of Tragulus kanchil. NCBI lineage: Eukaryota > Metazoa > Chordata > Mammalia > Artiodactyla > Tragulidae > Tragulus > Tragulus kanchil. The sequence goes on along the minus strand of JAIOJX010000001.1, from coordinate 102,627,623 downwards.
TCTTTCTGTTCTGATTTCCTCAGGGTATATGCCTAATAGTGGGATTGCTGGGGTCATATGGTGGTTCTCTTTCTAGTTTTCTGAGGGCTCTCCATACTGTCTTCCATATTGGCTGTATCCATTTACATCCCCACCAACAGTGCAAGAGGGTTCCCTTTTCTCTACACCCTCTCCAGCATTTATTGTTGGTGGATTTTTTGATGATGGTGGCCATTCTGACGGGTATGAGGTGATATCTCATTGTCGTTCTGATTTGTATTTCTCTGATAATGAGCAACATTGAGCATCTTTTCATGTGTTTTTTTGGCCATCTGTATATCTTCTTTGGAGAGATGTCTGTTTAGGTCTTTTTCCCATTTATTGATTGGGTTGTTTGTTGGTGCTGAGTTGTATAAGCTGCTTATACATTTTGGAAATTAATCCTTTGTCAGTTGTGTTTCAGTTGCTATTATTTTCTCCCATTCTGAGGATTGTCTTTCCACCTTGTTTATAGTTTATTTTGCTGTGCAAAAAGCTTTTAAGTTTCATTAGGTCCCATATGTTTATTTTTCTCTTTATTTCCTTTACTCTAGGAGGTGGGTCACAAAAGATCCTGCTTTAATTCATGTCATTGAGTGTTCTGCCTATATTTTCTTCTAGGAGTTTTATGGTTTCTGGTCTTACAGTTAGGTCTTTAATTCATTTTGAGTTTATCTTTGTGTATGGTGTTAGGAAGTGTTCCAACATCATTCTTTTACATGTAGCTGTCCAATTTTCCCAGCACCACTTACTGAATAGGCTGTCTTGCCTTGTTCTATATTTTTGTCTTCTTTGTCAAAAATAAGATATCCATAAGTGCATGGGTTTATCTCTGGGCTCTCTGTCCTATTCCATTGGTCTGTATTTCTGTTTTTGTGCCAGTGCCATACTGTCTTGACGACTGTCACTTTGTAGTATAGTCTGAAGTCAGGAAGATTGATTCCTCCAGCTCCATTCTTCTTTCTCAAGACAGCTTTGGCTGTCCATGGTCTTTTGTGTTTCTGTATGAATTGTGATTTTTTTTGTTCTAGTTCTGTGAAAAATGCCATTGGTAATTTCATAGGGATTGCATTGAGTCTGTAGATTACATTTGATAGTATAGTTATTTTCATGATACTTATTCTTGCAACCCAGGAACATAGAGTATCTCTCCATCTGTTTATGTTGTCTTTGATTTCTTTCATCAGTGCCTTATAATTTTCTCTGTACAGTTCTTTTGTCTCCTTTGGTAGGTTTATTCCTAGATATATTTTTTTTAACTTTTGGCCTTTTTTATTGATTTTTTATTTATTTGTTTTCATCTATCTTTATTCTTTGACCTTTGTGGGCCTCCCATTTCAGTGGCCTCTCTCTTTGCAGAGCACCAGCTCTGGGCGCATGTGCTCAAGAGCACCCGCATGCAGTTGGACACATCAGTCCAGCCATTCTGTGGCACGTGGAATCCTCCCCAGCCAGGGATCAAACCGGTGCCCCTTGCACTGCAAGGCAGACTCTCTACCAACTTGACCACTAGGGAATCCCCTAGATATTTTATTGCTTTTGTTACAATGGTGAATGGGATTGCTTCCATGATTTCTCTTTCTGATTTTTCATTGTTAGTATTAGGAATGCGAGTGATTTCTGTGTATTGATTTTGTATACTATATGTGGTATAGTCAGGAAACTTGATTTATCCAGCTCAGATTTTCTTTTTCAAGATTGCTTTGGCTATTCTACCCAGTATTCTGTCACTGATATTTATCTTGGCACTTGTGAGTAGTTATAGTCTATCCATTATCAATGCTCTATTTTCGTTGTATGAATATGCAGTGATACATTTATCCTTTTACTGTTAATGGGCACCTGAGTCATTCCCAGTTCAGGGCTATGACAACTGGTGCTGCTATATACATTCTTGTCCTTGTCTTTTGATGCACATGTCTTTTGACATGTCTTTTGACCTGTCTCCTTCTGGCTATAATTAGAAGAAAAATTATGACATAAAGTGGAAGTACTCATCCAAAAGAGATACGTCCATGATACCACTGTTTTCTGAAACTTGCTGTGTACCTAATTGTATTTTAAACATAAACAATTCCCTCCACCACAGTGCTTTCCCTCAGGAGCCTAAACTCATTGAGCAACTTAGGAAAATGGACCCAAGATGATGCTATTCTCATTTGAAAATCAACTAGATTTCAGTTAGGGCTGAAAGCAAAATTTAGGGAAAAATATGCAATCTTAAAGCCATATAGAACAGCACAATCAAAACACTTATTAAAATTACTCATGGACAAACATCAGTGCCTTATAATTTTCTCTGTACAGTTCTTTTGTCTCCTTTGGTAGGTTTATTCCTAGATATATTTTTTTTAACTTTTGGCCTTTTTTATTGATTTTTTATTTATTTGTTTTCATCTATCTTTATTCTTTGACCTTTGTGGGCCTCCCATTTCAGTGGCCTCTCTCTTTGCAGAGCACCAGCTCTGGGCGCATGTGCTCAAGAGCACCCGCATGCAGTTGGACACATCAGTCCAGCCATTCTGTGGCACGTGGAATCCTCCCCAGCCAGGGATCAAACCGGTGCCCCTTGCACTGCAAGGCAGACTCTCTACCAACTTGACCACTAGGGAATCCCCTAGATATTTTATTGCTTTTGTTACAATGGTGAATGGGATTGCTTCCATGATTTCTCTTTCTGATTTTTCATTGTTAGTATTAGGAATGCGAGTGATTTCTGTGTATTGATTTTGTATACTATATGTGGTATAGTCAGGAAACTTGATTTATCCAGCTCAGATTTTCTTTTTCAAGATTGCTTTGGCTATTCTACCCAGTATTCTGTCACTGATATTTATCTTGGCACTTGTGAGTAGTTATAGTCTATCCATTATCAATGCTCTATTTTCGTTGTATGAATATGCAGTGATACATTTATCCTTTTACTGTTAATGGGCACCTGAGTCATTCCCAGTTCAGGGCTATGACAACTGGTGCTGCTATATACATTCTTGTCCTTGTCTTTTGATGCACATGTCTTTTGACATGTCTTTTGACCTGTCTCCTTCTGGCTATAATTAGAAGAAAAATTATGACATAAAGTGGAAGTACTCATCCAAAAGAGATACGTCCATGATACCACTGTTTTCTGAAACTTGCTGTGTACCTAATTGTATTTTAAACATAAACAATTCCCTCCACCACAGTGCTTTCCCTCAGGAGCCTAAACTCATTGAGCAACTTAGGAAAATGGACCCAAGATGATGCTATTCTCATTTGAAAATCAACTAGATTTCAGTTAGGGATGAAAGCAAAATTTAGGGAAAAAATATGCAATCTTAAAGCCATATAGAACAGCACAATCAAAACACTTATTAAAATTACTCATGGACAAAAGAGATTTGTACTTATTAAAATGCCTAGTCACTGTAGTATGGATTAAGAGGGAAGATTGACTTAATACCAAATGGCTTTATTTTATGGCTTTACATCAAACTTTTGAAATATATTCAGTTAAGGAAATGAAAGGAAAATGGAAGGAAAAAAAAAAAAAAAACCTCGTAGGGCAGTAGATAAAATACCACAGACCTAAGGAGATCCATTATAATCATTACGGCAGCATTTTCTATCACATTTATGAATTTGGGCAATTTTTATTGCACTTGTTGTTAAGGGACGATTGAGCAGGTGCCATTTTATGAGCTACTAATTCTTCGGTGATTCCCAAGTGGAGGATCTACATACAAGGGTCAATTATTATGAGTCTAATAGAAATGCTGTGATTTGGAAAAATGCAAAGTAACATTAATCTCCCCATTGCTCCCTTGAGCAGAGTTCAGCTGTCAATTTTAGTCCTGAGAAGCTCAGAGACCACCAACATGGCCAGAAGGGTTTTGGATTTGTTACATCAAGGGCACAGTGAGCTGAATATTTTTAATATAACTGTATAAAACCAGTTCTGACTTTTAAAATTACAGAATATTTAAAGGAGAAGAAGACTAAATAGGAGTCCTGTAATTAAAAGATAGACTGCATATTTCGGTATATTGTCTTGAGATTTTAGTCTTTGATTTCAAAGTCAGTCCTTGTTTAGACCAAAAGTCCTGATTCTTCTCTGGCTTTTATTTCAGTCTTAATGTAACTCAGCATGGAGGATTTTATTCAGGTGATAATTTATATTCTTATATCCCAGAAAATCAGAACAACCACAAATCTTTCTCAAAATTGAAACAATCAATGTGAAATACTGAGCACCATCACGACACATTTGGCACCCAGTTAAGTTAGGCTACTTCTCACATATGTTTGTATAATATTGACACATAGCTATCATTTACCGCATATGGATAGAGCCATAGGAATAGGAAGAAAAAGAAGGAAAGGTGAAAGGAAATTAATATATATTGATAGCTTCTTATGTGCAAGGCAGTAAGCTCACTATTTTATATGTGGTAACTGATTTCATCCTTTAGCTAATGCTGCAGGTATGACTCATTAGATTAGAAAGTTGAGACTCAGCTAGGTTAAATATCTTGACCAGTGTCCCTCTCTAGTGAATGGTGAACTTAGGAATTGGAGCCACACTTACCTGCCTACAGCACTGTCCACTACACTACTTGACCCTCTCATTCTAAGAACTGATTCTCAGTAGTTAAGATCCTTCATGTTCTATGGAAGAGCTCAAAATGAAAATGGTGGTTCACCTGCCAGTGCACCAAAAGGTTCTCTAAGTTCAAGATCATTGTGTCTTCATACAGTTTTGCCACTGTCAGTGCTCTTTGAGGAATCTCAAGGGATGCCTACCACTTTCGAGTAATGAGTCCCAGGACCACAGGAAATTCTCAGGCAACAGTTAAAGGCCTCAACTAAGCCACAGCCATGAGCAGACAAGACTCCTTCAATTCTTCATCTCCAGGCTGACCCTGCCCCTTGATTTAGCATAGTCTCTTCTCATTCCTTATACCCAGTTTGCCATCTTCCCTATATTCATTCTCCTCTGACTCTAAGTCATTCTTTAAGCTGCTGCCAGAGATCTTAAGGTTTATAAAGTGCATACCTGACTATGTCACTCTCCTCCAAAATTTTTTTTTCATTCCCGTAGTCTTAGATTAGCACTGAGGTATAGAGCCATTCTTCCTTCTCTAACCTTGCCTCTCCCCTTCTCATCCTTCACCCTTCTGTCTTTTTTTCTGACCACTCTGAGATATTCAGAACATTTCAGAATATCCCCCAATGTGACAAGCTGCTTCATATCTTCAAGCCTTCGTTCATGCAGTTTTATTGGCCTAGAATATCCTTTCTTCCCTTTCTTTCTAAGTAAATCCAGCTTTGTCTTTCATAGTTCAACTCCAGTTTTAACTGATTTATACCTCCCTGCCCAATTTCTGTGCCCCGTTATATACTCAAATATGATTGAATTGTATTATTGAATTACCATCATTTACTTGACTGTATTTCATGTTACATGGTAAGCTACCTGAGGACAGGGCTGTGTTCAGGCATGTTATTCTCTATACCCACAGCATGAGAACCTGAGCTCTGTGTCTTGCCTCTTGAATTAAAATCTAAGCTCTGCCACTTACTGACTAACTTGTCACTTCTTTGCCTCACTTGTCTCATCTATGAAATGGAGCACCACCTACCTTGTAGGGTTGTTGTTAGGATTGAGTCAGATTAATTTATGTCACTAAATGACAGTGTCTGCCTATGTTATTTATGAATTAACACTTATTTATGAATAATCACTCAGCATATAATAAAAATGATCATGAATTCAATAAACCTTTTAATAGAGTTTTGAAGGATTTCTGCCTTTTGTCAGCCCATCAGAGGGACTGTTAACAAAAGCTAAAATTTGGGGTGTCTGATAGAGAAAAGAAACTAAGATACTTTCTAGTACCTTTGTTACATTTTACAGATGAAGTAATTGAGGCTGTGAAGCATCAACTGTATCACTTAGGGTTTGATCAGAGAAGCAGAGTCATTCTGAGTGACATGGAATGAGGACTTCATTATATGAATTAGCTCATGGGTGGCTTCCCAGGTGGCTCCATGGTTAAGGGTCCCCCTGCCAATGCATGTGCCGCAGGAAATGCAGGTTCGATCCCTGGATCAGGAAGATCCCCTGGAGGAGGAAATGGCAACCCACTTCAGTATTCTTGCCTGGGAAATCCCATGGACAGAGGAGCCCAAGTGGGCTACAGCTCATGGGGTTGCAAAGAGTTGGACACAATCGAGCATGCATACACTAGATTGTGGGTGTTTATGAGAGCTGATAAAGTAGTCTACGTAAAGTTCTTGCTTTCGTGTTTAATTGTGAGTCCAAAGCACAGTAGGTCAACAGAACCAGCAATTAGAGAGCAAAACTTGACTCAAGGTAAAGGAGCATGAGGAAAAACTGGAATCTTCAAAACTAAACTGGGACAAACTGGAACCTGTACTTGCTTTACAACCTCCAACCTTGATGATACAGATAAGCTGAAAAAGGAGACATGTGCCCTTGAGCTGCACGTATGCCTGGCCTAAGACTTGGAGAAACTGAAGGGCAAGATGTGGCAGGAGCCAAAGGAGTTGAGATCTAGTGACTACCTGCGCCAACAGGGTGTGCGTGCGCTGCAGGAGAGCTTCGGCCCTGCACTGACCTTCAGAACACCCCGCCTGCTGTTTCGCTTTTACTTTCTATATTTCATGCAAATTTATCTTGTGGCCAACTGTAACCTAGAGAAAGAAATGACTGGAAAAACAGTTCCAATGCAGAGAAATTGGCATGGTTTAATGCCACCACATCAAGTAACAAGTTCAGAAATATGCAATTGTAGAACTGGCCCCCCCAGAACCCAAGGTTCTTTTTATTAGTTCACTCTCCCACCTATAATAAATTGTTTCAGTTGAAAGGTTAAGAAAATACATTTTACTTTGGAAGGATTAAGCATTACTTTTTGAAAATAGATATCAAGTCGCTGGGTTTTCATCTAAAACCATGTCAGGCTTTCCAGTAATTCTCATAAAATTTGCTTTTGTAATATCAAATTGTTTGTGAAGTCATTTAGGCCCAACATTGTCACTCTGTAAGGGTTAGGGAAAGGGGCGGGGCACAATTTTTTAAAAGAATGACATAGCCCAAGGACACAGCATAAACCCATTAGAATCAAATGGGTTCAAGATGACAGAGCACACCTTGATCCTCAGTCAGCAAGCTAAATGACACACCCAGAGGCGCCATGACAGTTACGCCCCTTCCCTAAAAGAGCTGGAATAATCCTCCCACTCATTAGCATATGGAATTAACCAGCCTATAAAAGCTAAGAACACCATGTTTTGGGGGCCGCTAAATTTGCTCTGCGATGGCCCACACTCTGTCTGTGGAGTGTGCTTTCTCTGAATCTGAATTAATCTATTTCTTACCTATCACTTTGTCTCTCACTGAATTCTTCTCTGCAAAGAGACATGAAGAACCTGAGCCTCAGTGGGTCCAGATGTTGGGTGAGTGATTTTAATTACTAGGATTTTGGCTGGGTTTGAGTCCTGGCCACGTGGGTTCAAGTCCCAAGCAGGGTTTTGGCTGCGTTTGAGTCCCAGCCACGTGGGTTCAAGTCCCAAGCAGGGTTTTGGCTGGGTTCGAGTCCCACATAGAATTTTGCCTGGATTCCAGTCCCGGCCACGTGGGTTCAAGTCCCAAGCAGAGTTTGATTAGGTCTGGGCCCTGGGTTTAAGTCTCAAATCGAGGTAGAACCCTTTTAACTCAATATGACATCCATAGTGGGAATCGTTGGCTTAACACCAATCCACACAATTTCTTGACAAGATAGGGAAGGTTTACAGAGTTCTGGTCCTTGTCAGGAAAGTCTGAACTGTTCGGTTTTGGTCAAAAGTCACACAAACCTATTTATCTGTGGAGGCTTTTGGCCTCCTGGAGATGGCTTAATCTAATGAAAACCTGATACGCCAGACTCTACTACCTAGTTTCCCTAGTTGAGAGGGACATTTTACCTCTAGGGAAATGTGAATTTCTATGAAACTTTGGTTAGGTCACTTCATTTAACTAATTACACTTGCCTTAAAAAGCTATGTGAAAAACAGAATGAGCAGAATACTCAGCCAAAAGCCATAAAACTTTTTTTTTTTCCAACACACATTAATTTTATTTCTGCATTTGAAAAATGCATATGGCACTTTCCTGCATATTTTTTAAAATTTCTTTATTTTAAAGTTTTTATAGAGTTTTGTTGTTCACAGACATGCATGTTCCCAAATCAGTCATATGCATATCCCTGGTCCCCTCCCCCATCCCAGGCCCCCTCATCCCACCCCTCCAGGCCATCGCACCAAGCCATTGTAAAACTCCTGTTCCCCTTTTCGCAGAGAATAGACATACGGACATTGTGGAAAATGAACAGCGAGTGAAAGGCATAGAGGAAGCATCATGAAACCTGTACTATCATATGTGAAAAAGCCATAAGACGTTTGAAAAACCACCTGTAGGTGGCCCCAGAGTTCTGTTTCTGCTCTGATATCTTTGGGTTCCTACTGAAACAGTCTCCACTAACAATTTGTGATAATTATTAACTTGATGACAGTCAGTATCCCCTTACCTCTCTCAGTCCACCTACCTTAATGATAGCTTCTTTTTAGTGCTCTGCTTAGAAAACACATTTCTTCTATTCTTCCCACTGCTCTTGTTTTGCCTTTCTTGTCAACAGTTTGGCTCAAAAATATGAACCAGTAGAGTCTCCTGGTACCCTACCCTGTGTATTACTGTATAAGGCATCTTTAAAATATTCTGCTTTTCTTTTTATTGTTGTTAGCTCTGAGAAGGAGAGTACGAGCTCTTTAAGTGTGCCTGGGAAGCCATTTTCCCCCTTGTTAAAGGGCAGATTTCAAGAATCTGGCTCCTTTTCTACGGCTGAACCTTCACTTAAAAGGCTTTGTATATGCAACCTAGGCACTCCATGGCCCAAGCAGGGTTGACCCACAGGGTATGTTTGCCTTGTTGAAATAGCTGGCTCTCTAAGGGGGAAATGCCATGTCAGAAACCACAGTGTGACAATAGGAACTGGCTTCAAAGTAAACTGAATTGGGGAAATCAAAGTTCAACATCTTCAACGGACCTTCTGTATGGAGGCTGGTGTCAGGGACATCCCTCTTCAAAACTCAGCTCACCTCCTGCCCTGTAGCCATTTTTTCCCCCTTCTGGGACCAATGCTGCCCACCATTCTTGTTGATTCTTTTCATGCTATTAAGTGAAACAAGGCTATTTTACTGATAATCATCTAATACACCAAAGACATTTTCATCTCAAGAAATGTTCTTTCTATATTTAAAAGTTTTATAGAGTTTTGTTGTTCACAGACATGCATGTTCCCAAATCAGTCATATGCATATCCCTGGTCCCCTACCCACCCAGGCCCCCTCATCCCACCCCTCCAGGCCATCGCACCAAGCCATTGTAAAAACTCCTGTTCCCTTATCGCAGAGAATAGACATACGGACATTGTGGAAAATGAACAGCGAGTGAAAGGCATAGAGGAATTAACATGGAAACCTGTACTATCATGTGTGAAAAAGCCATAAGACGTTTGAAAAACCACCTGTAGGTGGCCCCAGAGTTCTGTTTCTGCTCTGATATCTTTGGGTTCCTACTGAAACAGTCTCCACTAACAATTTGTGATAATTATTAACTTGATGACAGTCAGTATCCCCTTACCTCTCTCAGTCCACCTACCTTAATGATAGCTTCTTTTTAGTGCTCTGCTTAGAAAACACATTTCTTCTATTCTTCCCACTGCTCTTGTTTTGCCTTTCTTGTCAACAGTTTGGCTCAAAAATATGAACCAGTAGAGTCTCCTGGTACCCTACCCTGTGTATTACTGTATAAGGCATCTTTAAAATATTCTGCTTTTCTTTTTATTGTTGTTAGCTCTGAGAAGGAGAGTACGAGCTCTTTAAGTGTGCCTGGGAAGCCATTTTCCCCCTTGTTAAAGGGCAGATTTCAAGAATCTGGCTCCTTTTCTACGGCTGAACCTTCACTTAAAAGGCTTTGTATATGCAACCTAGGCACTCCATGGCCCAAGCAGGGTTGACCCACAGGGTATGTTTGCCTTGTTGAAATAGCTGGCTCTCTAAGGGGGAAATGCCATGTCAGAAACCACAGTGTGACAATAGGAACTGGCTTCAAAGTAAACTGAATTGGGGAAATCAAAGTTCAACATCTTCAACGGACCTTCTGTATGGAGGCTGGTGTCAGGGACATCCCTCTTCAAAACTCAGCTCACCTCCTGCCCTGTAGCCATTTTTTCCCCCTTCTGGGACCAATGCTGCCCACCATTCTTGTTGATTCTTTTCATGCTATTAAGTGAAACAAGGCTATTTTACTGATAATCATCTAATACACCAAAGACATTTTCATCTAACAAGATATTCTTTATCATTAGAATAAAACAGTGGTTGAGATGTTAGGATTTAGAATCAGAGATGTAGGCAGAGTTGAGCTGTGCAGCTGTGGGAAAATCAGTTCATGTCTCTGAGCTGGATTTCCTAAACATTACAATAAAAGCAAGACCTCAGAGCGTTGCTGTGAGGATCAAATGAAATGTCAGTGCATATAGTGATTGGCACTGATAAAACATGTCATAAGTGGCAGTTCTTACTATTTTTAGTACTGTTTATACAGAAGTGAAATTACGATGGCACCTGATAGATAGTGGGTTTAAAGCGTGGACTTGGATAGGAGGTTATAGATAATTTTATGCTTTCTGGTGCTTTCAAGATGTTGTGTTAGCTTCATAATAAGGAATTTTAAAATATGACATTTTTAAGATTAAAACAATGGATATATATTTACTGCAGTGCTTAGTAAGACAGTAAGGGCAAAACAAAATAGTGCCCCCTCCCCAAAGATGTCCATGCTCTGATGCCCAGACACTAAATGTGTTATCTTACATGGTGAAAAGGGACTTTAAAGAAGGGTTGCTAAAGACCTTGTGGTGAGTTCATTGCAGCTCTCTATGCAATAGCTAGAACATGGAAGGAACCTAGATGCCCATCGACGAACGAATGGATCCAAAAGCTCTGGTACATATATACAATGGAGTACTACACAGCTGTAAAGAGAAATGCAGAAGAATCAGCTCTAATGAGGTGGCTGGATCTAGAACGTATCCTAAAAAGTGAAGTCAGTCAGAAAGAGAAGGACAAATACAGTATATTAACACATATATATGGAATCTAGTAGGATGGTGATGATGGCACATGCAGTGAAGCGACAGAAAGACAGACATGGACAGTGGACATATGGACATTGTGGGGAAGGAACAGAGGGTGGGAGGCGTAAAGGAAGTAGCATGAAGGCCTGTACTACCATAAGTGAAGAAAATAGCTCTAGTCATTGCTCTGTGAGAAAAGGGGATCCTTCAGGGGTGCTGTGATGGTCGGGAGGGGAGGGAAGGGGGGGATATACATATGACTAATCTGAGAACATACATATCTGCAAACAACAAAACTCTGTAAAAGTTAAAAGTAAAATAAAGGTTTAAAAAAAAAAAAATTATTATGGAAAAAAAAAAAAAAAAGACCTTGTGGTGAAAAGATTTTTTTCTGGATTCTCCAGTGAATCCAATCGAATCAAAGCACTCCTTCAAAGCAGGGAATTTCTGTGGGCTGTGGCCAGAGAGAAATGTAAGGACAGAAGGCTCTAAGAGATGTGATGTGAGGAGAACTCAGTTTACCTTGGCTGACTTCGGGATGAAAGAAGAGGGCAGAAGACAAGGCCTGCCAACTGTCTCCTAAAGATGGAAAAGACAAGTCAACAAATTCTCCCTTAGAGAGGAGCACAGTCCCTGCTGACACCTCGTGCTTAGCCCCTTGAAATCTGTGTTGAATGCTCCAAACCACAGAACTGGAAGATAATACGTTTGTGGTGTTTTAAACCACAAGTGTGTAGTCATTTGTTATAGCAGCAATACAAAACCAATACAAAAAACCGAAGCTAAATATTTGCCAGTGTTTAGGCTTTTGGCTTGTGTATAGACCCTCTGCCATAATCAGCAGCCAAATTGCTGCCCTTAGGTACAGTGTTGTTAAAATCGTGCATACTAATGTGGGAGCAACTTCAGCCATCATCTGAATCAAGACATATTTTATACATGAAGAGATTAAGGCCTGGAGAGCTATGTGAGTTAGCTGTGGAAACATACTGCTTTAAATGGCCAATAACAGAAGTTTCACTCACCTTGATTTTACTTTTAATTTTTTGGCCATGCCAGATGTGGGGATCCTAGTTTCCCAAATAGGAACTGAACCCATGCCTCCCTGCATTGACAGTGCAGAGTCTTAACCTTTGAACCACCAGGGAAGTCCCTCACTCACCCTGATGTATACAATAAGGTGTTTCATCATCTCAAATAAGGAGAAATAGAGTGGCCTTCCCCCGGCCTATCAGAGCTCTGCCAGTTGGAATCTTCCTCAGCTGTGAGTATGAGCAAGATGATGCCATCTGCATATGACAATGTCCAGAAAAAGAATGGGAGTGTCTCATCCTGTGTCTCCTTAATGGTGAAGAATAGTTTCCCTTACACACATGGGTTACACGTGCTGTGATTCTGAACATGAAATCCACATCCAGACTGACTGTGTTCAGATACTGAGTAGCTGTGTAACTTGAGTTGGACAAATTATTTAACCCTTCATTGTCCTCACCTGTAAAGTGGAATGAATATATGCCTGCCTCACTGAGTTTGGAGAGGACTGTATCAGTTATTATGTTACGTGACTTAGAACATTTACTGGCAATAGTAAATATTTGCTAATGTATGCTCAGTCACATCCCACATTTTGGGACCCCATGACTGTAGCCCACCAGTCTCCTCAGTCCATTGGATTCTCCAGGCAAGAACACTGGAATGAGTTGCCATTTCCTTCTCCAGAGGATTTTCCTGACCCAGAAATAGAACCCATATCCTGTGTCTCCTGCATTACGTGCCAATTCTTTACCATCCGAACCACCAGGGAAGTCCCCATAGCGATTATAGCAGCTGCAAATTTGTTCAAGTCTCCCTGGATCCACATCCTTAGGTTTGTTTCCTTCCACAGTGACTCTGGGCCCAGCCGTGTGACTTCCCCTGACTGTTGAAATGATCCTGGGCATGATACTGGCAGAAACTAGAAAGGCACTTTTAGCTCTTGAACACCGCTATTGGATGAAGCCTAGGTAGGGAACCCACTGGAGAAAAAAAACACATTGCTTCTGTAGCCCTGGTCAACAGGTAGATAGGTGAATGAGGCCATCCTTGGTCAACTAGTCACCAGTCATTCCCCTGAGCTGATGACAGACAACTGTGCAAGCCCACATGAGATAAGTTACAGATTAATGTCACTGTGTATTAGAGTGGTTTGTTACATAAGCAACGGCAAACTGATACAGTAAGCATTAAAAAACAATTAGCTATCCTCTGTTAGCAATTCTCATTGATCAGTCACCAACAATGGAATGATGACCTAAATAATCATAACTCTGGGTCAACCTAGAGGGTTTGGGAGGAGGAGGGAGGTAGGAAAGAGGTTCAGGATGGGGAGACACATGTATACCTAAGGCTAATTCATGTTAACTGATGGCAAAAACTATCACAATATTGTAATTATCCTCCAATTAAAATGCATTAATTTATAACAATAAATAATAATCCTGGGCTTCCCTCCCTGGTGGTCCAGTGGGTAAGGACACCGCCTTGTAGTGCAAGGGGCGCCGGTTCGATCCCTGGCCTGGGAAGATCCCACGTGCCGTGGAGTGGCTGGACTAATGTGTCCAATTACTGAGCCGGAGCTCTGGAGTGCATGCTCCCAGAGCCGGTGCTCTGCGACAATAGAGGCCACTGCGATGGGAGGCCCACACGGGCCAAAGAACAAAGATGGATGAAAATGGACAAATGAAAAGACCAGTGGAAGTGGCCCGCCCACCTCCCTCCCTCCCAACCCCCACCAAAATAAATAAATAAATGCTTAAAAAATAATAATAATAATCCTTGCAACGATTAGTTCAGACCAGAGACCCCTCCTCCTTCCCTGTATCTCATTAATCATACATGGCCTATGAGCAAGTGGAAAAGGTGATTCTCCTATGCCACCAGGGTTGGGGAGGAATCATTTGATTGGGAGTAATCAGAGGGGGAATGGATGTCGGGATGTCAGTCATCAGAATGATTACATGCATGATGACACAGCTGGTCAGTGCTGCTCAGGGAGACTGTTTGAGTCTCCTGAGCCTCTGCCTGCTGTTTTTCTATCATCACATGCTGTGGAAGACGATGATGCCCTCAGGCATCCACAATAAGTTAATTATTGGGCATATTGTTCAACAGCAGAGGGAAACTTGTTCATTCTGTTTTCCTTTGAGCTGCACATATTCTGAGGCAAAATAGAAAACTTCACATACCATTACTGAGACCTTTCTTCTTTTTTTCCTGCATGCCCAGCAGCTGGTGAGTGTTCAGCATCAGATATGAGAAGGTAAGCCAAATATACTGGAGGAAAACCTTCTAGAGAAAGCAAGCTCAGCTTTGAAAAAATGCTAAGTTTGCCGACTCAAGAGCCCAGGACAGCTTAATAAAATTGAACAGAGAAAAACCAATTAAACACTTTAAACTGCTATTCTGGGGCTCACTGAAACAACACAAATCAAAAGAGGCAATATTCAATTATTACTAGCAGCTGGATTTTTGTGAAAGTTTTTTTTTTTTTTTTTTTTTTTTTAAGTTAAGCCAGTCCCCCGCTCTGGCTGCTGCTTCCAAGAGGGCTAAGCGATTTTTAGTCTCCAGAAAGTACTTCACTGTGGATTTGCCCACAGGGTTATTCAGAGAAATCCTAATGGCCTAATGCATAGCGCTGAGCTGCCCGCTTCTCTTTCAAAAACTTTCAGGGGCTCCCCATGGCTTGTCAATATCCTTGGCCTGAAAGACAAAGCTTTTTGCAATATGACCCCCTGCCCCATGCCTTTTCAGCTTTCTCTATTAGTGTACCTACTTGTGGCCTGAATTCTTGACATACTACAGGGTAAGCCACTCCATTCCCCACCTCTTCCATATATCTTCATTGACTAACACATTTTGTTGTTAAAGAACAACCCCAAATGCAAATGTCATGAAGCCTTTCTTTATCTTTTATTGCAACGCACCAGTCACAGACCACCTGCCATATTTAACTTGCTGTAAGCTCAGAACATATTTCAGAAGAGTCGTGAGGAATTGGGCTTGTGCTGGGTGATTCTAAGGAGGGTTCAAAGAGGCAGGGCCATTTCTGGGCCAAATGCTGTCAGAAAGCAGGAATGCTCAGTGACTTGGTATCATGATAAGTTTTGTCTAAGAGGCAGGAACATTAAAGCCATGCTAGAGTTGTTGGTGAGGAAGCACATATTAGACAGAAGAGTGGGTCATTTAGTGACTTTTCCGTTGCAGAGCCTCTTTCCCTCTGTGGCTCCATCTGACCACTGTTTATGTACACCGTGTGTATGTATCTCTTCATAAAGCCTCTGTGTTATGTTCAGTGGGGACATCTCAAGTCTCAGGACTGTTTCTCATTTTCTTCCTGTGCAACTGGTTGGATCCGTCTTCTCAGGATCTCCACAGCACAGAGATGAGAGAAATGTCCCACAGATACATCAGCAGGGACCCTTATAGATTGTTCTTTTGCTTCTAGTCAACACTGAAATCTGTTATATTTACCATTAAAAACATAACTTATCTTAAAAACATAACATCTTTTGTGAAAGAGGAAAATTTGGCATGACTCGGCTTATAGATTGGCATGGAAGAAACTGCGTATCGACTATTTGTTTTAGACAGACCTGTTCTAGTTTCCCACAGTCCCAGCCTCTCACACTATGTAGGCTTGTCCATTTACACTAGACTCATATTCCTTACCGACTTCCCTAGGGCTGTCTGAGATTACAGTCTCATCTCATCCATGTTTCTGAGTTACATAAGGTACTGTATAGAACAACAAAATGGATGGAACAGTGCTTGTAAAGCACCAGATACTAAACTTTTGGCTTTGTGGACCAGGCAGTCTCTGCCACAGCTACTTAACTATGGCATTTCAGCAAGAAGGCAGCCAGAGACAGCACATAAGTCAGTGAGATGGACCCAAAGAAACTATTGCCCAAATCAGGCAGTAGACAGGATTTAGCCCATAGGACTTGTGCTAACTTTGAGGCACATTTCTGCCATTTGATCATAGGCCAATGACCTTGTCAGAGTTTTGCATGCTCTTCTGCAAAATAGTGGTAATACTATTTGCCTTACATGTGAGAATCCAAATGGAATATTGTTAGGTGAAAACATCTTTTAGAAATATGAAGCCCTGTGTATATGAAGAATACTCTTAGTTTATTATATCAATATATTTAGGGAAGAGAACTGTTCATCTTGCTGCAGAAAGAGATAGGCCTGGAAATGTGCCACGCAGATTTCCCTTCAAGGAGAGACTGTGAAGAATGTTCTCAGATGCTGAGAATTGCCTCGCGCAAGGCAGACATCATTGTGAGTGAGCAAAATGAGAGTATAAAGTCGAGAGTATAACACCGTGTGTATGTATCTCTTCATAAAGCCTCTGTGTTATGTTCAGTGGGGACATCTCAAGTCTCAGGACTGTTTCTCATTTTCTTCCTGTGCAACTGGTTGGATCCGTCTTCTCAGGATCTCCACAGCACAGAGATGAGAGAAATGTCCCACAGATACATCAGCAGGGACCCTTATAGATTGTTCTTTTGCTTCTAGTCAACACTGAAATCTGTTATATTTACCATTAAAAACATAACTTATCTTAAAAACATAACATCTTTTGTGAAAGAGGAAAATTTGGCATGACTCGGCTTATAGATTGGCATGGAAGAAACTGCGTATCGACTATTTGTTTTAGACAGACCTGTTCTAGTTTCCCACAGTCCCAGCCTCTCACACTATGTAGGCTTGTCCATTTACACTAGACTCATATTCCTTACCGACTTCCCTAGGGCTGTCTGAGATTACAGTCTCATCTCATCCATGTTTCTGAGTTACATAAGGTACTGTATAGAACAACAAAATGGATGGAACAGTGCTTGTAAAGCACCAGATACTAAACTTTTGGCTTTGTGGACCAGGCAGTCTCTGCCACAGCTACTTAACTATGGCATTTCAGCAAGAAGGCAGCCAGAGACAGCACATAAGTCAGTGAGATGGACCCAAAGAAACTATTGCCCAAATCAGGCAGTAGACAGGATTTAGCCCATAGGACTTGTGCTAACTTTGAGGCACATTTCTGCCATTTGATCATAGGCCAATGACCTTGTCAGAGTTTTGCATGCTCTTCTGCAAAATAGTGGTAATACTATTTGCCTTACATGTGAGAATCCAAATGGAATATTGTTAGGTGAAAACATCTTTTAGAAATATGAAGCCCTGTGTATATGAAGAATACTCTTAGTTTATTATATCAATATATTTAGGGAAGAGAACTGTTCATCTTGCTGCAGAAAGAGATAGGCCTGGAAATGTGCCACGCAGATTTCCCTTCAAGGAGAGACTGTGAAGAATGTTCTCAGATGCTGAGAATTGCCTCGCGCAAGGCAGACATCATTGTGAGTGAGCAAAATGAGAGTATAAAGTCTCCGCCATTTTGGCTCAGTCATAAAGAATCGGACACAGCTGAACTACTACTCTTTCACATTTCCTTTCTGATAAGCAGTACTCATTGCAGAGCAAGATTGGCCAAGGCTTTGTGGGATCAGCATGTCAGTCCAACTTTGCCTTCTGCCCAGTCATGCTTTCTCCCCCTTTCCTTCAGAAGTGGATCCTTAGTAAATATTGTACCCTCACATCCACCTAGGGGTATGCTTTTGCAGAGAACAGCCTGTGACAAGGATAATGTACTGAGCTCCTACTAGGTGTGCTGTTTCTTTTGCATATTTCCTTTTGTCATTCTAAGAACATGCCCAGGGTTTCCCTGGTGATCCAGTGGATAAAGAGTCCGCCTTGCAGTGCAAGCGGTGCTGGTTCGACCCCTGGCCTGGGAAGATCCCATGTGCCACAGAGCAGCTGGACCAGTATGTCCAATTCCAAGCCAGAGCTCTCCTGGAGCTCATGCACCCAGAGCCGGTGCTCTACAACGAGAGAAGCCACTGCAATGGGAAGCCCACACAGGCCAAAGAACAAAGATGGATGAAAGTAAATAAATAACCAATAAAAGTGGCCAAAAAAAAAATTTTTAAAGAACAAAAGAACATACCCAGACCTTGTCTTGGGACCATTTGAGTTCTCTGAAGATAATCCCTCCTTTTGGCCAACGTCTCTGATGGAAATATGCTTGAGCTTTAAGGGTCTAGATGGAAGGATGAGCTGAGAGGGAAACTGCCACCCCTGGGGGAATGGGATTACTTTGGACCAAGAAGGGATCCGTGGTTTGGAGTCTGTGTTCTGTAAGCATCAAAGCTTGCCCACCATGTGTTTTTTTTTTAATTTATTTATTTTATTTTTGGCTATTCTGTATTTTCACTGCTGCCACAGGCTCTTCGCTAGTTGCAGGGAGTAAGGGCTACTCTCTAGTTGAGGTGAGCAGGCTTCTTGTTGCAATGACTTCTCTTGTGGAACTCGGACTCTAGAGCACACGGGCTTCAGCGGTTGTGGCCCATGGGCTCAACAGTTGCGCCTCCAAGGCTCTGGAGCACAGGCTCAACAGTTGTGGCCCACGGACTTAGTTGCTCCACAGCATGTGGGATCTTCCCAGATCAAGGATCCAGATCTTGTCTCCTGCATTGGCAGGCAAACTCTTTACCACTGAGCTACCAGGAAAGCCCAAGACCTGCCCACCATGTATTTATAGTACCCCAGCAGCACCTTAGAGGAGACCAGCAGAATTCTGTAACTCCCAGTCTAGAACTGAGAAATCAGTGTACTGATGCTAGCAAATTTCCTGGGTCCAGATGACCTCTTCAGTGCAGACTTGAACCATAGGTCAGCAGCAAGATGGGAGCTTGACAATCAAATTGATTTAAACTTTGCAGAGAAAAGTAATATGATATACCTTGCATAACTTAATCAATAAAATCCAGCCAGCTACAGTTATATCCCTTAAAAAAAACATTTTCCAAACAGATCAGCTCAATTATTTTTGAGAAAATCTACAACAAATGTTCAGTTATTCACTGATTTCATAAATGAATATTAAGCACCTACTATACCCCTGACATTCTTCTGGGCACATAGCGATGACCAAGATAGATGTGATCAGAGAAGAGGCTTCTGATACTGCCCACAGTGTCTCAGGGCCAGGTAGCTGGAATCACAGGAAGCTAACAGACCCTTCTCATCTTGGAGGAGTCAGTGCAGCCTCCTGCCACTTCCCTGGGGATTCTGATTGACTTCAGGGCAAACAGAGCAACTCAGAGGCTTGCTTTTCTTCCTGCCAGTACCTGGGCCTCTCTTTCTTTTTTTTTTTTATCTTTTGGGGGTTGGGGTGGGGAGGAAGGGGGATGGGCGGGCCATTGCTATTGGTCTTTCATTTCTCTATTTTCATCCGTCTTTGTTCTTTGACTCCTGTGGGCCTCCCATCGCGGTGGCCTCTGTTGTCACAGAGCACTGGCTCTGGGCGCATGCGCTCCAGAGCTCTGGCTCGGTAATTGGACACATGGGTCCAGCCACTCCAAGGCACGTGGGATCTTCCCAGGCCAGGGATCGAACCGGCACCCCTTGCACTTCAAGGCGGTGTCCTTACCCACTGGACCACCAGGGGAAGCCCTGGGCCTCTCTTTCTTAGTGCTTTCTCTAGTTACATGAACAAGACAGGCCTGAGATGTGCGGGCAGGGAGGCATGAGGGTGTGGTTGATGTCTTTGGGAGCAGCCCTCAAAAAGTGCAAATAGGAGTTGGTAGATAAAGACCCCTGCTTGCTTGCCCCTGGGGTGGTAGCACTCAGAGAAGTGCTCACAGCAATAATAGGCTCATGAACTCAAGCTGTCTTGGCTTCTTTCCCTTTCATGTCTCATTTTCCCACTCCTGCTCCATAGTCACCTAGCAAAGAAACTACTAGCACTTAGATCCTTATTTTGGCATCTATTTTCTGGGGCACCTATACTGAGATCCTACCACCTTCAGACATGTGACAGTCTAGGGGGAAGGGATGCTCTGACCACTCCCATGTCCATCCCAGCACCATGCATGCATAAAAGCTTCCTCGTTGGGGCCTTGGTGATCAATCTGTGCTTATAGAGTAGCAGATCTCTAAACACTCTGAATGTCATAGACTGAAAACAGTAGGCAAACAATTTGCTCTGTCTTCCTAATGAACAGAAAGAAAGAGCACTAGCAGCGGATTTGGATTACTCCTGTTTCCCTCAGCACTAAACGTGATGTTAGGGACCAAGTAAGTGCTCATGATGGAACTGAATTTCTTCTCTAGGGAATCGGTCCCTACTTGTAACTAAGCAGACTTTGATAGTGTCAAGTAGGTCCCTTGATTCACATACCTAGTTATGCTTTGGAGTCAGAAGGAATGGTCCTATGGTCTCCTGAGTGAGAGAATTGAATGCCTCTGTGTTTTCCGTGGATTGTTGAGCATTCCAATGCAAAGTCTCTAGACATGATTAAAAGCAGAGGCCAACAAACATGTTCTGAAAAGGGTCATATACTAAACATTTTAGGCTTCATGGCTGGTCTCCATCACAACTACCCAATTCTACGGTTCTAACACAAAATAAGCCAGAGATTATGCATAAATGAGTGTTTCAAAAAAAAAAACAAAGACCTTATTTTAAAAAGCAGGTGGCAGACTGGATTTAGCCCATGAGACTTACTTTTCTGACCTTTAGATCTAAGGTGATGTTGTCAAATGGAGCTTCGTGCAGGGTCAAAATATTCTGTCATCTGAGATATCCAATATGGCAACTAAAATGTGGCTCGTGCTACTGAGATTTAAATAGGTTCATGTGGCTTGTGACTACCATACTGGACACCACATGGTGGTGGTTGGCCGATCCCCTGACCACTTAATCATGTTTCTGTCAACGTTTCTGCCCTAACTGCTCATTCACTGGGAAACACAGTGTTGGAAACAATGAAAGTGAGAACAGCACATGTTCTGTCTTTCCAGCAAACCTGACAGCCTCTCTTTTGCTTTCGGTGTGGTTGACTGAGCATCATACATATGGAGGAGTCAAGCCATGATTTCTCCCTAGGCGTGGGTAAAGCTCTTAGGCATGTAATCTTGAGCTGCAGTGTCTCTGCCAATAATTCAGACATTTTCAGGTGGTCTGAGGTAGGAGTACAGGCCTCATTAAGGTTGGGGCTTAAGTCTTTCTTCTCAATAGGCTTTTTTTTCACTTTACCAGTACTGTCATCTCCAAAATCCTGACTGTTTTAGCAGTTGATGACTCAATTTTGGCAAACTCAGTTTCTGTGCCACCTCCCCCCCAAACCTTTTCTTTTTAAAGTGTGCTTTTCAAAACCAGCGTAACAGGGATCATTTCAGTGCACGATGAAGTGGGCACTTATTGAGCAATAAACCTGTGGATTTATGCTTATGGGTTTCCAGAAGCAACTTTGCCACAATCGGGTGAAATCTCGCTCACAGTTCATTGAACTCTGACTGGATCTTGAATTATAGCTGATGCTTCAAACAGAAAGTAATATTTGTCACATTCTATAACCATATGTTCTATGGTTTTGGAAAACTATGGATTGCTTTCACAAATTCACTGTGCTTGAGCTGAAGTAACTCTTTATACCTTGCGCCACATACTTCTGGGGGCCACTGTGTTTTACAAATAATTTTTACATAAGAAGTATAAATACCAAAACTTGATGTATTTTCACCAGCTCAGCACAGACATGGAACTAGGATGTAGCATCAGCATCCTTAATTGTAACTGTATATGTCAGGGTTTTTTTCCCCTGTTATTTACTTATTTTTGGGTTTTTTATTTCATATAGACTGAATCAATCATGTATACACTATATCTGAATTCTTTTATTTATGAGATTCATCTATTCCATTTTGCTGTATATAGTTATAGATTATTGATTCTCAGGTATTATGATATTCCACCTTTTTTTATACACTCAACTATAGATGAATATTCCTTTGATTTCTAAACAATTATAAACAGAGCTTTTATGAACATGCTGGTATGTGTCTTTGGTGCACATATGCAGAATTTCTGGATCATCAGATGTGCATATACTCACTTTAGGAGATCCTGCCCAACAGTTTTGTAAAATAGTTGAATGATTTCACACTCCCACCTGCAATGTATAGGAATTCTACTTACTCTAAATCCTTACCAGCATGCTTTTTTTCTTATTTTTTATTTTTTAAAATTTATTTTATTGGAATATAGTTGATTTTCAATGTTGGGTTAGTTTTTTCTATACAGCAAAGTGATTCGTTTATACATAGATATATATGTGTATATATACATTCTTTTCTATTATGGTTCACTATAAGACATTGAATATATTAATAATTGCCTGTGCTATCCAGTAGGAGCTTGTTGTTTATCCATCCTATATGAAGACTGTTCCCTAAGTCTGTTTTTGTTTCTTGAAAGTTTGTGTCATATTTTATATTCCACATAAAGGTGATACCATATGGCATTAGTGTTTTTTCTAACTTACTTTACTTAGTGTGATCATCTCTAGGTCTATCAGTGTTTCTGAAATGACATCATTTATTCTTTTCTTGCGACTGAGCAATATTCCAGTGTGTGTGTATGTGTGTGTGCATTATATCTTCTTTGTCCATTCATTTGTCAGTGGACATTTAGGCCATTTCCATGTCTTGGCTATTGTAATTACTACTGCTATGAACACCAGGGTGCCTATATCTTTTTGAGTTATAGTTTTGTCCAGATATATGCCCAGGAGTGGTATTGCTGAATCATATAGCATCTCTATTTTTAATTTTTTAAGGAACCTCCATACTATTTTCCATAATGGCTGCACCAATTTACATTCCCACCAACAGTGTAGGAGGGTTCCTTCTTCTCCACACCCTCTCTACCATTCGTTATTTGTATATATTTTTTTTATTTGTATATTTTTAATGACAGTCATTCTGACTAGTGTGAGGTAGTACCTCACTGTAGTTTTTTTTCTTTTTTTTTTAAAGAAATGCATTTTGGGTTTCCCTGGTGGTGCAGTGGGTAAGGACACCACCTTGCAGTGCAAGGGGCTCCGGTTCGATCCCTGGCCTGGGAAGATCCCACGTGCCTCAGAGCGGCTAGACCGATGTGTCCAATTACCGAGCCCAAGCTCTGGAGCGCATGCATCCAGAACCGGTGCTCTGTGACAACAGAGGCCACTACGATGGGAGGCCCACGTGGGCCAAAGAACAAAGAAGGATGAAAACAGATAAATGAAAGACCAATAGAAGTGGCCAGCCTGTTCCCTTCACCCCCCCCAAAAAAAAGACTTCAAAAAAAAAATGCATTTTATTTATTTATTTATTTTTGGCTATTCTGGGTTTTCACTGCTGCCACAGGCTCTTCTCTAGTTGCAGGGAGTAAGCGCCACTCTCTAGTTGAGGTGAGCAGGCTTCTTGTTACTGTAACTTCTCTTGTTATGGAACTTGGGGTCTAGAGATGCACACGGGTTTCAATAGTTTTGGCACATGGGCTCAATAGTTGTGGCTCTGAGGCTCTAGAGCACAGGATCCATAGTTGTGGCTCACAGGCTCAGTTGTTCTGCAACATGTGAGATCTTCCCAGATCGGGGCTGGTATCTCCTGCCTTGGCAGTTGAACTCTTCCCTAGTACCAGGGAGCCCTTATGTTTTCCTTGCATTGAACTCTTAAACTGAGCAATATCATTTAGGGGAAGCATCTCTATTTTCTTCATGTCTTGGCTATTGTAATTACTACTGCTATGAACACCAGGGTGCCTATATCTTTTTGAGTTATAGTTTTGTCCAGATATATGCCCAGGAGTGGTATTGCTGAATCATATAGCATCTCTATTTTTAATTTTTTAAGGAACCTCCATACTATTTTCCATAATGGCTGCACCAATTTACATTCCCACCAACAGTGTAGGAGGGTTCCTTCTTCTCCACACCCTCTCTACCATTCGTTATTTGTATATATTTTTTTTATTTGTATATTTTTAATGACAGTCATTCTGACTAGTGTGAGGTAGTACCTCACTGTAGTTTTTTTTGTTTTTTTTTTTTTTTTTAAAGAAATGCATTTTGGGTTTCCCTGGTGGTGCAGTGGGTAAGGACACCACCTTGCAGTGCAAGGGGCTCCGGTTCGATCCCTGGCCTGGGAAGATCCCACGTGCCTCAGAGCGGCTAGACCGATGTGTCCAATTACCGAGCCCAAGCTCTGGAGCGCATGCATCCAGAACCGGTGCTCTGTGACAACAGAGGCCACTACGATGGGAGGCCCACGTGGGCCAAAGAACAAAGAAGGATGAAAACAGATAAATGAAAGACCAATAGAAGTGGCCAGCCTGTTCCCTTCACCCCCCCCCAAAAAAAAGACTTCAAAAAAAAAATGCATTTTTTTTATTTATTTATTTTTGGCTATTCTGGGTTTTCACTGCTGCCACAGGCTCTTCTCTAGTTGCAGGGAGTAAGCGCCACTCTCTAGTTGAGGTGAGCAGGCTTCTTGTTACTGTAACTTCTCTTGTTATGGAACTTGGGGTCTAGAGATGCACACGGGTTTCAATAGTTTTGGCACATGGGCTCAATAGTTGTGGCTCTGAGGCTCTAGAGCACAGGATCCATAGTTGTGGCTCACAGGCTCAGTTGTTCTGCAACATGTGAGATCTTCCCAGATCGGGGATTGAACTGGTATCTCCTGCCTTGGCAGTTGAACTCTTTACCACTGAGCTACCAGGGAAGCCCTTATTGTAGTTTTGATTTACATTTCTCTAGCAATTAGCAATGATGAGCATTTTGTGTGTGTGTGCCTATTGGCCATCTAGATGTCTTTCTTTGGAGAAATGTCTACTTAGGTCTTCTGACCATTTTTTAATTGGGTTGTTTATTTTTCGATATTGAGTTGTGTGAGCAGTTTTTATATTTTGAAATTAGTCCCTATTGGTTGCATCATTTGCATATATTTTCTCTCAATTTGTACATTGTGTTTTCATTCTGTTTATGGTTTTCTTGGGCTTCCCAGGTGGTGCTACTGGTGAAGAACCCACCTGCCAATGCAGGAGACATAAGAGATACTGGTTTGATCCCTGGGTCAGGAAGATCCCCTGGAGGAGGGCATGGCAGCCTAGTCCAGTATTCTTGCCTGGAGAATCCCATGGACAGAGGAGCCCAGTGGGATACAGTTCATGGGGCCAACAAGGGTTGAACATGACTGAAGTCACTTAGCATGCATTGCTATGCAAAAGCTTATATGTTTGATTGAGTCCCTTTTTTGTTGTTTTTGCTTTTATTTCTATTGCCTTGGGAGAGTGCCCTAAGAAAACATTGTTATGATTTATGTCAGAAAAAGGTTTTGCCTATGTTCTCTTATGGTGCATGTCTTCTACTTAAGTCTTTATGCCATCTTGAGTTAATTTTTGTGTATGGTGTTTGGGTGTGCTCTTACGTGGCTGTCAACTTTCCCAATCACCACTTGCCGAGGAGACTATTTTTTCTCTATTGTATATTCTTGCCTCCTTTGAAAAAGATTAGTTGACTGCAGATGTGTGGCTTTATTTCTGTACTTTCTGTATTGTTCCATTGATCTGTGTGTCTGTTTTTGTGCCAGTACTATGCACTTTTGATTACTGTAGCTTTGTGTTATTGTCTGAAGTCTAAGAGGATTATGGCTCCTGCTTTGTGCTTTTTTCCTCAGGATTACTTTGGCAGTTCTGGATCTTTTATGATTCTGGATCTTTTTATGATTCCATATAAATTTTAGGATTATTTATCCTAGCTTTCTGAAAAATGTCAGGGGTAATTTGATGGGGATCACATTAAATCTGTCAATTGCTTTGAGTAGTATGGCCATTTTAACAATACTAATTCATCCAATCCAAGAGCATTATCTTTCCATTTCTTCAAATAACTTTCAGGTTCATTTCTTAGTGTTTTACAGCTCTCAGAATATAAATACTTCACTTCCTTGATCAATTTTGTTTCTAAGTATTTTTGATGCAATTTTAAAAGGGATTGTTTTTTATATTCTCTTTGTTATATTTCATTATTAGTGTAAAGAAAACAACTGATTTCTGTATGTAAATCTTATATTCTGCTACCTTACTGAATTTGTGTATTCTAATATTTTTTGTGTAGTTAAGTGAAGTATAAGTCACTCAGCATGTCCAGCTCTTTGCAACCCCATGGACTATATAGCCTGCTAGGCTCCTGTGTCTATGAATTTCTCTAGGCAAGAATAGTAGATTGCATTGCCATCCACTTCTCCATGGAATCTTCCCAACCCAGAAATCAGACCCAGGTCTCCTACATTGCAGGCAGATTCTCCACCATCCAAGCCACTAGGGAAGCCATTTTCTATGTAGAGTCTTTAGGATTTTCCATATAGAATATCATGTTATCTGCATATAATGATGTTTTACCCCTTCGCTTCCAATTGGATACATTTTATTTTCCTAATCTAATTGTTGTCACTAGGACTTCCAATATGATGTTGAATGGAAGTGATGAGAGTGAGTATCCTTGTCTTCTTCCAGATTTTGGTGGGAAAGCTTTCAGTTTTTCACTATTAAATATTATATTGGCTGTGGATTTATCCCATAACTTTTATTATGTAGAGATGTGTTCCCTCTATACCCGCTTTTGTAAGTGTCGTTTTTTAAATCGTAAATGGACATTTAATTTTATCAAATGTTTTTTCTGCATCTTTGGAGAAGATTGAGTGATTTTTGTCTTTTGTTGATTTGGTGTATCACGTTGATTTGCAAGTTGAGCCATCCTTCTGACCCTAGGTTGAATCACACTCAGTTGGGTTTGGTATCCCAATATTTTGTTGAGAACTTTTGTATCTTTATTCATCAAGGATATTGGCCTATAATTTTATTTTTTGGTGGTGTCATTGTGTAGTTTTGGTATCAGGATGATGATGGCTTCATAGAATGTCTTTGGGAGTGTCCCTTCCTCTTCAATTTTTGAAAGAATTTGAGAAGAATTGGTATGAGTTCTTTTTCGTATGTTTGGTAGAATTCCCCTGTGAAGCCATCTGGGCTTTTATTTGTAGGGAATTTTTTAAATTATGGATTATATTTCACATCTACTGATAAGTTTGGTTAAATTGTCTAGTTCTTCTTGATTTAGTTTTAATGGGCTTTATGTTTCTAGAAATTTTTCCATTTCTCTAAGTTGTACAGTTTGTTGACATATAATTATTTCTAGTATTCTCTTATGATTTTTTGTATTTTTGAAGTATCAGTTGTTATTTTTCCTTTTTAATTTCTTATTTTGTTTTCTTTTTGGGTCCTCTCTCTTCTTCTTGGTGAGCCAAGCTAGAGGTTTGTCAGTTTCATTTACTCTTTCAAAGAAACAGGTCTTGATTTTATTGATTTTTTTCTTAACAAACATTTCTATTTGATTTATTTCTTCTATGATCTTTATTATTTTCTTTGTTTTGGTGACTTTTTGTTCTTATTTTTCTAATTCTTTTAAGTGGTAGATTATGTTATTTGTGATTTTTCATATTTTTGAGGAGGAGCAACTGCTTTTCCTTGTTTAATTTTTGAATTTAGTGTTTGAATATATAATACAATTAAAAGTCCAAAAACAGGAAATATTCTTTTTAATATAGAAATTATATCCCTTTCACTGTTGTGTTAGGTTCAACCAGGTCCTACTATTCCTCTCTTCATGAAGAACCTCTTTGGATTACTTTTTATTAGATTTAGTATTTTATTGTTTTCCTATCATTTCAGAGCTTCTTTATGGTGTGCTCCTATTTAAATATGAAACAAATTTTCACGAAAATGAGCAGAAATCAAGACAGTGGCCCCACTTTAAACAATGCAGGAGGTGGGGTTTTTAATTAATTATTGATTAACTTTTATTTACCACTTTATTTACCATTTTATTTACCATAGAACTTTTATTTACCATACCATAGAACTTTTTTCTCTACTGTGAAAACTATATCAACAGCAGCTGAGAATGGTAGCCACTATGTTCAATTGTAGGGCAAGAAGCAAAAGCATAATTTTAAAATTACTGCACATCAACAAGAGATTTGTGTGTGTTATCTAATCCAGCTGTTTTTTTTTTTTTTTTTTTTAACATTTATTTTACTTATTTATCTTTTTCTGGGGGGGTGGGGTGGGGAGGGAGGGGGACGAGCGGGCCACTTCTATTGGTCTTTCATTTCTCTATTTTCATTGGTCTTTGTTCTTTGGCTCCTGTGGGCCTCCCATCGCGGTGGCGTCTGTCGTTGCAGAGCGCCGGCTCTGGGCGCATGCGCTCCAGAGCTCTGGTTTGGTAATTGGACACATCGGTCGAGCCGCTCCGCGGCACGTGGGATCTTCCCAGGCCAGGGATCGAACCGGCGCCCCTTGCACTGCAAGGCGGTGTCCTTACCCACTGGACCACCAGGGGAAGCCCCAGCTGTTTTTTCAGGACTAAAGAAG
The DNA here is from genome assembly GCA_022376925.1 of Tragulus kanchil. Lineage (NCBI taxonomy): Eukaryota > Metazoa > Chordata > Mammalia > Artiodactyla > Tragulidae > Tragulus > Tragulus kanchil. Next base: position 102,599,063 of record JAIOJX010000001.1, on the reverse strand, counting down.
TGGGTATTTTAAGCGTAAAGCTTGAAAATCAAATATCTAAGATATAAGTTATTCTGTTCATCCTCTAAGGTGTAAATTCTCTGAACAAAGGACTCCTAGGCATTGCAGGAGTTACATAAGCAAAGGTGTGTGTTACTGCAGTTATGCTGACTTCACTGAGTTGGCTGATATTGGGCTCTTTACTGGGCACCTCCCTAGTAGTAAGTTGGACAGCTAGGAAGCTGCATTAAGTCTTTGGAGCCACCTGGGTAACATTATCACAAAGAAAATTCACGTAAAACAAATCGCCTTCTCTATAAATGTTCTTTTGCAAGCTTGCTGAAGTGCTAAAGTTCCACTTTGAAGGAGAATCTAATAACCTATTTATGAAACTTTGGGTTTCTGTGTGTACCCTGTGCCACAGTGGTTATATGTCAGATTTTAGCAAGAAAGCCCCATGTACCTTGAAAGTTATTTACCAAAGGTGACATGTTGTCAAAAGTAGCATACGATCACAAATGGTCACGTGTGTCTGTGGTTCAGACAATTAGGAAAAAAAAGTCTTATAGCACAAATGATCTTGATTTTCCTTCAGCCATAGTAGACCTGTGGAAAAGCCTTTGAATTTTCCTTAGACTTACATCTCAAAGAACTCCACATATAGGTGTCCATAGACAGGGAGTATTGGTTGGCCTCTGGGAATTGAGCTTCTACCTCGGAGTATAAGGCCTCCAAACACCTTTTATCTCTACCCAAGATAAAAATTAATCCAACTACAACAACTGCTTAGTCAGAGAAGCAACTGAATATTGGTGTAATCATGTGGTGCCAATTGCATAAGCAGGAGAATAGTTCAGCTAATGCCAGATGCCATACAACTGAAGAAAAATCTCTTGAAAGTTATTTCTACAACAGAGCTAGGTCCCAGGGCTCTTGAAATATTTCTGATGGTATTTTAAGTAAACATTGTTAACTAATTTTAGTGAAAGCTTAAGTCTGCTAACCTTTGCTTTCAGTTATTTTGGTAACTTAGCTGGTAAAGAATCTGCCCACAATCCAGATAGACCAAGGTTTGATTCCTGGGTTGGGAAGATCCCCTGGAGGCGGAAATGGCAACCCACTCTGGTTATTCTTGCCTGGAGAATCCCATGGACAGAAGAGCTGGGTAGGCTACAGTCCATGGGGTCGCATAAGTGATTCCCGTTTTCTGAACAAAGGACTCCTAGGCATTGCAGGAGTTACATAAGCAAAGGTGTGTGTTACTGCAGTTATGCTGACTTCACTGAGTTGGCTGATATTGGGCTCTTTACTGGGCACCTCCCTAGTAGTAAGTTGGACAGCTAGGAAGCTGCATTAAGTCTTTGGAGCCACCTGGGTAACATTATCACAAAGAAAATTCACGTAAAACAAATCGCCTTCTCTATAAATGTTCTTTTGCAAGCTTGCTGAAGTGCTAAAGTTCCACTTTGAAGGAGAATCTAATAACCTATTTATGAAACTTTGGGTTTCTGTGTGTACCCTGTGCCACAGTGGTTATATGTCAGATTTTAGCAAGAAAGCCCCATGTACCTTGAAAGTTATTTACCAAAGGTGACATGTTGTCAAAAGTAGCATACGATCACAAATGGTCACGTGTGTCTGTGGTTCAGACAATTAGGAAAAAAAAGTCTTATAGCACAAATGATCTTGATTTTCCTTCAGCCATAGTAGACCTGTGGAAAAGCCTTTGAATTTTCCTTAGACTTACATCTCAAAGAACTCCACATATAGGTGTCCATAGACAGGGAGTATTGGTTGGCCTCTGGGAATTGAGCTTCTACCTCGGAGTATAAGGCCTCCAAACACCTTTTATCTCTACCCAAGATAAAAATTAATCCAACTACAACAACTGCTTAGTCAGAGAAGCAACTGAATATTGGTGTAATCATGTGGTGCCAATTGCATAAGCAGGAGAATAGTTCAGCTAATGCCAGATGCCATACAACTGAAGAAAAATCTCTTGAAAGTTATTTCTACAACAGAGCTAGGTCCCAGGGCTCTTGAAATATTTCTGATGGTATTTTAAGTAAACATTGTTAACTAATTTTAGTGAAAGCTTAAGTCTGCTAACCTTTGCTTTCAGTTATTTTGGTAACTTAGCTGGTAAAGAATCTGCCCACAATCCAGATAGACCAAGGTTTGATTCCTGGGTTGGGAAGATCCCCTGGAGGCGGAAATGGCAACCCACTCTGGTTATTCTTGCCTGGAGAATCCCATGGACAGAAGAGCTGGGTAGGCTACAGTCCATGGGGTCGCACAGAGGTCAGACACGCCTGAAGCAACTTAGCATGCATGCACATGTATCATATATTGACACATTTATGTAATAAATATATTAAATACTTTGTAGCAACTATAAAGACTTATAAGTTATATATAAAATTATATAAAAATATAAGTACAATACTTTTAGAACATTCCACAGCTTCAAACTTGAATCAATCCACAAAGTTACTTCAAATCCCTTTATTAAATAAGGCAATCTGATAGGCTAAGCCATATCTAAAATATGTGGGTTCCAGAGAACCCACAACCTAAACCAACCTAGCAGAGAAATAATATATGTCCTGTCCTCCTACTTTCAACAGTAAAGAAACAACTGGCCTGCAGCCTGACCCCCTTTCCCTCCCCTCCCTTTAGCTCTGTTCCTAAAGGGATCACATGCATAGTCATGTGAACATTCAATCCACATGTCCAACCTCCATCTTCCATCTACCTACCTCCTCTGCAGATAGCCACTTCTTAGCCAATTCTCAGACCCAGGGGTACACACGCAAGCACCATTTCCACCCTAAAACGCATGTTACCAATACAAAAGCCCATATACACCTTGGGAGCTAAAGTGTGGTATAGAATGAATTGAGAAAGACTTGCATTCCAAGTGGACCTCTCACCCTCGGCATGGGCATAGTTGGGAGAGGACTGAAGCAGGCTCTCAAAGGTACAGGAAACAAGGCAGGATCTCTTATTAGCCCTTTATAACAATGGTAGTATGGCTCAGTTACTTGGTCCAGTGGAAAATAACAACAGTAACAAATAGTCCAGCTCTCACACAGCTCGCAGTTTAATTGATGGAATAAATTTCTTATAAGAATGATTACAGTTCTCAGATAAATCTTAACAGGAATTTAAAAGGAGTTGCTTAAGGCAACCTTTTTCAATATACAGAAATAGTACTTCCTTTTAGGAAATACTGACAGGAAGCTTTCCTTTGGAAACTTCCCTATTGCACACATCCTTTCATTACATCTCCAATAGCAGAAAGTCTTGAAAGGTATTCTTATCACCTACATCAAGAGTCATTACTTTGTTCTCTGAAGGACCACATAGTAAATATTTCTGCGTTTATAGGCCATATATTATTGTGCCTGTCGCGAACATTCAGTTCTGTCTTTGGAGTGCAAAAGCACATCTAGATAACACATAAACACATTGGGAATGGCTAGATTCCAATAAAACCTTATTCATAAAAGCAGCAGTGGGCTGGGTTTGACCCCTAGGCCATACCTTACATGATTTATGTTATGACCAAATAAGGAAGCAAGATAGGAGTGGGAGGTAGGAAGAAAGAAGAAAAGCCTGAAGAACAAAAGTCAAGTACACATACTCAAAGAGAGAAATATATTTTTAAAAACAACAGGGAAGAAACAGTGTCATAGAATGAGATATTCAAAGAATGATTGATTACAGGCATGTGTACACACATGCACACAGGACAGACACAGAAATCAGCAGTAGAAAGCACAATAGATAGAGGTACACAAAGGCCAACCTCTGATCCTATCCTTTAATTGAATTTACATAGTTTACATATGAATTTATGGAAGAATATTACAGTAAGTTATTTTAAATATTAAGCCAATTTCTAACATTTACTAACTAAACCTTTTCATGTCTTCTCTACCTCATTGTAGCATTTTTGAAAGTCCAACTTCATATGCTAAAAAAAGATGGGATGTTATATGATATTTTATAGAAAAGTAGCTATATTTCCAAATAGCATCTATTTATCACCTGTGAGATATTATTTATCAACAACTTGTAATGTCTTTTGTTAAACTTCAAAATGTGGTTCTAGTGGAGATTATCTTGAGGACCTGGTCTAATTTAGTGGAAGGCCGGTTTGAACCTAAGGACCATACCATCCTCACCAATGACCTACACATCAAGGACATTTATATTTCCTCTCTTGATGCAAGGAAAGAATTACTGGAAAAACACATGATTTGATTGAGGAAAATCTTATTGAAATTGGAGTCATTTAAGTTTAGGATACTTTCAATAATATTATGAGCTTCAACCATTTTTTGCTTTGTGTTGGTTGCATCTCTGCAGTCAGTCACAGATGAGGTTTCCAAGGACATCTGGATTGTGAAAACCTTCAGCAAATTTATCCTTGACATTTCAATGGGGGTAAAATGGCATTTGCTAATGTGAGAGCTTATTACACACTGCATTTTACCTTGAGAGAATGTTGATTGTGATACAGGGATAGTCATGAGAGTTACACTTGACAATAGAAGCTATATTTTAAGTTTACCTATTACTGGAAAATAGTACTTTTCTGTAACTGTAGAATGCATATGCTCCATCCCTAAAGAATTGATAGCATTTTGTAGACTGTCTCCACTTAGTGTTTATATACTTGCTTCCCCTCGGCCACATGCTTTCAGTATTTAAGAACTACATATCAGAGCATTTTGCTATTCCCATTGTCGAAATATCAAGTTCATTTGCCACAGGTTGGAGAGATGGAATGTTTGGGTTCTGAGACTTAGAAAAAGCCCCACTATAAGAAAGAAAAACTGACAAAATAAATAGAAAAATCCAAGTCTAAGCCCAAGATCCATCTTACTATCCAGTGATGACTCATTGCTAGGACCTCAGGTCGTCAAAGGTGAAAGGAACTTTAAAAATCATCTAATTCAAATGCTTCTTTTAATAGGGAAGAAGGGAAGTTCCTTTGCTTTAACACTGCTTCCATTTTCCATAGTCTTTCCTCAGTTCAATCTATTCATTTCTTTAAAAAAAACATTTAATGTGGTGAGATATCATCTCATACATGTTAGGATGACTATTTTTCTTTTTTGGCCACTTCTATTGATCTTTCATTTATTTTTCTTTGTTCTTTGGCCCGCGTGGGCCTCCCATCACAGTGGCCTCTCTCATTGCAGAGCACCGGCTCTGGGCACATGTGCTCCAGAGCTCCGACTCAGTAATTGGACACATCGGTCCAGCCGCTCTGCTGCACATGGGATCTTCCCAGGCCAGGGATTGAACCAGCGCCCCTTGCACTGCAAGGCAGTGTCCTTACCCACTGGACCACCAGGGAAGCCCCTAGGATGACTATTACAATAAAAAATAGGTTAAGTGTTGGCAACGGTGTGTAGGAAAGGGAACCTTGCAAACTGTTGATTGGAATGTAAATTGGTACAATCAGTATAAAAAACAATACAAAGGTCTAAAAAATGTGAAAAATAGATCTACCATATGATCCAGCAATCCTGCTTCTGGGTATGCATCCAAAGAAATTGAAGTTAGGATCTTGAGGAGGTACCTGCATGTACATATTCATTGCCGCATTATTTTTAATAGCCAAGACATGGAAGCCACCTGCGAATCTATCAGTGGACAAACGGATAAAGAAAGTATGGTATATACATGCAATGGAATATTGTTGAGCCTTTAAAAAGAAGGCAGTCCTGCCATTTGTGACACCGTGGATCAACCTGGAGGATCTTACGGTAAATGAAAGAAGGCACAAAAGAGCAAATACTGCACAACTGCACTAATACAAGAAATCTAAAATAGTCAGAGTCATAGAATCAGAGAGTAGAGTGGTGGTTGCCAGCAGCTGACAGGAGTGGTTGATGAGGATTTATTAATCACATGTTCTAAATTCTCAGTTATGCAAGATGGATAAGTCCTAGACATTTACTGTATAGCATAGAACCTATATAGTCTAGTCAAAACCTGTATCATCTAGTCAAAAATTTACTGAGAGAGCAGATGTTACATGTAGATGTTACATGTCTTTATCATTAATAAAAATAATCTTAATCAATTAAGAGAGTAGAAGGAAGATCTGGCAGGTGGTATGTTTGTGGCCTAGATTATGGTGATGGTTTTAAGTGTGTATAGTTATCTCCAAACTCATCAAGTTGTGTACACTGAATAGTGCAGCTTTTTGTTTGTAAATCATACTTTGGTAGTTTCAAAACAAAAATATTTACTGAACACCAGTGAGAGTGCCCATGTCCTTAGATGTGACAGATATAAGGGCATATAAGAAAGAGGAGAAGTCACAGACTCAAGAGAGGTGGTCATAAAAACTAATATGATCATCTTTATAAGGCAGAATGTATTGCAAACTGTTGGAAATATAAATGATAGGATAACCGGTTTTCCCTGATTCAGGGTGATGCATTTCCTCAAAGTGACTCAATTTAGCCAGAAAGAATCAATGTCCTTAGTTTACTTGGTTCCTGAATGATCAGTATGTCGTCCCTGTACTTTGTAATCTTCATACATTCAACTTATATTTACTGAGTATGTATAGTTTATACACACAGTGATGGAATATAAGTCACAGACTTTGCATAGCCTTTACACTTAAGCAGCTTGCTTACAACTAAGAAGTTAGATTTTAACGAACCTTAACACAGTCTGTAAGAAACATAACCAAATAAAGCAGAGTGCGAAGGGGAGAAGAGAATGTTTCATGAAAATGAATACAGTAGTGTGTGTGCTCAGTCACTTCAGTCCTGCCATTTGTGACACCGTGGATCAACCTGGAGGATCTTACGGTAAATGAAAGAAGGCACAAAAGAGCAAATACTGCACAACTGCACTAATACAAGAAATCTAAAATAGTCAGAGTCATAGAATCAGAGAGTAGAGTGGTGGTTGCCAGCAGCTGACAGGAGTGGTTGATGAGGATTTATTAATCACATGTTCTAAATTCTCAGTTATGCAAGATGGATAAGTCCTAGACATTTACTGTATAGCATAGAACCTATATAGTCTAGTCAAAACCTGTATCATCTAGTCAAAAATTTACTGAGAGAGCAGATGTTACATGTAGATGTTACATGTCTTTATCATTAATAAAAATAATCTTAATCAATTAAGAGAGTAGAAGGAAGATCTGGCAGGTGGTATGTTTGTGGCCTAGATTATGGTGATGGTTTTAAGTGTGTATAGTTATCTCCAAACTCATCAAGTTGTGTACACTGAATAGTGCAGCTTTTTGTTTGTAAATCATACTTTGGTAGTTTCAAAACAAAAATATTTACTGAACACCAGTGAGAGTGCCCATGTCCTTAGATGTGACAGATATAAGGGCATATAAGAAAGAGGAGAAGTCACAGACTCAAGAGAGGTGGTCATAAAAACTAATATGATCATCTTTATAAGGCAGAATGTATTGCAAACTGTTGGAAATATAAATGATAGGATAACCGGTTTTCCCTGATTCAGGGTGATGCATTTCCTCAAAGTGACTCAATTTAGCCAGAAAGAATCAATGTCCTTAGTTTACTTGGTTCCTGAATGATCAGTATGTCGTCCCTGTACTTTGTAATCTTCATACATTCAACTTATATTTACTGAGTATGTATAGTTTATACACACAGTGATGGAATATAAGTCACAGACTTTGCATAGCCTTTACACTTAAGCAGCTTGCTTACAACTAAGAAGTTAGATTTTAACGAACCTTAACACAGTCTGTAAGAAACATAACCAAATAAAGCAGAGTGCGAAGGGGAGAAGAGAATGTTTCATGAAAAAATGAATACAGTAGTGTGTGTGTGCTCAGTCACTTCAGTCATGTCCATCTTTTGGTGACCCTATGGACCGTAGCCCGCCAGGCTCTTCTGTCCATGGGATTCTCCAGGTGAGGATACTGGAGTGGGTAGCCATGTCCTTTTCCAGGGGATCTTCCTCACCCAGGCGTTGAACCGGTCTCCCACATTACAGGCAAATTCTTTACTGTCTGAGCCACCAGGGAAGCAAATACAGTAGAAATTTCCTGAAATGAGAAATATAATATGTCATTATATTATAAGTATAAATAATATTTAAAGAAATTTTGAGATAGACATAATTGAATGAAAGAGAATATTTAAACCTCTAGCCCAATCTGGAGATAAACGTTAACATTTTAGTATCCAATCGTTTTCACAGATTTTTCTTAGGTATACAAAATACAAATTTTTTGACGTAAAGAAGTTGACTTCATAATGTGGGTATTATTTTATAATCCCAAGATTGTACTTGATAATATAGTGTAAACATGTTTCACTTTAGTTAATCCTCTTCTAAAATGTGATTGTTTATATCATAGAAATTATTCATGTTTTAATCTAGTTCCTTATATTAATAATTTAAGGTCATTTCCCTTTTTTTTGGCTATTATAAGTAGCACCACTTTTACTTAAATCTTGATTTGAATCCTTGATTCTTTCTCATTCCTAGAATTTGAATCATTAGGTCCCACTTTAAGCTTTTGATACACACAAAGCACTTACTTCCCAGAAAACTAGATCTGTTTTCATCCCATAAATGATTAACCTAGGTAATAGAGTTACCAATTTAAAAAAAATCCTTTCAGAGTCACAAATTAGGTATCATTGTTTTAATTTGTGTTCCTTTGATTTAATAACATATTATCATGACCTACTTGTATTTTTTTCATTGTGAGTTCTTTATGGATGTCCTAAAGTCAATAACCAATTTGCATAAGTAATGTGTCTCTCTTTTTCTTCCCCCTCCCAAAAAAAGCAAACCTGTATACATTAAGGTAGTTAAAACTTTTTAAGCTATCTTTTCCTGTTAAATTTGTTTATGGTGCTTTCATGACACAGGATATAGAGTTCTTTTTTATCTTCTCACCCCAAATTTTAACCAGTCGTCTCAGAACAATTTAGGGAATAGTGGTCCATTCCCTCACTGATTATTTTCACTGAAAATTTTATGTTTCATATACTAAAATATTTTATATTAGGCTTATTGCTGAGCTCTTCATTTTATTTCAAGTAACTGATTGCTTTTGCTTTCATTTCTCTAGTAAATTATTGTGACTTTAAAATGTCACATTTGTAGCATGAACTTCACTATCCATCAGCACAACTGTGTTTTCTGAGAATTATCTTGACCATTTATTCATTCACTGTAAAGCACTTATTCGGCTCTACTATTTGATATGATCTGTTTCAGGCTCTTGTTGCTGAGTCGTTTGCTTTTTGTAACATTATGGTACCTTTTATTATTATAAAATGTTTTCACTAGAGATATTTTAGAAAATTCAAAAATATGCAAATTAGAAAATAAAAATACCTGTAATCTAATTACCAACCTTAATACTTTGGACTCTAAACTTGAGTGATAAATATTCCCAGTAAATGGATAGCTTTTTATTAATGTGTACTTAATATATAGACCTCTTTCATTTTAATTTTAAATATAAGCAATTTCCAATGTAGCTAAATATTTTTTACAACATTGTAATGACTTAGTTCTTTACCTTAATATGGATATACCATGATATATTTGCACATATTAGGTATTTTCAGATTTTACTATTGTAAAGTATGCCATGATTAATATCCTCATATATATGTCTTACATTGGAGTGTTTCTTTATTATATATTCCTGGAAGCAGTTCATCTATCTGAACTTTTCAGAGGAAACTGGAAACAGTTTTGTCACATTTCTAAATGTCCCATTGATATTTTGATTGAAATTGCATTTTAAAGTCGAAAGTTACTTTTTGTGCATTTGATATCTTTGAATATCGAATTTTCTCTGCTTCAATGTGTAATTCTCCATTTTTGTTCAATTACTCTTGAAGTTAAAGTATTATCTTTTTAAAAAATTTTGGTCTCTTTAATTTTTCATCCAGTTATTTTCATCCATCTTTACTCCTTGACCTGTGTGGGCCTCCCACTGCAGTGGCCTCTCTCTTGCAAAGCACAGGCTCTGGTTGCATAGACTCCAGAGCGTTGGCTCGCAGTTGGACACACCCAGTCCAGCCGCTCTGCCGCATGTGGGATCTTCCCAGTCCACTGATAAGAACCGTTGCCCCCTGCACTGCAAGGTAGACTCTTTACCCACTGGACAGCCAGGGAAGCCCTATCATTTTTATTTAAATAGATCTTTTATTGGTAGAGCGTTTACTTGGTTTTCAATATTTTGTGTTCCTATTGCAACTGGCATCTGTGTTCGGCAATACCAGGTTGTAAGACATGGTTCTACATTCAGAATGCCTTTTGTTTCTAGTTCTCTTTCCATATTTTCACAACTTTCCCAATCAGGCCTTCTAGAAATAGACTAGTGACTGAATAGAATGGAAAAGCCACCCTACCAGTGCACTGTGTAAGTGACTCAGCTTCTCCAACTCAGCTTCTCTGCTTGAGTCTTCATTTCTGCTTTTCCTCTCTCCCTTTCTGCCTTTTGACTTATACAAATTTCCTTCTCTCTTTTGTATATCTCAGCTCCTGAGATGTTCTAGTGACTGTATTCCTATGTGTGTTCACATGAATAGAGAAAATCTGGTTGGTTTAGAGACAACAAGTAAAGATCATGGTATTTCGGCAGACTGAGGCTTTGGATGCTTACTTAAGAAGGTGGTTGTGGATACAGTGGGTCATCAGACCATATTGTTAATAAAGGATGTTGATTATTATATTGTAACTATTATTGTTTTATAGAAGTTATATTAATTTTGTACAATTATTTAGTAATCAGATGCTTTGTTGAGATTTACTGTTATTCTAAGAATTGAAGGAATTCTCTTGAATTTCTACATAGGTATTTTCTTCAAACAGTAAATTTTCACCACCTTTCTAATACTTACACCTGATTTCTTTCCCTTAATGTCTAGCAGTGGATAGACATTCTGGAAGAAAATTGCATGACAGTGGAGATAGAAGACATCCTTAATTTTGTTTCTGACTTTAGTGGGATTGCTCCTATGTTCACTATTTAGTATGTTGTTAGTTACTAGTTTAAAAATTTGGGTTTTACACACCCAGTTCCCCACTGCAGTGGCGTCTCTCTTGCAAAGCACAGGCTCTGGTTGCATAGACTCCAGAGCGTTGGCTCGCAGTTGGACACACCCAGTCCAGCCGCTCTGCCGCATGTGGGATCTTCCCAGTCCACTGATAAGAACCGTTGCCCCCTGCACTGCAAGGTAGACTCTTTACCCACTGGACAGCCAGGGAAGCCCTATCATTTTTATTTAAATAGATCTTTTATTGGTAGAGCGTTTACTTGGTTTTCAATATTTTGTGTTCCTATTGCAACTGGCATCTGTGTTCGGCAATACCAGGTTGTAAGACATGGTTCTACATTCAGAATGCCTTTTGTTTCTAGTTCTCTTTCCATATTTTCACAACTTTCCCAATCAGGCCTTCTAGAAATAGACTAGTGACTGAATAGAATGGAAAAGCCACCCTACCAGTGCACTGTGTAAGTGACTCAGCTTCTCCAACTCAGCTTCTCTGCTTGAGTCTTCATTTCTGCTTTTCCTCTCTCCCTTTCTGCCTTTTGACTTATACAAATTTCCTTCTCTCTTTTGTATATCTCAGCTCCTGAGATGTTCTAGTGACTGTATTCCTATGTGTGTTCACATGAATAGAGAAAATCTGGTTGGTTTAGAGACAACAAGTAAAGATCATGGTATTTCGGCAGACTGAGGCTTTGGATGCTTACTTAAGAAGGTGGTTGTGGATACAGTGGGTCATCAGACCATATTGTTAATAAAGGATGTTGATTATTATATTGTAACTATTATTGTTTTATAGAAGTTATATTAATTTTGTACAATTATTTAGTAATCAGATGCTTTGTTGAGATTTACTGTTATTCTAAGAATTGAAGGAATTCTCTTGAATTTCTACATAGGTATTTTCTTCAAACAGTAAATTTTCACCACCTTTCTAATACTTACACCTGATTTCTTTCCCTTAATGTCTAGCAGTGGATAGACATTCTGGAAGAAAATTGCATGACAGTGGAGATAGAAGACATCCTTAATTTTGTTTCTGACTTTAGTGGGATTGCTCCTATGTTCACTATTTAGTATGTTGTTAGTTACTAGTTTGAAACATGTATACTTTATCATGCTGTGGTGGTATCTTTCTAGTCTGCATTTGCAAACAGTCATTATTAAAAACAGATGTTGAATTTAGTGTGTGTTTTTGAACATCTAATGGGTTGATCACTTGTCTTTTTTCTCCACTAATTGATATGATAAAATATGTTCTATTTTGTCTAGTCTATGGTTTATTTTTGCCAACATTTGCTTGACAGAGGTTTACCAATTCCTATAATCTTTCTGACTCTATTTTCCAAGTCATTCTATGGAAACATACATAGTTGCATTTGTCATTCAATGTGTTATTTTTCAGTAGAGGAGAGTTTGATCTTACTTTTTCTTCTTATTTCACAATTAGGCCTTCAGTCATTCTTGTATTTACTTTTGCCGAATGTGGTAGATTTATCCATTTTTATCTCCCTCTCTATTAGAGGAATATATCTCCCTGCCCATTGCCATGAGATTTGCAGAAATGTCCCATGAGAAAGATGTATGTCCTTTCCCCATGGATGCAAGGTTAGGGCACACAACTTCATTTGGCCAATATAATGCCTTTAGAATGGTTATACATTACAACTGAGAAGAAGCAGTAAGAAAACCTTTGTGTGTTTCAGTCCTTCCTTCTTCTCTCTGAAATGAGAAATACATGTTCTATATAGGTGCTGATCCTTCAGCAGGGCTCCTAGAGTGAAGAAGACCCATGGAACAGAGCCTGTGTCACCACAGCCCAAGCATAACAGGAGTGAAAAGTAAACATTAGACATAAGACAGTGAGAACTGTGGGTTGATTTTTTACCACAGTATAACCAAATGAAAGCTGGAAACATCCAGAACCTGTTTTTTGAAAAAATATATGGACTTAGTTTTCCCCAGTGGCTCCTAATTTAACCATGGTAATGAAACTAAGTATTTTTACACTATTTTCTCACCTCTTCACAGACCAGCCTAATTGAGCAGAAGCACTTAAACAATGATCCAAGCCCTCTTTGTTAGAAATAGAGGACAAGAAAGAAAGAAATGGTTAATTCCCTCTGATCTTGTGGCTGAACAGAATTTTTTTTTGAATGTCTAGCAGTGGATAGACATTCTGGAAGAAAATTGCATGACAGTGGAGATAGAAGACATCCTTAATTTTGTTTCTGACTTTAGTGGGATTGCTCCTATGTTCACTATTTAGTATGTTGTTAGTTACTAGTTTGAAACATGTATACTTTATCATGCTGTGGTGGTATCTTTCTAGTCTGCATTTGCAAACAGTCATTATTAAAAACAGATGTTGAATTTAGTGTGTGTTTTTGAACATCTAATGGGTTGATCACTTGTCTTTTTTCTCCACTAATTGATATGATAAAATATGTTCTATTTTGTCTAGTCTATGGTTTATTTTTGCCAACATTTGCTTGACAGAGGTTTACCAATTCCTATAATCTTTCTGACTCTATTTTCCAAGTCATTCTATGGAAACATACATAGTTGCATTTGTCATTCAATGTGTTATTTTTCAGTAGAGGAGAGTTTGATCTTACTTTTTCTTCTTATTTCACAATTAGGCCTTCAGTCATTCTTGTATTTACTTTTGCCGAATGTGGTAGATTTATCCATTTTTATCTCCCTCTCTATTAGAGGAATATATCTCCCTGCCCATTGCCATGAGATTTGCAGAAATGTCCCATGAGAAAGATGTATGTCCTTTCCCCATGGATGCAAGGTTAGGGCACACAACTTCATTTGGCCAATATAATGCCTTTAGAATGGTTATACATTACAACTGAGAAGAAGCAGTAAGAAAACCTTTGTGTGTTTCAGTCCTTCCTTCTTCTCTCTGAAATGAGAAATACATGTTCTATATAGGTGCTGATCCTTCAGCAGGGCTCCTAGAGTGAAGAAGACCCATGGAACAGAGCCTGTGTCACCACAGCCCAAGCATAACAGGAGTGAAAAGTAAACATTAGACATAAGACAGTGAGAACTGTGGGTTGATTTTTTACCACAGTATAACCAAATGAAAGCTGGAAACATCCAGAACCTGTTTTTTGAAAAAATATATGGACTTAGTTTTCCCCAGTGGCTCCTAATTTAACCATGGTAATGAAACTAAGTATTTTTACACTATTTTCTCACCTCTTCACAGACCAGCCTAATTGAGCAGAAGCACTTAAACAATGATCCAAGCCCTCTTTGTTAGAAATAGAGGACAAGAAAGAAAATGGACCACATGGTTAATTCCCTCTGATCTTGTGGCTGAACAGAATCTTAATATCTTGATGTTCTTCCCTTAGATACATATGGTACACAAGGGATGTGTATTATGTGAGTTATGCATCTCAAACCACAGTGTATTTGCTATTGCCAGTTTCTCATTTGGTGGATGAATTAACAAGAATGACATCACTGTCAAGTTCTGGTTAAAGCATCATCCAAAAATATATGAGGTGAACTATAGTAGTAAAAGATTTTTACCATCAAAAGAGGGATCTGTCTGTTTCATTAGCTTACTCATGAATCAGGCTGAGATTAGTGAGATCACAGTTGTTATTGCCCCTTTTGGTTCCACATACATAGGGAATCAAAGTTTATACTTAACAATGAAAACATTTTTATCATCAGGTGTTACCAACCAACTCATTTGCTTTGACTCCAGTTAATACATAACAATATATACTAGATCAAAACATAATACCTGACGTGAAATGCAGTCAACATAAGTTTTATTTCTTTTTTATTTTTATTTAAATTGTGAAAATCATATATTTTAGGAAATTTTCCAAACATTTATTATGGTCTCATTTTTATCTAAAAATCCAAGTCTTTGTTTTCATAAGAAGAGTTTTCTCTGATTGCATCTTTTATTACTGTTTCTGTTCCATTTCTTCTGCCTTGCTGATCAGAAATATGATTATCTTCATTGCTGAATCTCTGTTCTCTGGCCTCCACACTTATAATTTCTCATCATTTTGTCTCTTTATTATCACTCTCTAACTAATGGAAATTACTCCTCATGTTTTCCTCTACCTTGATGATTTTGCAATGTCAATTTCTTCATTACTGTTTCCAGTACAGGTTTTTAATATGCTTAATAATTTTCATTTCTTTACTAAGCTTTGTATCTAGCATTCATTTAATTTTCACTTTCTTTTCTTTCTTTCCATATCTTGTATCCTCATTCTTATTTCATGTGGTTATCTTTTCTTAAACAGTACTCTGAACAAATATCATATGCATGTATGTTAAGTCACTTCAGTCATGTCTGACTTTTTGCAACCCTATGGACTAGACTATAGCCCACCAGGCTCCTCTGTCCATGGAATTATCCAGACAAGAATGCTGGAGTGAGTTGCCATGCCCTCCTCCAAGGGATCCTCCTAACCCAGGGATTGAACCCTTGTCTCTTATGTCTCCTGCATTGGCAGGCAGGTTCTTTACCATTGGGCCACCAAATAAGCCCTGGCCAGGAACTTTCCTAAGATTGTCCATTCTTATTTTCAAATGCATTTCATTTTTTTACACTTTACTAAACTTACTATCTCACTCTGATCTTCTTTGATGTCAGGAGTTAAATTTATCTCTCTCTTCATGTCAAATACAGAAGTATTCAGATGGGAACTAACAAAGACCGGCTTCCTTAATGACAGGAGAAAAGAGCGATGACACAAAGGATAAAAACAGAAACAAAGATAGATGATATAGAGTGGAAATCAGGGGGTTAGTTACATGGGAGAGGCACTAGCAACGACTGTTTCCCACATGGTCTTTTTATTGGAAAAATTTACATGATTACGTACAGTGGGGCAGGTGGGGTGTACGCACACAAATCAGATAAACAATTCCTTCTAGGCATGGATAAGTATGACCTTTTGCTGACGTCAACCAGAGGCACCCATTTAACCTAATTACTCTGTTATTTGTCTTAAGGACTGCAGAGGTCTTATTTCATGACCCACACACAGGGAACCAGCCCATCTAAGGATCGCAGCTTTTCACAGATCCCAGCTTTCCGCAGATCCCTTCTGGCTGCATTCCACTGGATGATGAGTTCATGAGAACATGACTTGTGTCCTGATTTTTCTCCAGGAATTCTGGTTTTGATTATAATGCTTTTTGCTAAACCTGTCTCCCACAGGGAACACCTTCCTGTCTCTAACTCCACAAATTCATCACTATCCTCATCTATAATTTGTCCTTTTCCCTTAAAATGGAAATGATGTCCATTTTCCTGCACTACCATTTGTCTCCAAAATTCTCTAGAACCACCTAGTCTGTTCCCACACAAATAATTCAAAGATATTTTATCCCATGAGCCACTTTTGCAGTCTTCGTCATTCCTCTTACCTAATCCCACACTGTGTCTTCTAAATCTACTGCTATCAGCCTACGTGAAGCAATCATCATCTACAGGCTGGACCACTGCAGTTGCCTCTGAGAGATCCACCTGGATCCATTGTTACATCCTCCAGTTTTTCACTATATTGTAGCCAGAGTGATCTTCCCTGTTGATTAGGAGCGCAGATGTGATCACTTCCCTCTGCCACATAAAACATTTCAGTGCAGGCTTCCCTGGTAGCTCAGTGGTAAAGAGATCACCTGCCAATGTAGAAAACACGGATTCAATCCCTGATCCGGGAAGATCCCACATGCTGTGGAGCAACTAAGCCTGTAAGCCACAACTATGGATCCTGTGCTCTAGAGCCTCAGAGCCGCAACTATTGAGCCCATGTGCTGCAGTGACTGAAGTCTGTTTGCCCTCGAGCCTGAGTTCCACAACAAGAGAAGTCACGGCAACAAGAAGCCTACTCGCCTCAACTAGAGAGTAGCCCTCACTCCCTGCAACTAGAGAAGAGCCTGTGGCAGCAGTGAAAACCCACAATAGCCAAAAATAAATAAATAAATTTTAAAAAAATTTCAGTGCTTCCTATAGGAGAAAGAAATATCCTTCACATGTCTCTACCAACTTTTACAGCCTAAACCTAGGACACTTGCTCCTCAGGATGCAAAACCTTTCTTCATGCATTCCCCGTGCCTGGAATGGTCTTTTCTTTTCTCATTGCCTCATCAGTTCCTTTTCACTCTTTCATGCTCATGCTCAGTCGTGTCTGACTCTGTGTGACCCCATGGACTGTAGCCCACTAGGCTCCTCTTTCCATGGGATTTCTAGGCAAGAGTACTACCGTGGGTTGCCATTTCCTACTTAAGGGGATCTTCCTAACCCAGGGATTGAACTTGTACCTCCTTTGTCTCTTGCACTGGCAAGCAAATTCTTTCCTACTGTGCCACCTGGGAAGCCCTTTAGATTTCAGTTAAACCACTGTTCTCTTGAAGAAGCCTTCCCTGACTTTTTCACTCATTTGTCCTAAAAACGTTTGAAAGAACCACCTAGTCTGTTCCCACACAAATAATTCAAAGATATTTTATCCCATGAGCCACTTTTGCAGTCTTCGTCATTCCTCTTACCTAATCCCACACTGTGTCTTCTAAATCTACTGCTATCAGCCTACGTGAAGCAATCATCATCTACAGGCTGGACCACTGCAGTTGCCTCTGAGAGATCCACCTGGATCCATTGTTACATCCTCCAGTTTTTCACTATATTGTAGCCAGAGTGATCTTCCCTGTTGATTAGGAGCGCAGATGTGATCACTTCCCTCTGCCACATAAAACATTTCAGTGCAGGCTTCCCTGGTAGCTCAGTGGTAAAGAGATCACCTGCCAATGTAGAAAACACGGATTCAATCCCTGATCCGGGAAGATCCCACATGCTGTGGAGCAACTAAGCCTGTAAGCCACAACTATGGATCCTGTGCTCTAGAGCCTCAGAGCCGCAACTATTGAGCCCATGTGCTGCAGTGACTGAAGTCTGTTTGCCCTCGAGCCTGAGTTCCACAACAAGAGAAGTCACGGCAACAAGAAGCCTACTCGCCTCAACTAGAGAGTAGCCCTCACTCCCTGCAACTAGAGAAGAGCCTGTGGCAGCAGTGAAAACCCACAATAGCCAAAAATAAATAAATAAATTTTAAAAAAATTTCAGTGCTTCCTATAGGAGAAAGAAATATCCTTCACATGTCTCTACCAACTTTTACAGCCTAAACCTAGGACACTTGCTCCTCAGGATGCAAAACCTTTCTTCATGCATTCCCCGTGCCTGGAATGGTCTTTTCTTTTCTCATTGCCTCATCAGTTCCTTTTCACTCTTTCATGCTCATGCTCAGTCGTGTCTGACTCTGTGTGACCCCATGGACTGTAGCCCACTAGGCTCCTCTTTCCATGGGATTTCCTAGGCAAGAGTACTACCGTGGGTTGCCATTTCCTACTTAAGGGGATCTTCCTAACCCAGGGATTGAACTTGTACCTCCTTTGTCTCTTGCACTGGCAAGCAAATTCTTTCCTACTGTGCCACCTGGGAAGCCCTTTAGATTTCAGTTAAACCACTGTTCTCTTGAAGAAGCCTTCCCTGACTTTTTCACTCATTTGTCCTGTCTCCCTGTTAGAATGTAAAGCCCAGGAGAGTAGAGACACTATATATTTTGATTACAATTTTATTCCCAGCACCTAGTGTAATACAAACAGAGTATTGTAGAGTACGGTTCAATAAATAGTTGTAGAATTAATGAGGACTGGACATAGAAAAAAGGATATCCAGTGGAAGCTGAGAAAAAATAAGCATGAAAGTTAGAAGAAACTGAACTCTATGAGCCTTAGCTTCTCAAGCCAGAGGTGGGAGTGGGAAGAGAGCATTTTGCAAAGAAAAGGAGCAATAAACACATCAAATGCAGCTGGAATGTCAAGTGCACCCATGGAGTTAATGAATATGTCGGTAATTGTTAGTGGTTTCAATAGAGTGATGAGGGTGGAATCTGAACCATAGTGTGCTGAGGAATACAACAGAGAAGCATAGATATGTGTATATAGTCAGATCTTTAAACATGCTTGTCTCTGAAAATAAATAAACAACAACAAAAAACATGCTTGTCTCTGGAGAAAAGGAGAGAAGTGGGGTAGTATATGTAACAGCATATAGGTTAAAAGGAGTCTTTTATTTTACTATGGGAAGAGGATCGTTGTTATTGTTTAGTCACTAAATGGTATCCAATGCTTTTTGACCCCATAGACTATGGCCCACCAGACTCCTATGTCTATGGAATTCCCCAGCCAAGACTACTAGGGAGTGGATTGCCATTCCCTTCTCCAAGGGTCTTCCAGACCCGCAGATCGAACATGTGTCTCCTGCATTGGCAAGCAGGTCCTCTACCACTGAGCCACTGGGAAAGAGCATGGGAAGAAGATACTGAGGTTAAAATACTGCTAGAAAAGAGCCAGTTGAGAGAAAGATTGAAGATACAGGGATTAAAATATCTGTGGAGTAAAATGGATATATTTTTGTTTAAGAGAAGAAAAGCAGATTCCCTTGAAATGGGTTTTATTTGCAGCTACCCAGAATAGACCTTTAAAATCAAGAAAAGTAATTCATTTTTTGGTATAAAGTATGACAGCAAAAATAAGATAATTACAAAAACGATTCAAGTTTCATCTCTAAGGGGTATGATTTGTCCCCCCTCATTACCCTCCCACCCAAGGTATCACCGTAGGTTTAGGAAATGGATGTTTTGAGAGCCTTGAAAGTGAAATGAAAGCTGAATCTCCTGTCAAAGTTATTTTAACAGGTTTAGTTTTTAAATAATGCTAATGTTTTTCCTATTGGAAATTTCTGAAGCCTCTTCCTAGTTGTTATTATTGTTTCATTCTAGTTTACAAATTGATTACTCTTGAGTAGCATGATAATGATAAAAGAGAAAAGAGGACAGGGGATCAGAAGGACTCAGTGACAGCTCTAGTTCTGTTGCTAATTAGCCGTGGGACCTTGCCATGATGTTTAATCTTCGCTGTCTTCCTTTCCCCATCAACAAAATAAGGATAATAAGATCTATCATACTTTTCTCACAGGGCATATATCATGAGGATCAAACATGTTCATGAGTATGAAAGCCTTTTTACTCATATAAAACGCTATACAAAGCAGTTCAATGAGAAGACACGAAACCTCAATGCAAAATGTTCTGTCGCTTTCCAGGCACATAACTTCGGGCAGACTCCTTAATACTTCTGGGCCTCATTCTCCACACCCAGGTAGTGGGAGCAATATGCCCTAGCCCTGGAATCTCTTATTACAATTACATGAGTGAAAGGACAGAGTGTATTTGTTAAATGTGCCTCAATCTGGGATTTCTTCAACCTATGATTTTGTGGTTTTATTTGAAGTATCAGAGGGGAAAGGCCTGTACTGAATGGTTTGGCATTGGATAGGTTAAAAAGTCCTTTGTAGCTTGGCTCTTGAAGGGTGGTTCCCAAGCCAGCAGCAGCAGCAGAAGCTCTAGGGAGCTCACTAGGAATGCAGACTCTCAGGCCCCACTCCCACTCCAGACTTTCTACTAGAATCAGACAGCGTGTTTGACCAAGAGCTCGAGATGATATATACACAATTCAAAGTAAAATGGATATATTTTGTTTAAGAGAAGAAAAGCAGATTCCCTTGAAATGGGTTTTATTTGCAGCTACCCAGAATAGACCTTTAAAATCAAGAAAAGTAATTCATTTTTTGGTATAAAGTATGACAGCAAAATAAGATAATTACAAAAACGATTCAAGTTTCATCTCTAAGGGGTATGATTTGTCCCCCCTCATTACCCTCCCACCCAAGGTATCACCGTAGGTTTAGGAAATGGATGTTTTGAGAGCCTTGAAAGTGAAATGAAAGCTGAATCTCCTGTCAAAGTTATTTTAACAGGTTTAGTTTTTAAATAATGCTAATGTTTTTCCTATTGGAAATTTCTGAAGCCTCTTCCTAGTTGTTATTATTGTTTCATTCTAGTTTACAAATTGATTACTCTTGAGTAGCATGATAATGATAAAAGAGAAAAGAGGACAGGGGATCAGAAGGACTCAGTGACAGCTCTAGTTCTGTTGCTAATTAGCCGTGGGACCTTGCCATGATGTTTAATCTTCGCTGTCTTCCTTTCCCCATCAACAAAATAAGGATAATAAGATCTATCATACTTTTCTCACAGGGCATATATCATGAGGATCAAACATGTTCATGAGTATGAAACCCTTTTTTACTCATATAAAACGCTATACAAAGCAGTTCAATGAGAAGACACGAAACCTCAATGCAAAATGTTCTGTCGCTTTCCAGGCACATAACTTCGGGCAGACTCCTTAATACTTCTGGGCCTCATTCTCCACACCCAGGTAGTGGGAGCAATATGCCCTAGCCCTGGAATCTCTTATTACAATTACATGAGTGAAAGGACAGAGTGTATTTGTTAAATGTGCCTCAATCTGGGATTTCTTCAACCTATGATTTTGTGGTTTTATTTGAAGTATCAGAGGGGAAAGGCCTGTACTGAATGGTTTGGCATTGGATAGGTTAAAAAGTCCTTTGTAGCTTGGCTCTTGAAGGGTGGTTCCCAAGCCAGCAGCAGCAGCAGAAGCTCTAGGGAGCTCACTAGGAATGCAGACTCTCAGGCCCCACTCCCACTCCAGACTTTCTACTAGAATCAGACAGCGTGTTTGACCAAGAGCTCGAGATGATATATACACAATTCATTTTGGAAATCACTGTTTAACTAGCCGTCCAGGTGTGAGAAGTACCTTCAAAGAGAGCCATAGAACTTATGATGCTGTTGCCTTCTGTTCATTTTCCTTTGTCTTCAGTCCCCCAACTCTCTTTTACTGCGCAAATGACAGGGAAAAGAAAAATGGGACAAGAAGCTGAGCAGTCTTCTAATGTATTCGTGCAGTGGTTTTTATACTATGTCAGGAATTAGCTACCGAGCTGCTGTGTGCCTTTCTATTGTCACTCATTAGTTGTCTCTGCCTGGAATAACACTGTCAAAGCAGGGGCCTTCTCCTCCTCCCTACTCATGTATTCTTCACCTCACCGCCACCATCAAAGGCACTATCAAAATGTGCTGTGCTAAGGATAGTGTCCAAGGTACTGCTCATTAACAGCCAAGGCAGCTACAGATCTATAGACCTTCCTGGTAGTTTCTCCGAGGTGAAGATGAAATATAGACAAATATTTAAGCAGTAACTTTGTTCCTTTTTCATAGACATTGGTGATAGGCCACTGAAGAAAAGTAGGCAGAGAACAAAATTGAGTCTGTTGTAGTAAACTTCAGTAATAATCATACCACATAGTCTGAGTTGATCATGGGCAAAAGTTTCATTGTTTCTTTTTAGTTTTTTGTTGTTATTGTTTGGTTTTTTCTTTGTCAGATGATCAGTTTGAGAACCAGGGAAGCCTATTATGGTAGACAATCATGACATTTCGGTGATGAAGTAAGTTTGCACATTGCTGATGAAGGTAAAGTAGGTCTACCCCAGTTACATCTCCGATCTATAGCCTTTGGCTAAATATCAAGAGAGTCATCTTGTCGGTGCTCCAAAGGAAAGAGATTTACAAGTTATCCCAAAGTGGTTAGCATCTCCTGGGCTGAAAATATACGTCATGAGAATAAATGTATGGGGAGGCGATCAGGGGAGTGTTTCCACATGAAGCCCACAATTTTTAAAATTACTCTTGTCTCCTTCACTAAGGATCTCCTTTTAAAAGGCAAATGGCCCTTTAAACATAGTGTCCAAGGTTTTGATTTATAGACAGCCAGATGTTAGTGCAATTTGATTTAAATGTCTTCAGAGGTAGCTGTGATTTTAGAAGCAGTATATATTGTATTTATGTGGAGGCCTCCCACATATCCTTTAAAGATTTGTGTGTCCCTTGGAGATACAGGTGAGGGAATTGTTGCTCTTTACTTCATGCTAACAGGCTCAATTTTTCAATTCATAATTAAATAGCC
This sequence comes from Tragulus kanchil, assembly GCA_022376925.1. Lineage (NCBI taxonomy): Eukaryota > Metazoa > Chordata > Mammalia > Artiodactyla > Tragulidae > Tragulus > Tragulus kanchil. The sequence continues at coordinate 102,576,094 of JAIOJX010000001.1, read as the reverse complement.
CCAGTCAGCTTGAGGGGCTGCTAGCACTGGTGCTGTTTAAGCAAACCTTGAGGAAGTTATGGCAAATAAAGGCTCAGAAGATGAACACCTGAGAAATCAAGATGATTAAATAGTTAGATCCACCAGAGCTCTTAGAATGCGGTTAGCAGTGATTGTGAGCCTTTGGAAGAAACACGAATCCAGTCATTGCTAAATACAATCAAGGTGGAATAATGGATTCTGCTCTTATGACCTATCTGGTTGCAAAATTTATTTATTATATTTATTTATTTATTTATTTATTTGTCTGTTTATTTATTTCTAGCTGTGCTGAGTCTTCATTGCTGCTTCATCTTTCTCTAGCTAGGGAGAGCAGGGGCTACTCTCTAGTTGCCATGTGAGGGCTTCTCATTGCAGTGGCTTCTCTTATTGTGGAACACGGGCTCCAGGACGTGAGGGCTTCAGTAGTTGCAGCTCCCAGGCTCTAGAGCCCTAGCTCAAACGTTGTGACACATGGGCTTAGTTGCTCCAAGGCATGTGGGACCTTCTCTGATCAGGGACTGAATCTGTGTCTCCTGCATTGGCAGGTGAATTCTTTACCACTGAGCCACCAGGGAAGGTCCTGACTGCAAAATTTAGAAAAGAAAATATTTGCATGAATGTTTGCAAAATGTCTGAAAAGCAGGGAAAAACAAACAGAATTTCAACCAAGGAAGCAATTCTGCTGTAAATGACACTAGCTTACATGCTTTCTGATTCATATCCCATGTTAGGTTTGGTCTTGTTCTAGGTATAAGTATGGACTCTTCACAGGTGTTCGGGTTCAAGGGAAAATAGACCTACTGATAATGTTTTATGTTCTCAGTTCACCTTTCCATCGGGAGTGTTTCCACATGAAGCCCACAATTTTTAAAATTACTCTTGTCTCCTTCACTAAGGATCTCCTTTTAAAAGGCAAATGGCCCTTTAAACATAGTGTCCAAGGTTTTGATTTATAGACAGCCAGATGTTAGTGCAATTTGATTTAAATGTCTTCAGAGGTAGCTGTGATTTTAGAAGCAGTATATATTGTATTTATGTGGAGGCCTCCCACATATCCTTTAAAGATTTGTGTGTCCCTTGGAGATACAGGTGAGGGAATTGTTGCTCTTTACTTCATGCTAACAGGCTCAATTTTTCAATTCATAATTAAATAGCCCCAGTCAGCTTGAGGGGCTGCTAGCACTGGTGCTGTTTAAGCAAACCTTGAGGAAGTTATGGCAAATAAAGGCTCAGAAGATGAACACCTGAGAAATCAAGATGATTAAATAGTTAGATCCACCAGAGCTCTTAGAATGCGGTTAGCAGTGATTGTGAGCCTTTGGAAGAAACACGAATCCAGTCATTGCTAAATACAATCAAGGTGGAATAATGGATTCTGCTCTTATGACCTATCTGGTTGCAAAATTTATTTATTATATTTATTTATTTATTTATTTATTTGTCTGTTTATTTATTTCTAGCTGTGCTGAGTCTTCATTGCTGCTTCATCTTTCTCTAGCTAGGGAGAGCAGGGGCTACTCTCTAGTTGCCATGTGAGGGCTTCTCATTGCAGTGGCTTCTCTTATTGTGGAACACGGGCTCCAGGACGTGAGGGCTTCAGTAGTTGCAGCTCCCAGGCTCTAGAGCCCTAGCTCAAACGTTGTGACACATGGGCTTAGTTGCTCCAAGGCATGTGGGACCTTCTCTGATCAGGGACTGAATCTGTGTCTCCTGCATTGGCAGGTGAATTCTTTACCACTGAGCCACCAGGGAAGGTCCTGACTGCAAAATTTAGAAAAGAAAATATTTGCATGAATGTTTGCAAAATGTCTGAAAAGCAGGGAAAAACAAACAGAATTTCAACCAAGGAAGCAATTCTGCTGTAAATGACACTAGCTTACATGCTTTCTGATTCATATCCCATGTTAGGTTTGGTCTTGTTCTAGGTATAAGTATGGACTCTTCACAGGTGTTCGGGTTCAAGGGAAAATAGACCTACTGATAATGTTTTATGTTCTCAGTTCACCTTTCCACTTCTGGTTGTTGGAAGAAAAAAAACCCAATGAATGAGACTCATGCTTTACATGCTTAGAAACGATAAGAAAATTTCAAAGAAACAAGGCAGTATTAAACAGTTGTTTTCTTTTAAAAAAGGAAGGAAAGAAGGAAGGAACACAGGTGGGAAGGTAGGAAAGCAGGGAGGCAGGCAACCTGCATAACCTGATGTGGTTCACTAAAAGTTCATGACTTCCAGAGTATCAGTTTATGATTAGACACTGTGAGCAGCTATCTTGCTAATATGATTTGATTGAAACTGCAAATTGATATCCTGTCTCAAAGTGGTTCTTTCTCTGGTCATATTTTTGGGAAATTTTTCAAGTTATGGTTTTCAAAGGCAGTAAAAAAGCATTGTTTCTATTTTTACTATAAAAGCAGTGAGTAGAAAAATATATTTCACAAAGATATTGAAACCTGAATGAGTCACTGATTGTACTTATGAAATCAAGGTATTAGCTTCCACTTATTGACCATAATACTGTTTTAAATTCTGTCTGATGGTCATAGTTTCTGCTGAAAATTCTTAAAATGTGGAGATATGAAGATTTTTATAGATGATATACTTGTAAGCAATCCTCGCCATGTATCAAAGGAAATTTTTCCAAGTATTATCAAAATGATCTCTCCATACCACATTTCCGCCCCCAAATAGTTATTTTCTCACATATTGTTAATACTTTGCCTTTACCTTGAAGCAATAGTGTGTGATTTTGATAGATACTCTTTATTTTGGCCTTATCTCTTGTTTCCTTGGTCAGGCTTTCCAGAGCTTTGTCTGTGTAAGAGCCAAACTTTGATTTCATTTGATACCAATGTTGCATATGTGTTTTCTGTTCTCTCATTTTCTTTTCTTTTCCTTTTTTCATGCTTTCTATGAACCCATTTTGCTGTTCTCTAAATTCTTTTAGAAAAAATATGTTTTTTTTATTTTTTTCTGTTTTTTCTGATTCATATCCCATGTTAGGTTTGGTCTTGTTCTAGGTATAAGTATGGACTCTTCACAGGTGTTCGGGTTCAAGGGAAAATAGACCTACTGATAATGTTTTATGTTCTCAGTTCACCTTTCCACTTCTGGTTGTTGGAAGAAAAAAAACCCAATGAATGAGACTCATGCTTTACATGCTTAGAAACGATAAGAAAATTTCAAAGAAACAAGGCAGTATTAAACAGTTGTTTTCTTTTAAAAAAGGAAGGAAAGAAGGAAGGAACACAGGTGGGAAGGTAGGAAAGCAGGGAGGCAGGCAACCTGCATAACCTGATGTGGTTCACTAAAAGTTCATGACTTCCAGAGTATCAGTTTATGATTAGACACTGTGAGCAGCTATCTTGCTAATATGATTTGATTGAAACTGCAAATTGATATCCTGTCTCAAAGTGGTTCTTTCTCTGGTCATATTTTTGGGAAATTTTTCAAGTTATGGTTTTCAAAGGCAGTAAAAAAGCATTGTTTCTATTTTTACTATAAAAGCAGTGAGTAGAAAAATATATTTCACAAAGATATTGAAACCTGAATGAGTCACTGATTGTACTTATGAAATCAAGGTATTAGCTTCCACTTATTGACCATAATACTGTTTTAAATTCTGTCTGATGGTCATAGTTTCTGCTGAAAATTCTTAAAATGTGGAGATATGAAGATTTTTATAGATGATATACTTGTAAGCAATCCTCGCCATGTATCAAAGGAAATTTTTCCAAGTATTATCAAAATGATCTCTCCATACCACATTTCCGCCCCCAAATAGTTATTTTCTCACATATTGTTAATACTTTGCCTTTACCTTGAAGCAATAGTGTGTGATTTTGATAGATACTCTTTATTTTGGCCTTATCTCTTGTTTCCTTGGTCAGGCTTTCCAGAGCTTTGTCTGTGTAAGAGCCAAACTTTGATTTCATTTGATACCAATGTTGCATATGTGTTTTCTGTTCTCTCATTTTCTTTTCTTTTCCTTTTTTCATGCTTTCTATGAACCCATTTTGCTGTTCTCTAAATTCTTTAGATATATGTCTAGCTCATTAACAATCCTTTATAATATGCACATTTAAAATTATATCTTCCCATCTTCAGCTCCTCTTGTCTGTTTTGGTTTAAACTGTTTCTTATTACCTGAAAATATTTTCTAAACTCTGTTGCAGTGTTCTTGAATTAGTGGATTTAGAACATATAGGAGTATTTTAGTTTTGTTGTGTTCACTGTTATTAAAGATCTCTTGTTTAATTGCATGCTCTGTGTCGTGTCAAACATTTAAAACTGATAGAAAAAAATTCAAGAGAAAAATGGTCAATTTTTCAAAAATGTTTTATTTGTATTTGAAAAGAATGAGTGCTTTACAGCTAATTGGGTATAAGTGCTGTATATTTCTAGTAGTTCAAATTTGTTGATCATAATTGTCTATGTTCTTGGCATTTTTCTCTTTATCATTTTTTGACAAATGCACTTTGAAATTTTTCCCTATGATTATATTCTTGCTTATTTTCTCTCTCCTGTTGATTTTTGCTTTATAAGCATTGAACCTACATTATTAAGTATATACAAAATTAGTTTTATAACTTTGTCATAGATATGTTTATTATAATGAGGTTGCCCTTAATGGAATATGAGTTTTCTTTAAAAGTCGATTTCATGTAATATTGATATAGGTAATAGCCTTTCTTGAATTTGGTATTTGCATGCTAATTTACTTTTTATTATTTTATTTTCAACCTCTCAGAAACTTATGTTTAGAGGAATCATTTTCAAAAGCACACAGTTGGGTTTAGTTATTCTTCCGGTCTGACAATCTTTGCCTTTTAAGCAGTACAGCTAGTATATCTAATTCAATGTAATTTTTGACAAAGGAGATTGGCTAGAACTATCATTTTTATACCTTATATTTTTCTCACACATTTTTCATTTACGTTTCTCTCTTCTTATCGTTTGGGAATGCGTCTGTTAATATCTGTTTTTTCCTTGTTTTTCATTAACTCACTTGAAAATTACACAGTGTGTTTCTATTCTATTATTTCTTACCTTAGAAATGGTAGTAATATGCAAAATGCATCAAATTAGAAAGTAGATCAGTGCTTTTTACCTTTCTTCTAGAAAATATGAGTAATCTAAAACAACATAGTTCCACTAACACTCTTTCTAACATGTTGTTATTTGCCTATATTTTAGTTATTTGTTTTTGTATGAGACACAGATATAATTATTTATTATGACTTTATTTAGTCACCATTCATTATTTAACCACACATTTACCACTTTTTGCACTTTTCATTAATTTTATATCTTAGAACTTCTGACTGAGGACCATTTCTATGCTCTGAGGTAATTTTCTTAGAATTTATCTAGGAAATTCGGCTCTGCTGTTGATAAGGTCTTCTATGTTTATTTGTTTTATTGTTTTGGTTCAGAAACACCTTTGTTTGACCCTCATTCTTAAAAGTTATTTTCCCTGGATACAATTCTATAATAGGTTAGCTGTTATTTTTTCTTAAAACTGAAAATATCATTTTGCTGTCTATTTTCTATGTTTTCTCTATGGAAGTCATATTGTTATGTATTTGATGGTCCTTTTAATATGTCACTCTTAGTATTTCCCTTTTGTCTTCATAGTTCTTCGTTTCTACTCTGATATGTCCAATTTTGGATTCCAGTATATATCCCTTGAGAAATTCATCAGTCTTAAGCCTGTGGAATGTTTTCATTCTGTTCTGGAATTCTTTCAGTCTTCAAATATTCATGTACTGCCTGTGCCACATTATTTTCCTTCTCTCCTCTTGACACTGTGATTAAATACATGTTAAACTTACACACACAACCTTACTTGCCTTTCTTTTTCATATTTAACACCTAAATAGAAAATCTGTCCTGTAAATGGATACTGCATCTGTAATTTCTTCCGAATTATCTACAATGTGCTAATTTTCACTTCTTGTGTTCGTGGAACTTGTTCATGAAATTCTTAAACTTGGTTATATTGTTTTTCTTTTCTAGGGATCACACTCAATTATTATCTATAACCTGTTAGTTTTTTAAAATAGATATCTGTTCCTTGTTGATATTTTCAAAATTATGACATTTTTTAAAAAATTCTTTATTTTTACTTGAAGGACAATTGCTTTACAATATTGTCGGTTTCTGTATACATCAACATGCATCAGCCATAAGTATACATATGGCTCTTTCTCTTGAATCTCCCTCCCACCTCCCATTCCTTTTTTTTCTTTGTTTTTTTTAAATTTTTATTTTAGTTTTTACTTTCACAGAGCTCCATTGTCTTCAGACATGTATGATCCCAGACCAGTCATATATATAACCACCCTCATCCCACCCCTCCAGACCATCGCACAGTGCCCCTGCAGGATCCCCTTTTCTCACAGTGCAATGACAATAGCTATTGTTTTCACATATGATAGTATAGGTTTTCATGCTACTTCCTTTATGGCTCCCACACTCTGTTCATTCCCCACAATGTCCATTATGTCTATTTTCCATGTCTGTTTTTTCATCACTTCACTGCATATGTTATCAGCCTACTAGATTCCATATATATGTGTTAGTGTATTATACTTGTCTCTCTCTTTTTGACTTACTTCACTTTTTATAATAGGTTCTAGATCCAACCACCTCATTAGGACTGATTCTTCTGCATTTCTTTTTACAGCTGAGTACTATTCCATAGTATATATGCACCAGAGCTTTTGTATCCACTCATTCATTGATGGACATCTAGGTTACATACATGTTCTAGCTATTGTATAGAGTGCTGCAATGAACATTGGCATACAGGAGCCTTTTTCAATTTTTATTTCATCAGGGTATAAGCCTAAGAGTGAGATTGCTGGGTCATATGATGCTTCTAGTCTTAGTTTGTTAAGGAATCTCAGTACTTTCTTCCATAGAGGCTGTATCAATTTACATTCCCACCAGCAATGCAAGAGTGTTCCCTTTTCTCCGCACCCTCTCCAGCATTTATTGTCTGTCGATTTGTTGATGATGGCCATTCTGACAGGTATGAGGTGATATCTCATGGTAGTTTTGATTTGCATTTCTCTAATTATAAGCGAGGGTGAGCACCATTTCATGTGTTTTTTGGCCATCTGTATGCCTTCTTTGGTGACATGTCTCTTTAGATCGTTTTCCCATTTTTTGATTTGGTTGTTCATTTTTCCAACATTGAGTTGTCTGAGTTGCTTGTAGATTTTGGAGATCAATTCTTTGAAAATTATGACTTTTAAGAAAATATACTAATAAGCATATCCAAGCTTCTGCTTATGGTCAATTTACCTTCCCAGCTTAAGCAACTAAATTACTGAACAAAATATATCAAACAAGAGTTTTCAGACGTTGTAGGACAGGCAGCTCAGCAAGGCAATCTCTGAGGGAAGGGAAATAAATGAGATAAATAAACTCATTGCCTGGAGAAAGTTTCAAAGCCTCAGTGCAGAGAGGGAGAACCCAAGTAGAGCCTCTGTTCTTAGTTGAGAAGACATCGTTTTTAATCCAGGGAGTCCAGGTGTTTAGAGTTTGTAGGGTAGAGTAATAGAGAGGAGATGACAGCTGAAGAGAGAGCTCTAGAGACCTAGAGAGGGATCTCTTCCATTCTTCACACTCACTCTGGTGCGCAGATGTGTGAAGAAACACCAAAGGCCAGAGAAAGAGCCATCAGGGCCCAGAGTAGCTCATGTGTCCACCAGAATGGTGGAAAAGCTGTGTTATTTCTAAGGTATCAGATAGAGTATTCAAGATTACTTAGTACCTTATAAGGGGAGAAAAATTAGCCCTAGAATAAATGTTATCCAGTTTTACCTGACAAAGCTTTGAAATAAAACTTTAAAAAATAAAACCCTGTTGATGTAATTGGACTATGTTCCAGAAAAAAACAAACCTTAAGAATATTTACCTTCCTCCAGCTCACAAGAAGGTAAAGAAGGTAAAATTACAATGTCTGTATCCAATAAAAAATTATTAGGCATGAAAAAAGTCAGAAAAACATAACTAATAATGAGAAAAATCAACTGAGAGAAACAGGAAACAGAAATGAGACCAATGATAGATTTAGTAGACAATGACATTTTGAACAATGATAACTATATTCTATATGTTTAAAAAGGTAGAGCAGAGCATTAACATTTTAAGGAGAGAAATTGAATATATTTTAAAACTCTAAAATTGAACATCTAGAGATGAAAAATATGTTAGAAGGAATTAATAGCAGATAAGACTCCTGGTATAGGAGGAAAGGTCAGTAATCTTGAAGACTTAGCAGTAGAAATTTTCCAAAATTAAACACAGAGAGGAAAACAACTGAAAAAAATACACATAGCATTAGTGAGCTATGGAAAACTACAAGTGGCCAAATATATGTGTAATTTGAGCCCACAAGGATGAGGAAAATGGATGGAAGAAACATTTCAAAAAGTATTGCACAAAGCTCTTTCAAATTTGATCAATAAAAGAAAAACTATAAACCACAAACTGAAGGATCTCAGTAAATCCCAGGAATGAAAAATATTAAACACCAGTGCACTTCATAGTCAGATTATTCCAAGTTAGAAATCATGGTAAGATCTTGAAAGCAGCCAGAGAAAAAGCACAGATGAGCAAAGATGTAAATGATAGCTGACTGCTCATAAGAAAACCCAAGCCAGAAGATAGTGGATGTATGAACTTAAAATTCTGAAGGTGGGGAAGAAGTCAACAGTTTTTTATACCAACAGTGGGGTTGGTATAAGAGAAACAGACTTACTCTTACCCCAAGTAAAATGGTCCAAGTTCAATATAGAAAGAATGTCTACTGTAATTCCCAATCAAGATGGACACCAGAATTTGTGGTTTATATCCCCTTTCCCTAATTGAGTCATGAAAATAAAAGCTCAGGTTAGCTGGCACTGATAAATGCCTGGAATAAAATAAATTTCAACGTTATGCCTGTCACTCTGGATTCCTGGGTTCCCTTAGGTTTTTGTTTGATAATTTTGTATTCTCTTAACAGCACTTTAATGTAGTTTGTTTTCATTCAGAGGATGGTCTGGACAACCTAGCCTCTTAGTATTTCTGAAAAAGTCACTAGTAATTTTCATGGTCATTTTCCACCTCACTACAAACATTTTGTCACTTAAAAGTTATAGTTTAGATAATTAATCATATTGATAATATACAATAAGATGGTATGTTGAATATATCACTAAAAGGCACAATGTGTAGAAAGAAAACAAAGTAATACAGTTGCCTCTTTCTGCTTGTCTACAATGCAGAACTACAACTCATCCCTCCAGGATCTCACTGTCTGGGCAGAACATTCTGACATTCTGATATGTAAGGAAGACATGTTATCAATATAAAAATAAAAATTAAAACTTCATAACTCTGAATTTACTCTTCGTTTCAAAAGTAGGCATTAGTATATTTCTAATATTCTGTCTGCTGATATCCATGGATCTTGTTGCAAGTTGAACCAGATGAGCTTCTGTTTTTGAAGTAAAAATGGACAAATATTGGTAGTTTCTTATGGTTTGATTTAATTCACCCCATTTTAGAAACTATTGATATAGGCAAAAAGGCACAGAACTGAGAGACAAAACTTTGTTGTGGAAACAACATTTGGCTATCCCAGAGCTCTTGAGGCATTACTTGACATCTCTGAACCTCTGGAATATTGTGAGGTTTAAACAACATGACTCTGTTAAAATGATTACCAAATTCTGGCACAGCAGGAAATCAATTTAGCACCGTGGTTGAGATGGTGGTCCAGGCATTAATCAGCTGTGAGATAAGACCAATTCTGTCTTCTTTTAGATGAGTCACTTTGGTAAAAATCCATAAACTTTCTGTGTCTCAGTTTCCCCATCCATAAAACAGGTATACAATAATACCCACACGACTGTTGCAATAAATGTTAAATACCCATGTTTATAAAATACTTAGAAAACTACCTGGTAGTAGGAAGCAAATAGGCATTCACTTTTTATTACAGCAGGATATCATTAAAAATTGATAGCCTCCTTTCACCCCCTTCAAGTGAACACAATCAAGAAATGCAAACAAAAGAAAAGGAATGCAAATGAGAATTGTTAGTCATCTAGAAGCTAACAACATTATTGAAAGTAAGACATACCTGGAATTCCAATCATGATGCATGGAAGGCTCCTGCTTACCAGAAGGCACAAGACCGGAAATGTAATCATTATCTCCTAATGTAGGAAATGGGCTTGCAGAAGAGTTGAAACTACCTTAAACTTTCCCACTAGTATCAGATGGAAAGTTGCTTGTACTTGCCCTTTGTTTCTACAATGCAGAACTACAACTCATCCTCCAGGATCTCACTGTCTGGGCAGAACATTCTGACATTCTGATATGTAAGGAAGACATGTTATCAATATAAAAATAAAAATTAAAACTTCATAACTCTGAATTTACTCTTCGTTTCAAAAGTAGGCATTAGTATATTTCTAATATTCTGTCTGCTGATATCCATGGATCTTGTTGCAAGTTGAACCAGATGAGCTTCTGTTTTTGAAGTAAAAATGGACAAATATTGGTAGTTTCTTATGGTTTGATTTAATTCACCCCATTTTAGAAACTATTGATATAGGCAAAAAGGCACAGAACTGAGAGACAAAACTTTGTTGTGGAAACAACATTTGGCTATCCCAGAGCTCTTGAGGCATTACTTGACATCTCTGAACCTCTGGAATATTGTGAGGTTTAAACAACATGACTCTGTTAAAATGATTACCAAATTCTGGCACAGCAGGAAATCAATTTAGCACCGTGGTTGAGATGGTGGTCCAGGCATTAATCAGCTGTGAGATAAGACCAATTCTGTCTTCTTTTAGATGAGTCACTTTGGTAAAAATCCATAAACTTTCTGTGTCTCAGTTTCCCCATCCATAAAACAGGTATACAATAATACCCACACGACTGTTGCAATAAATGTTAAATACCCATGTTTATAAAATACTTAGAAAACTACCTGGTAGTAGGAAGCAAATAGGCATTCACTTTTTATTACAGCAGGATATCATTAAAAATTGATAGCCTCCTTTCACCCCCTTCAAGTGAACACAATCAAGAAATGCAAACAAAAGAAAAGGAATGCAAATGAGAATTGTTAGTCATCTAGAAGCTAACAACATTATTGAAAGTAAGACATACCTGGAATTCCAATCATGATGCATGGAAGGCTCCTGCTTACCAGAAGGCACAAGACCGGAAATGTAATCATTATCTCCTAATGTAGGAAATGGGCTTGCAGAAGAGTTGAAACTACCTTAAACTTTCCCACTAGTATCAGATGGAAAGTTGCTTTAGTCACTTGCCGTTTTTCAGTAATGCGCTTCACTTTGCCAATGAGGAAAATCGGTGCATTGAATTGTTGAAATCCTCTATATTCTTTCTCCACATGGCTTCTGCTCCAAGGAAAATGTGACATAAGGGGCTCACAGCTAGAGTTACTATCAAAAGCCAGGCAAGCAGAGAAATATTCATGCTCCTATAGGATGCTGCAATTATGGAATACAATAGCAACTTTAGGCCAAATGTTGAATCCTACAATGATCAGTTTGAAATGTTTGCCCAAACTTTATCTTATACCACGCATATTTTGCAGTTTTGCAGTCTTCCTAACAGAGGTTCCTAAAATGGCTTGGTTCAAGGCATCCATAGTTTCTCAGTCATTTTTTCATGGCTCCTTAGCCCCCCACCCCTCAAGAACTTTTGTAATTCTGTTTACTAAGCCATTAGATCCAAAGAACTTGAGAAGTATTTATATCCTAACAACTTAGTAGCTGTTTAGAGGAATATTATACTTCATAATGCTCACACGTTAAAAAAAAGTAACTTCAAATCATCACAATTATTTACTGATGAAATGCATGTATCCACTGGTCACTGTACAACTTCTCAAACCTTGGAATCCAGTTGGAAACTACCACCCTTATTTCCTATTCCACCTTGATTTTTGCACAGCCGTTGCTTTTTATCACAGAATCCCAACTTTGCAAAGGTAGAACATCATCAAAATGAATGTCATCAGCCTGGTGGCCCATAGGTGTCACTGGGTTTACTTTAAAATTTTAAACTATACTGTGGTGCTCCTATAAGTTTACTGTGTCACCCTGTGACACCTTGGGACACAGTTTCAGAACCACATGTCTGTACCATTTTAGATACATTTGGAGTTATTTCAAATAGGAATCCACAATGGACAAATTCCTGCATGGAGCTAGGTATCACTTTTTACCTTTCAGAGTATTTTTATTGAGAATGAAGCCGGATGGTGGTATTTGGATAAGTAAATGCAAGAATTTACATCATCATAAAATATTTATTGTGACTTTATTGAATGTAGAGGGTGGTGAGGAAGGAAAACAGAATTTATGTTCCTTAAGAAGTTTAGCATATTTGACTGAGTAGATCATACGTGTGAGATCTGATTGTTTCATTTTCGCAGTGAACTTTGTTAATACGTCCCCTATATCTCTACTGTATAGCTCTTCACAGTTGGGGTTCCCTTTATTTTTTTTCTTCTCATCCCCTCTGTCTTTTTTTTAACTTTTAAAAAAATTTACTTAATTATTTTTATTTTGCTTTTTGTTTTTACATAGTTTTGTTGTTTACAGATATGTATAATCCCAGATCAGTCATAGGTATATCCCTGACCCCTCCCTGCTGTGCCCCCTCCCACTTTCCCGCATCCTACCCCTCCAGGCCATCATATAGCCCCCATGTAAGATCCCTTAGTCCCACAGAGCATTGACAATAGCTATCTCTTTTGTACCCCTCTCTCTTTCTGATATTCTATCTCTCCCCCTGCATTCCAGCTCCCCACGCTCAAATATTATCATCTCATCATCACCCTAATAATCTTATGACTCCCAACTTCATGTTTTTATCCATGGAATTTCCTATCTGGTGAAACAAATTTCTCCCTAGTCTTCACTTAACAAACTCGCATTCATCCTCCTAACCCAGCTCAACTATTTTTCTTAATGAAATCTTTCCCTTACCTTACCCTGACTATTCCTCCCTTTTCAGGAAAAATTACTTATTCACCCCTGTTTCTTCTTACAGTACTCTGTATATATGCCCGTGTTTCTATCTGTGTTCAACAGTAACCCCCAGGAAGGGGGAAGGGAGCAGAGACAAAGGTGGGAATAGAGACACATGACAGACAGACAGACAAGGGATTTCATAAAGGGATTCTATTTTCCATGATTTTAGCAGGGGGCAGATTAAACAGTCTGTGTATCTTTCTGTCTGGAACTAGAAGTCTGCGGAGAAGTCAGTCAAAAGAGAAGCAAGGAGAAAGTGAGAACTGGCAAAACTGAGCTTGAGCTAATGCAAACTCGCTAGAACCTAGGTTGATTTCACACTGCCTCAAGATTCTAACTTTGACAGTGGAGGTGTCCTGCAGGAGAAGCTGGTGCTTATCATCAAGCAGCTAAACATTCCTCTGGCCTAAGGGTCAGAGAAGTTGAAGAAGCTCTAAGAACTCTGGCCCCACATCTATCCTGGGCGCTCACAGAGAAACTTCACTGAGCTGCGGCAGAGCCTCCTGACCTACATAGACCTTTAAAGAAAAAACGAAGATGGCAGCTGCTTTAATTCTGCCTTCTAAACCTCACACAATATGAATCTTTTTATTTTTTTGCCTGTGTCATTTTATTTGATTATCAGAACAACTCTCTAGAGGGCAGGCACTATTTTTTAAATTGATGTATACTTGATTTATAAGGTTGAGTTTCAGGTGTACAGCAAAGTGATTCATATATATACATGTATATATGTATATATGCATATATATACATGTATATATATATATATATATATACACACACACACACACATACACACACATGCAAAGACATATATTTGTTCTTTTTCGGATTCTTTTCTATTATAGATTATCACAAGATACTGAATATAATTCCCTGTGCTATACTGTAGGTCCTTGTTGATTATCTGTTTTATATATAGTAGTATGTATCCATTAATCTCAAACTCCTAATTTTTCCCTCCCTCCTTCCATATACTCTTTTGTAACCATAAGTTTTTTTTTCTATGTCTGTGAGTCTATTCTTATTTTGTAAATAAGTTCATTTGGGTCATTTTAAAAAGTTAGATTCTACATATGAGCAATATCATATGGTATTTGTGTTTGTCTGACTTTCTTCATTTAGTATGATAATCTCTAGGTCCATCCATGTTGCTGCAAATGACATTATTTCATTCTTTCCTATGACTGAGTAATATTCCCTTGTATATTTGTATCATATGTTCTTTTTTGGGGGGGTGCAGGTTGGGGAGAGAGGGGGGCGGGCCACTTCTATTGGTCTTTCATTTCCCTATTTTCATCCATCTTTGTTCTTTGGCCTGTGTGGGCCTCGCATTGCAGTGGCCTCTGTTGTCAGAGTGCTGGCTCTGGGCACATGCACTCCAGAGCTCCGGCTCGGTAATTGGACACATCGGTCCAGCCGCTCTGTGGCACGTGGGATCTTCCCAGGCCAGGGATCGAACCGGCACCCCTTGCACTGCAAGGTGGTGTCCTTACCCACTGGACCACCAGGCAAGCCCATATGTTCTTTATCTATTTCACTGTTGATGGGCATTTCGTTTGCTTCCATGCCTTGCCTATTGTAAACAGTGCTGCAATGAACATTGGGGTGCATGTATCCTTTCGAATCATATTTTTCTCCAGGTAAATGCCCAGGAGTGAGATTGCAGGATCATATGGTAGTTCTATTTTATTTTTTAAGGAACTTCCATATTATTCTCCATAGTGGGTGTACCAATTTACATTCCCACCAACAGTGTAGGAGGGCTCCCTTTTCTCCACACTCTTTCCAGCAATTATTGTTTGTGGATTTTTTGATGATGGCCATTCTGATTGGTGTAAGATGACATCTCCTTGTAGTTTTGATTTGCATTTCTCTAATAATTAGTGATGTCAAACATTTTTTCATGTGCCTGTTAACCATCTGTATGTCTTCTTTGCAGAAATGTCTATATAAGTCTTTTACCCATTTTTTGACTGTTCTTTTTTTTATATTGAGTTGTATCAGCTGATTGTATATTTTGGAAGTCAATCCCTTGTTGGTTGCATCATTTGCAAGTATTTTCCCCCATTTTGTAACTTGTCTTCTTGTTTTGTTTATGGTTTCCTGCAGTATGTATCTTGCAGTCCACACTAATCTGGACCTCTGAAGAAAAGAAAATTCTGAGAAATATAGTCTTGACTTGACTAAGTTGACACAATGCAAATACACCAAAGCCTTTAGGTGCACTCACTCAGGTGCCCATCTCTGCCCCTCGAATGTGGGCTCCTGGATAGTAGGCACCACATCATACTTATACTGTATCTACTGCTTTCTACAAAACCTGAAACATAATAGGGGCTCACAGACTTTTGTTGAATAATGAATGAATGAATGAACAAACAAATGAATAGGATAAGATGATAAACATCATCAGACATTATACTTTAAGCAGTAAATATCTGGCTCTGGGCACATGCACTCCAGGGGTCCGGCTCGGTAATTGGACACATCGGTCCAGCCGCTCTGTGGCACGTGGGATCTTCCCAGGCCAGGGATCGAACCGGCACCCCTTGCACTGCAAGGTGGTGTCCTTACCCACTGGACCACCAGGCAAGCCCATATGTTCTTTATCTATTTCACTGTTGATGGGCATTTCGTTTGCTTCCATGCCTTGCCTATTGTAAACAGTGCTGCAATGAACATTGGGGTGCATGTATCCTTTCGAATCATATTTTTCTCCAGGTAAATGCCCAGGAGTGAGATTGCAGGATCATATGGTAGTTCTATTTTATTTTTTAAGGAACTTCCATATTATTCTCCATAGTGGGTGTACCAATTTACATTCCCACCAACAGTGTAGGAGGGCTCCCTTTTCTCCACACTCTTTCCAGCAATTATTGTTTGTGGATTTTTTGATGATGGCCATTCTGATTGGTGTAAGATGACATCTCCTTGTAGTTTTGATTTGCATTTCTCTAATAATTAGTGATGTCAAACATTTTTTCATGTGCCTGTTAACCATCTGTATGTCTTCTTTGCAGAAATGTCTATATAAGTCTTTTACCCATTTTTTGACTGTTCTTTTTTTTATATTGAGTTGTATCAGCTGATTGTATATTTTGGAAGTCAATCCCTTGTTGGTTGCATCATTTGCAAGTATTTTCCCCCATTTTGTAACTTGTCTTCTTGTTTTGTTTATGGTTTCCTGCAGTATGTATCTTGCAGTCCACACTAATCTGGACCTCTGAAGAAAAGAAAATTCTGAGAAATATAGTCTTGACTTGACTAAGTTGACACAATGCAAATACACCAAAGCCTTTAGGTGCACTCACTCAGGTGCCCATCTCTGCCCCTCGAATGTGGGCTCCTGGATAGTAGGCACCACATCATACTTATACTGTATCTACTGCTTTCTACAAAACCTGAAACATAATAGGGGCTCACAGACTTTTGTTGAATAATGAATGAATGAATGAACAAACAAATGAATAGGATAAGATGATAAACATCATCAGACATTATACTTTAAGCAGTAAATATCTGGTCATAGAACAAGGGAATCACTTATTCCCAAAAGTAAATACTTAACATAGCTTACATAGCCTAATCCCTTTAGGATGAGATGAATATATTTAAGCCTATCAGAATTTTACCATGTATCCAGAACTTCCATATTTACAGATTGTACTTACAGAGTTCCATTTGATAAATTATTATTTACCTAAATATAACTGAATCCCCACTTTTCTGAATACATATAACAACAGAAATACTCTTTAAGACAGGCTATAATTAAATTTTAAAAATAAGAATAAATATTGACTAGGTTAAATCCCACTTTTTAAAATTTTGTTTATTTTCCTTTATATATCTCATACTTCAGAATCCGCTAGCACAGAAGTCACTGAAGATCAATATTGCCAACCTATCTCTGTCTGCATTTCTATTTATCACAATTTCTCCTGGCATCACTTCAATCCCAAGTCCTAATTGTTGAGTGTTTTGGCCTGTTTTAAGCTCCAGAGCATCACTACCATGATCATTCCTTAATTTTCAATCTTCAAAGGCATCATCATCTATAGCCTACACCCATCTGCAATCACATGACTAATAGGTCATCAAGACAGAGCCCCAACTCTATGTAGAACTGCATCTTTCATAGAGAGGCATTAAGAATAAGTATCCATGTTAAACTTATTCTGATTCGTATGGAAGCAAAATCAGTACCTTGCCTTGCTGTCATTATGGGTAAGATCTACAGCATGTCTCACTAATAGTCCCCAGAATATAAGTAATCATTAGTAATTGTTAGCTTTTGCTATTTGCTAGCGTTAGTAATCATTAGTAATCATTAGCTTTTGCTGTTAGCTTATTACAAAATTACAAAAATGTGAAACAGTAATGAAACTTGTTAAAATAAAAATAAAATAAAATCTTGACCCTTGACTTTTGTTGATATCTTAAGGTATGTGAAAACTTTTACAGATATGACAAACATATGAGAAAATTCTCTTTTACTAAAAAACAGACTAACTGTAACCTTGGTAACCATGGAATCCTTTTTTTGTTCCTCTAAAAGCCTATTGTATTTTTAATATAATGAACCAGTTATTCTAACCCCTGCACAACTTTTCAAAATCCTTAGCAAGTAAGCTTTTCTAAAAGTTTGTCTCTGCATCTTCAAATAACAAAAGGAAACTAAAATTTAATGAGTGACAACTCTGTGCTATAAATAGGTTATGTGGCAGTGATTCCTACTCTCATTTACAAGTGAGAACAGTTAGGATCAGAAATGTTAAAAATCTCCTTAAAAGTAAACAGTTAATAAATTTCACTTCCAAAAAAAATTTTTTTAAAGAAGTGCATTTTATTTATTTATTTATTTTTGGCTATTGTGGGTTTTCACTGCTGCTGCAGGCTCTTCTCTAGTTGCAGGGAATGGGGCCTCCTCTCTAGTTGAGGTGAACAGGCTTCTTGTTGCAGTGACTTCTCTTGTTGTAGAACTCAGGCTCTAGGGCACGCAGGCTTCAGTAGTTGTGACACATGGGCTCCATTGTTGCGGCTCTGGGGCTCTACAGCACAGGCTCAAAGGTTGTGGCTCATGGACTTAGCCACTCTGCAGCAGATGGAGGGACCCTCCCAGATCAGGGATCAAACTCGTGTCTCCTGTATTGGTAGGTGGACTCCTGACCATTGAGCTACGAGGGAAGCCCCTAATTCCAAAATTTTAACTTAAAATTTTAACCAGTTGAAGAGGGCAGAGCTTTTATTCCCTCCATTATGCCATAATGTTTTCCTAGCCATCAGTACTGTAGTATAATCTAGTAATTTCACAATTGAGGCTAAGTTTTAAGGAAGCACAGCATTTCCTTTCCTAGTGTTTTACATTACCCTGAGGCACAGTCATTTTTCATTCATTCTTTGATCCAAGAAATATTTATTGAGTATCTTATGTATACCAGTTTCTTCTCAACATGCTAGAGACATAGTGATGAATAAGACAAAATCCCTATTCTTAATTGAGTTTCCACTCAAGTGAGGAATACAGACATAACCACAGAAATAAATAAAGTGTCAAGTAACTAAAGGAAAACAACACAGGGTTAAGGGATGAAAGATGATAGAGGTTAGTGTACAAACTGGGCTTTATAAATAATAAGGGGCAATGGAATGCCTTTAAATATCCATGCAAGCCTAAAAATCCAGCTTCTCCAATTGTACAGAACTAAGATGAAAAAGATATTTATTCCAAATGATATTCTCATCTATGCTTAATTGCTTTACAAACAGGAACTAATTACTGTGTAACTGTGAAATAATCAAGATAGACTAGAAAAGAGTAAGATTTCAGAGTAATAACCGTGAAAAGTTTTTCAAGACTTGTGTTAACCTGTCAGTACTCTGCCTCCAGTATCATCTTAGATCATATTTAGGAACTCATATTTAGGAACTTATATGTAGGAACTCTGGCCTTCGAAGTTCAGAGATTCCCACTCTCCAACTTTACAACTGTCTTTCCATTGATCCTGTCCTGAAATACGATTCCCTTTAAAAAATTTAAGGACACTTTCTTTCCACTTCAGTTACAAATGACAGACTCCTCAAAGTCAGACACATTTTTTATTTTCCTCTTTTCTTTCCATAACATTCTAAATATTAGCAGAGAGAACCACATATGAATTAAACATTATTTTCATCATGACTGGGCTTAAAAGGGATCAGGAAGAAAAAGAAAAAAGTAACCTTGACACTGTAGAGGAAATGAGATTGAAGACAATTCTTATTTTAATGTTGTTTGCCAAGAAGGCAATAAAGTGATCAAAACTCAAGTGAGGCCTAAAATCAGATTACCTATGTTCAAATCCAAGGTCTGCCATTGATTTCTTATATGATTTGAACAATTCTAGACCTTTTAAATTCCTCATTCCTCATCACAGTTATATATAGGCTCCATATGTTTTTATGTAATGAATAAGACCAAAATGTAATATTCTTTTATTTTGGAAAACATATTTCTTTTCATTTACACTCACTGGTTTTTTTTAATTAGATTATAGTTTCTTTACAATGTTGTGTTAGTTTCTGCTGTACAGTGAACAATGAAGTGAATCACCATAAGACAAAATCCCTATTCTTAATTGAGTTTCCACTCAAGAAAGATGAAAAAAAGAGGGGTTAAGGGATGAAAGATGATAGAGGTTAGTGTACAAACTGGGCTTTATAAATAATAAGGGGCAATGGAATGCCTTTAAATATCCACGCAAGCCTAAAAATCCAGCTTCTCCAATTGTACAGAACTAAGATGAAAAAGATATTTATTCCAAATGATATTCTCATCTATGCTTAATTGCTTTACAAACAGGAACTAATTACTGTGTAACTGTGAAATAATCAAGATAGACTAGAAAAGAGTAAGATTTCAGAGTAATAACCGTGAAAAGTTTTTCAAGACTTGTGTTAACCTGTCAGTACTCTGCCTCCAGTATCATCTTAGATCATATTTAGGAACTCATATTTAGGAACTTATATGTAGGAACTCTGGCCTTCGAAGTTCAGAGATTCCCACTCTCCAACTTTACAACTGTCTTTCCATTGATCCTGTCCTGAAATACGATTCCCTTTAAAAAATTTAAGGACACTTTCTTTCCACTTCAGTTACAAATGACAGACTCCTCAAAGTCAGACACATTTTTTATTTTCCTCTTTTCTTTCCATAACATTCTAAATATTAGCAGAGAGAACCACATATGAATTAAACATTATTTTCATCATGACTGGGCTTAAAAGGGATCAGGAAGAAAAAGAAAAAAGTAACCTTGACACTGTAGAGGAAATGAGATTGAAGACAATTCTTATTTTAATGTTGTTTGCCAAGAAGGCAATAAAGTGATCAAAACTCAAGTGAGGCCTAAAATCAGATTACCTATGTTCAAATCCAAGGTCTGCCATTGATTTCTTATATGATTTGAACAATTCTAGACCTTTTAAATTCCTCATTCCTCATCACAGTTATATATAGGCTCCATATGTTTTTATGTAATGAATAAGACCAAAATGTAATATTCTTTTATTTTGGAAAACATATTTCTTTTCATTTACACTCACTGGTTTTTTTTAATTAGATTATAGTTTCTTTACAATGTTGTGTTAGTTTCTGCTGTACAGTGAACAATGAAGTGAATCACCATAAGTTTACATAAAAATGTAATATTCTTAATGCAGTGCCAAGAACTTAATAACACACAACAAATAGATATTAGTTAATATTATTTTCACCATTGAAAAGTAGATGGATTTAAGGGCAAAAGATATCATTCTCCACTCATCTGGAAAACTCCTTTGTACATTTCAAAATGTTATATTTAACATCACCTTCCTTGTAAGGCCTTCTGGAGTTCCACAGAAAGACTTCAGTGTCCTTTTCTTGTGCTCCATCATACTTAATTCCTAATTCTCTGTTCAAATTGGGGAAAGGGACTCAGGCAACCCTATTTCTGGTGGCTATGAAATCAATATTCTGAAGTTTCCTAAATGCAAACCTGTGGGGACCTTCCGCAGAAAGGGAAGGCAGCGGTATTGCCCCCGGCTGAACCGGGAGATCTTTGAGAGAGGTGAATCTTGGCTGCCCGCCCCCCCAGCCCCCTGGCTCACGCAGAGGACAATCAGCCGCGACAGGGGTTCCATCGAAGTAGTTCCGCTTTATTAATGAAGATCCACAGCTTTTATAGGCAAGTGAAGGGGGTCTTGCATGGGACTTCCTATAGATTACACCAATCAAGCTAAAGGCCAAGCAATCATTCACAAGCGCGGAAACCAAGGGAACCAATCAAAAATTTTGGCCATCAATTAACAATTTAGATCACGCCCTGTCTCTTCCTATAGGCACCATCTTAGCTGCAAACATGTGCTTAAACTTCTTTAAACAATGTGCTTAAGCTTCCCTTCATTCCCATGTCCCTTCCTGTAGGCGCCATCTTAGCTCAAAACTGCAAACATGTGCATAAGCTTCTTTATGTTTGCAACGGTCCTCTTTCAATTCAGAGCCCCACACAAACCCTGAAATACAGATTTAAGTGTAGTTTATTTATTTAGGAAGTGATCCTGAGACAAACTCGAAAAAAGTCAAAGGTGCGATTTCAGGTGGTATCCTATTCAGTCTGATCCACAGCAAGCTCTGGAGCTCACATGATAACTCACGAGCTTAACTTCCTGTAAGGTGAGAAAGCTGGGCTGTAATACCACCCTATCAGTCATTCATTGGCTAAGAGGCTGGTATGGGGCATAGCTCAAAGGTACTTCCAGCTCTTTGCTGGCAGTGTTTTGAAGAAGGTCTCAGGTGAGAACCATACAAAACAAAACATAGAGAGGGTGGCACATAGAGGCACACAAGTTAAGGGGGGAAGGAATCTGGGTGTCCTGACTGCCAGTCTTTTCTTCATGAGCTCCCACTAATACAATGACTTTAATCTCAGCTCCCCTACGCCACCATATTATTTCTGGTTCTTGTCTTAGTACTGAGAGTGATTGGCCTTCGAAGCCCCTTTGTAAAGTAAATAACATTCTAACTTCCAACAGTAACTTGTATGCCTTTCGCCTGAAACTTAGAATAATGTTGACACATCATGCAGGAGCCTCCGATGGCTGACATCTCTGTCGCTGTTGCTACTGAGCAGCTGCTGTGCCTAGTATTATTGCCCAAGTGTCACAGTCCTTAGGTACTTTGCCAGCCCTCCTGCCCTAGTCCACCTCCTTTCCAACCTCTCTATCTGATTCTATGATAAAAGTTGCCTCTTCTAACCTACAGTAGCTTACACAAGGTTGGAAGCCTGATTTCCTTCCAACTCTACCAATCTCATACACATAGATGGCCACTTGCCTTATCTTTGTTTGAAGACTTGCTGCCCAGTACTTCTTCCTAAATCGTTTTATCCATTTCACTTTAGCAGTTCCACTGGGGAAAGAGAAATTGCCTTTGTCCCTTCAAATGAAAAATTTAAAAGCTCTGTCTCCTTTTCTGATGTTCTTGCCATTCCGCACAGAGTTGCATCATCAGTTTCTCAGAGTACCAAAATCTGTCACCCATGTCTTCTGTTTCACAGTTGGAATCAGTCCTATAAATAGAATATTGTTATTGTTAGACAGTATTTTGGAATTGACAGTTTGCATTCAGAATTCGGCAACATTATTTTCATATATATTATGCTCATGTTTAAAAGTTTTTGTCAGTCCTGTTCAGGATTCAGTGCCATTTGCCTTTTGTGTCACCATTCTTTATTATGAAATTAGGGACTCTCCCTAATAGTTTGTGAGAAAGAAAAGAGCTGTTGAGTGATGGATTAGTATATAATTTTACAATCCCAGAAGGAGGGATTTCTTGTATGATACTTCTGCTTGAATTCAGTGTCTCTAGTCAGAAATAGGTTTCCATAGATAGAAGGGTAGATTAGACAGATGGATGATTTGTAGCATAGATTATGATCATTTCTTTCTACTTTGTTGGTCACTTATTCTATAATATTTATTGATTTCCTACTACAATGGTAGGCCCTGGGAATAAAAGATGATAAAGAAACCAGAACTGCCCTTAAGGAATCTAGTGGGAAAAACAGACATGAAAAGAAATAATTACGATCCAGTGCTAATGGTGCCATCACAAAAAAAAAAAAAAAAAGGAAAGGCAAGAGGTAGGACTTCCAAATATTTTCCAAACTACCTTTGTCTTGAATTTGCACCGTGCTCTGTTCAATTAGTGAACTAATGGTTGAATCAGAATCAGCTGAAACCACCCAGACTGAGTTCGACTGTCCCTCTTTGTGACTCCCTTTAAACTCATCACAGAATCCTTTATTTCTTTGCTTGTCTACCTCCCTGACTAGACTCTAAGCATCTTGCACACAGAATTTTATCTAATTATCTTTGTATCCAAAGCATGGATTACAATTTTAGCATATGGTTGCTCCTCAGGAAACGTTTGTAAATTGAATGAACGAGTGAATAAACTAAAGATAGGGAGGGAAGACTTTCTTTGAAGTCTTTATATATAAATTTATATTTACATTACTAAGGGTCTCATATTGGGCAGCTAAAGTTCTGAGCCTGCAGGTGAGGTTGAGAAGATCACCTAACATCATGGGCTAGTCTCACTTTTGCTTCCTTGTCCTAAGCTCCAGATATCACAGGTTAGATGGTTGTCTCCATCTACCATGCTGAAGCTCCATAGGGACAAAACCAGCTGCACCCTCCAGAGCAGCTTGTGAGATGTACTGAAAAGAACAATGTTTTCTACATCAAGAACATGGGCTTTTAAACACTTGTTGCACCCAGTTTTGGGAATTTTTTCTTTAAATCTTCTACATGGTTATTATTTGCTGTCTCTGTAGGACCATTACATGGCCACTGCCTCAGCCTTTTGCAAACAATTATAACGAGTTTTAAAATCAAGTAGTAGTGCAGGGGTGCACTAATGTAGTTCGACTTCATGCCTTAGTATTTTTAAATCCATCATTATGGGATCCTTGATGAACTTTCAAAAGAGTATTTAGGAATAAGAGTCTTCTGCTGTTCTTTTTTGATATTCAAATACCCCCCCCCTTTTTTGGAAATACATTCTAAAAATTCTGACTCCTCATTACAGTTAACTGTCATAACTTAAAGATTCCCATTGCAGAAGCCAGCTATCCAGATAAGCATCCTGGCCTGCTAAGTTCCATAAACTATATTTGCCCCCAAATGCCCCTTTAGAAGGTTCTAGAAAAGTGTTACTGTGGAAGACAGACAGCTTC
The DNA here is from genome assembly GCA_022376925.1 of Tragulus kanchil. Classification (NCBI taxonomy): domain Eukaryota; kingdom Metazoa; phylum Chordata; class Mammalia; order Artiodactyla; family Tragulidae; genus Tragulus; species Tragulus kanchil. The sequence goes on along the minus strand of JAIOJX010000001.1, from coordinate 102,551,729 downwards.
CTGAAATTTTTCTTAATGACTCTAATGGTGAAATGTAGGTTGAGAATAACCAAATAATACTTCTTTCTTTATCCCACAAAATAATCAGGATGTGGATTCCAAAAGACAAAACTGCCTTAGGTTCACTCTGGGGCAGCTGCTCCTCGAATACCCACATGTGCAGTATCAAATGAAGCCGAACTCACTTCTGAGTGCTTCTCTCTTTCTCTGTACTCTTGAGCACCTTCATTTGACCCTGCCACTCTCCTGCTACTAAGCTCTAGCTTTCTGTGAAGAAGCAGTTTGACTTCTTTCAACTCTTGTTTGGCAGAAGAACTTCCAAATGATCAAAAGAAACAAGGGTCTAACTTTCCTAAGAAGTTAAACTGGATCATTCCCCTGGTGAAAGTGACTTGCCATTATTGTATTCCAAGCTGCTGGGCTCTTTTTTTTTTTTTTTCTTTTTTAATTTCGGCCTCTTTTATTGGTCTTTCATTTAGTTATTTTCATCCATCTCTGTTCTTCGGCCTGTGTGGGCTTCCCATTACAGTGGCTTCCTCCATCACAGAGCACTGGCTTTGAGCGCATGCGCCCCAGACTGAGGCTCGCAATTGGACACACTGGTTGCTCCATGGCATGTGGGAGCCTCCCAGACCAGGGATCGAACCAGGGCCCCCTGCATTGCAAGGCGGACTCTTTAGCCACTGGGCCACCAGGGAAGCCCCTATCTCTTGTTTTTTAAAAGGAGCTCAAAATGAGGAGAAAAATAAGGAAAGGTCTAAAAGTTATACTCAGACTAAAAGTTATTTAGGAGCCACTGGTGTTCACATAAAGGGTTAGAATGCAGTTCGCACCTGTGTTCTAAATATCTGGTAAGCATACATTGAAATGTGTGTCTCATAATCTGTAAAATGGTCTGTTGCTTTTTATGAGAAGAAACATAAGCATAAACATAGGAATACAAAAATAAATAGAAAAGAATTAATTTGGTGATGATATTCTTTACTGACTTTTTAAGTAGACACAGCATGTAACAGGTTTTAGTAAAAGGGACCTAAGAGATAATTTAGGCTCATGACTTCTAGGAAGATCCTTTTCTTTTTTTTTTTTATTATGAAAACAAGGTTGAACTGGGGGAAGTGAAACTAAAACTCAGGTCAAGGAATTTACAGACTGTTTGCTACAGTAGGACTTCTTGGAAAGGATTTGGAAGGGATTCTTCCCTAATTTCAAGTAAATTTCAGTGTGAATGTGCACTTTCTTGGGGAGTGTGGGGGATGGAACATAGGTTTTGAAAGACTCAGAATAGCCAATACTGTACTCCCCACAGCAGAAAAAAAGAGGTATAAAAATCTTTAAATTAGATAAATATTTGTTTTCTCTTAATGTAAAAATCATAGATAAATGTTTTATTGATACGTCTTCCTTCTTTTAGTGTAGTTTCAGTTCTAGTTCAGTCATCTCCATAGAGAAGGCAAAGGATCACAGAGTGAAAACGAAATGAATCTTATACCTTGACCTTACATAATCCATCTGTTCAGAGATCTTTCGTTTATGCACACTGCTTATATATATAGTTTCCATTTCCTCACCACTTACCCCAATAACCTCCCCCATTCCCCTGTAACTCCTTCCTCAAAATATCTAACTTATAAATGTAATATATCACAGTAAGACAGCTAGCTCTCTTAGTGAACCTAAAACCTGTTTGAAAAAATTAGTAAAGGGGTTTATTTGCTATTTTTGAGTTACCTGTATAAATTCTTTGTTATATGTTGTTCATTATTGTAGTAGTATGGTTTCCTTTCAGACAATTTTCTATTCTCAGCTAATGTAAGACTATTTTCTCTTCAGCTGGCTCTGATTCCACCTTCTTCTCCTACCTGCTGACTCCAGATATCCTAAAATCTTTAGTTTTTGACCTTTATATACATAATATGTTATATACATTTCCTCAGGGGGCTCATTCATACTGCAGATTTAAATGTGTTCTCTCCACCTAGGAATCCCAGTCTACCTCTCCAGCTTCTTCCCTAACATTTTATGTTTCCAACCAGTTAGATTTAAGTCCAGTTTATTTTATATTCCTCCATTAAATGTGGACCATTACAACATATTCTCAAAGGACTTGAATCTCTCATATACAAATTGAATCTCCTTTCTGCATTCAGCATATCTGACTACAGTACCAACTTTTTCACAATCTCTAAATTGAGACAGTCAAACAAGTTTTTGACATCCTATGCTTTATCGACAGCATCCAAGAACTATATATTTGCATTCTGTTTGTTCCCCACCCCACCCCACCCTGGGTATTGTTTGCTTTCAGTTTATTTAATGCATAAGTGTTTCTTGAGAATCCATTAGGTGCCAGATGGTTTGATAGGTGTTATGGGGGAACCAAGATTCTGTTTTAGCCCTCTAAAGAGTCTCTAACAAAGAGTATATGAACCATATTTACAAATGGCTACAGTGCAAGGTCTTCATAGCATTGGCAGTGGCTACCCTTGATTCTAATTTTGCCTTGGCGATCACTGACTTTTGCCTAAATCCATACCCATCTATAGGATCTATTTCAGACTTTTCCATTCTGTATAGCTTACTTCATTTTTATTTTCTTACTTTTCCACCTATGGTCATTTCAATTACATGACTTTTGATTTTTTTCTCTCTTCTGGGCCTATGTGTAGAAGAATATGACTCAGTAATCCTCCAGTTGATCCAGTGGAATTTTTTTGAGCTGTGCCCTTTGGCAATCGGCATCAGCCAGAGGATAACCTGGACATTCACATGCCTACCTGAAAAGCTGACTTTAATTAACTGGCGCTCCCTTTGTCCAAGTCTCTTTACCTTTGAAAAGCGGAGATAGAGCATTTACTGCTTCAGTTCCAGCCACATTGCTCTCATTGCAGGAGATCTGGCATTTGCGATTATGCTAAGGATGACCTTCTAGGGCTCTTAAGAAACCTAAGTCAGGGCTTCCCTGGTGGTCCAGTGGGTAGGGACACTGCCTTGCAGTGCAAGGGGCGCTGGTTCGATCCCTGGCCTGGGAGATCCCACTTGCCGTAGAGCGGCTGGACCCATGTGTCCAATTACCGAGCCACAGCTCTGGGGTGCATGCGCCCACAGCCGGTGCTCTGCAACAACAGACGCCACCGCGATGGGAGGCCCACACGGGCCGAAGAACCAAGATGGATGAAAATGGACAGATGAAAGACCAATAGAAGTGGCCCGCCTGCTCCCCTCCCTCCCCACCCCACCCTCCTCAAATAAATAAATAAATAAATAAATCTTTAAAAAAAAAAACAAAAGAAACCTAAGTCACTTCTGAGCATCCTTCTCTTCCCACCTGAAACCCTTTGGTGTGCTACAAGCTGTGATACACTGATCCCTAGGCCCAAATTTACAAAAGGGGATACGACTGCACAATAAACAAAAAACTGGGTCCACTGTTTGGTTGTCCAGGGTGAAAGCTCCCAAAATCTTAGCACCCATGCCTATTGATTTTCTACTCTTTAGACAATCATATTCTACTTCAGGTAAGGCAGTTGAGCTCTTGGCTCCCCTGAAATTCCTGTACTGCTCTCATGAATGTTTTATACAGCATCCCAGCCTACATGTTAACTGCTGTGTCACTCAGTTGAGTGCAAAGAGGACAACAAATCTCTTGTGCCTAGTTTTTGAGCTTTTGCCAATTCCAGTTTTCAGGCAAAAGCTGCCAAAGCAAAAAACCTGTTCTTAAATCCAGGCATCTTTGTTTATATTTCTTCTGCCATTAATTAATTTACAAAAGCATCATTTTCACATCCTTTTCTTTTAAAGAAAAAAAACAATAAATCCATTTTATTCAGTTCCTCTAAGATCTGATGAGAGAACAGTTGAAACATAACTTTGTTTATTTTTAGATTTTATAGATCATTTGTAGACAGAGAAGAAAAGAGAGGTAGTAGCTACATTCTTGCTTTGATCTTGTTTCTAACCCGAAAGGTTGTCCAAGTGAATCATGAAACATAGGTGGTAAATATAATTATCTACCTTTGAAAGAACTCCTTTCAGTATATATATGTGTTTGTCTGTCTGTCTCTCTGCGATTGCTTGATTTTGTAATATTGTATTTTATATTCCAAGAAACGTCACCTTTCAATACTCTTTTTAGAAAATAGAAATTCAACATCTCTTCAAATATTCATTCCTTTAACTCTGTGATGGGGATTGTGGAAGGAAAGGAATTAGTCACTGCAGTAAGAATTATGAGGACATAGTGACATCTACAGGTAGCACGGATATTGCATGTGTTTACCATCTGCTGAAGAATAGACTGTTTTAACAAGCCTCTGTTTGCCTTAGGTTTATGTCTTGCCCAAGGTAATCAGCAGGAAAGATTAGAACAATTAATGTGGAATAGCTGATGTAAGGGATATTGCTAAAATGAAAATCTCTGGACTAAAGGGGCCTCATCTACCTACTAGTTTATCTTCATTTTTGAAATGGGAAGAGTGTTTTGATTAGCATTTCATTCTTAAGATGAACTGAAAACGAAATAAAAACATATATAAGCCATACGTATATACTTGATTTAAAAAAAGTGTCACTGAAAATTCATGGAATCACAGAGAAACAATATGCCAGTTAGAAATTCAAAAAATCGGGCTTCCCTGGTGGTCCAGTGGGTAAGGACACCGCCTTGCAGTGCAAGGCGCGCTGGTTCAATCCCTGGCCTGGGAGGATTTCCACTTGCCGCGGAGCGGGTCAGAACGGCTGGACCAATGTGTCCAACTATGGAGCCGGAGCTCTGGAGCGCATGCGGCTCTGCATGGCTCTGGCTCTGCAGCAACAGAGGCCACTGCGATGGGAGGCCCACACAGGCAAAAGAACAAAGATGGATGAAAATAGATAAATGAAAGACCAATAGAAGTGGCCAAAAAAAGAAATTAAAAAAACCATTTTTGGTTCTCATCGATGAAGGGGCCCAAATAAAGCCATTCTGTTCCAACAATAATCACTAGTAATGACTCAGGTGGACCCGATGCCAGAAATTATTCCTACATTTTCTTAATGAAAGGAGTGAGAAAAACAGTAACAGTAGGGAGTGTGGCTAATAATAAATTATCATTGAACTAGGCTTATTAGTGTCAATTAATTTTTCTATCTGTGGAAAAACAACAAGTCAGGGAAAGGAAAAGAAAATTGAAGCTCCTTGTAGAGTGAGATTATGTTATAATTTTTGTATTTCTCATGGTGGCTAGACATACATCGTGAATAGTTGCTTAGCTGAGAAAAAAATAAAAAGATGTAGGATTGTTAGTTGCTCAGTCATGCTCTTTGGAACTTCATGGACCACAGCCCACCCAGCTCTTCTGTCCTTGTAACTCTCCAGGCAAGAATACTGGAGTGGGTAGCCATTCCTTTCTCCAGGGGATCTTCCTGACCCAGGGATCAAACCTGAGTCTCCTGCATTGCAGGCAGAGTCTTTACCATCTGAGCTACCAGGGAAGCTCCCAAAAGGTGTAAAGCTGCTTTCAACACTCTTTATTCTAATGTCTATTAATTTAGTAGAAGAGAATGAGAAGTTTAGGCATAATTAGAATTTAGCAGTCAAGTTGATAAAACATCTTTTTTTAATATCCAGTGTGCAAAGTGCTACACAAACCTGCCTAAAGGTTTAAAAGCCCAACTGCTTAATTAGTTCTTATTACTCCTTCATGCCTTCTTTTTATTTCTGTATCTTTCCACTTCCAGTATTTACTTTAACATCACTCAAAATGGATTAAAGACCTAAGTGTAAGACCAGAAACCATCAAATTCTTAGAGGAGAATATAGGCAAAACCCTCAAGGACATAAATCAAAGCAAAGTCTTCTCTGACCCACCTACTAGAAAAGTGGAACTAAAAAGGAAAGTGAACATGTGGGACCTAATGAAACTTAAAAGCTTTTGTACAGCAAAAGAAACTACAAAAAAGCTGGACAACCCACAGAATGGGAGAAAGTCATAGCAAATGCAACAACAGACAAAGAATCCATCTCCAAAATCTACAAACATCTCAGACAACTCAACATTGGAAAAACAAACAACCCAATCAAAAAATGGAAAAAGGACCTAAACAGACACCTCTCCAAAGTGGACATACAGATGGCCAAAAAACACATGAAACGATGATTAACCTCACTTATAATTAGAGAAATGCAAATCAAAGTGGGATTCGCCAACACATATATCTTTTCCCTATAATTCCAAGTGGATTTTCCATTTCAGCACTTTTATTTGTATGTTTTTGTTCTATAATCTAGAATATCTTTTCTTTATCTGACTGTATAACTCCTACTCAGCTGAAATGTCCTATTGTCTAAGTGTTTCCTGGATAAATCAAAATAGAGTTATTTATTCCTTTTTTAATTTTCTTAACACTTTCTCCACCTATCGTCTTTTACCTTGAGATTAAAGATATTTATATTTTAGCTCTCCTTACACATCTATTTAAAATAACTTAATTAACTTATTTATTTATTTTTTTATGTTTTGACTCTGCTGGGATTTCCTTGCTATGTGTGCTTTTCTTTAGCTTTGACAGGTGGGGCCTACCCTTTATTGTGGTGTGCAGGCTTCTCATTGCAGTGGCTTCTCTTATCTCAGAGCATGGGCTCTTGGCACATGGGAAGAATAGGGTTAAACACAGATGGATGGCTGAAGAAGCAGGAAGGCAATAGAGCGGTCTGAATTCCTCCTTTTGGCATGAGAAAATGTAGGAATTTCCAGTGGTCACAGCCAAGATTACGGCTAGAGCAATGTTGCCAATAGCCCAATCAAGGAGGCTGGCTAATTTCATCCCACTTCACAACTTCCAGTATTTACTTTAACATCACTAAGAAAGCCTAGTAAGACCAGAAACCATCAAATTCTTAGAGGAGAATATAGGCAAAACCCTCAAGGACATAAATCAAAGCAAAGTCTTCTCTGACCCACCTACTAGAAAAGTGGAACTAAAAAGGAAAGTGAACATGTGGGACCTAATGAAACTTAAAAGCTTTTGTACAGCAAAAGAAACTACAAAAAAGCTGGACAACCCACAGAATGGGAGAAAGTCATAGCAAATGCAACAACAGACAAAGAATCCATCTCCAAAATCTACAAACATCTCAGACAACTCAACATTGGAAAAACAAACAACCCAATCAAAAAATGGAAAAAGGACCTAAACAGACACCTCTCCAAAGTGGACATACAGATGGCCAAAAAACACATGAAACGATGATTAACCTCACTTATAATTAGAGAAATGCAAATCAAAGTGGGATTCGCCAACACATATATCTTTTCCCTATAATTCCAAGTGGATTTTCCATTTCAGCACTTTTATTTGTATGTTTTTGTTCTATAATCTAGAATATCTTTTCTTTATCTGACTGTATAACTCCTACTCAGCTGAAATGTCCTATTGTCTAAGTGTTTCCTGGATAAATCAAAATAGAGTTATTTATTCCTTTTTTAATTTTCTTAACACTTTCTCCACCTATCGTCTTTTACCTTGAGATTAAAGATATTTATATTTTAGCTCTCCTTACACATCTATTTAAAATAACTTAATTAACTTATTTATTTATTTTTTTATGTTTTGACTCTGCTGGGATTTCCTTGCTATGTGTGCTTTTCTTTAGCTTTGACAGGTGGGGCCTACCCTTTATTGTGGTGTGCAGGCTTCTCATTGCAGTGGCTTCTCTTATCTCAGAGCATGGGCTCTTGGCACATGGGAAGAATAGGGTTAAACACAGATGGATGGCTGAAGAAGCAGGAAGGCAATAGAGCGGTCTGAATTCCCTCCTTTTGGCATGAGAAAATGTAGGAATTTCCAGTGGTCACAGCCAAGATTACCGGGCTAGAGCAATGTTGCCAATAGCCCAATCAAGGAGGCTGGCTAAGATGAGGCACTTTAACAACAAGTGGCTATAGGATGTTCTGCTACCTGGGGGCATTTCTGTCAGGGAGGAGCAGGGAAGCAAGGTTTCTTGGAGACTCATGAAGAACCTCGATGTATGTCCAGTGAACCAATCAGTATTTGAGCATTGCCACACAGAAGGCATCTTCAGCTGGTCTACATTAGAGAAGCAGGAGTAGCTACAGAGAGGGTTAACCTTTAAAGAGAGAGGATGTGGACTTCTTCCTGTTTTACAAAGTCACCAGTTCCATCAGATTTGAGCTCCAACCTTATGACCTCATTTGACTTTTCTCACCTCCTTAGGGGCCTTATCTCCAATACAGTCTCATGGCAGCGGGGGTGGGGGGAAGGGCTAGTGCTTCAGCACATGACTTTAGGGGGACACAGTTCATTCCACAGCAAACGCCTCTTACCATGAAGCCCAAACTATTTACTGACTCAGTACCAAAAACTGCTGCAGCTCGTCAGCTGGGTACATAGAGAACAGCAGGTATGACAAGACTTTAAGAAGTATTCACACACACATACAGAGACAGAGAGAAAGGATGGGAATGGGGGGCTCAAGACCTCTTGGGTCAAGGCCCCAAACAGATTGACCAGTCCGCTTGCATTCAGTGCTAAAGCTTCCAGATGTTTACCGGCAATGATATTAGCATGGGCTGGTTTCAGTTACAGCCCTGTTCAACTATCTTTTGAACAACTGTACACCCACAAATTTGATAAATAGTGAAATGGGCCAGTCCTTCGAAAGACACAGTGTACCAGAACTCACAAAAGGGGAAATAGACAATCTGAGTAAGTCTATCATTTAAAGAAATTGAAATTAGAAATTAATAACATTTGAAAACAGAAAGGACCAGGCCCAAATGGTTTCACTATTGATTTTCACCGAACATCTAAGAAACAAATGATACCAATTTCCTAAAATCTTCTCCAAAAATAGATCAGACTGAACGCCTCCTAATTCATTTTATGAAGGTTAGCATATCTTATACCAAAACCAGGCAAAGACATCATTATAAGAAAGGAAAAATACCAGTCAGCATCTCTCATGAACATAGATTCAAAAATCCTCAGCAAAATGTTGGGAAATCGAGTCCAGCAATGTATAAAAAGGATTATACATCACAATCCAGTGTGTATTCCAGGTATCCAAGGGAAGTTCAAAATGTTAATGTCAGTTAATGTAATCCACTGCATCGACAGACTAAAGAAGATCTAAGCAGTTTACCAAAGTAGATATACAGACAGAAAATATGGCACATATGAAGAGATGTTCCACATCATATGTCAGTAGAGAATTGTAAATTAAAGCATCAGTGAGATACTACTACACACTAGTAGAATGGCCAACATCCAAACCTGAAAACATCAAATGCTGGTGAAGACATGCGGCAACAGGAATTCTCATTCATTGCTGATAGAGGTGTAAAATGGTATAGCCAGTTTGAAAGAGAGTTTGGAAATTTCTTGCAAAGTTAAACAGAGTCTTGCCTTACTGCAGCATTCATGCTGTTTGGGATTTATCTAAATGCATTGATAATTATGTTCATATAAAAGCCTGCACAGGAATATTTACAGAAGATTTACTTATAAATGTGAAAATTGGAAGCAAACAAGATGTCTTTCAATAGGTGAATAGAGAAATAAATTGTGATGCAGTCATGCAATAGAATATTATTCTGTGATAGCAAGAAATGAGGTACGAAGCCATGAAAAAAAATGGCAGAAACTTACAAGCACAGTGTCACCTGAAAGATGCTGATCTGAGAGAGTCCCCTGGTGGTCCAGTAGTTAAGACTCTGCACTTCCACTACATGGGCCCTGAGTTCGTTCCCTGGTCAGGAAACTAAGATCCCACATGGTCTGTGGCGGGGCCAAGAAACAGATCTGAAAAAGCTACCTAATATTTATAATTCCAACTATACAACATTCTGGAAAAGGCAACACTATAGAAACAACAAGAAAGACCAGTGGTTGCCTATTGTTGAAGAAAGGGGAAAAGGTTAATACATGGAGCATAGGGCATTTTTTAGAGCATGAAACACTTTTGTATCAGAGACAAAGAGGAAGGAGAGAGAGGAAGAAAGGAAGTGGGGAGGGGGAAAGGGGAAACAATTCATGTAGATTAGCATTTTCTGCATTAATGAACATGTTCTGTATCTGTGTGTATGTGCTCAGTCTCTTTAAGTTGTATCTGATTCTTTGTGACACCGTGGACTGTAGCCCACCAGGCTCCTCTGTCCACGGAATTCTCTAAGCAAGAATCCTGGAGTGGGTAGCCATGCCCTCCTCCAGGGGAACTTCCCACCCCAGGGATAGAATTCACATCTCATACATTTCCTGCATTGCCAGGCGGGTTCTTTAACATTAACTCCACCTGAACACTCGAAATGTGAATAGTGTGGCTAAAAGACTGAATTTAAAGTTGTATTTAATTTTCATTCATTTAAATTTAAATAGTCACATGTGGCTATCAGTTACTGTATTGAACAGCACAAGTATATATACTTTTCTCAACTGAAACAAATTCAGTGTTTAAAAAACCTCATTGGGTAAGTCATTTCTGAGACTCTACTACACCTAAAATACTTTATGTATTCTGCACATTAAAAGAAGAAATAAAATCTGTGCTCCTCCTCCTAAAAATTTATTTGAGGAAAAACCGCATGAACAGTTAAGTAACAACTGAAATGTAACCTATACACATAACCAGAGACACTACTTTCAGCTGTGTAAGGATATAAAGAAACTGAATTATATGGATAAAAGCGAGAAGCCATTAATAAATATATTTATTGTTGCTTAGTCGCTTAAGTCATGTCCGACTCTTTGCGACCCCATGGACTGCCGCATGCCAGACTTCCCTGTCCTTCAGTATTCCTTGGAGTTTGCTCAAACTAATGTCCATTGTGGGTCACATAAATAAATATATGGAGATGTCTTAAAAATGAATGGGAAAAGAATATTCTGTGTGACCTAAAACCTGTTTTTATTCTTACCTACCAAAAATTCTAAATATTAATAGTGCCCTAGGAGGGTTTCACGTAACATTTTGAGCCATTCAGATTTTATTCAGCCTGTCACAATTTGGACAGTTTGAGGCTTGTATTTTAATACATGTCCACAGCTAGCTAGAAAATAATCATTACTGAAGGAAAACTCAGCAGTTAAAAACGATCACCAAAAATGTTCACAGAAGCTCCAGGATATCTATGGACTTCCAATTATTACATTTCAATTTAAATGAAAAACACCTTACCCTCTGGGAGAGCTTAACCTCTTAAAGTTTAACACTTCTTAATGAAGTGCTAACAAGACATCAGTCTGGGTAACAGTGTGGCTCCAAAGTTGGCTTCTCCTCAGAATCACTTGAGATTTCTTATTTTAAAAATCCAGATTCCAAGATTGCTCTTGATTCAGGGGTTACCGTGGGCCTGGAAATCTGTATTTGGAAACAGCTTCCCAAGTGATTTGATTACAGGGGGAATGGAACCCATTCTGTTTAAGAATTCACAATTTCTGTTTTGCCTCACTAGGCAAAGGCAATCAATGCTTTGCCTCAGCTAATGGTGAGAGACTGGCTGTAAGAACCCACCACTCCCCCAGCATCCTGTCGTTGCATTTGCTTCCAAAGTCCCTATTTTCCATCCCACTCATTCCAACACACACAACTCCACTTTCCCTAGGTCATTTGTGTGAGTCTGTGGAGCATGATTCTGCATTCTAGACATGTGAATGGACTCTGAATTTAACAAAACTCTGTTTTAATTTAAACAGACCTCAAATTAAAGCAGTGTTGCCCTAATTTCAACACCTATTTATTTATATTGGTGACTCAGCAGTAAAGTATCCATTTGCCAACTCAGGAGACACAAGAGATGTGGGTTGAGTCCCTGGATTGGGAAGATCCCCTGGAGGAGGAAATGGCAACCCACTCCAGTATTCTTGCCTGGAGAATTCCATGCACAGAGGAGCCTGGAGGGCTACAGTCCATGAGGTCACAAAAGAGTTGGACACAATTGAGAGACTAAAACAGCAATGTCTTTTGTTGATCATTTGATATTGTTGTAGATTTTGACTACTTAGAGGGTGAGTGTGTGTGTTTTGTCATTACTCTTTGTGTGGACTCTATTTTGTTATTTAAATAGCTAAGCCATGTCCTCTTCATCTTTAGCACAGAGCTGAAAGCCAGGGAAGTCTTGGTTCTCTCAATTTGGACTTAGATGCACATTTGATTAAATCCAGAACTTAAAACCCCATCTCTTTGGATCACAGACACTTGACCTAGACCTCTAAGTTTCAGTCACAAATGTCACATGCAGTCTAACTCATTAAATAAATAGCTAACAAACATAGACCCTTTGGTCACTGAGTGTTTAGTGGATTTTTAAAGTTTGGGAAAAAATTACATTCTGCATTATGTATCACATTCCTCATGTCCATTGCTGACAAAGCCTGAAGTTCAAATCCTGATGATGGATATTTGTTTCCCTTTATTGTCATTCTCTGAATAGCCTATGCAATTTTCATGCTATTTTTTCCATAGGGTTCTTCTTTTAAAAGAAAAATCATTGTCAGTGGCTTAAGGAAAGCCCTACAGTTATCAAAGTAGTCATAGTCATTGGATGATGAAAAATAGGAAGGAATAATTTGAGGAGCAGTGTTCTCTTCTGGAGGCTGAGTTTCTTTAGGCATCTGCAAACTGAAAAGAACTAACTAGGTGGTAGGATTCTGCCATTGTTCACTAGATGGTTTGTGTATACCAAGCTGAGATTTTTCTCTAAGAGTTTTCCAAAATTGCCTGATAACAGATAGAAGGAATAGTTTGATGACAGCAGATGCCTCTGAGTAGTAAAGATTATATTGTTGTTTTTCTTTGTGCTGTTCCTATTTCCCTCCTTCTCTACAACAATCAGTTGAAACATTCAGATTTTTAATAAAATTAAAAATATTAAGATTTTTATAATGAAATGAGAAAACTAGTTAGCAGAAACATGAGAATGATTTTCTAAAACTAAACTGGAGTTTTGAAAAACCGATGATCCACTTACACGTTGATAGAGAAGTTCTTATTTTGACCTGGGTTGCTTGCTCTATAATGAAAGCATGGTATATGGTAGCACATAATTGCAAAACTGGAAGTTGTCTCCCAATATCAGTGGAAACCTAAAGATGTGTTTTCAAATGTAAAGATTTTTAGTAAAGTCACAAAGCCTTGTTTCATTTCCCTGATGAATAATTTTATAATATTGTAAAGTCATATGCATATACAATTATCATAGAGGGAAATATTAAAATACTAAAATCCTATTGAAGAGGCTTTGCTAAAATATATGCTGGAGGCACAGGTTTCTGAAATGGGTTATATTTAATATCTTTATTAATTAGCTAGTACATGACTAAAACAATATACTAATGACAGTCATGAGTTTTGTTCTGCTGAGAAATGAAGACACTAATGAATACTAAAATTACCCAGGATATGCACTAATATATCTCCAAATATGTTACTTGTATGCTGATTTTTTAAAATCTGAGCTATCTGAAGCCACCATCTTATTTCTCTTTTATTTGAAATCTTTTGAAATGCAGCATTTAAAAAGTAACTTGATCAGATCAACACATTTCTAATTACCTGTATAGCCTAAGTCCAAATCACAAGATAAAGGTTGGGTTTGCACTACAGCTTTGCCTTGGAGACAGCTTTCATGTTTAAATTTACTCAAACCGTACAGAGGAAAATGGATGCATGTTTTTAGCTGTGCTCTAGACTTCTACAGGCATCTCTGGGTCATGACTCTGAACCCTTGTCTCCTCTGCTTCCTGCCTTTGCCTTTCCCAGATCTACTCCATGTATCTTCTTCAGGAACATGGCCTGCTCCCGTTTCTGAACCAGTCATTGTAAGAATAGAAGCAAGAATACCGGTAACTTCAGTCTTAACATCTGGAGAAGTCCATTACCAGGTCTTTTGAAAGACACAGTACCCTGGACCACTTGGATGAATTTTTGCAAGCACTTGTATAGCTTCCTTATTAGCACATTCCCTTGCCCCTTCCACTATGTAAAGCTGGTTCACGAGATGCATTTGCTCCCTTGTGTTTTCCAAACATTCCCATTCTCCACTGAGTCCAAATGCCTACCATGAATTCACACATATATATATATATATATATATATATATATATATATATATATACACACACACACACACATACATACATATATAATACATTATATATATAATATAATGTATCAATATATGTTATACATATACTATATATCATATATTATATACATCATATCAATATATAATTATATATAATATACACTATATAATATATATAATTTTATGCATTTAAATATATTTTTATGTTTTTTATATATATAATTTATTTTTATTTGACTTTTGCAGAGCTTTGTTGCTTAATGCTATACATAAACCCAAATCAGGGCCGGAACCCGCCCGCCGCGAGGAGCCGCCGGAACCCGCCCGCCGCGAGGAGCCGCCGGAACCCGCCCGCCGCGAGGAGCCGCGGACGCCGCGAGGAGCCGCGGACGCCGCGAGGAGCCGCGGACGCCGCGAGGAGCGGGGATGCACCTCTTGTTCCTCAGATGCTAGTGTGTGAACTAGTATCACAGAACACCATAGCAAACCAGACATAGAGCCTACACTCCCTGACCAATCATCAAACCAAGGATCCTCGAAGCGGAAGCCCGGATTCCAAGACCCCACACTGATTATCAAAGAACATACAACACTACAGATTATTCACCTGTAAACAAGGTCTATCACCACCCAAGACACAAGCCACTGAACCCTTCTACAAGGACAAAAGCCACAGGAAGGAGAATTCAACCAAGAAGCCTGGTGGGAATAAGAACTCCATACACACAGACACACACAAAGAAACAAATTAACCTAATAATGAAACGTCAGAGAAACACTGTACAAATGAAGGACCAAGCTAGAAACACCTAATAAGAATCGAAAACGCTCCCGTTTCTGAACCAGTCATTGTAAGAATAGAAGCAAGAATACCGGTAACTTCAGTCTTAACATCTGGAGAAGTCCATTACCAGGTCTTTTGAAAGACACAGTACCCTGGACCACTTGGATGAATTTTTGCAAGCACTTGTATAGCTTCCTTATTAGCACATTCCCTTGCCCCTTCCACTATGTAAAGCTGGTTCACGAGATGCATTTGCTCCCTTGTGTTTTCCAAACATTCCCATTCTCCACTGAGTCCAAATGCCTACCATGAATTCACACATATATATATATATATATATATATATATATATATATATATATACACACACACACACATACATACATATATAATACATTATATATATAATATAATGTATCAATATATGTTATACATATACTATATATCATATATTATATACATCATATCAATATATAATTATATATAATATACACTATATAATATATATAATTTTATGCATTTAAATATATTTTTATGTTTTTTATATATATAATTTATTTTTATTTGACTTTTGCAGAGCTTTGTTGCTTAATGCTATACATAAACCCAAATCAGGGCCGGAACCCGCCCGCCGCGAGGAGCCGCCGGAACCTGCCCGCCGCGAGGAGCCGCCGGAACCCGCCCGCCGCGAGGAGCCGCGGACGCCGCGAGGAGCCGCGGACGCACCTCTTGTTCCTCAGATGCTAGTGTGTGAACTAGTATCACAGAACACCATAGCAAACCAGACATAGAGCCTACACTCCCTGACCAATCATCAAACCAAGGATCCTCGAAGCGGAAGCCCGGATTCCAAGACCCCACACTGATTATCAAAGAACATACAACACTACAGATTATTCACCTGTAAACAAGGTCTATCACCACCCAAGACACAAGCCACTGAACCCTTCTACAAGGACAAAAACAAAGGAAGGGAAAACTCAACCACGAAGCCTGGTGGGAATAAGAACTCCATACACACACACACACACAAAGAAACAAAATTAACCTAATAATGAAACGTCAGAGAAACACTGTACAAATGAAGGACCAAGCTAGAGAAACACCACTTCAAATGACAGAGGAGGAGATAGACAAGCTATCTGAAAGAGAATTCAGAAAAACTATACTAATGAGGATGCAAAACACCGAAAACAGAATATTAGAGGAAATTAGTGCATTGAGAAAAGACATGCAGGAAATGAAAAATAAGCAAATAGAGACCACCAACTCAATTGCTGAACTCAAAAATACTATAGAAGGTCTCAACAGTAGAGTATCAGAGGCTGAAGAACGGATAAGTGAGCTGGAAGACAGAATGGTGGAAATAAGTGCTGAAGAACAGAACAAAGCCCAAAGAATTAAAAGAACTGAGGATAGCCTCAGAGACCTATGGGACAATATTAAACGCACCAACATTAGAATTATAGGAGTTCCAGAAGAAGAAGAAGAGAAGAAAGACTATGAAAAAATTCTTGAAGAGGTTATAGTTGAAAACTTCCCCAGCATGGGAAAGGAGATAGTCAGCCAAGTCCAGGAAGCACAAAGAGTTCCATACAGGAGAAACCCCAGAAGAAACACACCAAGGCACATACTAATCAAACTAACGCAGACTAAATATAAAGACAGATTACTAAAAGCAGCTAAGAGCAAACAACAAATAACATATAAAGGAAACCCCATACGTTTAACTGCGGATCTCTCAACAGAAACCCTACAGGCCAGAAGAGAATGGCAAGATACATTTAAACGGCTAAAAGAGAATAACCTGCAACCACGAATTCTCTACCCAGCAAGAATCTCATTCAAAATCGATGGTGAAGTCAAAAGCTTCACAGACAAGCAAAAACTAAAAGAATTCTGTACCACAAAACCAGCCCTACAACAAGTGTTAAAGGACCTGATATAGCCAATAAATACAAGAGTAGGAGAAGCCTTACAAATCAAACCCCAAATTTCTAAGAAGATGACAATAGGAACATTCGTATCAATAATTACTTTGAACGTAAATGGACTAAATGCTCCAACCAAACGACACAGGCTGGCTGAATGGATCCAGAAGCAAGACCCATATATATGCTGTTTACAAGAGACCCACTTCAGACCTAGAGACACTCATAGACTGAAAGTGAAAGGCTGGAAAAAAATATTTCATGCAAATGGAAATCAAAAGAAAGCTGGAGTAGCAATCCTTATATCAGACAAAATAGACTTTAAAGTAAAGAAGATTCTAAGAGACAAGGCAGGTCACTACATCATGATTAAGGGATCTATCCAAGAGGAAGACATAACAGTCATGAATATCTACGCACCCAACACAGGGGCACCTCAATACATAAGACAGGTACTTTCAGACATAAAAGAAGAAATCAACAATAACACAATAATAGTAGGAGACTTTAACACTCCTCTCACACCAATGGACAGATCAACAAAACAGAAAATTAATAAAGAAACACAAGCCTTAAATGCTACACTGGAAAAGATGGACCTCATCGATATCTTTAGGACGTTCCATCCAAAAGCAGAAGAATACACTTTCTTCTCAAGCGCTCACGGAACATTCTCCAGGATAGACCACATCTTGGGCCACAAATCTAACCTCAGTCAGTTCAAGAAAACCGAAATTATATCAACCACTTTCGTTCCCCCAAGCCCCACGGAACAAAAAACCTGCAAAAGGATACAGCAGACTAAATATAAAGACAGATTACTAAAAGCAGCTAGGAGCAAACAACAAATAACATATAAAGGAAACCCCATACGTTAACTGCGGATCTCTCAACAGAAACCCTACAGGCCAGAAGAGAATGGCAAGATACATTTAAACGGCTAAAAGAGAATAACCTGCAACCACGAATTCTCTACCCAGCAAGAATCTCATTCAAAATCGATGGTGAAGTCAAAAGCTTCACAGACAAGCAAAAACTAAAAGAATTCTGTACCACAAAACCAGCCCTACAACAAGTGTTAAAGGACCTGATATAGCCAATAAATACAAGAGTAGGAGAAGCCTTACAAATCAAACCCCAAATTTCTAAGAAGATGACAATAGGAACATTCGTATCAATAATTACTTTGAACGTAAATGGACTAAATGCTCCAACCAAACGACACAGGCTGGCTGAATGGATCCAGAAGCAAGACCCATATATATGCTGTTTACAAGAGACCCACTTCAGACCTAGAGACACTCATAGACTGAAAGTGAAAGGCTGGAAAAAAGATATTTCATGCAAATGGAAATCAAAAGAAAGCTGGAGTAGCAATCCTTATATCAGACAAAATAGACTTTAAAGTAAAGAAGATTCTAAGAGACAAGGCAGGTCACTACATCATGATTAAGGGATCTATCCAAGAGGAAGACATAACAGTCATGAATATCTACGCACCCAACACAGGGGCACCTCAATACATAAGACAGGTACTTTCAGACATAAAAGAAGAAATCAACAATAACACAATAATAGTAGGAGACTTTAACACTCCTCTCACACCAATGGACAGATCAACAAAACAGAAAATTAATAAAGAAACACAAGCCTTAAATGCTACACTGGAAAAGATGGACCTCATCGATATCTTTAGGACGTTCCATCCAAAAGCAGAAGAATACACTTTCTTCTCAAGCGCTCACGGAACATTCTCCAGGATAGACCACATCTTGGGCCACAAATCTAACCTCAGTCAGTTCAAGAAAACCGAAATTATATCAACCATCTTCTCGGACCACAATGCAATGAGACTGGAGATCAACTACCAGAAAAAAACCCTAAAAACAGAAACACATGGAGATTAAACAATACATACCTAAAAAACCAACTGATCGTTGAGGAAATCAAAGGAGAAATTAAACAATTCCTAGAAGAAAATGACAATGAACACACGACAGTGCAAAACCTATGGGATACAGCAAAAGCAGTTCTAAGAGAGAAATTTATAGCAATACAATCCCACCTCAAGAAACTAGGAAAATATGAAGCAGATGACCTAACCCTCCGCTTAAAACAGTTGGAGAAAGAAGAACAAAAACATCCCAGAGCCAGCAGAAGAAGAGAAATCATAAAGATCAGAGCAGAAATAAATGAGAAAGAAACAAAAGAAACAATAGTAAAGATAAATAAAACAAAAAGCTGGTTCTTTGAAAAGGTAAACAAAATTGACAAGCCACTGGCCAGACTCATTAAGAAAAAGAGAGAGAAGAACCAGATCAACAAAATCAAAAACGAAAAAGGAGAGATTACAACAGATAATGCAGAAATCCAAAGGATTCTAAGAGACTATTATGAGCAACTCTGTGGCAACAAACTGGACAACTTGGAAGAAATGGACAGTTTCTTGGACAGGATTAATCTTCCAAGACTGAGCCAGGAAGAAACAGAAACTTTGAACAACCCAATCACAAGCTCAGAAATCAACTTTGTGATTAAAAATCTACCCAAAAATAAAAGCCCAGGACCAGATGGCTTCACAGCCGAATTCTACCAAACATTTAAAGAAGAGCTAATGCCTGTCCTTCTAAAACTCTTTCAAAAAATTGCACAGGAAGGAAAACTCCCAAACACATTCTACGAGGCCACCATCACCCTGATACCCAAACCAGGCAAAGACAACACAAAAAAGGAAAACTATAGGCCAATTTCACTGATGAACTTAGATGCCAAGATCCTCAACAAAATCCTAGCAAACAGAATTCAACGACATGTCAAAAAACTCATACATCACGATCAAGTTGGGTTCATCCCAGGCATGCAAGGCTTCTTCAACATCCGCAAATCAATCAACGTGATACACCATATCAACAAGTTGAAAGACAAAATCACATGATCATCTCAATAGATGCAGAAAAAGCCTTCGACAAAGTACAACATCCATTTATGATCAAAACTCTTCAGAAAATGGGCATAGAAGGAACCTATCTCAACATAATAAAAGCCATCTATGAGAAGCCTACAGCGAACATTATTGTTAATGGTGAAAAACTGAAAGCATTCCCTCTAAGATCAGGAACAAGACAGGGGTGCCCACTTTCACCACTGCTATTCAACATAGTCCTGGAAGTCCTAGCAACAGCAATAAGAGAAGAGAAAGAAATCAAAGGAATCCAGATTGGAAAGGAAGAAGTCAAGCTCCTCTTTTGCAGACGACATGATATTATACATAGAAAATCCCAAAGACACGGTTACAAAGCTACTAGAGCTAATCAATGAATTCAGCAAAGTTGCAGGATATAAAGTCAACACACAGAAGTCACTGGCATTCCTATACACAAACAATGAAAAATCAGAAAATGAAATCAAAGAGGCAATCCCCTTCACCATTGCAACCAAAAGAATCAAATATCTAGGAATAAACCTACCCAAAGAAACAAAAGAATTGTACACAGAAAATTACAAGACACTCATGAGAGACATTAAAGAAGACTTAAACAGATGGAGAGATATTCCATGTTCCTGGATTGGAAGAATCAATATTGTGAAAATGACCATACTTCCAAATATCATCTACAGATTCAATGCAATACCTATTCAACTACCACTGACATTCTTCACAGAACTAGACCAAAGAATAATACAGTTCATATGGAAACACAGAAGACCTCGAATAGCCAAAGCAATCCTGAGGAAGAAAAATGGAGTTGGAGGGATCAGCCTCCCTAACTTCAGACTCTACTACAAAGCAACAGTTATCAAGACAGTATGGTACTGGCACAAAAACAGAACTATAGATCAATGGAACAAGATTGAGAACCCAGAGATCAACCCACGCACCTATGGGTACCTTATTTTGATAAAGGAGGAGAAACTATAAAATGGGACAAAGACAGCCTCTTTAACAAGTGGTGCTGGGAGAATTAGACAGAACATCAAATCTAAATGAAATTGGAACATTCCCTGACGCCATACACTAAGATCAACTCAAAATGGATTAAAGACCTCAATGTAAGACCAGAAACCATCAAACTCTTAGAGGAGAATATAGGCAAAACCCTCAAGGACATCAATCAAAGCAAGATCTTCTCTGACCCACCAACTAAAATAGCAGAACTGAAAAGAAAAATGAACATATGGGACCTCATGAAACTTAAAAGCTTTTGTACAGCAAAAGAAATTACAAAAAAGCTCAACAGACACCCCACAGAGTGGGAGAAAATCATAGCAAATGAAACAACAGACAAAGAATTAATCTCCAAAATCTACAAGCAACTCAGACAACTCAGCACAGGGAAAATGAGCAGCCCAATCAAAAAATGGGAAAAAGATCTAAAGAGACGCCTCTCCAAAGAGGACATACAGATGGCCCAAAAGCACATGCAAGGCTTCTTCAACATCCGCAAATCAATCAACGTGATACACCATATCAACAAGTTGAAAGACAAAAATCACATGATCATCTCAATAGATGCAGAAAAAGCCTTCGACAAAGTACAACATCCATTTATGATCAAAACTCTTCAGAAAATGGGCATAGAAGGAACCTATCTCAACATAATAAAAGCCATCTATGAGAAGCCTACAGCGAACATTATTGTTAATGGTGAAAAACTGAAAGCATTCCCTCTAAGATCAGGAACAAGACAGGGGTGCCCACTTTCACCACTGCTATTCAACATAGTCCTGGAAGTCCTAGCAACAGCAATAAGAGAAGAGAAAGAAATCAAAGGAATCCAGATTGGAAAGGAAGAAGTCAAGCTCTCTCTTTTTGCAGACGACATGATATTATACATAGAAAATCCCAAAGACACGGTTACAAAGCTACTAGAGCTAATCAATGAATTCAGCAAAGTTGCAGGATATAAAGTCAACACACAGAAGTCACTGGCATTCCTATACACAAACAATGAAAAATCAGAAAATGAAATCAAAGAGGCAATCCCCTTCACCATTGCAACCAAAAGAATCAAATATCTAGGAATAAACCTACCCAAAGAAACAAAAGAATTGTACACAGAAAATTACAAGACACTCATGAGAGACATTAAAGAAGACTTAAACAGATGGAGAGATATTCCATGTTCCTGGATTGGAAGAATCAATATTGTGAAAATGACCATACTTCCAAATATCATCTACAGATTCAATGCAATACCTATTCAACTACCACTGACATTTTCACAGAACTAGACCAAAGAATAATACAGTTCATATGGAAACACAGAAGACCTCGAATAGCCAAAGCAATCCTGAGGAAGAAAAATGGAGTTGGAGGGATCAGCCTCCCTAACTTCAGACTCTACTACAAAGCAACAGTTATCAAGACAGTATGGTACTGGCACAAAAACAGAACTATAGATCAATGGAACAAGATTGAGAACCCAGAGATCAACCCACGCACCTATGGGTACCTTATTTTTGATAAAGGAGGAGAAACTATAAAATGGGACAAAGACAGCCTCTTTAACAAGTGGTGCTGGGAGAATTGGACAGCTACATGCAAAAAAATGAAATTGGAACATTCCCTGACGCCATACACTAAGATCAACTCAAAATGGATTAAAGACCTCAATGTAAGACCAGAAACCATCAAACTCTTAGAGGAGAATATAGGCAAAACCCTCAAGGACATCAATCAAAGCAAGATCTTCTCTGACCCACCAACTAAAATAGCAGAACTGAAAAGAAAAATGAACATATGGGACCTCATGAAACTTAAAAGCTTTTGTACAGCAAAAGAAATTACAAAAAAGCTCAACAGACACCCCACAGAGTGGGAGAAAATCATAGCAAATGAAACAACAGACAAAGAATTAATCTCCAAAATCTACAAGCAACTCAGACAACTCAGCACAGGGAAAATGAGCAGCCCAATCAAAAAATGGGAAAAAGATCTAAAGAGACGCCTCTCCAAAGAGGACATACAAATGGTCCAAAAGCACATGAAACGATGCTCAATCTCGCTTATTATTAGAGAAATGCAAATTAAAACCACAATGAGATACCACCTCACACCCGTCAGAATGGCCATCATCAACAAATCGACAGACAACAAATGCTGGAGAGGGTGTGGAGAAAAGGGAACACTCTTGCATTGCTGGTGGGAATGTAAATTAATACAACCTCTATGGAAGACAATATGGAGATTCCTTCTTCCATAAGAAAAGACCAAAAAAACTGAAACATGATAGTGGGAAAATGATGACCGGAATCAGTTCCTGGATTGGAAGAATCAATATTGTGAAAATGACCATACTTCCAAATATCATCTACAGATTCAATGCAATACCTATTCAACTACCACTGACATTTTTCACAGAACTAGACCAAATAATAATACAGTTCATATGGAACACAGAAGACCTCGAATAGCCAAAGCAATCCTGAGGAAGAAAAATGGAGTTGGAGGATCAGCCTCCTAACTTCAGACTCTACTACAAAGCAACAGTTATCAAGACAGTATGGTACTGGCACAAAACAGAACTATAGATCAATGGAACAAGATTGAGAACCCAGAGATCAACCCACGCACCTATGGGTACCTTATTTTTGATAAAGGAGGAGAAACTATAAAATGGGACAAAGACAGCCTCTTTAACAAGTGGTGCTGGGAGAATTGGACAGCTACATGCAAAAAAATGAAATTGGAACATTCCCTGACGCCATACACTAAGATCAACTCAAAATGGATTAAAGACCTCAATGTAAGACCAGAAACCATCAAACTCTTAGAGGAGAATATAGGCAAAACCCTCAAGGACATCAATCAAAGCAAGATCTTCTCTGACCCACCAACTAAAATAGCAGAACTGAAAAGAAAAATGAACATATGGGACCTCATGAAACTTAAAAGCTTTTGTACAGCAAAAGAAATTACAAAAAAGCTCAACAGACACCCCACAGAGTGGGAGAAAATCATAGCAAATGAAACAACAGACAAAGAATTAATCTCCAAAATCTACAAGCAACTCAGACAACTCAGCACAGGGAAAATGAGCAGCCCAATCAAAAAATGGGAAAAAGATCTAAAGAGACGCCTCTCCAAAGAGGACATACAAATGGTCCAAAAGCACATGAAACGATGCTCAATCTCGCTTATTATTAGAGAAATGCAAATTAAAACCACAATGAGATACCACCTCACACCCGTCAGAATGGCCATCATCAACAAATCGACAGACAACAAATGCTGGAGAGGGTGTGGAGAAAAGGGAACCCTCTTGCATTGCTGGTGGGAATGTAAATTAATACAACCTCTATGGAAGACAATATGGAGATTCCTTAAAAAACTAAAAATAGAAGCACCCTATGACCCAGCAATCCCACTATTAGGCCTATATCCTGATGAAATCAAAACTGAAAGAGGCACCTGTACCCCAATGTTCATTGCAGCTCTCTATACAATAGCCAGAACATGGAAGCAACCTAGATGTCCATCGACAAATGAATGGATCCAGAAGCTCTGGTACATATATACAATGGAATACTACTCAGCTGTTAAAAGAAATGCAGAAGACTCAGTCCTAATGAGGTGGCTGGCTTTAGAACCTATCATAAAAAGTGAAGTAAGTCAAAAAGAGAAAGACAAGTATAGTATACTAACTCATATATATGGGATCTAGTAAGATGGTCATGATAACACACACAGTGAACTCATGAAAAAACAGAGAATAGACATAAAGACATTGTGGAGACCGAACAATGGGAGGGAGTAACATGGGAACCTATACTGTCATGTGTAGAAAAGATAGCTATTGTCATTGTGCTAGGGGAATAGGAGTACCTACAACCACTTGGAGCAATGGTCTGGAGGGATGGGGAGGAACCTGGGTGGGGGAGGGCCGAGGGATATGCATCTGATTGATCTGGGAACATACATGTACAAAAATAAATAAATAAATAAATAAATAAATAAATAAATAAATAAATAAAAAAACCAAATCAGTCAGATATACCCTTGACCTCTCCCACCTGAACCACTCCCCCACCTCCCTCCCTGTCCCACCCCTCCAGGTTGTTGCATAGCCCCCATGTAAGTCTCCTTAGTCTTACAGCATATTCACTTCAGTTGTCTCTCATACATATGGTAATGTAAGTTTCCATGTTACTCTTGCCATACATCTTGCCCATTTCTCCCTCCCCGCAAAGTCCATGAGTCTATTCTCTATGTCTGTTTCTCCATTGCTGCTCTGCATATGCATTTATCAGCACCATCTTTCTAGATTCCATATGTTTGTGTTAGTATACTGTGTTTATCCTTCTCTTTCTAACTCACCTCACTGTGTATAGTAGGTTTGAGATTCATCCACCTCAGTAGGACTGAGTCACATGCATTACTTTTTACAGCAGAGAAATATTCCATTGCATATATGTACCATAACTTCTTTATCCATTCATTTGTTGATGGACATCTAGGTTGTTTCACATTCTAGCTATTGTAAAAATTGCTGCAATGAACATTGGGGCACATGTGTCTCTTTCAATTTTGATTTCCTCAGGGTATATGCCTAATAGTGAGATTGCTGGGTCATATGGTGCTTCTATTCCTAGTCTTTTCAGGAATCTCCATACTGTCTTCCATAGTGACTGGGTCAACTTACATTCCCACCGACAGTGCAAGAGTGTTCCCTCTCCAGCATTTATTGTCTGTAGATTTTTTGATGGTGGCTATTCTGACTGGTGTGAGGGTATCCACACCTTTTTTGATTAGGTTCCCTACAGCTGGGCTTTCTCAAGCATATTTTCCCCCTTGAAGGTTTGGGTGCTTACAAAATATGCATCTATTCTCCTTTGAGTGCCCGTAATATAGTACTGTTCTTTGGGAAATTTAGGATAACTTATAGTTAACATGGGGCTTCCCTGGTGGCTCAGATGGTAAAGAATCTGCCTGCAATGTGGGAGACCTAGGTTCGAACCCTGGGTTGGGAAGATCCCCTAGAAAAGGGAACAGCTACTTACTCCAGTGTTCTTGTCTAGAGAATTCCATGAACAGAGGAGCCTTGTGGGGTGCAGTCCATGGGGTCACAAAGAGGTGGACAGGACTGAGGAACTTTCACTTATAGTTAGCATGACCCTTAGAGTATGTCTGTCAGCAATCAGGCATCTCAAGCAAGTGTTGGATATGGTTGCACCCTGTTAACTCTAAATTGAAATTCTGGAAAAAATATCTAGAATTAATATTTCGTGTCACTTATTAAGGTCCTGTGCTTTAGATATCATCTTTATTGGAACTAAAGCAGCTGTTTTGTTTTGAAAATGTCCCTGGCCTGTGTTCTTGCCCCATGCAAGGGCCACTATATTGTCACTGAAAATATCAGAAAAACTGAAGCAGAAGATCTGCCAGGAACATTGCAGACAGCATCTCCAAAATGTTTTGCGCTGAAGTCCTGAAATTCAGTGTGGAAAAAAAAAATGTCAGGAGGACATGTTTTGATGGTCAGTATGTTAAGAAAACTCATCACGCTGTATTATCCCTCTTGGAGTTTCTCAGTGTATATTGGCATATCGAGAGATTTGGGAAGTCTTACAGTGAAAACAAAATCAGAAACTAGAACTTAACTTTGATTAAATGATTTGCCTAATTTTAAATATCAGCTCATACTATTTCATAGGCCCTGATTTTGAAAATAACTCATGTCAGCAATACTCTGGCACTGTTTACAGGGTCTATTTGATTCCCTGTAGCAATGTCTCAGCATGACAGGCTGGCACAATCTGATGTTCCATCCGTCACTGCTGTCACTCCCTCCCCAATAGGTCCCTGGTCCATCCTCAAACCTGCTTTTCACTGTGTGCCATGACTTCTCCAAATACCTCCCATATGAACTGAGAATAATATAGTTCCTGCTTCAGTCCTGCTGTGAGACCTGGGAAGCCCATACAGAGTTTAAACCTAAGGACCCCCACTTCCCACTCAGGTAGGTTTTACAAACATCCTATTCATGAAAAAGCAGGTCCTATGTTTCTTTGTCCAGTGTGATTTTTCTCTTTAGACGACTCAAAAAAATGAGGTTTGAAGGGAATAACCGCAGCTACACAGAGGGAGGATTTCCATACTTCGTCAGGAATCAAGGTGAGCAGCCACCATGAGCAGCGAGGGGACGACCTACCCCCGAAGAGAAGGGTGTCCTCCAGAGACAAGGCCATGCTGTCAACCTGGGAAGACCCAGATGGAGGTGATCGTGTAAGATACCTCTCTCACATCCTTGTTGGAGTCTCAGAAAAACGAAGGCCTTGATCTGAGGGGAGATGGCCTCAGTCAGTAGAGTGAGTGTCCCAGGAACTGCTAGAAGTCACAGTGAGGACCCCTAGTGAGGACTGAGGGAACTCCCCACTGTAATACAGGTGAACTTCTGCCCAGTTCTGCCTCCCCTACTCTGAGCCCTGAGAAGTCTCCAACTGGGTTGGCTGGCTGAGCTTTGAAATGCCTTGTCAGTTTCTTCATCAAGTACTTATGGGACAAACGGGACAGGAGACCAGTGACGACCTAGAACACCACCTTTAGGAAAAGTCTGGTGGAGCTGGCCATCATCAGAGCAAGCAAAGTTGAGTTTACCAGCTGGCACCACTTCCACCTTCCCCCTCTTCCTTAGCCTGTGGTGTCCCATTGTCATGCCTCCTACCCACACTCTTGCCTGCCAGTACCAACAAGAACCATCAAGCCTCAATATCAGAAGCAGTGGTAGGGCACACACGAGCAAGGCTTTCAAGCCCACAAGAAGACCCAAAAACTCAACGTCAGGAGTGTTCATAGGCACCTCATCAAGCATATCAGCTGAGGACTCCAGTGGTCAAGCAAAGGAACAAAGCCAGAGAACCATGCAGCTTTGCCAGACACTTAAGAAGTTGCCCAAACACACTCTCCACTAGAAAGTGATTTTGTTGGCGAACTTCCTGGTACTCAGTTATCAAAACAAAGAGCCTGTCACAAAGTCAGGCATGGTGAATAATATCAGAGAAAATGACAGTAAGCACTTCACCTCCTGGGATCCTTAGGAGAGCCTCTGAGCATATGGAGCTGGTATTTGGGGTGGATGCCAACGGAGTAGACAGCTCCTATGTTCTCAGAAACCTGGACCTCACCTGAGATGAAAGGCTGAGATATGTAAAGGGCATGCATAAGATCAGCCCCTGGTGACTCTTCTGAGCCTAATATTCATGAAGGGCAAGTGTATATCCATGAGATGGCTGGGACTTGTCCTGTGCTCTTGTCCCAGAGCAGGTGAACACAGTATGCAAATTAGATGTTTCACTCACATCATCTGGGAGCATCTGAGAAATAAATGTAATTCTCCTTCAAGGCAGGATGATAAGAAGCCACTGGGTATCTTTGCACTGGGCGTGGAAGGTCAGTTCCCTCAGCATCAGAAGGGCATTCAAGGTAAGTTATTATGTATAATTTGCCAAACCCTATATGTTTGAGGTTTTGGGTGACAATGAAAACAAGAGTAGGTCAGACGGAAGGACCGCTCATAGGGAGGGAAGTTGGTGATCCTTAACACAGATTTAAGGGGTTTGTTTTACATCTAGCTGGGGAAGTGTATCTTAGGGAAATATTATGTAGCATTTCTTGCAAATCAGCGTTTTGGATAATTGGATTTTTCTTTCTTTTTAGAAACATATTTATTATTTATTTATTTGGCTGTGCTGGGTCTTAGTTGTGGCACATGGGATCTTCAATCTTCATTTCACCATGTGGTATCTTTAATTGAGGGAAGCGAACCCTTAGTTGCAGCATGCAAGATCTAATTCCCTAACCAGAGTTTGAACCCAGGTCCCCTGCATTGGCCATGTGGACTCTTAATCAGTGGATCACCAGGGAAGCCCCTGCATTTTCTTTGTTCTAGGGTGCTACATATTTTCTGGCTTCCACTGGTGTTAAGAACAAACAAACAGAACAGACAAGATTATATCATCTGGTTCCAAATTATTTGCAGAAATAAATGCTATGTTGAAGTCTCAACACAGTCAATGTGCCAGACACTTAACAGATATTAACCACATCCCAGCAGTTCTACAAGACAGCTTTTATCAGACCCACTTTGCAGATGCAGAGCCTGGTGCTCACAGAGTTCAGTCATGTGTCCTAATTCGTGAGCCTGTTAATGAACAAATTTGAAACTTGATCCAGGTCTGAATTAGTTAAGGGCCCAGTCAAGAGCCCACACTATTCCAAGTCTCCCAGTCTGAGGCCCACCGCGTGTTTCTTATATTCAGTTTTCCTATCTTCTTAAAAATGCATCTCAGGCAATTAAAAAAAAACCATTCTGTGCTCATACTACTGGGTTGGAATACTTTCCCAGAGCAGTATGAGTACCAAAATAAATGGCAGGCCTGAATAAAGAAACAAGTCTAATACTGAGCAACAATATGATCATCTACATATGAAATGTCAGCTAACCCCAAAAGATCAGGGACCTAGAAAATCATGTTGGACGGCCCCTTCCCTGTAAAATACAAATGTCTCAGGACAGAATTTACATCAGACTCCAAGTCTGGCTGGTGAAGAGAAGGAAACACCCACTCCAGAACAGAGAAGCCCCACAAATCCTGCAGTGCTGTCAACCCTGAGATGGCCAGGACAGGTGTTTGAGGTAGAAGGGATCCCTTCGGTCTCCCTGGAGAGTCTCATGGAGGTGAGGACCCTGGACTAGTGGGACAGCCACAGCTCTGCAGAGAGACAACCTGGGCCTTAACAAGAGTCAAAGAAAAGGACCTGAGTGTTAACAGGAAACCCCCGAAAGCAGAGGAGGTGAAACAGAATTGTATAAATTCTTAGCCCTGGAGGACCCCGAGGAACTCCTGCTGAGTCATCCCTTCACTTCACGTGTGTCATCTCGGGGACAGGGTGCGCTCCTCTAGCAGGACGGGACCCCGGTTCGGCAGAGCGGAGCGTTGTGGCCATAACCTGGCTTAACAGTGAGGACCGTGGGTACTAAGGAGAGGGTCTCCCCCTCAAGGAGGGAGGCTCACAGGGTGGCGCCCCTCCTGCCAGGCCAGCGGGGCTCGGAGCAGCGCCCTGGCTTCCCCCACGACGAGGGACTCGGGGAGGCCAGGACGTGGGGGGCTGGAGGACTCGGGTTCCTAGAAGGAGGCGGTCCCAGCCGTGATTGACAGCAGAGCGCGAGCGCGGAGCGGCCTGCGAACACTGAGCGGAGCGGTGGGGTTTCCGTAGAGCGCCGCCCCTGGCCCAGCCCCGGGAGACCCCACGCAGGACCCCGCCACTTCCGGGCCGGAAGCGAGGAGGACGGCCGCCGGCGGAGGCGTCTGCTCGGCCGAGCTTGAGCGTCCACGGCTCGGCCTGAGGCTGGTGAGGACCCAAATGTGGCCTGAAGGGACTTTCCCAGCCCCTGCCAATAATCCAAGCGACCCACCTGCCCCCCTTCCCCGCGACGTGGCTCTGGGGGGCCCTCAGAGCTGGCGGCTGCATGCGGCCTAGCACGTCTCAGGGCCTCGGCCTTGGCCGTGCTGCTCTGTGGGTGGAGCCCCAGTGGGTGCTGCCCGGGGGAGCTCTAGGGTTGCAGTGGAGTGAGTCATCCCCTCACTTCACGTGTGTCATCTCGGGATGGGTGCGCTCCTCTAGCAGGACGGGACCCCGGTTCGGCAGAGCGGAGCGTTGTGGCCATAACCTGGCTTAACAGTGAGGACCGTGGGTACTAAGGAGAGGGTCTCCCCCTCAAGGAGGGAGGCTCACAGGGTGGCGCCCCTCCTGCCAGGCCAGCGGGGCTCGGAGCAGCGCCCTGGCTTCCCCCACGACGAGGGACTCGGGGAGGCCAGGACGTGGGGGGCTGGAGGACTCGGGTTCCTAGAAGGAGGCGGTCCCAGCCGTGATTGACAGCAGAGCGCGAGCGCGGAGCGACCTGCGAACACTGAGCGGAGCGGTGGGGTTTCCGTAGAGCGCCGCCCCTGGCCCAGCCCCGGGAGACCCCACGCAGGACCCCGCCACTTCCGGGCCGGAAGCGAGGAGGACGGCCGCCGGCGGAGGCGTCTGCTCGGCCGAGCTTGAGCGTCCACGGCTCGGCCTGAGGCTGGTGAGGACCCAAATGTGGCCTGAAGGGACTTTCCCAGCCCCTGCCAATAATCCAAGCGACCCACCTGCCCCCCTTCCCCGCGACGTGGCTCTGGGGGGCCCTCAGAGCTGGCGGCTGCATGCGGCCTAGCACGTCTCAGGGCCTCGGCCTTGGCCGTGCTGGTCTGTGGGTGGAGCCCCAGTGGGTGCTGCCCGGGAGAGCTCTAGGGTTGCAATGGAGTGAGTCATCCCCTCACTTCACGTGTGTCATCTCGGGGATGGGGGGCGCTCCTCTAGCAGGACGGGACCCCAGTTCGGCAGAGTCGGGCGTCGTGGCCATAACCCAGCTTAACAGTGAGGACCGTGGTTACTAAGGAGAGGGTCTCCCCCTCAAGGAGGGAGGCTCACAGGGTGGCGCCCAAACTGCCAGGCCGCGGGGCTCGGAGCAGCGCCCTGGCTTCCCCCACAATGAGGGACTCGGGGAGGCCAGGACGTGGGGGGCTGGAGGTCTCGGGTTCCCAGAAGGAGGCGGTCCCGGCCGTGATCGACAGCAGAGGGCGAGCGCGGAGCGGCCTGCGAACACTGAGCGGTGGGGTTTCCGTAGAGCGCCACCCCTGGCCCAGCCCCGGGAGACCCCACGCAGGACCCCGCCACTTCCGGGCCGGAAGCGAGGAGGACGGCCGCCGGCGGAGGCATCTGCTCGGCCAAGCTTGAGCGTCCACGGCTCGTCCGGAGGCTGGTGAGGACCCGAATGTGGCCTGAAGGGACTTTCCCAGCCCCTGCCAATAATCCAAGCAACCCACCTGCCCCCCTTCCCCGCGACGTGGCTCTGGGGGGCCCTCAGAGCTGGCGGCTGCATGCGGCCTAGCACGTCTCAAAGCCTCGGCCTTGGCTGTGCTGCTCTGTGGGTGGAGCCCCAGTGGGTGCTGCCCGGGGGAGCTCTAGGGTTGCAGTAGAGTGAGTCATCCCCTCACTTCACGTGTGTCATCTCGGGGACGGGGTTGGGGGGCGCTCCTCTAGCAGGACGGGACCCCGGTTCGGCAGAGCGGGGCGTCGTGGCCATAACCCGGCTTAACGGTGAGGACCGTGGGTACTAAGGAGAGGGTCTCCCCCTCAAGGAGGGAGGCTCACAGGGTGGCGCCCCTCCTGCCAGGCCAGCGGGGCTCGGAGCAGCGCCCTGGCTTCCCCCACGACGAGGGACTCGGGGAGGCCAGGACGTGGGGGGCTGGAGGTCTCGGGTTCCTAGAAGGAGGCGGTCCCGGCCGTGATCGACAGCAGAGCGCGAGCGCGGAGCGACCTGCGAACACTGAGCGGAGCGGTGGGGTTTCCGTAGAGCGCCGCCCCTGGCCCAGCCCCGGGAGACCCCACGCAGGACCCCGCCACTTCCGGGCCGGAAGCGAGGAGGACGGCCGCCGGCGGAGGCGTCTGCTCGGCCGAGCTTGAGCGTCCACGGCTCGGCCTGAGGCTGGTGAGGACCCGAATGTGGCCTGAAGGGACTTTCCCAGCCCCTGCCAATAATCCAAGCGACCCACCTGCCCCTTCCCCGCGACGTGGCTCTGGGGGCCCTCAGAGCTGGCGGCTGCATGGGCCTAGCACGTCTCAAGCCTCGGCCTTGGCCGTGCTGCTCTGTGGGTGGAGCCCCAGTGGGTGCTGCCCGGGGGAGCTCTAGGGTTGCAGTGGAGTGAGTCATCCCCTCACTTCACGTGTGTCATCTCGGGGACGGGGTTGGGGGGGCGCTCCTCTAGCAGGACGGGAGCCCGGTTCAGCAGAGCGGGGCATCGTGGCCATAACCCGGCTTAACGGTGAGGACCGTGGGTACTAAGGAGAGGGTCTCCCCCAAGGAGGGAGGCTCACAGGGTGGCGCCCTTCCTGTCAGGCCGCGGGGCTCGGAGCAGCGCCCTGGCTTCCCCCACAATGAGGGACTCGGGGAGGCCAGGACGTGGGGGGCTGGAGGTCTCGGGTTCCCAGAAGGAGGCGGTCCCGGCCGTGATCGACAGCAGAGGGCGAGCGCGGAGCGGCCTGCGAACACTGAGCGGTGGGGTTTCCGTAGAGCGCCACCCCTGGCCCAGCCCCGGGAGACCCCACGCAGGACCCCGCCACTTCCGGGCCGGAAGCGAGGAGGACGGCCGCCGGCGGAGGCGTCTGTTTGGCCGAGCTTGAGCGTCCACGGGTCGGCCTGCGGCGGGTGAGGACCCGGACGTGGCCTGAGGGGTCTTTTCCTGCCCCTCCCGTTAAGGCAAGCGACCGACCTGTCCCCCTTCCCCGCGACGTGGCTTTGGGGGCCCTCAGAGCTGGCGGCTGCATGCGGCCTAGCACGTCTCAGGGCCTCGGCCTTGGCCGTGCTGCTCTGTGGGTGGAGCCCCAGTGGGTGCTGCCCGGGGGAGCTCTAGGGTTGCAGTGGAGTGAGTCATCCCCTCACTTCACGTGTGTCATCTCGGGGACGGGGTTGGGGGGCGCTCCTCTAGCAGGACGGGAGCCCAGTTCGGCAGAGCCGGGCGTCGTGGCCATAACCCGGCTTAACGGTGAGGACCGTGGGTACTAAGGAGAGGGTCTCCCCCTCAAGGAGGGAGGCTCACAGGGTGGCGCCCCTCCTGCCAGGCCGCGGGGCTCGGAGCAGAGCCCTGGCTTTCCCCACGACGAGGGACTCGGGGAGGCCAGGACGTGGGGGGCTGGAGGTCTCGGGTTCCCAGAAAGAGGCGGTCCCGGCCGTGATCGACAGCAGAGCGCGAGCGCGGAGCGGCCTGCGAACACTGAGCGGTGGGGTTTCCGTAGAGCGCCACCCCTGGCCCAGCCCCGGGAGACCCCACGCAGGACCCCGCCACTTCCGGGCCGGAAGCGAGGAGGACGGCCGCCGGCGGAGGCGTCTGCTCGGCCGAGCTTGAGCGTCCACGGCTCGGCCTGAGGCTGGTGAGGACCCGAATGTGGCCTGAAGGGACTTTCCCAGCCCCTCCCAATAAGCCAAGCGACCCACCTGCCCCCCTTCCCCGCGACGTGGCTTTGGGGGCCCTCAGAGCTGGCGGCTGCATGCGGCCTAGCACGTCTCAGGGCCTCGGCCTTGGCCGTGCTGCTCTGTGGGTGGAGCCCCAGTGGGTGCTGCCCGGGGGAGCTCTAGGGTTGCAGTGGAGTGAGTCATCCCCTCACTTCACGTGTGTCATCTCGGGGACGGGGTTGGGGGGCGCTCCTCTAGCAGGACGGGACCCCGGTTCGGCAGAGCGGGGCGTCGTGGCCATAACCCGGCTTAACGGTGAGGACCGTGGGTACTAAGGAGAGGGTCTCCCCCAAGGAGGGAGGCTCACAGGGTGGCGCCCTTCCTGTCAGGCCGCGGGGCTCGGAGCAGCGCCCTGGCTTCCCCCACAATGAGGGACTCGGGGAGGCCAGGACGTGGGGGGCTGGAGGTCTCGGGTTCCCAGAAGGAGGCGGTCCCGGCCGTGATCGACAGCAGAGGGCGAGCGCGGAGCGGCCTGCGAACACTGAGCGGTGGGGTTTCCGTAGAGCGCCACCCCTGGCCCAGCCCCGGGAGACCCCACGCAGGACCCCGCCACTTCCGGGCCGGAAGCGAGGAGGACGGCCGCCGGCGGAGGCGTCTGCTCGGCCGAGCTTGAGCGTCCACGGCTCGGCCTGAGGCTGGTGAGGACCCGAATGTGGCCTGAAGGGACTTTCCCAACCCCTCCCAATAAGCCAAGCGACCCACCTGCCCCCCTTCCCCACGACGTGGCTTTGGGGGCCCTCAGAGCTGGCGGCTGCATGCGGCCTAGCACGTCTCAGGGCCTCGGCCTTGGCCGTGCTGCTCTGTGGGTGGAGCCCCAGTGGGTGCTGCCCGGGGGAGCTCTAGGGTTGCAGTGGAGTGAGTCATCCCCTCACTTCACGTGTGTCATCTCGGGGACGGGGTTGGGGGGGCGCTCCTCTAGCAGGACGGGAGCCCGGTTCAGCAGAGCGGGGCATCGTGGCCATAACCCGGCTTAACGGTGAGGACCGTGGGTACTAAGGAGAGGGTCTCCCCCAAGGAGGAAGGCTCACAGGGTGGCGCCCCTCCTGTCAGGCCGCGGGGCTCGGAGCAGCGCCCTGGCTTCCCCCACAATGAGGGGCTCGGGGAGGCCAGGACGTGGGGGGCTGGAGGTCTCGGGTTCCCAGAAGGAGGCGGTCCCGGCCGTGATCGACAGCAGAGCGCGAGCGCGGAGCGGCCTGCGAACACTGAGCGGAGCGGTGGGGTTTCCGTAGAGCGCCGCCCCTGGCCCAGCCCCGGGAGACCCCACGCAGGACCCCGCCACTTCCGGGCCGGAAGCGAGGAGGACGGCCGCCGGCGGAGGCGTCTGCTCGGCCGAGCTTGAGCGTCCACGGCTCGGCCTGAGGCTGGTGAGGACCCGAATGTGGCCTGAAGGGACTTTCCCAACCCCTCCCAATAAGCCAAGCGACCCACCTGCCCCCCTTCCCCACGACGTGGCTTTGGGGGCCCTCAGAGCTGGCGGCTGCATGCGGCCTAGCACGTCTCAGGGCCTCGGCCTTGGCCGTGCTGCTCTGTGGGTGGAGCCCCAGTGGGTGCTGCCCGGGGGAGCTCTAGGGTTGCAGTGGAGTGAGTCATCCCCTCACTTCACGTGTGTCATCTCGGGGATGGGGTTGGGGGGGCGCTCCTCTAGCAGGACGGGACCCCAGTTCGGCAGAGCGGGGCGTCGTGGCCATAACCCGGCTTAACGGTGAGGACCGTGGGTACTAAGGAGAGGGTCTCCCCCAAGGAGGAAGGCTCACAGGGTGGCGCCCCTCCTGTCAGGCCGCGGGGCTCGGAGCAGCGCCCTGGCTTCCCCCACAATGAGGGACTCGGGGAGGCCAGGACGTGGGGGGCTGGAGGACTCGGGTTCCCAGAAGGAGGCGGTCCCGGCCGTGATCGACAGCAGAGCGCGAGCGCGGAGCGGCCTGCGAACACTGAGCGGAGCGGTGGGGTTTCCGTAGAGCGCCGCCCCTGGCCCAGCCCCGGGAGACCCCACGCAGGACCCCGCCACTTCCGGGCCGGAAGCGAGGAGGACGGCCGCCGGCGGAGGCGTCTACTCGGCCGAGCTTGAGCGTCCACAGCTCGTCCGGAGGCTGGTGAGGACCCGAATGTGGCCTGAAGGGACTTTCCCAGCCCCTCCCAATAAGCCAAGTGACCCACCTGCCCTGCCGCCCCTGCAACCTGTTCTGGGGGGCCCCTCACAGCTGGCGGCTCTATACGGCCTAGCATGTCTCAGGGCCCGGCCTTGACCGTGCTGGTCTGTGGGTGGAGCCCCAATGGGTTCTTCCCGGGGGAGCTCTAGGGTTAGAGAAGGGCTCTGAGGGGTGCTAATGAGTGCACCTCAACACGGTACGTGGGCCCCCATAAGTGGTGCACCCGCGCTTGGCTCTAAGACGGCCCCCACGTGGAGCTGGCCAAAGATGGCACACGTCGTTGTCTGCTGGGCGTGGTTTCTGGGAGGTGAGAGCCTTGCTCCAATGGAATAAGCCCAAGTAACAGGAAAGGGACCTAGTCCCTAGCACAATTCATGGTTGTGACACTGAGTGAGGAGGGTCGCCTCTATTGTAAGGAATGGGGCCCCATAAAAAGCACCAACCCTATTTTCAGGCTTAGGAGAAGAGGGCATTTTGACATGAGTGCTCTCACCTCTTCCCTCGACGTCTCAGGGAGGTGAGAGACCAGGTCAGAGGGAGCAGCCTCAGTTTGGCAAGGGAAGATTTCAGGTTTGTCATGTGTCACAGTGAGATCCTCAAGGACAGTGGGGATGTCTCACAACTTCAGACCAACAGAGAATCCTCCCTATCTTCATCCCTGTGAGACGTCAAGGGATACATGGTTGGTTCCCATTGCAGGCTAACTGGGAAGTAAGGGGCTTTGTCTGAGGGGAGTGGTCCCAGGTTAACAGAGGGGGAAATCTTAGACCCTGTTGTGAGTCACATGTAGACCTTGGTTGCTTCCATGTCCTGGCTGTTGTAAACAGCACTGCAGTGAACATTGAGGTACATGTGTCTTTCTCAGTTACTGTTTCTTCATGGATTGTTGGGTCTTATGGTGGTTTTATTCCTAGTGTTTTATATGAAGTGAAGTAAGTCAGAGAAAAACAAATATTGTAAATTAACACATATATATAGAGAATCCAGAAAAATGGTTCTGATGAACTTAACTTGCAGGGCAGCAGTGGAGATGCAGACATAGAGAACAGACTTGTGGACACAGAGAGGGAAGGAGAGGGAGGGACAAATTGAGAGAGTAATGTTGAAACATACAGGGCCATGTGTAAAATAGATAGCCAGTGGGAATTAGCTGTGTGACACAGGAACCTCAACCCAATGTTCTGTGACAACCTAGAGCGGTGGGAGGGAGGTTTAAGAGGAAGGGGGCATGTGTATGTCTATGGCTGATTCACGTTAATGTGTGGCAGAAACCCATACAATATTATAAACTGATTATCGTCCAAATAAATGCATGTATTTTTTTTTAAAAAAAGACATGAAAAAAAAGAGAAGCAAAAAATTCTTAGGAGACTGTGTTTGTTAAGATAAAGTCGTCCTCACTTCCTCCTATTTGGGACACAGGGCTTTTACTATCACACATGCATCATTTCAGGAGAAAGTAGAGCTTTTCTACCCGGAGCCCAATTGAGGATCCTGAGTGAGGACTCAGAAGTGTTCATCCAAACCCTTGGATTTCAGTCCAGGAAATTTCAGGTAAGGGCTCTTAGGTTGAGCATCTGCTTCACTGCGTTATATCACATCCAGGGGAGGGCAGATCCCTAGTCTTAAGGGTATAAGCCACTGGTCAGCACATGGAGAATGGTGCCCAGCCTTTTAAGGAGCCAAAATGAGAACCTAGAATGAGTTCCTAGGGAACTTGGAATAGAAAGGACCCTACTGAACTCTCAGTAATGGATGTCCCCTGGAGGGGAAGTGGGCTGAGGCACCGCTTCCTTTGCTCCTGGATCACGGGGAGGTTTAAAGTGTCAACATCAGAGTACTAGAGGGGTGTCCAGGCTCTGCCAGGACTTGACGTGATAATACTGAAGATGAGTGGAGAGGACCCCACTGCCAGCACCTGTTGTTGTGTAAGTAAATCCAGGGCAGGGCTGAGAGGATGCAGATTAAAACTCTTAGGGCCTCTGTGCTTCCTCTGTGGGATTCTTGGGGGTACACACTGGCCAGGAATACAGGCTGTGTAGGTTCTTAGGGGAATGCTCCTCAGGTCACCTGCAGAGACGACCTTTGATAAAGCCAAGATGAGATCTCCATATCTTAAGGTGCTCACGTCACCTCATTCTCCATCCTCCAGGTGTCCCAATCCGCTGTCCATTGGCCCAGACTCCTGCCTGCTGTCCCTGACCACAGCCATTATGCCCTATGGACAGAAGAGTAGGCACTGTGCTCATGAGAAACGTCGCCAGGCCTGTGCTGAGAGCCAGGGTCTTAAGGAGCAGGCCACCACAGCAGAGGGAGAGGAGATCATCCCCTCCTCTCCTCCTGATTCTGAGAGAACTGCCTCAAGCTCATCTGCTTCCTACACTCCCAAGGAGCCTCAGGGAA
Organism: Tragulus kanchil; assembly: GCA_022376925.1. Taxonomy (NCBI): domain Eukaryota; kingdom Metazoa; phylum Chordata; class Mammalia; order Artiodactyla; family Tragulidae; genus Tragulus; species Tragulus kanchil. The sequence goes on along the minus strand of JAIOJX010000001.1, from coordinate 102,513,344 downwards.
CCCAAGCCATCACCAGTGCTGCTGCAGGTGCTGCATATGCAAAATCTGATGTAGGTGCCGAGGGCCAAGTTGGGGAAAGTGACTATTACCCCACGGCCTCAGCTTCTGGTGAGAACTCTTGCCAAGATATGCTTAACAGGAAGGCAGGGAGGTTGGTGCAGTTCATGCTGTTGAAGTATAGCATGAGGAAGCTCATTAAGAGGTACGACATGGTGAGGTTTCTCCCTAAAAGCTACAGGGAAAACTTCCCCGAGATCCTCAAAAGAGCCTCTCAGCGCATTGAAATGGTGTTTGGCCTCAAGCTGAAGGAAGTCAGGCCCAACAGTAATTCTTATATCCTAGTGAGCAGCCTAGACCTCACCAGCAGTAAGACTATGAAAGGTGACTTCCGGATACCTACGAATGGACTTCTGATGCCTCTCCTGGGTATCATCTACTTGAGTGGCAACCATGCCTCTGAGGAGGAGATCTGGCATTTCCTGAGTTTTCTGGGCATCTATGATGGTAGAAGGCACTTCGTCTTTGGAGACCCCAGGAGGTTTATCACACAAGATCTGGTGCAGGAAGGGTACCTGGAGTACCGCCAGGTGTCTGGCAGCAGTCCCCCGCGCTGTGAGTTCCTGTGGGGTCCGAGAGCCCAGACTGAAATCTGCAAGATCAAAGTCCTAGAGTTTTTGGCCAAGGTCAACGATACAGCCCCTACTTTCTTCCCACCTCAGTATGAGGAGACTGTGAGAGAGGAAGTAGAGAGAAGCAGAGGCAGAGCTGCAACTAGGGACACTCGTGCTGCACCCAGGGCTGACATTTCTGACATGGCCAGTGCTGGCATTTCTCACATGACCTGGACTGGTGCTTGTGCCACTCCCAGGGCTGGCATTTCTGACACAACCTTGACTGGTGCTTCTGGTGCACCCAGAACTGGCATTTCTGGGACGACCTGGCCTGGCACTTCTGGTGCACCCAGGGCTGGCATTTCTGGCAGGACCTGGTCTAGCGTTTTTGACACTGCCTGGGCTGGCATTTCTGATATGACCTGGCCTGGCACTTCTGGTGCACCCATGGCTGGCATTTCTGGCACAACCTGGTCTGGCGTTTCTGACACTACCTGGGCTCGCATTTCTGACATGACCTGGCCTGGCACTTCTGGTGCACCCATGGCTGGCATTTCTGGCACAACCTGGCCTGGCGTTTCTGACACTACCTGGCCTGGCGTTTCTGACACGACCTGGGCTCGCATTTCTGACATGACCTGGCCTGGCACTTCTGGTGCACCCATGGCTGGCGTTTCTGACACTACCTGGGCTGGCATTTCTGGCACAACCTGGCCTGGCGTTTCTGACATTACCTGGGCTGGCGTTTCTGGCATGACCTGGCCTGGCGTTTCTGACACTACCTGGGCTGGCATTTCTGACATGACCTGGCCTGGCACTTCTGGTGCACCCATGGCTGGCTTTTCTGGCACAACCTGGCCTGGCGTTTCTGACACTACCTGGGCTGGCGTTTCTGACACTGCCTGGGCTGGCATTTCTGGCGCAACCTGGGCTGGTACTTCTCGGGCACCCAGGGCTGGCATTTCTGGCATGACCTGGCCTGGCGTTTCTGACACTGCCTGGGCTGGCAGTTCTGGGGCACCCAGGGCTGGCATAACCTGGCCTGGCACTTCTGGTGCACCCAGGGCTGGCATTTCTGGCATGACCTGGCCTGGCCTTTCTGACACTGCCTGGGCTGGCATTTCTGGCATGACCTGGCCTGGCGTTTCTGACACTACCTGGGCTGGCATTTCTGACACTGCCTGGGCTGGCACTTCTGATGCACCCAGGGCTGGCATTTCTGGTGCGACCTGGGCTGGCACTTCTGGGGCACTCAGGGCTGGCATTTCTGGCAGGACCTGGGCTGGCACTTCTGGGGCACTCAGGGCTGGCATTTCTGGCAGGACCTGGGCTGGCACTTCTGGGGCACCCAGGGCTGGCATTTCTGGTATGACCTGGCCTGGCCCTTCTGGTGCAGCCAGGGCTGGCACTATGGGCATACTCAGGGCTCGTGCTTCTCGCATATCCAGGCCTGGTACTTATCGCGCACTCAGGGCTGTTGCTCCTGCCACCACCACTGCCCACTACAGGGCCACATCCAACCACTAGTCTCTCCCCTAGTGTGTTCTGAAGTCCATTCTTTAATTTCTGGTTGGAAAATCTCTTAACCTGATGTGCATCAATAAGTCATTAACTATTTTCAACAGCAAGTTTATTTAGGTTCACAATATAAGTATATGGATGACATAGATTACACACTTTTTGTTCTTTGTCAAGTTCAGGAGTAAGAATTTTGTTTTTTGAAATACTGGATATCTGTAAAATCCCTTTGGTGATCCAGTATGAGAATAACATCACTTTAGGATGAGAATATCCTTAGAAACATGAAAGAACACCACACTAATGTAAGCTAGATACAGAGATGGAGAGATAGTTAAAATATTAATAAAACTTGGTCATTTTTTGGTTTGCTTTACTCTCTGTAGTTTCTCTTCTTGTTTCTTTAAAAGATAAGACACTTGGATCTGCTTATGGTTTTCAAGAATGTTTGAGAATATAAATTACAACAAATGATTTGTCCATGACTTTTCTTTCGCACAAACATTAACTGAGCATCTGCTCTTAAGAAGTCTTCATGCTTTTCTGGGGATGTTTAGTTAAAAAAAAAAACCTCCCAGCTTCTGCCGATGCAATTATAGTTTCTCAGAGAAGCTATCATTATATGGAAGAGGCTGAGATACTGTCTACTTGAAGAAGAACAAGTCAAAAGCAGGGTAAAGAGGGAGTGGAGAGAACATACGACTTTGGTTTCATTGCTAAGCAGAATTTTGGCAGATTGGGAGATGTCCCCTCCACCCTAGCTAGGACACTGTATATACCCTGATATCTCTTAGATGCAAAAAAAAAAAATTCCAGCTGATGTATGGTGATATCTGAGGTGAAGATAATCATAGTAATAACTGTCATTCTCTAATGTCTCAATAGAAGACAGGAGCAGTGACGGGTGCTTTCTTTCCATACATACATATATTCTACCAGTCTGACAAGAAAGGGCTTGTCAAACTCACTTCACAGTGGACAGCCCAAGGCTCATAGAATTTGGTTTTGCGCAAAAATTCCTAAGGCTGGTAAATGATAGGGCTGGGACTAGACTCCTGCTCTAAACTACTATAGCACTCATACTCTTATGGTCCCCTCACTCTGAGATACACACTTGTCTCTTTTTTTTTTTAACAAGTACTTTAACATTTGATATTTCATTTCCTTTTTCTTATTTTATTTCATTGCATTGGGTCTTAGTTGTGGCATGTGGAATCTAGTGACCTGACTAGGGATTGAACCTGGGCCCCCTGCATGTGGAGCCTGGAGTCCTAGCCACTGAAGACCACCAGGGAAGTCTCCACCCTGTATCTTTCTTCTCAGTGTTTTCCTCAGTACCTCAAAATCTGTCCTAGGTGATAATAAAGAATGCCCTTGTGCTCAAGCTACTAGATTGTAATGTGTAGCTAGAGCAGTGAGAATACCAAAACTATTGACACATATAAATAAATAAATGAAAGGGACGGTACTTGGTGGCAGTATAAGCATGTACATTGGAGATGTTAGGTAACCTCTGAAGACCAGGAGCTCCCCATATCATCCTTACTGTCTCTTGCCTGTAGAAGGTAATTCTATCAGAACAGAAGTGACATGGGAATCTTCATCTGCCTTATAAGGAGATCGATTTGATTTACATACTTTTCTTTTCCTGATAAGGCTACCACCTGTCCTGGGCCTCCTGCCTTCGGCTATAGCTTCTCCATCTCATCACTCTGGAACAGGGACCCATTCTCTGTAGCACTGCAGAGCAAACACTGCTTAAAGAGTTTGCAGAGATGTGGGATTTCTCCAAAAGCCTTTAATCCAAGACAAACCAAGATGAAGGCCCCATGTAGGCAGATTGGGGAGAGCAAATCCTCAGAATATAGGAGCGGGGATCACTGGGACAGCAGTCCTGTCTTTCCTCAAGACACAGAGTTTCAAACAGAACTGGTAGGCTAAGCATACCCTTGGCTTCTCAGGAACGTAAGAACTCAGTCTCAGGGCAGAGTTCTAGGTTGGTAGACAAGAGAGGATCAGTCTCAGAAATGATGGTGATAAACCTGAAGGAGGATGATGAAAACACTCCGGCACAATAGTAGAATCCTGTCAAGTACCATCCTCATTGGCAACCCAATGAGGTCCAGAGCAATCTAGGCTGCTGTGGCTAACTCTTTCAACTCAGGTCAGACTTTGGGGATCAGCAAAGTCCTCATGCTCAGATCAGCAGGGAACAGAGCCCCAGGAAGGGCTCCAGAGTCAGTGAAGACTGTGGGTGTGGACATGGGGACCACTCAACCCACAGGTGACAGGGCTACATGTAGCCTTTGCTCCCCAGTTTGCCCTGGGAGGCATAGACAAATTCTGGGCAGCTCAAGGGCCCCCTGACTTCTGCCTAGAGGGTGTCAAGAAGATGAGCACTTTGGTTTATAGACTGGCTGTTCATCAGTGAGTGGAAATCCCAGGCATGAGAGTGTCATGGTTAAAGTCCTGTATGAGGACTGCAGCAGTCAATTACCCATTGCAGATACATTCTTAGAAAGTCCCACAACTGTAATGGGCCCTGGTAGGGAACCGGCAGGGCTTGCAGACTTTAGGTTTATCCCTTATTTCCTGAAGGAGAATGGCTCTCGGAACTTCAAGTCCTTGAGGACTAATGGAGGGGGCCCTGTTCCAAACAGAAGTGAACTGATGACATTGATCAACAATAAAAGGATCCTTCCCAGAAAGAAGTGTCCCTCTTGTCAGGCCTGAGACTGTGCCACTTAGGCCTGGTGACATGATGAGTCTTGCTTCCTCGCAGAGCATCTCATGGGGGTAAGGAATCTCATCCATATCAAAGGGAACTGCCCCAGCTCAGCAGAAGGATGATCTCAAGGTTGTGCTAGAAGCCAAGGTAAGGACCCTGGAGACTGAGAAGATCACCCGCCTCAAAACAGTGGAAGCAGAACAGATTCCTCCTACTACTATTAGCCTAATGAGACCATGGGCTGTGTTGGCCACATGAGGCAAACTCCACTTCTTCCTTGGGGGTCTCAGGGAATCGGGGGCCTCAGTATTTGGGGAGAAACCTTTGAAAGAGGTTAATAAGCAGACTTGGTAAGGAGGTCAGCCGTTTCTGAGGAGGAGGAGGAGTAGGGGGAACATTTTCTAGCCTAAAAATCTTTGCTGTGATAAAGATACACTCTGAAACTAATTTTTATTGTCGTAAGAAGGCAAACTATTTTGCATTGGAATGTCTCATCTAGTCTAGATGGCTGGAGACCATCCTCTGGCTACTCTTATGTTAATATTGTGGGTGTGGGTCTAGTAAGACCTTTACAGCCTTAAAATATCCTTTTTATCTATTATTAATAACGAACTGGAAAGTACAAAACCCTTTGTCTAAACTGGCTTCTGGGGTATTCTTCTATTTCCTTTCCTTTAGCTGGAAGCTTTATCCTATTTTTCTTTGATAAACTTTTCCTGGTCTAAAATTTTTCCCATTGAGAGGGTGTCAAGAAGATGAGCACTTTGGTTTATAGACTGGCTGTTCATCAGTGAGTGGAAATCCCAGGCATGAGAGTGTCATGGTTAAAGTCCTGTATGAGGACTGCAGCAGTCAATTACCCATTGCAGATACATTCTTAGAAAGTCCCACAACTGTAATGGGCCCTGGTAGGGAACCGGCAGGGCTTGCAGACTTTAGGTTTATCCCTTATTTCCTGAAGGAGAATGGCTCTCGGAACTTCAAGTCCTTGAGGACTAATGGAGGGCCCTGTTCCAAACAGAAGTGAACTGATGACATTGATCAACAATAAAAGGATCCTTCCCAGAAAGAAGTGTCCCTCTTGTCAGGCCTGAGACTGTGCCACTTAGGCCTGGTGACATGATGAGTCTTGCTTCCTCGCAGAGCATCTCATGGGGGTAAGGAATCTCATCCATATCAAAGGGAACTGCCCCAGCTCAGCAGAAGGATGATCTCAAGGTTGTGCTAGAAGCCAAGGTAAGGACCCTGGAGACTGAGAAGATCACCCGCCTCAAAACAGTGGAAGCAGAACAGATTCCTCCTACTACTATTAGCCTAATGAGACCATGGGCTGTGTTGGCCACATGAGGCAAACTCCACTTCTTCCTTGGGGGTCTCAGGGAATCGGGGGCCTCAGTATTTGGGGAGAAACCTTTGAAAGAGGTTAATAAGCAGACTTGGTAAGGAGGTCAGCCGTTTCTGAGGAGGAGGAGGAGTAGGGGGAACATTTTCTAGCCTAAAAATCTTTGCTGTGATAAAGATACACTCTGAAACTAATTTTTATTGTCGTAAGAAGGCAAACTATTTTGCATTGGAATGTCTCATCTAGTCTAGATGGCTGGAGACCATCCTCTGGCTACTCTTATGTTAATATTGTGGGTGTGGGTCTAGTAAGACCTTTACAGCCTTAAAATATCCTTTTTATCTATTATTAATAACGAACTGGAAAGTACAAAACCCTTTGTCTAAACTGGCTTCTGGGGTATTCTTCTATTTCCTTTCCTTTAGCTGGAAGCTTTATCCTATTTTTCTTTGATAAACTTTTCCTGCACGAAGCTCTGAGTGACCAAAGCCTAGTCTTTTTGATCCCAATGTGAAATTTCCTTTGGAGATCAAGAATCTGACTCCATTCACGGTAAGCGATCTACCATCATCTATCACCTAAGGCAAGACAGGGAATATTTCTTGGATGTGACAAGAGTCAGGGTAAGGGCAATGAAGAAGGTGGAAACACACATACCAGCACGGCCACACAGAATCTTCCCTACTGTCAGTCTGGAAGGTCCCAGGTGGAGATATCATGCCAAGGGGCCCATCAGTTCCAACTGAGGAAAGCCAGGAAAGTTAGGGTTTGGGTTTGATTGTGATGATCCCATGTCAACACAGGGAAATGTTAGAGCTCTGGCTGGGAGTCAAATTTAGGACACTGACTTGGAACCCTGAGAGAAACCATCTGTCACAGGGCCTTGGCCAGCTTTCCACAGCTTTCATTCTTATGAGATCATGGGCAAGGGTGGACAGATAAGGCCACCCTTATTTCCTCCTCCTAACTCACAGGAAAGTGTGGATCTTATGGTGAGGAGATAGGCCTTGGGTCAAGAAGTGGGGAGCCCCAGGTCAGCAGAAGTCAAATTGGGAAGCCTGAGTGGAGACTGAGGGCATCTATCCATCCATCCCTGAATAGAGGGGACAAAAGAGAGTCATGCCCTATCCTTTGATGTCTGTTCTAGAAAGCTCAGGGCAGGGTTTTAAGGTGAGGTTTTCCTTTATATCAGGCTTTGTTGTTGCTGTTTATTTGCTAAGTCATGTCTGACTCTTTTGCAGCCCCATGTACTATAGCCTGCCAGGCTCTTTTTTTTAAAAAAAAAAACATTTATTTTATTTATTTATCTTTTGGGGGGTGGGGGGAGAGGGAGGGGGACGGGCGGGCCATTTCTATTGGTCTTTCATTTCTCTATTTTCATCCGTCTTTGTTCTTTGGCTCCTATGGGCCTCCCATCACGGTGGTGTCTGTCGTTGCAGAGCGCCGGCTCTGGGCGCATGCACGCCAGAGCTCCGGCTGGGTAATTGGACACATCATGCCCGCCGCTCCGCGGCACGTGGGATCTTCCCAGACCAGGGATCGAACCGGCATCCCTTGCACTGCAAGGCGGTGTCCTTACCCACTGGACCACCAGGGAAGCCCCTGCCAGGCTCTTCTGTCCATGGGATTTTCCAGGTAAGAATACAGGAGTGAGTAGCCATTTCCTTCTCCAGGGTATGTTTCTGACCCAGGGATCAAACCCATGTCTTGGGGCTTCCCTGGTGGTCCAGTGGGTAAGGACATGACCTTGCAGTGCAAGGGGTGGCAGTTCGATCTCTGGCCTGGGAAGAGCCTGCGTACTATGGAGCAGTTGGACCAGTGTGTCCAGTTATGAGCCAGTGCTCTGGAGCACATGCGCCCAGAGCCAGTGCTCTGCGACAACAGAGGCCACTGTGATGGGAGGCCCACACAGGCAAAAGAACCAAGATGGATGAAAGCACATAAATGAAAGACCAATAGAAGTGACCAAAAAAAAAAAAAAAAAAAAAACCCCATGCCTCCATGTCTGCCACAGTGGCAAGCAGGTTCTTTACTACTGAACCATCTGGGAAACCTTATATCCAGGCCTGTGTGTTCGTGTGTGCACGCACTTTCTAAGTCGCTTCAGTTGTGTCTAGCTCCTTGCAACCCCATGGACTGTAACCCACCAGACTACTCTGTCCATGAGATTCTTCAGGCAAGAATATTGGAGTGGGTTGCGATTTCCTCCTCCAGATCTTCCTGACCCAGGAATTGAATCCATGTCTCCAGTGGCTCCTGTGTTGCAGGCACATTCTTTACTGCTGAGCCACCTATATCAGGCATAGGCAAGGTCAGATCTTTGAAAGTACATCCAGCAGCCATGAGAAGGGAGGGATATGGTGCCTACCAGGCCCCACGGCAGATGCTTTACAGTTACCACCCACAGGGCTTGTCAAACTCACTTCATAGATAAAGAGGCTGAGACTCACTCAAAGAATTTAATAACAAGAATTTAAAACTTCACGTGGCTGGGAAGTGACAGGGGTCATAGTAGGCCCTTGATTTGAGTTAGTCTAAAACTCACCCTCTCACTCCTGCAAGCCTGGTCTGACCTTGTGTCCCCCGTTTCACTTTTTTTCCCCTTATTCCTGCTAAATGTATCTCAGACAGTAAGAAGAAGACTCTCAGACTGAACTCATAATACAGACAGAGCAATAATAATAATAATACCAAAATAAATGTGGGATATGAAGAGAGGGAAAAAAGAGATCATACTTGCTGACAACAGCATTGTCTTTATCAATGCATATGTGGTTTCAGATAAGCTTAAAAGATCAGGGACTGGGCTTCCCCTGGTGGTCCAGTGGGTAAGGACACCGCCTTGCAGTGCAAGGGGCGCCGGTTCGAGCCCTGGCCTGGGAAGATCCCGCGTGCCGCGGAGTGGCTGGACTGATGTGTCCAATTGCCGAGCCGGAGCTCTGGAGCGCATGCGCCCAGAGCCGGCGCTCAGTGACAACAGACGCCACCGCGATGGGAGGCCCACAGGAGCCAAAGAACGAAGACAGATGAACAGAGAGAAACGAAAGACCAAGCTCCCCTCCCTCCCCAACCCGACTCCCGCCCAAAAGAAATAAAATAAATAAATAAATAATTCTTTAAAAAAAAAAAAAAAAAAAGATCAGGGACTGAAAAAATCATCTCACAGCCATTTCTTTCTATAAGTTTAATCTATTAGAATAGGAGTTGCCTGAGAAGTCTAGCTGAAGAAGAGAAGGAAGAGGTTAACATTTTCTCTTATAGCCCTCTTATAACCTGGTCCCCCTTATTTGTGCTATGGATTTCCCATCTCTCATCATTCCCAGGAAAGGGGCCCCTTCTCTGCAAGGTTGGGAGTGGGAAACTGCTTGCAGAAGGGTTTCCTTTAAAAACTGGGGAGGGGAAAAGGCATCAGATGGTGAGACTCACTCAAAGCAAATTTAATAACAAGCATGAGAAGGGAGGGATATGGTGCCTACCAGGCCCCACGGCAGATGCTTTACAGTTACCACCCACAGGGCTTGTCAAACTCACTTCATAGATAAAGAGGCTGAGACTCACTCAAAGAATTTAATAACAAGAATTTAAAACTTCACGTGGCTGGGAAGTGACAGGGGTCATAGTAGGCCCTTGATTTGAGTTAGTCTAAAACTCACCCTCTCACTCCTGCAAGCCTGGTCTGACCTTGTGTCCCCCGTTTCACTTTTTTTCCCCTTATTCCTGCTAAATGTATCTCAGACAGTAAGAAGAAGACTCTCAGACTGAACTCATAATACAGACAGAGCAATAATAATAATAATACCAAAATAAATGTGGGATATGAAGAGAGGGAAAAAAGAGATCATACTTGCTGACAACAGCATTGTCTTTATCAATGCATATGTGGTTTCAGATAAGCTTAAAAGATCAGGGACTGGGCTTCCCCTGGTGGTCCAGTGGGTAAGGACACCGCCTTGCAGTGCAAGGGGCGCCGGTTCGAGCCCTGGCCTGGGAAGATCCCGCGTGCCGCGGAGCGGCTGGACTGATGTGTCCAATTGCCGAGCCGGAGCTCTGGAGCGCATGCGCTCAGAGCCGGCGCTCAGTGACAACAGACGCCACCGCGATGGGAGGCCCACAGGAGCCAAAGAACGAAGACAGATGAACAGAGAGAAACGAAAGACCAAGCTCCCCTCCCTCCCCAACCCGACTCCCGCCCAAAAGAAATAAAATAAATAAATAAATAATTCTTTAAAAAAAAAAAAAAAAAAAGATCAGGGACTGAAAAAATCATCTCACAGCCATTTCTTTCTATAAGTTTAATCTATTAGAATAGGAGTTGCCTGAGAAGTCTAGCTGAAGAAGAGAAGGAAGAGGTTAACATTTTCTCTTATAGCCCTCTTATAACCTGGTCCCCCTTATTTGTGCTATGGATTTCCCATCTCTCATCATTCCCAGGAAAGGGGCCCCTTCTCTGCAAGGTTTGGAGTGGGGAAACTGCTTGCAGCTTTTCAGGGATGTGGCATTTGCCAAGAAGCCTGTAATCAAAGGGACAAGGGCCTAGGAGGACACCTGTGGATCTGGACTGGGGAAAGACATCTTGGTCTTAGGCGGGTCATCTCAGGTCAGTGGAAGGAATTGTCAGATGTGTATGTGAAGTCCCTTAAGCAGAAATGAAGGAAATACCCACTCAGAACACTGGTGTTCTGTAGAGTCCAGTTCTTGCTTTCAGACCGCAATTCATTTCAGTAACTCAATCATATCCGATTCTTTGTAACCCCATGGACTGCAGCATGCCAGGCTTCCCTGTCCTTCACCATCTCCCAGAGCTTGCTCAAACTCATGTCCATTGGGCTAATGATGCCATTAAATCATCTTGTCCTCTGTCGTTTCCTTCTTATTCTGCCTTCTGTTTTTCCCAGGATCAGGGTCTTTTCTAGTGAGTCATCTCTTTACATCAGGTGGCCAAAGTATTGGAGCTTCAGCTTCCAGCATCAGTCCTTCCAATGAATATTCAGGATTGATTTCCTTTAGGATTGACTGGTTTGATCTCCTTGCAATCCAATGGACTCTCAAGAGTCTTCTCCAACACTACAATTTGAAGGCATCGGTTCTTCGATGCTCAGACTTTTATGGTCCAGCTCTCACAACCATACATGACTACTGGGAAAACCGTACCTTTGACTATATGGATCTTTGTAGGCAAAGTGAGAGGTATCTGCTTTTGAATACACTGTCTAGGTTTGTCATAGCTTTTTCCCCGGGGAGTAAGCATCTTTTTATTTCATGGCTGCAGTCACCATATGCAGTGATTTTGGAGCCCAAGAAAATAAAGTCTGTCACTGTCACTAGCAACCCTCGGAGGTCCAATAAAATAAAAAAAAAAAAAAAAGATCAGGGACTGAAAAAATCATCTCACAGCCATTTCTTTCTATAAGTTTAATCTATTAGAATAGGAGTTGCCTGAGAAGTCTAGCTGAAGAAGAGAAGGAAGAGGTTAACATTTTCTCTTATAGCCCTCTTATAACCTGGTCCCCCTTATTTGTGCTATGGATTTCCCATCTCTCATCATTCCCAGGAAAGGGGCCCCTTCTCTGCAAGGTTTGGAGTGGGGAAACTGCTTGCAGCTTTTCAGGGATGTGGCATTTGCCAAGAAGCCTGTAATCAAAGGGACAAGGGCCTAGGAGGACACCTGTGGATCTGGACTGGGGAAAGACATCTTGGTCTTAGGCGGGTCATCTCAGGTCAGTGGAAGGAATTGTCAGATGTGTATGTGAAGTCCCTTAAGCAGAAATGAAGGAAATACCCACTCAGAACACTGGTGTTCTGTAGAGTCCAGTTCTTGCTTTCAGACCGCAATTCATTTCAGTAACTCAATCATATCCGATTCTTTGTAACCCCATGGACTGCAGCATGCCAGGCTTCCCTGTCCTTCACCATCTCCCAGAGCTTGCTCAAACTCATGTCCATTGGGCTAATGATGCCATTAAATCATCTTGTCCTCTGTCGTTTCCTTCTTATTCTGCCTTCTGTTTTTCCCAGCATCAGGGTCTTTTCTAGTGAGTCATCTCTTTACATCAGGTGGCCAAAGTATTGGAGCTTCAGCTTCCAGCATCAGTCCTTCCAATGAATATTCAGGATTGATTTCCTTTAGGATTGACTGGTTTGATCTCCTTGCAATCCAATGGACTCTCAAGAGTCTTCTCCAACACTACAATTTGAAGGCATCGGTTCTTCGATGCTCAGACTTCTTTATGGTCCAGCTCTCACAACCATACATGACTACTGGAAAAACTGTAGCTTTCACTATATGGACCTTTGTCGGCAAAGTGATGTCTCTGCTTTTGAATACACTGTCTAGGTTTGTCATAGCTTTTTCCCCGGGGAGTAAGCATCTTTTTATTTCATGGCTGCAGTCACCATATGCAGTGATTTTGGAGCCCAAGAAAATAAAGTCTGTCACTGTCACTAGCAACCCTCGGAGGTCCTGAATTCCAACAAAGGATGAAGTAATGGCTCCTCCCACACTAGTGACATCCAGGGCAGATCCTTCATCTTGTGGTTGAAAAAAAGATGTAAGTATTCTAAGTAGTTGAGTTCCAAGGTGGCATTTTATGTCTTTTTTGTTGTTGCTGTTCTTGATTGACCTCAGTAATTGGGAGAAGTATCTTTTTCTGTTTGGAAGTTTCTTTTTGGTACTCTTAAAATACTCTTACTTGGGCTTTCCCAGTGGTCCAGTGGATAGGGACACCGTTTTGCAGTGCAAGGGACGCCAGTTCGATTCCTGGCCCAGGAGGATCCCACGTGCCATGGAGTGGCTGGACCAGTGTGTCCAATTATGAACCAGCACTCTGGAGCGCAAGTGCCCAGAGCCAGTGCTCTGCAACAAGAGGCCACTGCAATGGGAAGCCCACATAGGCCAAAGAAAGAAGATGGATGAAAATAAATAAATAAAGGGCCAATAAAAAGAAGAGGCCAAAATTAAAAAAAAAAAAAACACTCCTACTTCTAATTGAAGGTTTATTTGACTTTGGTATCTGTGTTGATGAAGAAAGTATATCACACATTTATTGCTCTTTTTCAGTGTAAGTATAAAAGTTTTGGTATTTTGTATGATGAATCAAAAATCCTTTCCTCTCTTTTTGTGGTTCAGAACAACATAACATGTCATGTGAATTGAGATTTTCTTGCATTTGTGAAGGAACTCTGAGGTAACATTGCTGGTATCAAGAAATAAAGACAGTGGGGCTTCCCTGGTGGTCCAGTGGGTAAGGACACGACCTTGCAGTGCAAGGGGCGCTGGTTCGATCCCTGACCTGGGAAGATCCCACATGCCGCGGAGTGGCTGAACCTATGTGTCCAACTGCTGAGCTGGAGGTCTGGAGTGCATGTGCCTGGAGCCAGTGCTCTAGGATAAGAGAGGCCGCTGCTGAGGGAGGCCCACACAGGCCAAAGAACAAAGATAAATAAATGAAAGATCAATAAAAGTGACCCCCCCAAAAAAAACTTAAGAAAAAAGAAATATGGGGCTTCCCTAGTGGTCCAGTGGGTAAAAAGTCCACCTTGCAGTGAAAGGCGCACTGGTTCGACCCCTGGCCCAGGAAGGTCCCACATGCTGCAGAGCAGTTGGACCAGCATGTCCAATTATGAACCAGAGCTCTGGAGCACATGCACCCAGAGCCAGTGCTCTGCAATGAAAGAGGCCACTGAAATGGGAGGCCCACACGGGCAAAAGAAAGAAGATGGATGAAAATAAATAAATAAAGGGCCAATAAAAAGAAGAGGCCAAAATTAAAAAAAAAAAAAACACTCCTACTTCTAATTGAAGGTTTATTTGACTTTGGTATCTGTGTTGATGAAGAAAGTATATCACACATTTATTGCTCTTTTTCAGTGTAAGTATAAAAGTTTTGGTATTTTGTATGATGAATCAAAAATCCTTTCCTCTCTTTTTGTGGTTCAGAACAACATAACATGTCATGTGAATTGAGATTTTCTTGCATTTGTGAAGGAACTATGAGGTAACATTGCTGGTATCAAGAAATAAAGACAGTGGGGCTTCCCTGGTGGTCCAGTGGGTAAGGACACGACCTTGCAGTGCAAGGGGCGCTGGTTCGATCCCTGACCTGGGAAGATCCCACATGCCGCGGAGTGGCTGAACCTATGTGTCCAACTGCTGAGCTGGAGGTCTGGAGTGCATGTGCCTGGAGCCAGTGCTCTAGGATAAGAGAGGCCGCTGCTGAGGGAGGCCCACACAGGCCAAAGAACAAAGATAAATAAATGAAAGATCAATAAAAGTGACCCCCCCAAAAAAAACTTAAGAAAAAAGAAATATGGGGCTTCCCTAGTGGTCCAGTGGGTAAAAAGTCCACCTTGCAGTGAAAGGCGCACTGGTTCGACCCCTGGCCCAGGAAGGTCCCACATGCTGCAGAGCAGTTGGACCAGCATGTCCAATTATGAACCAGAGCTCTGGAGCACATGCACCCAGAGCCAGTGCTCTGCAATGAAAGAGACCACTGCAATGGGAGGCCCACACAGGCCAAAGAAAGAAGATGGATGAAAATAAATAAATAAGAAACCAATAAAAGAGGCCAAAATTAAAAACAAGAAATAAAGGCAAAGGTCTGGCCTAAGTGGCATCGGCAATATAATTCCCAGTTGCTGTTTCCTCACAGCAACCCAGATTTTAAAATTATGTAAGTAACAAAATACCTTTATAAAAGGTCCAGAATCCAATTAAGAAATTGCAATACCACAGGTAAGCGCAAAACTTGGGTGAGCTACACTTGAAATGGGTAAGAACAGCAAACTGACTATTTGCATCAGCCCCTGCCTCAAGCTGGCACAGCTTAGTACCAAGAGAGATTGTGATCTTTCTTGGTGGAGGAGAGAGAAAATGGGGTGAATATTCTGAGTCTCTAGGAAACTGTTAGAACTAATAAATATATTCAGGAAAGCTGCAGGACACAAAACAACACACACACACACATACACACACACACACACAAATGAGTTGTGTTTCTAAACACTAACAATAAATCTAAAAAAGAAATTAAGACAAGTTCTATTGAATTGGTTTTGGCAATGTTTTGGGGCGCTCTTTATTGTTTTTATTTTCATTTGTTTGTTTTGTATTTGACAACAGAAACACGGCCAAGAAAAACAAAACTAAGTCAAATTAAAGAGCAATTTAAACAATGAAATGAAAAGATGGAATAGGAGAAAATATTTTCAAGTCATATATCTAATAAGTTAATATCTAAATTATAAAAGGAACTCATACAACTCAATAACAGACTGATTAAAAGCAACTAAAAATGTGAGCCTAGAAATTAAATATTTTCCAAAGAAGTCATACAAATGGCCAAACAGGTATGTGAAAATGAGCTCAGCATCACTAATCATCAGGGAGATGATAATCAACAGCACAATAAGATATCACCTCATACCTGTTGGGATAGCTATTATCAAACAGTCAAGTGATAACAAGTGTTGGCAAGGGTGTTGAGGAAAGGGAACCTTTGGTACACTGTTGGTGGGAATGTAAATTGGCTCAGCCACCATGGAAAACAGTGTGGAGGTGCCTCAGAAAATTAAAACTGAAACTATCATACGGTTCAGCATTCCCACTTCTGAGTATGCAGCTGATCCTGGAACAACGCAAGTTGGAACTGTACAGGTCCACTTACAGATGAATTTTTTTCAGTACATATATTGGAAAACTTTTTAGAGATTTGAGATAACTTGGAAACTCACAGGTGAAAAAACAAAATACCTTTATAAAAGGTCCAGAATCCAATTAAGAAATTGCAATACCACAGGTAAGCGCAAAACTTGGGTGAGCTACACTTGAAATGGGTAAGAACAGCAAACTGACTATTTGCATCAGCCCCTGCCTCAAGCTGGCACAGCTTAGTACCAAGAGAGATTGTGATCTTTCTTGGTGGAGGAGAGAGAAAATGGGGTGAATATTCTGAGTCTCTAGGAAACTGTTAGAACTAATAAATATATTCAGGAAAGCTGCAGGACACAAAACAACACACACACACACATACACACACACACACACAAATGAGTTGTGTTTCTAAACACTAACAATAAATCTAAAAAAGAAATTAAGACAAGTTCTATTGAATTGGTTTTGGCAATGTTTTGGGGCGCTCTTTATTGTTTTTATTTTCATTTGTTTGTTTTGTATTTGACAACAGAAACACGGCCAAGAAAAACAAAACTAAGTCAAATTAAAGAGCAATTTAAACAATGAAATGAAAAGATGGAATAGGAGAAAATATTTTCAAGTCATATATCTAATAAGTTAATATCTAAATTATAAAAGGAACTCATACAACTCAATAACAGACTGATTAAAAGCAACTAAAAATGTGAGCCTAGAAATTAAATATTTTCCAAAGAAGTCATACAAATGGCCAAACAGGTATGTGAAAATGAGCTCAGCATCACTAATCATCAGGGAGATGATAATCAACAGCACAATAAGATATCACCTCATACCTGTTGGGATAGCTATTATCAAACAGTCAAGTGATAACAAGTGTTGGCAAGGGTGTTGAGGAAAGGGAACCTTTGGTACACTGTTGGTGGGAATGTAAATTGGCTCAGCCACCATGGAAAACAGTGTGGAGGTGCCTCAGAAAATTAAAACTGAAACTATCATACGGTTCAGCATTCCCACTTCTGAGTATGCAGCTGATCCTGGAACAACGCAAGTTGGAACTGTACAGGTCCACTTACAGATGAATTTTTTTCAGTACATATATTGGAAAACTTTTTAGAGATTTGAGATAACTTGGAAACTCACAGGTGAATCGCATAACCTATAAATATCAAAAAATTAAGAAAAAGGTGTCATGAGTTTATAAAATATATACAGATACTAGTCTATTTTATCATTTACTAACATAAAGTATACACAAATATAAAAAATTAAAATTTATCAAAACTTATGCTCACACATACACACTATGGACCGTGAATAATAGCACTGTTCATCTCTGATGAGCAGTTTGTTTCTATAGTAAATTGTGATCTCAGTAAAATGTGATCACCCATGGTTCTCAATATTTCTCATTGTCTTTAGTATGATACTGTAAACTTGAATAACACCATAGGATCCATATGAAGCATCACTAGCAGTGCTGGTAGTGCTCTCAAGAAGCAGAGAAAAGTCATGATATACAAAAAAGCTGAATTTCTTGTTATCTACCACAGTTTGGGTCTGCAGCCATGGCTGCCATCATTTCAAGATGAATAAATTCAGCAAAAGGATCACTGTAAGAAAAAGAAAAGAAAATTTATGAAGCCATTGCTGTATAACTACACCAGCAGGTGTGAAAACTTCACACCTTTTGTAAAATACCTTTCTGTCCTGTATTGAAATTATAGCCTGTATGTGGGTGCAGGATTGCTATAAGCAGGGCATGCCTATAGACTCTAATATGATTGAAGAAAAGGTGAAGTCGTTAAGACAATCTAAAGCAGAAGGCTTCCCTGTGGCTCAGATGGTAAAAAAATCTGCCTGCAATGCAGGAGACCCAGGTTCGTAACCCTGGGTCAGGTGGATTCCATGGAGAAGGGCACAGCAACCCACTCCAGTATTTTTTCCTGGAAAATCCCATGAACAGAGGAGCCTGGAAGGCTATGGTCCATCAGATTGCAAAGAGCCAGACACGACTGAGCAACTAACACTAACTAAAAGCAAAATGGGGGGTGAAGGATCTAAAGCTGGGAAATTTAATGCTAGCAAAGAATGATCTGGTAATTTTAGAAAGAAGTTTGACTTTAAAATGTCAAAATAACAGGAGGAACAGCTTTTGCCAAATCAAGAGGCAGCAGATGAGTTCCCAGCTGCCATTAAGAAAATCACTGAGTATTAATTTTGTATGCTGCAACTTTACAGAATTCATTGATGAGCTCTAGTAGTTTCCTGGTAGCATCTTTAGAATTTTCTATGTATAATATCATGTCATCTGCGAACAGTAACAGTTGTATTGCTTTTCCAATCTGGATTCCTTTTATTTCTTTTCCTCTCTAGGACTTCAGAAACCAGGTTGAATAGAAATGGAGACAATGGACATCCTTGAGATTTTCATACTAAGTGAAGCCAGACAAAGACAAATATCCTATCACTCATATGTGGAAATCTATTTTTTTAATGATACAGATGAGTTTATCAAAGTGGCAGGGAGGGATAAAACAGGAGCTTGGGATGAACATACACACACTACTGTATATAATAGAGATAGACAGACAGATAGATAACCAACAAGGACCTCCTATATAGAACAGAAAACTCGGTATTCTGAGATGGGTATATGTATATGTATAACTGAATCACTTTGCAGTACACCTGAAACTAACACAACATTGTAAATCAACTATACTCCAATAAAATTTTTAAAAAAATCATTGAGGAGAAGGGAGATCTGCCTGAATAGGGTTTAATTACAGACCAAAGTGCCCAATTCTGAGGGGGATGCCACAAGCACATTCATTGGTAAGAAAGGGAAGTAAGCTCTGGGCTTTAAGACAGAAAGGCCTTAAATTCTATGATTTTATGCAAATATCATCAGGTTTATGATCAGGACTGTACTTATCTGTAGAGCTGCCAACCCCTGAGCCTTGAAGGGAAACATCAAGGTAAAGGGCATCTGCCAGTCTTTTGGTTGCACAACAAGAAGGCCTGAACAATAAGAACTCTTTTGGGGTTTTTCTTTTGTCATTGCTTTGTCCCTGAATTCAGGAAGTACCTTGCCAGTAATGGACCACCTTTTAAGATTCTTTTGATACTGAACAATACCTAGGCCACCCAGAACCCTGTGAGTTCAACACTGAAGGTGTAAGACTGGTCTTCTTTTCCCCAAACACACCTTTTCCCAAAATTAAGCTCCTGTTGAGTTCAACAGAGGAACAGCTTTTGCCAAATCAAGAGGCAGCAGATGAGTTCCCAGCTGCCATTAAGAAAATCACTGAGTATTAATTTTGTATGCTGCAACTTTACAGAATTCATTGATGAGCTCTAGTAGTTTCCTGGTAGCATCTTTAGAATTTTCTATGTATAATATCATGTCATCTGCGAACAGTAACAGTTGTATTGCTTTTCCAATCTGGATTCCTTTTATTTCTTTTCCTCTCTAGGACTTCAGAAACCAGGTTGAATAGAAATGGAGACAATGGACATCCTTGAGATTTTCATACTAAGTGAAGCCAGACAAAGACAAATATCCTATCACTCATATGTGGAAATCTATTTTTTTAATGATACAGATGAGTTTATCAAAGTGGCAGGGAGGGATAAAACAGGAGCTTGGGATGAACATACACACACTACTGTATATAATAGAGATAGACAGACAGATAGATAACCAACAAGGACCTCCTATATAGAACAGAAAACTCGGTATTCTGAGATGGGTATATGTATATGTATAACTGAATCACTTTGCAGTACACCTGAAACTAACACAACATTGTAAATCAACTATACTCCAATAAAATTTTTAAAAAAATCATTGAGGAGAAGGGAGATCTGCCTGAATAGGGTTTAATTACAGACCAAAGTGCCCAATTCTGAGGGGGATGCCACAAGCACATTCATTGGTAAGAAAGGGAAGTAAGCTCTGGGCTTTAAGACAGAAAGGCCTTAAATTCTATGATTTTATGCAAATATCATCAGGTTTATGATCAGGACTGTACTTATCTGTAGAGCTGCCAACCCCTGAGCCTTGAAGGGAAACATCAAGGTAAAGGGCATCTGCCAGTCTTTTGGTTGCACAACAAGAAGGCCTGAACAATAAGAACTCTTTTGGGGTTTTTCTTTTGTCATTGCTTTGTCCCTGAATTCAGGAAGTACCTTGCCAGTAATGGACCACCTTTTAAGATTCTTTTGATACTGAACAATACCCTAGGCCACCCAGAACCCTGTGAGTTCAACACTGAAGGTGTAAGACTGGTCTTCTTTTCCCCAAACACACCTCTAAGTCAGCTTATAGATCAGAGGGTCAAAAGGACCTTTAAGGCTCATTGCACATGGTACTCTATGGAAACTGTCAATGGAAGAGAACCCTAATAGAACATCGTGAAGTCTAGAAGGATGACTCAACTGAAGATGCTATTGTTGTTACCAAAAAAAAAAAAAAACCAAAAACAACCCGTGAAATCCCCAAACAATAAATTCCTGTTAAAGAAAACTGTCCAGGTGTTGTGCATGACTTCACAAGTTTTGTGACAGAGTCAGTCAAGGAAATCATGAAAGAGATTATGGATATGGCATGAAAGTGTAGGAGCGGGGTAAAGATTCCCAAAATAGGAATCTTGGAGAAATCCAAGAGCTAACAGACATTACAGCAGAGGAATTAACAGAAGACGACTTGGTGGAGAGGAGTGCTTCTGAGCCTTGATAGGTGATAGATGACCGTCGGTTACCGTGAACGGTGTCAGATTCTTAATCTCCAATGGAGAAGAATTCCCATTGGGATCAAAAGACTTGGTGATGGTCACTCAGAGCTTCGTGCAATGAGAAGTTTATTAAACTAAGAAAGGATAGGGAAAAGCTTCCAGCATAGACACTGGAAGGGGGATAGAAAAGTATCCCCCTTTGCCAGTTGAAGCATGACAATTTGTATCTTCCAGTCACTTACCAAAACAATAAATCAAAAGAATACCTTAAGGTTGTAAAGGCCCTCTAGTCTCACACCCACAACATTGACATGAGATTAGCTAGGACAGTCTACAGTCCTCAGGGCTAGGTGAGACATTCTAATGTAAATGCACAGATTAACATAAGACTTCTCCTCCTCCTTGAAGGTGATGAGAATAAAGACCTTTATGATGATCCATTTCCACTTACTAAGTAGTAAATAATCATCATGCCACACAGGTAATAAACGTATCTGTTGGGTATGCATGTGAGTGTCTTTGTGTGAAAGGCTAATAACTGTATGGCCAGGACTGTATGAGATCTTTTATGTCATCATCATCGCCTAAGCATTCATCATGTAGGACATCCTGTGCAAAACTTGTATTGAAGTGGATAGTGTACCCTTATGTAGGCAGAAGGTGAGTGATATTTAATATAAAATTAATAATGTACTCATTTTCTTACTGTTTTATAACTTTACTTTCAGAGATTTATATCACTCTACACTGTGTTCCCCTCTTTCTTGTAACTGGTTAAATTGCATGTCAGTCTGTTATCAACAGGTGCTTTTTTTAAAAAGTAGCAATGCTTTCAAAACTATTATAAATAAAACTTTTTAATAGTATATAGAATAAAAACAACCGTGAAATCCCCAAATAAATTCCTGTTAAAGAAGACTGTCCAGGTGTTGTGCATGACTTCACAAGTTTTGTGACAGAGTCAGTCAAGGAAATCATGAAAGAGATTATGGATATGGCATGAAAGTGTAGGAGCGGGGTAAAGATTCCCAAAATAGGAATCTTGGAGAAACCCAAGAGCTAACAGACATTACAGCAGAGGAATTAACAGAAGACGACTTGGTGGAGAGGAGTGCTTCTGAGCCTTGATAGGTGATAGATGACCGTCGGTTACCGTGAACGGTGTCAGATTCTTAATCTCCAATGGAGAAGAATTCCCATTGGGATCAAAAGACTTGGTGATGGTCACTCAGAGCTTCGTGCAATGAGAAGTTTATTAAACTAAGAAAGGATAGGGAAAAGCTTCCAGCATAGACACTGGAAGGGGGATAGAAAAGTATCCCCCTTTGCCAGTTGAAGCATGACAATTTGTATCTTCCAGTCACTTACCAAAACAATAAATCAAAAGAATACCTTAAGGTTGTAAAGGCCCTCTAGTCTCACACCCACAACATTGACATGAGATTAGCTAGGACAGTCTACAGTCCTCAGGGCTAGGTGAGACATTCTAATGTAAATGCACAGATTAACATAAGACTTCTCCTCCTCCTTGAAGGTGATGAGAATAAAGACCTTTATGATGATCCATTTCCACTTACTAAGTAGTAAATAATCATCATGCCACACAGGTAATAAACGTATCTGTTGGGTATGCATGTGAGTGTCTTTGTGTGAAAGGCTAATAACTGTATGGCCAGGACTGTATGAGATCTTTTATGTCATCATCATCGCCTAAGCATTCATCATGTAGGACATCCTGTGCAAAACTTGTATTGAAGTGGATAGTGTACCCTTATGTAGGCAGAAGGTGAGTGATATTTAATATAAAATTAATAATGTACTCATTTTCTTACTGTTTTATAACTTTACTTTCAGAGATTTATATCACTCTACACTGTGTTCCCCTCTTTCTTGTAACTGGTTAAATTGCATGTCAGTCTGTTATCAACAGGTGCTTTTTTTAAAAAGTAGCAATGCTTTCAAAACTATTATAAATAAAACTGTAATAGTATATGATATCAAAATTTTTAGCAATTCATTCATTACTGTATATGCTAGGGTACAATGAAGCAATGCTATTAATTACATGAGGTCACTATGAAGTAGTCATATTGCTACTGCTTCATTATTAATGCATGAATTATTAGACCTGTAAATGAATATCTTTTCACATCATTTTTTCATTTTTGATATTTAATGTTTTGTATCTATAGCCTTTTGTGTCACATAAGATAATATTCATGTAGGCACTGACAATTTTTCTTATAAATGGATGCTGTAAACTTACTGTATTGATAAACACAGTATTGTAAATATATTTTCTCTTATGATTTTCTTAATAACAGTTTATTTCCTCTAGCTTACTATATTGTAAGAATACAGGATCTAATACTTACAGCATACAAAGTATGCATTGACTCTTTAACAGCAAGGCTTCCAGTCAACAGTAGGTTATTAGTAGTTAAGTTTGAAAAGTGAAAGTCACTCAGTTGTGTCCAACTCTTTGGGACCCCATGGATTGTAGCCTGTCAGGCTCCTTTGTCCATGGAATTCTCCAGGCAAGAATCGTGGAGTAGGTAGCTTATCCCTTCTCCAGGGGATCTTCTCAACCCAGGAATCAAATTGGGGTCTCCTGCATTGCAGGTGAATTCTTTACCAGCTGAGCTACAAGGGAAGCCCAGTTAAGTTTGGGGAGAGTCAAAAGTATACAGGAATTTTTGACTGCATAGGAGGTTGGTGCTTCTAACCCCCACATTGTTCAAGGGTCAGTTGTATATCCAAATGAAGTGAAATCACTATCTCAAAGTGACACCTTCATTCCTATGTTCATTGCACCAATTTTTACAATAGCCAAGATGTGGTAACAAACCAAGGATCTATCAACAGATCAGTGGATAAAGAAAATGTGGTCTATATATACAATGGGATATAATTTCACCTTAAAGAAATCTTGTTATTTAGGTCATGAATAAATCACTGGGACATTATTCTAAATAAGCCAGTCACAGGACAAATACTGCATGGTTCCACTTATATAAAGTATCTAAAGTCTTTAAACACATACAAACACAGAGGGTCCAGAGGAGGAAGAAATAGGCATTTGCTTTTCCACTGGTATAATGTTTCAGTTATGCAAGATGAATAAATTCCAGGGATCTGCTGTGCAACATTATGCTTATATTTAACAGTACTGTATTGTCTGCCTAGAAATTTAACAGAGTAGATCTGATGTTAACTATTTTTACCAAACAGTAATTTAAAAAGTTGATTGTCTTGCTCTCTCCCCAATAGAGAGTAAGTTGATTAAGTTCAAGCATTTAAAAGATAACTCTTTTATACTGTTAGTGAGAATGTAAATGGGTGCAGCCACTGTGGAAAATAGTATTGAGGTTCCTCAAAAAATTAAAAATTGAATTACCATATGAAAATCCACTTCTGGGTATCTATCCAAAGGAGTTAAAATTAGACTTTCCAAGAGATATCTGCATTCCCATATTCCTTGCAGCGTTATTCACAATAACCAAGACAGGGAAACAGCCTAAATATCCACTGATGGACAAATTGATAAAGAATATATGGCAGATATATATAATGGAGTAATGGAGTATAGTGTGTGTGTGCATTCAGTTACTCAGTCGTGTCCAGCTCTTTTGTGATCCCATGGAATATAGCCCACCAGGCTCCTCTGACCATGGGATTTCCCAAGGAAGAATACTGGAGTGGGTTGCCATTTCCTCCTCTAGGGAATCTTCTGGACCAAGGGATCAAACCTGCCTCTCCTGTGTGTTCCTCACTGGCAGGTAGATTCTTTACCACTGAGCTTCCTGGGAAGCCCATAATAGAGTATTATTCAGCCTTAAAAAAGAAACTGCATGTTCAAGGGTCAGTTGTATATCCAAATGAAGTGAAATCACTATCTCAAAGTGACACCTTCATTCCTATGTTCATTGCACCAATTTTTACAATAGCCAAGATGTGGTAACAAACCAAGGATCTATCAACAGATCAGTGGATAAAGAAAATGTGGTCTATATATACAATGGGATATAATTTCACCTTAAAGAAATCTTGTTATTTAGGTCATGAATAAATCACTGGGACATTATTCTAAATAAGCCAGTCACAGGACAAATACTGCATGGTTCCACTTATATAAAGTATCTAAAGTCTTTAAACACATACAAACACAGAGGGTCCAGAGGAGGAAGAAATAGGCATTTGCTTTTCCACTGGTATAATGTTTCAGTTATGCAAGATGAATAAATTCCAGGGATCTGCTGTGCAACATTATGCTTATATTTAACAGTACTGTATTGTCTGCCTAGAAATTTAACAGAGTAGATCTGATGTTAACTATTTTTACCAAACAGTAATTTAAAAAGTTGATTGTCTTGCTCTCTCCCAATAGAGAGTAAGTTGATTAAGTTCAAGCATTTAAAAGATAACTCTTTTATACTGTTAGTGAGAATGTAAATGGGTGCAGCCACTGTGGAAAATAGTATTGAGGTTCCTCAAAAAATTAAAAATTGAATTACCATATGAAAATCCACTTCTGGGTATCTATCCAAAGGAGTTAAAATTAGACTTTCCAAGAGATATCTGCATTCCCATATTCCTTGCAGCGTTATTCACAATAACCAAGACAGGGAAACAGCCTAAATATCCACTGATGGACAAATTGATAAAGAATATATGGCAGATATATATAATGGAGTAATGGAGTATAGTGTGTGTGTGCATTCAGTTACTCAGTCGTGTCCAGCTCTTTTGTGATCCCATGGAATATAGCCCACCAGGCTCCTCTGACCATGGGATTTCCCAAGGAAGAATACTGGAGTGGGTTGCCATTTCCTCCTCTAGGGAATCTTCTGGACCAAGGGATCAAACCTGCCTCTCCTGTGTGTTCCTCACTGGCAGGTAGATTCTTTACCACTGAGCTTCCTGGGAAGCCCATAATAGAGTATTATTCAGCCTTAAAAAAAAGAAACCTTGTCATTTGACATAACAGATGACCTAGAAGACACTGTGCTAAGTGAAATAAGCCAAACACAGAAGGACAAATACATGATACCACTTAAATGTCTAAAATAGGAAAACTGATAGAAGCAGAGTAGGATGGTGAGTGCCAGGGACCAGGAGGAGGGGTAATAAGGAAGTTTTCCTCAAAGGTCACAGATTTTCAGTTAAATAAGATGAATACTTCCTAGAAATGTACTGTACTTTAAGACTTGCTAAAAGGGTAGATATTATGTTACTTGTTCTTGCTCCTCTCCACCTCTCAAAAAATAAATAGGCAAATAAATGAAGAGGGTGGAAGGAAGCTTTTAGAGGTAATGGATATGATTATGGCAGATTGCAGCTATGGTTCACAGGTATATATTAATCTCCAAACACATCAAGTTGTATACATTAAATGTGTACAACTTTTTGTATCATAATCATATCTCAATAGTGTCTTTTAAAAAAAAAAAAAAGAGCAGATAATTTGGTATTGTTTGGGGTTGTATTCTGAGCATAGTGCATAGTAGACAGTAGGCACTTTATATTTAATCAATAAAGGCTGAAAGAAAGAAAGAGTATAAATAAGGAATAGACTGCCAGTTTTTGGCTTACCTAATTTCTTCTTGCAAAAATTAAACATATGCATGTGTATATGCTTAGATTATTTAAGGATGTAAGATAAATTGTAATGGATTAGGCCACATGCTTACTTTCTTGTTTATTTCCCAAGTATTAGTTGAGAATGAGCCCCTCTTTTTTTTGGCTATGCAGCATGCGAGACCTTCCCCAACCATAGATCAGACTCATGCCTCCTGCAATGGGGGTACAGAGTCTTAACCACTGGACTGCAAGGGAAGTCCTGAGAATGAGGTTTTAGGAAGGCTTCATACTGGTACTGTGGATACTTTAAAAAAAAATGAAACAACCACTACCAAAACAAGATCTAGCCCCTGCCAACTGAATTTTAGAGTCTAGGAGCTACTGGTAAGATACTCTCTGACCAAAATTAGGGGTCCCCAACTTCCAGGCCTTGGACCAGTACCTCCTGTGAGATCAGCAGTGGCATCTAGATTAGAAATAAAGTTAACAATAAATGTAATGTGCTTGAATTATCCCAAAACAGTACTCGCCTCCTGGTCAGTGGAAAATTTCCTTCCACAAAACCAGTCCCTGGTGCCAAAAGGTTGGGGACTGCTGAAAGAAAAAGTATTAAGTGGGGGTAAAGTGGGCAGGTGGTTGGAGTTGAAAGCAATCAAGTGTAAATGGCATGAGGCAACACAGTTTGAAGCCTTGTTGTTGTTCAGTCACTAAGTCGTGGACTGCAGCATACCAGGTTTATCTGTCCTTCACCATCTCCTGGAGCCTGCTCAAGCTCATGTCCATTGAATCAGTGATGCTATCTAACCATCTCAGCTTCTGCTGTCCCCTTCTCCTTTTGCCCTTCAATCTTTCCCATCATCAGGGTCTTTTCCAGTGAAATCACACATCAGGTGGCCAAATTATTGTAGCTCCAGCTTCAGCATCAGTCCTTCCAGTGAATATTCAGGGCTCATTTCCTTTAGGATTGACTGGTTTGATCTCCTTGTAGTCCAAGGGACTCCCAAGAGTCTTCTCGAGCACCACAATTCAGAAGAATCAGTTCTTCAGTGCTCAGCCTTCTTTATGGTCCAACTCTCACATCTATACGTAACTACTGGAAAAGCATAGCTTCGACTATAGGAACTTTGGAAGTGTTGAGCATAGCCAGATGCTCAGCTGGGGGGCCTCAGAGAATCCATAATCCACTGGACTGGCGACCTTTGCCCTGGGTTGAGGAAGTCAGGACCTCTCCATTAAAAGGGTACTCGATTATTTTATCTTGTGTGTATTTGGGTGAATTCCAGGCAAGTTCTAGATTTTTGTTGGTAGTTAAATGAATGGAAATATTGGTTATTTAGATGAAAGGGCAGCTGGGAGGGAAGATATTGGTCAAGGACAAAAATTCTAAGAACCTTGAGTTATTTTCAACTGGGAAAGATTCTTCCCCAAGCACATTCTATGTTATACCCTCTGGTGTGAATGTGACATGATTGTCCCTGCTAGAGTCTAGGAGCTACTGGTAAGATACTCTCTGACCAAAATTAGGGGTCCCCAACTTCCAGGCCTTGGACCAGTACCTCCTGTGAGATCAGCAGTGGCATCTAGATTAGAAATAAAGTTAACAATAAATGTAATGTGCTTGAATTATCCCAAAACAGTACTCGCCTCCTGGTCAGTGGAAAATTTCCTTCCACAAAACCAGTCCCTGGTGCCAAAAGGTTGGGGACTGCTGAAAGAAAAAGTATTAAGTGGGGGTAAAGTGGGCAGGTGGTTGGAGTTGAAAGCAATCAAGTGTAAATGGCATGAGGCAACACAGTTTGAAGCCTTGTTGTTGTTCAGTCACTAAGTCGTGGACTGCAGCATACCAGGTTTATCTGTCCTTCACCATCTCCTGGAGCCTGCTCAAGCTCATGTCCATTGAATCAGTGATGCTATCTAACCATCTCAGCTTCTGCTGTCCCCTTCTCCTTTTGCCCTTCAATCTTTCCCATCATCAGGGTCTTTTCCAGTGAAATCACACATCAGGTGGCCAAATTATTGTAGCTCCAGCTTCAGCATCAGTCCTTCCAGTGAATATTCAGGGCTCATTTCCTTTAGGATTGACTGGTTTGATCTCCTTGTAGTCCAAGGGACTCCCAAGAGTCTTCTCGAGCACCACAATTCAGAAGAATCAGTTCTTCAGTGCTCAGCCTTCTTTATGGTCCAACTCTCACATCTATACGTAACTACTGGAAAAAGCATAGCTTCGACTATAGGAACTTTGGAAGTGTTGAGCATAGCCAGATGCTCAGCTGGGGGGCCTCAGAGAATCCATAATCCACTGGACTGGCGACCTTTGCCCTGGGTTGAGGAAGTCAGGACCTCTCCATTAAAAGGGTACTCGATTATTTTATCTTGTGTGTATTTGGGTGAATTCCAGGCAAGTTCTAGATTTTTGTTGGTAGTTAAATGAATGGAAATATTGGTTATTTAGATGAAAGGGCAGCTGGGAGGGAAGATATTGGTCAAGGACAAAAATTCTAAGAACCTTGAGTTATTTTCAACTGGGAAAGATTCTTCCCCAAGCACATTCTATGTTATACC
Organism: Tragulus kanchil; assembly: GCA_022376925.1. Taxonomy (NCBI): domain Eukaryota; kingdom Metazoa; phylum Chordata; class Mammalia; order Artiodactyla; family Tragulidae; genus Tragulus; species Tragulus kanchil. Next base: position 102,484,615 of record JAIOJX010000001.1, on the reverse strand, counting down.
CTCTGGTGTGAATGTGACATGATTGTCCCTGCTAGACAGAGTTTTAGTTCATTGCAATTTCTTTATCTTGGAGTTTGGTTAATGTGCTCAAGTTTGCGAGGCTAGTGAAACAGCATGTTAAACAATTGACCAGCGTAAACTGGCCTTGCCTCCTTAAATAGATTGTGGATTAATCACACCTTGAGTCATTTTACAGAGCAAGAACCACAGGTGTCCAAGAAGGAACCCATGACCTCAGGATGACCCTGGAGCCAAGCTCTTCAGTGCATAGAACTCAGAATAGAAATGTTGCTGCAAGGGCCCTTTACAAAGGGAGGAGTCCTTCAATAAGGAAAACCTGGCTTCCAGTACCATGAGTAGCTAATACGGACTAATTCAAGGCTAGCCAATGAGCTTCCAAGTATGAAATTCCCCTAACCCTTTAGGTTTCACTCAGGCTCCTGGATTGAAGAGAGATTTGAAACTTTGCCTCCTGCACTGGTGGGCCTTGAAATAAAGCTTTTTTCTCAAAAATTGTTGCCATAAGTATTGACTTTTGTGCACATCAGGCAGTGAGTCCTTGTTCAGTAATTTGAGCAACACAGTTGAGATTTAGGACTTGTGACCACCTGGCTGAGGCACAGTAGTGCCTGGCAGAGTGTGGGCCCTCAGCATCCAACTTGAGTTGGTCACGTAGACTGGATTTGTCTAGAGAGTTGGCTCTTGGATTCCTGCTTCCTTGCCATGGAACTCTGGACTCTTCGGCCTCCTTTCCCTTCTGCAAAAAGAAACAGCTCCTGGATCAGACATCTTTGGGGTGAGTAACCTCATTAAAATGTGCCTGTAGCTAAATATGTTAAATGCGTAGTTGAAATATGCCTGTAGTCTAATAATCTCATCACAGCTATGGGTTAGAGAGGATGAGATGGTTGAATGGCATCACTAACTCAATGGACATGAGTTTGAGCAAACTCCAGGAGATGGTAAAGGACAGGGAAGCCTGGTGTGCTGCAGTCCATGGTGTTGCGAAAAATCAGGCCCAACTTAGTGTCTGAACAACAACTCTGTGGGCTAGAGCCCCACCAAGAGGAGTTCTTCTGTCGGATTAAAATCTTAAGGCTAGGATTGTGGATTGGAGTTCCACCATAGGAGGGACAATGCAAAAGATTAGAGCTGTTGAGGTGCTCAAAGGATTGGATTAGTGAATGCCAGAGTAAGGCACCAGGCCTTTGGATTTATTTGGCTGTTTGTCTGTGTTTGACTGTTACTTGTGTTAGGACTGGCTAATAGGAGTTGGCTATTGGATGCTGTGGAAAACTGATTAAACTTGATATTAATGAGGGTCCTCTGAATTAGGAGATAAAACATCTTGCTCCTGGACTAGAAACCTTGCTTTATGGAGGTGATGCGGTTTTTTCACCCATGCCTAAAGTGATTGCCCAGAGGTATTGTTACAGGCATATATTCTTTTTAAAAACATGTTATTGGAGAAGAGATGATTTACAGTGTTGTGTTAGTTTTCAGGTGTATAGCAAAGTGATTCAGTTATATATATATATATACATATATTCAGTCTTTTTCAGATTGTTTTACCATATATGTTATCACAGAATATTAATATTCTATAATATTAATATTCTTATTCCCCTTTGGTAATCATAAGTCTGTTTTCAAAATATGTGAGTATTTCCATTTTGTAAATAAGTTCAATCGCATCATTTTAAAAATTAGATTGTACATATGAGCAATATAATATGATATTTGTCTGACTTACTTAACTCAGTATGACAATCTCTAGATCCATCCATGTTACTGCAAATGGCATTATTTCCTTTTTTATGGCTGAGTATTATTCCATTGTATTTATGTATCACATCTTTATCCATTCCTCTGCTGAAGGATATTTAGGTTGCTTCCATATCTTGGCTATTATAAACAGTGCTGCAATGAACACTGGGTACCTATACCTTTTCAAATTATGGTTTTCTCAAAATATATGCCCAGAAGTGGGATTGCTGGATCATATGGTAGATCTAATCTTTTTAAAAATGTTATTGGAGTATAGTTGATTTGCAATGTTGTATTAGATGGTAAAGGACAGGGAAGCCTGGTGTGCTGCAGTCCATGGTGTTGCGAAAAATCAGGCCCAACTTAGTGTCTGAACAACAACTCTGTGGGCTAGAGCCCCACCAAGAGGAGTTCTTCTGTCGGATTAAAATCTTAAGGCTAGGATTGTGGATTGGAGTTCCACCATAGGAGGGACAATGCAAAAGATTAGAGCTGTTGAGGTGCTCAAAGGATTGGATTAGTGAATGCCAGAGTAAGGCACCAGGCCTTTGGATTTATTTGGCTGTTTGTCTGTGTTTGACTGTTACTTGTGTTAGGACTGGCTAATAGGAGTTGGCTATTGGATGCTGTGGAAAACTGATTAAACTTGATATTAATGAGGGTCCTCTGAATTAGGAGATAAAACATCTTGCTCCTGGACTAGAAACCTTGCTTTATGGAGGTGATGCGGTTTTTTCACCCATGCCTAAAGTGATTGCCCAGAGGTATTGTTACAGGCATATATTCTTTTTAAAAACATGTTATTGGAGAAGAGATGATTTACAGTGTTGTGTTAGTTTTCAGGTGTATAGCAAAGTGATTCAGTTATATATATATATATACATATATTCAGTCTTTTTCAGATTGTTTTACCATATATGTTATCACAGAATATTAATATTCTGTAATATTAATATTCTTATTCCCCTTTGGTAATCATAAGTCTGTTTTCAAAATATGTGAGTATTTCCATTTTGTAAATAAGTTCAATCGCATCATTTTTAAAAATTAGATTGTACATATGAGCAATATAATATGATATTTGTCTGACTTACTTAACTCAGTATGACAATCTCTAGATCCATCCATGTTACTGCAAATGGCATTATTTCCTTTTTTATGGCTGAGTATTATTCCATTGTATTTATGTATCACATCTTTATCCATTCCTCTGCTGAAGGATATTTAGGTTGCTTCCATATCTTGGCTATTATAAACAGTGCTGCAATGAACACTGGGTACCTATACCTTTTCAAATTATGGTTTTCTCAAAATATATGCCCAGAAGTGGGATTGCTGGATCATATGGTAGATCTAATCTTTTTAAAAATGTTATTGGAGTATAGTTGATTTGCAATGTTGTATTAGTTTCAAGGATATAACAAAGTGCTTCATATATATATAAATATATATATATATACACATTCATTTTCAGATTCTTTTCTCATATATATGTATATTTTTCTCATGTATATTTTCAAATCATGGTTTTCCCTCGATATGTGCCCAGGAGTAGGATTGCTAAGTCAAATGGTAATGCTATTTTCAGTTTTCAAAGAAACTTCCATACTATTCTCCATAGTGGCTGTATCAATTTGCATTCCCACAAACAATGTAAGAGGGTCCCATTTTCTCCACATCCTTTCTAGCATTTATTGTTTGTAGATATTTTGGTGATGGCCATTCTTACTGGTGTGAGGCGATACCTCATTGTAGTTTTGATTTGCATTTGATTTTTGATAATTAGTGATGCTGAGCATCTTTTCATGTGCTTTTTGGCCATCTGTGTGTCTTATTTGGAGAAGCATCTATTTAGATCTTCTGCCCATTTTTTTGTTGATTAGGTTGTTTATTTGACATAGAGCTGCATGGGTTGTCTGTATATTTTTGAGATAAATCCTTTGTTGGTTGCTTCATTTGCAAATATTTCCTCTTATTCTGTGAGCTGTCTTTTAGTTTTATTTATGGTTTCCTTTGCTTTGCAGAAGCTTTTAACTTTAATCTGATCCCACCTGTTAATTATTTTTTTCATTACTCTAGGAGGTGAATCAAAAAAGATATTGTTTTAGGGCTTCCCTGGTGGTCCAGTGGGTAAGGACACTGCCTTGGTGTGCAAGGGGCGTCGGTTCGATCCATGGCTTGGGAAGATCCCACATGCCGTGGAGTGGCTGGACCCATGTGTCCAATTGCCTAGCCAGAGCTCTGGAGCGCATGTGCCCAGAGCTGGTGCTCTGTGACAACAGAGGCCACTGCAATGGGAGGCCCACAGGGGCCAAAGAGCAAAGATGGATGAAAATAGATAAATGAAAAAGACCAATAGAAGTGGCCTGCCTACCCCCCTCCCTCCCTAACCCGCCCTCCCAAAATAAAAAAATTTTAAAAAATAAAAAGATATTGTTTTTTTAAAAAATTGCTGCGATTTATGTCAGAGTGTTCTGCCTATGTTTTACCTAAGAGTTTTATAGTGTCTGGCCGTACATTTAGGTCTTTGATCCATTTTGAGTTTATTTTTTTATATGGTGTAAGAGAGTGTTCAAATTTCATTGTCTTACATGTAGCTGTCCAGTTTTCTCAGCGCCACTTATTGAAGAGACTATCTTTTTCAGTTTGCTTGTATTTTGTTCAGGATTTTTGAATCTATGTTCTTAAGTATTATTGGCCTATAATTCTCTTTTTTGTGGTTCTTTGTCTGGTGTTGCTATCAGAGTAATAGTGGCCTCACACACAGAATGAGCTTGGGAATGTTCCTTCCTTTGCAGTTTTTTATAAGAGTTTCAGTTGGATAGGTATTAACTCTTCTCTAAATGATAGAATTGGCCTGTGAAGCCATCTGGTCCTGGACTTTTGTTTGTTGGAGGTTTTGAAATCACAGTTTCTATTTCAGTACTTATGATTGATCTATTCATGTTTTCTATTTCTTCCTGGTTCAATCTTGGAAGGCTGTACCTTTTGAGGAATTTGTACATTTCTTCTAGATTGTCCATGTTATTTGCATTTGGTTGCTTGTAATCATCTCTTAATGAACCTTTGTATCTCACATGAGCGTATTCTTAATGAAACTAGCCCTGATTACGTTGTCGTGGTGACAGTGTAAAGGTAAAATGAGGGAATGTAAAGCAAAAAAATTCTTCCCTCAGGAAGAACATACCCTGAGCCCGGGTTAAAGGAATTTTATACAATGGAACACATTCTGGTGTTTCCTCCCTGAAAAATCTAGTCCTCTTCTGTATGAGGCAGAATAGCGTGGAGTTACAACTGAACTGCTTTTAAATATGTGTGTGTGTGCATATGATATTAAAAATGAAATTTTTCCCAGAGAAATAAGCATTGGTTATGGTATTAAAGGCCATGGGTTATATAGAGGCCCTGGACTGAATGTATTCCACCTTAAAACTGCCCAGATAGGAAATTGCGGGAAGGATTAGAGCAGAAACTTATGCAGCCCCAACTTGGGCTAAGATGAACCCGCCTCCCAAAATAAAAATTTTAAAAATAAAAAGATTGTTTTTAAAAATTGCTGCCTTTATGTTTTACCTAAGAGTTTTATAGTGTCTGGCCGTACATTTAGGTCTTTGATCCATTTTGAGTTTATTTTTTTATATGGTGTAAGAGAGTGTTCAAATTTCATTGTCTTACATGTAGCTGTCCAGTTTTCTCAGCGCCACTTATTGAAGAGACTATCTTTTTCAGTTTGCTTGTATTTTGTTCAGGATTTTTGAATCTATGTTCTTAAGTATTATTGGCCTATAATTCTCTTTTTTGTGGTTCTTTGTCTGGTGTTGCTATCAGAGTAATAGTGGCCTCACACACAGAATGAGCTTGGGAATGTTCCTTCCTTTGCAGTTTTTTATAAGAGTTTCAGTTGGATAGGTATTAACTCTTCTCTAAATGATAGAATTGGCCTGTGAAGCCATCTGGTCCTGGACTTTTGTTTGTTGGAGGTTTTGAAATCACAGTTTCTATTTCAGTACTTATGATTGATCTGTTCATGTTTTCTATTTCTTCCTGGTTCAATCTTGGAAGGCTGTACCTTTTGAGGAATTTGTACATTTCTTCTAGATTGTCCATGTTATTTGCATTTGGTTGCTTGTAATCATCTCTTAATGAACCTTTGTATCTCACATGAGCGTATTCTTAATGAAACTAGCCCTGATTACGTTGTCGTGGTGACAGTGTAAAGGTAAAATGAGGGAATGTAAAGCAAAAAAATTCTTCCCTCAGGAAGAACATACCCTGAGCCCGGGTTAAAGGAATTTTATACAATGGAACACATTCTGGTGTTTCCTCCCTGAAAAATCTAGTCCTCTTCTGTATGAGGCAGAATAGCGTGGAGTTACAACTGAACTGCTTTTAAATATGTGTGTGTGTGCATATGATATTAAAAATGAAATTTTTCCCAGAGAAATAAGCATTGGTTATGGTATTAAAGGCCATGGGTTATATAGAGGCCCTGGACTGAATGTATTCCACCTTAAAACTGCCCAGATAGGAAATTGCGGGAGAGGATTAGAGCAGAAACTTATGCAGCCCCAACTTGGGCGCTGAAAGAGGCCCCTGAAGTCATAAACGCAGAACGTCCTCCGCCCTGATAATGCGTAACTCCAGCTCTGGGGCTATGAACTCCAGCACCGGTCTTCCCCGTTCCAACCTGAGAGCACTTCTTCGACTGGGAAATGTTCCGGTCGGACCGAGCTTCCCCCAGAGAGATGCAGGCAGTCCACAGCCCTCTTCCCTCCGCAGCCGAGGGCGGGCAGAGCTGGGGGCGGAGCGGCTGCAAGACCCGTCGCACCCTCGCGCGAGCTGCTGGGTCACAGTGTTCTGGGTTCATGTCAGGGTTGGGGGGGAAGGGGTAGGGTGCCATGCTATGGTGGGCCAGGTGGGACTGCCCCAGCAGTGGCTGCGGCAGCCGCGGCCTCTTTCTCCTTCTACCTCAGAGCAGCTGCCTTCCTCTCCTGCTCAGCCTGGCCCCAGCGGCCCAGCCGGCTGCAGGCCAAAGTCCGGGGGCTGCTGGGAGGGCGGCTGCATGGAGTAGAAGTTCTTGAAGAGCTGCATTTGGGGCAGGGCCACCTGCTGCTGCTGCTGTTGCTGCTTCAAGGCTGGGAAGCTGGTGACGGGGTTAGGGGGTGGTGGGCCCTGCCAGAAGATCTGCCGGTTCACCTGGTGACCGAATGCCAGCTGGAAGGGCTAAAAGGGCAGCGTCTGTTTGGGGGGGCTTCTTGGCCTCATGGATAGAGTTCAGGGGCGCCTGGGGCCGTGCTACCTCCAGCTGCGGCCGCCTCCCCCCACCAGCCGACCCTGCAGGAGGAGAGCGGCGCAGGCGAGAGGGGCTGACGCCTGGGGCCCTCCAGCCTGCCGAGGGAGAAATCAGGTGGACTTGTCTCTGCAAAATATGATAGTTAAATAAATGGCCGATTTATTTATACAAAAAAAAAAAATTGCCCAGATATCTAGATTAGCTTGTCTGTGATCTCTGCTAGAGGGGTAAAGTGTTTTGGACATTTGCGGAAAAGATCAAACTCCAACACGCTCAGAAAGTGAAGACTTTTGTATTTAAATGTGTGTGCTCCTGAATTGCTCTCTGAAAGTTAGCTCTTACTGAGTCTCAGATAGCTTCCTCGGTTCAAGTTTTTGCAAAAGGATGCTATTACTCTTTCCCTTTCCTCCTCACTGGGTAAGTTTTTCAAGGTGTAGAGAGAGACAGAGCCTGAATTTCCGTAGGCGCCTCTTCAGTAGACAAGCTTGTCCTCAGTACATGGTATGGTAGAAATATCTGGAGCCTCTGACCAAATGGGCTCCAGTCTTGGAACAGATTCCTTAGCAGCTGGGTAGCATGTATGACTCTCAGGCTACAGTTTGACAGCCATCTCTAGTGGAGGTGGTTCAGGGTTCTTTAAGGGAAGCCTCAAATCCAAGCTGGTCATCTCTGAGACAGTCTGTTCTTCATAGTGGCTTCTCCAGGGAATTCATACAGCCAAGCCTTACCAGAAACCAAACCAGGAGATGGACTTGGTTTTCTTTCTTTTAATTTTAATTTAATTTAATTTAATTTTTACAGAGTTTTGTTGTTTCTGTCCCACATCAGCCTGAATCTGCCATAGGGAAATTGGTTCTTAAATAAAGGAAACATGCCTCTCACTTGCCCGTTTTCTTCCTAAAAAGGAACAAAATTTCCTGAGCTGCAGACTGACAAGCCCTGATGGCTTTCCTACAGCTCTCATGAATACAAGGGTTTTCCAGGGGAAGCCAACATTTCTGCATCATCCAGATCTCTAGTTTCTGATAATACTCCTGGTTGATATTGGATGCAATCCATGAAAGTTGGGAAGAGACAGCAAGGGTTTGTTAAAGGAAGTTGCTTAGGGTTCCTTTTGCTGGCCAAAATGTAAACTATTTTGAGCAGTACTGTGGAAGAAATTGATCAGTCAACTGCAGAGTTCAGTTTGGGCTTATGGTGGCCAGGAAGAGCCAAGACAGCTGACCCAATAGTAATAAAAGCCCATCCAGGCACCAAAACTCCAAATTTAAAGCAATAGACTTTAAAGAGACATGTTAAGGGAGGTTATAAAGCCTCTGATATTCACTTTTCTTAAATACCAATTAATCCAACTTTGGAAAGATAACCCCCCTAGAAAGTGAAGACTTTTGTATTTAAATGTGTGTGCTCCTGAATTGCTCTCTGAAAGTTAGCTCTTACTGAGTCTCAGATAGCTTCCTCGGTTCAAGTTTTTGCAAAAGGATGCTATTACTCTTTCCCTTTCCTCCTCACTGGGTAAGTTTTTCAAGGTGTAGAGAGAGACAGAGCCTGAATTTCCGTAGGCGCCTCTTCAGTAGACAAGCTTGTCCTCAGTACATGGTATGGTAGAAATATCTGGAGCCTCTGACCAAATGGGCTCCAGTCTTGGAACAGATTCCTTAGCAGCTGGGTAGCATGTATGACTCTCAGGCTACAGTTTGACAGCCATCTCTAGTGGAGGTGGTTCAGGGTTCTTTAAGGGAAGCCTCAAATCCAAGCTGGTCATCTCTGAGACAGTCTGTTCTTCATAGTGGCTTCTCCAGGGAATTCATACAGCCAAGCCTTACCAGAAACCAAACCAGGAGATGGACTTGGTTTTCTTTCTTTTAATTTTAATTTAATTTAATTTAATTTTTACAGAGTTTTGTTGTTTCTGTCCCACATCAGCCTGAATCTGCCATAGGGAAATTGGTTCTTAAATAAAGGAAACATGCCTCTCACTTGCCCGTTTTCTTCCTAAAAAGGAACAAAATTTCCTGAGCTGCAGACTGACAAGCCCTGATGGCTTTCCTACAGCTCTCATGAATACAAGGGTTTTCCAGGGGAAGCCAACATTTCTGCATCATCCAGATCTCTAGTTTCTGATAATACTCCTGGTTGATATTGGATGCAATCCATGAAAGTTGGGAAGAGACAGCAAGGGTTTGTTAAAGGAAGTTGCTTAGGGTTCCTTTTGCTGGCCAAAATGTAAACTATTTTGAGCAGTACTGTGGAAGAAATTGATCAGTCAACTGCAGAGTTCAGTTTGGGCTTATGAGTGGCCAGGAAGAGCCAAGACAGCTGACCCAATAGTAATAAAAGCCCATCCAGGCACCAAAACTCCAAATTTAAAGCAATAGACTTTAAAGAGACATGTTAAGGGAGGTTATAAAGCCTCTGATATTCACTTTTCTTAAATACCAATTAATCCAACTTTGTCAATCCTTATATAACACTCCAGTCCTGCTGGTACCAAAACGTGGGACAAGAGATGACCATTTTGTACAGGATTTGAGAATCATTAACTGTAGAGGATGTATATCCAGTGGTGCCAAATCCTTACAACTTTATCTGGAGACTTTGCTTGATTTAGAACTTTGGAATTAAAAGATGCCTTTTACTGTATACCCTTAAATCCTCAATAGGGTTCCCAGGTGGTTGAGTGGTAAGGAATGTGCCTGCCAAGCAGGAGATGCCAGTTCGATCCCCGGGTCAGGAAGATCCCCTGGAGAAGGAAATGGCAATGCACTCCAGAGTTCTTGTCTGGAGAATCCCATGGACAGAGAAGCCTGGTGGGCTATAGTCGGTGGTGTCACAAAGAGTTGGACATGACTTAGCAACTAAGCAGCAACAACAAAAGTCCTGAGAACTGGGAGCTGTTTTCCTTTGTGTGGGACAAGCCAGAGAGTAATATAAAAGAATAATATTGTTGGATGGTACTCCCAAAAGGGTTTTAAAATGCCCCAGTCCATCTTCAGGGAAGCCCTAGTCAAGGACTTAAGAGATTGCCAGTTAGATGAGGGAGTCTTACCATGATAATGTTAATTGCTTATAAAAGTAAAGGATCTTTAGACCTAAATATAATCCTTAAAAAATATATTTTTAAATGTATTTATCTGGCTGTACTGGGTCTTCAGTCTTCATTGCAGTATGTAGGATCCTTAGTTGCACCATTTGAACTCTTAGTTGTGGCATGCAGAATCTAGTTCCCTGATCAGGGATGGAACCTGGGCCCCCTGCACTGGGAGTGTGGAATCTTAGACACTGCACCACCAGGGAAGTCCCCAAAATACAATTGTTATTTGAAGCTTTCTGACCAGGAGGCAGTTGTGAGAATTCTTTAGAATGACTGGGTTTTTAAAATTTTAAATTTGGTGTTTTGAAGGATAATTGCTTTATAGAATTCTGTTGTTTTCTCCAAAACATCAACATGAATCAGCCATAGGTATACATATGTCCCTCTCTTGAACTTTCCTCCCATCCCACCCCTCTTTTGCCCCGTCTGTTAATCCAATTAATCCAACTTTGTCAATCCTTATATAACACTCCAGTCCTGCTGGTACCAAAACGTGGGACAAGAGATGACCATTTTGTACAGGATTTGAGAATCATTAACTGTAGAGGATGTATATCCAGTGGTGCCAAATCCTTACAACTTTATCTGGAGACTTTGCTTGATTTAGAACTTTGGAATTAAAAGATGCCTTTTACTGTATACCCTTAAATCCTCAATAGGGTTCCCAGGTGGTTGAGTGGTAAGGAATGTGCCTGCCAAGCAGGAGATGCCAGTTCGATCCCCGGGTCAGGAAGATCCCCTGGAGAAGGAAATGGCAATGCACTCCAGAGTTCTTGTCTGGAGAATCCCATGGACAGAGAAGCCTGGTGGGCTATAGTCGGTGGTGTCACAAAGAGTTGGACATGACTTAGCAACTAAGCAGCAACAACAAAAGTCCTGAGAACTGGGAGCTGTTTTCCTTTGTGTGGGACAAGCCAGAGAGTAATATAAAAGAATAATATTGTTGGATGGTACTCCCAAAAGGGTTTTAAAATGCCCCAGTCCATCTTCAGGGAAGCCCTAGTCAAGGACTTAAGAGATTGCCAGTTAGATGAGGGAGTCTTACCATGATAATGTTAATTGCTTATAAAAGTAAAGGATCTTTAGACCTAAATATAATCCTTAAAAAATATATTTTTAAATGTATTTATCTGGCTGTACTGGGTCTTCAGTCTTCATTGCAGTATGTAGGATCCTTAGTTGCACCATTTGAACTCTTAGTTGTGGCATGCAGAATCTAGTTCCCTGATCAGGGATGGAACCTGGGCCCCCTGCACTGGGAGTGTGGAATCTTAGACACTGCACCACCAGGGAAGTCCCCAAAATACAATTGTTATTTGAAGCTTTCTGACCAGGAGGCAGTTGTGAGAATTCTTTAGAATGACTGGGTTTTTAAAATTTTAAATTTGGTTTTTTTTTTTGAAGGATAATTGCTTTATAGAATTCTGTTGTTTTCTCCAAAACATCAACATGAATCAGCCATAGGTATACATATGTCCCCTCCCTCTTGAACTTTCCTCCCCATCCCACCCCTCTAGGTTGTTACAGAGCCCCAGTCTGAGTTCCCTGAGTCATACCGCAAATTCCCAATGGTCATCTATTTTATGTATGGTAATGTAAGTTTCCATGTTGCTCTCTCCATATATCCCATCCTCTCTTTCCTCACCTCCAGGTCCATAAGTCTGTGCTCTATGTCTATTTCTCCACTGCTGCCCTACAAATAATTTCATCACTACCATCTTTCTAGATTCCATACATATGCATTAGTATATGATATTTATTTTTCTCTTTGACATACTTTGTATAATAGGCTCTAGGTTCATCCACCTCATTAGTACTGACTCAGTTCTATGGCTGAGTACTATTTCATTGTATATATGTACTACGGCTTCTTTATCCCTTCATCTGTCAATGGGCATCTAGGTTGCTTCCATGTTCCCACTATTGTAAATAGTGCAATGAACACTGGGGTACAAGAGTGACTGGGTTTTGTGGTATTAGAATTCCTAACTGTAGACTCAGGGCCAAACTCTATGTGAGGCTCTCAAAAGAAATGACAGTGAGTCGCTAAGATGGATTCCAGGATGCCATAAGGCATCCCAGTATCATACAATTAATTGAAGTCTATTCTAGCAGATGTGACCTGACTGAGCAGCCTTTAGAAAATCCAGATATGGGAATGTTTATAATGGGAGCATCTTTATGAACCTGGGGTTCCTAATGGCCAGATATGCAGTAGTAATTAATCAGGAAGTTCTGGAAGCAGAACCCCTATGCCCGATGTATTTTCCCTGAAGGCAGAAGTTATAGACCTCACCAGAGTCCTCTACCCTTGGAACCAAGAAAAAGGGAACCATGTAGACTGATTCTAAGTATAATTTATCTGCCATGCATGTATGTGGAGCCATATGGCAAGAGATGTCTACTAACATCAGGAAGGAATGAAATTAAACATGTCGAGGAGATACTGGTTTATGAGACTGTCACCATGCTAGAAGAAGTGCCTGGGTCACTGAAAGTCTGATAGTTACATAGACTAACATGAAAAAATTTGGCTGATCAGGTCTAAAAGCAGCCAGAACCAAAAACACTTTCCTCCCCATCCCACCCCTCTAGGTTGTTACAGAGCCCCAGTCTGAGTTCCCTGAGTCATACCGCAAATTCCCAATGGTCATCTATTTTATGTATGGTAATGTAAGTTTCCATGTTGCTCTCTCCATATATCCCATCCTCTCTTTCCTCACCTCCAGGTCCATAAGTCTGTGCTCTATGTCTATTTCTCCACTGCTGCCCTACAAATAATTTCATCACTACCATCTTTCTAGATTCCATACATATGCATTAGTATATGATATTTATTTTTCTCTTTGACATACTTTGTATAATAGGCTCTAGGTTCATCCACCTCATTAGTACTGACTCAGTTCTATGGCTGAGTACTATTTCATTGTATATATGTACTACGGCTTCTTTATCCCTTCATCTGTCAATGGGCATCTAGGTTGCTTCCATGTTCCCACTATTGTAAATAGTGCAATGAACACTGGGGTACAAGAGTGACTGGGTTTTGTGGTATTAGAATTCCTAACTGTAGACTCAGGGCCAAACTCTATGTGAGGCTCTCAAAAGAAATGACAGTGAGTCGCTAAGATGGATTCCAGGATGCCATAAGGCATCCCAGTATCATACAATTAATTGAAGTCTATTCTAGCAGATGTGACCTGACTGAGCAGCCTTTAGAAAATCCAGATATGGGAATGTTTATAATGGGAGCATCTTTATGAACCTGGGGTTCCTAATGGCCAGATATGCAGTAGTAATTAATCAGGAAGTTCTGGAAGCAGAACCCCTATGCCCGATGTATTTTCCCTGAAGGCAGAAGTTATAGACCTCACCAGAGTCCTCTACCCTTGGAACCAAGAAAAAGGGAACCATGTAGACTGATTCTAAGTATAATTTATCTGCCATGCATGTATGTGGGGCCATATGGCCAGAGATGTCTACTAACATCAGGAAGGAATGAAATTAAACATGTCGAGGAGATACTGGTTTTATGAGACTGTCACCATGCTAGAAGAAGTGCCTGGGTCACTGAAAGTCTGATAGTTACATAGACTAACATGAAAAAATTTGGCTGATCAGGTCTCAAAACCAGCAGCCAGAACCAAAAACAGGTCCTAAGGCCCTAGACTGATTCTGAGTGTGAATGTGTCCTTGTTTAAGTGTTAGGATTTGGAAATGGGGGTTTCCCAGGTGGCTCGAGTGGTAAAGAATCTTCCTGCCAATGCAGGAGATGTGGGTTCAATCTCTGGATCAGGAATAACCCTCAGAGGAGGAAATGGTAATGGACTACAGTATTCTTGCCTGGGAAATTTCATGGACAGAAGAGCCTGGCCGGGTCACAAAAGAGTCAGACACGACCTACTGACTAAACAACAGCAATTGGGAAATGAATCTAGAGAGCAGACAAATGAGGATTTCATGTTGACTCTTGAGACTTAGACGGTGATTAGTATCAACCAACCAAAGAGGGATAGATATACAGTGAACAGGGATTCATGCTTATACCCGAGTATTTAGTGGGAAAAATTAATACTTATTTACATCAAGGAACCCTGTCTGACAGGAACACAACCTGTCACTGGCTACAGAAGCCCCTAGAAACAAACTCCAATTGGATCCTTATGACATTACATGAAAGCCTTTCTTAAGACTGTTACTGCAGCTTTCAGACAACTTTATAAAACAATTAGATACTATAATATGTACATTTGAAGGACTATTAAAATTAGGAGTCATAGTTCTGTGTATCATAGGATTAATCCTTTTACTCAACAGAATTTGCGCTTATTGTCTGTCTTCTATATTTAAAAAGGCCTGCCCCATTCACAGGATGATTGCCCAAGACTTAAGAATTCCAGGTAGGACTCATGAATGTTTACTATTAAATGCAAATAGTTTCATTCTTCTTATAAAAAGCTATGCCCCCTAATCAGCATTATTGAAGCAGGTAGAGTAGTTATCACTTGATTTCCCTGAAGACTGAAGAATGTACAAAGAGGTGGAATTGAAACATGAAACACTGGTCAGTTTAAACTGGTTCTGTTTCCTTAAAACAGGTTGTTGATTAATCAAACCTTGAATTTTTATGAGACTGTCACCATGCTAGAAGAAGTGCCTGGGTCACTGAAAGTCTGATAGTTACATAGACTAACATGAAAAAATTTGGCTGATCAGGTCTCAAAACCAGCAGCCAGAACCAAAAACAGGTCCTAAGGCCCTAGACTGATTCTGAGTGTGAATGTGTCCTTGTTTAAGTGTTAGGATTTGGAAATGGGGGTTTCCCAGGTGGCTCGAGTGGTAAAGAATCTTCCTGCCAATGCAGGAGATGTGGGTTCAATCTCTGGATCAGGAATAACCCTCAGAGGAGGAAATGGTAATGGACTACAGTATTCTTGCCTGGGAAATTTCATGGACAGAAGAGCCTGGCCGGGTCACAAAAGAGTCAGACACGACCTACTGACTAAACAACAGCAATTGGGAAATGAATCTAGAGAGCAGACAAATGAGGATTTCATGTTGACTCTTGAGACTTAGACGGTGATTAGTATCAACCAACCAAAGAGGGATAGATATACAGTGAACAGGGATTCATGCTTATACCCGAGTATTTAGTGGGAAAAATTAATACTTATTTACATCAAGGAACCCTGACTGACAGGAACACAACCTGTCACTGGCTACAGAAGCCCCTAGAAACAAACTCCAATTGGATCCTTATGACATTACATGAAAGCCTTTCTTAAGACTGTTACTGCAGCTTTCAGACAACTTTATAAAACAATTAGATACTATAATATGTACATTTGAAGGACTATTAAAATTAGGAGTCATAGTTCTGTGTATCATAGGATTAATCCTTTTACTCAACAGAATTTGCGCTTATTGTCTGTCTTCTATATTTAAAAAGGCCTGCCCCATTCACAGGATGATTGCCCAAGACTTAAGAATTCCAGGTAGGACTCATGAATGTTTACTATTAAATGCAAATAGTTTCATTCTTCTTATAAAAAGCTATGCCCCCTAATCAGCATTATTGAAGCAGGTAGAGTAGTTATCACTTGATTTCCCTGAAGACTGAAGAATGTACAAAGAGAGGTGGAATTGAAACATGAAACACTGGTCAGTTTAAACTGGTTCTGTTTCCTTAAAACAGGTTGTTGATTAATCAAACCTTGAATTTTTAGAGAGCACCTTGCATGTGCAAAAAGGAACCCATGTTTCCAGGATGACCATGGAACCAAGAATCTTCAGTCTTTGGAACTCAAAGAATAGAAATGTTGCCATGGGAGATCTTTACAAAGTCTTTCCATAAGGAAAGTCTGGCTTCTAGTCACATCAAAGTAGCTTATATGAACTAATTTAAGACTAGCCAACAAGCTTCCGAGTTTGCAATTCTTGTAAACCCTTAAATTTTACCACAAACTCTGGATTGAGGAGACAGACTGAGAGTCCCATCTCCTGTCTCCTTGCCAATCTACCTTGGAACGAGGTTTTTCTCTCAAAACTCAGTGCCATAGTATTGGCTTCTGTGTGCAGCAGGCAGTGAGTCCTTGCTAGGTAACACTTGTACGTGACAGGCCTGGAATTAGACTTCTGGTCTGAATTCCTCTAGATTCCCCCACTGTTATACTCCTCTTGGCCTAAAGCAGAGCTTGTTGTTACTTAATACTCAAGTGTATCTTGGGATAAAAATAAATAACTCTGGATACATTCCAATACACTTCTGTAGGCACAAAGCCTTGAAGACTACCTCAGGAAATGACAGGAATCAGGAGGAGAAATAGATGATAGTGATAATAAGATCATCACTGTATGCAATGTCAGATAACCTTAGTCAGAATATCACAATATCCATCCTAGCCAGCTCCTTTCCTTTAGAAGTGTGTGCTTATCTCAGACACAGTGGGCTGGGTTCTAGATCCCTGCAGTAAAGCCAATATTACAATGAAGTAAATCACACCAATTTGGGGGTTTCCCAGTGCTTATAAAAGTCATCAGTCCTATTGTACACTTACTAGAAAATATCTAAAAAATGTACATAATTTAATTTTAAAAGACAATTACAATAGTAACAAAGATAATGAGCAGAGCACCATAAGAAATAAACTAAGGAAAGAGTTTAAACTATTTCAAGAATTAACAAAATGTGGCACAGAGAACCCAAGTGACCATCCATAAGAAAGTTAAACTGAAGGAAAGAGTTTAAGCACTATTTCCTTAAAACCCCAAAAGGTTGTTGATTAATCAAACCTTGAATTTTTAGAGAGCACCTTGCATGTGCAAAAGGAACCCATGTTTCCAGGATGACCATGGAACCAAGAATCTTCAGTCTTTGGAACTCAAAGAATAGAAATGTTGCCATGGGAGATCTTTACAAAGTCTTTCCATAAGGAAAGTCTGGCTTCTAGTCACATCAAAGTAGCTTATATGAACTAATTTAAGACTAGCCAACAAGCTTCCGAGTTTGCAATTCTTGTAAACCCTTAAATTTTACCACAAACTCTGGATTGAGGAGACAGACTGAGAGTCCCATCTCCTGTCTCCTTGCCAATCTACCTTGGAACGAGGTTTTTCTCTCAAAACTCAGTGCCATAGTATTGGCTTCTGTGTGCAGCAGGCAGTGAGTCCTTGCTAGGTAACACTTGTACGTGACGGGCCTGGAATTAGACTTCTGGTCTGAATTCCTCTAGATTCCCCCACTGTTATACTCCTCTTGGCCTAAAGCAGAGCTTGTTGTTACTTAATACTCAAGTGTATCTTGGGATAAAAATAAATAACTCTGGATACATTCCAATACACTTCTGTAGGCACAAAGCCTTGAAGACTACCTCAGGAAATGACAGGAATCAGGAGGAGAAATAGATGATAGTGATAATAAGATCATCACTGTATGCAATGTCAGATAACCTTAGTCAGAATATCACAATATCCATCCTAGCCAGCTCCTTTCCTTTAGAAGTGTGTGCTTATCTCAGACACAGTGGGCTGGGTTCTAGATCCCTGCAGTAAAGCCAATATTACAATGAAGTAAATCACACCAATTTGGGGGTTTCCCAGTGCTTATAAAAGTCATCAGTCCTATTGTACACTTACTAGAAAATATCTAAAAAATGTACATAATTTAATTTTAAAAGACAATTACAATAGTAACAAAGATAATGAGCAGAGCACCATAAGAAATAAACTAAGGAAAGAGTTTAAACTATTTCAAGAATTAACAAAATGTGGCACAGAGAACCCAAGTGAACCCATGGTTTGGGGAAAATGGTGCCATAGACAATGCAAAGTTACCACAAACTTGCAATTTGAAACACAATACTTGTGAAGCATGACTAAGTGAAATACAATTTTTTAAAGGCATGCCTGTAAACCAAGTAAAAACAAGTCACATAAGAGCTTAACTCTGGCTATTGAAAAGGATGGGTCAATATTATTATTCTCTGGAAGCGCACCTCATCCTGGGCCCCCGGCCTTGAATGACATTTTCCCCTATCTCATGTCATTTCTGGGACATGAAACTCTAAGGTTTGCACTAGGGATGTTGTTCAAGAGTTTGCAGGGACGTGGTGTTCCCCAGGAATCTTTTAATCCAAGAGAGAGACAAATGAGGGCCCATATGAGTGAGGACTGGAGAGACAAACACCCTAAAATATAGGTCATTCAGAGACCTGCCCAAACTTTCTCTCCGACCTAGAATGCTCAGACAGAGCCTTCCCTCTTATAGTTCTCTATGAGGTCAAAGTCTTAATCTAAAATAAAAATGGCTTCAGTTCAGCAGAGGGAGAATTTCAAGTTGGAAGGTCAGGTCCTAGGACTGTCCAAGAGCATGGTGAGGTCCCCAGGTGAGGAAAGATGCATCACTAGACCCACAAATGAGGAGGCTTTACAGACCCCTGTCCCATTCTTAATCGCAGAGGCCCCAGGCAGCGGTATAGGGATGAGAAGCCTCTTATTTTCTGTCTTATCTCAGTGAGGGAAGGGTTTTGCCGATCAAGATCGAACCCCAGTTCTGCAAGGAAAGTCTCGGACATAACTACAGTGAAGGTAAGGACCATCAGTGCTAAGGAGAGGGTCTCTAGATCCCTGCAGTAAAGCCAATATTACAAGTCACACCAATTTGGGGTTTCCCAGTGCTTATAAAAGTCATCAGTCCTATTGTACACTTACTAGAAAATATCTAAAAAATGTACATAATTTAATTTTAAAAGACAATTACAATAGTAACAAAGATAATGAGCAGAGCACCATAAGAAATAAACTAAGGAAAGAGTTTAAACTATTTCAAGAATTAACAAAATGTGGCACAGAGAACCCAAGTGAACCCATGGTTTGGGGAAAATGGTGCCATAGACAATGCAAAGTTACCACAAACTTGCAATTTGAAACACAATACTTGTGAAGCATGACTAAGTGAAATACAATTTTTTAAAGGCATGCCTGTAAACCAAGTAAAAACAAGTCACATAAGAGCTTAACTCTGGCTATTGAAAAGGATGGGTCAATATTATTATTCTCTGGAAGCGCACCTCATCCTGGGCCCCCGGCCTTGAATGACATTTTCCCCTATCTCATGTCATTTCTGGGACATGAAACTCTAAGGTTTGCACTAGGGATGTTGTTCAAGAGTTTGCAGGGACGTGGTGTTCCCCAGGAATCTTTTAATCCAAGAGAGAGACAAATGAGGGCCCATATGAGTGAGGACTGGAGAGACAAACACCCTAAAATATAGGTCATTCAGAGACCTGCCCAAACTTTCTCTCCGACCTAGAATGCTCAGACAGAGCCTTCCCTCTTATAGTTCTCTATGAGGTCAAAGTCTTAATCTAAAATAAAAATGGCTTCAGTTCAGCAGAGGGAGAATTTCAAGTTGGAAGGTCAGGTCCTAGGACTGTCCAAGAGCATGGTGAGGTCCCCAGGTGAGGAAAGATGCATCACTAGACCCACAAATGAGGAGGCTTTACAGACCCCTGTCCCATTCTTAATCGCAGAGGCCCCAGGCAGCGGTATAGGGATGAGAAGCCTCTTATTTTCTGTCTTATCTCAGTGAGGGAAGGGTTTTGCCGATCAAGATCGAACCCCAGTTCTGCAAGGAAAGTCTCGGACATAACTACAGTGAAGGTAAGGACCATCAGTGCTAAGGAGAGGGGTCTCTCCCCCAAGGAGGAATGATTATAGAGTGGCGCCCCTCCTGTCAAGCAAAGATGCTCAGAGCAGCACCCTGACTTTCCCCGTGATGGACTCACGGAAGCGAGGATTCTTGGGGCTGGGTTCATAGAAGGAGGCGTTTCCGGCTCTGATAGACAGCACAGGGACGACCCAGGATGTGAGGAATATTGAGCTACGGAGGCTTCCGTAGAACACACGTTTCATCCGCGGTCGGAAACGCTGACGAGAGCCGTTATACCCGGAAGAGCTCCCCCGACGTTCTTCACTGGAGGCGACGAGCTCGGACTCCTGCTGAGGGTGTTTGGCCAAGGGTGGATTTCCAGGACTGATCTGAAGTGAGGTAAGGACCTGAATGTGGACTCTAGAGTCCATTCCCCACTCTTGTAACAAAGATGACCCCACGAACTCTCACCTCTGTGATCAGCAGGGGGAGGTTCATACAAAACTATTAGACCGAGTTATTTTTCAGTAAATCTTGATCTAGGAGAGTAGCCTTGATTCTGTAAATCGGGAAAACCTAGACCCTAATTACAGTCACGGGGATACTATGTTAACGGGGCAGTAAAGATGTGGCACAAAGCACACCACTCCCATACCTCGATTCCCAGACTTCTCCCGTGCTGAACTCCAGGAGGTGAAGCTTTGGAGGCTTGTGGACACATTTCAGTAAAGGGCGGAGTGTAAGGCTCTGATAGATACTCAGATGGGCACTCTGAATAATGACCATAGGACCTCCCTTCCCCGTAGCCTCTGCTCCTACTGTCAGCTATTGAAGACCTTGAGCATAATGGCCAGATATGAGTCATTCTTACTTCTGCTTCAGAGATTCCAGAAAGAAAGGACTTAAATCTGGGAGCCATGCCTCTGGCCTGGCATGGAGTTACAGTAGTGGTCCTGGGTCCAGGTGTTGACTGAGTCATGTCTAAGGCAGAGGGCCACTCACCCATAACAAAGAAGGCCAAACTAAGTCTCAATGCTGCTGTAAGCCTTGGAAAGCCCTGGCAGAGCCATCAAACTGAGTTCTGCTTAGAAGTCTCAGGGATGGGAGGAGTTTGGTCCAAGGAGTAGCTCCTCCTTGCAGATGGAGGATACTTCAGTCCTAACTGCAGTGAAGTAAGTAATGACGGGGGATCCTTCCCCATTTAGGACTAGCATCGCAAAGCAGAGCACCTACGCTTCTGGGAGGTGCCAGGAAGGGGTAATCAAGTATGTATGACTCTGACTTTACCACATCAGGGACTTGAGGAATTAAGGACATTGCTTTGAGGCTGAACTACCCAGTGTCGACTAAAAAAGATAAACAGCTTGAGAGTTGTGGGTTAAGTTTTATTTGGGGCACAATTAGAACTGCAGTCTGGGAGGCAGTACCTCAGATAGCTCTGAGAGACTGCTCCAAAGAGGCAGTAGGAGGAAGATCAATATATAAAGTTTTGAGGAAGGAGGAGCTTAATATCAATAACAAAGGTTTTTGGTGAGTCATGAGGATCTTATGTCACCATGAAGGGTTTTAGTGCTTTTCTAAATATGAGGAAATGCAAGGACTGAGATAATAAAATCTGTTCCTAAAAACGTCTGTCTGTCTAAAGACCTGCCCCACCAGATTCCCTGGAGCACAGAGTGCCTCACTCCACCCTGGGTGTGATCTTCATGTCAGGGGGTTCAGCGGCTGTCACAGCTCCTCAATCAATCTCCAGAAGCAGATGGCAAATGCCCTTGTTCAGTCATTGATAAATGCCAATATGTAGTTGACACCAGGTCATTGGTGGGAGGAGTCCTGAGTGCTACCCTGTCCTGAACCAGGACTAACGCAAACAATGACTCTAAATGTAAGATCTCATAAACTCTGCCCCTTTTCCAAGTAGAAGCCTAGAGTATCTGCCAAACTGAGGCATTCTTCTAACTTCTCTCTGAAGAGTTCAGCAATGTGAAGATGCTGGACTAATTGAATGGCCTCAATTCTGCAGAGGGAGGAGGCCCAGGACTTTACAGGAGTCAGGGAGAGGTCACTGAAAGAACAGTGATGATTCCACTGACCCACAAACAGGGGAAACAACAGAGAGCTCCCCCCTGAGCACTGAGGAGGCCAGGCATGGAAGTCAGGCATATGTGAACCCTCTTTCTGATGGTATTGGTTTGGTGAGAGCCTTTGTCTGAGAGGAGATACATCAGTTCAGCAGCACAGGTGTCCCATGCTCTACCTAGAGCCAAGGCAAGGACCCCAATGGGCCCAGGACAGAATTCCCTAGAGCTTTTAGGTGTGGGGGCGCCTTAACGGCAATGCTGGGCTGAGGTGTCCCTTCACAAGTATGTATGACTCTGACTTTACCACATCAGGGACTTGAGGAATTAAGGACATTGCTTTGAGGCTGAACTACCCAGTGTCGACTAAAAAAGATAAACAGCTTGAGAGTTGTGGGTTAAGTTTTATTTGGGGCACAATTAGAACTGCAGTCTGGGAGGCAGTACCTCAGATAGCTCTGAGAGACTGCTCCAAAGAGGCAGTAGGAGGAAGATCAATATATAAAGTTTTGAGGAAGGAGGAGCTTAATATCAATAACAAAGGTTTTTGGTGAGTCATGAGGATCTTATGTCACCATGAAGGGTTTTAGTGCTTTTCTAAATATGAGGAAATGCAAGGACTGAGATAATAAAATCTGTTCCTAAAAACGTCTGTCTGTCTAAAGACCTGCCCCACCAGATTCCCTGGAGCACAGAGTGCCTCACTCCACCCTGGGTGTGATCTTCATGTCAGGGGGTTCAGCGGCTGTCACAGCTCCTCAATCAATCTCCAGAAGCAGATGGCAAATGCCCTTGTTCAGTCATTGATAAATGCCAATATGTAGTTGACACCAGGTCATTGGTGGGAGGAGTCCTGAGTGCTACCCTGTCCTGAACCAGGACTAACGCAAACAATGACTCTAAATGTAAGATCTCATAAACTCTGCCCCTTTTCCAAGTAGAAGCCTAGAGTATCTGCCAAACTGAGGCATTCTTCTAACTTCTCTCTGAAGAGTTCAGCAATGTGAAGATGCTGGACTAATTGAATGGCCTCAATTCTGCAGAGGGAGGAGGCCCAGGACTTTACAGGAGTCAGGGAGAGGTCACTGAAAGAACAGTGATGATTCCACTGACCCACAAACAGAAACAACAGGGGCTCCCCTGAGCACTGAGGAGGCCAGGCATGGAAGTCAGGCATATGTGAACCCTCTTTCTGATGGTATTGGTTTGGTGAGAGCCTTTGTCTGAGAGGAGATACATCAGTTCAGCAGCACAGGTGTCCCATGCTCTACCTAGAGCCAAGGCAAGGACCCCAATGGGCCCAGGACAGAATTCCCTAGAGCTTTTAGCTGTGGGTGCTCCTTAACAGCAATGCTGGGCTGAGGTGTCCCTTCACTTGTTCTTAAGGTTTCACAGGAAGATGAGGACTGGGGTTTGAGGTATAAACTTAGAGCTGCACAGAGCAGGGGGCCCAAGCTTTACTAAAGGTTGATATAATGGTACTAAATATGAACCAAGAGGACCCCCATCCTCCATAGTTAAGTGGGTGTTCCTTACGCAGTAAGCAGCCAGCAGGGCTAGCAGGCTGCAGCCTTAGGCTCACCGTCATTATTTCCACAGAGTTCTCAGAGGACAGGGTGATCAGAATGGGTATCCTATAGGTTCGTAGAGCAGTGCCCATGTGGAAACCTGCAGAGTGGCCTTCTTAAAGGCAGAGTGGTGCCTCCCTGCTGCAGGTGCTCACACCCTCTCATCCTCTCTCCTCTCTGCCCAGATCACCTGCTTTCCTACCTTCGCTTCTTCCTGTTGTCCCTGACGATGCGTAAAAAGGCTCTGGGTTTCACCCATGTGAAACGCCACCGACTTCGGAGTAACACCCAGGGTCTGAGGGGCACTCAGGCCACTGCCACCATAGAGGAAGCAATGTCTTCTTCCTCCCGTCCTGGTTCTGGAGTTAATACTCAGAGAAAGTCTGATGCTAGTTCTCCTAACCCTCCTGAGAGTCCTCAGGCAGCCATGGACACCACCACTGCTCCTGCAGGTACTTCTGATGCAAGACCACACAAAAGAGCCAAGGGGAGAAAAGGGGGAGAAAGGAAAAAGCGAAATTCCTCTCAGGCCCCTGTCTCCATCATGCATCCTCAAAACGACCAGGTAGCCTCACTGGCACGTGAGTTGGTGCAGTTCATGATGCACATGTATAAGATGGAAAAGCCTGCTACCAAAGAGGACATGCTGAAAATGATCGGTGACAAGTACAAAGGTCAATTCCCTGAGATCCTCAAATTAGCTTCTCATAGCATTGAGGTGGTATTTGGTGTTGATGTGAAGACCGTCGACTCCAACAATGATTCTTATGTCCTTGTCAGCAAGATGAATCTCCCCAACAATGGTGCTGTGTACCGTCTGAATGTTCCCTAGAGCTTTTAGCTGTGGGTGCTCCTTAACAGCAATGCTGGGCTGAGGTGTCCCTTCACTTGTTCTTAAGGTTTCACAGGAAGATGAGGACTGGGGTTTGAGGTATAAACTTAGAGCTGCACAGAGCAGGGGGCCCAAGCTTTACTAAAGGTTGATATAATGGTACTAAATATGAACCAAGAGGACCCCCATCCTCCATAGTTAAGTGGGTGTTCCTTACCGCAGTAAGCAGCCAGCAGGGCTAGCAGGCTGCAGCCTTAGGCTCACCGTCATTATTTCCACAGAGTTCTCAGAGGACAGGGTGATCAGAATGGGTATCCTATAGGTTCGTAGAGCAGTGCCCATGTGGAAACCTGCAGAGTGGCCTTCTTAAAGGCAGAGTGGTGCCTCCCTGCTGCAGGTGCTCACACCCTCTCATCCTCTCTCCTCTCTGCCCAGATCACCTGCTTTCCTACCTTCGCTTCTTCCTGTTGTCCCTGACGATGCGTAAAAAGGCTCTGGGTTTCACCCATGTGAAACGCCACCGACTTCGGAGTAACACCCAGGGTCTGAGGGGCACTCAGGCCACTGCCACCATAGAGGAAGCAATGTCTTCTTCCTCCCGTCCTGGTTCTGGAGTTAATACTCAGAGAAAGTCTGATGCTAGTTCTCCTAACCCTCCTGAGAGTCCTCAGGCAGCCATGGACACCACCACTGCTCCTGCAGGTACTTCTGATGCAAGACCACACAAAAGAGCCAAGGGGAGAAAAGGGGGAGAAAGGAAAAAGCGAAATTCCTCTCAGGCCCCTGTCTCCATCATGCATCCTCAAAACGACCAGGTAGCCTCACTGGCACGTGAGTTGGTGCAGTTCATGATGCACATGTATAAGATGGAAAAGCCTGCTACCAAAGAGGACATGCTGAAAATGATCGGTGACAAGTACAAAGGTCAATTCCCTGAGATCCTCAAATTAGCTTCTCATAGCATTGAGGTGGTATTTGGTGTTGATGTGAAGACCGTCGACTCCAACAATGATTCTTATGTCCTTGTCAGCAAGATGAATCTCCCCAACAATGGTGCTGTGTACCGTACGAATGAGTTTCCCAAGACTGGTCTCCTGATGAATATCCTGGGTGTGATCTTCATGTCAGGCAACCGTGCTGCTGAGCAAGTCATCTGGGACTTCCTGAATAAGATGAAGATCTATGCTGGGCGGAAGCACTTCCTATTTGGGGAGCCCAAGAAACTCCTCACCCAAGATTTGGTGAAGCTGAAATATTTGAAGTACCAGAAGGTGTCTGGCAGTGATCCCCCATGCTATGAGTTCCTGTGGGGCTCAAGATCCCATGCCGAAATCAGCAAGATGGAAGTCCTACAGTTCATGGCCAAGATTAATCATACAACCCCCAGTGCCTTCCACATGTGGTATGAAAAGGCTTTGCAAGATAAGAGAGGACCCAAGCCAGCAGCTCCACCCACATCCAGGAAAGCTAAGGCAAAGTTTGCAGTTAGTGGCTGAAGAGGGTAGTGTTTAAGTAGTACAGGGTTGGATGTCACCGAGGAAACAGTGTATACTTTTCTGTTTCTGTCTGTATGGGGAATGCAGAAATAAATATATAGTTTTATGTTCTTGCTGTTTTTCAAATTTTACTCCTAAATGGAATCTTACTTATCATATGATCTGTTTATAAGTTGCATCGGTCACACTTACTGTTTATCGGTTTGAAGAATAAGAGTTTTTCTGTTGTGTAAAACAAATAGGGAAGCTTCCATCTTATTTAGTAATCTTAGTACTGGAAGAGCTGAGAAAAAGTCCCTTAACAGTTATAGCACACTGCCCTTAACTGTTGGACGTGGCTTTATTATATTTCACAGATAGTGCTTTTTTTCTCTTTTTTAAAAATCAACTCAAAATTTGTGTTAACCTTCCTTCTAGCAAGTGTTTCAGTACCATTTTCCAACAGCATGAACTTACTTTGTCTCTCTGTGTCACATTTTGGTAGCTCTTCCAATGTTTCACACCCTCCACTGGCAAAAAAAGATGGACTCACTGAAGGCTCAGATAATGGTTAGCTTGTTTTTTTCCCCCTAGGAAAGAGGTGTTTTTTTTGTTGTTTTTGTTTTTAAAATTTATTGTAATGGGATCTGCGCAAAGGAGAAGGTGAAGGGTGGGAAGCATGTGGGGGTCAGCAAGATGAATCTCCCAAAAGTGCTGGGGGTTCCAAGACTTCCTGATGAATATCCTGGGTGTGATCTTCATGTCCAACCGTGCTGCTGAGCAAGTCATCTGGGACTTCCTGAATAAGATGAAGATCTATGCTGGGCGGAAGCACTTCCTATTTGGGGAGCCCAAGAAACTCCTCACCCAAGATTTGGTGAAGCTGAAATATTTGAAGTACCAGAAGGTGTCTGGCAGTGATCCCCCATGCTATGAGTTCCTGTGGGGCTCAAGATCCCATGCCGAAATCAGCAAGATGGAAGTCCTACAGTTCATGGCCAAGATTAATCATACAACCCCCAGTGCCTTCCACATGTGGTATGAAAAGGCTTTGCAAGATAAGAGAGGACCCAAGCCAGCAGCTCCACCCACATCCAGGAAAGCTAAGGCAAAGTTTGCAGTTAGTGGCTGAAGAGGGTAGTGTTTAAGTAGTACAGGGTTGGATGTCACCGAGGAAACAGTGTATACTTTTCTGTTTCTGTCTGTATGGGGAATGCAGAAATAAATATATAGTTTTATGTTCTTGCTGTTTTTCAAATTTTACTCCTAAATGGAATCTTACTTATCATATGATCTGTTTATAAGTTGCATCGGTCACACTTACTGTTTATCGGTTTGAAGAATAAGAGTTTTTCTGTTGTGTAAAACAAATAGGGAAGCTTCCATCTTATTTAGTAATCTTAGTACTGGAA
Organism: Tragulus kanchil; assembly: GCA_022376925.1. Lineage (NCBI taxonomy): Eukaryota > Metazoa > Chordata > Mammalia > Artiodactyla > Tragulidae > Tragulus > Tragulus kanchil. The sequence goes on along the minus strand of JAIOJX010000001.1, from coordinate 102,457,447 downwards.
GAGCTGAGAAAAAGTCCCTTAACAGTTATAGCACACTGCCCTTAACTGTTGGACGTGGCTTTATTATATTTCACAGATAGTGCTTTTTTTCTCTTTTTTAAAAATCAACTCAAAATTTGTGTTAACCTTCCTTCTAGCAAGTGTTTCAGTACCATTTTCCAACAGCATGAACTTACTTTGTCTCTCTGTGTCACATTTTGGTAGCTCTTCCAATGTTTCACACCCTCCACTGGCAAAAAAAGATGGACTCACTGAAGGCTCAGATAATGGTTAGCTTTTTTTTTTCCCCCTAGGAAAGAGGTGTTTTTTTTGTTGTTGTTTTTTGTTTTTTTTAAAAATTTATTGTAATGGGATCTGCGCAAAAGGAGAAGGTGAAGGGTGGGAAGCATGTGGGGGACACAGGAACACGATAATATGGCCAGGGTCACAGCTTCTGTCCTGCGCAAGAGAGATGAAAAGGCCAGGGCTGGAGCTGGGGTAGAAGAGCAGAAGGGGGAGACACTGTGGCTGCGTTCCCCCCACCTCCAGGAAGTGCCTCTAGTCCTTGGATCTGCCCCCCATTGACGTTGGCTCCCTAGGATTCCATTCCTTATGGCTCCTTCTCTTGCTCCCCTTAACTTGTTTTCCCCTGACAGATTCTTAAGCAGGATGATTCAGGGGCCCGTGAGAGGGAGCCCACAGTTGTGGGAAGGACTGCTGCTGGTGCTGCTGCTATGGCCATCACTGCCATTGGACAGATCTCACCTGTACCTTTGTTGCAGAGCTCACAGACACGATGAGGGCCCTGGCTGTGTCCCTTCATGTGGTCTGAGATATAAGCCGAGCTCAACATCTTGCCAGACACATGACATGGCACCTTCTCCTCATGTCGCACAGTGTGAGCCCACAGTCAGAGTCTTCTTAGCAAAAGCAGCTTCACATGTCTCACATGGGAAGGGCCGTACTGTTGAGTGCCCTTGTCTGCCATGACTGTTGAGGGGTACCTGGCTGGGAGCAGCTCTCGCCACTGTGGGAGCAGTTGCAGGGCTTGTGTTGGTTCAGGTGGTACATGGCGAGGCGGGCGTCGCTGCACATTGTGGTCCTTTTGGATGTGCTTTCCCGAGGTGGTTGTGGTCAGCATGCCACCAGCACCTGCCGGCTCCGCTCATTTGGGGCACATTCAGGAGGCTCTGGGGCACCAGGGTGGGCATCTTCATAGCACCCGAGGGGGTCACAGATAGTGCTTTTTCTCTTTTTTAAAAATCAACTCAAAATTTGTGTTAACCTTCCTTCTAGCAAGTGTTTCAGTACCATTTTCCAACAGCATGAACTTACTTTGTCTCTCTGTGTCACATTTTGGTAGCTCTTCCAATGTTTCACACCCTCCACTGGCAAAAAAAAGATGGACTCACTGAAGGCTCAGATAATGGTTAGCTTTTTTTTTTCCCCCTAGGAAAGAGGTGTTTTTTTTGTTGTTGTTTTTTGTTTTTTTTTTTAAATTTATTGTAATGGGATCTGCGCAAAAGGAGAAGGTGAAGGGTGGGAAGCATGTGGGGGACACAGGAACACGATAATATGGCCAGGGTCACAGCTTCTGTCCTGCGCAAGAGAGATGAAAAGGCCAGGGCTGGAGCTGGGGTAGAAGAGCAGAAGGGGGAGACACTGTGGCTGCGTTCCCCCCACCTCCAGGAAGTGCCTCTAGTCCTTGGATCTGCCCCCCATTGACGTTGGCTCCCTAGGATTCCATTCCTTATGGCTCCTTCTCTTGCTCCCCTTAACTTGTTTTCCCCTGACAGATTCTTAAGCAGGATGATTCAGGGGCCCGTGAGAGGGAGCCCACAGTTGTGGGAAGGACTGCTGCTGGTGCTGCTGCTATGGCCATCACTGCCATTGGACAGATCTCACCTGTACCTTTGTTGCAGAGCTCACAGACACGATGAGGGCCCTGGCTGTGTCCCTTCATGTGGTCTGAGATATAAGCCGAGCTCAACATCTTGCCAGACACATGACATGGCACCTTCTCCTCATGTCGCACAGTGTGAGCCCACAGTCAGAGCCTTCTTAGCAAAAGCAGCTTCACATGTCTCACATGGGAAGGGCCGTACTGTTGAGTGCCCTTGTCTGCCATGACTGTTGAGGGGTACCTGGCTGGGAGCAGCTCTCGCCACTGTGGGAGCAGTTGCAGGGCTTGTGTTGGTTCAGGTGGTACATGGCGAGGCGGGCGTCGCTGCACATTGTGGTCCTTTTGGATGTGCTTTCCCGAGGTGGTTGTGGTCAGCATGCCACCAGCACCTGCCGGCTCCGCTCATTTGGGGCACATTCAGGAGGCTCTGGGGCACCAGGGTGGGCATCTTCATAGCACCCGAGGGGACCCGGCCAGCTTTGGTTCCTGTGTGGACGGCCTCGTGGCTTCAGAAGTTGTAGCCGTTGTTGAACTCCTTGGCACACAGCTGTAGGACCCTTTACTATTTGTCTTCTTTTCCAAGGCAGATGTGACCAGGGCCACATCGAGGATGAGGCAACAACGGTGGTGGTTGCAGAGAGCGTGGGGTGGTGCACCCGCGCAGTCTGGAAGGCAAAGGGGAACTGGAACTCAGCCCCCATCTGCAGGGTGTTCTGGGCGTGACCCTGAGATGGCTGGTGGGAAGGAGTTCACAAGGCCACACACCCCCGGGGAGTTCAGGCCCCACACAGGGAAGGGGGAGGCAGCAGCGTGCAACGTAACTCAGGGAACAGGCTCAGCCGGGGAACAGGGCACGACCAGAGTATTGCCCGGGTTTCAGGCATTGCCCGCCGGCAGGCTGGGCTGGCACTGCCATGCACACATGGCCTGCAGGCCTCCCCAAAGCCTGCAGAGCCCCAGCTGCCAAAGACTTGTTTTTTTTTGTTTGTTTTTAAATTTTTATTTATTTATTTTCATCCATCTTTATTCGTTGGCACATGTGGGCCTCCTGTTGCAGTGGCCTCTCTCACTGCAGAGCATTGACTCTGGGTGCATGCACCCCAGAGCACCGGCTCATAATTGGACTGCAGCACATGGGATCCTCCCGGGCCAGGGATCGAAGCAGTGCCCCCTGCATTGCAAGGCGGACTCTTTACCCACTGGACCACCAGGGAAGCCCCAAAAGACTTGTTTTTAATTAAGGTATGTATGTTGTTCTTAGGCATAAATCTCTTGCCTACTTAGTAGACAATAGTATAGTGGACAATGAATTTTATGAAAGCACAGGAAAATTTGACAAAATCGCTGGGAGCAGCTCTCGCCACTGTGGGAGCAGTTGCAGGGCTTGTGTTGGTTCAGGTGGTACATGGCGAGGCGGGCGTCGCTGCACATTGTGGTCCTTTTGGATGTGCTTTCCCGAGGTGGTTGTGGTCAGCATGCCACCAGCACCTGCCGGCTCCGCTCATTTGGGGCACATTCAGGAGGCTCTGGGGCACCAGGGTGGGCATCTTCATAGCACCGAGGGGACCCGGCCAGCTTTGGTTCCTGTGTGGACGGCCTCGTGGCTTCAGAAGTTGTAGCCGTTGTTGAACTCCTTGGCACACAGCTGTAGGACCCTTTACTATTTGTCTTCTTTTCCAAGGCAGATGTGACCAGGGCCACATCGAGGATGAGGCAACAACGGTGGTGGTTGCAGAGAGCGTGGGGTGGTGCACCCGCGCAGTCTGGAAGGAAAAGGGGGAACTGGAACTCAGCCCCCATCTGCAGGGTGTTCTGGGCGTGACCCTGAGATGGCTGGTGGGAAGGAGTTCACAAGGCCACACACCCCCGGGGAGTTCAGGCCCCACACAGGGAAGGGGGAGGCAGCAGCGTGCAACGTAACTCAGGGAACAGGCTCAGCCGGGGAACAGGGCACGACCAGAGTATTGCCCGGGTTTCAGGCATTGCCCGCCGGCAGGCTGGGCTGGCACTGCCATGCACACATGGCCTGCAGGCCTCCCCAAAGCCTGCAGAGCCCCAGCTGCCAAAGACTTGTTTTTTTTTGTTTGTTTTTAAATTTTTATTTATTTATTTTCATCCATCTTTATTCGTTGGCACATGTGGGCCTCCTGTTGCAGTGGCCTCTCTCACTGCAGAGCATTGACTCTGGGTGCATGCACCCCAGAGCACCGGCTCATAATTGGACTGCAGCACATGGGATCCTCCCGGGCCAGGGATCGAAGCAGTGCCCCCTGCATTGCAAGGCGGACTCTTTACCCACTGGACCACCAGGGAAGCCCCAAAAGACTTGTTTTTAATTAAGGTATGTATGTTGTTCTTAGGCATAAATCTCTTGCCTACTTAGTAGACAATAGTATAGTGGACACATGAATTTTATGAAAGCACAGGGAAATTAAAAAATTCTTATGACACCTACCTGTGATAGTGACTTTACTTTGGGGGTATGGAACCAAACTTGCAATGTTTTCTGGGTCTTCCTGTGCTTTGAGATTGTGTGTAACTCAGACAGAAATCACGTAATGCCAGAGTGGAATGTCTTCTGTGCTCTTGTGCCAGTGCACATGAATACTGTGCAGATTAAATGTTTTATGCAATTCACATTGCCTTGTCTCCAGGGAGTTGCTGAGAAATCAGGGTGGCACTTGCCTGTGGTGGGATGATGCCCAGAAGCCACTGCTGTAGTTGGGGAAGCCAGAGCCCACACCACTAAAAAAAGAAAATCATTCAGCTTATCTTGACTGTAATTTGACAAACAGTAGGCAAGGAATAGAAACTAGGGGGTGGTTCAATGAATGAAGGTGGGAGTGATTTATAAAGAAGGGTAACCAAGAGGCAGTTAAGTTTAGGGCCCTGCAAACCTTTTGGAGCGTTGTGCTGTATCCATTGAGGATATCTATGTCATGGTGACCTTAAGTGACATACTCTGAAGAGGAAGTACTAGTTTTCCTTGCTAACCAGCATTTTGCCTGATAGTTAAACCGTTTTACCTTGGATTTGGAACTTAAACCCTAAACACTGCTTGGGAGTTGAACCTATGTGGCTGGGACTCAGACCCAGCCAAAACCCACCATACTTGGTTTGAGGACCTAATAGAGCTCAGATTCTTGCTGTCCCTTCGCAGAAAAGAATTAAGTGGGAGACAAAGTGATAAGTAAGAAATGGATTTATTCATATTTAGAGAAAAGCACATTCCACAGACAGAGTATGGGCCATGACAGAGGGTGAATCCAGTGGCCCAGAAAATGTGGCACTTGTGGGCTTAGTTTTTATGGGCTGGGTAGTTTCATATGCTAATGCGTGGGAGGATTGAAGGGGTGGAACTGTCATGGTGCCTTTGGCTGTGTCGTTTAGCTTGCTGATTGAGGATCAAGGTCTAGTCCGCCATCTTGGACCCATTTGATTCTAGTGGGTTTATGTTGTGTCCTTGAACTGTGTTATTCTTTCAAAAAATTGTGCCCTGCCCCTTGCCCCCTATTACAATAGGGGTTCTTTGCTCTAGAGCCCTGCTTGTTCTCTGACATCTCAGCATAATGGGTTGAAAATTAAATCTCAGCATAGTGGGTTGAAACTCCAGGGGACAAATAATCACAATAAGGACTGGCATCCTTGACAGTCTCAGGACAGGCTAGGCAATGGGCCAGGCATTTCACAGGCATTATTCTCAGTCCTCAAGACAGAGCTTCTCAAGCCCATTCCACAGATGAAGAGACTGAAGCTCTCAGTGTTTGGTGGTGTATTCAATCTCACAGAGCTCTTAAATGACAGGATTGGAACTAGACTCCTGACCCTAAAGCAGTCTGATGCCCACACTTTTCCATTCCTTCCACCCTGAGATGTCCCTTTATTTGCCTTACTAGTTAGTGCTGCAAAATGTATCTCAGGTGATAATAAGGAAGGCTTTGTGCTCAAAACACTGGATGGGAATACATAACCACAGTATAAGCATATCAAAATAAGTGAGAAGTCTGATTAAAGCAGAGAAAGTTAATATTTAGCGACAGTATGATCATCTACATATCCAAAGTCAGAGAACCTCAAAAGTTCAGAGGCTCAGAAACTCATGCTGCACAGTCCCCTGCATTTGGATATGAAATCTGTTCAAAGAAAAATTGCATAAAGGATGAAGTGTGGGGCTTCCCTGGTGGTCCAGTGAGTAAGGACACTGCCTTGCAGTGCAAGGGGCACCAGTTCGCTCCCTGGCCTGGGAAGATCCCACGTGCCGTGGAGCGACTGGACCAATGTATCTAACTAACAAGCCAGAGCTCTGGAGTGCATGTGCCCAGAGCTGGTGCTCTGCGGTGACATAGGCCAATGCGATGGGAGGCCCACACAGGCCAAAGAACAAAGATAAATAAATGAAAGACCAATAGAAGTGACCAAAAAAAAAAAAAAAATTCCTTTAAAAAAGATGAAGTGTGGCTGGTAAAGAGGAGGAGTAGATCAGTTTGTTTTTTCCTTTGACAGCACATCCATCCTGCCTTGCCTTACAGCTTCCCTTATTAACATCACTCCTGGGACACGGCCCTGGTCTCTGAAGGGTTTGCAATAGGAAAACAGGTCAAGAGTTTGTAGGGATGTGGCCTTGCCCAGGAAACCTTTAATCAAGAAACAGGGGCCTGGAGGAAGGGTCCCTTACAGGTTAGCTGTGGAGAGCAACATGCCCCAGACAAAGTTGTCAGCCTGAGCACACGTGTTTGCTTCAGGCTTCTCAATGCCTTGCAAGTTCCACCAAGGAGGGTGACCTCAGGTTAGTAGACCTTCATCTGAGGTTGGCTGCCTCAGATCAGTAGAGATGAATATTTCCAAGACACGCCAGGAGGAAGGAGAGCACCCAGGAAGAGTTCTGGGCCTGCCAAACCCATATCAGCAGAGATCTCTGGAAATCCTCTGTCATGGCAGATCCTGTAAATGTCAGAAGAGATGGCCTCATATCCTTCTCAAGGGTAACAGAAAAGCAAGGAGCTTGGTTTGAGGGAGGTGTCCGGTCAGCAGAAGGAGGGACTCTCAGGCCTTACCGTGAGTTCGATTTAGGGGATGCAGTCAGAATCCCCAGTCGAATCACCATCATGTGCTCTCAATCTGCCCATTGCAGTTGTCACTTACAGTATGGCAAGTGTGGGTCAAGTGAGGCCACCCTCACGTCCTATTGGATCTCAGGGAACTGAGGGCCTTTCTCAGAAGAGATGCCCAAAGATCTAGAAGGAGGGGAGCCTCAGGTGCTGCCAAGAGCCAGATCAAGAAAACTGAGGAATGAGGTGCCTACCATACTCTTGGATAGAGGGGAAAGTGGGCCTGGCCCTGCACTTAAGACTGAAATCCCCAGGGAAGGGTGTGAGGCTGAGCCATCCCCGTAAGTTTTTTTTTTTTTTTTTAAGTTCTTTTTACTTAAGCAGTTTCAGATTCACAGCAAAATGGAGTAGAAAGTATAGAAAGTTCCCATATGCCCTCTTCCTCGACACTGTACAGTCTCCCCCACTGACAGCATCCCCCACCCCCTAGAGTGGGCCCTGGTGGCTCAGTGGTAAGGAATTCACTTACTAATGTAGGAAATGAGGACTTGATCTCTGGGTCGGGAAGATGCCCTGGCAAAGGAAATGGCAACCCATTCTGGTATTCTTGCCTGGAAAATTCCATGAACAGAGGAGCCTGGTGGGCTATAGTCCTTGGGGGCACAGAGTCAGACATCACTGAGCATACATGCATGGTGCATGAGTGATTAATAAATATCACAACTTATACCAGGACAAAATAACCCCACACTCTAACTTGGCTCAATCTATTTCCATAGACTAAATACACAGGAATCTTGATAACCTATTATTAATTTACTTTGGTTAGTTATGGGCCTCCCTATTAGCTCAGAAGGTAAAGAATCCATCTGCAATGCAAGAAACCAGAATCTGATCCCTTGGGTGGAGAAGTTCCAGGAGGAAGGAGAGCACCCAGGAAGAGTTCTGGGCCTGCCAAACCCATATCAGCAGAGATCTCTGGAAATCCTCTGTCATGGCAGATCCTGTAAATGTCAGAAGAGATGGCCTCATATCCTTCTCAAGGGTAACAGAAAAGCAAGGAGCTTGGTTTGAGGGAGGTGTCCGGTCAGCAGAAGGAGGGACTCTCAGGCCTTACCGTGAGTTCGATTTAGGGGATGCAGTCAGAATCCCCAGTCGAATCACCATCATGTGCTCTCAATCTGCCCATTGCAGTTGTCACTTACAGTATGGCAAGTGTGGGTCAAGTGAGGCCACCCTCACGTCCTATTGGATCTCAGGGAACTGAGGGCCTTTCTCAGAAGAGATGCCCAAAGATCTAGAAGGAGGGGAGCCTCAGGTGCTGCCAAGAGCCAGATCAAGAAAACTGAGGAATGAGGTGCCTACCATACTCTTGGATAGAGGGGAAAGTGGGCCTGGCCCTGCACTTAAGACTGAAATCCCCAGGGAAGGGTGTGAGGCTGAGCCATCCCCGTAAGTTTTTTTTTTTTTTTTTAAGTTCTTTTTACTTAAGCAGTTTCAGATTCACAGCAAAATGGAGTAGAAAGTATAGAAAGTTCCCATATGCCCTCTTCCTCGACACTGTACAGTCTCCCCCACTGACAGCATCCCCCACCCCCTAGAGTGGGCCCTGGTGGCTCAGTGGTAAGGAATTCACTTACTAATGTAGGAAATGAGGACTTGATCTCTGGGTCGGGAAGATGCCCTGGCAAAGGAAATGGCAACCCATTCTGGTATTCTTGCCTGGAAAATTCCATGAACAGAGGAGCCTGGTGGGCTATAGTCCTTGGGGGCACAGAGTCAGACATCACTGAGCATACATGCATGGTGCATGAGTGATTAATAAATATCACAACTTATACCAGGACAAAATAACCCCACACTCTAACTTGGCTCAATCTATTTCCATAGACTAAATACACAGGAATCTTGATAACCTATTATTAATTTACTTTGGTTAGTTATGGGCCTCCCTATTAGCTCAGAAGGTAAAGAATCCATCTGCAATGCAAGAAACCAGAATCTGATCCCTTGGGTGGAGAAGTTCCCCTGGAGAAGGACATGGCAACCCACTCCAGTATTCTTTCCTGGAGAATTCCATGGACAGAAGAGCCTGGTGTGTTAGAGTACACGGGGTCGCAAAGAGTTGGACATGACTGAATGACTGAACAACAGCATCTACCCTTATAGTGTCATACAGAACAGTTTCACTACCCTAAAAACTCACTGTCTGTTCATCCTTCCCTCCCCCTAAATCTCTATTGACTTTTTCTATAGTTTTTCTTTTTTATAGGATGCCGTATGGTTGGAATCATGCAGTATGTAGCCTTTTCAGATGAGTTTCTTTCACTTGTTAATACACATCTAAGGTTCCTCCATGTCTTTTCATGGTTGGAAAACTTAGTCATTTTTAGCAATGAATAATACTCCATTTTTTTGTCCCTTTACCTGCTGAAGGACATCTTTGTTGCTTTCAAGTTTTGGCAATTATGAGTAAAGCTGTTATAAACAACTGTGTGCAGGTATTTATGTGGATGTAAGCTTCCAGCTCATTTGGGTATACACCAAGGAGCATAATTACTAGATCATACAGTAAGCGTATGTTTGTTGTTTAGTTGCTAACAAGTGCCCAACTCTTTGTGACCCCAGGACCGGTAGCCCACCAGGCTCCACTATCTGTGGAATTTCCCAGGCAAGAATACTGGAGTGGTTGCCATTTCCTCCTCCAGTGGATCTTCCCAACCCAAGGATTGGACTGGCCATCTCCCCGTCTTATTCCTCTGCCATCTTCTCAATTCACCTTCTGCTTGTTGTTTTAGTTTGTAGTTCCCTAATGGTATATGATGCTGAGCATCTTTTCATATGCTTATTTGCCATCTATGTATCTTCCTTGGTGAGGTATCTATTCATACCTTTTGTCTCTTTTCTATTAGATGTTAGTTTTCTTTTTACTGATTTTTAAGAGTTCTTTGTATATTTTAGGTAAGAGCTTTCATCAGATGTGTCTTTTGCAAATATTTACCCCTAGACTATGGCTCATCTTCTTGTTCTCTTGATGATGTATTTTTGCAGAGCAGAAGTTTAAAGGGAATGAAATCTAGTTTATCAATTATTTCTTTCATGGATCCTCATCACTTTTTTCTTTGATGATCTTTTATTTATTTATTGCTGTGTGGTACATGGGAGCTTAGTTCCTGAACTCACACCCCTTGGATTGGAAGTGCAGGATTTTTTTTTTTTTTTTAACTTTTTAGTTTGTGTTGGGGGTTGACAATGTTGTGACAGTTTCAGGTGAACTGTGAAGGGACTCAGCCATATATATACATGTATCCACTCTCCTCCAAACTCCCCTGCCATCCAGGCCACCACATAACATTGAGCAGAGTTCCCTGTACTATATAGTGGGTCCTTATTGGTTATCCATTGTAAATATAGCAGTATGTACATGTTCATACCACACTCACTAACAGTCTCTTCCCTCCATCCTTTCCCCTTTCCAGCCATAAATTTGTTCTCTAAATTTGTTGAGTCTCTTTCTGCTTTTACATTCGTTTGTACCATTTCATTTTAAATTCCACATATAAGGCATGCATCCTATACCCTTGCTGCTGATGTGAAGCCTCAGCAGAGCTATTTCTTTTTGGTTCCTGATATATTGACATCTTTCCATGACAGAACAGCTGAATCAAGCTGGGAGTTTCCTGGAGTTGCTGCTGGGGGTGCCCAGGGAGCCCTCATGTCTGGATTCTTCACTTAGACCCAACTTGAAGGACTTAGTTCTTATCTGTTTTATATTTGGGGGTTTTGACTAAGATCATCTATATAAAAAAGTTTCCTCTAACTAAATAGACCAACTACCCATACAAGGTAGAAAACGATGCCAACCTTTTAAACAGCTGCATACTATTCCAGAAAATGGTTATACTGTTGGTACTTAGCCAGTTTACTTTGAGTCATTTTAGTGTGTGCAGTATTGTGGTAACAATCCTTACCACTTGTATTTCCTACTGTAAAGTCTGAGGGTACCACCTGCCCTTGAAAGTTCAGAGATCTCTCCCAAACACCTTAGAATGGGCCTGTGTGTCCATTTACCTGATGAGAAAATAGAGAATTATAGGAGTTTAGTGACCTGCTAAAAGTACAGATCCAGGCTTGCCTGCTGCTCCCTGGACTCATTCATCAACTCTTTATTCTGTGTAGGATGCCTTAAGGGGCTTTAGCACAGTTTCAACAAATTCTTTTAAGCTTAGAATGTTTCCTGATTCAGTGAATGAATCTGTGTAAAAGCTTCAGTTCGTTGTCCCACCACTGAGTCTATCCACAGACTTCCTCACATCTGACTTTCGTGGTTCCTGTCCCCAGTTGGACTTCCCAGGTGGTGCTAGTGGTAAGGAACCCGTGCCCCAGTACTCACTCACTATACAGTCCTCTTCCCCCCATCCAGGCCACCACATAGCCTTGAGCAGAGTTCCCTGCCATATATAGTGGGTCCTTATTGGTTATCCATTGTAAATATCGCAGTATGTACATGTTCATACCACCCTCACTAACAGTCTCTGCCCTCCATCCTTTCCCCTTTCCAGCCATAAATTTGTTCTCTAAATTTGTTGAGTCTCTTTCTGCTTTTACATTCGTTTGTACCATTTCATTTTAAATTCCACATATAAGGCATGCATCCTATACCCTTGCTGCTGATGTGAAGCCTCAGCAGAGCTATTTCTTTTTGGTTCCTGATATATTGACATCTTTCCATGACAGAACAGCTGAATCAAGCTGGGAGTTTCCTGGAGTTGCTGCTGGGGGTGCCCAGGGAGCCCTCATGTCTGGATTCTTCACTTAGACCCAACTTGAAGGACTTAGTTCTTATCTGTTTTATATTTGGGGGTTTTGACTAAGATCATCTATATAAAAAAGTTTCCTCTAACTAAATAGACCAACTACCCATACAAGGTAGAAAACGATGCCAACCTTTTAAACAGCTGCATACTATTCCAGAAAATGGTTATACTGTTGGTACTTAGCCAGTTTACTTTGAGTCATTTTAGTGTGTGCAGTATTGTGGTAACAATCCTTACCACTTGTATTTCCTACTGTAAAGTCTGAGGGTACCACCTGCCCTTGAAAGTTCAGAGATCTCTCCCAAACACCTTAGAATGGGCCTGTGTGTCCATTTACCTGATGAGAAAATAGAGAATTATAGGAGTTTAGTGACCTGCTAAAAGTACAGATCCAGGCTTGCCTGCTGCTCCCTGGACTCATTCATCAACTCTTTATTCTGTGTAGGATGCCTTAAGGGGCTTTAGCACAGTTTCAACAAATTCTTTTAAGCTTAGAATGTTTCCTGATTCAGTGAATGAATCTGTGTAAAAAGCTTCAGTTCGTTGTCCCACCACTGAGTCTATCCACAGACTTCCTCACATCTGACTTTCGTGGTTCCTGTCCCCCAGTTGGACTTCCCAGGTGGTGCTAGTGGTAAGGAACCCGCCTGCCAATGCAGGAGATGTAAGAGACACAGGTTTGATCCCTGGGTTGGGAAAATCCCCTAGAGGAGGGCGTGACAACCCACTCCAGTATTTTTTCCTGAAGAATCCCATGGACAGAGGAGCCTGGCAGGCTACAGTCCATGGGGTCACAAACAGTGGCTCAGCTGGTAAAGAATCTGCCTGCAGTTTGGGAGACCTGGGTTCGATCTTTGGGTCAGAAAGATCCCCTGGAGAAGGGAAAGGCTACCCACTCTGGTATTCTTCCCTGGAGAATTCCACGGCTTGTCCATGGGTTGCAAAATCTCAACACAGCTGAACAACTTTCACTTGCAAAACATTTGTGTCTGTCTTATAGATCCATGCAATCTCTGGCACTGGGGAGGGGTTCATCTGGATTTGGATCACATAGCAGTTAGTGAATGGATAACAACTTTAGAAATAGTTAAAGCAAGAGACCACAGTGATCTTAGAATATCAAACCAAATGCTGCCATTAGTGTTAATGTTTGGATGATAAATTCTGGTGCAAATGCAGCCTTAGGTAGTGTGAAGGAGTAGTCTGTAGGGAGATGAATTGTCAAAAAGAATGCATCACCTTGATATGGGCCACCATTAGTTGCCATAATTGTGGCTTACCAATGAAACGTATCATCCCCAACTGGGCCTGCAGAATATTGTACGGGAGGGTCAATCACTAAGTTCACTGGCCAGATCACTAAGTTCCTGATTAATCAGTTTCAGTGCCATAGTCTGCACTCTTTGTCTGACTCCTCACTGTCTCAGTGTGTGCTCAAAGATCCAGCCAAAACACTTGATTACCCTGCGGCTGTTCTGGAAAGACTATCTTTTCATCTCACACTGGCTCTGCCAGACACAGTTGTCTTCTTAATAAACAGGGAGGTTGTTTGAACTGGGGTGGAAGGGCACTGGCAGAGAGTAGATGAGGCTGGGCCAAAGGGGAGATCAGCAGTGGACACCCTTAGACTCAGACAAGCCTCAAGTACCTGAAGGAGACCATCCAAATTAGTGGGTGGACTTTTTTTTCTCAGATGTACCCTCAGGAGTGGGATTGCTGGGTCATTTGGTAGTTCTGTTTTTAGTTTTTTTTAAGGAACTTCGATACTGTTCTCCACGGTGGCTGCATCAGTTAACATTCTAACCAAACCAACAGTGTATCGATCTCCACATGCTCACCAGCATTTGTTATTTCTGTTCTTTTTTGATGATAGCCCTTCTGATAGGTAAGATAATACCTCATTGTGGTTTTAATTTGCATGTATATGATGATTAATGATGTTTTCATGTGCCTTTCAGTCATTTGTATGTCTTCTTTGGAAAAATGTCTCTTCTCGTCCTCTGCCCACTTGTTTGATTGCTTTTTTTAAAACTGTTGAGTTATATGAGCTATTTATATATTTTGGATATTAACCCCTTACTGGTCATATCATTTTCAAGTATTTTCTCCCATTTCAGTAGGTTGCCTTTTCATTTTCTGATGATTTCCTTTGCTGTGTAAAAGGTTTTAACTTTAATTACATCCCATTTCTTTCTTTTTGCTTTCTTTCCTTTTCTTTAAGAGACAGATCCAAAAAGATACTGTTATGATTTATGTCAGTGTGTTCCACTCATATTATCTTCTAAGAGTTTTATGGTTTCCACTCTTTTATCTAGGTCTTTAATTCATTTTGAGTTTATTTTTGTATATAGTGTTAGGGAATGTACTGATCTTATTCTTTGACAGCTACTTGTCAAAGAATGAGATTAGAGCATTAACAGAATTTGGTAATATAAGAAAACTAAATATGAATTGGCATGTGAGCTGGTAATTCCAATTTTTCAGAAATTAACCCTTAAGAGACTCCACAACAATATATGAAAATAATGAAATGTCTATGAACATGTTAATTGAAAAAGCATGATATATCTGCAGAATAGAGTACTGTGTAGCTATAAAAAAGAATGAGAATAATCTTTTTAAACTACTATGGGGTGCTTCCAGGATAGATATAGATATAAAAGAATGTGTAAATTTGGCTTAATGTCAATGATACCAAGTCCACTGCCTTCCCATCCTGGTAGTATGAAGAGACTTTGAGAGCTGAGGAAGAGAGAGGGAGCCGGAAATGCAGCCAGGGCTCACACGGTGCCATGGCCAGTGTGCTTTCCAGGGCATGTTCAAAAGGTCCTTCCACTGCTAGTGAAGTCTGAGCAGATACTTCACATTGCATTTAAAGAAAGCAGGCAGTCTTCCAAATAATGGAGGGCCAAGGTAGGGCTCATGGGATCACCACATATAACATATTTGTGTTCCTATGCAGTATGCAGAAATTGGGGGTTTTTTTCTATTTTTAAATATTGTTCCTGTCAATGAAAGATGTGTTTAGCTTCAGAGTCTAACTATATTAATGGCACAGCTCACACGTGTGCTACAGATTATCAGGTTGAAAAATAAGAACTTTGGTATTACATAGCACAAAATGGAAATCCTTGAATCATTTTTTGTCAGTCGAAACAAAACAACATGATATTAGAATATGGATTTTTTTGTGAAAAGGGAGGTTGTTCCACAGTAAAGTTTGTGTGATTTTGAGATACAGAAAAAAAATCTCAAGAGGTGTCCACTTCTTGGTTTGTTTTATTTCTTTTGTCTTTCTTTGTAAAACTGAAGTATGTATACCTGGATTGGCTTAGCTTATTTAAGAATGTGGGATAAGTGAAATCACAGTAAAATAGACTTCGTGCACACTTGCTCTTTTTCAAATATCAGTTTAGCATCTGTTTTTGGGAGGCTTTTGAGCAGTATTTGGGATGCTAAGACAAATAAATTCAACCCCTACCTCTAGAATTTGGTAATATAAGAAAACTAAATATGAATTGGCATGTGAGCTGGTAATTCCAATTTTTCAGAAATTAACCCTTAAGAGACTCCACAACAATATATGAAAATAATGAAATGTCTATGAACATGTTAATTGAAAAAGCATGATATATCTGCAGAATAGAGTACTGTGTAGCTATAAAAAAGAATGAGAATAATCTTTTTAAACTACTATGGGGTGCTTCCAGGATAGATATAGATATAAAAGAATGTGTAAATTTGGCTTAATGTCAATGATACCAAGTCCACTGCCTTCCCATCCTGGTAGTATGAAGAGACTTTGAGAGCTGAGGAAGAGAGAGGGAGCCGGAAATGCAGCCAGGGCTCACACGGTGCCATGGCCAGTGTGCTTTCCAGGGCATGTTCAAAAGGTCCTTCCACTGCTAGTGAAGTCTGAGCAGATACTTCACATTGCATTTAAAGAAAGCAGGCAGTCTTCCAAATAATGGAGGGCCAAGGTAGGGCTCATGGGATCACCACATATAACATATTTGTGTTCCTATGCAGTATGCAGAAATTGGGGGTTTTTTTCTATTTTTAAATATTGTTCCTGTCAATGAAAGATGTGTTTAGCTTCAGAGTCTAACTATATTAATGGCACAGCTCACACGTGTGCTACAGATTATCAGGTTGAAAAATAAGAACTTTGGTATTACATAGCACAAAATGGAAATCCTTGAATCATTTTTTGTCAGTCGAAACAAAACAACATGATATTAGAATATGGATTTTTTTGTGAAAAGGGAGGTTGTTCCACAGTAAAGTTTGTGTGATTTTGAGATACAGAAAAAAAATCTCAAGAGGTGTCCACTTCTTGGTTTGTTTTATTTCTTTTGTCTTTCTTTGTAAAACTGAAGTATGTATACCTGGATTGGCTTAGCTTATTTAAGAATGTGGGATAAGTGAAATCACAGTAAAATAGACTTCGTGCACACTTGCTCTTTTTCAAATATCAGTTTAGCATCTGTTTTTTTGGGAGGCTTTTGAGCAGTATTTGGGATGCTAAGACAAATAAATTCAACCCCTACCTCTAGAATTCTAGTCTAAGAGTAGCATTCATATAAAGTAACTGGTGAACTAAGATCTAAGGGCCCAGTAAAAATAAGGTATAAGAAAGGGAGGGGATTGAGGGCTTCCGCCAGAGGAGTCTAGTTTAAATACACTGAGGCAAGGCTCTTGGACACTTTAGGACAATAAAAGTCCTGTAGTAGAAGGTAATTTTAAGTTAGCCTATATGACGAGCCCACCATTCCTGGAAACGTTCGTGGAAACACTGAACAGGAACCAGAGCCTCAGATGGTGGGTTTCAAAGTTGAGAGACTTAAGCCTGGAATGGAAAATGACCCTTAGCAATTCCTCTGAATTATGGATCTTCCCAGGTGGCACAGTGGTAAAGAATCTGCCTGCCAATGCAGGAGATGTGGGTTCGATCCCTGGGTCAGGAAGATCCCCTGGAGAAGGAAATGGCAACACACTCCAATATTCTTGCATTGAAGAATCCCACAAACAGAGGAGCCTGGTGGGCTACAGTCCATGGGGTAGAAAAGAGTCGGACATGACTGACCAACTAAACAGCAACATGAGTAAACCATAGTGCACAATTTAAGTGTTTTATGCACATCATCTCCAAGGACATTTTGTGAAAAAGTGATAGTAGTCTGAAACTGGAAATTCAGAAGCCAGTGGGCTGATACTCTTTGCTGTGGGTCAAGGAGTCAGAGCTCCTTCTATTGAAAGGGCATTTCATTCAGTTTTTGGTTGTATTGCTAATTACAACTATGAGAGGTGTTGTTTCTTGAATCATTTTTGTCAGTCGAAACAAAACAACATGATATTAGAATATGGATTTTTGTGAAAAGGGAGGTTGTTCCACAGTAAAGTTTGTGTGATTTTGAGATACATAAAAAAAATCTCAAGAGGTGTCCACTTCTTGGTTTGTTTTATTTCTTTTGTCTTTCTTTGTAAAACTGAAGTATGTATACCTGGATTGGCTTAGCTTATTTAAGAATGTGGGATAAGTGAAATCACAGTAAAATAGACTTCGTGCACACTTGCTCTTTTTCAAATATCAGTTTAGCATCTGTTTTTTGGGAGGCTTTTGAGCAGTATTTGGGATGCTAAGACAAATAAATTCAACCCCTACCTCTAGAATTCTAGTCTAAGAGTAGCATTCATATAAAGTAACTGGTGAACTAAGATCTAAGGGCCCAGTAAAAATAAGGTATAAGAAAGGGAGGGGATTGAGGGCTTCCGCCAGAGGAGTCTAGTTTAAATACACTGAGGCAAGGCTCTTGGACACTTTAGGACAATAAAAGTCCTGTAGTAGAAGGTAATTTTAAGTTAGCCTATATGACGAGCCCACCATTCCTGGAAACGTTCGTGGAAACACTGAACAGGAACCAGAGCCTCAGATGGTGGGTTTCAAAGTTGAGAGACTTAAGCCTGGAATGGAAAATGACCCTTAGCAATTCCTCTGAATTATGGATCTTCCCAGGTGGCACAGTGGTAAAGAATCTGCCTGCCAATGCAGGAGATGTGGGTTCGATCCCTGGGTCAGGAAGATCCCCTGGAGAAGGAAATGGCAACACACTCCAATATTCTTGCATTGAAGAATCCCACAAACAGAGGAGCCTGGTGGGCTACAGTCCATGGGGTAGAAAAGAGTCGGACATGACTGACCAACTAAACAGCAACATGAGTAAACCATAGTGCACAATTTAAGTGTTTTATGCACATCATCTCCAAGGACATTTTGTGAAAAAGTGATAGTAGTCTGAAACTGGAAATTCAGAAGCCAGTGGGCTGATACTCTTTGCTGTGGGTCAAGGAGTCAGAGCTCCTTCTATTGAAAGGGCATTTCATTCAGTTTTTTTTGGTTGTATTGCTAATTACACAAAGTCTATGAGAGGTGTAGATTTTCGGTGATGGTGAAATTGATGAAGATAGGAGCTGTTTATTTTATGTATTTTGGCTGTGTTGGGTTTTATTTGTGGCTCCAGGATCTTTGATCTTCCTTGTAGCATGTGAGTTCTTTAGTTGCGGCATGTGGGATGTTTTAGTTACAGCATGCAGGATCTTTAGTTGTGGCATGCAAACTCTTAGTTGCAGCGTGTCAGATCTAGTTCCCAGATCAGGGTTGGAACCCAGGCCCCCTGCATTGGGAGCACAGAATCTTAGCCACTGAACCACCAGGGAATTCCCTAGAAGTTTTTTAGTTTAGATGAAAGAACAGCTTAGGAGGAAGAAAGAGTATTGGAACCAAATTCTAGATTATGTGAATTTTGTTCAGTTGAAAAACCACCCCACACACAAAATGTGGTTTATTAGAGGAAATGAAAGATTCTTTGTAGATAGCGTTTTGGACTGTTTTGGTGATCCATGTCCAAGAATGCCACAGATTCTCTGGTATCTCCTGTGTTTAAAAATACTATCAGGGTAGGTGATATATCAAAAATTATCATAATCATAGTAAAAACAGACATTGTGTAAAGTCTCAATGTGATCCAGGAACTGCACAAAGTGCTTCACATACATTACTTGCATGCCACTAGCCCTGCAAACCCCATTTCACTGAGGGTCCTAGAACTTGGTGATAGACCCAAGTCTACACAGCTAATAAGGCCCAGGGCTGGGATTAGACCCCTGATCTGAATTTGTCCAGACCACATACCTTTCCATTCCAACCCTCCTGAGGAGCTCATTTTTCAGTTACTTCACTAATTGTGCTAATTCTCCTAGCACTCCAAAATGTATCTTTTTTCTTTTTTTAAGATTTTTTCGGGGGGAGGTGGTTTGGGGAGGGAGTGGGACGGGCAGGCCACTTCTATTGGTCTTTCATTTGTTTACTTTCATCTGTCTATGTTCTTTGGCCCACGTGGGCCTCCCATCGTGGCGGCCTCTGTTGTCACAGAGCACCGGCTCTGGGCACATGCACTCCAGAGCTCCGGCTAGATAATTGGACACATCGGTCCAGCTCCTCTGCGGCACGTGGGATCTTCCCAGGCCAGGGATCGAATTGGCACCCTTTGCACTGCAAGGTGGTGTCCTTAGCCACTGGACCACCAGGGAAGCCCTCCAAAATGTATCTTGAGTGATAAAAAGAAGGACTCAGTGACCAAAACACTGGGTTGGAATACATACCCAAAGCAATACAAACACCAAAATAATTAAGAGATATGAATAAAGGAGAAAAAGAGATAATGCTCAGTAACAGCATGAACATCTATATGTGCAAAATTAGATACCCTCAAATGATCAAGGGCTTACAAGATTATCTGGCTCTATCCTTCTATGTAGAAAGTAAATATTTTATTTTTAAAATTGAAAACATTTTTACATTTATTCCTATTCATTCTGTGGCTGTACTTAGTCTTAGTTGTGACACTCAGCATCTTTGTTGCCACGTGCAGGCTCTTTAGTTGTGGCATGTGGTATCTTTAGTTGCAGCATACAAACTCTTAGTTGTGGCATGTGGAATCTAGTTACTTGACCAGGGATCGAACCCCAGGCCTCCTGCACTGGGAGCAAGGGGTCCTAACCACCAGACCACCAGGGAGGTCACAAAAGGAAATATTTTAGAACTACCCTAAAGCTAGCTGAAGAGAAGGAATATATCAGCTCATTTTCTCTGACAGCATAACATCTGTCCTGAGTTACTTGATTTGTGCTGTGTTTTCCTAATTTTATATTACTTTTGGGACAGAGAGCACTTTTCTCCAGGATTTGCAATAGGGTAACTGCTCAAGTGTTCATAGGAACATGCATTTCCCAGGAAGCCTTTCATCCAGAGACAGAAGCTTATATGGGAACTTTCATGAAGGAGGACTGAGGATACAATCACCCCAGACTATAGGGGTCACCCAAAGACTAAGAAGAGGAATCTTAGTTCAGTAGAAGGAGGAGTCCCAGAATGTGGTAGATGAATGAGGATGCTGAGCAAGTAATCCGGAAGGACTTGAGTTGCATCCCCACGGTCTGTTTTCAGAGGTCCTGATGGACGACAATATAATGAGGATCACCGTGACTTATATCTTGGAATTCTCAGGAGCCTAGGACCTTGATGTAAGATAAACAGTTTCTTAAAGCAGAAAGTGGAGTTACAGGATTCATCACGTGTTAAATATGAGAACCTGAAAGAGGACTAGCAGCATACACAGTATCAAAGGAGGCCCAGGAAAAATCTCTGATGCTGTGGTTCCCAGGAGGCTCTGAGTACAGATGTCAGGTTGATTTCAGTCTGGAAAGTCTTCGCGAGGTGAAGGCTCTGTCTAGTAGTGTCAGTCTCAGATTTGCAGCAGTAGGGACCTGAGCCCAAACAGAACTTGATGTGACAGTAATACTAAGTGTTAAAGAGAACCCCCGAGAGCAGAGGAGGTGAAACAGAATTGTATTCTTAGCCCTGGGAGACCCCGAGGAACTCCTGCTGAGTCATCCCCTCACTTCACGTGTGTCATCTCGGGTACAGGGATGGGGGGCGCTCCTCTAGCAGGACGGGACCCCGGTTCGGCAGAGCGGGCCATGCAGCTTAGTTGTGGCATGTGGATCTTTAGTTGCAGCATACAAACTCTTAGTTGTGGCATGTGGAATCTAGTTACTTGACCAGGGATCGAACCCCAGGCCTCCTGCACTGGGAGCAAGGGGTCCTAACCACCAGACCACCAGGGAGGTCACAAAAGGAAATATTTTAGAACTACCCTAAAGCTAGCTGAAGAGAAGGAATATATCAGCTCATTTTCTCTGACAGCATAACATCTGTCCTGAGTTACTTGATTTGTGCTGTGTTTTCCTAATTTTATATTACTTTTGGGACAGAGAGCACTTTTCTCCAGGATTTGCAATAGGGTAACTGCTCAAGTGTTCATAGGAACATGCATTTCCCAGGAAGCCTTTCATCCAGAGACAGAAGCTTATATGGGAACTTTCATGAAGGAGGACTGAGGATACAATCACCCCAGACTATAGGGGTCACCCAAAGACTAAGAAGAGGAATCTTAGTTCAGTAGAAGGAGGAGTCCCAGAATGTGGTAGATGAATGAGGATGCTGAGCAAGTAATCCGGAAGGACTTGAGTTGCATCCCCACGGTCTGTTTTCAGAGGTCCTGATGGACGACAATATAATGAGGATCACCGTGACTTATATCTTGGAATTCTCAGGAGCCTAGGACCTTGATGTAAGATAAACAGTTTCTTAAAGCAGAAAGTGGAGTTACAGGATTCATCACGTGTTAAATATGAGAACCTGAAAGAGGACTAGCAGCATACACAGTATCAAAGGAGGCCCAGGAAAAATCTCTGATGCTGTGGTTCCCAGGAGGCTCTGAGTACAGATGTCAGGTTGATTTCAGTCTGGAAAGTCTTCGCGAGGTGAAGGCTCTGTCTAGTAGTGTCAGTCTCAGATTTGCAGCAGTAGGGACCTGAGCCCAAACAGAACTTGATGTGACAGTAATACTAAGTGTTAAAGAGAACCCCCGAGAGCAGAGGAGGTGAAACAGAATTGTATTCTTAGCCCTGGGAGACCCCGAGGAACTCCTGCTGAGTCATCCCCTCACTTCACGTGTGTCATCTCGGGTACAGGGTTGGGGGGCGCTCCTCTAGCAGGACGGGACCCCGGTTCGGCAGAGCGGGGCGTCGTGGCCATAACCCGGCTTAACAGTGAGGACCGTGGGTACTAAGGAGAGGGTCTCCCCCTCAAGGAGGGAGGCTCACAGGGTGGCGCCCCTCCTGCCAGGCCAGCGGGGTTCGGAACAGCGCCTTGGCTTCCCCCACGACGAGGGACTCGGGGAGGCCAGGACGTGGGGGGCTGGAGGTCTCGGGTTCCTACAAGGAGGCGGTCCCGGCCGTGATCGACAGCAGAGCGCGAGCGCGGAGCGGCCTGCGAACACTGAGCGGAGCGGTGGGGTTTCCGTGGCGCCGCCCTGGCCCAGCCCGGAGACCCCACGCAGGACCCCGCCACTTCCGGGCCGGAAGGCGAGGAGGGCGGCCGCGGCGGGCGTCTGCTCGGCCGAGCTTGAGCGTCCACGGCTCGGCCTGAGGCTGGTGAGGACCCGAATGTGGCCTGAAGGGACTTTCCCAGCCCCTGCCAATAATCCAAGCGACCCACCTGCCCCCCTTCCCCGCGACGTGGCTCTGGGGGGCCCTCAGAGCTGGCGGCTGCATGCGGCCTAGCACGTCTCAGGGCCTCGGCCTTGGCCGTGCTGCTCTGTGGGTGGAGCCCCAGTGGGTGCTGCCCGGGGGAGCTCTAGGGTTGCAGTGGAGTGAGTCATCCCCTCACTTCACGTGTGTCATCTCGGGTACAGGGATGGGGGGCGCTCCTCTAGCAGGACGGGACCCCGGTTCGGCAGAGCGGGGCGTCGTGGCCATAACCCGGCTTAACAGTGAGGACCGTGGGTACTAAGGAGAGGGTCTCCCCCTCAAGGAGGGAGGCTCACAGGGTGGCGCCCCTCCTGCCAGGCCAGCGGGGTTCGGAACAGCGCCTTGGCTTCCCCCACGACGAGGGACTCGGGGAGGCCAGGACGTGGGGGGCTGGAGGTCTCGGGTTCCTACAAGGAGGCGGTCCCGGCCGTGATCGACAGCAGAGCGCGAGCGCGGAGCGGCCTGCGAACACTGAGCGGAGCGGTGGGGTTTCCGTAGAGCGCCGCCCCTGGCCCAGCCCCGGGAGACCCCACGCAGGACCCCGCCACTTCCGGGCCGGAAGCGAGGAGGACGGCCGCCGGCGGAGGCGTCTGCTCGGCCGAGCTTGAGCGTCCACGGCTCGGCCTGAGGCTGGTGAGGACCCAAATGTGGCCTGAAGGGACTTTCCCAGCCCCTGCCAATAATCCAAGCGACCCACCTGCCCCCCTTCCCCGCGACGTGGCTCTGGGGGGCCCTCAGAGCTGGCGGCTGCATGCGGCCTAGCACGTCTCAGGGCCTCGGCCTTGGCCGTGCTGCTCTGTGGGTGGAGCCCCAGTGGGTGCTGCCCGGGGGAGCTCTAGGGTTGCAGTGGAGTGAGTCATCCCCTCACTTCACGTGTGTCATCTCGGGGACGGGGTTGGGGGGGCGCTCCTCTAGCAGGACGGGAGCCCAGTTCGGCAGAGCCGGGCGTCGTGGCCATAACCCGGCTTAACGGTGAGGACCGTGTGTACTAAGGAGAGGGTCTCCCCCTCAAGGAGGGAGGCTCACAGGGTGGCGCCCCTCCTGCCAGGCCGCGGGGCTCGGAGCAGCGCCCTGGCTTCCCCCACAATGAGGGACTCGGGGAGGCCAGGACGTGGGGGGCTGGAGGACTCAGGTTCCTAGAAGGAGGCGGTCCCGGCCGTGATCGACAGCAGAGGGCGAGCGCGGAGTGGCCTGCGAACACTGAGCGGTGGGGTTTCCGTAGAGCGCCGCCCCTGGCCCAGCCCTGGGAGACCCCACGCAGGACCCCGCCACTTCCGGGCCGGAAGCGAGGAGGACGGCCGCCGGCGGAGGCATCTGCTCGGCCAAGCTTGAGCGTCCACAGCTCGTCCGGAGGCTGGTGAGGACCCGAATGTGGCCTGAAGGGACTTTCCCAGCCCCTGCCAATAATCCAAGCAACCCACCTGCCCCCCTTCCCCGCGACGTGGCTCTGGGGGGCCCTCAGAGCTGGCGGCTGCATGCGGCCTAGCACGTCTCAAAGCCTCGGCCTTGGCCGTGCTGGTCTGTGGGTGGAGCCCCAGTAGGTGCTGCCCGGGGGAGCTCTAGGGTTGCAGTAGAGTGAGTCATCCCCTCACTTCACGTGTGTCATCTCGGGGACGGGGTTGGGGGGCGCTCCTCTAGCAGGATGGGACCCCGGTTCGGCAGGCGGGCGTCGTGGCCATAACCCGGCTTAACGGTGAGGACCGTGTGTACTAAGGAGAGGGTCTCCCCCTCAAGGAGGGAGGCTCACAGGGTGGCGCCCCTCCTGCCAGGCCGCGGGGCTCGGAGCAGCGCCCTGGCTTCCCCCACAATGAGGGACTCGGGGAGGCCAGGACGTGGGGGGCTGGAGGACTCAGGTTCCTAGAAGGAGGCGGTCCCGGCCGTGATCGACAGCAGAGGGCGAGCGCGGAGTGGCCTGCGAACACTGAGCGGTGGGGTTTCCGTAGAGCGCCGCCCCTGGCCCAGCCCTGGGAGACCCCACGCAGGACCCCGCCACTTCCGGGCCGGAAGCGAGGAGGACGGCCGCCGGCGGAGGCATCTGCTCGGCCAAGCTTGAGCGTCCACAGCTCGTCCGGAGGCTGGTGAGGACCCGAATGTGGCCTGAAGGGACTTTCCCAGCCCCTGCCAATAATCCAAGCAACCCACCTGCCCCCCTTCCCCGCGACGTGGCTCTGGGGGGCCCTCAGAGCTGGCGGCTGCATGCGGCCTAGCACGTCTCAAAGCCTCGGCCTTGGCCGTGCTGGTCTGTGGGTGGAGCCCCAGTAGGTGCTGCCCGGGGGAGCTCTAGGGTTGCAGTAGAGTGAGTCATCCCCTCACTTCACGTGTGTCATCTCGGGGACGGGGTTGGGGGGCGCTCCTCTAGCAGGATGGGACCCCGGTTCGGCAGAGCGGGGCGTCGTGGCCATAACCCGGCTTAACGGTGAGGACCGTGGGTACTAAGGAGAGGGTCTCCCCTTCAAGGAGGGAGGCTCACAGGGTGGCGCCCCTCCTGCCAGGCCGCGGGGCTCGGAGCAGCGCCTTGGCATCCCCCACGACGAGGGACTCGGGGAGGCCAGGACGTGGGGGGCTGGAGGTCTCGGGTTCCTACAAGGAGGCGGTCCCGGCCGTGATCGACAGCAGAGCGCGAGCGCGGAGCGGCCTGTGAACACTGAGCAGTGGGGTTTCCGTATCCGTAGAGCGCCGCCCCTGGCCCAGCCCCGGAGACCCCACGCAGGACCCCACCACTTCCGGGCCGGAAGCGAGGAGGACGGCTGCTGGTGGAGGCGTCTGCTCGGCCGAGCTTGAGCGTCCACGGCTCGTCCGGAGGCTGGTGAGGACCCGAATGTGGCCTGAAGGGACTTTCCCAGCCCCTCCCAATAATCCAAGTGACCCACTTGCATCCTGCCCCTTCAGTCTGCAGTGTGTGCCATCTTGTATTTGCCACATGAAAGGCCGCGGCAAGGAGTGGTGGGCTTTGTTTAAAGGGGGTGATCTCTTTGGGCAAAAGGAGTAGTCTTGTTTTCAACAGGTACAAAAGTAAGGCCTTCAGAGCTCACGAGGTTATCTTTTTAAAAAAAGAGGTGACTGAACAGAGCTCCTTCTGCTGCCATTGGTGCAGTACCCTGAAACGGCAGCGAGCCATCTTGGCGCCAGGGACGGTTTTCCTGGAAAACTATATTTGCGTCTCATGGTGAAGCAGGAGGTCAGGATGGAGTGGGATGGGGATTGGTTGGGTGGGGTAGAATGGTGGGGGGGGTTCAGGGTGATCCAAGCGTGTTACATTATTATTTTTGTTATTACTACATAGGGGGTTATGGGGAAATGGGTGAGGGTGGAGAGTCCAGCTCTTGCAGTTAGTGGCACAGCCCCAAATACAGTTAGCGGCAAAGTGCCACATAATTTGGCAGTGTCGGCTCACTTTGTCAGCTCATGTCCCAGAAAGGTAAGGACCGTTTCGGAGAGTCATGTGCTCAGGTTTGCTGAAGATAGAGCCCCAAATAAGGTGCAGTGTTGAGCGGAAGCTCCATGCACACTATAGACAGGCACATGTGATGCAGCCTCTACTGTTAGCCCCAGAGACCTTGGGCAGAGCCAGCTGGCTTAGTTGCCCCAGACTTCTGCCTATGGGGTTTGAGGGAGATGAGGGCCTTGGTTTAGGGACTGGGCTGTCCAGGTCAGCAAAAATCGAGGAGTCCTAGGCCATGACAGATGTCGAGGCACAAATTCTGTGTGAGGAGTAAGTGATTCACCCAGAACAGGAGGGAAGCCAGGTTAGAGCTCTCAGGCTGAGTTGCCCTTTCATTCTCTCCAAGAATGGTCTCAGAGACATCAGGGTTTTTATAATGGGCGAGACCTAATTCAGCAGAGAGGGAGGAAGACTGCTTCCTAATAGGAGTCAAAGTGGTGACACTGAGGGAGCATGCAGGAACCCCACCCAGAAAAAAGTGAACCACATAGTCTTCTCCCTACTCTCAGACCTGGGAAACCCAGGTATGGAAACCAGATGAATCTCATGTGCTTCTTCCCAGAGCCTTTCAGGGAGATAAGGAACCTCGTCAATGGGGGTCTTGGCTTAGGTCCAAAGCCAGAGAATTTCCAGGCAGCACCAGACACCCAGGAGAGGACCTGAGAACTGACAGGTCCAGCTACCGTACCCAGGACAGAAGGGCAACACAGAATGTCTTCCTGAATGTCAGCATGAGAAGTCCACATCCAGCTATAGCTGGAGAGATTGGGAAATTCCACTGCTTTCTAGTGGGTCTCAGGGAGTTGGGAGCCTTAATAGGAGGGGATAGACCTCAAGTCAAGATGCAGAGGATTTCGCGGGCCTGCCAGGAGTCAGGGTAAGGACACTGAGGAATGACTTTGATGAGCACCTACCCAAAGCAGAGGGGGCCCACAGAGTCCACCCCTGTCAGCCCCGGGCTACCCCAGGCAGAGGTCGCCAGATGTGTCACCTATCTCTCTAGCTCCAAAGACTGAATCTGAGGCCAGAATACTGGTGGACTAAGGGAGGAGCCTAGATCCCATCCGAGTCGTTGGAAAGGGCCTGCAGTGCCTGAATAGTGGGGTCCCACAGAGTCTAGTCCCTCCCTGCTGCCATCCCTGGGATGTCAGGGATGGGGGTGACTGGAAGCAGCTCACCCTTTTTTTCACCTTGCAGACCTCAGTGAGCTCAGATCAGCAGCCAGAGATTTTCCAGAATTTGCCAGGACTCATGGAGACGATGCTGAGGACTGTGCAGAATTCCCAGAGTCCGTCTCCACTGTCATTGCTTGAAGCCCCCAGGCACACATGTGGGAAAAAGTATGCCTCAGTGCCCTACTCACAGCTAATAGGAAAGTGAGCACCTTGGTGAAATGGGTCAGCAGAGGAAGGAATTTTAAAACCTCCCCCAAGTAAAATCTGGGAACCTTGTGTGAGGACCACAGATGACAGTGTCTCCACCCCCTGCTGCAGCTCTTCAGCCTCTGGAGACCATGGGCTTAGAGGCTGGGTGACCACCCTGACCTCAACCGTTCAGTCTCAAGGAGCTGTGGGGCCTTGCTGTGAGGGAAGATGCTCAAGTCAGGAGAGAAAAGATCCCCCAGGTCCTCCTAGGAGTCAAAGTGGGAACTGGAAATGAGGAGTGAAGGTATCACGCTCCCCTTCCAGCTAATGGAGCTAGCACTAAGGAGTCTTGCCCAATCCTCCACTCAGCCTCTAAAGACTCAGAGCATGGTAAGCAGCCTAAGGTGCCTCATTTCTTAGTATCATTTTTAAGGGAGATGAGGTCTTTCACCTGAAGGGGCTACATCCTCAGTGTTAACAAGATGAGGACCCTGAATAGTAGAGGACAGATTTAAGGACAGAGCAGGCTCTCCACAGCTGCCAGAACTATCTACCCTGAGGTGTCCACAAATCAGTTCCTTCTTATCGGTCCCAGGGATCTTTGAGGTGTCACATTTTGAGCTGCACAGGGAAGAGGTCCCAGCACTACCAAGAGCTGATGTTGATACAACAGTCCTGTGTGTGAATGAAGGGACCCAGAGAGGGTCTCCTCTACCTGGAATCTGCGGTCATGCTGGGCAGCCATAGGCAGGCTGTGGCCTGAGGCTCACTTACTTTTACTTCTTACACCAGGTTCTCAGGGGGGACAGGCCAACCAAGAACCAGAGCCCAGTGGTTCCTGGAGTAGGGCCCTCAAGAAAATGGGTAGAGCAGCCTTCTTTCCTTCTCGCTGAAGGTGCTCACGCCCTCTCATCTTCCTTCTGCTAGGTTTCAGCATTGCCTACTGGCCTGCCTGCTCTCCCTGCCCATAGTCATGCCTCGGGGTCAGAAGAGCAAGCTCCGTGCACGTGAGAAACGCCGCCAGACCCGCCAGAACACCCAGGATCTTGGGAGTGATCAGGCCACTGCCTCCCCCAGCCCTGGTTCCGGGAGTACTCCCCTGGGTCACCCTGCTGCTGGTGCATGCAAGAATCCTCAGGGAGCCGCAGCCACTAGCTCTCCCAGTGCAGGGATTTCACGCCCGAGATCTGAAGCAGGTGCCAAGCGTCAGGTTAAGGAAAGGAAAAAATTTTCCAAGTTCTCAGCGTATGGTGGGTTCTTTCTCCAAGATCCTCTGACTAGGAAGGCAGGGATGTTGATAGAGTTCATGTTAGAGAAGCATAATGTGAAAGAGCCCATTATGAAGGTAGATCTGCTGAAGCTTATCAACAAAAAGTTTAAGGGGCACTTCCCTGAGATCATGAGGAGAGCTGCTGAGCGCATGGACCTGATCTTTGGCTTTGAGCTGAAGGAAGTCTGGTCAAATGATCTTCATTCCTATACTCTGATCAGCAAGCTAGACCTCCTGGATGATGGAACAGTGAGGAAAACCCGGGGGCCGCATAAGAGTGGGCTTCTGATGCCTCTCCTGAGTATGATCTTCCTGAATGGCGACGTTGCCTCTGAAGAAGTGATCTGGAAATTCCTGAATGTTCTAGATATCTATGAGGGAAAGAATCATGTGCTCTTTGGGGAGCCCAGGAAGCTTATCACTGAAGAGATGGTGCAGGACAAGTACCTGGTGTATCGTCAGATTCCCATGAGTAATCCCCCAAGGTATGAGTTCCTGTGGGGCCCAAGAGCCCATGCCGAAACCACCAAGATGAAAGTGTTGGAGTTTTTGGCCAAAGTCAATGGTACCGTCCCCAGTGCTTTCCCGTGGCATTACGAGCAAGCTTTGAAAGATGAGGAACAGAGAGCCCAAGTCAGAGCTAGAGCCAAGGCTCGTGCTGCTGCCAAGGCCAGTGCCTCCTCCAGGGTCAAGTCTAGCAGTCCCCCCACCCCTGAGTGAGGTCTCAGGCAGCCTCTTCACTCTGTGTTTGACCAACACTGCCAACCTTTTAAGTAGTGAGAGGCTAAAGTGGGGCTGGAAAGGTCATATTAGATATCTGGTTTTTGCACTAGTTACTTTTCAAATGTTGTTTCTCTTCCTAGAACGTTTATTTAGATTCAGCATCCAGCTTTATAAATGTCATGAATCACATATTTGTTGTTATCTGTCAATTTGAAGAGAAAGAGTTTTGGCACTGTGTAGTACAATTTGAAAAATCCTTGCATCTTTTTGGGTTCCAGAACAAGATAACATGACTTTGGTATAGGAGTTTTCTTGGAAGTGTGAAAGAATGCTGTGGTTTTAAAATAAAGTAGCATGTAGTCAAGTAGTGATTTATCTTAGTCACCTTTGTCTTTTCTCTTTGTAAAATTCAGAGACACACTTAGATGTCCTTAGTTTGTTTAAGAATGCTGTTAAAATTGTTAACCAGTGGGAATTTGCTTTAAGACTAAGGGAATTCAAATGGGCTCTGTAACAACCTAGGAGGGAGGAGAGGGAAATGGGAGGGAAGTTCAATGGCCCATTCACGTTGAAGCACGGCAGTAAACAGCAAACCTCTGTAAAAAAAAAAAAAAAAAAAAAAAAAAATTAAAAACTTAATTAAAAAGAATGTTGTTAAAATTAAACAGTAATAAACCACATTGCTTGCTCCATGCTTCATTTATTCCCATCATTACTTGAGCATCTACTCTTTGGAAGGTTCTGTGTTGGTGGTGATGATGCAAAGATAAAGGAGACCCTGCGCTTGCTTGTAGATACCTTGAGTATATGAGCAGTAACTCTATAAGGAAGCGGGTATGATGCTAATAAGACAAGTGACAAAAAGCAGGGAGGATGGTGGGGAAGGAGTCTAGATGAGAGCAGTGGTGTATAAATTCTCTCAGCTGGAACACTTGGAGGTTTGGTATTTTTTGGGGGGGGGGAGGGGCGGGTTGGCAGGGGGGCGGACCACTTCCATTGGTCTTTCATTTATCTATTTTCATCCATCTTTGCTCTTTGGCCCATTTGGGCCTCCCATTGCAGCAGCCTCTCTCGTTGCAGAGCACTGGCTCTGGGCGCATGCGCTCCAGAACTCCAGCTCAGTAATTGGATACATCGGTCCAGCCGCTCCACGGCACGTGGGATCTTCCCAGGCCAGGGATCAAACCGGCGGCCCTTGCACTTCAAGGCGGTGTCCCTACCCACTGGACCACCAGGGAAGCCTGAGGTTTGGTATTTTGACCAAGGTCAATGGTATCATCCCCAGCACCTTCCCACCCTGTTACATAGAGGTTCTGAAAGATGACAGAGCCCGAGCTGCAATAAGGGTTTGTACTCCTGCCAAGGCCAGTGTGCACTCCAAGGTCATGTGTAGCAGTCCCTCCAGCCCCTACTGAGGTCTGAGGCAGCTGCTTCACTCTCTGTTGGACCAATGCTGCCCACCTTCAGTGAGAGGCTAAGGTAGGGCTGGAAAGCTTGTAAGAAACATCTTCATTCTTTCTTGAGAGAGAATTTTAAGTTGACTGTATAGTGGGCCGGATGAGCCTGTGAAAATGGTGAGCCAGAGCTGGATCCCCAGATGGTGGGCCTCAGAATTGGGTGACTAAGCCTGAAATGAGAAACTGCCAGAGGGAATCTCCACCTGGGGAAGGAACAGAAGGCCTCCCGTGTTCCTTTTCCAGCACAGGTAAACACGGTGCACAAACCAGGTGCTTGCTGCATAGTATCTCCTTTGGGGTGGGACATCAAGAAGCCACCATGCTGGCACGCTTTGCTCCGAGATGGGGGAGCCACAGCCCACTGCATGAGTTCAGTTATCTCAAGTGTAATCTGGCAGCCCTCCTGAGCGGGGCTAGATTTTAGTGGTGATGAAATAGTGAAAATTGGGGTGTTTTTTCAGGAGGGCTTTGGGAGGCAGGGGAATTGTTGATCCTTGACACAAATTCTGTTAAGGTTTGAGTTGCATCCTGGTTAAATTCCTGCCTCTAAATTCAGTAACATTCTCTGATAGAGAAAACTTAACTTGTTTAGTTGCTAAGTCATGTCTGACTCTTTGAGGCCTCAAGGTGCATCGCCCACCAGGCTTCTCTGTCCATGGGGATTCTCCAGGCAAGAATGCAGGAGTTTAATCCCTGACTCAGGGATTAAACCTATATCTCCTGCTTGGCAAGCGAATTCTTACCACTAAGCCACCTGGGAAGCCCTAGAGTTACTTGCTAAGCAGCAGTTTGGTCAACTCAGCTTTCTCTGTCTGTGAGAGCTCATAGTCTCTGGTATCTCTTGGATAAAATGAAAAATTCCCAGAGATAAGAGTGGTTTCTTCTGGTACAGAAATAAGCATTCTAACTGCCAGGCATGAAAGACCTAAGCATTGCCAGCCACTGTGCCAAGTGCTTGACATACATTATATACATTCTGATGCTTCTATAAAACAAAGCTTATCAAACTCACTTAGCAAAGAAGTTGCAATATTCTTGTGTCTGGTAAAGTGACAGAACTGACTGTGGAGCCTGGTCTGAATTCCTCGAGTCCACTTTGACCCCCTCCTCTCAGTCTGAGGCTGACTTTTTATCTATGAATTCATTTCTCTTCTCACTACTCCATGGTGTCTCTCAGGCAATAAGCGAGAGGAACTTGAAGCCACAGGACTAAAAAGCAGCCTGAAAAGGCAAAGTGAAAATGAGAATCAAATCCATTTTGGGGGTTGTCTGTAGGCTTGTTTCCCTTGGATCCTCCTACCCCTTGTCCAGGGTTCCTGGAGAGCTGACTGCTGGGTCCCAGCACCAGTGACCAGTCCCAGCACTTTCCACGTGGTAGCCCCCTTCCTGGGGTCTTCCCCTGTGTGCCTTCGTGTCCAGACTGGAGCCTGATATGCTGGCCAGCTTTTGTCAGCATCCTCCTCTGCACGCTGCGATCTGCTCACAGAGCAACAGATGCCCGCCCTCCTGACTCCCTTCCTGTTCTGTTCCTCACTGGTGGCCCTGGATGCAGCTTGCCCTTTCCCTCCAGCCGGGAGGTTGATCCTTGACACAAATTCTGTTAAGGTTTGAGTTGCATCCTGGTTAAATTCCTGCCTCTAAATTCAGTAACATTCTCTGATAGAGAAAACTTAACTTGTTTAGTTGCTAAGTCATGTCTGACTCTTTGAGGCCTCAAGGTGCATCGCCCACCAGGCTTCTCTGTCCATGGGGATTCTCCAGGCAAGAATGCAGGAGTTTAATCCCTGACTCAGGGATTAAACCTATATCTCCTGCTTGGCAAGCGAATTCTTACCACTAAGCCACCTGGGAAGCCCTAGAGTTACTTGCTAAGCAGCAGTTTGGTCAACTCAGCTTTCTCTGTCTGTGAGAGCTCATAGTCTCTGGTATCTCTTGGATAAAATGAAAAATTCCCAGAGATAAGAGTGGTTTCTTCTGGTACAGAAATAAGCATTCTAACTGCCAGGCATGAAAGACCTAAGCATTGCCAGCCACTGTGCCAAGTGCTTGACATACATTATATACATTCTGATGCTTCTATAAAACAAAGCTTATCAAACTCACTTAGCAAAGAAGTTGCAATATTCTTGTGTCTGGTAAAGTGACAGAACTGACTGTGGAGCCTGGTCTGAATTCCTCGAGTCCACTTTGACCCCCTCCTCTCAGTCTGAGGCTGACTTTTTATCTATGAATTCATTTCTCTTCTCACTACTCCATGGTGTCTCTCAGGCAATAAGCGAGAGGAACTTGAAGCCACAGGACTAAAAAGCAGCCTGAAAAGGCAAAGTGAAAATGAGAATCAAATCCATTTTGGGGGTTGTCTGTAGGCTTGTTTCCCTTGGATCCTCCTACCCCTTGTCCAGGGTTCCTGGAGAGCTGACTGCTGGGTCCCAGCACCAGTGACCAGTCCCAGCACTTTCCACGTGGTAGCCCCCTTCCTGGGGTCTTCCCCTGTGTGCCTTCGTGTCCAGACTGGAGCCTGATATGCTGGCCAGCTTTTGTCAGCATCCTCCTCTGCACGCTGCGATCTGCTCACAGAGCAACAGATGCCCCGCCCTCCCTGACTCCCTTCCTGTTCTGTTCCTCACTGGTGGCCCTGGGACTGCAGCTTGCCCTTTCCCTCCAGCCGGGAGGTTCATCCCCACTGACTGCCTGCATCACACTTTTAAAGTTTGGGGATTTTTTCCTTTTTCACCCATCAGTTATTAAGTAGACTGATTTGGCATGGTATCTACAGGACCTTGGTTTATAATCCTAAGGCTAGAAAAGACATTTTTGAAACAAGTCTGATGTTTGCAGTAGGACTTTGATGGAATGTCTTATTCGAATCTTGCCATTGAATTCATACACTGATGTGTGAACTTAATTTAGCAGTCAAAAACCAAAGCCTTCTAAGTGCTGAATGAAGAAGGACCAAGAGAATTACTGTGCAAATGAATATCTACTGAGGTTGAATTCCTAAAAATCCATCTTGGAGTCCTTCTGGGAGGTGGAAAATGATTCCTCAGTAGACATGGTAGCTTTGAATAAAATGGGAAAGGGATTTCCCTGGTGGTCCAGTGGTTAAGACTCTACTTCCACTGTAGGGGGCACGGGTTCAATCCTTGGTCAGGGAACTAAATCCTGCCTGTGATGAGCTGCAGTCAAAAATAAAAGGAAAAATAATTCACCAACATTATGGTGATTTTTATCTGTATCTGTGACAGGGAAGATGCTGTTTCTTCTTGATGCTTAATGACACCCGTTTGGGTGTTCAGGAATGTTCAGTCAGATGGTAGGTACCTGGCTATGATTTTGATCATGTACCAAAAGGAGAAAGCTCTCAGCTGTACTGAGATTACACAAGTTACTACAATTGGCAATGTAAAAGGGGTACTGTTGCAGGCCCTCTTGCTGAGATGTGCAGGGTACTTGGGGAAATTCAGATGTAATCCCATATTTGCATATGTAGTATTGCACAAGAAAAAAATTGGTGAATTTGGCTTTCTCAGAAACGCCTCCAAGAAACTAAGAGGGTTGTGGTCGTAACCGATGTCAGCAGCTGTTCTTTACTGAGCACATACTGTATAGCAGTTTATGAGAGAGAGTGCAAATGCTCATCCACATCCTATCTTGCTCTCTTTCCCGGGCTACTGGGCAGACTGTATTCCCTGTCCACTTGTACTTAGGAAGGGTCATGTGACTAACCACTGCCACTGATACACTGGCATGTTTGTCACCACCAGACCAAGGCACAAGAGAGTCAATATGGCACCTCCATGTTTTCTCTTCCATTCAGCAGCAACCACAGAGAGTCTGTGTGGAGATATGGAGCCACGTGATGCAAGCTACCTGAATCTCTGAGTCATCGGATAGCAGTGAGCCTCTTCCAACTACTATTTCTATTGTTAGGGTCATTTAAATATCTTAATGACAAAGCTGATTATGTATTCTTATAAAAAATTCCAACACAGGTAAATCATAGTCTCCCCTCTTATAACATGGCTCTAAAATTCAGCTCCCTTTTCAAAAGTAGCTACAATTCACAATCTGGTGTGTGTCATCCTCAGGCTGATTTGAGGCCTTTTGGTACATAGATGTGCTTTAAAAATACACTGAATTGTTAACACACAGGGACGACAATGTGCATAATGTTCTGTGATTTGCCCTTGTAACTTAATGGAAATGAATGTAAGCTCTTTCTGAGACAGCACTTATGAGACCCACCTCGCTTGTTTTTTTTTGTTTTCATTTTTATTTATTTATTTTTGGCTGTTCTGGGCTTTCACTGCTGCCACAGGCTCTTCTCTAGTTGCAGGGAGTGGAGGCTACTCTCTAGTTGAGGTGAGCAGGCTTCTTTTTTTTTTTTTTTGGAGGAGCGGCGGGTTGGGGAGGGAGGGAGGAGGGCGGGCGGGCCACTTCTATTGGGGTTTCATTTATCTGTTTTCATCCATCTTTGTTCTTTGGCCCGTGTGGGCCTCCCATCGCGGTGGCCTCTGCTGTCGCAGAGCGCAGGCTCTGGGCGCTTGCGCTCCAGAGCTCCAGCTCGGTGATTGGACACATCAGTCCAGCTGCTCTGCGGCACGTGGGATCTTCCCAGGCCAGGGATCGAACCGGCGGCCCTTGCAATTCAAGGTGGTGTCCTTACTCACTGGACCACGAGGGAAGGCCGAGGAGGCTTCTTGTTGTGGTGACTTTTCTTGTTGTGAAACTCAGGCTCTAGGGCACACGGACTTCAATAGTTGTGGCATATAGGCTCAGTAGTTGTGGCTCTGAGGCTCTAGAGAACAGGTGCCATAGTTGTGGCTCACGGGCTTAGTTGCTCCACAGCATGTGGGATCTTCCCAGATCAAGGATCAAACCCTCCTCTCCTGCATTGGCAGGCAAACTCTTTACCACTGAGCTGCCAGGGAAGCCCCACCTCACTTTTTAAAACTGTCATCACCATTAGAAAAAAATCCCACTCAGCTCTGTGGTACTAGCCAAGCTACAGCCTGATACAGAGCCCCTCATCCAGCCTGTAGATGTATGAAAACAAATGGTTACTATGTGAGTATGCTAAGTTTTGTGGCTCTTCATTAGGTGGTGGAAATTTATGAGTAAGTATATTAAGGGTTAGCAGTTGTTAGAAGAAATTCGTAATTTAATTTTCTTTGTTTACTATGAGAAGCACATATTTTCCATACAAATAGTTTTAATGTTAAGACAAATAAACCTTAAAAGCTATGGATGCATGAAAATGTTAGTCACTCATTCGTGTCCGACTCTTTGTGACAGCATGGACTGTAGCCCAGCAGACTCCTCTGTCCATGGGATTCTCCAGGCAAGAATACTGAAATGGGTCGTCATTTCCTCCTCCAGGGGATCTTCCTGAGCCAGGGACTGAGCTTGTATCTCCTGCATTGCAGACAGACTCTTCACCATCTGAGCCACCAGGGAAGCCCTAAAAGGTACAGGAAATTCCAATTGCAGATGTTACGGAAGCCACAGAATGACATGCCATATGATTATTTCATCTCAAAAATTAAAAAAAAAAAGATTTCTTACGGACTATTCTTTCTTCATATGGTGGATTGACAAAGAAAACATTTATATCAGAGGATAAATTCCTGATAGTTCATGAGTTTCAACGTGGTTCTGGAGCAGGTGTATCTCACACCATCCATTTGAAAGGTAGCGTACAGTTCTTAAGAGCAGGAGATACAGGAATGACACTCTTGATCTTTTAGTCCCAGCTCATTTACTGGCTTCCCTGGTGGGTCAGATGGTAAAGAATATATCTGCAATGCAGGAGACCCAGGTTCAGTCTCTAGGTGGGGTAGATCCCGTGAAGAAGGGAATGGCTACCCACTCCACTATTCTTGCCTGGAGAATTTCGTGGACAGAGGAGCCTGGCAGGCTACAGTCAGTCCGTGGGGTCACAAAGAGTCAGACACGACTGAACAACTAACACTTCACTTCACGTGCCTAAGAAGGAGTATAGAATTGAATTTGGTGAGCATAGCGCTGTCGCTGCTACAGTTTTTAAGACAGTGCCTATCCTGGTTCTTCTACCTCTCAATCTGTTTTTTTCTCTATCTCCTCAATGGAGTTCTCCTTTTCCATTATCACCCCTTTGGGAACTGGTGTTTCCCAAGTTATCTTATCGGGTCCACTATTTTTTTTCCTACAGCTCTCCCCAGGTAACTTCATCTGCTTTTCCAGTTCTGACTACAAACTATCTGCTACTAACTTGAAAGATCTATTATTCCAAGCCCTGACCTACTCATAAAGCCTTAAACATAAATCCAACTATGAGTGATTAAAGGATATCTCTAACTCATGTGACAAATATATAAATATATGATCTTTTTTTCCCCCAAACCTCATTCCCTCTCTTCCTGTTTTCTTTGGCCCAGTTAGTAGCAGCATCATATTTCCAAATCTAGATTCCTCCCTATCATTCCCACCTCTTAATTTTGTATGCCATGTAGCTAAGCTATGGTGCCCAGTTGTTTAGTAAGTTATCAGTCTAGATATCCACTCTGTAGGTATTTCTTAGATGTGATTAGTGGTTAAATCTGTAGGCAGATTACTATCTGTAGTGTGACTGGGCCCCAAGCAATCAGTTGAGGGCTCCAGGAACAAGGACTGAGTTTCCTGAAGGAATTTATAAAAATGATATGTGTGTGTGTGTGTGTAATTGACTATACACACATATGTGTGTATAGTCTATTGGTCTATTTCTTTGGTGAACCCTAACTAATAGACCATCATACACAAATGAAAAACCCCACCAATCATACATCCTAAATACTTCTTCATCCTCGCCATCCCTGTTGCCAATGTTCTTATTCAAGGCTCTGCCATTTCTATCCTAATTAACTGAACTGACAGCTCTAATATTAACCAGCATCAATATCTTGAAATGATTCAAGAAGGAAATGTCAACCCACTCCAGTATTCTTGCCTGGAGAATTTCGTGGACAGAGGAGCCTGGCAGGCTACAGTCAGTCCGTGGGGTCACAAAGAGTCAGACACGACTGAACAACTAACACTTCACTTCACGTGCCTAAGAAGGAGTATAGAATTGAATTTGGTGAGCATAGCGCTGTCGCTGCTACAGTTTTTAAGACAGTGCCTATCCTGGTTCTTCTACCTCTCAATCTGTTTTTTTCTCTATCTCCTCAATGGAGTTCTCCTTTTCCATTATCACCCCTTTGGGAACTGGTGTTTCCCAAGTTATCTTATCGGGTCCACTATTTTTTTTCCTACAGCTCTCCCCAGGTAACTTCATCTGCTTTTCCAGTTCTGACTACAAACTATCTGCTACTAACTTGAAAGATCTATTATTCCAAGCCCTGACCTACTCATAAAGCCTTAAACATAAATCCAACTATGAGTGATTAAAGGATATCTCTAACTCATGTGACAAATATATAAATATATGATCTTTTTTTCCCCCAAACCTCATTCCCTCTCTTCCTGTTTTCTTTGGCCCAGTTAGTAGCAGCATCATATTTCCAAATCTAGATTCCTCCCTATCATTCCCACCTCTTAATTTTGTATGCCATGTAGCTAAGCTATGGTGCCCAGTTGTTTAGTAAGTTATCAGTCTAGATATCCACTCTGTAGGTATTTCTTAGATGTGATTAGTGGTTAAATCTGTAGGCAGATTACTATCTGTAGTGTGACTGGGCCCCAAGCAATCAGTTGAGGGCTCCAGGAACAAGGACTGAGTTTCCTGAAGGAATTTATAAAAATGATATGTGTGTGTGTGTGTGTAATTGACTATACACACATATGTGTGTATAGTCTATTGGTCTATTTCTTTGGTGAACCCTAACTAATAGACCATCATACACAAATGAAAAACCCCACCAATCATACATCCTAAATACTTCTTCATCCTCGCCATCCCTGTTGCCAATGTTCTTATTCAAGGCTCTGCCATTTCTATCCTAATTAACTGAACTGACAGCTCTAATATTAACCAGCATCAATATCTTGAAATGATTCATTCTTTTCTTGCTAGTCATAGTTTCTTTGTCCTCTCACTTATTGTTTATGTTTCTCGCAGTTCTAGCAATTCCTTCCTGTTTGCCACTTGTACCTGATCAGCAAATCTGACTTTTTAGATATCTAGATTATTTGAAGAAGCATGTTGAATTCAAATCGAGAGTTTTCTTGTGAATGGCCTGAGTGGTTGTCTTGTGAGTTGAGTACACTGGATTTGTACAGGGACACTGGCTGCTCAAAGACCTTGCTTACTTACCTGCTCTACTGAGACATTTCAGCTAGAATCTCAAGACAGATGGGATGCTGTTACATTTACTCTGGATCATGCCACCAATTTTTTTAATTAATGATTTATTTATTTTTAATTGAAGGATAATTACTTTACAGTGTTGGTTTCTGCCAAACATCAACACAAATCAGCCATAGGTATATATATGTCCCTTCCCTCTTGAACCTCCCTCCCACTTCCATCCCCATCCTACCCACTAGGTTGTTCCAGAGACCCGGCTTGAATTCCCTGAGTCATAGAGCAAATTCCCATTAGCTATCTATTTTACATATTGTAGTGTATGTTTTCATGCTACTCTCTCCATACATCCCACCCTCTCCTTTCTCCCGCCCCATGTCCCTAAGTCTGTTCTCTATGTCTGTTTCTCCATTGCTGCTCTGCATGTATATTTATCAGTACCATCTTTCTAGATTCTATATATATATAGATATATATATGTTAGTATACAATATTTGTCTTTCTCTTTCTAACTTGCTTCACTCTGTATAATAGGCTCAGGGTTCATCCACATCATTAGAACTGACTCAAATGTGTTCCTTTTATGGCTGAGTAATATTCCATTGTATATATGTGCCACAGCTTCTTTATCCATTTATCTGTTGATGGACATTTGATGGCTTCCATGTGCTAGTTATTGTAAATAGTGCTGAAATGCACATTGGGGTACATGTGTCTTTTTCAGTTTTGGTTTCCTCAGGGTATATGCCTAATAGTGGAATTGCTGGGTGCCATTTCTATCCTAATTAACTGAACTGACAGCTCTAATATTAACCAGCATCAATATCTTGAAATGATTCATTCTTTTCTTGCTAGTCATAGTTTCTTTGTCCTCTCACTTATTGTTTATGTTTCTCGCAGTTCTAGCAATTCCTTCCTGTTTGCCACTTGTACCTGATCAGCAAATCTGACTTTTTAGATATCTAGATTATTTGAAGAAGCATGTTGAATTCAAATCGAGAGTTTTCTTGTGAATGGCCTGAGTGGTTGTCTTGTGAGTTGAGTACACTGGATTTGTACAGGGACACTGGCTGCTCAAAGACCTTGCTTACTTACCTGCTCTACTGAGACATTTCAGCTAGAATCTCAAGACAGATGGGATGCTGTTACATTTACTCTGGATCATGCCACCAATTTTTTTTTGATTTATTTATTTTTAATTGAAGGATAATTACTTTACAGTGTTGGTTTCTGCCAAACATCAACACAAATCAGCCATAGGTATATATATGTCCCTTCCCTCTTGAACCTCCCTCCCACTTCCATCCCCATCCTACCCACTAGGTTGTTCCAGAGACCCGGCTTGAATTCCCTGAGTCATAGAGCAAATTCCCATTAGCTATCTATTTTACATATTGTAGTGTATGTTTTCATGCTACTCTCTCCATACATCCCACCCTCTCCTTTCTCCCGCCCCATGTCCCTAAGTCTGTTCTCTATGTCTGTTTCTCCATTGCTGCTCTGCATGTATATTTATCAGTACCATCTTTCTAGATTCTATATATATATAGATATATATATGTTAGTATACAATATTTGTCTTTCTCTTTCTAACTTGCTTCACTCTGTATAATAGGCTCAGGGTTCATCCACATCATTAGAACTGACTCAAATGTGTTCCTTTTATGGCTGAGTAATATTCCATTGTATATATGTGCCACAGCTTCTTTATCCATTTATCTGTTGATGGACATTTGATGGCTTCCATGTGCTAGTTATTGTAAATAGTGCTGAAATGCACATTGGGGTA
The DNA here is from genome assembly GCA_022376925.1 of Tragulus kanchil. Classification (NCBI taxonomy): domain Eukaryota; kingdom Metazoa; phylum Chordata; class Mammalia; order Artiodactyla; family Tragulidae; genus Tragulus; species Tragulus kanchil. Next base: position 102,416,739 of record JAIOJX010000001.1, on the reverse strand, counting down.
CATGTGTCTTTTTCAGTTTTGGTTTCCTCAGGGTATATGCCTAATAGTGGAATTGCTGGGTCATATGATGGTTTTATTCCTAGTTTTTTAAGGAATTTCCATACTGTCTTCCATAGTGGCCATATCAATTTACATTCCCACCAACAGTGCAAGAGGGTTCCCTTTTCTCCACACCCTCTGAAGCATTTATTGTTTGTAGGTTTCTTTTGATTGGTGGCCATTATGACCAATGTGAAGTGATATCCCACTATAGTTCTGATTTGCATTTCTCTAATAATGAGCAAGGTTGAGCATCTTTTCATGTGTTTATTAGCCATCTGTATGTCTTCTTTGGAGAAATGTCTGTTTAGGTCTTTTTCCCACTTTCTTATTGGGTTGTTTGTTTTTCTGGTATTGAGTTGTATGAGCTGCTTGTATATTTTGAAAATTAATCCTTTGTCGGTTGTTTCATTTGCTATTATTTTCTCCCATTCTGACGGTTGTCTTTTTTTTTTTTTGGCTATTCTGGGACTTCACTGCTGCTGCAGGCTCTTCTCTAGTTACAGGGAGTTGGGGCTACTCTCTAGTTGAGGTGAGCAAGCTTCTTGTTGCTGTGACTTCTCTTGTCGTAGAACTCAGGCTCTAGGGCACACAGGCTTCAGTAGTTGTAGCACATGGGCTCCATAGTTGCAGCTCTGAGGCTCTAGAGCGCAGGCTTCATAGTTGTGGCTCACGGGATTAGTTGCAGCACGTGGAATCCTCCTGGATCAGGGATCAAAGCCATGTCTCCTGCATTGGCAGGCAAACTCCTCACCACTGAGCTACTAGGAAAGCCCTGACGGTTGTCTTTTTACCTTGTTAATAGTTTTCTTTGCTGTGCAAAAACTTTTAAATTTAATTAGTTCCCCCTTGTTTCGTTTTGTTTCTGTTTTCATTAGTCTAGGAGGTGGGTCATAAAAGCTCTTGCTGTGATTTATGTCTTAAGAGTGTTGCCACAAATTTTTAAAGTTTATCTTTAACCAAATAGCTGAGTTACATTTAATCAGTGGTCTATACTGATCTGTCTCCTTCACTTTTACTTCTCAACACATCTGTCAGTCTCTTCACTACCTCAGTGTGTCTTGTATATGGTAAATTTGCATTCCCACCAGGGTATATGCCTAATAGTGGAATTGCTGGGTCATATGATGGTTTTATTCCTAGTTTTTAAGGAATTTCCATACTGTCTTCCATAGTGGCCATATCAATTTACATTCCCACCAACAGTGCAAGAGGGTTCCTTTTCTCACACCTCTGAAGCATTTATTGTTTGTAGGTTTCTTTTGATTGGTGGCCATTATGACCAATGTGAAGTGATATCCCACTATAGTTCTGATTTGCATTTCTCTAATAATGAGCAAGGTTGAGCATCTTTTCATGTTCTTATTAACCATATGCATGTCTTCTTTGGAGAAATGTCTGTTTAGGTCTTTTCCCCATTTTTTGATTGGGTTGTTTGTTTTTCTGGTATTGAGTTGTATGAGCTGCTTGTATATTTTGAAAATTAATCCTTTGTCGGTTGTTTCATTTGCTATTATTTTCTCCCATTCTGACGGTTGTCTTTTTTTTTTTTTGGCTATTCTGGGACTTCACTGCTGCTGCAGGCTCTTCTCTAGTTACAGGGAGTTGGGGCTACTCTCTAGTTGAGGTGAGCAAGCTTCTTGTTGCTGTGACTTCTCTTGTCGTAGAACTCAGGCTCTAGGGCACACAGGCTTCAGTAGTTGTAGCACATGGGCTCCATAGTTGCAGCTCTGAGGCTCTAGAGCGCAGGCTTCATAGTTGTGGCTCACGGGATTAGTTGCAGCACGTGGAATCCTCCTGGATCAGGGATCAAAGCCATGTCTCCTGCATTGGCAGGCAAACTCCTCACCACTGAGCTACTAGGAAAGCCCTGACGGTTGTCTTTTTACCTTGTTAATAGTTTTCTTTGCTGTGCAAAAACTTTTAAATTTAATTAGTTCCCCCTTGTTTCGTTTTGTTTCTGTTTTCATTAGTCTAGGAGGTGGGTCATAAAAGCTCTTGCTGTGATTTATGTCTTAAGAGTGTTGCCACAAATTTTTAAAGTTTATCTTTAACCAAATAGCTGAGTTACATTTAATCAGTGGTCTATACTGATCTGGCATCTCCTTCACTTTTACTTCTCAACACATCTGTCAGTCTTTCTTACTTCACTGAAACTCCTTTCGCTATCATCTCTAGATATTGCCTGGGTGGTAAATTCATTGAGCACTTTAAAATATAATATTTATTTTTTCAACTTTATTAAGGTATAATTGGCACATAGGAATTGTATATATTTAAGGTATACAATGATTGCATATAGTACACACTGTGAAATCCTCATACTAATTGACATATCCATCACCTCACAAAGTTACCATTTTCTATTTTTAGTAAAAGTGATATATATCCACTCCAGTACTTTTGACATTTTTAAAAAGTTTGATACAGAAAGTCAATTATCTATAATTCTATCACTTAAGGATAGCAATGAACAGTTCAGTTGAATCATTGTTAATAATTTGATGCATTTTCTTTTTTTAACAGTATTTTTATTTATTATTTATTGAACTGCATCAGTTCTTAGTTGCAACATGCAGGATCTTTGATCATCCTTGTGGCATTTGAACTCTTAGTTGCAGCATGTGGGACCTAGTTCCCTGACCAAGGGTCAAACCTGGGCCCCCTGCATTGGGAGCACAGAATCTTAGCCAATGGACCACCAGGGAAGTCCCAATTTGATGCATTTTCTTTCAGAAATATATACATTGATGACAATAGTATATATTATAGAATTGCAATGAAGTTCCATAAAATATATAGGTATCATTCTTCTTTAAAAATAATGCTTTTAGGGCTTCTCTGGTGGTCCAGTGGGGAAGGACACCGCCTTCCAGTGCAAGGGGTGCTGGTTTGATCCCTGGCCTGGGAAGATCCCATGTGCCGTGGAGTGGCTGAACCGATGTGTCCAATTAGGGAGCCGGAGCTCTGGAGTGCATGCGCCCAGAGTCGGTGCTCTGCAGCGAGAGAGGCCACTGTGATGGGAGGCCCACACAGGCCAAGGAACAAAGATGGATGAATATAAATAGATGAAAGACCAATGGAAGTGGCCCCCCCCAAAAAAAACTGCTTTTAAAATCATGATAGGGCTTCCTCTGGTGGTCCAGTGGATAAGGACACCGCCTTGCAGTGCAAGGGGCGCCAGTTCGATCCCTGGCCTGGGAAGATCCCACGTGCCGCGGAGCAGCTGGACCGATGTGTCCAATTACCGAGCCAGAGCTCTGGAGCGCATGCGCTCAGAGCCAGCACTCTGCAACAACAGACGCCACCGTGATGGGAGGCCCACAGGAGCCAAAGAACAAAGACGGATGAAAACAGAGAAAGGAAAGACCAATAGAAGTGGCCCGCCTGCTCCCCTCCCTCCCCAACCCGACCCCCGCCCAAAAATAAATAATAATAATAAAAAAATCATGATAATACATATATTACCATACATACATAAATTGCTTCTAATATCAATGAATACTCTGTACATTGAGTTGTGTATTTTATAGATAATTTTATGAGTGTAGCCTTTCTACATCTATGAGGATCTGTTTTATTTGTATGTCTGTTATTACCCTAATATAGTACTGTTTTAATGAGGAAATATTTAAAATGCATTCCAAAGTGCAATAGGTAGAGTTCCTTCTCATTGCCCTTATTTTTCAGTGTTTTTCAGCTATTTGCTACATTTATTCTTTCAGATAGCTTTTTTTTGGGGGGGGGGGGGTTTGGGGAGGAAGGGGATGGGCAGGCCACTTCTATTGGTCTTTCATTTATCTATATTTTCATCTATCTTTTGTTCTTTGGCCCGTGTCGGCCTCCCATCGTGGTGGCCTCTGTTGTCACAGAGCACCGGCTCCGGGCGCATGCGCTCCAGAGCTCCGGCTCGGTAATTGGACACATGGGTCCAGCCGCTCCGCGGCATGTGGGATCTTCCCAGGCCAGGAATCGAACCAGCGCCTCTTGCACTGCAAGGCGGTGTCCTTACCCACTGGACCACCAGGGAAGCCCTCAGATGGCTTTTTAAATTACTTTATCAGTTTCCAAGTGAAAATTTAATTGGATTTTGAGTGGATTTAAGTTGATTGTGCATATTTAAAAAATGAATTCTTGATGCTATTTTTTCTTTCTAACTCCAAGCACATTTTGAGCTTTATCCTACTTTAGAGCATTTGACGTGGTTGGCTTCCCTTTTGTGCTTGAAATGCTCTTCCAGGTAGCTTCTGGAATTCTATGCACCATCAGTTTTACTCTTACCTTTCTGGATCTTTCTTCTCATTCTTCTTGTGATCTTCTATTTCAGAGTCTCATCCTTAAGCATCAATGTCTTTTTCTTTCCTCTGTTTTCATCATATAAACACTCCCTGCAGACCTCATTCTTTTCCATGGCTTCAGCCACTGTCTGGGTGCTTATATCTCTCATTTGAAAATTTCCAGACTTTCTAGGCTTCATGTCCTGTGAGGCACGTCTTGTAATACAGGGTCCTTGGTTGCTTAGTTGCCTTACATAGTTACCTCCTCAACTGTGATGTTCTAGGTATAATCCTGTAAGACATAGATTTAGATGTATATCAGATGCTTAAAATGAAATCTGCCACAAATCTAGACTCACAATCTGATCTTCACCAACCTGCTCCTCCTCTTTTCTTTTGCCCTGGAGAATCCCACCGCCATACTATTAGTTACCCATTCCAGAAAGTTGGCAATCACCATTAATCCCCTCCATCTCCCTCAGATGCTTAGTCTTTCACTGAGATCTAGCGTTATCTATTAATAGAGATGTCTTACTAATCTATCACCAAACTAATGCTGCATAATAAACCACCCAAGAATGTATTGGCATCCAGCAGTAAACAGAGGCACAGGTCTGTGGGGTTTGGGGACAGCCCTGCTTCAGGCTGGTTTCTGCAGATTTGATTGAAGTCTGCCCTAGTGTGTTCATTCTAAGGTCCAGGATGAAGGGGCAGCAACTCTCCATCAGCCCTCATGGCAGATCACTGGAGTCCAAGAGGGTCAAGCCAAATACCAAAGGTATCACATTGGCAAAAAAGTTTGTTGGGTTGTTTTGTAACATTTTACAGAAAAACGTGAACATGCTGTTTGGCTTATCCAATATATACAAGGCTGTGCTCACATAATATCTACTAATATTATGTTGGCCAAAGCAAGTCACATGCCAAGCCTAATGTCGAAGTGGCATCAAAGAACTCACTGCTCAACGTAAAGCCATGGGATGGATATATATATATATATATATATTTAATTATTTGGGGAAAGTAGAGAATTGAGAGACTTCCCAGGTGGCTCAGTGGTAAAGAAACTGCTTGCCAAGCAGGAGACACGGGTTCAATCCGTGGATCGGGAAGATCCCCTGGAGCAGAAAGTGGCAATCCACTCCAGTATTCCTGTCTAGTAAATTCTACAGACAGAGGAGCCTGGCGAGTTATAGTCCATGGGCCCGCCAAGAATCAGACATGACTGAGTGACTAAACGACAACAATAAGCAATGAGACCAGGGCCTCCCTGGTGGTCCAGTGGGTAAGGACACCGCCTTGCAGTGCAAGGGGCACCAGTTCAATCCCTGACCTGGGAAGATCCCACGTGCCACAGAGTGGCTGGACTGGTGTGTCCAGTTGCGAGCCAGTGCTCTGGAGCACATGTGCCCAGAGCCGGCTCTGTGGTGAGAGAGGCCACTGCAATGGGAGATCCACATGGGCCAAAGAATAGAGATAGATGAAAATAACTAACTAATAATAATAATAATAAGAGGCCAAAATTAAAAAAAAAAAGAATTGAGACCAATTATTCAACCTACCACAACCTGATATTAATTGGTCAAATTTATCTCATCCTCCACACTTCACTGCTAATGCCTTAATTTGTGTCTTTTAATTTCCTCCCCACATTAGCGAATACCTTCGACTGTTATATCTGATTCCATCCTTGCCTCCATTCAGTGCATATTTCACACACACACATACATTAGAATCACCTTAATACAGCACAAGCTACATCGTGACTCTCACGCGTTCACTAAGTGTGAATCAGGACAGTGTCTGTGTTCCTTCACATGTCGTGTAAGACCACTCTTCTCCTTACCCTAGGCTCCTTTCCATAACTCTGAACCTTCACACCATCTGGCCACAATGAACTCCTTGCCATTTACTAAACAAATTCAAGAAAGAATTCTGCACTTGGAAGATCATACTGCCAGAGGCTCAAAATGTCTGACATACAGTTGATGCTAAAAGTAAATGTTTGCTAAAATAATCATTGTAAAAGATCGTAGTTCTGGCAATGTCGTTTTCTCACTTACTAGACTTTGTGAGCCTAATTAACAAACTGACCAACTTGGCCTCTGAGCTCTTTCTTAAACTGTGACAAAACAACTTTTCTTCTTTTGTGGCCTTTGACGTCTGTATGTCCCAGCTCTTCTCATGTAGCTTTAATCTTATTTCTAATATCTTGCATCACCTGTACTCAGCTTGTTATCCTGAAAATCTCATCGCAGATGACCTGTTTATAACAAATTTAAAGGGAATGAAAATGGATGTTTCTGTCATCACATAGTAATGAACATGCATACTTTGGGGCAGGGGGAAAGGTTTGAAAACCACAAAGTAACACTGGGAGCCAACTCTATATTAAGGAATTTATAGAGATGAAAGTAAAACACTGCAATGTATATCTATGGTTCTGCATGGTAGAGTAGAAAGCCCATCATCTTTGGAGACAGTCTGAAATCTGTGTGCCACCTCTGACACTTTCATGCATCTAATAAATAGTTTGGAGATACCTTCTACATGCCAATAGGTATACTAGAGGATACCAAAGTGAACAAGGCATATATACTCTTATGAACTAATGGGAAAATTGAATATGGTAGAAATTATTTGCCAGTATTCATTTTTTCTACTTTGTGCAAATAGAAAAAGTTGGCTTCCCTTCTCCCTTTAAAGTTAGATTTTGCCCAGTGATTTGATTTGTTCAGATGAAATATGGATATATGTCACCTGCATGCAAAGACATTTAGTTCTCAGTGCTCAAGTCTCAAGCCATGACTTCCCCCAGTGTAGCAATCCTAGAGATACATTTTGAGAAAGCAACAGTACCAGAACTGCTCTCAGCACGAACCCATCAGTAACTCCCATGAGCAGAAACTTCCTGCTCCTCTGCTTTGAATACGTATAGTGTGAGGGAAAAATTCAGCTTAAAGCCCTACTACCTGGGGAATGTTTGCTACCCAACAAATTCAAGAACTCCTTGCCATTTACTAAACAAATTCAAGAAAGAATTCTGCACTTGAAGATCATACTGCCAGAGGCTCAAAATGTCTGACATACAGTTGATGCTAAAAGTAAATGTTTGCTAAAATAATCATTGTAAAAGATCGTAGTTCTGGCAATGTCGTTTTCTCACTTACTAGACTTTGTGAGCCTAATTAACAAACTGACCAACTTGGCCTCTGAGCTCTTTCTTAAACTGTGACAAAACAACTTTTCTTCTTTTGTGGCCTTTGACGTCTGTATGTCCCAGCTCTTCTCATGTAGCTTTAATCTTATTTCTAATATCTTGCATCACCTGTACTCAGCTTGTTATCCTGAAAATCTCATCGCAGATGACCTGTTTATAACAAATTTAAAGGGAATGAAAATGGATGTTTCTGTCATCACATAGTAATGAACATGCATACTTTGGGGCAGGGGGAAAGGTTTGAAAACCACAAAGTAACACTGGGAGCCAACTCTATATTAAGGAATTTATAGAGATGAAAGTAAAACACTGCAATGTATATCTATGGTTCTGCATGGTAGAGTAGAAAGCCCATCATCTTTGGAGACAGTCTGAAATCTGTGTGCCACCTCTGACACTTTCATGCATCTAATAAATAGTTTGGAGATACCTTCTACATGCCAATAGGTATACTAGAGGATACCAAAGTGAACAAGGCATATATACTCTTATGAACTAATGGGAAAATTGAATATGGTAGAAATTATTTGCCAGTATTCATTTTTTCTACTTTGTGCAAATAGAAAAAGTTGGCTTCCCTTCTCCCTTTAAAGTTAGATTTTGCCCAGTGATTTGATTTGTTCAGATGAAATATGGATATATGTCACCTGCATGCAAAGACATTTAGTTCTCAGTGCTCAAGTCTCAAGCCATGACTTCCCCCAGTGTAGCAATCCTAGAGATACATTTTGAGAAAGCAACAGTACCAGAACTGCTCTCAGCACGAACCCATCAGTAACTCCCATGAGCAGAAACTTCCTGCTCCTCTGCTTTGAATACGTATAGTGTGAGGGAAAAATTCAGCTTAAAGCCCTACTACCTGGGGAATGTTTGTTCCAACACTGTAACTTACACTAACCTGACAGATACAGAAAAGTATAGAATAATTCATAAATAGATGCATATAATAGAAGGGGAGCACGGTACTATTGAAGTTCGTGATGGAAGAATGATCATTGTACAGTGGTTGAAGATGACTTTCCTAAAGGAATGATGTTGGACTTTGGGATGGATGACGCCATAGGCAACCAAATAAAGAATATTAAATGGAGAAATGCTGCCTGTCTTCTAAGGCGGAGGATTAAAATGAGCTAACATACTAATTATGCTGAGCCATGGGCCTGTAGCAACCACTTAATAAATACTAGTTTCTTTTTCTCGTGCTTTCCTAATTGGTTTCTGTCCAAATATTTCTTTGCCTTTCCCTAGATAGGTCCTAGACATCTGTTCATCCTTCTCAGTCTCTTCCCACAGCCACCCTTAGCCTTGAATCAGAAGATAATGCCAGGGCTTCCCTGGTGGTCCAGTGGGTAAAGACACTGCCTTGCAGTGCAAGGGGCGCCGGTTCGATCCCTGGCCTGGGAAGATCCCACGTAGCCTGGGAAGATCCCACGTGTTGTGGAGCAGCTGGACCAATGTGTCCAGTTACTGAGCCGGAGCTCTGGAGCACACGCGCCTAGAGCTGGTGCTCTGTGACAACAGAGGCCACTGCGTTGGGAGGCCCACATGGGCCAAAGAACAAAGATGGATGAAAATAGATAAATGAAAGACCAATAGAAGTGGCCCGCCCACCCTCCTCCCTTCCCAACCCCACTCCCCCAAAAGAAGATAATGCCATTTCCTTCAGCTGACTACAGGGAAATAATTCACTTTTACCCATCACGGAAAACTGACCTTAACTAACGTTAAACTGATCCACCTTAAGATCTTTTAGACAGACTGTCAAAGAACAGTCTACTTGAATCACTGCAGGTGCTTTTATGTCAAAACAGCTTATGGGCTCTCCCCTAAAGCAGAGTGTCCTTCAGGCTCATTTCAAATGATCCCAGCCACCCTGTTGCTAATATGAGAAACCTAGACATCATCCCTTTTATAGTGTGAGGGAAAAATTCAGCTTAAAGCCCTACTACCTGGGGAATGTTTGTTCCAACACTGTAACTTACACTAACCTGACAGATACAGAAAAGTATAGAATAATTCATAAATAGATGCATATAATAGAAGGGGAGCACGGTACTATTGAAGTTCGTGATGGAAGAATGATCATTGTACAGTGGTTGAAGATGACTTTCCTAAAGGAATGATGTTGGACTTTGGGATGGATGACGCCATAGGCAGCCAAATAAAGAATATTAAATGGAGAAATGCTGCCTGTCTTCTAAGGCGGAGGATTAAAATGAGCTAACATACTAATTATGCTGAGCCATGGGCCTGTAGCAACCACTTAATAAATACTAGTTTCTTTTTCTCGTGCTTTCCTAATTGGTTTCTGTCCAAATATTTCTTTGCCTTTCCCTAGATAGGTCCTAGACATCTGTTCATCCTTCTCAGTCTCTTCCCACAGCCACCCTTAGCCTTGAATCAGAAGATAATGCCAGGGCTTCCCTGGTGGTCCAGTGGGTAAAGACACTGCCTTGCAGTGCAAGGGGCGCCGGTTCGATCCCTGGCCTGGGAAGATCCCACGTAGCCTGGGAAGATCCCACGTGTTGTGGAGCAGCTGGACCAATGTGTCCAGTTACTGAGCCGGAGCTCTGGAGCACACGCGCCTAGAGCTGGTGCTCTGTGACAACAGAGGCCACTGCGTTGGGAGGCCCACATGGGCCAAAGAACAAAGATGGATGAAAATAGATAAATGAAAGACCAATAGAAGTGGCCCGCCCACCCTCCTCCCTTCCCAACCCCACTCCCCCAAAAGAAGATAATGCCATTTCCTTCAGCTGACTACAGGGAAATAATTCACTTTTACCCATCACGGAAAACTGACCTTAACTAACGTTAAACTGATCCACCTTAAGATCTTTTAGACAGACTGTCAAAGAACAGTCTACTTGAATCACTGCAGGTGCTTTTATGTCAAAACAGCTTATGGGCTCTCCCCTAAAGCAGAGTGTCCTTCAGGCTCATTTCAGTAAGTGATCCTACTAGCCACCCTGTTGCTAATATGAGAAACCTAGACATCATCCCTTTTCCTCATTACTCGTCCCTTCTCCCCCACTATAACTAGGAATCAAGATCTATTGATTCTGTTGCTAAATATTAGTTGAAACTCTTCAAGTTCTCTTCAATTTCATTCAACTGTCCTCACCATCATCTCTCTTTGATTTCTTCATTTGCCTTCTAGTTACTTATTTCCCTGTATTTACTGTTTTTTCAGATTGTAGGATTTTTTAATCAGCATTTTAGAGTACCTATGCACCCTTTCCAACCTTTTGTTCCTCAAGTTGTTTTTTTTTTTTTCCCCAAAATGTATGTATTTCCTTATTTATGGCTACACTGGGTCTTCATTGCCAAGCATGGGCTTTCTCTAGTTGTGGTAAGTGAAGGCTATTCTTTGTGGCAGTGTGTGGACTTCTCATTTTGGTGGCATCTCTGTTGCAGAGCCCAGGCTCTAAAGTGTGGGCTTCCATAGTTGTGGCACGTGGTTCCTTGAGCACTATCTCAGTAGTCCTGGTGCACGGGCTTAGTTGCTCACAACATGTGGCATCCTTCCAGATCAGGGGTTGAACCCCTGTCCCCTACATTGTCAGGTGGATTCTCAGCCACTAGACCACCAGGGAAGCCCCTTTCTCACCTTCTGAGACCTGTATTACAGTGCTGCTTTTTTGATTCAATTTTGAGCTTCATGTTCATGAATTTTAAATGGTGCTTTAGTTGACATAGTCCTTGCGATATCTTCCAGGGGTCCCATTCTGATGTTTTGTGCTAGCCCTTGGGATTCTTGGGACTACTGTAGGAATCATTCATTGTGGTACTTAGAGAATCCTGAAGTAGATTCGTTGTCTGGAGGATTTGGGTAGAAAAGGAAGACACCAGCATCGTTTTTTAATCTTACACAGCCAGGTGGCAGTGTTGCTTCTTGGTAGATAGTCATCAGAGGTTTGTAGGTTTGAACTGGGTTTAGGGCTTGAGCATTTATTTTATTATTCTGTTGAATCCAATCTACCAGCTCCTTATTTCTCCCCTGTCATGTCATTGGAAGAGGAACATGAGGCAGACCTCAACTTTTTAAATATGTATTTTTTAACACCTCTGATTTCCTTGATGAAACCTATTTACCTGAAGGAGTTGTAGGAGGAAGAATTAAAATAGAGTTCCTGCCTGTCCTTCCTATGGAAAGTCTCATTTTCAGGAAAGCAGTTGTAATGTCATTGCAACAGATTCTGTGAAAACTGCAGCACAAAATACTTTGAACCATTCAGTCCATTCCATGTGACTGCAGGGTAATTAGTGAAATCCAGATAAATCAGAAACTTGCTAGGCAGCAGTATGATTTGACTAACAGCCTGGGAAGGTACAAAATAACTGGGTAATGAAGTGGATCCGACTATAATATGCAAGATTGCTCCTGGGATTGTAGAGAAATCCATTATTTAGACAGATGCTGTATCTTGTGGACAAGAGATCTTTACAACTGGAAATAGTGTGTCTCTCCTATCTGATCCTGTTTCATGCCCCTGTGGACTAAAGATTGAAAGACAGCATTAGAGAGGGGAATCTTTTAGGAAGCTCTTTCCAGGTCCAATCTGATATCCATCATCCAAGGTGGAGGAGGTGCTCTGTGTGACTCCAGGGGTTCATCACACATCATTCTTATCTGACCCTCATAAAAAATAAACGCTGTCACAAGGAGGAAGAATAGTTACCGCTGTCATGTTTTTTTTTTTTTTTTTTTAAGATTTATTTATTTATTTATTTTGGGCGGGGGTCGTGTTGGGGAGGGAGGGGAGCAGGCGGGCCACTTCTATTGGTCTTTCATTTGTCTATTTTCATCCATCTTTGTTCTTTGGCTCCTGTGGCCTCCCATCGCGGTGGCGTGAGCGCCGGCTCTGGGCGCATGCGCTCCAGAGCTCCGGCTCGGTAATTGGACACATGGGTCCAGCTGTTTCGCGGCATGTGGGATCTTCCCAGGCCAGGGATCGAACTGGCGCCCCTTGCACTGCAAGGCGGTGTCCTTACCCACTGTGCCACCAGGACGTTTTCATTGGTGATGAGCTTTAAGCTCCAAATTGTGAAATGTGAGATTGGAATGTAATTACTCACAGCATGGAAAGACAAATTTTCTTTCATTGGTGATGTTCTGGGCCTTGCCAGGTCTCTATATTCCAGTTCCACCTGCAGGATCCTCTCTCTGGTTTTGCTCAAGGAGAGTGGGAAACTCCATGCCCACATTATTGGGCCGATCATCAGTTTCGTGGATGATGTGAGCACATTTTTGTCCAGTTGAAGTTCTCAGAGACAAGTAAGCGCAAACAGCATCCGCTGCTTATGAACTCTAGCAAGAAGAGTTAGGGCCAGAAATACTTTGAACCATTCAGTCCATTCCATGTGACTGCAGGGTAATTAGTGAAATCCAGATAAATCAGAAACTTGCTAGGCAGCAGTATGATTTGACTAACAGCCTGGGAAGGTACAAAATAACTGGGTAATGAAGTGGATCCGACTATAATATGCAAGATTGCTCCTGGGATTGTAGAGAAATCCATTATTTAGACAGATGCTGTATCTTGTGGACAAGAGATCTTTACAACTGGAAATAGTGTGTCTCTCCTATCTGATCCTGTTTCATGCCCCTGTGGACTAAAGATTGAAAGACAGCATTAGAGAGGGGAATCTTTTAGGAAGCTCTTTCCAGGTCCAATCTGATATCCATCATCCAAGGTGGAGGAGGTGCTCTGTGTGACTCCAGGGGTTCATCACACATCATTCTTATCTGACCCTCATAAAAAATAAACGCTGTCACAAGGAGGAAGAATAGTTACCGCTGTCATGTTTTTTTTTTTTTTTTTTTTAAGATTTATTTATTTATTTATTTTGGGCGGGGGTCGTGTTGGGGAGGGAGGGGAGCAGGCGGGCCACTTCTATTGGTCTTTCATTTGTCTATTTTCATCCATCTTTGTTCTTTGGCTCCTGTGGCCTCCCATCGCGGTGGCGTGAGCGCCGGCTCTGGGCGCATGCGCTCCAGAGCTCCGGCTCGGTAATTGGACACATGGGTCCAGCTGTTTCGCGGCATGTGGGATCTTCCCAGGCCAGGGATCGAACTGGCGCCCCTTGCACTGCAAGGCGGTGTCCTTACCCACTGTGCCACCAGGACGTTTTCATTGGTGATGAGCTTTAAGCTCCAAATTGTGAAATGTGAGATTGGAATGTAATTACTCACAGCATGGAAAGACAAATTTTCTTTCATTGGTGATGTTCTGGGCCTTGCCAGGTCTCTATATTCCAGTTCCACCTGCAGGATCCTCTCTCTGGTTTTGCTCAAGGAGAGTGGGAAACTCCATGCCCACATTATTGGGCCGATCATCAGTTTCGTGGATGATGTGAGCACATTTTTGTCCAGTTGAAGTTCTCAGAGACAAGTAAGCGCAAACAGCATCCGCTGCTTATGAACTCTAGCAAGAAGAGTTAGCCTTAGGCATGAGGGAAGTGGGTGGCAAGATTCAGAAAGCTGCCAGATGGCTTCTTGTCCTTCCCTGATTCAGATAGAACTCTGTTCCTACCATTGCCATTCTCCCAAGTGGGACTGCATCCACAGAACCAAAGGTAAATAGTATGGTCCCCCCCTTTTTTAAGGAGGCTTTTTTTTTAAATGTATTTATCCATTTATTTAGCTGTGCCTGTTCTCAATTGTGACCTGCGGGATCTAGTTCCTCAACCAGGGATAGGACTCAGGCCTTCTGCATTGGGAACATGAAGTCTTAGCCACTGAACTGCCAGGGAAGGCCCAGTAGATGGCTTACAGTTCCCATAGGGCAGCATGAGGATGCTAGACCAAATGAATGGCTGAGACATTTGGCAAAAGGAGAAACAAAGAGACAGAAAGCAAATTTCTAGGCTTTGAGACATAAGCAAAGTATCGTTGAACTTCCTCATGAGGAATTGCCAATTAGAAAACAAATCGATAGCAATAATAATAAAGTGTATTCCTTGGGAATTGCAAGGCAATTTATTGGATGATGCAAGCAATAGGAATGAAATTTTTAAAAAAAGTTGTGTCCTCAAGAAGTTTAGAATTTACCTTGAAAGATAACACGTGTGTGTATAAAACCACGCCTGTCTCAAGCAACACTGCAGGTGTGAAATGTCTTATGTCAAAGCAGAAATGGGCTTGAATCTTGCAGTATTAGAGAATCTTGTTTGCCTTCATTCATGTTTATTTTATGATCTGGGAGCACATGGGCATTGTTCTGAGGTTAGAATTTAATGTTTCAGAAGAGGATGGATAACAGTTGAAAACTGCTCATTTCTTAACGCCAGAACAAAAATTTAAGATAATGTGACTCTGCTCTCATCTCTTCAGTCCTAACTATAAACCATATAATGCAGTCAGGAAGCAGTGATTGAATGCCAGTCATGGGGGAGACACCCTGTATTTGTGTAGCGTTTAAGAAGTGACAAAAGACACATGCATGTTTCTATTCTCTATGCATCCTCATAACTTCTCCACAAGGTAAGTGGAGTGGAAATTACCCTGACAGTTTTACCCTGAACATACTGCCAAACTCAAGGATCAATTTAACACTGATACTTAGCAGATGGTTCTACAATCAAAGGTCCCTGGCCCCATAGGGTTGGGGATATAAGTCATACACATGAGAAGAAAAAAAACCTACAGAGAGATAGCAAAATTAAAAGGCACTGGACTGTGAATCAGAAAATTTGGGTTTATACCCTAAACGGAGAGAAGTTACTTGATGTCTTGGGATCCTATTTTTTAATCCCTAAAACTAGACAATACCTTGCTTCCAGGAGTTACTCATATATGGATAGACTTTAAAAACAGCAAAGGTCTGCATAAATCTATGGTATTAAAGGGAAAAAAGAGGGACGGGGCTTCCCTGGTGGTCCAGTGGGTAAAGAGTCCACCTTGCAGTGCAAGGAGCACCGGTTCCATCCCTGGCACGGGAAGATCCCATGTCCTGCAGAGCGGCTGGACCGGTGTGTCCAACTAGGAGCCAGCGCTCTGGAGCACATGCGCCCAGAGCCGGTGCTCTGTGGCGAGAGAGGTCACAGCAATGGGAGGCCTACACAGGCCAAAAAATTAAGATGGATGAAAATAAATGAAGGACCAGTAAAAGAGGCCAAAATTTAAAAGAAAAGGGAAAAAAGAATGAAGGAATATGAAGAGAAATGCTTAATAAAATGCTAATAATGATAACAAGATATTATATATTTATACTATACATACATGTATCATATGTAAATTTATAAAAATAGATAAAATTTTGGTTAATCTCTGCAAGAGCTTTAAGGTAGGGATTATCCCATTTTACAGATGAGGAAAACTGAAGTTTGAAGACTTTTAATGTTTCAGAAGAGGATGGATAACAGTTGAAAACTGCTCATTTCTTAACGCCAGAACAAAAATTTAAGATAATGTGACTCTGCTCTCATCTCTTCAGTCCTAACTATAAACCATATAATGCAGTCAGGAAGCAGTGATTGAATGCCAGTCATGGGGGAGACACCCTGTATTTGTGTAGCGTTTAAGAAGTGACAAAAGACACATGCATGTTTCTATTCTCTATGCATCCTCATAACTTCTCCACAAGGTAAGTGGAGTGGAAATTACCCTGACAGTTTTACCCTGAACATACTGCCAAACTCAAGGATCAATTTAACACTGATACTTAGCAGATGGTTCTACAATCAAAGGTCCCTGGCCCCATAGGGTTGGGGATATAAGTCATACACATGAGAAGAAAAAAAACCTACAGAGAGATAGCAAAATTAAAAGGCACTGGACTGTGAATCAGAAAATTTGGGTTTATACCCTAAACGGAGAGAAGTTACTTGATGTCTTGGGATCCTATTTTTTAATCCCTAAAACTAGACAATACCTTGCTTCCAGGAGTTACTCATATATGGATAGACTTTAAAAACAGCAAAGGTCTGCATAAATCTATGGTATTAAAGGAAAAAGAGGGACGGGGCTTCCCTGGTGGTCCAGTGGGTAAAGAGTCCACCTTGCAGTGCAAGGAGCACCGGTTCCATCCCTGGCACGGGAAGATCCCATGTCCTGCAGAGCGGCTGGACCGGTGTGTCCAACTAGGAGCCAGCGCTCTGGAGCACATGCGCCCAGAGCCGGTGCTCTGTGGCGAGAGAGGTCACAGCAATGGGAGGCCTACACAGGCCAAAAAATTAAGATGGATGAAAATAAATGAAGGACCAGTAAAAGAGGCCAAAATTTAAAAGAAAAGGGAAAAAAGAATGAAGGAATATGAAGAGAAATGCTTAATAAAATGCTAATAATGATAACAAGATATTATATATTTATACTATACATACATGTATCATATGTAAATTTATAAAAATAGATAAAATTTTGGTTAATCTCTGCAAGAGTTTTTAAGGTAGGGATTATCCCATTTTACAGATGAGGAAAACTGAAGTTTGAAGACTTTTAATCAGTTGTACATGTTTACATACTACAAAATTACAGGACTTGTATTTGAACTAAGATATTTTTACTTGCAAGTCTCTATATTTTCTTATACACCTATGCCTCCCTTTAAAGTGAAAGAAAGGGCTTCCCTGGTGGTCCAGTGGGTAAAGCATCTGCCTTGCAGTGCAAGGGGCACTGGTTCGATCCCTGGCCTGGAAAGATCCCACATGCCATGGAGTGGCTGGGCTGGTGTGTCCAGTTACCAACTAGTGCTCTGGAGCTCATACACCCAAAGCCACTGCTCTGCAATGAGAGGCCACTGCAATGGGAGGTCCACACAAGCCAAAGAATAAAGATGGATGAAAATAAATAAAGTAATTGGTTTAAAAAAATTAAAAAATAAAGTGAAAGAAAAGTAGTGAAAGTGTTAGTCACTCAGTCGTCTTTGACTTTTCTCAACCCCATGGACTGTAGCCTGCCAAGCGCCTCTGTTCATGGGATTCTCCAGACAAGAATACTGCAGTGGGTAACCATTCCAGCTCCAGGGGATCTTCCTGACCCAGGGATTGAGCCTAGGTCTCTTACACTGCAGGCCATTTCTTTACTGTCTGAGCCACCAGAGAAGACGTATATATCGTAATTATCACAGTAGTTTGGGAGAAGCTGGAAGTCACAGGCAATCAGAAAACTTACATTTCCAGTAGCAACTTCAGTTAACCTAGTTAGTCGTGTAGATGTTCTGTTTTTAGGTCAATAAATTGAGGAAGGTGGATCTGAATAATTTCTAGGATCACTTCTAGCTCTTCAGTGACTGACTTGTTTCAGTTTCCCTGAGACTATCTAAACTGTAGTACTGAAATTCCCACATTTCAGACTATCCCTCAGTCCTGAGGTTTTTCTATTAAAATTTCATGATTCTGGGGAATTCCCTGGTGGTCCAGTGGCTAAGACTCTGTGCTCTCAATGCAGGGGGCCCAGGTTCGATCCCTGGTCAGGGAACTAGAGCCCACATGCTACAACTGAGACCCAATGCAGCCAAATAAATATAAATAAAATATTTTTTTAAAATTTCATGATTCTGTGTTGAGGAAAGCTTTGTGCAAGAGGAAGCATGAACTGAGCCCTGCAGGTTTTTGTTGTTTTTCAGTCGCTCAGTTGTGTCCAACTCTGTGATCCCATGGACTACAGCATGCCAGGCTTCCCTGTCCTTCACCATTTCCTGGAGTTTGCTCAAACTCATGTCCACTGAATCATTGATGCATTCTAATCATCTCATCCTCTAGTACCCCCTTCTCTGCTTGCCCCCAGTCTTTCCCAGCATCAGGATCTTTTCCAATGAACCCCCTTCTCTGCTTGCCCCCAGTCTTTCCCAGCATCAGGATCTTTTCCAATGAACTCGGCTCTTCACTTCAGGTGGCCGAAGTATTGGAGCTTCAGCTTCAGCATCGGTTGTTCCAATGAATATTCAGAGTTGGTTTCCTTTAGGACTGACTGGTTTGATCTCCTTGCAGTCCCAGGGACTCTGAAGCATCTTCTCCAGCACCACAGTTCAAAAGGATCAATTCTTCAGTGCTCAGCCTTCTTTATGATCCAGCTCTCACATCCATACATGACTACTGGCAAAACCATAGCTTTGAATTGCAGACTCTGGTCAACAAAGTGGTGTCTCTGCTTTTTAATATGCTGTCTAGGTTTGTCATAGCTTTCCCTCCAAGGAGCAAGTGTCTTTTATTTATTTTAAAAGATTTATTTATTTATTTATTTTGGTGGGGGTGGGGTGGGGAGGGAGGGGAGCAGGCGGGCCACTTCGATTGGTCTTTCATTTGTCCATTTTCATCCGTCTTTGTTCTTTGGCCCGTGTGGGCCTCCCATCGCAGTGGTCTCTGTTGTCGCAGAGCACCGGCTCTGGGCGCATGCGCTCCAGAGCTCGGACTCGGTAATTGGACACATTGGTCCAGCCGCTCTGCGGCACATGGAATCTTCCCAGGCCAGGGATCAAGCCAGCGCCCCTTGCACTGCAAGGTGGTGTCCTTACCCACTGGACCACCAGGGAAGCCCGCAAGTGTCTTTTAATTTCATGGCTGCAGTCACTGTCTGCAGTGATTTTGGAACACAAGAAAATAAAATCATCTGTCACTGTTCCTACTTTTTCTCCATCTTGTCTGCATAAAGTTATGGGACTGGATGCCATGATCTTAGGTTTTGTTTGTTTTTTTTTTAATGTATTTTAAACCAGCTTTTTTACTCTCCTGTTTACCCTCATCAAGAGACTCTTTGGTTCTTTACTTTCTGCCATTAGAGTGGTATCATCTGCATAGCTGAGGCTGTTGATATTTCTTTGGCAATCTTAGTTCCAGCTTGTGGTTCCTCCAGCCCAGTATTTCGCATGATGCATTCTGCATATAAGGGAAGTTTTAATTTCCCAGGAGGTTGAACAGTATAGGCAGAAAATGAGTTATTGCCATCAAAATAGACGTAAGACCAGCAATGTATAGAAGTCATTAACCAGTCACAATGGGCAAAAAGTAAGATGACAGAAAATCCAGGTGGCAGAGGACCATTTTATCGGGATTTAGACATCAAAGTTTTGACACCATGTGGATCTCTCTTTTTTTTTTAAATTTTGGCCTCTTTTATTGTTTTTTTTTTAAATTTATTTATTTTTCATCCATCTTTATTCTTCAGCTTGTGTGGGCCTCCCATTGCAGTGGCATCTCTTGTTGCAAAGCACCAGCTCCGGGTGCATGTGCTCTAGAGCACTGGCTCGTAATTGGACCCACCAGTCCAGCTGCTCTGTGGCACATGGGATCTTCCCGTGCCAGGGATGGAACCGGTGCTCCTTGCACTGCAAGGCAGACTCTTTACCCACTGGACCACCAGGGAAGCCCCTCCATGTGGATCTTGATGTAGAGTTTCCATATATTTAAGGATTCTTTGTAAGAACAGTGAAGATAATAACAAATATTTGTTGAATGCTTACTGTGTACCAAGTACTAAACTAAACTTTTAATATATATTCTCGCTTTTCATGTGTCTTATAAACCTCCATAGCAGTAGAATTATTAAGTCAATTTTCATGATGAAAAAGGTAAGAATTATAGAGCTTAAGGTAACTGCTAAAGTTTATACAGATTGTATGAAGGAGGGAGGATAGGATTTGGACTCTTTTTGTTTCAGGCAAAGCTCTTAACATTTGTTCTCCGTTCTTATCCAATATCTGCATTTTCTTATCACACTTGCTTAAATAAGAGGCACACCTCAGCATATTTATTCCTAAAATAGTAACAATTTTTAGCAACTTTTTTTTTTCTTGAGCCAACCACAGTGCTGTGGCAACTGCGGTCCACATGAATTAGAGTTTTGGGTGAATATCTCAAAACTGTACCTGCTGCCCCCCTCCCAGCAATATGACCCTCTGGCAGGGTCATCACCAGCCGCTGCCTACTATTTTCAAAGGATAGTGCCCACCCGTGATCACCCCAATTCTCCTAACTTCTCTATTTAAAGCCAAAGCCGAGATGGTTTTCCTGGTTTAAAAGATTATGGAATATTTAAGATACAATTTTATGTTTTTCTATCTTTGTCCAGGAAATCAACCATCAGGAGACCAATGTGTCTCCTCCTGAGTGTTGATGATAAGCCATGGAATCAGGAAGATGGCCAGATTTACAGGCGGTGATAAAATTATAAAACATGACAGAGCAAAAAGAAATGGAATTCAATTCAAGTATGAATTCAAACATTTGTCTTCCTGGGAAAAGGGACTATGATTCCATTTCAAAGAGAGAAAAAGAATTTTTTAAAAAAGGATGCTTTTAAAAATACAGTTAATTTCACAATGGTAGGGTAATATATGAAGAAGTTACAAATAAATGTGATACCATAATGAGGCATAAGAAATTATTTTCCCCTATAGTGACATTAGCTTAGGGAAGTTAGAGACTTAAAAGTAGGTCATATTTTATATTTCTTAACCCTTTTGGAAAGTTAATATATATTAATTTTTACATTTTTCTCTCTACCAACCACCTATGGAGAGATGATAATATAAAGTAATTGATGGTCTGAAGTCATTCTGTTCTACATTTAAATATATGTGATACTAAAAGAGGGAAGAAATTACTATGGAGCAATTTGCAAAAAAATAAATCTATGCCCTTATGATAAGCAGTATTATAGAATTCACTGTGGTGTTGAAATAATGTGCTTCAGTAGCTGAATTCCTTCCTATCAGTTACATGAGTTCACATAGAAATATTGAAATGATGGAATTAGTTTTAGCCATTTATGCTGAAGATGATTGCAATTAAAAGTATCAATTTTTTTTTGACGTCAGGCTCTGGCATTTTAATCTTATTTAAAAGTTTAGATTTCTCTTGGAAATATTACCTTTAAAGTGCTAGCTTCTGTTACCAAAGTAGGTTAGATAAAAACTACAAAAAAATCAAATGTCTCATCCTTGAACTTTAGGGTGTACATTCTTTGGAATATCTGTGAGATTTGCAGTCCCTAAGTCTCATTTTCCATTCAGCACCTCTCATAGCTTCTAGCTGGTTTCAACTTGGCTTGAATTGCTATACACGGAGAATTTAAAGCCAAAGCCGAGATGGTTTTCCTGGTTTAAAAGATTATGGAATATTTAAGATACAATTTTATGTTTTTCTATCTTTGTCCAGGAAATCAACCATCAGGAGACCAATGTGTCTCCTCCTGAGTGTTGATGATAAGCCATGGAATCAGGAAGATGGCCAGATTTACAGGCGGTGATAAAATTATAAAACATGACAGAGCAAAAAGAAATGGAATTCAATTCAAGTATGAATTCAAACATTTGTCTTCCTGGGAAAAGGGACTATGATTCCATTTCAAAGAGAGAAAAAGAATTTTTTAAAAAAGGATGCTTTTAAAAATACAGTTAATTTCACAATGGTAGGGTAATATATGAAGAAGTTACAAATAAATGTGATACCATAATGAGGCATAAGAAATTATTTTCCCCTATAGTGACATTAGCTTAGGGAAGTTAGAGACTTAAAAGTAGGTCATATTTTATATTTCTTAACCCTTTTGGAAAGTTAATATATATTAATTTTTACATTTTTCTCTCTACCAACCACCTATGGAGAGATGATAATATAAAGTAATTGATGGTCTGAAGTCATTCTGTTCTACATTTAAATATATGTGATACTAAAAGAGGGAAGAAATTACTATGGAGCAATTTGCAAAAAAATAAATCTATGCCCTTATGATAAGCAGTATTATAGAATTCACTGTGGTGTTGAAATAATGTGCTTCAGTAGCTGAATTCCTTCCTATCAGTTACATGAGTTCACATAGAAATATTGAAATGATGGAATTAGTTTTAGCCATTTATGCTGAAGATGATTGCAATTAAAAGTATCAATTTTTTTTTGACGTCAGGCTCTGGCATTTTAATCTTATTTAAAAGTTTAGATTTCTCTTGGAAATATTACCTTTAAAGTGCTAGCTTCTGTTACCAAAGTAGGTTAGATAAAAACTACAAAAAAATCAAATGTCTCATCCTTGAACTTTAGGGTGTACATTCTTTGGAATATCTGTGAGATTTGCAGTCCCTAAGTCTCATTGACACTGTGTTCCTCTCTATTCAGCACCTCTCATAGCTTCTAGCTGGTTTCAACTTGGCTTGAATTGCTATACACGGAGAATTTAGCTTTTGCCTTTTAACCTGAGCCCCGCGCCTTCAGAATATTCTGCTCTGGTTTCCTGAGGTCTCCTGTCAGATGACCCCCTCATCCCTCCTCCTGGCTCTTCCCCCATAGCCTCTGCCTGATCTCACCTGCTTTCATAAGCCTTTAATTTTGGAGTTGATAGATTACATTTGTTTCCTAGTTTTAACCACAGTCTTTTCTGTTCTTATCTTGTGTGATTGCAGGAAAAAATAAATAGAAGGTGGGAAAGTATGGTACTGTGGTTTTTGACTAAAGGTACCTATTTAGTTATTTAATATGGGATGTGGTTGAATAGATTATCATGAAAAATTATTAATAAAAATAACGTGATAAATAAAATCAAATTTTATCCCTGCTTTTTTTAGGGCTAAATAGTTAGCAATATTATATTGCTAATAAGAAATGGACTAACTATAACATGTTGAGAAATATTTAAGACAGATGTTTATAACTAAAATATAGATATTTTCTTGAATGAGTCAGACTTAATGGGGTAAAATTATGAAATAACTTCATTTTTCCCATGTATGTGTCTGTCATATAACCTGTATTGTATCATTCTTGATTGAATTTCTGGGGTTTTTCCTACTCGAGCACATATGAAAAGTTTTTCAATCACTCCTAATTATGAAGAGTCTCATGTTCAGGCATTAGAAGTCCACCCCAAAGGGCTTCCCTGTGGTCCAGTAGGTAAAGAGTCCGCCTTGCAGTGCAAGGGGCACTAGTTTGATCCCTGGCCTAGGAAGATCCCACATGCTACAGAGTGACTGGACTGGTGTGTCCAATTACAGGCCGGTGCTCTGGAGGGCGTGCACTCAGAGCCAGTGCTCTACAGAGAGGGCGCTGCAATTAGAAGCCCACACAGGCCAACAAATAAAGATAGGTTAGATAAAAACTACAAAAAAATCAAATGTCTCATCCTTGAACTTTAGGGTGTACATTCTTTGGAATATCTGTGAGATTTGCAGTCCCTAAGTCTCATTGACACTGTGTTCCTCTCTATTCAGCACCTCTCATAGCTTCTAGCTGGTTTCAACTTGGCTTGAATTGCTATACACGGAGAATTTAGCTTTTGCCTTTTAACCTGAGCCCCGCGCCTTCAGAATATTCTGCTCTGGTTTCCTGAGGTCTCCTGTCAGATGACCCCCTCATCCCTCCTCCTGGCTCTTCCCCCATAGCCTCTGCCTGATCTCACCTGCTTTCATAAGCCTTTAATTTTGGAGTTGATAGATTACATTTGTTTCCTAGTTTTAACCACAGTCTTTTCTGTTCTTATCTTGTGTGATTGCCGGAAAAAAATAAATAGAAGGTGGGAAAGTATGGTACTGTGGTTTTTGACTAAAGGTACCTATTTAGTTATTTAATATGGGATGTGGTTGAATAGATTATCATGAAAAATTATTAATAAAAATAACGTGATAAATAAAATCAAATTTTATCCCTGCTTTTTTTAGGGCTAAATAGTTAGCAATATTATATTGCTAATAAGAAATGGACTAACTATAACATGTTGAGAAATATTTAAGACAGATGTTTATAACTAAAATATAGATATTTTCTTGAATGAGTCAGACTTAATGGGGTAAAATTATGAAATAACTTCATTTTTCCCATGTATGTGTCTGTCATATAACCTGTATTGTATCATTCTTGATTGAATTTCTGGGGTTTTTCCTACTCGAGCACATATGAAAAGTTTTTCAATCACTCCTAATTATGAAGAGTCTCATGTTCAGGCATTAGAAGTCCACCCCAAAGGGCTTCCCTGTGGTCCAGTAGGTAAAGAGTCCGCCTTGCAGTGCAAGGGGCACTAGTTTGATCCCTGGCCTAGGAAGATCCCACATGCTACAGAGTGACTGGACTGGTGTGTCCAATTACAGGCCGGTGCTCTGGAGTGCGTGCACTCAGAGCCAGTGCTCTACAGAGAGGCCGCTGCAATGAGAAGCCCACACAGGCCAACAAATAAAGATAGATTAAAAAAAAAAAGTCTGCCCCAGTCTAAAATAAAAATGTGGACCTCTCAGTTTATAGATTCTTCAGGTAGAGCTGAAAAGAGAAAGTTGAGGGGGGGGGGGCGGGGGGCGTGGAGAAGGGAAGGGGGGGGAGGAGGAAGGAGGCAAAGTTATAGCATCAGAACCACCAGCAGCAGCGTATAAGTGGTCTTGACACCTAGGCTTGAAACTGACACACTGTCACTTGCACTGCATTCTGTTGGCGAAAGCAAATCATAAGGCCAGCCTATTGGAGAAAGCAAATGCTTCTCTATTGCTGCAATATTGTTTACAGATGGCTTAGCTACTTGGAGGCTAAGGAATTGGGGACATAATTGCAATCAGTCTACTACACTTGCTTTTGCTTCTTTGTAGATGATGCCCCCAGACCCACTGCCATATTTTTTAGTATGTGAGATGTCTCTTCCAACTGATAGTTGACTGCTCTCTTCTCAACTCTTACCTCTACGAGTATCTTGCACCTAGCCTTGGCAGTCAGACCCTTGAGTTGCAGACCTTTCAAAATATCTCAAGTCCTGCTCTGTTTTGTGCCTCTCTTCTGGTCCATGGGACCCTTGCCTTTTTTGCTTCACAATCAATAGAAGCATAGTTTTCCCTCCCTGGAGTCTTCTCTTCCCAGCCAGAAACAGATACTTTCAGTCTCTTATTTCTAGACTTCCTCAGATAAAAGTTTTTATTCTTATCCCAAAGAAAGCATTTTTAGCTTCTCTGGTCCCTGGCACCCCTCCCCTTGGCTTCCATTGTGGAGAGGAAAATAGGAGAAATGCCAGTTAGAGTAGAGAAATGCCTAGTACCCCATCATCGCTCTCCAAAGAAATCACTGCTGATAATTTTTCTCTCTCTCGTTCCTTCCACTTCTTGGACGTCCTTGAGGTGAACCATCAGCTATAGGATCCTTTGCTCCCACTTCTGCAGCAGGTCTGATACAGATGGTCTGCTCTCACATGCAAAATATTACTGCAGGAAACTCACCATTTAACAATTTCAAAAAATTAAAATCCAGTGCTCTACAGAGAGGCGCTGCAATGAGAAGCCCACACAGGCCAACAAATAAAGATAGATTAAAAAAAAAAAGTCTGCCCCAGTCTAAAATAAAAATGTGGACCTCTCAGTTTATAGATTCTTCAGGTAGAGCTGAAAAGAGAAAGTTGGGGGGGGGGGTGCGGTGGGCGTGGAGAAGGGAAGGGTGGGGAGGAGGAAGGAGGCAAAGTTATAGCATCAGAACCACCAGCAGCAGCGTATAAGTGGTCTTGACACCTAGGCTTGAAACTGACACACTGTCACTTGCACTGCATTCTGTTGGCGAAAGCAAATCATAAGGCCAGCCTATTGGAGAAAGCAAATGCTTCTCTATTGCTGCAATATTGTTTACAGATGGCTTAGCTACTTGGAGGCTAAGGAATTGGGGACATAATTGCAATCAGTCTACTACACTTGCTTTTGCTTCTTTGTAGATGATGCCCCCAGACCCACTGCCATATTTTTTAGTATGTGAGATGTCTCTTCCAACTGATAGTTGACTGCTCTCTTCTCAACTCTTACCTCTACGAGTATCTTGCACCTAGCCTTGGCAGTCAGACCCTTGAGTTGCAGACCTTTCAAAATATCTCAAGTCCTGCTCTGTTTTGTGCCTCTCTTCTGGTCCATGGGACCCTTGCCTTTTTTGCTTCACAATCAATAGAAGCATAGTTTTCCCTCCCTGGAGTCTTCTCTTCCCAGCCAGAAACAGATACTTTCAGTCTCTTATTTCTAGACTTCCTCAGATAAAAGTTTTTATTCTTATCCCAAAGAAAGCATTTTTAGCTTCTCTGGTCCCTGGCACCCCTCCCCTTGGCTTCCATTGTGGAGAGGAAAATAGGAGAAATGCCAGTTAGAGTAGAGAAATGCCTAGTACCCCATCATCGCTCTCCAAAGAAATCACTGCTGATAATTTTTCTCTCTCTCGTTCCTTCCACTTCTTGGACGTCCTTGAGGTGAACCATCAGCTATAGGATCCTTTGCTCCCACTTCTGCAGCAGGTCTGATACAGATGGTCTGCTCTCACATGCAAAATATTACTGCAGGAAACTCACCATTTAACAATTTCATATTAAAATATTTATTAGATTAGTCATTTAATTGTGCAGATTTAGAAACTAAGTGATTGGGATTTTAAAGGATTTTAATATGGTTCAAGGACTGGAGATCTTTGATTCATAGAGTAAAATCAAGGAGGATGTAAAATTTATCTTCTGGAATTTGAATGACTATCAAGTCAGAAGAGAGAGGTAAAAAATGTGTCTTACTCACTGTCGTATGTCTGCATCTACCTCAACTCCCAGAAGAGCTATTCTATGATATTTATTAATTGAACTGATTTGCATTCAACGATGCCTTTGAAGCTTCAGACAGCAAAACTTGGATCAAAAAGTAAAAGTCACAGGGAGGTAAATTCTAGGTAAGGAGAAGACAAAGCTTCCTTTGAATTGCAGCTATACAAAATACACTTCTTAGAGAAACATAGATACTACACCTGGCCAAGCAGAAAGTGTCTGACCATTTGTGAACAACACTGTAAAGACAATTTTTGCATTTGATGAGACTAGGCAATAATATGTAAGTGTTTCATCTCTGCCATTTTAAGATGCTGTAGCTATTTTATATGGACTCTAGTTATACTTTTACATATCAGTGAGTTTGTTGGGTTGTTTGGTTGTCATTTTTGTAGGTCACATACATTATATAAGGATATCACTGTATT
Organism: Tragulus kanchil; assembly: GCA_022376925.1. Taxonomy (NCBI): domain Eukaryota; kingdom Metazoa; phylum Chordata; class Mammalia; order Artiodactyla; family Tragulidae; genus Tragulus; species Tragulus kanchil. The sequence goes on along the minus strand of JAIOJX010000001.1, from coordinate 102,389,316 downwards.
TGTAATTTTCCATTATATAATTTCTAAACTTTTAAATCACTGGCACTTAGTCATAGAAACCTACTCATTTTCTCATGATTATTAGGAAAGTAGATGTAGAAAAAGTGGTGGTAGATGTGTCTTGAAGTGTTAGGTTGGTGCAAATGTAATTATGCTTTCGAACCATGAATTTTAAGCTATTATAACCAGGCTCAAACACATCTTTATTAACCAACAGAGGAACCATTACAATCAACTCATTTTTTGCCAATGAGAAATAGGTTTCTTTAAAATTCTGTGCTTCGAGATTTAACGAACTCTTGGAAGGCATTTTCTGCCTTCTGCTGGTTGTGGAAGCGTTTTCCCAGCAAAAAATGTGTTGAGATGCTTGAAGAAGTGGTAGTCAGTTGGTGAGGGGTCAGGTGAATAGGGAGGATGAGGTAAAAGTTCGTAGCCCAACTTGTTCAACTTTTGAAGCGTTGGTTGTGTGCCATGGGGTTGTGCGTTGTCGTGGAGAATAATTGAACAGTTTATGTTGACCAATGCTGGCTGCAGGCTTTGCAGTTTTCAGTGTATCTTATGGATTTTCTGAGCATACTTCGCAGATGTAATATTTTCACCAGGATTCAGAATAGTGTAGTGGATCAGACAGGCAGCAGACCACCAAACAGTGACCATGGCCTTTATTTGGTGCAAGTCTGGCTTTGGGAAGTACTTTAGAGCTTCTTCTCAATTCAATCACTGAGCTAGTCATTGCTGGTTGTCGTATGAAATCTACTTTTCAGCACACCTCACAATCCAATCAAGAAATGGTTGATTGTTGCATAGAATTAGAGAAGACCACACTTAAAAATGATTTTTTTGATTTGTGATCAGCTTATGAGGCACCCACTTACCAAGCTTTTTCACCTCTCCACAATTTGCTTCAAGTGCCAAATGACCATAGAATGATTGATATTGAGTTCTTTAGCAACTTCTCATGTAGTTCTAAGACATTCAGCTTCAATGATGAATGTGAGTCTGTGGCCACTAATGACCTGTTCTCTAAAGCCCTTGAGCCATAATTACTGAAGCCCATGCCCTAGAGCCTGTGCTGCACAAGAGAAGCCACCACAGTGAGAAGCCCACACACCAAAGCTAGTGAGTAGCTCCCAGTCATCACAACTAGAGAAAACCCCACATGCAGCAATGCAGACACAGCACAACCAAAAATAAATAAATAAAATAAATGAATAAAAATAAATAAATAAATGAATAATACCTTGTACTCTTGCTAAACTATATAGTGTTCTCTCATTATTTCATATATCTCATCAGTGCATGAGGGCAGAGTGGGTAAGATTCATGTATCATCCTGATAATTAAGATATGAGAAAAACCTAGATATCCTGCCTCAGCATATATCATTTCATCATGTTTTAAGAATTATTCATATAACAGGAACACATTTTCTGTCTGACTGAGCATTCAAAGAACTGGGAGCCATTTCCGGGGCAGAGATTTGATCTAGAGATCCATTGAGACAAGTGCCAGGGCTGACATATGCAATCATTTATCTTCTTTGTGGAGTCTTGCTTCTTGTGTCTCCTAGGCAGCTGCTCTCATTACAGAGCAGGTATCTCAGAGGGCAAATGAAGTGAAACACTTTCCTTCGGTACAGCATTCTGTGTGTTTACTCTTCCTTTGTAACTCCGGTCCCCGGAATTCTGTATCTCAGTGCTCACACTTATCACATACTCACCATGCACGTGTGTGTGCTAAGTCACTTCTGTCATGTCCGACTCCTTGTAACCCTATAGACTATAGCCTCCCAGGCTCCTCAGTCCGTGGGATTCTCCAGGTAAGAATACTGAAGTGGGTTGCCATTTCCTTCTCCAGCGGGCGTTTCCGACCCAGGGATAGAACCTGCATCTCCTACATTTCCTGAATTGGCAGGCGGATTCTTTACCATGGTGCCACGTGGGAAGCTTGATCTACATTGATTATAGTCTATTAACTATGAGTATTTGTTGGACTCTTTTACTGTTGTCAATAATCTTAGTGATCATTTTTTTTCCCTTAGTGCTCTTTGCCTATCTCTGTTTTCACTGAGTTTATTTTCACTTCATGGTTTATTTGATTTCTCTTTTCATGTCATTCAAAATTTTTTCTTAGACATCACAGAATCCATGCACCAAGTTCAATCACTGTCATGCTTCTTGAAACTTGTCAGCCTTCAAGTATATAAATATCTAAGAATTTATATAAATTGTTTGACTTAGTTAATATACAAAATTATACTTAATTCATATGAATAATAACCACCTATCATTTATAAAGGTCACTGTTTTATGTGATTAGCTAGAGAATGCCCATGAACGCTAGCCCTAGCTGCACCTGAGGGAAGACTAGCGTTTGATATAAGGCCACCAAGATGGTTCTCTTGAGATAATACTCTTTTCTGTACGTTTTTCTCTTCTTTCATTTCAGTTTGTCAGGTTTTGTAATTTCCTCATAGATGTTTAGAGAACGCATAAAGATCAGATGGCTAAAGTCATTGGCTCCCACCTTCCCTTTGTTTTATTGGATTTAAATATATATATATATATATATATATATATATATATATTTGGCCATGCCAGGTCTTCATTGTGGCATGTAGTGTCTTTAGTTGTGACATGCAAACTCAGTTGTGACATGTGGGATCTAGTCCATTGACCAGGGATCAAGCCTGGGCCCCCTATATTGGGAACATGGAGACTTAGCCACTGGACTACCAGGGAAGTACCCCTCCCCCACTGCCCTTTGTTAAATGTTAATTTTGTCTGTCCTCCCACAACTCACATAAGGAGAGAGTGAGAGATGACTTCTAAAGGCAGGAAGAAGGAGAAGGAGAAAGGTTGAAATTGGGCAGAGACAAGAAGTTGAAGATCCTCATGAGCAGGGACATGACAGCCCTTTGTGGTACGGCTTATAATGGGCTCAGGGAGTCTGGGCGTCATGCATAAGAGCTCTCAGATTCGCCAAGAGAGTCACAAACAGGGCTGGGATACAGTGAAACTGCCAGACCTGAAGAGACTGTGTGGAAGCCTTAATAAAAGCTAAAATTGCATGTTCCAACAGCCGGGTGTCATGGAACTTGAATTCAGGTTTAATTTTATTCAAATAAAAAAGTAAGGGAATATTCCTTACACATCTGAGCATGTTGAGTAAATTCCTACCTACTACATGTGAAGATGCATCTGAAACTGCTAAGAACCTTTATGTTGCATATAACTTCATCCTGGACTGACTATAATCTCCAGCTTCCACAAGTGGCTTCCAAGACAGCTGTGCTCATTGCATCAAGCCGGCAGAGGAGAGAAAACATGGAGAACCTCAAGGGTGCCATTTGTATGCATCAGCCTGGAAGGGGCATATATCACTTCGATTTACATCTCATTGGATAGAACTCTATCTTATGCCCACAGCTAACTGTAAGGAAAGGAGTCATATTCAGGGATAGTCCAGTGGCTAAGACTCCAAGATCCCAATGCATGGGAAGGGGCTGGGTTCAACCCCTTGTTAGAGAACTAAGATCCCATATGGTTATCTTTTCTCCACATCCTCTACAACATATGCTGTTTATAGACTTTTTAATTATTGCCATTCTGACTAGCGTGAGGTTGTTCCTCATAGTTTTGATTTACATTTCTCTAATAATTATCAGGGCTTCCCAGGTCACGCAGTGGTAGAGAATACACATGCCAGTGCAGGAGACACAAGAGATGTGGGCTTGATCCCTGGGTTGGGAAGCTTCCCTGGAGTAGGAAATGGCAACCTACTACAGTATTCTTGCCTAGAATATTCTCTAGACAGAGGAGCCTGGTGAGCTATAGTCCATGGGCCTGTCAAGAGTCAGACACAACTGAGAGACTGAGCACACACACACACACAATAATTAGCAATGTTGAACATCTTTTCATGTGCCTTTTGGCCATTTGTATATCTTCTCTGGAAAATGTATATTTAGGTCTTCTGGCTATTTTTCAATTGGGTTATTTGTTTTTTGTTGTTGTTGATTTGTATTACCTGTTCATATAGTTTGGAAATTAAGCCCTTGTCAGTCACATCATTTACAAATATTTTCTCCCATTCTCTAGGTTGTTTTTCTGCATTGTGTTTATGATTTCTTTCGTTGTGTGAAAGCTTGGAAGTTTCGTTAGGTCCCATTTATTTCTGTTTTTATATCTATTGCATTGGGAGACTGACCTAAGAAAGCATTCGTATGATTTATGTGAGAGAGTGTTTTGCCTATGATGTCTTGTAGGAATTTTATGGTGTCATATCGTATTTTTTTTCTTTTTTTGAGGGGGTGGCGGGTTGGGGAGGGAGGGGGACGGACGGGCCACTTCTATTGGTCTTTCATTCATCTATTTTCATCCATCTTTATTCTTTGGCCCATGTGGGCCTTCCATCGCGGTGGCCTCTGTTGTCACAGAGCACCAGCTCTGGGTGCATGCGCTCCAGAGCTCCGGCTCAGTAATTGGACACATCAGTCTAGCTGCTCCACGGCACGTGAGATCTTCCCAAGCCAGGGATCGAACTGGCGCCCCTTGCACTGCAAGGCAGTGTCCTTACCCACTGGACCACCATGGAAGCCCTAGCATATTGTCTTTAAGCCATCTTGAGTTTATTTTTGTACACAGTGAAAGGGAGTGTTCTAAATTTCTTTGATTTGCATGCACCTGTCGAATTTTCTCAACATCACTTGCTGAAAAGACTGTCTTTTTCCCGTTGTATATTCTTGTCTTCTTTGTTGAAGATTGACTGTAGTTGTGTGGGTTTATTTCTCTATTCTGTTACATTGATCCATATGTCTGTTTTTGTGCCAGTACCATGCTGTTTTGATTACTGTAGCTTTATAGCATTGCCTGAAGTCTAAGAGGGTTATGTCTCCTGTTTTGTTCTTTTTCTTCAAAATTTCTTTGGCATTTCTGGGTCTTTTGAGTTTCCATATGAATATTAGGATTATTCTAGTTTTGTGAAAAATGTCATGGGTAATTTGATAGGCACCACAATAAATCTGTATATTGCTTTGGGTAGTATGGCCATTTTGACAATATTAATTCTTCTGATCCAAAAGCATGGGATATTCTTTTATTCTTTGAATCAGCTTTGATTTCCTTTATTAATATTTTATAATTCTCAGCATAAAAGTCTTTTACCTCCTTGGTCAGGTTTATTCCTAAGTATTTCATTTTGGGACATGTGATTTTCAAAGTTATTATTTTTTAATTACACAGAATCTCTGTGTTTTCATAACATTTTCATAGTTGTCTTGCTCACATCTGGGATCAGTACAGCATTGAGCAGCAATTTCTAGGGATTTGTCAAGAACACAAATGAGGCTAGACTTGAGCTATGTGATTTCCAGCCTTGCTGAAAATTCCAATGTTTCAAGCATAGTAAAGAAGTAACAGAAAAGGCCACTAGGACTTTGAGCAGCACAGGGATCACCATTAGACCCAGGATTGAGGGCCAGCTCTGGGAGAGGGGCAGTCTGAAACATGATTAGGGTGAAATAGCTCACTGGCCCTGTGAGTTTAACATGTGCATAGTAAGTTGCTTCAGTCGTGTCCAGTCCTGTGCAAGTCTACAGACTGTAGCCCATCAGGCTCCTCCGTCCATGGGATTCTCCAGGCAACAAAACTGGAGTATGTTGGCATGCCATCCCCCAGGGGATCTTCCCAATGCAGGGATCAAACCCATTGTTGCTTAAATATCCTGCATTGGCAGACAGGTTCTTTGCCAGTAGTGCCACCTGGGAAGCCTGGGTTTAGCACTTTCTGTCAGTTTTAATTTGATTTAAATAAATAAGCAACTGAATGTTTCTTGAACAACTAAATTTTAGGTTGAGATTCATATCTGTTACATAGGTAAGATTGTCCTCTAAGGCCAAAGATTTGGAAAGACATGTTAAGGAGACACTTATCTGGACTTACCTGATAATCTGTTGGTTAAGAATCTGCCTGCCAATATAGAGGACATGGGTTCAATCCCTGACCCACGAAGATTCTATATACCGCAGGGCAACAAAGCCTGCGCACACTACAGCCCGTGCTATGCAACCAGAGAAGCAACCACAATGAGAAGCCAACTCACTGCAACTAGAGAAAGCCTGTGTACAGCAACCTAGATGCAACACAGCCAAAAATAATTAAATTATTTTTTTAAAGAGGGAGAAACACTCATTCCAGGACAGCAAAACATAATGGGTATCATACTAACATTTTTTTAGGTATTGAATTTGGAGGAAACATAATTAGCAACAAAAGCTTTAAGTAAGAGCAGCAGAAAAGCCAATGTTGGCACATCAGTGCACTGTGTATGTGCTAAGTCACTTCAGTCATGTCTGAATCTTTGTATGGACTGTAGCCTGCCAAGCCTTCTGTTCCTGGAATTCTCCAGGCAAGAAGGAATGGGTTGCCATTCCCTTCTCTAGGGGATCTTCCCAAGCCAGGGATTGAACCTGCGACTCTTACATCTCCTGCATTGTCAGGCAGGTTCTTTACCACCAGCGCCACCAGGAAAGCCATACCTCAGTACACTATTGTCTGAAAAAACAGAAACCTGGTCATCAACCTAATCTCCCTAATAGTGAGAAGATGTGCTCCTGGTGATATTAAGTATTTCAAACATTTTCTTTCTTCTTGCCTCATTCCATACTCAGTAGACATTCTGGTATTTTGGCATCTAGCATCGCCCATCCACTGTGTTAAAAGGGATGTGTCAAGCTGGCTACAGTATGTGAGCTGCTTGGCTCCTAATCATAAGTTAGCTTTCCAATTTTGTGTGATAGCCCTGTGAATTTTGGATACATCTCAGGTACAAAAAGCTCTGTGGACTGTGCTGATTTAAAATATTAAAGAAAGTGCTTTGACTTGCTTCTTTTTGGGTAGTGGGGCCTATGTATTCTCTAATTGAAGCTGCTTGGATTGTTGGCTTCCTAGGTGGCGCTAGTGGTAAAGAACCTGCTTGCCAACACAGAAGATGTAAGAGATCCAGGTTCGATCCCTGGGTTGGGAAGATCCCCTGGAGAAAGAAATGGCAACCCACTCCAGTATTCTTGCCTGGAGAATCCCATGGACAGAGGAATCTGATGGGCTACAGTCCATGGGGTCATTAAGAGTCGGACATGACTGAAGCAACTGGCACAGCACAGACTTTTGTCACCGCTTTGACAAAGGGAATGCAGTAGAAGTGACTTTGTTGTCTGAGTGATGGTAGACAGGTTACCGTGCATGGTATTGGATTCTTGATCTCCAAATATGAATAACATTGGGATCAAAAGACTTGGCTTTGGTCACTCAGAGCTTCATGCACAAAAAAGTTATTAAACAAGAAAGGGATAGAGAAAGCTTCCAGCACATGCACTGGAAGGAGGTATGTAAGAATGCCCCCCAGAAGCTAGTTCAGACAGGGCATTTTTGTATTTTCAGTTGGTTATTAGCAATAGATCAAAAGAATATTTTAAGGTTGTTAAGGCCTTTCTAGGCCCACACCCACAGCATTAACATAAGATTTAGCTAAAGGATGGTCTCAGGCTTCATGGCCAGGTGAGATATTCCAATGTAAAGGCCTTGCAAGGCCCAAAACATTAACATAAGATAATAAACTTAGTTTCAGAGTAAATATTTATAATAACCAACATTTCAGGCTAGAAGAATGTTTGTCTTTGTTCCTCTCCCTCCTCCTCCTGCCCCTCCTCTTTGGGACCCACTGGCCTCCTTATCAAATCTGTCTATTCACCCCTTTCATGAGGAAAGCTTCTGCATACTTTTCTTGGGACACACGTGCTTGGAATCCTTTAACATTAAGTGAGAAGTCTGCCTACCCTGAGGCTACCGGGTTGGAGAGAGCATATGGAGAGGGCCTGAGACTCTATGAAGAGGGGGAAATGCCTCCTGCTACTCCAGACCTGACCTCCTATTCCTGTTTCAACCACCAACTGAGTGCAACCCCTTGAGAAACACAAACAAAACCACCTAGCCAAGTTGCCTGCCAATTCCCAGAGCTCAGAAACTGTAAGAAATAGTAAATGACTACTATTGGTTGAGGACCCCAAGTTCTGGGGTGACATTTTTAGGTGAGGGTAGATAAGTCAAAAAGGTGACAAGGAGTCTGGATTTCTGACCCTGAATTCAAAAGAGGCAGCAGTTGGTCACAGATGAAGCCATGTAGTTTCTATCCCTGTGCCAGGCCTCCTGTGGGCAGCCAGTCACCCAGGAGTGTCAGCCATTGAGCTGTACGTTTTTCTTTTATAACTTGGCTCCAGTTAGAAATTTTTTGAGCATTAAGATCGACATACTGAAGCAACTGGCACAGCACAGACTTTTGTCACCGCTTTGACAAAGGGAATGCAGTAGAAGTGACTTTGTTGTCTGAGTGATGGTAGACAGGTTACCGTGCATGGTATTGGATTCTTGATCTCCAAATATGAATAACATTGGGATCAAAAGACTTGGCTTTGGTCACTCAGAGCTTCATGCACAAAAAAGTTATTAAACAAGAAAGGGATAGAGAAAGCTTCCAGCACATGCACTGGAAGGAGGTATGTAAGAATGCCCCCCAGAAGCTAGTTCAGACAGGGCATTTTTGTATTTTCAGTTGGTTATTAGCAATAGATCAAAAGAATATTTTAAGGTTGTTAAGGCCTTTCTAGGCCCACACCCACAGCATTAACATAAGATTTAGCTAAAGGATGGTCTCAGGCTTCATGGCCAGGTGAGATATTCCAATGTAAAGGCCTTGCAAGGCCCAAAACATTAACATAAGATAATAAACTTAGTTTCAGAGTAAATATTTATAATAACCAACATTTCAGGCTAGAAGAATGTTTGTCTTTGTTCCTCTCCCTCCTCCTCCTGCCCCTCCTCTTTGGGACCCACTGGCCTCCTTATCAAATCTGTCTATTCACCCCTTTCATGAGGAAAGCTTCTGCATACTTTTCTTGGGACACACGTGCTTGGAATCCTTTAACATTAAGTGAGAAGTCTGCCTACCCTGAGGCTACCGGGTTGGAGAGAGCATATGGAGAGGGCCTGAGACTCTATGAAGAGGGGGAAATGCCTCCTGCTACTCCAGACCTGACCTCCTATTCCTGTTTCAACCACCAACTGAGTGCAACCCCTTGAGAAACACAAACAAAACCACCTAGCCAAGTTGCCTGCCAATTCCCAGAGCTCAGAAACTGTAAGAAATAGTAAATGACTACTATTGGTTGAGGACCCCAAGTTCTGGGGTGACATTTTTAGGTGAGGGTAGATAAGTCAAAAAGGTGACAAGGAGTCTGGATTTCTGACCCTGAATTCAAAAGAGGCAGCAGTTGGTCACAGATGAAGCCATGTAGTTTCTATCCCTGTGCCAGGCCTCCTGTGGGCAGCCAGTCACCCAGGGAGTGTCAGCCATTGAGCTGTACGTTTTTCTTTTATAACTTGGCTCCAGTTAGAAATTCTTATTTTTTTTTTGAGAATTAAAAAATACATATTTATTTTTATTTATTTATTCGCCTGTGCCAGGTCTTAGTTTCAGCATGTAGGATCCTCCAGTTGTGGCATGGGAACTCTTAGCTGTGGCATGTGAGACCTAATTCCCTGACCAGGAATCGAACCCAGGTCCCCTGCTTTGACAGTGTGGAGTTCTAGGCATTGGACCACCAGGGAAATCCCAGCTCGAAATTCCTTATGCAGAGTGAAAGTATATTGTGCTGCCTTGTATACTGCATGTGCCTAATTTGATGTTGGCCACATAATTAATAATACCTGATCATGGGCCTCCCTGGTAGCTCATTGGTAGAGAGTTCGCCTGCCAATGCAGGAGGCAGAAGTTCAATCCCTGATCTGGGAAGATCCCACATGCTACGGAGCAACTAAGCCCGTGAGTCACAACTATTGAGCCTGTGCTCTAGAGCCTTGGAGCTGCAACTACTGAAGCCCTTGAGCCCTAGAGCCTGAGTTCCACAACAAGAAAAGTCACTGCAACAAGAAGCCTTCCTACCTCAACTAGAGAGCAGCCCCCACTCCCTGCAACTAGAGAAGAGCCCACAGCAGCAATGAAAGCCCAGATTAGCCCAAAACAAATAAATTAATTTTAAAAACTTTAAAAAAGTAATAATACCTGATTAGTAAGAAGTCTCAAGGAATATAGTTTCCCTCAGAATTGTAGACTTGATCAAAATCTCCAAGGAGAAATCATGTCCCGAGTAGTCGCATGTGGAATATTAATACCTAACATTGATGAAGCAGTGGAGCATTTCTGTGCCAACACTATTCTAAAAGCTTTCTGTGTATTTATGTGTTTGATTTTTATAACACCTATAAAAGATAGTTTCTGTTATTAGCCCCATTTGCAGATGAGGCAACTGATTCATAGAGAGGTCAGGTGAGGTTACTTTCCCATCCTTAAGTAAGAGGCTAACATAGGAATCAGACCCAAGGTGTCTGGGTCTACACTGTTTCTATTTTTTATTACACTTCACTGCATGTGCATGGACACCCAATTCTGAAAAGAAATTATTGATTGTTGTTAGTATGTGGCTAATGTGATAAAGGATAAAGAACAGTTTTGGAGTCTACATGTATATAAGACAGTTTCTTACTGTCTGGGTGACCTCATAGCAGTTCCTCTGAGCCTTTTTTGTTGTTGTTTTGATTGCAGTAACACTGGTTTATAATGTAAGTTCCTGTGTACAACATTATATTCCTACTAATGTATACACTACAGTGTGCTAAGCACCAAAAATTTCATTTCCATGCATCACCATGCAATTGACCCCCTTAACTCATTTTGCATCTGCCACTCCCACCTGTTCCCCTCTGGTAATTACTACTCTGATCTCTGAATCTCCATGCTTGTTTTTGTTTGGTTTGGTTTTTTCATTTATTTTTGCTGTTTGAACCTTCCTTTTAAAATAGATAAATAAATAAAGTCCATACAAGGGAGATAATAATACCCACTTTTCAGGATTAAATTTGATGATTGATAAAAACCTTGCACATGACCTACACTCAGTTCAATTCAGTCGCTCAGTTGTGTCCAATGCTCTGTTACCCTATGAACTGCAGCATGCCAGGCTTCCTTGTCCTTCACCATCTCCAGAAGCTTGCTCAAACTCATGTCCATTGACTCAGTGATACCATCCAACCATCTCATCCTCCGTCATCCCGTTTTCCTTCTGCCTTCTATCTTTCCCATCATCAGGGTCTTTTCTGGTGATGTACACTGGTAGCTATTATTTAATCAACTATAAGGTAAATCACAAGATGGGGTTCTAAACCAAAGTCAAGTACAACTGAGGCAGGCTGCAGCTTCAGATCTGCCATAAAGATCATTCACTAGTGTCGAAGCTAGAAAGGGGAAATCCAACACTATTCTAAAAGCTTTCTGTGTATTTATGTGTTTGATTTTTATAACACCTATAAAAGATAGTTTCTGTTATTAGCCCCATTTGCAGATGAGGCAACTGATTCATAGAGAGGTCAGGTGAGGTTACTTTCCCATCCTTAAGTAAGAGGCTAACATAGGAATCAGACCCAAGGTGTCTGGGTCTACACTGTTTCTATTTTTTATTACACTTCACTGCATGTGCATGGACACCCAATTCTGAAAAGAAATTATTGATTGTTGTTAGTATGTGGCTAATGTGATAAAGGATAAAGAACAGTTTTGGAGTCTACATGTATATAAGACAGTTTCTTACTGTCTGGGTGACCTCATAGCAGTTCCTCTGAGCCTTTTTTGTTGTTGTTTTGATTGCAGTAACACTGGTTTATAATGTAAGTTCCTGTGTACAACATTATATTCCTACTAATGTATACACTACAGTGTGCTAAGCACCAAAAATTTCATTTCCATGCATCACCATGCAATTGACCCCCTTAACTCATTTTGCATCTGCCACTCCCACCTGTTCCCCTCTGGTAATTACTACTCTGATCTCTGAATCTCCATGCTTGTTTTTGTTTGGTTTGGTTTTTTCATTTATTTTTGCTGTTTGAACCTTCCTTTTAAAATAGATAAATAAATAAAGTCCATACAAGGGAGATAATAATACCCACTTTTCAGGATTAAATTTGATGATTGATAAAAACCTTGCACATGACCTACACTCAGTTCAATTCAGTCGCTCAGTTGTGTCCAATGCTCTGTTACCCTATGAACTGCAGCATGCCAGGCTTCCTTGTCCTTCACCATCTCCAGAAGCTTGCTCAAACTCATGTCCATTGACTCAGTGATACCATCCAACCATCTCATCCTCCGTCATCCCGTTTTCCTTCTGCCTTCTATCTTTCCCATCATCAGGGTCTTTTCTGGTGATGTACACTGGTAGCTATTATTTAATCAACTATAAGGTAAATCACAAGATGGGGTTCTAAACCAAAGTCAAGTACAACTGAGGCAGGCTGCAGCTTCAGATCTGCCATAAAGATCATTCACTAGTGTCGGCTGAAGTCATAGCAACAATGTGTGTGACTTCTGAGAAGTCAGCTTGCCAAAATTTCAATGTGTAGAAAATTCTAACTATCTTAAGTCTGGGTGGCTCAGTAAAGAATCTGCCCATAATGCGCAAGACCCGGGTTCAGTCCCTGGGTTGGGAAGATCCCCTGGAAAAGGAAATGGAATCCCACTCCGGTATTCTTGCTGGGAGAATTCTGTGGACAGAGGAGCCTGGTGGACTACAGTTCATGGAGTCTTGAATAGTAGGACACAACTGAGTAACTAACACATAAGTCTGGGATGAGATGGAAGAGTTGAATCTTCCTTCTTGGTCTCTATTCCCAGTAGCTTGAATAGCTGGGAGTTTCTTGCTGCGTTGGGTATGGGTCTAGTATTTTATAAAAGCTCCCTTTTTTTTTGGAAACATGAACCTGAAACATAGAAAAACTGTTTAATCTGGAGCTCATCTAAGAAAGAACAATCTAACCCAATACTGCAGGAACAAGTAGTGTTGGACTCCCTGTTGTGACGGGAAGACCATGATGATCTTCAAAGAGGTGTCTTCCCTCAGGAATCTTTAAGAGTCACATTTACTAGAGCTGATTTTCATTCTATGGGTTCATCTTGGAATGTTACCATACTTGCAACATGGTTCATTTATTTACTTATTTATTTGGCTCATTTAGACTCTTACCTTTCTTAAAAGAGCAAAGAAACTTCCATCATAAAGCCCTTGGACCATGTACAGAAAAGCACACTGGCATTACAACTTCTACATGATAAAGAATATTAATAAGTGAATGTGTTACAAAATTGTTAGCTTATGTATTGTTAGCTTATGAAAGGAAATTATCTTTTTACAGTACTACATTTCCGACTAATGGTGTAAATTTTATATGGAACAAATTGTTCTGGCCTTCCATTCAGACGGTGTATGTTTGATTGCATCCCTGGTGACACCAGTGCTGATTACTGCAGGCAATCTTATCTAAAAAGGAAAAGGAAGAATTCATGTTTTCATCATTTAGTTTGTTTATGCCTGAGGTTTAGAAGCACTCCAAAGCACTGTTTGTCAAATCTCTTTGAAGTGAACAAAATATTTTCAAATGCTGCCGATTTTTTTTCTCTGAAGTGTACAAAAGTAAGCAGATTTCCTTATACACTCAGTGTTGATATATTTGGTGTTTAATCTTATTCCATTGTCAGGCAAACTACGAATCAGGTAATAAGGACTTAATACACTTGAGATACTAGTGTTCATTCTGTAGCTTACTTTTCTGAGTTATGCCATTATATAATGAAATGTCTTTGGTTTTAAGCAACCAAAATAATCCCATGCTGCTGAAATGAAACAGTTTATCAGGAAAACTATTGAGGGCTAGATTTTCAAATGGGCCAAACCCAAGGCTGTTTTTAAGGCTGCCAAGCAGGAGTCGGCCATTGGGGCAGTCAGAACATCCCTGTCCCCATCTCCCACACCATGGAGATATGAAATTACAACCACTGCTTTTTGCTTGCTTGTTTTCAGCCATGCCTCATAGCATGTGGGATCTTAGTTCCCAGACCAGGGATGGAACCCATGCCCCGTGCATTGGAATTGCGGAGTCTTAAACAACCTGGACCACCAGGGAAGTTCCTACAACCACTGTTGATCTTTATTTCTGTGCCCAAGATTCACACTGGTTTGGACTGAGTCACATGGTCACCCCTTAGCTGGGGGAGGACAGAGCCATTGTTTACAGCCCACCAGACTGCAATTGATAAGAAAGAAGTAATTCCTAAAAACAAAACCAAAAAAACACTTTTGGCTGCTTTCAGAGAGAGAAAATGGATACTGGCCTGCCAAATCCAACACATTTCTGGTCCAATCATAAGTTTTATTGGTAGAAGAAATTTTATTAAATTGTAACTTCCTTCTTTCCTCCTCCTCTTCCCTGTGTCAATGTCATAAGAGGCTAAAAGTTTCCTTCTGTCCTCTATTAGTTAAAATCTCAGTTGATGTAACTTCCCACACTTGGGGAAAAGAAAATGAAAGAAAGTAGACCTGGGAGGTGGAAAGTCTCTCTCAGGCACTGAGTTTCCATGGGGAGCCAAGGTTGGGGAGTGGTTACTACAGGGTCACCTGAAGTGGAAACACCCCATGTCACCAAGGTGTATTCTTGGACGTGAAGCAGGACATCCAGCAAACCTCTGCACACTAGGGAGATGGCAGCACCACAGACAGCAGTGTCTGTGCAGGGGAAAGAAGAATTCTCACCCCTAACTGTTTTCCACTGCTGCCTGCCCTCCGGGCTCTGAAAAGATTCCGAAAGAGATCTCCACTGGGTGCCTGGCACCTGTCACTGATCAGAAGGGGAGGAGACTCCTGCTGCAAGGAAAGGGAAGGAATATCTGCTGTGCAGCCCCATCTGGTGTCTCTGCGTGTTGGATCTTCCTGGGCCAGGGATCAAACCAGTGCCCCTTGCACTGCAAGGCAGACTCTTTACCTGCTGGACCACCAGGGAAGCCCCACTTTCCTTTTATGATTTTTGAATGAGAAAGTTTGTTTTGGCCTCATTATTGGAGTCATGGAGTCATGGAATAGAGAAATTATATTTCTCTTTCAGAAAGTATCATTTGAGTAATCTTCCTGGACCCCTCTCATTAATGAAAAGCACAGAATGTCTTGTAAATATGTTTGTTTATATCATTTTTTTTAAGATTTATTTATCTATTTTATTTTTGGGTGGGGGTCGGGTTGGGGAGGGAGGGGAGCAGGTGGGCCATTTCTATTGGTCTTTCGTTTCTCTGTTTTCACCCGTCTTTGTTCTTTGGCTCCTGCGGGCCTCCCATCGGTGGCGTCTGTAGTTGCAGAGCGCCGGCTCTGGGCGCATGCGCTCCAGAGCTCCGACTCGGTGATTGGACACATCAGTCCAGCCGCTCCGTGGCACGTGGGATCTTCCCAGGCCAGGGATCGAACCGGCGCCCCTGGCACTGCAAGGTGGTGTCCTTATCCACTGGACCACCAGGGGAAGCCCCTGTTTATATCATTTTTAGATGTTGAATTTAACAATCAACTTATTTACAAAACAGAAACAGACTTAGAGATTTTGAAAATTAATGGCTACAAAGGGGGAAATGTGGTAGGGACTAAATGAGGAGTTGGAGATTAATATACACAACTACTATATATAAAATAGATAAGGGCTTCCCCTGGTGGTCCAGTGGGCAAGGACACCGCCTTGCAGTGCAAGGGGCGCCGGTTCGAGCCCTGGCCTGGGAAGATCCCATGTGCCACAGAGCGGCTGGACTGATGTGTCCAATCACTGAGCCGGAGCTCTGGAGCACATGCGCCCAGAGCCGGCGCTCTGCAACGACAGACGCCACCGCGATGAGAGGCCCACAGGAGCCAAAGAACAAAGACGGATGAACAAAGAAAAATGAAAGACCAAGCTCCCCTCCCCAACCCGACCCCCGCCCAAAAATAAATAAATAAATCTTTAAAAAAAAAATAGATAAGCAACAAGGACCTACTGTATAATACATGGAACTCTACCTAATATTCTTTAATAAGCCATGTGGGAAATAAATCTGAAAAAGAATAAATATTAAAAAGAGAGTATGTCTTCCTAATATATTAGTTAAAAACTAAACAGAACATCAGCAAGATGGTTGCTTACTCTTATGGTACTCTTTGACGTTATAAAACTTAAAAAAAAAGTTAGAAAGTATTGTGGAGCTGAAGAACTTATCTTGGTATGACAGATGAAATAATTTCCTGGAGAAAGAATTACTTTAAATGACCTTGAAAAGTAGACACAATTTTTACTATCAAGTTGAACTTTAAGACAGAGGCAACATGAGAAAAGATTCAAAAAGTAAAAGAGTTCTTTAGAAAGTGTTAGACCTTTTGAAATATTTAAATGAACTTAACTGCAACAGATGGTATGTGGCTGGAAACTTTTGTTGATTTGTGTTCTGACTTCTTTGGGGTTTGTTTTGTTATACACAGAAAACTGCACATATTTAATGTATATAGTTTGATAAGTTTTGATATATTCATGCACCCATGAAACTGTCACCGAAATCAAAGGAATTTTTGGGTTTTTTTGGTTTTGTTTTTGTGGTAAGAACATTTAATATTTAATATAAGATCTACCCTCAACCTTTTCATGGATCACAGCTTTGTCATGGTGAAAAGACTTGTGTAACTCAATGAAGCTGTGAGTCATACCATTCAGGGCTACCCAAGATGGACAGGTCATAGTGAAGAATTCTTACAAAATATGGTCCACTTGGAGGAGGGAATGGCAAACCATCCCAGTATTCTTTCTACAAGAACCCCAGATGAGTGTATACTAAATCATTCTGTCATGTCTGACTTTGCGGCCCCATGGACTGTAGCCTGCCAGGCTCCTCTGTCCATGGAATTCTCCAGGCAAATATACTGGAATGGGTTGTCATGCCCTTCTCCAGGGGATTTTCCTACCCAGGGATCGAACCCACATCTCCTGCATTGGCAGATGGATTCTTTACCACTGAGCCACCCAGGAAGCCCTATATGCAGAGTACGTCATGTGAAATGCCAGGCAGGAGGATTCACAAGCTTGAATCAAGATTGCCAGGAGAAATATCAACAGCCTCAGATATGTAGAGGGCTTCCCTGGTGGCTCAGACAGTAAAGAATCTGCCTATAAAGCAGGAGATCGGGATTCGATCTACTTATAGTCCTCTAATTTATATTTTAATGTGTTAAATGAAATAGTGTGGGGGCACTGTGAGGTGTCTACAGGAAGGAGGGAACTTGCACTTAACCTTTTCCACATCTGTATTTTGAAGGAAAGAGTTATTAACCAGTGAAAGGCCTGTCAGAGGATTTTGCCTCCTTAGATTTGGGTAAATAATCTCGCCTTGAGAATTCTGCTCTGTGGCACATACATGCTAAGGAAGTGTTTCTTAAGTAAATAAATGTCCTCTATTAAGATGGAGTTGATGGGACTTCCCTGGTCATCTAGTGGTTAAGACTCTGTACATCCAATACAGGGGCCCTGGGTTTGATCCCTGGTTGGGGAACTGAGATTCCACATGCTGCATAGAATGGCCAAATTTTTTTTTTTACAGTTAAAAAAATTTTCAGAAGAAGCTGATGGTGGTAAAAATGCCATCAATACAGTATGGTCAAAATTATTCAATCTAAATAGCCTAGCAGTTGGGAGTTACATCTTTCACAGATTGCCAGCTGACAAAGGACATTCACTGGTGAAGTAAAAACAGGTGTGAGAAAATGATCTAAATATTTTTAAATGGCCAAAGTTTTTAATATACTTTTTTAGAATTATTCAATTTCTTGCTTTACTTGGCCCTTGGCTCGAGTAAAATCACTGATAAAAATTGAAGATGCATGGCAAAGGGAAGAATAAGGCAAGTCTAAGGGAAAATGATTTATTTCTAGCCCAGTCACTCAAAATGCAGTAGTTGTGGATTAGTGTCAAATATTAATCTTGATGTTTTTTTTAAAGATTTTATGTATTTATTTTTGACTGTGCTGGGTCTTCGTTACTGCGTGGGCTTTTTTCTAATTGCAGTGCACAGGTTTCTCTTTGCAGTGGCTTCTCTTGTGGAGCACAGGCTCTAGGTGTGTGGGCTCAGTAGTGTGCAGCTTTTGGGCTCCAGAGAATAGGCTTAGTAGTTGTGGGACACACACTTAGTTTCCCTGTGGCATGTGGAATCTTCCCAGATCAGGGATCGAACCCACATCTCCTGTATTGGCAGGCAGAAAACTTAACCACTGGGCCATTGAAGAAGTCCCAGATATTAATCTTCTTGAGGGCACAGTAGGTTGCACATTCTAGAGACTCAGTATATATTATTTGAATTGAGTTGAACTCTAACATTACTTAAGTACTTGCTGACCTTAAAGCCCTTGCCTGAGCTCACACGACCCCTACCATTTTGAAAGAGGAAATACC
Source organism: Tragulus kanchil (assembly GCA_022376925.1). Classification (NCBI taxonomy): domain Eukaryota; kingdom Metazoa; phylum Chordata; class Mammalia; order Artiodactyla; family Tragulidae; genus Tragulus; species Tragulus kanchil. The sequence continues at coordinate 102,370,933 of JAIOJX010000001.1, read as the reverse complement.
TGGTATACATGATCATCTTAATATGGAAAACAGTTTTACCATTTGTTAAAATTTGTTTATATTGATCATCCTGTTAATGGAAGTTTTCTAGTCACGTCTTCATATGAACTGTCTCATATGCAGATGAGTTTAGAGCACTTTCTTATGTGCATCTTTGTATCATACACTCGAATTGTACCCAGACCCCACCCCACCCCCCAAATTATAAGAGGACTGCTGTAGAGCGAGGCTCGAGTTTCCTAGGATCATCTAATTTGTATCTTTACCTTTACATCCACATCTTCACAGAATTAAAGATTAAGGGCATGCATTGAAATCAGAGCAGAAAAACAGACACTGTGGCATCAGCGTTGGAAGCCTTGTGCATAACTCAGAGGAGCTCAAGCAAAAAGAATGTAATTGCATGCTGAAATCAAAATGCTTATTGATCTGTAAGTCCTTCCATACACACAAAGAGAAAAAAAAAAATGTTTTGAGAACAAAGGACAGCCAATCCACCCAGTTGTAACTTCCTGGCTTTTTGTAGGCATGTGTATTAAATGATGACTGAGAGAAAGCTCCCGCCTACATGGTATTCCATGTACCTATAGGCATCCTTGGAGACTGACTTTTCTTCAAATCATTTCTCAGCATAACTTCAGATACCTTAGGCTGAGAATTCATGGTTCTAACTTTCAGCTTTCTCTTTACAAGGAAGTTGTCCTTTTAGTATTTGTTAAAATCTATTGATATCAAAGAACATAAAGAAGTAGGCCTCAATTCATGCAGAATTGAAACTTGGCACACAATAGATCATGCTTTAATTTACATTTCCTAGAGCACTCAGTTAATGTGCCTGTAACAATTTTTCATGCATCTTATCTGGAATCAAGTTTCCTATACCTTAGTTGCTCCTTATAGATGTCTGGATCTAGAGAGGAAGCAGAAACGGAACCAGTCATGTGAATAGAGAAGATTAACATAAGGAATGAATAATGAATAAAAAGAGTTAAAGCCTGAATGGGGCCGAAGGGGATCTTGGAATAGCAACTTTAAAACCAGATGATTACAATGCCTAGGGTGAGGAGAGTTGACAGGGTAAGTACAAGAAATTTAGCAGAGGATCCTCCCAAGGTTGAAGTTCTGGTCTCTCGGAAGAAGGCAGGAACAGGCATCCACCATGATCAGAGAAACTTGCCAGAAGGCACACATCACAGCTAGTGGGCCACTGAGTGGGAAGACTGTGGCTTGAGAGTGAAGCTGACTGGAGCTGATCTTTGGAAGTCACTAGGCTCCTGCTCAATAAGACAAAAATACCAGATCTGGAAGGAAAGTGTCTTTCTGCTGCTGTTGCTTGGCAGTGTCCCTTAAGCTTTTTCTATTGTTGAAATCATCTTTGTGTCACTGGCCAAAAAGAAATGTTTAGAGAGTGTGCCTCTGATATCACAAATCAAGGCAAAAAAGTTGGGACTGTGTCAAGAAGGGATTAACTGGCACACTCACATATATGAGTAATCTAATTTAGGTGTTCCAGTTTTTTATATATATGATGCTTTCTGTTATCCTTTTACTCAAGGGTAATAATTCTTAAAATCTTAGAAGCCTAGAAGATAATCCACATTACTAAATACATACAAGACAATAAGTAGCTGTATGAAACGTGGTGAAGCAAAGAGAATGTGCATTACCTCCTAAAAGTGATCCAATTCATATAGATACAAGTATATGCAGTCTGCATACAGACCCCATAATGCTTTGTTAATAATTAAAAACCTAAGTAGTGAAACTGTCTACAAACCAATGGATTTAGTTTCACTTTAATATTTTTTAGTGGGCTTCTGTAGTGGCTCAGACAGTAAAGACTCTGCGTATAATGCAGGAGACCCAGGTTCAATTCCTGGGCTGGGAAGATCCCTTGAAGAAGGGAATGGCAACCCACTCCAGTGTTTTTTTTTTTTTTTTAAAGATTTATTTATTTATTTATTTATTTTGGGGGGGTTGGGGTGTGGAGGGAGGGGAGCAGGCGGGCTACTTCTATTGGTCTTTCATTTGTCTATTTTCATCCATCTTTGTTTTCTGGCCCGTGTGGGATGGATAAAAGAGTTAAAGCCTGAATGGGGCCGAAGGGGATCTTGGAATAGCAACTTTAAAACCAGATGATTACAATGCCTAGGGTGAGGAGAGTTGACAGGGTAAGTACAAGAAATTTAGCAGAGGATCCTCCCAAGGTTGAAGTTCTGGTCTCTCGGAAGAAGGCAGGAACAGGCATCCACCATGATCAGAGAAACTTGCCAGAAGGCACACATCACAGCTAGTGGGCCACTGAGTGGGAAGACTGTGGCTTGAGAGTGAAGCTGACTGGAGCTGATCTTTGGAAGTCACTAGGCTCCTGCTCAATAAGACAAAAATACCAGATCTGGAAGGAAAGTGTCTTTCTGCTGCTGTTGCTTGGCAGTGTCCCTTAAGCTTTTTCTATTGTTGAAATCATCTTTGTGTCACTGGCCAAAAAGAAATGTTTAGAGAGTGTGCCTCTGATATCACAAATCAAGGCAAAAAAGTTGGGACTGTGTCAAGAAGGGATTAACTGGCACACTCACATATATGAGTAATCTAATTTAGGTGTTCCAGTTTTTTATATATATGATGCTTTCTGTTATCCTTTTACTCAAGGGTAATAATTCTTAAAATCTTAGAAGCCTAGAAGATAATCCACATTACTAAATACATACAAGACAATAAGTAGCTGTATGAAACGTGGTGAAGCAAAGAGAATGTGCATTACCTCCTAAAAGTGATCCAATTCATATAGATACAAGTATATGCAGTCTGCATACAGACCCCATAATGCTTTGTTAATAATTAAAAACCTAAGTAGTGAAACTGTCTACAAACCAATGGATTTAGTTTCACTTTAATATTTTTTAGTGGGCTTCTGTAGTGGCTCAGACAGTAAAGACTCTGCGTATAATGCAGGAGACCCAGGTTCAATTCCTGGGCTGGGAAGATCCCTTGAAGAAGGGAATGGCAACCCACTCCAGTGTTTTTTTTTTTTTTTTAAAGATTTATTTATTTATTTATTTATTTTGGGGGGGTTGGGGTGTGGAGGGAGGGGAGCAGGCGGGCTACTTCTATTGGTCTTTCATTTGTCTATTTTCATCCATCTTTGTTTTCTGGCCCGTGTGGGCCTCCCATCACAGTGGCCTCTGTTGTCACAGAGCGCCGGCTCCGGGCGCATGTGCTCCAGAGCTCCGGCTCAATAATTGGACACATCAGTCCAGCCGCTCCGCGGCATGTGGGATCTTCCCAGGCCAGGGATTCAACCTGCGCCCCTTGCACTGCAAGGCAGGGTCCTTACCCACTGCACCACCAGGGAAGCCCCACTCCAGTGTTCTTAACTGGAGAATTCCATGAATCTGGTGAGGACATGACTGAGTGACTAACACTTTCACCTTTCACTTTTTGTATTTTGGGTATGAACAATGAGAAATACCATTCTCTAATTATGAAGCCAGATTCGATCAGTCATCCAATTGATTAGAGGGATTTATCTATCATTCATCGTCTGTTTAAATGTTGTCTCCTCTACGATACCCAAATAAATAATTTCTAGTATTTAACCAGATATATGTATGAGTGGTTTGAGGAATAATTAAAAGTAATCATTTTTATTTTGTATCAGGAAGAAAGGAAGCCAAGGAAGCAAGGTTCCTTGTATTTTATATTCTACACGTTATGCCTAATTTGAATTAGGATTCATTTTCCACATTGGCAATTCCCTTGTTTATAATTTAAAAAGCAGTGATAATAGTAGCATCAGACTCTATTACAATTGAGTCGTGGTGGTAAGAAAGAAATAACCACTTAAAGCATTGTAATTACATCAACATTATTAAAACCTCTACGTGTGTTTTTAAATGTCAAAATCCTAACATTAATTACCTTTCTGCATTGAAGCATGAAATAGCTTCAAAGTCCTTAGCTAAACAAGGATTGTGACTAAATCAGGAAGGGTAAAGTCTGGTCCTGAGAACATTGAAAAGATTTGGCTGTAAAGGAGAAAAGTATGTTTTATAGAACCATATGTTTGATATTTTCCAAGTGGACCATATTTCATGTGACTTTATTTTACATTTCAATTAAGGTAACTTGCCAAACATAGAATTAAATGTACTTTATATTTTACATCTTCCTAAAATTTTTCATACAAACTGGCAACTCTCTGTTATATTTTGAGTCTCAATTTCTGGTTTGGAAAATGGGTCCATTGGTAATAGTACAGTGGCAACATAAGAGCCATCAGATTTACCCACAGCGAAAAAGCAAAAGTAATCTTAGGTACATGGATTTTAAAAGAAGGTGTATGAGATATATTCTATAAAGTGTCGCAAATATACTGACTACAGTTGAACTTCTACAGTTAAATTGGAGACAGTGTGGTGTGATGGCAAAAACTCAGATGCACCTGTCATATACAACTTCTTTTAAATTCCAGTCGTGCATTATGCTGATGATGGGGTATTGGGAAAGCTACGTCATCCCTGAGTCTTGACTTAACTTATTTGGGAAGTATGGGCTGAGTTTGTAGAGCTTTTGCAAGGACTGAAAGATCTGCTCCCCCAAAAGCACTCAAAACAGAGCCTGATACAAAAAGTATTAGCTGTTTTACTTGAAGTACCCTATGGTTTCTTGTATCCATGTATCAGGAGTAATATTAGATTGGTACAAAAGTAATTGTTTCAGAGCATGAATTTTAAATCACTATAACTAGGTATAGTTGTAGGAGGATCAGCTTTGATGATGGCTCTCAGTTGTTATTGTCAACTTGGCGATGGCTGGCCACTGCACTTCTCATCTTCAAGGCTTTCATCTCCTTTGCTAAATTTCTTTTTTTTTTAAATATTTATTTATTTATTTATTTGGGGGTGGGGTGGGGTGGGGAGGGAGGGGAGAAGGCAGGCCACTTCTATTGGTCTTTCATTTGTCCATTTTCATCCATCTTCGTTCTTTGTCCCGTGTGGGCCTCCCATCGTGGTGGCCTCTTGTTGTAGAGCACTGGCTCTGGGCGCATGCGCTCCAGAGCTCTGGCTTGGTAATTGGACACATTGGTCCAGCCGCTCCGCGGCACATGGGATCTTCCCAGGCCAGGGATCGAACCGGCGCCCCTTGCACTGCAAGGTGGTGTCCTTACCCACTGGACCACCAGGGAAGGCCTGCTAAACTTCTTGAACCACCACTCACTACATATTCGTTAGCAGTTCCTGGGCCAAGTGCATTGTTGATGAGGCAAATTGTCCTTACTTCTTTACGACCCATTTTGAACTCAAATTAAAAAATCACTACAATTTGTTTTTTGTCCAACATCACTTCTATAGTCTACAATAAATATAAAATAAAAAACAAGTAATAAGTCATTAGCAAAAAAAATAAAGTAAGAAATGTGCATTAAAATGATATATAACATAGCCACATTTATTTAGAATGTATTCCAATGTCAGATGGCAAATTCAACAATGCAAAACCACAATTACTTTTGCACCAACTTAGTAATATAGAATAGGTAAACCTGACATTTCGTATTATGAATTTATTTCCCCCCTTTCATGCTGCTTTTGTTCCCCACCCTCTACTATTGGCTACCTTCCTATTTTTGTTCTACGTATTTTTACATGTTGTTTTCTGTAGGCCCTCTTGCATCTTTCTCTAATGACTTAAAGTACTCTTAAAATATCTCTCAGAACTTTTGGTCTTCTGCCCCAAAAGTGCGCATGTGAAAAAAAAAAATAAAAGAAATTGGTCATATGATTTGATCAGATATTCTGACCTAACACATTAAGTTCAGGTTTAGACTTCACTGATTACTCATACTGACTAGAAGAGAATAGAAAAAAGGCTGAATACAGCACTATTCATCAGTAAGACTTCTGTAAAAGAAATGAACACCATTACCCAACTCTCAGATATTGTTACTTTAAAACATTAAATGGTAGCTTCTTAAATCCATAGATATAACTTAGTCACTGATGTGAAAATGCCTGAGCTTACAATTCTGAAGAATTTGGACATGACTTTGTTTATTGATGTATCTCTCTTCAGAGCAGTTATCTCATTCACCTTCACTTTAGTGGTATACTTTATCATACCTCATCTAACTGCAAAATGAAGATAAGTCAAAATGAAAAGAAATTACAGCACCCAGGGGACACCATCAACCAATGAAAGAAAAAGAGGGCAGCAACAGAGTGAGGTCATTGCAGCCAATCAGAATTTCTGAATAGGCGTTCAGGTTCTGACAGCTTCTATCCAAAGACCTTCTAAGTGTTGTCAGGCCTTTTGACTTGCCCCCCCTCCCCACCCCACCCCCATCTCATTTTTTCTACTAATCCCATATCCAGATCTAAATTCTCTAACAAAAATTAATTTGAAAGTTCTCTTGCTTTGCAGTAGAGACAAACTGTCATTTATTCAATGCACCTCTTCTTAGTGATTAGTAATATCTGGAAGGGAGGTAAGAAGGAAGGAAGAAAGAAGAAAATATAACTTAGTAATTCTAAGGTGTCAACTTCTCTGTTGGTATTAGTAATTTAGAGGAAGAATATTATAAAATAGACTAATATTTATAGATAATATCAACACCTCAGTCAAGTATACCCTTGAACCTAAGAACTACCTTTCCTGTTCTGAATGTGGACCTTCATCCTCTGATGAGAGAACATTTGCAACTTTCCCATGATGTGCTTGCTAACCAATACTTGCATTTCTAACATTTCACCATCTTAGTGCGTCCATCACAGTGTTTGTGAAATATCTTGTTTCTTGCTCCTTGCCCTTATCCTTTTTATAAGAGAAAGAATTTAAAACAGGAAAATGAAAAAGAAGGTGAGGGTGAGATTGAATACAATTGAGACAAAGACTGAAATCGTCAAGTGTACCAAGAAAAGGCTCTCAGTGGATTGACTTACATGCAGATCATAAATTCAGCTGTTTAGGAAAAGAACTTTAAATGGATGCACATTAGTCACTGAATGTTAAGTTAGGAATCTGTGCAAGTTTCTGCTGAGGTACAAAGAAAGCAAGATGCTGAATGAGATTTAAAAATCACCATGCAAGAATTGTAAAGCTGACCTGATTCTTAATCCCTCACCTACATCATGCATATAAAAGTGTGGAAGTTGAAAAGGAGAAAGGAATGCTGAGAGCAACGCAAAGGCGGAGTGGCAGAAGTACTGCCCCTTTCAATGTGAAACAGCCAAAAAAGAAGTAGTTACAGGAGAGAGATCCCAAGGGAGCAGAGATGAGGAGAGTGTGGAGAAGTTCTCCCAATAATTTCTGCACGTGCCCACAAGAAGAGGAGGTGACTCTAAATATGTGCCATGGCCAGAGAAGACTGCAGAGTAAGGGACATGAGCCAGGAGAGAACTCTTCTCCCTTGCCTCTTCCTCCTTGATGTCTTGCAACCCTGTGGGCATCTGTGAATGTAGGGAGCAAACTATGGAAGCAGGACTAGAACTAAAAGTGTGTGGAGTGGGGGTGTGGTGTGTGAGAGACCCCTGTTCTCCCGCCAAAGGCACTTAACTTGAAAAAGTCTAAGCCTGGGAAAAATGAACTATTAACTTGCTGTGATTCTGCATCAGTTATCATTGAACGTCCCCTCTGTTGGAGGAGCCAGCAGATAGAAATCAGGGGTGCAATGAATTTGAATGAGAAAAATAATAGTTCCATAGTTATTTTCATTCAACTGTAATGAAATTTAGCCTCTTCTGTAATCATGAATGCACAACACGGTAGTGTTAGCAGGGTCTGTGCAGGAAAACGTTGACATAGCAAGCTTAAGAGTGCTTTTCTTAGAAAGGCCTGCTTGCAAGACTGGCCCTTGGCTCAATTTTGAAAGTACCGTTTCAGCAGTATTCCTGCCCTACCCTGAGTGATAAAGGCGGTTCACTGTGCCTAGTTTGTTTGTGCAAAGAATATTGCTTATACTGTGCACCTATATTCCTGCTGGAAGTCTGGAATTTTTGTACATGCTAGATTTGTCATCGTTGTTGTTGTTGTTCAGTCGCTAGGTCATGTCCAACACTTGGTGACCCCATGAACTGCAGCATGCCATGGGAGGAGCCCCAAATAAAATCTGCGGCAATATCTGGAATGGGCTTCCCTGGGAAGAACTGTTGCACACATGTTGCTAATTTTTGCTGGAGTGGGGTGAGGGCCGGGTGGGCCTGAAGGGGAAAGAGTGTGCCTTGAGTGACCCTCATGGGAAAGAGAAATTATAAGGAAGCCTTACAGATTCCACCTGACTCTACCTGTGTCTTTTCCCCCTTTTGTCCAACTGTGTGTCTTCACTGCATCACTAGAGGTCTTAGCTTTGATGATAGTTACATGCAAGTGCTGTGAGACCATCTAGTGACTATTTGAATGTAGAGTGGTCTGGGGGACTTCCAACACAATGGTGGAATTTGCTAGAATGACTCCAACTCACTGAAATTCAGCTCCACTGTTACATGTGGACAAAGAAAGAGAGTGGGGCAAGGAATGCTAAAAACCCAGTATTTGGGTGGCTATAAAAGTACCCATAATATGAAGCAGCAGCTGAGTGTCTGTTCATGGTCAGAGGTAACAGCTGCCTATGAAGTGTCATCCTTATAGATGCATCCTTAGACTTTGCTCCTTGCATCCCCTAGGCTGCTTTAGGTTATGCAGGCTACAGTGAGGGAAAAAATAGCCACAGTCCAGGGGATGAACTGTCTGTTTTCCTCCTTCTCTCCTCTGGTCAGAGGGAGAAATGGCCCAAGCACAGAAGTGGGTGGCAATGAATTTGAATGAGAAAAATAATAGTTCCATAGTTATTTTCATACTGTAATGGCCTCTTCTGTAATCATGAATAAAAGTGTTAGCAGGGTCTGTGCAGGAAAACGTTGACATAGCAAGCTTAAGAGTGCTTTTCTTAGAAAGGCCTGCTTGCAAGACTGGCCCTTGGCTCAATTTTGAAAGTACCGTTTCAGCAGTATTCCTGCCCTACCCTGAGTGATAAAGGCGGTTCACTGTGCCTAGTTTGTTTGTGCAAAGAATATTGCTTATACTGTGCACCTATATTCCTGCTGGAAGTCTGGAATTTTTGTACATGCTAGATTTGTCATCGTTGTTGTTGTTGTTCAGTCGCTAGGTCATGTCCAACACTTGGTGACCCCATGAACTGCAGCATGCCATGGGAGGAGCCCCAAATAAAATCTGCGGCAATATCTGGAATGGGCTTCCCTGGGAAGAACTGTTGCACACATGTTGCTAATTTTTGCTGGAGTGGGGTGAGGGCCGGGTGGGCCTGAAGGGGAAAGAGTGTGCCTTGAGTGACCCTCATGGGAAAGAGAAATTATAAGGAAGCCTTACAGATTCCACCTGACTCTACCTGTGTCTTTTCCCCCTTTTGTCCAACTGTGTGTCTTCACTGCATCACTAGAGGTCTTAGCTTTGATGATAGTTACATGCAAGTGCTGTGAGACCATCTAGTGACTATTTGAATGTAGAGTGGTCTGGGGGACTTCCAACACAATGGTGGAATTTGCTAGAATGACTCCAACTCACTGAAATTCAGCTCCACTGTTACATGTGGACAAAGAAAGAGAGTGGGGCAAGGAATGCTAAAAACCCAGTATTTGGGTGGCTATAAAAGTACCCATAATATGAAGCAGCAGCTGAGTGTCTGTTCATGGTCAGAGGTAACAGCTGCCTATGAAGTGTCAACCTTATAGATGCATCCTTAGACTTTGCTCCTTGCATCCCCTAGGCTGCTTTAGGTTATGCAGGCTACAGTGAGGGAAAAAATAGCCACAGTCCAGGGGATGAACTGTCTGTTTTCCTCCTTCTCTCCTCTGGTCAGAGGGAGAAATGGCCCAAGCACAGAAGTGGGTGGGAGAAAAAAGGCTAAATCTGTTCCCAGGGCTGGAGAAAGACTTCAGATAAACCAGAGGGAAAAAGAAAAGAGGAAGAACCACCCTAATCCTTTCTTCTATCTGCTCATGCAGCTCTCCCCTCCCCTCCCCTTGCCCTCCAGATGGCTTCTCTAGGCAGCTTTGATGGGAAGGGTATAAATGGTGAATTTACTGCTAGGGCTTCGAACAAACTTGTCATGAGAAAGAAAGGGAATTTTAAATCACAGCTTTGCATTTTGTGGCTATTGCATCTGGATGTATGATTTTTTTTAAAAAAAGATAAAAAATATTGTATGCTTTTTATTTCATAAATGCTAGAGGGGTCATCTCAACCAGGGAAAACAGTAAAGAGAAAAAACAAAGTGTTAATGGGACACAACTCCCTTGCTTTCTGCCACCGATGAGCAGGTTGGAGTTGAAACTCTCAGTATTGGAATCAAGTCTCTAACTAATGGTTTTGCTGTGATTTTGCTTGTGGGAGTTTTAAGGAAAAGGGAAGTTTCCAAATAATGATACATACTTAGAATTTTAGACAGTAGTTTTTATTTTACTAATGAGTTCCTGTAAAATCAGATTTCTGACCTCTTAGGGGCTGATAATTTTCTGCCCTGCTGTGTTTTGTTTTTGCATGGGTCAACTTGAACTCTCAGACTGACAGGATGAGGAGTGCTTTGGAAAACCTGGGTTGTCCCTTGGACTTGAGCCACAGATGTCTGGCCCTACAGCGTCCCTGCTTTGCTGCTGCTAAGAAAAAGCCGCTGGCATTTCTGATGTGCTGAATTCACAGGTCCCAGTTGTCTGGACCTGACTCCACGCTGAAACCTGATCCTACCTACTATGGGCTGTTTTTTGGTCAGTACCGCGCTGTGTTCATCTGAAAGCACACATAGCCTCAATGCATGGGGCACAGACTCTAGAATTGCTGGACATTTATTTGCAGCACCCCTAGAAAACTATTTTTTGTTCAGTCACTTAGTCGTGTCTGACCCTTTACGACCCCATAGACTGCAGTATGCCAGGCTTCCCTGTCCTCCACCAACTCCCAGAACTTGCTCAAACTCATGTCCATTGAATCCGTAATGCTGTCCAACCATCTTATCCCCTGTCCTCTCCTTCTCTTCCTGCCCTCAATCTTTCCCAGTACCAGGGTCTTTTTCAATTAGTTGGTCTTTGCATCAGGTGGCCAAGGTATTGGAGCTTGAGCTTCAGCATCAGTCCTTCCAGTGAATATTCAGGGTTGATTTACTTCAGGATGGACTGGTTTGATCTTGCAGTCCAAGGGACACTCTCAAGAGTCTTCTCCAACACTGCAGTTCAAAGGTATCAATTCATCAGTGCTCAGTCTTTTTTATTATCCAGCTCTCACATCCATAAATGACTACTAGAAAGCTACTAGAACTCATCAATGAACTTGGTAAAGTTGCAGCCTCTCCCTATGCTATCTGTCTCCATATCTTAGATAAGATCCATTTTGTGTCATATTTTAGATTCCACATATAAGTGATATCATATGGTATTTGTCTTTCTCTGTCTGACTTCATATGATAATCTCTAGTTGCATCCATGTTGCTACAAGTGGCATTATTTCACTCTTCTTTTATGACTGAATAGTATTCCATGTATATATGTACCACATCTTTAGGAATGTTTTAAAGGGGAGGAACCAAGAGAATGGGATTATTCATTGTCTTATGACTGTTTCTGAACTGTGGATTCAGGACTCAGGATTTCTCTAGTTTAAGAGTCACTGGCCAGATGGTCCCTAGCATGGAGGTCTGTGAGCTCATTTTGCCCTGGAGAAACAACCTGAATTTCTGCATGAATGATGATACCTATAATAACAGTTTCAGTACATTAATAACAGTATTAACAACAGTAATTTTAGTCATCTAACTCTGGTTGATCAGTGTTCAGTTAGCACAGGATTGAAGTCAGAAGTGACAAGAAAGAGAATAAAGTGCTGTATGGAGAGAGTCATCATAAACTTGGTAATGGCACTTGGTTTTAGTGGGCCTCAGTTTCAATTTCACCCTGACCAATTCCCTGAATATGATGTGTCTTTTTGGTTCCTTTGTAAAAATGTTATTCTCTGAAAATGCTTGTGTCCCTCTTGCAGGGAAAAGGTCTGGACTAAAAAGAACTGATTAGGAAAAAAGTGTAATGTTAGGATTGGTGATTGGACTCACAGATTTTGTAACAATGGAGAAGTAAAACAACAGGAAAAAAAACCGCTTGACACCTAGGTAGGCGCAAAGCGGGGATGGGGCATTCAGGGTCTTTGCTTTTCAGAACCGCTTTTGGAAGCTTTATCCTCTTTTTTGAAGACAAATGTCCCCTCAGGCTACCTGGCAAGCTGTTGTGGGAGTGAGTCAGTTTCAGATGGATGGCTGTGCCCAGAAGGCTTACGATTGTGACTGTGAGAGGTCCCCGCTCACCACCTCCAAATGCAGTTCACCCTCGGCAGGTGATGAACCAGGTGTCTCTGGCAAAACTTTGGAATAGACTGCCTCAGGCAGTCCGTCTGAGAACCAGGACTGAAGTGAATGACTTCTGAATCATTCAGTTTGACAACCGGAGGACGGGATGCACCATGGTGGGAAGTCACAGTGGGGGCCCTATGAACTTGTACTGCCCACCCCACACGTGTCCTGCGTGAGGTGCCCAAACATCAGAAATTCTGTTTCCAGGCACACGTGTGCACTCAGGGGTTGAATGTCTTGGATGTGTGCCCTGCTGATTGTGCAAGGCTTCGGGTCAGTCTCAGCTTCCTGGCCAGAGCTATGCTGGGCCCTGAATTGATGCTAGCTTAAAAAAAAGATTCAGACAGAAAATTATAGCGGAAGGCATTTGGCTTTCTAAGACAGACCTTTGTGGCTAATAGGATGTGTTTTAATTGGCTTTGTGGAATATTTGGATAGGGCACCATTGAGATCAATTCCACAAGACTCCTTGGCCACGGGACAAGGGAGTAGATTGTGAAGTTGAAGTCACAAAGCAAGAATGAGACTGCTATCCTCAGAATGGCCTGCTTGCAGGGTTGACCCTTGGCTGACATCTGGGAACTTTGGCTGGGGATGTCCCCTTCTTTCCCTGACTCATAGGAGTGGCTCTCTGAGCCTAGACTGTTGTGTTGTTGTTGTTTTTTTAATTATTTATTTATTTGGCTGCGCTGGGTCATAATGGCAGCATGTGGGATCTAGTTCCCTGACCAGGGATCGAACCGAGGCCCCACTGAATTGGGAACACAGAGTCTTAACCACTGGACCACCAGGGAAGTCCCCGAGCCTAGACTGTTGATGCAGACAGTGGGGTTTATGGTGAGCCCTGCTTCCCGTGTGTCTGGGATTTTGGTACATGCTAGCCCTCAATAGAAACCCTAAATGTCCCCTCAGGCTACCTGGCAAGCTGTTGTGGGAGTGAGTCAGTTTCAGATGGATGGCGGTGCCCAGAAGGCTTACGATTGTGACTGTGAGAGGTCCCCGCGCACCTCCTCCAAAGGCAGTTCACCCTCGGCAGGTGATGAACCAGGTGTCTCTGGCAAAACTTTGGAATAGACTGCCTCAGGCAGTCCGTCTGAGAACCAGGACTGAAGTGAATGACTTCTGAATCATTCAGTTTGACAACCGGAGGACGGGATGCACCATGGTGGGAAGTCACAGTGGGGGCCCTATGAACTTGTACTGCCCACCCCACACGTGTCCTGCGTGAGGTGCCCAAACATCAGAAATTCTGTTTCCAGGCACACGTGTGCACTCAGGGGTTGAATGTCTTGGATGTGTGCCCTGCTGATTGTGCAAGGCTTCGGGTCAGTCTCAGCTTCCTGGCCAGAGCTATGCTGGGCCCTGAATTGATGCTAGCTTAAAAAAAAGATTCAGACAGAAAATTATAGCGGAAGGCATTTGGCTTTCTAAGACAGACCTTTGTGGCTAATAGGATGTGTTTTAATTGGCTTTGTGGAATATTTGGATAGGGCACCATTGAGATCAATTCCACAAGACTCCTTGGCCACGGGACAAGGGAGTAGATTGTGAAGTTGAAGTCACAAAGCAAGAATGAGACTGCTATCCTCAGAATGGCCTGCTTGCAGGGTTGACCCTTGGCTGACATCTGGGAACTTTGGCTGGGGATGTCCCCTTCTTTCCCTGACTCATAGGAGTGGCTCTCTGAGCCTAGACTGTTGTGTTGTTGTTGTTTTTTTAATTATTTATTTATTTGGCTGCGCTGGGTCATAATGGCAGCATGTGGGATCTAGTTCCCTGACCAGGGATCGAACCGAGGCCCCACTGAATTGGGAACACAGAGTCTTAACCACTGGACCACCAGGGAAGTCCCCGAGCCTAGACTGTTGATGCAGACAGTGGGGTTTATGGTGAGCCCCTGCTTCCCGTGTGTCTGGGATTTTGGTACATGCTAGCCCTCAATAGAAACCCTAAACTCTGAGTCTCAAAGGGCTTCTGGGGACAGAGATACCACACACATGTTGCTGAATTATTATTGCTGAGGAAAAGTGTGCTCCACCCCTCCACAAGATGGGGAGAGCAAAATGAACTCTGCACATGGATTCTTCCAGATTCTGCCTGCGTCTTTTCCCCTTACAATCTGGCTGTATATCCTGATCACATCTCTGAGTAACTCTTAGCCCTGAAGATAACTATAGGCTGAGGCCCATGAGACCTGGCAGGTCCCTGAGTGGGATGGTGATCTTGAAGGTTCCCAACACAGTCACCAATGGATATCTCGAATATATATATATTTTTTTTAATGGCGTGGGGGAAACGCATTTTTTTTTGGCGGCAGGGGTGGGGGAGGGGAGGTGGCAGGTTGGGGAGGGAGGGGGCGGGCGGGCCACTTCTATTGGTCTTTCATTTATCTATTTTCATCCATCTTTGTTCTTTGGCCCATGTGGACCTCCCATCACGGTGGCCTCTGTTGTCACAGAGAACCGGCTCTGGGCGCATGCGCTCCAGAGCTCCAGCTCTGTAATTGGACACGTCGGTCCAGCCGCTCCGTGGCACGTGGGATCTTCCCAGGCCAGGGATGCAACCGGCGCCCCTTGCACTGCAAGGTGGTGTCCTTACCCACTGGACCACCAGGGAAGCCCTCGAATATATTCTTACCCCATTATAGTCCATTATAGATATAGATGATTTTGAAATTTCAATTGTATTGATCACTGCCTTAAAATTTAGATATCAATTTGCCACCAGATAGGTGTTTAATGTATAGAAAAGGAATGTGTGTATTATTATATCACATTTCAAAATATTTTTTAAATGTAACATTTTTATTGAGGTGCAGTTGACTTATAGGATGCATGGACAACAAGGTCCTACTGTTTAGCATGTGGAGCTGGATTTAACCTCTTGGGATAAACCATAATGGAGAAGGAGATAAAAAAGAAGGTATATAGGTATACCTGAATCACTTTGCTGTAGAGCAGAAAGTTTAGCATTCTTAATACTATCTTTTGGCATAACTCATTTTCTTTGGAATCCTAAGTATTTTATTTGCTGCATTATTGAGGCTGATTATGATATGTCCATAGGATTCATCACACTGCCAAAGAAGTTTGCACAAAAGAAATTTCAAGAGTCCTTGCAATGAGTTGTTACCTCAGACTGAATGTATTAATCACTGATGAGCAATTCATTACCTACATGAATAAACATTTAGCCCTAAATTTTATCCTGGGACAAGGAAGAACTAGTTCCATTGATTGCATTTAAAGGGGCAGCAGGAGCCAATGATAAGTTACTTTATATTTTACACCATGCTCATTCAATATGACAGTTACATATATAACGTATCTAAAAGGTGAGATGTAATTGGGGGTTTAGAATATGTTGATTTTGTCTAGAACTGTATAGCACCTCCTTATAGAATGTAAGTTTCTTCTTGAACTTTATTTACTATGTACAGAAAAATGCCACACTAAAACTCTCAAAACCTATTTCACTTCCAGGTGCCTTTCTGATAGAGATTTCTACTCAATTTGGTACAAAATAGTCTTCCCGTCAGCCAGTGGGAGTGGAGAAGATAAGAGTCAAGTCAGCCTACAAGGATAATTTTTGTTTACATTACCTCAGTTTTTAATATTTTCTGAAGCCATCCTTAAACCCTGATGAACCTTTTCATAATGAAATGAGTGGTTAACACCTTAATGTTATAACTTAATGTTCCAAATTTGATTTTAGCAAGTTCAGTGGAGAGAGGGGCTAAAGTTGTAAAAATCGTGTAGGAATGGGGTCCCCCGGCTCTGTCCTTAAAGATGTACAGAGATTTGTTTCCTGTTAGCAAATGTTTTCCTTTGCAATGACAACAGTATAAAATAGGATTTTCTATTGTCTGTAACTGAAGTTTTTCTTTAATTGACTACAAGAATATTCTGCATGTAAAAATAATAAGAAACTTTATTTATACTATTTTACACTTTTGCCCACAGCTGCTTCTCTGTGTTTCATGGTGAACAGCACATGTGTGGCCCACGTGCCTTCACAACTTTGCACAGAGCATCTCCAGCATCATATCATCCATGCTGACTGCACCAATGATGGGCCTGAAGAACAGTTCGGCCAGGGTGTTGGCATTGATGAACCTCAGCAGGAAGAGAGCACTATTCAGTTCTGCGAACCTGGCGTGGTGGACCCCGTAGGTCATCCGGACGTGTTCAGTGAGTATTTGCTGAGTTCCCCACCGAAGTCCCTGGATGTACTTCACACACTGTAGGCCTGGCAGGTCTGGAGGAGAAAAAGGACAAAAAAGTCACTTGGTTAGAAATAGCTCACTCAGAGCCCTTGGCTAGCTTTTTCAATAGATCCATTTTTGCCTCTTTGAGGAAATGGCTATCCATTCCAGTATTCCTGCCTGGAGAATCCCATGGACAGAGGAGCCCTGAAGGCTGTGGCCCATGAGGTCACAAGTAGTTGGACATGACTGAGCACATACACACACCAATTAAAAAAGCGCTCAAGCCTCCTGGTTAAAAGTTCTTTTCAACAAGGATAAGATGCCAAACCAGATCTAAGGTTTCAGGAGCAAAACCTCCAAGAAGGAAACATCACGTGACTATTCTTATTTAATAGTCACTACGTTTGTGGGCTCACATTAACATCCTGCTGGCTTGAGCCAAATGCATATTTAATTCAATAGGACAGTTGAATATGACTTAATGAATCAATGCTCCAGTTCACTCTCTGTGCACATATAAAGAACTTAAAACTTATTTAAAGAAGTTTGCACCTTACCTTTTACCTATGGTAAGCGGGCTTTAGTATAAAGGTGAGAAGTTTTGCCAGATAATATTTTACCATTCTTTCTTGAATTCCCACCATTATAATGATTACAGCCCATGGTGGCAGAATTCGCAGCCACCAATTGTGACTGACAGTCTCATTTTAATTATTTGCCTGCAGGCTGATTGTAGTCTAGAGTCCCATAATAATTTAAGAGTTACACTGGCCACTTAGCTCATCGTACCACGATTTCTGTATTGGGGAAGGTTTTTTTTTTTTTTTTTTTTTTTTTTAAGATTTTTTTTTTTTTTTTTTTTTGGGGGGGGGGGGGGGGGGAGGGGAGCAGGCGGGCCACTTCTATTGGTCTTTCATTTGTCTATTTTCATCCGTCTTTGTTCTTTGGCCCATGTGGGCCTCCCATCGCGGTGGCCTCTGTTGTCGCAGAGCACCGGCTCCGGGCGCATGCGCTCCAGAGCTCCGGCTCGGTAATTGGACACATCAGTTCAGCCGCTCCGCGGCATGTGGGATCTTCCCAGGCCAGGGATAGAACCGGCGCCCCTTGCACTGCAAGGTGGTGTCCTTGCCCACTGGACCACCAGGGAAGCCCTTGGGGAAGGTTCTTAAAAAAGTGATTCTAGAGGACTTCTCTGGTGGTCCAGTGCTTAGGACTTTGCCTTCCAATGCAGGGGATACAGATTCAATCCCTGGTCAGGCAGCTAAGACCCCACATGCCTCATGGCCAAAAAGCCAAAACATAAAACAGAAACAGTATTATAACAAATTTAATAAAGACTTTGAAAATGGTCCACATCAAAAAAAAAAAAATCTCTAAAATATTGATTTGAATGAGCATTCCAAAAAGGTTCTTAAAAAAATATATTTTAAAGTAAGTAGTCTCTGAAGGCATTGTCTTACAGCCATTAAAAGGTTAAAAAGTAAGCATGGTAACATCATTGATTGCAACATGGTACAAAAGTAACTTTTCAAATAGAGGCTGCATGACCTTCTTGCAGTACAGCTGAGACCCAAGCAAAATGAAATGAAATACAATGCAGGGAAGATCAAATGCCTCTAAGCTGTATAAAGAGGGTGTAAGAGGAGGCTTCTTTTAAAAGTCCTTTAATCTTCCATGATAGTAATCTTACTGTAAAAGTCTTTTAACTTGTATATAAGTACCAATTTACCGTTCAGCTTAAATGGTGTTGATTACTGTCATCGTTTTCCTTCCCATTGTCTATAAAATTCAACAGAAAAGTATTTTAAAAGCATCATGCTCATCCTCAGAGTCACAGAACCAGTGTTCTTTTTTAAAAAAAAAAAAAAATACTGGCAATAGGCAAGTCATTTCTCTTATAGGCAAATATCAAATCTGATCAATGAGAACAAAAGTATAGCAACATCTCTAATCCGTATTCCAACTCTGATTACCTCAGTCTATGTACCATTCTCTACTACCTAATTGGGCTTGAGACCCAATTTTACTGAGCTTGGATTCCATTCATGCTGTTTTGTTGTTTAGTTGCTAAGTCATGTCCAACTCTCTTGCAACCCCATGGACTGTAGCCCGCCAGGCTCCTCTAGGCTCAGAAGAAGCCTGCATGAAACCACCAAAAATCAGAAGCTTCACTAGGTCTAAATTCATGGCTTATTAATAAAACATTGTCTTGTGAACTCCACTTTTCTCCAGTTTCATACCATACTTCTCTTTCTCTATCATCCCCTAACAGTGCTCCCTGCCCCTGAGAACTGCGTTCAAAGTAAACTGAGCAAAGAGGAAAGGTAGATGGATGGACTCCATGGGAGGCAGGAGGGAAATATTCAAACATAAAGATCAGGGGCTACAAAATGATAAACAGCAAGAAAGGCCACACACTTAGCAGGCATTACTTTTTCCCAGATACAGGTGTATTTGTGCTTAAAGCATATCCAGATTGGCTGGTTGGACTCCTTTGAGAGAGAATTTAGAAAAGCAGGGGAAGAATAAGGGATGCAAAACAGGGTGGAAGAAAAGGGAAGCCAGTGGAATGTAAACTTCTGAAAGCTGAGCGTTTGTCTTACCTTTTTATTCCAGCAGAACAAATCACATGGATGTCTGATGACAAGGCTGAAGGAGCAAGAAAACAGTCTTCCCAACAGTCTTAAGAACCACTTGGGGCACTTATTATGGATAAGGTTTGTCCAGATTTGCAAACCTTGGACCAGAGCTACGGAACCAGAACTTCCAGTGGAAGGGCCTGGAAAGACTTTGAACAACGTCCGCCCCTGTAGGGCACAGGCCAAGTTTGGAAAACAGTGACAGTAGCAAAAGGTAACCCATAATGATCACTGGGATAAGCTGAGGTCTCCAAGTCCTGAAATGTGAGGTTTGAATTATCATCCCATTTAATACTGCTATCTACCCCTTCAAAAATGCTAGGCAGAAGGCAAGCACATAACCCTAAGACCCCTGACATCAGGATGTGGAGGGAGCAGGGTGAAAAGAAAGTATTCCAAACTCAAACTCCCTGGAAACTCACTGCCCACCTGTGACCCTTTTGGAAGGATGCTGGATGAAGATGACCCTGGTAGGAGGACACAACTTGAGACAAAGTGCTGGGCTGTCCAGAAAGGTGTTCTCCGATGATTTGGTTGCACTCTGTAGGGCAGAAGGTCTAGTACCCAACAGACAACCTGAGTGTGAGGCAGTGGGTAGCCCTTGGGTTCAAGAGACAGGAGAGTCATTCTCTCCACGGCTCAGTGGCTATTTACTTTCTAGTAAGGTCATTTGCGACTAGACTACCTACGCCAATGGGATGGAGGAAGGGGGAAGGACAGTGGGAGTTGATTAGGAAGTCTCCAGGATATGTAAGAGAAGGAAATGGCAACCAGTATTCTTGCCTGGGAAATCCCACGGACAGAGAAATTCGGCGGGTTATACTTCATGGGGTTGCAAAACTCAGACACAACTTAGTGACTAAACAGAAGCAACAGTGGTACCTAAAAGGCTTTAAAAAAATACAGGGCTCCTCCTTGCAGTTTCTAGCATGCCTTTTTCCTACCCCTTTGCTAACCTGTCACTTACACTTAAATAATGACATAGTTCAACTGCTCAGGACCATTAAAATGACCATCCAGGGGCAGACCCATGAAACACTGAGTCCAGGGTCCTTCCTGCCAGTATCCCCAGGGGATGGTCTATGGATTCTTAAGAAATGTTTCCTTTCTTGCCAGCCCTAAAAGACTTCCTCCCCTCCCCACAAAAAGCCTCTAGTAAATTTCGGAGGTGAGTTTCACAAACAGACGTTGCAGAATTTGCAGCGAACACAAACTTTTTTTTTTTTTTAAGCTATGCTACTGGATTTAAAAGATTCGACAGGGAATAGCCAAGTCCCTTAAAAGCACAAACTTTTCTGTAGTGACAGGTGGCGAGCGATTCCGTACAAACCTCAACAAACACCGCCCCGCCCGCCCCGCCCGCCCTTCCTCACCGCTGAGTTTCTGGCAGCTTGCCACCCACGAGGAAGGGTTTCCGGAGCTCCCCTATCTCTGCTGAATTAGTTGTGATTCCTGATCTGTGCCCCACCCCCACCTCCAGACTACCGGAACAGCTCAAAACTCTTTTAAGTGTCTGCGCCCGGGGGTAGGTACCGCAGATAAAAGCTAGAAACGAGGCCGGCGTCCTTACCCGGGTTAAAGAGCACGGTCCCCTTGAGGTAGGCGTACTCCTTCGTACTGATGTCCAGACTCCAGCACTTCGCAAGGAAGCCCTTGATGGCTTGGACGTCCGCGGCCGACGGCAAATGCTCGGACTCCAGCGGCAGGACCGAGTGTGGCCGCAGTGGGGGGCCGGGCGGCGGCTCGTCGCCCGTCATCTCCCGCCGCCTGGTGGTGAGCACGCTCTGCAGAAGGCTGGGCTCGGAGGTCTCCACCGTCTCAAAGTTCAGGCGGTCCTGGGCCAGCTCCAGCATGAGCAGCGGAGCCCAGCCGCTGCGTACCAGAACCAGCTGCTGGTCCAGGGGGAGCACCTGAAAGCAGGGTAAGTACTTGACGAAGCGCAGCGTCTTCAACAGGCCGGCCGAGGCGGCCTCGCAGACCACCTGTGGGTTCTGGAGGGCCACCCGCCGCTGAGCGCCGCGTGCGGGGTCCCACCAGGGGTCTCCCGACGGTGCCTCCCGAGCCACGCGGGTCTGCTTGGCGCGCGGGGGCACGTTGCAGAGGAGGCTGCCCCACCGCGGGTGGTCTTCCCCGCAAAAGCAACAGCGGCACGGGAGCGCCACGGCCCGCCCGCCGGGCAGCTCCTCTCGGCCCACCAGCCTCCGCGCGCCGTAGGAACCGTCCCACCACACGCCCGCAGGCCGCGCCTCGGGAGCTTCCGGAGCCACGTGCGTTTGCTTGGCGCTGATGAGCAAGCTATACAGGATGCTGCCCTGCCGCGGGTGGTCTTCTCCGCAAAAGCAGCAGCGGTACAAGAGCACCGTGGTCCGCGAACCGGTCAGCCCCTCTCTGCCCACCGCGGGCAGCGAGCCGCAGGAGCAGCCCCAGCACATGCCCCGGACCCGCGCCTCCGGACTCTCCTCCACTTGCTTGGCGCTCATGAGCATATTGTAGAGGATGCTGCCCTGCCGCGGGTGGTCTTCTCCGCAAATGCAGCAGCGGTACAGGAGCTCCGTGGTCCGCGCACCGGTCAGCCCCTCTCTGCTCACCCGGGGCTCCGAGCCACAGAAGCAGCCCCAGCACGTGCTCCGGACCCGTGCCTTGGGCGCCTCTGGAGTTGGCTGCGTTTGCTTGGCGCTCATGAGCATGTTGTAGAGGATGCTGTCCTGCCACTGCTGGTCCCCGCCCGCCATCGCCCGCGGTGCCCGTAGCCCAGCTCTGTCCAGTGGCCGCCGCCAGCGATCTATTTATACCTAGCGCTTACGCACGCGCGTCTGCGGTCTCCGCCCGGGCAAAGGCAAGGCGAGGAGTGGGGCGCGGCGCTCGGGAGTGTTCGCCCGTGACCTCGGAGGTTCAAGAGGGCAGATGCTCCTTAAAAGCTGTTAATGAACGAGGAGCGGAGGAGTGCGAGCTCCCGGACGCTTACTTGCTTTCTCTCCTAACACCCATCCCTGCCTCTGGAAGACAGCTGAGCGCAGGGAGCAGGTTTAGGGGGCACGGCTCCAACTCTTTCCACTGAACACTGGCGTCTAATTTGCTCCCTTTACTGGGAAGGCAGAGGTAAAAACCGAAAAGGGGGCAAAATGATTTCTATGTCGTCTTTGTAAACTTTTATTAAATGACCAAACTTTGTAGAATTTATATTGTGTTTATGGATAGGGAGGTCTCATTATCAGGAACTTGGAAAAATACAGACCGTGGACCAGTGGTATCAGCGTCATGGGGGAACTTGGTGAAAATGCCCAATTTCAAACCTTCACCAGACCTTCTGATTCTGAGTCTGCATTTTAACAGAGGTTCATAAAGGATTCGTGTGCACGTTAAATTCAGAGAAAGCACTGGTCTAAAGAGTTGTAGCTGTTGTGTTAGCTGGGGACAGCGACCAGGTTATGAAAGTGGCTACTGTTTACGAATATAATCATAAAGGGCTAAAAAGTTGCTAGAGTGAGAACTTTGAATTCTTTTAGAGATAATATATTGGGTAGATGTGCAGTGGACATTTCTTCTCCCACCCTTTCTGAGCAAATAATGAGAAACAGAAGAAGCCTGGATCCTTCGGTGCTCACTTGCCACTGGCCTCTTGCCTTTAGTTCCTTAGAGGCAGTGAGATCAGTGGGTAGCCCCACACCACCACCTGCCCCTGATTACTTCCCAGACTATCTGGTTAACTTGAAATCACAACCTCTTCATCCTCAAATTCCTCATTGCTGGAACGGGAGGTTTGTTTAGTGAGATCTCTTAGATCCATGACTGAAAACAGGGAACAAGGGGACTGGTGTGTACCAACTGGATCCCACTCGTTTCTCTCTCTCTCTCTATCTTTTTAATAGTTTCTCTGAGACCAGAAATTCTGAACATAAGAGGAAAAGCTGCTAGATGATTTACTTTGCATTCAACCTGAGATTTTATTCTGCCTGTGAACAGCCCTATAACACCGTGCTTAAATCTCCACACTGGCACCAGATTGCCTTGATTTTAACTCTGGCCCTGACACTTTGAAGCTCCAGTGGCCTTGGGCAATGTATTAGTTTCTTACTGCTGCTGAATTACCACAAATTTAGCTGGCTTAAGGCCACGCAGGTTTCTTATGCTACAGTTCTGGAGACCAGAAGTCAGAAATCTGGTTCACTGGGCTGAAATCAAGGGGACATTCCTCGTGGAGGCCTGAGGGGAGAATCTGTTTTCTTGCCTTTTCCAGCTTCTAGAGGCTCCTCACATTCCTTGGCTTCTGGCCACATCACTTCTGCCTCTGGCTTCCATCTCATTTCTGACTCTTCTAAGGATCTTTATAATGGCAATGGGCAAATCCAGAGGATCCCAAATAACCTCCGTGGCAAAGTTCATAATTAAATTACATTTGGAGAACGTCCCATTTACCATGTAAGATGACATCTGTAGAGATGCCGACGATTAGGACATAAGCATCATTGGAGGCATTATTAACTTCTCACAGGACAGTTACTCAAGCCACTTCTGCCTCCATTTCTTTATTTGTAAAATGTGAACAGTAATCTCTGTTAGGTAATCCTCCTATGTGACTTAATTCATGTAAAATGTTTGCTTGATACCTAACTGTTGGATGTATCAACTGTTACCTCTCCCTCTTTAAGATAATGTGAGAGAACTCCAGGGTTAAGAGGTAATACCACCCCAGTACCATCCTCATACTCTTTGTCCCGTGGTATCCCAAGCCCTGAGGTGCTCTCATTTTTTTTCTGCCTATCCACAATACTTCCCAGACTATCTGGTTAACTTGAAATCACAACCTCTTCATCCTCAATTTTTGCTGGAACGGGAGGTTTGTTTAGTGAGATCTCTTAGATCCATGACTGAAAACAGGGAACAAGGGAACTGGTGTGTACCAACTGGATCCCACTCGTTTCTCTCTCTCTCTCTATCTTTTTAATAGTTTCTCTGAGACCAGAAATTCTGAACATAAGAGGAAAAGCTGCTAGATGATTTACTTTGCATTCAACCTGAGATTTTATTCTGCCTGTGAACAGCCCTATAACACCGTGCTTAAATCTCCACACTGGCACCAGATTGCCTTGATTTTAACTCTGGCCCTGACACTTTGAAGCTCCAGTGGCCTTGGGCAATGTATTAGTTTCTTACTGCTGCTGAATTACCACAAATTTAGCTGGCTTAAGGCCACGCAGGTTTCTTATGCTACAGTTCTGGAGACCAGAAGTCAGAAATCTGGTTCACTGGGCTGAAATCAAGGGGACATTCCTCGTGGAGGCCTGAGGGGAGAATCTGTTTTCTTGCCTTTTCCAGCTTCTAGAGGCTCCTCACATTCCTTGGCTTCTGGCCACATCACTTCTGCCTCTGGCTTCCATCTCATTTCTGACTCTTCTAAGGATCTTTATAATGGCAATGGGCAAATCCAGAGGATCCCAAATAACCTCCGTGGCAAAGTTCATAATTAAATTACATTTGGAGAACGTCCCATTTACCATGTAAGATGACATCTGTAGAGATGCCGACGATTAGGACATAAGCATCATTGGAGGCATTATTAACTTCTCACAGGACAGTTACTCAAGCCACTTCTGCCTCCATTTCTTTATTTGTAAAATGTGAACAGTAATCTCTGTTAGGTAATCCTCCTATGTGACTTAATTCATGTAAAATGTTTGCTTGATACCTAACTGTTGGATGTATCAACTGTTACCTCTCCCTCTTTAAGATAATGTGAGAGAACTCCAGGGTTAAGAGGTAATACCACCCCAGTACCATCCTCATACTCTTTGTCCCGTGGTATCCCAAGCCCTGAGGTGCTCTCATTTTTTTTCTGCCTATCCACAATTCTTGCCCCAGATTCAAAACATGGGGAGGGTCACCTGGTCCTCCACAATAATATATATTGGAAATATTACCTGATCACTTGTTTCTAATATTCAAGCTACTGTTTGCGGATATTGTTACTGCTGGGTCAACCATCTTCTTGTCTGATGAATTCACCAACCAGCCTCGCTGAAAAACCCAGCCTGCCTTAGTCCCCTCCTTACATGGCCAGTGCAAGTTACTCTTTACTCTTTTTTATTTTCTTCCTAACAGCAATCAGACTTGGATGTGATTGATTGATTGTAGTTATTAGATGCTTGTTGATCGTCTCCCTCAGCTAGTATAAAACTCCCTCGAGGGAAAAGAATCAGCCATGCTGTATTCTGGCAACTATAACAACATCTGCCCGACAGTAGGTGCTTGAAATCACGTTTGCTGGTCAAATGTGTCTCGAGAGAAAGAGGAAAAGGCTGCAGCTCCTATTCTCAACACAGACGGCAAGCGTTTCCATGCCACTGTGGCTGCACTCAGCCTGGAGGGAGTCTCTGTAGGCCTTGAATTAAAAAAAAAGTATAAATGTTTTAAATTCAAAGATAGTTGATTTGCAGTGTTGTGTTGATTACTGCTATACAGCAGAAGGACTCAGGTTTACATTCTCTTCCATTATAGTTTGTCAGAGGATATTGAATATAGTTCTCTGTGCTGTCTATCGGGCCTTATTTATCCATTCTGTATGTAATCGTTTGCACCAGCTTATCCTGAACTCCCAGTCCTCTCCCATCTCCCCTCCCCTTTGGCAGCCACCAGTCTATTCTCTATGTCTCTGATTCCATTTCATAGATATGTTCATTTGTGTCATAGTTTAGGTTCAACATACAGGTGATATCATACAGCATTTGTCTTTATCTTTCTGACTTCATTCGCTGTGATAAGCTCTAGATCCCTCCATGTTGCTGCACATGCCATTGTTTTGTTCTTTTTTTTGGCCGAGTAGTATTCCAATGAATGTATGGACCACATCTTCTTTATCCCTTCCTCTGCCATTGGACATTTAGGTTGTTTCCATGTCTTGGCTATTGTGAGTAGTGCTGCTATGAACATAGGGTCACATGTATGTTTTTGAATTATAGTTTTGTCTGGATATATGCCCAGGAGTGGGATTGCTGGACCAGCATTGGTAAATATTACCTGATCACTTGTTTCTAATATTCAAGCTACTGTTTGCGGATATTGTTACTGCTGGGTCAACCATCTTCTTGTCTGATGAATTCACCAACCAGCCTCGCTGAAAAACCCAGCCTGCCTTAGTCCCCTCCTTACATGGCCAGTGCAAGTTACTCTTTACTCTTTTTTATTTTCTTCCTAACAGCAATCAGACTTGGATGTGATTGATTGATTGTAGTTATTAGATGCTTGTTGATCGTCTCCCTCAGCTAGTATAAAACTCCCTCGAGGGAAAAGAATCAGCCATGCTGTATTCTGGCAACTATAACAACATCTGCCCGACAGTAGGTGCTTGAAATCACGTTTGCTGGTCAAATGTGTCTCGAGAGAAAGAGGAAAAGGCTGCAGCTCCTATTCTCAACACAGACGGCAAGCGTTTCCATGCCACTGTGGCTGCACTCAGCCTGGAGGGAGTCTCTGTAGGCCTTGAATTAAAAAAAAAAAAAGTATAAATGTTTTAAATTCAAAGATAGTTGATTTGCAGTGTTGTGTTGATTACTGCTATACAGCAGAAGGACTCAGGTTTACATTCTCTTCCATTATAGTTTGTCAGAGGATATTGAATATAGTTCTCTGTGCTGTCTATCGGGCCTTATTTATCCATTCTGTATGTAATCGTTTGCACCAGCTTATCCTGAACTCCCAGTCCTCTCCCATCTCCCCTCCCCTTTGGCAGCCACCAGTCTATTCTCTATGTCTCTGATTCCATTTCATAGATATGTTCATTTGTGTCATAGTTTAGGTTCAACATACAGGTGATATCATACAGCATTTGTCTTTATCTTTCTGACTTCATTCGCTGTGATAAGCTCTAGATCCCTCCATGTTGCTGCACATGCCATTGTTTTGTTCTTTTTTTTGGCCGAGTAGTATTCCAATGAATGTATGGACCACATCTTCTTTATCCCTTCCTCTGCCATTGGACATTTAGGTTGTTTCCATGTCTTGGCTATTGTGAGTAGTGCTGCTATGAACATAGGGTCACATGTATGTTTTTGAATTATAGTTTTGTCTGGATATATGCCCGAGTGGGATTGCTGGACCACATGGTAATTCTACTTTTAGATTTTTTGACAAACCTCCATACTGTTTCAACAGTGGCTGCACCAACTTAAAATCCCACCAGCAGTATAACTTAAATTCTCCACAGTCTGTCTAGCATTTGTTATTTGTAGGCTTTTTGATGATGTCCATTCTGACGGGTGTGAGGTGATTTATCAGTGTAGTTGTGATTTGCATGTATTTCTCTAATGGTTAGTGATGCTGAGCAAGATTTTTCACATGCCTATTTGGAACCCCTTCTCCATTTTGATACACAGAGTGCTACACGTGCTGTGGTACAGTTAAAAGAGAACTGAGCTAACAGCCAAAAGACATGGCTTTAGCTTGGGCCACTCTAAAGATATAACATTGAACAAGTCATTTAGCTTCAGCCTTCACCATTGCAAAATGGGGAATAATTCTAGAAACCACTATTAATGTGTTCAGCCTGTTTGAAGACCTTTAGGGAGACTCCTTAGTTTTCTCTCAATACAGCTCTTCACAGAAATGTCTGCTGATCTTTTCAGTACATTGAAAATATAAAGGAACTTAACACTCAGGAAGTTCACAGGTACAAGAACTTTGGACTGATTCACTTCGTAGTGATTTCACATTGAGCAAAGCACTGAACATTTTGTTATCCTTTTCAGCTATGAAACCACAAAAAAATGCTATAAACTCTTTTATATATGTATCCTAGCCACATATATAATTCAAGGTTTTTCCTAAAACTTTTTCATCTGATCAGCTGTATATTTTTAAATCCTAGTAACTTAAACCCATTTTTTGGTGACTTTAATCATCCACACCTTGCCCAAATTTGATGCCTCTGACTTTAACTTTCAGGCATTGTCTCAAATTGAAACTCCAGTGCAGTGCCAAGAACCATGAACTTGTAATCTATTGGTGATAATTCCTCTTCTTCTCCGGGAGCTGTCTTCTGACTTTCTTACCTGTTCACCAACTTTGAAGGACTTCCTAGGTTCTTGGGATTGACTGTTTCTAAGGAGAGATTGCCTGCTTGTCCTTCATATGTATTCATCCTTGGAAGTGTCCGGAGAAAACTGACTTCATCTTGCCACTTTCCTTTTTTTTTTTTTTTCCATTGAACAAATAGCTCCTGAGAAACAAAATCATCCAAACAAGTGCAGAGTTCCATCAAGTTATGCCAGTCGTCTGCTTGCTACAGGGTTAGTGGAGACATAACCTTCCAAGGCAGGCACAGGCATCTTCATTTGATTTGTGCCATGTCCTCAGACCACAGTGACAGCTAGACAGAAGGACCCTCATCAACTGCACCTGTCATGTACCAAGCTTGTCGGCAACTGCTGTCTGAGTATTTACAGTGAGTCATTGTTCCATGACCTTGGTCCATTGGACACCTACCTGTGCTGTAGAATTCTTTATCTATCCCAGCTCAGGGTGGGAGTGAAGCTGCTCTGCCTTCCCCAATGCAACCTTCAACTTCAAAGTAACGCAGTGTTCACTAAAGGATGGAGGAGGGACATTCAGGTGGGGATGAAACTGAGTAAAACTGTACACTGACCAGTGAGCGGCTCTTGACCTGGAAAGGCATAGCGATCTGAAACCTGATAGGAATTTTCAGTCCAGGGTGAAAAGAACTGCAATACCTCGGGCCTCAGTTCCTTTAGTAAATGGGTGACAGGGTGTAATGTTGGTGTCTTCCTTACTTTTCAGTGTAAATATGGGATTAACAGTATTGTAGAAAAATAGTGGCTGATAACATCCAAGAGATAACTTCCCTTTTCATCTTTCTCAGGTCCAGAATGTTGAAAGCTCTCTTGATGGAAGAATTAATAGGATCTAGCTGCTGACTCATGAAACCTCTAAAGAAGATCAAGTCATCATTATTTATTTCCTTCAGATGAGCTACATAGAAGGTAAGCCATTGCCTTAGAGGTCACATAGTTAGTTGCCGAGTTTAACTTTCAGGCATTGTCTCAAATTGAAACTCCAGTGCAGTGCCAAGAACCATGAACTTGTAATCTATTGGTGATAATTCCTCTTCTTCTCCGGGAGCTGTCTTCTGACTTTCTTACCTGTTCACCAACTTTGAAGGACTTCCTAGGTTCTTGGGATTGACTGTTTCTAAGGAGAGATTGCCTGCTTGTCCTTCATATGTATTCATCCTTGGAAGTGTCCGGAGAAAACTGACTTCATCTTGCCACTTTCCTTTTTTTTTTTTTTCCATTGAACAAATAGCTCCTGAGAAACAAAATCATCCAAACAAGTGCAGAGTTCCATCAAGTTATGCCAGTCGTCTGCTTGCTACAGGGTTAGTGGAGACATAACCTTCCAAGGCAGGCACAGGCATCTTCATTTGATTTGTGCCATGTCCTCAGACCACAGTGACAGCTAGACAGAAGGACCCTCATCAACTGCACCTGTCATGTACCAAGCTTGTCGGCAACTGCTGTCTGAGTATTTACAGTGAGTCATTGTTCCATGACCTTGGTCCATTGGACACCTACCTGTGCTGTAGAATTCTTTATCTATCCCAGCTCAGGGTGGGAGTGAAGCTGCTCTGCCTTCCCCAATGCAACCTTCAACTTCAAAGTAACGCAGTGTTCACTAAAGGATGGAGGAGGGACATTCAGGTGGGGATGAAACTGAGTAAAACTGTACACTGACCAGTGAGCGGCTCTTGACCTGGAAAGGCATAGCGATCTGAAACCTGATAGGAATTTTCAGTCCAGGGTGAAAAGAACTGCAATACCTCGGGCCTCAGTTCCTTTAGTAAATGGGTGACAGGGTGTAATGTTGGTGTCTTCCTTACTTTTCAGTGTAAATATGGGATTAACAGTATTGTAGAAAAATAGTGGCTGATAACATCCAAGAGATAACTTCCCTTTTCATCTTTCTCAGGTCCAGAATGTTGAAAGCTCTCTTGATGGAAGAATTAATAGGATCTAGCTGCTGACTCATGAAACCTCTAAAGAAGATCAAGTCATCATTATTTATTTCCTTCAGATGAGCTACATAGAAGGTAAGCCATTGCCTTAGAGGTCACATAGTTAGTTGCCGAGCTAGAATAATGATGCTTCTACTCATGGTAATTCTGAGATGTTCTAAAATCAACTTTCTAAGTCAGTCAGGCAGCCACTCTGTGGAGGGAAAAACCATTCTTCCAATCAGTTTATTTTACTGCATCTACCAATTTTGAAGACATCTCAATAGCAGTTGTTGACCAAATGATCTAATTAGTAAGTTCAGTTGACTGGCAGCTTTCAAAATGATTGCCCCATTGGTCAGCAAGCGATTAAAATTGATTCTTACTGGCAAATTGGAAAATTGTTCCTCTGTTGGTCCATACTATGATGGTAATTTTAGCTACAGCTTCCACCTATGTTGGGGTCTGGAACTGGAGTGATTTCTCTCTCTCTGAAAAGAGCTTTCTTTTCTCCTGTAACTTTTCCTAACAACTTATTTCCCCAGTCATCATATGTAGGGTGCTTTGTACATTCCCTGGCATATTAAAGATACTCAGCCAACAGCCACTTGATGAAACAGAGTGAAGTTTCTTCACAACTGCAGATCTTTTAACTTTGTTAGATGGCCCAACCTTTCTTCTTTCCCATCACTGTATGGATCTTAACCAAATTACCAGCCCTGGTGGAAAGACCCTAGCTCCATTTTGCCAAATACTAGCTACTTGTTTTATTTTTTTTAAATTTTATGAGAGTAGAGTTGATTTACAATGTTGTGTTAGTTTCAGGTATACAGCATAGTGATTCACTTATACATATATTCATTTATTCCCATCTAAGTTATTATAAATATTGAGTAGAGTTCCCTGTGCTGTAAAGTAGGTCCTTGTTGAATATCTATTTTATGTGTAGCATTGTATGTATATTAATCCCAAACTCTAATCCTTCTCTTATCCCTCTCCTTCACTCATATTTCCCCTTTGGTAACCATCAGTTTATTTCAAAATCTATGACTGTGTTTCTCTTTCGAAAATAAGTTCATTTGTATCATTTAAAAAAGATAGATTCCACATATGAGTGAGTGATATAATGTTATTTTGTCTTTCTCTGACTTTCTTCACTTACTGTGACAATCCCTAGGTCCATCTATGTTGCTGCACATGGCATTATTGCATTCTTTTTGATGGCTAAGTAATATTCCATTGTGTATGTATTCCACATCTTCTTTACCCATTCTTCTTTTGATAGACATTCAGGTTACTTCCATGTCTTGGCTATTGTAAAGAGTGCTGCAGTGAACGCTGGGGTACAGGTGTCTTTTTCAGTTATAGAGTTCTTTAGGTATATGCCCTGGGTGGGATCACCAGGTCATATAGTAGTACTAGTTTTAGTTTTTTATGGAGCCTCCATACTCTTCTCTGTAGTGGCTGTACTGATTTATATTCCCACCAGCAGTGTAGGAGAGTTCCCTTTTCGACATCCTCTCCAACGTTTGTGTTGTAGACATTTTGATGATGACCATTCTGACTAGAGTGAGGTGATACCTCATTGTAGTATTGATTTGCATTTGCCTAATTATTACCAGTGTTGATCATCTTTTCATGTGTCTCATGTGTTTCATGGCCATCTATGTGTCTTCTTTGGAGAAATGACATTTTATATAGAGCTTCTGCCCATTTTTTGATTGAATTGTTTTTCTTTTTAAAAAAAAATTTATTTATTTATTTATTTTGGTCGGGGTGGGGAGGGAGGGGAGCAGACAGGCCACTTCTGTTGGTCTTTCATTTGTCCATTTTCATCCATCTTTTTTCTTTGGCCTGTGTGGGCCTCCCATCGCGGCGGCCTCTGTTGTCGCAGAGCACCGGCTCTGGACGCATGCGCTCCAGAGCTCTGGCTCGGTAGTTGGACACATCAGTCCAGCCACTCCACCGCACGTGGGATCTTCCCAAGCCAGGGCTTGAACCGGCACCCCTTGCACTGCAAGGCGGTGTCCTTACCCACTGGACCACCAGAGAAGTCCCTGGATTGTTTTCCTTGACATAGAGCTGCATGAGCTGTTTGTATATTTTGAAGGTTAATCCCTCCACAGTTGCTTCATTTGCGGATAGTTTCTCCCATTCTGTGAGTTGTCTTTTCATCTTGTTTCTGGTTTCTTTTGCTGTGCAAAAGCTTTTGACTTTAATTAGTTTTTAAAGATGTTTTGGGATATAATGTTATTTTGTCTTTCTCTTTTCGACTTACTTCAGTTACTGTGACAATCCCTAGGTCCATCTATGTTGCTGCACATGGCATTATTGCATTCGTTTTGATGGCTAAGTAATATTCCATTGTGTATGTATTCCACATCTTCTTTACCCATTCTTCTTTTGATAGACATTCAGGTTACTTCCATGTCTTGGCTATTGTAAAGAGTGCTGCAGTGAACGCTGGGGTACAGGTGTCTTTTTCAGTTATAGAGTTCTTTAGGTATATGCCCTGGGTGGGATCACCAGGTCATATAGTAGTACTAGTTTTAGTTTTTTATGGAGCCTCCATACTCTTCTCTGTAGTGGCTGTACTGATTTATATTCCCACCAGCAGTGTAGGAGAGTTCCCTTTTCGACATCCTCTCCAACGTTTGTGTTGTAGACATTTTGATGATGACCATTCTGACTAGAGTGAGGTGATACCTCATTGTAGTATTGATTTGCATTTGCCTAATTATTACCAGTGTTGATCATCTTTTCATGTGTCTCATGTGTTTCATGGCCATCTATGTGTCTTCTTTGGAGAAATGACATTTTATATAGAGCTTCTGCCCATTTTTTGATTGAATTGTTTTTTTTTTTAAAAAAAATTTTTTTTTTTTTTTTTTTTGGGTGGGGGGGGGGAGGGAGGGGAGCAGGCGGGCCACTTCTGTTGGTCTTTCATTTGTCCATTTTCATCCATCTTTTTTCTTTGGCCTGTGTGGGCCTCCCATCGCGGCGGCCTCTGTTGTCGCAGAGCACCGGCTCTGGACGCATGCGCTCCAGAGCTCTGGCTCGGTAGTTGGACACATCAGTCCAGCCACTCCACCGCACGTGGGATCTTCCCAAGCCAGGGCTTGAACCGGCACCCCTTGCACTGCAAGGCGGTGTCCTTACCCACTGGACCACCAGAGAAGTCCCTGGATTGTTTTCCTTGACATAGAGCTGCATGAGCTGTTTGTATATTTTGAAGGTTAATCCCTCCACAGTTGCTTCATTTGCGGATAGTTTCTCCCATTCTGTGAGTTGTCTTTTCATCTTGTTTCTGGTTTCTTTTGCTGTGCAAAAGCTTTTGACTTTAATTAGGTCCCGTTTGTTTATTTCTATTTTTGTTTTCATTATTGTAGGAGGTGGATTAAAAAAGATGTATCTTAGAGAGTGTTCTGCCTATGTTTTCCTCTAGGAGTTTTATAGTGTCCAGCCTTAAAATTAGGTCTTTGATCCATTTTGCATTTGTTTTCATGTATAGTGTTAGAGAATGTTCTAATTTTATTCTTTTACATGCAATTGTCTACTTTTCCCAGCAGCACTTACTGAAGAGTCTATTCTCCATTCTGTAGTCTTGCTTACTTTGTCATAGGTTAATTGGCCATAGACATGTAGGTTTATTTCTGGGCTTTCTACCTTATTCCATTGATCTATATTTCTGTCCTTATGCCAGTACCATACTCTTTTGGTTATTGTAGCTTTTTATAGTAGTCTGAAGTCAGGGGACCTGATTACTTCAGCTCTGTTTTTCTTTCTCAGCATTGCTGTGACTTTTAGGGATCTTTTGTGTTTTCATACAAATGAAAATGTTTTTTGTTCCAGTTCTGTGAAAAATGCCACTGGTTAACAGCTGCCTGTTTTAACCACTCTGATTTCTAGCTTGATAATCTCAAAAATGAGAGTAAATCTATTATCTGTGTTTACTGTACAACATTGTCAAGGTGTGAAATGATTAACAAATACCTCATAAGTGTGAGTTATTACAGTTAGATTGCAAGTTAAGTCAGACGCATCAGAGTTTGTGAAGTGATATATTGCCCAACTAAATTAAATGTGTGCATTTGAAATTCTCGGTGCATACATGTCTAAAAATGCATTTGAAATAAGAGAGCCTATGGGTGAGAATAAGCCACTCAAGTTTGGAGTTAAATGCGTCTCCCATTAGTAGTGCTTTCTGATTGCTTTGTCTGAGGCCGCAATGACAAACATATGAAGAACAAAAAACATGTGAACCTATGTAGGTGAATTTCTTTGCAGCCAAGCCAAGTGCTGGGGACAAGGAAAATCCAAAATCTCATTTCCAAACTGATGTTTTTGCCGTGATGGGTATGGTATGTCTGGGTTATTAAAAAGAAGCTTTGTTAGCTTATATTCTCTGGACAGAGCCCTTGATGAGTACTGGCCACATGTCCTGGGGAGATGACCTCAGGAAGCTGTGGTGAGAATGCAGGAGAAGTGAAGCTGGGAAAGAAGGGGATCCAACATCAAGGTTTATGCCTGAGGTCCCTGCTCTGAGCACCAGGAGTGAGTTTACCAGGGCTTCCTTGGAAAGATACAGACCGCCTCCCGGAATTGCCCACCAAGGAAGGAGCCAGCAGTCATCTGCTGTTAGTTTCCATTTTTCAAGGTTGATGATCGCGCACAATTCCACCATGGTGGTGCAAAACACAGTTAATGTGAAAAAAGGCCACCAGCTGTATGGAACCAACTGTCCGCCCACCTGTGCTTGAATCAGAGGTACAGGCAAGAAGATACAGAGCAGGGAACAGGAGACCTCTGGGAGAGAAGTTCATAGCTCAGCATCCTTAAGTTGCTACCCTGATGGCAACCCCATTTG
This sequence comes from Tragulus kanchil, assembly GCA_022376925.1. Lineage (NCBI taxonomy): Eukaryota > Metazoa > Chordata > Mammalia > Artiodactyla > Tragulidae > Tragulus > Tragulus kanchil. The sequence continues at coordinate 102,335,836 of JAIOJX010000001.1, read as the reverse complement.
ATAAGGGAATGAGGTGAGGTAAAACAAAGACTACCTCAGCAATCTTGTGCTGAACTTGTTCATCTTTGAAAACCATGTTACCATTATGTCCCAATATGTTAATTTCTTTAGATAAGTAAGGCTTGAGGGGGAAAAGCAGGCAAGAACATCCATCCCAGCAACTGGATTATCTTTGCTCCTGACTGGGCCTTTATGCAACAGTGTTACCAACCACTCTCATAGATAGAGGAGGAGGAAAAATTCCACTTCATTGGAAGAGACTCTGATGCTGGGAAAGATTGAAAGCAGGAGAAGGGAAAGACAGAGAACAAGGTGGTTGGATGGCATCATCGACTCAATGGACATGAGTCTGGGAAAATGCTGGGAGATGGGGACGGACAGGGATGCCTGGCGTGCTGCAGTCCATGGGGTCACAAAGAGTCGGACACAAGTGAGTGACTGAAAACAACAAATCTACCAGTAAAACAGCATACTTTCATCAGATAGCCACAACTTTCTGCAAAAGTATGGATTGTGGCCGGTGTCACTGAATATTTTGACATTATCCAAACTGATGTTTTTGCCGTGATGGGTATGGTATGTCTGGGTTATTAAAAAGAAGCTTTGTTAGCTTATATTCTCTGGACAGAGCCCTTGATGAGTACTGGCCACATGTCCTGGGGAGATGACCTCAGGAAGCTGTGGTGAGAATGCAGGAGAAGTGAAGCTGGGAAAGAAGGGGATCCAACATCAAGGTTTATGCCTGAGGTCCCTGCTCTGAGCACCAGGAGTGAGTTTACCAGGGCTTCCTTGGAAAGATACAGACCGCCTCCCGGAATTGCCCACCAAGGAAGGAGCCAGCAGTCATCTGCTGTTAGTTTCCATTTTTCAAGGTTGATGATCGCCGCACAATTCCACCATGGTGGTGCAAAACACAGTTAATGTGAAAAAAGGCCACCAGCTGTATGGAACCAACTGTCCGCCCACCTGTGCTTGAATCAGAGGTACAGGCAAGAAGATACAGAGCAGGGAACAGGAGACCTCTGGGAGAGAAGTTCATAGCTCAGCATCCTTAAGTTGCTACCCTGATGGCAACCCCATTTGATAAGGGAATGAGGTGAGGTAAAACAAAGACTACCTCAGCAATCTTGTGCTGAACTTGTTCATCTTTGAAAACCATGTTACCATTATGTCCCAATATGTTAATTTCTTTAGATAAGTAAGGCTTGAGGGGGAAAAGCAGGCAAGAACATCCATCCCAGCAACTGGATTATCTTTGCTCCTGACTGGGCCTTTATGCAACAGTGTTACCAACCACTCTCATAGATAGAGGAGGAGGAAAAATTCCACTTCATTGGAAGAGACTCTGATGCTGGGAAAGATTGAAAGCAGGAGAAGGGAAAGACAGAGAACAAGGTGGTTGGATGGCATCATCGACTCAATGGACATGAGTCTGGGAAAATGCTGGGAGATGGGGACGGACAGGGATGCCTGGCGTGCTGCAGTCCATGGGGTCACAAAGAGTCGGACACAAGTGAGTGACTGAAAAACAACAAATCTACCAGTAAAACAGCATACTTTCATCAGATAGCCACAACTTTCTGCAAAAGTATGGATTGTGGCCTTACATGTGTGTCTTGGGTATTTCTGAATATTTTGACATTATCCACAGGTTCTTAAGATTTTTCAGTCTATTTCAAAGAAGTGTAAACAAAACCAGAAACATTTTCACAGGCAGCTTGAAGCTTGCAGTGTGGCTGGATCCGGGTCCTCAAACTACATGGCTTTGGTTCTCCAAGTAAAGAGTGATGCTTAAGTATAAGTGAAATTGGGACTTCCTTGGTGGCCCAGTGGTTAAGACTCTGTGCTTCCAATACAGGGAGCACAGGTTTGATCTCTGGTTGGGGAACCAAGATCCCACATGCTGTGCGGCACAACCAAAACAAAAAAATTAGCAAAAAACCCCACAAACCACCAAAATTGTAAGCGAGATTGTATGCTTCTCTCTCACATTTAGAAAAGCCTAAGTGATATAAGACTTTGTTTTAAAAATCTTACAGGAGCTGGCCCTGACTCTGCTCTCCAGCTCCTGTCCCTCACTTGAGTGCTCTAGCTGTGAGGCTCCCTTGATATTCTTCAAGCCTGCAGCTTCCCTCATCTGGACCTTTCCACCTCCTCTTGCAGATGATCACATAGTTCATTCTTTTAACTTCCATTAAGCTTTGCTCAAATGTCGTGTCCTCAGAGAGACTCGTCTTGCCTGACTTTATTGTTTTCTTTTCTTTCTGGGCTCTTTCTAGCTACCGAATCTCTCTGTCTGTTTATTGCTTACTTCTCCCATGCAAATTATACATTCTTTTTAAAATAATTTTTATTGTAGTGTAGTTGCTTTATAATATTGGGTAAGTTTCTGCTGTACAGCAAAGTGAACCACCTGTGCAGATACACATAGCCCCTCTTTTTCAGATTTCCTTTCCATTTCGGTCACCACAGAGGAGAGAACTGAGTAGAGTTCCCTGTGCTATGCGGTAGGTTCCCATCAATTGTCTTTTCTATACACAGTAGTGTACATGTGGTAGTCTCAATCTCCCAATTCATCACACACATCCCCTTATCTCCTTGGTGTCCACAGAATATACAGTCTGTGAGAGTGGAGATCGAGGCGTTCACTGCTATGTCGCTCATACCAAGAGCAGTGCCTGGAGCATGGAAAGTGATGAGTAATGGCCTGGTCATTCTTCAGGTCTCCTGTACCTGACTGCCTGTCTGGAATTTTTTTCTTCTCCTGTTGACTGAGCAAGCTACTCCATGGAGTCAATATCCCCTAAGTATTCAGCTGAATGACTCTCCAGAAACCCACTCCTACTCCCCAGGCCTGCTCTCTCTGCTCTGGAAGCCTCTTCTGGGGCTATGCCAGGTGGAAAATGCCAGCCTTCTCAGTAGCTTTTGCCTGTATGTCCGCTGGGGCATGTTTTCCTCTACCCTGGGTGATCTATCCATGTGATCATGTCTCCCTTTCATCTTCCAAAAAATATATGCCCTATGGATTGGTTCCTTTTCCAAGCTATAATGAATTAATCTTATCTATATCATTTACTTTATCATAAAATTGAACTCTGTGAGGAGAGGTACATGTATGTGTTCCACCATAGGTACTTGGGGTCATGAGCTCCTGGTTCACAGTGTAGTAAGCGTGAAACTGTTAAGACTGTGTGTGTTTCTTTAGAAATTGTATAATGCAAAGGGAGTATTCCAGGGCTTTCGCTAGAAATGGTCTGGAGCCAGTAAGATTCAGGCTGGTGGATTTTGCTTTATAGGCTGGTAAAGGGAGACCATCCAGGGCTGTAACCCTTTCAGTTGGAGTCTCATGGGTGAAATGAAAGGTGCCACGACAAACCAGACTCCAAAGATTATTTTAGTAACCATTCAGCAGCCTTGGACGTGGGCCTCCCACATATAAGAAAGGACATACAGGGCTTCCCTGGTAACTCAGTGGTGAAGAGTTCACCTGCGAAAGCAGGAGACACAGGTTTGATCCCTGATCTGGGAGGATCCCACAAGCTGTGGAGCAGCTGGGTCCAGGAGCCACAGCTATGGAGCCTGAGCTGTAGAGGCTCAGAGCCGCAGCTACTGAGCCCATGTGCTGCAACTACTGAAGCCCGTGAGCCCTTGAGCCCGAGCTCCACAACAGGAGAAGTCACCAGCCCCAATCCCCTTATCTCCTTGGTGTCCACAGAATATACAGTGGAAGTGATTCACTGCTATGTCGCTCATACCAAGAGCAGTGCCTGGAGCATGGAAAGTGATGAGTAATGGCCTGGTCATTCTTCAGGTCTCCTGTACCTGACTGCCTGTCTGGAATTTTTTTCTTCTCCTGTTGACTGAGCAAGCTACTCCATGGAGTCAATATCCCCTAAGTATTCAGCTGAATGACTCTCCAGAAACCCACTCCTACTCCCCAGGCCTGCTCTCTCTGCTCTGGAAGCCTCTTCTGGGGCTATGCCAGGTGGAAAATGCCAGCCTTCTCAGTAGCTTTTGCCTGTATGTCCGCTGGGGCATGTTTTCCTCTACCCTGGGTGATCTATCCATGTGATCATGTCTCCCTTTCATCTTCCAAAAAATATATGCCCTATGGATTGGTTCCTTCTCCAAGCTATAATGAATTAATCTTATCTATATCATTTACTTTATCATAAAATTGAACTCTGTGAGGAGAGGTACATGTATGTGTTCCACCATAGGTACTTGGGGTCATGAGCTCCTGGTTCACAGTGTAGTAAGCGTGAAACTGTTAAGACTGTGTGTGTTTCTTTAGAAATTGTATAATGCAAAGGGAGTATTCCAGGGCTTTCGCTAGAAATGGTCTGGAGCCAGTAAGATTCAGGCTGGTGGATTTTGCTTTATAGGCTGGTAAAGGGAGACCATCCAGGGCTGTAACCCTTTCAGTTGGAGTCTCATGGGTGAAATGAAAGGTGCCACGACAAACCAGACTCCAAAGATTATTTTAGTAACCATTCAGCAGCCTTGGACGTGGGCCTCCCACATATAAGAAAGGACATACAGGGCTTCCCTGGTAACTCAGTGGTGAAGAGTTCACCTGCGAAAGCAGGAGACACAGGTTTGATCCCTGATCTGGGAGGATCCCACAAGCTGTGGAGCAGCTGGGTCCAGGAGCCACAGCTATGGAGCCTGAGCTGTAGAGGCTCAGAGCCGCAGCTACTGAGCCCATGTGCTGCAACTACTGAAGCCCGTGAGCCCTTGAGCCCGAGTTCCACAACAGGAGAAGTCACCAGAACAAGAAGCCTACTCACCTCAACTAGAGAGTAACCCCCAGTCCCTGCAACTAGAGAAGAGCCTGTGGCAGCAGTGAAAACCCAGAAAATAAGTAAGTAAAGACACAGAGATAAGAAGCTAACCTTTCCATAAAATTTCTGCCAATAGGGTGGCTTCCCTAGTGGTCCAGTGGGTGGAGAGTCCGCCTTGCAGTACAAGGGATGCCAGTTCCATCCCTGGCATGGGAGGATCCCACATGCCGCGGAGCAGCTGGACTGGTGTGTCCAATTATGAGCCAGCACTCTGGAGCGCATGCGCCCAGAGCCGGTGCTCTGCACCGAGAGAGGCCACTGCAATGGGAGGGCCACACAGGCCAAAGAGTAAAGATGGATGAAAATAGATAAGTGAAAGACCAATAAAAGAGGCCAAAATTAGAAAGAAAAAGTTCTGCCAATGTACACCACTTGTAGAAGTACTATAATATAAATAGAATATCATTTGACATTTCTCTGGTATCTAGAAGTCTATCTGTGACTGAACATAACTTTTGAAAATTTTTGTGTGTATTTTTTTTTAATTTAAAAAATTATTTTACTTTTCATCCATCTTTATTCTTTGGCCTTTGTGGGCTTCCCATTGCAGTGGCCTCTCTCGGTGCAGAGCTCCGGCTCTGGGCACATGCACTCCAGAGTGCTGACGCGTAACTGGACACACTGGTCCAGCCATTCCATGGCACGTGGGATCTTCCCAGGCCAGGGATCAAACTGGCACCCCTTGCACTGCAAGGCGGTGTCCTTACCCACTGGATCACCAGGGAAGCCCTGTTGTTTATTTCTTACATGAGAGTTTATATCTTAATCCCCCACCCCTCTCTTGCCCCATCCCCCTCTCTTTCCCCACTTGTAACCACTAGTTTATTCTTTATATCTGTGTTTCTCTTTTCTTTTATGCATTCGTGTTAGTTTTAGATTTCACATATAAGTGATAACATTCAGTGTTTGTCTTTTTCTGTCTGACTTATTTCACTGAGTGTAACACCCTCTAGATTCATCTTGTTGTTTTGCAGTCAGTCAGTTGTATACCACTCTTTGCGACCCCATGGATCCCAAGCACACCAGCTTCCCTATCCTTTACCATCTCTTGGAGCTTTCTCAAACTCATGTCCATTGAGTCAGTGATACCATCCAACCGTCTTATTCTCTGTCATCCCCTTCTTCTGCTTTCAGTCTTTCCCACCATCAGGGTCTTTTCCATTGAGTCAGCTCTTCGCCTCAGGTGGCTGAAGTATTGGAGCTTTAGCTTTAGCATCATTCCTTCCAATGAATATTCAGGGTTGATTTCCTTTGCGATGGACTGGTTTGATGTCCTTGCAGTCTGAGGAACTCTCAAGAGTCTTCTCCAGCACCACAGTTTGAAAGCCACAATTCTTCAGTCATCAGTCTTCTTTATGGTCCAACCGTCACATCCATACATGACTGCTGGAAAAACCATAGCTTTTACTGTATGGATTTTTGTTGGCAAGGTAATGTTTTTGATTTTTAATACTGTGTCTAGGTTTGTCATAGCTTTTCTTCCAAGGAAAAACGTTTTTTAATTTCATGGCTGCAGTCACTTTGTGATTTTGGAGCCCAAGAAAATAAAATATAGGTCCATTTACACTGTTGGAAATAGCACAATTTCATTCTCTTTTATGGCCAAGTAACAGTCCTTTGTGTGTATGTATATGTGTGTATTGTGTGTGTGTGTGTGTGTCTGTGTGTGTATATATAAATATATATATATGTCACATCTTTATCCTTTCATCTGTTGGTGGACACTTGGGTTGCTTCCTTCTCTATTGTACACAGTGCTGCTACAAGCATTGGTGTAAATGTATCTTTTCAAGTTAGTGTTTTTACTTTTTTCAAATGTATACCCAGAGATGGAATTGCTAAAGAATATCTACTTTTAGTTTTTTGAGGCACTTCTATACTGTTTTCTGTAATGACTGCACCAATTTGCATTACCACCAACAGTGTTCAAGGGTTTCCTGTTTTTTCCACATTCTCCCCAACATTTATCATTTGTAGACTTTTAAAAGTTATCCATCTGACAGGTGGGTTTCCCTGGTGGCACGGTGGTAGAAAATCCACCTGCCATTGCAGAAGACAAGGATTTGAACCCTGGGTCAGGAAGATCCCCTGGAGAAGGAAATGACAGCTGACTCCAGTATTATTGCCTGGGAAATCCCAGGGTCAGAGGAACCTGGCAGGCTGAAGTCCATCAGGTTGCAAAGGAGTCAGACACGACTTAGTGACTGAAAAACCCTAGCTTTCTCATAGGTGTGAGATGATTCCTCATTGTAGTTTCAATTTACATTTCTCTAATAATTAGTGATGTTGAGGATCTTCTCATGTGCGTCTTAGCCATCTGTATGTCTTCTTTGGAAAAAAGTCTGTTTAGGTTTTCTGCCCATTTAAAAATCAGTTTTTGTTTTTGTTATTGTTAGAGGTATATATATATATAAGCTGTTGATGTATTTTGGATATTCATCCATTATGGGTCATACAGTTTGCAGATGTCTTTTCTCATTCAGTTGGTGGCCTTTTCATTTCGTTGGTGGTTTCCTTTGCTGTGCAAAAGGCAAATGAAGTAACTTTTGTATTGTTGGCATCTTTTAGTTCACCAGGTAAACTTTAACTTCTTAATAAGTGCTTCTTTTTCAGACACAAAAAAATAATTCTAAATGGGTTTACCTTGTATTTGTTCACTTAGTATATATATATTTTTTGCTTGGTATCTTTTTAGCTTTCTTTGATTAAGGATGAATATCAGCAAGTCCTGTTAAAAGGGTAAATTGTATAGAGCAGAGTCTCACCATGTGCAGATGTCAACTGAGTTTTAGTTAAGTAAAGCACATTGGCTTTTGATCAACACTTGATTGATTACTTATAAAAGGGATGACTGAGCAGTGGGCACATAGTTAAAATTCCAAATGGAGCTCTGGGAGCAAAGAAAGTGTTAGTCGCTTAGTCATATCCGACTCTTTGTTTCTTGACACTTACAAGTAATAACATTGCCTTTAAAATATTCTAGAATGGTTTCATCATAGAAGTATTAATGGTTCACTAAGTTCTGACTGTGCAAGTGTGTCCTCAGACCAGAGCACCAGCAGCATCCGGGAGCTTGTTAGGAATGCAAAAGCTCAGGCCTGGCCCCAGATTCCACTTTTTTGTAGACTTTAAAAGTTATCCATCTGACAGGTGGGTTTCCCTGGTGGCACGGTGGTAGAAAATCCACCTGCCATTGCAGAAGACAAGGATTTGAACCCTGGGTCAGGAAGATCCCCTGGAGAAGGAAATGACAGCTGACTCCAGTATTATTGCCTGGGAAATCCCAGGGTCAGAGGAACCTGGCAGGCTGAAGTCCATCAGGTTGCAAAGGAGTCAGACACGACTTAGTGACTGAAAAACCCTAGCTTTCTCATAGGTGTGAGATGATTCCTCATTGTAGTTTCAATTTACATTTCTCTAATAATTAGTGATGTTGAGGATCTTCTCATGTGCGTCTTAGCCATCTGTATGTCTTCTTTGGAAAAAAGTCTGTTTAGGTTTTCTGCCCATTTAAAAATCAGTTTTTGTTTTTGTTATTGTTAGAGGTATATATATATATAAGCTGTTGATGTATTTTGGATATTCATCCATTATGGGTCATACAGTTTGCAGATGTCTTTTCTCATTCAGTTGGTGGCCTTTTCATTTCGTTGGTGGTTTCCTTTGCTGTGCAAAAGGCAAATGAAGTAACTTTTGTATTGTTGGCATCTTTTAGTTCACCAGGTAAACTTTAACTTCTTAATAAGTGCTTCTTTTTCAGACACAAAAAAATAATTCTAAATGGGTTTACCTTGTATTTGTTCACTTAGTATATATATATTTTTTGCTTGGTATCTTTTTAGCTTTCTTTGATTAAGGATGAATATCAGCAAGTCCTGTTAAAAGGGTAAATTGTATAGAGCAGAGTCTCACCATGTGCAGATGTCAACTGAGTTTTAGTTAAGTAAAGCACATTGGCTTTTGATCAACACTTGATTGATTACTTATAAAAGGGATGACTGAGCAGTGGGCACATAGTTAAAATTCCAAATGGAGCTCTGGGAGCAAAGAAAGTGTTAGTCGCTTAGTCATATCCGACTCTTTGTTTCTTGACACTTACAAGTAATAACATTGCCTTTAAAATATTCTAGAATGGTTTCATCATAGAAGTATTAATGGTTCACTAAGTTCTGACTGTGCGAAGTGTGTCCTCAGACCAGAGCACCAGCAGCATCCGGGAGCTTGTTAGGAATGCAAAAGCTCAGGCCTGGCCCCAGACTTATTTAATCAGAACCTGCAGCTGAGCAAGAGCTCCACGCTGATTTGTGTTTACCTTAAAGCTTGCAGATCACTCCATAAATCTCTGCTTCTCAAATGTGGCTGCTCTTTGACACCACCCAGGGAGTTGGAAAAATTACTTACTTAGGACTGGATCCTATTCCCAGAGATTCTGACTTCATTAGTATGAGGCATGACCTAGGCATAGCAAGTTTGAAAAATTCCCTAAGTAATTTAATGAGCAGCTAATATTGAGAATTGTTGCTTTTAAAAATGAAACCCAAGGCTTCCCTGGTGGTCCAGTGAGTAAGGACACCGCCTTGCAGTGCAGAGGGCACCGGTTCGATTCCTGGCCTGGGAAGATCCCGCGTGCCTTGGAGTGGCTGGACCAATGTGTCCAGCTACTGAGCCAGAGCTCTGGAGCATATGCGCCCGGAGCCAGTGCTCTGCAGCAAGAGAGGCCGCTGCAGTGGGAGGCCCACACAGGCCAAAGAACAAAGATAAATGAATGAAAGACCAATAGAAGTGGCCAAAAAAAAAAAAATTGAAACCCAACATCATATTCATTCTGTAATAATAATAATGGTAGTAGTAGTAACTTAGGGGACAATAAAGTCTTCAGAAAGCCCAGGTGAAAGCAAACATGGAGACTGGAATTAATAAAAAGATTTTGTCCCAGTATTACCTTAACACTGATCACTTCATCAGATGAGCAGAGTGATAAGGGGATGGGAGAGAAATGGTAGTGAAGGGTAGGACTTGAAACATGGGGTGAAGCATAGTAACATACACCTAGAAAAGCATCAATACCTAAATACATGGCCTTCAATAGCAAGAGTTCAGTAGCTATGCTAGCGTGGCTTGCAAAGGGTCAGCATCATTCACTTTTGGAAAATCGGGACCCCAGGAAACCACAAGTGGTTCTCTTGTGCTTCCCTGCCTTGTTGAGACCCTTGATATATGCCCATGGCATGTAAGAAGTTCATATGAAGACAGAGGGAAAGCCAGGTATTATCACTGCCTTTGCTGACTGTGCGAAGTGTGTCCTCAGACCAGAGCACCAGCAGCATCCGGGAGCTTGTTAAGAATGCACAACCTCAGGCCTGGCCGCAGACTTCTTTAATCAGAACCTGCAGCTGAGCAAGAGCTCCACGCTGATTTGTGTTTACCTTAAAGCTTGCAGATCACTCCATAAATCTCTGCTTCTCAAATGTGGCTGCTCTTTGACACCACCCAGGGAGTTGGAAAAATTACTTACTTAGGACTGGATCCTATTCCCAGAGATTCTGACTTCATTAGTATGAGGCATGACCTAGGCATAGCAAGTTTGAAAAATTCCCTAAGTAATTTAATGAGCAGCTAATATTGAGAATTGTTGCTTTTAAAAATGAAACCCAAGGCTTCCCTGGTGGTCCAGTGAGTAAGGACACCGCCTTGCAGTGCAGAGGGCACCGGTTCGATTCCTGGCCTGGGAAGATCCCGCGTGCCTTGGAGTGGCTGGACCAATGTGTCCAGCTACTGAGCCAGAGCTCTGGAGCATATGCGCCCGGAGCCAGTGCTCTGCAGCAAGAGAGGCCGCTGCAGTGGGAGGCCCACACAGGCCAAAGAACAAAGATAAATGAATGAAAGACCAATAGAAGTGGCCAAAAAAAAAAAAATTGAAACCCAACATCATATTCATTCTGTAATAATAATAATGGTAGTAGTAGTAACTTAGGGGACAATAAAGTCTTCAGAAAGCCCAGGTGAAAGCAAACATGGAGACTGGAATTAATAAAAAGATTTTGTCCCAGTATTACCTTAACACTGATCACTTCATCAGATGAGCAGAGTGATAAGGGGATGGGAGAGAAATGGTAGTGAAGGGTAGGACTTGAAACATGGGGTGAAGCATAGTAACATACACCTAGAAAAGCATCAATACCTAAATACATGGCCTTCAATAGCAAGAGTTCAGTAGCTATGCTAGCGTGGCTTGCAAAGGGTCAGCATCATTCACTTTTGGAAAATCGGGACCCCAGGAAACCACAAGTGGTTCTCTTGTGCTTCCCTGCCTTGTTGAGACCCTTGATATATGCCCATGGCATGTAAGAAGTTCATATGAAGACAGAGGGAAAGCCAGGTATTATCACTGCCTTTGCTTCAGTTCTCGTAATCTCTTGTTTCATGTCACTGAACTCCTGACTGACTTCCCTGCCTCTCATCATCCCCCTAACAGTTCATCTTCCAAGTGCTTCCAGAGTGATCTTTCCGAAGTAAGATTTTGATCCCATTAGTCCATTGCCTAAAAAAACACTCCAAATACATTGCCTTACATGAAACATCATCTCCACTGCATAATGAGCCTGGGAGGATATTAAGATTTGTTGATGATTAGATACTTCTTTTGTTCTCTAAACCAAGTCTGTGAGGTAGGTGTTATTGATCCCATTATACAGATTAAGAAACTCATGTCCTTTATCACGGGAAGAATGTTAATGGCAGAAGCAAAATTAGAATTCTGATCTGCCAGGATCTTCACTATCTATCTAGCATGGTATAGAAGATCTTTCATAAGCTCACAGCCTTTCTGGATTCATTTTTCAACTTTTGCCCCATGCTATAGATGCCCACACAGACATCACACGTCCTCAAAACAGGTCATGCTTCTTACTGTTCCTTTTCAAATTAATTTCCTTTAAACTTTTTGCTTCTATAATGTACCCCTCTTTAAAAATAATCTTGGAGCTCTTCTGTAGCCTTACAAATTCGATTTCAGTATTATTTCCTACATAAGCTGTTCCCCAAGCCCCCTCAATAGGATATCTCTCTTTCTTCAGTGTAATTATGGTACTTTCTTGATATCCTGTTAGCTTTCAGTATCTCATTTTATAATTATTTTGGTCTCTTTATTTTTCTGTTATACAGTGAAGTTCTTAAGGAGGCACATCATGGCTTACTCATTTTTGTAAGCAACATCTTCTTCATCTTGGGATCTATGTCAGTCCATTTGGGCTGTTATGCCATATAACAACCCCTTAAAACTGAATGTCCTGAAAGAGCAATGGTGTGTTTCTTGCTTATGATTTGGGTAGGTTGTGGTGCTGTTTCAGGCTATCTTCACTCCAAAATCCAGACTGATAGAGCAGATTCCATCTGGAACGTGGCTGGATTTTTGATGGAGAAAATGGAGAGAAGGTGATCCATGAGACTGTAATTTTCTGCTTAGAAGTGACACACACTGCTCTTAACTGTATTTTGTTGGCTAAAACATCATATGGCTACTTCTCATTTCAAGAGTGTTGTGATATATATTTTTACAGAAGTGAGCATTTCAAGTTACATGGGCAGGCCTGATGTTAATTAGACAGGGGTTTGTGAAAGTGAAAGGTGTACAGCAAAGGGATTCAGTTCTAGATATACATATGCTCATTCTTTCTCAAATTATTGTCCCATATAGTTTATTACAGAATATTGAGTAGATTTCCCTGTGTTATACAGACACTGTTTTTTTTTTTTTTCTGCCTTGGGACTATTATGAATAATGCCACTATCAACATTTGTGTACAAATATTTCTTTGGTTATATGTTTTCACTTCTCTTGTATATATGCCTAGGAGTGAAATTGCTGGGTTATATGATAATGCTATTTTTAACCTTTTGAGGAATTGTCGAACTGTTTTTCGTATTACCAGCAATTTATGAGGGTTGCAACTTCTCCACATTCTAACCGACATTGCTTATTTTCTGTTTGTTTCTGTTTTCAATTATAGCATCTTAGTGAGTGTGAGTGTGAAGTGACATTTCATTGTGGTTTTTATGATACTGAGAATTTCTTGCATGTTTATTGACCAGTTATTTGTGTATCTTCTATGAAGAACTATTTGAATCTGCACAGTTTTTAATTTGGTTGTTTATAAAAGTAGTAAGAGTTCCTTGTATATTCTAAATATTAATCTCTTGTAAATGTTTTCTCTTATCAGTTGAGGTGATCATGTGTCTTTTTCCTTTGTTTCTATTAATATACATTGCATCAGTTGATTTTTATATGGTGAATCACCCTTATGTTTCTGGGATATGTTCCGCTGGGCATGACATACTTTTAACATGCTGCTGGATTAACTTTGCTAATGCTTTGCTGAGGATTTTTGCAACTATATTCCTAAGAGATATTGGTCTGTAGTTTTCTTGTGATGTCTTTGTATTGTTTTTGTATCAGGATGATACTCATAAAATGAGATTATAAGCAGTTACTACTCTTCTTCTTTTTGGAAGAGTTTGAGAAGGGTCAGTGTTAATTGGTATTTAAATATTTGGTTGAATTTGTGAGGGAATTTGGTCCAAGACTTTTCTTTCTTGAAAGTTGTTTGCTACCTGATTCACTCCCTTGGCTTGTAGGTCTGTTCAGATTTTCTGTTTCGTACTGAGTCAGATTTGGTAGTGTGTGTGTCTTAAGAATTTCTCCATCTACTTTAGGTTATCTAATTTGTTAGTATCTAGTTGTTCGTAGTGTTCTCTTACAATCCTTTTTATTTCTTCAAGGTTCCTCATAATGCCCCTACAGTTATTCCTGATTTTAGTAATTTGAGTCTAGTCTCTTTTGTCCTTGGTCAGTCTAGCTAATGCTTGTTGATTTCGTTCTTTTGAAGGAGCCAAGTTTTGGTTTCAGTGATTCTTTTTATTATTTTTTCTATTCTTTATTTTATTTATCTCTATTCTAATCTCTATTATTACCTTCCTTCTACTAATTTTGTGTTTAGTTGGCTCCTTTATCTGATCCCTTAAGCTATAGGTTTAGGTCATTGATTTGAGTTTTGAATGAGTACCTTACAAGGATGGAAGGGGGTGCAAAGCAAGTATGTATCCAGGTAATATCTGGTTAGTTCTTAAATGCAGATCCATAATCAGTGTGAAAAAGTGTTATTCTCTTAGCATGTCCAACTCTTTGTACACCCATAGACTGTAGCTCGCCAGGCTCTTCTGCCCATGTGATTTTCCAGCAAAGAATGCTGGAGTGGGTTGCCATTCCTACTCTAGGGAATCTTAATAGCCCAGGGATTGAACCCTGGTCTCCTGGATTGCAGGCAGACTGTTTACTGTCTGAGCCACCCGGAAAAGCCCCATAGTCCGTGTATTTACCATCAAAGACTACCAGGAGGGAGGGAAGAGGATGAAAGGAAAAAGAGGAAGGGAGGGAGGGAGAAAATGAAAAGTCTCATTCCTAAAGTTAATTCCAAGAGATAAATCACAGGTTTTAAATAACGTAAATAAATGTTTGACCTCCCAGGTCAACTATAAAAAGTATGTTAAGGTTTGTTATTGGTGATGTTACTTAAATATTTGTTACTCTGTGTGTACCTGTGCACTCTTAAAGCCTAATGAGCCAAAGATCAGCACAGACAAGTCTAGTTTGATATAATCTTATTTACTGCCTCAGTGAAGTGAGAGAGGTGCACCCCAGGGAGACTAAATGGCTGGTCTCAACAAGAAGAAAGATAGAGGCATCTTTCGTAAGGTTTGGGTTCCTGCTGTAGGATTCAATGGAGAGCGTCAGTGAAGTGGGGATCCGTTCTGAACTGGTTGGTGTTTCTTGAGGTGGGATCAGGGAAAGCAGGGATTAACTAAAGGTTGGTGTTGTCATGACTCAAGGGTGGTTTAGGTAGAAATAGCAGAGTGTAGTTAGGAGCGTTATTGGTAAGCAAGTAGGAAAACATAAAATCAGAGCAGGGAGTGGGGGAAGTGATTGCATTGTCTTGCATGAACCATCCTTTCCTGTTCATTTTGAATCTATTATTTCTTTCTATCTTCCCAGCATGATAAAGAAGAGATTTTTTTGTTTGTTTTAATCCGAGGCAGTTTTTTCAATCTCAGACAGATTTTCATTATTTTGCTGCATATATTCTAGTCATCTGTTGGATGTCATATATAATTAAGGGCTTGTTTAGTTGTAAATGACATGAAGTCTTTAGAGGTACTCTTGGTTACAAAAGCATCATGAGAAAGAAATTTCTATTCCTTTGGTTAAATTTGAATTCTCTTTTAAAAACTGACTAGGAAGTAAAAGTGTTTAGCCTCTCCTCTCTGTCTTGATCATAGACTCTTAGGGATATAAAACAGGAGGATTAATCAAGTTTTGCCTCTAGCAGCTATGCCATGGCTTTGAATCTTTCATGCTGCTGAAGAGCTAGTTTCATATGAAGCTCATTTACAAATAAATTGACCCAGGGTAGCTGCAAAGAGCTTTTGGTTTTCATTAAATGAAAAGTCTCATTCCTAAAGTTAATTCCAAGAGATAAATCACAGGTTTTAAATAACGTAAATAAATGTTTGACCTCCCAGGTCAACTATAAAAAGTATGTTAAGGTTTGTTATTGGTGATGTTACTTAAATATTTGTTACTCTGTGTGTACCTGTGCACTCTTAAAGCCTAATGAGCCAAAGATCAGCACAGACAAGTCTAGTTTGATATAATCTTATTTACTGCCTCAGTGAAGTGAGAGAGGTGCACCCCAGGGAGACTAAATGGCTGGTCTCAACAAGAAGAAAGATAGAGGCATCTTTCGTAAGGTTTGGGTTCCTGCTGTAGGATTCAATGGAGAGCGTCAGTGAAGTGGGGATCCGTTCTGAACTGGTTGGTGTTTCTTGAGGTGGGATCAGGGAAAGCAGGGATTAACTAAAGGTTGGTGTTGTCATGACTCAAGGGTGGTTTAGGTAGAAATAGCAGAGTGTAGTTAGGAGCGTTATTGGTAAGCAAGTAGGAAAACATAAAATCAGAGCAGGGAGTGGGGGAAGTGATTGCATTGTCTTGCATGAACCATCCTTTCCTGTTCATTTTGAATCTATTATTTCTTTCTATCTTCCCAGCATGATAAAGAAGAGATTTTTTTGTTTGTTTTAATCCGAGGCAGTTTTTTCAATCTCAGACAGATTTTCATTATTTTGCTGCATATATTCTAGTCATCTGTTGGATGTCATATATAATTAAGGGCTTGTTTAGTTGTAAATGACATGAAGTCTTTAGAGGTACTCTTGGTTACAAAAGCATCATGAGAAAGAAATTTCTATTCCTTTGGTTAAATTTGAATTCTCTTTTAAAAACTGACTAGGAAGTAAAAGTGTTTAGCCTCTCCTCTCTGTCTTGATCATAGACTCTTAGGGATATAAAACAGGAGGATTAATCAAGTTTTGCCTCTAGCAGCTATGCCATGGCTTTTTGAATCTTTCATGCTGCTGAAGAGCTAGTTTCATATGAAGCTCATTTACAAATAAATTGACCCAGGGTAGCTGCAAACTCCTTGAGGACCAAGATCTTGTTATAGGCGCTTTTGTACCCCCTCACTGCTTAACACAGGGCTTTGTATATGTGAGTCTCAATAAATATTTGCTGGATTGAATCCTGTTTGAAAAAGAACTTTGAGAGCACTACATAAAAGACTGAGTATATTATAAGACGAGAAAGAGAGAAATGTTGATCTTAACTGTACCTGAAAGTGTGTATGTCATTTTAATGCTTTCCCGAAGGCTAGGGATAATCAATCTCTAGAGACAAAACCATGTGTTTTTTTTTTCAAAAGGAAAGTGAGTTTCCACATCAATTTAGTGGAGTTATGTCCTGTCCTTTTCTGAACACCTTCAAATCATGTCTTAGTCATGTTTTATTTTTCTACCAATCTATCTAAAATGCATCTAACATAAAAGTATCTACTGAAATGTACAATTACAGTAATGATATTCATTCTTACTGTTTAGCATATTAGCCAGTGTACTTACACTCAACCTGTAACTTAGTATTTCTTTTAGAAACAAAATTCTCCCTGAACACAATAAAGTCTCTTGGTAATAATGGCAGCCTTTGTTATTTTTTTCTCTTAACAGTCCATGTCTGTGATCCATAGAACATTAGATTATAGTTGTATTTGTTTTGTTTCATTTTTTGAAAATCCATTTTCTTCAAACCTGCTTGTTTGAAAAAGTGGAAAAAAGCTTGCTTTGTTTCGACTCCAGCCTGTACCTCTAGTCTGAACAGCGCATTTATATTATGATTCCATTTATAATTTAGGTATGTCTGTGTGCGTCCAGTAAGAGGAGAATATACAAAGAGCTACGAGAGTTCAGGTGATTCAGAGACCTCTTTCATCTTGGGAACACTGGGCATAACTTCAGAGAGGCTGAAGGTGAGCTGAATATTGAGAAAGGGGGATGCTGTTTTAATGGACAATAAGGCTTTTCTAAGGAAGAGGATGATAAGGATTTTGGCTGGGGATGAGCAGATCCTCTGAAAATTTGAGGTTTCCCAGATTGGTGTGGAATTTTTTTAAGGTTAAATTGACCCAGGGTAGCTGCAAACTCCTTGAGGACCAAGATCTTGTTATAGGCGCTTTTGTACCCCCTCACTGCTTAACACAGGGCTTTGTATATGTGAGTCTCAATAAATATTTGCTGGATTGAATCCTGTTTGAAAAAGAACTTTGAGAGCACTACATAAAAGACTGAGTATATTATAAGACGAGAAAGAGAGAAATGTTGATCTTAACTGTACCTGAAAGTGTGTATGTCATTTTAATGCTTTCCCGAAGGCTAGGGATAATCAATCTCTAGAGACAAAACCATGTGTTTTTTTTTTCAAAAGGAAAGTGAGTTTCCACATCAATTTAGTGGAGTTATGTCCTGTCCTTTTCTGAACACCTTCAAATCATGTCTTAGTCATGTTTTATTTTTCTACCAATCTATCTAAAATGCATCTAACATAAAAGTATCTACTGAAATGTACAATTACAGTAATGATATTCATTCTTACTGTTTAGCATATTAGCCAGTGTACTTACACTCAACCTGTAACTTAGTATTTCTTTTAGAAACAAAATTCTCCCTGAACACAATAAAGTCTCTTGGTAATAATGGCAGCCTTTGTTATTTTTTTCTCTTAACAGTCCATGTCTGTGATCCATAGAACATTAGATTATAGTTGTATTTGTTTTGTTTCATTTTTTGAAAATCCATTTTCTTCAAACCTGCTTGTTTGAAAAAGTGGAAAAAAGCTTGCTTTGTTTCGACTCCAGCCTGTACCTCTAGTCTGAACAGCGCATTTATATTATGATTCCATTTATAATTTAGGTATGTCTGTGTGCGTCCAGTAAGAGGAGAATATACAAAGAGCTACGAGAGTTCAGGTGATTCAGAGACCTCTTTCATCTTGGGAACACTGGGCATAACTTCAGAGAGGCTGAAGGTGAGCTGAATATTGAGAAAGGGGGATGCTGTTTTAATGGACAATAAGGCTTTTCTAAGGAAGAGGATGATAAGGATTTTGGCTGGGGATGAGCAGATCCTCTGAAAATTTGAGGTTTCCCAGATTGGTGTGGAATTTTTTTAAGGTTAATTTGGGTCAGGCAAATTTCAGTTTGGATCCCTTCAAACTTGACTCTGAGACAAACTTAGGTTGTTTATTTGGGAACTGCTGTCAAGAAATGTAAATGAAGAAGTGAAACAGTGAAGGGAGAAAAGCACCAAAACAAAATTCATTGATGAGTGGGTTACTTCTGTGGGTAACGGGGCCCAGTCTCTTTAGGGGACCCCCTAGTAAACCATACGAAACACATTATTCCACTGGAGGAGGCAAGAATTGAAGCATTTATCTTTGAAGTATCATTCCACATTGTCTGAGGATTGAAGAGGAAGGGTTGCTACACCAGCCCTCATCTGGGTTGCCACTGCAGGCAGCAAGTCCAACTCCCATATTGAGGGAAAATTCCTCAGAGAGAGGAGAAACACAGGAGCTTGAGATGAAAATCTGACAACAGTTTAGGAATTGTGTCCATCTATACCTTCACTTGAACTCATGATAGCTGAGAGGGTATCGGAAAGGGCATCAACAGACTACCTCAAAGACCTTGAATGCCAAGTTTGACCACACCCTGTGACATGTGAAATCTTAGTCCCCCAACCAGGGACTGAACCTTTGCCCTTTGCGTTGAAAGCGCAAAGTCTTGACCACTGGATCACCAGGGAAGTCCCAGAGTGGGGCTTTTCCAATAGGTGATTGAACTCTTGAGATTAAGTGAGAAATATGAAGACAAGTGTATTGGGAAGACCCACAGTGAATCACTTGGAGGATAAAGACGGGAGAGCAGAGTGACCAGATAAAGAATATAATTTAAGCAGTAATAGTTAATCAGGCTTTGAATTACTTGTGGTGTAGGTAGAATGAGTCACAGTGGGAATGAAGAGAAGACATGTTTTGGTAAGGTTTGAAGAAAAGAGATTAAATGATTATTTGTAGGGTCATAAGAGAGAGGGCTAAGAACTTAGAAACTTTCTGTTAGAAGTAGAGAACTTTTTTGAGCCTAAATCATTTGAATATGCACAGAAAGCCAGAGAGTATATACTAGAGGTGGGGAGGGATACAGAGAAATGGTAAAATTAATTTTTAATACAGCCAATTCAGAATTTTAGGAACATGAAGAAGTCTCTGATTCCTTCCAGTTGTATTTCCATCTCTGGGACAGGGTCTCATTTGAGTCATAGGTCTTAGTCCATTAGAATTATCTAAGGAAGCTTGTAAAAAGTCTCATGTCCAGGCCTCTTCCCAGGCCAGTTAGACTCCAGGATTGATATCCTGGCTTCTGTGGTTTATACAGCTCCCTAGGTGACTCCACAATGGAGAACCACTGGGTTACTGTCATCAGGTATTTAACACATTCTCTTTTAATCCTCAGCGTCAAGTCATCAGTTCTAATTCTGTTTTTCTTTTATAACTGTTTTATTTTTCTGGAGAGAAAAAAATACTTTTCTTATTCAACCATTGTGGTAACTGTATCCTGCTACCTCTCTCTCTCTCTCTCTCTCTCTCTCTCTCTCTCTCTCTCTCTCTCTATATATATATATATATATATATATATTTTTTTTTTGCTAAGCTTCTCCAGCCTTGAATAATATCTGAACTTCAGTCCTAAGGGTAAAGCTTTGTTGGCAGGGTTTTCTAATGCCAATCTCCTGCCAGTTTTAATGTCTTCATCACAGACTCATGTCCTATCCCTAGTGGAAACTGCCAACCAGGGACTGAACCTTTGCCCTTTGCGTTGAAAGCGCAAAGTCTTGACCACTGGATCACCAGGGAAGTCCCAGAGTGGGGCTTTTCCAATAGGTGATTGAACTCTTGAGATTAAGTGAGAAATATGAAGACAAGTGTATTGGGAAGACCCACAGTGAATCACTTGGAGGATAAAGACGGGAGAGCAGAGTGACCAGATAAAGAATATAATTTAAGCAGTAATAGTTAATCAGGCTTTGAATTACTTGTGGTGTAGATAGAATGAGTCACAGTGGGAATGAAGAGAAGACATGTTTTGGTAAGGTTTGAAGAAAAGAGATTAAATGATTATTTGTAGGGTCATAAGAGAGAGGGCTAAGAACTTAGAAACTTTCTGTTAGAAGTAGAGAACTTTTTTGAGCCTAAATCATTTGAATATGCACAGAAAGCCAGAGAGTATATACTAGAGGTGGGGAGGGATACAGAGAAATGGTAAAATTAATTTTTAATACAGCCAATTCAGAATTTTAGGAACATGAAGAAGTCTCTGATTCCTTCCAGTTGTATTTCCATCTCTGGGACAGGGTCTCATTTGAGTCATAGGTCTTAGTCCATTAGAATTATCTAAGGAAGCTTGTAAAAAGTCTCATGTCCAGGCCTCTTCCCAGGCCAGTTAGACTCCAGGATTGATATCCTGGCTTCTGTGGTTTATACAGCTCCCTAGGTGACTCCACAATGGAGAACCACTGGGTTACTGTCATCAGGTATTTAACACATTCTCTTTTAATCCTCAGCGTCAAGTCATCAGTTCTAATTCTGTTTTTCTTTTATAACTGTTTTATTTTTCTGGAGAGAAAAAAATACTTTTCTTATTCAACCATTGTGGTAACTGTATCCTGCTACCTCTCTCTCTCTCTCTCTCTCTCTCTCTCTCTCTCTCTATATATATATATATATATATATATATATTTTTTTTTTTTTTGCTAAGCTTCTCCAGCCTTGAATAATATCTGAACTTCAGTCCTAAGGGTAAAGCTTTGTTGGCAGGGTTTTCTAATGCCAATCTCCTGCCAGTTTTAATGTCTTCATCACAGACTCATGTCCTATCCCTAGTCTCTAATACAGCTAAAATTCCTCCAAAGTTCACAGCTGAAGTTTGTTTCTCCAGATACTTAAAATCATGTTATTTTTTTTCCTGCTGCACTGTAAGAATCCATTATGGTTTCATTTTATGGAAGGGCTGAGTGAAGCTTTAGTTTGGATTTTAGGGGATGTAAAATTACCATGTGTAGAAAACTTGCTACCAAGGAATTGAAGCTAGTTGATCACGCAGACCACCTTTTCCAGCCCATTCCCCCATTGTTCAATAACAGAAGATATACCCCAATGTCTTGGCCTCCCATGTCATTATTCAACACATGTATCCACTTATTTTATATCTGTATCTACCTTACCTATGCCCTCTAGCTTCTGTTTATGATTTTTTTCTCTCTTTCCCCAATCTAGGTCAAGCCCTTGTGCTATGGATTTTATATTTTCCTTCTTCCTTAGTGATATTGCTTTATTAATTCACTTCTTCCTCCAGTGACTTAGATCTCTAAAAGACTATTTTTGTCTTCCATCTCTAAAACAATAAATGAATGAAAAACACTCAAACAAGTCATCTTTTTCAGGCCCTAAATTTGCCTCTTGGCAATTGTAGCCGTTCTCCTTCTGTGCACTGCCAAAAATAGTTAAAAGAGCAGTCTATACTCAACACATATACCTCCTCACCATATTATGGTCTGACCTATGACAGCTCTTCTTTATTGAAACTGCTTTGTCAAAGTTCCCAGTGACCTCCCAGTTGCTGAAACTAAATGTTTCTCTATCTGATGTTCTCCTGACAAAATTGACAATTTCCCTTACTCTCCCTTTGAAACCTTCTCCACCTCCCACATAGAGTGACATCATTTTCTCGCCTCTCTAGCCACTCTGTGTCAATCTGCTTCACAGGCTCAGCTCTACCCTGGCCTTAAACATTACTTTTCACTACAATCCACATCTCGATACTCTTCTAGACTTTATATATTTTCCATGAGTTAATTCTTGCATATTGTCAATTCCAGAATTGTTATATCCTACACAAATGTCTTGTCCAGATTCCAGGTCTGTGTTTTCAGACTCCTTCTGTATCTACTGTAAAAACCCTGAATTCATCCTGTGAGTTCCCAAGCCACTGCCGCTGGCTACTGCATCTGACACTGTATTAGAAACATGCTTGGGAAAAGACCTCCAATGCTTTCCTAGTTGAAAAGTCCAATTGACATCCCCTCCTTAAAAAATCATTTTGACTTCAAGGCCTCTGTAGTCTCCTGTGTCATATGCTTACTCTCTGAACATTTCTTCTCTTTCTTTTAAATATTTATTTTATTTATTGACTATACTGGGTCTTAGTTAGGCCAGTTGGGATCTCATTGAAGGATTGCAGCATGCAAACCCTTAGTTGAAGCATCTGGGATCTAGTTTCCTGACTAGGGATCAAACCCAGGCCCCTTGTATTGGGAGCATGATGTTTTAGCCACTGGATCACTTGGGAAGTCGCTCTTCTCTCTTTTTTACACACTTCTCTCTTTCCAATTTGCCTCATAGATCTTGGTATTACTCCAGATTCTGACCTTGTATAGTTAACAGATGGGTAGCATTCTTTTGCCTGCTTGCTGGTGCATGCGTAATGGTAAGAAAGTTAAGTTTTAAAATATTAATTAAGGAGGTGGTAAGAGAATGATGCTAGTATGACGCATGGGGAAGGGATGCAGACTTCTCTGTTTAGTTTCAGTATAAGTGGGAACCCTTTATGAACCAAATGCAATACAAAGTCACTATCTCCAATCTTCAAGTTTTTTTGAATCATACTGATTCACAGCTATTAAAAGAAGATGAAGACGAGAATGAAATATATTATAATTTGCTGTTTATTTGTGAGTTACTTGAAGACAGAACTCATTCTTTCATCTCTGAATTGCTGACATCTACCACACTACCTGATTGTTTTAAAAAAGACAAACAAAAAATATTTTGAAAACAAAGTGTTAGTCACTCAGTTATATCTAACTCTTTGTGACTCCATGGACTGTAGTCCATCAGGCTCCTCTGTCCCTGGGATTTCCCAGGCAAGAATATTGGAATGGGTTGCCATGTCCTACTCCAGGGGATCTTCCGACCCAGGAGTAACTCTGGTCGTCAATTCCAGAATTGTTATATCCTACACAAATGTCTTGTCCAGATTCCAGGTCTGTGTTTTCAGACTCCTTCTGTATCTACTGTAAAAACCCTGAATTCATCCTGTGAGTTCCCAAGCCACTGCCGCTGGCTACTGCATCTGACACTGTATTAGAAACATGCTTGGGAAAAGACCTCCAATGCTTTCCTAGTTGAAAAGTCCAATTGACATCCCCTCCTTAAAAAATCATTTTGACTTCAAGGCCTCTGTAGTCTCCTGTGTCATATGCTTACTCTCTGAACATTTCTTCTCTTTCTTTTAAATATTTATTTTATTTATTGACTATACTGGGTCTTAGTTAGGCCAGTTGGGATCTCATTGAAGGATTGCAGCATGCAAACCCTTAGTTGAAGCATCTGGGATCTAGTTTCCTGACTAGGGATCAAACCCAGGCCCCTTGTATTGGGAGCATGATGTTTTAGCCACTGGATCACTTGGGAAGTCGCTCTTCTCTCTTTTTTACACACTTCTCTCTTTCCAATTTGCCTCATAGATCTTGGTATTACTCCAGATTCTGACCTTGTATAGTTAACAGATGGGTAGCATTCTTTTGCCTGCTTGCTGGTGCATGCGTAATGGTAAGAAAGTTAAGTTTTAAAATATTAATTAAGGAGGTGGTAAGAGAATGATGCTAGTATGACGCATGGGGAAGGGATGCAGACTTCTCTGTTTAGTTTCAGTATAAGTGGGAACCCTTTATGAACCAAATGCAATACAAAGTCACTATCTCCAATCTTCAAGTTTTTTTGAATCATACTGATTCACAGCTATTAAAAGAAGATGAAGACGAGAATGAAATATATTATAATTTGCTGTTTATTTGTGAGTTACTTGAAGACAGAACTCATTCTTTCATCTCTGAATTGCTGACATCTAACACACTACCTGATTGTTTTAAAAAAGACAAACAAAAAATATTTTGAAAACAAAGTGTTAGTCACTCAGTTATATCTAACTCTTTGTGACTCCATGGACTGTAGTCCATCAGGCTCCTCTGTCCCTGGGATTTCCCAGGCAAGAATATTGGAATGGGTTGCCATGTCCTACTCCAGGGGATCTTCCCGACCCAGGGAGTAAACTCTGGTCTCAATGAGTCAAAAGCCCTCAGGGTCCAGCTAATGAGATATTTGTACTTTTCAGTCTGTGTAGCCTTCAGAAGTTAAGTAACAAGAGGAAGAAAAATAGGGTGGTGGGTACATGCACTGGTTGATCATTTGCATGATAGGCCCAATGGAAAGTGATGTAAGTAGGACCAGAAGGTCATAAGAGAGCAGGATGTGGTCAGAAGGGAAGATTCAATTTTCAAGCTTGAGTGAGGATAGTTCTAAGTAATGATAGGCCTCAATTTGTGACTATTCCAGAGTCAATGAAAGCAATGAGGAGACAAGTAGCAGTCTGTGATACGAAGGGGGTAGGAAACAGGGGCAACAGAGATAGGGAAGAACACTGTGATCCAAGTGCCAAAGAAAGTGAGAGAAGTTTCTGTCCCAGAGAAGAAGTATGTTTAAGTGATTAGGAATACAGACTCTGGATTTAGAACTGAGGTTTAACTCAAATTTCTATTATTTACCAGCTGTATGTCCCTCAGTAAGTTACCTTGGGCAAATTTTTGGACTTAGCCAAGTTTAAAGATCATCATCTGTAAAACAGAGATAATAGTATCTATCTCATAAGGTTGTTACCTGTATTAAATGAGATAATGCAAGCAAGATGCTTAACATATAGTGGCTAACATAGATTAAGCTTTCAGTAACTGTTAACAAAAATACACAGAGGGACTTGTCTGGTGGTCCAGAGGTTAAGACTCTATGCCCCCAATTCAGGGGGCCCAGGTTCAAGCCCAGCTCAGGGAACTAGATTCTGTGTGCCACAGCTAAGACCTGGCACAGCTGAATAAACAAACAAACAAACGGAACCCAAAACATAGACACTGGCTGTAAGGACAGGGCCACAATGATATGAGAATTGGCTCTATTTTTAAACATTGAGAAGTGAGTAGATACTGAAATTCATTCTAGTTACTGAGCCCAAATAATACATTCTTTACAGGGAGTTGAAAAACAGCATCTCTCAATGTGCTCATAGAATGCTTTCTAGTAATCTTTGGAGAGCAACTTTCTTTTTAGCACCAAAAACATTTTGTATTGGGATATAGCCAATTAAAAATGTTGTGATAATTTCAGGTGAACAGTGAAGGAACTGAGCCATACATATACACGTTTCAGTTCTCCTCCAAACTCCCTCCCATCCAGGTTGGCACAGAACATTGAACAGAGTTCCTTATGCTATACAGTAGGTTTTTGTTGTTTATCCATTTTAAATATAGCAGTGTGTACATGACCTTTCCAAAGTCCCCAACTATTCCTTCCCCTGGCAACCATGAGTTTGTTTTCTAAGTCTGTGAGTCTCTTTCTTTTTTTTTTTTTATTTTTTAGTTATTATTTCCTTTCATCCACATGTTGCTATTCCAGAAGAAGTAGGCAGTGATCTGTAAAGGGGTAACAGGGGCAACAGAGATAGGGAAGAACACTGTGATCCAAGTGCCAAAGAAAGTGAGAGAAGTTTCTGTCCCAGAGAAGAAGTATGTTTAAGTGATTAGGAATACAGACTCTGGATTTAGAACTGAGGTTTAACTCAAATTTCTATTATTTACCAGCTGTATGTCCCTCAGTAAGTTACCTTGGGCAAATTTTTGGACTTAGCCAAGTTTAAAGATCATCATCTGTAAAACAGAGATAATAGTATCTATCTCATAAGGTTGTTACCTGTATTAAATGAGATAATGCAAGCAAGATGCTTAACATATAGTGGCTAACATAGATTAAGCTTTCAGTAACTGTTAACAAAAATACACAGAGGGACTTGTCTGGTGGTCCAGAGGTTAAGACTCTATGCCCCCAATTCAGGGGGCCCAGGTTCAAGCCCAGCTCAGGGAACTAGATTCTGTGTGCCACAGCTAAGACCTGGCACAGCTGAATAAACAAACAAACAAACGGAACCCAAAACATAGACACTGGCTGTAAGGACAGGGCCACAATGATATGAGAATTGGCTCTATTTTTAAACATTGAGAAGTGAGTAGATACTGAAATTCATTCTAGTTACTGAGCCCAAATAATACATTCTTTACAGGGAGTTGAAAAACAGCATCTCTCAATGTGCTCATAGAATGCTTTCTAGTAATCTTTGGAGAGCAACTTTCTTTTTAGCACCAAAAACATTTTGTATTGGGATATAGCCAATTAAAAATGTTGTGATAATTTCAGGTGAACAGTGAAGGAACTGAGCCATACATATACACGTTTCAGTTCTCCTCCAAACTCCCTCCCATCCAGGTTGGCACAGAACATTGAACAGAGTTCCTTATGCTATACAGTAGGTTTTTGTTGTTTATCCATTTTAAATATAGCAGTGTGTACATGACCTTTCCAAAGTCCCCAACTATTCCTTCCCCTGGCAACCATGAGTTTGTTTTCTAAGTCTGTGAGTCTCTTTCTGTATTTTTTTAGTTATTATTTCTTTTTACATTCCACATACAAGGGATGTCATATGATATTTCTCCTTCTCTGTCTCATCTACTTCACTCAGTAAGACACTCTCTCAGTCCATCCATGTTGCTACACATGGCATTTCATTCTTTTTAATGGCTAAGTAGTATTCCATTGTATATACATACCACATCTTCTTTATCCATTCCTCTGCTGATGGATATTTAGGTTTTTTCTATGTCTTTGCTATTGTAAACAGAGCTGCAATGAGCATTGGGGTGCATGTATTTTTTTATGCCTGGATATATGCCCAAGAGTAGGATTGCAGGATCATATGATAGCTCTATTTTTAGTCTTTGAAGGAACCTCCATACTGTTTTCCATAGTGGCTGTACCAATTTATATTCCCACCAACAGTACAGGAGGGTTGTCTTCTTTCCACACCCTCTCAGTCCTAAGCAAATCAAATATTTATTGCTAATACTTTATAGAGACATGCACTCTCAAGAATCAAGAGTGAGAGAAAGGGGTACTGAGGCAGAAAGTGGAAGCAAATATTGGAGGTGGCCAAAAGGTTCATTCAGGTTTTCCTGTAAGCTGTTCTAGAACAAACTTTTTGGCCAGCCCAATATAATGAACATGATTGTTCATAGCTTCATGATAAGCTAACCACTTCATCTTGACAGATGGCTTGAGGGCAGTACTGTCCTTAGGTCCAGACAGTAGAGGGTACTTGCCTTGAGCCATCTTTACAACATGGGCTTCCCAGGTGGCTCAGTGGTAAAGAATCCACCTGCCAGTGCAGGAGACATGGGTTCGATCCCTGGGTCAGGAAAATCCCCCAGAGAAAGAAATGGCAACACACTCCAGTATTCTTGCCTGGGAAATCCCAGGGACAGAGGAGCCTGACAGACTACAGTCCATGGAATTGCAGAATTGGACATGACTCAGCAAACATGATGTATAACACACACACACACACAAACACACACACACACACACACAATTACAGAACACATGTATGCCTGTTTTACTAGAGAAAGAGCCCTCAGTAGTACTGGTACTGTCATGGTCCATGTTATAAACACATGCTTTTCTAAGTCTGTGAGTCTCTTTCTGTATTTTTTTAGTTATTATTTCTTTTTACATTCCACATACAAGGGATGTCATATGATATTTCTCCTTCTCTGTCTCATCTACTTCACTCAGTAAGACACTCTCTCAGTCCATCCATGTTGCTACACATGGCATTTCATTCTTTTTAATGGCTAAGTAGTATTCCATTGTATATACATACCACATCTTCTTTATCCATTCCTCTGCTGATGGATATTTAGGTTTTTTCTATGTCTTTGCTATTGTAAACAGAGCTGCAATGAGCATTGGGGTGCATGTATTTTTTTATGCCTGGATATATGCCCAAGAGTAGGATTGCAGGATCATATGATAGCTCTATTTTTAGTCTTTGAAGGAACCTCCATACTGTTTTCCATAGTGGCTGTACCAATTTATATTCCCACCAACAGTACAGGAGGGTTGTCTTCTTTCCACACCCTCTCAGTCCTAAGCAAATCAAATATTTATTGCTAATACTTTATAGAGACATGCACTCTCAAGAATCAAGAGTGAGAGAAAGGGGTACTGAGGCAGAAAGTGGAAGCAAATATTGGAGGTGGCCAAAAGGTTCATTCAGGTTTTCCTGTAAGCTGTTCTAGAACAAACTTTTTGGCCAGCCCAATATAATGAACATGATTGTTCATAGCTTCATGATAAGCTAACCACTTCATCTTGACAGATGGCTTGAGGGCAGTACTGTCCTTAGGTCCAGACAGTAGAGGGTACTTGCCTTGAGCCATCTTTACAACATGGGCTTCCCAGGTGGCTCAGTGGTAAAGAATCCACCTGCCAGTGCAGGAGACATGGGTTCGATCCCTGGGTCAGGAAAATCCCCCAGAGAAAGAAATGGCAACACACTCCAGTATTCTTGCCTGGGAAATCCCAGGGACAGAGGAGCCTGACAGACTACAGTCCATGGAATTGCAGAATTGGACATGACTCAGCAAACATGATGTATAACACACACACACACACACAAACACACACACACACACACACAATTACAGAACACATGTATGCCTGTTTTACTAGAGAAAGAGCCCTCAGTAGTACTGGTACTGTCATGGTCCATGTTATAAACACATGCTTTTGTGACTAACACCATTGAGATCCCAGGGAACTATCTCTTGATATCTCTTACCTTATGTTATCTGATGCCAATTACCAGTCAACCCACTGCCATCGATGGAAATCACGCTGTTCCCTACCTGAGACTGAAGGGAAGATTTGAGTGGCAGAAGCACTTAGGCAAGAGAAAAAAGCAAAACAATTCACTTATTATGAATTCTTGCATTCCCACATTAGGAAGTGACCAGATGACTCTCCCTTTTAACTTCACCTCTGTCTTTCTATAACTGCCCCCATTATCCTTCCAAAACTGCCAGGAAACTTAAAGGAAACATTTGTTTGTATATATAAGGAAGACATTACATACCTCAGCCTTTTTTGTTTCTTACCTTCTCCTGTAGCTCTTAGAGGGGATGTGTGTTTCTGTTTACATGAGGTGAGTGAGGAGAGCAGGTATTTCCAGGCTTGTCTCCTTAGGTCAGCATCCCTGCCAGTGAAAACCTCACTGCGCATGTGTGTTCTCATTCTGTCCTGTCCAAATCTTTTGTGACCCCATGGACTAGAGCCCAAAAGGCTCCTCTGTCCATGGAATTTCCCAGCAAGAATACAGGAGTGAGTTGCCATTTCCTGCTCCAGGGTATTGTCCAAACCTAGGGACCCAACCCATGCCTCCTACATTGCAGGAATATCCTTTACCAGGTGTCCTTTACCACCTGACTACTTACTTCTCTCACTGCAGAAGTGCTAATATTTTTGCCCTCTGAAAGCAAGTATCTTAAGAGGAAAGCATGTTCTTTATGTTACTCTGACTCTGTTAGTAGCAAAATACTAATAGTGATAGAATAGTACTTATTGGGACTTGATCCTTATAGAACTTGATTTGTATAATAGCACTGACAAGCTGTTGACCTGGTTCCCGGGAAGGCCATGTATTCCACAGCAAGTATTCCTAATTCATTTCATAGGATGCAAGTGCACTGACCGTCTAGTTGCCGAAAAGGTCACCCGGACAGCTCTGTCCTGAGACATGGTGTGCAGAAGTTGGCTTGCTGGGCCCAAGGCCTAAAGGGCGTGCCCTGGTGCCAGGTGGGTAGGAGGCACCCATGTGCCACTGTGGGGGTGTGAAGAATGCGTGGAGCCCTACAGAGGAGGCTGGTTTCTGGCCAGAATGTCCGTCTGCGGTACCATCTGGAGCTCTGGATGGTGACCTAGAGGGATCTTTCTTCATCAGTTTGCTTAGTGCCGTTTAGGCCTACCCCACCTCCCCAGCCAGTGGCTAGGGCCAGGACCCACTGCTTGCCTTTCCTCCACAGGCGGACCACAGGTGGATTCAAGAACCATGGACTCACTAGTGTCCATACAGATGCAGGGGCCAGTGGGAATGCCAGATCCCTGGCTGGCAGGCAGTGGTGGCCAGAATGTTTCCTGGGGGCACCGCCTGGAAGCCAATGCGGTGTCAAATGGAGCCCTGTGCCACCACGTTCTGTAGAGGTGGTTGTCAGTAAACCCCCGTATTCTTCAGCATGAGGGCAGGCTGTTCCCAGTGAGGGCTGCTCTGGGAACCAGTTCACATGGACCATGGGCAGCATGGTCTTTTGAGGGGCCCACAGGGCACCCATGCCAGGGCAGGTGGCCAGAAGTGGTTCAGAGTGCCTGTGCCCTGGACCACCTGTGTCCGCAAGAACTGCATGAGTCCTCCATTGCCATGGGTGCTAAATCCCTTTAACCAAAGGGCCCCCGGTGCAGACATGGCCAGGCGCGTGGTGTCCAGGGGTCCCTCCTCAGCATTGTGCCCCTCGTGCACTGGCATCTAGGCCAGCGACCTCCGGAAGGGCTTCCAGGGTTCAGCACCCTGGACAGTGCCCTGCTGCACGTACCCTGCTGCACCTGCCCTGAGGTTCGGGGGCACAGGATGTCAGGGACAGTAGGTTCTGCATCCTACAAGGAGAGTGATGGTCGGCAGGGTCGCGGTCGTCCAGCTTGATTTGAAGCATAAGGATGCCAAGTGTATTCACTTTAATTCATTTCATAGGATGCAAGTGCACTGACCGTC
Source organism: Tragulus kanchil (assembly GCA_022376925.1). Taxonomy (NCBI): domain Eukaryota; kingdom Metazoa; phylum Chordata; class Mammalia; order Artiodactyla; family Tragulidae; genus Tragulus; species Tragulus kanchil. Next base: position 102,304,740 of record JAIOJX010000001.1, on the reverse strand, counting down.
TAGTTGCCGAAAAGGTCACCCGGACAGCTCTGTCCTGAGACATGGTGTGCAGAAGTTGGCTTGCTGGGCCCAAGGCCTAAAGGGCGTGCCCTGGTGCCAGGTGGGTAGGAGGCACCCATGTGCCACTGTGGGGGTGTGAAGAATGCGTGGAGCCCTACAGAGGAGGCTGGTTTCTGGCCAGAATGTCCGTCTGCGGTACCATCTGGAGCTCTGGATGGTGACCTAGAGGGATCTTTCTTCATCAGTTTGCTTAGTGCCGTTTAGGCCTACCCCACCTCCCCAGCCAGTGGCTAGGGCCAGGACCCACTGCTTGCCTTTCCTCCACAGGCGGACCACAGGTGGATTCAAGAACCATGGACTCACTAGTGTCCATACAGATGCAGGGGCCAGTGGGAATGCCAGATCCCTGGCTGGCAGGCAGTGGTGGCCAGAATGTTTCCTGGGGGCACCGCCTGGAAGCCAATGCGGTGTCAAATGGAGCCCTGTGCCACCACGTTCTGTAGAGGTGGTTGTCAGTAAACCCCCGTATTCTTCAGCATGAGGGCAGGCTGTTCCCAGTGAGGGCTGCTCTGGGAACCAGTTCACATGGACCATGGGCAGCATGGTCTTTTGAGGGGCCCACAGGGCACCCATGCCAGGGCAGGTGGCCAGAAGTGGTTCAGAGTGCCTGTGCCCTGGACCACCTGTGTCCGCAAGAACTGCATGAGTCCTCCATTGCCATGGGTGCTAAATCCCTTTAACCAAAGGGCCCCCGGTGCAGACATGGCCAGGCGCGTGGTGTCCAGGGGTCCCTCCTCAGCATTGTGCCCCTCGTGCACTGGCATCTAGGCCAGCGACCTCCGGAAGGGCTTCCAGGGTTCAGCACCCTGGACAGTGCCCTGCTGCACGTACCCTGCTGCACCTGCCCTGAGGTTCGGGGGCACAGGATGTCAGGGACAGTAGGTTCTGCATCCTACAAGGAGAGTGATGGTCGGCAGGGTACGCGGTCGTCCAGCTTGCAGGCTGACTGATCAAGCTTAGGCCCAGGTGAAATTCAGGTGTGTTGGGGGGAAGGTGTCTAGTGTGGATGCACCGTGATCCCTAAAGTGCTCCGTGTACTCCAACTGGCAGAGATCTTGACCGTAAGGATTCTAGATTGCCTTTGAAATGGCTGAGCTGAGGACTCTAAGGGCTATAGTTTCCCATGCCTCTCTGCTCTGCATATCTCCCTGAAATGCTTCAGAATGAAAAGGCCTATGTGATACCATTATGACAGTAGAATAATGTGACAGAGGTTGAGGGAGCTGGCAGGTGAGTCCTACCAGGGCTCCATCATGCTTACCCTGAATGGGTGATGTCTGCCTTAAAAGAATTCTTTCAGATTCCACATGTTTAGGTTGACTGAGAAGGAGTGTGGAGAGAGATGTGAGGGGAGGCGAAGAGGTCATTCAATTCAGTTCATTGTGCATGTGAGGGACATAGGTGTGATTTTCTAGCATCTGATAGATTTCTAAATGATCTTTGCCCAGAATTTCTGTAAATTCCTAACAGTAGAGTCTACAGCTCTCATGCTCCACACAGACAGGACTGAGCATGCACATACTTGATATAAAATAAATAAAAATTTCCACAATGAGTGTTTTCATTTCTGTATTAGTGAAGTGAAGTGAGGTGGAAGTCGTTCAGTTGTGTCCAACTCTTTGCGACCCCATGGACTGTACCCCGCCAGGCTCTTCTGTCCATGGGGATTCTCCAGGCAAGAATACTGGAGTGTGTTGCCATGCCTTCCTCCAGGGGATCTTCCCAACCCAGGAATCAAACCTAGGTCTCCCACGCTTCAGGTGGATTCTTTAGCATCTGAGCCATCAGTGAAGACCTTTTGTACTAGAATGGAGTCCCAAACAGTACAATACATTTTTTCAAGAACATCTTAGAGAAAATTCATCTTTTTTTTTTGGGAGGGGGAGTTGTTTGTTTTAAAGCAAGTACTGTATCCAAATTAAATAACTGTAAGTTATTTCCATTGTACAAAAATAGATTTAAGATATTTGAAAAATTAGTCATACTTCTTAACTACAAATGGATAAATTGTTAAGAATTTTATTATATTCATATTTTTCAACTTTGTTTATCCATTAATCCCCTTGTTCAAGTAAAGCCTTATAAGGGAACCGAATATATAAACCTGGTAGAAGGCGTGGTACTCTGGTTGAAATACAGTTGCAGTCCTGCCAACTGCTCATTACCTCTACCACTGAGGCAGTTGGGGTTGGAGGTGAATTCCAAATTCCCTAGGACTTCACTCAGCGCAGTTGAGCCACATTTCTCGTGAATTCTTTTTCTGTACTCTTAGGAAGCTGACAAAGCAGTCAAATTGAAACGTAACTGGACTACTTCATAGCTAATCATTAAGTAGCAAGTTGTTTCTCTCCTAATTGTATAAGGAAAGAATCTATAGAATTTAATCTAGCAACAGAATCTAAGTCAGTTCATGTGATTTCTAAGCACTCATATCATGTCATCCCTTTTTATAAGGAAACTTCTTACAGTTTAACAAACGTGCATCTATTCTATAGTATTGTGATAATGAGATTCCATGACAAGGCAAAAGAATTCTAAGTGTGTTAAGCCTGCAAAGAATGCATGTTATTCTGGTTCAGCAATTTATTTTGTCTGCTGCAGACCCTCATTGTCTTCTGCCATATCGTTAGACTAAATTATCACCTTTTCCCCTGTCTTCAAACTCTTTCCTCTACCAAACTACTCTATACTCATTACTTGAACACTCTTGAAAAACTCTTCTAATCGTATCATTTTCATGCTGTAAACACCTGTAATGGTTACATTTTTCCCACCAGAGTTTTAAAACTCTCAGAAATAAGTGGAAAATTCAGTCATCAACAGATGCTGACACATGAACAAACACATTACACAAGAATGTCAAAGATGCCTGATCTGTGTCTTGTCTGTTTGAAAATAGAATGTAGTGACCATCATGGTGGCCTTTTTACTCTCTATAGGATCCATTTGGCACCTAAGTTTGCCTTTATTCTCTGGATGTAAAATTTATATTTAGAGCCAAAATAAGGTAAATTCATAGTAGAAGAAAAAGTGTGAAGAAGAAAGACTTCCCTGTATATTATTTAGAGGAAAATTGCGACCATATCCAGGTTCTTAACTACAAATGGATAAATTGTTAAGAATTTTATTATATTCATATTTTTCAACTTTGTTTATCCATTAATCCCCTTGTTCAAGTAAAGCCTTATAAGGGAACCGAATATATAAACCTGGTAGAAGGCGTGGTACTCTGGTTGAAATACAGTTGCAGTCCTGCCAACTGCTCATTACCTCTACCACTGAGGCAGTTGGGGTTGGAGGTGAATTCCAAATTCCCTAGGACTTCACTCAGCGCAGTTGAGCCACATTTCTCGTGAATTCTTTTTCTGTACTCTTAGGAAGCTGACAAAGCAGTCAAATTGAAACGTAACTGGACTACTTCATAGCTAATCATTAAGTAGCAAGTTGTTTCTCTCCTAATTGTATAAGGAAAGAATCTATAGAATTTAATCTAGCAACAGAATCTAAGTCAGTTCATGTGATTTCTAAGCACTCATATCATGTCATCCCTTTTTATAAGGAAACTTCTTACAGTTTAACAAACGTGCATCTATTCTATAGTATTGTGATAATGAGATTCCATGACAAGGCAAAAGAATTCTAAGTGTGTTAAGCCTGCAAAGAATGCATGTTATTCTGGTTCAGCAATTTATTTTGTCTGCTGCAGACCCTCATTGTCTTCTGCCATATCGTTAGACTAAATTATCACCTTTTCCCCTGTCTTCAAACTCTTTCCTCTACCAAACTACTCTATACTCATTACTTGAACACTCTTGAAAAACTCTTCTAATCGTATCATTTTCATGCTGTAAACACCTGTAATGGTTACATTTTTCCCACCAGAGTTTTAAAACTCTCAGAAATAAGTGGAAAATTCAGTCATCAACAGATGCTGACACATGAACAAACACATTACACAAGAATGTCAAAGATGCCTGATCTGTGTCTTGTCTGTTTGAAAATAGAATGTAGTGACCATCATGGTGGCCTTTTTACTCTCTATAGGATCCATTTGGCACCTAAGTTTGCCTTTATTCTCTGGATGTAAAATTTATATTTAGAGCCAAAATAAGGTAAATTCATAGTAGAAGAAAAAGTGTGAAGAAGAAAGACTTCCCTGTATATTATTTAGAGGAAAATTGCGACCATATCCAGGTTTTATAGCATCTGAACCTTTAAAACTATGGTACAGCGATGAGATTCCTTAGAACAAAAAATACAGCAAAATTATATGAACAATAAAATTGGTGTAGGGCTTGTGAAGGCCCTACAATGTGAGAGACCCGAAATCTGAAGTTTCATTATCTTTGTGGTAAATCTACTGCAACTCCTAGTGGGTCAGGAAAAAGCTAACCTTTGTACCTATGGTCTCTCCATTTGTATCCTTTTTTATTAACAGTGATTTTGCTGTACTGGACTTTAACAATGATTTTTCACTCCCTTGGCTTCCCTTGTGGCTCCGATGGGAAAGAATCTGCCTGTAATGCAGGAGACCTGGGTTTGATTCCTGGATCAGGAAGACCCCCCTGGAGGAAAGCATGACAACCCACACCAGTATTCTTGCCTGCAGAATGCCCATGGAGAGAGGAACCTGAAGGGCTGCAGTCCATGGGGTCACAAAGAGTCAGATACGACTGAGTGACCAAGCACACCACATGCAGAAACAGACCAACACAAAAATCTTTAAACCTATGTCACACTTTATATAAGACTTATTTCAAAATGGATGATAGATTTAAATATATTGCTCAAATTATAAAACTTTTAGAAGGAAACATAGGAGACTATCATCATGACATGAATTTAGGTGAAGAGTTCTTAGACATGATACCAAAGATACAGTCTACTACAAAAAGCTGGTAAGTTGAAGTTTATCAAAATTAAAAACTTTTGCTTTGTGAAAGGCACTGTTAAGAGGGAAAAAAGTTACAGACTGTGAGCATTCATTTTCAAATCATGTATTTAGGATACATGTATACGGACATAGGGGATTCCTGTATAGCTCAGCGGCTAAAGAATCCACCTGCAATGCAGGAGACCCCAGTTCGATTCCTGGGTCAGGAAGTTCCCCTGGAGAAGTGATAGGCTACCCACTACAATATTCTTGGACTTTCCTGGTGACTCAGTTGGTAAAAAATCTGCCTGCAATGTGGAAGACCTGAGTTCGATTCCTAGGTTGGGAGCATCCTCTGGAGAAGGGAATGGCAACCCACTCCAGTATTCTTGCTTAGAGAATTCCATGGAGAGAGGAGCCTGTGGGGGCTAAATTCTGTGGGATCACAAAGAATCAGACATAATTGAGTGACTTCCACCTCACTTCACTAGTGAAATGAAGAGAAATGAAAATACTCATTGTGGAAATTTTTATTTTATATCAAGTACATGTGTGCTCAGTCATGTATTCTTGCCTGGAGAATTCCATGGCTTGACCATGGATCTCAGAGTCGGACATAACTGAGTGACTTTTACTTTTACTTTGCTACAAGGATATGTATCTAAAACACATAAAAAACTTTCAAAACTCAGCAATAAGAAAATGGACAGTTTCATTAATAATGAGACAGAACTTGAGCAAACAATTCAACGAAAAGGATGTAAGGATGACTAATAAGTGTATAATAGGATATAAGCATATAATAAATGTTTGATGTGATTATTCACTGGTAAGTGCAAGTTACAACCACCATGACATACCACTACACAAGTCTTAGAGTTGTGTAAAAAATACGGACATTATCAAGTGTTGATGAGGGTGCAAAATAATGAGAAGTCTTATATCATTGTGACGGGAATACAAAAAGTTATAGCCACTCTGGAAAAGTGGCTTGATACGTTTTTAAAAAGTTAAACAGGCACTTATTATATGATCCAGTTATACTGCTCCTGAATATTTACCCAAGAGTAAGAATTAGCAGCCTTTCTATGAAAGTAGATGGTCAATATTTTATACTTTGCAGATCATACAATCTCTGTCACAGCAGTTCAGTTTTTTTTTTTTTTTAATTAATTAATTAATTTATTTATTTATTTTTGTACATGTATGTTCCCAGATCAATCAGATGCATATCCCTTGGCCCTCCCCCCACCCAGGTTCCCCCATCCCTCCAGACCATTGCTCCAAGTGGTTGTAGGTACTCCTATTCCCCTAGCACAATGACAATAGCTATCCTTTCTACACATGACAGTATAGGTTCCCATGTTACTCCCTCCCATTGTTCGGTCTCCACAATGTCTTTATGTCTATTCTGTTTTTTCATGGGTTCACTGTGTGTGTTATCATGACCATCTTACTAGATCCCATATATATGAGTTAGTATACTATACTTGTCTTTCTCTTTTTGACTTACTTCACTTTTTTTGATAGGTTCTAAAGCCAGCCACCTCATTAGGACTGAGTCTTCTGCATTTCTTTTAACAGCTGAGTAGTATTCCATTGTATAAATGTACCAGAGCTTCTGGATCCATTCATTTGTCGATGGACATCTAGGTTGCTTCCATGTTCTGGCTATTGTATAGAGAGCTGCAATGAACATTGGGGTACAGGTGCCTCTTTCAGTTTTGATTTCATCAGGATATAGGCCTAATAGTGGGATTGCTGGGTCATAGGGTGCTTCTATTTTTAGTTTTTTAAGGAATCTCCATATTGTCTTCCATAGAGGTTGTATTAATTTACATTCCCACCAGCAATGCAAGAGGGTTCCCTTTTCTCCACACCCTGAGATACCACCTCACACCTGTCAGAATGGCCATCATCAACAAATCGACAGACAACAAATGCTGGAGAGCAGTTCAGTTTTGCTGTTATAATATACAAGTAGCCATGTTGTTATTGTTGTTCAGTCACTAAGTCATATATTATTCTTTGTGACCCCAAGGAAGGCAGCACACCACACTTCCTTGTCCTTCACTATCTCCCACGGATTGCTCAAACTCCTGTCCATTGGGTCTATGATGCCATCCAACCATCTCATCCTCTGTTTCCCACCTTCTGCTTCTGCCCTCAATCTTTCCCAACATCAAGACCTTTTCCATTGAGTTGGCTCTTCGCTTCAGCTTCAGCATCAGTCCTTTCCAATAAATATTCAGGATTGATTTCCTTTAATATTGACTGATTTGATTTCCTTGCTGTCCAACATGCTTTTCAAAATAAGTGCAATTGTATTTCAGTGAAATATTAAGGAAACAGGTGGTAGAATAGATGTGACATGAATGTTCTATGTATTTTGTTGACCCTACCCTAAGAAAACAAAATGCATGTTCACACAAAACTGTGTACTACTGTTTAACACAGCTTTTACAATTGCCAAACATTCAAAGAAAACATGACAATAGCTATCCTTTCTACACATGACAGTATAGGTTCCCATGTTACTCCCTCCCATTGTTCGGTCTCCACATGTCTTTATGTCTATTCTGTTTTTCATGAGTTCACTGTGTGTGTTATCATGACCATCTTACTAGATCCCATATATATGAGTTAGTATACTATACTTGTCTTTCTCTTTTTGACTTACTTCACTTTTTATGATAGGTTCTAAAGCCAGCCACCTCATTAGGACTGAGTCTTCTGCATTTCTTTTAACAGCTGAGTAGTATTCCATTGTATAAATGTACCAGAGCTTCTGGATCCATTCATTTGTCGATGGACATCTAGGTTGCTTCCATGTTCTGGCTATTGTATAGAGAGCTGCAATGAACATTGGGGTACAGGTGCCTCTTTCAGTTTTGATTTCATCAGGATATAGGCCTAATAGTGGGATTGCTGGGTCATAGGGTGCTTCTATTTTTAGTTTTTTAAGGAATCTCCATATTGTCTTCCATAGAGGTTGTATTAATTTACATTCCCACCAGCAATGCAAGAGGGTTCCCTTTTCTCCACACCCTGAGATACCACCTCACACCTGTCAGAATGGCCATCATCAACAAATCGACAGACAACAAATGCTGGAGAGCAGTTCAGTTTTGCTGTTATAATATACAAGTAGCCATGTTGTTATTGTTGTTCAGTCACTAAGTCATATATTATTCTTTGTGACCCCAAGGAAGGCAGCACACCACACTTCCTTGTCCTTCACTATCTCCCACGGATTGCTCAAACTCCTGTCCATTGGGTCTATGATGCCATCCAACCATCTCATCCTCTGTTTCCCACCTTCTGCTTCTGCCCTCAATCTTTCCCAACATCAAGACCTTTTCCATTGAGTTGGCTCTTCGCTTCAGCTTCAGCATCAGTCCTTTCCAATAAATATTCAGGATTGATTTCCTTTAATATTGACTGATTTGATTTCCTTGCTGTCCAACATGCTTTTTCAAAATAAGTGCAATTGTATTTCAGTGAAATATTAAGGAAACAGGTGGTAGAATAGATGTGACATGAATGTTCTATGTATTTTGTTGACCCTACCCTAAGAAAACAAAAATGCATGTTCACACAAAAACTGTGTACTACTGTTTAACACAGCTTTATTCACAATTGCCAAACATTCAAAGAACCTAAATGTCCTTCAGTACATGAATGGATAAGCAAACTCTTCTGTAGTTGTTCAATGGCATACTACTTAGTAATAAAATAACTATTGATAAACACAAGCTGGATGGATCTCAAGGGAATTATGCTGAATATAAAAAGTCAGTATCAAGGTTACATACTTTATGATTCCATTTATATGACATTCCAAAACACAAAACTGTAGTGATGGAGAACAGGTCAGTTATTGACCAGGGGTTTTGGAGGCTAATGTAACCATAAAGATATAGCACAGGGAGTTTATTGAGGTGTTTTCTGTACTGCTTGCAGTGCTGTTAACATAAAGGTATGTGTATATTTCAATTCAGAGAACTTTTCACATGTTAAAATCAATAGAAAAAAAGTCAACTTTGCTTTAGGTAATTTTAAAAATTGCACAGAAAATTAAAAGTGTGCCTTTCCTCTCTTAATTGGAACCTAGTTGCCCAACCAGGGATCGAACCCATGCCCCCTGCTTTGGTAGCACATGGTCTTAACCACTGGGCAACCAGGGAAGTCCCTGTTCTCTCTTAAATCATCCCATCCTGGATGATAAATTATTTGATCAACTCTTTCACAACAAAAACATCTGTGCCTAATTTTATTCCTCATGTACAGATGAGAAAATTGAGGCCCATAGTTATTTGGTTATTGGTGTTTGTGTTAAGCGCTGAACCTGTGAAATCCAAATGCAAATCTTGAGCGTTATGTATAACGTTACATAGCCGTCCATCAGATGGCTGTACACCAGGCGAGCTGCCCCTATGAAGTTGGTCTCATTATATCAAGTCATCATTTTTGCTGAAAGTTATCAACAAGTTCTGAGATAGGGTGGACTGAAAGGACCTTTCTGGGGAGTTAACATGTCAGACCTGAATGAAAAGGGGAAATGAACAATGTAAATTTCAATGGTAATGTGCATTACAAGTACAGGAAACATCAAGTGCAACATTGGAAACAAGATCAGATCCATGTATTCACCTAGTGGCAAGAAGGTCATTGTGACTCAGGTAGAGAGAGTGAAAGGGAAAGGAGTAGGAACACTCAGAGAAGTAGATATTGAGCACGTCATGTAGTTTTAGGAGTCATAGTAGAGACTGGACTTTAATGTAGATGTATTGGGATGGGCTGGCTTCCCTGGTAGGTCAGCTGGTAAAGAATCTGCCTGCAGTGCAGGAGACCCTGGTTTGAGTCCTGGGTCGAGAACATCCCCTGGAGAACGAATAGTCTACCTACTCTAGTATTCCTGGGCTTCCCTGGTGACTCAGATGCTAAAGAATCCACCTGTGATGCAGGAGACCTGGGTTCGATCCCTGGGTTGGGAAAATCCCTTGGAGAAGGGAATGGCTACCCACTCCAGTATTCTTGCCTGCAGAAGTCCATGGACACAGGAGCCTGGTGGGCTATAGTCCATAGGATTACACAGAGTTGAACATGACTAAGTGACTTTCATGTCACTAATTGGGTTGACCGAAAAGTTCATACGAGTTTCTCTGTAACAGTGGTCAGAAAAACCCAAATGAACTTTTTGGCCAACTCAGTATATTGGAAAACCAATAAAGAGTTCTAAATAAGAAAGTGATTCATCTGATTTATGTTTTTGAGCAGTGAGATTCAGAATATACTGCCAAGCATGCTTGACAGGATTTACTAATGGATTAGAAAGGTGTCTAAAAGAAAGAGATGTTATTCAAGTTCTGGGGTAAGCACTGTAAAAGTTTTACTCAGTGCAGTGGAATCAATGAGAAGTGGTCTGATTGAGGATGTATTTTTGAAGAAAGACACACAGGGCTTGATAACAGTGGAGGAATTGTTGAAAAAAAGGGAAGGATGAAAGTTGACTCCTAAGTTTCAAGATGGAGAAAATGGGTAAAATGAGTTACATTGATGTTAAGGCAGCAAACACCAGGGAAGTAGTAGCTTTGTGAGGGGAACTGAAAATGATACTTCTTAATCCAAGTGAAAATGGCAAGCAAGTGGTCCCATATTTGAATCTGGTGTTTGGGGAATGAGATCAGAGCAGGAGATGTAAATTTTGGAGTTATCATTGCCTAGATAGTATTTAAAAGTCACAAGACTGGATGAGATCACCTAGGGATAGAGTGCATATAAAATAAGAGGGACAAAGACTGTGCCCTAGGTCACCGTATTATTTAAACATTGGGAAGAGAAGGGCATATTAGCAAATGCACTTGAGAAGGAGCATGCCAACGAGGCCGCAGGAAAATCCAGAAACTGAAGTGAAGGAATGGTTTCAAGGAGGAGAGTATCATCGGCTGTGTAAAGTGTTGCTGAGAGGTCAAGGGAGGTAGGGACAGAATATGGATCATAGGGCTTGGTGTTAAGTAGATTGGTTACTGGTGACCTTGGTAAGAACCTTTTCAGAGTAGTGGAAATCAAACTCTGAGTGTGGGAGGTAGGAATGTGGAGACTAACTCTTTCATGCCAGTTCTCTTTTGTAAGGAGTGGAATACGAGGGGTATGACTTCAAATGGATGATTTTTAAGTGGGCCCAAATGTAATCTAGTTCACAGTTGATAAGAGTGTCTGGATAATTACCACGTTTCAAGGACACATTGTTAGGGAGCTCTATTGTAATTAGAGTTTTAAAATCAATAAAAGTTATTTTCTATCTTGAAATATAAATGTCGTATATTAAATGATCGAGCAGAACCAAGTTAATATTTAATTCAGTATGAGGATAATCTTTGAGGTCAATTCCATACATTTAAATGAAGCAAAAGACTAGCTCTGAAGATAGCTTAATAACTTTACATCTTTGAGAGGCATCTCTAAAATCACAATAGCTGATATAGCTATCTTCCGAGCTAGTCATTTAATACATGGCATTGACCTACTTTCCTCTTTAATTATTTAAGAGTTAGCTGTTCAGTCGAACCTTGTCCTTGCAATGTGAAGAAAAGAACTATAATTTGTTGTACATTTTTTAGTCAAAATTACAGAGTTCATATAACAGAAGGATCTGTTGCAAGTAAATGTAAAATAAATTATAGGATACTGAACTTGTTTTTTAAAACAGTAGTTTTTCAGTATGAGGAATTTAGATTAGCATTTGATTACCATTTGTTCCCATTTCATTTTGACGTTAGATGAATTGACTTCCAAGTTATTTACTTGAGTAGTAATTTACCTCTAGTAGATGCATAGGCAGTTTTGAAGATTGAGATGTTTCTTATTTTACTTTCCCTCCGTAAATATAATAAAAAGTGGCTTTGTGGGAGTGAAGGGAGAATCACCTTTGCCATCAACAGCAAGGCTGTGTTACCTGTCCAAATATGGTAAATCTCCTGTATGATATTAGGTGTTCTGGTTTCCATATTAAAAGCCTGATTTTTTTTTCCTCTTCCACTCAAGATTATGCATCTCTTTAATTCACTGGCAGGTTATGACAAAGCATTTCCCAAACTGCCAAACTGGCACTAGGGCAAGCATCCCACTAGAACAACAAGCTTCCTCTTTTCCTCTGCCCAACACGGACTCTGACTTGTGAATTAGCATAACAAGTGATGGATATTATTGCAAGTGAAAAACAGAGTTTTGTTAGAACCCGGGAATAAAGTAACTGATGCAAACTTTTGCAAACCACCAGAAACACTGATGACAGAAACCACATAGCAGTCCTTCTCAAGGTGTTCCCAATTTGTCTCTGAAGACAGAGCCAGGTAGAGATATGGGTTTTTTTTTTTTTTTTTTTTTTTAAAGAAAAAGCCTCGGACTTCCCTGGAGATCCAGTTGTTAAGACTTTGCCTTCCACTGCAGGGCTTGTGTGTTCAACCTCTGGTCAGGGAGCTAAGATACCACATGCTGCTCAGTCCAGAAAAACAAAACATAAAACTGAAACACTATTGTAGCAAATTCAATGAAGACTTGTAAACTGATCCAGATCAAAAAAAAAAAAAAAAAACTTGAAAAACACCCCAGGGCAGGTGATCAATAGTTAATTGTAATTAATGATCATATCACAGACTCACAGATGTTGTGAAGATTCATTTTTAAAACCACTCTTGTACATTTTCCTAAGTGGTTCCTTTTCTAAACAAATGCCCACAATTTGAACCCTGCAGGAAGTAACTTCGTAGTTTTTAAAATAAATTATAGGATACTGAACTTGTTTTTTAAAACAGTAGTTTTTCAGTATGAGGAATTTAGATTAGCATTTGATTACCATTTGTTCCCATTTCATTTTGACGTTAGATGAATTGACTTCCAAGTTATTTACTTGAGTAGTAATTTACCTCTAGTAGATGCATAGGCAGTTTTGAAGATTGAGATGTTTCTTATTTTACTTTCCCTCCGTAAATATAATAAAAAGTGGCTTTGTGGGAGTGAAGGGAGAATCACCTTTGCCATCAACAGCAAGGCTGTGTTACCTGTCCAAATATGGTAAATCTCCTGTATGATATTAGGTGTTCTGGTTTCCATATTAAAAGCCTGATTTTTTTTTCCTCTTCCACTCAAGATTATGCATCTCTTTAATTCACTGGCAGGTTATGACAAAGCATTTCCCAAACTGCCAAACTGGCACTAGGGCAAGCATCCCACTAGAACAACAAGCTTCCTCTTTTCCTCTGCCCAACACGGACTCTGACTTGTGAATTAGCATAACAAGTGATGGATATTATTGCAAGTGAAAAACAGAGTTTTGTTAGAACCCGGGAATAAAGTAACTGATGCAAACTTTTGCAAACCACCAGAAACACTGATGACAGAAACCACATAGCAGTCCTTCTCAAGGTGTTCCCAATTTGTCTCTGAAGACAGAGCCAGGTAGAGATATGGGTTTTTTTTTTTTTTTTTTAAAGAAAAAGCCTCGGACTTCCCTGGAGATCCAGTTGTTAAGACTTTGCCTTCCACTGCAGGGCTTGTGTGTTCAACCTCTGGTCAGGGAGCTAAGATACCACATGCTGCTCAGTCCAGAAAAACAAAACATAAAACTGAAACACTATTGTAGCAAATTCAATGAAGACTTGTAAACTGATCCAGATCAAAAAAAAAAAAAAAAAACTTGAAAAACACCCCAGGGCAGGTGATCAATAGTTAATTGTAATTAATGATCATATCACAGACTCACAGATGTTGTGAAGATTCATTTTTAAAACCACTCTTGTACATTTTCCTAAGTGGTTCCTTTTCTAAACAAATGCCCACAATTTGAACCCTGCAGGAAGTAACTTCTTAGGATAACTCAAAGTCTTCATAAGCATAAATTTATATGAAAGTTTTGTAACACCAAAATTTCTTAGTAACATAGGAAGTATAATATTGAAATAAATAAATTATAATCTAATAGTTATGTTTAATATTATCCTCTTTTTATTCTCATTTTCATCTCTAGGGTGTTTTTTAACATTTTTATTGAGGTATGCTTGCTTTACAATGTTGTGTTAGGTTCTGCTGTACAACAAAATGAACCAAATATATGTAGTCTTTTTTGGATTTCCTTCCCATTTCCTTCTCACAGAGCACTGAGTAGAGTTCCCTGTACTATACTTGAGTGTCATAGGATCCATAAGAGGTCAACAACTGGCATGAAATGTATAGGATTTGGAAATAATTGAGAGAAAAAGCAAAAAAAAATGATACAAATGAAGTCTTGGGAAGTCAGCACTTTGAACAAAGAGAGTGAATGTGTTTTTCAAAAAAAAAAGACAGGCTTTTAATTTATTTTTGTTCTGCTTGTCTGTGAAAAGCAAAAATGATTATAGTACCACCAGTGAGTATTTACAATAAGCTGAAAAATCAGCATAGAGGGTATAAGAACAGGAAAAAAATTAGACAAAGGGATTAAAAGTATATTAAGCACACAGAAATAGCCCAATGCTATGAGTTTGAAGATTTGACTGTATACCTAATAAGAGTTTTAAACAGTGATCATTATCTTTACTTCTCAAAGTTTTATTATCAGCCTAACCAAAACATCTTGGGAATATAGAATATGAAGATCTTTTGCAACTGATTTTGTTACCAACTCAGAATTCATAAACCTAGATAATCTTTGAAACTATTTACTTCTTCCTACATATTCCCTACAAAGTAGTGTATGGTCCTTTTGGTATTAGCTTCATAGGCATTTTATAAAATACATACGGAAAAAGGGCATGGTCTCACCGCTTCTACCTTTGTTCCCCTATAAATATTCTCAGCATAGGTGATCCTCTGAAAATATAAGAACATAGCACTCCTGCATTCACAGTTTTGCAGTGGCAGCCATCTCACTTGGAGTAAGTACTGAAGTGCCTATAATGGGAATAAATACTGAAGTGCCCGTGATGGCTCAGTGAGCCTTCCGTGATGAGCCCTGGTACCTCTCTCACCTCCTCTCCTACCACGTACACCAGGTTTGTCAGTGCCAGCCACACTGGCGTCTCTGCTCTTTGTCAAACAAAACACAAATGATCCTTCCCCGGGGCCTCTTGCTTTAGCTGTGTTCTTTGTCTCACCTGTTCTCACATGAGACATCATTTAGTTGACGCCTTCATCTTCTCCAGGTCTTTACCTAAGCCTCACGTTTTAGATGAGATGGTCTCCAGCCACTCTGTTTAATACTGTCATCTGCCCACCCCTTCCCAGCCCTCTACTCACTGCATTCCCTATATTCCATACTTCACTCTACTTGGGTTTTTCTCATTGCACTTACCCTATATTATAGTGCTTGGTATCACTGAATTCTTTTTTGTTTTGTTTTTAATTGATTTCTTATATTCATTGACTGTTTACCTATCTCATCTGTTTAGAATTTAAGTGCCACGAAGACAGAGCTCTTTATTTTGTTAATTGTATCCCTGACGTTAAGGAGAGTGCCTGGCTTCCAGGAGGTACTCAAAAAATATTTGTTGAATGAATAAATGACTTCATTGGACTGTCTCTTTCTAGATACATAAAATGATAGCTCTCCAGTTTCAACACTATCAAGTTGCTTAATTGGGTAATTTTATAGTTGGAAAGGGCATTGACAGTAATGTAGCCCAGTCATGGCTGTATGTACATAAGTAACCATGACCCAGAGAGATTAAGTGACAGTGCAAGCTCAACCAGCTAATTTATAGCAGAGCTAGAAGACTGGGGAGTCTCAGTCCAACTACAAAACATGATTATTCAACACTGTTAGTCGCTCAGTTGTGTCCAACTCTTTTGTGACCCCATGGACTGTAGCCTGCCAGGCTCCCCTGTCCATGGAATTCTCCAGGCAAGAGTACGGGAGTGGGTTACCATTCCCTCTCCAGGGAATCTTCCCGACCCAGAGACTGAACCTGGGCAGGCAGATTCTTTACCATCTGAGCCACCGGGATAGCTGTATACCACTGTCTCTGAGAGTTCTACCAGAAAAGAGATGCTAATGTATCTTCAGTTACAGCATCATCGTTGCAGTAAGTGTGTATCCTCATGAGCAGCATGAACTTGAATGAGTACATTTAAGATTCTTTAAAATAGAATCACCTAACTTTAGAAAGGCTTCAGATAAGCCCCCTCACCAAACTACAGTTTTTAAATATTGTGCTTTATTTGGGGTAAAAATCAAGTGTTTCTAGAAAAAGAGTTAGGATCTCATCCTAAATATGTAAATTAAATCTTGATCATTTTCCACTTCCTTTATATTTTCTGTCGCCTGGGCACTACTTTATTCCCTTGCTGACAGCTGTGGTCTTAATGTGCATCTTTGAGAAAATAGGTGATTTTTGGTCCAAACCTCTTTTATCTTTGGCTTATTAGAAGCATTCATATATCATAGCCTGGGGAAAGAAGATAAAATAGGGCATCTTTCTTGCATATAAATCATGGCATGTGGATCATCGCTGTTAATTAAAAATCCTTGCAAGGCTAAATTCAGCATGATGGAAGCTTAGGACATCCTTGCTAAAGGACAAACCTGTAAGGAAAAGTATCTTCAAATTTCTATGAGAAAGAAAGTAGGATCGGGTCTTTGTGAATCCCTCCTTGGGACTTAGGGTTAAAATTTCTTACACATATTATATGATACCATAATTTGTTGCTGATTGGATGTGAACACACTATTCCTTGATGTAATTAGCTTCCTTTTTTTGTCTTGGTGACGTTTGCTTGTTTCACTATGGTCTGGCAACAGAATAGCTTGGTATTAACTGGAGATAGGAAATACACAGCCTTGATCATGTAATGTGTAAATTTCACAAGGTCAGGACAAAATAAGAATTTTCACCATCCCATTTTAGTGACATAATAATAAAAAAAAAAGAGGCCCATTAGCCTTGAATCTGGTTTGCATGGTTACTTGATACCCTTAATGCATAAAGGAGATTTGTGTAGGTGTCTTTTCAAGGTATGAACGGTTTTATTTTTTACCATGGAATTCTCCAGGCAAGAGTACGGGAGTGGGTTACCATTCCTCTCCAGGAATCTTCCCGACCCAGAGACTGAACCTGGGCAGGCAGATTCTTTACCATCTGAGCCACCGGGATAGCTGTATACCACTGTCTCTGAGAGTTCTACCAGAAAAGAGATGCTAATGTATCTTCAGTTACAGCATCATCGTTGCAGTAAGTGTGTATCCTCATGAGCAGCATGAACTTGAATGAGTACATTTAAGATTCTTTAAAATAGAATCACCTAACTTTAGAAAGGCTTCAGATAAGCCCCCTCACCAAACTACAGTTTTTAAATATTGTGCTTTATTTGGGGTAAAAATCAAGTGTTTCTAGAAAAAGAGTTAGGATCTCATCCTAAATATGTAAATTAAATCTTGATCATTTTCCACTTCCTTTATATTTTCTGTCGCCTGGGCACTACTTTATTCCCTTGCTGACAGCTGTGGTCTTAATGTGCATCTTTGAGAAAATAGGTGATTTTTGGTCCAAACCTCTTTTATCTTTGGCTTATTAGAAGCATTCATATATCATAGCCTGGGGAAAGAAGATAAAATAGGGCATCTTTCTTGCATATAAATCATGGCATGTGGATCATCGCTGTTAATTAAAAATCCTTGCAAGGCTAAATTCAGCATGATGGAAGCTTAGGACATCCTTGCTAAAGGACAAACCTGTAAGGAAAAGTATCTTCAAATTTCTATGAGAAAGAAAGTAGGATCGGGTCTTTGTGAATCCCTCCTTGGGACTTAGGGTTAAAATTTCTTACACATATTATATGATACCATAATTTGTTGCTGATTGGATGTGAACACACTATTCCTTGATGTAATTAGCTTCCTTTTTTTGTCTTGGTGACGTTTGCTTGTTTCACTATGGTCTGGCAACAGAATAGCTTGGTATTAACTGGAGATAGGAAATACACAGCCTTGATCATGTAATGTGTAAATTTCACAAGGTCAGGACAAAATAAGAATTTTCACCATCCCATTTTAGTGACATAATAATAAAAAAAAAAGAGGCCCATTAGCCTTGAATCTGGTTTGCATGGTTACTTGATACCCTTAATGCATAAAGGAGAATGGTTAGTGTAGGTGTCTTTTCAAGGTATGAACGGATATTTATTTTAGGGTTGTGCCTGCTCGGTGCCAGTCAGGTCAATAGGATTATATTCCAGAAATTGATTTTTCCCCCAATGAGTAAATAATGAAGTAATTTAACCTCATCTGCTTCCTAATCTAAAACCTTTCACTTGTATCGTGAGGGAAGGCGGTTATCTTCTCTCGCAGTGTGCTTGTGCACAAGGCCAGTAAACACCTTTGGGTTTTACATGAAGGTCATGCAGAGCTGATCATTTGGGAAATGTGTACAGTTGAAGTGCATCTTCTCTTCCTTGCTACCATCAATCCTGGCTTTCAGAAATGTCTTCACCTGTGTTAAAGGGTGAACACAGGACTGCATTAATCATGAACATGGTTGCTGCCCCCAGGATTTCTCTCTCACTTATTTTAATTTAAGTGTTTATTCGGATATGAGCAAGGAAAGAAAACAGCACTTAGGTGGAAATGAAAATAAAAAGACAAGTGGAAAGTAGTGATTTTTGAGATTATGAATTATCTGGCCTCACTTTATACAGTGCCTGTTATTTAATTACTGTACAATCTGTGGCTTCTTGAAGGATCCTAACACACCCGGAAATCACGATTAGATGTAATGATTTGACTCTAGTGTTATAGACCGAATCTCCTAGTGGTTAAAGTTGTCCCATTTTTCTTTCTTCACGATTCATGGAGCTAATAATAACCAACATTAACATATATTTACTGCATGCTGGTCAAAACACTAATACTGTGCTTGCATTCTTTCATTTCATCCCTTTAGGATCAGAAGCTAGCTGGCAGTGGGTCAAAGTCAGGCCATTGTTGGGTTTTAGATCTTTGTTTTCCCCGTTTGCTTGTTTCACTATGGTCTGGCAACAGAATAGCTTGGTATTAACTGGAGATAGGAAATACACAGCCTTGATCATGTAATGTGTAAATTTCACAAGGTCAGGACAAAATAAGAATTTTCACCATCCCATTTTAGTGACATAATAAAAAAAAAAGAGGCCCATTAGCCTTGAATCTGGTTTGCATGGTTACTTGATACCCTTAATGCATAAAGGAGAATGGTTAGTGTAGGTGTCTTTTCAAGGTATGAACGGATATTTATTTTAGGGTTGTGCCTGCTCGGTGCCAGTCAGGTCAATAGGATTATATTCCAGAAATTGATTTTTCCCCCAATGAGTAAATAATGAAGTAATTTAACCTCATCTGCTTCCTAATCTAAAACCTTTCACTTGTATCGTGAGGGAAGGCGGTTATCTTCTCGCAGTGTGCTTGTGCACAAGGCCAGTAAACACCTTTGGGTTTTACATGAAGGTCATGCAGAGCTGATCATTTGGGAAATGTGTACAGTTGAAGTGCATCTTCTCTTCCTTGCTACCATCAATCCTGGCTTTCAGAAATGTCTTCACCTGTGTTAAAGGGTGAACACAGGACTGCATTAATCATGAACATGGTTGCTGCCCCCAGGATTTCTCTCTCACTTATTTTAATTTAAGTGTTTATTCGGATATGAGCAAGGAAAGAAAACAGCACTTAGGTGGAAATGAAAATAAAAAGACAAGTGGAAAGTAGTGATTTTTGAGATTATGAATTATCTGGCCTCACTTTATACAGTGCCTGTTATTTAATTACTGTACAATCTGTGGCTTCTTGAAGGATCCTAACACACCCGGAAATCACGATTAGATGTAATGATTTGACTCTAGTGTTATAGACCGAATCTCCTAGTGGTTAAAGTTGTCCCATTTTTCTTTCTTCACGATTCATGGAGCTAATAATAACCAACATTAACATATATTTACTGCATGCTGGTCAAAACACTAATACTGTGCTTGCATTCTTTCATTTCATCCCTTTAGGATCAGAAGCTAGCTGGCAGTGGGTCAAAGTCAGGCCATTTGATCCCAAAATCTGGGTGTTTGAGCACTGGGTTTGAAAGCCTCTTGTGCCCACTGTTGTTGTCATTGAGTCTGTAAGTCATGTCTGATTCTTTGCCATCCCATAGACTGTAGCCCGCCAGGCTCCTCTGTTCATCGGATTTCCCAGGCAAGAATACTGGAGAGAGTTGCCATACGTTCCTCCAGGGGATATTCTCAACCCAGAGATCGAACCCATGGCTTCTGCATTGCAGGAAGATTCTTTACCTCTGGGCCACCTGGGAAGCCCCTCCTATGCCCATATTTACTGGTAAGCTACAAAAATCATTATTCTCCCAGTCATTCATTAGCTGGTCATACCTCCTGTGTAGGTACAGCATTATACTATTTGGGGAGCTTCCAATTCACATACAGAAATAAAAGATAAAAGAGCAGAAAAACATAACAAGTATTAATTGAAAATTATTTTTCTTTTCCTTCTCTGATGCTTGACAAATTGATACTGACTTTCCTATTTGATAAAACTTAGAACTTTGATGCAATTTTGATCACTGTGATTGTTAATGACAAAGATGTTCATGATACTGAAAATTTTAAAACTAGGTAAAATCTGTCTTTTCTGGCAGACAACATTTCAATATATGGCACTGAGGCCAAGCGACTTACATGGGGAAACTTTAAATTCTGAGAGGAGAAATATATGGGTGGTCTCAGGAAACATTTTTCTCTCATTGTTCCCCAAATATCTGTTGAGCTCCCACTGTATACCAGGTAATGTGCTGAGTACTAAGACCTGTCAATTCTAGCTTAGCTCTCCCCTTATTTACCCCTCAAAGCCATGAGACTCCCCAAACTGTATTTTAATTTTCTGATAATTTGTCTTATTTGACACCAGACACAATGAGAATAGGAAACATCTGTCTTGTATAATATACAATCATAAGTGCCTACTGAAATATTTGGCATATGCTGGCTGAAGTAAAGAGAGGTAGAGCTCACCATGTCTGTATTCTTCCAGGACACATGGCTAGACTTAAGTTTTTCAAACCTCCCTTGAACGTGTGTCTGAGGAATGGCCAGTGGAGTGTAAGCAGACAGGATAAGTAACTCTTCCAGGACTGGCCCATGGAGAACTTCCACTCAGGATTCTCTCTCTTCCCCAGTACATGAGCTCCAGTGACCTCAAGGAAAGTGGGCCTTTAAGATGGGAAGAGCTTTGGTCTCTGAATGGAACATAGCCACCTGTCCCTTTGGTTAACCCTCCTTGGAGTGGAAAGTGAGAGACAAATCATGTTTTATTGTGTTAAGCCAGAACTTTCTGGTTTGTAGGTTGCAGAAACTGGGTTTATTTAATTAATACAGAGAAACAAAAGAATAAATGAACATTCCTGTCATCAGGGGTTCTCAGTTTATATCTTCATCTTTCTTATTTGGAGAGCCTTTTAGGAATCATTGTGTAAAGTGTGCTTAGAGGAACCACTTCAGAGAGTTATCATGGGAATCTGAAAATCATTTGCCTCCACATAAGCCAGGTCCTGTTAGCTCAGTTGGTAAAGAATCTGTCCTTCTCTGATGCTTGACAAATTGATACTGACTTTCCTATTTGATAAAACTTAGAACTTTGATGCAATTTTGATCACTGTGATTGTTAATGACAAAGATGTTCATGATACTGAAAATTTTAAAACTAGGTAAAATCTGTCTTTTCTGGCAGACAACATTTCAATATATGGCACTGAGGCCAAGCGACTTACATGGGGAAACTTTAAATTCTGAGAGGAGAAATATATGGGTGGTCTCAGGAAACATTTTTCTCTCATTGTTCCCCAAATATCTGTTGAGCTCCCACTGTATACCAGGTAATGTGCTGAGTACTAAGACCTGTCAATTCTAGCTTAGCTCTCCCCTTATTTACCCCTCAAAGCCATGAGACTCCCCAAACTGTATTTTAATTTTCTGATAATTTGTCTTATTTGACACCAGACACAATGAGAATAGGAAACATCTGTCTTGTATAATATACAATCATAAGTGCCTACTGAAATATTTGGCATATGCTGGCTGAAGTAAAGAGAGGTAGAGCTCACCATGTCTGTATTCTTCCAGGACACATGGCTAGACTTAAGTTTTTCAAACCTCCCTTGAACGTGTGTCTGAGGAATGGCCAGTGGAGTGTAAGCAGACAGGATAAGTAACTCTTCCAGGACTGGCCCATGGAGAACTTCCACTCAGGATTCTCTCTCTTCCCCAGTACATGAGCTCCAGTGACCTCAAGGAAAGTGGGCCTTTAAGATGGGAAGAGCTTTGGTCTCTGAATGGAACATAGCCACCTGTCCCTTTGGTTAACCCTCCTTGGAGTGGAAAGTGAGAGACAAATCATGTTTTATTGTGTTAAGCCAGAACTTTCTGGTTTGTAGGTTGCAGAAACTGGGTTTATTTAATTAATACAGAGAAACAAAAGAATAAATGAACATTCCTGTCATCAGGGGTTCTCAGTTTATATCTTCATCTTTCTTATTTGGAGAGCCTTTTAGGAATCATTGTGTAAAGTGTGCTTAGAGGAACCACTTCAGAGAGTTATCATGGGAATCTGAAAATCATTTGCCTCCACATAAGCCAGGTCCTGTTAGCTCAGTTGGTAAAGAATCTGCCTACAATACGGGAGACCTGGTTTTAATCCCTGGGTCGGGAAAATCCCTTGGAGAAGGGCATGGCCACCCACTCCAGTATCCTTGCCTGGCGAATCCCATTGATAGAGGAGCCTGGTAGTTTACAGTCCATCGGGTCACAAAGAGTTGGACACAACTAAGGGACTAACACAAGCCAGCTCCCAAAGGATGTGAAGATAAAAGACAAAATTCATGGCCTCAGGGGACTTACATTCTGGTGGGGAGGAGAGGAGAGTAGGTTGAAACTTACAACTGGATATCGTGACTCCTGCTCATGCAATCCTTTCTCTTCTCTGTACTCCCTCCTGACCATCTTCCTGTGGCTCTTTCCTCTGTTACGCTATCAGCTTTCAGTGTACATCTCTCCCCCACAAACACTTCCTCTGAGATTCAGCTGCTCACCTTACATCTTAGTTGGATGTCTCACAGGCATCTCAAACTCAGCATGTAAAACCTGGAACTCAGAATGGACCCTCACCAAACCTGATTCTCAACATAAACATTGGCACCGCCATTCCCCCTACACAGTTGGGCAGGCAAGGGAGCACATTTGTGAATCATTATTGACGTCTTCATTTTCCTCGTTCCTTATCTCCTCTCAACCACAGAGTCCCATCAGGTTTACCTTCTGTCATGCTGAGCTTTCACCTCTTCTCCATCTTGGGTGCCATTCTCATCTAAGCATATATAACCAAACTCAGAGTGGGCCTTTAAGATGGGAAGAGCTTTGGTCTCTGAATGGAACATAGCCACCTGTCCCTTTGGTTAACCCTCCTTGGAGTGGAAAGTGAGAGACAAATCATGTTTTATTGTGTTAAGCCAGAACTTTCTGGTTTGTAGGTTGCAGAAACTGGGTTTATTTAATTAATACAGAGAAACAAAAGAATAAATGAACATTCCTGTCATCAGGGGTTCTCAGTTTATATCTTCATCTTTCTTATTTGGAGAGCCTTTTAGGAATCATTGTGTAAAGTGTGCTTAGAGGAACCACTTCAGAGAGTTATCATGGGAATCTGAAAATCATTTGCCTCCACATAAGCCAGGTCCTGTTAGCTCAGTTGGTAAAGAATCTGCCTACAATACGGGAGACCTGGTTTTAATCCCTGGGTCGGGAAAATCCCTTGGAGAAGGGCATGGCCACCCACTCCAGTATCCTTGCCTGGCGAATCCCATTGATAGAGGAGCCTGGTAGTTTACAGTCCATCGGGTCACAAAGAGTTGGACACAACTAAGGGACTAACACAAGCCAGCTCCCAAAGGATGTGAAGATAAAAGACAAAAATCATGGCCTCAGGGGACTTACATTCTGGTGGGGAGGAGAGGGGGTAGGTTGAAACTTACAACTGGATATCGTGACTCCTGCTCATGCAATCCTTTCTCTTCTCTGTACTCCTCCTGACCATCTTCCTGTGGCTCTTTCCTCTGTTACGCTATCAGCTTTCAGTGTACATCTCTCCCCCACAAACACTTCCTCTGAGATTCAGCTGCTCACCTTACATCTTAGTTGGATGTCTCACAGGCATCTCAAACTCAGCATGTAAAACCTGGAACTCAGAATGGACCCTCACCAAACCTGATTCTCAACATAAACATTGGCACCGCCATTCCCCCTACACAGTTGGGCAGGCAAGGGAGCACATTTGTGAATCATTATTGACGTCTTCATTTTCCTCGTTCCTTATCTCCTCTCAACCACAGAGTCCCATCAGGTTTACCTTCTGTCATGCTGAGCTTTCACCTCTTCTCCATCTTGGGTGCCATTCTCATCTAAGCCCAGGTGGTAGCATATATAACCAAACTAGCTGCCCCATGTATACTGCAATAAATCTTTTATCTGTTACCTATATTACATCAGAGTGACATTTTTATAATAGAAATATGACCATGTATCCTCTTACTGAATACCTTTCGAGGATATCCCATTTTAAATAGGTGAAAATAGAATCCTTAACAATTCCAGTATCCTTGAATTTTCTGGCCTCTGTCTACCTCACCACTCCCATGTCACACTAGTTTGTCTCCATGACTTCATCACTCTGGCCTGTTTCTTCAATGTGTTCCATGTTCCTTGACATATCAGGGCTGTTCACTCACCAGAAATGGCTCTCCCAGTTTTGCCTCAGCAAAACCATCATACCCAAAGGAAGCCTCCCCTGCCCTTCTGCTATATTATCAGGTTCCTTTCCCTCTTCTTACACAGTCACTTATCACTGCAATTAATTATGTAATTGTAATTAGCTATTTAACTATGACCTCTCCTGTTGGACCTTATGTTCTGTGAGAACAGAGAGAAGGTCCACTGATTCACTGTTATATTCCTCCTACCTGGTACGGGGTCTGACATAAGTAAGATAAGTAAGTTACTCAATAATTTCACACATGATGTAATACAGACATATCAGAGAGAGCACTAACCACATTAGGGGCATTGGAGATGCATTCTCTACGAATATACCTGAGTTTCTTTAGCTTGGATCAGTAAACATTGGTCAATAAAAGGTGGTGATTGAGATCTTCGAGATCCTCAGCATCTCAATCGTGGTCTAATGGTTAAGACTCTGTGCTTCCAATGCAAGGGACCTGGGTTTGATCCCTGGTCAGGGAACTAATATCCCACATGCTGCACAGTGCTGCCAAAATATTACCAAAACATTGTCTTGGAAAATATACCTGAAGCATTTGCTGTGAGTCTGGTGTGGTGGTAAGCTTTTCTCATTCCCTGCACCATATGACATTTGAACAAGCTGGAACACAGAGAAAGTGAAGAAATCACCAACATGACAAAGTCAGGATTTAAATCCAGATGTTTTGACTTGAGAGGACCTGAGACATTATAACTGTAGACCTTTCTCTGTGAAATACCTTCAGAATTAAAAAAAAAGAATGAAAGAAAGAAACCCCACAATAGTAGCCTATAAAAATCAGCAGGGTGGTCCAGTGGTTAAGACTCTGTGCTTCCACAGTAGAGGTCACAGATTTTGATCAAAAAACTTGGCTTTGGTTATGCAGAGCTTCACGCACCAGGAGTTTTATTGAAAAAGACCTAGAACCTATTATACAGAGTGAAGTAAGTCAGAAAGAGAAGGATAAATGTAGTGTACTAACACACATATATGGAATCTAGAAAGATGGTACTGATAAATGCATATGCAGAGCAGCAGTGGAGAAACAGACATAGAGGACAGACTTTGGACATTGAGAGGAGGGAGGATGGGTGAGAGGTATGGAAAGAGTAACATGGGAACTTACATTAGCATATATTAAATAGACAACCAATGTGAATCTGCTGTAAGAGGAAGGAAACTTACACAGGGGCTATGTAACAACCTATAGGGCGGGATGGGGAAGGGAGATGGGAGGAAGTTTAAGTGGGGTCATGTGTATACGTGTGGCTGATTTGGGTTTATGTATGGCAGTAAACAACAAAACTCTGTACAAGTAAAATAAAAATAAGTTTAAATAAAAAGGAGAAAGGGATAGAGAAAGCTTCCAGCAAAGGCACTGAAAGGGGGATAGAAGAGTACCCCAGCAGCTAGTTTAGGCAAGGCATTTTGTACTTTTTCAGTTGGTTATTAACAGTAGATCAAAAGACTGTCTTAAGGCTGTAAAGGTCTTACTTGACCCACTCCCACAACATTAACGTAAGATTAGCCAGAGGATGGTCTCCAGCCATCAAGACTAGATGAGACATGCCAATGCAAAATAGTTTGCCTCCATAAGTCAACAAAGTTAGTTTCAGAATAGATCTTTATCATGGCAAACATTTAGGTTAGAAAATGTTTGTTCTTCCTCCTCCTCCTCCTTGGAAGCCGCTGGCCTCTTTACCAAGTCTGCCTATTCACCTCTTTCAGTTGGGGAACTGAAATCCCACATGCTACATGGCAGTGGCCATAAAAATTTTAAAACGTTTAAAACAAAATCAGCAGAGCCCTGTCTCTGGTATGGGGCCCTGTTCTACAAGACCCCAGGAGCAGGTTTATAATCAGTGAAACTACAGCAGACCGAGAGTGGCAGATAGTTGTCTTTGCAGTAACTGACCCCAATGAATGAAAGAAAGAAACCCCACAATAGTAGCCTATAAAAATCAGCAGGGTGGTCCAGTGGTTAAGACTCTGTGCTTCCACAGTAGAGGTCACAGATTTTGATCAAAAAACTTGGCTTTGGTTATGCAGAGCTTCACGCACCAGGAGTTTTATTGAAAAAGACCTAGAACCTATTATACAGAGTGAAGTAAGTCAGAAAGAGAAGGATAAATGTAGTGTACTAACACACATATATGGAATCTAGAAAGATGGTACTGATAAATGCATATGCAGAGCAGCAGTGGAGAAACAGACATAGAGGACAGACTTTGGACATTGAGAGGAGGGAGGAGTGGGTGAGAGGTATGGAAAGAGTAACATGGGAACTTACATTAGCATATATTAAATAGACAACCAATGTGAATCTGCTGTAAGACTAAGGAAACTTACACAGGGGCTATGTAACAACCTATAGGGGCGGGATGGGGAAGGGAGATGGGAGGAAGTTTAAGTGGGGTCATGTGTATACGTGTGGCTGATTTGGGTTTATGTATGGCAGTAAACAACAAAACTCTGTACAAGTAAAATAAAAATAAGTTTAAATAAAAAGGAGAAAGGGATAGAGAAAGCTTCCAGCAAAGGCACTGAAAGGGGGATAGAAGAGTACCCCAGCAGCTAGTTTAGGCAAGGCATTTTGTACTTTTTCAGTTGGTTATTAACAGTAGATCAAAAGACTGTCTTAAGGCTGTAAAGGTCTTACTTGACCCACTCCCACAACATTAACGTAAGATTAGCCAGAGGATGGTCTCCAGCCATCAAGACTAGATGAGACATGCCAATGCAAAATAGTTTGCCTCCATAAGTCAACAAAGTTAGTTTCAGAATAGATCTTTATCATGGCAAACATTTAGGTTAGAAAATGTTTGTTCTTCCTCCTCCTCCTCCTTGGAAGCCGCTGGCCTCTTTACCAAGTCTGCCTATTCACCTCTTTCAGTTGGGGAACTGAAATCCCACATGCTACATGGCAGTGGCCATAAAAATTTTAAAACGTTTAAAACAAAATCAGCAGAGCCCTGTCTCTGGTATGGGGCCCTGTTCTACAAGACCCCAGGAGCAGGTTTATAATCAGTGAAACTACAGCAGACCGAGAGTGGCAGATAGTTGTCTTTGCAGTTGATGGCGATCTGGTCTGATTGACAGGGCTGGGACTGGATAAATCTGGTTGTCTGAAGTGAACTGCAGTATGAGACAAGCAAGGTACGTAATTGCTCTCTACTCCTGAAGTGAGTGCAATTGTAGCAGACAGTCTGTCTCAGTTTGTAAGTTCTCATCAAGGAAATGATCGCAAGCACAATCACACTGGAAAACATTTACAAACGAGAAAGACTTGTCTGAAAGGGACAGAGTTCTGTACTAGGAAAGAAGAGAGTGTAAGGAGGAATAACCATCCTTGAGAGTAAGAAGGCAATATCATAAGCTACAGTGATTGCAGCTCTGGTTCACTTTTACTTTTCCCATGTATCAACTTTTCTTGGCAGAATTTTTGGAATATTACATTATTTGGAGAGAAAGGCAAATGGTGTGTCCAGTATTCACCTGGATATTGCATAAGCAGCAGCTGCATTCTCTCCGATTTCCTTTGCCCTGTTTACTAAGTTCAGGAGCCAAGAATAGGTTCCCTGTGTACTTCCTGTAGATTTCTCCTACAGGTCTAATCCTGCTACTCTTTCCTGATATACTGGACAGTGATTCTTTCAGTCAATTCTCTTCCCTCCAGCTCTACAAGTTAAATAACGCCTGTCAGCCACTATGGATTTTGGAAATGTCAGGAGAGGAGTTCTGATTTTAACTGACCATGAGATTGTACCAGTCTTCTTAGAAACACTAGCCTGGCAGTGTGTGGGTAATGACCCAGTTACAGTATTATTGGATATGGTTTTAACACTAAGCTTTTGAAAGACAGTTGGCAAAGACCAACTCTTTCTGTAGAGCTCAACTGGAAATAAAGCAACAGTCACTTCTTCCATGGCCTTGTTCATTCTCAGATCATTAACCATTTTTTTACTTTAAAGGATGTCTTTTGTTGTTGCTGTTGTTGTTCTAGCGCTATAGGCAGTATCCCCAAAAGTAGAAGAGGAACAAACCACTTTTCTCCATAACTTAAGAGCCCAGTAATGGTGTCCATGAAGAAGGGAAAGATTTCTTGAAACAAGTTGGTACATGGCAGTGAAATGGTTCTCAAACTGATTCCACTCCAGGAGTGACCTACAGGCCTCATCAATTAGGGTTACTTGGTGCTTAAAAGTTGGAATTGTAAAATATCTCTTATTTATCCTTGCTAGCCAGACATTGTGTGAGAATCCTAGTAGGTCCCTGTGTCGATTTAGTAGCAACAACATTAAAGTAGATTGTGGTTTTGAAAACGTCCCTTCTAAGTAATGGTGGTAATTCAGCTCCAAGTAATCATGTGTCAAAGAAGTGGTTCTAACTCAGTTTTTTTTTTTTTTTTTAATAGAAGTTGGAGCAAAGAGAGTTTGTAAGTTTTGAGCTTCCCTGGAAAAATCTGGAATAGACTTTTACTTTTCCCATGTATCAACTTTTCTTGGCAGAATTTTGGAATATTACATTATTTGGAGAGAAAGGCAAATGGTGTGTCCAGTATTCACCTGGATATTGCATAAGCAGCAGCTGCATTCTCTCCGATTTCCTTTGCCCTGTTTACTAAGTTCAGGAGCCAAGAATAGGTTCCCTGTGTACTTCCTGTAGATTTCTCCTACAGGTCTAATCCTGCTACTCTTTCCTGATATACTGGACAGTGATTCTTTCAGTCAATTCTCTTCCCTCCAGCTCTACAAGTTAAATAACGCCTGTCAGCCACTATGGATTTTGGAAATGTCAGGAGAGGAGTTCTGATTTTAACTGACCATGAGATTGTACCAGTCTTCTTAGAAACACTAGCCTGGCAGTGTGTGGGTAATGACCCAGTTACAGTATTATTGGATATGGTTTTAACACTAAGCTTTTGAAAGACAGTTGGCAAAGACCAACTCTTTCTGTAGAGCTCAACTGGAAATAAAGCAACAGTCACTTCTTCCATGGCCTTGTTCATTCTCAGATCATTAACCATTTTTTTACTTTAAAGGATGTCTTTTGTTGTTGCTGTTGTTGTTCTAGCGCTATAGGCAGTATCCCCAAAAGTAGAAGAGGAACAAACCACTTTTCTCCATAACTTAAGAGCCCAGTAATGGTGTCCATGAAGAAGGGAAAGATTTCTTGAAACAAGTTGGTACATGGCAGTGAAATGGTTCTCAAACTGATTCCACTCCAGGAGTGACCTACAGGCCTCATCAATTAGGGTTACTTGGTGCTTAAAAGTTGGAATTGTAAAATATCTCTTATTTATCCTTGCTAGCCAGACATTGTGTGAGAATCCTAGTAGGTCCCTGTGTCGATTTAGTAGCAACAACATTAAAGTAGATTGTGGTTTTGAAAACGTCCCTTCTAAGTAATGGTGGTAATTCAGCTCCAAGTAATCATGTGTCAAAGAAGTGGTTCTAACTCAGTTTTTTTTTTTTTTTTTAATAGAAGTTGGAGCAAAGAGAGTTTGTAAGTTTTGAGCTTCCCTGGAAAAATCTGGAATAGAGTTCATGCTCTAATGTATAGAAAGCAGGTGGTTACCTTGACTTTCCTAGACTGCATTTCTCCTGACTTAGTGATTTGCCTACATCTCCATTTTACCTTTTTTACCATTTTCTGTAGAGCAGAGCCAAGTTCCCTATTCTTGTACATGAGAGTCTGATATTATTATGTGGTAGGGAGAGGGAAGATGTAGAGGAGATGAAACATGGGGCAGGCAGCAGCTGCTTTACTTCAGGGCTGATGTGTGTGGCCATATACACCCCATCTATACATTCAGTGCTGCTCAAAGGCACCACGGCCAGAAGTGCAGCCTGTACTTGTCTGTATCTTCTCCTGCCTCTGCTGAAGCATCTAGTACCCATGCTTTGCACCCAGATGGTAATACTTAAATATGAGCTTATTGTTGGATGATAAATAACTTGGCATTAATATCATTGTGTATTATTATCAAAAAATCAGTCCAGGATTTAGGCTATTGGGGTTCTGACCTCAATACTCTGATTTTAAAAGAGTTCCTATTTGATATTTATTCCTCCCTGAAATGCTTTTTTCTGCAAGCTGCATAGCTCACTTATCCTTCACAACTTTTGTGAAGACTTTTCAATGAGGACTTCCCAGAACACCTACTAAAATCTACAAATCTTTTCTTCTCTGGCTGTCTAGATTGCTTATCACCACCACTTGCCATGCTATTTGTCTTACTTGTTTGTTTCATATGTATTTTCTCCCCTCTTTAATGAACCCCACGAGAGCAGGGGTTTTGTTTATTGTGTTCCCTGCTCTCATGAGGATATAGAGCAATGTCCCAAACATGGGAAGCATTCAAGTTTTATTGAATGAATGTATATATAACTGTGTAAGTTCTCTTACACACTTTATTGTTGTTATCAGTTCTACCATTCCATGGCAAGTACTTTCAATTTCTATTTTGTTCCAGTTTTAATTTATCTTAAAAAAGATTTTAAGTCTATGTTATTAGAAGAACTAATGTTACCAATAATGACAGTCTATGTGATTTAAAAAATGAGACCAGTCAGTACAAGTGTGCCCTTTAATGGTATCATATTTAACTAGCAAAAGAGTTTCATTCTTTGAAAATCTGAAAAACTCTGAAGACCATGAGGGGGAAGAAAGGCAACCTAAGTAACTCAATGTGATTATGAAATCATGAGAATAATTTAAACACTCTCTTTTAAATTATTTGATCCTAAAGCTTAGTTGACTTATTTGGAGTCATATGTGGAGAAATTATAGTCAGTTTTAGCATTGGTGGATAGTCATACAAGACTGACTTAAATTTAAGTTTTCTCAGAAATACACTGGAAAGCAGCATCTCTCTTTCCAACTTGCATAGTTGTTTATTGAGCTTTGTCCATTTTGGAAATTTAGGTCAGTGAAAAGTCAGTTACTGGGGTAGGAGACGGGAAGACTGGAGAGTTTTGTCCTATAACGCCTCTGGCTTCTGATTCTTTAACTGTAATAAATATAGAATGAATACTTTCAAGAATGACCTTCATCAGCTGGTCATCATCTTGCTGTCAGTGACAGAGGCCATTGCTTGGTCTCTCTTGATATTCTCTTTAGATTCTGTATAGGCCTCTGACATGCTAGTTTTATCTCAGAAGAAGGAAAACATGGCTGACCGTAGTTTGGCCTTATGCAACCAATTGAGCACAATAGAAACATAGACAATAAATCATTATTTCAGCTCTATATTTGCCCACTATGGCAGAAACAACCCTATGAGTTCATCAAGCTAGTTCATTTTTTCCTGGGCACACAGAAAGACTACATTTTCTTATCATCCTTGTATGTAGATGAAGACATATGACCAATTCTGTACCATGGGTTGTAGGCAAGGTTATATATCCTCCTTTGGAGATGAGGCCCCTAAAATCTTTAATGAGATGATCTAAGCTCTTCTCTTCTCTTCTCTGCTACATGGATAGAGAGCATTCAATGAAAGATTCCAAACCTGATCTATGAAAGAGGATGCCTTGGTCCTAAAGTCACTACTTAGAGAAAAGTTGCCCAGAATAACTGCACAGTCAGAAATAGCTACACTGAAGCTTGTATTGGCAAGATCTCAACTTATAGACTTTAAGGTTTATTGTAGATTGTCATAGCACTTGGACCTATGCTAAATAATATATTACCCTCCATTCTGCAATTAACCAGGAAGTAATTATTTTGCATGGTTTGGTTTCTAAATTAAGGAGCTAAACAATAATTCATGATTCAACCACACAATCAGATTTTAAAATGGTTAGATTTGGGGCATATGTTAACATGGATTGAAACTTATCTCCAGGGTTCATGTCCATACACTGCTAATACACTTATAAGTAAGCAGAGAAAGAGAAGATTAAAGAACTACTACATAGTATTAAAGATAATGTCTTACATTTCATCCAGAGGCACATAGGAAAATATTTAAAATATAAGCTTACCAACTTGCATATAAGTTTAAAAGTTACTGTTGCCTCTAATAATGTGAACTCTTCTAAACTGTGTATTACCTCTGGTCCAAGGTCAAGTGGATGTAGCTAAATCTCAAACAAGAAATTTCCATATAATTATGAGAAACTGAAAATAGTGTTCTATAATAGAACCCTGGAGAAACTTAAATTATGGCTTTTAACTTCTTCTGGAAAGGGGGGAAATCCTTCTTGATTGTTAGATGTGTTTTATTCCTAAAAAAAAATTGAAGCACGGGTGTATTTACTTAAATGGCCTTATTATTTATTTTCTTGTTACAAAATGAGAATGTTTATTTTTAGGAGCGTGTTGTTTAGTCTCTAAATATTTGGGGGTTTTCCAACTATGTTTCTATTATTGGCTGGTACTTTACTTCCATTGTGGTCTGAAAGCCTACTTTGTATGATTTCTATTTTTTGAGTTTGTCAGGTTGTATTTTATGGCCCAGAATGTGGTCTATCTTGATGAATGTTCCATGTGAGCTTCAGCAGAGTATGTATTCTGCTGTTGTTGGGTCAGGTATTCTATAAATGTCAATTCAATCTGGTTGATTGACAGTGATGTTCAGTTCAACTTTATCCTGACAGATTTTCTGGCTGATGGATCTTTCAATTACTGATAGAGATATATTGAAATCTCCAACTATAATTTTGGGTTTGTGGATTTCTCTTAATCATTCAGTCAGTTTCTGCCTCATGTATTTGAATGCTCTGTTGTTAGGTACATACATATTAATGATTGTTATGTCTTTTTGGAGAATTGACTCCTTTACCATTAAGTAATGCCCCTCTTTTGGGGTTTCCCAGGTGCTGCAGTGGTAAAGAATCCACTTGCCAATGCAGGAAATGCTAGAGTTGTAGGTTCAAACCCTGGGTCAGCCCTGGAGAAGAAATGGCAGCCCATTCCAGTTTTTTTTTTTTTTTTTTTTTGCCTAGAAAATTGCATAGATGGAGGATCTTGGTAGGTTACAGTCCATGGGTCACAAAGAGTCAGATACGACTTAGTGACTAAACAACAATAAATTCTTTTCTTTAGATCGATCTTTATTCCTAGACTATATAATTTTCTTCTGTGTGAATAGTTTCGTGTAACATTTCTCGTAAGACAGGTCTACTGGTGACAGATTCCATCAGAGTTAAAATTCTTCTTCTGTTGCCTCTAATAATGTGAACTCTTCTAAACTGTGTATTACCTCTGGTCCAAGGTCAAGTGGATGTAGCTAAATCTCAAACAAGAAATTTCCATATAATTATGAGAAACTGAAAATAGTGTTCTATAATAGAACCCTGGAGAAACTTAAATTATGGCTTTTAACTTCTTCTGGAAAGGGGGGAAATCCTTCTTGATTGTTAGATGTGTTTTATTCCTAAAAAAAAATTGAAGCACGGGTGTATTTACTTAAATGGCCTTATTATTTATTTTCTTGTTACAAAATGAGAATGTTTATTTTTAGGAGCGTGTTGTTTAGTCTCTAAATATTTGGGGGTTTTCCAACTATGTTTCTATTATTGGCTGGTACTTTACTTCCATTGTGGTCTGAAAGCCTACTTTGTATGATTTCTATTTTTTGAGTTTGTCAGGTTGTATTTTATGGCCCAGAATGTGGTCTATCTTGATGAATGTTCCATGTGAGCTTCAGCAGAGTATGTATTCTGCTGTTGTTGGGTCAGGTATTCTATAAATGTCAATTCAATCTGGTTGATTGACAGTGATGTTCAGTTCAACTTTATCCTGACAGATTTTCTGGCTGATGGATCTTTCAATTACTGATAGAGATATATTGAAATCTCCAACTATAATTTTGGGTTTGTGGATTTCTCTTAATCATTCAGTCAGTTTCTGCCTCATGTATTTGAATGCTCTGTTGTTAGGT
Organism: Tragulus kanchil; assembly: GCA_022376925.1. Lineage (NCBI taxonomy): Eukaryota > Metazoa > Chordata > Mammalia > Artiodactyla > Tragulidae > Tragulus > Tragulus kanchil. The sequence continues at coordinate 102,270,111 of JAIOJX010000001.1, read as the reverse complement.
ACATACATATTAATGATTGTTATGTCTTTTTGGAGAATTGACTCCTTTACCATTAAGTAATGCCCCTCTTTTGGGGTTTCCCAGGTGCTGCAGTGGTAAAGAATCCACTTGCCAATGCAGGAAATGCTAGAGTTGTAGGTTCAAACCCTGGGTCAGCCCTGGAGAAGAAATGGCAGCCCATTCCAGTTTTTTTTTTTTTTTTTTTTGCCTAGAAAATTGCATAGATGGAGGATCTTGGTAGGTTACAGTCCATGGGTCACAAAGAGTCAGATACGACTTAGTGACTAAACAACAATAAATTCTTTTCTTTAGATCGATCTTTATTCCTAGACTATATAATTTTCTTCTGTGTGAATAGTTTCGTGTAACATTTCTCGTAAGACAGGTCTACTGGTGACAGATTCCATCAGTTTTTACTTGTTTGAGAAAATCTTTATTTCTTCTTTTCTGAAGAATAACTTTGTAAAATACAGTATTTGAAGCGAGCTGGTTGGGTTTTTCTTTCAAAACTTTAAATATTTTCTTTCACTCTCTTTTTACTGCATAATTTCTAAAGGAAAATTTGATAAAAATTCTTGTTAGCGTCTATGTAAGATGGTTCTCCATTCTGGCTTCCTTCAAACTTTTCTCTTTGTCTTTGCTTTTTTTGCACTTTGAATATAATATACTATTATGAGGTGAATTATGTCGTACCTCCCACACCTTAGTAAAGAGATGTTGAAGTCCTGATTCTCAGCACCTTAGAATGTGGTCTTGTTTGGAAATAAGGTCATTGCAAATGGAATTAGTTAAGTTACAACGAGGTCATATTAGAGTACGTTGAGACCCTACGGCAGTATGACTGGTGTTCTTATAAGAAGACAGTTATGGGAAGATGCAGAGATGTCCCCATACAGTACCATGTGATAGTGAAGATTGGAATTATCCAGCTGTGGGCCTTGGAATGCCAAAGATTGCCAAGAAAGCACCAGAAACTAGGAAAAGTTAAGAAAGGATATCTGTAAAGGGTTCAGAGGGAGCACGGCCCTATTGACACATTAATTTCATACTTTTAGCACCCAGATCTGTGAGACAATACATTTCTGCTGTTTTAAGCCACTCAATGTATGGTGGCTTTGTTATGTCAGCCCTTGGAAATATAACACATATGTGTAGGTCTAGACTTATGATATTTTTCCTCCTTTGTGGTCTCGGAGCTTCCTGGTTTTATGGCTTAGTATCTGTCATTAATTTTGGAAAATTCTCAGCCATTATTACTTCCTGGGGAACCCCATGAATAGAGGAGCCTGGCAGCTAACAGTCCATGGGGTCGCAAAGAGTCAGACATGAGTGAGTGACTTGAGCACACAAACACGCACACACATACACACACAGTCTCTAGGAATTGTGTAGTTATCCTTTCAGTAGGAACACTGCAAGCTTGCAAAACTTCTTTAGATCGATCTTTATTCCTAGACTATATAATTTTCTTCTGTGTGAATAGTTTCGTGTAACATTTCTCGTAAGACAGGTCTACTGGTGACAGATTCCATCAGTTTTTACTTGTTTGAGAAAATCTTTATTTCTTCTTTTCTGAAGAATAACTTTGTAAAATACAGTATTTGAAGCGAGCTGGTTGGGTTTTTCTTTCAAAACTTTAAATATTTTCTTTCACTCTCTTTTTACTGCATAATTTCTAAAGGAAAATTTGATAAAAATTCTTGTTAGCGTCTATGTAAGATGGTTCTCCATTCTGGCTTCCTTCAAACTTTTCTCTTTGTCTTTGCTTTTTTTGCACTTTGAATATAATATACTATTATGAGGTGAATTATGTCGTACCTCCCACACCTTAGTAAAGAGATGTTGAAGTCCTGATTCTCAGCACCTTAGAATGTGGTCTTGTTTGGAAATAAGGTCATTGCAAATGGAATTAGTTAAGTTACAACGAGGTCATATTAGAGTACGTTGAGACCCTACGGCAGTATGACTGGTGTTCTTATAAGAAGACAGTTATGGGAAGATGCAGAGATGTCCCCATACAGTACCATGTGATAGTGAAGATTGGAATTATCCAGCTGTGGGCCTTGGAATGCCAAAGATTGCCAAGAAAGCACCAGAAACTAGGAAAAGTTAAGAAAGGATATCTGTAAAGGGTTCAGAGGGAGCACGGCCCTATTGACACATTAATTTCATACTTTTAGCACCCAGATCTGTGAGACAATACATTTCTGCTGTTTTAAGCCACTCAATGTATGGTGGCTTTGTTATGTCAGCCCTTGGAAATATAACACATATGTGTAGGTCTAGACTTATGATATTTTTCCTCCTTTGTGGTCTCGGAGCTTCCTGGTTTTATGGCTTAGTATCTGTCATTAATTTTGGAAAATTCTCAGCCATTATTACTTCCTGGGGAACCCCATGAATAGAGGAGCCTGGCAGCTAACAGTCCATGGGGTCGCAAAGAGTCAGACATGAGTGAGTGACTTGAGCACACAAACACGCACACACATACACACACAGTCTCTAGGAATTGTGTAGTTATCCTTTCAGTAGGAACACTGCAAGCTTGCAAAACTTCTGTAGCAGCTTCTGTTCCTGGTAAACTGTGATTCTGTGTATCATGTGGGTTTCTAGTTTCTGGGAGCAGCAGTTTATGAATCCTCTGATGCATCTAAGAAGAATTGAGTGTTTCAGTTTATTTGCAAGTATTTTTCCTGTTGTAAAGATGGAGGTGATGATGTCTATACTCTTTATATGTTGGACTAGAAAACAGAAGTCAAAAATGTTTATTTTTGGAAATTAAAGCAGATAAACAGTGAGAAGAACGAAGTCACCCATAATATCATCACTGTGACATGAAAAGTTAATGATATATATATATATATGATATATATATATATATATATATCATATATATATATATGATATATATATATATTTCTAATTATTTTTCTACCAATATTACTGGTTGATGCCTCTTTTGACCTTTCTCAGTTCAATTCTTTATCCTCACTCCATAAAGATAACCACCATCCTGATTTTAATCTATATTTTTGTTGAGACTATTTTTGTTACTTCTTTGTAGCATATGTTCATCAGTTGCTTCAAAACATATAATAATTTTTTCAGTTTCCTATTAGGTTGACTAAACTTTAAAAACCTAGCAGATGAACCTAGAACCTGTTACACAGAGTGAAGTTAGATCAGAAAGAGAAAAACAAATATTGTGTATTAATGCATATATATGAAATCTAGAAAGATGGCACTGATGAACCTATTTTCAGGGCAGGAATAGACATAGAGAGCAGACAAAGAGAATAGACTTGTGGAAAACTCCTCCACTCTCCCATATATGCTCCAAAGAAACATGAGTATAACAATATCCATCACAGCACTGTTTATAATAGCCAAATCTGGAAGTAATCTAAATATCTATCAATAATGGAATGAATTAATACAATGTTGTATAGTATTGCTGTTTGCAGCACATAAATAATATTGAAGAAAAATATTATATATATATATATATATATAATAAAAATTATATATATAATTAAAGACAGGAAGAAATATTCTGTAGGGTATTAGAAGTCAACATGTGGTTGCCCTCATGTAGTAACTAGGATTGTTACTGTTTAGTCACTAAGTTGTATCATACTCGTGGTGATCCCATGGACTGTAGCCCGCCAATATACTGGAGTGGGTTCCCATTTCTTTCTCTAGGGAATTACAAGATTGATTTTGGGGTGCCGATATTATTAAATTTCTTGATATGGATGGTGTTTACATGGATGTGATTCCTTTCTGAAAAAGCATCAAGCAGTACAGTTACAAATCATGGGCTTTTGCTATGCATGTTATACCTCAGTTTTTTAAAAAATGAACCGTGTGTGTGTCTGTGCACTTGGTTGTGTTCGATTCATTGTAGCCCACCAGGCTCCTCTGTTCATGGAATTTCCCAAGCAAGAATACTGGAGTGAGTTGCCATTTCCTACTCCTTAAAATAGTTCTTTTAATGGTAAGACATAGATGGCTTATTTTCTACTGTGTTCAAAAATAATTTGTAGAGCTATCTTTTTATTTATTTGTCTACATAGGATTTTAGTTGTGTCATGTGGAATCTAGCTCCCTGACCAGGGATTGAACCTGGGTTCCCTGCATTGGGAGCACTGGGACTTAGCTACTAGAGCACCAGGGAAGTTCTCCCAAATAAATTTTAATTAAATCACATCTTTTATTTTCTTCTTTATAACTTTCTTGGGGAAGTTTGTACTCACTTCGTACCTCACCTCTCTTTTGTCCTGGTTTTCCATAACCCTCTGGCCTATGAGTCAGCATCAAGCTAGCAGTTTTGTCAAAGTAACAGCTGTAAGCATTTCAACTTTCCCATCCCATGACACAGTTCATCATTTTCGGAATAGAACAAAAGAGAGCAAAACAAAGAAGAATAGACTTGGGGAAAACTCCTCCACTCTCCCATATATGCTCCAAAGAAACATGAGTATAACAATATCCATCACAGCACTGTTTATAATAGCCAAATCTGGAAGTAATCTAAATATCTATCAATAATGGAATGAATTAATACAATGTTGTATAGTATTGCTGTTTGCAGCACATAAATAATATTGAAGAAAAATATTATATATATATATATATATATAATAAAAATTATATATATAATTAAAGACAGGAAGAAATATTCTGTAGGGTATTAGAAGTCAACATGTGGTTGCCCTCATGTAGTAACTAGGATTGTTACTGTTTAGTCACTAAGTTGTATCATACTCGTGGTGATCCCATGGACTGTAGCCCGCCAATATACTGGAGTGGGTTCCCATTTCTTTCTCTAGGGAATTACAAGATTGATTTTGGGGTGCCGATATTATTAAATTTCTTGATATGGATGGTGTTTACATGGATGTGATTCCTTTCTGAAAAAGCATCAAGCAGTACAGTTACAAATCATGGGCTTTTGCTATGCATGTTATACCTCAGTTTTTTAAAAAATGAACCGTGTGTGTGTCTGTGCACTTGGTTGTGTTCGATTCATTGTAGCCCACCAGGCTCCTCTGTTCATGGAATTTCCCAAGCAAGAATACTGGAGTGAGTTGCCATTTCCTACTCCTTAAAATAGTTCTTTTAATGGTAAGACATAGATGGCTTATTTTCTACTGTGTTCAAAAATAATTTGTAGAGCTATCTTTTTATTTATTTGTCTACATAGGATTTTAGTTGTGTCATGTGGAATCTAGCTCCCTGACCAGGGATTGAACCTGGGTTCCCTGCATTGGGAGCACTGGGACTTAGCTACTAGAGCACCAGGGAAGTTCTCCCAAATAAATTTTAATTAAATCACATCTTTTATTTTCTTCTTTATAACTTTCTTGGGGAAGTTTGTACTCACTTCGTACCTCACCTCTCTTTTGTCCTGGTTTTCCATAACCCTCTGGCCTATGAGTCAGCATCAAGCTAGCAGTTTTGTCAAAGTAACAGCTGTAAGCATTTCAACTTTCCCATCCCATGACACAGTTCATCATTTTCTTTCTTTCTCATAGCAGTTGATAAGGCCAGTCAACAGAGTGTATCTCTTCTTGTAATTTGTTTTTTTTTTTTACTTAGACTCCTAATTAGCATAAAGAGAGTTGAAAAGTTGTTTCTATGTGGAATACTTATTACCAAGGTTAAGAGACACTATGTTTAACATTTAATTGGTTTATAGTGTTGTGAAGCTCCTCTTCAAGGTCATAAAAATCTTACTTATGAACACACACATAAGAATGCTAACAGCTGTTTTAAAAACATCAAAGTTGCATTTTCTTCTTGAGCAATGAGGAGTTGTTCCTTGCACAAAATACCAAGTCTGATATATCTTTAAATGTTCTTTTGATTAACAGAAGTAAACTTGACCCTGTCCCTGAGAACAAATGAGTTGCCTGTGAATGTGACTTCTTTTTATTCCCCTAACATCACCCCGTGCATGAACCAATTTGCCAGTCATTCAGATTATACTGACAAGAAGTAAAACCCACTTGAGAATCTGCTGCAGTCTCAGAGCCTCCCCTCATGCAAGAAGTTGTTGACTCGGTGCTCCATTGCCAATAAAGTAACTAACGCTGACTTTCTCTTTGCCTAGCCTCCTTTGCACCGCAAGTCATTTTTTATACAGAAGCCAGAATGACCATCTAAACAATGAAAATGCGATGTTCTCCTCTCTGTTTAAACTCTTTAAAGACTTTCTACTACCTTTAGAATAAAATCCAAGCATACTACTTGATGCACTCTCTACCTGCATAATCTTTTTATTCCTAGCTTAGCACTGGCCGTTCTTTCTGCCTACAATGTTCTGCCCACAAATTTTCCCATGGTCAAATCTTTCTCATCATGTGAATTCAACTCAGTGGTTACAAATTCCAAGAGGCCTTCAAGAGAGGTGCTTCATTCCTATGGCCAGTGTGTCTACATTTTGTAACCCAGTTTTTAATTTTGCCTCAAATTACTAATCATGTGTTTCTGGACTTGATATTTGTCCTCATCAATCTCACCCTATGCTAGATTATAAACTAGTAGTAGGTATTTTTTTCATCTTGTATTCTGCCTGTTGCTGAGCTGGTTCTAAATAAAATATTTCTGGAATGAATAAATAAATATAACCAGCTTGATAAATGTAACTTTGAATATAGGTTCTCACACAAAATTATCACTAATTTATCATCAATACTTCATGTTTCCTTAAAAATATAGTCATATGCGGTTATACATTTTACTGTATGTCTATTATATTTGTTATTTATGGCTTACTATCAAATTACCCCAAAATTTATGGTTTAAACTGGCATTATAAAATATAATAATTGGTTTATAGTGTTGTGAAGCTCCTCTTCAAGGTCATAAAAATCTTACTTATGAACACACACATAAGAATGCTAACAGCTGTTTTAAAAACATCAAAGTTGCATTTTCTTCTTGAGCAATGAGGAGTTGTTCCTTGCACAAAATACCAAGTCTGATATATCTTTAAATGTTCTTTTGATTAACAGAAGTAAACTTGACCCTGTCCCTGAGAACAAATGAGTTGCCTGTGAATGTGACTTCTTTTTATTCCCCTAACATCACCCCGTGCATGAACCAATTTGCCAGTCATTCAGATTATACTGACAAGAAGTAAAACCCACTTGAGAATCTGCTGCAGTCTCAGAGCCTCCCCTCATGCAAGAAGTTGTTGACTCGGTGCTCCATTGCCAATAAAGTAACTAACGCTGACTTTCTCTTTGCCTAGCCTCCTTTGCACCGCAAGTCATTTTTTATACAGAAGCCAGAATGACCATCTAAACAATGAAAATGCGATGTTCTCCTCTCTGTTTAAACTCTTTAAAGACTTTCTACTACCTTTAGAATAAAATCCAAGCATACTACTTGATGCACTCTCTACCTGCATAATCTTTTTATTCCTAGCTTAGCACTGGCCGTTCTTTCTGCCTACAATGTTCTGCCCACAAATTTTCCCATGGTCAAATCTTTCTCATCATGTGAATTCAACTCAGTGGTTACAAATTCCAAGAGGCCTTCAAGAGAGGTGCTTCATTCCTATGGCCAGTGTGTCTACATTTTGTAACCCAGTTTTTAATTTTGCCTCAAATTACTAATCATGTGTTTCTGGACTTGATATTTGTCCTCATCAATCTCACCCTATGCTAGATTATAAACTAGTAGTAGGTATTTTTTTCATCTTGTATTCTGCCTGTTGCTGAGCTGGTTCTAAATAAAATATTTCTGGAATGAATAAATAAATATAACCAGCTTGATAAATGTAACTTTGAATATAGGTTCTCACACAAAATTATCACTAATTTATCATCAATACTTCATGTTTCCTTAAAAAATATAGTCATATATGCGGTTATACATTTTACTGTATGTCTATTATATTTGTTATTTATGGCTTACTATCAAATTACCCCCAAAATTTATGGTTTAAACTGGCATTATAAAAATATAAATAAAATAGCATTATAATATTTATACTTTCTGTGGACCAGAAAACTAGGAATGGCTTAGCTAGGACCTCTGGCTCAGAGTCTCTCAGGCTGTAACCAACCAAGGTATTGGCAAGGGCAGCAGTCCTCTCAAGCTTCCTCTGACGATTGGAAGGGTTCATCTTCTCATAGGCAGACAGACTGAAAGCTGAATCAGACTGCCTATTTATTGGTATTTATTTCTTGGAGTGGCGCTAGTGGTAAAGAACCCGCCTGCCAATACAGGAGACATAGGAGACGTGAGTTCGATCCCTGGGTTGGAAATGTCCCCTGGAGAAGGGCATGGAAACCCACTCCAGTATTCTTACCTAGAAAAATCCCATGGACAGAGGAGCCTGGCAGGCTACAGTCTATGGAGTCACACAGAGTCCAACACTACTAAAGTGACTAAGCATGCATTTATTGGAATACAGTTGCTTTATAATGTCATGTTAGTTTCTGCTGTACAAGGTGAGTCATATGTATACATATATACCCTATATGTATACACTATATATATATATATATATATGCATACATACACACACACACACACATGTCCCCTCCCTCTCAAGCCTCCCTCCTACCCACTCCTCTAGGTCATCACTGAGCACTGAGCTGAGCACCATGTGCTATACAGCAGCTTCCCCCTAGCCATCTCTTTTACTTATGGTAGTTTGTGTGTTAATGCTGCTCTCTCAATTCATCCCACTCTCTCCTTCCCCCTGACTGTATCTATATATCCATTGTCTATATCTGTGTCTCTATTCCAGCCCTGAAAATAGGTTCATCAGTACCATTTTTCTAGATTCCAGACAGACTGTTGGTAGAAGAATCAGTTCTTATCATCTGGGCCTTTCTCCACAACAGGTTTTGCTTCTTCAGAGTGAGAAAATGATAGAGAAGACAAAATCTTGGAAATGACATGCTGCTCACTTTTCCTCTATTCTATTTGTTAAAAGTGAGTCACTCACTAGGTCCAGCCAAATTGAGGGGAAGGAGATTTCTCTTAAATCCCAGGAAGCCAGGATCACTGGAAGCCCTTTTGTCCCCTTCCTTTTACTCTGTCCTGTTTTCCTGGAATTTTCTCTTCTTGCAGGCCAAAGCATTGGTCATCATGCCCACTTTGTGTCACTTGTGGTTGAGTTATTCTTTCCAACTTAGCAATTTTAAGGGAAAAGTCTTAGTTTAAGATACATAAGAAGCTGTGAGAAATGACCCAGTCACTTCAATAAAATATGGATATCAGAATAATGTGTACCAAGAGCTGGTTATCATTAAAAGGCAAATATTAATTCTTTCAGGAAATATTTGTTGGGTGACTATGTGCTAGGCACTGTTCTAGATGCTGAGACATATAAGTGTCCAACCCTCCACCCCCCAAAAAGCTTGCTTTCATGAAGTTTTATAAACTGACGTATTGGGTTGGCCAAAAATTCATTTGAGGTTTTCCATACCACCATCTGGGAAAACCTTTTGGCCAATCCAAATAGAAGGAAGATAATAACAAAGTATGATAAGTGCTTGGGTGAAAGAAATGGGATCTAATGTGCTAGGTTGGAAGGAAGGTGATACTTTGGCTGCACTGGACCACCCTTCCTCCAATACAGCAAATGAAAACCTCACCTTTTTTCTCCTGAGCACTTATCACTCTATTGTCATTGAGAAGATGCCCTTTGAAAAAAGACCTGAAGGATGACCTGCAAACATCCCAGAAAGATTATCTGGGCAGGTGAAAGAACCAGGTACAAAGGAGAGGGAAGGACTGGTGTGTTCAAGGAAATACAGAAGTTTAGTATATCTGAAATGAGTGAAAAGGGGAAAGTTGAGAAAGAGATAAGCTGGAAGAAAGGCCCAGATCCTTCAAGGCCTTGATGAACATTGTCAAAACTTCCAGTTGGGGCTTCCCTGGTGGTCCAGTGGGTAAGGACACTGCCTTGCAGTGCAAGGGGCGCCGGTTCGATTCCTGGCCTGGGAAGATCCCACGTGCTGCGGGGTGGCTGGACTGATGTGTCCAATTACCGAGCTGGAGCTCTGGGGCGCATGCGCCCAGAGCCAGTGCTCTGCGACAACAGAGGTTACCGCGATGGGAGGCCCACATGGGTCAAAGAACAAAGATGGATGAAAATGGACAAATGAAAGATCAATAGAAGTGGCCCGCCTGCTCCCCTCCCTCCCCATCCCACCCCCCTCAAATAAATAAATAAATAAATCTTTAAAAAGAAATTATACAAAACCAGTTAAGTAGCTGCTTGAAAATTCATGTAGAAAACTTAAACACTCTGACTCTATTTTTTTTCAATTTTTTTTTTTTTTGAAAAAAATTACCTATTCACTGTTAATGATTCAGAGAGTTAAGTCTTTGGGCATACAAAAAGACATTTCTGTCTAAAGATTGTTCTGGTATAGAGTTCTCTCTTCTTCCGTATCCAATTTTCCTCTCCTTCAGATGGTTGTTGTTCAGTCACCAAGTCATCTCCAACTCTTTGTGACCTCAAGGACTGTAAGGCTTCCCTGTCCTTCACCATCTCCTGGAATTTGCTCAAACTCATGTCCATTGAGTCGGTGATGCCATCCAACCATCTCATCCACTGTCGCCCCCTTCTCCTCCTGCCTTCAGTCTTTCCCAGCATCAGGGTCTTTACCAACGAGTCGACTCTTCACATCAGGTGGTCAGAGTATTGGAGCTTCAGCTTCATCATCAGTCCTTGCAATGAATATTCAGGGTTGATTTCCTTTAGGATTTCCTTTAGGATCCTCCTTCAGATACAGAGGAATATTACATCTTGGGCAGACCATGTAATTAGTTTTGGCCAATGAATAGTGAGCTGACATATTAGGTGTCATTACCAGACCAAGTATTTTATAGCCAGTGTTTAACTTTCTAGGATTTTCTTGCCACAGCAGTTGTGGAGGAGGTCTCGTGTTGAACTGATGAACATGGAAGATCAAAACAGCCTGTATCTCTGCTCATCTCATGGCATAGTTTACAGTGAAGAGTCTCCAGACCCACATCAGATTTTGTGAGTGAAAATGAATTTTGTGTTAAGCCATTGATTTATATATTTGTTTGTTTATTACCATGGCATAAGCTTATCCTATTTTGACTCATCACTTGCCAATATATAATACACTCTCTATAAAGGTATAGATCTGGAAGAGCTTTGACCACTAGAAGTTTTTAACTCTAATTTTCAGACTTCTTACCCTATAGTGAAGTGCTTTACTTGCTATAAAAACAAGTAAATCAACTCTCATGTAACAACTCATTGTCTCTCTCATGTCTGCAGTTTCAAATTATTCTCTAAATATAAAATGAAATTTGGCTGCATCCACGTTCCAAATTAGTCTACTTACTTTATGTATACTAGGAAGCAGAAACAGAGTGCATCCCATTTTTCAAACAAACACTACTTCCTTTTGGACTTGTTTCCTATCGTTTGCTCCTCTTCTACCCCAGTCAGCCCATTCACCTCCTCACCATCTTTCTTTCTTTCCTTTTACACTTGACTATAAAACATCTCCCTTTGGTGTCCTCATATGTTTCCAGATCATTCTGTGCATACATCTCACGATGTGGTATTAAAATTTGCCGTGGTACATATTAGATTAGAGCCCTTAAGCCACAGGGACTGTATCTCATTTTTGCCTGTTACCTTGAACACTGAAGGCACTCAGTGAATACTGTTGAACTGAACCTAACTGCTTGAATTACATGTGTAAAGGATTTGTGCAGCTCCCCAAATGGCATCTATTTCTTTACCAACTAACTCATACCCTTGATTCCATGGTTAAATTTTTTAAAATTGGGATATAGTTGTTTTATAGTATTGTGTTAGTTTCTGCTGTACAATGAAGTGAATCAGCCATAAGTATAATATATATCCTTTCCCTCTTCTCATCCTACCTCTCTAGGTCATCACAGAGCACTGAGCTGAGATCCCTGTGCTGTACAGCAGCTTCCCACTAGCCATCTGTCCTTCACACAGTAGTGTATGTATGTCAGTCCCTATCTCCCAACTCATGCCCTTGGGAAAACGAGATGTTTCTCTGGATTCTCAGGGGTGGCTCTCATTCTAGACCTCAGAGAATGTCCCAAGTGTCCCTGGCGATACTTATAAGAAAGCTTTCTTCTTAAAAGCAATAGTAACAATTGTTAAAGACAGGAGATTTACGCATAAGCTTATCCTATTTTGACTCATCACTTGCCAATATATAATACACTCTCTATAAAGGTATAGATCTGGAAGAGCTTTGACCACTAGAAGTTTTTAACTCTAATTTTCAGACTTCTTACCCTATAGTGAAGTGCTTTACTTGCTATAAAAACAAGTAAATCAACTCTCATGTAACAACTCATTGTCTCTCTCATGTCTGCAGTTTCAAATTATTCTCTAAATATAAAATGAAATTTGGCTGCATCCACGTTCCAAATTAGTCTACTTACTTTATGTATACTAGGAAGCAGAAACAGAGTGCATCCCATTTTTCAAACAAACACTACTTCCTTTTGGACTTGTTTCCTATCGTTTGCTCCTCTTCTACCCCAGTCAGCCCATTCACCTCCTCACCATCTTTCTTTCTTTCCTTTTACACTTGACTATAAAACATCTCCCTTTGGTGTCCTCATATGTTTCCAGATCATTCTGTGCATACATCTCACGATGTGGTATTAAAATTTGCCGTGGTACATATTAGATTAGAGCCCTTAAGCCACAGGGACTGTATCTCATTTTTGCCTGTTACCTTGAACACTGAAGGCACTCAGTGAATACTGTTGAACTGAACCTAACTGCTTGAATTACATGTGTAAAGGATTTGTGCAGCTCCCCAAATGGCATCTATTTCTTTACCAACTAACTCATACCCTTGATTCCATGGTTAAATTTTTTAAAATTGGGATATAGTTGTTTTATAGTATTGTGTTAGTTTCTGCTGTACAATGAAGTGAATCAGCCATAAGTATAATATATATCGTTTCCCTCTTCTCATCCTACCTCTCTAGGTCATCACAGAGCACTGAGCTGAGATCCCTGTGCTGTACAGCAGCTTCCCACTAGCCATCTGTCCTTCACACAGTAGTGTATGTATGTCAGTCCCTATCTCCCAACTCATGCCCTTGGGAAAACGAGATGTTTCTCTGGATTCTCAGGGGTGGCTCTCATTCTAGACCTCAGAGAATGTCCCAAGTGTCCCTGGCGATACTTATAAGAAAGCTTTCTTCTTAAAAGCAATAGTAACAATTGTTAAAGACAGGAGATACTCGTTGACTGTTCCAGAACACTGTGTCCAAAGAATCATAAAAATATAGAAAACGCAGTCATATTTTAAAGCAGTTACTATATGCAATAAATTGCTAATTTATGAAATTTCTATTACCCATCTTCTGAAAATGAGTTAGAAATCAACTTTTATAGGCATCTTAATTTTATTTGATAAGTATGAGAACCAAAAGCACAAGTTAATGGTGTATTACCATTCCCATGTACTAGAAAGATGTGTTCATGAAATATAATTGTCAACTATTCTATACATTAATATGATCCATATGTGAAAATTTGATGTGCTTGCCTGCTCTATAAAACATCTTGTAAGGGCTTTTATGGGTATCTTACGACTAATTCAGAGATCTAAACCACGGCTAAGGTGAGTAACTTAATTTTTGCATCACCATCTTCCTTTCTGCAAGGTGAGTATCATTGCAGTTTGAGACCAGAGAACATTTCTTTTCTAAATTGTGTTTTATAGGTCACTAATGATCTTTCAGATGTTAATAGAACCCTGTGAGCAAAAATTTTGGAAATGCTAGGTAAATGGGTTTTCTCTTTGCAAGACTTTTGTGAGTCTTTACCATGTATTACGAACAGAGCTGATTTATTGACTGCTTCCCTGGTGGCTCAGATGGTAAAGGATCTGCCTGCTAATGCAGCAGACACAAGTTTGGTCCCTGGGTTGGGAAGATCCCTTGGAGGGGAGGGCATGGCAACCCACTCCAGTATTTTTGCCTGGAGAATTCCATGGACAGAGGAGCCTGGTGTGATATGGAGTCACAAAGAGTCGGGCATGACTGAAGATTCATCCACTAGGCACTCTGGGCACAGTGTCTAAGATCTACAATACTTTTAGGAGCCCACAAAATCTTTTAATTTCTTTTCAAATAAGAAAAATGAAAAAATAATAATGAATCCAGCCTGGATTACTTTAATCTTTATGCCAGTGTAATCATAAACTATATTTTAATAGTTTTCTATGGAGAAAGTAGCCCACAAAGGCAAAAGTGTCTAAAGTCCACAGATATCACACTGCAGTCCTGGTTTGAATTCTCTAAAAGGTACAATGTGCAGGATTTTCCAGCAGTTACTTGTGAGGTCTTCCCTGCTGGCTCAGATGGTAAAGAGTTTGCCTGCAAAATAAGAGACCTAGGTTCAATTTCTGGATCGGGAAGATCTTGGCTACCCACTCCAGTATTTTTGCCTGGAGAATTCCATGGACAGAGGAGCCTGGTGTGATATGGAGTCACAAAGAGTCGGGCATGACTGAAGATTCATCCACTAGGCACTCTGGGCACAGTGTCTAAGATCTACAATACTTTTAGGAGCCCACAAAATCTTTTAATTTCTTTTCAAATAAGAAAAATGAAAAAATAATAATGAATCCAGCCTGGATTACTTTAATCTTTATGCCAGTGTAATCATAAACTATATTTTAATAGTTTTCTATGGAGAAAGTAGCCCACAAAGGCAAAAGTGTCTAAAGTCCACAGATATCACACTGCAGTCCTGGTTTGAATTCTCTAAAAGGTACAATGTGCAGGATTTTCCAGCAGTTACTTGTGAGGTCTTCCCTGCTGGCTCAGATGGTAAAGAGTTTGCCTGCAAAATAAGAGACCTAGGTTCAATTTCTGGATCGGGAAGATCTTGGCTACCCACTCCAGTATTTTTGCCTGGAGAATTCCATGGACAGAAGAGCCCAGCAGGCCATGGTTCATAGGGTTGCAAAGAGTTGGGCATGACTGAGAGACTAATACAAAAACTTGTGCATGAGTATCTTATTTGTAGAGTGTCTCAGAGAACAAAAGTTAAGAACATGTAGAAATATTTATGCAGTGAAATAAACACTAGAACAAGAGTTAAAAGAATTAGATTTTAGTGATCTCTGCTACTACCTAACTGTGCATCTTTGAATTAGCCATGAAACATCTCTGGCTCCTAGACTGTTTTAAAAATATCTGTCTATCTACCTGTCTGTCTGTATGTCTGTACCAGGTGTTAGTTGTGGCATGCAGGATCTAGTTCCTTGACCAGGGATTGAACCTGGGCTCCCTGCATTGTTTTGTGGAATCTTAAACACTGAACTACGGGACCTTTCTCTCAGACTGTTGAGAAGAAGTGATGGCATTCAACAGGATGTGTCAACTATGCATTCCACTTTGCAGGGAATATGATTTTATATTTTGAGTATTCTCATATGGTTCACTGATTTTTTAAGCTTACATACATAGATTAGAGCATATATGTGTAAGAATAGTACTCTTCCAAAGAAAAGAGTAGTATTATGAACTGAAAGCCAGAAATAAAACCTTTAGCCCTACATTTGGCCTTAACTCACTTCCACCAATAACATAATCCACCAAAGATTTCTCTCTCAAACAAGAGAAAGAATAAGAAATTTGAGAATATTTCTGTCTTTAGTATGTTCTCTACTCAGGTACATGGCTATTCAATGGGCAACCTTCTCTTCTTATGATGGACTCTGTGGTGGTGGGATTGATGAAGATATAAAAGGTAAATATGGGCTTCCCTGGTGGTCCATTGGTTAAAGAGTCCACCTTGCAGTGCAAGGGGCACCAATTCGATCCCTGGCCCAGGAAGATCTCACGTGCCATGGAGCCACTGGGTGGGTGTGTCCAGTTACGAGCCAACGCTCTGGAGCGTGTCGCCCAGAGCCAGTGCTCTGCAATGAGAGAGGCCAATGGAAGGCCCACACAGGCCAAAGAATACAAAAGATGAATGAAAGTAAAGGATGACTTCGAGGCAAAAACAAAAGGAAAAACAAATACGTCTTTTTCATTTCAAGTTTGGCTAACTCCTTGGCTTGTTGTACTAATAACTTATTGCTTTAAAAATTGTTTTTCATCTATTTTTGGCTGTGCTGGGTCTTTGCTGCTGTGAGGGCTTTTCTCTAGTTGTGGCAAATGGTGGCTGCTCTCTAGTTGTGGTGCACATTTGCTGTGAAATAAACACTAGAACAAGAGTTAAAAGAATTAGATTTTAGTGATCTCTGCTACTACCTAACTGTGCATCTTTGAATTAGCCATGAAACATCTCTGGCTCCTAGACTGTTTTAAAAATATCTGTCTATCTACCTGTCTGTCTGTATGTCTGTACCAGGTGTTAGTTGTGGCATGCAGGATCTAGTTCCTTGACCAGGGATTGAACCTGGGCTCCCTGCATTGTTTTGTGGAATCTTAAACACTGAACTACGGGACCTTTCTCTCAGACTGTTGAGAAGAAGTGATGGCATTCAACAGGATGTGTCAACTATGCATTCCACTTTGCAGGGAATATGATTTTATATTTTGAGTATTCTCATATGGTTCACTGATTTTTTAAGCTTACATACATAGATTAGAGCATATATGTGTAAGAATAGTACTCTTCCAAAGAAAAGAGTAGTATTATGAACTGAAAGCCAGAAATAAAACCTTTAGCCCTACATTTGGCCTTAACTCACTTCCACCAATAACATAATCCACCAAAGATTTCTCTCTCAAACAAGAGAAAGAATAAGAAATTTGAGAATATTTCTGTCTTTAGTATGTTCTCTACTCAGGTACATGGCTATTCAATGGGCAACCTTCTCTTCTTATGATGGACTCTGTGGTGGTGGGATTGATGAAGATATAAAAGGTAAATATGGGCTTCCCTGGTGGTCCATTGGTTAAAGAGTCCACCTTGCAGTGCAAGGGGCACCAATTCGATCCCTGGCCCAGGAAGATCTCACGTGCCATGGAGCCACTGGGTGGGTGTGTCCAGTTACGAGCCAACGCTCTGGAGCGTGTGCGCCCAGAGCCAGTGCTCTGCAACGAGAGAGGCCAATGGAAGGCCCACACAGGCCAAAGAATACAAAAGATGAATGAAAGTAAAGGATGACTTCGAGGCAAAAACAAAAGGAAAAACAAATACGTCTTTTTCATTTCAAGTTTGGCTAACTCCTTGGCTTGTTGTACTAATAACTTATTGCTTTAAAAATTGTTTTTCATCTATTTTTGGCTGTGCTGGGTCTTTGCTGCTGTGAGGGCTTTTCTCTAGTTGTGGCAAATGGTGGCTGCTCTCTAGTTGTGGTGCACAGGCTTCTCACTGCAGTGGCTTCTTGTTGCAGAGCATGGACTCACAGTGTGTAGACTTCAGTAGTTGCAGCACATGCACGCTGGAGCACATCCAGCACAGGATCAGTAGTTGTGGGACAAGGGCTTCGTTGCCCTGTGGTGTGTGGGATCTTTCCAACCCAGGGATTGAACCTCTGTTTCCTGCCTTGGTAGGAGAAATGTATACCACTGAGCCACTAAGGAAGCCCCCAACTTATGATTTTGACGGGTTGAGTTTTGTGTTATTTTTCAATAACAAAAAAGAGATGCAGTACAGATGGTTCTGTGCTTGCTTGCTAAGTTGCCACAGTCGTGTCTGACTCTGTGATCCTGTAGGCTATAGCTCGACAGGTTCCTCTGTCCATGGGATTTCCCAAGCAAGAAAACTGGAGTGGGTAGCCATTTCCTTTTCCAGGGGATCTTCCAGACCCAGGGAATGAATCCAGGGCTCCTGCATTACAGGCAGATTGTTTGCCGTTTGAACCACCAGGAAGCCTGATGGTTCTATACATAGTGTAAATTTAGGAAAGAGGTCAGGTCTGGTGTCTACTCTTTGAGAATCTTTTGTCTAGCGGAAGTAGTTCAAACTAGGAGTAGAATAAAAAACCCTAGAGAATAAGAGAGAAGATAATAAATTCAGGATATAAATGTAGGGAACATCAAGTTTAAGGGGTATAGAAAGATAAAGTCCCAAAAGTGGGATTAAAAAAAAAAACAACAGACAAAACACGAAACAGAGAAATACAAGGAATACTCGAAGAGGATATTATCAGGAAATAAAACTGAGGGTATTTGTATGGTCAGGCCACCAAGATGGATGTTGTCTTGCTGTCTGTCCACCCACTGCCCGACTGGTCCCTGCTTCACCATATCTAACACACAGGACTGATCTTCCTTTTCTTGCCCCAGACTCCAGCTGGCGATTGTTCTCCTCGTAAGGGCAGTGGGGGGCGTGCCTTCTACTGGTTTCCCTGGTAACTGATGAGCCCACCTGAGGTCAATTTCCTTATAATTGGTAATCTCTCTCCCTCCCCTCAGCAGCAAAGACTGCTGCCATTTCCTGCCCGCCTTGCTGTTCGAGGCAGACACTGGGGTGTTGCTCCAGGACCTTCCTTCAGACAGGTAAGTTCCCCCATCTGTTAAGCAGGTAGTGTCTCTGTGGCTGACTCCAGGCCCTTTGCATAAGTCTGGAAGCTGGGTAAGCACTGGCACTGGAGGCCTGTAGGGTGCTGCTCAACATTATGATAGAAAAAGAACAGGAAGTTTGTGAAACATCAATCACTACAACTTTTCTGGAAGTGTCAGCTCAACATTGTGCAGCCAAACCTAGAAAATATTTATACCCTTGCACTCAGTAATTCTTTTTCAATAATTTATTCTAATGAAATAACCTGAAAGATACAGTCTTATGTACTTATGTACTAGGAGGTATAAAGTAATTTTAGTTATAATAGAAAAGAGTTAAAATATGGGTCAAATACCTAATAGTAGAGAAACGGCTAATATATGGCAATTCATCCACTTTAGAGAATACAATGTAGCAGTTTATAAAATATTTAAGGATATGGGTTCTATAAAAAGCAGGTAAAAGCTCCTATACAGAATTGTGCCTCTATATATCTTTATCTTAGAATGTATATTATATACTTTAAAATGTTCACAGTGGTAATCTGCAATTGGTGTTGCAGGTGATGTTGTTTTCTTTTTTGTACTTTGCTAGATTTTCCACATATTCTGTAATTGCTATGGTGGGAATGTTGCATCCCTCCAAAATTGAGGTTCTAACCCTTAAATGTGATGGCCTTACAAGTTGGGGCATGTGGGAGTTGCTGAAGTCCCAAGGGTGGAGCCCTTGAGAATGGGATCAGTGCTTTGTATAATAAAAGAGGTTTAATCTCTCCCTGTTCCTTCTGCCAGGGGAGGAGACAATGACAAGTCTGCGGCCTAGAAGAGGGTCTACACCTGACCATGCTGGGTACCTGGATCTCAGACTTTCAGCCTCCAACATGGTAAGAAATGAATTTCTGTTGCTTAGAGTTGCCCCAGACTGTGGTCTTTTGTCAGAGGCCTGAATAGACTAAAACAGTAATGAACAATCAGTGGTTTTATTATCACACACACACACAACCCTCAAGATTACACTTTGAAAGGAGAAAGCAATTAGCAGAGTCAAAGACAGAGCGAAGTCTGGTTACGTAAGACTGGAAGATGTATATTAGATTTGGCAGTTATGTCATTATGCATCTTAGGGGAAAGTTTCAGTAGAGGAATGTGTAAGGCGGATTTCAGAGCTCAAGGGGTAAAACTGAGGTGAAGAGCTTTTTTAAAAAACAACCAAAAAAGCCATTTTTTCTGTGATTTCAAAAGATGTGAAAATAGAGGAACAGAAGCTGGATGAGACTTGAAGAGGACGCAGGTGTGAGGGCCTTTTAAAATGAAAAGGTCTTCAGGTGTTTATAGGCTGAGGGGAGGATCCAATAAAGAGGCCAGGGAAGGGACGACTGACAGGGCAAGGATGGGGCAGATATGGTGGGAGATTGAGGTGGACCACTGGCATGGGTTGGCCTTGAACTGTTAAGGGACTTTGCAGACTTCCAGAGTGAAGGAAAGAAAGTAAAAACCAATGAATATAGATATGTTTACAGAGAAATTGAGTGAGACCTCCCTGATGACCTCAATTTTTTCACTGATGTAAAGGCAAGGTCACCTGCTGGGAATGAAATCAGCAGTTGTTTGGAGGAAGGACTTGGGGTAAGTTTTGGGACATTTGCTGATGCGAATGGAAAAGAGAGCTGACCAAGACTGAGTAAAATGACTGGAAGGTACCCTGGGAAGTCACCCCCTCTGCCGACAGTAAATGTGTGTGGAACTGTCATGTGTGAAAAATTTTAAAATTGAACAGAGTGAATCTACCAGGTGGGAATAAGGTGATAAGAAAGATAGAAATCAGGAAGTTGTGGTCACCTGCAACAGTGGCTAAGCCCTGACAAGACTGAAGGCGTGGGCTTTTGAATAGGAGCTCAAAGAATTGCTAGGCCATTAAATTGAACGATATATGTCTATGAATGTTAAAATCTTCTAGAATTATGTGAGGAGAGCAAGACTGTGAGTTGGGCCTTTTGACACCTGACCATGCTGGGTACCTGGATCTCAGACTTTCAGCCTCCAACATGGTAAGAAATGAATTCTGTTGCTTAGAGTTGCCCCAGACTGTGGTCTTTTGTCAGAGGCCTGAATAGACTAAAACAGTAATGAACAATCAGTGGTTTTATTATCACACACACACACAACCCTCAAGATTACACTTTGAAAGGAGAAAGCAATTAGCAGAGTCAAAGACAGAGCGAAGTCTGGTTACGTAAGACTGGAAGATGTATATTAGATTTGGCAGTTATGTCATTATGCATCTTAGGGGAAAGTTTCAGTAGAGGAATGTGTAAGGCGGATTTCAGAGCTCAAGGGGTAAAACTGAGGTGAAGAGCTTTTTTAAAAAACAACCAAAAAAGCCATTTTTTCTGTGATTTCAAAAGATGTGAAAATAGAGGAACAGAAGCTGGATGAGACTTGAAGAGGACGCAGGTGTGAGGGCCTTTTAAAATGAAAAGGTCTTCAGGTGTTTATAGGCTGAGGGGAGGATCCAATAAAGAGGCCAGGGAAGGGACGACTGACAGGGCAAGGATGGGGCAGATATGGTGGGAGATTGAGGTGGACCACTGGCATGGGTTGGCCTTGAACTGTTAAGGGACTTTGCAGACTTCCAGAGTGAAGGAAAGAAAGTAAAAACCAATGAATATAGATATGTTTACAGAGAAATTGAGTGAGACCTCCCTGATGACCTCAATTTTTCACTGAGGTAAAGGCAAGGTCACCTGCTGGGAATGAAATCAGCAGTTGTTTGGAGGAAGGACTTGGGGTAAGTTTTGGGACATTTGCTGATGCGAATGGAAAAGAGAGCTGACCAAGACTGAGTAAAATGACTGGAAGGTACCCTGGGAAGTCACCCCCTCTGCCGACAGTAAATGTGTGTGGAACTGTCATGTGTGAAAAATTTTAAAATTGAACAGAGTGAATCTACCAGGTGGGAATAAGGTGATAAGAAAGATAGAAATCAGGAAGTTGTGGTCACCTGCAACAGTGGCTAAGCCCTGACAAGACTGAAGGCGTGGGCTTTTGAATAGGAGCTCAAAGAATTGCTAGGCCATTAAATTGAACGATATATGTCTATGAATGTTAAAATCTTCTAGAATTATGTGAGGAGAGCAAGACTGTGAGTTGGGCCTTTTGATGAGGGACTTGGATAGCCAATTGGCAAGTAGATTGGCCACAAATCAGATGGGATCAAGGATGGAATACAAGTTGCAGTGAATCTTTAAAGAGAATGCAGTTTTCGCGGGGCTCAGATTAGGGCTCTGTGATAACCTAGATGGGTAGGATTGGGGTGGAAGGAGGTCCGAAAAGGAGGAGTCAAAGGAGGCATCATATATACATGTATAGCTGATTCACCTCAGCAGAAACTAATATAACCTTGTAAAGCGTTACACTCCAGTAAAAAATTTTTAAAAAGAGAATGGGATTTTGCAAGAGAATGGGAAAATTGTGTCCAGAGGTAACATTGACAATACTTTGAAATGCCAATTCACCTCTTGGATTTGTGGCTCACTGTGTGAGAGACCTGGCAGCCTCTACTAAAATGAACTTAACAGGAGAAAGGAAGGGGCTAGTTATAGTTCAGGCAAAAAGAAAGAGAGCTTTCTTTGCCTCAAACTTAAGATGGATAGGAGTTTTGATAACAATATAAGGAAGTTTTCGAAGCATCCACGGCTGAATGAGGTCAGTAGTTACAGGAATCAAGAAGAAAACATAAAATGGAAAGAGAGTAAAGATATAAGAGAGAATAAAAGAGGCTTATTGTTCAGAGGTTAACCAAGGAATATGCAGGGGCAAAGAACGGGCTTTAGGTGGTCTAAATTTGCACCAAGTCATTTGAGGACCAGAACTAGGTGACTTCCAGGCAGTATCTGCCTCAATGAGATGGTGAATAAAGCAGCATATGCATATATTCAAAAACTGTGATAAACATTGGGAAGAAAGCATTCTTCTTCAATGTGAAAAAAAAAAAACCTGTGTACGTGTGTGCGTGCTCAGTTGTGTTGACTCTTCTGCGACCCCATAGACTGTAGTCTGCTGGCTCCTCTGTCCATGGAATTTTCCAGGCAACAATACTAGAGTGGGTTGCCATTTCATACTTCAGGGAATCTTCCCAACCCAGGAATCAAACCCACATCTCCTGAAGGCGTGGGCTTTTGAATAGGAGCTCAAAGAATTGCTAGGCCATTAAATTGTTTCTATGAATGTTAAAATCTTCTAGAATTATGTGAGGAGAGCAAGACTGTGAGTTGGGCCTTTTGATGAGGGACTTGGATAGCCAATTGGCAAGTAGATTGGCCACAAATCAGATGGGATCAAGGATGGAATACAAGTTGCAGTGAATCTTTAAAGAGAATGCAGTTTTCGCGGGGCTCAGATTAGGGCTCTGTGATAACCTAGATGGGTAGGATTGGGGTGGAAGGAGGTCCGAAAAGGAGGAGTCAAAGGAGGCATCATATATACATGTATAGCTGATTCACCTCAGCAGAAACTAATATAACCTTGTAAAGCGTTACACTCCAGTAAAAAATTTTTAAAAAGAGAATGGGATTTTGCAAGAGAATGGGAAAATTGTGTCCAGAGGTAACATTGACAATACTTTGAAATGCCAATTCACCTCTTGGATTTGTGGCTCACTGTGTGAGAGACCTGGCAGCCTCTACTAAAATGAACTTAACAGGAGAAAGGAAGGGGCTAGTTATAGTTCAGGCAAAAAGAAAGAGAGCTTTCTTTGCCTCAAACTTAAGATGGATAGGAGTTTTGATAACAATATAAGGAAGTTTTCGAAGCATCCACGGCTGAATGAGGTCAGTAGTTACAGGAATCAAGAAGAAAACATAAAATGGAAAGAGAGTAAAGATATAAGAGAGAATAAAAGAGGCTTATTGTTCAGAGGTTAACCAAGGAATATGCAGGGGCAAAGAACGGGCTTTAGGTGGTCTAAATTTGCACCAAGTCATTTGAGGACCAGAACTAGGTGACTTCCAGGCAGTATCTGCCTCAATGAGATGGTGAATAAAGCAGCATATGCATATATTCAAAAACTGTGATAAACATTGGGAAGAAAGCATTCTTCTTCAATGTGAAAAAAAAAAAACCTGTGTACGTGTGTGCGTGCTCAGTTGTGTTGACTCTTCTGCGACCCCATAGACTGTAGTCTGCTGGCTCCTCTGTCCATGGAATTTTCCAGGCAACAATACTAGAGTGGGTTGCCATTTCATACTTCAGGGAATCTTCCCAACCCAGGAATCAAACCCACATCTCCTGTGTGGCAGGTGGGTCCTTTACCACTGAGCCACCTGGGAAACTGAAAAAAAGAATTGTGGTATAGTCTAATACTGAATTTCTGTTTCTAGAAGCGACAGAATCTTTAAAGTTATTTTAGACACCTGAAACTTATATTCAGGATTGATACTCAGGTCATATTTATTAAATGTGCAGTCAAGGAAAAAAACCTCTGATTTTTGAAGAGCTGAATTTAGATAGTGGTTTTATTTCCTAATGGAATGAAATCAATACCTGTTTGTGTTTTTCCCAAGATATATAACTTAGGGAGAAATAGTCTTATAAATAGATGTTTATGCCTGGTATCTGCACCCTCTTCTATTCTTCTGTTTGGAAAGTGCCTGCCGCACTGTTCCAGGTTCCCTTGCAGCTGTGGCCTGGACCAGTGACCTGGGCCTGGCCTATCAGCTGCGTACACACCACACTTCAGATCTGTAGCTAGAGATGCAAAGAAGCTGAGATTGAGGCATTTCTTTCTGGCAGTAATAGGGGAATGCAGTGTTATGAGTCTGCTGGGAAGAATTCAGCATTGACTGTGCAAGCCATTGGATCTGGTAAGAAACATGTTCACCTGGTACTAGTGACATACTGTGATCTTGGCTGTGTTTTAGCCCATGTGGCCCTCTATTCTCCTTGCCTTTGCTGAACCTATTATTTAAATCCTCCTGGTGATTTTATGGCCTACTAAATGGTCTTTCAATAAATTCATTTCTTCATCAATTAAATCTGCCAAATTTGGCTTATGACAGTTGTAACTGTAAACCCTGGTTGAAACTTAAATTCATACCCCCAATTCTGAGTATTCTAAACACAAGCTTTCCTTGTGACCAGAAATCCAGAAATGCATACATTGTTGTTGTACTTGAATGTTTATAGCAGCATTAAAATAAAAGATAAATACTGAAGGCAGTGCAATAACATGTTAACATTAATTTTTTTTAAATTTTATATTGAGGTATAGTTGATTTGGAGAAGGAACTGGCAACCCACTCCAACAATGCAAAGAAATAGAGAAAAAACAATAGAATGTGAAAGACTAGAGATCTTCTTTATGGCTAAATAATGCTCCAGTATATATATATACACCACATCTTGTTTATCCATTCCTCTGTTGATAGACATTTAGGTTTCTTCTTGGCTATTGTAAATAATTCTGATATGAACATTGGAGTGCGTGTATCTTTTTGAAGTGTGTTTTTTTTTTTTTTTACCGAGATAACATGCCCAGGAGTGGGATTGCCTGATCATATGGTAACTCTGTTTTTAGTTTTTCAGAATCCACCATACTTTCTCCATAGTGACTTTACCAATTAGCATTCGCACCAACAGTGTTAAGAGGGTTCTCTCTTTTTCCACACCCTCTCCATCATTTATTGTTGGTAATACTTTGATGATGACCATTCTGACTGGTATATGGTGATACCTCCTTGTGGTTTTGATTTGCATTTCTCTGATAATGAGTGATGTTAAGAATCTTTTCATGTGTGTTTTGGCCACCTTTATGTCATCTTTGGAGAAATGTCTATTTAGATTTTCTGCCCATGTTTTGTTAGGATTGTTTGTCTTTTTGATATTGAACTGCATGAGCAGTTCAATGTAATTTTTGGAAATTGATCCCTTGTCTGAAATTTTGTTTGCAAATATTTTCTCCCATACTGTGAGTTGTCTTTTCATTTTGCATATGGTTTCCTTTGCTATATAAAAGCTGTTAAGTTGAAGTTGGTCCCATTTGTTTATTTTTGTTATATTTTTATTATTCTAGGACGCGGAGCAAGAAAGATTGCTACAATTTATGTCAAACAGTGTTTTGCCTATGTTTTCATCTAGGAATTTTAGAGTATCAGGTCCTATATTTAGATCTTCAGTCCATTTTTGAGTTTAATTTTGGTATGTGTGTGCTTAGTTGCTTAGTCATGTCCAGCTCTTTGCAACTCTGTGGACTGTAGCCCACTAGACTCCTCTGTCTATGGGATTTCCCAGGCAAGAATACTGAAGCATAATAAAAAGATTTTGCAATAACATGTTAACATTAATTTTTTTTAAATTTTATATTGAGGTATAGTTGATTTGGAGAAGGAACTGGCAACCCACTCCAACAATGCAAAGAAATAGAGAAAAAACAATAGAATGTGAAAGACTAGAGATCTTCTTTATGGCTAAATAATGCTCCAGTATATATATATACACCACATCTTGTTTATCCATTCCTCTGTTGATAGACATTTAGGTTTCTTCTTGGCTATTGTAAATAATTCTGATATGAACATTGGAGTGCGTGTATCTTTTTGAAGTGTGTTTTTTTTTTTTTTTACCGAGATAACATGCCCAGGAGTGGGATTGCCTGATCATATGGTAACTCTGTTTTTAGTTTTTCAGAATCCACCATACTTTCTCCATAGTGACTTTACCAATTAGCATTTGCACCAACAGTGTTAAGAGGGTTCTCTCTTTTTCCACACCCTCTCCATCATTTATTGTTGGTAATACTTTGATGATGACCATTCTGACTGGTATATGGTGATACCTCCTTGTGGTTTTGATTTGCATTTCTCTGATAATGAGTGATGTTAAGAATCTTTTCATGTGTGTTTTGGCCACCTTTATGTCATCTTTGGAGAAATGTCTATTTAGATTTTCTGCCCATGTTTTGTTAGGATTGTTTGTCTTTTTGATATTGAACTGCATGAGCAGTTCAATGTAAGTTTTGGAAATTGATCCCTTGTCTGAAATTTTGTTTGCAAATATTTTCTCCCATACTGTGAGTTGTCTTTTCATTTTGCATATGGTTTCCTTTGCTATATAAAAGCTGTTAAGTTGAAGTTGGTCCCATTTGTTTATTTTTGTTATATTTTTATTATTCTAGGACGCGGAGCAAGAAAGATTGCTACAATTTATGTCAAACAGTGTTTTGCCTATGTTTTCATCTAGGAATTTTAGAGTATCAGGTCCTATATTTAGATCTTCAGTCCATTTTTGAGTTTAATTTTGGTATGTGTGTGCTTAGTTGCTTAGTCATGTCCAGCTCTTTGCAACTCTGTGGACTGTAGCCCACTAGACTCCTCTGTCTATGGGATTTCCCAGGCAAGAATACTGAAGCAGGTTACCATTTCCTCCTCTAGGGAATCTTCCTGACCTAGGGATCAAACCTGCATCTCTTGTGCACTAGCAGGTGATTCTTCACCACTAGTGCCACCTGGGAAGCCGATTTTGTGTGTGTGTGGTGTTGGAGGATGTTCCAGTTTCATTGTTTCACATGTAGCTGTCCAGTTTTACCAGCACTACTTATTGAAAAGGCTGTCTTTTCTCCACTGTATGTTCTTGCAACCTTGGGCATCAGTGAATTGACTATAGGTTCATGGGTTTATTCCTGGGCTTTCTATCCTGTTCCATTGATCTATAAATCTGTGTTTGTAAAAGTACATCAGCATTTGTTCATTGTATAAAATGAATATATAATTTCTGGTGAATTCCTAAAACTCTACAGCAGTGACATTGAATAACTACTACTATTTCAATAATATGGATGAATATTAAGCCAAACATAGAGCAAAAGAAGCTAGATGACAAAAATTACATATCAATTCATTCCATTTATATAAAATTTAAAAAGCATGTGAGATTATATTATATTAGCAGGTGGGATGCTGTTACTTTGAAGAGGGAATAGTAACAGAACATTAAGATTGGGCTTCGAGGTTTATGATCATGTGTTGTTTGACCTCTGTCAGGATTATGTAAATGTGTTTCTTTTTGATAATTCAGACACTACCCTTCAGATTGGTGAACTTTGTTGTTTGTGGTTGTCTTTGAGAGTGCATATGGAACAAATAAAACTGAGGTTGAAAGAGATTAAGTAACTGCCCAAGAATATATAAATGTTTATTCACCAGGCTGCCTGATGCCCTGTTTCATGCTTAGAATTGCCATAACTATCTTGTGAGGAAGGCATTATTTCCAGCCTCGTTGAGTGAAGAATCTGAGGGTCAGAGAATTAGGTGGCTTGCCCATATTTGAAAGATAGTTGGTAAGTGACGGAGCCATGATCTGTATTAATCCAGATGCAGTATGCTTTTATTTTGTTTGGGCCTGTGGGGTCTTTGTTCCCCAGCCAGGGATGGTATCTGTGCCCCCAGTGTTGCAAGTGCCAAGGCTTAAACACTGGACTTCCAGGGACATCCCATTATGTGCTTTTATGTGCTTTTAATTCACCACACAATTGTCCTGAAAGTGGGAAAAATAATTCCGGTGGCATTCAAATAGAACATATAGAAACTGTACTGCTGATCTGGAATGATATCCATGGTATACTTAAATGCAATCAGACCAACAGGGTACAGAGTCATGTGTATGGTTTGCTACCATTTGTGCCAAATTTGAAGATCTTTGTATGTGCATTTGTGTATTTGTCTCTCCTAAGGATTGCGGTAAGGATTCCCTGGAAAGGGGGAACACTCATTGCCTCGGGGAAGTTGATAGGGTGGCTGAGGGGTAGAAAATAAGAGAGAATTTTACTGTAGACCCTTTAAATCATTTCAATTTTGAACCATGGGAGTATTCTGTGTACTAAAAAAATTCATTTATAAATCTTAATTCTGCCTACAATCGAAGTTAGAGCTCCCCAGGGTAATGGATGAGCAGTGCTTAGAGGTCAGGAACTCAGGATTTTCCGAGACTCAGTTCACATGTTCATTTAGGGTGACCATTTATTCTCCTTGTATCTCAGGTTCTTAACCTTATAATGGAGTGAGACTATGTGTTAGCTCGTTCTTGGCATTCTTGAAAACTAAGTGGCATAAAAGCTACAGTTTTTTTTTGATTAGTAAAAGTACTTCTCCCACAGGACATCCCACTAGAACATGATCTTCTGCTTTCTCTCTTTTCTCTAAGTCAGCATATCCATCAGTGGTCCCCATGTCTGATCCCTCCTCATTCCAGATTTTCTAAGCACCAGGTATCTACAATGTGAAGAGCCTCTGCTACTTTCAAGGTGTGTTGCCCTGTGTGTAAAATCTTGTGTATGATCAAATTTTAAAACATTTAGAAACTGGCCAGTAGAGCCTTCATATATGTGTAATGAAGGATAATAAGTACCATGAAATATAGGAATCCTTTCTTAGAAGAAATTTCATAACTGAATTCTAAACATAATGAATGGTCACCATGAGAATTGGGGCTTTTTATTTTGCTCTGACACCTGTGGGGTCTTTGTTCCCCAGCCAGGGATGGTATCTGTGCCCCCAGTGTTGCAAGTGCCAAGGCTTAAACACTGGACTTCCAGGGACATCCCATTATGTGCTTTTATGTGCTTTTAATTCACCACACAATTGTCCTGAAAGTGGGAAAAATAATTCCGGTGGCATTCAAATAGAACATATAGAAACTGTACTGCTGATCTGGAATGATATCCATGGTATACTTAAATGCAATCAGACCAACAGGGTACAGAGTCATGTGTATGGTTTGCTACCATTTGTGCCAAATTTGAAGATCTTTGTATGTGCATTTGTGTATTTTTCTCTCCTAAGGATCTCTGGAAGGATTCCCTGGAAAGGGGTAACACTCATTGCCTCTGGGAAGTTGATAGGGTGGCTGAGGGGTAGAAAATAAGAGAGAATTTTACTGTAGACCCTTTAAATCATTTCAATTTTGAACCATGGGAGTATTCTGTGTACTAAAAAAATTCATTTATAAATCTTAATTCTGCCTACAATCGAAGTTAGAGCTCCCCAGGGTAATGGATGAGCAGTGCTTAGAGGTCAGGAACTCAGGATTTTCCGAGACTCAGTTCACATGTTCATTTAGGGTGACCATTTATTCTCCTTGTATCTCAGGTTCTTAACCTTATAATGGAGTGAGACTATGTGTTAGCTCGTTCTTGGCATTCTTGAAAACTAAGTGGCATAAAAGCTACAGTTTTTTTTTGATTAGTAAAAGTACTTCTCCCACAGGACATCCCACTAGAACATGATCTTCTGCTTTCTCTCTTTTCTCTAAGTCAGCATATCCATCAGTGGTCCCCATGTCTGATCCCTCCTCATTCCAGATTTTCTAAGCACCAGGTATCTACAATGTGAAGAGCCTCTGCTACTTTCAAGGTGTGTTGCCCTGTGTGTAAAATCTTGTGTATGATCAAATTTTAAAACATTTAGAAACTGGCCAGTAGAGCCTTCATATATGTGTAATGAAGGATAATAAGTACCATGAAATATAGGAATCCCTTTCTTAGAAGAAATTTCATAACTGAATTCTAAACATAATGAATGGATGGAATAATGAAACACTCTGTCCATAAGCAGTCAGTATTTGGAAGGACTTTTGCCTTTATTTTGCTCTGACATTTGGTCTTCAGTGCTACCAGAGCCAGAGGGTTAGTGTCTCTTTTTGTGATATTTATTTACTTATTTGGTCTTAGTTGTGGCATGGGGGATCTAGTTCCCTGACCAGGAACTGAACCCGGGCCCCCTGCATTGGAAGCGTAGAGTCTTAGCCAGTGGACCACCAGGGAAGTCCCCAGAGGGTTAGTGTCTTGGTAATCTATTTTATTATGGAACTCAGGGAATAACCTATATTTTGGAAAGGCCAGTGTGTATTATTTTGATTTTTCAGATATCAGTTGATATAACCATATGTATGGAGGCAAATAATTAGCACCATCTACAAATTTATCATCCTTATTGGGCTTTTGGGCATTAACAGGTTTTTCAGATTACTCTATGTCCTGATTGCATCAAGGCCTCCAGTGAACAAAGAGAAATTCTCTACCTTGTAGGTTTGTTCATAGCTCTCTTTTTCCATTCAACAATTCTGCTAGTATTCACCCAGGTTTACATAATTGAATATGGCATATATATGTAAAAATGTGTTTGGAGAGAAACCAGTACACTCATCAATAAAAAGTGCATGAAGATATTTTTTAAGTAATGTTGAATGGAAACTGAAATGCTCCAAGGACATCAGGAGCAGTTGGCAAGTCTGTTTGAATTGATGAAGCTTTTTCTGGGAAAATACGTGTGAAGATGGAATAGTCATACTGACAGAGGTTTAAAAACTACCTTATTGTCTTGAGTATTGCTTTAACAGTCTTTAGTATGACTCAAAGATAGTGCTGGAAATTTGAATTCTTTATTAATATTTTGTACATTGTCAGCAATTAACTTTTTTTCTTTGTTTTCATACATCTTTATTCCTCGGCCTGTGTGGGCCTCCCATCACAGTGGTCTTTCTCGTTGCAGAGCACCAGCTCTGGGCGCATGCGCTCCAGAGCGCTGGCTCGCAATTGGACACACCAGCTGCAGTGGGATCCCCCCAGGCCAGCGATCGAACTGGTGCCCCTTGCACCGCAAGGCGGACTCTTCACCCTGGAATCTATTCTTTGGTGTCTGGATTTTTGTTTTCATCATTATGTCTGTGATAGAAATGTGTGTCATTTTGAATGTAGAAGTAGTTCACTTTTTTTTTTTTTAGTAAAGTTCAGCAAATAAATAATCTACCTGCAGTACAGGAGACCCCAGTTTGATTGCTAAGTGTGAAAGATCTGTAGGAGAAGGGATAGGCTGTCTACTCCAGTATTCTTGGACTTCCCTGGTGGCTCAGACAGTAAAGAATCCACCTGCAGTGTTGGAGGCCTGGGTTCAATTCCTGGGTTGGAACAGTTCCCTGGAGAAGGAAAAGGCTACACGCTCCAGTCTTCTTACCTGGAGCATTCCATGACTCGTCCATGAGTCACGAAGAGTTGGACACAACTGAGCAACTTTAACTAATCACTTTACTTATTCCACTGAGTGAATATACCACAGTGTATTTATTCATTTTTCTGTTGAGTATTTGAGATGTTTCTGGTTCAAGGCTACTGTGAACAAAGCTGGTAAGAACATTCTCATAGCTGAGTTTTGTCTTCAGTTTCTTGGGAATAAATTTGAATGTCCAATTGGTAGGTCATGGGGTTAACCTTCTATCTAGCTGTACTAGGTATTGGCAATCATTTTTCTCCAGTGGTTGTACCAGCTTGCATTCCCAGCAGCAGTGTATGAGAGTTCCACTTAGTCCACATCATGGCCAATGCAGGGTGTTGTCAGTGTCTTTAATTTTAGACAGGTGTTCAGTAGTATCTCATTGAGGTTTTAATTTGCATTTCCTAGAGGAGTAGTAATGTTGAGAATTTTTACATATGCTTATTGTCCATTTGAATATCCCCCTTTTCTGAACAAATAATTCGTATATTACCTTGCTGCATTATTACTGTTTTTTAAATCACAAATAAGGCTTTTAATTGTTTAGCTTCTTACTTACAGTACTCACATAACAGAAACTGACAAATCCATGTTATTGTTTAGTCGCTAAGCCCTGACTGACTCTTTGCAACCCCATGAACTATAGACCACCTGGCTCCTCTGTCCATGGGATTTCCCAGGCAAGGATACTGGAGTGGGTTGCCATTTCCTTCTCCATATGAATGTTTTTATTACACTTAAAATCCAGTGGGTTCGTGCCGCGGAGCGGCTGGACCAGTGTGTCCAATTACCGAGCCGGAGCTCTGGAGCGCATGCGCCCAGAGCCAGTGCTCTGCGACAACAGAGGCCACCGCGATGGGAGGCCCACACGGGCCAAAGAAAAAAGATGGGTGAAAAATAGACAAATAAAAGACCAATAGAAACGGCCCACCCGCCCCCCTCCCTCCCCACCCCCCCAAAAAAATAAATAAATAAAATTAAAATGTTTTTAAAAAAAATCCAGTGGGTTTTCCTCAAATGTATAGAGGTCAGTTGAAAAACAAAACAAATTTGACATACCTTCACTGTATAATACATTTACTGAGCAACACCAGTTTCTTTCATAAACTATTTGTATGAAGTAGCATGAAAGAGTATGTGTACCACTTACAAATTGATCAAAGAATTTGAATGATCACTTATAATCATTTGTTCTTTTAAACTAAAAGCCAGTTCTACCATTAGAAAAATGTGCCATATTCACTGACAAAATCCAATGCGGGGGGAATGCCTGGTGGGATGACAGAATGGTATGGCTACTTTAGAAGTCAGTTTGGCAGATTCTTACAGAAGTCTTCATCATTACAGTGTAGCAGCTGTACTCCTTGGTATTTATCCAAAGGAGATGAAAACTTCTGTCCACACTTAAACCTGCATGCAGATATTTATAGCAGCTTTATTCATAATTACCCAAACTCGGAAGCAACCGAAAGTTTCCTTAGTAGGTGAATGGATAAATAAACTGTGGTCTAGGGCTTCCCTGGTGGTCCAGTGGGTAAGGACACCGCCTTGCAGTGCAAGGGGTGCTGGTTCGATCCCTGGCCTGGGAGATCCCACGTGTCGCGGAGCGGCTGGACCGATGTGTCCTATTACCGCGCCGGAGCTCTGGAGCGCATGCGCCCAGAGCCAGCGCTCTGTGACAACAGAGGCCACTGCGATGGGAGGCTCACACAGGCCAAAGAGCAAAGATGGATGAAAATAGAGAAATGAAAGACCAATAGAAGTGGCCCGCTACCCCCCTCACCCTGCCAAAAAATAAATAAATGTTTTTAAAAAAAAAAAAGAATAAACTGTGGTCTATCCAGACCACAGTCCATGGAGTCTTATTCAGTGCTAAAAAGGAAGGAGCTATCAAACCATGAGAAAACAAGGGGGAATCTTAAATCCATACTATTAAGTGAAAGAAGCAAATGAAAAAAAGCTTCATATTGTATGATTCCAACGATATGGCATTCTGGAAAAAAACAAAACTATAGGAACAGTAAACAGATTAATAGTGACCAGGAGTAGGGAGATGGTACGAGAGTGATGAATAGAACAGTGGATTTTTAGGGCAGCCTAAATAGTCCATATGATATATAATAATGGATATATCTATCATTGTCCTTTTATCCAAAGTCATAGACTATACAACACTGAGAGTGAACTAACATCAGCTATGGACTGGAAGTGATTGTGATGTGTCAGTGTTGGTTCATGCTCGTTTTAAAATAGTGTATCATTCTAGTTAGTAGTCAGTGATGTTGATAATAGGGGAACCTGTACCTGTGTGGGGACAGGAGTTATATATGAAATCTCTGTACTTCCTTCCCAGTTTCATTGTAAACATAAAACTGATCTAAAAAATAGTCTGGAAAAATGAACCAGATTCTTCCAGCACTTCCTGCCTCTTTCATGTTACTTCCAGACCCTGATATCAAGACATAGAACCTTAATTTGGTAATCATTATTCACATTAGAACAACTAACAGAAACTGTGCTTATATGACTTTGTTAATTGTTCATTCTTGCCTTATCAGATGTATAAAAGGTGTAATCACACACGATTTACAAAATAAACTTTCATGGTTACATTTGGAAGTAACAATGGTAGTAATGGTATGAAAAAAAACCACTTTTAATTCTTCAAACCCCATTGATGTAAACGTTAATTTCACCAAGACTGGTGACGACCTGTGAGAAGGATGAGGGTATATTCTGTACCATGTGAAACTGAACATAGTGAGGTACAGAAAGCTTAAGTGTGTGTATAAAGACATGTTTCTCATTTTCAGAAGTACTGATACATATCAGTACTGAGCTATTGATTGGCCAGTAAGCCATTCTCCTTTGCCATCTCGATTTATTTCTCTATAGAAACGATAGAGAATGTTCGTTCCTGTGCTCACCTCCTAGCATTCACTGTACTCAGTCAATGGACAATCGATCCAAGTATTTTCCTGAGTTAAATCCATCTCAAAATGAGCACAAGATTGAATATTCTTTGGTGGCTTGTGACATCAGCTGAGCAACATGAGTGAATTACAGCCTCATGTCTCCTTTAGGGCTATCTATTATCCAATATGTCTTATTTAATTTTCGGTTTCAGGCAGGCAAATTGACCCATTGTTTATACTTGCTTGTGTCAGTGGCAATTTTAGTCCATATGATATATAATAATGGATATATCTATCATTGTCCTTTTATCCAAAGTCATAGACTATACAACACTGAGAGTGAACTAACATCAGCTATGGACTGGAAGTGATTGTGATGTGTCAGTGTTGGTTCATGCTCGTTTTAAAATAGTGTATCATTCTAGTTAGTAGTCAGTGATGTTGATAATAGGGGAACCTGTACCTGTGTGGGGACAGGAGTTATATATGAAATCTCTGTACTTCCTTCCCAGTTTCATTGTAAACATAAAACTGATCTAAAAAATAGTCTGGAAAAATGAACCAGATTCTTCCAGCACTTCCTGCCTCTTTCATGTTACTTCCAGACCCTGATATCAAGACATAGAACCTTAATTTGGTAATCATTATTCACATTAGAACAACTAACAGAAACTGTGCTTATATGACTTTGTTAATTGTTCATTCTTGCCTTATCAGATGTATAAAAGGTGTAATCACACACGATTTACAAAATAAACTTTCATGGTTACATTTGGAAGTAACAATGGTAGTAATGGTATGAAAAAAAACCACTTTTAATTCTTCAAACCCCATTGATGTAAACGTTAATTTCACCAAGACTGGTGACGACCTGTGAGAAGGATGAGGGTATATTCTGTACCATGTGAAACTGAACATAGTGAGGTACAGAAAGCTTAAGTGTGTGTATAAAGACATGTTTCTCATTTTCAGAAGTACTGATACATATCAGTACTGAGCTATTGATTGGCCAGTAAGCCATTCTCCTTTGCCATCTCGATTTATTTCTCTATAGAAACGATAGAGAATGTTCGTTCCTGTGCTCACCTCCTAGCATTCACTGTACTCAGTCAATGGACAATCGATCCAAGTATTTTCCTGAGTTAAATCCATCTCAAAATGAGCACAAGATTGAATATTCTTTGGTGGCTTGTGACATCAGCTGAGCAACATGAGTGAATTACAGCCTCATGTCTCCTTTAGGGCTATCTATTATCCAATATGTCTTATTTAATTTTCGGTTTCAGGCAGGCAAATTGACCATGTATACTTGCTTGTGTCAGTGGCTAATTTTAGATCACTAATCTAATTGGAAATGGCATGCCCCTTTAGCTTGTCATGTAAAAATTCACATTTTCTGATTAATGTGATTCATTTATATTAGATTTGACTTGACAGAATGGCAGTGTGTAATATAGAAGGCAAGTATGACAGGCTTTTTCTCTCTCCCACTCAGTCACACTCTTTATAAATGATTGAGTCAAAGCATCGACCTAGCGTCTTCTCTTTAATGAGAGAAATTTTGAACTCGCACCTGTTGTAATGGGCCTTTTTTGGTGTTTTCTCACAAGCAGGCCAACCTTTCTCAGAACGGCATCAGTTTTACTCCAAGTCCTACATTTATGTCCATTTATGGCATATGAACAGACTGCTATGATAGAAAGGCAGCTACTTGGTGACTGTTGTTGGAGCTCTGTGTTTGTGTCTAAACCACTTGGAGGTTGGAAAAGGCCGGGCACTCATGTTTTAAATGCAACTTAAAGGGAATGATAGGAATTACGAACTGTATCTGTGAGACATGATGTTGCAATTAATCTGGGAAAGGTAAGAACTGGTAAAATGAGCATTGCAACTAAAAATAAAAGGAAATGTTTGTTAAAAAAAAAAAAAAAAACAAAACCCAAAAAAGGAAACAAGTCAATTTAGGATCTCTTGTTGTTAAAGAAGACAACTTTTACCATAAGCCATTTATTTGAGTTTTGTATACTCTTATGTCCTTTCATTTTATAACTTTTCTTTTTACTATAATAGTTACTAATTCTCAGAGGTTGTTTTTTTTTTCCTCCTTTGCCATCTCGATTTATTTCTCTATAGAAACGATAGAGAATGTTCGTTCCTGTGCTCACCTCCTAGCATTCACTGTACTCAGTCAATGGACAATCGATCCAAGTATTTTCCTGAGTTAAATCCATCTCAAAATGAGCACAAGATTGAATATTCTTTGGTGGCTTGTGACATCAGCTGAGCAACATGAGTGAATTACAGCCTCATGTCTCCTTTAGGGCTATCTATTATCCAATATGTCTTATTTAATTTTCGGTTTCAGGCAGGCAAATTGACCATGTATACTTGCTTGTGTCAGTGGCTAATTTTAGATCACTAATCTAATTGGAAATGGCATGCCCCTTTAGCTTGTCATGTAAAAATTCACATTTTCTGATTAATGTGATTCATTTATATTAGATTTGACTTGACAGAATGGCAGTGTGTAATATAGAAGGCAAGTATGACAGGCTTTTTCTCTCTCCCACTCAGTCACACTCTTTATAAATGATTGAGTCAAAGCATCGACCTAGCGTCTTCTCTTTAATGAGAGAAATTTTGAACTCGCACCTGTTGTAATGGGCCTTTTTTGGTGTTTTCTCACAAGCAGGCCAACCTTTCTCAGAACGGCATCAGTTTTACTCCAAGTCCTACATTTATGTCCATTTATGGCATATGAACAGACTGCTATGATAGAAAGGCAGCTACTTGGTGACTGTTGTTGGAGCTCTGTGTTTGTGTCTAAACCACTTGGAGGTTGGAAAAGGCCGGGCACTCATGTTTTAAATGCAACTTAAAGGGAATGATAGGAATTACGAACTGTATCTGTGAGACATGATGTTGCAATTAATCTGGGAAAGGTAAGAACTGGTAAAATGAGCATTGCAACTAAAAATAAAAGGAAATGTTTGTTAAAAAAAAAAAAAAAAACAAAACCCAAAAAAGGAAACAAGTCAATTTAGGATCTCTTGTTGTTAAAGAAGACAACTTTTACCATAAGCCATTTATTTGAGTTTTGTATACTCTTATGTCCTTTCATTTTATAACTTTTCTTTTTACTATAATAGTTACTAATTCTCAGAGGAATTGAAGGTTTCCTTTTACCTATTTTTCTTTCAATGGAATTGGAAAGAGATGGTATGCCTAGGTAGCTTGGCTCAGATTTAATCTTTAAAATATCTGTAGGCTTCATATCTGTCTTGTATTCATAAATAAATATTCTTGAGAAGTTTCAGAAACCTTTATTAAAATATAATTTACCTATAAAATTATATATATTTGAGGTATACAACTTGATGATTCTATATATATATACACAACACAATTACTGCAAGCAAGTTAATTAACAAATCATTCACCCCACATAACTAGCATTTTTTGTGTGTGCTGAGAGTACCTAAGACCAACTTGCTTAGCAAATTTCAAGTACATGAGACACCATTGCTAACTATTGTCCATGCTTTATATTAGATCCTCACAACTTAAACATCTTGTAACTTAAGAGTTGATACCTCCGACTAGCATTTTCCCCATTTCCCCCACCCCACCACCCAGCCCTCAGCCAGCACAATTCTACTCTTTGCTTCTGTGAGTTAGACTTACCTAGTTTCTTCATATTAGTGAGAGCACACAGTATTTGTTTTTCTGTGTTTGTTATTTCACTGAGCATAATGACCTCCAGGTTCATCCATGTTGTCACAAATGGTAAGATTAACTTTTCTCTCAGGGCTGAATTATAGTCCATCACATGAATATGCCACATCTTCCATATCCATCCGCTTAAGTTGTTTCCATACCTTGGCTGTTGTGAGTAATGCTGTAGTAAGTGTGGGAGTAAAGGCGTCTCTTCAAGATATTGGCTGATTTCTTTGGTCATATGATACCCGGAAGTGGAACGCTCATATGGCAGTTCTAGTTTTAATTTTTTGAGGTAACTCCATACTGTTTTCCATGAGAGCTGTACCAATTTACACTCCTGCCAACAGTGCACAAGGGTTGCCTTTTCTCCACACCTTTGCCAACACTTTTATCTCTTTATCATCTTGCTCTTGTCTATCTCTCCCTCTCTTTTTTTTGTTGTAATTAATCATATTGTTGCTGCTGCTGCTCTTAGTCTTTCAGTGGTGTCCAACTCTTTGTGACCCCATGGACTGTCGTCCTCCAGGCTCCTCTGCTCATGGGATTCTCCAGGCAAGAATACTGGAGTGGGTTGCTATGTCCTTCTCCAGGGGATCTTTCCAACCTGGGGATCAAACCCAGGACTCCCGCATTGCAGGCAGATTTCCTTACCACCGAGCCACCAGGGAAGCCCATATGTGTATTTGTGATCTCATGGACTGTAGCCTACCAGGCGTTTCTGTTCATGGGTTTTTCCAGATAAGAATACTTGAATAGGTTGCTGTTTCCTTCTCTAATCTCATTGTTACTTTATTTTTATTTTTTGGCTGTGTTGCATAGCATGTGAGATCTTATTTCTCTGACCAAGGATCAAACCCATGCCCTTTACATTGGAAGTTCAGAGTCTTAACTACTGGACTGCCAGGGAAGTCCGTGTTGTCTCTTTTTCGATGATAGTCATCCTGACAGTGGTGAGGATGTGTTTTTGCTTTGCATTTCCCTGATGATTAGTCATGTTAAGAACCTTTTCATATATTTGTGGCTATTTGTAGGTGTTGAGAGAAATGTCTATTCAGAGATGCTATAGGCAGCTTCGTCTCAAAAGAACTGTAGGTCATTGGTTGGTCTTTTGCCACAGACAATTTCTTAAAAGACATTTCTATTCCTCCTTGAAGTTACTTGGCTCATATTTCCGGCCCATTCATCTCTGAAAGCTACTTTGACATGATATTGTGGTAAATACCTAGGATTTTCCATGATTATGTATGGTCTTTGTGCAGAAGACCCTGAACTCTTAAATATATTTGCTTTGTGGGAAGCACAAAACTCTCAACTGCAGTTACAGGGCTACTAAGTAGAGCAGCTAGTGTTTTGATTCCAAATGTGATTTTTTTTTTTTTAAGAATCAAACCCCCCAAATGTACCGTAAGTATCAATTGCACTTTTTCACCTGTGACCAAAGTTGGGAGTATTAAATGAGAATTAGGACATATTCTCTAATGTAGCTAGTTTGTATACACCTAAAAGGATTTCATCACTCAGTATAAAAATTGGGTGTTGCTTTAAATATTCTTTACAGTTGTGTGTTTCCATGAAGCTAGATGATCACTGCATTCTGTTATTTCACTGGACAGTAATTGATATTCTGGTTGACCACTGATGATGAGTGAAATGATTTCAGCTGTTCAACGAAACAAAGAGAAATTATTCACACCTAAGTCTGATGTGCATTATGTCACACCATCTACTGTTTCCTGTCTGGGAAGTTTGTGTTACATGTTAGCTTCTAGACTTTGGAGCTGTCAACTGTATTACACGCTGTGTGTATGTGTTGATGTAAACTAAGTGCTTACCGCTGACCCTGAGATTACAAAATATGCCCTCCTTGTACTCTGTGCAAGTTAGTGCCTGTCATTATATCTTATATATACAAGCTAAATAAAATGCATCTACTAAATTTGAATTATTACTGTCTACCTTTGAGAATAAAACAATATCATCAACTGATAACACCAGAGAGAGTTTCTAACCATCTGGCTTGAAATATAGTTTTTGTACAAGGTAGATTTCATGCTAATATTGAAGTGTCTAATGAGGAAATCCAAAATGATGGCCAGTACTCCAGAACTGAGAGTCCAAGCCTCTTCAATATTGCTTTGCCGTAATCCAGAATTTGATATCTCAGCCTGTGACTTCTATGGTAGTTTCAAGGCTTGCTTTCCTGAGTCTGGTCTCCAGCCAGCCAGTTTGTTTTGTCACTAACAGGAATAATTTTTCTTAAGGGCTACTGTAATTGTAATCCTTTCTGCTTTTTTCCTTTTAGGGGCTTGGTCGTTTTCCAGCCAGCTCAGTTTGTTTTGTCACTAACAGGAAAACTGGATTAGATCGGACTTGTTTTTTGCTTTGTGGGAAGCACAAAACTCTCAACTGCAGTTACAGGGCTACTAAGTAGAGCAGCTAGTGTTATGATTCCAAATGTGATTTTTTTTTTCTAAAGCATCAAACCCCCCCAATGTACCGTAAGTATCAATTGCACTTTTTCACCTGTGACCAAAGTTGGGAGTATTAAATGAGAATTAGGACATATTCTCTAATGTAGCTAGTTTGTATACACCTAAAAGGATTTCATCACTCAGTATAAAAATTGGGTGTTGCTTTAAATATTCTTTACAGTTGTGTGTTTCCATGAAGCTAGATGATCACTGCATTCTGTTATTTCACTGGACAGTAATTGATATTCTGGTTGACCACTGATGATGAGTGAAATGATTTCAGCTGTTCAACGAAACAAAGAGAAATTATTCACACCTAAGTCTGATGTGCATTATGTCACACCATCTACTGTTTCCTGTCTGGGAAGTTTGTGTTACATGTTAGCTTCTAGACTTTGGAGCTGTCAACTGTATTACACGCTGTGTGTATGTGTTGATGTAAACTAAGTGCTTACCGCTGACCCTGAGATTACAAAATATGCCCTCCTTGTACTCTGTGCAAGTTAGTGC
This sequence comes from Tragulus kanchil, assembly GCA_022376925.1. Classification (NCBI taxonomy): domain Eukaryota; kingdom Metazoa; phylum Chordata; class Mammalia; order Artiodactyla; family Tragulidae; genus Tragulus; species Tragulus kanchil. Next base: position 102,228,972 of record JAIOJX010000001.1, on the reverse strand, counting down.
CTGTCATTATATCTTATATATACAAGCTAAATAAAATGCATCTACTAAATTTGAATTATTACTGTCTACCTTTGAGAATAAAACAATATCATCAACTGATAACACCAGAGAGAGTTTCTAACCATCTGGCTTGAAATATAGTTTTTGTACAAGGTAGATTTCATGCTAATATTGAAGTGTCTAATGAGGAAATCCAAAATGATGGCCAGTACTCCAGAACTGAGAGTCCAAGCCTCTTCAATATTGCTTTGCCGTAATCCAGAATTTGATATCTCAGCCTGTGACTTCTATGGTAGTTTCAAGGCTTGCTTTCCTGAGTCTGGTCTCCAGCCAGCCAGTTTGTTTTGTCACTAACAGGAATAATTTTTCTTAAGGGCTACTGTAATTGTAATCCTTTCTGCTCCACATGTGTTTTACCATATGTTGAGGCTCCGTTGTTCTGTGTGGATGCCAGTTTTCCATAATTGGAAGGATTCGGCTAACATGTATGAGCTCACGTATTTGTATTTAATCGTCAGAAGGCATCATTTTACAGATGGGAAAACTGAGATGTGGAGTGGGCAGTGACGGTCAGGACATTACAGCCAACCTGTATTTGGCAGAGAAGGGGAGTGATTTCAGGTTGTCCATGTGAAAGCCCTGTCATGGGCTCTTTTGGCTCAGTGATATGCCAGTGTTTACTTTTCTACCATTATTTCTTCATGCTTTTCTACACACAAAATTGGTCCTGGTCATTCTGATGTCCACAGTATTTCCACAAATACAACACAGTGGTATGTTTGTTCATTCCAACTCTTTATTGGAATTCTTTATTGGAATACCCTTTTGTCCTCCCTTGAGAGACTCAAATTACACCTATCTTCAGGGGTCCCACAAGCCCCCTCTACTCTGTCGTCATTGGCCTTCCTCTCCTTGCAATCTTTCTATCACACAGTTCCCAGTATTAGTATATTATCATCATTATTTGATGGCTACTAATCATTCCTACCAAAACTTCCTGTGAGCTGCCAGAAGGCAAGTACTATATTTTATATGCCTCCGAGAATTCTTAGCACAGTCATAAGCTCATTGTGAATGACAGCAAATGCTGTTGTTTGCCTGTTATTTTGGCTTTAAACGAGCCTTTCCTTTTTTGGCCTTTTCCCAATAAAGATTTGTTCACAGACTGAAACTGAATTTTAGCCATCAGTCATTCTATATTTCAGTTTTGTAATATAATAAGACTAATTCTTATTAGGTTCATTTTTCCACCCAACATAAAACAGTAAGTGTGAAACATGGGAAATAACCAATTGCTTTAAGACATTTTGGTTGCCATTTGGAATTTTCAGGCTGAGCTGAAGAAATCATTTGAAAATTCTGGTGTCTTGCATTTTAAAGTATTTATTATTTTTGGCTGCCCTGCATCTTTGTTGTTGTTCTGTCAGTTGTGTCCGACTCTGTGCTGGATCTTAGTTGTTACACGTGGGCTTTCTCTAGTTGTGATGAGTGGGGCTACTCACTATTTGTGATGCACGGGCTTCTCATTGCAGTGGCTTCTCTGTGCAGCACAGGGTCTAGAGCACGTGGGCTTCAGTAGTTGCAGTACATAGACTCAGTATTAATGATTCTTGGGTTCTAGAGTGCTGGCTCAGTAGTTGTGGTGCACGGGCTTCATTGCCCCACTGCATGTGGAATCTTCCCAGACCAGGGATTGAGCCTATGTCTCCTGCATTGATAGGTGGATTCTTTACCACTGAGCCCCCAGGGGAGTCCATGTCATGTATTTTTATGCCCCCTAAATGGTCTGTTAAAAAGGACTGGCCCAAAAGTTTGTTTGGGTCTTTCTGTAACTATTTGCTCATTTATGAAAAACAAACATAAATCTAAAGAATGAAGTGGGCAAGGTATGATTAGACCCTCTAGTTCCCAATGTCACTTTACACTGTTGGAACACCACAGTGGTGGGGAAACAAATCTTAATAAGGTGCTGGATGGAGTATGTACTCCAGCTTGGTGCTTCTTCCTTTATCGAGAACCGCCTTTCTCTCTCAGTTCCTCCTCCTATCCCTTTTACCCGCTCCTACCACTTTTACTTTCCCTGCCCTGCCAAATAGGTGAGCATTTCTTAGGACTGATATGATTGTCTTTGCATTTTTCTGAATTTGTTGAGGTCTCAGAGCCAGAGAGAGAGAGAGAAACAGAGACAGGCAGGCACAACAAATCTCCACACTAGAATATTCTATACACATTCCTAGTGATAACTACTTAGATGCTATCCCTGTATCCTTTTTGTATCTTTTTAGAATTTCTGTGTCACTCTTTTCTCATCTTTTTGCACATTAATGATCCTGGTATAGGCATTTTCTAAGATTGATGGATGACTAGCTAAAAGGTTTCATAGCCCAAGGCAAGGGAGAGGTCCATTAACTTCACATGGTCAATAATTTCCCTGGGTGAAGCCCTCTTCTGAGACTTTATTACTAATAAAACACATGTTTTAATGTTCAGAAAAATTAAACATCATTGTAAGCTGTTCATTCTTAAAATTATATCTGTCCTTGCCTTTCTGATGTGTCTTCCTTCCTCAAATGTGTTGGTATACTCTTCTTATATATTTCTTTAAAACTTAAAATTTTGTTTGCTTCTTATATATTGAGTCCACACCTAGAAACTCATATTCATTTTCAAGGAACACGTTTATATATTCCCTTAAATATAGTAATTAAACATATTATTCTGAAATGGGGTATCTGTGACAAATAGCTTTAGTTAGACTGTATATCTGATGGGTCTACTGGGATTACTCAGGACGCCAGACCAGCAGCTGAAAAAATAAACAAAAAGATACCATCAACTGGGAAAAAATAACATAACTTTGTTTTGCTGCTGTGTCGTTTAATGAATTGACTGACTCAGACTGAACACAAGACTGTCTTTTCTGCAGACCTTCCTTTTTCATCCACAGAAACCTTCCATGGATTGTTGTCTGGCCTTTTTGTAAATTGTCAACCCATCTGATCTGATTCACTCTTTTCATGACTTTTAATTTTTAAATCTCTTTACATCACAAAGCTTAAAACGGTCCTTTTTATTTTCTGAAATACAGCCAAATGTACTTTCATTTTTATTTAAGACAAGCTTAAGGCATTAAGTGATCCACTAACAGTGAGAATGTCTACTTAAATATTTTTAACTCACACCAGTAAATTGTCAGTCTATAATCTTGGGTGCATACTGTCTCATCCAGATTGTGCGCAAATATGAAGGGCAGTGTTTGCAACCTCAGTTTTCTTTGTTGCAGTGATGAAACTAAAAACCACAGAAGGAATGGGTTAGGAATCAAAAAAATCTTACTTGGAGCTCACCCTTCGCAGCCAAGTGACCTCTAGGAAATGTTATAGTACATTAGTAGTACATTACCTCTCAAAACCAATATTTAGAGGCAATGATACTTGGTTTGCCTGGCTTACAGGGCTATAGTAGGAGGCAATGTGGTGGAAGTGCTTTCTGAAATCCAAAACTCCAAATAAAAAGTATTACTGAGATAACTACCAAGCTGGAAAAGATTTAGCTGCATTTCAGCCTTTCTGCTTCTCTTGGCATGAAATGTCTTTCTATAAATTACTTTGTCTGCCATTGGCAATTTGTGAAAGGGGAAAAAAATCAAGGTCAAGAATGTTGGTATGCTCTTCTTATATATTTCTTTAAAACTTAAAATTTTGTTTGCTTCTTATATATTGAGTCCACACCTAGAAACTCATATTCATTTTCAAGGAACACGTTTATATATTCCCTTAAATATAGTAATTAAACATATTATTCTGAAATGGGGTATCTGTGACAAATAGCTTTAGTTAGACTGTATATCTGATGGGTCTACTGGGATTACTCAGGACGCCAGACCAGCAGCTAAAAAAATAAACAAAAAGATACCATCAACTGGGAAAAAATAACATAACTTTGTTTTGCTGCTGTGTCGTTTAATGAATTGACTGACTCAGACTGAACACAAGACTGTCTTTTCTGCAGACCTTCCTTTTTCATCCACAGAAACCTTCCATGGATTGTTGTCTGGCCTTTTTGTAAATTGTCAACCCATCTGATCTGATTCACTCTTTTCATGACTTTTAATTTTTAAATCTCTTTACATCACAAAGCTTAAAACGGTCCTTTTTATTTTCTGAAATACAGCCAAATGTACTTTCATTTTTATTTAAGACAAGCTTAAGGCATTAAGTGATCCACTAACAGTGAGAATGTCTACTTAAATATTTTTAACTCACACCAGTAAATTGTCAGTCTATAATCTTGGGTGCATACTGTCTCATCCAGATTGTGCGCAAATATGAAGGGCAGTGTTTGCAACCTCAGTTTTCTTTGTTGCAGTGATGAAACTAAAAACCACAGAAGGAATGGGTTAGGAATCAAAAAAATCTTACTTGGAGCTCACCCTTCGCAGCCAAGTGACCTCTAGGAAATGTTATAGTACATTAGTAGTACATTACCTCTCAAAACCAATATTTAGAGGCAATGATACTTGGTTTGCCTGGCTTACAGGGCTATAGTAGGAGGCAATGTGGTGGAAGTGCTTTCTGAAATCCAAAACTCCAAATAAAAAGTATTACTGAGATAACTACCAAGCTGGAAAAGATTTAGCTGCATTTCAGCCTTTCTGCTTCTCTTGGCATGAAATGTCTTTCTATAAATTACTTTGTCTGCCATTGGCAATTTGTGAAAGGGGAAAAAAAAAATCAAGGTCAAGAAAATATGCTCATGGCTTATTCTTCTGCATGTTAATAAGTGAGAATGATATCCATTATTGCCCTCAAAGTTATAAAACCTGGGGGGAGGGGGGCATGTTGTCTAATTATGTTAATAGTCAGATGCTAGAGGATGTTGAAGATTAATCCCTGTGTAGAATTTGTCTCCTCATCCATTTCTCACCTGCCAGTCTGTTCCAACTACTAATCAGTCCGGCAGGAAGCAAAGAACTCCAGCTATTAGGAAACAAATGGCCACACACATTTAACTACCAGTGTGCCTGGGTCCTTCATCTTTGATGAAAATATATGGTCTGTGATGGAATTACGTTGTAAATATTTGCTTGACCTTTTCAAATGGAATGGATTTACTGTTCTCTATGGAGCTGTATAATATATGCATACTTAAAAATGGCTGGTCCATCAGATCAAACAAATTCTTCCAGTAGTATTATCTGTATAATCTGGTCTAGAAAAACCATTCCATTTTCTAATTGATAGAAGACTAAAAGAAGTGACTGATGGGAGGCAACTTAAAATGGGCTGTGGGAAGATGATTGAAATTAGTAGAAAGTTGGGCAGGAAATCCTCATTATGAGATAGTCATTAGGTGTAAAAGTCTATATTGCTTAATAAATGGAAAGGAATCGCAAACATGTACAACTTTCAACTAGGGTAGTATTGTCATTTGGGAAAGAATACTTAATTGTCAGGAACCGTCTCTCTCTCAAAGGAAATGCTATTTAGCAGCCACGCCTGCCTTGCCCTCTAATGACCCTACCCACTGTCATTGTAACAAACAACTTTTTTTAGGAATAGAAATCACCCAACTATTGAGAACCGCAGGAATACTAATTCTGTGTGTTAAGGTTGGAAGGAAATTTAGGTGTTTGTCAGGGAGTGGCACCTAGAAACATAGAAATAATCATTTAAAAATGACAGATAAATGGAATTTTGAAGATAATTTTAATTAATGATAGTGGATAAAGCAATTTCAATTGTACTTTATTGTGGTATTTATAGATAAGTAGCCATTTCGTTTGCTTCTCTTGGCATGAAATGTCTTTCTATAAATTACTTTGTCTGCCATTGGCAATTTGTGAAAGGGGAAAAAAAAAATCAAGGTCAAGAAAATATGCTCATGGCTTATTCTTCTGCATGTTAATAAGTGAGAATGATATCCATTATTGCCCTCAAAGTTATAAAACCTGGGGGGAGGGGGGCATGTTGTCTAATTATGTTAATAGTCAGATGCTAGAGGATGTTGAAGATTAATCCCTGTGTAGAATTTGTCTCCTCATCCATTTCTCACCTGCCAGTCTGTTCCAACTACTAATCAGTCCGGCAGGAAGCAAAGAACTCCAGCTATTAGGAAACAAATGGCCACACACATTTAACTACCAGTGTGCCTGGGTCCTTCATCTTTGATGAAAATATATGGTCTGTGATGGAATTACGTTGTAAATATTTGCTTGACCTTTTCAAATGGAATGGATTTACTGTTCTCTATGGAGCTGTATAATATATGCATACTTAAAAATGGCTGGTCCATCAGATCAAACAAATTCTTCCAGTAGTATTATCTGTATAATCTGGTCTAGAAAAACCATTCCATTTTCTAATTGATAGAAGACTAAAAGAAGTGACTGATGGGAGGCAACTTAAAATGGGCTGTGGGAAGATGATTGAAATTAGTAGAAAGTTGGGCAGGAAATCCTCATTATGAGATAGTCATTAGGTGTAAAAGTCTATATTGCTTAATAAATGGAAAGGAATCGCAAACATGTACAACTTTCAACTAGGGTAGTATTGTCATTTGGGAAAGAATACTTAATTGTCAGGAACCGTCTCTCTCTCAAAGGAAATGCTATTTAGCAGCCACGCCTGCCTTGCCCTCTAATGACCCTACCCACTGTCATTGTAACAAACAACTTTTTTTAGGAATAGAAATCACCCAACTATTGAGAACCGCAGGAATACTAATTCTGTGTGTTAAGGTTGGAAGGAAATTTAGGTGTTTGTCAGGGAGTGGCACCTAGAAACATAGAAATAATCATTTAAAAATGACAGATAAATGGAATTTTGAAGATAATTTTAATTAATGATAGTGGATAAAGCAATTTCAATTGTACTTTATTGTGGTATTTATAGATAAGTAGCTTCTGTTAAAACCAACCTTTAAACCTTAATCACCTTATCACTTTCTATTATTTATGATAAAATGTAATTTATTAATGAATTTTATGAATTTTGTGAATTGATGTATAAATTGATAATTTCATATCATGGACTTTAATTTTCTCAGTCAGTACAATCTGTTCAAAATCCCCCAAGAACTCCAGCTCGGCTGTCACAGCTACTAATATACATCACCCCTGTCCTCACGTGGCATTGGCTTTAAGAAGCTTCCTGTTAAATTCTCCGGATATTTATCAACTGGCTAATTAATGCCATATATTTTCTGTAAAATGCAGTTAAGAGCTGATGGCTACAAATACCATCACTATTTTGAAATAGAATCTTTATTATGGCCTATAGGTTCAGGGTGATTTGGTCCCTGGTCACCTCTGAGACTTAGTTTCCTACTTCTTTGTTAAAACACACACATACACATACACTTACTTGGCTGTTCTGTGTCTTAGTTGTGGCAGTCAGAATCCTTAGTTGTAACTTGTGGAATCTAGTTCCCTGACCAGTGATCTAACCTAAGCCCCCTGCACTGGGAGCTAGGCGTCTTAGCCACTGGACCACCAGGGAAGTCTTACTTTCCTACTCTTTAACCGTTCCCTTCTCTCAGCTCCACTGGTTTACTTGTAGTTACTGAAACTGCCTGCTTCGTGCTCCTCCAAGACCCTTGTACTGGCAGATCCGTCTACCTGGATCTTGTTATTCCTGTTTGTCACATTCTCCTTTTCTTCTTTCAGTTTCATCACCTCAGATATTTTAGGACCAGCATATCTAAATATGTTTCCTTTCATTCTGTGATTCTTTGTACTCCTTAGCTGGCTTTATTTTTCTTCAAAGAGCTAACTGCCACCTGCCATTTACTCCATAGTAATTATTCAGTAGGGCTTCCTTGGTGTCTCAGTGGTAAAGAATCTGCCAATGAAGGAGACATGGGTTCTATCTGTGGGTTGGGAAGATTCCCAGAGAAGGAAATGACAATGCATTCTAATATTCTTGCCTAGAGAATTCCATGGACAGAGGAGTCTAGTGGCCTACAGTCAGTGGAGTCGCAAAGAGTCAGACACGACTAGCAAGTAAACAAACCAACAACAAAATTGTTCAGCAGGGACTTCCCTGGTGGTCCAGTGGGTAAGGACACCGCCTTGCAGTGCAAGGGGTGCCGGTTCGATCCCTGGCCTGGGAAGATCCCACATGCCGCGGAGCGGCTGGACTGATGTGTCCAACTACCGAGCCAGAGCTCTGGAGTACATGCACCCAGAGCTGGTGCTCTGCAATGAGAGAGGCCACTGTGATGGGAGGCCCACACAGGCCAAAGAACAGAGACAGATGCAAATGAATAAATGAAAGACCAATAGAAGTGGCCAAAAAAAAAAAATTGTTCAGCAAATCCTTTATCAGTAACATATTGAGATATATCAGAGCAGGATGCCTGAATTTGAGTTCCACTGCTGTTCCTTACTGATTGGGTGACTTGGGGCACATTGCTTCACTTTTAGTGCCTCAGTTTCTTTAGTATCCACATCATTGTGCTGTTGGTCCATCTCCTTCCTTAGCATTATGATGCATATCCAAGTTAGAAAAAAATTGAGAGAATATTTACCTCGGTTTTCCATCCAAGGCAGTGCTACTCTCTTTCTGTTCTATGTACCCATATTCGTTCTTAATTTTGTCTTTTTCTGGTTACTCAGATTTCAGAATGGTGAGGAGGGAAAGTTACTTTTAGAATTCTTAGCATCCTGTATATGACCCTTTTTATAAAACTCTTACATGGAAAATGTCATTGGTCTTGATTTCATCTCAAAACTGATTTTCAACAAATGCAGCTCTCGAACTTATCGACTGAAAAAGATAAACAGTTTGAGAGTTGGTTAAGTTTTATTTGAGGCGTAATTAGGATTGAAACCCAGGCAGCATCTCAGATGGCTCTGAGTGAAGGGGGAGTTCAAATGCCATTAAACAAAGGGTTTATGAAGGGTTTGTATTTTACAAATGGTTGGTGGTCATTTCTAAGGGTGTGATGTCTTCATGAAGGAATTCAGTGCTTTTCTAGGTGTGAAGAGATGCAAGGATGGAGATGATAAAATCTGTTCTTAAAGGCTATTTGCCTATCTAAAGACTTGACCCACCTGGACTCCGTGGACCACAGAGTGCCTCTTCCCACCCTGACCTCCCTCAGGGGCTGTTGAAAGTCAGCAACTCCCAACAGCACAGCCTTCAGTCTCTGCAGAGGCAGGTGGCAAATGCCCTTGTTGTCCAGTCACTGGCGATGTAAGTGGTAAATTCCAATCTGTACTGGACAAACTGAACTGATTTTTTCCATCACATGCTGCAAAAAGTGATAATTATCATTCAATTATTTGACAGTTTGTCTCCATAAACATTCGCCTTGAATGTCTCTTAGGTCCTTATAGGGGCTGTAGGCATTTGGACTAAAAGGGGAGAGTGCAGAAAAAATTTTCATATAATTCATATCCTCATAAAATTAGAATGTAATTATGAATGTAAAAATTAATTGTCATCACATAGGTAATCTTACTAAGTTTTTGAAACATTGGAGGGCAGGATTTTTTTTGTTGACAGAGGAAAAATTTTGTTGCTGCATGTTTTTTTTTTTTTAATTTTTATTTTACTTTTAACTTTTACAGAGTTTTGTTGTTTACAGATATGTATGATCCCAGATTAGTCATATGTATATCCCCCCTTTCCCACCCCTCCAGGCCGTCGCACAGTGCCTCTGCAGGATCCTCTTTTCTCATAGCACAATGACAATAGCTATTTTTTTCATATATGATAGTACAGGTTTTCATGCTACTTCCTTTAAGCCTCCCACCCACTATTCATTCCCCACAATGTCCATATGTCTATTCTCCGTGTCTGTTTTTTCATCATTTCACTGCATGTGTTATCATTACCATCCTACTAGATTCCATATATGTGTGTTAGGATACTGTACTTGTCTTTCTCTTTTTGACTTACTTCACTTTTTATGGTAGGTTCTAGATCCAGCCACCTCATTAGGACTGATTCTCTGCATTTCTTTTTACAGCTGAGTAGTATTCCATTGTATATATGTACCAGAGTTTTTTTATCCATTCATTCGTCAATGGACATCTAGGTTGGTTCCATGTTCTAGCTTTTGTATAGAGTGCTTGTTGCTGCATGTTTTAATGCATGTTTTGGTAAAGTTAAAAAATTTAAAGCCCTGCTTTTCTTAGGCATTTAAATTTAGTTACAGATCTTGTTATATACTGCTTGCAGATCAATAATCATTGATAAAATACTCTTTGATGTTCACTAGCTCACATTTAACAGATTAAATTACACTAAACAATTAACTTCAATTTCACTTAAAGCCTCTTAAGAATCTACATTTACAAATTTAATATATCTGATTCACACTAGTTCTTCAGAAGCCTTCCAAAGTAATAGTAGAAACAAAATCTTCCTGTTCACTTAAGTAACTCCTATAAATCAAATAAAGCAAAAACATTAATAGATCAGGACCAGTAATATATTTAAATAATTGTTTAAGCTCAGATTATCTTATACCTTTGTTGACTAAAAAAGATGAACAACTTGAGAGATGTGGGTTAAGTGTTATTGGGGGCATAATTAGGATTGCAACCCAGGAGGTAGCATCTCAGATGGCTCTGAGAGACTGCTTCAAAAAGGCAGTGGAGGAAAATCAATATATAAGGATTTTGGTGAAGGGGGAGTTCAAATGCCATTAAACAAAGGGTTTTATTTTACAAATGGTTTTCAGTCAGTCTTGAGGATGTGATGTCTTCATGAAGGAATTTAACACTTGCCTAGGTGTGAGGAGGCACAGGGATTAAGATCGGAATATCTGTTCCTAAAAGTCATTTGCCTATCTAAAGACCTGGCCCACAGGTTTCCTTGGAGGGCGGAGTGCCCTGCCCCACCCTGATCTCCTTAGGGGTGGTTGAAAGTCAGCAGCTCCCAACAGCACAGCCTTCAATCTCTGCAGAGGCAGATGGCAAATGCCCTTGTTGTCTAGTCACTGGGCAGGGTAATTGGTAACTGCCAATTTGTAGTTGACAGCTTTCAAGTCAAAGTCACAAGTCTAATATTTTTTATTTTTTTTTAATTTTTATTTTTATTGGTGTATATTTGTTTTACAGTGTCACATTAGCTTTAGGTGTACAGCGAGGTTATTGTTACATGTTCTTACAGGGTTTTCTTGTTTTCAGGTATACATAATCCCCAAACAAGTCTAATATTTTAATTAACCATTTCAAATTAAAATCAACTCACATGTCAGTTTCTCCAATGCATCAGATTCTTTTAAATGCTTCAATAAGCATCTGAAAACATTACTGAACTGACAAAAGAGAATCCCAAAGTTACTACAAAGTGATATTACTATGGTTTTGATTATAGTTTTTTTTTCTCCTTTTATAGCTGCAAAGATAACAACTAAAGGTTCTAAGATTTGAGGCTATAATGCCATTTTGTGGTCAGAAAAGTCAAGGCTAGGACATAGGTGTCCTCTCTTAGAGTCTTGGCCACCTCTGACCTGATTCAGCATAGTCAGTCCTCTCACCACATTGTTCTCTCCCACATTGTTGTATTTCTGTGTTTTGTTGGGGGAGTTGCCACATTGAAAGAAAATGATCTTGAGACCATTTTTATTTATTTTTGGCTGTGCTAGGTCTTCGTTGCTGTTTACAGACTTTCTCTAGTTGCATTGCTCAGGCTTCTGATTGCAGTGACTTCACCTGTTGTGGAGCATGGGCTCTAGAGCGCTGAGTCAGCAGTTGCCCTGCAGCATGTGGACTGTGGACGGGACCTGTGTCCCCTGCACTGGCAGGTGGATTGCCAACCACTGGACCACCAGGAAACTCCTGCCACATTGTTTTAATACTTCTTCTTGGCTAATTCTCATCAGCTTCCACCACTGTGTCATAATTTCATAAAAGACTATATAGCACATGGGAGTTACAGTTTAATGTCCAATAGTTTACTATGCCACATACACTATGTGCACAAAATAAAGTATTTTCATCTTACCTTAAGAATTTTTGTGAGTAAATACATGCTGGTATTAAAGGATGAGATTTGGGGCTTCCCTGGTGGTCCAGTGGGTAAAGAGTCCGCCTTGCAAGTACAGAGGGCACTGGTTTGATCCCTGACCCAGAAAAATCCCATGTGCCGCGGAGCAGCTGGGTTGGTTTGTCCAGTTACAAGCCAGCGCTCTGGAGCGCATGTGCCCAGAGCTGGTGCTCTGCAGCGAGAGAGGCCACTGCAATGGAGGCCCACACAGGCCAAAGAAAAAAGATGGATGAAAATCAGTAAATAAAAAACCAATAAAAGAGGCCAAAATTAAAACAAAAAAAGTAAAAATATGTTCAAAAAGATGAGATTTGGTTTGAGCTCATGTTCGTGGTCCGTTTTAGAGATACACAGTTGTTTATTAGCAGGTCTTAAACCAAACAGGGTAGCAAAAAGCCTACTACTTTGCATTTGATTGAGCACCTTTTTAGAGTGAATGGAAAAAGTTGATTAAGAGGTTAAAAAGTATCTGAAAAACCAATTGACCTTTGGGTGGATTTCACATATAACTTTTCAAGCTTTGTTTAAAAAAAAAATCTGTCATTATAGTAGAGTCCAAGTGCGACCCATTACACAGGAAAGTATGAGCTGATGGCCCATTTCAATGGATAGAAACATGTATTCAAATCAAATTTCATTTATAGCCCCTCCTTCCTTCCTTTTAAACTGCTTTACTTTATTGTACTAGTGGCATTTTAACTAAACCCAGAGCTAAAGAATAGAACATGAGAACAGAAGAAGCAGTTGAATTAACTTTAAAGAACTCTTCATATTATCCTTTAAAATCTTTACCTCTACAGAAAAGAAAAATAAAAAATCTCCTCAAAGTGTGACATTATTTAAAGGAAATGTTCAAGTGCAGGCATTTGCAAAGCTGACTGAAGGAAACTATAAGCAATGAAGTAGCCGAAGGAAGAATGTCAGAATGAGCCTGAGGTTACCATGTGAAGGCCTCGCTTCCTAATTGTTATTATGCTTACAAGGACACTCTGTAAAAAGAAAAATGAACGCCTTGTTCAACACCTGCTATAAAAAGATGCTGGGACTCTGTGGCTTGCTTAAATCATTTTTTTCCTGAAACAAATTGCCGAACAAGCCCTAGGCTATTTAATTTCCAAATACCAAAAATATTAAATTTGAGGCTCGCAGAGGCCCTGCAATGGAGGCCCCCCAGAAAATCCCATGTGCCGGAGCAGCTGGGTTGGTTTGTCCAGTTACAAGCCAGCGCTCTGAGCGCATGCGCCCAGAGCTGGTGCTCTGCGACAACAGAGGCCACCGCGATGGGAGGCCCACACAGGCCAAAGAAAAAAGATGGATGAAAATCAGTAAATAAAAAACCAATAAAAGAGGCCAAAATTAAAACAAAAAAAGTAAAAATATGTTCAAAAAGATGAGATTTGGTTTGAGCTCATGTTCGTGGTCCGTTTTAGAGATACACAGTTGTTTATTAGCAGGTCTTAAACCAAACAGGGTAGCAAAAAGCCTACTACTTTGCATTTGATTGAGCACCTTTTTAGAGTGAATGGAAAAAGTTGATTAAGAGGTTAAAAAGTATCTGAAAAACCAATTGACCTTTGGGTGGATTTCACATATAACTTTTCAAGCTTTGTTTAAAAAAAAAATCTGTCATTATAGTAGAGTCCAAGTGCGACCCATTACACAGGAAAGTATGAGCTGATGGCCCATTTCAATGGATAGAAACATGTATTCAAATCAAATTTCATTTATAGCCCCTCCTTCCTTCCTTTTAAACTGCTTTACTTTATTGTACTAGTGGCATTTTAACTAAACCCAGAGCTAAAGAATAGAACATGAGAACAGAAGAAGCAGTTGAATTAACTTTAAAGAACTCTTCATATTATCCTTTAAAATCTTTACCTCTACAGAAAAGAAAAATAAAAAATCTCCTCAAAGTGTGACATTATTTAAAGGAAATGTTCAAGTGCAGGCATTTGCAAAGCTGACTGAAGGAAACTATAAGCAATGAAGTAGCCGAAGGAAGAATGTCAGAATGAGCCTGAGGTTACCATGTGAAGGCCTCGCTTCCTAATTGTTATTATGCTTACAAGGACACTCTGTAAAAAGAAAAATGAACGCCTTGTTCAACACCTGCTATAAAAAGATGCTGGGACTCTGTGGCTTGCTTAAATCATTTTTTTCCTGAAACAAATTGCCGAACAAGCCCTAGGCTATTTAATTTCCAAATACCAGTAATTAAAATGAGTAACATCGTCAGAATTTGGCAGGGCCACAGCTTTCTTTTCCCTTTTCATTTTCCCATAAATTTCAGTGAAGGTCAGATTTGTTGAAGGGAGGAGTGGGGGCGAAATCTGCCGGCTCTGTGCTCATGGGAGGTTAAAATATGACTTGTTCACGGTGTCCCTCGTAGTTCAAGACTTAATGGTCCTTGACGGGGATAACCTAGAAGTTAATTTTACTCTGTGTCCCAAAAGCAGTCATTGTCAATGTAATCTTTCTTGTGGGCTGAAGGGTATCGTCAACAAATGATCTGACTTTCAATAGCAATTGACCAGCAATGTCTCGGACCCGAAAAGGCATGGATGCGGCTCCTTCTGGATCTGTGTCCTAACCATAGTGATCAAAAATATTTTTACCTTTTTATTTTTGCTTTAGCTCATATACAGCCCATTTTTACATCTTTCTTCCTTAGAATTAGTTCTTCATAGTCCTTGCATCATATTTTCATAGATTGGTAGTATATCTAACTCGTAAACTATGAATGTTTCAAAATGTAGTGTTTACTTGTCTCCAGAAAAACATCAGACTTTTAGAAGATACGACTGGCTCTTGATTTGGAGAGCTGGGGGTAGACCAAGGCAGAGCACGTGTGTTTCAGTCTCACTCATTGTTTCTCATCTTAGCTCTCTTCTTTCCTTCCTCGATGGACCAACTGGATTGAGTTGTCTCCCCTCTCTTGGTGTCATTTTCCTAATCGGGAAAATGGAAAGATTTAATTTTCCTTGGTGAAAAACCAAGGATCTCAGTCATGCATTCCAAGACAGATTAGCTTTCCAAGGAATAACCCAAGTTTCATTCCCACAAAGGACTCATCAGGGATACATCAGTAGGATTTTTCCTTTTCCAATCTATCCTCCCCCTAAAGAAAGTAGTCAAGTCTGATCTCCTTGAGGTTTGGGTTCACCTTACCCAGATGAGAATAATAGGCATAGGCTTGCAAAATGTTAACCTCCTGGGTGGTTCTCCACAGTGGCCCAGACAGAGGTGATGACTGTTGGAATCTATGGAAGCTGGACAGTAAATGCCAAGGACGTGACCATCAGCAAGGGCCTTGAGTGGCAGAGCCTGCTGGGAAGGACATGGCAGTCGAAGGGCTGTGCTCTCTGGTTGAAAGCTTGTAGTGATGGAAACTGTGAGATAGAGAACAAAGCCTCAGTCTGGAAAAAAAAAAAAAAAAAACTTTTCAGAGAAAGTGCCAAGAGTATATGAAGATGACGTATTTGTATATAATATGGAGTGTGACCCAGTGGATATTGTAGATAAGTGACCAGCAAGACTGAGATCTGCCTGGTTCACCATAATGGAGACATTTGAGACTAAAAATTCAAAAGGAACAGAAACTATCTAGGAGTGATTGAACCCCGAATTTTGTGTTCCTGAAAGGACTGTTAGATGAGCCTCTAAATAGACAGACAGGGTTTCTTTTCTCTTTGATCGTTTCTGATGCCAAGTGCTACAACCTGAAAGTTGGTTCTCATAAGATGGCCAGTCACTCCCCAGGAGATGAAATGGAGCAGAAGGAGCAACATAGACCCAAGCAGAAACAGAGGTAAACGGAGCACAATAGGCATAGGAGAGAACTGGGTGACAAATAAGGCTGCCGTAAGTGTTTCACTGCGTAGGTCATGGCCTCCGGCCTCACTCGTCTATGGAAATGTGGTTACCTTGACAAGAGTAACAGGTTTTCTAGGCCCGACCCAGTTTTCTAGGACATTTAGGAAACCCGAAGTGTGCTGTGTTCAAGAACAAGTTGACTCAGGCTATGCCAAGGCTCTACCAGGAGCATGCTCTTCTGAGTGGAGAAGAGAGAGTAGACTTTTCCCCTGTTAAGTTGGATTCTAAAGCATGGTTGCCTCCATTCCATGTGTGGTTAGTCACATTTAATGAAATACCTTCCTCAGTCTTCAAATGCCCTTTCATTTTAACACTTAGATAAGTATTCCAACTAGATAGAGAAATGGATTCCAACAAAATGTTTCTCTTCCGTTTGAGTACACAAGACTAAGTGAAGCCTGTGACAGATATTGTCAGTGTCCTGTTTATGTCCCTGAAAGTTTATATTTATTGCTGTAGTCTTGCACCTACCTAAATCTATATCCCTGTGCCTTAGGATCTCCCCTACACAAGGAAGTGCTGAGGAATAAACATAACACGTCTTGGGAGCCTCTCAACCACTGAGGCTCATGATAGGGTTGTAGACTTCCCAACTCCGTTGCCTCTTGGCAATGCTGAGTAGGTGTTATGCACTGTTTGCCAGAGGATTCCATCTCCAAGTGCCCACTGGGGTAGTTGGCTTAATGTCTTGGCAGCCTTCCCTGTCTTGTCTCATGACCCCATTCCTCTACAAATGTTAACTATTCTTCCCAACTGAGCTATTGTTATTTGAATTCTTACTTAAGGACCTAAATCTGAACAAAAAACAAACCAAGGCAAACACCCGCCTTCGAAAGAGCTCTCTCCCAAGAAGCTTCCAGTATCCCCTAAAAGTACACTCTTCCTTGGTCATGTCGCATGCTAATCAGAAGCATTCAGGTATGTCTGTGGACACAGCTTGAGTTCTTTTCCAGAATGCTTCCCTGCCTTCATCTGGAAGGACCACTCTGCCAGTTCATCAGTCATGATTGAATTTTACTTGACTCAGCCTATCCTCCTTTACCCACACTGCAGACCAAATAGCTTTTTTAAAAAAAAAAAAAAAAAAAATTTCATCTTTATTGATGTATAATTTAAAAAATTGTAAGGTATTTTGTACATCATGGTGATTTGATACAGGTATACATTGTGAAGGGCTTACCATGTGGCTCAGTGGTAAAGATTGCAATGCAGGAGACACAGGTTCAATCCCTGGGTCAGGAAGATCCCAGGAGGAAGAAATAACAGCCCACTTGAGATATAGGTGACATTCAGCATTGTATATGTTTAAGGTCTAAGGTGCTAATTTGATACACTTATAAACTGCAAAATGATTAGCCATGGCTTAGTCAACAGCTCCATCATGTCCGATAATTGTCGTTTCTTCCATACCATAGGGAAATCCCATGGACAGAGGAGCCTGATGGGCTACAGTCTGTGAGATCGCAAAGAGTCAGATATGGCTTAGCAATGGAGCATATATACATACATTGTGAAAGAATCCCCTCCCCCATCAAGTTAATTAACATGTCTATCCTGGCATACAATTATCTTTTTTTTCCCATTTTGGTGAGAATATTTAAGTTCTACTCTCTGAGCAGATTTCAGCTATACAATTCAGTGTTATCAGCCAAATTGCTTTAACCCAGAAATAGCAAAGGGATTTTTATTTTGCCATGAGATTGTCAGCTATCAGATGCTTTTATACTTGTTTGAAGCCACAGAACATGGTGAAATGAAAAATAATATACTACATAAAACGACAATAATAGAAGTCATATTGTGCATTATCCAAGATGGTTGTTTCCACTAATATTTTCTCTCTTACTTATTCTGAGACTGTATCAGCAAATGACTCCATTCCTTGGTTGCTTAACAGCTATGAGAAAGGGAAAACGGATGGGAGTGGGAAGAGAAATGTGGTACATTTGACAAATCTTTCATTTACCTGTTCACTGTTAACCTTTTGTTTTCTTAAAGACAAAAATAGGTACAAAGGCTCCATGTAACTCTATTTTTTCCTCTAAAAAAGGGAAAATCACAAATGAAATAGCTAAAATACTTCGCATATATTGGGTTGATGAAAGGTTCATTTAGGTTTTTCCCATAGGAACCTTCTGGCCAACCCATGCATGCG
Organism: Tragulus kanchil; assembly: GCA_022376925.1. Classification (NCBI taxonomy): domain Eukaryota; kingdom Metazoa; phylum Chordata; class Mammalia; order Artiodactyla; family Tragulidae; genus Tragulus; species Tragulus kanchil. Next base: position 102,210,942 of record JAIOJX010000001.1, on the reverse strand, counting down.
TACTAAGTCACTTCAGTCCTGTCTGACTCTTTGCAACCCATGGACTGTAGCCCTCCAGGCTCCTCTGCCCATTGAATTCTCCAGGCAAGAATACTGGAATGGGTTGCCATGTCCTCCTCCAGGGGATCTTCCCAACCCAGAGATCAAACCCACAGCTCTTATGTCTGCTGCACTGGCAGGTTGGTTCTTTACTTACGAGCATCACCTGGAAAGCCCAATAAATCCCTCTGTTGGCTAACCCAATAAATCCCTCCATGTAGAGACAGAGTAGGCTTCCCCGGTGGCACTTATGGTAAAGAACTCATCTGCAGGAGACATAAGTGATGGGGGTTCACTCCCCGGATTGGGAAGATTCCCTGGAGGAGGAAATGGCAACCCACTCCAATGTTTTTGCTTAAGAGAATCCCATGGACAGAGGAGCCTAGCAGACTACAGTCTTTGGTGTGGCAAAGAGTTGGATATGACTGAAGTGACTTCACACACACAAAGAGATAGATTAGAAAAGTTACCTTTTCAAGATACTGTAGGCAGAATCCGAAAATAGCCCCCAAGATTCCTGCCTCCCCCGCCCCACAGTGGACGAGCCCTTTACAGTCCGTAAGAATGGAGTGGAACCTGTGAATATAATGGGAAATAACTCCCATGGTTACATTGCTAATCAATTAGTTTTGAATTGAGTGGGGCTGACCTAATCAGGTGAGTGCTTAAGAGAGAGATTTGCCCCTTCTTGAAGCCAGAGAGATTGAAAGTATGAGAAAGATTCCTCTTCTGTCCAAACTTAGGTTCCACATGGTTTAGGTAGGTGAGAGCTACCCCCTGGCTGACAGAAAGCAAGAAAATAGGGATCTCAGTCACATAACCTTAAGGAAATGAATTTTTTCAACAACTCAGGGAAGACTACATGGGGGCATTTCCCTAGTCAAGTCTCCATATGAGGATGCAGCTGGCCAACATCTTGATTTCAGTCTTTTAAAACCTTGAGCAGAGGACCCTCAGCTAAAATGTGCCAAGTTCCTGACTCCTGGAAACTATGAGATAAGTTTGTGTTACTCTAAGCTGCTCAGTTTGTGGTCATTCAGGATCAGGATAAAACTACTATACAAAATTTCCAGGGAGGTGGAATACCGTGCCCAACATACGATATTCAAGGCTGACAGTCCTCTGCATAAACCTTGCACCTCAAAATACACCATCAAGAAAGTGAAAAGACAGCCTATAAACTAAAAATAAATATTTGCAAATTGTATGTCTAATAAGAAACTTGTATCCAGAATATTTATAGAGCTCTTAAAATACAATAAAAAACAAGTAACCCCAAAGTACAAAGATTCTGAATAGATATTTCTCCAAAGAAGATAGACAAATGGCCAAAAAAAGACGCTCAACATTATTAGTCATCAGGGAGATACAAATCAAAACCTTGATGAGATTCCACTTTAAGACCACTGGGAGCGTTATAATGAAAAGATGCAGAGACATTTGAACTCTTATACATTGCTGATGGAAACATAAATGATGTAGCCACTTTGGAAAATTTGTCTGGCAAGTCCTCATGTCATTAAACATGGGATTGCCATAAGGCGTAGCAGTTTCTCTCCTAGTCAAGAGAAATGAAAACATCCACACAAAAACTTGTACATAAATGTTCGTAGCAGCAGTATTCATAAAAGCAAAAAGTGGAAATAATCCAAATGTGCATCAACTGATGAACAGATAAGTAGATTGTGGTAAATCCATATAATGAAATATTATCCAGCAAGACAAAAAGATTGAAGTACTGATACATGCTACAGCATTCCAGGTGAAGGAAGCCTATTCCAAATGACCACATATTGTATTATTCGATTTAAATGAAAAGTCCAACGTGGGTAGATCCATATCAATAGAAAGTAGTGTTTACCTGGGGTGGGAAGTGGAAATGGGGTATGATTGCCAATAGCACAGGGTTTCTTTTGAGGGAAAGGGAACTGTTTTAAACGTAGGTGGCCGTGGTGGTTGCACAGCTGTGTAAATATACTAAAAACTGTTGAATTGTACATTTAAAATAGGTGAATTTTTATAGCATGGAAACTATTTACTTGAAGTATTTTTTAAAAAGTCTAGTTTCTCTTTTGTTTTGTTTGGGGGAAAAAAATTAGTCCATTGGTTGGCATACCTCAGCGGCCAGATCTGATGCATTTCATGGTGCTGAAAGGCCATGTGGTGGAGGGAGAAGCAGTCACTGTCAAGTTGTGAGGTTTTTTTTTTCTAAGATTTTTTTTTAATTTCTTTAGTTTTGGCTGTACTAGGTCTTCATTGCTACCTGAGCTTTTCTGTAATTGTGGTGAATAGTGCTTCTCTTGTTGGGGAGCATGGGCTCTAGGCACATGGGCTTAAGTAGCTGCAGTACCTGGGCTCAGTAATTGTGGCCCATGGGCTTAGTTGTCTGGCAGCATGTGGATCTTCCAGGACTAGGGACTGAACCCATGTCCCTTGCATTGGCAGGTGTTTCAAATGGCCAAAAAAAGACGCTCAACATTATTAGTCATCAGGGAGATACAAATCAAAACCTTGATGAGATTCCACTTTAAGACCACTGGGAGCGTTATAATGAAAAGATGCAGAGACATTTGAACTCTTATACATTGCTGATGGAAACATAAATGATGTAGCCACTTTGGAAAATTTGTCTGGCAAGTCCTCATGTCATTAAACATGGGATTGCCATAAGGCGTAGCAGTTTCTCTCCTAGTCAAGAGAAATGAAAACATCCACACAAAAACTTGTACATAAATGTTCGTAGCAGCAGTATTCATAAAAGCAAAAAGTGGAAATAATCCAAATGTGCATCAACTGATGAACAGATAAGTAGATTGTGGTAAATCCATATAATGAAATATTATCCAGCAAGACAAAAAGATTGAAGTACTGATACATGCTACAGCATTCCAGGTGAAGGAAGCCTATTCCAAATGACCACATATTGTATTATTCGATTTAAATGAAAAGTCCAACGTGGGTAGATCCATATCAATAGAAAGTAGTGTTTACCTGGGGTGGGAAGTGGAAATGGGGTATGATTGCCAATAGCACAGGGTTTCTTTTGAGGGAAAGGGAACTGTTTTAAACGTAGGTGGCCGTGGTGGTTGCACAGCTGTGTAAATATACTAAAAACTGTTGAATTGTACATTTAAAATAGGTGAATTTTTATAGCATGGAAACTATTTACTTGAAGTATTTTTTAAAAAGTCTAGTTTCTCTTTTGTTTTGTTTGGGGGAAAAAAATTAGTCCATTGGTTGGCATACCTCAGCGGCCAGATCTGATGCATTTCATGGTGCTGAAAGGCCATGTGGTGGAGGGAGAAGCAGTCACTGTCAAGTTGTGAGGTTTTTTTTTTCTAAGATTTTTTTTTAATTTCTTTAGTTTTGGCTGTACTAGGTCTTCATTGCTACCTGAGCTTTTCTGTAATTGTGGTGAATAGTGCTTCTCTTGTTGGGGAGCATGGGCTCTAGGCACATGGGCTTAAGTAGCTGCAGTACCTGGGCTCAGTAATTGTGGCCCATGGGCTTAGTTGTCTGGCAGCATGTGGATCTTCCAGGACTAGGGACTGAACCCATGTCCCTTGCATTGGCAGGTGGATTCATTACCCCTGAGCCACTAGGGAAACCAAGTCATGATTTGTCTTATCCTTGCTCACTCCGTTAAGAACTAGGCGACCTCTCCAACCTGAGTATTGCTTGGGGTAAAAAAAGGAGGGTGTGAACTGGATAAATTCCCAGTCAGTAACAGTTCTACATATTTTATTCAGTCTGATGATTTATACGGGGATTACCACTAAAATGAAATTCAAGATACCTGATTATACCAAGATATCACTGAAATATGGTACCTTGACTATTTTAAACCAGAGAATTTATTTAAATTCAAAAATGCAACCAAGAATGATCTCAAGCATTTCATGTCACCTGTTCTGTGTTACTGAGTCTCTACTTTAATGTGAATTTAAGATCAGGATTTTATCCAAAGTACCATTTATATCAGAAGTCCAATTATTTGCCTTGGGTTTCCGGATGCTAATTTTGCTCTTTTAACTAAATTATTTTCAACAACTCTTTAACTGTCCTAAAAGCTTGGAAATAAGGATAGGGAAAAGGACAGACTCGTTTAATTCAATAAAAAAAAAAAACTTCTCGTTCCACTTAGAGCATCTAAATGGCTTTCCACTTTCCTTGGTCACTAAATACTCACAAGGCCTTATTCTGTTAGTTACTAAGGTAACCCAAAGCTGGCAGCATGTTGACATACCTTTCAAGGCCAAGAGATTTTGCAGTATTTCATAGATAATGTCACATTAACCTCAAACTTGTCCTTTTTACAAAAGAACAATAATTGTTTAAATGAATCTGTTGTAATTTTATTCTTTGGATTTTTTGTTGTTGTTGTTAAGGGACTTTTTTTTTTTTTTTATTGCACTTTGCTTCAGCTTGAATGCTATTCTTTTTTTCTAAATAATGTAGAAGTCAGAAGTCTTTGATTCCTGCATTAAACCATTCATTTGTATGAACATTTGTATCTTCCTTGTATGAACTATTCATAGCCTGGGTCAGAATCGGAGTAGTCACCCAAATGGTCCTGAAAAAAGAGGACATCCTTTGATAGACCCTTACAGCCCCTTATGTTGTTGTTGCTGTTGTTCAGTCACTAAGTTGCCCATCTGACTCTTTGCTATCCCCTGGACTGCAGCCAGGCTCCTTTGTCCTGCATCATCTCCCGGAGTTGGCTCAAACATTGAGCAAATTAAATTGAGTCCATTGAGTCTGTGATGCCATCCAACCATCTCATCCTCTGCCGCCCCATTCTTTTCCCTTCCATCTTTCCCAGCATCAGGGGCTTTTCTAATGAGTCTGATAAGAAAACATAAGGCAAAAAATTTGTACTAAGAATGAAGGATAAAAACATATGGGCTGCTTCTTTTTCTGTCATTAACTGCAGTGCATAAACTCAGGTGAGAGAAGGAAGATTTTCAGTCCCCACATTATAAGACACCGTAGCTAGGAATCAAGTGTATTTCCCCCATATCCCATCCTTATAATATGAACGTAGATGTGACACCAGCTGTGTCTAAGAATCAGCTGCTTTCCAAAGTCAAACAGTTGCTGAGAGTTCATTAGTCTTTTCCAAAGAACCCAAAATAGTGATAGGTTTAGGTAAATGTAAATTGGAGTAGATGCATTAAATATTAATAAATCAAATAAATATACTGACAGCAGTTCTGTTGAACAGTTGAACAATTATACACTTAAGAAAATTTTGATCATTCATATATAACAGATAAGATCTAAGAAAATGCTTGAATCTAAAATCATGGTAGTGTTCAACTGTTCACAAACCTTCCCCACAAATTAAGCGCTATCATTTGTGAATGGTGAATTCCTTGTTCTTCTAAAATCTTCAGATTTTTATTCAGCAGTTCTTTGGAACACTTAAATGTATTTACTTTGGATTTACTGCATTTTCAGACATCCATAAACCTCACCTTACTCACCTAGGTTCCCTAAAAAATAAAAATAAAAAATAATTATTTCTGGACTCGGCCAGTTATATCAAGATCATATTGAATTGATCAAAGGGTTAATAAAATGACTCAGTAAAATATTTTTTAAATTATAGCATTCTGTTGAATCTAGCAAATATTTATCACTACCCTGTAATAGTTTAGATGCTAAAGACTTCAGTTAATTCAGTGGTTTCTTTATAATGTTATGTAATTGCCCATTTAAAGTTCGTTTTATTAAAGCTAATCTTTATTACTTCCCTGTGGCACCCTATCCTTTGTCTAAAGAGTGGGGAAATTATCCACCATATTTTGTATAAGACTATTAACATCCAATTATGTTCTAGTTAATTTGAAGGCGTTAAAAAGCAAATTACATGTTTTGCTTACCCAAGAAACTTGGTCACTAAAAATGCAAAATTTGTAAATACCTCTTTCTTTATTCATATGTATAAGAATACGAATTTGCGTGGCATTTTATGCTGATTAATGAACAGTGTGAAAGGAGAAGTTGGAGGTGGCTTTATGTCATAATATTTCGCAGGGAATATTTTATAGCTAGTAATCTAGTATTATGTACACTTGAAAAGTTGCTGGGAGAGTAAATCTTAAATGAACTTACCAGAAAGAAGAAACGACAATTATCGGACATGATGGAGCTGTTGACTAAACCATGGCTAATCATTTTGCAGTTTATAAGTGTATCAAATTAGCACCTTAGACCTTAAACATATACAATGCTGAATGTCACCTATATCTCAAGAAAGCTAGAAAAAAGTTGGTTCATTTGAAATTCATTGTGAAGCATATACAGTTTGAAAAGGGAATTGAAAGCTATAAAATGAAAGAATTGTGTGCATTTTGCATAGCTGAGTATACAGATTTGTCTCAGGAAAAATAACTTGATTTTTCTCTCCATTTTTTCTGTTTTCTCTGCTTATTGAGAGTTTGTTTTGCCTTGCTAGATGAAAGAAATTATGAAAAGACCTGTTCCAGTGACATGGGGCTTTATTTCATCAGTTAACCCTGGGTTCAAAAGTCAATTAAGATCATATAGACTGTTCACAAATATGCCGCCTTAAATAGAATAAAACACAGGAAGATTTTAAAACATTTGGAAAGGAGAAGTTGCTTGGAAGAATTCTAAAACTTAAGGGAAAAGATGTTTACCGCAAAATTGAGATGGTATTGTCAGACAGTGAAAAGGTTGCTGTTTTCTTGCTGGGTGTTGTAAAAGGTAATATACTGAGAATTTTGTTTTCTCTGCTTTTCAGCTACATGTAAGTACCTTTTCTTACACTTTGATTTTTTATTGAATATTTTGACATATAATATTGTAAATTTTAGGTGCACAATGTGTTTGATACATTTATATATTATAATGATTTTTATTGTATTGATATTTTTCACATTACATGTATAGTGAAATACTGTTGTCTCTATTCATTATACTCTACATTAGATCTCTATGGCTTATTTTCCATGCATTGCAAGTTTGTACTCTTAAATAACATCAGTCATATCCCTCCCAGCACCCTTCCTCTGGTAATGACCTTTATTCTTTTTTTTTTTTTTTTTTAATAAGTTTGACCTTTTTAGATTCCACATATAAGTGATATCATACAGTACAAGTCTTTCTCTGTCTGAGTCATCTCACTTAACATAATTTCCTCAAGGTCCGTCTGCATTATCACAAATGGCAGAATTTCTTTCTCATTGCTGAATAATAATTCCACTGTGTATTAAGATACTGCATCTTTATCTATTCATCTCTTAGTGGGCATTTAGGTTGTTTCCATATCTTGGTCTGATTCTTTGTAAATAAGAAAATTTCCCTTGAAGTATTTCACTGTCATTGCTTTCCTCAAGAAGAACAAATAGTGTACAATGTATTAGAAGGTGTAGGACAAACCTCTAAACTCACTTCATACTGTCTGAGAAGACCTAGTCATATATAGCCAGTTGTAAGATTGTTTACACAGATAACGGAATCACAAACTTGCTGCCATTTACTCAGTGTTTTGCAATGTCTCAGAAGGTAATGAATACAAGACAGTTAGGTTAGACATTTAAAAGAAGGTATGTGTCTGTGCTCAGTTGTGTCCAATTCTTTGTGACCCCATGGACTGTAGCCCACGAGGCTCCTCTGTTCATGGGATTTTCTAGGCAAGAAGACTGGAGTACATTGCCATTTCCTCCTCCAGGGATCTTCCTGACCCAGGGATTGAACCTTGAGTCTCCTGCGTCTCCTGAACTGCAGGCAGATGCTTTACCACTGAGCTACTGGGAGACCATTTAAAAGAAATATAAACTCATTTTATAACTGAGCTAACCAAACAGGATATATTGATGGCATAATCATGTCTTATGTTTCTTTCTAAACAGTAAACAGCTTAGGATCAGGGACTAGTTTTTTTTCACTTTTGTATCATTAGACCCCAAATTCATGATGTGAAGTGTTTAGGAACCCAAACCAGATTTTTCTTCTTGACGGGTTAATCTAAATCCTGGTTAGAAAGGGCCCAGTGATTACGGTTTATCGAAATGTCCCTCTTGTTTCTCCCGGTCCACATGATCACTTATGTTGCTGCACATGTAACAGACAAAAGAATGGATTGACCTTCAACTGTGTTATCTTACTCTTGCAGTGCCCTCTCATGATTTTCTAGTTCTTTTTAGCTTTAATGAGCTTTACTGAAGACCCACACATACACATCATTTCCTTTAAAACTACTGTCATGGTAAAACTCTGAATATTTAAAAGCACTCTAGTTAGTTTCCACCTGATGCTATGAATAGTTAAAGTAATCAAGACTCTCAGTTCAAATGACATATATATATATAAACACTTTTCTTTTTTATTCATGTTTATTGAGTATAGTGGATTTATAGTGTTAGTTTCTTCTATACACCACAGTGAATCAGATATACATATACATATGTCCACTCTTTTTTAGATTCTACTCCTGTATAGTATTACAGAGTATTAAGTCGAGTTCCTTGTGTTAAATAGTAGATTCTTACATAGTAGTGTATATGTGTCAATATTAATCTCCCAATTGATCCCACTTCCCTCTCCCTTGATAAACCTAAGTTTGTGTCTAAGTCTGTGAGTCTCTTTCTATTTTGTCAGTAAGTTCATTTATATAATTTCTTTTTAGATTCTGCAATAAGGAATCTCCTACGATATTTTTCCTTCTGACTTACTTCACTCAGTATGACAATCTCTAGGTTCATCCATGTTGTTGCAGATGGCTTTCTTTCATTCTTTTTAATGGTTGGGTAATGCTCCATTGTCTGTATGTGCCACATCTTCTTGATCCATTTCTCTGTTGATGGACATTTAGGTCGCTTCCATGTCTTGGCTATTTTAAACAGTGCTACAATGAACATTGGGGTGCATGTATTCTTTCAGACTGTGTTTCCTCCAGGTGTTTTTCCCCAAGAGTGGGGTCATATGGTAACTCTATTTTTAGTTTTTTTAAGGAAACCTCCATAGTGTCTTGATAGTGGCTGTACCAATGGACATTTCCACCAACAGTATAGGAGGGTTCCATTTTCTTGACATCCTCCCCAGCATTTATTATTTGTAGATCTTTTCGGGTTTTTTTTTTTTTTTAATTTTATAATGGCCATTCTAACTGGTGTGAGATGGTATCTCAATGTAGTTTTGATTTGCATTTCTCTGATGATTAGTAATGTTGAGCATCTTTTCATGGGTCTTTTGACCATCTGTATGTCTTTAGAAATATCTACTTAGATCTTCTACTCATTTGTTAATTGGGTTGTTTGTTCTCTTGATACTGAGCTGCATGAGCTGTTTGTATATCTTGGAGATTAAGCTCTTATCGATCAGTTTGTTTGCAAATATTGTCTCCCATTCTGTGGACTATCTTTTGGTCTTCTGGTTTCCTTTGCTGTGCAAAAGCTTTAATCTTTAATTAAGTCCCATTTGTTTATTTTTGATTTTCATTACTCTATGTGGTGGATCAAAAAAGATCTTGCTGTGATTTATGTCAGAGAGTGTTCTCCCTGTTTTCCTCTAAAAGCACTCTTTCTAGTTGACCAGTTTCATAGCAAAGGTCATGATTTCAGTTTGGACTGCTAAAGAATTTTACTTGGGACTACATACACTTTAAGCTGTAAAGCATTTCAAACCTTTGAGAAAAATGGGAAGGAGAGAAAAAAAATGTTGATTTGTCTAGTTGTGATCAATTATAAAGATTGTATGAAAAAAAGGCAACTATGATTCCCTAAGGTTCAGGGAGCAGGTGGTAGGGAAGCTGTTAAAACAACATGCTTAACTCAGAGCTCCAGAAAAATTGTTGTATTTGATCTGTCGCCTTTCTTAATCCTTAGATTTCTGATCCCTGAAGTAGTGTAGTTGTCCTTTTATCATGAAGTCTGTAAACTGATTTAAGTATTTTGTATCCACATTCTGGCAAAACAGCTTCTCTCTATTGATGTCCATCCTTGAAGTCCACCCCCCAGATTTTCTGAATTTTACTGGAAATGCCTGTAAGTCATCATTTTTTTCAATATGTAGTTGATAAGAGAAACCGGTTAAGTTCTATTGTGGTCACTCTTTGAAAGATACCTACTGACTTGTAAAAAATTAGGAGTAGTTAAACTTGTTGCAGGCCCAGTTTGTTCTAGCTGTCAGTTCAGTTGCTCAGTCGTGTCTGACTCTTTGCGACCCCATGGACTGCAGTATGCCAGGCTTCACTGTCCTTCAGCATCTCCCAGAGTTTGCTCAAATTGAGACCTGTTGAGGCAGTGATGCCATCCAACCATCTCATCCTCTGTCATCCCCTTCTTGGTCTGCCTTCTATTTATTCCAGCATCAGGGTCTTTTCCCACAAATCATCGCTTCACATCAGGTGTCATAGTATTGGGACTTCAGCTTCAGCATCAGTCCTTCCAGTGAATATTCAGGTATAGTGTTAGACATTTTTGTGCATGTCTCTTAACGATATAGAAAAATTGTTTCTTTCAGTCTAAGTATGTCATCAATGCTTCAGCAGTAGGTTGTCTGGTCAAGGCTATGAGGATCTTCAAATACTTGAAATTAAGAAAGGTTCAACACCTCTGTAGTTTCGTATCTTTGTTTCTTCAATGATGGACCAGCACACACACATCCCACAAATAGAGAAGGGAAAGAAAGTCTCCAGGTACTCTCATCAGTTACTTTAGGCCTTGATTTTGCTCCTTAAAGCATTTCAAATTTGAGAAATGGGAAGGAGAGAAAAATGTTGATTTGTCTAGTTGTGATCAATTATAAAGATTGTATGAAAAAAAGGCAACTATGATTCCCTAAGGTTCAGGGAGCAGGTGGTAGGGAAGCTGTTAAAACAACATGCTTAACTCAGAGCTCCAGAAAAATTGTTGTATTTGATCTGTCGCCTTTCTTAATCCTTAGATTTCTGATCCCTGAAGTAGTGTAGTTGTCCTTTTATCATGAAGTCTGTAAACTGATTTAAGTATTTTGTATCCACATTCTGGCAAAACAGCTTCTCTCTATTGATGTCCATCCTTGAAGTCCACCCCCCAGATTTTCTGAATTTTACTGGAAATGCCTGTAAGTCATCATTTTTTTCAATATGTAGTTGATAAGAGAAACCGGTTAAGTTCTATTGTGGTCACTCTTTGAAAGATACCTACTGACTTGTAAAAAATTAGGAGTAGTTAAACTTGTTGCAGGCCCAGTTTGTTCTAGCTGTCAGTTCAGTTGCTCAGTCGTGTCTGACTCTTTGCGACCCCATGGACTGCAGTATGCCAGGCTTCACTGTCCTTCAGCATCTCCCAGAGTTTGCTCAAATTGAGACCTGTTGAGGCAGTGATGCCATCCAACCATCTCATCCTCTGTCATCCCCTTCTTGGTCTGCCTTCTATTTATTCCAGCATCAGGGTCTTTTCCCACAAATCATCGCTTCACATCAGGTGTCATAGTATTGGGACTTCAGCTTCAGCATCAGTCCTTCCAGTGAATATTCAGGTATAGTGTTAGACATTTTTGTGCATGTCTCTTAACGATATAGAAAAATTGTTTCTTTCAGTCTAAGTATGTCATCAATGCTTCAGCAGTAGGTTGTCTGGTCAAGGCTATGAGGATCTTCAAATACTTGAAATTAAGAAAGGTTCAACACCTCTGTAGTTTCGTATCTTTGTTTCTTCAATGATGGACCAGCACACACACATCCCACAAATAGAGAAGGGAAAGAAAGTCTCCAGGTACTCTCATCAGTTACTTTAGGCCTTGATTTTGCTCCTTAATCTAGCTTTAAGATGATACCCTGTGGAAGATATGCACCGAAAGTTCATAAAATGGCAAAATGAAGAAAGAATTACTGTTAAGTAAAATCTCCACCCTGGGGCCTCCTTGGGTGCCTTCCTTCCTTATACAGTCCACCGAGTGGAAGAGGGCATGCTCCCACACCACCAGAGCACCTCCCAGATAATCCAAAGGGGCATGTGACATCAGTGGCATGACTTCCTACCTGGGAAGAATGTACAGTCAGCCGGGTCCATTGCTTCAGCATCCAGAATACTGCCACAAACTGGGTGACCTCAGGGTGCCGGCTCCTTTTCTCAGAGCCACGGTTTCTTCTTAAAAAACAGGAGGACTGGGCTGTGCTGCTTCTTTTTTTTTTTAATTTTATTTATTTATTTTTGGTAATTCTGGGTTTTCACTGCTGCCACAGGCTCTTCTCTAGTTGCAGGCAGTGGACGCTACTCTCTAGTTGAGGTGAGCAGGCTTCTTATTGCGGTGACTTCTCGTGGAACTCGGGCTCTAGGGCACACAAGCTTCAGTAGTTACAGCACATGGGCTCAATAGTTGTGGCTCACAGGCTTAGTTGCTCTTCAGCATGTGAGATCTTCCCAGATCAGGGATCGAACTGGTGTCTCCTGCATTGGTAGGCAAACTCTTTACCACTGAGCTACCAGGGAAGCCCACAGATGTTTTTTCTGAGGGTAAGTTTCCAGGCAAGACTTTTGAAGGAAGCTGAAAATTTAGCAACACCGGGTAACTGTTCTTGCCAAAGGTCTGGTGAAACCTGGTCAAGTTTTTCAAAACTTAGCAAAGATGCTTCTAGATCTGCCCCGTCTGTGGGAGACACCATCTTTCAACCTGTGACTTGTGTTTCTTTTTCAACAAAGCTGTGAGAAGAGCTCAGAAAACTTGTTTTACTAAATACCCCAGCATATGCTAACTCCACACATCTAAGCTAATCCAGTCAAAAAGACACTAGCACAATACAGACTTATTAATGAAGGCATGTTTTGTGTGTGTGTGTGTGTGTTGTTGTTGTTGTTTTAAATTTTTTTAACTGAAGGATAACAGAAAGGCATATTTTTAAAAAATTTAAAAAAACACAAATTTTGGCCACACCATGCAGCGTGTGGTATCTTATTCTCTCACAGGGGAGTGAACCTGTGCCCTCTGTTGGGAGCATCGAGTCTTCAACACTGGACCTCCAGGGATGTCCCTCAGGAAGGCATATTTGAGAACACAAAAGACGGCCCTGTAATCCACATGTGTATCCAAGGAGTGCACTCTGGGAATGAAGCCACACCCCTTCTCTAGAAGTTGGGCAGCAAGTGCTCCCAGCCCCTAATACATATGCATCATCAGCTCTCAGGCATCTTCATCCCGTGAAGGCACAGCAGTCTTCATGCCTCAGCTCCTCTGATTATGTCTATTTTTAATTCAGATGGGGAAAAAAATGACATTTGTGGTGGAAATGCTGTAGAAACTGCATCAGAATCAATACAGTGCTTTCCTCCCATCTTTATTTAGCATGTGAGTATTTTTGTCCAAATCCCACATTCCTGCATAGCAAAGGGCATGTGTTTACCATCTCCTATTTGTGAAATAAAATGTAAAAGTAATGAGATGATGTCCATTATCTAAAACTGTCTCTGGAGTAAGTTCCTTTTGTGAAGGATCAATGGAACTGAACAGTAAATAGAGAGAATGGAGCAACACCAGGTCAGTGACTGCGTGAACTTATCCTTTTAACCTCTTGAACACACAGAACACACATCAGGTGATGGGACTAAGGTTTATAAGTGAAATCTTAGGTTTAAACTCCACATACCATGATTTATAAACCATTTCGCTTTCATGGTACTAATAAAGTCACTTAACAGTGAATATATCTAATAGTAAAATGATAAATATCCTTTGTAGGAAATCAAGAAAATAAAAACACAAAGAAGGAAAAGCTAGGAGAATATCCCCTTAACCAGAGACAATCACTATTAACATTCCAGTATATTCCTTTCTTTGTTCTACATTTCTTTTAACACTTATTGATTCATTGATTCAACAGCTCTTTATCATATTGTCAACCTTAGCTGCACATTGGAATCACCTGGGCAGTTTAAAAATGCTGATGTAGGGTTCCCATTCTCATGGATTCTGATTCAACTGGATGGAAAGAGTCTCCCTGGGTGATTGTACTATGCAGCCAAGATGGAGAAACCACTGCTGATTAGATTTCAGTGAGTACAAGACAGTTCTCAGCGTGGAAATTCAATGGAAAAAAAAATACAGGGTCCCTTACGAATCTTACAGTCTTGTGGAGGGACAGGCAAATGAACCAACAATTAAAGTAACCTAAAATAAATATTTTGTAATGGAAGAGTCCTTAAGTAACTGTGGAAGCATAGGAAAAGGAACTCTTAAATTTATCCTGAGAAGTCAGGACAGGCATCTCAGGGAATTAGGTGGCCAGATAAATACGATGAGCATCCCAGTTGTAGAGGCATACGGGAGTAGAGAATGCTTAGAAAATCCTAAGTGGTTCCACTGAGTGTGACAAAGGAAGTGTATGGAGATAATGTTGGCTGTGTAGAAAGCAAGCAGGTCCTGAAAGATTGTACGTGTACTGGGAATGATGGGCAGTCTTTGAAAAGTGGGGAGCAGAGAGATAACATGTTTACCTCCATGTCTAACTTCTTTGCCTCTAGCATCAGTATTTTAAGGTTTAGATGAGACTAGATGTAGCAAGACTTAAATGAAGTCTATAATAAAAGTCTGATTGTGACTCCCACAGTCTCCTCGTGTTTCATTGTTTGTTTTTTTTTTTAAAAAAGTAGATTTACAATATCATGTTAGTTTCAGGTGTAGAGCAGAGATTCAGTTGTGTGTGTGTGTGTGTGTAGCTTCCCAAGTGGCACAATAGTAAAGAATCCACCTGCCAATGCAGGGAATACAAGAGATGTGAGTTCAGTCCCTGGATCAGGAAAATTCCCTGGAGAAAGAAATGGCAGCGTGCTCCAGTACTGTTGCCTAGAAAATTCCATGGACAGAGGAGCCTGGCAGGCTACAGTCCATGGAACCGTAGAGAGTTGAATATGACTGCACAACTAAGCAGCAGCAACATATGTGTATATATTACTTTTATATTCTTGCCCCTTAAAGGTTATTATAAAATATTAGGTATAATTACCTGTGCTATGTGGTAGGTCTTGTTGGTTATCTATTTTATATGTAGTATGTATATGTTAGTCCCAACCTCCTTATTTAGCCCTGCCCATTTCCCTTTAGTAACTAGAAATTTGTTTGTGTTAGTAACTTGAAATTTGTCTGTGAGTCTCTTTCTGTTTTGTGACTAAGTTGGTTTGTATCTTTAATTTTTAGATTTTGCACGTAAGCAGTACCCTATGTTGTTTGTCTTCCTCTCTCAGGCTTACTTTACTTAGTATGATAATCTCTAGGTTCATGCATATTGATGCAAATGGCATTCTTTCATTATTTTTATGGCTGAGTAATATTCCATTGTGTGTGTGTGTGCGTATCACGTCTTGCTGCATTAATCTATTGTGATGATTCATTTTTTACTGAAATATAATTGATTTACAATATTGTATTAATGACTGTTGTACAGCAAAGTGATTGCATTATACAGACACACACACACATATATACTTTTAAAATATTTTTTTCCATTATGATTTATCATAAGATATTATATATGGTTTTCTGTGTATAGTATATAGTAGAACCATATTTATCCATTCTATGTATTCAAGCTTACATCTACTAACTCAACTTCTTATGCCATCCCTCTCCCACCCTCTGTCCCCCTTCACAACTGCCAGTCTGTTTTTTATGTTTGTGATTCCATTTCTATTTCATAAATAGGTTCATTTTTGCCATATGTTTGATTCCACACTTAAGTGATAGAATGTGGTATTTGTCTTCCTCTGACTTACTTCAGTTAACATGGTAATCTCTAGTTGTATCCATGTTGCTGCAAATGACATTATCTCATTCTTTTTTATGGCTGAGAAGTATTCCCTTGTATGTATGCAGCCCATCTTCATTCCTCTGTTGATGGACATTTAGGTTGCTTCCATGTTTTGGCCATTGTATATAGTGTTGCTACGAACACTGGGGTGGATGTACCTTTTTTTGAATTATAGTTTTGTCTGGATATATGCCCAGGAGTGAGATTGCTAGATCATATGATAACTCTGTTTTTAGTTTTCTCAGGAACCTCCATACTGTTTTCCAAAGTGGATTGACTTGCATTCTCACCAACAGTGTAAGAGAGTTCCCTTTTCTCCTCACCCTCTGCAGCATTTGTCCTTTGTAGAATTTTTAATGATGTCCATTCTGACCGGTGTGAGACAATACCTCATTGTGGCTTTGATTTGCATTTCTCTAATAATGAGCCATCTTCAGCATCTTTTCATGTGCCCGTTGGCCATCTATAGGTGTTCTTTGGAGAAATGCCTATTTAGGTCTACTGCCTATTTTTGGATTATTTTTTGTTGTTGTTGAGCTATATGAGCTGTTTGTTTGGAAATTAAGCCCTTGTCAGTTGCAATGTTTGCAAATATTTTCTCTCATTTTGTAGATTGTCTTTTCATTTTGTTTGTGGCTGTTAATCTTATTTATTATAATAACTTCTGTTTGAATACTAAACAATCACGTTAAAGTTCTGTTTTAGAGAAAGCAAGAGTGTTACTAAAGCCTAATATTTTCTTCCTAGGGATTTTAACATTTCTTAAAGAAGTTATATTATTCAAGATCCCTGTACGAAATATATCTTGCCACCACAAGATTCAAAATTAAGATAATTTGGTGGGGTGGGGGAGGACTCTTTTATTTAATTTATTTATTTATTTTTCATCCATCTTTATTCTTTGGCCTATGTGGGCCTCCCATCACAGTGGCCTCGCTCATTGCACAGCACCGGCTCTGGGCGTGTGTGCTCCAGAGTGCTGGCTTGTAATTGGACACACGGGTTC
The DNA here is from genome assembly GCA_022376925.1 of Tragulus kanchil. NCBI lineage: Eukaryota > Metazoa > Chordata > Mammalia > Artiodactyla > Tragulidae > Tragulus > Tragulus kanchil. The sequence continues at coordinate 102,194,146 of JAIOJX010000001.1, read as the reverse complement.
AGCCTCTGTGCAGCACGTGGGATCCTCCTGGGCCAGGGATCAAACCGGTGCTCCTTGCACTGCAAGGCAGGCTCTTTACCCACTGGACCACCAGGGAAGCCCTAAAATTAAGATGATTTTTAAAAAACATTTATTTATTTGGCTCCACCAAGTCTTAGTTGTGGCACACAGGATCTTTAATTGTGGCGTGTGGGATCTGGTTCCATGACCTGGGATCCTATTGACCCCATAAAGGGAGTTATACACTGGGGTGGATGTATCTTTTTGAATTATAGTTTTGTCTGGATATATGCCCAGGAGTGAGATTGCTAGATCATATGATAACTCTGTTTTTAGTTTTCTCAGGAACCTCCATACTGTTTTCCAAAGTGGATTGACTTGCATTCTCACCAACAGTGTAAGAGAGTTCCCTTTTCTCCTCACCCTCTGCAGCATTTGTCCTTTGTAGAATTTTTAATGATGTCCATTCTGACCGGTGTGAGACAATACCTCATTGTGGCTTTGATTTGCATTTCTCTAATAATGAGCCATCTTCAGCATCTTTTCATGTGCCCGTTGGCCATCTATAGGTGTTCTTTGGAGAAATGCCTATTTAGGTCTACTGCCTATTTTTGGATTATTTTTTGTTGTTGTTGAGCTATATGAGCTGTTTGTTTGGAAATTAAGCCCTTGTCAGTTGCAATGTTTGCAAATATTTTCTCTCATTTTGTAGATTGTCTTTTCATTTTGTTTGTGGCTGTTAATCTTATTTATTATAATAACTTCTGTTTGAATACTAAACAATCACGTTAAAGTTCTGTTTTAGAGAAAGCAAGAGTGTTACTAAAGCCTAATATTTTCTTCCTAGGGATTTTAACATTTCTTAAAGAAGTTATATTATTCAAGATCCCTGTACGAAATATATCTTGCCACCACAAGATTCAAAATTAAGATAATTTGGTGGGGTGGGGGAGGACTCTTTTATTTAATTTATTTATTTATTTTTCATCCATCTTTATTCTTTGGCCTATGTGGGCCTCCCATCACAGTGGCCTCGCTCATTGCACAGCACCGGCTCTGGGCGTGTGTGCTCCAGAGTGCTGGCTTGTAATTGGACACACGGGTTCAGCCTCTGTGCAGCACGTGGGATCCTCCTGGGCCAGGGATCAAACCGGTGCTCCTTGCACTGCAAGGCAGGCTCTTTACCCACTGGACCACCAGGGAAGCCCTAAAATTAAGATGATTTTTAAAAAACATTTATTTATTTGGCTCCACCAAGTCTTAGTTGTGGCACACAGGATCTTTAATTGTGGCGTGTGGGATCTGGTTCCATGACCTGGGATCAGACCTGGGAATGGGGAGTCTTAGACACAGAAGTCCCCAAATTAAGAGATTTTAATACAGAGTTAAGGGAGGAAGTTATTCATGATGTGGCACATAGAAACTAGCAACAGTGGAAAGCCATTATAACCTCTAGGGCTGAAGGGGTCAGGGAAGGAAACAGAGACCCAAAGGATTGGAATTAAGAGATCTGGCCAGACAGATGCAGAGGGATGCAGCTACTGCTAGACCATAGCCAAAGCAGTGATCAAGCAAAGACGTAATATTATGACCTTGTTCTTCTTCTTCACCTCATCTCTGATCTGCTGATCACACCCATTGGCAAAACCCAGACTACAGCCATCCATTAAAGGAACCCAGGAAATTCATTTTCACTCAAAGTAGTCAGACTCTTGGGATCATAAATTAGCAATAGGTCAGAAAAGGGCAGAATATGTATCTGTGGACCAACAGAGAATAACCAGCCTACTGATGAACATGATATCAGAGCAGAAATAGCTTAGACATAATATCCATCACTATTTTGAATAGGCATCTAATAAAATCATAGAAGACTGTGTAACATATCTGTGGCAATAAAATAGGACCCTTCTTTCCATGAACCAGACTACCAGGACATTCTGACAGCTAATAAGGGTTTTTATTGGGAAAAAAAGTTATCAATTGACAAATTGAGGACATTTTAATTAAAAGCTAAAATTAGAATGTGGATATAGCTCAGGTATTAAAATGCTCCATATCTACTTAAACTCTTATTCATTTCCAGTTATTTGTCTAAAGTACAGCAAAATCAAGAACTCAAAAGAAGTACAATTAGGTAAGTATGATATGTCAGATGTCAGGGTTATAGATTTAACCAAGAGATGCTCTTTGAATAACATTCTAAAGGGGAGACATAGGTACTCTTTGCCAATGACTGAAGACAGACCTTCCTCTAACTGGGAATACTGGCCCTTTCTAAGCAGTTTACAGTTCTGGGCGGATTCACTGTTTCACAGAAAGAGAATACCTATGTAGACAACCAATCAGAAATCAGGAAAAGGGCTACAGGTATCTTTAATTGTGTGGCGTTTGTGGGATCTGGTTCCATGACCTGGGATCAGACCTGGGAATGGGGAGTCTTAGACACAGAAGTCCCCAAATTAAGAGATTTTAATACAGAGTTAAGGGAGGAAGTTATTCATGATGTGGCACATAGAAACTAGCAACAGTGGAAAGCCATTATAACCTCTAGGGCTGAAGGGGTCAGGGAAGGAAACAGAGACCCAAAGGATTGGAATTAAGAGATCTGGCCAGACAGATGCAGAGGGATGCAGCTACTGCTAGACCATAGCCAAAGCAGTGATCAAGCAAAGACGTAATATTATGACCTTGTTCTTCTTCTTCACCTCATCTCTGATCTGCTGATCACACCCATTGGCAAAACCCAGACTACAGCCATCCATTAAAGGAACCCAGGAAATTCATTTTCACTCAAAGTAGTCAGACTCTTGGGATCATAAATTAGCAATAGGTCAGAAAAGGGCAGAATATGTATCTGTGGACCAACAGAGAATAACCAGCCTACTGATGAACATGATATCAGAGCAGAAATAGCTTAGACATAATATCCATCACTATTTTGAATAGGCATCTAATAAAATCATAGAAGACTGTGTAACATATCTGTGGCAATAAAATAGGACCCTTCTTTCCATGAACCAGACTACCAGGACATTCTGACAGCTAATAAGGGTTTTTATTGGGAAAAAAAGTTATCAATTGACAAATTGAGGACATTTTAATTAAAAGCTAAAATTAGAATGTGGATATAGCTCAGGTATTAAAATGCTCCATATCTACTTAAACTCTTATTCATTTCCAGTTATTTGTCTAAAGTACAGCAAAATCAAGAACTCAAAAGAAGTACAATTAGGTAAGTATGATATGTCAGATGTCAGGGTTATAGATTTAACCAAGAGATGCTCTTTGAATAACATTCTAAAGGGGAGACATAGGTACTCTTTGCCAATGACTGAAGACAGACCTTCCTCTAACTGGGAATACTGGCCCTTTCTAAGCAGTTTACAGTTCTGGGCGGATTCACTGTTTCACAGAGAAAGAGAATACCTATGTAGACAACCAATCAGAAATCAGCTCTGGAAATAAATTGGATATGATTAACCTACAGGTATCTCCATATTAAAATATGTGGTCCTTCCTTTCAGGAAGCTAATCCTTATCAAACATCAGATGTTAAATTATTAATACAAGGGTTTTATTAGTCTACACATCAGGGCAAAACTGAACCTCTAGGGTGGATGTGATAGTGTTCTTCTCATCAAATATTGCAACATCAAACACTGTTTTTATTGACCAATGGTATTTTAAAATGTTCGTTATTCATTTCTAAGATTCTGCAGCAGTTGTTTACACATATCTTCATACATGTGTTTTAAAATGCATTTTATTGCAGTTACCTGTGTACGTATCTTTCTTTCTCACCAGATTTTAAAGACCCAAAGGGCCTTATCCTCCTCTTCTTTTAGCTTTTACATAACCTAAGACACTTTCTTGTGTATTGTAGATGCTCAGTAAATGTATATGAAATGCCAAGAGGAACTTCTACATCAAATCTGTGTATGGAGCTTCCCTGGTGGCCCAGTGGGTGGGGACACCGCCTTGCAGTGCAAGGGGCGCTGGCTCCATCCCTGGCCTGGGAAGATCCCACGTGCCACGGAGCGGCTGGACCGATGTGTCCAATTACTGAGCCCGAGCTCTAGGGCGCGTGCGCCCAGACCCGGTGCTCTGCGACAACAGAGGCCACTGCGATGGGAGGCCCACGCAGGCCAAGGAACAAAGATGGATGAAAATAGATAAATGAGTGCTCTCTTTGGCAGCACATATACTAAAATTGGAACAATACAGAGAAGATTATCATGGCCCCTGCGCAAGGATGACATGTAAATTCGTGAAGCGTTCCATAAAAAAAAAAAAAGAAAAGAGATAAATGAAAGACCAATAGATGTGGCCTGCCCACCCACCTCCCTCCTCAACCCTCCCCCCCCCTCAAAATCTGTGTATGACTTATAGGTCATAATTCTCACTCACCAAATAATCTGTGGAATTGAAGGCACTATATTTTTGTGCCACGCTTGAATGCTCAATTTTAAAATATTTAAATAGTACAAAATATGTCTAACATACAAATGATGCTGAAGTCAGTCCATCTTTCTTTAATAATTGGGGAACATTTCCAGAATATTTCAGGGCCTCAGGGTCACTAGTGAGAATACCAGTTTTCAATGATGTGTGCAGAACTAATGAATGGGAATTTCTAGTTGATAGGATACCAAAAAAACTAAACTTAGCTATATTTTATTATGGTTGATTTTCATTGAAGTGACTGGAATTTTGCCTATTAACCTCTTTATTAAATGACTCTGATTGTATTGCATGAAGTCCATTCATGGTATTCAAAATTCTTTGCCTCAACCTGCTCCCCATAGGCCATTCTGTAAAGAGGAAAAAAGTCTTTAAATTTTCCCAGGATGACAGAAGTTGACCCCCAGGTTTGTGTAAAAGAGATGTTTCTTATGTCCATACTGACCATTTCAATCTTTCTAAAGATAGCCTATTTCACTGCCAAGGGCTGAAAAAGGCTTAGTAATATGTAGCTATCCAGCAGAGTTTAATACTTCCACTGAATAGAAGCTTTTATTTGGATTTAGGTGAAATGTTGCCATTACTCATGAGTATGTTGCAAGACATTTCATACGGTTGCAGCAGACAAGATATGTTTAAATGAAAAAAAGTGAATTTTAATAATTGAAGAGATTTCCTACAATTTTAATTTTCACATATATCTAAGTTTAAGGGAAAATTCTTTGAAATTCTATTTCATAAAAATGGTTTCAGCTTCCCATACTTTTTAATCATTTTTTTCTGGGCAAAGCATTTTTCTGTATACCACCTCTAATGTAAATCAGTTTTCAGGCAGCATTCTTCATTATTTCATTTCCTATTTTTATATAATTAAAAACTATTATTTGAGAACTTCTTTGATCATTCAGTGGTTAAGACTTGTCTTCAAGTGCACTGGGTACAGATTTGATCCCTAGTCAGGGAACTAATATCCCACATGTCTCCTTGACCGAAAAACCAAAACATAAAACAGAAGCAATATTGTAGCAAATTTAGTAAAGACTTTTAAAATGGTCCACATCAAAAAAAATCTTTAAAAAATAAGTATTATTTGGATTGCAGTGCTGGTTATAAATCTTTCAGATTCTCTTACATCAGATGTGGCTTTGCAAAACAGAAGAATTTACACACACACACGCACACACACACACACACACACACTTTGTTTATAGTAGTTCTTTCCACTGATTGGCTTAGAAGATGGAGAAGGGAAGACCCCTGTTCTGATTTTCTCCCCAAATCAAGCTAGCACGGGTTGGTGCATACTGATGGAAATAAATTATCACTCTCTCCAGTAGCTTCGTTGCTGGAAGAACTGTGTGTTCTCTATGGCCATGAGATAGAAATGGTATCAGCTGGCCTCAGCAAATGTGGGGGTTTATGTTTAGCCAAGAGAGAGAATTTTAAAGAAGCTAAGAGCAACCATGGCTTTTATCAGTTGTCCCCAGTTACATGCAGCTCCTCCACTTTCCATTCAGTCTCATCCTTCAAGCAAGCAGTTAATTATCTTCTAATTTACCTAGTAGTCTGGTGACCCTGTAAAGGCAGGGTCATTATAAGATTCATGTTCATCACTATGGGGGAAATCCAAGACTGAAAACCGGTTCCAGAGATTTTCCTTTAGTTAAACATACTATTTAATGAAAGAGGTGAGATAGAAGAATTTGGAAACTCCTTCTACTTACATCTCGTCAGCATGTCTATAGTTAGTATTGTCAATTTAAAAAAAAAAAAATTAGGGCTTCCCTGGTGGTCCAGTGGGTAAGGACACCGCCTTGCAGTGCAAGGGGCGCCGGTTCAATCCCTGGCCTGGAAGATCCCACGTGCCGCGGAGCGACTGGACCAATGTGTCCATTTACCGAGCCCGAGCTCTGGAGCGCATGCGCCCAGAGCCGGTGCTCTGCGACAACAGAGGCCACCGCGATGGGAGGCCCACAGGGGCGGAAGAACAAAGATGGATGAAAGTGGACAAATGAAAGACCAATAGAAGTGGCCCGCCTGCTCCCCTCCCTCCCCACCCCACCCCCCACCAAAAAATAAATAAATAAATAAAAAACAGCCAGGTTTGTTTAAAAAAAAAAAAGCTAAGAGAAGATAGGACCCAATTTTTAATTGACTATGAAGATGAATCTGTTGACCCAGTTCTAATATAGCAGAACCCACTTGAAAGTTGAAGGATAGAGTTCAGTGATACTAAACGTATGCAGCAGTCTGTTTTTCTTTTTGTCTAGGCCATACTTTAGTTTTGAAAAATTTATTTCATTGAGCTATAATTGATTTACAGTGTTGTGTTAATTTCTGCTGTGCATTAAAGTGATTCAGTTATACATATATGTATTCTTTTTTTATGTTTTTTCCATTATGGTTTAGCACAAGTGATTGAATATAGTTCCCTGTGCTACACAGTAGGACCTTGTTGCTTATCTATTCTATATATCTATATCTATATCTATATATAGATATAGATAAATAAATATTAGTTAGCATCTTCTAACCCCAAACTCTGACTCCATTCTTCCCCTACTTCCCCTTGGCAACCAAAATTCTATGTCTGTGAGTCTGTTTGTTTCGTAAATGAGTTCAATTGAATCATACTTTAAATTCCACATACAAGTGATATCATATGATATTTGTCTTTCTCTCTTTGACTTTTTTCACTTAATATGATAATCTCTAGGTGCATCCATGTTGCTGCAAATGGCATTACTCCATTCGTTTTTATGGCTGAGTAGTATTCCCATTTTATATGTGTACTGCATCTTTATCCACTCATCTTTGGTGAATATTCAGTTTGCTTTCATGTCTTAGCTATTATGAATAGTACTACTGTGAGCATGGGGTACATGTATCTTTCTGAATTACAGTTTTTTTCTGGGTATATACCCAGGAGTGAAATTGCTAGATCATATGATAACTATTTATTTTTAATTTTTAAAAAAATTTTTTGGCTACTTCTATTGGTCTTTCATTTAATTTATTTTCATCCATCTTTGTTCTTTGGCCAGTGTGGGCCTCCCATCGCAGTGGCCTTTCTTGCTCCAGAGCTCCGGGTCGGTAGCTGGACACATTGGTCCAGCCGCTCCGTGGCATGTGGGATCCTCCCAGGCCAGGGATTGAACCGGTGCCCCTTGCACTGCAAGGCGGTTTCATTACCCACTGGACCACACCAGGAAAGCCCTGTGGTAACTATTTTTAATTATTTTGAGAAACTTCCCTATTGTTCTCCATAGTGGCTACATCAAGTTACATTTCGGACCACAGTGTAAGAATGGTTCCCTTTTCTCCATACCCTTTCTATCATTTATTATTTGTAGAGTATTTAATGATGGTCATTCTGACCCATGTAAGGTGAAACCTCATTGTCTTTTTGATTTGCATTTTTCTACTATTGAGCAATTTGGAGCATCTTTTCACGTGCCTGTGTCTTCTGGAGAAATGTCTGCATCTTCTGTCCATTTTGGGATACAGTTGTTTGCTTTTTTGTTGTTATATGAACTGTTTGTATATCTTGGAATTAAGCCCTTGTTGGTCACATCATTTGCAAGTATTTTCTCCCATTCCCTAGGTTGTCTTTTCAGTTTGTTAATGGTTTCCTTTGCTGTACAAAAGCTTGTAAATTTGATTAGGTTTTATTTGCTATTTTTTGCTTGTATTTGGAAACATTGGTTTGATTTATGTCAAAGAATGTTTTGCCTGTGTTCTACTCCAGGAGTTTTATGAATCATGTCTTATATTTAAGCCTTTAAGCCATTTTGAGTTTATTTTTGTGTATGGTATGAGGGTGTGTTCTCACTTCATTAATTTACATGCAACTGTCCAACTTTCTCAATACCACCTGGTAAAGAGACTTTTTTTTCCATTGTGTGTTCTTGCCTCCTTTGTTGAAGATTAATTAACCATGGGTGTATGGGTTTATTTCTGAGCCCTTTCTTCTGTTCCATTGATCCATATGTCTGTTTTTGTGGAAAAGCACACAACAGTCTTAAAGAGAAAGTATAGGAAAATCTGAAGATTGGATCCCTTACCTTTCTGATGTCAAGGAGAACAGGCATGGTCTCTCTGGTCCCTTTGAAACTGAAGACCAGATTGCACAGTCATAGCTCAGATCCAGTTGCTGATTTTTTTTTTTTGTGTTATCCTTGTGGAGAGTATAGGCCTTCCCAGGTAAATCATCTTTGATGTCTTATAAATCTTTAGACTTTCTCCCTAATTGTTGACAAAACGCACTCAAGGCGGTTGGTCATTGCATTCCTCCCAGGCCAGGATTGAACCGGTGCCTTGCACCACACCAGGAAAGGCCCTGTGGTAACTATTTTTAATTATTTTGAGAAACTTCCCTATTGTTCTCCATAGTGGCTACATCAAGTTACATTTCGGACCACAGTGTAAGAATGGTTCCCTTTTCTCCATACCCTTTCTATCATTTATTATTTGTAGAGTATTTAATGATGGTCATTCTGACCCATGTAAGGTGAAACCTCATTGTCTTTTTGATTTGCATTTTTCTACTATTGAGCAATTTGGAGCATCTTTTCACGTGCCTGTGTCTTCTGGAGAAATGTCTGCATCTTCTGTCCATTTTGGGATACAGTTGTTTGCTTTTTTGTTGTTATATGAACTGTTTGTATATCTTGGAATTAAGCCCTTGTTGGTCACATCATTTGCAAGTATTTTCTCCCATTCCCTAGGTTGTCTTTTCAGTTTGTTAATGGTTTCCTTTGCTGTACAAAAGCTTGTAAATTTGATTAGGTTTTATTTGCTATTTTTTGCTTGTATTTGGAAACATTGGTTTGATTTATGTCAAAGAATGTTTTGCCTGTGTTCTACTCCAGGAGTTTTATGAATCATGTCTTATATTTAAGCCTTTAAGCCATTTTGAGTTTATTTTTGTGTATGGTATGAGGGTGTGTTCTCACTTCATTAATTTACATGCAACTGTCCAACTTTCTCAATACCACCTGGTAAAGAGACTTTTTTTTCCATTGTGTGTTCTTGCCTCCTTTGTTGAAGATTAATTAACCATGGGTGTATGGGTTTATTTCTGAGCCCTTTCTTCTGTTCCATTGATCCATATGTCTGTTTTTGTGGAAAAGCACACAACAGTCTTAAAGAGAAAGTATAGGAAAATCTGAAGATTGGATCCCTTACCTTTCTGATGTCAAGGAGAACAGGCATGGTCTCTCTGGTCCCTTTGAAACTGAAGACCAGATTGCACAGTCATAGCTCAGATCCAGTTGCTGATTTTTTTATTTTGTGTTATCCTTGTGGAGAGTATAGGCCTTCCCCAGGTAAATCATCTTTGATGTCTTATAAATCTTTAGACTTTCTCCCTAATTGTTGACAAAACAAGAGATTAAGACATCATTCATGAAGTCAAGAAGGAGATAACACCACAAAAGATGAGAGGTGCCACCACCCAAGATGGGTTGTTTGGAGTTAGGGCAATTTTTTAAGAAGAAACCATACCTGAGTAAAGCCTTGATATCTGTCGAGGGATGGACCAAATGAAAAACTGGAGAAGGCAAAAGAGAAGGAACAGGGGACTTCCCTGGTGGTCCAGCGGTTAAGACACCATGCTCCTAATGCAAGGGGCCTGGGTTCAATCCCTGGTAGGGAAGTAGATCCCACATGCTGCAACTAAAGATTCCAAGTCCCACAACTAACACCCAGCACAGCCAAATAAATAAATATCTTTAAAAAGAAAAAGAGAAGGAACAACAAAGGAAAGCCTCAGAGGCTTGACACAACATGACTTGTACAAAGAATTATAGGAAGTCTGATAGGAACTTAGGAAGCATCACGTGTGAAGTGAGAAGTGGTGGGAAATATGTCTGCAGAGCAATTTCTGGCAAGGACCAGGTCATGCAGATGCATATTGTGCTAAAAAGTTGTGTTTTGCTAAGTCACTCAACTTAGAAGTTGCAAAGCTATAGGCCAAGAGTCAGGGTTGCGGCTTAGGTGTCTATTGCTCTAGTCCAGGTGGAAACTTCTACCTCAAAATTGTCAGCATAAATCTGTTTCTGAATACTTCATTGACAATTCTAATGAGCTATCTCAAAAGTGAAAATAGACATATTGCATCAGAATTTAGTCTTTAATTAATCTGAGGTAAAAGTTTGTACCCAAAATTCAATAAGTAGATAGATTTCACTATGCTTTGCAATAGTTGATGGAATAAAAGAAGACTCAAATGTCTTGGTTATAGAACCAAACAAACCCTTTGATAATACAGAATGTCCTAGAAAGAAGACTGACTGCCTTTGGACAAAAGACTGCCTCTTTCTTCTTGGTTATTTTGAAAGAAAGTACTCATAGAGGAGACAGCATCCCAAGATCACAGTTGCTGATTTTTTATTTTGTGTTATCCTTGTGGAGTATAGGCCTTCCCCAGGTAAATCATCTTTGATGTCTTATAAATCTTTAGACTTTCTCCCTAATTGTTGACAAAACAAGAGATTAAGACATCATTCATGAAGTCAAGAAGGAGATAACACCACAAAAGATGAGAGGTGCCACCACCCAAGATGGGTTGTTTGGAGTTAGGGCAATTTTTTAAGAAGAAACCATACCTGAGTAAAGCCTTGATATCTGTCGAGGGATGGACCAAATGAAAAACTGGAGAAGGCAAAAGAGAAGGAACAGGGGACTTCCCTGGTGGTCCAGCGGTTAAGACACCATGCTCCTAATGCAAGGGGCCTGGGTTCAATCCCTGGTAGGGAAGTAGATCCCACATGCTGCAACTAAAGATTCCAAGTCCCACAACTAACACCCAGCACAGCCAAATAAATAAATATCTTTAAAAAGAAAAAGAGAAGGAACAACAAAGGAAAGCCTCAGAGGCTTGACACAACATGACTTGTACAAAGAATTATAGGAAGTCTGATAGGAACTTAGGAAGCATCACGTGTGAAGTGAGAAGTGGTGGGAAATATGTCTGCAGAGCAATTTCTGGCAAGGACCAGGTCATGCAGATGCATATTGTGCTAAAAAGTTGTGTTTTGCTAAGTCACTCAACTTAGAAGTTGCAAAGCTATAGGCCAAGAGTCAGGGTTGCGGCTTAGGTGTCTATTGCTCTAGTCCAGGTGGAAACTTCTACCTCAAAATTGTCAGCATAAATCTGTTTCTGAATACTTCATTGACAATTCTAATGAGCTATCTCAAAAGTGAAAATAGACATATTGCATCAGAATTTAGTCTTTAATTAATCTGAGGTAAAAGTTTGTACCCAAAATTCAATAAGTAGATAGATTTCACTATGCTTTGCAATAGTTGATGGAATAAAAGAAGACTCAAATGTCTTGGTTATAGAACCAAACAAACCCTTTGATAATACAGAATGTCCTAGAAAGAAGACTGACTGCCTTTGGACAAAAGACTGCCTCTTTCTTCTTGGTTATTTTGAATAAAGATTAAAGTAATACAGGTTTAAAAAGAGGCTTACCTTTCTAGTTGTGAATAGTCACATCAGTCTTGTGAGGGCATGTATGTGTTGGCCATGATCATATCACATGCCCCACACCAAGCAGTTCAGTGGTGCATAGTAGGTTCTCTTTCAGTTTTGAAACTAATTTCTGAAAATGGCTTCTTCCTTATCAATAGGTATTTAGCATAATAAACAACTTACATAGTTGGACTTAAAAGTAGCCCACTAGTTGTATGAAAACTGCATCTTCTGAGAATCCTAAAGAACAAGACAGGGGACAGTGTTAGAATGTATGAACTAATATAATACATGAATGTTTGAAATTAACCTTAATTGATTTATCCACATCTGCTCTAGAAGATTTGTTTCATAGCATTAATTAATATTAGTCCTATACAGGTTGCCTAATAGTGTTCATTACTTCTTCATTCTGTCAATATCATACACGGTAGGCAAAATACTGGACCCCTCCCAAAGATGTCTACATCTGAATCCCTAGGATCTGAACGTGTTAAGTTAAATGGCAGAATATAATGAAGGTTACAGGTGGAATTAAGGTTTGCAATCATCGAACTTTAAGATAAAGAGATTGTTCTGGCTTAAAGGATGAACCCAATGTCATCTCAAGGACCAGAGAAAGTGGAAAGCAGAAAAGTCAAAACCAAAGAGATGGTAACATGAAAAAAAATCCACTGATCATTCCCAGCTTTAAAGATGGAAGGATACCAACAACTAAGAAATATATGCAGCCTCTTTAGTCTGGAAAAAGCATGAAATCAAATTCTTCCCTGGTCCAGTGAGACCCATTCTGAGCACTGAACCTCCAGAATTGTAAGAGAATATATTTGTGTTGATTTAAGCTGCTAAGTTTCGTAGTAAGTTGTTAGAGCAGCCTTAGGAAATTGATACGTCCTGTATGTGACAATAGTCATCTAGGACCATGAGTGAAACCAGACACTGATACCTAAAAGAGATTTCTAAACAACTCAGCTTCTACTCAACTTCCTCTTTGGTTCATGTTGTGAAGACTTCACCTCTGACAAAGACAATACGGACACCTTAGGGCACCAAGAACCTTGGGCAGATATGAACAAATACATTTTTTATTTTTCATTAGCTGATTAGATAAGGTTTCATACAATGTTCTGTCTAGACTCTTTTGCTGAACACAATCACCTTTATCCCTTGAAGGATTTATCTAGAGCAATGTGGTGACTGAGTGTGTGAATTGGGAATTAATAGAAAAATCGGTCAGTGCTGAATTGAGGCCTGAGCTCCTTTTGCCTTGACCATATTCAGTCTTGCCCTTGCTCCTTCTACCTCACCCTGTTTCATTCTATTTCTTCTCTTGGCTGCTCTCTGCATTCACTGCAAAAGAACGAAGCATACAGAGTTTCAGCCCCCATTTCTGGGCTACCAGAGTCAGACCTGGCTCTAAGGTCAGCACACTGAGGCACTGGTTAGAGTTGACCATAGGTAGCAGTTGCTACAGCTTCACCACTGGGAAGGCCTTGACCACTCAGTGACCCTGTCCCTCCCTGGACCTTCCTCCACCAGCTCCCTCTTGTGCTGCCGCCTGAACAAAACATCCCATCAGCACTGTTTACCGCAGGAACCCAGCCAAGGAAGTCATAACAGGACAATAGACAGACAGTCTGATAACCTTGTTAGCTTAAATCAAAGTGCCTAACAAGTAGGAGAGGTTAGTTGAAGTGGAATCAAACTATTGCAGTATTTGGGTTTGCTGAAGTGGTTTTTCAGATTTTTCCCTTTTTGGAGAAAGAAAAAAGTAGCATTTCTTGTCCCTTTATTTAAGATTAAAACCAGGCACAAGGACACTAAACAAGACAACATGTACAAGGCTAAGGTTAACTTTTAAAAGAATACAAATGGAGAGGGATGTACAAAGTTCATAATTATCTTCTTAATGGAAAATGGCATAAAACTACTTTCTTTGTGTTGCCAGATCTCTGCAAAAGTGTAGTAAATGTGGAATAACCTTCATTATCCCGAAAAAGTTAGGGATGTGAATTAATTTGTGTAAATAATAACTAGTAATGAACTCATTTCAGATAACAGGCCAAGGATGATCAAGGTCTTTCTATTTTCTGTTTTATTTACTTCACATTACAGCAGGCGATTTCAACACACAGAGATGCTGCCAGATTTGATTTTGGCCTTTTATTACTTCCCTCCTGTCCAACCCCCCCGCTTCATCTTCCAGGGAACATGTCAGTCTTCAAAAGTAATTTTAATCCCAACATAATCTTCCTATTTCTTTTTCTTTTTTTTTCCTCTGGTTTTTAAACTTTTGTTTTATGTACAAAAAGCTAGTATTATTCATGTATAAGGTGGATGTGGTGGACAGTCCATGTCAGGAAATTCAGTTAGTGCAGCTTAATGAAGCCAATGTCCTTTGCGTACGGGCAGAAACACTGGCGGCACATGTTGAGGCCGTATTTCCAGATCAGACTATGCCGGTTTGAGCAGACCCGGCAAGAGCGAAATCCCTGGCCGAATTTTTTTGGATGGCTCCAGTAGAGCAGCTGGTGACCCGTGTTGCTTTCTTGGCTGCAACGAGGCAAAAGGCTGATCTTCCTGTTTCTGCAAAAGGCATTCCTATATGCTCTAGTACTGTCTAAAACGCAGTGTCTTCCACAGAATTTTATTCGTTCTCCTCCCATCTTCAGTTCATAAGTTCCTGTCATGTCCATGCTCCTGGAGGAAATAGCACTCACCTTGAAGTCAGGACTGGGCACTGCTCAGGCCCTGTGACCGTAGACCTAGTTCATAGTCTCAGTGCCTCAGTTTCTTCATCTATAGCAAGTGACAAAATAATAAATGCACTCATCAAGTGGGTATTTGGATGCCTTTGAATGTGTCATTTTTATATTTGGAGTCATTTTGAAGTTAAAACAAGTGAAACTTTATGGACTGGCACAGCTCCTGATTTATTTTTTGCTCTTGTGCTTCCCTCAATGATGAACGAACCCTAGCTAAATCTGTACTGGCTTAGGACTCTAAATCTGCTGAGGGGTTTTTACTATGAACGGTTTGTTCAGCCATATTGAACTATTGTGCTTAATGCAAGTCAGAGTTAGAATTCATTGTGTGTATGTGTAAGCATGTGTATACCTTTTATCTGGCAAAAAAAATAACAAGTTTCTTTTATAGCAGCTGGGAAATTGTAATGATAAACAGAAATCATTTTTCTTATTGCCTTTTATGTGTGAAAGATGATAAAGCGGTCCTTCTGCAATTAATTATGACTGGGAAAAAATGAAACTAATTTTTAAAAAATTCAGCATTGCTTCCTTTCTACCTTGTATATGACCTGAAACTGAAAACTGTCTTGAAAACCAGTTCTGGAGTAGAGCAGAAGATCCTATTTTTGCATATATGGTGCATGTGCAGTTCTCATTCACCAAGATGACAGTGAGAAAAAACATAACTCAGAATAAAAAGAAATATATTTTCTGTATACTTAGTAATCATCTGTATAAACACATAACATATTGTAGGTTTAATCTAATAGTTACATAAAGTGATTGGATCTTGGCAGTGAAATGTTAAGTGTGGATTTCTCCTTCCTAGCTTTGAATGTTTTTAATTAACACATATTCCTTAAGATACAGTTCCAGGCAATATTTAGTTAAACATCTGTAAATATGTTGTTTGGAAAGATCTTCAGCCCCAAATATTTTCACCACTGACATGTTCTAGTAACTAAAATTTTTAGTACTTTTATACCTTTGTGCTAGGTCATGCTGGAAATGATATTTGGGTTTAATTTGTCATTATTATTCATAAACAACTCTAGCATAAATTAGCTAAAAATGTGTGACATTTCTTTGGTTATTGGTCTTCATAGAGTCTTAGACGTGGTAATTAAGACCCAGTTGGTTCTAATCTTATTTTTCTACCTCCATTGGAAGTGAGGGCTTGGTTTCATTGACCAGCATGCTTCTTGGGATTAGACATGGTCTACTCATAGTCACCGATTCATCTTTAGTAATACACTGAAGGAAGAAGTGCTATTAGTGATAAATCTAAATTTACTTGCTGCTTCCATTTTTTTTTGCTATTATTCAAAATCACAAGTGAAATCCAAAATACTGTATCATCCAAAGGTAAACTGTGGAACAGGTACTCATACTGCATCCAAGGACTAGCCATTGCTTGAGGTAGGGTAGTACAGTTAAGATCTACACAAAGTTTCGTTCCACTCAAAGTCCAAATCTAAGTAGTTCTCATGAGCTGTATGTTTACATGAGACCGTGTGTTATCCAATGTTTCAATATGAAAATATCAGTTCAGTTTATCTCACTGATACAAAGTGTGAAACTTGTGAAATTCAAGCATACAACGGCAATCCCATTTTTGTGTGTGTTCTGACCTATAATCAAGGCATATGTGTTAGCAAAAGTAAAGCATCGAATCTATTTTTGCATATATGGTGCATGTGCAGTTCTCATTCACCAAGATGACAGTGAGAAAAACATAACTCAGAATAAAAGAAATATATTTTCTGTATACTTAGTAATCATCTGTATAAACACATAACATATTGTAGGTTTAATCTAATAGTTACATAAAGTGATTGGATCTTGGCAGTGAAATGTTAAGTGTGGATTTCTCCTTCCTAGCTTTGAATGTTTTTAATTAACACATATTCCTTAAGATACAGTTCCAGGCAATATTTAGTTAAACATCTGTAAATATGTTGTTTGGAAAGATCTTCAGCCCCAAATATTTTCACCACTGACATGTTCTAGTAACTAAAATTTTTAGTACTTTTATACCTTTGTGCTAGGTCATGCTGGAAATGATATTTGGGTTTAATTTGTCATTATTATTCATAAACAACTCTAGCATAAATTAGCTAAAAATGTGTGACATTTCTTTGGTTATTGGTCTTCATAGAGTCTTAGACGTGGTAATTAAGACCCAGTTGGTTCTAATCTTATTTTTCTACCTCCATTGGAAGTGAGGGCTTGGTTTCATTGACCAGCATGCTTCTTGGGATTAGACATGGTCTACTCATAGTCACCGATTCATCTTTAGTAATACACTGAAGGAAGAAGTGCTATTAGTGATAAATCTAAATTTACTTGCTGCTTCCATTTTTTTTTGCTATTATTCAAAATCACAAGTGAAATCCAAAATACTGTATCATCCAAAGGTAAACTGTGGAACAGGTACTCATACTGCATCCAAGGACTAGCCATTGCTTGAGGTAGGGTAGTACAGTTAAGATCTACACAAAGTTTCGTTCCACTCAAAGTCCAAATCTAAGTAGTTCTCATGAGCTGTATGTTTACATGAGACCGTGTGTTATCCAATGTTTCAATATGAAAATATCAGTTCAGTTTATCTCACTGATACAAAGTGTGAAACTTGTGAAATTCAAGCATACAACGGCAATCCCATTTTTGTGTGTGTTCTTTCTGACCTATAATCAAGGCATAGCTTGGCATGTAAACAGTTAGCTTGAGGATTTTTAAATGTCAGTAGAAAATAGCTTATTAACTTGTGAAGTGTTGACCCCTGAGAAAATGGACTACACTTAATTTGAT
The DNA here is from genome assembly GCA_022376925.1 of Tragulus kanchil. Taxonomy (NCBI): domain Eukaryota; kingdom Metazoa; phylum Chordata; class Mammalia; order Artiodactyla; family Tragulidae; genus Tragulus; species Tragulus kanchil. The sequence continues at coordinate 102,176,644 of JAIOJX010000001.1, read as the reverse complement.
TTTTTGGCTTCATTAAGGATATGCCAATTAGTAATGTAACTCGGTAAGAAGGGAATGCCAAGATCTACCATTAGCTAAAGGCAGATTTGTTCAATTGATTATATATCCATTTGACCTTCCATTTCTGAGTTCCAGCAATTGAGAAAAACCAACTGAAAAGGATTTCTAGACAGGGCTCAGTTTGTGTAAATGCTGTATTTCCTAACACACTTAGCACGCAGCCTAGGTATAGGCTGAGTAGGTGAAGATAAGAATATAGTTGATCACAGACTCAGTGAATAAACTTAACGGTTGCTGGAGGGAAGGGTGGTTGGATGGGGATGGTTAGGGAGTATAAGATGGACATGTACATACTACTCTGTTAAAATGGATAACCAGCAAGGATCTACTGTATAGTACAACTCTGTTCAATGTTATGTGGCAGCTTGGATGGGAGGAGAGTTTGGTGGAGAATGGATGCATGTATATGTGTGGCTGAGTCCTGTCACTGTTCACCTGAAACTATCAAAACGGTGTTAATCAGCTGTACCCTAATACACATTAAAAAGTTTTAAAAATAAACAAAATAAAGAAGGATGTATTATAAGAAAAAATTTAGTTGAATAATTGAGAAAACATCAATGGAAGTTATTTTCCACGTTCCATTCAGATATTGTTGAGGGCATTCACTTATTTGTATTTTTACCTAAAGTTGCTTCATTTTGAGCTTCAGTGGCTGAGAGTCTCAAACTCCATTTTCTGCATCACAACATTGAAATATTGTTGAAATGCCTGAAGATCAAATTAACTGTTTCTAGCATTGGTAGTCATTACTTGGAATGGATTTGGACTTTGTTATTTTTTAACTAAGACGGAAATACTGTGTTGATTTTACCCCATGGGTTATTTGAAACAACAGCTCATGTTTTTGAATGAAAAATGATCTGGAAATGTAGGAAAACTGCTATAAAATACAAAAATAGTGGATATTTTATGAGTTTTTAAAATGCAGTATCTACTACTTTCATAATTAACGTAATTTATAGTAGCGCTCAGTTGGTAAGGAATCTGAGTGCAAGTGTGCGGAAGACCTGGGTTCCATCCCTGGGTCAGGAAGATCCCCTGGAGGAGGGCATGGCAACCCACTCCAGTATTCTTGCCTGGAGAATTCCGTGGACAGAGGAGCGTGGTGGTCTACAGTCCATGGGTTTGGAAAGAGTTGAACACAACTGAACAACTAAGGACACAGCACACACAGGCATGTATTAGAGAAGTCATGTGAATTGATAGAATGAGATCTAACTCCTTCAATTGAAATCTCACAAGAGAAGTTCTGTTAATGACTGCAGACTTTGAGGAAGTCTAAAACAAAAGAGAAGTTCACTGTTAATGATTAAGTAAAAGTAAAGCTGACCTAGGGATGGTTGGATGGGGATGGTTAGGGAGTATAAGATGGACATGTACATACTACTCTGTTAAAATGGATAACCAGCAAGGATCTACTGTATAGTACAACTCTGTTCAATGTTATGTGGCAGCTTGGATGGGAGGAGAGTTTGGTGGAGAATGGATGCATGTATATGTGTGGCTGAGTCCTGTCACTGTTCACCTGAAACTATCAAAACGGTGTTAATCAGCTGTACCCTAATACACATTAAAAAGTTTTAAAAATAAACAAAATAAAGAAGGATGTATTATAAGAAAAAATTTAGTTGAATAATTGAGAAAACATCAATGGAAGTTATTTTCCACGTTCCATTCAGATATTGTTGAGGGCATTCACTTATTTGTATTTTTACCTAAAGTTGCTTCATTTTGAGCTTCAGTGGCTGAGAGTCTCAAACTCCATTTTCTGCATCACAACATTGAAATATTGTTGAAATGCCTGAAGATCAAATTAACTGTTTCTAGCATTGGTAGTCATTACTTGGAATGGATTTGGACTTTGTTATTTTTTAACTAAGACGGAAATACTGTGTTGATTTTACCCCATGGGTTATTTGAAACAACAGCTCATGTTTTTGAATGAAAAATGATCTGGAAATGTAGGAAAACTGCTATAAAATACAAAAATAGTGGATATTTTATGAGTTTTTAAAATGCAGTATCTACTACTTTCATAATTAACGTAATTTATAGTAGCGCTCAGTTGGTAAGGAATCTGAGTGCAAGTGTGCGGAAGACCTGGGTTCCATCCCTGGGTCAGGAAGATCCCCTGGAGGAGGGCATGGCAACCCACTCCAGTATTCTTGCCTGGAGAATTCCGTGGACAGAGGAGCGTGGTGGTCTACAGTCCATGGGTTTGGAAAGAGTTGAACACAACTGAACAACTAAGGACACAGCACACACAGGCATGTATTAGAGAAGTCATGTGAATTGATAGAATGAGATCTAACTCCTTCAATTGAAATCTCACAAGAGAAGTTCTGTTAATGACTCAGCAGACTTCCCTTCTGATTGTTGGCATAGTAAAACTCCAAACTGAGATATCTCATTAAAATACTTGCAGATGTTTTCTTCATTTGCCCTTGACTACTCTGCTCCAAAACTAAATTTACAAACAACGTGTATGTGTCTGTATGTTCATAACACATTGGCACCCTGGAGAAGTCTGCAGGCTTTTAAAGTAAGATATTTGGGGTACAAATTTTAATTATTACAGCCGTAAGTGACACTGTATCATGATTGAATTTCAAATGTAATCTTTGTTCAGTTAGAAAATAATGAACCAGATTTATTTAGAATTTGAATTACGACCTTGTAAATAAGATAGCTTTGAAAATGACATTAACTCTTTTAGCTTTACTAAAATACTAACTCTTTTAGCTTTACTTCTAAATAGCCTTGCCTATAATTCACAAATAGGAATTTAACAGTCCCTTGTAATTAGACAAATGACCCAGCATCAAAACAGTGACAGAAATAACTGAAAATTTTAGCACAAGTTTGTGTGCCTGGCATGCAGTGAGGCCAAACAAACCAAAACATCAGTTTCAAGCAGAGAAAGGTTTATTGCAAGAGCATGGGAACAGACAGGTGACTCTTCCCCTAAAAGACTTCAAGCTCCCCGAAGGGTTTTGGCAAAACATTTTTAAATGCCAAGTGAGGGAGCAGGTTTGCAGGGTCTGTGATCAGCATGGCACAGTTCTCTGATTGGCTGATGATGAGGTAGCTGGACGGTGTCCCAGGGGTTAATATCCTTAGGCTCTGGGAGGCCTGGAGTTATGTGCTCCTAGTCATCAAGCTAAACTTCTCTTTGTTGAAGGGGCGGGGTTACATCTGCAAAACAACTCGGCAAATGTGACAGTCGATCAGGATTTCAGCTGGGTTCCATCCCTGGGTTGGGAAAATCCCCTGAAGGAGGGCATGACAACCCACTCCAGTATTCTTGCCTGGAGAATTCCGTGGACAGAGGAGCGTGGTGGTCTACAGTCCATGGGTTTGGAAAGAGTTGAACACAACTGAACAACTAAGGACACAGCACACACAGGCATGTATTAGAGAAGTCATGTGAATTGATAGAATGAGATCTAACTCCTTCAATTGAAATCTCACAAGAGAAGTTCTGTTAATGACTCAGCAGACTTCCCTTCTGATTGTTGGCATAGTAAAACTCCAAACTGAGATATCTCATTAAAATACTTGCAGATGTTTTCTTCATTTGCCCTTGACTACTCTGCTCCAAAACTAAATTTACAAACAACGTGTATGTGTCTGTATGTTCATAACACATTGGCACCCTGGAGAAGTCTGCAGGCTTTTAAAGTAAGATATTTGGGGTACAAATTTTAATTATTACAGCCGTAAGTGACACTGTATCATGATTGAATTTCAAATGTAATCTTTGTTCAGTTAGAAAATAATGAACCAGATTTATTTAGAATTTGAATTACGACCTTGTAAATAAGATAGCTTTGAAAATGACATTAACTCTTTTAGCTTTACTAAAATACTAACTCTTTTAGCTTTACTTCTAAATAGCCTTGCCTATAATTCACAAATAGGAATTTAACAGTCCCTTGTAATTAGACAAATGACCCAGCATCAAAACAGTGACAGAAATAACTGAAAATTTTAGCACAAGTTTGTGTGCCTGGCATGCAGTGAGGCCAAACAAACCAAAACATCAGTTTCAAGCAGAGAAAGGTTTATTGCAAGAGCATGGGAACAGACAGGTGACTCTTCCCCTAAAAGACTTCAAGCTCCCCGAAGGGTTTTGGCAAAACATTTTTAAATGCCAAGTGAGGGAGCAGGTTTGCAGGGTCTGTGATCAGCATGGCACAGTTCTCTGATTGGCTGATGATGAGGTAGCTGGACGGTGTCCCAGGGGTTAATATCCTTAGGCTCTGGGAGGCCTGGAGTTATGTGCTCCTAGTCATCAAGTACTTAACATCTTCTCTTTGTTGAAGGGGGGCGGGGGTTACATCTGCAAAACAACTCGGCAAATGTGCACCAGATCCTGTTATCTAGGTATTTCAGCATTAAGCGTGCATGCTCAGTTACAACCCTCTGGACTGTAGCCCACCAGGTCAGGCTCCTCGGTCCATGGGATTCTCCAGGCGAGAATATTGGAGTCGGTAGTCATTTTCTTCTCCAGGGGATCTTCCCGACCCGGGGATGGAACCAGCACCTCTTGCATTGCCAGGCAAATTCTTTACCACTGAGCCACCTGGGAAGCCCCAAGGAACTTTAAGAGGAGCTAAAGCAGAGGATATGGGGGAAGGCCTGTCCCAGGGAAGGCTACATGGGTTCCTGCTCAGTTACAGAAATCCACCCTGAAAGAAGGAACTATCCCAAAGTTTGGTTTTTTGGTTTGTTTTTAATCATAGCACTAGTCACAGAGAAGTGACACACCTTTACATGGTGCTTTGCTATGTTCAGCACCTTGGGTTCTCAGTATGAGGATGAAGTTAATGGATTCAATGATGATGAAGCCTCTTTGAATATTCTGTGAATAAGAGATTTGGATAAGAGACCCAAGATTGCACTGAATCTTAGAATTTCAAAGTAAGGAGGAGCCTCAGCAGTTCTCTAAATCAGTTCAGTCTTTTGATACAAGTTTCCTCCACAGTCGTAGCTTTCCAATCTTTATTTGTGACCCAGGATTAAAAAAAAAGGAAATATTTACAAACAGAATGCATCATAACTGCACATAACTGAAACAGAATTCTCATGAAACAGTATGTGCAGTGAACTCAGATGTTTCCTCTGAGATCTGGTGGAGTTTTGGTTTTTTGGTTTTTGTTTTCTTGTTTTTTAGAGGGACATTGTCTTTTTGTTATGCCTTTTTTTTTTTTGCAATCTCATGCAGCATGTGGGATTTTAGTTGCCCAACCAGGAATCAAACTCTGGCCTTCAACAGTGAGAACGTGGAGTCCTGACCCCTGGATTGCCAGGAAATTCCCATTAATATGTTTTTAATCTTTGTAACAAGCCATTGCATACTTTCATGACCACAAATACATGGAGACTTGCTCTGCATCCTTGCTATACAAAGTGTGGCTCATGGATCTGCTGCAGCAGTATCAATTAGGAGTTTTTTAAGAAGTGTAGGCTCAGGCCCCAGCCCAGAACTACTGAATCAACGTATGCATATTATTTTCTAAAAAATATATTTTGAGGTGCACTGCATCTTTGTTGTTTGTGGACTTTTGGTGTGAGGGTGTCTCATTGTGGTGGCTTCTCTTGTTGTAGAGCACTGGCTTTAGAGCGCAGGCTCCGTAGCCTATGGTGCATGGGCTTAGTTGCTCTGGGGCATGTGGAATCCACCCCAACCAGGGGTTGAACCTGCTTCTCCTGCACTGTGAATTCTTAACCCCTGGACCACCAGGGAGGTCCAACATACATATTTGAACAAGATCCCTAGGTGCTTCCCAGCACCGTAAAGTTTGAGAAGCATATTCTGCTACATCATCCCCAAAGGCAATCAAATAGGAAGGCTTGCCTCAAACCATTTTACTGCTAAGATGTTTTCTTCTTCCTAAAGTGACACAATGTATTTTCAAATAATTGTGCTTTTCAGAAAAATTTTTGTTATAGTAGGTAGAAATTGGTCTTTAAAGTATCGAGTTGGACACCAACAGCATTCCACAGTCGATTGATCTTATTTTCTTCCCACATAGGCACCACGCACTGGCATTAGATTATGTTCTGGTGAGCTGATCTTTGTGCACAACTCATTTAAGCTTCTTTTCACCAGACAGGCTCTCAGCTGAAAATAGATAAATCTTTATGATGCTTCACTTTCTCTGCCACTCCACACTTAAACCATCAGCAGTACTGATGAATTCACATTCCAGCTATTCCTCCAATTAAGTGTTTCTCAAATGAGCATCCAGCAATCCTAGGATAGGGGAGGGACAGTCAATAAGCATAGAAAGTCATGGCAAAAAATTTAACATGCACTGTATTCATTTAATGAGACATTTAAGCTACATTCTGCAGAAGAAAAAACCTTGACAGTTCTGGGTACATATTGTTAAGAAGGAGCTATTGTTTTGACCTCAGAAGACATGAATGCTCAAAGAGGTGCCACCATACTTTGATGCCTCCAAGGAGATACTTCTCAGACTGTTGCCCACCTCCCTGGCTTCTGACTAATCTCTCTGGGAAATCTGGAATATTCTGCACACATTGGAAATGCAATGAATATTTCTTTTCTCATGCTTTCTGTTCTGCCTACCTGGAACTGGGTAACTGTTCTCCCTGTTCTTTTCAGTGTGTGCCTTCAGCATTCTTAGCTGCTGAGTTAGAGAAAGACTACTCAGATGTTCAACTGTGATATAAAATGTAATTGAGAACCATCCCTGGGCTGATGTGTATTCTCCTTTGGGAGTCCCCTGATTGAAGCTGGGTTACATACAAGTATGAGTATAAACATAGTTCCCATATCTTTTTGACTTTCAGAATGGCTTGCGTTCATAAGAACAAGGAGAGGACTTGGTATTCAAGGAGTTGTCTCCAGACTGATAAGATAGTCATGAGAATAGTTTCCCATTCTTTGGAAAATGTCTGAGATGTGTGTTGAGAGGCAAGCAAGTTGTTGGGGACAGTTCTGTGATCTAATTCCCTGGAGATGAAGCTTTTTCCTTAAAGTCAATTCTTGGCGTTTTTACTATTTTGCTGCCTTTAGGTCAAGGAAGAACAACTTAAGCTTCAAAATCTAAGGCATGGAGCTGTCTCATGATTAGGAATATGGAAGAAAGAGCACGTCCCAACTTCTTCCTCTTTGTGTGAATTCTTATTAACAATCCAGTTATAGATAGGGCATCCCTCTGCATTACTGGGAGACCAGTTGATGATTCTACAGTTCAAGCTGGACATGAAGCCCTCTGCTCCCTTTGGAGAATTATTTTTATTCTGTTTCATGTGAAACAACTAATGGAAGTGAGCAAGTGGTACTGAAAACAGAATACAACTAAACTTGTATCAGTGCCATGGTAACCTATCAGATGACCTAATGATAGTATGTTTTGTTGGAGTAAAGGTAGATCCCTACTATTTTATGAAAAAGTTTTATTGGCATACCATAAATTTCCTAAACTGTTCAATTCATTGGTCTTTGTTATATTGAGTCATAACAATCAGTTTTTTCATATTTTCATCACTGCCAAAAAGAAATCCCAAACCCATTAGTAGTCTCTTTCCATTTCTCCCATCCTTCCATCCCTAGGCAAGCTGCCATCTACTTTCCATATATCTAGATTTGCCTCTTCTAGACATTGCATATACATGGAAACACACAATGTGTGTTCTTAAGTGACAGGTTACTTTTAGCCTAATATTTTCAGTGTTTATCCATGTATGGTAGCATGTGTCATACTTGATTCTTTTTTTGCAACTGAATACTTTTCCACTGTACAGATGTTCCACATTTTGTTTGTCCATTCATCAGTTAATCAATATTAGTTTCCATCTTTGGTTATTTTGAATAATTCTGTGATGCACTTTTCATGTATTTGTTTTGCATACCCATGTATTTTCAGTTCTCTTTGGTATGTAAGTAGAAGTAGAATTAATTGGTCGTATGTAACATTATGCTTAACTGATAGAGTAGACCCCAAGCTGTAAGTGGCTGCACAATTTTATATCCCCATTAATAATATGAAGATTTCCGTTCCTCCATGTTCTCACCAACACTTGGTATTACCCATTTTTTAATTAGAGACATCCTAGTGGCTTTGAAGTAGTATGTCACTGTGCTTTTGATTTGCATTCTCAAGGATAAGCACTCTTGAAATATTTCTAACTCACCCATGTGTAAAAACTGAATGCATAAGTTCAATAAGTTCCTGGATAGACTGTGTTTGGAAAACACTGTCTAATCCCCCATCTTTATAGGAAGACATTTCATTACACAAGAGAATATATGGGTTTGGGATTCAGAAATCATCATTTTAAATAATTAAATTCCCAGAGCCAGTCTTAGCTTTAACCCTGATCAATGACTCTGTTTCTGTTGAAGGTGGAGGTGGTAAGAATTGTGCAAAAATTGTGTGCTAATTTGGCAAGTTGACAAAGTTGCTTATCTTCTCCATGGCTGTGTTTCTCATCTGCAAAACTGAGGTTAATAATAGTACCTAATGAGTACCATCATGTAAGGATTAAAAGAAATCTCTTTCTGTGTAAACGTAGTGCCTAACTGAAAATAAATGTTACTGGTAATTTACAGGTAAATCGCAGAGGTTTTTAGCCATTGTAAGAGCCCAAGAAAATATTCTCTGCAACTATAGAGGATTTATTGAACATATTGATCAGCTGTTTTCCATCTCAACACAAGTTACTAAAAGAAATCGGCTCAGAAATTTATCAGAAACCAAAGTTCATTACTAGAAAGAACAGGTTTTGAAACAGTCTACTGTGAACACTGCTGTTCACAGAAATCTTTCATGATGGGAAAGACTTGCAGTTCCTCAGCAGATATGCTGTCATCTTACCAAAGGCTGAAAGTGGCATCTAGTTCCCTCAGTCTGGTAACTGTTAAAGATCAAAGGTCTCTGGATTCTCCGGCAATCTAGGAGATAGAACTCACTGGCCTTGAATTCCTCAGTGTTGTCCTCAGTGATGATGCTGGGCAAAACCATGAAGTAGGTTCTGCTTGTGTTTCTTTTGATGCTTTTATTTGCTGCTCCCTCATCCTGTTTGTTGACCTTTGGGGGAGCCAGTGCCTGCATGAGGCCCCCTGTTTACAAAGGGTCTTCTGACATGGAGCCCAGTCTTTCTTTTCCCCTGAGAACCCATATGCTAGCCTTTTCTTGATGTTCTATTCTAATCCCCTAACTCCAAACAACTTTTCCATAGACAGTAAACAAATATATTCATTCTATAAGACTATATTGAATATTTACTATGGGTTAGACACTGTGCTAGACTCATAGATGAACTCTTAACTACCGCCTGTAGCAGAATGGAGAAGATTAACAAAAGACCAGTGGTTATCAAACAGTCTGATAATAATGGGGTAGATATGTCCAGGGCTTCCCAAGTGGCTCAGTAGTAAAGAGTTCACCTGCCAGTGCAGGAGTCGCAACAGACACTGGTTCAATCCCTGGGTCAGAAAGATCCCCTGGAGGAGAGGATGGCAACCCACTCCAGTATTCTTGCCTGGGAAATCCCATGGACAGAAGAGCCTGGTGGTCTGTAGTTCATGGGGTTGTGAAAGAGTGGGACACAACTTAGCCACTGAGCACACACACATGCATGCACACAGTAAATAATTTACATGCAAGAAGAGAGTTATGCCCTGTGGATTATAGAAACACAAACTAAGACCACCCAACCCAACCTGAAATCCTGAAAGCCTGAGGTGGGTCTTGAAGATGATTATGATTTAGCCAAGTTAAAATGTGGAAGAAATCATGTTCCATGTAGAACAAACAGCATCTGAACATACAAAGATGCATGAGAGAAGATGACTTACCTCTAGAAGTTCAAAATGTCCATTATGACTGGAATGTAGGCACAATAAGAAAAAACAAGACATGAAACTCAGACTGTGGTCAATAAAGTGCATTAATAGCCTCTCTGAGGCTCTGTTAGGTACGTTGTTCTTTGCCATCAAGGAACACTGGGGAGGGGAGTGGGTATCGGGTAGGCAGCCAGTAATATCTCCCATGGTACAAACATCAAGAATGTTGTTGGGCAGCTTCTCTCATGGTCCAGTGGGCAAAACCATGAAGTAGGTTCTGCTTGTGTTTCTTTTGATGCTTTTATTTGCTGCTCCCTCATCCTGTTTGTTGACCTTTGGGGGAGCCAGTGCCTGCATGAGGCCCCCTGTTTACAAAGGGTCTTCTGACATGGAGCCCAGTCTTTCTTTCCCCTGAGAACCCATATGCTAGCCTTTTCTTGATGTTCTATTCTAATCCCCTAACTCCAAACAACTTTTCCATAGACAGTAAACAAATATATTCATTCTATAAGACTATATTGAATATTTACTATGGGTTAGACACTGTGCTAGACTCATAGATGAACTCTTAACTACCGCCTGTAGCAGAATGGAGAAGATTAACAAAAGACCAGTGGTTATCAAACAGTCTGATAATAATGGGGTAGATATGTCCAGGGCTTCCCAAGTGGCTCAGTAGTAAAGAGTTCACCTGCCAGTGCAGGAGTCGCAACAGACACTGGTTCAATCCCTGGGTCAGAAAGATCCCCTGGAGGAGAGGATGGCAACCCACTCCAGTATTCTTGCCTGGGAAATCCCATGGACAGAAGAGCCTGGTGGTCTGTAGTTCATGGGGTTGTGAAAGAGTGGGACACAACTTAGCCACTGAGCACACACACATGCATGCACACAGTAAATAATTTACATGCAAGAAGAGAGTTATGCCCTGTGGATTATAGAAACACAAACTAAGACCACCCAACCCAACCTGAAATCCTGAAAGCCTGAGGTGGGTCTTGAAGATGATTATGATTTAGCCAAGTTAAAATGTGGAAGAAATCATGTTCCATGTAGAACAAACAGCATCTGAACATACAAAGATGCATGAGAGAAGATGACTTACCTCTAGAAGTTCAAAATGTCCATTATGACTGGAATGTAGGCACAATAAGAAAAAACAAGACATGAAACTCAGACTGTGGTCAATAAAGTGCATTAATAGCCTCTCTGAGGCTCTGTTAGGTACGTTGTTCTTTGCCATCAAGGAACACTGGGGAGGGGAGTGGGTATCGGGTAGGCAGCCAGTAATATCTCCCATGGTACAAACATCAAGAATGTTGTTGGGCAGCTTCTCTCATGGTCCAGTGGGTAAAGAGGCCGCCTTGCAGTGCAAGAGGCACTGGTTCAATCCCTGGCCCAGGAAGATCCCACATGCTGCAGAGCGGCTGGACCAGTGTGTCCAGTTGCCAGCCAGCGCTCTGGAGTGCGTGCACCCAGAGCCAGTGCTCTGGAGACTAGAGAGGCCACTGTGATGGGAGGCCCACACAGGCCAAAGAATAATGATGGATGAACATAAATAAGAAACCAATAAGAGGTCAAAACTAAAAAAAAAAAAAAAAGAATGTTGTTGGGAAATGTTTTCAGGCCTTAAGTATCCTTATAGTTAACATTATGGCCTATATTTACAGTGATCTTTTCCACAGATACAATGAAAATTGAATAAGGGCTCAGGAGGCTTGAAAGAATGTAAGAAGTTATTTAACTTTCTAGAACTTGCAGGAAGTCTAGCAGTTGTTCCAGTTGAGTGCTGCACTTTCCACATACTGAGGGTCAATACAGTTGTTAGTTGAAGGTGAAATCCTGAATAAGATACGATGTACTGGTTTACTACTTAATGATCTATGCTTGATTAGTTAATTAGCTTTTAGTGCCCTTTGGAAAAAAAGAATCCTATTGGATGCTGTATAGGTGACATTTCTAATATGAATAAGACCTCCTTTCATTTAAGACCCAAGGAAATATTTAAGGAATAATATGTATGTGTTAAAATACTACAATTTAAAATATAATTGGAAGCCAGAGTCACAGAAACATATACAGGAATATCTTGTGTTAGACCATATAATTGGCTTTTATAACCCCACCAGATACTTTGTGTGCCCTGTAAAAATGCTTTATGATTCATCAATTTTTCCATTGAAACATGATTCTTATTTGAGGGATGGTTAACAAAATACATATTACTACAAAGCTAATATGTTGTGTTAAAACAGATTAACAGTTTTAAATAATAATATTTTAACATAAGTAAAATTTCCTGTACTATAATTGTTCAGGACTAGTGATATTCTAGGAGCTTCATGACCTGTCCCTGGCCTACTTTACCATTCCTCCTGGCCACTAATCCCAAATATATTCTCTGCACTACAGTCAAATTAAAAATACTGACTTTCTTTTCACTTCTACTTTTTCATCTTTGCATGCTCTGTTTCCATTTTATTCTTTCTTCTCCGTCCTCTAATAATTTAAATCCTTAGTTTTTCAGTGCCTACTCTTTCATGGAGGGTTCCATGTTTCCTTCAGTCATAATTTACAATTTTTTCAGTCTGTAACTCCATGTAATTATTCCTCTGTTTTATGTTACCTAGCTTTATATGCTTTAATCTCAATTTTCAAGCTATTGCATTCTTGGTTTCTGCCTCTTGCACGTCACTCAGCCTGGCCTTCAAACAATACTCACTATTTCCTACTTGCCAAATCCAATAGAAATTTTTTCAGTCCCTATGATAGTCTTACCATTTCCTCATTCTCAGAGCCTTTGGGGAAGGGAAGAGAGGATGAAAATTATAGCTAAGATTGTTCATGTGTACCTCTTCTGTAATGTTAGATAATAACTCACAAGTCAAGCAGAGATATATGATATTGCTTATATGTGGAATCTAAAAAAAAGATAGAAATGAACTTCTTTATGAAATAGAAGCAGACTCAGAGGCTTAGAGAAGGAGCTTATGGTTACCAGTGGGGAAGGGTGAGAAAAAGGGAGAGATTGGAAGTTTGGGATGGACATGTACACAGTGCTATATTTAAAATGGATAGCAAACAAGGAGGTATCGTATAGCAGAGGAAACTCTGCTCAATATTCTGTAATAACCTAAATGGGAAAATAACGAAGAATAGATACATGTATATGTTTAACTGGATCTCTGTTATATACCTGAGATTATACTCCAATATAAAATTTAAAAATATAACTCACTTCTTAGGGGTGTTGAGAGGATTATTGCTATCAGACATAGTATGTATCTTACCTCTTTAGTGTCTTTATTTTCTGCATGTCCACTAAAATGTTCTATGAGGACAAGAAATTTTCCTTTTGTTGGTTCACTGTTGTATCCCTAGCACCTAGAACTGGGCATGGCACATTAAAAATGAGGCTTGAAAGAAATACATTGGAGAAGTGAATAAATGAAAAGTACCTAATATAAAGTAGTTAGTCAATCAATTATAGCAGTACTGAACCTCAGGGAATTCTATACTCTTGTTAATTTTTATAATACAGGTAAAGAAATGTCTCTTTCCCCTAGGTGTAGTTGAATCTGGTGAAATGTTATGTCCTGACTGTGGTTGCCTTTTTTAAAATTAATTATTTTTATTTTGCCTTTACAGAGTTTTGTTATTTACAGATACATATAATCCCTGATCAGTCATAGGTATATCCCTGACTCCTCCCTCGTGTGCCCCTCTCCTGTGGTTGCTTTTTATTGTTTCTATTTTGTACTTTTAGTATGTGCACATGTAAACTTGACTTTGCAATAATCTTCTGTCATTTTGTATTCTAGATGGAGTATCTATAAAGTGGACTTTAGAGAAGGCCTCGAACTTTAAAAAAGATGTCTCAATCACTTCAGATCCCTTTTGAAAGAGAGCAAAGCAGAAACAGGTAAGAATACATTGAGATATACATTTTAAGCACAGAGGCAGATTCTCCTGGCTCCTTTTAGCTCATTGCATATTTTTGTCATTATGGAGAGACTTTGGACTCCAAATACGTTTTAAAAGGCAATTACATAGCAATTGGATAAAATTCATGTGCTGACCATCTTATGTATAAGATTGGAAGTTTGGGATGGACATGTACACAGTGCTATATTTAAAATGGATAGCAAACAAGGAATCGTATAGCAGAGGAAACTCTGCTCAATATTCTGTAATAACCTAAATGGGAAAATAACGAAGAATAGATACATGTATATGTTTAACTGGATCTCTGTTATATACCTGAGATTATACTCCAATATAAAATTTAAAAATATAACTCACTTCTTAGGGGTGTTGAGAGGATTATTGCTATCAGACATAGTATGTATCTTACCTCTTTAGTGTCTTTATTTTCTGCATGTCCACTAAAATGTTCTATGAGGACAAGAAATTTTCCTTTGTTGGTTCACTGTTGTATCCCTAGCACCTAGAACTGGGCATGGCACATTAAAAATGAGGCTTGAAAGAAATACATTGGAGAAGTGAATAAATGAAAAGTACCTAATATAAAGTAGTTAGTCAATCAATTATAGCAGTACTGAACCTCAGGGAATTCTATACTCTTGTTAATTTTTATAATACAGGTAAAGAAATGTCTCTTTCCCCTAGGTGTAGTTGAATCTGGTGAAATGTTATGTCCTGACTGTGGTTGCCTTTTTTAAAATTAATTATTTTTATTTTGCCTTTACAGAGTTTTGTTATTTACAGATACATATAATCCCTGATCAGTCATAGGTATATCCCTGACTCCTCCCTCGTGTGCCCCTCTCCTGTGGTTGCTTTTTATTGTTTCTATTTTGTACTTTTAGTATGTGCACATGTAAACTTGACTTTGCAATAATCTTCTGTCATTTTGTATTCTAGATGGAGTATCTATAAAGTGGACTTTAGAGAAGGCCTCGAACTTTAAAAAAGATGTCTCAATCACTTCAGATCCCTTTTGAAAGAGAGCAAAGCAGAAACAGGTAAGAATACATTGAGATATACATTTTAAGCACAGAGGCAGATTCTCCTGGCTCCTTTTAGCTCATTGCATATTTTTGTCATTATGGAGAGACTTTGGACTCCAAATACGTTTTAAAAGGCAATTACATAGCAATTGGATAAAATTCATGTGCTGACCATCTTATGTATAAGATTAGGTTATGGATCCTCCACATGTAGAGCCTGCTTAAGGTATTAATTCCAGTCATGGCATGGAACTCTTCACACATTGGCTTGTCACGTGACCAGAAGCCAGCAATAAGTGAAGATAAGGATGCCACTGTTAACATGAAAGAGAAACTAAGTGAATTACATGGAAACAAAATCGTGCTTTTGGCGTCATAAATGTTATACTTCTAGCCAACTGATCTCCTTATACTTGTCACTCTTTGGCTCTTCATGTGTTTATTCTGCAGTTACTATTTGTTGGGCATCTGCTATCAATGTGAGCCCCAGCTTCACACATACTAACTGCATATCCTTGAGTGCTCCTTTGTGCCTCAATTTCCTTATCTGCAAAATGGAAATAATAATACGTAATATGTAAAACTATGGGCATACTAGCTTTCACCATGGAGTATGATGTTAGCTCTAGGTTTGTTGTATATGGCCATTATTATGTTGAGGCATGTTCCTTCAATACCCACTTTCCGGAGAATTTTTATCAAAAATGAGTGTTTAATTTAATTAAAAGCTTTATCTACACCTACTGAGTTGGTCATGTGGTTTTTAGTCTCAGTTCATTGATGTGGTGTATCACACTGATACTGAAAAATCCTTACATTCCTGGGATAAATCCCTCTTGATCATGGTGTATGATTTATGGTTGGATTCAGCTTACTGGTATTTTGTTGAGAATTTTTATGTCTGTCTTCATCAGTGATATTGGCCTGTAATTTTGTTGTTGTGTGGTATTTATGTCTGGTTTGGGTATCAGGGTAATGGTGACTTCAGAGCATGAGTTTGGGAGTGTTGCTTAAACTGTGGACACATTAAGTAAGTAAATTACTTTGCAATAAGTAGTTTTTATTTTACTTACTTTGCAATTGCTTTATAATAAGTAATAAGTAATTTGCATATTAAGTAAGTCAATGATTTTACAATAAGTAAATTAGTTAACAGTATTGTGTTGGTTTTTGTCATGCATCATCATGAGTCAGTCACAGGTATACATGTGTCCCCCCCATCCTGAGCCCTTCTCCTACCTCCCTCCCCACTCTATCCCTCTGGGTTGTCCCAGAGCCCTGGCTTTGGGTGTGCCCTGCTTCAGGCATCGAGCTCACACTGCTCATCTGTTTTGCACATGGTAAAGTACATGTTTCATGCCATTCTCTCCAGTCATCCCACCCTCGCCTTCTCTCACTGAGTCCAAAAGTTTTTTCTTTACATCTCTGTCTCCTTTGCTGCCCTGCATGTAGCATCTTCAGTATCGTCTTTCTAAATGCTGTATACGTGTGTTATTATACACTACTTGTCTCTCTTTCTGACTGACTTCACTCTGTATAATAGGTTCCAGGTTTGTCCTCATTAGAACTGATTCAAATGCATTCCTTCTTGTAGTTAGGTATTATTCCACTGTGTATATGTAACACAGCTTCCTTATCCATTCATCTGCCAATAGACATAAAGAAATTGCTGCCCAGAGAGGTGAAATAACCTGCCTGAGACCATACAGCAAAATGAGTGGCAGATATTTCTAGAAACCCAGATGATTGACGTCATGATTCTCGTGCCCCTGGATACATTATTGACGTTCTGACACACAGCAGGAGCCTGTGCAGTGTCCGCTGGTCAAAACAAGCCCAGTGGATGTGGGAAATACAGCATTGTCTGCAGTGTTGACATCTACTTCCTGTTGATACTTCCTTTACATCACTGCAGACTTGAGGTCCCCAGCAGTTACACTTCTCACACTACCTTGCCTACCTCCAGTATTACAGCCTCCACAGAGACACTTTTAGACAAAAACACTACCATAATGTAGTGCTTTCATTTCTTTAAATTGTCAAGGAACAGTGGAGAGGAGAATATACATGTTACTCAGATTTTGGCCCACTATTCGCCTTGCAAGTTGTACCCACTGATGGTAGTTTGAATAAATCAGTATTCCTGGTAGAAAAGGGACTTCAAAAGTAGCGCTAGTGGTAAACAAAACAACAACAACAAAATGCCTAAAAAACCTGTCTGCCAATGTAGAAGACATAAGAGACATGAGTTCAATCCCTGGGTTGAGAAGATCCCCTGGAGGAGGGCATGGCAAACCACTCCAGTATTTTTGCCTAGAGAATTCCATGGACAAAGGAGCCTGGAGGCTACAGTCCATAGGGTTGCAAAGAGTTTAAACCATATTATCTCTAAAGATGTAGGTAAACATGTAGATATATTTATAGTTACAGAGATGTTTGTATTGATAATATGTAGATAATTGTAAAGGGCTGATGTTATCACCTTATTCTACTGTACATGTGTATGTGTCTATTATGTTTATATATATAGATAGATATGTGTATATATTTTGAACACTTAAGTGCTAGGTTTTGGACCTTAGGACTTAGCCTATTTTTTTTTTTTTTTAGCTAAAGTGCCCATATATCACTAATGATTTTTTCTGTCTGGTGGTTCTACAGATGGTCCAAATTTATGCTTTTAATTATCAAGTTCTCTACCTTGAGTGTGTATTATTTAGGATCAGTAAAGCTGTTGAGTGCATGTTTGTTATTTCCCAGGAAATAATCCATCTAGTGTTTATGAAATTCCTGATACTTTTCAGAAGCCAAGTTCTAATTATTTTGTATACATTATTTCATTTAAAAATTCCACGTGGTTGATATTTTAATCTCTTAATTTTTGGAGAACAGGATTCATTAGAATAACGCATTAGAATAACTCATGCATGTAGCAAGTAGTCTATGTCTTTGTACAGCATCGAGAAAGTAGAAGAAAAACATAAAATAATAAAATTCAGGTTCATCTTTTGACAGATCAGGAATTGAAAGTTGAATATGTTAGCTCAAGTTGTTGCTATAATGTTAAATAGCTTTAATGTACGTCTTCATGCCCTGAAAGCCTAAAGTCTAATAGTATCAGTATCTGAAGGGGAATGGTCATGGCTGACAGGACACATAAGCAGTTCAGAAAATAATTTAAGTGAAGTTGAAACCAGCCTGAGCATATAGCTATTATGGTATTCACCTTAAAGTTTGCTAGTCATGATTAATTGCAGAGAAAAATGTTTGAAGAATATATCCTTTGAAAAAAGTGGGTAAAGGTGAATTAACTCAAAAGAGAGCTGAAGATGATTCACATTATTGGAATATATAATTCTCCTGATCCTCAAAGAAGGATTCATTACAAATAGGTCAGATACTATTGCATCTGGGTCCTACCTGCTTAATTTATAACTATCACAGACACACACTTCATACGTGATGAGGCATTAGCTCTGTTCAGGTATTATTATAGTCCCAGAGATAATTCCTTGTACTCTTAAGAGTGTTTCGTACTGAATGCTTAACAACCAAGGAAATCAAAATTTTAGCTTCAAAATGAGTAAGACATTCCAGTAGAAAGAGAAAGTAGCTCTGAGACCATCTCCTTTCCTCCTTACAGTGATGATTTCAGCCTGAGACTCAGGGAAATAACTCATGTAAATATAATCAATTACCTTCAAATTTACTGAAAATTCAAGTCTTTTAGTATAATACTATTAGTGAATATAAAACAACCGCAAATACATAGACTTAGAGCTTATGTACTACGAGAGAAAAGAAAAGGCAGTTAGGGTTTTTGGATGGTTCAGTTATAGAAAAGTGAAAGTACATAGCATAGCCCTAGGGTATTTAATATACCCCCTCCAAAGAGAACTGTATGTGCATGGGTGCGCTCAGTTGCTTCAGTCATGTCTGACTCTTTGCGAGCCCCATGGACTGTAACCCACCAGGCTCCTCTGTCCATGGGATCCTCCAGGCAAGGATACTTGAGGGGGTTGCCGTGCCCTCCTCCAGGGACCAGACAGAACTACACTAACACTATTCTAGAACCTCTAATACCTGATTACATCTGATTACAGTGTCTCCACTGGGAAAGGATACAAGTTCACCATCTTTGGTGTCTTGTTCCAGTTTAATTATTATCAAGGATATGAAGGAGATGCTCAGAGCGGCAGAAATACTGAAACTAATATAACTATTTCTTCCTTTTTGAAACTCTTCCATTTCAGTTCATGACAAAAGTTCATGATTTAATTCCTACTTTTTAAAATATATCTTTCTATATTCCTTAGATGATTTATTCTCTGCTACCCGTATTACAAATGTCCTTTGTCTAATCCCAGTCTTCGGGCCTCTTTCTATATCTCACCCCATGTTATGATCGCATCCACTGCCCGGGGTCAATTTCCATCTACTGGGTGGGCCAAAGAGTTCATTTGAATTTTTCTGTAGCATTTTTCAGAAAACCTGAGGGAACTTTTTGGCCATCCCAGTGCTTGACAATGACCTCAAAATACACATTTCCAACACAGATTTCACCTTTTAGCTCCAGTTTTGTATATGCAATGACCTTGGCAAATGAACCCATCCCAAACAGTATATGTCCAACTTAACCCCTATGTCATCACGCTGGAAGAGGTGGCCATCATTCCCTCATCTGGAGTAACCTCCTAACTCATTTTTCTGCTTATACTTGAACCTTCCACCGTCTCTTCACCATGTTGTAGTCATCGTGATTTTTTTTTTCATGCAGTGAAAAGTTTATTAAAGAAAAGGATAGAGAAAGTTTCCAGCTAAAGGAACTGGAAGAGGGATAGAAGAGTACCCCCAGAAGCTAGGTTAGACAAAGCATTTTGTACTTTTCCAGTTGGTTATTAACAATAGATCAAAAGAATATTTTAAGGTAATAAAGGTCTTACCAGACCCATACCCACAACGTACATCTTTAGATCACGTAGGTATAAGCCAAGAAGGAGAAACATGTCCTCCGGCAAGATACATCATTGTTATGAACATTAGCTCTGGGGTTAAAGAATGTCTTAGGCAAAATAGGTCATAGTGATTTTTTTTTTAAAAAATGTCATCATTTCTTTCATAAGATACATTAGTAAATGAGATTAATGAAAGGAAAAATTTGTCTATATGTGTAAGATAAGTAGCTTTATTATTACCATGTCATTTGTAATAGCCATATTATAGACAGTGTTTTCGTATTAATAAAGAATCAGCTAAGGAAATCATGGTATAGCCACCCAATGGAATATTATGCAACCATTAGAAAAATGAATCAACTCTATTTGTAAGACTGTGGGATAGATTCTAAGATACATCATAAATTTGAAAAGGTAAAGCCCAAAAGAATGTGTACAGTATGCAGCCTCTTGTGTTTAATAAGTATTAACATTTGTAAGTTTAAATGTTTCTTGAAGAAATTGATCTTACTTGTTGACTCTAGGGAGGAGATGTGAGTGTTTGAAGGCCAGCAAACCTTTCCATTTTATACTATTCTCTATCTTCTCATTGTCTGTTCCAAATTTTTTTTTTTGGAAGTTTAGGATTATTTTTTTAAAGAAAAAAAAGGAATCAAGGATTTCCCTGGTGGTTCAGTGGGTGGAAAGTCCACCTTGCAGTGCAAGGGGCACCGGTTTGATCCTTGGCCTTGGAGTATCCCACGTACCGAAGTGTGGACGGCCCGATGTGTCCATTTACAAGCCAGCACTCTGGAGCTTGTGCGCCCAGAGCCGGTTCTCTACAACGAGAGAGGCCACTGCAATGGGAGACCCACACATGCCAAAGAATAAAGATGGATTAAAAGTAAATGATGACTTAGAGGCAAAAAAAAAAAAATCTCTTAAAAAATAAATCAATCAAGAGGTGTACAAAAATACCATCCATAATAATTCAGCAATTATAGACCTGGGTGGACTAATTGAAGCATAGAGACAGGTAGGACTGAAAATGAAAAGATGTGTAATGCTCTTTAGACACTTAGATCCTCTCCATAGTTTGTGCAGCCAGGACCCCAGAAGATAGGAGTTTACTCCCTAGTGATGTTGAACCAGAAAGACTTTGTATTGCTGTGACTCTGAAACTTGACTGCACATTAGGATCATCTTGAGAGCTTAAAAAAAAAAAAAATCCCCAACACAGGCTGCCTTCCAAACCAATTAAATCAGTGTATGTGGAGATGGTACCATACGACTTACTATTGTTAAAGCTACCCAGTTGAATATAGTAGGCAGCCATTGTTGAAACCCACTGTTGGGGTACCAGGCAGACGCACTGAAAAGAAAGGAAAAATGACTCATAACATCTATGCCCTGTGGGCATAGAGAGACCACTCAACAAGCTCCACATACATGTGCAGAGCTATGAGCCAGTACTTCAGTGCCTGTGTCATGTGTATATAAATATCAGCCAGGAATTACTGAACTGTGCTACGCAGTAGGTTCTCATTAGTTACCCATTTTATATGTAGTAGTGTGCTTATGTTAATATTACTCAGCCATAAAAAGGAATGAAACAGTGCCATTTGCAGAAATGTGGGTAGACCTGGAGACTGTCATACAGGTCGTTTAGTTGATACAGCTTTTTAGTTGATAATCTCTCTAAGGATGCCATAGATACGCTGAAGTACCAGACCAAAATGTGTTATTTTGCTTTTAATTTTCAAGGGTATAATTAGTATTTATTTGATGTAATTAATATTTATAGCTCTCATGATTGCAACCTGGGTTTTACCAGTCACATATTTTCCTCCCAGAGATATTTCTCAGACCTCCATTTCACCTCAGAAATTGGTTTAAAATTTGGACATTGCTTAATAGCACACAACAATGTCATTAACTTTTCCTTTATTCCCTACTGGCCCTTTCCATGTCTTAGGCCAGAATATTGATGTTTAATACTTTATCCATACCCAGCTGAGACTCATCATCAAGAGAAGGATTTTTTTTTTAAACTAATGTGAGTAGAATAATAGTATTGACCAGGTAATGTATTCCCTAAATCTGTTAGCTGCATGAATCAGCAGACTTGCTCAGTGATGAAAATAAGTCTCTGTGTTTTGTTCTATAGTTTCAGCCCACTTATAATCTTGCATAATTCTCCTAGTGCTGAGCCCAGAAATCAAAACTGATATTAGTCTCTCATTTTATAGATGAAAAATCAGAGACTCAAGATTATATATTAATTGCCCAACAACATACTTAACAAGTGGAAAAAAACAAATCACTGCTTCAAGAATTTGGACCCAGAATACCTTTTTTCAGAAGTGAAAATCTGTCAGTCTACTTAAATTATCTGAAAAGCAGCAGCTTATATAAATTTTCAAATATGTGTTTATGTGTCAAGTCCTATTCACTGGTTCATAGTACAAAAATTTCTTGTGGACATTAAAGGAGCTCCATGTGGAACTTCCCCCAAGTTATCACCTTAACAAAGTATATTTGAAAGGAAAAAATATCAGTAGCCTTTATTATCATTTAAGAAAACTGACACTCATAAAATTGATGTGCTAAAATTTTATGTATTTTTATATCAGTTTTTTTTCAAACTTTGTTGTATGTTGGAATCACTGGGAAGAATTTTTTTGGCCACTTCTGTTGGTCTTTCATTTATTTATTTTTGTTCTTTGGCCTGTGTGGGCCTCCCATGGCAGTGGCCTCTGTTGTTGCAGAGTACCAGAGTACCAGTACCACACATGCTCCAGAGCTCTAGCTCCATAGTTGGACACATCGGTCCAGCCACTGTGCGGCACGTGGGATCTTCCCAGGCCAGGGATTGAATCAGCGCCCCTTGCATTGCCAGGTGGTGTCCTTACCCACTGGACTACCAGGGAAGCCCACTGGGAAGATTTTTTTTTTTTAATTTTATTTATTTATTTTTTTTTGGAGAGGGAGGGGATAGGCGGGCCACTTCTATTGGTCTTTCATTTGTCTATTTTCATCCATCTTTGTTCTTTGGCTCCTGTGGGCCTCCCATCGCGGTGGCCTCTGTTGTCGCAGAGCACCAGCTCTGGGTGCACACGTGCCAGAGCTCCAGCTCGGTGATTGGACACATCGGTCCAGCCGCTCCGCGGCACGTGGGATCTTCCCAGGCCAGGGATTGAATCAGCGCCCCTTGCATTGCCAGGTGGTGTCCTTACCCACTGGACTACCAGGGAAGCCCACTGGGAAGATTTTTTTTTTTTAATTTTATTTATTTATTTTTTTTTGGAGAGGGAGGGGATAGGCGGGCCACTTCTATTGGTCTTTCATTTGTCTATTTTCATCCATCTTTGTTCTTTGGCTCCTGTGGGCCTCCCATCGCGGTGGCCTCTGTTGTCGCAGAGCACCAGCTCTGGGTGCACACGTGCCAGAGCTCCAGCTCGGTGATTGGACACATCGGTCCAGCCGCTCCGCGGCACGTGGGATCTTCCCAGGCTAGGGATCGAACCGGCGCCCCTTGCACCGCAAGGCAGTGTCCTTACCCACTGGACCACCAGGAGAAGCCCGGGAAGATTTTGAGAAAGAAAAAAATACACCTATGTTCAGACATTCTGACTTAATTATTATGACAGGCAACTTAGACATCACCTTGTTTAAAATGTCCCAAGTGATTTTAATGTACATCAAATTTTGGCAGACGTTGTTTAGTCTACCTTTGGAAGGTGAAAATTAAAGATGTCTCAAAATAGTATATCTTCGGTTCTCTTTGATTTTAAAGATAATTAATTTATTGACATCTGGTAATTTCTGTTGATTTGTCCTCTTATTTCAGATAATTATATTCAATCAGAAAATTAAAATGTCACACATAACTGTGCATGAGTATACCTTAATATATACTTCAGTATGAATGTGGCTGTATTATTCTTTTGTTGTTATGTATAAGATTCTGACAATGCTAAGATTTGAGGACTAGAAAGAAGTCTGCCCATTGCCTTGTGTAATTTTAGCTGATCATTCTAGCTGATTGGAAGAAGCATTTTGAAAATTGCTCAGTGGCAATAGTGCATCAATAAAATCTATAACACTAGCTAGGAAACAGCATACTTGTGCACTTACATGGAAAAAGTAAATGAGAAAATATTGAAGTAAACTGCACTAAAAGGCATATTTTTTATTCACATTACTGTACCATTTCTGGGTTAGCTTTAAGTTTAGGTGTTTGTTAAATCACTATTTTTAATGTTATCCATACTGCTAAGGATAATAAAAATGATGGAAAAGTAAGATCTGAATTGATAGTTGACTTTTAGTATCCAAATACTTTTATCAATTGTATCAAGGCAGAAATGAACGTAACTGCTTCACTTCTATGAAAAATGTTGAAAGTGACACCATGAATAATTTAAACATATATAGCATGTTATACATACATGGACATGAATCTGAGCAAACTCTGGGAGATGGTGAAGGATAAAGAAGCCTGGCATGCTGTCACATGTGTCCATGGGGTCACAAAGAGTCAGACTTGACTTAGCAACTGATTTATATACATATATGTTACATATGTAATAAGAAATATATATATATATATATATGTTATTGATCCCTGTTTACTTGGCCTGTTAATGTTTATGTGACATAAATACTGATTCAAAAGAATTGGACTGTTTTCCCTAGTGTCTGTCACCAATCTTCTGACATTGCTACTAAAGTATTTAAAGTTGCTAAAAATAAAAATGGGCCAGGAAAGAAGCCGGGAAGATTTTGAGAAAGAAAATACACCTATGTTCAGACATTCTGACTTAATTATTATGACAGGCAACTTAGGCATCACCTTGTTTAAAATGTCCCAAGTGATTTTAATGTACATCAAATTTTGGCAGACGTTGTTTAGTCTACCTTTGGAAGGTGAAAATTAAAGATGTCTCAAAATAGTATATCTTCGGTTCTCTTTGATTTTAAAGATAATTAATTTATTGACATCTGGTAATTTCTGTTGATTTGTCCTCTTATTTCAGATAATTATATTCAATCAGAAAATTAAAATGTCACACATAACTGTGCATGAGTATACCTTAATATATACTTCAGTATGAATGTGGCTGTATTATTCTTTTGTTGTTATGTATAAGATTCTGACAATGCTAAGATTTGAGGACTAGAAAGAAGTCTGCCCATTGCCTTGTGTAATTTTAGCTGATCATTCTAGCTGATTGGAAGAAGCATTTTGAAAATTGCTCAGTGGCAATAGTGCATCAATAAAATCTATAACACTAGCTAGGAAACAGCATACTTGTGCACTTACATGGAAAAAGTAAATGAGAAAATATTGAAGTAAACTGCACTAAAAGGCATATTTTTTATTCACATTACTGTACCATTTCTGGGTTAGCTTTAAGTTTAGGTGTTTGTTAAATCACTATTTTTAATGTTATCCATACTGCTAAGGATAATAAAAATGATGGAAAAGTAAGATCTGAATTGATAGTTGACTTTTAGTATCCAAATACTTTTATCAATTGTATCAAGGCAGAAATGAACGTAACTGCTTCACTTCTATGAAAAATGTTGAAAGTGACACCATGAATAATTTAAACATATATAGCATGTTATACATACATGGACATGAATCTGAGCAAACTCTGGGAGATGGTGAAGGATAAAGAAGCCTGGCATGCTGTCACATGTGTCCATGGGGTCACAAAGAGTCAGACTTGACTTAGCAACTGATTTATATACATATATGTTACATATGTAATAAGAAATATATATATATATATATGTTATTGATCCCTGTTTACTTGGCCTGTTAATGTTTATGTGACATAAATACTGATTCAAAAGAATTGGACTGTTTTCCCTAGTGTCTGTCACCAATCTTCTGACATTGCTACTAAAGTATTTAAAGTTGCTAAAAATAAAAATGGGCTTATTGATTTATCCCACTCTCTACCTGATGTTTGTTCAGTATTATGTCAGTACAGAATCTGTTGATGTAGACCCCATAACTTTCTGGTTACCATGACATAGGAGTTTTCCTGTAGGTTAGAATTTTAAAACGTTAGAGTCATATCTGTAGCTTATTGTGTTGGTTTCTCAATATTGAAGATTTGTAGACAAATATTTTGTCGTAAATAGTAACAAGCTCTTAAGTATTCCAAAAATATATTACCGATAGATGGTGGTATAAATATCTCTCAGAAGAGAGAAATAAAATAATACACAGTAGATATACAGGTGTTTTTTTCAAAAGAGAATTTTCAGATTACCAAGGTGCAAGTTGATTCAGTTTTATCAACTTAAAACCATCAAAGTTTGATGTTTCTATTTTCATATAGATCAGTGTTATTATAGGAGATCCCCAAGGAAGTCATCAGTTATTTGCAATTTGCAAATATATATACTGCTTATTGCTAAGGTAGGAGGACCGACAGTATAATCAAATAGAAGCAAAGATTTGAAAAGTGTAAGGGCAATGGAGAATGTGAAATGGAAGAGGTAAGGAAGGTGAATAGAAAGAAGATAGATTAAAGAAAGGACAGAGTATTACAAAAGCCCATTCAACTGCTTACCTGTGCACTCTATTCCCAATTGTTTACTGCTATCCTCATGTAATATCAAAACCATCATGGCATTCACCACTGTGATTGAAAATTGAATGTGGATGAAAAACAATAGTTAATTTTTGCACATTATTTACATGGCTCGATTTGGACATATACGCATGAAAGACATGAATCTGAGCATGGGTGTCCATGCTGTCACATGTGTCCATGGGGTCACAAAGAGTCAGACTTGACTTAGCAACTGATTTATATACATATATGTTACATATGTAATAAGAAATATATATATATATATATATGTTATTGATCCCTGTTTACTTGGCCTGTTAATGTTTATGTGACATAAATACTGATTCAAAAGAATTGGACTGTTTTCCCTAGTGTCTGTCACCAATCTTCTGACATTGCTACTAAAGTATTTAAAGTTGCTAAAAATAAAAATGGGCTTATTGATTTATCCCACTCTCTACCTGATGTTTGTTCAGTATTATGTCAGTACAGAATCTGTTGATGTAGACCCCATAACTTTCTGGTTACCATGACATAGGAGTTTTCCTGTAGGTTAGAATTTTAAAACGTTAGAGTCATATCTGTAGCTTATTGTGTTGGTTTCTCAATATTGAAGATTTGTAGACAAATATTTTGTCGTAAATAGTAACAAGCTCTTAAGTATTCCAAAAATATATTACCGATAGATGGTGGTATAAATATCTCTCAGAAGAGAGAAATAAAATAATACACAGTAGATATACAGGTGTTTTTTTCAAAAGAGAATTTTCAGATTACCAAGGTGCAAGTTGATTCAGTTTTATCAACTTAAAACCATCAAAGTTTGATGTTTCTATTTTCATATAGATCAGTGTTATTATAGGAGATCCCCAAGGAAGTCATCAGTTATTTGCAATTTGCAAATATATATACTGCTTATTGCTAAGGTAGGAGGACCGACAGTATAATCAAATAGAAGCAAAGATTTGAAAAGTGTAAGGGCAATGGAGAATGTGAAATGGAAGAGGTAAGGAAGGTGAATAGAAAGAAGATAGATTAAAGAAAGGACAGAGTATTACAAAAGCCCATTCAACTGCTTACCTGTGCACTCTATTCCCAATTGTTTACTGCTATCCTCATGTAATATCAAAACCATCATGGCATTCACCACTGTGATTGAAAATTGAATGTGGATGAAAAACAATAGTTAATTTTTGCACATTATTTACATGGCTGATTTGGTTATTTACTATTGAGTTGTAGGACTTTCATATTTACTTTGGAGATGAACTGTGTTTCAGATATAGTCTTCAAATATTTTCTCCCATTCTGCATGTTGTCTTTTCATTTTGTTCATTGTGTGGAAGCTTTTATCATTTGTCTCTTTTTTTTAAGTTTTATTTTACTTTTTACTTGCATTTGTCTATTTTTTTGTTTGTTTTTATTTCCTGAGCTTTTGGTATCCTATCCAAGAAATCATTGCCAGGATTCAGTCAAAAACTTTTTCCCCTTTTTCTGATTGGACTTGGATGGTTTGGGATTTTATGCTCAAGTCTTGAATCCATTTTAAGCTTATTTATGTGTGTAGTGTAAGAGGACCATTTCAGTTTTTTGCATGTGTTTAATCCACTTTTCCCAACACCATCTACTGAGAAGACTGTCCTTTATCCATTGTGTATATTCTTGGCACTGTTGTCAAAGATCAGTTGACTGTTTTTTGTGGGGGTTTATTTCTAGGCTCTTGTTCTGTTCCATTTGTCTCTATGTCTGCTTTTATTGCCAGTATGGTATTGTTTTGATTACTGCAACTTTGTAATATATTTTGAAATCTGAAAGTGTGATGCCTTCAGCTTTGTTCTTCTTGTTCAAAATTGCTTTGGCTATTTTGGGATCTTTTGTAGTCCCATATGAATTTTAGTATTTTTCTATTTCTATTAAAAATGCTATTGGGATTTTAGTATGGATTCCATTGAATCTGTAGGATGTTTCGGTTACTATGAACATTTTAACTAATATTACTTTTTCCTGTCTATGGACATGGAATAAATGGAATATCTTTCCATTTATTTGTGTTACCTTAATTTTATTTCATCAGTGTTTTGTAGTTTTCAATGTATAGGCCGTTCATCTCCTTGATTAAGTTTATTCCTTGGTAATTTATTCTGTTGGATGCAGTTGTAAATCAGGTTGTTTCTCGATTTTTCTTTCTGATAATGTGTTATTAGTGTATAGAAGTGACAGAGATCTCTATGTATTAATGTTTATCCTGAAACTTTATTGAAATCGTTTATTAGTTGTAACATTTTTTTTGGTGTAGTGTTTAGGGATTTATCTGTATAATCTGTCATCTACAGATAGTGAGTTTTGCTTATTTCTTTTCAATTTGGATACATTTCTTTTCCTTGCGTAATTACCATGGCTAGGACCTTCAGTACTATGTTGAATAAAAGTGGCAGTAGCATTTTGTTCATACTGTTATAAGATCATCTTTGAGCTGTGTATTGTTGACTCTGATGTTTTGTTATATATGATCTTTATTATGTTAAGGTGTGTTCCATCTAGATCTACCTGAGAGGTTTATCATAAATGGATATTCAGTTTTGTCAAATGCAACTGAACAACCAGTGAAACATTAAAGAATTCAAGGGGAAAAATTGCCAAAGACAAACGAATCCCGAAATAGAGCACATCAAAGTCTAAGGAATTCTAAGAGGGAATTCATAACAAAACATGTCTTAAAATTAATAGTCTTTGTTTAAAAGTCTGTTTGGGGCCGGGGCAGACTGTCCTTTATTGTGTTACGATTGCAAAGATCAGTTGACTGTTTTTTGTGGGGGTTTATTTCTAGGCTCTTGTTCTGTTCCATTTGTCTCTATGTCTGCTTTTATTGCCAGTATGGTATTGTTTTGATTACTGCAACTTTGTAATATATTTTGAAATCTGAAAGTGTGATGCCTTCAGCTTTGTTCTTCTTGTTCAAAATTGCTTTGGCTATTTTGGGATCTTTGTAGTCCCATATGAATTTTAGTATTTTTCTATTTCTATTAAAATGCTATTGGGATTTTAGTATGGATTCCATTGAATCTGTAGGATGTTTCGGTTACTATGAACATTTTAACTAATATTACTTTTTCCTGTCTATGGACATGGAATAAATGGAATATCTTTCCATTTATTTGTGTTACCTTAATTTTATTTCATCAGTGTTTTGTAGTTTTCAATGTATAGGCCGTTCATCTCCTTGATTAAGTTTATTCCTTGGTAATTTATTCTGTTGGATGCAGTTGTAAATCAGGTTGTTTCTCGATTTTTCTTTCTGATAATGTGTTATTAGTGTATAGAAGTGACAGAGATCTCTATGTATTAATGTTTATCCTGAAACTTTATTGAAATCGTTTATTAGTTGTAACATTTTTTTTGGTGTAGTGTTTAGGGATTTATCTGTATAATCTGTCATCTACAGATAGTGAGTTTTGCTTATTTCTTTTCAATTTGGATACATTTCTTTTCCTTGCGTAATTACCATGGCTAGGACCTTCAGTACTATGTTGAATAAAAGTGGCAGTAGCATTTTGTTCATACTGTTATAAGATCATCTTTGAGCTGTGTATTGTTGACTCTGATGTTTTGTTATATATGATCTTTATTATGTTAAGGTGTGTTCCATCTAGATCTACCTGAGAGGTTTATCATAAATGGATATTCAGTTTTGTCAAATGCAACTGAACAACCAGTGAAACATTAAAGAATTCAAGGGGAAAAATTGCCAAAAGACAAACGAATCCCGAAATAGAGCACATCAAAGTCTAAGGAATTCTAAGAGGGGAATTCATAACAAAACATGTCTTAAAATTAATAGTCTTTGTTTAAAAGTCTGTTTGGGGGCTTCCCTGGTGGTCCAGTGGATAAGGACACCACCTTGCAGTGCAAGGGGTGCCGGTTCAATCCCTGGCCTGGGAAGATCCCACGTGCTGTGGAGCGGCTGGACCGATGGGTCCAACTACAGAGCCAGAGCTCTGGAGCGCGTGCGCCCAGAGCCGCTGCTCTGTGACGAGAGAGACCACTTCAATGGGAAGCTCACACAAGCCAAAGAACAAAGATATATAAATGAAAGATCAATAGAAGTACCCCCCCACACAAAAAAAGTTTGTTTTGTCTGATACAAGTAAAGCTACTCCGACTTTCTTTTCATTTCCATTTGAATAGAATATCTTTTTTCTCTCTCTTGCCTTTCAGTCTATGTGTGTTCTTTCCACTGAAGTGAGTCCCTTGTAGGCAACGTATAGAAGCGTCTTGTTTTTTTTAATCCATAATGCTTGCATCTTTCTATTGGAGCATGTAGTCTATTTACATTTAAAGTAATTATTGATGGGTATGGACTTATTACCATTTTTTTCATTGTTTTCTGGATGTTATTCCTCTGTTCATTTCCGTTCATTTTCTCTTTTCTTTTGTGTTTTGGTGATTTTCTTCACTGTTATGTTTGGATTCCTTTCTCACTTTATATATTGAAATTTAAGTTGTTCTTGTGATTACTGTGAGATTCACATATAGCATCCAGTTTAGGTTGGTAGCAACTTAAATTTGGACACATTGAAAATCTTTATCTTTTACTTCTTCCCCTAAGTTTTATACTTTTGATGACAAATTTCGCATCTATTTTATGCATCCCTTAAGTAATTATTGTAGTTTTATTTTTGCTACTTTTCTCTTTTAACCTTCATGCTTGCTTTATAAGTGATTTATCTACTGCCTTTATTATCTATTTACCTTTTCCAGTGAGATTTTGACTTTTGTCTGTTTTCTTATTAATTGGTACCATTGCGCCATTTCTTTTCAGCTTATAGAAGTTCATTTGATATTTCTTCTAAGGCTGGTTTAGTGATGGTGGACTCCTTTAGGTTTTACTTTTCTGGAAATTGTTTATGTCTCCTTCAATTCTGAGTGATAACCTTGCTTGGTAGAGAATTCTAGGTTAGGAGGTTTTTTTCTTTTTTTAGCAATTTTAATATGTCATGCCATTCCCTCTGGCCTATAAAATTTGTGCTCAAAAATCTGCTGATGGCCTTACAGGATTTCCCTTGTGTATTCTCTTGTGTATTCCCTTGTGTATTTCTGTAGTAACTTTTAGGATTTTCTCTTTACTCTCAATATTAACCATTTTAATGATAATCTGACTTGGTGTATGTCCCTTTGTGTTCATATTATTTGGAACTCAATGGGCTTCCTAGACCTGAGTTTCTATTTCCTTTCCCAGTCCAAGGAAGTTTTCAGCCACTATTTCTTCAGGGGTTTTTTTGACCCTTTTTTTTCCTCTCTTCTCCTCCTGACCCCTTATAAATGTGAATGTTATTCTCCTTGATGTTGTCCCAAAGGTCCCTTAAGATATCTTCACTTTTTAAAATTCTTTTTTTGATTTGGGTTTTTTTTTTGGCTACCCTGACTGAATGAGTTTCATTGTTTGGTCTTCTACCTCGTTAATTTGTTCCCCTACCTCATTCAGTCCCCTGTTGAACCCCCTCTAGTGTATTCTCCAGTTCAGTTGTAACTTCTGTTTAGTAATTTCTTATTTTTTCTGTTTCTTCACTGAAGTTCTCACTCTGTCCATCCATTCTCCTCCTAAGTTTAGTGAGCACCTTTATGACCATTGCTTTGAACTCTTTGTCAGGTGTATTGTTTATCTTCATTTGATTCTTTTCTCAGGTTTTGTCTTGTTCTTTTGATTGGAACATATATCCAACTGTCTATTCATTTTGTTCAATTCTCTGTTCGTTTCTCTCTATTAGATATATCAGCTGTGTCTCCCCATCTTGAAGGACTGACCTTATTTAGGTAATGTGCTATGTGGCTCAGAAATATAGTCCCACCTGGTCACCAGAGCCAGGTATTCAAGCAGTGGCCCCTGTGTAGGCTGCGTTGACATTTTGTGGCAGGGCTGCAGCTACCGGGTGCTAAAGGACAGGGCCGTCACTGAACTCACTGCAGGGCCAGGTGGTGGCTGCTGTAGGGTGCTGGTAGGCAGGGTTATAGCTTGCCCAGCTGTGAGGCCCAACTGAGGTGCAGGGGTAGGCAAGGCTTTCAGCAGAGCATGCCCACTATCATGAACAGGTTCGATAGAAAATTCCAAAATGGTAACCACCAGTCCCGGTGTTAGCAAGGTATGCTGGGGTTGCATAAATGGCTCCCACCAATGACTCAGTCCCCAGGCATCATCTCAACTGGTTTTTGCCTCTCTAGCAGATGATTCAGTATTCGTAAATGGATGCCCTCACCTGAGGTCCAAGAACTTTTCAATCTGGTGTTTTTGCACCGGTTTTCAGGCCAAGTCTGCATGCAAGCCTTTTAAGAATTGGTCATCCACTTCATGTATTTCTGTAGTTTTTTGGGGCATTTTGCCTATTTTTTCTTTCAGACTTTTTGTTTCGTATTGGGATATAGCCGATTAGCAATGTTGTGATAGGTGAACAGCAAGGGGACTCAGCCATACATATATATGTATCCATTCTTCCCCAAACTGCCTGTTGATTTTTAAAACCTGGTGTTCAGGGGTCTTGTCTCTCCCATGTAGGATCTTGGAGTTGGAGTGGTTGATGTGGTATTGGAATTCCTTGTTCCTCAGAGAAAAGATCCTCTTGATTGTACATGACTGCATTTGGGACGTGGGTTATTCCTTGTGAGACCTTATTTCTCCCTCTGGTATTTATCACAGTGTTGTCCATTTACCCTTGGTTGTAGAGCATTTGTTTTCCAAATTTCAGGTATTTTCTAAGGGAATTTTTCTGTTATATAGTTATTGATTTATTGTGTTCATAAGAGGAGGTGAATTTTGGATCTTCCTATACCATCATCTTGAACCGTCTCCAAAAACCCTTTGTTTTTTAGCTGTCATTCCCCATTCCCTTGTCACTTACCAACCTAGTGCTAAGAAACCACTAAACTACTTTCTGTCTCTATGGAGTACCCTATTTTGGGCTTTCATATGAATGAAATCATATAATATCTGGTAACTTTGTAGCTACTTTTTTCATTGAGCATAATATTTTCAAAGCTTATCCATGTTGTGGCATGTATCAGTATTTCATTGCTTTTTACATAAACAATATTATGAACAATATTTCATGGTAGGGATAGACTTCATTTTGTTTATCCATTCACCTATTGATGGACGTTTGGGTTTCCACTTTTGGCCATTATAAATAATATTGCTGTGTTCATTCATGTTTTTAAAACTATAGTTTCATTATTTGATTTTGAAATAATAACACCAGTCCCGGTGTTAGCAAGGTATGCTGGGGTTGCATAAATGGCTCCCACCAATGACTCAGTCCCCAGGCATCATCTCAACTGGTTTTGCCTCTCTAGCAGATGATTCAGTATTCGTAAATGGATGCCCTCACCTGAGGTCCAAGAACTTTTCAATCTGGTGTTTTTGCACCGGTTTTCAGGCCAAGTCTGCATGCAAGCCTTTTAAGAATTGGTCATCCACTTCATGTATTTCTGTAGTTTTTTGGGGCATTTTGCCTATTTTTTCTTTCAGACTTTTTGTTTCGTATTGGGATATAGCCGATTAGCAATGTTGTGATAGGTGAACAGCAAGGGGACTCAGCCATACATATATATGTATCCATTCTTCCCCAAACTGCCTGTTGATTTTTAAAACCTGGTGTTCAGGGGTCTTGTCTCTCCCATGTAGGATCTTGGAGTTGGAGTGGTTGATGTGGTATTGGAATTCCTTGTTCCTCAGAGAAAAGATCCTCTTGATTGTACATGACTGCATTTGGGACGTGGGTTATTCCTTGTGAGACCTTATTTCTCCCTCTGGTATTTATCACAGTGTTGTCCATTTACCCTTGGTTGTAGAGCATTTGTTTTCCAAATTTCAGGTATTTTTCTAAGGGAATTTTTCTGTTATATAGTTATTGATTTATTGTGTTCATAAGAGGAGGTGAATTTTGGATCTTCCTATACCATCATCTTGAACCGTCTCCAAAAACCCTTTGTTTTTTAGCTGTCATTCCCCATTCCCTTGTCACTTACCAACCTAGTGCTAAGAAACCACTAAACTACTTTCTGTCTCTATGGAGTACCCTATTTTGGGCTTTCATATGAATGAAATCATATAATATCTGGTAACTTTGTAGCTACTTTTTTCATTGAGCATAATATTTTCAAAGCTTATCCATGTTGTGGCATGTATCAGTATTTCATTGCTTTTTACATAAACAATATTATGAACAATATTTCATGGTAGGGATAGACTTCATTTTGTTTATCCATTCACCTATTGATGGACGTTTGGGTTTCCACTTTTGGCCATTATAAATAATATTGCTGTGTTCATTCATGTTTTTAAAACTATAGTTTCATTATTTCATTTTGAAATAATGAGACTATGTTCATTCAAGTTTTTGTGTGGACATATGTTTTCATTTCCACTGGGCGTATAAATGTGAGAGTAGAATTATTGGGCCGTGTGGTAACTCTACGTCTGATCATTTTATGAACTGGCACAATGTTTTCTTCAGTGGTAGAAAACCTTTTCATAAATCACTGTAATCTTTGGCATTGATGAGACCAACACAAGTTCCAACCAGATGCTTAACCTGCTCTTTTCTATCACTGTGTATGTCTGTGCGCTCAGTCGTGTCTGACTGTTTGCAACCCCATGGACTGCAGCCTGCCAGGTTTCTCTGTCCATGGGATTTTCCAGGCAAGAATACGGGAATGAGTTTCCATGCCCTCCTCCAGGAGATCTTCCCAACCCAGGGATCGATCCTGCCTCTCCTGCATTGGCAGGCGTATTCTTTACCACTAGTGCCACCTGGGAAGCCCCTTTTCTAGTAGGAAAGCAAATGATTGGATGGACAGGTATGCTGTGCTCACAGCCAGAAGACTTGGGTTATAGTCTTGGCCCTGTCTTTCATTATCTGTATGACTTTGTGTCATTTGTCTTCAGTGAGCACAGGTCTCCCGTCTCTGTCTAGAAATCAAGGGAATTGAACTACATGTTGTCTAACTCTAAACTCCAACCCAGAGAATTTAAAGTGGTATGACATTCTTCATTTAATCCTGCAAGCCATTTCACTTACAAAGAAACGGGATATAATTTTTATCTCTAGACTGTATCTTATTTCTTCAGAAAACCAATAATTACCTATTGCTGCTTATTTTGTCTTTACCTCAGGTAGATGATGCGCTGCCAATTTCACATAGAAAGTTACTGTAAACTAGAACAGTTTGCATATCTTTTTGAACATATGTCTTTTGAAAGAGTATCTTCAAATTGGGTTATAAAGATGTCCATTTGAATATGTCACAATTGACAGGAAAGCAGTTGTTCATTAGAGCTCTGCTACTCAGTGGTTGGGTCACAGATGACCAGCATTGACATCACATGACAACATGTTATAAATAAGGACTCAGGGGCCCCGGAGTCAGAATGTCTGGAGGCAGAGCCCAGCATTCTGAGTTGGAACAAGTTCTCTGATTAAAACCTATTCACGCTAAGCTCTTACAATTATGGCTTCAGACTCTCTACATTGCAGTCTTCCATCTTAGCACATGCTATACAGAACTTGTTTCTAGATTTAATTTCTTATCAATTTTGAAGCAAAAAATCTGGCTTCACTTTTTTGTCTTTAATGAAGAAGTTGGAACTTGAGACTTCCCTGGTGGTTCAGTGGTTAGGAATGCCATTGTCGGGGGACACTGGTTTGATCCCTGGTCCAGTAAGATCCACATGCTGCAAGGCAACAGTCAGTGCACCACAACTACTTAGCTTGTGCTCCACAATAAGGGAAGCCACCAAATAAGGAGCCTGTGCGCTGCAACTAGAGAATAGACTACACTCACTGCATCTAGAGAAAACCCATATGCACCAGCAAAGATCCCGTACAGCAATAAATAAATACATAAATAAATAAATAAATGTTACTGCTGCTGTTGAGTTGCTGTAATGCCCAACTCTTTGCGACCTCATGGACTGTAGCCCACCAGGCTCCTCTGCCCATGGGATTTTCCAGGCAAGAATACTGGAGTGGGTAGCCATTTCCTTCTCCAGAAGATCTTCCCAACCCAGGAATTGAACCTCCATCTCCTGCATTGGCAGGTGGATTCCTTGCTACTGAGCCACCAGAGAAGCCCAAGAATAAATGAATAATACTAAAAAAAAAAAAAAGTTGGAGCTAAATGTGCTGATTTTAGCAGCTGGCAATCCATCCCAAACAGATGATGTCTAGTAGTAACAGCTGAATCAGTAAAGCTTGGTTTATTTTAATCTGGTTCAGAAGAAAAATCACTTATACTCTGGAGAGCTTGTACATGTAAGCCTGCCTATTTGCCTTACTTATCAGTTATTTTTAATGGCAGTGAATTGCGAAATTTCAACAATGTATTTCCTAATCATTTTATTGTTTTTTTCTCTTTTCAAGGAAGGAAATCTCTTTGTGCTACACAGGACAAATATTTGAATAATGTTTTATATTTTCTGAGGTGTTTTCTTGTGTGTTTTATCATGTAATTCTCCCAGGATCCCTGGGAAGCAGTTGAAAATGGTGACTTTCTACATAGCGTGCTTTAAACTTCTAAATAGAGCCAGGGTGGGTGAAAAGGTACACATTGAAAGACTTGGGACTGAGAGAGGTTGGCATAGGAAGTAGCTTAGGTCACTACCCTGACCCACTAACTTTGAGGGTCACAGTTCAGTTCAGATAGAGGATCAATACCCAGAATTCCAGTGGAGGTAACCTGAGGAAGCTCATAGTCTGAACTGTCAGCAGGAAATGATAAAAGAGATCAAAAGAAGAGCCCAGATGTGATGATTGGGTCCCCAGAATATTCCTGGGAAGAT
Source organism: Tragulus kanchil (assembly GCA_022376925.1). Taxonomy (NCBI): domain Eukaryota; kingdom Metazoa; phylum Chordata; class Mammalia; order Artiodactyla; family Tragulidae; genus Tragulus; species Tragulus kanchil. Next base: position 102,139,433 of record JAIOJX010000001.1, on the reverse strand, counting down.
TTGGTCTCCCAGTTGGACAGCTAGAGACTCAGATCTGGAAAGGGAAAAAAGAGAGTCATGAGACCTTTTTTGTCCATTCATTCCATGAACTGACTTCTAGCTCTGTGCTAGGCACTGTGTCCCTTTCTGTGAATATACTTGAGAGAAATAGTGTGGGTGCTCCCTGCAACCATGGGACTTTGAATCTTGTTAGGGAGACAGAGATAACTCCGGCAGTTCATGTATAAGCATAATAAACATAAACTAGTTGAGGTAAGTGCTCAGGACAAAAAGGGATCACAAGTCTATGAAAGAGGAACCAACCTGGCTGGGATAAGGAGGACTTTCAGAGGAGTAACTATTGAGCTGAGAACTGAAAGGCTGAGTCGGCATCAGCTAAGTCAGTGTTTTTCCAAAGTAATATTTATTTTCATCCTTTTGTAATGTCTAAATTTGTGACCGCATTATATTATATACAACATGTTTGCACAGCCATATATGCAATTTATAATAAGTGTACATTTATTTGGAGGAATTTTCTTAAGTCCTCTCGTATAATTTGTCAGTCCCAGGGCATTGGGCATGACAAGATTTAATGTGCTCAGTCATGTCTGATTGTGACCCCATCGACTGTAGCCTGAATTGCGAAATTTCAACAATGTATTTCCTAATCATTTTATTGTTTTTTTCTCTTTTCAAGGAAGGAAATCTCTTTGTGCTACACAGGACAAATATTTGAATAATGTTTTATATTTTCTGAGGTGTTTTCTTGTGTGTTTTATCATGTAATTCTCCCAGGATCCCTGGGAAGCAGTTGAAAATGGTGACTTTCTACATAGCGTGCTTTAAACTTCTAAATAGAGCCAGGGTGGGTGAAAAGGTACACATTGAAAGACTTGGGACTGAGAGAGGTTGGCATAGGAAGTAGCTTAGGTCACTACCCTGACCCACTAACTTTGAGGGTCACAGTTCAGTTCAGATAGAGGATCAATACCCAGAATTCCAGTGGAGGTAACCTGAGGAAGCTCATAGTCTGAACTGTCAGCAGGAAATGATAAAAGAGATCAAAAGAAGAGCCCAGATGTGATGATTGGGTCCCCAGAATATTCCTGGGAAGATTTGGTCTCCCAGTTGGACAGCTAGAGACTCAGATCTGGAAAGGGAAAAAAGAGAGTCATGAGACCTTTTTTGTCCATTCATTCCATGAACTGACTTCTAGCTCTGTGCTAGGCACTGTGTCCCTTTCTGTGAATATACTTGAGAGAAATAGTGTGGGTGCTCCCTGCAACCATGGGACTTTGAATCTTGTTAGGGAGACAGAGATAACTCCGGCAGTTCATGTATAAGCATAATAAACATAAACTAGTTGAGGTAAGTGCTCAGGACAAAAAGGGATCACAAGTCTATGAAAGAGGAACCAACCTGGCTGGGATAAGGAGGACTTTCAGAGGAGTAACTATTGAGCTGAGAACTGAAAGGCTGAGTCGGCATCAGCTAAGTCAGTGTTTTTCCAAAGTAATATTTATTTTCATCCTTTTGTAATGTCTAAATTTGTGACCGCATTATATTATATACAACATGTTTGCACAGCCATATATGCAATTTATAATAAGTGTACATTTATTTGGAGGAATTTTCTTAAGTCCTCTCGTATAATTTGTCAGTCCCAGGGCATTGGGCATGACAAGATTTAATGTGCTCAGTCATGTCTGATTGTGACCCCATCGACTGTAGCCTGCCAGGCTCTTCTGTCCATGGAATTTTCCAGGCAAAAATACTGGAGTGTGAAACATGTAAGTGGTAAGTAGCATTATTTTATTTCTCCCTACTGGGAAAGCTGAAATGCTTCTAGTCTGAGTAGCAAATAATGTCCTCACCAAAGGATCTTTTCTTTTATCTTTTGGTGGCATCACATGGCACGTGGAATCTTAGCTCCCTGACCAGGGATTGAACCCCTGCCCCCTGCATTGGCAGTGCACAGTCTTAAGCACCTGACCACTGGAGAAGTCCCATAAGATTTTTAATACTCTCTTTCATCTCTGTAACACACACAAGAATGCTATACCTGCAGGGAAAACTTCCCTCTGAGTGCTCAAATTCGAAACATAACCAAAGCCCTATGTTATATATTACATTGGCTATTGTGACTTGGATGATAAAGAGTTTGCCTGCAATGCGGGAGACCCAGGCTTGATCCCTGGGTTGGGAAGATACCCTGGAGAAGGGAAAGGCAACCCATTCTAGTACTCTTGCCTGGAAAATCCTATGGATAGAGGAACCTGGCAGGCTACAGTCCATGGGGTCGCAAAGAGTGGGACACAACTGAGCAGTTGGCACTTTCATCTTCATTATATATTACTGTATAATAAAGTATCTCAAAAATTGGTGGCTTACAAAACATTTTATCATCTCATAGCTGTTATGATGCCAGAATCCAGGCATGTTTTATCTGAGTCTTCTGGTTCTAGGTTTCTCAGAAAGCTAAAGTCACCTCAAGGCGCCAACTGCGAAGGCACTGCTTCCTGACTGCCTCCCATGGTTGGCACTGGGATTCAGTTCCTGTTGGACTCCTGAACTTAGGTCTCAGTTTCTTATGAGCTGTTGGCTAGAGGTCCCCCTTGGTTCCTTGCCACCTGGGCCTTTGTGTAAGAGCATTTCACAATATGGCAGCTGATTTCATCAGAGCACACAAGTGAAAAGGCAAGAGAGTGCCAGCGAGAGGAGGCATGCTCACGAGACACAGGTCAGTCTTGGAAACTAATTGCTGAAATCACCATTGGGCATGACAAGATTTAATGTGCTCAGTCATGTCTGATTGTGACCCCATCGACTGTAGCCTGCCAGGCTCTTCTGTCCATGGAATTTTCCAGGCAAAAATACTGGAGTGTGAAACATGTAAGTGGTAAGTAGCATTATTTTATTTCTCCCTACTGGGAAAGCTGAAATGCTTCTAGTCTGAGTAGCAAATAATGTCCTCACCAAAGGATCTTTTCTTTTATCTTTTGGTGGCATCACATGGCACGTGGAATCTTAGCTCCTGACCAGGGATTGAACCCTGCCCCTGCATTGGCAGTGCACAGTCTTAAGCACCTGACCACTGGAGAAGTCCCATAAGATTTTTAATACTCTCTTTCATCTCTGTAACACACACAAGAATGCTATACCTGCAGGGAAAACTTCCCTCTGAGTGCTCAAATTCGAAACATAACCAAAGCCCTATGTTATATATTACATTGGCTATTGTGACTTGGATGATAAAGAGTTTGCCTGCAATGCGGGAGACCCAGGCTTGATCCCTGGGTTGGGAAGATACCCTGGAGAAGGGAAAGGCAACCCATTCTAGTACTCTTGCCTGGAAAATCCTATGGATAGAGGAACCTGGCAGGCTACAGTCCATGGGGTCGCAAAGAGTGGGACACAACTGAGCAGTTGGCACTTTCATCTTCATTATATATTACTGTATAATAAAGTATCTCAAAAATTGGTGGCTTACAAAACATTTTATCATCTCATAGCTGTTATGATGCCAGAATCCAGGCATGTTTTATCTGAGTCTTCTGGTTCTAGGTTTCTCAGAAAGCTAAAGTCACCTCAAGGCGCCAACTGCGAAGGCACTGCTTCCTGACTGCCTCCCATGGTTGGCACTGGGATTCAGTTCCTGTTGGACTCCTGAACTTAGGTCTCAGTTTCTTATGAGCTGTTGGCTAGAGGTCCCCCTTGGTTCCTTGCCACCTGGGCCTTTGTGTAAGAGCATTTCACAATATGGCAGCTGATTTCATCAGAGCACACAAGTGAAAAGGCAAGAGAGAGTGCCAGCGAGAGGAGGCATGCTCACGAGACACAGGTCAGTCTTGGAAACTAATTGCTGAAATACCATTCCATCACTTTTGCCATATTCTCCCTATTAGAATCATGCCACTAAGTTTGGTCTGTACTCACGGGGAGAAGATTGCACAGAAGTATGAATACCAGGAGGCATGGGGCCTTTGGGAGTCATGTATAGAGCTGCCTACCTCAGAGCTGCCATATTTGGAAAACTTGGCAGGAATAAGGGAACTTGTACAACAATTATTCTGTTCTCCATCTGGAATTCATATTATCACCAAAAATTTATCACCAAATAAATGTTCTGCTCTAATTTTGTCTCTAATTTGAAGCGTATACATGTCCATTGTATTCCACATGTGGTTCTCATTCTAGAGTAGTGAATCCTGCCTACCTCACTGGCCACATTGTTGGGCACTCCCCTCACGCAAGGCTTTCCAGCCATACTGGCAGCCTGCCCCAGCGCCTGGTCATAGCTATCTAGAACATACTTTCTCTATGTATAGTCTTGACTGTCCCCTTACTTCATTCAATTTTCTGCCCAAATGCCACATCTTCACCCACTCTTCACTCTTTTCCTCTGCCTCATGTTTCTCGACAATGCTTATCACTACCTGACATTTCATAATGTACTTTCCATTTGTCTCTGTGTTGTCTGTCTCTTATAACAAACATGTACCTGTGTTCATAAATCCCAGATCCTAGAGTAGAACCTGGTATATGTAAGTACTCAGTAGCTGTTTGTCAAAATGGTGAAGGAATATTTTTGTATTTAACTCTGGGAAAAACCTGTTTCTCAAATTTACTTTTGTACCACCTTACTAATGTAATCCACATTCACCTCTGATTATTAGTAATTATGCCGTCATTTTTTTCTACCTATGATAACTAGGAAATGAATTATTAGAAATGGGAAGATTTTCAAGGATCTCTTTTGGAAAAGAAGTTGACATTTAGCAGTTTTAATTCCATTAACAGATGTACTTTTGGTCTTTAACTTTACATTCATTGAGAAAAGGGAAAAGAAAACTTTAGAAAACACTCCATATAGGAATTACTGAGTTTCTTTCCAATGGTTTTCTGTATGTGCTTTGTTTTGTATTTGTCTCCATCCATAAAGATCAGCTACTGAAATGTAAAAACTTACTGTCAAGATATGTGTTTATTAGTTTCTGCAAACAAACATGTCATGCTTTACTCTGCTATATGAAACCAACAGAATTGAAAGCTTGTTCAAGACCCATCTTGAATGAATGCAAGCAAAAGTGTCCTTAGATGAGAAGCCCCTGAATGCTTTATTTGCTCTGGTTAATCCAAGTCAGTGTTTAGAGAGCATAATAGTATATGGGTCTAGAGCTGCGTGTAGAGTATTCTTAGATATTATGAGGAACCCAAAGATAAGTAAGGTTCATATATTGGTGGATAGGCAGTGGTATAGTGTAGATTATGTGTTCTGGTGTTAAACTTCTTTTTTTTTTTTTTAAAGATTTATTTATTTATTTACTTTGGGCGGGGGTCGGGTTGGGGAGGGAGGGGAGTGGGCGGGCCACTTCTATTGGTCTTTCATTTCTCTATTTTCATTCGTCTTCGTTCTTTGGCTCCTGTGGGCCTCCCATCGCGGTGGCGTCTGTCGCTGCAGAGCACCGGCTCTGGGCGCATGTGCTCCAGAGCTCCGGCTCGACGATTGGACACATCAGTCCAGCCGCTCCACGGCACATGGGATCTTCCCAGGCCAGGGCTTGAACCAGCGTCCCTTGCACTGCAAGGCAGTGTCCTTACCCACTGGACCACCAGGGAAAACCCCTGGTGTTAAACTTCTTATGTGACTTCCTCACACAGTTGCTAACCTCTCTTTGTCTCAGCATTATTCAGTTACTTAGTCATGTCCAACTCTATGTAACCCGGTGGATTGCAGTGCACCAGGCTACCCACTCCATCTGTGTCTCCCGGAGTTTGCTCAAACTCATGTCAATTGAGTCAGTGATGCCATCTAACGATCTCTCGCCCCCTTCCAAAAATTTTCATCTGGAACACTGGATTTTGAATTTGATTCATTAGTGGATCTCCAGTAAGTCAGTCAGGAGTGTGGAGCTCTCCAGGCAAGAACACTGGAGTCCAGACAGTCAGTTCAATCCCTGGGTCAGGGAGATCCCCTGGAGTAGGAAATGGCAACCCACTCTAGTATTCTTGCCTGGAGGATCCCATGGACAGAGGAGACTGGCAGGCTACAGTCCATGGCGTCACAGAGTCAGACACCACTGAGTATAGCACATCAGCATAGAACAGCATATGTACTCTATATTTAGATGAGTATCTACATATCCATGTATTTATATATGTAGTAGGTAACATCCATTATTAATAGCTCTTCTTGGTGTTGTGATTATGTGGGAGATTGTCATTTTTATTTCATATGTGTATGTGTTGCTCGGATGTTTACTGAAAAGGTCATCAATTTCTATAATGTTAAAAAGAGGCCTCTCCTTTTCAAAAAAAAAAAAAAAAAGTATATTCTTTAAGGATCATTGTTTCAATTTGTCACAGCCATTTAAAACCATAGCTTCTTTAACAACCTCACATAAATCAGGAACACTGACAGATATTCCCCTTGGTCCAGATCATCAGCTAAGATTTATTCATGAGATTCATTCCTCCCATTTTGGCTTCTTCCCAGTCAACTCTTATTGACTTCTTAGATCTCCCTGGAGTACTGTGACACCATCCTGGCTCGTGTGCTCCCTGTTCCATGGTACTGTGCTTCCTATTGTTTCATATCCATGAAGTCTTTATTCCTTTCACTCACTGTTCTTACCTGACTCAAGAGCTCACATGCATTCCAGTCCATGCCTTTCTACTTCTTTTGATCATGACTTCACAGTGATACAAATGACACTAAGTATAAATATTTCCAGTATATAATGTACCACCCCTGTGGCACAGACATGTAGGTCTGACCACATATTCATGTTTTCACTTATATTTCCTGGGCACTTTGTGACTGGACAGAGCTCTCTGTGGGCTAAGAAGATGAACAATTTATCTGGGGCCCTCAGTGCTCTCATCTTCTATTAGGATGATCTGGGAGAGCCACAGGGCACTGAACTGCTTCCCCTTCTCTTCCAGTGTCCAAATGTCATGCAGGTGCTTCTCACTGAGAAAGTCTTATTGAAGCTCTGTCTACCAGAGTATGAGAAATACAGTTTCCAAGATTCCACCTTTGGAATATATGAGAGAGCTTTAAAGATCGTGGTGTGTACACCAATGAAAACTACTGCCTCTGAGTGACACATTTTATTAGAAAAACAAGAAGGGATTGAAGTTTATTCCTATGGTAACAACACTCCTGCATTTGCATGCCCAAGTTTCCTGAGAGGTAAGAATAACATGATGTTAGATTAATAGTAAGTGAGCCAGGAACTCACACTGGAGAATGTTTACCCCTAAGATCATTGATAAAACAGAAAAAAAAAAAAAAGTCAAGACTTGAATTCCGTAATCTGAAGACAAGAGCTTCCCTAGTAGCTCAGATGATAAAGAATCTGTCTTGGGTGTGGGAGATCCAGGTTCAATCCCTGGGTCGGGAAGATCCCCTGGAGAAGGGAATGGCAACCCACTCTAGTATTCTTGCCAGGAGAATCCCGTGGACAGAGGAGCCTGGTGGGCTATGGTCCATGAGATTGTGAAGAGTCGGACATGATTGAGCGACTAACACTTTCAATCTGGAGACACATCTGCAAGTTTTCTATTCCAGCTCCATAACAACATGAAAAGCAACATGTCCTTGATATATACTAATCAAATAAGAGGTAATAATCATACCTTAAAGATGAACGTGCCGGCTCTGTTTAATCATCCGTAGAAGAATATTTCAGGTCTCGAAACTGAGATAATTTGAGATTCTATTAAAATGTGTGGCTTCTGTTTAATCTTAGTTTCTTGAGTTAACCAACACTGCAATTGGTTGCTTCTACATACTTCAGAACAATTTTTCACTGTAGTGTGTAAGCATTCAGATCTTCTTAGCCACTACCCTTGGTGTTAGCCACTTCACTAATAATAGAAGGGATTCCTCACTTACTGGATGATATGAATCATTGTTTTAAAACAAAGCATCATTTTTTTTGACATATAGACACTACTATAGTTATTTATTTATGGCAGTGCTGGGTCTTCTTTGCTGCACAGACTTTCTCTAGTTGTGCAGAGCCAGGGCTGCTCTCTAGTTGCAGTGTGCAGGCTTCTCATTGCGGTGTCTTCTCTTGTTCTGGGGCACAGGCTCTAGGCGTGTGTCAGCTTCACTAGTTGTGACTCAAAAGCTCTGTATCTGCAGCTCATAGGCTGAGTAGTTGTGGTACATGGATTTAGTTGGGCCTTTTTTCTTGAATTCGGTAGAAGCTTTATCTACTGTGCCAAACCAGTGCTAGGATTAAAAATTTTCCTTGCATTTGCATGCCCAAGTTTCCTGAGAGGTAAGAATAACATGATGTTAGATTAATAGTAAGTGAGCCAGGAACTCACACTGGAGAATGTTTACCCCTAAGATCATTGATAAAACAGAAAAAAAAAAAAAAGTCAAGACTTGAATTCCGTAATCTGAAGACAAGAGCTTCCCTAGTAGCTCAGATGATAAAGAATCTGTCTTGGGTGTGGGAGATCCAGGTTCAATCCCTGGGTCGGGAAGATCCCCTGGAGAAGGGAATGGCAACCCACTCTAGTATTCTTGCCAGGAGAATCCCGTGGACAGAGGAGCCTGGTGGGCTATGGTCCATGAGATTGTGAAGAGTCGGACATGATTGAGCGACTAACACTTTCAATCTGGAGACACATCTGCAAGTTTTCTATTCCAGCTCCATAACAACATGAAAAGCAACATGTCCTTGATATATACTAATCAAATAAGAGGTAATAATCATACCTTAAAGATGAACGTGCCGGCTCTGTTTAATCATCCGTAGAAGAATATTTCAGGTCTCGAAACTGAGATAATTTGAGATTCTATTAAAATGTGTGGCTTCTGTTTAATCTTAGTTTCTTGAGTTAACCAACACTGCAATTGGTTGCTTCTACATACTTCAGAACAATTTTTCACTGTAGTGTGTAAGCATTCAGATCTTCTTAGCCACTACCCTTGGTGTTAGCCACTTCACTAATAATAGAAGGGATTCCTCACTTACTGGATGATATGAATCATTGTTTTAAAACAAAGCATCATTTTTTTTGACATATAGACACTACTATAGTTATTTATTTATGGCAGTGCTGGGTCTTCTTTGCTGCACAGACTTTCTCTAGTTGTGCAGAGCCAGGGCTGCTCTCTAGTTGCAGTGTGCAGGCTTCTCATTGCGGTGTCTTCTCTTGTTCTGGGGCACAGGCTCTAGGCGTGTGTCAGCTTCACTAGTTGTGACTCAAAAGCTCTGTATCTGCAGCTCATAGGCTGAGTAGTTGTGGTACATGGATTTAGTTGCTCTGAGGCATGTGGGATTTTCCTGGACTGAGGATTGAACCCATGGCCCCTAAATTGGCAGGTAGAAGCTTTATCTACTGTGCCACCAGGGAAGTCCAGATGCTAGGAATTTGATTGGTCATTTTTAGATCTACATTGCATTCCCTCAGGCCTCTGAGAGGCAGTATAAGATAAGCTTCCCTCCTCCCCTCCTTCAGCTTTCAAATGGCTATTAAGCAGCTTAACTATTAAGAGCACTTAATAATAGGTGTAGGGTATGTGCACTTAATATTAAGAACAGCTTAAATATTAAGAGCATATATTTATGTTTGCCATGTTTTGAGTATGGCCCTTTCTCACGTTTACTGAAATAGTTGCCCTTAGGTTTATGTTACCATTATTCTGAAGGCAGTAGGAAATAGAGATTAAGCACACAGAGGATGGCATCAGACTGAGTTTGAATCTAGCTTAACCACTACTAGCTGTGTGACCTTGGGCAAGTTTCTTAATCTTACTTTGCCTCAGTTTTTTCACATGATAAATGGAAATAATAGTAGTACCTATCCTATAGGATTGCTCTGATGATTAAATGAAATGACATATGTTAGTATTGAGAACAATGGAGTGGTATGTTGAGTAGAGGTACATTTAATCATTCATCTATGAATGCTTATTAGACTCTTACTCTATTCCATGAAGCTGTTTTTCCAGACCCAAGGGATAAATGTAAAAGTTACAGTTCTGGGCTTCCCCTGGTGGTCCAGTGGGTAAGGACACCGCCTTGCAGTGCAGGGGTCGCCGGTTCGATCCCTGGCCTGGGAAGATCCCACGTGCCGCAGAGCGGCCGGACCTATGTGTCCAATTACCGAGCCAGAGCTCTGGAGCGCATGCGCCCAGAGCTGGTGCTCTGCAACGACAGACGCCACCGCGATGAGAGGCCCACAGGAGCCAAAGAACAAAGACGGATGAAAGTGGACAAATGAAAGACCAATAGAAGTGGCCCACTCGCTCCCCTCCCTCCCCAACCCGACCCCCGCCCCCCCCCCAAAAAATTAAAATAAATAAATAAAAGTTACAGTTCTTACATTGAAGGATTACATAGGCCAATGATGGAAGGAGACAAGAAAATGGTGGAATGATAGTGGATAAGTGCAATGACAGAGGAGCACGCTGAAACCCAGGGCAAGGGCAGTGATGGCTGGCTCACTCAGTGTGGTACTGGGTTGCCCAAGTTGGTGGTAGAGTGTTAGTAAAGGCTTCTCAGAGGAAGTTTAGTTTAGTGATGTCTCTGCTTTTTAATATGATGTCTAGGTTTGTTACAACATTTCCTCCAAGGAGCAATCATCTTTTAGTTTCATGATGGCAGTCACCGTCCACGCCATCCACACTGATGATGACACCCAAGGAAATAAAATCTGTCACTGTTTCCATTTTTTCCCCATCTGTTTGCCATGAAGTCATGGGACCAGATGCCATGATTCTAGTTTTTTGAATGTTGAGTTTTAAGCCAGCCTTTCACTCTCCTCTTTTCCCTCATCAATAGGCTCTTTGCTTTCTGCAATAAGGGTGGTACAATCTTCATATCTGAGATTATTGATATTTCTCCCAACGATCTTGATTCCACCTTGTGCTTCATCCATACCAGCATTTTGCATGATGTACTCTGCATATAAGCAGGCTAACAATATACATATCTAAGGTTATTGATATTTCTCTGCTCAGTCTTGATTCCAGCCTGGGAATCATCCAGCCTAGCATTTCTCATGATGTGCTCGACATATAAATTAAATAAACAGGGTGACAATATACAAGTTTGTTGTACTCCTTTTCCAATTTTGAACCAGTCATTTGTTCCATGTAAGGTTGTTGCTGTTGTTTGTTGACCTGCATACAGGCTTCTCAGGAGACAAGTAAGGTTATTTGGTATTCCCATGTCTTTAAGAATTTTCCAAAATTTGTTGTGACCCACACAGGCAAAGACTTTAGTGCAGCCAATGAAGCAGAAGTAGATGTTTTTTTGGAATTCTCTTGCTTTCTGTATGATCCAACAAATGTTGGCAATTTGATCTCTGATTCCTCTGCCTTTTCTAAATCCAGCTTGTACATCTGGAAGTTCTCATTTCACATTCTATTGAAGCCTGGCTTGGAGGATTTGGGGCATGACTTTGCTATCTTGTGAAATGAGTGCAGTGGTTTAGTAGTTTGAACATTCTTTGCCATTGCTCTTCTTTGGTATTGGAGTGAAAACTGACCTTTCACAGTCCTGAGGCCACTCCTGAGTTTACCAAGTTTGCTGGCGTATTGAATGCTGCACTCTAACAGCATCATCTTTTAGAATTTGAAATAGGTCACCTGGAATTCCATCACCTCCATCTGCTTTGGTCATGGAAATGTTTCTTAAGGCCCACTTAACTTCACATTCTAGGATGCCTAACTCTAAGTGAGTGACCACATGCCATCATGGTTATCCTGGTCCTTAAAACTTCTTCTATATATTCTTGCCACATCTTTTACCTCTGTTAGGTCCTTACTGTTTCTATCCTTTATTGTGCCACTCCTTTCCTGAAATCTTGATATCTCCAATTTTCTTGAAGATGCTGTAGAGAATGGTCAGACTGAGGATTGGGTCCAAGCTGTAATTCAGCTCTACCCTCCCAGCAGCTAGTGAGGGCATGGCCTTCTCATGGTGCATTCTGGGAGCACAAGAGGTAGGCCAAACTGCCAGCATACTCTTAGGCTTCTGCACACATTTCAGTGGCCCAGGCAAGTAAATCACATGGTCAAGAACAGCATCCTTAGGCAAAGAAGCATTCTCCACCCACAGGGGAGAAGGAGGGACTGAATATTTGCTGAATGATGAATGATTATGCCAAGTATCAGAATATTCATCCTGAACCAGTCATTTGTTCCATGAAAAAAGGTTTTTTTTTGCTGTTGTTTGTTGACCTGCATACAGGCTTCTCAGGAGACAAGTAAGGTTATTTGGTATTCCCATGTCTTTAAGAATTTTCCAAAATTTGTTGTGACCCACACAGGCAAAGACTTTAGTGCAGCCAATGAAGCAGAAGTAGATGTTTTTTTGGAATTCTCTTGCTTTCTGTATGATCCAACAAATGTTGGCAATTTGATCTCTGATTCCTCTGCCTTTTCTAAATCCAGCTTGTACATCTGGAAGTTCTCATTTCACATTCTATTGAAGCCTGGCTTGGAGGATTTGGGGCATGACTTTGCTATCTTGTGAAATGAGTGCAGTGGTTTAGTAGTTTGAACATTCTTTGCCATTGCTCTTCTTTGGTATTGGAGTGAAAACTGACCTTTCACAGTCCTGAGGCCACTCCTGAGTTTACCAAGTTTGCTGGCGTATTGAATGCTGCACTCTAACAGCATCATCTTTTAGAATTTGAAATAGGTCACCTGGAATTCCATCACCTCCATCTGCTTTGGTCATGGAAATGTTTCTTAAGGCCCACTTAACTTCACATTCTAGGATGCCTAACTCTAAGTGAGTGACCACATGCCATCATGGTTATCCTGGTCCTTAAAACTTCTTCTATATATTCTTGCCACATCTTTTACCTCTGTTAGGTCCTTACTGTTTCTATCCTTTATTGTGCCACTCCTTTCCTGAAATCTTGATATCTCCAATTTTCTTGAAGATGCTGTAGAGAATGGTCAGACTGAGGATTGGGTCCAAGCTGTAATTCAGCTCTACCCTCCCAGCAGCTAGTGAGGGCATGGCCTTCTCATGGTGCATTCTGGGAGCACAAGAGGTAGGCCAAACTGCCAGCATACTCTTAGGCTTCTGCACACATTTCAGTGGCCCAGGCAAGTAAATCACATGGTCAAGAACAGCATCCTTAGGCAAAGAAGCATTCTCCACCCACAGGGGGAGAAGGAGGGACTGAATATTTGCTGAATGATGAATGATTATGCCAAGTATCAGAATATTCATCCTGAACCCTTGGTAATGCCACTAAGTGCTCTGAATGTACAAAGAAAAGTAGTCGAGTTACTCTAGGAAGATTTGACATTTCAACGAGGCCTTTCAAAATAGGTAATATTTCATTAGATTCCAGGGGGAAAAGAGTATTCCAGGAGCAGGGGAAGGAACTGAATGAGCAGAATAGAGAGATGGAATAGTACTAATACAGTTCACAGTGCGTTTAAGATCAACTGAGTAGTTAAAAGGACCAGAAGGGTAGATTACAAAAGATAGAATTTGTCCTTCAGGAGCTGCTTAGCTATTGAAGTGTTGGGAGCAGTTAGGGGATGTGACTCCTACTTCTTTTGTACATCTTGCTGGCACAACCTAGCTGCCTCAAAATAGCAGTCAGGACCCCTTGGCTGCAAGCACCAGAGACTAGCTCTTAGCATACGAGAATAACGAGGAAGGTGAGTTAACCTGGACAGGAAAGTTCAGGGTATGTGAGAGTCATGGCCACAGTCACATCCCATCCCGTAAGTCTCATGAGAGTAGTATGTGTTCTGTTAAAAACTGGGTTCAGGGCTTCCCTGGTGGTCCAGTGGATAAGGACACCGCCTTGCAGAGCAAGGGGCGCCAGTTCGATTCCTGGCCTGGGAAGATCCCACGTGCCGCGGAGCGGCTGGACCCATGTGTCCAATTACCGAGCCGGAGCTCTGGAGCACATGCGCCCAGAGCTGGTGCTCTGCGACAACAGAGCACAACCTCCCACAATGGGAGGCCCACACGGGCCAAAGAACAAAGATGGATGAAAATAGATAAATGAAAAACCAATAGAAGTGGCCCGCCTGCTCCCCTCCCTCCCCACCCCACCCCCCACCAATAATAAATAAATAAATAAATAAATAAATCTTAAAAAAAAAAAAACTGGGTTCAGAGCTTCCCTGGTGGTCCAGTGGGTAAAGAGTCTCCTTTGTTGTGCAAGGGGCACTGGTTCTATCTCTGGCCTGGGAAGATCCCATGTGCCTCAGAGCAGCTGAACCGGTGTGTCCAATTATAAGCCTGTGCTCTGGAGCGCATGTGCCCAGAGCTGGTGCTCTGCAATGAGAGAGGCCAGTGCAATGGAAGGCCCACACAGGCCAAAGAGTAAACAGATGGATGAAAATAAATAAATAAAAAACAATAAGAGAGGCCAAAATTGGGGAAAAAAAAAAAAAAACCTGGATTCAGAACTCACACCATTGCCTCTGCAGCACACTGGGTCTGAGTCTTACCATCAAAGTCACCGTTGCTGTGACCCATTTAACAAGGCAGGCGCTGTTGCTGCTGCAGATACTGCTCCACTGCAAAATATAGTCTAAGGAGTGCTTGCTATAGTGAACGTGTTCTGGATTGAAACTTTAGGCTGAGTGTACCTAATTAATCAAGTGGGCTCGCCTCTCCATATCCTAGCTGCAGAGAATGCTCGGAAATCCTGTATTTAGCACTTTCAGTGTTTATACTGGGAGCTAGGCCCTGATTCCCATCCATAAGGGAGAAAAGTCAGCAAAAGCAGGAAGTGGAGCACAAGCTGACAGTCAAAACGAATATTCACTGTCCTTCCACCTCAAAAACCTTCTCCACATCTTTAAAAAAGAGAAAATTTAATATACCAGCCTCATACTTTCTTCTTCTGAAATCCTAGAGCAGTTTGTATTGGAACCACTCCTTCGAGCTTTGTCTCATGCAACTCTGAATTCTCATGCATGTGTTTGTCTCTGTAACTAGCTTATAACCAACATGGGGGCACTGACCATGAATTATGTTTCTGCGTATCCAAGGGGCTTATCCCTGGCAATTGCTTTAAAGAGTCTCAGTGTGATTTATATTAATTGATAAAAAGAACGAGTGAGCGCTGAGAAATGGAGGGGGCAGACAGACGATGATATTCTAATATTATGATGTGGTAGGCAAGCAGTAATAAAGGTGAAATAGGCCATGGGGGGTCATACCTATGCCACAGAATGCTCCACACACTACAGATCGAGGCTTTTTGTTTTCCTTTCCAGGGAGCCAATTGTTGACGATTTCCCAGTATACCTTTGCCCGAAGGGAAAATAAGGATTCTCTGTATTTCTTTCATTTTTAAACTTCAGTAATTTAAACCCTTTTCACAGATGTTATCCATGTTTTTTAATATAAGTTTCCTCATGTGGATATCTCAATATGAACAATTTTATGCACCAGTAGGGAAACAATGAGAGGGTTGATGGTTCATATATCCATGTATTTGATAGGAAGACCTTTCAGTTTCATTTTTAAGATGCTGATAGAATATCTTAAAATGATAATCAAATGACAATTTAACAAAGTATAATTTAATTTTAAAAAATGTGTTAGGTGATAATGGCATAGGGGAAGAAACACGTTAAGAACTAGAAGCACGTTCCCAGCTCAGTCTTCATCCACCTGCCCTTCCACCCCACTCCACCAGACAACTTCTGTCGTTAATATGTGTGTTCTCACCTCGGAAAGGAGAAACAATGAGACACTTACGGGCAAAGGCCAGCCGTGGCACTGTATCCTCAAATGAGCACTGGTGTAAGACAATGAAAAATAACTCCCTTCAAGTAAAGCATGTGCATTTGAACTGCATGATTCTGTTAAAGCTGCATAACCTTCTTGTTCAAATGTTAATGAAATGCTTTTCAGTTTGTGTTAATAGTCAGGACCTGCTCAGTGAAAGCTTTGGCAAAATGTCGCATCCCACTGTGTTATTCTCCCAGGGTTGTGTGGCCCCTGCTGTCAAAGGGAGGAATGCAGAGGGATCTCCAAACGACTCCTTTGGCCAGTGTTACGTGGCAGAATGACAGTGTTTCCTTTTGTGAAATGAAGGACGTTTGCACTTAAAAGTCTTTAAGAAGAAGAAATATTGAGAGCAATTGCTGTAAAACCTTAAAATTAAATGTGTGGTTTTTCTCTATTGTGCTGCATCTGGTTTCTGTAGAATGAATCTTGTTGATGCCAGTTTCAAGGTTGCTGTTCTTTGTGCTTTTAAACCAAGGTCAAGCGAGAGGCAGCTCATAGGCCTTGAGATTGTCATTGACAAGGAAAATAGAAGCTTTATAGCTAGAGGACCAATTGTTGACGATTTCCCAGTATACCTTTGCCCGAAGGGAAAATAAGGATTCTCTGTATTTCTTTCATTTTTAAACTTCAGTAATTTAAACCCTTTTCACAGATGTTATCCATGTTTTTTAATATAAGTTTCCTCATGTGGATATCTCAATATGAACAATTTTATGCACCAGTAGGGAAACAATGAGAGGGTTGATGGTTCATATATCCATGTATTTGATAGGAAGACCTTTCAGTTTCATTTTTAAGATGCTGATAGAATATCTTAAAATGATAATCAAATGACAATTTAACAAAGTATAATTTAATTTTAAAAAATGTGTTAGGTGATAATGGCATAGGGGAAGAAACACGTTAAGAACTAGAAGCACGTTCCCAGCTCAGTCTTCATCCACCTGCCCTTCCACCCCACTCCACCAGACAACTTCTGTCGTTAATATGTGTGTTCTCACCTCGGAAAGGAGAAACAATGAGACACTTACGGGCAAAGGCCAGCCGTGGCACTGTATCCTCAAATGAGCACTGGTGTAAGACAATGAAAAATAACTCCCTTCAAGTAAAGCATGTGCATTTGAACTGCATGATTCTGTTAAAGCTGCATAACCTTCTTGTTCAAATGTTAATGAAATGCTTTTCAGTTTGTGTTAATAGTCAGGACCTGCTCAGTGAAAGCTTTGGCAAAATGTCGCATCCCACTGTGTTATTCTCCCAGGGTTGTGTGGCCCCTGCTGTCAAAGGGAGGAATGCAGAGGGATCTCCAAACGACTCCTTTGGCCAGTGTTACGTGGCAGAATGACAGTGTTTCCTTTTGTGAAATGAAGGACGTTTGCACTTAAAAGTCTTTAAGAAGAAGAAATATTGAGAGCAATTGCTGTAAAACCTTAAAATTAAATGTGTGGTTTTTCTCTATTGTGCTGCATCTGGTTTCTGTAGAATGAATCTTGTTGATGCCAGTTTCAAGGTTGCTGTTCTTTGTGCTTTTAAACCAAGGTCAAGCGAGAGGCAGCTCATAGGCCTTGAGATTGTCATTGACAAGGAAAATAGAAGCTTTATAGCTAGAGGACTAATTAATCACTTCTAGAAAAATAGAAATAGAAAATATATACATACAAATAGAATCTGGCATGTCAACAGCTAATAGAAAATTTTCTTCATGATCTTTTGCACGTAATTATGTGTGTGCAAACATACTTTAAGGCATGTTAAAATATATACTCTATAGCTAGATAAGTTTAGGGAAAAATTGGAGTCTATAATAATAGCTTTCCAAATTACTGCGTAGTCAAGGTCGCCCTTCAGGAAGTCCAAAGTTTCAGAGTTAACTGTGTCAATTAAACTCTGAATCTGTTTGCACTGTGCATCACTAGATTCTAATGTTTCATAAGTAACCTAAGACAAAGAGTGCCTTTGATTGTATGTTTATCTCCATCTATTAAATAGAAGAACACCAGAAGAATTCACGTATGAAGCATTTCTTAAAACAAGTGTTTCGATTCAAAGCTTACACGTGGAACTTTGTTTCAAAGTCAGTTTACTCATTCTGACTTGTCTTTAGAAAACCTTTAATGAGCACCTAGTACGTGCCAAGTGTTGTGCAATGACTTAATTACAGACAAAACTTCTATTTCCCATATTCTCTTGAAATATATAACACAGGGAAGAGCTTATTCCGAGTAGGCTCACAGTTAGCACTTTTTGTTAATTCCTAGTGTTAAAGTTGTATTGGCCTCTCATTACCTCAAAAATGTTTATCTAAAATGGACACTTTGAAATTGTTCTCAGGAAGAAATTCTGTTTTATTTTAATATGAAGGAGTCCCATCATGCTTCGAGAAAAAAGCAGACTCTTGTCATTTAAAAAGATGAAGTGAGCGGCATAGTATTTCATTCTTTCAGTATGTGAAGACACCAAATATTAATATATAATTCATTCCTTCATTACACAAACATTTAACACTGAAAACTGACTATAAACCAGGAATTGAGTAAGGCTCTAAATATGCAGCAGTGTTCAAAATGTCAACCATTTTTGCCTTCCTGGAATTTTGGGTCTAGTAAGTGAGCTCAGTTGCTTTTTCTAATAGAATGACCACCTTCTATGGAGGAGGGCATGGCAACCCACTCCAGTATTCCTGCCTGGAGAATCCCATGGACAGAGGAACCTTGTGGGCTCCAGTCCATGGCGTCGCAGAGTCAGACACGACTGAAGCAACTTAGCACACATGCACATGGAAAGACTTAGGAAGGCCATTCAACCCAGAATCGAGGTTCAGACAGGATTACCACATGGGAGGTAGTTTCCCCAAGAGAGGATTACGCAGGCTGAAAAAAACGCTAAGTTTAGGGAAAAATTGGAGTCTATAATAATAGCTTTCCAAATTACTGCGTAGTCAAGGTCGCCCTTCAGGAAGTCCAAAGTTTCAGAGTTAACTGTGTCAATTAAACTCTGAATCTGTTTGCACTGTGCATCACTAGATTCTAATGTTTCATAAGTAACCTAAGACAAAGAGTGCCTTTGATTGTATGTTTATCTCCATCTATTAAATAGAAGAACACCAGAAGAATTCACGTATGAAGCATTTCTTAAAACAAGTGTTTCGATTCAAAGCTTACACGTGGAACTTTGTTTCAAAGTCAGTTTACTCATTCTGACTTGTCTTTAGAAAACCTTTAATGAGCACCTAGTACGTGCCAAGTGTTGTGCAATGACTTAATTACAGACAAAACTTCTATTTCCCATATTCTCTTGAAATATATAACACAGGGAAGAGCTTATTCCGAGTAGGCTCACAGTTAGCACTTTTTGTTAATTCCTAGTGTTAAAGTTGTATTGGCCTCTCATTACCTCAAAAATGTTTATCTAAAATGGACACTTTGAAATTGTTCTCAGGAAGAAATTCTGTTTTATTTTAATATGAAGGAGTCCCATCATGCTTCGAGAAAAAAGCAGACTCTTGTCATTTAAAAAGATGAAGTGAGCGGCATAGTATTTCATTCTTTCAGTATGTGAAGACACCAAATATTAATATATAATTCATTCCTTCATTACACAAACATTTAACACTGAAAACTGACTATAAACCAGGAATTGAGTAAGGCTCTAAATATGCAGCAGTGTTCAAAATGTCAACCATTTTTGCCTTCCTGGAATTTTGGGTCTAGTAAGTGAGCTCAGTTGCTTTTTCTAATAGAATGACCACCTTCTATGGAGGAGGGCATGGCAACCCACTCCAGTATTCCTGCCTGGAGAATCCCATGGACAGAGGAACCTTGTGGGCTCCAGTCCATGGCGTCGCAGAGTCAGACACGACTGAAGCAACTTAGCACACATGCACATGGAAAGACTTAGGAAGGCCATTCAACCCAGAATCGAGGTTCAGTCAGGATTCCCCCATGGGAGGTAGCCTATAAATCCAGACCCAAAAGAGAGGGGATTACGCAGGCTGAATAAAACAGTGGCTTTATAAGTAGCAGAAAGTGTAACTCTTCAGCGATGGAAGACCTTCAAGTAATTCAAATCCATTTAGTTGTGTCTTGAGTTTAGCATTTAAAAAAAAAAAAAAAAGAACCTGCTCACCTAGGTTTACTTTGGACCAGGGCACTCTTTGTTGTTGGGGACTGACATATACTTTGTATTTGTTGGCTAATAAGTTTGTTTGTGTCTTCCATAATGGTGTACAGGAGAACCCAGATGAACACAGATGACAATCCCTGGTTTCTACCTACTAAATAACAGAAGCCCTCGCCCCCTAGCTGTGACAATCAAAAATGTCTCCAAACATTGCCAGTGTCCTCTGCAGGAGCAAAAGTCACTCCTGGTTGAGAACTACTTTGTCTCTTCAAATGATATTGTTCTTCCAGTATTTACTCCATATTAGAATCACTCAGGAAGCTTTTATTTTTTTAATTTTTTTTTTTTTGCTTTTTACTTGTACAGTTTTGTTGTTTACAGATATGTATGATCCCAGATTAGTCATATGTTTATCCCTCACATTCCAGTTTTTAAATATTTATTTATTTGAGGCTATGCTGTGTCTTCATTGCTTTGTGGGCTTTTCTCTAATTGTGCTGAGTGGGGCTATCTATAGTTGCGTGCGGCACTCAGTCTTCTCATCGCAGTGACTTCTATTTTTTTTAGGAGCACGGGCTCTAGAGTGCTTAGGCTTCAGTAGTTGCAATATATGGGCTCGATAGTTTCAGTCTCTGGGCTCTAGAGCACAGCCTCAATAGTTGTGGCGCATAGCTTAGTTGCTCTGTGACGTGTAGGATCTTCCAGGACCAGGGATCAAACCCGTGTCTCCTGCATTGGCAGGTGTGTTCTTTCCCACTGAGCCCCCAGGGAAGCCCCCAGGAAGGTTTTAAAACACCGATGACCTGCCCTTGTCCACTACCAATCAGATAAGAATCTCAGAGGTTAAAACCTAGACAGTGCTATTTTCTGAAATAAATTCTGAGGTGCAGCTCCTGTTGATGTACATAGGACTTAGAATTAAATTTTAAAACCTGGGTAGATCAACATGCTTCTGCAAATACCACATCTTTTGTTAAATTTTCTGCACTTTGAAGTAAATCTGTAAGTGTTCTTCTTTTCCTAGTGGACATAGTGTAAATGTTCTCTTGTGGTTCAGATCCATAATAATGAACATTTGACAAGATTAATATGCAATTAAAGAAACTACTCTTAGGCATTATTGCAATGGGTGGGATGCCTAATTCTTACACCCAATGGCCCAAAACTATGATCCATTGATTTTTTTTTTTTTAATTTTGGCCACTTGTGTTGGTTTTTTATTTATTTATTTATTTATTTATTTATTTATTTTTGTGCATGTATGTTCCCAGATCATTCATATGCATATCCCTGGACCCTCCCCCCACCCCGTTCCCCCCATCCCATCCCTCCAGACCATCGCTCCAAGTGGTTGTAGGTACTCCTATTCCCCTAGCACAATGACAATAGCTATCTTTTCTACACATGACAGTATAGGTTTCCATGTTACTCCCTCCCACTGTTCGGTCTCCACAATGTCTTTATGTCTATTCTCTGTTTTTTCATGAGTTCACTGCGTGTGTTATCATGACCATCTTACTAGATCCCATATATATGAGTTAGTATACTATCCTTGTCTTTCTCTTTTTGACTTACTTCACTTTTTATGATAGGTTCTAGAGCCAGCCACCTCATTAGGACTGAGTCTTCTGCATTTCTTTTAACAGCTGAGTAGTATTCCATTGTATGTATGTACCAGAGCTTCTGTATCCATTCATTTGTCGATGGACATCTAGTCTTCTGCATTCTTTTAACCCGCTGCGATAGTTTCAGTCTCTGGGCTCTAGAACACAGCCTCAATAGTTGTGGCGCATAGCTTAGTTGCTCTGTGACGTGTAGGATCTTCCAGGACCAGGGATCAAACCCGTGTCTCCTGCATTGGCAGGTGTGTTCTTTCCCACTGAGCCCCCAGGGAAGCCCCCAGGAAGGTTTTAAAACACCGATGACCTGCCCTTGTCCACTACCAATCAGATAAGAATCTCAGAGGTTAAAACCTAGACAGTGCTATTTTCTGAAATAAATTCTGAGGTGCAGCTCCTGTTGATGTACATAGGACTTAGAATTAAATTTTAAAACCTGGGTAGATCAACATGCTTCTGCAAATACCACATCTTTTGTTAAATTTTCTGCACTTTGAAGTAAATCTGTAAGTGTTCTTCTTTTCCTAGTGGACATAGTGTAAATGTTCTCTTGTGGTTCAGATCCATAATAATGAACATTTGACAAGATTAATATGCAATTAAAGAAACTACTCTTAGGCATTATTGCAATGGGTGGGATGCCTAATTCTTACACCCAATGGCCCAAAACTATGATCCATTGATTTTTTTTTTTTTAATTTTGGCCACTTGTGTTGGTTTTTTATTTATTTATTTATTTATTTATTTATTTTTGTGCATGTATGTTCCCAGATCATTCATATGCCTATCCCTGGACCCTCCCCCCACCCCGTTCCCCCCCTCCCATCCCTCCAGACCATCGCTCCAAGTGGTTGTAGGTACTCCTATTCCCCTAGCACAATGACAATAGCTATCTTTTCTACACATGACAGTATAGGTTTCCATGTTACTCCCTCCCACTGTTCGGTCTCCACAATGTCTTTATGTCTATTCTCTGTTTTTTCATGAGTTCACTGCGTGTGTTATCATGACCATCTTACTAGATCCCATATATATGAGTTAGTATACTATCCTTGTCTTTCTCTTTTTGACTTACTTCACTTTTTATGATAGGTTCTAGAGCCAGCCACCTCATTAGGACTGAGTCTTCTGCATTTCTTTTAACAGCTGAGTAGTATTCCATTGTATGTATGTACCAGAGCTTCTGTATCCATTCATTTGTCGATGGACATCTAGGTTGCTTCCATGTTCTGGCTATTGTATAGAGAGCTGCAATGAACACTGGGGTACAGGTGCCTCTTTCATTTTTGATTTCATCAGGATATAGGCCTAATAGTGGGATTGCTGGGTCATAGGGTGCTTCTATTTTTAGTTTTTTAAGGAATCTCCATATTGTCTTCCATAGAGGTTGTATTAATTTACATTCCCACCAGCAATGCAAGAGGGTTCCCTTTTCTCCACACCCTCTCCAGCATTTGTTGTCTGTCGATTTGTTGATGATGGCCATTCTGACAGGTGTGAGGTGGTATCTCATTGTGGTTTTAATTTGCATTTCTCTGATAATAAGCGAGGTTGAGCATCATTTCATGTATTTTTGGGCCATTTGTATGTCCTCTTTGGAGAGGCGTCTCTTTAGATCTTTTTCCCATTTTTGGATTGGGTTGTTCGTTTTTCCTGTGCTGAGTTGTCTGAGTTGCTTGTAGATTTTGGAGATTAATTCTTTGTCTTTTGTTTCATTTGCTATGATTTTCTCCCACTCTGTGGGGTGTCTGTTGAACTTTTTTGTAATTTCTTTTGCTGTACAAAAGCTTTTAAGTTTCATAAGGTCCCATATGTTCATTTTTCTTTTCAGTTCTGCTATTTTAGTTGGTGGGTCAGAGAAGATCTTGCTTTGATTGATGTCCTTGAGGGTTTTGCCTATATTCTCCTCTAAGAGTTTGATGGTTTCTGGTCTTACATTGAGGTCTTTAATCCATTTTGAGTTGATCTTAGTGTATGGTGTCAGGGAATGTTCCAATTTCATTTTTTTGCATGTAGCTGTCCAATTCTCCCAGCACCACTTGTTAAAGAGGCTGTCTTTATCCCATTTTATAGTTTCTCCTCCTTTATCAAAAATAAGGTACCCATAGGTGCGTGGGTTGATCTCTGGGTTCTCAATCTTGTTCCATTGATCTATAGTTCTGTTTTTGTGCCAGTACCATACTGTCTTAATAACTGTTTTTGTAGCAGAGTCTGAAGTTAGGAGACTGATCCTCAACCTTTTTTGTATGTTTTTGAAACCAGAGCTTCTGTATCCATTCATTTGTCGATGGACATCTAGGTTGCTTCCATGTTCTGGCTATTGTATAGAGAGCTGCAATGAACACTGGGGTACAGGTGCCTCTTTCATTTTTGATTTCATCAGGATATAGGCCTAATAGTGGGATTGCTGGGTCATAGGGTGCTTCTATTTTTAGTTTTTTAAGGAATCTCCATATTGTCTTCCATAGAGGTTGTATTAATTTACATTCCCACCAGCAATGCAAGAGGGTTCCCTTTTCTCCACACCCTCTCCAGCATTTGTTGTCTGTCGATTTGTTGATGATGGCCATTCTGACAGGTGTGAGGTGGTATCTCATTGTGGTTTTAATTTGCATTTCTCTGATAATAAGCGAGGTTGAGCATCATTTCATGTATTTTTGGGCCATTTGTATGTCCTCTTTGGAGAGGCGTCTCTTTAGATCTTTTTCCCATTTTTGGATTGGGTTGTTCGTTTTTCCTGTGCTGAGTTGTCTGAGTTGCTTGTAGATTTTGGAGATTAATTCTTTGTCTTTTGTTTCATTTGCTATGATTTTCTCCCACTCTGTGGGGTGTCTGTTGAACTTTTTTGTAATTTCTTTTGCTGTACAAAAGCTTTTAAGTTTCATAAGGTCCCATATGTTCATTTTTCTTTTCAGTTCTGCTATTTTAGTTGGTGGGTCAGAGAAGATCTTGCTTTGATTGATGTCCTTGAGGGTTTTGCCTATATTCTCCTCTAAGAGTTTGATGGTTTCTGGTCTTACATTGAGGTCTTTAATCCATTTTGAGTTGATCTTAGTGTATGGTGTCAGGGAATGTTCCAATTTCATTTTTTTGCATGTAGCTGTCCAATTCTCCCAGCACCACTTGTTAAAGAGGCTGTCTTTATCCCATTTTATAGTTTCTCCTCCTTTATCAAAAATAAGGTACCCATAGGTGCGTGGGTTGATCTCTGGGTTCTCAATCTTGTTCCATTGATCTATAGTTCTGTTTTTGTGCCAGTACCATACTGTCTTAATAACTGTTGCTTTGTAGCAGAGTCTGAAGTTAGGGAGACTGATCCCTCCAACTCCATTTTTCTTCCTCAGGATTGCTTTAGCTATTCGAGGTCTTCTGTGTTTCCATATGAACTGTGCTATTCTTTGGTCTAGTTCTGTGAAAAATGTCAGTGGTAGTTGAATAGGTATTGCATTGAATCTGTAGATGATATTTGGAAGTATGGTCATTTTCACAATATTGATTCTTCGGACCCAGGAACATGGAATATCTCTCCATCTGTTTAAGTCTTCTTTAATGTCTCTCATGAGTGTCTTGTAATTTTCTGGGTACAATTCTTTTGTTTCTTTGGGTAGGTTTATTCCTAGATATCTGATTCTTTTGGTTGCAATGGTGAAGGGGATTGCCTCTTTGATTTCATTTTCTGATTTTTCATTGTTTGTGTATAGGAATGCCAGTGACTTCTGTGTGTTGACTTTATATCCTGCAACTTTGCTGAATTCATTGATTAGCTCTAGTAGCTTTGTAACCGTGTCTTTGGGATTTTCTATGTATAATATCATGTCGTCTGCAAAAAGAGGGAGCTTGACTTCTTCCTTTCCAATCTGGATTCCTTTGATTTCTTTCTCTTCTCTTATTGCTGTTGCTAGGACTTCCAGGACTATGTTGAATAGCAGTGGTGAAAGTGGGCACCCCTGTCTTGTTCCTGATCTTAGAGGGAATGCTTTCAGTTTTTCACCATTAACAATAATGTTCGCTGTAGGCTTCTCATAGATGGCTTTTATTATGTTGAGATAGGTTCCTTCTATGCCCATTTTCTGAAGAGTTTTGATCATAAATGGATGTTGTACTTTGTCGAAGGCTTTTTCTGCATCTATTGAAATGATCATGTGATTTTTGTCTTTCAACTTGTTGATATGGTGTATCACGTTGATTGATTTGCGGATGTTGAAGAAGCCTTGCATGCCTGGGATGAACCCAACTTGATCATAATGTATGAGTTTTTTGACATGTCGTTGAATTCTGTTTGCTAGGATTTTGTTGAGGATCTTGGCATCTAAGTTCATCAGTGAAATTGGCCTATAGTTTTCCTTTTTTGTGTTGTCTTTGCCTGGTTTGGGTATCAGGGTGATGGTGGCCTCGTAGAATGTGTTTGGGAGTTTTCCTTCCTGTGCAATTTTTTGAAAGAGTTTTAGAAGGACAGGCATTAGCTCTTCTTTAAATGTTTGGTAGAATTCGGCTGTGAAGCCATCTGGTCCTGGGCTTTTATTTTTGGGTAGATTTTTAACCACAATATTGATTCTTCGGACCAAACATGGAATATCTCTCCATCTGTTTAAGTCTTCTTTAATGTCTCTCATGAGTGTCTTGTAATTTTCTGGGTACAATTCTTTTGTTTCTTTGGGTAGGTTTATTCCTAGATATCTGATTCTTTTGGTTGCAATGGTGAAGGGGATTGCCTCTTTGATTTCATTTTCTGATTTTTCATTGTTTGTGTATAGGAATGCCAGTGACTTCTGTGTGTTGACTTTATATCCTGCAACTTTGCTGAATTCATTGATTAGCTCTAGTAGCTTTGTAACCGTGTCTTTGGGATTTTCTATGTATAATATCATGTCGTCTGCAAAAAGAGGGAGCTTGACTTCTTCCTTTCCAATCTGGATTCCTTTGATTTCTTTCTCTTCTCTTATTGCTGTTGCTAGGACTTCCAGGACTATGTTGAATAGCAGTGGTGAAAGTGGGCACCCCTGTCTTGTTCCTGATCTTAGAGGGAATGCTTTCAGTTTTTCACCATTAACAATAATGTTCGCTGTAGGCTTCTCATAGATGGCTTTTATTATGTTGAGATAGGTTCCTTCTATGCCCATTTTCTGAAGAGTTTTGATCATAAATGGATGTTGTACTTTGTCGAAGGCTTTTTCTGCATCTATTGAAATGATCATGTGATTTTTGTCTTTCAACTTGTTGATATGGTGTATCACGTTGATTGATTTGCGGATGTTGAAGAAGCCTTGCATGCCTGGGATGAACCCAACTTGATCATAATGTATGAGTTTTTTGACATGTCGTTGAATTCTGTTTGCTAGGATTTTGTTGAGGATCTTGGCATCTAAGTTCATCAGTGAAATTGGCCTATAGTTTTCCTTTTTTGTGTTGTCTTTGCCTGGTTTGGGTATCAGGGTGATGGTGGCCTCGTAGAATGTGTTTGGGAGTTTTCCTTCCTGTGCAATTTTTTGAAAGAGTTTTAGAAGGACAGGCATTAGCTCTTCTTTAAATGTTTGGTAGAATTCGGCTGTGAAGCCATCTGGTCCTGGGCTTTTATTTTTGGGTAGATTTTTAATCACAAATTCGATTTCTGAGCTTGTGATTGGGTTGTTCAAAGTTTCTGTTTCTTCCTGGCTCAGTCTTGGGAGATTAATCCTGTCCAAGAAACTGTCCATTTCTTCCAAGTTGTCCAGTTTGTTGCCATAGTGTTGCTCATAATAGTCTCTTAGAATCCTTTGGATTTCTGCATTATCTGTTGTAATCTCTCCTTTTTCGTTTTTGATTTTGTTGATCTGGTTCTTCTCTCTCTTTTTCTTAATGAGTCTGGCCAGTGGCTTGTCAATTTTGTTTACGTTTTCAAAGAAACAGCTTTTTGTTTTATTTATCTTTACTATTGTTTCTTTTGTTTCTTTCTCATTTATTTCTGCTCTGATCTTTATGATTTCTCTTCTTGTGCTGGCTTTGGGATGTTTTTGTTCTTCTTTCTTCAACTGTCTTAAGTGGAGGGTTAGGTCATCTGTTTCATATTTTCCTAGTTTCTTGAGGTGGGATTGTATTGCTATAAATTTCCCTCTTAGAACTGCTTTTGCAGTATCCCATAGGTTTTGCACGGTTGTGTGTTCATTGTCATTTTCTTCTAGGAATTGTTTAATTTCTCCTTTGATTTCCTCAATGATCAGTTGGTTTTTTAGGTATGTATTGTTTAATCTCCATGTGTTTTTATTTTTAGGGTTTTTTTTCTGGTAGTTGATCTCCAGTCTCATTGCACTGTGGTCCGAGAAGATGGTTGATATAATTTCGGTTTTCTTGAACTGACTGAGGTTAGATTTGTGGCCCAAGATGTGGTCTATCCTGGAGAATGTTCCGTGAGCACTTGAGAAGAAAGTGTATTCTTCTGCTTTTGGATGGAACGTCCTAAAGATATCGATGAGGTCCATCTTTTCCAGTGTGGCATTTAAGGCTTGTGTTTCTTTATTAATTTTTTGTTTGGATGATCTGTCCATTGGTGTGAGAGGAGTGTTAAAGTCTCCTACTATTATTGTGTTATTGTTGATTTCTTCTTTTATGTCTGAAAGTACCTGTCTTATGTATTGTGGTGCCCCTGTGTTGGGTGCGTAGATATTCATGACTGTTATGTCTTCCTCTTGAATAGATCCCTTAATCATGATGTAGTGACCTGCCTTGTCTCTTAGAATCTTCTTTACTTTAAAGTCTATTTTGTCTGATATAAGGATTGCTACTCCAGCTTTCTTTTGATTTCCATTTGCATGAAATCTCTTTTTCCAGCCTTTCACTTTCAGTCTATGAGTGTCTCTAGGTCTGAAGTGGGTCTCTTGTAAATAGCATATATATGGGTCTTGCTTCTGGATCCATTCAGCCAGCCTGTGTCGTTTGGTTGGAGCATTTAGTCCATTTATGTTCAAAGTAATTATTGATACGAATGTTCCTATTGTCATCTTCTTAGAAATTTGGGGTTTGATTTGTAAGGCTTCTCCTACTCTTGTATTTATTGGCTATATCAGGCCCTTTAACACTTGTTGTAGGGCTGGTTTTGTGGTACAGAATTCTTTTAGTTTTTGCTTGTCTGTGAAGCTTTTGACTTCACCATCGATTTTGAATGAGATTCTTGCTGGGTAGAGAATTCGTGGTTGCAGGTTATTCTCTTTTAGCCGTTTAAATGTATCTTGCCATTCTCTTCTGGCCTGCAGGGTTTCTGTTGAGAGATCCGCAGTTAAACGTATGGGGTTTCCTTTATATGTTATTTGTTGTTTGCTCCTAGCTGTTTTTAGTAATCTGTCTTTATATTTAGTCTGCGTTAGTTTGATTAGAATGTGCCTTGGTGTGTTTCTTCTGGGGTTTCTCCTGTATGGAACTCTTTGTGCTTCCTGGACTTGGTTGACTATCTCCTTTCCCATGCTGGGGAAGTTTTCAACTATAACCTCTTTAAGAATTTTTTCATAGTCTTTCTTCTCTTCTTCTTCTTCCGGAACTCCTATAATTCCAGTGTTGGTGCGTTTAATATTGTCCCATAGGTCTCTGAGGCTATCCTCAGTTCTTTTAATTCTTTGGGCTTTGTTCTGTTCTTCAGCACTTATTTCCACCATTCTGTCTTCCAGCTCACTTATCCGTTCTTCAGCCTCTGATACTCTACTGTTGAGACCTTCTATAGTATTTTTGAGTTCAGCAATTGAGTTGGTGGTCTCTATTTGCTTATTTTTCATTTCCTGCATGTCTTTTCTCAATGCACTGATTTCCTCTAATATTCTGTTTTCGGTGTTTTGCATCCTCATTAGTATAGTTTTTCTGAATTCTCTTTCAGATAGCTTGTCTATCTCCTCCTCTGTCATTTGAAGTGGTGTTCCTCTAGCTTGGTCCTTCATTTGTACAGTGTTTCTCCGACGTTTCATTATTAGGTTAATTTTTGTTTCTTTGTGTGTGTCTGTGTGTATGGAGTTCTTATTCCCACCAAATAGCTATTATGGGTTTTGGGTTTTGGGGTTTTAGCATTTAGTCCATTTATGTTCAAAGTAATTATTGATACGAATGTTCCTATTGTCATCTTCTTAGAAATTTGGGGTTTGATTTGTAAGGCTTCTCCTACTCTTGTATTTATTGGCTATATCAGGCCCTTTAACACTTGTTGTAGGGCTGGTTTTGTGGTACAGAATTCTTTTAGTTTTTGCTTGTCTGTGAAGCTTTTGACTTCACCATCGATTTTGAATGAGATTCTTGCTGGGTAGAGAATTCGTGGTTGCAGGTTATTCTCTTTTAGCCGTTTAAATGTATCTTGCCATTCTCTTCTGGCCTGCAGGGTTTCTGTTGAGAGATCCGCAGTTAAACGTATGGGGTTTCCTTTATATGTTATTTGTTGTTTGCTCCTAGCTGTTTTTAGTAATCTGTCTTTATATTTAGTCTGCGTTAGTTTGATTAGAATGTGCCTTGGTGTGTTTCTTCTGGGGTTTCTCCTGTATGGAACTCTTTGTGCTTCCTGGACTTGGTTGACTATCTCCTTTCCCATGCTGGGGAAGTTTTCAACTATAACCTCTTTAAGAATTTTTTCATAGTCTTTCTTCTCTTCTTCTTCTTCCGGAACTCCTATAATTCCAGTGTTGGTGCGTTTAATATTGTCCCATAGGTCTCTGAGGCTATCCTCAGTTCTTTTAATTCTTTGGGCTTTGTTCTGTTCTTCAGCACTTATTTCCACCATTCTGTCTTCCAGCTCACTTATCCGTTCTTCAGCCTCTGATACTCTACTGTTGAGACCTTCTATAGTATTTTTGAGTTCAGCAATTGAGTTGGTGGTCTCTATTTGCTTATTTTTCATTTCCTGCATGTCTTTTCTCAATGCACTGATTTCCTCTAATATTCTGTTTTCGGTGTTTTGCATCCTCATTAGTATAGTTTTTCTGAATTCTCTTTCAGATAGCTTGTCTATCTCCTCCTCTGTCATTTGAAGTGGTGTTCCTCTAGCTTGGTCCTTCATTTGTACAGTGTTTCTCCGACGTTTCATTATTAGGTTAATTTTTGTTTCTTTGTGTGTGTCTGTGTGTATGGAGTTCTTATTCCCACCAGGCTTCTTGGTTGAATTCTCCCTTCCTTTGGGTTTCTGTCCTTGTAGAAGGGTTCATTGGTTTGTGTCTTGGGTGGTGATAGACCTTGTTTACAGGTGAATAATCTGTAGTGTTGTATGTTCTTTGATAATCAGGGTGGAGTCTTGGAATCCGGGCTTCCGCTTCGAGGATCCTTGGTTTGATGATTGGTCAGGGGGTGTAGGCTCTATGTCTGGTTTGCTATGGTGTTCTGTGATACTAGTTCACACACTAGCATCTGAGGAGCAAGAGGTGCATCCCCGCCTCGCGGCTCCTCGCGGCGTCCGTTCCGGCGGCTCCTCGCAGCGGGCGGGTTCCGACTATTTATTTATTTTTATCCATGTTTATTCTTTGGCCTGTGTGGGCGTCCCATTACAGTGGCCTGTCTTGCTGCAGAGCACTGGCTCCGGGCGTGTGCACTCCAGAGCCCTGGCTGGTAATTGGATACACTGATCCAGCCACTCCGCAGCACACGGGATCTTCCTGGGCCAGGGATTGAACGGGTGCCCCCTGCACTGCAAGGCGGACTCTTTACCCACTGGACCACCAGGGAAGCCCCCATTGATGGTTTTCTCTCTGTTTTTTGATACCTCTAGCAAGTCGAAGAGATTATAACATTGGAGGGTCATTTCTTTTTTTTTTTTTTCCTTCTTTATTTTAAAGGTTTTACAGAGTTTTGCTGTTCACCGACATGTATGTTCCCAGATCAGTCATATGCATATCCTTGGTCACCCCCCCCGCCCAGATCCCTCCAATCTCACCCCTCTGGACCATTGCAGCAAGCCATTGTAAGCACTCCTATTCCCTTAGCACAATGACACTCTTCCACACATGACAGTATAGGTTTCCATGTTACTCCTTCCATGCCTCCCACCCACTGTTCCTTCCCCATAATGTCCATATGTCTAGTCTCTGTCTGTTTTTCCATGAGTTCCCTGCGTGTGTTATCATGACCACCCTACTAGATTCCATATATATGTGTTAGTATACTGTACTTGTCTTTCTCTTTTTGACTGACTTCACATTTTGTGATAGATTCTAGATCCAGCCACCTCATTAGGACTGAGTCTTCTGCATTTCTTTTAACAACTGAGCAGTATTCCATTGTATATATGCACCAGAGCTTCTGTATCCATTCATTTGTCGATGGACATCTAGGTTGCTTCCATGTTCTGGCTATTGTATAGAGAGCTGCAATGCACATTGGGGTACAGGTGCTTCTTTCAGTTTTGATTTCATCAGGATATAGGCCTAATAGTGGGATTTCTGGGTCATAGGGTGCTTCTATTTTTAGTTTTCTAAGGAATCTCCATACTGTCTTCCATAGAGGTTGTATCAATTTACATTCCCACCAGCAATGCAAGAGGGTTCCCTTTTCTCCGCACCCTCTCCAGCATTTATTGTCTGTCGATTTGTTGATGATGGCCATTCTGATGGGTGTGAGGTGATATCTCATTGTGGTTTTAATTTGCATTTCTCTAATAATAAGCGAGGTTGAGCATCATTTCATGTGCTTTTGGGCCATCTGTATGTCCTCTTTGGAGAGGTGTCCCTTTAGATCTTTTTCCCATTTTTTGATTGGGTTGTTCGTTTTCCCTGTGCTGAGTTGTCTGAGCTGCTTGTAGATTTTGGAGATTAATTCTTTGTCTTTTGTTTCATTTGCTATGATTTTCTCCCATTCTGTGGGTTGTCTGTTCAGCTTTATTGTAATTTCTTTGGCTGTACAAAAGCTTTTAAGTTTCATTAGGTCCCACATGTTCATTTTTGGTTTTAGTTCGGCTATTCTAGTAGGTGGGTCAGAGAAGATCTTGCTTTGATTGATGTCCTTGAGGGTTTTGCCTATATTCTCCTCTTAAGAGTTTGATGGTTTCTGGTCTTACATTTAGATCTTTAATCTGTTTTGTGTTGATCTTAGTGTATGGTGTCAGGGAATGTTCCAACTTCATTTGTTTGCATGTAGCTGTCCAATTTTCCCAGCACCACTTGTTGAAGAGGCTGTCTTTGTCCCATTTTATAGTTTCGCCTCCTTTGTCAAAGATAAGGTACCTATAGGTGCGTAGGTTTATCTCTGGGTTCTCTATCTTGTTCCATTGGTCTATATTTCTGTTTTTGTGCCAGTACCATACTGTCTTGATGACTGTTGCTTTGTAGTATAGGAGGGTCATTTCTTGTTAACAGTGTTTCTATATCTATTCCTCTCTACCCTTGCCCTCACTCAGAAATCTTTATTCACCATACTTGAAGCTCTAATTATGAGTTTTGCAGCCTACTCCAGTATTCTTTTGTGTGTGTGTGTGTGTGTTTTAATTTTTATTTTGCTTTTTACTTTTACAGAGTTTTGTTGTTTACAGATATGTATGATCCCAGATTAACTCCAGTATTATTGCCTGGAGAATTTTATGGACAGAGGTGCCTGGCGGGCCACAGTCCATGAGGTCACAAAGAGTCCAACACGACTGAGGGAACTAAACAAGGACAACAAGACTGAGAAATACTCTATAAACTTGATTATCATAAGTGAGCTAAAGGATAACCAACAGGTTTTCAGGAAGAGGTTAAGAGTGTCTCCAGCAAAGTAGTAGTATAATGTTTAGTCCATAAAAGCTTCCCATCTCTTTCTAAGAGCTTAGTATATGACAGATATCTAATTCAGACAAGATACCCTCCTCACCACACACACATACAGAAGGAGAGAGAACTCCCATCAGAATAGATCTAGACACAAAGTAAAACATCAAATCAATATCATAAAAGAATAATAGGTTTAGAATCTACAAAATTTTCTCCATGAACAAAATATGATTGAAAATTAAGAAGTATAACACTGACATACAATATATTAAAAGAAAGAAGGAGGAAAGGCATATGATCATCTTTTTAAAAGGTATTGAAAATGTGATAAAATCCAACAGCCATTCTTGGTTTTTTAAGAGATTTAAATTGGCCATCTAAAAATACAAGACTTTCTTAAATCTACAATACATTGAACACATCTCTGTTTGCTCAGCCGTGTCCAACTCTTCAAACTGTAGCTCGCCAGACTCCTCTGTCCATGGGATTCTCTAGGCAAGAATACTGGAGTGGATTGCCACACCCTCCTCCAGGGGGTCTTCCTGACCCAGGGATCAAACCTGCATCTCCTGCATTGCAGGCACATTCTTTACCACTGAGCCACCAGTGGTTCCCTACAATGAATATAAAAACCACCAATAAAGAGTTAATAAAATTTTCCATATAAAAAAGGAAAGCTATCACAAAAGAGAGCATTAGCAAATTTGAAAAGTAAGGAAAAAATAGGGGGAAAA
The DNA here is from genome assembly GCA_022376925.1 of Tragulus kanchil. Lineage (NCBI taxonomy): Eukaryota > Metazoa > Chordata > Mammalia > Artiodactyla > Tragulidae > Tragulus > Tragulus kanchil. The sequence goes on along the minus strand of JAIOJX010000001.1, from coordinate 102,105,546 downwards.
TGGGCTTCTCTGGTGACTCAGATGGTAGGGAATCTGCCTGCAATGTAGGAGAACTGGATTCAATCCCTGGGTCAGGAAAATCCCCTGGACGAGGGCATGGCTACCCACTCCAGAATTCTTGTCTGGAGAATTCCATAGATAGAAGAGCCTGGTGGACTACCGTCAAAGGGGGTCACAAAGTCAGACAGGAATGAGTGACTAACATTTAGGGGAAATATAGGCAAATATTTGTGAAATGGCCATGAATTGTCCTTAATATTTTTAAATTCGTAAAAACAATAAGCAAATAGCATAGATGTAAGACAAGAAAATCAACAAAGGGCATAAACAGATGCCTTATAAAAGAAATTAAAATGGCCAATAAGTATCAGAAGTGAGCTAAAGGATAACCAACAGGTTTTCAGGAAGAGGTTAAGAGTGTCTCCAGCAAAGTAGTAGTATAATGTTTAGTCCATAAAAGCTTCCCATCTCTTTCTAAGAGCTTAGTATATGACAGATATCTAATTCAGACAAGATACCCTCCTCACCACACACACAAATACAGAAACAGAGAGAACTCCAATCAGAATAGATCTAGACACAAAGTAAAACATCAAATCAATATCATAAAAGAATAATAGGTTTAGAATCTACAAAATTTTCTCCATGAACAAAATATGATTGAAAATTAAGAAGTATAACACTGACATACAATATATTAAAAGAAAGAAGGAGGAAAGGCATATGATCATCTTTTTAAAAGGTATTGAAAATGTGATAAAATCCAACAGCCATTCTTGGTTTTTTAAGAGATTTAAATTGGCCATCTAAAAATACAAGACTTTCTTAAATCTACAATACATTGAACACATCTCTGTTTGCTCAGCCGTGTCCAACTCTTCAAACTGTAGCTCGCCAGACTCCTCTGTCCATGGGATTCTCTAGGCAAGAATACTGGAGTGGATTGCCACACCCTCCTCCAGGGGGTCTTCCTGACCCAGGGATCAAACCTGCATCTCCTGCATTGCAGGCACATTCTTTACCACTGAGCCACCAGTGGTTCCCTACAATGAATATAAAAACCACCAATAAAGAGTTAATAAAATTTTCCATATAAAAAAGGAAAGCTATCACAAAAGAGAGCATTAGCAAATTTGAAAAGTAAGGAAAAAATAGGGGGAAAATGGGCTTCTCTGGTGACTCAGATGGTAGGGAATCTGCCTGCAATGTAGGAGAACTGGATTCAATCCCTGGGTCAGGAAAATCCCCTGGACGAGGGCATGGCTACCCACTCCAGAATTCTTGTCTGGAGAATTCCATAGATAGAAGAGCCTGGTGGACTACCGTCAAAGGGGGTCACAAAGTCAGACAGGAATGAGTGACTAACATTTAGGGGAAATATAGGCAAATATTTTTGAAATGGCCATGAATTGTCCTTAATATTTTTAAAGTCCTAAAAACAATAAGCAAATGGCAAACATGTAAGACAAGAAAATCAACAAAGGGCATAAACAGATGCCTTATAAAAGAAATTAAAATGGCCAATAAGTATAGCAAAAAAAAAAAAAAACATAGCCTCGTAAGTAATTGTGGCTATTGTTATAGTATTGCTCTTCCTAAAATATTGTAAATGCTAGTAACTTTAGAGTTTGTAGAGGTATTGAGGAAAAGGAGCACTTTCATGTTGATGGGGTGATGTTGTTGCAGCTTTTTTTGGAGTGTGGGATCTTCCTTCCATGAGCAGGGATGAAACCCATGCTCTCAGTGCTGGTAGTGTGGGATTCTTATCCACAGAACCTCTAGCCCTATAGTCTTTTAAAAGGGCAACTTGGTAGCAGTTAGTAAGATTTTAAATAAATTGGACCCAGAAAGTTCCATTCCTAATAATATTTCCCACAGTATCATCATATGTGTGCCCCAAAAGTATGTATGTTTTGTGAATTGGTTTTTTTTTTTTTTTTTTTTCCGCCACTTCTATTGGTCTTTCATTTATTTATTTTTGTTCTTTGGCCTGTGTGGGCCTCCCATTGCAGTGGCCTCTCTTGTTGCAGAGCACTGGCTCTGGGCACATGTGCTCCAGAGCTCCGTCTCAGTAGTTGGACACATCGGTACAGCTGCTCTGCAGCACGTGGGATCTTTCCAGGCCAGGGATCAAACCAGCATCCCTTGCACTGCAAGGTGGTGTCATTACCCACTGGACCACCAGGGAAACCCATGAATTACTTTTAAAAGTGAAAATTTGGACTTTGCCTATTTAGGAACATCAAGAAAGATGAAATAAAATATTGAATAAGTGATGGAGCATGCATATCACGGAATACTGGAAAACTGTGTAATTATTTAAAAGAGTGAGATAGCCATGTATATAGTAGGATGGAGACACCTCCAAGACACGCAGTTTATAAGAACAAGAAAAGCTTTCTATTTTTTGCTTAGTTTCTTACCCTTCTCTGCCCTGTTTCCCTCAATAGTAACTTATCCATTTCCCCCGGAACAGATCCTTAGTAAATTACTTGCACGTGAAGCTTCATCTCAAGGTCTGTTTGTAGGCAAACATGTAAGACAAGAAAATCAACAAAGGGCATAAACAGATGCCTTATAAAAGAAATTAAAATGGCCAATAAGTATAGCAAAAAAAAAAAAAAACATAGCCTCGTAAGTAATTGTGGCTATTGTTATAGTATTGCTCTTCCTAAAATATTGTAAATGCTAGTAACTTTAGAGTTTGTAGAGGTATTGAGGAAAAGGAGCACTTTCATGTTGATGGGGTGATGTTGTTGCAGCTTTTTTTGGAGTGTGGGATCTTCCTTCCATGAGCAGGGATGAAACCCATGCTCTCAGTGCTGGTAGTGTGGGATTCTTATCCACAGAACCTCTAGCCCTATAGTCTTTTAAAAGGGCAACTTGGTAGCAGTTAGTAAGATTTTAAATAAATTGGACCCAGAAAGTTCCATTCCTAATAATATTTCCCACAGTATCATCATATGTGTGCCCCAAAAGTATGTATGTTTTGTGAATTGGTTTTTTTTCCTCTCTCTCTCTTTTTTTTCCCCTGCCACTTCTATTGGTCTTTCATTTATTTATTTTTGTTCTTTGGCCTGTGTGGGCCTCCCATTGCAGTGGCCTCTCTTGTTGCAGAGCACTGGCTCTGGGCACATGTGCTCCAGAGCTCCGTCTCAGTAGTTGGACACATCGGTACAGCTGCTCTGCAGCACGTGGGATCTTTCCAGGCCAGGGATCAAACCAGCATCCCTTGCACTGCAAGGTGGTGTCATTACCCACTGGACCACCAGGGAAACCCATGAATTACTTTTAAAAGTGAAAATTTGGACTTTGCCTATTTAGGAACATCAAGAAAGATGAAATAAAATATTGAATAAGTGATGGAGCATGCATATCACGGAATACTGGAAAACTGTGTAATTATTTAAAAGAGTGAGATAGCCATGTATATAGTAGGATGGAGACACCTCCAAGACACGCAGTTTATAAGAACAAGAAAAGCTTTCTATTTTTTGCTTAGTTTCTTACCCTTCTCTGCCCTGTTTCCCTCAATAGTAACTTATCCATTTCCCCCGGAACAGATCCTTAGTAAATTACTTGCACGTGAAGCTTCATCTCAAGGTCTGTTTGTAGGCCAATCAACAACAGATAGGCTCCTATAAGGGAACAGAGGAATGGAAGGGAAATCTATCCACTCATCCTCAGGGGCTATTGAACACAACCAGCACAAAGCTCCCTGTTAACTGAAATCCTCACCTGTAAATATAATAAAATGACCCCAAGTGGCTGTAAGGCTACGTAGACAATCACTGAAAAGTGATTATTCTTGAGAATTAAGGATGAGGGAACGTGACGGAGGATTTTAACTTTTGACTCTGCAAACTTCAGTATCATCTGAATTTTTTACAGGGAGCTTGAGTTCAAATATTTCAAGTGCAATAAAAATTTTAAAATAAAGGGGAGAGAGACTTTGTCACTGCCATTTTGTCTGTATAAGAGTCTTAATCCTGGGTTTAGATTGTACTGGGAATACACAAACCATTTCCAAGGGGTATATGGCCATCAAGAATTTGACAAGAATCAGTTTCTAGATCCTAACTTCCATATGTACGCTTACCTAAAACTGATTCAGCCTGCCTTTGCAGAATTGTCATTCTGTCACTTGTATTTCTCCCCCATACTGAACATTACTGTAATAACTGTCCCTTAGAGTATTAAAATATCTGGGGTGCAAAAAGATTAGAATATATTAGAAGCACCACTCTTGGGAAAATACATAAGTCTTAATGATTAGGTAACACATCCTTCACCATGACAGGTGGTTTCCAGTTTCTTGCTTTCAACAAAATGTAAGTACCTAACTGAGTTGTCAGCTAATAGATCATTAAGGTTTATTTTTGATGATATATGACTATCTCATATTTGGCACATAATTCAGAGTTAAAAGAATGGAGTGTTTTTTACCTTTAACAAAATACCTTCTATTCCCATGTTCATATTTATATACAGACTTGTCAGTACTTACACCTAGAAGAACAAACAGTAAGGATTAATACTGGATTCTATCTCTTTATGAAATGAATTAATGCTCATCCAGAAATAGAAATAAATTAGAAAACCTAGGCGTTCATCCAGGAATGCGCTTTTATAAATATTTACTTTTCATGTATGGTCTTACCCTTCTCTGCCCTGTTTCCCTCAATAGTAACTTATCCATTTCCCCCGGAACAGATCCTTAGTAAATTACTTGCACGTGAAGCTTCATCTCAAGGTCTGTTTGTAGGCCAATCAACAACAGATAGGCTCCTATAAGGGAACAGAGGAATGGAAGGGAAATCTATCCACTCATCCTCAGGGGCTATTGAACACAACCAGCACAAAGCTCCCTGTTAACTGAAATCCTCACCTGTAAATATAATAAAATGACCCCAAGTGGCTGTAAGGCTACGTAGACAATCACTGAAAAGTGATTATTCTTGAGAATTAAGGATGAGGGAACGTGACGGAGGATTTTAACTTTTGACTCTGCAAACTTCAGTATCATCTGAATTTTTTACAGGGAGCTTGAGTTCAAATATTTCAAGTGCAATAAAAATTTTAAAATAAAGGGGAGAGAGACTTTGTCACTGCCATTTTGTCTGTATAAGAGTCTTAATCCTGGGTTTAGATTGTACTGGGAATACACAAACCATTTCCAAGGGGTATATGGCCATCAAGAATTTGACAAGAATCAGTTTCTAGATCCTAACTTCCATATGTACGCTTACCTAAAACTGATTCAGCCTGCCTTTGCAGAATTGTCATTCTGTCACTTGTATTTCTCCCCCATACTGAACATTACTGTAATAACTGTCCCTTAGAGTATTAAAATATCTGGGGTGCAAAAAGATTAGAATATATTAGAAGCACCACTCTTGGGAAAATACATAAGTCTTAATGATTAGGTAACACATCCTTCACCATGACAGGTGGTTTCCAGTTTCTTGCTTTCAACAAAATGTAAGTACCTAACTGAGTTGTCAGCTAATAGATCATTAAGGTTTATTTTTGATGATATATGACTATCTCATATTTGGCACATAATTCAGAGTTAAAAGAATGGAGTGTTTTTTACCTTTAACAAAATACCTTCTATTCCCATGTTCATATTTATATACAGACTTGTCAGTACTTACACCTAGAAGAACAAACAGTAAGGATTAATACTGGATTCTATCTCTTTATGAAATGAATTAATGCTCATCCAGAAATAGAAATAAATTAGAAAAAACCTAGGCGTTCATCCAGGAATGCGCTTTTATAAATATTTACTTTTCATGTATGGTCATTTTTTTCATCAAATTGTGTATTACATTTCTAGCATTTTGATTGACTATGTTCTAATGGTAACTGATAGGTAATCCAATAAAGAAGAATTTTTTCTACCCAAGGATTAGTGATTATGGAGATTTTCAAAAAATTATGTGATATATATATATATATATATATAGGATGTGTGTGTGTGTGTGTGTGTGTGTGTGTGAGAGAGAGAGAGAGAGAGAGAAGGAAATGGCTACTTACTCCAGCATTCTTGCCTGGAAAATCCCAAGGGACAGAGGAGTCTGGTGGGCTACAGTCTGTAGGGTCGCAAGGAGTTGGACACGACTGAGTGTCACTCTATATATATATATATATATATATATATATATATATACAGACACACACATGCTGCAGTGGGAAAATACAGAACAAAATTGTGTCATAGAAATGGAATAAAAGGGGAGGGAAGGGGGGGATATACATGTGATTAATCTGAGAACATGCATGTCTGTGAACAACAAAACTCTGTAAAAGTTAAAAGTAAAATAAAGGTTTAAAAAAAAAAAAGAAATGGAATAAAAATTCAAAGGAAAAAAAGGAAGCAAACTATCTACTGTTAAAAGAGCTTGTATGTTTAGTTTTAAATTAATAATGCTGATATCAAATAACTGATACTCTCCATACTCTGTTATTCTCCAGAATATATTTGTTTCTGGGAATGATGTAATAGCCTTATTTGTAAATGAGTATCTAGCACATTTATTAAAGTTAGCATCCTTACATGACAGGTGGTTTCCATTTCTGCTTTCAACAAAATGTAAGTACCTAACTGAGTTGTCAGCTAATAGATCATTAAGGTTTATTTTTGATGATATATGACTATCTCATATTTGGCACATAATTCAGAGTTAAAAGAATGGAGTGTTTTTTACCTTTAACAAAATACCTTCTATTCCCATGTTCATATTTATATACAGACTTGTCAGTACTTACACCTAGAAGAACAAACAGTAAGGATTAATACTGGATTCTATCTCTTTATGAAATGAATTAATGCTCATCCAGAAATAGAAATAAATTAGAAAAAACCTAGGCGTTCATCCAGGAATGCGCTTTTATAAATATTTACTTTTCATGTATGGTCATTTTTTTCATCAAATTGTGTATTACATTTCTAGCATTTTGATTGACTATGTTCTAATGGTAACTGATAGGTAATCCAATAAAGAAGAATTTTTTCTACCCAAGGATTAGTGATTATGGAGATTTTCAAAAAATTATGTGATATATATATATATATATATATAGGATGTGTGTGTGTGTGTGTGTGTGTGTGTGTGAGAGAGAGAGAGAGAGAGAGAGAGAGAAGGAAATGGCTACTTACTCCAGCATTCTTGCCTGGAAAATCCCAATGGACAGAGGAGTCTGGTGGGCTACAGTCTGTAGGGTCGCAAGGAGTTGGACACGACTGAGTGTCACTCATATATATATATATATATATATATATATATATATACAGACACACACATGCTGCAGTGGGAAAATACAGAACAAAATTGTGTCATAGAAATGGAATAAAAGGGGAGGGAAGGGGGGGATATACATGTGATTAATCTGAGAACATGCATGTCTGTGAACAACAAAACTCTGTAAAAGTTAAAAGTAAAATAAAGGTTTAAAAAAAAAAAAGAAATGGAATAAAAATTCAAAGGAAAAAAAGGAAGCAAACTATCTACTGTTAAAAGAGCTTGTATGTTTAGTTTTAAATTAATAATGCTGATATCAAATAACTGATACTCTCCATACTCTGTTATTCTCCAGAATATATTTGTTTCTGGGAATGATGTAATAGCCTTATTTGTAAATGAGTATCTAGCACATTTTTATTAAAGTTAGCATAATCCTGTGTTCAGAGCAGCGTTCCGGAAGGTGGGGATGTTAGAGCTCAAAACTCTCCAAAAGTAAAATAGTGACTGACATTTTGAAAAAGAAGAAAATTCTCATCAAGTTATTTTAGTCAGTGCCAAGGAAAAACAGTCTCTTCTAGGATGTGAGCTCTTCAGATGACAGCTTTGGGTACCAGGGTGACCCTGCTAAGCCATGTTTGAAATAGCAGATAGGTAGTCAAGGGGCAGGAAATTGCTGAACAGTTTGGAAGGAAACATTTTCAGAGAACGTTCTGCTCTTGAAATAAGCAGAGGAGTCCACTTTCTCTGACCAATAACTCATGACCTTTAGAATCTACTTCTGGGAACTTTGAACCCACTGTTTATTTTGTTAAACTTCTGAAAAGATTGTTACTGGTATTTGGTAGAATGCTGAAATTTGGGTTTTTAAATGCTTTTATGTTGAAATAATTAGGAAGGCCAAATAGATGTTCCTTTAAGAATTAAAAAATTGGGCTTCCCTGGTTATCCAGTGGGTAAAGAGTCAGCCTTGCAGTGCAAGGGGCCCCAGTTCGATTCCTGGCCTGGGAAGATCCCATGTGCTGGGGAGCCGCTAGACCGGTGTGTCCAATTGCGAGCCAGCGCTCTGGAGCACTTGCACCCAGAGCCGGTGCTCTGCAGTGAGAGAGGCCACCGTGTGATGGGAGACCCACACAGGCCAAAAGAACTAAGATGGATGAAAACAAATAAATGAAGAACCAATAAAATAGGTCAAAATTTTTTAAAAAAAGAAGAATTTAAAAATTGTCACACTGGTTTACTTACTACCTGAACAACCAACAGAAGAACTTGTTTATAATAGCTGTTTCTAAAACTGTTCAGAAATCGAATATAAACACCTAGGTCCACACAACAGACCCGATTCCCTCCATAATCAGTAATACTTATTGAACACTGAATATATGGCAGACACTGTGGCAGACATCTTACATAGAATATCATGTAATCCTCATGGCAAGCCGTGTGAAAGGAAATTTTATTATTTCCCTTTTACAGATGAGGAGACTTGGAACCCAGAGTACTTAAGTGACTTGTTCCAAGTTAAACAGTATTAACACCCAGCATGTCAACTTGTTTGTAAATGAGAAATCTGCGATTTGCAGGTGTTTGCCATGCTCTTTACAGTTGAAGCAGGTCATTTACATTTCCACTGCAATTTATTATCCATTAGCAGCTCTCAGGATAATTCCTTTCATAAATTTATTCTCCAAGATCCATGATGTAGATTGGTACTTAAAAATAATTATTGTGGTAAATGTTTGCATGTTGAAAAGGGTAAGCTGAACTTCCTGTTTTGTGATTTTCACTTTCAAGCACATACTTCTACAAATCAGTTGTCTTCTTCCTCTTCCTGTTCCTCATTTTTCTGTGGAGGGTCAGGAACATGATCATGGTAATACAAATGAAAGAATTGATCAGAGATAACTTCACAATGCCTCTTGAATTTTAAAAAAAAAATTTGCTTGGAAAAGGGCAAAGGACCAGTACTCCAAAATTATGCCCCCAGGTCAGGAAATAAATACAAATCATCTGAACAGTTTAAAAATGGTTGTGCAAGGAAGAAGCCAAGAATTAATTGTGATAAACTAATGAGGTTTATCAAAATTTTTTGTGCTAACAGCAGGACGAGAAAAAAATCAGGGTCCATTCACAGCTGATTTTGGAGATTTTCTATTACAATATAAGCTTTGTAAGGGCCAAGATTCATCTCTTTTATTATCCCCAAACCGTGTGATGGGAGGCCCACACAGGCCAAAAGAACTAAGATGGATGAAAACAAATAAATGAAGAACCAATAAAATAGGTCAAAATTTTTTAAAAAAAGAAGAATTTAAAAATTGTCACACTGGTTTACTTACTACCTGAACAACCAACAGAAGAACTTGTTTATAATAGCTGTTTCTAAAACTGTTCAGAAATCGAATATAAACACCTAGGTCCACACAACAGACCCGATTCCCTCCATAATCAGTAATACTTATTGAACACTGAATATATGGCAGACACTGTGGCAGACATCTTACATAGAATATCATGTAATCCTCATGGCAAGCCGTGTGAAAGGAAATTTTATTATTTCCCTTTTACAGATGAGGAGACTTGGAACCCAGAGTACTTAAGTGACTTGTTCCAAGTTAAACAGTATTAACACCCAGCATGTCAACTTGTTTGTAAATGAGAAATCTGCGATTTGCAGGTGTTTGCCATGCTCTTTACAGTTGAAGCAGGTCATTTACATTTCCACTGCAATTTATTATCCATTAGCAGCTCTCAGGATAATTCCTTTCATAAATTTATTCTCCAAGATCCATGATGTAGATTGGTACTTAAAAATAATTATTGTGGTAAATGTTTGCATGTTGAAAAGGGTAAGCTGAACTTCCTGTTTTGTGATTTTCACTTTCAAGCACATACTTCTACAAATCAGTTGTCTTCTTCCTCTTCCTGTTCCTCATTTTTCTGTGGAGGGTCAGGAACATGATCATGGTAATACAAATGAAAGAATTGATCAGAGATAACTTCACAATGCCTCTTGAATTTTAAAAAAAAAATTTGCTTGGAAAAGGGCAAAGGACCAGTACTCCAAAATTATGCCCCCAGGTCAGGAAATAAATACAAATCATCTGAACAGTTTAAAAATGGTTGTGCAAGGAAGAAGCCAAGAATTAATTGTGATAAACTAATGAGGTTTATCAAAATTTTTTGTGCTAACAGCAGGACGAGAAAAAAATCAGGGTCCATTCACAGCTGATTTTGGAGATTTTCTATTACAATATAAGCTTTGTAAGGGCCAAGATTCATCTCTTTTATCTAGTGAGGATCCCTAGTTCTTAGGACAGAGTCTTGCACATAGTAAATGCTTAGTTTATATTTGACAAGTCGATTCATTCCTCTTATGCATTACCATACTAAAAAATGATAATCATATTGGTTCCAGAAGGTGGTGTTAATTAAATTGCATCATTTCACTGCTTCATGTTACTGAATATTCTTATACAGAATAGTGATATCCTTTGATACCTTCGTGCTTACCAATTTCTGCTCATCTGAGGCAGCAAAATGGCGGTGGTACGGCCAAGGAAATAATTCAGCAGAGCTTGTCTCTACCATCCCCTCCTGCCCACAGTCTCTCACTGCAGCACCACTCACAAGGTGACTCCCAGCCTGTGAATTGTTTGTTGCCTGCTCATAAGATTAAGTACAGAAACTGAAGGGTAGGTAAATAAAAAACCTTTCCAGCATTTTTACATTGCTGCAACATCTAGGAGTTTGTTTTTATTATCGTTTCCAAAAATACTAGACCTTGGTGAGTCTGAAATTTAAAACAAAAACACTCTTTCTTGTGTACCAGCAGGCCCAGTGTTAAATATAGGCTGGATTAGAGCACTTTATGTTTTTGTGACTCAGACAGAAAAAAGTGGTCTGTACCAAAATATTAAACCATGCTCCATGCCAGTCCATTCTTGACTCCTTTGAGTACTGAGGTATTTTGCTGTTTGAGAACCCCCCACCAAAGGCAAATACCTCTAAAGGAAGTCTTGTTTACATCTGCTACTAACACAGTAATCATCACCTTCAACCTTGGCATGACAAAGGGGGCAAAGGAAAAGTCAGCTGGTACTAAAGGTGCCTAGGAGAGATCTTGAGTAACAGTGAGCGTAGTCATAGTGGTTTCCAAGTATAAGACCAAATGGCCTTTTGTCCTAGAAATTATGGCCACTTCAAAATTAAAGGCTGCTGCTGCTGCTCAGTTCCCAGATACTGCAATGACTAATGATTTCTGGCTGAGTAGGAGTTGAGTGTCTCTTATTTCTGTTTGTCATAATGTAAAAATTTATTACTAGACAAAATTCAATCAGTGATTTTGGAGATTTTCTATTACAATATAAGCTTTGTAAGGGCCAAGATTCATCTCTTTTATCTAGTGAGGATCCCTAGTTCTTAGGACAGAGTCTTGCACATAGTAAATGCTTAGTTTATATTTGACAAGTCGATTCATTCCTCTTATGCATTACCATACTAAAAAATGATAATCATATTGGTTCCAGAAGGTGGTGTTAATTAAATTGCATCATTTCACTGCTTCATGTTACTGAATATTCTTATACAGAATAGTGATATCCTTTGATACCTTCGTGCTTACCAATTTCTGCTCATCTGAGGCAGCAAAATGGCGGTGGTACGGCCAAGGAAATAATTCAGCAGAGCTTGTCTCTACCATCCCCTCCTGCCCACAGTCTCTCACTGCAGCACCACTCACAAGGTGACTCCCAGCCTGTGAATTGTTTGTTGCCTGCTCATAAGATTAAGTACAGAAACTGAAGGGTAGGTAAATAAAAAACCTTTCCAGCATTTTTACATTGCTGCAACATCTAGGAGTTTGTTTTATTATCGTTTCCATAAATACTAGACCTTGGTGAGTCTGAAATTTAAAACAAAAACACTCTTTCTTGTGTACCAGCAGGCCCAGTGTTAAATATAGGCTGGATTAGAGCACTTTATGTTTTTGTGACTCAGACAGAAAAAAGTGGTCTGTACCAAAATATTAAACCATGCTCCATGCCAGTCCATTCTTGACTCCTTTGAGTACTGAGGTATTTTGCTGTTTGAGAACCCCCCACCAAAGGCAAATACCTCTAAAGGAAGTCTTGTTTACATCTGCTACTAACACAGTAATCATCACCTTCAACCTTGGCATGACAAAGGGGGCAAAGGAAAAGTCAGCTGGTACTAAAGGTGCCTAGGAGAGATCTTGAGTAACAGTGAGCGTAGTCATAGTGGTTTCCAAGTATAAGACCAAATGGCCTTTTGTCCTAGAAATTATGGCCACTTCAAAATTAAAGGCTGCTGCTGCTGCTCAGTTCCCAGATACTGCAATGACTAATGATTTCTGGCTGAGTAGGAGTTGAGTGTCTCTTATTTCTGTTTGTCATAATGTAAAAATTTATTACTAGACAAAATTCAATCAGTAATTTACTAGGTGACTTTATTTATTGAAATGATACTGTTGACTTTGCAATATCTTTAGCTCCACTCTGTCAGTTAGGTTTTGCCACTGGAATCCAGCCGACAGAGCACCTGGAAACTCAGTGACATAAAACAACCGTGGTTTTTCCTTGCTCACACCTTTGCAGGTTGGCTGAGGGTTCAGCTGATTGAGGTTGGCCTCAAAGGGCCTTGGTGCCACACTGCATATTGGATTCACATGAGCTCCATGTGTCCTTCACCTCCTCCTTCTCGTGGGACAGATGCACAAGAAGGTTTGCTGGAAACACAGGTATGGCTTAAAGCACTGTGACTTTCTCTCACAGTTCATAGACCAAGGCGAGTTACATGGCCAAGCCCAGAAAGAAGGCTCCACGTCTAATAGGAATAACTGAATAGTCACATGGGCTTCTCTGGTGACTCAGATGGTAAATTACTTGCCGGCAATGCATGAGACCTGGCTTCTATTCCTGGGTTGGGAGATCCCCTGGAGAAGAGAATGGCTACCCACTCCAGTGTTCCAGTATTCTTATCTAGAGAATTCCATAGACAGAGGAGCCTGGCAAGCTGCAGCCCATGGGGTCGCAAATCGTTGAATACAACTGAGTAACTAACACTTTCACTTTTTTACTTTCACATGGACAAGGGAATGGAGATGAGTAGTAATGACAAGTTGGAAAACTTACCATATCCAATGAGAATCGTATTGGAAATTTTTTTCATGAAGCCAGGAACTGTGTCTGATATACGTTCTTTCATTTGATATTTTTAATGACTGAAGCAGACCTAGAAGCATAGCTTCTAGAAGAACCATGTGTTCTTGCCAGTCTTACCAGTCTTGAATCTCTTCTCAGACTTGACCTTGCCCTCTTACCGGCTTTTGCATTTGAGAGCACAATCTCTGAAGACATCCTTGTTGACAACAGTTTTGACCAAGGAGATATCCGCAGATTACCTTGTGGGTGTGAGGTGATTGTAATTATAGACTTTCACAGAAAACTTCATCTTTGACTTCTTGGCGATTTTCTTCTTGGCCATGGCAGCTGTCACTTTGCGGGGAGAGTGATCAATTCCAGCCACCAGAGCGTGGCTCTAGGGTCGGTCTGAGGTGCTGTGCTCAATGTTTTTCATGATGACTGCTTTGTGTTCTGAACAGTGACTGGCCAGGACCAGCCTCACCTTCCTGGGTGTCATGAATTTACTCATTTTGTCAGCTACCACTCAGGACTACAGCAGAAAGCTCATATGCTTTCCACTGTGGCTTTTGCTATGTAAAAAGCCTCCCCCCAAAGTTGGTGGATTAAAGCAGTCAACCCTTATTAGCTTATGATTACATGATTTGATAATTTGGGCAGTTGTTTGGTTGGTCTTATGCACACAGTTATGGCAGGTTTCCTAGAGACCAGTTGGTCTAGGATGGCCTCAGTCACCTGCCTGGCAGTTGGCTAGAGCAGAAAGGGTGACAGGGCCATGTATCTCCTGTAGTCCAGTATGACTTGATCCACATAGGATCAACATGAGAGAGCAAGCTCTAATACACAAATGTTGATAAAGCCCTTTTTTTGGAATAGCTTTTTTTTCTTCAAACTTGGCCCCTTTAAAACCTGTTCTACGGTTGGGATCCCTGAGAAGAGAATGGCTACCCACTCCAGTGTTCCAGTATTCTTATCTAGAGAATTCCATGGGCCAAGCTGCAGCCCATGGGGTCGCAAATCGTTGAATACAACTGAGTAACTAACACTTTCACTTTTTTACTTTCACATGGACAAGGGAATGGAGATGAGTAGTAATGACAAGTTGGAAAACTTACCATATCCAATGAGAATCGTATTGGAAATTTTTTTCATGAAGCCAGGAACTGTGTCTGATATACGTTCTTTCATTTGATATTTTTAATGACTGAAGCAGACCTAGAAGCATAGCTTCTAGAAGAACCATGTGTTCTTGCCAGTCTTACCAGTCTTGAATCTCTTCTCAGACTTGACCTTGCCCTCTTACCGGCTTTTGCATTTGAGAGCACAATCTCTGAAGACATCCTTGTTGACAACAGTTTTGACCAAGGAGATATCCGCAGATTACCTTGTGGGTGTGAGGTGATTGTAATTATAGACTTTCACAGAAAACTTCATCTTTGACTTCTTGGCGATTTTCTTCTTGGCCATGGCAGCTGTCACTTTGCGGGGAGAGTGATCAATTCCAGCCACCAGAGCGTGGCTCTAGGGTCGGTCTGAGGTGCTGTGCTCAATGTTTTTCATGATGACTGCTTTGTGTTCTGAACAGTGACTGGCCAGGACCAGCCTCACCTTCCTGGGTGTCATGAATTTACTCATTTTGTCAGCTACCACTCAGGACTACAGCAGAAAGCTCATATGCTTTCCACTGTGGCTTTTGCTATGTAAAAAGCCTCCCCCCAAAGTTGGTGGATTAAAGCAGTCAACCCTTATTAGCTTATGATTACATGATTTGATAATTTGGGCAGTTGTTTGGTTGGTCTTATGCACACAGTTATGGCAGGTTTCCTAGAGACCAGTTGGTCTAGGATGGCCTCAGTCACCTGCCTGGCAGTTGGCTAGAGCAGAAAGGGTGACAGGGCCATGTATCTCCTGTAGTCCAGTATGACTTGATCCACATAGGATCAACATGAGAGAGCAAGCTCTAATACACAAATGTTGATAAAGCCCTTTTTTTGGAATAGCTTTTTTATTGGGGAGGAAAAGGTTCATTTGTGTTGGTAAGGAATGCATTCATATTTAATAATGCTTGCTTTTCCTCTGGCCACACCATTTTGAACATTAACCAGAGTACCTCTGTTCTTAGCAATATGTACTTTCTTACTGGTGTTGGAACTATTTTAAAAAGCCTATGCAGCTCTTAAGGAAGAAGATAAGTGAGATGTGACTTATGAGAAAATATTGAGACTATTGAGAAAATGTTCCTGTTTAACATAAAAGAATTAAGAATACCTGACTGGTGTTACTGTCTCTGAAACCTCTGGTTAAGTATGGATAAATGTCTTAAACATACACTTGACCTGCTAACTGTCATTCTCCAAGAAAGACTACATGCCTAGAGAAAAAAGAGCTAAACAGAACAATTACAGAGGACTAGTCTTGTATGTATTTTTGATTCTTTTTAGTGTTCGGTTAGTACATTTTAATTACCCCAAAATGCAAACCGTGTTTCTCTATTTTTTTTAATACAACACTCTAAATCTAGTTTATGTTTTGTCTGTCAATTTGGACTGGAATCTTCTGTAACTTAATAAGTGATGATAAACAGTTTTCAGATCTACTTCCCATATGTCATGACATAAATGTCTTTGAGCTTTGATGATAAAGGAAAACCTTCAGCAGTTTTCATCTGAGAAAGAAGAATGTTGGAAATGTGATTTACAGATTTTGTAGTAGAGCAGTTTTATTACACATTTATGGTTAACATTTCTTAAGATTCAGACAAAATTCAGTTAAAATGTCAAAGCTAAGGAGAGTTTCGTAGCTAAAAATTGCCTGTTATAGTTTTAATTAGATGTTTTTGTCAGCTGTTAATTGCCCATAAAAATAAACTTTTTTTAAGGAAAAAAAAGTTTAGAATGAAAGGCCACATTTGGCTACAAGTCACCATTCTAGGATGGCCTCAGTCACCTGCCTGGCAGTTGGCTAGAGCAGAAAGGGTGACAGGGCCATGTATCTCCTGTAGTCCAGTATGACTTGATCCACATAGGATCAACATGAGAGAGCAAGCTCTAATACACAAATGTTGATAAAGCCCTTTTTTTGGAATAGCTTTTTTATTGGGGAGGAAAAGGTTCATTTGTGTTGGTAAGGAATGCATTCATATTTAATAATGCTTGCTTTTCCTCTGGCCACACCATTTTGAACATTAACCAGAGTACCTCTGTTCTTAGCAATATGTACTTTCTTACTGGTGTTGGAACTATTTTAAAAAGCCTATGCAGCTCTTAAGGAAGAAGATAAGTGAGATGTGACTTATGAGAAAATATTGAGACTATTGAGAAAATGTTCCTGTTTAACATAAAAGAATTAAGAATACCTGACTGGTGTTACTGTCTCTGAAACCTCTGGTTAAGTATGGATAAATGTCTTAAACATACACTTGACCTGCTAACTGTCATTCTCCAAGAAAGACTACATGCCTAGAGAAAAAAGAGCTAAACAGAACAATTACAGAGGACTAGTCTTGTATGTATTTTTGATTCTTTTTAGTGTTCGGTTAGTACATTTTAATTACCCCAAAATGCAAACCGTGTTTCTCTATTTTTTTTAATACAACACTCTAAATCTAGTTTATGTTTTGTCTGTCAATTTGGACTGGAATCTTCTGTAACTTAATAAGTGATGATAAACAGTTTTCAGATCTACTTCCCATATGTCATGACATAAATGTCTTTGAGCTTTGATGATAAAGGAAAACCTTCAGCAGTTTTCATCTGAGAAAGAAGAATGTTGGAAATGTGATTTACAGATTTTGTAGTAGAGCAGTTTTATTACACATTTATGGTTAACATTTCTTAAGATTCAGACAAAATTCAGTTAAAATGTCAAAGCTAAGGAGAGTTTCGTAGCTAAAAATTGCCTGTTATAGTTTTAATTAGATGTTTTTGTCAGCTGTTAATTGCCCATAAAAATAAACTTTTTTTAAGGAAAAAAAAGTTTAGAATGAAAGGCCACATTTGGCTACAAGTCATTTGAAAAAGATGTTAGATTTTAAATAATCCTGAATTTACCTGATGCTCACAATATAAGGTCCAATAAAAACCAAAAACATGGTGGCCTACGTAGGTAGAGATATAGTATTAATGTCATCATCCTGAAGCTTAATACTACTGGTAAGAGCATAATCCAAACCTTTCATATATTTCTAGATGATCCATCTTAAGAATTTGCACATATTAGAATGCATCTCAAGGAAAGCAGGTGAACAATCTCAAGGAAAATGATGAACAATCTGTAATTCACTTTACAGGAAGAAGAGTCGAGAGAAGTACAAGTATGTATTCTAAAGAAAACAAACTTCAAGAAACATGTTATGTTCTTTAAAGTCTGAAGAGTTATATCCTGTAGAAGAGAAACAGTCAACCTGTGATGCTCCAGCTGTTCCCTAGAACCAGTAGCCAGAAAGTCACAAGGAGGCAGATTTTTGCTCAGTCCAAGGCTTAATGACGAGACACAAATGAAATGAAACACCTGGTAAAGAATGGGCTCCCCTCACTGAAAGTATTCATGCAGATGCTGTTCGACCGTCTCTCAGAAATGTTTTAAATGTGGAATAAAGTTGAACTAATGCCATTTACATTCCCTACCAGATTCAGGGTTGCATCTGGTGCTTTGTATGTGTTGAGAAAAGGGAAGCTTTCAGGAGGGAAGGCTGCTGGGACTAATAGAAGAGACTCTGTATTTTTACTTGTATGAGGTTGGCCAAACAGTTCATTTGGGTGTTTCATGCCATCTTACGGAAAAACCTGAATGGATTTTTCACCAACCTAATGTGGGAATTAGGATAATAATGCTACACAGTACCAGACAGACTAGAAAACAGTCAAGGTTGTGTTCTAATGGAAACCAAATTACTGACAAATACTGCCAAAATGAGACCCACAAATATTTCAAAACTAGACAAAACTAGACATTTTCTATTTAAATTATTTTCTGTGCAGATTCTGTTGTTAGCACACCCATGAGTTGGTCCTATCCTTCCAGGAAAATGTATGCTTTTGTTTTGTTTTTTTTTCCTCTTCTCTCAGCCTAGTGATTTTTATCCTTTCATTACTGTTAGAAGCAAACATTTATTTTTAAATCATAAAACCCTTTTTATACTTCAACTAATTAATTCTATCTCTGTGGCTGTGGTTTGTAAAGCACTGCTTTTCTATATCTTGAAGTGAAAACAAAAATGTTTTTAAACGGTTCTCTGTGATGTTAAGCACAAAGAATAAAATAAATAAGTCCTTTTCACTGTCAAGATTCATTTGTTTCAAATTTTTCTAAAGCACAAAGCGTTATTAATGAAGCACTTAACATTAAACTCCCAACAGCCTGGTACAAAACAACAGTAATAATCCAACAGATAAAGAGAAGCATGGGAAAGAGTTTTCAGTGGGAGCAGGGGAGGGATTTCTGTACTTTTAATGAAAGTTCATAGGTTTCTGTGGCGGATTTGGGTGGATGTGTGGCAGTAAACAACAAAACCCTGTAAAAAGTAATAATAATAATAAAGTTCATATGGAATAAAAAAATTCATAGGTTTCAAGTTCCATTATTGTGTCAGAGATATTAAAAAGGATAAATTGAGCAACATTTTTTATATATATACATACATAAATTTTTGTCTCTTTTATTGATTTTTAAATTTGTTTTCATCCATCGTTATTCTTTGGCCTGTGTGGTCCTCCCATTGCAGTGGCCTCTCTCCTAATTGGACACAGCGGTCCCACCACTCTGTGGCCCATGGAATCTTCCCAGGCCAGGGATGGAACCACTGCCCCTTGCATTGCAAGACGAACTCTTTACCCACTGGACCACCAGGGAAGCCCCTGAGTAATCTTTTTAATCGATTCCTAAAAGTTTAGAAAATAGTTGGGGGCTTCCCTGGTGGTCCAGTGGTAAGAGTCCACCTGCACTGCAAGGGGCGCTGGTTTGATCCCTGGCACGGGAAGATTCCCACGTGCCATGGAGTGGTTGGACCAGTGTGTCTAGTTATGAGCCAGTGCTCTGGAGCACATCCAGAGCCGGTGCTCTGCTACAGGAGAGACCACTGCAATGGGAGGCCCACAGGAGTTGGTCCTATCCTTCCAGGAAAATGTATGCTTTTGTTTTGTTTTTTTTTCCTCTTCTCTCAGCCTAGTGATTTTTATCCTTTCATTACTGTTAGAAGCAAACATTTATTTTTAAATCATAAAACCCTTTTTATACTTCAACTAATTAATTCTATCTCTGTGGCTGTGGTTTGTAAAGCACTGCTTTTCTATATCTTGAAGTGAAAACAAAAATGTTTTTAAACGGTTCTCTGTGATGTTAAGCACAAAGAATAAAATAAATAAGTCCTTTTCACTGTCAAGATTCATTTGTTTCAAATTTTTCTAAAGCACAAAGCGTTATTAATGAAGCACTTAACATTAAACTCCCAACAGCCTGGTACAAAACAACAGTAATAATCCAACAGATAAAGAGAAGCATGGGAAAGAGTTTTCAGTGGGAGCAGGGGAGGGATTTCTGTACTTTTAATGAAAGTTCATAGGTTTCTGTGGCGGATTTGGGTGGATGTGTGGCAGTAAACAACAAAACCCTGTAAAAAGTAATAATAATAATAAAGTTCATATGGAATAAAAAAATTCATAGGTTTCAAGTTCCATTATTGTGTCAGAGATATTAAAAAGGATAAATTGAGCAACATTTTTTATATATATACATACATAAATTTTTGTCTCTTTTATTGATTTTTAAATTTGTTTTCATCCATCGTTATTCTTTGGCCTGTGTGGTCCTCCCATTGCAGTGGCCTCTCTCCTAATTGGACACAGCGGTCCCACCACTCTGTGGCCCATGGAATCTTCCCAGGCCAGGGATGGAACCACTGCCCCTTGCATTGCAAGACGAACTCTTTACCCACTGGACCACCAGGGAAGCCCCTGAGTAATCTTTTTAATCGATTCCTAAAAGTTTAGAAAATAGTTGGGGGCTTCCCTGGTGGTCCAGTGGGTAAAGAGTCCACCTTGCACTGCAAGGGGCGCTGGTTTGATCCCTGGCACGGGAAGATTCCCACGTGCCATGGAGTGGTTGGACCAGTGTGTCTAGTTATGAGCCAGTGCTCTGGAGCACATGCGCTCAGAGCCGGTGCTCTGCTACAGGAGAGACCACTGCAATGGGAGGCCCACACAGGCCAAAGAACAAAGATGGATGAAAATAAATAAATGAAAGACCAATAAAAGTGGCCAAAAATTAAAAAAAATAATAGTTGAGTATGTCTGAAATTGAGGCAGAGTTTGAGTGAATGAGAGCAAATTTTCTTATTAAATTTGCAAGCTGGACTCCAGGGATCCAAAAGAAATTCAGGAGTAACAATCAGAAACCCCATCTTGCTCCTTACTGATCCAATGGCAGGGAGAGCTGCTTCTTGGTTGAGGGCAGAGGCCAAGAGAGAAGGTTGTCAGAGAACTCAAATAAGCACCCACTGGATGATCTTTTGTTAGCAGAAGAGATGGAGAGCTCTATCAAGGCTGTTCCTAACAGGAAATGAGTTGATGCCAAAACCTGCTAAAGGAAAGGCTGCATTTTGAAATGATAATCATGCCTTTTCAGTTCAAAAGAATGTGTATAAGAAGCTATGAGGGATGTCTTTGTGAAAAAGAAGCAACAGAATAAAGAATAGGAATCCTTTGGTATATATGATGTTGGAAGTACATCAAAGTTTTCTAAGATCACTTTGTACATTTATCATTTTGCCTTTTTCATAGGTCTTCATCCATATAGAGGATGCAGCTGATCCACTTGTCAATAAGCCATACCTATGGAGACTTTATATTATTGGAGACAGACTGGGCTAAGACCAACCAGATCTTGAGCCTTATTCCTTATGCGGCCAAAGACAGGTATGTGAGACAAGTGGCTATGGTTTAATACAGTATTTTTCCCCAAGAAACCTAATTTCTCGAAGAGACTTATTGACCCCAATAGATACAAAGTTACTTAACACAAGTCTACAGATACAGAGCTCATAGAAATATTACCCATTTCCATAGATATTAGCCTCATATGGAAGATTTTCTTTCCAAAAAAAAGTGAATATACCTTTTGCTTAAAAAATAATAATAAATAAATAAATTTAAAAAACTGTCAGGTCAGATATAGTCACTTCCATGGCATTCCATTGGTTAAAACTCCATGCTCCTAGTGCAGGGGACACAGGTTCGAACCCTGGTCAAGGAACTAAGATCCCATATGCTATGTGGCCAAAAAGTAAAAATACATTTTTTAAAGAAATAATCATTTTTAAAAAATCAGATACAACTTTATTAAACTGTCAGATTTTTAAGTTCAAGAATTAACATGATTATTGCCCTGGGCATCTCCCATGTGTCCATGTCTACTGTAACCCTTTCTCCACACTGCTGTGATGCACGAGGCTGCCCCAGATAAACTGTGTCAGTGGGCTTTGCCTCCCTCAAGTTTGAGGTTCAATTTGGCCACTAGGGTATGTTGGCAGGAGAGAGGAAGGAGGGGAGGGAGGTGAAAGAATTTAGTCCCTAGCTCCCTCTCTTCCAGGTCACCTCATCTTGGCCACTTTCTCCCATCAGAAGCTAGAACTTCTGTTGCCCTTCTCCCTTTACATTGCCTTCTCTGTGTCCATGTCCCAACAACTGTTCCCTCCCCTTACACCTAACGGAGTGGTAGCAGCATTCAGTAGTTAACTAGCTCTGGGATATTCCACAGTCCTTGTGGATTTCCTATACTCTTATATACTTATTTATAAATGTGTTTATTAAACTATCCCCAAATGACCCAGGGTTGATAATAGCCAAAAACCTTTTCAATCAGTTTTTGCCTTTTCATAGGTCTTCATCCATATAGAGGATGCAGCTGATCCACTTGTCAATAAGCCATACCTATGGAGACTTTATATTATTGGAGACAGACTGGGCTAAGACCAACCAGATCTTGAGCCTTATTCCTTATGCGGCCAAAGACAGGTATGTGAGACAAGTGGCTATGGTTTAATACAGTATTTTTCCCCAAGAAACCTAATTTCTCGAAGAGACTTATTGACCCCAATAGATACAAAGTTACTTAACACAAGTCTACAGATACAGAGCTCATAGAAATATTACCCATTTCCATAGATATTAGCCTCATATGGAAGATTTTCTTTCCAAAAAAAAGTGAATATACCTTTTGCTTAAAAAATAATAATAAATAAATAAATTTAAAAAACTGTCAGGTCAGATATAGTCACTTCCATGGCATTCCATTGGTTAAAACTCCATGCTCCTAGTGCAGGGGACACAGGTTCGAACCCTGGTCAAGGAACTAAGATCCCATATGCTATGTGGCCAAAAAGTAAAAATACATTTTTTAAAGAAATAATCATTTTTAAAAAATCAGATACAACTTTATTAAACTGTCAGATTTTTAAGTTCAAGAATTAACATGATTATTGCCCTGGGCATCTCCCATGTGTCCATGTCTACTGTAACCCTTTCTCCACACTGCTGTGATGCACGAGGCTGCCCCAGATAAACTGTGTCAGTGGGCTTTGCCTCCCTCAAGTTTGAGGTTCAATTTGGCCACTAGGGTATGTTGGCAGGAGAGAGGAAGGAGGGGAGGGAGGTGAAAGAATTTAGTCCCTAGCTCCCTCTCTTCCAGGTCACCTCATCTTGGCCACTTTCTCCCATCAGAAGCTAGAACTTCTGTTGCCCTTCTCCCTTTACATTGCCTTCTCTGTGTCCATGTCCCAACAACTGTTCCCTCCCCTTACACCTAACGGAGTGGTAGCAGCATTCAGTAGTTAACTAGCTCTGGGATATTCCACAGTCCTTGTGGATTTCCTATACTCTTATATACTTATTTATAAATGTGTTTATTAAACTATCCCCAAATGACCCAGGGTTGATGATGCAGTTCCACACTAGATGATTTAAATACATATCTGGAACTTCTCTGGTGGTCCATTGGCTAAGACTCCATGCTCCCAATACAGAGGGCTGGAGTTCAATCCTGGCTGAGCAGCTGGATCCCACATACTGCAGTTCAAGATTTGCACCCTGCAACTAAGAGTTTGGATTCCACAACTAAAGATCCTGTGTGCCACAACTAATGCACCAAATGAATGAATAAATAAATAAATATTACTTAAAAATAAATACTTTGGGACTTCCCTGGTAGCTTAGTGATAAAGAATTCGCCTGCCAGTGCGGGAGATAACGGGTTTGATCACTGATCCAGAAGGGTCCCACATGCTGTGGAGTGATTAAACCCATGAACCACAACTCTTGAGCCCATGTGCCACAACTGTTGAAGCCCTTGTGTCCTGGATCCCAAGTTCTACAACAAGAGAAGTCACCACAGCGAGAAGCCTGCTCACCTCAACTGGAGAGTAGCCCCCATTCCCTGCAACTAGAGAAGAGCCTGTGGCAGCAGTGAAAACCCAGAATAGCCAAACAAATAAATAAAGTGCATTTCTTAATAAGTAAATACTTAGCAAATTTACTAATGATGAAGAACAGAGAGACCATTCATAAGAAAGTTTTCATACTTGGATTTTCTTCCTGTGTAACTGCTATATAAAAAAAAAAAAAAAAGCCTGTTGTTAACTGAGAGCTTACTCTAGTTCAGAAGCTGCTCTAAAGAATATATAGGTGTTACCTCATATAACCTCACAATTATTTAGACCTGTGAGGTTGATAGAACCAGTATCCACTTAGGTAAAGGAAGCTTGTGACTTGTTCATGTGACATTGTAACTTATAATAAGAAACAGATATTCATTCTTAGTCTCTGTTTCTGGCACAGAGCTCCTGAAACCCTAGGAATTTCCTAAGTGATAAGAGCAATAAATGTCTGTTGATATAACAAACCTGGTTCAATGACATCAGAGTTTATGTTAATGAGGTGACTTTTAGAAAGCAATTGTGAAAGGGGTCTGGTTGTCAAGGGAGCCCACTTTGTGGTTGGAGAGTTAGAACTCAAATATGCCTATGTCATAAAGCCTTCATAAAGGGGGTTCAGACAGCTTCTTCCCGGTTGGGAAGAGAGGCATGCCCAGAGAACATGGCAGCTTTGTGCTCTTTCCCCATGTGCATCTACCATCTAGCTCTTCCCGAGTTAGTGTCTTTTATAATAAGCCGGTAATATAGTTGTTGCCAAAGAATTGATGCCTTTGAACTGTGGTGCTGGAGAAGACTCTTGAGAGTCCCTTGGACTGCAAGGGCATCAAACCAGTCAATCCTAAAGGAAATCAACCCTGAAGATTCATTGGAAGGAATGATGTTGAAAGCGAAGATCCAATACTGTGGCCACCTGATGTGAAGAGCCAACTCATTGAAAAAGACCCTGACCCTGGGAAAGATTGAAGGCAGGAGGAGAAGAGGGTGGCAGTAGGGGAAATGGTTAGATGGCATGACCAAATCAATAAACATGAGTTTGAACAAACTCTGGGAGATGGTGAAGGACAAGAAAGCCTGGCGTGCTGCAGTCCATGGGGTCACAGAGAGTCAGACATGACTTAGTGACTGAACAACAACAACTAATTGTTGTACGATCTGAGTGTGGGTTGGAGAAAGATTTCCAGGTACATTGCATTTTAGAAGAGAGAGTTTACTGAGAGCAAAAGGCTGTGCATGAGGGCACTTGCAAAGACAGCAGGTTGACTTGCTGACAGACCGAGGAGAGCCGACCCCTTTCATGGGCTCATGGCCAAGTTTTATAGTCTCAGGACAAAGAAAATTCCTGTAGGGAAAGGTGGTGTTAAGTCATTGGTCAGGGGTCTTTTGGTGCCCATGTTGCCTAATACGGAGTTGGGAGCTGGCTGGTTAGGGACAGGATGATTCATGACAAACAGAATGGCCCATGCCAGTGGTTTCCATGGAGCTTAAGTAATTCTGGGTTTACTGCCCTATGACCTCTGCGTATGGCTGCACAGTAGTGAGTAAAATATTTCTCTGAGTTCTGTGAACCATACTAGTAAGTTAATCAAAACCAAGAAGGGAGTTGTTGGAACTTTTAATCTGTAGCTGGCAGATCAGAAGCACATGTGACAACCTGGAGTTTCAACTGGTGTCAGAAGGGAAAGGGTGGGTAGTCTTATAAGACTGAACATTTAACCCTTGCATCTGCCTGTGTCTCCAAGGTAGATGGTGATGCTGAAAACTCAGCCTGTGTGCACTAGTGCCGAATCAAATCTCAGAGACAGAGTTCTGAGAGAAGCAGAAAAGAATAGCTTTGCTGCTTTGCTAGGCATAGGAGGACACAGCTGGATGGTGCCCTGAAAAACTGTGTCCCAACCTGGGGGAATTTGGTGAGGAGATTTCTTTTTAATGTTTATTTTTAATTGATTGATGATTGCTTTATAATATTGGTTTGATTTCTGTCATAAATCAACATGAAGTAACCACAGGTGTACATACGTCCCCTCTCTCTTGAATCTCCCTCCATCCTCCTGCATTCCCTGTTCAAGGATGGGTTTGCAGCTAAGGATCAGAGTTCAGGGGAAGGGTCTGTGTTCCTTTAATTTAACCTCAGATGGTCTCCTGATGAGCATTGAGGTTATCAAACTGTGACCTTCTCTCTGGAATGTCTTCCATTTGGTGGAGGTTTTTGCTCTATGGATGCATTTAAAGATATTGTTCTGTGTATCCCTTGAGGCAGAACCAGGGACCTGATTGGAGGCTGCAAGGGATTGTTTCCTGACTGCTCCTCCCTTGGTTCTGCATCCTCCTCCCTTCCCTGATTTGAAATCCTTTGAAAGGCTTCCATGCCCTGGAGCCCCACGGAGTCCTGCCTGGTTTCTATAGTGTCAGAATTGAGTCGAATTGTAGGAGACCCAGCTAGAGTCAGAGCATTGCTTGGTGTGAAAGAAAGAAACATGTCAGAATTGGTCCCAAAACTGGACTCAGTACCACATGATTAATAAATGTCAGGACTGGGAAGTGGACTAAAGAAATCTGACTCATGGATCCATCCTGGTAACACAGTCTTTCTATACAACAATGTTAGAAGTGTAATTCATGGGAAATGTTATGTGATGCAAATAGAAAATTACATTGATTGAAGCTTCCAGAATGTATAAAGTTTCTCAGTAGTAAAATTAAGCATATTGGCTTTATTTTAGCAGAAAATATTTGCAAGATACAATGTTATGCAGGGGAAGGCCCTATGAGAAATGGTACTTTAGAAAAGGTAAAATAGGAAGGAAATTTGTTTTTATTCAGCATCTCCTCTCCTACCAAAAAGTTTACATACAAACATACGTACTTGCAAATTTTATTTCTATAATCCTTATAACAAAACTTGGTGGCAGCTTCACTCTTCTTAATTTATATGTGAAGTATAGGTGAGTGCTCAGTTGCTCAGTGATGTCCGACTTTTTGCGGCCCCATGGCCTGTATCCCGCCAGGCTTCTCTGTTCAAGGGAATCTCCGGGCAGGAATACTGCAGTGGGTTGCCCTTTTCTCCTCTAGGGAGCGATCTTCCTGACCCAGGGATTGAACCTGCGTCTTTAATGTCTCCTGCATTAGCAGGTGGATTCTTTACCACTAGCACCACCTGGGAAGCCCTTATATAACAGGCTCAGACTGGAAGTCACACCACCACAAGTCATTGGCCTCCTTGGTCAAAGCATGTTATGTGTTGTCCACTTCAGTCTAATGAGTTGGCTATCTTATCTCCAACACAGGACAACCTACAGATTAGGGATATATTATAAGACCTGCATGAAGCTCAGAATTCTGAAGTCCTCACAAGACAGAGAATGAGATCATGATGATGGCAAAGATAAAATGGCAACTCCCCCAAAAAAACAAACCACCTTTTGCCATATCTCCAGCTGATTCCATAGAATCTAGCTCTGCTCTCAGTTACTCTGAAATGGCCCTTCTGTCTGAAGCAGAAAATAAAGTCAGATTCCTTCATTTTCATAACAAAACATTAACTGCTAGCACAGCAGATAATCTTCATTGAGCAGCTTTGTACATTCCATACAAAGCCCAAACATTTTAATTTTTTATTTATTTTTGGCTGCACTGTGCAGCTTGTGGGATCTTAGTCCCTAGATCAAGAATCAAACTTGTGCCCGTGCAGTGGAAACACAGAGAATTCCCACAAAATCCAATTTTGAACTGATGACTATCTGTTTGTGTCTTAAGTACAGTTTAGACAGTGGATCTTTGAAAATTCAGACTAAGGAACGTTAATTATGTGTTATATTTACTGATATATTAATTCTTTTCCTCTTAGTAAATGAATGCTCATCTACTTTTCTTATGGATACAGACTGTCAACTAAAAAAGATAAAACAACTTGAGAGTTGTGGGTTAAGTTTTATTTGGGGCATAAGTAGGACTGCAGCCCGAGAAGCAGCACCCCAGATAACTGAGAGACTGCTCCAAAGGGATAGGGGAGGAAAACCAATGTAAGGGTTTCAGTATTGGGGGAAATTCAAATGCCATCAAGTAAAGGGTTTCCAAAGGGGCTTTTGTTTTACAAATGGTTTGGGTCTGACAGGCAGAAGTTTAAGGGTTTTGTTTTACAAATACTTTTGGTCTGTCTAGTGCTTTTCTAGGTGTGAGGGGATGCAAGGATTGAGATGATGAAAATCTATTCCTAAAAGTCATTTACCTATCTAAAGACCTGTTCCACCGGATTCCTTGGGAGCACAGAGTGCCTTGCTCCACCCTGATTTATTTCAGGGGGTGTTGAAGGTCAGCAGCTCCCAAAGCAGTGTTCAATCTTCTCAGAGGCAGATGGCAAATGCCCTTGTTGTCCATTCATTGGCACATGAATTGGTAAGAGCCAATTTATAGTTGACAAGACTCTGGATCTCTCAGGCTCCAGTGCGAGAGGAATGAAAAGTCTTTCTATCTTCTCTCTGTGTGTTCTGCATAATGAACCAAAGCATGGCTAAGAGATGCTTTTTTTCTTTACCCAGTTTCATAAGCCACAGCTTAATGAAAAATTTTGCCAAGATTTTGGCAGTAGCATACCTGTTCATCTTTATTTTTAGCTCTATTTTCTTAGTTGTCATAATGTGTGAATATTCATCAGAATATTTTTTGTGAAACATTAAGAGGATCTACAATCAGAGACACCTCTTTAAATTCCTCCATTGCACTATAGTCTGAAGCCTGAGAGATCCAGGATCTGTATCCATAAGAAAAGTAACTGAACATTTGTCTCCTGAGAGGGAAAAAAATGTAATACATCACTAAATGCAACACATCACTAATGCTACCTTGTCATTCTTTTAAATTATAAACTTAAATGTAGGCGGTTGGGGAATAAGGACAAAGTTAGCACCATGCAAGACATCATGTCATTTATAAAATTTTATCAGATTTTTTTTAGCATTTCGGATTTCTTTAGAGGTGTCTAGAAACAGGCAAAGTGTCTAATAGTATCCTATTGGAGTATCGTCTTGGAGATATGAGGACACTGTAGTTTTAAATAACAAATTATAGAACTGAGAATTTTCATTTTCATTTCTTTAGCTCCTGTAACTCCTGTTAATTGGTAAATTGGCATTTACCAATTACCTTACCAGTGACTGGACAACAAGGGCGTTTGCCATCTGCCTCTGGAGATTGAACTCTGTGCTGTTGGGAGCTGCCCACCCTCTGAAGGAGATCAGGGTGGGAAGAGGCACTCTCTGCTCCAAGGAATCTGGTGGGCCAGGTCTTTAGATAGGTAAATGTTTTTAGGAACAGATTTTACCATCTCAATCCTTGCATCTCCTCACGTCTAGAAAAGGACTAAATTCCTTTAGGAAGACCTCACATCCTCATGAAGAACCAAAGACCATTTGTAAAATAACACCCTTTGTTTAATGGCGTTTGAACTCCCCCTTCACCAAAATCCTTACATATTGATTTTCCTCTGCTGCCTCTTTGGAACAGTCTCTCAGAGCCATCCGAGATGCTGCCTCCTGGGTTGCAATCCTAAATATGCCCCCAATAAAACTTAACTCACAACTCTCGAGTTGTTCCTCTTTTTTTTAGTTGACACTCTGTTCTTATAATAAGTTAGTATGTAATGACTTTGTAATACAGATCAATTCAGTTCTGTGACTGGCTACATAATTTATTGGGCCCAATGCAAAATGAAGCCATAGGACCTCTTGTTCAGAAATTCTCACAACCTCAAGAAGGCAACAGCAGAGCATTAACCCAAACCCTTGTAAACATAGGGTTCTGTGCAGCTAGATGGGCCCATGAAGCCAGCCTTGCTCATTTTCCTAGATTTATGTTCAATGCATTAAAACATTTTAATGTGTCTTCTCTTGGATTCTTGTTAAACAAGAGCTTATATGACAAATGGCCAAAAGGAAGCTTCTTGCCATGTGAAAGTCATCCATTTGTACATTCCATACCTTAAAAAAAAACAGAAAAGAAGCCCTAAATTTTTTTCTAGTGTTTAATGTTAGGGAAAATGTCTCTTTCCAAGGAAATGCATATATTCTCATTATACATTCTTTCATTTACAAGTATTTACTGAGTATTCACTCTGTGCAGGCATTGCCACAGACACTGGGATAGACCCATGAGCAGTTGAGTCGAGCAAAATCCTTGATTTCGTAGAGTTTATAGTCAATGGGTGGGGTTATGATCAGTTTCCTAAGCTTTTCAGGGAAACCTTGAGTTCTTTTAAAGGCTGACAATGTTTATAGCCCTTTTCTCCACTCTACAGTATTAACACAGTTTATACACTATATTAAAGAAGCAAAGAAGTATTTTTTTTTACATTTTGGTGCACAGTAGGAATGAAATAGGGAAACCATATTCTAAATTCCTATACTTCACAGAATTTTTTTACAAGAATAAACTTATGTTCAATTTGTATGATAGACGTACATAAGTATGAATGAAAAGCATGATCTCACATAACTCATTGACTATAAATAATCAGGGTTTTGTGGGTCGGTTTTAGGCTTATTTCAGTCACCTTCTATCATGACCAGGCATCAGTGCTAAGTCCAGTCTCTAATTCAATTAAAAGGGGAAAAAGGAGCAAAATATATCTACACAAATCTTTTTCATCTAATGTGAACACTGAATAGCAAAAGTCAAAAACATTCACAGCTAACCCTCTGAGATTTCAAAAGCCAGTGTTCTAACAAGTATACCAGAAATTTCTTGACTTGGCTACTGACCAGGAGAGTTATTTATTGACAAAACAACAGCATATAGTTAATAAGGGCTTTGAGCTTTGTCATTCTGATTCTGAATTATCATCCCCAACTTCCCCAAAATCAGGTCCTAGAGAGATGAAGAGGCAGAGCAGAGAAGGTTTCTAGGGCGATAGAACCACTGGCTGTCCTCAGGATGGGTCCAAGTCATTATACATTTGTCCAAATTCTTAGACTGTGCAACACCCCAAGTTAACCTTAAGTAAACTGTGAACTTCGATGATAATGACATGTCAGTATAGGTTCGTTAATTATAACGGGGGAGGCCTTGTCTGTGCCAGTGTCAAAGGGTGCATGGTAGGTCTCTTGTGGCCAGTACTACTGTGAATCTAAAATTTCTCTGAAAAAATAAAATCTATTTTTTTTTAGAAAAAAAAAAAAAAGAAAGCCCACATGACCCTCTCAGTCCACTGTGTCCTTAGCTTAAATACCACTCTCATCTTTCATTGGACTTCAAATAAAATACAGTTTGAGGTTTTCTGCCCAAGCATAGCACAGATTGACTCTGAAATTTAAAATATCGCCTAATGGCTTAAAATATCTCAAGAGGTAAAGAAAGCACAGAGTCAGTAGAGCATGACAAGAAGGTGAATAGCTGCTGTGTGTTCCCTCTTTCAGACACTGTAAAAGTACAAATTATTGAGATAGCTCCTTAAATGACCACCATAAAGAGTGGAGATAAGTGGGAATCTGGAGAGCTTTTCAAGACTGGGTTTCACTGAGCTACAGTGTGTCTTAGCTCGGGCTGCCATTGCAGAATACCAGACTGGATGTTTTAAGTCAACTGACATTTATTTTTGTTTCACAGCTCTGGAGAGTTGAGAAGTCCGAGATCAAGGTGTTGGCAAAGTAAGTTTAAATCTGAGATCTCTTCTCTTTGCTTGTAGGTGGCGGCCATCTTGCTACATGCTTACATGACCTCTTCTTTGTGCATACATACACATGCACACACAGAGCACAACCTATCTAATGTTTCTTCTTATAAGTGACTAATCCCATCATGAGGACCCCACCCTCATGACTTCTTGTAAACCTGAGTGCTAAGTCGCTTCGGTCATGTCTGATTCTTTGTGACCCCATGGACTGTAGCCCGCCAGGTCCTCCTACTCCAGGCAAGAATACTGGAGTGTTGATAAACTTCTGAATTATCATCCCCAACTTCCCCAAAATCAGGTCCTAGAGAGATGAAGAGGCAGAGCAGAGAAGGTTTCTAGGGCGATAGAACCACTGGCTGTCCTCAGGATGGGTCCAAGTCATTATACATTTGTCCAAATTCTTAGACTGTGCAACACCCCAAGTTAACCTTAAGTAAACTGTGAACTTCGATGATAATGACATGTCAGTATAGGTTCGTTAATTATAACGGGGGAGGCCTTGTCTGTGCCAGTGTCAAAGGGTGCATGGTAGGTCTCTTGTGGCCAGTACTACTGTGAATCTAAAATTTCTCTGAAAAAATAAAATCTATTTTTTTTTAGAAAAAAAAAAAAAAGAAAGCCCACATGACCCTCTCAGTCCACTGTGTCCTTAGCTTAAATACCACTCTCATCTTTCATTGGACTTCAAATAAAATACAGTTTGAGGTTTTCTGCCCAAGCATAGCACAGATTGACTCTGAAATTTAAAATATCGCCTAATGGCTTAAAATATCTCAAGAGGTAAAGAAAGCACAGAGTCAGTAGAGCATGACAAGAAGGTGAATAGCTGCTGTGTGTTCCCTCTTTCAGACACTGTAAAAGTACAAATTATTGAGATAGCTCCTTAAATGACCACCATAAAGAGTGGAGATAAGTGGGAATCTGGAGAGCTTTTCAAGACTGGGTTTCACTGAGCTACAGTGTGTCTTAGCTCGGGCTGCCATTGCAGAATACCAGACTGGATGTTTTAAGTCAACTGACATTTATTTTTGTTTCACAGCTCTGGAGAGTTGAGAAGTCCGAGATCAAGGTGTTGGCAAAGTAAGTTTAAATCTGAGATCTCTTCTCTTTGCTTGTAGGTGGCGGCCATCTTGCTACATGCTTACATGACCTCTTCTTTGTGCATACATACACATGCACACACAGAGCACAACCTATCTAATGTTTCTTCTTATAAGTGACTAATCCCATCATGAGGACCCCACCCTCATGACTTCTTGTAAACCTGAGTGCTAAGTCGCTTCGGTCATGTCTGATTCTTTGTGACCCCATGGACTGTAGCCCGCCAGGCTCCTCTATCCATGGGATTCTCCAGGCAAGAATACTGGAGTGGTTTGCCATGCCCTTCACCAGCTTTAAGTACCATGCACAGTGGGGGTAAGGATTTCAACATATAAGTTGGGGTGGAGGCACACCTCAGTCAAAAGCACCATTATTCAAAGTCTGATCTGTCACCCCTATACATAGAAGATAAAGAAAGGGACATTTGTTTATAAAAGATTTATTCTATTTTGGCACTAGGTCAAGGGCTTTAGTATGTTATTTCACTTAATAGAGTAAACCAGGAGGCTTGGAGAGGTTAAATCACTTTCTCCAAGTCACAGAACTAGTGAACTTTGCAGTTTCAAACTCTTTCCCATTAGACCTCATTGCTACAGTCTTTCTGCTCACTATTAAGGCCTTTCTTAAATTTCAGTACTTACTGGTCAGCGTATTTAAGAGTGATTATACCAAAAGAAAAGAGGCACATACCTCTAATGAGGGTGAAACCAGTTGGAATCAGGAAGTCACTGATTTTATTTCACAGCGTAATCTGTAAATGAGTTGTTTTTTTTTTTTTTACCTTGCTTAGTTAACTTGCAGTCATAACAAAGGTATCTGGATGATCTGCAAAAGATTTCAATATTAGCTGTTGTTTAGCGCTCTTATTCTGCTCACCAGGTGATGTTTCCATGTCCCTTCACATCGGTATCTTCTAGCTTAGGGAAGTAAGGACTATGTCAGTCTAAATTGTCACATACAGCCAATTACAGTAGCAAAAAAAAAGAAGAAAAAGAAGCTCAGTAACTGTTCATTATCAGGCTGCATCACTCAGTACACCTTCAAATACTTGGCTACTAAACCAGGAAAATCTACACATGTTCTTCCTTAGGCTTGGAACCAGTGGATCCAGCCTCCAAAAATCCTACCCCTCTCCCACATTGACCCAATACTCATCACCTCATTGTAGTTCCCCTCCCCTACCCCGTAGTGGTACAGGGGTTGGCTTTTTCTTTTTCTTTTTTTTTTCTGGAAAGGGCCAGGTAGTAAACATTTTCAACTTAGCAGGCTCTGCTGATCTCTGTTGCAACTCTTCAGCTCTGCCATGGTCACATGAAAGCAGCCACAGACAGTACAGAAATGAATGTGTGGCTATGGGCCAATAAAATTGTGCGCACACACACAAAACAGTGGCATCCCAGATTTAGTGTCCTGACAGTAGTTTTCCCACTCCTGCCTAACTAAATACTGTAGGTTTTCCTAAAATTGTGTGATGAGAAAGATGTTTATTGATACTATACACTTGATTAAAAAAAAACCTCAAAGCCCCCACTGAAATTCTCATCGTTTTACCCCAGAGTCTGTTTTTGACCTCCAGTAGGCCCAAATCTCTTCTCTCACTCCCTTTCTACCACAAATCTTTCAAAGGTCTGGTAGATGACTGGTCGAAAACAGTGTTGGATTCTTGATCTCCAAAGGAGAAGAATTCACATTGGGATCAAAAAGACTTAGATTTGGTCACTCAGAGCTTTGTGCAGGAAAAAGTTTATTAAAGGAAAAAGGAATAGAAAAAGTTTCCAGCATAGACACTGGAAGGGGGATAGAAGAATATCCCCAGAAGCTAGTTTAGACAAGGTCTTTCATACTTTCCAGTTATTAACAATAGATCAAAAGAATAGCTTAAAGTGATAAGGGCCTTACCAGACTCACAACATACATCTTTAGATAACACAGGTACAAGTTAAGGAGAAGCAACATGTCCTCCATCAAGATACACTGTTGTTAGGAACATGAGCTCTGGGTTTAAAGAAAGTCTTAGGCAAAATAGATGATTGTCATAGGCGTGGCCATCAAGATGAAGGCACCTTGTCTAAAAATATTTGTTCTGCCTCCTCCTTCTCCACCTTGGAAGCTACTGGCCTCCTTACCAAGTCTGCCTATACACTCCTTTCAGGTCCCACTATCCTCCAGAACGTTTCAGTTCTTCTTCAAAGTTTGCAAACACTGTTAAACAGTTCCCAATACCCATTGTCCTTTAAAAGCCGTTTCAGTGAATATTGTTATTAAAATCTCTCCCTTGAAGGTTTCACCTTCTATGCAATGTCCAATAATTACATGAAGAACTCTCATATATCATCCTTAGATGATCACAAATGAAAAACTCAGTACACACTAACTAGAATGATAACATTAAAAAAAAATTGACAACATCAAATGTTAGCAAGGACATTGCTGATGAGAGTGTAAAATTTTATAGTCACAGTGGAAAACTTTGGCAGTTTTTAGATAAAGACATATCTACCCTATGACCTAGTAATTGTACCCCTATTATTTTTCCAAGAGAAATTAAGCCATATGTCCACATGTACGTTCATGTGCATAGCAGCTTCGTTCATAATAGCCAAACACTGAAAATTGTCTAGATTTTTATCAGTAAGAGAATAAAGAAACTATATTCTCTTCATGACAGGAAATAGTACTCAGCAATTAAAAAAAAAAAACCTACTGCTATGGACTGAATTCATGTGTTGAAGCCCTAATCACCAGTGTGATGATTATTGGTAGTTGGACCCTTGGAACATAGTCAGTTCAGTAGAGTCCTCAGGAGTAGGACTAGTGTCCTTGTAAGAAGAGACACAGGAGAGATGTCCTATCTTGGACATGTGAAGGTACAGAAGGAAGACAGAAGTCTGTAAATTAGAAAGAGGCTTCTCACCACTCATCACATCTGCTGGCACATTGGTCTTGGACTGGACTTCAGGCCTCTAGGTCTGTGAGAGAGTAATATTTGTTTTTTTAAGCTACCCAGTCTATGGTATTCAGTATTTTTGCTATTACTTTATTCAGCGTAACTGACTAAGACAGCCACTGATAACATGCAACATGAGTGGATGTCAAAAATATTATGCTAAGAAGCCAGTTGAAGTAAAGAGTACATAGTGTATGACCCCTTTATATGAAATTTTAAATAGACAAAAATAACATGAAAATAGAAATAAGATTAGCGATTGTTTTTAGGTGAGATGTTGAGATTGACTACAGAGCATGAGGGATCTTTCCAGAGTGATGGAAATACTGTAGGTCTTGGTATACATATGCCTAAATGTATTGAACAGTATCCATACGGTCTGATTGTTCATTACATAATTTTTTTCTCTCCTTGAAGGTTTCACCTTCTATGCAATGTCCAATAATTACATGAAGAACTCTCATATATCATCCTTAGATGATCACAAATGAAAAACTCAGTACACACTAACTAGAATGATAACATTAAAAAAAAATTGACAACATCAAATGTTAGCAAGGACATTGCTGATGAGAGTGTAAAATTTTATAGTCACAGTGGAAAACTTTGGCAGTTTTTAGATAAAGACATATCTACCCTATGACCTAGTAATTGTACCCTATTATTTTCCAAGAGAAATTAAGCCATATGTCCACATGTACGTTCATGTGCATAGCAGCTTCGTTCATAATAGCCAAACACTGAAAATTGTCTAGATTTTTATCAGTAAGAGAATAAAGAAACTATATTCTCTTCATGACAGGAAATAGTACTCAGCAATTAAAAAAAAAAAACCTACTGCTATGGACTGAATTCATGTGTTGAAGCCCTAATCACCAGTGTGATGATTATTGGTAGTTGGACCCTTGGAACATAGTCAGTTCAGTAGAGTCCTCAGGAGTAGGACTAGTGTCCTTGTAAGAAGAGACACAGGAGAGATGTCCTAT
The DNA here is from genome assembly GCA_022376925.1 of Tragulus kanchil. Classification (NCBI taxonomy): domain Eukaryota; kingdom Metazoa; phylum Chordata; class Mammalia; order Artiodactyla; family Tragulidae; genus Tragulus; species Tragulus kanchil. The sequence continues at coordinate 102,069,018 of JAIOJX010000001.1, read as the reverse complement.
CTTGGACATGTGAAGGTACAGAAGGAAGACAGAAGTCTGTAAATTAGAAAGAGGCTTCTCACCACTCATCACATCTGCTGGCACATTGGTCTTGGACTGGACTTCAGGCCTCTAGGTCTGTGAGAGAGTAATATTTGTTTTTTTAAGCTACCCAGTCTATGGTATTCAGTATTTTTGCTATTACTTTATTCAGCGTAACTGACTAAGACAGCCACTGATAACATGCAACATGAGTGGATGTCAAAAATATTATGCTAAGAAGCCAGTTGAAGTAAAGAGTACATAGTGTATGACCCCTTTATATGAAATTTTAAATAGACAAAAATAACATGAAAATAGAAATAAGATTAGCGATTGTTTTTAGGTGAGATGTTGAGATTGACTACAGAGCATGAGGGATCTTTCCAGAGTGATGGAAATACTGTAGGTCTTGGTATACATATGCCTAAATGTATTGAACAGTATCCATACGGTCTGATTGTTCATAAACTTTGCCTCAACACAAAAATATTAAAAATAATGTAATTACTTGATGTTTTATAAGTCCCAAAACGACTGCTAGAGTGTCAGCCATTACATCTGCATTCCCAGTAGTGAAAAGGAAGACAGTCGGAGAGGCAGAAAGAAGACATGCCTCCTGTCTCATCATTCTTGAGGAGACTCGAAGTCTTTTTTTTTTTTTTGAGACTCAAAGTCTTACCAAGAACTTGCACTTAATTCTCAGTGGACAATCCTAGCTAGAAGAGATGTTAGAGAAATTGGCATATGCACCATTTGGCGAAACACCTTCCAGATGGAATAAAATCTCTGTGTATTCAAGAACAAGGGGAGAAAGGATATTGGTTATCCATTAGTACATTCAACCACACCACAAAAAACGTTTACATACATACACAGTGCCTTGCACAATTTGAGGGGTTTTATGGATCTTCTTGGAATCCCTTTTTTTTTTAATGCAGTATTAAATACCACTGGTCTAAGGAGCTTGGGAACTAATTGTTATTAAACATGGAAAAGTGTGTGGATGGCAAATGTACATGGCAATGGCTTTCACAAAACACAAGAATACGCCATGCTCACCCACCAGAAATAAATGTTGTGGCTTGTGTCTCCCAAAAGGCTCTAATCCATTAAGTGACTTGTTCTTAATTGAGCAGTATTTAATTCTTCTGCCATCTTAAATATATAATAGGTGAATGTAGGAGGATAGGCCACTTCACATAAGTGTACATTCTCCTTACACACTTGATTTGATGGCATTAGTTTGCAGGTGTATCTACTTCAATTAATTGCATATTGACAAAATGTGTAATTTAAACTCAGTATAAAACTGAAATATTCAAATGATAGTCTCTTCAATATAATTACTCCATGTAAGTTGGAGTACTGACAAAATGTTGTCCTTTATTTTTTAAAAATAATAGCTTCAAGTATGTTCAAGAGTAGATAACACAGAAAATGTCAACAAGATATGACAAATACAAAATGAAAATAATGAGATGAGATTTTATCTGATTTTTCCTCCATCAATTCACAGTTATTCCTTATGAAATCATGTTATAGACACCCAGTGCCCCGTGTCTGTCTGCAAGAGAAAGCCACATAAAGGCATGATATATTTTTTACTGACCAGTAAGTTAGATATTGATATGTAAGAATACACTGACTTCCAATTATTGTAATAGCAAAAAGAAAATGGAAATGATCAGTTCAACAGAGAAAATACACAGCTTATTCTATACACTGTATTTGAAGACTGACTTAAATAGCTTTACTTTTCTTATAAATTGACCTCTTAATTGAGTAGATATTAAACAGTAAACGCTTGCGTTCTTTTACTATACCCAGAATGTGAAAAATGCTATTTTATCATTGAATCATTCACTGACACAGCACCTGACTGCTGAATTAACATTTCACATTCAGTGATACTAAACACCTTTCTATTTATTGGTGGAACCTTTACATACAGTGCTTCTGTGGTTAGCTTCCTCATGGCTCCCTCAGGTCCTCATTCCTACAACCTATGAATGCTTCTTAAATGGCAAAGGGAATTTTGCAGGTTTGATTAAATTTAGGTTCTTGAGATGAGATGGTCGTGGATTATCTCTAATGATATCAAGTGTCCTTATTCTTGAGATGTATGGAGAGAGTAACATGGAAACATATATTACCATATGTAAAATATAAAGCCAGTGGGAATTCGCTGTAAGACTCAGGGAACTCCAACCAGGGCTTGGTAACAACCTAGAAGAGTGTATTGCGGACAGAGGTGGGAGGGATGTTCAAGTAGGAGGAGGCATATGTATACCTATGGCTGATTCATGTTGATGTTTGGTAGAAACCAATACAGTGTTGTAAAACAATTATCCTTCAATTGAAAATAAATTTTTAAAAGTCCTTATTCTTTAAATTTTTTTTTATTAGAATATAATCACTTTACAATGTTCTGTTATTTTCTTCTGTACAACAGTGTAAATCAGCCCCGAGATGATCACAGAGCAATGAACTGAGCTCCCTGTGCTATACAGCAGTTTCCCACTAGGTATCTTAACATATAGTAGTGTGTAAGAGTCCTTACTAAGAGTCTTTATTCTTATGTAATGAATCGTGAAAATTCAACCAGTGAGAGATTTGAAGATGCTATTCTGCTTGAAGATAAATCCATGAACCAGAGAAGGCAGTGAATTCCAGCACACTCTAGAAACTGAAAGAAGCAAAGAACAGATTCAGTCCTAAAATCTCCAGAAAGAAGCAGGCCTGCTGCCACCTTGACCTTAGCCCAGTGAAACCAGTTTTGGACCTCTGGTCTGCAGAAATGTAAGAGGGAATTTTTTTAAAAATTTCGTTCTCTTTTATTGGTCTTTTATTCACTTATTTTCATCCATCTTTGTTCTTTGGCCTGTGTGGGCCTCTCATTGCAGTGGCCTCTCTCAGTGCAGAGCACCAGCTCTGGGCGCATGCGCTCCAGAGCTCTGGCTCGTAATTGGACACACTGGTCCAGCTGCTCCGTGGCACGTGGAATCTTCCCCGGCCAGGGATCAAACCAGCACCCCTTGCACTGCAAGGCAGATTCTCTACCCACTGGGCCACCAGAAAAGCCCGAGACTAAGTTTTTAAGTAAGGTCATTGAGTCTAATGTTTGCAAGACCCCAGTCTTCTTCCATAAGGAGGATTTTATACATTGAATTTAGCTCCCTTTGTCCCTATAAGTATGGGAAATACAGTTATAAAACATGTATCAAGAATGAATTCTGCATGAAAATTCCATGAAAATGGACTATAAACCTAAGTGTTCCCCCCACCCATGAAATCTTTGGACAGTTGTGGAGTCCAGCCTCTGCCTGGAGGCAATAACCATTTTTTGAAGTTTCTTTGTGATGAGCATGTGGTATGCTCCCCATCTAGATTTTATAAGAGTTCCCTTTCACTAACTAAATCAAAATTCTAAAGGAATTTTCCAGAAACACATCATCTGGTTGTATTTGGTAATACTTGAGAACTGTTGAATTAAAAGATAGCTTCATAAATCTTAAAAGCATAGAATGAAGCAAGTAATGAGAAAGCAGGATGTTTCATTTAACCATGATAATCGTATCTGCCCAATGTGTATTGCAGGGGACGGAGGTGGGATGTAATTATTTCAAAGTCCCTGGAAGGTTCTAGATTCTGTGGGTAATGACCAGATCGTTTGTGATTTGATATTTGTCCAATGGAAAATTTCTACGTTTGTCTCCCAGAGAAAACACATGATTTCTGTGGATGTGTTTCAATAAGCTATTGAAACATCAGAAAAGTAGATTTAAAGGAGTGCAGGGAAAAAAGGAAAATTTCTGGTGGAGTGGGTTGGGGCCCCACCTTGACCTTAGCCCAGTGAAACCAGTTTTGGACCTCTGGTCTGCAGAAATGTAAGAGGGAATTTTTTTAAAAATTTCGTTCTCTTTTATTGGTCTTTTATTCACTTATTTTCATCCATCTTTGTTCTTTGGCCTGTGTGGGCCTCTCATTGCAGTGGCCTCTCTCAGTGCAGAGCACCAGCTCTGGGCGCATGCGCTCCAGAGCTCTGGCTCGTAATTGGACACACTGGTCCAGCTGCTCCGTGGCACGTGGAATCTTCCCCGGCCAGGGATCAAACCAGCACCCCTTGCACTGCAAGGCAGATTCTCTACCCACTGGGCCACCAGAAAAGCCCGAGACTAAGTTTTTAAGTAAGGTCATTGAGTCTAATGTTTGCAAGACCCCAGTCTTCTTCCATAAGGAGGATTTTATACATTGAATTTAGCTCCCTTTGTCCCTATAAGTATGGGAAATACAGTTATAAAACATGTATCAAGAATGAATTCTGCATGAAAATTCCATGAAAATGGACTATAAACCTAAGTGTTCCCCCCACCCATGAAATCTTTGGACAGTTGTGGAGTCCAGCCTCTGCCTGGAGGCAATAACCATTTTTTGAAGTTTCTTTGTGATGAGCATGTGGTATGCTCCCCATCTAGATTTTATAAGAGTTCCCTTTCACTAACTAAATCAAAATTCTAAAGGAATTTTCCAGAAACACATCATCTGGTTGTATTTGGTAATACTTGAGAACTGTTGAATTAAAAGATAGCTTCATAAATCTTAAAAGCATAGAATGAAGCAAGTAATGAGAAAGCAGGATGTTTCATTTAACCATGATAATCGTATCTGCCCAATGTGTATTGCAGGGGACGGAGGTGGGATGTAATTATTTCAAAGTCCCTGGAAGGTTCTAGATTCTGTGGGTAATGACCAGATCGTTTGTGATTTGATATTTGTCCAATGGAAAATTTCTACGTTTGTCTCCCAGAGAAAACACATGATTTCTGTGGATGTGTTTCAATAAGCTATTGAAACATCAGAAAAGTAGATTTAAAGGAGTGCAGAGAAAATTTTGGTTTTAAGACTGGTAAAATAGTGACATCTAGTGGTAAGAATTAGCAACACACTCTCTAAAGTCAGGAAAAGTTAAGGCAGGGAAGCGAAGTTAAATGGGGGAAAAATAAAAATAAAAAAAAATTAAAAAACCTTATTAAATCTTTGTTATTTAAGATAAAATTAATTTTGCTTATTTTACTTTTGGCTGTGAGAAAAAATTCTGGGTCTGTGCCTTATAACTGTATTTCCCATACCAATAGGAACAGAAGAGTCTAATTTAGAAATTTAAAAAAAAATATTGTGGAAATAGACCAGAGCAATGCAAGTATTTCCTTCCCTAAACTCATTGTTTAAGGCAAAACCTGTTTTACATTTGAAATTCGTGAAACGTAAGAAACTTGAATTTCTTTCAACTACTCTTTTAGTGCCTGTCCAGTACTTAGAATGACAATTTCACCCACGTTCCATTTGTTGACCCCAGGGGTCACCTGCGGAGGTGGATAGTTATACAGAATATGCCTTCTCTCTGGCTAAGATCTGTTTCTGTCAGCAGAAATAAGTCCTGGGCAGGCTAGAAATACCTGGAAGTTAACACCCCTGTGAGCCCCTGTCAGTCCACAGGGCAGGGCACAAAAGAAATAAATACCTTGGCCTGCTAAACCAAGTGGGACAATTCTGAGTTGTGTTCTACATGGTTTCTTCCAGAGAATTGAACTCAAGTTTCCCACAGCAGTAACTTGCTCAGGAATGTTCATTTGTTTTTTCTAACTTCCTCACCCTGCCCCCTGGGGCCACCATTCAATAAACTGCAGGCTCCCAAATCATTGTCACAGGGACAGCTTTTGGAAGCATCCAGGTGAAGACCATGATCAGTAAATGCTGCATACGCATATGTCTGTTTCAGAAGGGAGAAAAAAATGAGTCCTAAGCATTTTTATTAGTTTTATCAGCAAAGCACCAAAATGAACAGAAGTGAAGAGAAGTCTAGCACTTTGGGGTTTTATTGCCACCATAAAGCCTTTCACAGCTGCTTGCAGCACTGCTGCCTTTCCCTGGCTTTCTGTTTGTGGGAGTGGAGGTTCAGCAAGAGGAAGGAAGGAGGACACCTCCCCTCCAGGAATTTTGTGTGTTCCAAATCCCTGCAGGAAAGTGAACTGGGATTCTAAAAGCTGGCTAAACCAAGTGACTTGCTAATTGGTTAAGAAAGAATATATTACTGTTGTATACTTGAAGACCCAAGAATCAGAAACATAGTTTACAAAACATATTTACTCATTTGGAGTTGCTGTTTGTTTGTTTGTTTGTTTTTGGGTACTTCTATTGGCCTTTCATTCATCTATTTTCATCCATCTTTGCCTGTGTGGGCCTCCTGTCCCAGCGGCCTCTCTTGCCCGCAGAGCGCCGGCTCTGGGTGCACGTGCCCCAGAGCTTCGACTCAGTATCTGGGCACATCAGTCTAGCCTCCGCGGCTCAAGGGATCTTCCCAGGCCAGGGATTGAACACTGGATCACCAGGGAGGCCCTCGTTTATTCTTCTTTAAGAACCAATTTACGGGCTTCCCTGCTGGTCCAGTGGGTAAAGAGTCCACCTTACGGTGCAAGGGTAGCTGGTTTGATCCCTGGCTGGGGAAGATTCCACGTGCCACGGAGTGGCTGGACCAGTGTGTCCAGTTACAAGCCAGCGCTCTGGAGTTGCATGCGCCCAGAGCCGGTGCTCTGCACTGAGAGAGGCCACCATGATGGGAGCCCCACACAGGCCAAAGAATTAAGATGGATGAAAATAAATAAATGAAGGACCAATAAATGAGGCCAAAATTTAAAAAAATAAAAGAACCAATTTAATCAAGTATTTCTGTTTACTTTCAAGGGTAAGTGAGGGAGAGAGAGACTAGTATCTCAGTATTTTACACAAAACAACGTCCGGTCTAGGACTTGATGTATAATAACAGAGGGTTGGGGGCTGTAGCTAGTCAATGCTTTGACCATTAATCACAGGTAAATTTCAACCCCTGGCTACAACTTTGCATCAAGAGTCAATTTATTCTGACCTGATGACAATGGAGGGGCAAAAAAAAAAATGTTTTATATTGGCATGTTGAAAATTACAAAATAAATCTCAAATGTATTCACCTGAACTTTCAGTCACAAACAAATCAAATTGCTAACTACTGCATGTGACTAATGGCATTTTATACACCAAGTGATGTTGGTAAAGTCATGTTTTTATTTCTCTTTACAAGAAAACTATTTCAAGCCCATTATTCATCTACCCGAGTAGTAAATTTGTGAAGTTTAATAGTCATTAAAGAGAAAGGATTTGCCCCAAGTTACAGAATAAATGCCCCCCTTTTTTTTTTTGCAACCACCATATGTTCTAGCATCTAATCTCCATCTTGAAATAAAGGCACATCTCTTACTCCCCTGTATGTCTGATTTCCCAAGTATCATTGTACCTTTTGGTATAATGATATTAATAGTGAAATAGTGCACCTAGTAGTTTATTGATGCATATACTATCTTATTTAATGCTTATAATGCTCTGATAACACTGATTCAATGGACATGAGTTTGAGCGAGCTCTGAGAGATGGTGAAAGACAGGGAACTCTGGTGTGCTGCAGCCCATGGGGTCAGAAAGAGTCAGATACGAGTGAGCGACTGAACTGAACTGTGATATAATTATATATGTCTTATGGATGAGAATACTGAATCTTTAGGAATGTTGCTCAATTTCCAGCCAGTTTGACTGAAAACTCAAGGCCTTACCTATGCTATCAGCCGACTCTTGCTATGTAATAAACAATCACAATATCTCAGTGACATACAACTCTAAACACTCTTTCTCACGTGTTTGCATGTTTGCTAAGGTGGCTCAGCTCATCTTATCTGAGCTTAACTAGATGACTACAACCTGCAGGAGCTGCTACACGCACCTCTCAACCTCCTGGGATCAGTAGGCTACCTGGACCATGGACTTCTCATAATGATGACAGAAGTGCATATGGTGAGTGGAGCATCTGAGGCCTATGAGGCCTAAACTCGAAACTGGTACAGTGGCGAGTTCCCTGGTGGTCTAGTAGTTAAGACTCTGTTCTTCCACTGCAGAGAGCATGGGTTTGATCCCTGGTCAGGGAACTAAGATTGTGTATGCCTCAGGGTTGGAGAAGGGAGTGGCCAAAAAAAAAAAGAAGAAATAGTATAGTGTTGTCTGCATCCGCATCACATTAATCAAAGCGTTTCTTATGGCCAAGCTCAACGTTAAGGAGCACATGAGTAAATCCCTCTCTGAGCAAAAGAAAATGCAAAATTACATGGCACAAGTGTGGATATAGGAAGGGGTGAAAAATTGTTAATAAAAATTCAGCATATTTAACTTTTTAGAAAATGGGATGTCATATGGAAACTTGTTTCAATGAAGTTTTAAAACTAAAAAGGGTATTGTTTTGTCAAAAAAAGAGAATTTAACGTATTCCAGTTGCTATGTCAGTGGGCGCCCTTAGTAGTATCTTTCAAAAATAATTTGAGATGTGTATGGTTATACTGAGACAAAGAAGGAGCTATTATTCTCATATACTCAGGAGTGCTGAAAGAGTATCAAATGTGATCAATTAAACAAGACACAAGAGATATATCTCTAAGTTTGGAAAACCTGACGTCTGGTATCGTTGGCAGGGTGCATCATAAATGAAGTCATGAACCAGACGAATCTGTCTTTGACACTCCTTAATCTCACTTCTAATCATCCTCACTTTCATATCTCTTTCGTATCTATTTCCCTGGTCTCTTGAATCTGTGTAGCCAGTCTCCCTAAATCCTCTGTGTGTGTGCACACATGTGCTGTCGTGTTCTACTCTTGGTAACTCTATGGCCTGTAGCCTGCCAGGTTCCTCTGTCCATGGAATTCTCCAGGCAAGAGTACTAGAGCGCATTACTTTTCCGTTCTCCAGGGGATCTTCCCAACCCAGGGGTCAGACCCTCATCTTCTGCATTGGCAAGCAGGTTCTTTACCACTGAGACACCTGGGATGCCCTCTCCCTAAAACTTACTTGCTTCATTTCAAGGTTTAGCTCTCTAATGACTCACACCCTCTGAAACATTGATAGCTGAATAGGTAAAGATATCTACGTTGTAATTGGGCACAGCACATGGGAGCTTTAGCAGCAGTTACCAAAAAATTTTGTGGAAATAAAACTCTTTTATCTTAAAAAGACAAAAACCCTTAATTTAAAACCCAATTTATTAAAAGTTGATAGTGATATTATTATCCTGTTATTAGTCAAATAATATACTTTAAAAGTCAACTATTATAGTTATGGGAGGGGCAATAAAAGAGACAAATCCACTTGTTCTCTTCGTGTCCCCCTCATATTACCTTGGTGACCTCTGAAGATCTTCCACAAAAGCCCCAGATACTGAAGAACACAGTTTGAAAACCCACAGCATAAACTCTCATGTCAGGAATGTCTCCTACATCCTCTCATCTATCTTGGTCCCAGGGCCTCTGTGATGTAATCTGAGATGCATGTGAAATTTTCCTTCCCTTGTGTCTGCTATGGTGCCTGAATATCTACACCTGGAGGCACAACTCCTGTGGTCTAAGGCATTTTCGTTTTCAGGAGCCCTTTTAAATTTTAGTGATTTATTTTGGCTGTGCTGGGTCTTCATTGCTGTATGGACTCTCCTCTAGTTGTGCTGACCATTGCAATGTGCAGGCTTCTCATTGCAGTGACTTCTCTTGTTACAGAGCATGGGCTCCAGTTGTGTGGTATTCAGTAATTGCAGCACGCAGGTTCAGTAGTTGTGGCTTGTGGGATCTAGAGCATGGGCTTGATAGTTGTGCAGTGTGGGTTTAGTTGCTTCTCAGCCTGTGAGATCTCCCAGACCAGGGATTGACCTCATGTCCACTGCATTGACAGGCAGATTCTTAACCATTGGACCATCGGGGAAGTCCCAGGAGCCCTTTTATAAAATCTCTTGAGATATATAATCCCTCAGTCCATTAATACCCTAGCTTTGGGGGGTGACCTGCAGGCAGTACATGCAGGTCTAAAGGGCATGGTACAGGAGGTCAGTAGAAGCTCTGAAAAAAGTGATCAGGAGAAAAGTGGAAAATGAAAGTGAAAAGGTGAAGTCAGTTCAAAACAGGGTCAAACCTTTTCTGAGAAACACTTTTTCACTAACAAGCTCTAGCAAGTATCACTTCAAGATTGTTTTCTCTGAACACAGAGCATGTAGAAAGTTCAATTCCCTCTCCTTCTTTGGGGAAAACCAAGTAAATGGGCTTCCTTCAGATTCTGCTCTTACTGTGGGATTTGCTAAAATGCTGATTGATCCTAAGCTTAAAATATCCATTTCTAACACTATATTTTGGGAATGAGTTGCCCAAGGAAGACCAGCCTCAAAATTATTTATTTCATATCTTTTATAGATGTTAGAGAGCAGAAATAGAACAAAATGGTTATAGATGGGGGTTACCTGATACGTCTGTGTTTTAAAGTCTGTCATATAGTAAGTGATCTGATATGCCTCCTTCAGAGTCAAAAAAAATGCAGAACTCATTGAATGATTGTAGGATTATTTGGACTAAGAATATACTATCAGATAACAAGTGGTTGCTGAAAAGGTATAGATTCATAAAACATAAAAAGAATTTAAAGCTTCCAGTATATTAAGCTCAATTCAGCACATTTAATTATTGCCTTTTTAAAAAACATATTAGGTTCTAGAAAGGCAAAGATAATTAGGATAGCCCCTCACCCACAACATGCTCAAAAATCTGAGTGAGTAAGACAGAGATATAAATGACCAACTATATTACTACGTAGTAAGTATAAAGAGAGTGGAATGGAATTAAACAAGGAAAGAAGGATCTAACCTCTGGCTGGTGAGGGAGGGAAAAGGGCAGGTCAGGGGAGGTTCTGTATATAAGGTGGACCTTGAAAAGCCATTGGAAACTTAGAGCTGGAGAAAGGCATGATTTGATCCTCTCAAAAAAAAAAAAAAACACTCAAGCAGGGATGGAAGGCAGATTAGTCAAGAGTTTCTTACAGTCAGTCATTCAACAGCTATTGTATTTTAGTTTATTTTTTTAGTCAACAGCTGTTTTAAAAGATCAAATAAAATATAGTTGGTGAACAGAGGAGGATTTCTTCCAGATGACACCTCGGGAGGTGGAAATTGTAACAACTCAGTACACAAGCAAGTGGTACATAAAAGACAGCCACTTGTGTTCACGTACAGGAAGACACTAAAATTTTCCAGTTCCTGAGATGTATTATGATGGCTGTCATGCTGACAAATGTTCCATCTAAGAAAGAAGCCAAGAAACTCCTTTCTCAGGACTAATGAAGCAAATGCTAGGGATGGGACGTGAGTCCTGTCATAGGGAGACTCGTTCTTTGTATTTTTATTGATTTATTGGCTGTGCTGGGTCTTCATTGCTCCGAGGGTTTTTTCTAGTTGTGACGAGTGGGCGGTACTTTTCATTGTGGTGCATAGGCTTCTCATTGCCGTGACTTCACTTGTGGCAGAGCACAGAGCGTGGGCTCAGTAGTTGTGGTTTCTGGGCACTAGAGCACGAGCTCAGTAGTTTGTGGCACGTGGGCTTAGTTGCTCCATAGTATGTGGGATCTTCCCCGATCAGGGATCAAACCCGTGTCTCCTGCATTGGCAGCCAGATTCTTTACTGCTGAGCCACTAGGGAAGCCCTGAGACTCATTCTTAGCTGAAACAGAATGACTATAGTATTCTTCATGGAAACCTTTATTTGAAGTACCTGCCCTCCTGGAATGGATAAGAGAAACTTCAGTTCGCATCAGGCTTGCATGTCTTCACAGCATGATAAATTTTTGAGAATCAATTAATCATATGTATACAATGCAAATACTGTGAAAACTGGCAGAAAATGAAATATTAAAGCTCCGTGGTCAGTGCTGGATAGCATACAGTGAGTGAAGATGGCAGTGAGAGAGTGAATGTCGCCCCATCAGTGAAGAACTCACTATTGAGTTCCAGCATCCAAAACTCTACCTGGCTTGGAGAAGCACTCAGAGATTATTTGATGGATAAATGAATGAATAAATAGGAAAAGTAGATACCAAAAACAACCCCTCTTTCTTGTTATACTTATCTCTGAAATGGTAAAAAATACTAATGACCTCCATCATATGGTTACAATTTTTAAAAAGCATAATATATTTTTCATATTCTCTGGGGTTTTTTTCCCCCCATTTCTCTTTTCTGATGTTCAGAGCACAACTCGGTTCTGTCAGAAGTGGGAATATGTTTCAGTTCTTAGAAGAGCTTGTGAACTAAGTTTTTTCCCCTTCTAGTCCCTGGGTAAAGAGAAATACGTTTTATGAATAAACCAAATGTGGGATAAGAGTCATACACTCAGAATAAAAGAAAGTGTGAAAAAGAGCTGGGAAAGTTTTGCCGATGGTGGTACATGTGAGTGGCCACTAACTAAGTAGTGGGGTATACTCTTTTCACAGAAAGAGAGCTGAATCCCCACATCCACCAGAAATCAAATCAAAACATGACCCCGTATGTCAGAACCCAGAGAAGATTTTTCTGATCTATCATAGCAAGTCATTCCCAAGAAGATTTTGATCTACATCCATTTCTTTCCTTCTCTTTGTTCTCACCTTCAAGTTGTTAAGGTCTTTGAGAAGAATAAAAGATGACACTTCAGTAGCTCACAAATCAGACTTAACTGTTCCCATGTCAGTTTAAGTTTTAAAAAGATTGCTTTCATCTAACAGCCCTCTCAGCTACACAACTACAGTGGGGTACTATGTCACCTCCAGAAATGATTTATAGTGTATCTATCTAAACGGTAAAATACTAGAGAACTCTGCCTTCTATCTCCATGCTTTAAAAACAGCCCTCAACAGTGCCTTAATAGCACAAAGAACAAAGAAAGATGTTCTCCTATTCCTTAACTACCCACAATCCTAAATTAAGTTAGCATTTAGGAAGAGGTTCAAATCAGAGGTCAAAATGAACACACCTACCACTATTCTCTCATTTTCCAGTCACCATAAGAGAAACAATATAAACCTAAGATGTAATCGCTTTTCATTCAAAAAGCATCCAAAACTCTCCCTGGCTTGGAGAAGCACTCAGAGATTATTTGATGGATAAATGAATGAATAAATAGGAAAAGTAGATACCAAAAACAACCCCTCTTTCTTGTTATACTTATCTCTGAAATGGTAAAAAATACTAATGACCTCCATCATATGGTTACAATTTTTAAAAAGCATAATATATTTTTCATATTCTCTGGGGTTTTTTTCCCCCCATTTCTCTTTTCTGATGTTCAGAGCACAACTCGGTTCTGTCAGAAGTGGGAATATGTTTCAGTTCTTAGAAGAGCTTGTGAACTAAGTTTTTTCCCCTTCTAGTCCCTGGGTAAAGAGAAATACGTTTTATGAATAAACCAAATGTGGGATAAGAGTCATACACTCAGAATAAAAGAAAGTGTGAAAAAGAGCTGGGAAAGTTTTGCCGATGGTGGTACATGTGAGTGGCCACTAACTAAGTAGTGGGGTATACTCTTTTCACAGAAAGAGAGCTGAATCCCCACATCCACCAGAAATCAAATCAAAACATGACCCCGTATGTCAGAACCCAGAGAAGATTTTTCTGATCTATCATAGCAAGTCATTCCCAAGAAGATTTTGATCTACATCCATTTCTTTCCTTCTCTTTGTTCTCACCTTCAAGTTGTTAAGGTCTTTGAGAAGAATAAAAGATGACACTTCAGTAGCTCACAAATCAGACTTAACTGTTCCCATGTCAGTTTAAGTTTTAAAAAGATTGCTTTCATCTAACAGCCCTCTCAGCTACACAACTACAGTGGGGTACTATGTCACCTCCAGAAATGATTTATAGTGTATCTATCTAAACGGTAAAATACTAGAGAACTCTGCCTTCTATCTCCATGCTTTAAAAACAGCCCTCAACAGTGCCTTAATAGCACAAAGAACAAAGAAAGATGTTCTCCTATTCCTTAACTACCCACAATCCTAAATTAAGTTAGCATTTAGGAAGAGGTTCAAATCAGAGGTCAAAATGAACACACCTACCACTATTCTCTCATTTTCCAGTCACCATAAGAGAAACAATATAAACCTAAGATGTAATCGCTTTTCATTCAAAAAAGCATAAACTAAATGTCAGAGGCCCTTGTGATGATTGCAAATATAAATAACCCCTTTCCTCAGAGAACTCCCAATGTAGCAAGGGATGAACACAGGCAATATAAATGTGCAGAATAAGACACCCGTCTTAGAAAGTTGCCCAAAGTGCCAGAAATGCTTAGCAAAGGAAAGGCTGACTTCAGAACTTACCAGGACTAGGAATGTGAAGGCATTCTAGTCATAGCAAATGGAATAAACATAGGACTAGGGGTCTCCATGAAGAAGCAAAGAGTCCAGTTCCCTGGGAGTGAAGAGAGCAATGAGAGAACATCTAGAAAGGTAAGCGTAGAACAAAGAATGGGTGACCTTGAGTGTCAGGGTGGAGAATGTGGATTTATGTAAGTTAATTAATGAGAACATTTCAGAGTGAGGAAATTACATGATGTCAGTTGCATTTAGATTAATTTGCAAGAGATGTGGGGCTGCAGTAGAGGAGAAAGACTTAAGCTGGACACTAACAGGGTAGCTGTTATAATAGCCCAGTAATGAAACCTCGAACCAGGGCATCAGCGAGGGGAATGGAAAGGAGGGATCTGATTCAAGAGCTATAAAGAGACAGAATATCAAGGATAAAAAAATCGTAAAAGAAGCCAGAGGGAAAAAAGAGGAACTATAGAGTAACACAGATAAGAATTACATCCCACTTCTCCTCAGAAGCCATGCACACAAATGGAAGATGGAATATAACATTTAAAGTGTTGAGAGAAAAAAAGCTAGAATTCTCTATCCAGCCAAACTACCCCCTAAAAATTAGATAGAAATTGATTTTCTCAGACAAACAAAGCTTGAAGAAATGTGTTCCCAGTAGACCTGCCTCGCAAAAAAAAAAAAAAAAGAATATTTTAAAGTTTTTTAGAGAGAAGGGAAAAAATAAAGGTCAGAAAATCAGATCTACATAAAGAAAGGAAAAGCTTTGAAGAAGGAATAGGTGAAGGTAAAATATGCATGGGCTTCCCCAGTGGCTCAGTGGTAAGAACCCACCTGCCAATGCAGGAGTCACCATAAGAGAAACAATATAAACCTAAGATGTAATCGCTTTTCATTCAAAAAAGCATAAACTAAATGTCAGAGGCCCTTGTGATGATTGCAAATATAAATAACCCCTTTCCTCAGAGAACTCCCAATGTAGCAAGGGATGAACACAGGCAATATAAATGTGCAGAATAAGACACCCGTCTTAGAAAGTTGCCCAAAGTGCCAGAAATGCTTAGCAAAGGAAAGGCTGACTTCAGAACTTACCAGGACTAGGAATGTGAAGGCATTCTAGTCATAGCAAATGGAATAAACATAGGACTAGGGGTCTCCATGAAGAAGCAAAGAGTCCAGTTCCCTGGGAGTGAAGAGAGCAATGAGAGAACATCTAGAAAGGTAAGCGTAGAACAAAGAATGGGTGACCTTGAGTGTCAGGGTGGAGAATGTGGATTTATGTAAGTTAATTAATGAGAACATTTCAGAGTGAGGAAATTACATGATGTCAGTTGCATTTAGATTAATTTGCAAGAGATGTGGGGCTGCAGTAGAGGAGAAAGACTTAAGCTGGACACTAACAGGGTAGCTGTTATAATAGCCCAGTAATGAAACCTCGAACCAGGGCATCAGCGAGGGGAATGGAAAGGAGGGATCTGATTCAAGAGCTATAAAGAGACAGAATATCAAGGATAAAAAAATCGTAAAAGAAGCCAGAGGGAAAAAAGAGGAACTATAGAGTAACACAGATAAGAATTACATCCCACTTCTCCTCAGAAGCCATGCACACAAATGGAAGATGGAATATAACATTTAAAGTGTTGAGAGAAAAAAAGCTAGAATTCTCTATCCAGCCAAACTACCCCCTAAAAATTAGATAGAAATTGATTTTCTCAGACAAACAAAGCTTGAAGAAATGTGTTCCCAGTAGACCTGCCTCGCAAAAAAAAAAAAAAAAAAGAATATTTTAAAGTTTTTTAGAGAGAAGGGAAATAATATAGGTCAGAAACTCAGATCTACATAAAGAAAGGAAAAGCTTTGAAGAAGGAATAGGTGAAGGTAAAATATGCATGGGCTTCCCCAGTGGCTCAGTGGTAAAGAACCCACCTGCCAATGCAGGAGACAGAGGAGATGTGGGTTTGATCTCTGGGTCAGGAAAATCCTCTAGAGGAGGACATAGCAGGCTACTTGAGTATTCTTGCCTGGAGAAACCCATGTGGACAGAGGAGCCTGGAGGGCTACAGTCCATGGGGTCATGATGGGTTGGACATGACTGAAGCAACTGAGCATGTGTGTATATGTATGTATGTATGTATGTATGTATGTATATATATATATATATATATATATATATATATATGAAATGAGTGAGGGCAATGATACAAGGTGCAGAAGGGAAGAATCAGGATTATTTTGTTATTGTAAGGTACTAACACTGCCCTTGAAGTAATATAGTATTATTTGAAAATGAACTTGGGTTAGTTGAAACATGCTGCACACTATAGGATGACCATTAACAAAGTTTTCAAAAGAAGCATAACTGAGAGAACATGGAATAATATAAGATGCTCAATCAAAACTACAAAAGGAGGGAAAAGAGCAGAAGACAAAAACAATGATGAATATATCAAGTAGAAAACAGTAATTAATATGTTAGGTATTAGTCCAACTATATCGACAATTACTTTAAGTGTCAGTGGATATAAATGCACTACTTTAAAGTCAGGGACCTATGGGTTATCTGCAAGAAACTATCAGGCAGAAAAAGAGAATACCATACAACTATGATATCCCTTATACATGGAATTGAAAAAGAAATGATACACATGAACTTATTTACAGAAACAGACTCACAGGCTTAGAGAAGGGAGGAAGGACGAGGAGGAAGCATAGATAGGGAGTGTGGGATGGACATGTACACAACTGCTCTATTTAAAATGGCTAACCACAAGGATCTACTGTGTACCACAGGGAACTCTGCTCAGTGTTTTTTGGCAGCCTGGATAGGCTGGAGAGTTTGGGGGAGAATGGATACATGTGTATGTACGGGGAAGTCACTTCCCTGTTCAGCTGAAACTATCAGACCTATTGCTCATCAGCTATACTCCAATACAAAATAAAAAGTTTTTTTAAAAAAACATCAAGTATAAAGATATATGTAGATTGAGTGAATAAAGACAGTCAGTAGTACAGTTAGTTCAGTCGCTCGGTCATGTCTGACTCTTTGTGACCCCATGGACTGCAGCACACTTGGCTTTCTTGTCCTTCACCATCTCCCTGGACCTTGCTCAAACTCATGTCCATTGACTCAGAGAAGCCATCCAGCCATCTCGTCCTCTGTCGACCCCTTCTCCTTCTGCCTTCTATTTTTCTCAGCATCAGGGTCTATTCCAAAGAGTTGTCTCTTTGTATCAGATGGCCAAAGTATTGGAGCTTCAGCTTCAGTATCATTCCTTCCAATGAATATTCAGAGTTGATTTATTTTAGGATTGACTAGATTGATCTCCTTGCGGTCCAAGGCACCCTGAAGAGCCTTCTCCAGCACCACAGTTCAAAGACATCAATTCTTCAGCGCTCATACTTCTTTATGGTCCACCTCTCACATCTGTACATGACTACTGGGAAACCCATAGCTTTGACTCTAAAGACTTTTGTTGGCAAAGTGATGTCTCTGCTTTTTAATACACTGTCTAGCATTAGTACAATGATGGATAGAAACTAAGCTTTTGGTGATGAGTATGGTATAGTGTAGGCTATGTTGTTGTTTAGTTTCTAAGGTGTGTTCTACTCTTTTGAGACCCCATGGATAGTAGCCCACCAGGCTCTTCTGTCCATGGGATTTCCCAGGCAACAATACTGGAGTGGGTTGCCATTCCCTCCTCCAAGCGATCGTCCCACCTCAGGAATTGAATGAACCCTGTGTCTCCTGCATCTCCTGCATTTCAGGGAATTGTTTACCACTCAGCCACCAGGAAAGTCCATAGTGTATCGTATACAGAAGTCAAAATGCACACATGAAACTTCTATAATGTTATAAACCCATAAAATTTTTAATTAAAAATTGTAAGAACAAAATTTAAAAGCCTAAATGGATGGAGAAAAATACACTGTGTTAGCATTAATCAGAAGAACGTAGGAGAACTTCCCTGGTAGCACAGTGGATAAGAATTCACCTGCCAGTGTAGGAGACACAGGTCTGATCCCTGATCAGGGAAGATGCCATATGCCCCAGAGCAGCTAAGCCCATATGCTACAACCACAGAGCCTATGCTCTAGGGCCTATCAGCTGCAACTACTGAAACCTATGTGCCTAAGGCATGTGCTCTGCAACGAGAGAAGCTGTCATGACGAGAAGCCCATGCACAGCAACTAGAGAGTAGATCCTACTTGCAGCAACTAGAGAAAGCCCGTGCAAAAGCCACAAAGACTGGGCACAACTAATAAGTGAATAATTTTGAAAAAGAATCAGTGTGTCTGTCTCATTTGAAAAAATTACTGGCAGGTCTCATTCATTTAAAAAAGATAAAGCAGGAGTGGCTATTTTAATCTCAGACAGAACAAACTTCATTGTCAGGAAAGCTATCAGGAATAAAGAAAAATATTACTTAACGATAAAGAGGTCATTTCTCCAAGAGGACATAACAACTCTTAATGTGTATTTGCCTAACAACAGAGCATCAAACTACATGAGACAAAAACTGATAGAAATGAAAGGAGAAACAGATGAATCCATTATCATAGTTGAAGACTTCAAACCACCCCCTCTCAGAAATGGACCTATCTAACAGGCAGAAAAATCAGTTAAGACATACATACCAATAGCTTAACTCAATGAAGCTGTCAATCAACTGGATATGATTGACATCTAAGACTACTTCATCCAGCAAGAGTAGAATTCATGTTTTTCTCAAGCTTGTATGAACCTGTCCATAAGACATACCATGGTTCAAGCCGTAACAAGCTTAGAACTATAGAAATCATACGCTGTCTGTTCTCAGACCACATTGAAATTAAGCTTGAAATTAATAACAAAAAAGATAACTGGAAATCACAAAACATGTGGAGATTGAGCAGTATACTTTTAACCAGCACATGGGTCAAAGAAGAAATCTCAATAGACGTTAAAACATATTTGAACTAAATAAAGATGAAAAATGACTTTTCAAAGTTGTTGAATTTAATGGAAACAGTGCTTAGGGGATATTAATGGCAATGAATGCATATGTTAGAAAAGAAAAAGTTTCTACCCATAGAATGTACAACACCAAAAGCAAACTCTAAGATAAACTATAGGTGGTTATTATGTGTCAGTATAGGTTTATCCTTGGCTAAAGAAAAGTAGTACCATTTTGTGATAGCGATATTTGGAGAGACTATGGGTGTGTGAGGGCGGAGAATGTATGAGCAGTTTCACAAGTGCTAGGGTGTGAAGATTAAATAGGCAAAGACAGATATGAATTATCAGTGCAGTTTGTGTGACTAAGAAAATGGTATGGCATTAATAAACATTAGAAACCAAGAAAGTAGGAGATGTGAAAAAGAGAGAATTAGGTCAGGTTTATAATACGTTGAGCTTGAGGCCCCCGTGGAACAACCTTCTAGGAAATCCCGATGAAGTGCAATGGTACGAACTTAAGTAGACCCGTTCAGTTGTGTGATTTCTTTTTGTTTGTGAGCAGAAACCCTAGACAATAGACTTTGTCACAGGCTGGGTATTGTCACCTGCCCTATGAATGAGAATCATCCAAAGTGAAGTTAGGACCTAATTGAGGAATAAGACCTATCTGGAATGAGGTCAGGAAGAATGAGTACATTTCAAATTTCTAGAAAAAATACAGGGGTTTGAATGAGGTCAGGAAGAATGAGTACATTTCAAATTTCTAGAAAAAATACAGGGGTATTGAAATAGCTGGTCTCAGAACCTAGGTTGAATAATATGGGAGGAACAGACTTCATAGTTTATTTCCCTAAATCAAACCTCCTCACTTCTGATTTCCATGGCTTTTTCTTTGTTACCTAGAATTGCTACATCCTTTTCTTCAAGCTTTTCAGAACTAATGTAGTCTTTTACCCTGCAGCTAGCCCTTATAGATCACTATACCCAGTGGCATAATTCAATAGGGTTTCCAAAATACAATGTTTAAAGGGAGCTTTAAAAAAAAAAAAAAGAATTCTCTTGCGTCAGATAAGGACTAGAGTAAAAATTTGGCAAGTTAGCAAAGCAAGATTTGCTCTCCACTAAATCACTACCACAAGAAGAAGTGGGTAAAAAGAAGAGGGGCAAGGGAAAGAAGATGGTAAGAAGATTATGGAAACAGTGCTTAGGGGATATTAATGGCAATGAATGCATATGTTAGAAAAGAAAAAGTTTCTACCCATAGAATGTACAACACCAAAAGCAAACTCTAAGATAAACTATAGGTGGTTATTATGTGTCAGTATAGGTTTATCCTTGGCTAAAGAAAAGTAGTACCATTTTGTGATAGCGATATTTGGAGAGACTATGGGTGTGTGAGGGCGGAGAATGTATGAGCAGTTTCACAAGTGCTAGGGTGTGAAGATTAAATAGGCAAAGACAGATATGAATTATCAGTGCAGTTTGTGTGACTAAGAAAATGGTATGGCATTAATAAACATTAGAAACCAAGAAAGTAGGAGATGTGAAAAAGAGAGAATTAGGTCAGGTTTATAATACGTTGAGCTTGAGGCCCCTGTGGAACAACCTTCTAGGAAATCCCGATGAAGTGCAATGGTACGAACTTAAGTAGACCCGTTCAGTTGTGTGATTTCTTTTTGTTTGTGAGCAGAAACCCTAGACAATAGACTTTGTCACAGGCTGGGTATTGTCACCTGCCCTATGAATGAGAATCATCCAAAGTGAAGTTAGGACCTAATTGAGGAATAAGACCTATCTGGAATGAGGTCAGGAAGAATGAGTACATTTCAAATTTCTAGAAAAAATACAGGGGTTTGAATGAGGTCAGGAAGAATGAGTACATTTCAAATTTCTAGAAAAAATACAGGGGTATTGAAATAGCTGGTCTCAGAACCTAGGTTGAATAATATGGGAGGAACAGACTTCATAGTTTATTTCCCTAAATCAAACCTCCTCACTTCTGATTTCCATGGCTTTTTCTTTGTTACCTAGAATTGCTACATCCTTTTCTTCAAGCTTTTCAGAACTAATGTAGTCTTTTACCCTGCAGCTAGCCCTTATAGATCACTATACCCAGTGGCATAATTCAATAGGGTTTCCAAAATACAATGTTTAAAGGGAGCTTTAAAAAAAAAAAAAAGAATTCTCTTGCGTCAGATAAGGACTAGAGTAAAAATTTGGCAAGTTAGCAAAGCAAGATTTGCTCTCCACTAAATCACTACCACAAGAAGAAGTGGGTAAAAAGAAGAGGGGCAAGAGAAGAAAGAAGATGGTGAAGAATAAGAATTAGAAAGGGAGAGAGGGAAGGGGAAAGGAAAGGATGGAAGAATGAGGAAGAAAAGAATATTTTAATTGAATCCATTAAGGTGCAGTAGAATCACATAAAGATTTGTTGTTGTTCAGCTGTTAAGTCGTGTTTGACTCTTTGCAGTCCTTCATTATCTCCCAGAGTTTGCTCAAACTCATGTCCATTGAGTCAGTGATGCCATCCAACCATCTTGTCCTCTGCCACCCCCTTCTCCAGCCTTCAGTCTTTCCCAGCATCAAGGTCTTTTCTAGTGAGTCAGCTCTTTACATCAGGTGATTGTTTTCAGTAGTTCAGGTCAACATGAAGGCAAGAAATTAAGATATGCCAGTCCTCAGTACTCATCAGTCAGACAAAGATAAATTCATTCATTCTGCTTCAGACATACAGACCCATCGTAGGTCTCTTTGAAGTAGAAAACAAGGTCAAAAATAGGGAAGATCTTGAGTTTTGAAAAATGTGTGTTAATTCAACCTTTGCTTTGAACTAGAATATCTTATCTTTTGAGCCTTAATTTTGTTGTGTATGAAAGAGTAGTAATATTCATCTTAAAGTATTACTTTAAAATGTGTACATGTATATGTGCTTATGCATCCCCCATCATAGAGCTCAACAAAGGTTCAGTAACTTCTAGGTTACCTCCTTACAGAATTACTGTTAGAATTAAGTGAAATATGTGTTTAGAGCCACTTGGAAAGCAGTAGAGTCGCTTGACAAATTTGCAAAGTAATAAAATTATACTTGAAAAATATAGCTTTAGCTGTGTATATATTTTCATGATTCTTTCTAAGTCAACATTGAGAATGAACTTATTTTTCCTTTACTGAATAATATCTTGTAACCTTATTGAAGTTCTCAATGTTCTACCTGATAAAATAAAATGGTAGTTCATTCCCTGGAATGTTTTCAGTCACTGTAAAGGATCATCTAACTGCAGTGAATATTTTTTTTAGAGGCTGTCACATTTGACTTTGAGACTGTGCTGAGTGAGAGAGAAAATGCAGTGTTGATTAGCTTGTTAAGCCCCACTAGATTTCCAAGATAATCATCTTCTACTCTACATTTTAGTTGTATAAATGAGGCCTTAGTCTGTATCTACATGACCTTCAAAATTTAGATTAAAATGGTTCCTAACCTGTAGATCTCTGACCCCTTGTGATAGTTAATTGCAAGATGTCTTCATGTTCATATACACACCGAGTGTTAATTGCTCATTAAACAATATGTTTCATGAATATTTGTGCTCATATTTTCAGTATTACTTGCAGCATACATAGCTCTTGGGGATTAATGAAATAAAATATCAACTCAGAATATGTAGATTGGAAGAGTCTCTTGCTTAAGGTCAGAGAAACCCAATGCAAAGTGAAAACTTTATTTAGAGGTTCATGTATCTGAAAAATGCATGAGTAAATCCAGGCATGAATAGTTCTAAGGGTCCAAACCATGAAAATTGTACTCCATCTCTTTAAATATCTCATCTTAATGCCCTGTCATTGAGCTTATTCTCATGCATACATTATTATTGTGAAGATAGTTGTCAACAGATAAAGGCTTATATAGTCAAATTCTAGTAGTCCAGGAAAAAAGGGACTGTCTTGCTCTCGACAGTCCCAACAGATATTCAAAGACTATCTCAAATTGGTTGGTTAGTCCATGCCCATCTTGGAAGTAATTACTGTGGCCAAGAAAATGGGAAGCTCTGATTGGCCAGGCCTGAGTCACATGCTTACCCTGGAGACAAAGATTAAATCAAAATCACCCAAGATGGATGAATTGAAAGTAGAAAAGAAGGAAAACTGGAGTACTGGGACCTCAGTAAACAGAAGGGATGCTGACCAGTAACAGTAACAGAAGGCCGTTATAGCATTAGGGAATCAATAGTGGTGTCTTCAACAATGCTTTTTCTGAACCTGTGTGGATCTTAAAACTGTTTTGATGGTTAAAAAAGGGTCCTTGCGGGCTTCCCCTGGTGGTCCAGTGGGTAAGGACACCGCCTTGCAGTGCAAGGGGCGCCAGTTCGATCCCTGGCCTGGGAGGATCCCACGTGCCGCGGAGCAACTGGACCGATGTGTCCAATCACCGAGCCGGAGCTCTGGAGCGCATGCGCCCAGAGCCGGCGCTCTGTGACTACAGACGCCACCGCGATGGGAGGCCCACGGGGGCCAAAGAACAAAGACGAATGAAAACAGAGAAATGAAAGACCAATAGAAGGGGCCCGCCCGCTCCCCTCTCTCCCCAACCCGACCCCCGCCCAAAATAAATAAATAAATCTTTAAAAAAAAAAAAAAAGGGTCCTTGCATTGGAGAAGTTTGAGAATCTCTCATCAGTTCTTCTTTCTATAAGAGTAATGAACTGATATTGATAGAATATATGAATGAGAAAAGTTTCTCTCAATATAGGTGATTAATGTGTTCAATATGATGCCCCAGATAACTGCTTTGGAACTTCTTATGCCTACAAGTCCCTAGCTCAGTGAGTTTTCTTGACCCATTGGATAACTTCACAGAGCACTGCCTGCTCCAGAAAGCAGGAAACTATGAAAAAACAACCTTTTATAAAACACGTTATCATCAAGAATTGTCTTGCAATTGAAATGTTTATCCTTGTACCTTCTGAGGACAAGCAGCTATCCAGGTTAGCTGCTTATGGAATGAGTTTATTAATTTCTTTAACACTAATTTGAAATTAGATGTGTATTATACAAATGAAGGCCTTTAATTTTTTAGTACTTCTTTCCATGAGATAGCTTATCTGAAAGTAATTGTGTGAGATTGATCATTATAATGTGCTCTAAATGAGCATAATTGTTGTAATGGTGATCTACTCATGAGTGGCAAGTGCACCTCTTCCATCTAGCTACCTAAATGTTCATTCTTCCTTGCAGGGAAAATGTATGGTCTCATAACGGACTACTTCACAATTACTTTGTGTATAAATTTTTATAAAAGTATATAAAGTATGTATTCATTTTAGTCATGTATTCTTTAAGCAATATGGAGTCCTGTGGTTTAAATCTCACATAATGCTACCTAAATGACAAACTCCAATCTGTTCATAAAATCATTCTGTGTCTCAATTACACTATAATGTGCAGACCCCTAAATCCTTTCCCCTAAATTATAGTGAAATAGTTTTATACTAAGAAGAATCTAGTATGGTTTAACTAAAAAATTGCTTGCTGAAAGTGGTAATTCATGTGAAATTTGCAAGTAACCCAGATTCCTTTATTCTTTTCTTCTCCCTTCCCTTCTTGTCACCAATTATTTCTTAAATAATATTCTCTTTCTTGGTGCTTGCCTTAGTACACTTATTTAATTTATATTTCTATGATTTTATTTCAAAGTCCAAAATGATATATTTGACTCCCAGTTAAAGCAGTCCAAGAAATTTACCTTTCTCGCTTTTTATCACTATATATATATATATATATATATATATATATATATTTGATGCTGCAAAAAAGCTTTATTGTTTCCACGTGGTCCTAGGTTTGAGGGCTCCAAGGTGTTCCAAAAAAAAAAAAGCTGCCGAGTGGCTACAGAGAAAGACTTCAGGTAGCCCCGACGCTGGGGGCGCTCCTCAAAGGCCACTGGTCTCCAGAGGCTCCTAGTCGTGCTTGAGGGTGAGCCTTTCAAAGAGATATTCACCCAGCCCGGCCTGGGGACCAGCCAGCCTGCGGAGGTTGGTCATCTGATCCCCCACCTTCTTGAGGAGTTCCACCTCCTGATCTAGGAAGTGCTTCTCCAGGAAGTCACAGATATGCGGGTCTGTGCGGGAAGAACCCAGGCCATGCAGATCTAAAAGGGCCTGGTTCAGGTTCTTCTCTCCGAGAAGGGCAGCTTCTGTAGCATCATGGGTTTTACCCCATTCATCTTGAGATGCCTTTTGCACGTCCAGGAAGAGGGCGTGACCGCCACACTGGTTTTGCATTTTCAAGAGCCGCTTCGTGCCCTTGCGCTTCTCCTTAGCCAACTTGCAAAAAAAGTGGCTCACACCCTTCAGAGCCACACTGTCGTGGTCAAAATAAAAGCCCAGAGAGAGGTAGGTGTAGGAGGCCCGCAGGTGCATGTTGACCAGGCGGTTGACCGTGGCCTCCACTTCAGTGGAATAATTCTGACGAATCTGGGAGCTCATGTTTGATGGGTAGTAAGGAGTTAGGCTCAAAAAATGGTGGCTGCTCCTGGTGGTCACGCACAGCTGGGTGTGTGATTCCAAAGGCTGTGACTGGAAAAAATGTTGGAGAGTGGTCGGAGGCTGGAGCAAGGGACGTCCCTTGGTCTGTTCCATCCATGCAGTGTTGGAGCAAGAAACAGACCCTCAGGACACCAAGTGCACTTATCACAGTATTTTTAAAATGCATTACTTCAGACATTGCCTGAACATTTTTTTTTAACTTTTTTTTTTGAAATTTTTTATTTATTTATTTTTGGCTGTGCTAGGTCTTTGTTGATGTGTGGGTTTAGCTGCTCTGCGGTATGTGGGATCTTCCCGGATCAGGGCTCGAACCTGTGTCTCCTGCATTGGCAGACAGGTTCTTATCCACTGAGCCACAAGGGAAGCCCTTGCCTGAACATTTAACAGGTATATTGTCTTCTATCATCCTAATGCCCACAGGTATTTTAGACTTCATTTCTTAGTTAAAATGTGTTTGGTGCTCACCACTAGTCATTTCTCCAGCTGTCTATTGCTTGACTGAAGTTCATCCTCTTGTAATTTTCTCAAGAACAGCATATGATAAAAATGATAATTATTTTCTGTTGCTGCAATGGCTAGATATAAAATGATCAGCTCATTCTTTTTTTATTGAAGTACAGTTGATTTACAGTGTTGTCCTAATCTCTGCTATACATTACAGTGATGCATTTATATATACTTCTTTATTAATATTCTTATCCATTATGGTTTATCAGGACGATTCCCTGTAGAGGGCATGGCAACCCACTCCAATATTCTTGTCTGGAGAGTCCCATGGACAGAGGAGCCTGGTGGGCTATAGTCCATGGGGTCACAAAAAGTTAGACATGACCAAAGCAACTTAGCACATGGTTTATCATAGGATACTGTAGTTTCCTGCGCTGTACAGAAGGGCCTTGTTGTTTATCCATTCCATATATAATAGCTTACATCTGCAAACCCCAATCTCACATTCCATCTCTTCCCCAACCCCCACCCCCTTGGCAACCAGTCTGTTCTCTATGTCTCTGAGTCTGTTTCTGTTTGGTGAATGCGTTCCTTTGTGTATTTTAGATTCCACATGTAAATTTTATGGCATTTGTCTTTCTCTTACTGACTTCACTTAGTGTAGTAGTCTCCACTTGTGTCCATGCTGCTGCAAATGGCATTATTTTTTCTTTTTTATGACTGAGTAGTATTTCATTGTATATGTATCTATTTCATTCATATGCATATATATGCATCACATCTGTTATTGACTATGATGAATCTTTGTTGCTGCTCAGGCTTTCTCTAGCTGCAGTGAGGGGGATTACTCTCTGGTTATGGTGCATAGGCTTCTCATTTGTGGTGGCTTCTGTTGTTGCAGGGCACAGGCTCTTGAGCACACAGGCTTCAGTAGGTATGGAGCACTGGCTCATTAGTTGTGCCACATCTTCTTTATCCATTCATCTGTTAATGGACATTTACGTTGTTTTCAAGTCCTGGCTATTGAGAAGAGTACTGCTATGAACATACTGTTGGTGCCTAAAAATATTGTAGATTCCTGTATACATATGTTAAGAAATGAATCCTCTATTTAGGAGAAAATAGGTAATGAATGTTTGTAAAAAAAAATAATAGAAGCATTACAGGACATATCCATTTAATCACCGAAATAAATACTAATAAGTATTATTGTCTACCAAACTTCATCAGTATTACCAAAATATCTATGGCTACATAGCAAACAACTGGAGAAGCAAATATTCAAACTCAGCCTCATTTAGTCTTAAAGCTCATACTTTTTCCAGTGTACCATGTTGCCTTTCCCTGGAAGGGAGTCATTTCTTCCAGAAAATTCTTAATAGCCACACACCTACTTTAACAGGCTTCTTATACTTTAGGAGTGAATTAAATATCTTCTTGTTAAACAAAACTATCCACCTTACCCAAATCAGCCCTCCTAGAACATGTGCTATTTGCTATTACAGCATTCTGCTTATTTCGTTCATAACACTTATTATGACTTGTAATGTTTTTTACTTGTTTTACCTGTTTCTTCTGTCTCCTGTACCTGTTCTATATACTATACCAACACTGTGCATAGTGGAATGTGTAATACCTGGGAAACATCTAATCCAAATTGATTAAAAGGATGAATAAGTGGTCTAATGAACAAATGAATGAATCCAGTACCTAAAGAATAATGAGCCAGTCTATCAAACATATTGAGCCAATATTTCAAAGAAAGAGCCTAGTAGAAATCAGTATCACATAAAAGATAGTTATATAAAGAATTAAGGAAGCCACTTTAGAAATGTTCAAGGGTATTGATAGTTTGTAATAATATCTCATCAAGAACCAGAAAAGGTGGCAGACATCCTCTCCCTTTCCCTCTTCTTTCCCTCCTCAGATGACCTATCATAGGACTCTGGTTGGGAAGAAAGGAGCTCTAAAACATGGTAAAGGTATTCTACACCAGGGAAGACAGATGGAATTTTTATTAATCTCGTCAGCTCTGGAGTGCCTCATTGGCATCTTCTTTATCCATTCATCTGTTAATGGACATTTACGTTGTTTTCAAGTCCTGGCTATTGAGAAGAGTACTGCTATGAACATACTGTTGGTGCCTAAAAATATTGTAGATTCCTGTATACATATGTTAAGAAATGAATCCTCTATTTAGGAGAAAATAGGTAATGAATGTTTGTAAAAAAAAATAATAGAAGCATTACAGGACATATCCATTTAATCACCGAAATAAATACTAATAAGTATTATTGTCTACCAAACTTCATCAGTATTACCAAAATATCTATGGCTACATAGCAAACAACTGGAGAAGCAAATATTCAAACTCAGCCTCATTTAGTCTTAAAGCTCATACTTTTTCCAGTGTACCATGTTGCCTTTCCCTGGAAGGGAGTCATTTCTTCCAGAAAATTCTTAATAGCCACACACCTACTTTAACAGGCTTCTTATACTTTAGGAGTGAATTAAATATCTTCTTGTTAAACAAAACTATCCACCTTACCCAAATCAGCCCTCCTAGAACATGTGCTATTTGCTATTACAGCATTCTGCTTATTTCGTTCATAACACTTATTATGACTTGTAATGTTTTTTACTTGTTTTACCTGTTTCTTCTGTCTCCTGTACCTGTTCTATATACTATACCAACACTGTGCATAGTGGAATGTGTAATACCTGGGAAACATCTAATCCAAATTGATTAAAAGGATGAATAAGTGGTCTAATGAACAAATGAATGAATCCAGTACCTAAAGAATAATGAGCCAGTCTATCAAACATATTGAGCCAATATTTCAAAGAAAGAGCCTAGTAGAAATCAGTATCACATAAAAGATAGTTATATAAAGAATTAAGGAAGCCACTTTAGAAATGTTCAAGGGTATTGATAGTTTGTAATAATATCTCATCAAGAACCAGAAAAGGTGGCAGACATCCTCTCCCTTTCCCTCTTCTTTCCCTCCTCAGATGACCTATCATAGGACTCTGGTTGGGGAAGAAAGGGAGCTCTAAAAACATGGTAAAGGTATTCTACACCAGGGAAGACAGATGGAATTTTTATTAATCTCGTCAGCTCTGGAGTGCCTCATGCCTCTGAATAGTACAGGGAGATGATATATTTCTCTGGCAGACTTTTTAGGAGCTTCCATGACATTATTGTGTAATGTGTAGGAGACTCCAGTAAGAAAGAACAACCGGACTCCATGCTTATTTAGTACAGACAAGAAGCACTTGGCTTAGAGTAGAAGTTTTCAGTAGTTATATATTAGAAAGAAAATTTTTAATTTAATTTTTAATTTATATATTTTTTGGCTATTCACTGCTGCCACAGGCTCTTCTCTAGTTGCAGGGAGTTGGGGCTACTCTCTAGTTGAGATGAGCAGGCTTCCTGTTGCAGTGACTTCTCTCGTTGTGGAACTCAGGCTCTAGGGAACATGGGCTTTGATAGTTGTGGCACATGGTCTCAATAGTTGCAGCTCCGAGGCTCTGGAGCACAGGCTCAATCGTTGTGGCTCACAGGCTTAGTTGCTCTGCAGCATGTGAGATCTTCCCAGATCAGGGATCGAACTCATGTCTCCTGTATTGGCGGGCAAACTCTTCACCACTGAGCTACGAGGGAAGCCCCTGGGAAAAATTTTTTAAGGTTAAAACATGTTAGAAGTTTCTTTAAAGGGTTGTAAGAATAGGCTTGACAATTTCTTGAGTACTTAGTTTGGTTTTGCCTGAAGACATGAAGGAGATGGTTTCTCAACATCCCAATAGTTGTGTGACTCTATGATAACATAACATAGTATAAGACTTCATTTTACACTTTCCCAAGTTCTCCTGTATTTCCATTTTTTAAATGGGTTTACTGAGGTATAATTGACATTTTACAAATTGTGGACAAATTTTAATTTCGTATTAGCACACACCCAAGAAACCATGAGCACATTGAGAAGATGAACATATTTATTACCTCAAAATCATAAAAAAAGATAGTTATATAAAGAATTAAGGAAGCCACTTTAGAAATGTTCAAGGGTATTGATAGTTTGTAATAATATCTCATCAAGAACCAGAAAAGGTGGCAGACATCCTCTCCCTTTCCCTCTTCTTTCCCTCCTCAGATGACCTATCATAGGACTCTGGTTGGGAAGAAAGGAGCTCTAACAACATGGTAAAGGTATTCTACACCAGGGAAGACAGATGGAATTTTTATTAATCTCGTCAGCTCTGGAGTGCCTCATGCCTCTGAATAGTACAGGGAGATGATATATTTCTCTGGCAGACTTTTTAGGAGCTTCCATGACATTATTGTGTAATGTGTAGGAGACTCCAGTAAGAAAGAACAACCGGACTCCATGCTTATTTAGTACAGACAAGAAGCACTTGGCTTAGAGTAGAAGTTTTCAGTAGTTATATATTAGAAAGAAAATTTTTAATTTAATTTTTAATTTATATATTTTTTGGCTATTCACTGCTGCCACAGGCTCTTCTCTAGTTGCAGGGAGTTGGGGCTACTCTCTAGTTGAGATGAGCAGGCTTCCTGTTGCAGTGACTTCTCTCGTTGTGGAACTCAGGCTCTAGGGAACATGGGCTTTGATAGTTGTGGCACATGGTCTCAATAGTTGCAGCTCCGAGGCTCTGGAGCACAGGCTCAATCGTTGTGGCTCACAGGCTTAGTTGCTCTGCAGCATGTGAGATCTTCCCAGATCAGGGATCGAACTCATGTCTCCTGTATTGGCGGGCAAACTCTTCACCACTGAGCTACGAGGGAAGCCCCTGGGAAAAATTTTTTAAGGTTAAAACATGTTAGAAGTTTCTTTAAAGGGTTGTAAGAATAGGCTTGACAATTTCTTGAGTACTTAGTTTGGTTTTGCCTGAAGACATGAAGGAGATGGTTTCTCAACATCCCAATAGTTGTGTGACTCTATGATAACATAACATAGTATAAGACTTCATTTTACACTTTCCCAAGTTCTCCTGTATTTCCATTTTTTAAATGGGTTTACTGAGGTATAATTGACATTTTACAAATTGTGGACATTTAAAATGTAAAATTTGACAGATATTAGCACACACCCAAGAAACCATGAGCACATTGAGAAGATGAACATATTTATTACCTCAAAAGTAATTTATTTTTATTTATTTTTAATAAATGCATTTATTTTAAAATACCTACAAAGCCTAGGTACTGTAGAAAGGTACATTTTGACTCTAAGTAATACTTTTATAGTAATAATAATTATAATGTCCAATCCACAAAAAGCATGGGCCCCCCCAAAATTAAGAGTTTATTGTCATTGGCTGTGTTCAGTGAAGTAGAGGTTGAATAAGTTCTCTTATTTGTCCCTCTCAATTCTGATGTGCTCTGATTATCTGAAAATTAGTGTTTATCTTGTTTGCATATTTCAAGGAATATGTTTTTATTTTAATTATATCTCATAAAACTTATAGTGAAACTTGTGAAATTAGAAAAAAGAAAAATAAACCCATATACTCTTAATGCCATAGCACAACTGTTATTAGTTTGGGCATAAAAAATAACCCTTCTCATCTTTTTTCCAAATGCATGTTTCATTTTCATTGTTGATGGTACCTTTACTGTCCAACCCATTTTATACAACTGATTTCACTTGATAATATTTTCTCCATAGTTACTATAATTTTTTTTTCAAATCTCTTACCTTGTTATCTTGAAGCAATGATAGATTCCCAGGGAATTGAAAAATGTACAGTGAGGTTCTGTGTGCTCTTCATCCAGTTTCCCCCAATAGGAAGAAGTGCTGGGGAATGGAACAGAGTCATGCATTTGTGTAAGGTTGACAATACTATAAAAACAAAAGTGCTTACAAGGCCCCAGAACATCCCTGATCTGAAGCAGTCCATCTATTCTCAGCCTCATCTCCTATGCCCTTGTCAGTCCCTATATGGAGTAAAGCCATTGGAAGTCAGACCTGGGAAGTGGTAAGACCTCAGTGGGACTGTCAGTGTGTATGCTGTTTCTCCTGCCCTGCATCCTTTTTAATTAAACCTAAGTTGATGGTACTATTTGAAGCCAGTGGCATCTTTTTTTTTTTTCTTATTTTTTTTGGGGGGGTGGGGAGGGAAGGCGGGCTGGGGAGAGAGGGGAGCGGGCGGGTCACTTCTATTGGTCTTTCATTTATCTGTTTTCATCCAGCTTTGTTCTTTGGCCCCTGTGGGTCTCCCATCGCGGTGGCCTCTGTTGTCGCAGAGCACCGGCTCTGGGCGCATGCGCTCCAGAGCTCTGGCTCGGTAATTGGACACATTGGTCCAGCCGCTCCGTGGCACGTGGGATCTTCCCAGGCCAGGGATCGAACCGGCGCTCCCTGCACTGCAAGGCGGTGTCCTTACCCACTGGACCACCAGGGAAGCCCCCCCAGTGGTATCTTTTGAAGGTGATTGCCAGCATGAGCCTAAGACATTCTTAGTGGTCTTTTAGGGTTCATTTCTCCCCATCCCACAAGGACTTGGCCCAATTTTGGCAACATTGGGCAAGACAGAGGGCCTCCTTTCAGGAACTACACTGATGTTCATGCTGTTTCCCCCTCTCTGACCTTGCCTCCCTTTTTACCAGTCTGTGAATCTGTATCTAGGCTCGGGGTGAAGAAAACTGTCCCTTACCAATGATATTGTTTTCAAATACTTTCTCTCTTTTTTCCTATTTTTTACTGAAGTGTAGTTGATTTACAACATTGTGTTAGTTTCAGAAGGTGTACAGCACAGCGATTGTTTTATATATATATATAGGGGTGTGTATGTGTGTGTGTGTGTGTATATATATATATGTTTTTTCTTTTCAGATTCTTTTCCCTTATAGGTTATTACAAAAAATTGAGTATAGTTCCCTGTGCTATACAGTAGGTCCTTGCTTACCCATTTTATATATTGTAGTATGTAATATTAATCCCAACCTCCTAATTTACTCCTCCCCCCACCCCTCAGTTGTTTTCTCTTCAGCCACAACCTTGGCTATGTGTTTCAGTTCAAAAGCCAAGACTCTGACATCTGGGCATTTTGGATTCTCAGCTCTTCTATGAGGAAGTAAAGGTCAAATGCCTTAGCTATTTTCATCTGTCTCTAATATCCTGCTTTATCTGTCCTTTGGTGGAGCGAATCCTTTTTAATTAAACCTAAGTTGATGGTACTATTTGAAGCCAGTGGCATCTTTTTTTCTTTTTTTTTTGGGGGTGGGGAGGGAAGGCGGGCTGGGGAGGGAGAGGGGCGGGCGGGTCACTTCTATTGGTCTTTCATTTATCTGTTTTCATCCAGCTTTGTTCTTTGGCCCCTGTGGGTCTCCCATCGCGGTGGCCTCTGTTGTCGCAGAGCACCGGCTCTGGGCGCATGCGCTCCAGAGCTCTGGCTCGGTAATTGGACACATTGGTCCAGCCGCTCCGTGGCACGTGGGATCTTCCCAGGCCAGGGATCGAACCGGCGCTCCCTGCACTGCAAGGCGGTGTCCTTACCCACTGGACCACCAGGGAAGCCCCCCCAGTGGTATCTTTTGAAGGTGATTGCCAGCATGAGCCTAAGACATTCTTAGTGGTCTTTTAGGGTTCATTTCTCCCCATCCCACAAGGACTTGGCCCAATTTTGGCAACATTGGGCAAGACAGAGGGCCTCCTTTCAGGAACTACACTGATGTTCATGCTGTTTCCCCCTCTCTGACCTTGCCTCCCTTTTTACCAGTCTGTGAATCTGTATCTAGGCTCGGGGTGAAGAAAACTGTCCCTTACCAATGATATTGTTTTCAAATACTTTCTCTCTTTTTTCCTATTTTTTACTGAAGTGTAGTTGATTTACAACATTGTGTTAGTTTCAGAAGGTGTACAGCAGCGATTGTTTTATATATATATATAGGGGTGTGTATGTGTGTGTGTGTGTATATATATATATGTTTTTTCTTTTCAGATTCTTTTCCCTTATAGGTTATTACAAAAAATTGAGTATAGTTCCCTGTGCTATACAGTAGGTCCTTGCTTACCCATTTTATATATTGTAGTATGTAATATTAATCCCAACCTCCTAATTTACTCCTCCCCCCACCCCTCAGTTGTTTTCTCTTCAGCCACAACCTTGGCTATGTGTTTCAGTTCAAAAGCCAAGACTCTGACATCTGGGCATTTTGGATTCTCAGCTCTTCTATGAGGAAGTAAAGGTCAAATGCCTTAGCTATTTTCATCTGTCTCTAATATCCTGCTTTATCTGTCCGTTAAGACAAAATACTATTTTGTGGGATAGAGATCAGCTTTGGTACCCAACTCTCCTTGGTTCACATTTCAGCTTCAGGTTTTTAGTAGGTGCATGATATGCAGCAGATGACTGCACCTCTCTGAGTCCTTTACTAAGAGCTGACAGCTCGAATTGCTCCTTGGCTATGTCCACGCTCCCTTCATATTCTCTCAGTTCTTTTTCTCTGATGCCATGAGATTTCATTTTTCTTGAGTTACAGTAGCATGCCATATTTAAGGAGCAGTATTTCCCCTCATCATTTTTAAAAAATATTTTAAAATTTATTTATTTGGCTGCACTAGTTCTTTGTTGCACTATGTGCGTGCTTAGATGCGGCATGTGAGATCTTTGTTCCCTGATCAGGGATCGAATCCAGGCCCCCTGCATTGGGAGCACAGAGTCTTAACCACTGGACCACCAGGAAAGTACCCTCCTCTGTCAATTTTAAAAACAAAATATCATATTGATACTTCTATCCCGTTTTCTTCCTGGGGCAACAGTCTTCAGGAAACTGAATGACAGAAGAGATGAACGAAGGGAAGAAAAGCCATACCTGTGAGACGGTGTCAGTTTGTGCCTCACCTTCCTAAGCCTCGGTGCCTAGCCATGCCAGAGCACAGAGCTTCTACCAGGACATCTTTTATTTAATCTCATTCTTATTTCTTCATCCTCTCTCAGAGTCTGCTTATGAGAAAACCACTCCATTCCCACCACCCCCTCTCTGTCTTTTCCTCTCATCTTACTCATCCTCTGTATCTGTAGTCATCGTCAGCGTCTTAAAAGAGCAAGGCAAAACTTCTCATAAAAGTGACGATCATACCTGCCTCACAGGTTTCAGAGACATTCGGATGGGCTCATTGATTAGAAATGCTTTGTACATAGGCATATGCCAGTATTGTTATACTGCTCGTGGCCCTAGCAACAGCAAGGCAGCATGAGTTATATTCCTGGCACTGGATAAAAGACAGTCAGGGATATGAAACTGTCTGGCCATGCCTCGCTAATTGTTCGAACAGGTGGTCAGAAATGTATTTGCATAAGAGCCTGAGACGCTCCTGGGAAAACACCTTATTCTGAGGACAGAAACCAGCACAGTGAATTTGACAAGGTAACAAAGCTACTGAAGATGATTAATTAATGTTGCCGCACCTGGAGACTGTAGAAACCTACTATCAATCATAAAGGTCTGAAACTGATACAGAAAACCTTCATCACTGAGAGGCCATTGCGAGGCTGAGTATAGCATGGTGGCAGCCATTTGAAATTACCACTCCATCTGAACGATCCTTGGCTGTAATGGCTGTAATGAAAATCTAGATGATTAAAAAAAAAAAAAAAACTGGAAGAATACACTGGGCCACCTGCGCCGGGCTTTTTCTGTCCCTCTAACAGAAGGCAACACAAAGTAAAGATAACAAAATGCCAAGAAGTATTGATACATTCAGGATTCCAGGAGTATTTGGGGAGTAATTGAGGGAACATAGAAAGATTGATGAGAAGGCCCCTGAATTAACAAGTGTACGTTTCAGCTTGGAGGATAGTATTAATGTTTAAGAGGCACTGAGAACAAGCAAACACAAGCCAATAAGGCGAACCTATACCAAGTGCCTGTGCATGAACTAGTTATAATTATTTGGATACTAAAAAGTCTTGCAGACCAGCAGAGGTCTGTGGGTCACAATTTGAGAATAAGTGATTCTGGTCTTACACACACACACACACACACACACACACACACACACACGCACACACACACACACACTTCTTTCCTATGGGCTTTCCTGTATTGCACTAAACTTCTAAGTTATTTAGTCCCTAAGTCTCTCATCCAAGTACTAACCAGGTCCAATCCTGCTTAGCTTCCTAGATCAGACAAGATCGGGTGAGTTCAGGGTGGTATGACTGTAAACTAGTCCCTAAATCATGTCTGACTCTTTGTGACCCCTATGGACTGTAGCCCACCAGGCTTCTGTGTCTATCAGATTTCCCATTCAAGAATACTGGAATGAGTTGCCATTTCCTTCTCCAGGGGATCTTCCCTACCCAGGGATCAAACCCAGGTCTCCTGCATTGGAGGTGCATCCTGTACCACTAAGCCACCAGGGAAGGCCCAAGCTTCTAAGTGTTTGTATCTTCTTTAAATATTTTTTTTAAGATTTATTTATTTTATTTATGGAGAAGGGGTGGGGAGGAAGGGGAGTGGGCGGGCCACTTCTATTGGTCTTTCATTTATCTATTTTCATCCATCTTTGTTCTTCGGCCCGTGTGGGCCTCCCATCGCGGTGGCCTCTGTTATTGCTGAGCACCGGCTCTGGGTGCATGCGCTCCAGAGCTGCGGCTCGGTAATTGGACACATCGGTCCAGCTGCTCCGCAGCACATGGGATCTTCCCAGGCCAGGGATCGAACTGGCGCCCCTTGCACTGCAAGGCGGTGTCCCTACCCACTGGACCACCAAGGAAGCCCTTCTTTAAATATTTTTTTTTTATTTGACTGAACCAAGTCTTAGTTGCAACATGTAGGATATAGTTCCCTGACCAGGGACCAAACCCAGGGCCCCTGCATTGGGAGTGCACTGGACCACCAGGGAAGTCCATAAATATTTCTGTCTAAGAAAATCTTCATCGTTAGTGACATAAGGAAAAGGAACTGGCTTCTTCTATTACTCCATTTCCTTTGAGAGTCTTCTTTCATAAATAACAAGAAAAATGTTAAGATTCTTAAAAATACACATGCTCATGTCTATAGTATCACGTTTGTTTTCTGGAATTCTCTTGCTAACAACAACAAAAAAAACCTTCCACAAAGCCTACCAAAACATTAGTTGAATACAAACATTTGGTTCTTGGAAACCTGAGGCTTTTCTTCTCTGCTCTGGGTTACTAAAAGACAGTTTCTCTCCCCTCTAGACTTGTGTAATCCCTTTGTGAGCATCTAAAGGTGCTCACAAGTGTGAGGCACTAAAATGGCTGTGGTTCCCATTTTTTCCTGAGATTTTTCAGTCTTCACTTACAACCCATGATGCCAGCAAGAATTAGTGGTCATTATTTATGACTCAAAACTGGAAGAGTAATGGTAGGAATGTAGATTCTTCTAGCCAATAATAAATTGTTATTAGACTACAAGTGACACTCATATTTATTAGATACTGGCCATAATAAACAAAAAAAACCTAAAATCATTGCATAGGTATCATATATCATGAAACCATTTTTCAGTAAATGGCTTTAAATTCTTAAAATCATTGAATCTTAGACCTAGAGGAAACTTTAAAAGTCATATAGTACAATGCATAAAGCAACTATGCTCCAATAAAAATTAATTTTAAAAGTCATATAGCACAAATTTATGTATTTTCATAATCAACATTATAGACAGTTCATTTTCATTAAAGATAATTTAGAAAATATAGAAAGACAATGTTATGTCTTATCCCATTAACCACATCATTTTGAATATTATGTGTCCTTTCTTCCAGCCTGCTTTCTATGCAAGGGTGACTTATTTTACAAAAATATAAGTCATACTGGATGTATAATATTATGTTGTGATTTGGCACTGAAAATTATATTGTAAATATTTTCTTCACTAATAAATAACCTTCCCAACTAGCACTTTAAATAGTTTTGCAAAATAATTTACTGATGCTGTATTGTAAGTTACTTAAGCATTCTTCTTGTAATTAATAATTAATACATTCACTTATAAATAAATTACACAGAAATTACTAATTTATTAAAATATTATCTTGCTTATATAGGGTCACCTTATCCTAACTTCTTAATTTTATATAGCTGGTATACTCTTGTTCAATCCACAAATAGAATACAATTTAAGTTTTAGTCCAGCCTGGTAACTGGCATTAAGTCTAATGATTTACACTGAATTTTGCTAACAACAAAAAAACCTTCCACAAAGCCTACCAAAACATTAGTTGAATACAAACATTTGGTTCTTGGAAACCTGAGGCTTTTCTTCTCTGCTCTGGGTTACTAAAAGACAGTTTCTCTCCCCTCTAGACTTGTGTAATCCCTTTGTGAGCATCTAAAGGTGCTCACAAGTGTGAGGCACTAAAATGGCTGTGGTTCCCATTTTTTCCTGAGATTTTTCAGTCTTCACTTACAACCCATGATGCCAGCAAGAATTAGTGGTCATTATTTATGACTCAAAACTGGAAGAGTAATGGTAGGAATGTAGATTCTTCTAGCCAATAATAAATTGTTATTAGACTACAAGTGACACTCATATTTATTAGATACTGGCCATAATAAACAAAAAAAACCTAAAATCATTGCATAGGTATCATATATCATGAAACCATTTTTCAGTAAATGGCTTTAAATTCTTAAAATCATTGAATCTTAGACCTAGAGGAAACTTTAAAAGTCATATAGTACAATGCATAAAGCAACTATGCTCCAATAAAAATTAATTTTAAAAGTCATATAGCACAAATTTATGTATTTTCATAATCAACATTATAGACAGTTCATTTTCATTAAAGATAATTTAGAAAATATAGAAAGACAATGTTATGTCTTATCCCATTAACCACATCATTTTGAATATTATGTGTCCTTTCTTCCAGCCTGCTTTCTATGCAAGGGTGACTTATTTTACAAAAATATAAGT
This sequence comes from Tragulus kanchil, assembly GCA_022376925.1. Lineage (NCBI taxonomy): Eukaryota > Metazoa > Chordata > Mammalia > Artiodactyla > Tragulidae > Tragulus > Tragulus kanchil. Next base: position 102,029,933 of record JAIOJX010000001.1, on the reverse strand, counting down.
CATACTGGATGTATAATATTATGTTGTGATTTGGCACTGAAAATTATATTGTAAATATTTTCTTCACTAATAAATAACCTTCCCAACTAGCACTTTAAATAGTTTTGCAAAATAATTTACTGATGCTGTATTGTAAGTTACTTAAGCATTCTTCTTGTAATTAATAATTAATACATTCACTTATAAATAAATTACACAGAAATTACTAATTTATTAAAATATTATCTTGCTTATATAGGGTCACCTTATCCTAACTTCTTAATTTTATATAGCTGGTATACTCTTGTTCAATCCACAAATAGAATACAATTTAAGTTTTAGTCCAGCCTGGTAACTGGCATTAAGTCTAATGATTTACACTGAATTTCATTTGGAAGAGCCCAGATTTCAGGTTTTCTTTGCATCTACTGTTATTTCTTTTTTCTTTTTTTTTTTTTAAATATGGAAGGCTTCATGAATTTGCATGTCATCCTTGTGCAGGGGCCATGCTAATCTTCTCTGTATCATTCCAGTTTTAGTGCATGTGCTGCTGCAGGGAGCACTCTACTGTTATTTCTAAAAAGTCTGTAGGGCTTTTACTGTACCCTGTACCTCATGGCACTGGGGTGGAGGAGGCATTGGGGAGATGAAGTCCATAAGATGGTATTGATCTGATCTCATGCCTGTGTGTTCCACTGGCATCTGCTGCTACAGTTTTGGCTGATATACTTTTGGACCTGTTTTCCTGACAGCTTGGTCCAATCTTAGTTCCCAGTGGCACCTGAGAATTCTCTGAAGTCTTGATATGTGTCAGTTAGCTTTAGCTAATAATCCATGCTACAATTTAGTAGTTGAGAATGGCTCTTTTCCTCATGATTCTTCTGGGCGTGTTTTTGTCTGGGCCAGCCTCATGGGAGCATCCTGGGTTTGTTCATGCACTTATTGTCATTAGCAGGTCAGCTGGGCAGTGGGTGGCCTCATAGGTCCCCATTCACATGTCTGGCAGTGGGCAGGGGCAATGGAAGTTACTAGCCTGCTTACTCCTTGCTACCCAGCAGACTAGCCTGGACATTTTCATATGGTAGCCAAGTTCCCAAAGCAGAAAGTGTGCTGTTATAACCAGTGTTTGCTAATGTCCCATTGGCTAAAGCAATTGAAAGAATACATACACTACCAAAGGGAATGGATAGAGGGAAAGGAATATTTTGTAGCCTTCTTCATAACCTACAACATACTGTGCTTGTCATTCAGTTACAGATGGTATTCTGCCCATTTAGACTGTAGGCAACCTACTGGGGACATGCAGAAATGTTTTGAGGTCGAGAACCAAGTGTAACTTTGAAGTACTAGCTGTAGTTACCTTTCTAACCACTCACTGTCCCTTGTTTCTGGAGCGTGGAGTTAAATGACTGCTTCTCAGCTTTATCACAACTTCTCTTAAATACCTCTTGTGTCTGCCAGGATTCTTAGTTGCAAATGACAGGATCCCCAGACTAATTTAGTATAAAATGTATATTAAATATGTTAGGTAGACATTCTGAAAGGACCAAAGAATGAACCTAGTTACTATACTCTCAAGATCAAAGTCTCAAGAGTTCACACCACCTGGGAAAATACACAGTCCTATCATAGACCCACAACTCAGGTCTTTGACACTGGATGCCCAGAACTCCGCCATAGCTGAAGATCAAATTCTTTAGTCTCTATATGCCTGGGATGATCAACTCTTCCCACATGCAGCCATTAATTTACCTTGCTGCCTCCAACGCAAACCTCCAGGGTTTACGTTGAACCCTGGGGTTAAGAACCAGGGTCACATGCAGAACTCTAGAGGCAAGGAAGTCTCAGAAATGTATCTTTTAAATGTGTGACTTTGTACAGAAAATGAAGCTAGAGGATGGTTGTAGTGGGTGCTATGTGATCTCTAGTATTTTTTTTTCTTTCAAGATGCATCAGGTGGGAGCAATCAGTGTTGCAAATCCAGTTACGCAGAGCAGCTAATCACGAGTCACGTGAGCTCCAGTCATCACGTTCTGCCCTCCAAAGGTAGGAACAGGTAAGGATTAGCCTTCCTGACAACTAATCTTCATGATTTAGGTCCCCATTCACATGTCTGGCAGTGGGCAGGGGCAATGGAAGTTACTAGCCTGCTTACTCCTTGCTACCCAGCAGACTAGCCTGGACATTTTCATATGGTAGCCAAGTTCCCAAAGCAGAAAGTGTGCTGTTATAACCAGTGTTTGCTAATGTCCCATTGGCTAAAGCAATTGAAAGAATACATACACTACCAAAGGGAATGGATAGAGGGAAAGGAATATTTTGTAGCCTTCTTCATAACCTACAACATACTGTGCTTGTCATTCAGTTACAGATGGTATTCTGCCCATTTAGACTGTAGGCAACCTACTGGGGACATGCAGAAATGTTTTGAGGTCGAGAACCAAGTGTAACTTTGAAGTACTAGCTGTAGTTACCTTTCTAACCACTCACTGTCCCTTGTTTCTGGAGCGTGGAGTTAAATGACTGCTTCTCAGCTTTATCACAACTTCTCTTAAATACCTCTTGTGTCTGCCAGGATTCTTAGTTGCAAATGACAGGATCCCCAGACTAATTTAGTATAAAATGTATATTAAATATGTTAGGTAGACATTCTGAAAGGACCAAAGAATGAACCTAGTTACTATACTCTCAAGATCAAAGTCTCAAGAGTTCACACCACCTGGGAAAATACACAGTCCTATCATAGACCCACAACTCAGGTCTTTGACACTGGATGCCCAGAACTCCGCCATAGCTGAAGATCAAATTCTTTAGTCTCTATATGCCTGGGATGATCAACTCTTCCCACATGCAGCCATTAATTTACCTTGCTGCCTCCAACGCAAACCTCCAGGGTTTACGTTGAACCCTGGGGTTAAGAACCAGGGTCACATGCAGAACTCTAGAGGCAAGGAAGTCTCAGAAATGTATCTTTTAAATGTGTGACTTTGTACAGAAAATGAAGCTAGAGGATGGTTGTAGTGGGTGCTATGTGATCTCTAGTATTTTTTTTTCTTTCAAGATGCATCAGGTGGGAGCAATCAGTGTTGCAAATCCAGTTACGCAGAGCAGCTAATCACGAGTCACGTGAGCTCCAGTCATCACGTTCTGCCCTCCAAAGGTAGGAACAGGTAAGGATTAGCCTTCCTGACAACTAATCTTCATGATTTACTGTAGCTTCTTATTCTAAAGTTCAAGGTTACAGAGGGGAGAACAGGATAGATGACTGACCATCTGCTCTCCCATATTCCTCTCTCCTACTCTTCCTACAATCAAATGAGCTTGAAAGAAATGAATTCTGCTTTCATTTGATCTATAGAGAGACCAGGGAGTTTGATCTATACAGAGCCATGAAGGAAGCCTATAAAGAGGGACACTGAGCCTTCGTGGTGAATGGGGTGTTTGGGGCTTCAGTTCCCTAGAAGCATACCCAGAGGGAAAGATCCATGTGCTAGTGATGTATAAAGAAGTCCTTTTGATGTGTAAAGGAAGGGGAAAAAGGCCAAGGGAGCTGTCTGGGATCTCTACTATAAAGGACACTAATCCCATTCATGAAGGCTCTACCCTCATGACCTAGTCACTTCCCCACCTCTTTGGGGGTTAGGATTTCAACAAATGAATTTGAAGGCATATGAAGACAAATACTCAGTTCATAACAGGACACCACAGGGTTATATAAATGCCTAAGCAGTTCCAGCTCTCTTTGCCCATGGGCAAGGCTGACTTTGGGAGCCCTATGACAGTTCTCCATCTGGGGAGCAGCAAGGAGGGTGAAGGCAGAGTGCACTGAGGCTGGCAGAGGGATGTACTGGAATGAAAAAGATCACAGGATGGGAGTTCCCTGGTGAACCAGTGGTTAGAATTCTGGGTTTTCACTGCCATGGCCCAAGTTCAGTCCTTGGTCAGGGAACTGAAATATCCTGCAAGCCCCAAGGCATGGCCAAAAATACAGACCTAAGGGAACCACAGTGGACAGTGTGCACTATGCAGTATCTTCACATTAGCAATATCATCGAGTTCCCCAGGCCTGGATTTTAATATGTGTGATGGGATGGTGGTTTGCCATCCAGTATCCATTTCACCCTCTTCCTGTTCAGCAGTGGCTTGAAAGCAAAAACTACAGTTCACAGGCTTCCTTGTGATTAGAATTTTGGGTGCAGACTAATCACGAGTCACGTGAGCTCCAGTCATCACGTTCTGCCCTCCAAAGGTAGGAACAGGTAAGGATTAGCCTTCCTGACAACTAATCTTCATGATTTACTGTAGCTTCTTATTCTAAAGTTCAAGGTTACAGAGGGGAGAACAGGATAGATGACTGACCATCTGCTCTCCCATATTCCTCTCTCCTACTCTTCCTACAATCAAATGAGCTTGAAAGAAATGAATTCTGCTTTCATTTGATCTATAGAGAGACCAGGGAGTTTGATCTATACAGAGCCATGAAGGAAGCCTATAAAGAGGGACACTGAGCCTTCGTGGTGAATGGGGTGTTTGGGGCTTCAGTTCCCTAGAAGCATACCCAGAGGGAAAGATCCATGTGCTAGTGATGTATAAAGAAGTCCTTTTGATGTGTAAAGGAAGGGGAAAAAGGCCAAGGGAGCTGTCTGGGATCTCTACTATAAAGGACACTAATCCCATTCATGAAGGCTCTACCCTCATGACCTAGTCACTTCCCCACCTCTTTGGGGGTTAGGATTTCAACAAATGAATTTGAAGGCATATGAAGACAAATACTCAGTTCATAACAGGACACCACAGGGTTATATAAATGCCTAAGCAGTTCCAGCTCTCTTTGCCCATGGGCAAGGCTGACTTTGGGAGCCCTATGACAGTTCTCCATCTGGGGAGCAGCAAGGAGGGTGAAGGCAGAGTGCACTGAGGCTGGCAGAGGGATGTACTGGAATGAAAAAGATCACAGGATGGGAGTTCCCTGGTGAACCAGTGGTTAGAATTCTGGGTTTTCACTGCCATGGCCCAAGTTCAGTCCTTGGTCAGGGAACTGAAATATCCTGCAAGCCCCAAGGCATGGCCAAAAATACAGACCTAAGGGAACCACAGTGGACAGTGTGCACTATGCAGTATCTTCACATTAGCAATATCATCGAGTTCCCCAGGCCTGGATTTTAATATGTGTGATGGGATGGTGGTTTGCCATCCAGTATCCATTTCACCCTCTTCCTGTTCAGCAGTGGCTTGAAAGCAAAAACTACAGTTCACAGGCTTCCTTGTGATTAGAATTTTGGGTGTGATTTAAAATTTGGTGCTTCTCTGCACAGAAGAGGAAGGAAGGGGAAAGATGAGGAGAGTAGGAAAGAGAGAAAATTAAAGGAAGGAACAAAAGGGAGAGAAGAAAGAGAGTTAAAGAAAGGAAGAGAGGGAGGAAATTTCCCTGTTTCCATTGCCTCCTCCCCTCAGCTCAGGTTTATTGGACTAGCACTAAACCTAACTTCTCACTGGTCCCTCTCCTAATGCTGTCACTTTAGAAAGTTGGAGACTTCCATCTAGGTTACTTCTTCCTATGACACAGCTGAGGTGTAGGAGTCAGTTATGAGTCCAACTTCTCCACCAACTCAAGTAATTTTCTTTCTCTTTACCCCCACCTCCATCTTCCCTCTCCCCCTTCCCCATTTCACTCCCCCGTCTCTCTCTCCCCAACCCCACCCTGTCTCTCTGTCTCTCTGTCCTCCATCTTCTTTCTTATCCACCCCATCTCTCTTTGTCTCTCTCTCACACACACTTGTGCTTTCTTTCTTTCAAAAAAAATAACACAGCTGAATCTCTGAATCTGAACTTCCATTTTGCCACGATGGCAGCAAACATTAGTTCAGTCATTCTTGGCTTCTCTGATCCTTCTCAGGGTTGTGCCACAGTCCTGGAGTCTTACAGAATGTCAAGGAACGGAACGGAAAGCAAATTGGGAGTTTACGGCTAAACTTCAAGTATTGATCATCAGAAGATGAGTTATCACAGGTTATTGCCAAGAGGCTCACTGCTCCATCTTCATGGCCTCTTTGGATTCCCATTGCAGACAGAACCCATGAATCTTTTTCAGAGCTTTCTATGGTCCCATCTGCCACAAGGCCGATCCTCTTTGAAGCTATGCTCTCTACCCATGTGTGTGTAGCATAGGGGCAGGGTCGTTGGGAGTGGGGCTCTAAGATGCAGGTCCAGGTTTTCTATAACCCAAAGACCACTTTTCTTCTTTTAGCCACATGCTTTCTCTCACTTAAGAAAATAATCTGATAAATCAAGACATTCTTCTGACTGGGATATACTGACAGTACAAAATATCTTTGAATTCATCTTGCAAGCTGAGCTGAACTAGTCACTCCCTGAATCTTGATCTTCCCCTCAGTTTTCAGGAGGAAAAAGCCTGCAGAAGAAATTTTGTAAAACCAGACTCACACTTGCTTTGTTTTTCCCATCCTCCCAATTGCCAAACTTAGTGAACCACAAAAACAATTTTCACAAGTATTCTGTACAGGTCTCCAGTGAAATGTTGAAAGACTCTACTTGACCTCATTCCTTTCAATATTTGAGTTGTTCCTGTGAAGACTTTGGGCACAGAAAGATAGACATAAGGGGCTGGGGGAAGAAGGGCAGAGGTTTCAGTACCAAGTGGGCAGTGAGATTAAGGCCAGAGAATGCATGTGTGCTCAGTCACTTCAGTCATGTCCAACTCTGCAACCCCATGGATGACATCCTGCCAGGCAAGAATACTGGAATGGGTTGCCATGCCCTCCTCCAGGAATCTTCCTGAATCAGCGATTGAACGCGTGTATCCTGTGTCTCCTGCATTGGTAGGCAGATTCTTTAACACTGCACCACCTGGGAAGCCCTGAGATTAAAGCCAAGTCAAGGTCAAATCCAGGACTGGTTATTAAAGTCCATACTGAGGGTATGCCACTTCTTCCCCTTCCATCACTTCCCACAGTCCTTAGTAAAGAAGGTTCTGATCATAGCCTTGTTATAATGCCTAAGAGTCCAAAGCTAAGGAAATAGAGTTAAGCAAGAACGGGCTTCCCTGGTGGCTTGGCAGTAAGAATCTGCCTGCCCTGCCAATGCAGGAGATGTGGGTTTGATCTCTAGGTTGGGAAGGTCCTCTGGAGAAGTAAATAGCAACCCACTCCAGTATTCTTGCCCATAGTGGAAGCTGAGAGTCTTAATCACTGGACCATCAGGGAAGTCCCCGGTATTCTTGCCTGGGAAATCTCGTGGACAGAGGAGTCTGGTGGGCTACTGTCCATGGGGTCACAAAAGAGTCGAACATGACTTAGCAACTAAACAACAACAATGGCTACTAATTTGGGACAAATTAAAAACAAAAAAATCAACCCACCTTAAACAGTCATTGCACATTTCTTACTATACTCAGTGTGCCTGGTTTAATAGGTTCTGTACTACATCATAAATGAGCTGTTTGTATAGGAACTGTGAGTCTCATCTTTGTATAATAGTTTATACTCAGTAAATATTTGTTGAATTTAGTTGAATTTAAAGTGTGAGGAGATAAAATATGACAGGTGATTTTCGGTATGGGCAGTACAATAGAAAAGGAAAATAATCCAAATTAGTATCTGTTGAATGTCAGACTCTAGGTTAACAGAACTCAGAGGACTTATTGTTAATACAGACAATTGCCTGCTTATATGGACCAAATGCTTTACCACAGATGTTAGCCAAAATTATGTAGGTGGGACCAATGTAATCATAAAGGTCCTTATAAAAGCAAGGCATGGGGCTTAGTGTGAGAGATGAAGGAGAGATCCTGGCTGTAGGGCTTAGAATGCAGCACAGCACAGTCAGGAGCTGAGGAACAGCGGGCGGGGTGCTCTTGAAGCTCCAGAGAGTTAAAAAACCAATTTTCTTCTAGAGCCTCCAGAAGAAAGGCAGACTAACCAATACGTTGATTTTTTCTCAACCAGAATGATTTTGGACTTCCGTCATCCATAACTAAAATAAGTTTATGTTGTCTTCAGCTGCGAATTTTGTGGTCCTTTATTACACTAGTGAAAGAGTAATTAATATGCTGCTCGTTTGTTCATTCATTCAGCTCTGGTTACAGCCATCTACTGTTTGCCATACCAGACACTCTCGTAGCTCTGCTTGGAACACCCCTTCCGTCCACCTAGATCTTATCTTGTTCTTCAAATGTAATGTAAACCATCACTTCCCCTGTGGAATCTTTGTCTGCCCTGGGCCCCTCCACTGTGCAGTACCTCCAGGCACACCTCCTTTGCAGCGCTTAACCATACTTGAGGTACTGTATCCCTGTTGGTACCACTTTTCCAAGTTCTTGCTAAAGTAAGTGGCTTTGTTACTTGTTTCTTACTTATTTACCAGGCCTCTCCAGCATAAGGAGAGGTGCAGAGAAGGGGCCTATTCCCCTGTGTGTGCACACACACGTGCCTTTTCTGCATGTGTTTTCATATCAGTGCACAGTGCTCCCCCAAAGCAGCATCAAATAAATGCTTATTCAAAAAAGAATGAACCCAGTCTGCTTTGTCACAAATCCCTTCTCAAGTTAGCAAAAGGGTAAACATGTGATATTATTATCCCATATATTAAGCTGCATGAGAAATTAAAGTCACTTTCTCAGTTTTCTTCTTGAGGAGGAACTCTGAATAGCATTTTTTTTCTAGAATTATCTAGTTTCCAGACTGATGAATCTTTCAATTCAGCCATCGGATGTGGTATCCAACAGAGCAAAACTTGTTTATCGTTTTTCCTGTATGAATTGGGCACCTACTTCTGTGCAAGTATTGCTTGGGATGTGGAGGAACAAATGAATCGATCAAAACTTCCATATTGGAGATGAGAAGAGAGGTAAATAAATACTGCAAAACAGAACGCTCTAAAGAAGTAACACCATGACAAAGAGATTAGTTATTTTTAACTTGGAGGAGAAAACCAGTCTTTAGTGAGACGAATGGTGATCAACAAAAGAACAGGTGGTAGTAGTTAAGAACCAGGTCTTCCCTGGTGGTCTACATGAGATTCTCCAGGTAAGAATACTGGAGTGGGGTGCCATTCACTTCTGCAGGGGAACTTCCCGACCCAGGGACCAAACCCACATATCCTGCATTGACAGGCAGATTCTTTACCATTGAACCACCAGGGAAGCCTAATTAGTGCTTCGTGTCTATTATGTATTTAACACAGTGAATAACATTTCTGAAATATTTCACAACTAGGTTTTTTTTACGACATCCCATGTTATAAAATTAACTGAATAAACCATTCAGTGGACGAATACTGGGAAATGCAGGGGATGCTGTCATGCTCCACTCAGATCCTCCTCCTGAATCAGGAATACAGGAGCTGACAAGAATTTGGCTTTTGAAGGCTCCCAGTGGATTCCCCTGCAGGAATTTGACTCAGAATTGCCTCAGCTGAAGTTTGCGCCCCCTGCTGGTCAATGGGAAAACTAAAGCCAACCCTCTTATTTCAATTTGGATCTGTTTTAAAAAGCCACCCCATATGACTGATCTGGGAACATACATGTATGTGAACAACAAAACTCTCTAAAACCTTTAAAATAAAGAATAAAAATTAAAAAAAAAAAAGCCACCCCAAGCGCAGCACTCCCCGAGATGACTGAGGTGTCTGTGGACATCTCTTCTGCTTTCATCATCACCTCACACAGCTTGTTCCCGACAGGCCGCCATAAGCTTGCTTACCAGTCTCCATCTTGGAGTCACCCTTGGCACTGCTGTGGAGCAGGGTAAGCAGACTACTTTTAGAAAGAAAAAGGGAAGATAATGTTTTTGGCTTCAGTGGCCCAGGCTCCAATAAAGCCTTATTTTATGGACCCTGAATTCAAACAACCTAAGTCTCATGTCATAAAATACTCTTCTTTTCATTTTAAAATGGCTGAAAAAATTCTTAGCTCACCGGAGTTCAAAGGATGTAGCTAGGTATGTTGTGGTCATTGTTTCATAATATGCAAATAGCCAATCATGTTGCACATGAGAAACTAACATGTCATAGGCAGGTTGTTGTTGCTGTTGTTTAATTGTTGTATCTGACTCTGTGTGACCCCATGGACTGTAGCCCACCAGGCTCCTCTGCCCGTGGAATTCTCCAGGTGAGAATGCCAGAGTAGGTTGCTATTTTCTCCTCCAGGAGATCTTCCCAACCCCGGGTTCAAACTCATGTCTCCTGTGTCTCCTGCCTAGACAGGCAGATTCTTTACCACTGAGCCACCAGGGAAGCTCTCTCAATAAAGCAGGTGGGTAGGCTAGATTTGGCCAGTGAGTCATCATTTGCTAGTCCCTGAGCTAGAGGAATTATGTGGAACAGTGGGACTTTCATGAAGCTCCCATTCTAATGCATGAATTTACAGAATCTGACACCATGAGGCCCTTTCACTGAGTTTTGCCTTTCTAGTGTGAAAGCAGAATCTGATACCATGAGACCCTAGAGCTTGTCTCTAGGATACAGAAGACTCCTTCCTGACTCCAGAAAGGTCAGGAGGACGTGTACAATAGTAAGAGAAACAATGGGAAAAATAAGATGCGGAATAGCATTTGAAGCTTAGTACCACCAAGAAAACCAAACATGGCAAAATAAAACAATAGTTTAATATACTACTCACTCTAAGGTATTTTCCATTTTAGAAAACTTCATCTCCCCTAGTAAACAGAACTAAATTTGGATGCCGCTATTTGTGACTATAGTGAAATAATCGTTAAAAATAAAAGCACAATTGCAATTTGCTACTATTTTAATCTTTGTAAAGTATATATATTTTAAATGCTCTGGTACAGGATAGGGAAAATCCATATAAGGATGGTTTTTGACAAGTGTTTGAACATATCTTTCTACTCAAATATAGCACCCTTACCCAGTCCATTTCCCTCAAGAAGAAATAGCTTGGAAGATTTGACTTGGGCAACAGACATATTCTTAACTCCTGACCCTAAAACCTTTGGCTTTTAGTTTTGCCCTTGTATGCCTTCTTACTCTGTGTGTCGTCTTTTTCCTTTTCTGTATTCCCTTTGATAAGTCATACCTTCTGTTTTGATCATTTCATTTGGGCTGTGTTGCTCTACAGCTCTCACTTTGAGGTCATTATAGCTCCTCTCCCCATATTCCTTCACTTGTAATAGCCATGCCTGACCTCCAGCTGACCTTTTCTCTCTACCTCTTGCCAGCTCCTTCCTGTGCATTCTCAGAATAAATGAATACTTGTTGCTTAGCATTTGAGTAGTTGAGAAAGAGGAATGGGAAGCCCCCTCTCTATGGATTCACATTGCTATACTGAGAAATGTGGAGACTCGGCGTGCTGATTTCAGTTGATCCGTACTGTAATAGGCGGCTAATGACAATATCTCTGGCTTTTGCGATCTCCAGATTCTTCTCTCTAGAGACCTGAATGCTAATTTGGTCTACATTTGTCATGATGAGTTCAGATGCCAGAATCTGAGTAGGAGAACTGTCGTGGAACCCAGCGTCCATAAAATACTGCTTGTACAGTTCCCCCAGCTTCTGCTCCAGGTACTCATTCAGCACCGCATTGGAAATGGGTTTCTGCATTTGCAGGCTACTTTTCTCTTTGATGCTGGTAATTCTCCAATAGGATGAATACCGCTGGATAGGGGTGGGTGGCAAGTTGCTGGGCTGAGGGGACAGGGACTCCTCCATGGTTAAAGGAATCTCAGATGATTTCAGCAAAGGGCCATATTGAAAACTGGCCTCAGAAGGGAAATCTGTGATCACTGAATTAATAGCCATCACTTGGCCCCCTGCAATCTGTAAGTCACTGTAATCCTTGCAGATACTCTTGCAGGAAGGGGGAACCAAGTAAGTCTCTCTGCTGGGGTCTCTGTACAGTTCCACTGCGGCCAAGTTGGGGCTTTCATACACAGGATTGGGGTTTGTCTGCATCACTGTGATTCTCGGGTTTCTACTGTGTTGACTCTCTCTTGAATACACAGAAGAAACGAGCTTGCCAGAGGATTCACAGCTCTCGTAGAGATTCTGGAGTTGTGTTTCGTCCACAGATGCGTAGGAGAGACTAGTAGCAGCTGTGGCTTCCATCACTTCTTCCCTTTCCTCAGTCACTTGCTCATTAGAAGGCGTGTAACTCCATTGGATGTCATTCCAATACGCAAGTCCACTGAGGTACCCTTCTGACAGCATTCTGGAAAGAGAATGTGTGGGTTACAAAGGGGACAAAGGTTAGCGTCTCATAAATGGACAGTTGTGCCATCAAAACAATGAAGGATGATAAAGAAGTTGATTTTATTCATTCCCCAACCTCTTACTTGTTCTGTGTGTGCTATTTTACCAGGGAGGTGGCATGTGCTCTAGGTATAAAGATGAAATAGACACTGTTCTCCCCTTCTAAAAGTCTCTCATGAACAGCCTGGGGTGTAGGAGGAGAGTTACCAGGATATGTCCCAGAGAAAGTCCTGTTTCAGATGAACTGAAGCCTAGGGTTCCATTCCTAGGCACGGACTTTGAAGAGAATATGGTGGCACTGAGTCTAAGCAGAAAGGGCTGGGGAAATTGGCGGGAACTGCAGGAGATGCGAGTTCAGTCCCTGTGTCAGAAAGATCCCTAGAGAAGGAAATGGCATCCTACTCCATTATTCTTGCCTGGGAAATCCCATGGACACAGGAGCCTTGTGGGCTACAGTCCATAGCATTGCAAAGAGTCAGACCTGACTGAGCGACTAAATAGCAGCAGCAGAATAGGCTGGAAATAAACAGCTGCATTTTCTAAAAAAAGACATTCTTGGCAATGGAGCAAGAGACAAGTGCAAAGAGCACTGACCCGCTTTGGCCTCAAGGGCTGGGCTTCTAAAACAGACCCATCGATTTAAGCCTCAAATTGACAAATCAGATTAGAATTAATAGCCATCACTTGGCCCCTGCAATCTGTAAGTCTCTGTAATCCTTGCAGATACTCTTGCAGGAAGGGGGAACCAAGTAAGTCTCTCTGCTGGGGTCTCTGTACAGTTCCACTGCGGCCAAGTTGGGGCTTTCATACACAGGATTGGGGTTTGTCTGCATCACTGTGATTCTCGGGTTTCTACTGTGTTGACTCTCTCTTGAATACACAGAAGAAACGAGCTTGCCAGAGGATTCACAGCTCGTAGAGATTCTGGAGTTGTGTTTCGTCCACAGATGCGTAGGAGAGACTAGTAGCAGCTGTGGCTTCCATCACTTCTTCCCTTTCCTCAGTCACTTGCTCATTAGAAGGCGTGTAACTCCATTGGATGTCATTCCAATACGCAAGTCCACTGAGGTACCCTTCTGACAGCATTCTGGAAAGAGAATGTGTGGGTTACAAAGGGGACAAAGGTTAGCGTCTCATAAATGGACAGTTGTGCCATCAAAACAATGAAGGATGATAAAGAAGTTGATTTTATTCATTCCCCAACCTCTTACTTGTTCTGTGTGTGCTATTTTACCAGGGAGGTGGCATGTGCTCTAGGTATAAAGATGAAATAGACACTGTTCTCCCCTTCTAAAAGTCTCTCATGAACAGCCTGGGGTGTAGGAGGAGAGTTACCAGGATATGTCCCAGAGAAAGTCCTGTTTCAGATGAACTGAAGCCTAGGGTTCCATTCCTAGGCACGGACTTTGAAGAGAATATGGTGGCACTGAGTCTAAGCAGAAAGGGCTGGGGAAATTGGCGGGAACTGCAGGAGATGCGAGTTCAGTCCCTGTGTCAGAAAGATCCCCTAGAGAAGGAAATGGCATCCTACTCCATTATTCTTGCCTGGGAAATCCCATGGACACAGGAGCCTTGTGGGCTACAGTCCATAGCATTGCAAAGAGTCAGACCTGACTGAGCGACTAAATAGCAGCAGCAGAATAGGCTGGAAATAAACAGCTGCATTTTCTAAAAAAAGACATTCTTGGCAATGGAGCAAGAGACAAGTGCAAAGAGCACTGACCCGCTTTGGCCTCAAGGGCTGGGCTTCTAAAACAGACCCATCGATTTAAGCCTCAAATTGACAAATCAGATTAGAAAAGGATTATCTTAATCCTAAAGATCCTTTTTGGTTTTAGTTCTAGTTTCTCTCTGATACACATGTAGTTATTTCCCAAGTGAATGTTTTAATTGTATAACGTTAGTATTATGAATGTAATATCATTAGTGGTCTTCCCTGTGGCTCAGTGATAAAGAAATCCATATACCAGTGCAGGAGACACTGGTTCAATCCCTGCATTGAGAAAATCTCCTGGAGAAGAGAATGGCAACCCACTCCAGTATTCTTGCCTGGAAAATCCTATGAACAGAGGAGCCTGGAGGGCTGAAGTTCACAGGAATGCAAACAGTTAGACACGACTTTGCAACTAAACAGCAGCAATATAATTAGTGTAAGTGTTTCAGTTGTATAAGAGTATTATTTCCAGTGTTTATTTCTTTGGGGGGAAATATTCCAAGATATGTTCAACATATTTATTAATAATTCAAATGTTTTCTCTATTCTAGGCACTGTCATATACCATGAAGCTACAAAGTTAAAGGTCTTCAACACGTCTGTGAAGTGATTCTTGTATGCTGGACACACCTATAATGGTAAGAGAATGTTCTTTCCTGAAGTAAAAAAAAACTTGTGTGGTTCTGCTCTCAACAAACCAAACATCCAGGAGAAAAGGCAGATCTTCTATACATGTGGAAGATAATTAACAGAACAATAAAGTTTATCCTAAAGGCTTCCTAGTGATACAGTTATCTCACGATCCTCCCACTCCACCCAACCCAGGCTGCAGGGAGGCATTCCACCTTCAATACCTCAGAATATCATTGTGGAAAACCAAAGCAAAGCCACATGCTCAGCTTCTGAGTTGCTAAGTGAGCTTTTGCACCTGAGAATCCAGGACCCTCAATGACTGGCTTCCCTGGTGGCACAACTGGTAAAGAATCTGCCTGCCAGTGCAGGACATCTGGATTCAATCCCTGGGTTGGGAAGATCCCCTGCAGGAGGAAATGGCAACCCACTCCAGTATTCTTGCCTGGAGAATTCCAGGGACAGAGGAGCTTTGGGGCTACAGTCCTGGGGGTCAGAAGAAAGTCAGACACGACTTAGGAACTAAATCACCACCAAATGACATATGGGAGTAACATTGACATATCAGCAGTAGACTCATTGTATGGAATCCCTGTGGAGGGAAAAAGACAGTGCCAGATGGATTTGGGGAGTCCTGAGTAGAAGACGCCTGTGCCCAACCACCCATGTAGAACCTGAGGAGCAGAAGGAAAGCCAATCACACGGAATGCCTGGGCGGACAGGCCTGAGACTGCCTTATGAAGTGTGCTCAGGTACCATCATGCTGCCCAGAGCCTTGCAGGCAAGATGGTTATAGACTGTTAACTAGGGGCCAAGTGAATGATGAGAACTTGCATGGATGCCCATGTGACTACATGACAACAGCCAGAAATGCCCACCCACCTACCCCCAACCTGACATCCCCATCTGATGCTATGGCTTTATGGGAACAAGCTTTCAGGGGACAAGCCCAAGCCAGAGGGACCGCTGAAGTGACTGAGGAGAGCCTGGTTGACAGTGGTTACTTAGAGTGTGATCTCAAATGCAAGGTCACATTGAGGCAGAAATAAGCAAAGATTTTTAGGAAGAATAATGGATTATATATATATATATAGCTGTGTTTTTTTCTCCCCCCAAACTTCACTAAAACAACAGCAAATGACTTCTTTTTTTAAAAAAATTTTGGCCTCTTCTCATTGATTTTTGTATCCATTTATTTTCATCCATCTTTATTCTTGGGCCTGTGTAGGCCTCCCATCACAGTGGCCTCTCCTGTTACAGAACACTGGCTCTGGGCACATGCGCCCCAGAGTGCTGGCTTGCTGGACCCATTGGTCCAGCTGCTCCACGACACGTGGGATCTTCCCGGGCCAGAGATCTAACCTGTGCCCCTTGCACTGCAAGGTGAACTTTTTACCCACTGGACCATTAGGGAAGCCCAGAAAATGACTTTTTAAATACAGTACATGAGAAAAGGGAGAACAAGAGAAGAAAGTAGGGCAGTTATATTTTAGAAACTGGAAAGCAGTAGACCAGGGGTGAATGACTTTGAGAAGCAAATGAGAAATCTGGACCAGTGCAGTCCAGCAGAACTTTCTGAAATGATAGATTGGTCTATGTATGTGTTGACCAAAACATTAACAGCCACATTTGACTATTAAGCACTTGAAATGTGACTAATGTAACTGAATTTCATTAACTAATGACTTAGCCTTATTTAATTAAAACTATTTAAAAATACCATGTGGCTAAGATATTGGACAGCACAAACTTAGAAGACAGTGAAGATGATAATACAAAGTCACTCTTGAGTTCCCCTTGTTCCCATTCAGTTGTTATCCCAAATCACCTGTTTATAACATTTCTTTTGATATTAAAAAATAAGCCATAATGAATTCTTCTCTCATTTTATGTGGCAAACGTGTATGAGTTCTTCAGGTAACCTCCACTCCTTCACAATAGTGAAGGAAATGGATCTAGGATATTGTCTTGAGAAATGGCCAAGACTCCAGTTCAGTCTCTGAGTTGGGAAGATCCTCTGGAGAAGGGAGTGGTGACCCACTCCAATATTCTTGCCTGGAAAATTCCATGGACAGAGGATCATGGCAGGTTGCAGTCCATGAGGTCCCAAAGAGTCAGACAGGACTGAGCAACTAACACACACACACACACACACACACACACACACACACACACACACACACAGTGGGCACTTTGCCCTATTTCTCATGGGCTGAGAGCTTTGTTGATGCCTTAATTCTTTAAGAACAAGAGAGTCCTACCTTAATTCTGATAAAGAGCCCTACCATTCTGATGCATATATTGCTAAAGCAGAAAATGTGTCCTAATGCTGAGAGATGGATACACCCATGTCTAAAGAGAAAAATTCCTATGAAAAAGAACTGAGAGAGAAGGTCAGGGAGGTAAATTGGGACATGCAAAGCTGAGGACTTTAAGTTTACCCTGAAGGCAGTACACACATCTGGCAGATAACCAGACCTTTTCAAGGCATGATGTGTTTTGCGAATAAAGGACAAGAAGAATGTCACAGGATTAAATTGGAGTTAAGTACCAAAGTTAGGATTCGTGCCCACCTGAGGTGTTTGGGGCAGGAACCCAGAGGAAGGTAGCAGAAAAGGAAGAGAAGAAATGAACTTGAGAGGCTGTGACTCCTGGACTTGACAGTGAAAGATAGAGAGGAGTCAGAATGACCCATGTCCAGGCATGCTCGTGGTTGATATCAGCATTGACCAAAATGGAGAGATCAGGAAAAAGAACCAGGAAAAGAGCTGATGGGCTTACTTCAGTTCCTCTTGAATCTGAGGTAACTGAGTGGAAGCATCTAATTGTGTGTCCGAGATCCAAGCAAGAAGCTCATTCGAGGGGTTACTGTCAGTCAATAGTTGAAATCGTCTCCCAAGTGTGGACTTCAGCATTTTCTCTCTGGAGGCTTAAAGAGCTTGTTTGTGGAATCATTTCTTTGGGGAATCTGCCTTGAACAGTACAAGGAGGAATGAGTAACAGTTACAAGCTATGCAGTGTCGATAGTGTAGAGAACTACAAGAACTTCCAGAGTGAACAGATCACATTTTAAAAATATACATTTGAAGGTTAAAAAAAAAAAAATCTTGAACTGTTGGTCAAGAGACAAGAATTCTAGTTCTGATCTTGTCACTAGCTGTGTTTTTGGGGGCAGGGTGGGTTGGGGAGGGAGGGGGTGGGCGGGCCACTTCTATTGGTCTTTCATTTATCTATTTTCATCCATCTTTGTTCTTTGGCCCGTGTGGGCCTCCCACAGCAGTGGCCTCTGTTGTTGCAGAGCACAGGCTCTGGGCGCATGCGCTCCAGAGTTCCAGCTCGGTAATTGGACACATCGGTTCAGCCGCTCCGCGGCACGTGGAATCTTCCCAGGCCAGGGATCCAACCAGCGCCCCTTGCACGGCAAGGTGGTGTCCTTACCCACTGGACCACCACGGAAGCCCCACTAGCTGTGATTTTAGTGTAGGTAATGGCCCATATGTAACAGGGCTAGCATTTAGTACTAGCTACAGCCCAGACACTATTCTAAGTGCCTTTTATGTATTAAATCAGTGGGTCCCTGCAAAAATTCAAAGACGTAGGTACAATTATTATGCTCATTTATATGTATCAAAATTAATTAATATGTACGAAACCATCAGGCATTCAAATACTGTCAGAAAAGAGCCCACTAGAATTCCATGGTTGTCCAGTAGTTAGAGCTCCACGCTTCCTCAGGACCTGGGTTCAATCCCTAGTTGGGGAACTAAGATCCCACAAGCTGTGCAGCATGGACAAAAAGAGAAAACAGAGTCCACACTTGCATGCGCTTAACCTCTCAGAGATTCAACTTCTTATCTCTAAATCGACAGAAAAGGACAAAAAGAGAGTCACTCACTTGTGTGGAAGCATCTAATTGTGTGTCCGAGATCCAAGCAAGAAGCTCATTCGAGGGTTACTGTCAGTCAATAGTTGAAATCGTCTCCCAAGTGTGGACTTCAGCATTTTCTCTCTGGAGGCTTAAAGAGCTTGTTTGTGGAATCATTTCTTTGGGGAATCTGCCTTGAACAGTACAAGGAGGAATGAGTAACAGTTACAAGCTATGCAGTGTCGATAGTGTAGAGAACTACAAGAACTTCCAGAGTGAACAGATCACATTTTAAAAATATACATTTGAAGGTTAAAAAAAAAAAAATCTTGAACTGTTGGTCAAGAGACAAGAATTCTAGTTCTGATCTTGTCACTAGCTGTGTTTTTTGGGGGGGCAGGGTGGGTTGGGGAGGGAGGGGAGTCAGCGGGCCACTTCTATTGGTCTTTCATTTATCTATTTTCATCCATCTTTGTTCTTTGGCCCGTGTGGGCCTCCCACAGCAGTGGCCTCTGTTGTTGCAGAGCACAGGCTCTGGGCGCATGCGCTCCAGAGTTCCAGCTCGGTAATTGGACACATCGGTTCAGCCGCTCCGCGGCACGTGGAATCTTCCCAGGCCAGGGATCCAACCAGCGCCCCTTGCACGGCAAGGTGGTGTCCTTACCCACTGGACCACCACGGAAGCCCCACTAGCTGTGATTTTAGTGTAGGTAATGGCCCATATGTAACAGGGCTAGCATTTAGTACTAGCTACAGCCCAGACACTATTCTAAGTGCCTTTTATGTATTAAATCAGTGGGTCCCTGCAAAAATTCAAAGACGTAGGTACAATTATTATGCTCATTTATATGTATCAAAATTAATTAATATGTACGAAACCATCAGGCATTCAAATACTGTCAGAAAAGAGCCCACTAGAATTCCATGGTTGTCCAGTAGTTAGAGCTCCACGCTTCCTCAGGACCTGGGTTCAATCCCTAGTTGGGGAACTAAGATCCCACAAGCTGTGCAGCATGGACAAAAAGAAAGAAAACAGAGTCCACACTTGCATGCCGCTTAACCTCTCAGAGATTCAACTTCTTATCTCTAAATCGACAGTGTGGAATTAAATAGAGAGTCCCTTCAAAACTTACTATTTCATAGGCTTTTGACTATATTAAGAGAACAGAACAAGTGAGGTAAGCATTGTGTTTGTGCATACTCAGTCGCTTCAGTTGTGTCTGACTCTTGACTCTTGTGGCCCTGTGAACTTTAGACCACCTAAGCTCCTCTGTCCATGGAATTTTCCAGGCAAGAATGCTAGAATGAATTGCCATGCCCTTCTCAAGGGAGTCTTACCGGCCCAGGGATCAAACCCACATCTCCTGCATTGGCAGGTGGATTCTTTACCGCTGAGCCATCAGGGAAGCCCGAGATGAACATTACTCAGAATCAAAATCCATTTCTGAAAATTAGCAGCAGAGGGCAGCAGAGAGCATGCTAGAGCCACTTTTGCAAAATTTTTCTCAAGCTGTGGAGAATCCTGTTTGATACACCCATAACTCATTTGATCTTTATAAAAATCTTTGAATGGACCACTAGAATAAAAATAGCATTATGTATCATGACATCGTCATATTTTAAAACAGAAAAAGTTATTTGGGTGGACTTTGATTAATTGTTGGCATTTTTCATAATAAATTTCAGTAATTATAAAATTTTTAGAAGACCTTGCTCTTCAAAGGTATTATAAAAGATACACTTCAAACAAGTATTTGATTTAATTTTATCTGGGACAGGAAAACTTCAATCAGTGGATTGCTTCATTTGTTCAAAGATATTTTATTCCTTGAATTTTTATTTCTCATTATAGAGAAGATAGAGACAGAGACAGAGATATATCTGGAGTTTGCCATGACTGATTAAGAGCTTGGGGGAGAATGGATATATGTCTATGTATGGCTGAGTCCCTTCACTGTTCACCTGAAACTTTCACATTTTTAATCAGCAACACTCCAATACGAAGTTAAAAAAAGTTTTTGTAAGTGTGAAAGAAAAAAACTGCCAAGGACATTTGCAGATGAGATGTTCCAGGCAAATTTAGCCTCCATTAATCATTACCAGACAGGGGAATACCAAAATGAACCTGATGTGCAAATTCACAGCTTAGAAATATGTGCTGAATTGCAGCATGTTGTTAGATCATTTACTTGAATTTCAGAAGAAATCATACTATGAATTCTTCCATCTACATGAATATTTTTCAGAAAACTGTCGTTATAACTCTGTACCTAGACATATTTGTAATTTAAATTCAAACAACACGAGCATGGATTTAAAGAGAAAAACTAAAGAGGGAAGAAATTTATAACAGGGAATGCTTGGAGAAACCCAAGCTTGGGGTCAGCGAACTTTTTCTATAAATGGCTTAATATTTAATAGTTTAGGTTTCTGTCACATCTACTCACCTCTGCCATCATAGCAGGAAAGCAGTGAGAAATAAATGGATGTGGTTGTGTTCCAGTCGGACTTTATTTACAAAAGCAGATGACGGGCCAACTTGACCCACAGGCTATGACTTGCCTATCCTTGACCTAAGTCAAAAGCAGGTGCAGTATTTGGGATAGGGCACGATAATAATCGCAGTTGTGTTGGGTGCTTTCCACCCATTACCCTCAGTCTTCCAACAACACTGCATTTTTACATGTTATCATTATGCAGGCTTTCCAAATGAGAAAACTGTGATTAAGATAAGATAAATGACCTTCAAAGCAAATAAGTAGTAGAGGCAAGATTTAAGTTTAAATTGTCTAATCCTAAAGTGTGTGATCTGTTCTTAAAATTCATTCTTGCTAAGTTGAGAACAGTTAATGTCATGACAAGCAAATTGTCCTTCCAGGAATAGGGTTCCTGCCCTGACTCCATTACTAACAACCCTTGTGGAAGAAAGGAGGGAAGGTGCAGTGAAATATAGAAAGAAAAGCTAAGAGTACAGCCAGTGCCTACCCCATAGGGCTACATGCATGACTCAGTTGTGTATCAGTATTCATATGTCTTTGAGGTATGCAAGTAAAATTATCCTCTGCTCTTTTTAAATGTTTTATTTTTAATTCGTTAAAACATTTTAATTGGAGGATAATTGCTTTGCATTGTTGTGTTAGTTTCTGCTGCACAACAACATGAATCAGCTACATGTATACCTACCCCCCCCTCCCTCTTGAGCCTCCCTCCCTGCTCCCATTCCACCCCTCTAGGTCTTCACGGAACACCAAGCTGAGCTCCCTGTGCTGTGCAGCAGCTTCTCACTAGCTATCTGTTTTATACATGGTGGCATATAGATGTCAGTGCTACTCTCTCAATTCAGCCTATCCTCTCCTTCCCCCACTGTGTCTCTAGGTCCATTCTGTACATCTGTGCTTGTATACCTACCCTCAAATAGGTTCATCCATATACCCTCTTTCTAGATTCCATATATATGCATTAATTTACAATGTTTTCATCTTTTTAACTTACTTCATTCTGTATGACAGTCTCTAGGCTCATCCACACTCATCTGCTTTTTCAATCTAACCATTTGAATATTTTCCTTAACTACTCCCACTGCTATAGCCTGGCATCGTCTTGCCCTTAGTTTTACAGCCATAGGGCAATTTAATATTACAGAAGGCCTGTTTAAATATCAACAATTCCCCATTGCCTCCAGGATAAAGTCCACACATGTTTGGCCTCATGATATGTGGTTCTTATCTGCCTTCTTTGTCTCATCTCTGCCTGTTCTCACAGGACCTAGGGACCCCAGCCACGCTGGACTCCTCCCAACTCTCCCACACCCCATGCCCATCCCAGGCATTCGTGCCCTTCCCCCTCTCTCTGAGAGCCCTGTTTCCCTGTCCATCGCCATCACACTACCACTCCTCAAGTCTCATATGTCAACATTCCAGAGCTCCTGGCCATTCATTCAGAATCCTTGTCCCTAAATTAGAAAGAAATTCTGAGTTCTTGTCTCTTCTACCCCCATATGTTTGTCAAGATTGTATAGAATCTTAGCAAAATCCAACTGATACCTTAAACAGTGAAATAAATCATTGAGACAGTCCTTTAAATGGAGTAATTGGCAGTAGTGTGAGAAAAGAAAAGCAGCAAGATGGAGGATTGGTAGGGAGTTAGGGGGATTGGGGATGTTACGGTGGCAGAAGAGATCTGGTCCTTGGGAAAGACAGTTTGCCTGTATGCGAACCAAGACTTCTGAGAAGCTAGGTTGAGACAGGGCAGAGAAGACCTCCATTGCTGCAGAGAAATGGAGGCACTGGATGGGGCTGCCTCAGGGCACTGCAGAATGTAATGTCACAGAAATAGGGACATGGAAGCATTATCTGCTGTTTCATAGACAATCTTGAGCCTAGCCAGTTGGGGGGTAGTTTGGTTGCCACCTGTCAGCATGTCTGCTTATATAGATCTGCCTTTTCTTTTTTTTAATTTTGGTCTCTCTTTTTTTTTTTTTTTTAAGAAAGACCTGTTCTGGTTTTTTTTTTTTTTTTGGCCACTTTTATTGGTCTTTCATTTATTTCCATCTTTATTCTTTGGCCTGTGTGGGCCTTCCATCGCAGTGGCCTCTTTTGTTGCAGAGCACTGGCTCTGGACACATGCGCTCCAGAGTGCTGGCTCGCAATTGGGCACATCGGTCCACAATGCCACTCCACGGCATGTGGGATCCTCCCAGGCCAGGGATCAAACTGGTGCCCCTTGCACTGCAAGGCGGTGTCCTTACCGACTGGACCACCAGGGAAGCCCTAATTTTGGCCTCTTTTTTATTGATGTTTTATTTATGTATTTTCATCCGTCTTTATTCTTCGGCCTGTGTGGGCTTTCCATTGCAGTGGTCTCTCTCGTTGCAGAGCACTGGCTCTGGGTGCATGCGCTCCAGAGTGCTGGGTCATAATTGGACACACTAGTCCAGCCACTCCTCTGCACGTGGGATCTTCCCAGGCCAGGGATTGAGACAGATCCCCTTGCACTGCAAGGTGGACTCTCTACCTGCTGGACCACCAGGGAAGCCCTATATCTGCCTTTTAACAGAAAATAACAGGCATGTCTTAAGTTAGAAAATAATTTCTCATAGTAGGCGTTGTGATTTTTCTTGCTTTTTGACTATGTGTAGTCACTTCATGTGCCTGCAAGAATGTTTCCTTAGGCCAGATTTGGAGAAGCCGAATTACTAAATCACATCTATTGGAAAATGCCTTTCAAGTAGCTTGGACCAGTTTATTCTCTTGCCATACGAGTCTGAAGTTAACTGTTTCCACTGGTATTCAGCACACCACTATTATTTTTTTTTTAATTTCCCATCAAATGAGCACATTTATTTTTGCCTCAAATTTGATGGTGAAACAAACTGGTTTGTTAAGATTATATGTAGGTGATAGACCAGAAATTTTATTTTGTAATACCCTCTATACTTAAAATACTCTATTTCCTCTCTTCATCTCTTTATTTCTGCTAAAATCTGAATTTTAAATCCTTTAATTCCAATCTATGTCTTTTAGGGATCTTCTTTTTTTATTATTTTTCTTAATACTTAACACCATTAGTGTTTTTTCTTTTTTTCCTAATTTTGGCCTCTTTTATTGGTATTTCATTTATTTATTTTCATCCATCTTTGTTCTTTGGCCTGTGTGGGACTTCCATTGCAGTGGCCTCTCCTGTAGCAGAGCACCAGCCCTGGGCGCATATTTTCCAGAGCACTGGCTCATCATTGGACACGCTGGTCCAGATGCTGCACAGCATGTGGAATCTTCCCAGGCCAGGGATCTAAGTGGCGCCCCTTGCACTGCAAGGTGGACTCTACCCACTGGACCACCAGGGAAGCCCTAGAGGTCTTCTTGATTTGGGAAACTTGCAGATAAACCACTGAAAGGTTATTATTTAAATACTTGAATACTATTTTGTTCATAATCTAGTTATGATAATTTAACCAAATATATGTTACATTAGTTTTGTTCTTTTCTTTTTCAGTGAATAATACAAGACCTTTACCCAAAACAGGGGACTTCGTTAGGAAGGATCTTGCAATATAAAAAAATCGGTATTTTCCTGACCCTTTTCTTTGAAAGCACATGTTCTTTAGAGCTGAAAATAACCATTCACTTAATCATATATCTTGGATTATATCCCTTTTATTTCATATTCTGTGACATTTGTTGATGGAGGCTCTAAAATATTCCTTACTTTATAACAAAACACGTAATTTGGGATTGCCAATTATTCATCAAATATGAAGTGATTCTTACTTAAGTTAGTTCCCAAACATCTAATTTGATGGCTAATATAATATAGTCATATGTCAAAAGGCTTCTGTTTTATATATTAACATCAACAAGTAAATCATTTTCTGTTCAGCTCTACTTAGGTCCTATGAGCAAAGGTAATCTCTGCTTCCAAGGGCTTTATCTGAATATGATTTCCTTATTTCATAAAATGTAAATTTTGGTGCAGATACATTAATAAATATATTTTTTCTCATATTTCAGAATTTTCTTCATGTCCTGTCTTTATATCTCACAAACATAAAAGTGAAAGCTTATGATCACTTTTTTGAATTACTTTAAAAGTATTCTGACATTAGTGAAAGGACTAAAAAAATAAGAAAAGCGATCATGATAGAATTGACGTTAAATTTCCTTGGCATTATAAATCCTTAATTGTTAAATTACATTATTAATTATGGCTGTTTACCATTAACATTTACTTAATTGTAGGCATATCAACCAAAGGCAATGCAAGATTGAATCTTGAATTTAGAAAATAACAACTCTCTATAGAACATGTGGATAATTAGAGACATTTGAATATGGATCTGCTATTAGAGCTACTATTAGATAATAGCATTATATTAATATTAAATTTCCTTAGCATTATAATCATGTAAAGACTGCTCTTTTTCTTGGGAGACATGGGTCAAAAATTTGAGGGTAATGTCTGGAAGTCAACAATATACTTTCAAACAGCTCAGGAAGAAAAAACCCTATGTATATGTGTTTATACATATACAGAGAGAGACAGACATAGCAAGAGAAAAACTAAGAAAAGTGCAATTTTTCCAAATAGACCTTTTCTTTTCAGTGAATAATACAAGACCTTTACCCAAAACAGGGGACTTCGTTAGGAAGGATCTTGCAATATAAAAAAATCGGTATTTTCCTGACCCTTTTCTTTGAAAGCACATGTTCTTTAGAGCTGAAAATAACCATTCACTTAATCATATATCTTGGATTATATCCCTTTTATTTCATATTCTGTGACATTTGTTGATGGAGGCTCTAAAATATTCCTTACTTTATAACAAAACACGTAATTTGGGATTGCCAATTATTCATCAAATATGAAGTGATTCTTACTTAAGTTAGTTCCCAAACATCTAATTTGATGGCTAATATAATATAGTCATATGTCAAAAGGCTTCTGTTTTATATATTAACATCAACAAGTAAATCATTTTCTGTTCAGCTCTACTTAGGTCCTATGAGCAAAGGTAATCTCTGCTTCCAAGGGCTTTATCTGAATATGATTTCCTTATTTCATAAAATGTAAATTTTGGTGCAGATACATTAATAAATATATTTTTTCTCATATTTCAGAATTTTCTTCATGTCCTGTCTTTATATCTCACAAACATAAAAGTGAAAGCTTATGATCACTTTTTTGAATTACTTTAAAAGTATTCTGACATTAGTGAAAGGACTAAAAAAATAAGAAAAGCGATCATGATAGAATTGACGTTAAATTTCCTTGGCATTATAAATCCTTAATTGTTAAATTACATTATTAATTATGGCTGTTTACCATTAACATTTACTTAATTGTAGGCATATCAACCAAAGGCAATGCAAGATTGAATCTTGAATTTAGAAAATAACAACTCTCTATAGAACATGTGGATAATTAGAGACATTTGAATATGGATCTGCTATTAGAGCTACTATTAGATAATAGCATTATATTAATATTAAATTTCCTTAGCATTATAATCATGTAAAGACTGCTCTTTTTCTTGGGAGACATGGGTCAAAAATTTGAGGGTAATGTCTGGAAGTCAACAATATACTTTCAAACAGCTCAGGAAGAAAAAACCCTATGTATATGTGTTTATACATATACAGAGAGAGACAGACATAGCAAGAGAAAAACTAAATGTGACAAAGTGGTGATTAATATACTTGTTAGAAATGTGTGTTCATTGCATTATTTTTCCCATTTTTCAATAGGTTTGAAACTTTGCAAAACAGAAATTGGAAGGAGAGTTAACCACAGTTAGTTAATGAAGGGAAATTTACATTCTATCATGTTTATGAAGAGCTCAGAGGGACAATATCTTATATATCTAAGATAACCATTAGGTCTGTGGTTGGAAATGTTTCAGTAACTTGAAATAACGATTGAAAGAATCACTTGCTCTGAAATAATAAAATTAGCACACATGTGTATATTCCCCAAATTACCATTATGTTATGAATATTTTACACAAACTTCAAATACTTGAGTGGAGATGCCTCCAAAACATGAGCTTCTTACAAATGACTTACGCAAGAAATGATCTGTAAATATCAACATGAACATTCTGACCAAACCAAGTTTATATTCAAGCACAGATAAATGTGCACACACACAAAAAGAATGAGCAGATCTGAAGATAATAACCAACTGTTAGTATCAACAGGGAGACTCCCCAAATCACTGAAATGGCAGTTTGAAAAACATCATCACCGCCAATCACATTTGCTTTGCGTGTATCCCACCACACAGCAAAACACTTATCACAAGCTCATCCAACTAATAATTGAGAGTCACATCCAATTGGAATTTACTACTGTTGTATTCATCTCTAAAATTATATCCCTGTGACCGAATTTGGGTTATGCTGTCCCTGCAAATTCTGCTTAGGTTTTTAGGCCTTCTTTAAAAAGCACAGATGCTGAAACTTCTTTAAAACACAGATGTAGCAATTAGCGAACAGGGACTGAAGAAATGACACAACAAATATTTGATCAGACCAGCCAAAATTTTAACTAAAAAAAGTCCTTTTTAGAAGTGTCCAAAATATGAACATGAGGTGTGAGAAATGGAGTGTTGGCTTCATTTCTCTTTATTGTCGTACTCCATTGAATGCTTGTTTATGTTCCCACTCACTTCTTTGAGGGTAATGTCTGGAGTCAACATATACAAAGCTCAGGAAGAAACCCTATGTATATGTGTTTATACATATACAGAGAGAGACAGACATAGCAAGAGAAAAACTAAATGTGACAAAGTGGTGATTAATATACTTGTTAGAAATGTGTGTTCATTGCATTATTTTTCCCATTTTTCAATAGGTTTGAAACTTTGCAAAACAGAAATTGGAAGGAGAGTTAACCACAGTTAGTTAATGAAGGGAAATTTACATTCTATCATGTTTATGAAGAGCTCAGAGGGACAATATCTTATATATCTAAGATAACCATTAGGTCTGTGGTTGGAAATGTTTCAGTAACTTGAAATAACGATTGAAAGAATCACTTGCTCTGAAATAATAAAATTAGCACACATGTGTATATTCCCCAAATTACCATTATGTTATGAATATTTTACACAAACTTCAAATACTTGAGTGGAGATGCCTCCAAAACATGAGCTTCTTACAAATGACTTACGCAAGAAATGATCTGTAAATATCAACATGAACATTCTGACCAAACCAAGTTTATATTCAAGCACAGATAAATGTGCACACACACAAAAAGAATGAGCAGATCTGAAGATAATAACCAACTGTTAGTATCAACAGGGAGACTCCCCAAATCACTGAAATGGCAGTTTGAAAAACATCATCACCGCCAATCACATTTGCTTTGCGTGTATCCCACCACACAGCAAAACACTTATCACAAGCTCATCCAACTAATAATTGAGAGTCACATCCAATTGGAATTTACTACTGTTGTATTCATCTCTAAAATTATATCCCTGTGACCGAATTTGGGTTATGCTGTCCCTGCAAATTCTGCTTAGGTTTTTAGGCCTTCTTTAAAAAGCACAGATGCTGAAACTTCTTTAAAACACAGATGTAGCAATTAGCGAACAGGGACTGAAGAAATGACACAACAAATATTTGATCAGACCAGCCAAAATTTTAACTAAAAAAAGTCCTTTTTAGAAGTGTCCAAAATATGAACATGAGGTGTGAGAAATGGAGTGTTGGCTTCATTTCTCTTTATTGTCGTACTCCATTGAATGCTTGTTTATGTTCCCACTCACTTCTGATCTGGTAAATGAGAAAAGTATTTTCAATGTCATGAGATTGGATATGAGTTCTGATGTTAAAGGGTGAAGAAAGGGGGAGAAGAGAAATGATACATAAAGTTCACAGTCATAGGGTTTGTTGCCTCCTTTGCTTACCTTCACTGACCAGTCTGTGCCTTTGGTCTTGCAGAAATACCACGCTTCACCATATAGAGATGAACAAGCCAGGCAGTGCTTTTGCCAGAAGTGTTCACAGGCCTTTGGTGAGTCTACTTTTCACTGATCAGACCAAGAAACTATGCTGGTTGTTGCCCTTGCCATTCTTTTTATAACTGATCCTATGGAAAAAGTTGTTTTTGCTCAAGTCTGATTTGTGCTAAAGATGAGTGGGAAGTCCCAAGAAGGGGGGTAGGCAATAACTGACAAACCCACATCGAGCCACAGAATGGTGTTCTTCCCCTTTTCGAAAAATGAAACCTATCTATGAAACTGCCTCTTGTTAAAATAGTTTATTGCTGCATGTTATGTAAGAACGCTCTCAACGTAAATGTATTCTTCTAACAAATCGTTTCTCTTGGACCCCACTCCCCAAAAAGATCCAAATCAGAGATGATTTGGCAAAATCTAAGTTTCATCGTTAACCTCTAGTTTTAAGAGGTACTATTTCTCGGTTGGACTCAGAACGAAAACCGTTTTCTCTCTCTAATTAACCAAGGTTAAAAATAATTGAGAGTCACATCCAATTGGAATTTACTACTGTTGTATTCATCTCTAAAATTATATCCCTGTGACCGAATTTGGGTTATGCTGTCCCTGCAAATTCTGCTTAGGTTTTTAGGCCTTCTTTAAAAAGCACAGATGCTGAAACTTCTTTAAAACACAGATGTAGCAATTAGCGAACAGGGACTGAAGAAATGACACAACAAATATTTGATCAGACCAGCCAAAATTTTAACTAAAAAAAGTCCTTTTTAGAAGTGTCCAAAATATGAACATGAGGTGTGAGAAATGGAGTGTTGGCTTCATTTCTCTTTATTGTCGTACTCCATTGAATGCTTGTTTATGTTCCCACTCACTTCTGATCTGGTAAATGAGAAAAGTATTTTCAATGTCATGAGATTGGATATGAGTTCTGATGTTAAAGGGTGAAGAAAGGGGGAGAAGAGAAATGATACATAAAGTTCACAGTCATAGGGTTTGTTGCCTCCTTTGCTTACCTTCACTGACCAGTCTGTGCCTTTGGTCTTGCAGAAATACCACGCTTCACCATATAGAGATGAACAAGCCAGGCAGTGCTTTTGCCAGAAGTGTTCACAGGCCTTTGGTGAGTCTACTTTTCACTGATCAGACCAAGAAACTATGCTGGTTGTTGCCCTTGCCATTCTTTTATAACTGATCCTAGGGAAAAAAGTTGTTTTTGCTCAAGTCTGATTTGTGCTAAAGATGAGTGGGAAGTCCCAAGAAGGGGGGTAGGCAATAACTGACAAACCCACATCGAGCCACAGAATGGTGTTCTTCCCCTTTTCGAAAAATGAAACCTATCTATGAAACTGCCTCTTGTTAAAATAGTTTATTGCTGCATGTTATGTAAGAACGCTCTCAACGTAAATGTATTCTTCTAACAAATCGTTTCTCTTGGACCCCACTCCCCAAAAAGATCCAAATCAGAGATGATTTGGCAAAATCTAAGTTTCATCGTTAACCTCTAGTTTTTAAGAGGTACTATTTCTCGGTTGGACTCAGAACGAAAACCGTTTTCTCTCTCTAATTAACCAAGGTTAAAAAAATTCAATAGTACACTGAGTGGGCAAGGTTATGGGTAAGCAGGCACTCTCATGCGCTGTTGCTGAGATTATAAACATTTTCAAAAGGCAATTTTCCAATATCTGTTAAAGTTTTTTTCCAGAATTTTAAATATTCATACCCTCTGACTCAACAATGCTATTTCTAAGCTTTATCCATAGGATATGTTGGCACCTGTACACAAAGACATGTTAAAAGATATTTGTTACAGCATTAATTAAGAAACAGCTAAGAAAAAATACTCATAAATATGATGTTGACTAAATACCTGAGAGTATATCCCTACTATAGAAAGTTAGTGAGGTACCTTATTGCCTAATAATGGGGAAAAAAATCTCCAAGATACATTGCTTTGGAACAACATAGCAGACATAATATGCTCTAATTTGCATTTTTAAAGCACAGAGTATTTCTGTAGGGATATACAAGAAACTAAAAACAAGCAATTGCCTTTTGGGAATGCGTTTTAATTTTCACACTATATCCTTTTGAAATTTTTACTATGTATATGTATGAGTGTTCCATTTTAAAAAGAATTTTTAAGTCATATTTAATTTTACTGCCCAAATGAATTACTATGTGTGTCTTTATTGGAGATCAGAGAAGTCTGTTTGCAAATGGGTTAGTTATTTTAGCCCAACGGCAGAAAAATGTTCACAATTCTCAAAATAATTTTGTTCATTTACCCTGATGGCTTCATTTAAAACCAACCAAAAATGCTCTTGTCCCAAGGAATACATGCTTCTGTTGTCTCTTTCTACCTAACTCTGATCAAAGCTAAGTTCCAGACTCTGAATAGGTAAACATTTTTACTTAATGGGCTTATTTTGTTTGCCATTGACCTGTGACTTATCTTGAAAAGTTATACCTTTAAAAAGTGTATTACCATTTTATTTCAGTTAGAATCTTCTTTAATTTTTTGCATTATTTCATGGATCTATTAGATCTATTCGAAAAGACAGGCTCCCACATATGGGCTGTAACACATAGTTTCTCATTTAGTCCTAAATTTGACTTGACCTGCTACCACAGGAAGGACCAGATTTATTGCCTCAGAGGCAGGTACATTTGGAGCAAAATTCTGTAAAATCAGGCCCATGGATGTCTGCAGGCTTTTGTAGCTTATCAAGTATTTAGCTGAAGGAAGTGGTATAAAATAGGTAACTAATGGGAACATAGCACAGGAAACTGTATATATACTCAGTTCACTGTGATGAGTATTGGGAAGGAAGTCCAAAAGAGAGGGGATATATGTATATGTATGGCTGACTCATTTTGCTGTACAGTAGAAAGTAGCACAGCACCGTAAAGCAGCTATATGCCAAGAAAAAATAATTTTTAAAACCTTAGCTGAAAGAGGTCATAGCAAGTACAGGACCAAATACTGTTTTGTTTTATTCTAGTGTAGGTTCAACCACAATGAAGATAGACTGAATATCCTGGAGTGGGCCCGACCTACCTCCAGCAGCACTTTCTGATGGGACCCCTATGAACACACCTGCAATGCCATACTAGAACCTCTGGGGGATGATTCCAACCTCTTGATTGGGTTAACTCACATTTATTGTTTTATTCAAATACAGGCTGCAGAATGTTTATTATTTTCTCTCTTGATTTTGTCTCTTATATTACTCATTTAATGGAAATCATCCTTTTCAGCAAATATTTTCTGTAATCATAAAATTGGCACTCGGCCAAGTTTGCTTTGCTCATGAGACTTGAGCTTATGAAATTAGTTTTAAACTGCTTTCTGTTTGCTGACTATAGTATAGCAGAATTATATCCCTTGTAGTTGAAATCTTATAATACGAGTTTCTGTCAATCTGTTGTATGCTTATGTCTCTAAGTGGATATTATTCCTGGTAGTCAGTTGCCTTTTCTGGTGTCAAAACTTCCTCCAAGTAATTTTCATTATGATGTCATCTGTACTTTGCTGACTGCCAGTCCTCATGATTTCCCCAACTCAGTCCACCCTCTACTCACTTCCAAGTGCCCTAGCACTTTCAAACTCCTCAACACTGTGTCTTTCTGTCATGTTCTACTTGCCAATTGCCAGTTCCAGATAAGACCCATTATTGCCTTTCCCATAACTGGAGAAAAATATGTGTGTATATATCACATACATGTGTGTATGTACATATGTGAATACACACAACTGATCAGTTCCCAAATGTATTCCATCAAGCCACAACTATTCCAGTGGAAATTCTTTGTCTTCCTGAAGAGTGCTCTCCAGCCACTTATCATACAGTTGTGTCTCTCAATATCAAATGACCCAACTGAGTCATCAAGTCTAATCACCTTTATCTCAGTCTAAGCCTCTTTGACATTTCTGCAGTATTGGATGTTGATCAATCATCTCTTTTTTTTTTTTTTAAATGGAGATTCTTTTCTTTTTTTTTGCCTCCAAGTCATCATTTTTATTTTTCATCCATCTTTATTCTTTGGCCTGTGTGGGCCTCCCATTGCAGCAGCCTTTCTTATTGCAGAGCACCGGCTCTGGGCGCATGTGCTCTGGAGCGCTGGCTCATAATTGGACACACTGGCCCAGCCATTCCTCAGCACTTGGGATCTTCCCGGGCCAGGGATCAAACCAGTGCCCCTTGCACTGCAAGGCAGACTCTTTACCCACTGGACCACCAGGGAAGCGCCAGTCACCTCTTTTTTGCTAATTTTTAAAAATTCATCTGCATGATAAAAATTATAAATATCATAGAAAAGTATACAGCAAAAATGAAACCTTTCTCTTCATCTGATCTCTCACTCCCTGGACACTCTACAGTGGCAATTGCGATTTTCAGTTTCTCTTATATCAGTTAAGTGATTACATCTGTCCTCTTTTATGTGCAAATGGTAGGATACTATGTATGCTGTTTTGTCCCTTGTCTTTTAGGTACAAAGTTTTCAATGTCATGCAGATTGACCTCATCCTTTTTAGTAACTGCATAGACTTCCAACACATGTCTATTACAATAAAAATGGATTTCCTCACTTCTTTTTTTTGGCCACTCCTATTGGTCTTTCATTTATTTCTTTATTCTTTGGCCTGTGTGGGCCTCCCATTGCAGCAGCCTTTCTTATTGCAGAGCACCGGCTCTGGGCGCATGTGCTCTGGAGCGCTGGCTCATAATTGGACACACTGGCCCAGCCATTCCTCAGCACTTGGGATCTTCCCGGGCCAGGGATCAAACCAGTGCCCCTTGCACTGCAAGGCAGACTCTTTACCCACTGGACCACCAGGGAAGCGCCAGTCACCTCTTTTTTGCTAATTTTTAAAAATTCATCTGCATGATAAAAATTATAAATATCATAGAAAAGTATACAGCAAAAATGAAACCTTTCTCTTCATCTGATCTCTCACTCCCTGGACACTCTACAGTGGCAATTGCGATTTTCAGTTTCTCTTATATCAGTTAAGTGATTACATCTGTCCTCTTTTATGTGCAAATGGTAGGATACTATGTATGCTGTTTTGTCCCTTGTCTTTTAGGTACAAAGTTTTCAATGTCATGCAGATTGACCTCATCCTTTTTAGTAACTGCATAGACTTCCAACACATGTCTATTACAATAAAAATGGATTTCCTCACTTCTTTTTTTTGGCCACTCCTATTGGTCTTTCATCTATTTATCATTTTTGTTCTTTGGCCTGTGTGGGCCTCCCATCGCAGTGGCCTCTCTCACTGCAGAGCACTGGCTCTGGGCACATGCGCTCCAGAGCTCTGGCTGGGTAGTTTGACACATGGGTCCAGCCACTCCACGGCTCGTGGGATCTTCCCAGGCCAGGAATCGAACCGCCACCCCTTGCACTGCAAGGCAGTGTCCTTACCCACTGGACCACCAGGGAAACCCCTCAGTTCTTTTTTGATGCCACCTCTCTTTTAGGGTGGTCTCCCTACCACCACCCAGTGGCTGTGGTATCATTGCACACTCCTAATTATTCTTCCCCTTCACTTTCTCCTTTTGAAGCTCTTTGGTTTCCTATCAACCATCTATTTCTTAGAAGTGAAATTCTTGCTTCCTCCTACCACCCCAGTGTCTTATCTTGGTAAACGCATAACTTGCCACACTTTCCATTTTCTTCTTTGGATGACCTGGGAATCTGTATCACCGATCCCAATGTTCTTCTCCTTTGCCCTCCAGGTTTTCGTTTTGGATCTTTGCCTGCTTCACATAAATAAGACCGGATCTTTCACCTTTTCTCTTTTTGATGTGTACCATTTTTTAAAAGTTTTTTATTGAATTTGTTGTAATTTGCTTCTGTTTTATGCTTTGTTTTGTTTTTGTTTTGACCATGAGGTATGTGGAATCTTAGCTCCCTGAGCAGGAATCAAACTTGCACCCTCTACATTGGAAGGTACAATCTTAACCACTGGATCACCAAGGAAGTCCCCAAATCTTTCATCTTTTGACCCTCAAATTGATATACATACTTATAGCATGACCATTTCTCACAGTTTATCTTGGGCATTTTTATATTCACTGCCCCCTGCAGACACAATTACTGAAATTATATATATTTTAAAATTATATAAATTTTAGTGCATTGCCACTGCAGAAGATTGATTTCAATTGATATTCTATAAAAATTCACATGAACATATGAGAGTTTAGGAGCATGTTACATATCCCATAAGGTAGAATTAATATGATACTTGAAATTTTCTGGTTATTCTT
Organism: Tragulus kanchil; assembly: GCA_022376925.1. Classification (NCBI taxonomy): domain Eukaryota; kingdom Metazoa; phylum Chordata; class Mammalia; order Artiodactyla; family Tragulidae; genus Tragulus; species Tragulus kanchil. The sequence continues at coordinate 101,994,787 of JAIOJX010000001.1, read as the reverse complement.
CATTGGGTCTAATTTATACCAAAGAAATCCATAAGGTAGGCTCCGGGGCAGTACTGCTTATCTTGAGGATGGGATGACAGATTATAATTGCTTTACTAAATACAACATTCTGAATTCCTATGAAGCTGTAATGGCTTGTTGCTCACTAGAGATTTTGTTATTTAGAATATAATTGATTGTAATGGATGCTGTTTGCTCTTGAATAACTCCCATTTTCCACCTCAGAAAGATTTTCATTTTGGCATCAAATAATATGATTACTGCATTTGTAAAGTTTCTGAAGCATTTTGAAATATTTTCCAGTTGAAAATGATTCCAAATTGAAATATAAATTAAAGGGGCACATTGAATTTAGTCCCATATGTGCAGTTTCAAGGCCAGATATCAAATTTGTGGCTGGGAGTATAATACCTAAGAAACTATTCACTTTCTCCTTTTGAAGCTCTTTGGTTTCCTATTTTTGAAGTGAAATTCTTGCTACCACCCCAGTGTCTTATCTTGGTAAACGCATAACTTGCCACACTTTCCATTTTCTTCTTTGGATGACCTGGGAATCTGTATCACCGATCCCAATGTTCTTCTCCTTTGCCCTCCAGGTTTTCGTTTTGGATCTTTGCCTGCTTCACATAAATAAGACCGGATCTTTCACCTTGTCTATTTTTGATGTGTACCATTTTTTAAAAGTTTTTTATTGAATTTGTTGTAATTTGCTTCTGTTTTATGCTTTGTTTTGTTTTTGTTTTGACCATGAGGTATGTGGAATCTTAGCTCCCTGAGCAGGAATCAAACTTGCACCCTCTACATTGGAAGGTACAATCTTAACCACTGGATCACCAAGGAAGTCCCCAAATCTTTCATCTTTTGACCCTCAAATTGATATACATACTTATAGCATGACCATTTCTCACAGTTTATCTTGGGCATTTTTATATTCACTGCCCCCTGCAGACACAATTACTGAAATTATATATATTTTAAAATTATATAAATTTTAGTGCATTGCCACTGCAGAAGATTGATTTCAATTGATATTCTATAAAAATTCACATGAACATATGAGAGTTTAGGAGCATGTTACATATCCCATAAGGTAGAATTAATATGATACTTGAAATTTTCTGGTTATTCTTCATTGGGTCTAATTTATACCAAAGAAATCCATAAGGTAGGCTCCGGGGCAGTACTGCTTATCTTGAGGATGGGATGACAGATTATAATTGCTTTACTAAATACAACATTCTGAATTCCTATGAAGCTGTAATGGCTTGTTGCTCACTAGAGATTTTGTTATTTAGAATATAATTGATTGTAATGGATGCTGTTTGCTCTTGAATAACTCCCATTTTCCACCTCAGAAAGATTTTCATTTTGGCATCAAATAATATGATTACTGCATTTGTAAAGTTTCTGAAGCATTTTGAAATATTTTCCAGTTGAAAAATGATTCCAAATTGAAATATAAATTAAAGGGGCACATTGAATTTAGTCCCATATGTGCAGTTTCAAGGCCAGATATCATGTGTGAGATAGCTCATCCTGACTGGCTCTTACCCTGTAGTTAGCATTAATCACAGGTAGCAAGGCAAGTACCTGAATACCTAAGAAACTAGCAGTCCCATGAACTATTTTGGCTTCTGTTTTCTGTCATTCTTTGCTATCACTTGACAGTTTCTTAAAGGTTGAGTCTCTAAAAATCTCTAACACCAAAACTGAAATCTCTTTCATTAACTCTAAAATAAATTTTCCTTGGAAACACTTTTGACAGGGTTTTACTCCAAGTTCTTGCTTCTTTTTTTTTTTTTTTTTTGCCCATCTTTACATACTTTGAGGGCTTCTCCAGTGGCTCAAAGGGTAAAGAATCCACCTGCCAATTCAGGAGACACAGGTTCGATTCCTGGTCTGGGAAGATCCCCTGGAGAAGGAAATGGCAACCCACTCCAGTATTCTTGTCTGGAGAATTCCATGAACAGAAGAGCCTAGAGGCCTCTTCCATGGGATTGTAAAGAGTCAGACATGACTTAGCGACTAACCAGCAGCAAGAACACACACTTCTGCCTCTCTTTCCTAGTTTTTATGTTTCCCTCTGTTAACCTCTTCCTTCTCCCCCTAGTTTGATGTCCATGTCTCAGGAAACAGAGATACTTCCTCCTCAAGTCAAAATAATGCTTCACTTCCTCTCTATAAGTTGGTGTTGAAGAAAAAAAATGTTCTGTTCCTGAGTTGAGCAACTGAGAATTTCCATTTGACTGATGTTGTTTGTTTACTTCTTCCTTGAAGATCGCACTAATGAGTATTTACCTGAACTCTGCTTTAGTTCTGTAATAATTTACTTCTGTTCAGATGAGGAGGTCAAAGACTCAACCAAATTTGTGGTTGAGTTTTCATGCATTACTTTGTTTTATTTGAATGCTCTGGGTCATAGTTACGGCGTGCAAGATCTTTAGTCTTCACTGTGGCATGCCGGATCTTTAGTTGAGGTATGTGGGATTTTTTTTCTTTGCAGTATGTGGAATCTAGTTCCCTGACTAGGGATCAAACCTGGGCCCCCTGCATTGGGAGTGTGGAGTCATTAGGGAGTATTGTAAATTAAGGGGCACATTGAATTTAGTCCCATATGTGCAGTTTCAAGGCCAGATATCATGTGTGAGATAGCTCATCCTGACTGGCTCTTACCCTGTAGTTAGCATTAATCACAGGTAGCAAGGCAAGTACCTGAATACCTAAGAAACTAGCAGTCCCATGAACTATTTTGGCTTCTGTTTTCTGTCATTCTTTGCTATCACTTGACAGTTTCTTAAAGGTTGAGTCTCTAAAAATCTCTAACACCAAAACTGAAATCTCTTTCATTAACTCTAAAATAAATTTTCCTTGGAAACACTTTTGACAGGGTTTTACTCCAAGTTCTTGCTTCTTTTTTTTTTTTTTTTTTGCCCATCTTTACATACTTTGAGGGCTTCTCCAGTGGCTCAAAGGGTAAAGAATCCACCTGCCAATTCAGGAGACACAGGTTCGATTCCTGGTCTGGGAAGATCCCCTGGAGAAGGAAATGGCAACCCACTCCAGTATTCTTGTCTGGAGAATTCCATGAACAGAAGAGCCTAGAGGCCTCTTCCATGGGATTGTAAAGAGTCAGACATGACTTAGCGACTAACCAGCAGCAAGAACACACACTTCTGCCTCTCTTTCCTAGTTTTTATGTTTCCCTCTGTTAACCTCTTCCTTCTCCCCCTAGTTTGATGTCCATGTCTCAGGAAACAGAGATACTTCCTCCTCAAGTCAAAATAATGCTTCACTTCCTCTCTATAAGTTGGTGTTGAAGAAAAAAAATGTTCTGTTCCTGAGTTGAGCAACTGAGAATTTCCATTTGACTGATGTTGTTTGTTTACTTCTTCCTTGAAGATCGCACTAATGAGTATTTACCTGAACTCTGCTTTAGTTCTGTAATAATTTACTTCTGTTCAGATGAGGAGGTCAAAGACTCAACCAAATTTGTGGTTGAGTTTTCATGCATTACTTTGTTTTATTTGAATGCTCTGGGTCATAGTTACGGCGTGCAAGATCTTTAGTCTTCACTGTGGCATGCCGGATCTTTAGTTGAGGTATGTGGGATTTTTTTTCTTTGCAGTATGTGGAATCTAGTTCCCTGACTAGGGATCAAACCTGGGCCCCCTGCATTGGGAGTGTGGAGTCTTAGCCCCTGGGCCACTAGGGAGTTCCCTTCATGCATTAGTTTTATCCTAAACCCAGCTCTATTTCACTAGCTTTTTTTTTTTTTTTTTTTGTCTGCCTTTCAGATTTTTTAAAGAAGAAAAGAAAAGGAAAAGTTGAATCTTAGTATTCCTTCTTATTCATGCTTAGGACTGAATGAGATGAAAAGGATATATTAAACCAGTAGGTTAAAAATGGAGTTTTTTGGATAAAATAAGAATTTCATTTTCCTTACTATCCTTATCTCTGCATTTCAAGATAATCTGAACTATAATAATGCAGAGAATGAGCATAATAGAACTTGAAACCCAAGGGATTTTGAGCTCCCCAAATGCATCTTTCTCCCTGAAAATGACTGACTTGCAACAGTGGCTCTGGAAGGCAAAGTGAAAGTGTTAGTCACTCAGTGGCATCTGTCTCATTGCAACCACATGGACTGTAGCCCACCAGGCTCCTTTGTCCCTGGGATTCTCTAGGCAAGAATACGGGGATGGCTTGACATTTGCTTCTCTAGGGGATCTTCCCAACCCAGGGGTCGAACCTGAATTTCCTGTCTTGAACGAAAATCCACCAGCAAGGCAAAGATCCCAAGCAATTTATTTTATTTTTAATTATTATTATGGCTGCATTGAGCAGCATGTAGGATTTTAGCTTCCCAGCCAGGGATCAAACCCATGCCCCCCACATTGAAGGCACAGAGTCTTAACCATCGGATCTCCAGGGAAGTCCTCTAAACAATTTAAATATTGCTTTGCACCCAGAATTCTAATAAAAGGTTTGGTTTTTATCACCATGCAGTTAATAGAAGTTCACAGAAGTCCTTTGTGAGAACTATCAGGTCAACTCTTAGATCCTGGCCCAAAAGTCACAGAGTGTAGAAAAATTAAGTCTGAATAATCTTTATGAGCTCTTACTCCATGAGACTATAATTTGGGTAGATTTCTGAAGAGTAACTATCCACTCTGAAGCCAAGTAGAAGTTTCTAGAACCTTAGAGAAGTTCTAGATTTTTTAAAAAATTGGCATTCTCTGGGCTTCCCTGGTGGTCCAGTGGGTAAAGAGTCCGCCTTACAGTACAATGGGTACAGGTTCAGTCCCTGGCCTGGGAAGATCCCACATGGCATGGAGCAGCTGGACGGGTGTGTCCAAGTGTGAGCCGGCACTCTGGAGCACATGCGCCCAGAGCTGGTGCTCTGCAGCGAGAGAGGCCACTGCAATAGGAGGCCCACACAGCACAAAGAATAAAGATGGATGAAAATAAATAAATAAAAAAACAATAAAAGAGGCCCTCCAAAAATTGAGATTCTCTTTGAAATGCTTTTTCGAAGTTTTATTTTCCCCCTTGATTCAATTTTTATCATGCCATTATACTGGCTCGTGTTTAAAAAGGCAGCCCAGGGACACATAATAGCCTATAGAGGAGAAACTAAAACTTCAGTCCAAATAACATTACTTCACAAAGCAACAGGGAAGTGAAAATAGTGCAGTTGAGCCCTTTTGTCTCCAGATTTTCTCCCTTAGTGGAAACTCTTCTGAGGTAGAAATTTTCCATCTCTGTCTCCTACTGACCACATCAAGCCTTCCCTTGCAAGTTCTTGGCCCCATTGAGTAAAATTCAAGCAATGTGTATATGGGATTATAGATTCAAGAGTTAGCTTTGTTTAAGTAGCTTCTATTTATAGGCACCTCTCACAACAACAAATGGTATTCTTTGTAGGCCTTTCCCTTGCTCTTTAATTCCAGAAGATGAAAAGAAAGATGTTGAAGGCTAATGAAAAAAAAAAAAATCTTGCAAGATAAGTTTTAAACCTACAAGTCCCTCTCCAGTCAGCTTTAGTAGAAATCAATGCATTGGGTTTAAACTTTCCTCAACTTTCTTTGAGGAATTATAATGATGTGTGTTGTGATGCAAGCTTTCTTTTGGGGGCTCATTATCAGAGATTCCCATCAAATAATGAAGTTAGGTGGGACTCTAATCTGGTGGATTTGAGTGCTTAATTGCTCAAATATCATGTCAAATCAATCTGTAGATCTCTTGGCTTAACTTTAAGGTATTTTATGACACTGCTTCTCAAGCCTTGGCATGTGCAGAAATCACCTGGGAATCTGGTTAAAATCTGCTTTCAGTAGGTTTTGGGTAGGGACTGATAATCTGTATTTCTAGCACTCTCACAGATGACTGTGCTGCTTGTGTGCATAGGACCACACTGTGAGCAGCCAGGTTTTAAGGTACCTGAGGATTTTTTTTTTTTAAAGCAGACCATAAAAGAGCTTATCAAACATTACTTCTAGGATGATTTTTTAACATATGAATGTATGACAGCATTTACAGGAGTCTTGGAAAATCTACATATAGCTCCACTATATATTACAATGACTTTTAGTTGAAGTTTTAGCATCAAACTCTCAAAAATTGATAAAATAAATATATAGAAAAGTAGAAGGGTATGGTAGGCCTGAAAAACACTGTGAACCAATTCAACATAGTTAAGATTTATACAGTTTTCACACAACAGTAGGATACAAATTCTATTCAAGTTCCCATAGACCATAAACGAGGAGACACTGGAACATATCCAGGGACATAAAATGAGGTGTGACCATTTCATGGTCTAAAGGTATTGAAATCATACAGAGTTTGTTCTCTTATCACTGTGGAATTATGTTAGAAATCAGCATCAAAGATATTTGGAAATAATCCACATACTTTCAGGTGCAATGTGACGTTTGCCAAGAGAGATCTTTGACTTAGAATATGAGGCCTTTTTAACAGGAAAAGTTTTTATTGGCAGCATGCCTAGTATGTGTTTTATATGGACTAGTTTTGATTTAAATCATTTAATCCTCAAAATAAACCTACAGATTATTAGAATTATTTTTTTCTTTTTATAAGGTAAGTTTTGCTTTCAGAGAATCAGCTGTTTTACCCAAGGTCACACAGCTAGTAGGTGGGGGGAATTTGGACCCAAGTTTCCTACCTCCAAAACCAGAACACGATTCTTTATGTGTTAGGTTCTGTAGAGAACACTTCAAGAGAGAGAAGAGAAAGAGCTTCTAGCCTTTAGAAGTCAACATGAGAATGGCAAAAATTGACTATATACATACAGTGATAACAAGAGTTTTTAAGGATTGTACCAGTATCAGAGAAGTTAGACTCTTAAATGGTAATAAAATTAGAGAGGAACAATGAAACTATATATTTCTATAAAATGAGTTTCACTCTCATTAATCTCTGCTGTATTAAACTACAGAAATATTTCCAATAGGATTTAAAAACTAACACTGGCATGCTTAACAGATACAAAACATGTTTTCTGAGTTTAGAAAAGGAAGCTCTCGGTCGTGGAGAGGTGAGGGAATTAAGGATCCTGTCAAAGAAAAGAGATAGATCTTGGATGCAGAATAAAGGCAAGGAGCACCATTCATTTAAGGAGAGGGTATGAATAAAGGTGGACGAACGAGTGGTTTGTTGTGGAGACTGAATGAACTAGAATTTACTAGAGCAGAGAATTCCTAATTTAGAGACTGTATCAGTTAAAAATGCTGCGTAACAAACTATCCTGTAACTTTGTGGTTGAAAACAACATTTATTTATATATTTAGTTTATGATTCTGTAGGAGGTTTCTGCTGGTCCAGGCCAGGCTGAGAGGATCTCTTCTGGGCGTGCTCTTGTGTCTGTTGTCAGTTGGAGAATCACATAGGAGCTGACTTACCCCAAGTGGCCTTGCTAACATGTCCAAGGGTTGGCGTGGGGAATGAAGGACAATGCCACTCATCATCAGCACGTAGATAAGTGACAAGAAGACTGAAGCAGCAGGCCCCAGTCAACCAGTGTTTCTCAAGACCCTGCTTGCATAACATTTGCTAGCATCCTGTTGATCAAAGTACCTCCCATTAATCAAAGTAAATCACATGGCCAACTCATGTTCAAATGATTCTACCTCTCGATGGAAGAAGAGAGTTGTGGGCTTTCTAATACTTCCACATGTAGAAAATGGTGAAGAGGAAGTTGGAACTGTTCTGGGAGTTAGAATTAAAGAGCAGAGAAGTGTTTCCAAGGCCACTTATATGATTATGTAATTAAATATTTAAACTTCTCAGACTTCCCTGGTGGCTCAGTGATAAAGAAACTGTCTACCAGTGTTGGAGACACAGGTTCAGTCGCTGATCCGGGAAGATCACACATACCTCGGAGCAACTAAACCCATGTATCACAACTACTGAGCCAGTGCTCTGGAACCCAGGAACCATAGCTACTGAGCACACATGCTCCAACTGCTGAAACCCACATGCCCTGAAGCCTGTGCTCCAAGGCAAGAGAAACCACCACAATAAGGAGCCTGTGCACTGCAACTAGAGATTAGCCCCACCCCTCTCTCAGCAACTAAAGAAAAGCCCACATAGCAGTGAAAATCCAGCACAGCGAAAAAGAAATAAAACTATTTTTTAAAAAATACTTAAATTTCTCATTAAAAAAAAAAAAAACCTCTGTAAACCAGCTGCTCATGGTTTTAAAAAATACAACAGTAAAGAGCTAGAAAAGGAAAAGTTTCCTCCCCCTTACCTCCTTATTTCCACCACCCAGAGGACAGGTTTTCACCTTGGTGGTAATCTTTTCTGGATGAACTAAGTTTTTCTTAAAGGTTTTTACAAGTTTTCAGTGTGAACCTTGTTGAAAACAAGTTATATTAAAGAAATGTTCTCTATAGAATTATTAATACCTTTGTACCTTTTTAACATAGAGCTCTAGACAAAGGATCCCTACTTTTATTGAGCATTTACCATGAGCCAGGTATTACACATTTTGTACATAAAAAAATAAGACTCCATCTGTGCCTTGATACACTCGTAGGGGAGTGATTTCTCCATTTCTTTGACCAGGAGAAAGAATGACTGGTGCTGCAGACAGGAAATTACTATTGAATGTTGGCAGGGCTTTTCTTCCTGTTTTACCCAAACGGAAAAAGTAGGAATTTGAGGGTGTATTCTCAGGCAAGTTTCACTTCTCCACTGTGATTCCCATAAACCACTTTCTGATAAGTACTCCAAGGTAATTCATTTGACCCCCTCCTTGGATCTGTTGATCTTTTCACAATTCAGGAGGAAATGAAATTGTCATATTTGCAAAGCTTTTATCCTAGGTCCAAGACAATCAAATCAAGAAAAACTGGTTTTTGCCAGTCCTCTGACTTGAGATCCTTCTGAACAAGTGGATTGAGGCGTCAGCTGCTTACAGAAAATTCACTCTCTCGACACCATTGTACCAAGTACTTCCTACAGAACTGTGAAACTTGAGGAGCCTGGGAGAAAAGTCCCTGCATATAACAATAATACCTTGTCAAATCATTGACTATTACTGTTTTTATTCCTTTAAATTTTACAGTCTTTTCTGTATTCAGAAGCTTATATGAATGGGTTATTTCCAAGGGGAAGTTTTAAAGTGTATGCTCCAGACTTCATGGGTTGAATTTGTTAAGTAATGCCTTTGTTAGCAACTAACGCCTTAGCTAGCCTGCCTACATGAGGAGCTTGGAAGGGAGTCTCATTCTAAGAATCACTGGAGGGACTTCCTGGTGGTCCAGTGGCTGAGCTTCCACGCTCCCAATGCAGGGGGCCCAGGTTCATTCCCTGGTCAGGGAACAGGATCCCACATACTTCATTTAAATGTTTGCATGCTGTGACTAAGACCCAGTACAGCCAAATAAATACATATGAAAAAAAAAAAAAAATCATGGGTAATGCTTACTAAACAGACAGATTTTCCAGCTACTTTCCCCAGAGATTTGGTTCATTAGATCTAAGGAAGGATGTAGGACATTTAAGAACCATCTCATATAACACTTAGGATTAGGCAAATTTAGAAAACAGACTAGGGCAATAATTGTTAACCCTGGATGTATGTTAGTATCACCTGGGAAGTTTGAAAATATATACACATATTAATGTCCAGGGTCCCAACTCAGATTCTTTTTTAAAAATGTTCTTTTGATTTATTTGGCAGTGCCAGATCTTAGGTGCAACATATGGAATTTTAGTTTCCTGACTAGGGATCGAACCCAGGCCTCCTGTATTGGGAGCATGGGGTCTTAGCCACTGGACCACCAGGGAATATCTCAAATTCTCATTTAAGTTATCTGGGGTAGAGCTAGACATTGGTATTTTTTCAAAGCTCTTCAGGTGATTCTGGTGTTCATCAATCATGGTCTATAGCAGTAGTTCTCAAATTTTTGGTGTCAGGATTTATACACTTAAAAAGTATGGAGGATGCCAGAGAGTTTTTGTTTATTAGATGAGTCATATTGATATTTTATACAATAGAAATTGTTACTAAAGTAAATTTAACACTTATTCAACTCATTTAAAAATCACAATAATAGACCCATGAATGACATAGTTTCGAAGGAAAATTTCTTTTCCAAAAGTACCAGTGAGAAGACTGAAATTATTTTCCGCTTTTACAAATCTTTTTAATATTGCCTTATAGAAGATAGCTAGATTCTGCATTTAATCTATTGGGATAAGCTTTTTTGGTTAAAGATTTCAAGTTGATGTATATGAAGGAAATTCAGCTTTTCAGAAATACGCAGTTGAAAAAGGAAAGAGTATTTTAATAGACTTATCAGATAATTATGGATATCCTCCTTTGACATAACGGCAAAACTCAACAAGTGATGATTTCTTAAAGGTTGTATTGTGGAATCTAGAACCATATCAGTGAATTTTTTCATTAAAATCCATTGGTCTATATTATACCTTGGATTTTTTTCATTTTTTATTGAAATATAATTGATGTCTCATATTATTTTCGAGTATATAACTTAATGATGTGACATTTGTATATATTGCAAAAGAACCTGCAATCAGTCTGATTACCCTCTGTCACCATACACAATTAACACAGTATTATGATTATATTCCCCATCTTGTCCTTTGTGTCATCATGACATCTATTTTACAACTGGAAGCTTGCCTGTCTTTTGTTTTTTTATTATTATTATTGAATTATAGCTGATTTACAATATTGTATTGGTTTTAGGTATACAGCAAAGTGTTTCCATTACATGTATTTTTTAGGTTATTTTCCACTGCAGATTATTACAAGATATGGAATATACTTCCCTATGCTATACAGTAAATCACTGTTGCTTACCTTTTTTGTAGCATATTTTGTATTTGTTAATCCTATATTCTTAATTTATGTACTGTAGCTTTGTAGTATTGTCTGAAGTTTGGAAGGTTTATGCCTCCAGCTTTGTTCCTTTTCCGCAGCATTGTTTTGAACATTCCAGATCTTTTGTGGTTCCATATAAATTTTAGTATTATTTGTTCTAGTTCTGTTTTTCACGGATGTCATGGATATTTAGATAGGGATCACCCTAAATCTATAGATTACTTTGGATAATGGGACCATTTTAACAATATTAATTCTCCCCATTCAAGAGCGTGGAATAGCTTTCCATTTTCTGAGTCATCTTCCATTTCTTTTATCAATGTTTTATAGTTTTCAGCATATAGGTCTCTCATCTCCTTGGTATGATTTATTTCTGGGTAAATGGCCGCTTTTACAAATCTTTTTAATATTGCCTTATAGAAGATAGCTAGATTCTGCATTTAATCTATTGGGATAAGCTTTTTTGGTTAAAGATTTCAAGTTGATGTATATGAAGGAAATTCAGCTTTTCAGAAATACGCAGTTGAAAAAGGAAAGAGTATTTTAATAGACTTATCAGATAATTATGGATATCCTCCTTTGACATAACGGCAAAACTCAACAAGTGATGATTTCTTAAAGGTTGTATTGTGGAATCTAGAACCATATCAGTGAATTTTTTCATTAAAATCCATTGGTCTATATTATACCTTGGATTTTTTTCATTTTTTATTGAAATATAATTGATGTCTCATATTATTTTCGAGTATATAACTTAATGATGTGACATTTGTATATATTGCAAAAGAACCTGCAATCAGTCTGATTACCCTCTGTCACCATACACAATTAACACAGTATTATGATTATATTCCCCATCTTGTCCTTTGTGTCATCATGACATCTATTTTACAACTGGAAGCTTGCCTGTCTTTTGTTTTTTTATTATTATTATTGAATTATAGCTGATTTACAATATTGTATTGGTTTTAGGTATACAGCAAAGTGTTTCCATTACATGTATTTTTTAGGTTATTTTCCACTGCAGATTATTACAAGATATGGAATATACTTCCCTATGCTATACAGTAAATCACTGTTGCTTACCTTTTTTGTAGCATATTTTGTATTTGTTAATCCTATATTCTTAATTTATGTACTGTAGCTTTGTAGTATTGTCTGAAGTTTGGAAGGTTTATGCCTCCAGCTTTGTTCCTTTTCCGCAGCATTGTTTTGAACATTCCAGATCTTTTGTGGTTCCATATAAATTTTAGTATTATTTGTTCTAGTTCTGTTTTTCACGGATGTCATGGATATTTAGATAGGGATCACCCTAAATCTATAGATTACTTTGGATAATGGGACCATTTTAACAATATTAATTCTCCCCATTCAAGAGCGTGGAATAGCTTTCCATTTTCTGAGTCATCTTCCATTTCTTTTATCAATGTTTTATAGTTTTCAGCATATAGGTCTCTCATCTCCTTGGTATGATTTATTTCTGGGTATTTTAATTTTTTTCTTTTCCCCATCATACCTCTTTTTTGTTTATATTTCATTCATCTTTTATTCTTTTGGCATGTGTGGGCCTCCCATTGCAGTGGCCTCTCTCAATGCGCTTGTGCTCCAGAGCACTGGCTTGTCATTGGACACACAGGTCCAGCCGCTCCTCGGCACATGAGATCTTCCCGGGCCTGGGATCGAACTGGTGCCCTTTGCACTGCAAGGAGGACTGTTTACCCACTGGACCACTAGGGAAGCCCCTATTTCTAGATATTTTGATTTTTGATACCATTTTAAGTGTGGTTTTTTTTTTTTTTTGAAGCTTTTCCTGGTATTTCATTGTTAGTGTAAGTAAATGCAGCACATTTCTGTATCCTGCTACCTTACTGAATTCATTTATTAATTCTAGCAATTTTGTGTGTATCTTTTGGGTTCTCTGGATAGAGTATCATGTCATGTGCAGATAGTGACAGTTTTACCTCTTCCTTTACAATGTGGGTACCTTTTATTTCCTGTCTGATTGCTATAGCTCAGATGGAAATTTGTATTTCTTGATCTTCTTCATCCATTTTGCCACTCTGGCCTCAAATCTCCCTCCCTTCTGCTGACCACCAGTCTGTTCTCTATAATCTGTGTTTTTTTTTTTATTCCACATATAAATGAAATCATGTGATGTTTGTATTTCTCTGACTTATCACACTTAGCAAAATACCCTGAAGGTCCATTTGTGTTGTCACAAATGACAAGATTTTATTCTTTGTGGCTGAGCAGTGTTCTGTTATGTGCATACATGTGTGTATTCTTTATTCATTCATTCATTAATGGACACTTGGTGCACATATCTTTCCACAGTGGCTGCAGTAATTTACATTCCTACCAACAGGGCATGAGTGCTCCCTTTTCTCCACATTATTTCTTTTTTAAAAATTGGATTATATTTGATTTACAATGTTATATTGATTTTATGTACAGCAAAATGATTCTGTTATGCACATACATATATCCATTCTGTTTTAAATCTTTTCTCATATAGATTGCAACAGAATATTGAGTAGAGTTTCCTGTGCCATGTCGTTTATCTCTCTCATACAAAGTAGTGTGAGTTCATCCCAAGCTCCTGACTTATCCTTCCCCAGTATATTTCCCTTTGGTAACCATAAGTTTGTTTTTAATATCTGTCCCATTGCAGTGGCCTCTCTCAATGCGCTTGTGCTCCAGAGCACTGGCTTGTCATTGGACACACAGGTCCAGCCGCTCGGCACATGAGATCTTCCCGGGCCTGGGATCGAACTGGTGCCCTTTGCACTGCAAGGAGGACTGTTTACCCACTGGACCACTAGGGAAGCCCCTATTTCTAGATATTTTGATTTTTGATACCATTTTAAGTGTGGTTTTTTTTTTTTTTTGAAGCTTTTCCTGGTATTTCATTGTTAGTGTAAGTAAATGCAGCACATTTCTGTATCCTGCTACCTTACTGAATTCATTTATTAATTCTAGCAATTTTGTGTGTATCTTTTGGGTTCTCTGGATAGAGTATCATGTCATGTGCAGATAGTGACAGTTTTACCTCTTCCTTTACAATGTGGGTACCTTTTATTTCCTGTCTGATTGCTATAGCTCAGATGGAAATTTGTATTTCTTGATCTTCTTCATCCATTTTGCCACTCTGGCCTCAAATCTCCCTCCCTTCTGCTGACCACCAGTCTGTTCTCTATAATCTGTGTTTTTTTTTTTATTCCACATATAAATGAAATCATGTGATGTTTGTATTTCTCTGACTTATCACACTTAGCAAAATACCCTGAAGGTCCATTTGTGTTGTCACAAATGACAAGATTTTATTCTTTGTGGCTGAGCAGTGTTCTGTTATGTGCATACATGTGTGTATTCTTTATTCATTCATTCATTAATGGACACTTGGTGCACATATCTTTCCACAGTGGCTGCAGTAATTTACATTCCTACCAACAGGGCATGAGTGCTCCCTTTTCTCCACATTATTTCTTTTTTAAAAATTGGATTATATTTGATTTACAATGTTATATTGATTTTATGTACAGCAAAATGATTCTGTTATGCACATACATATATCCATTCTGTTTTAAATCTTTTCTCATATAGATTGCAACAGAATATTGAGTAGAGTTTCCTGTGCCATGTCGTTTATCTCTCTCATACAAAGTAGTGTGTGAGTTCATCCCAAGCTCCTGACTTATCCTTCCCCCAGTATATTTCCCCTTTGGTAACCATAAGTTTGTTTTTAATATCTGTAAGTCTGTTTCTATTTTGTGAATAAGTTCATTTGTATTACTTTTTAAATTAGATTCCATATACGAGTGATATCATATGATACTTGTCTTTCTCTGTCTGACTTACTTCACTTAGTATGATAATCTCTAGGTCCACCCATGTTGCTGCAAATGGGTTATACCATTCTTTTTATGGCTGAGTAGTATTCCATTGTATATGTGTACGAAATCTTCTTTATCCATTCCTCTGTCAGGGGACATTTAGGTTGCTTCCATATCTTGGCTGTTGCAAATAGTGCTGTAGGGAACATTGGGGTGCATGTATCTTTTCATATTACGGTTTTCTCTGGATATATGCCCAAGAGTGGGATTACTGGATCATATAGTAGCTCTTTTTTTAATTGAAGTACAATTGATTTACAATATTGTGCTAATTTCTGCTGTGCAGCCAAGGGACTCAGTTATATATGAATATACATTCTTTTTTACATTATTATCCATTATGGTTCATCACAGGATGTTGAATGTTTTCCCCTGTGCTATACAGTATAACCTTGTTGTTTATCCAATCTATATAGACAGTTTGCATCTGCTAATCCCAAACTACCACTCCAGCCCCACCCCTTGGCATCTACCAGTCTATTCTCTATGTCTGTGATTCTTTCTGTTTTGTAGATAGGTTCATTTGTGGCATATTTTAGATTCCATATATAAGTGATATTATATGGTATTTGTCTTTCTGACTTACTTCACTTAGTATGATAATGTCTGGTTACTTCCATGTTGCTGCAAATGCCATTATTTTATTCTTTTTTGTGACTGAATAGTATTCCATTGTATATATGTACCACATCTTTATCTACTCGTCTGTCAATGGACATTTTGGTTGTTTCCTTGTCTTGGTTATTTTGAATAGTGCTTCTATGAGCATAGGGGTGAATGTATCTTTTTGAATTATAGTTTTTGTCTGGATATATGCCCAGAAGTAGAATTGCTGGATCATGTGGTAATTCTTATTTTTTTTTTTTTCTGAGGAGCTTCTATACTGTTTTCCATAATGGCTACAACAGTTTATATTCCCATATAGTAGTTCTGTTTTTACCTTTTTAAGGAATCTCAATATTGTTCTCCAGTGCAAGTGGTTGTACCAGTTTACATTCCCATCAACAGTTTAGGAGGCTTTCCTTTTCACTACACCTTCTCAAGCATTTGTTATTTGTAGAATTTCTCTTTTTGGCCACTTCTCTTTGGTCTTTCATCTGTTTATCTTTGTTCTTTGGCCCATGTGGGCCTCCCATAGTGGTAGCCTCTCTTGCTGCAGAGCACCGGCTCTGGGCGCATGCGCTCCAGAGCTCCGGCTAGGTAATTGGACACACCAGTCCAGCCACTCCACAGGATCTTCCCAGGCCAGGGCTCGAACTGACACCACTTGCACTACAAGGCGGTGTCTTTACCCACTGGACCACCCTTTGTAGAATTTTTGATGATCATCATTCTGACTGGTATGAGTAATGCCTCATTGTGTTTTTGATATTCATTTCTCTGATAAGAAGTGATGTTTAGCATCTTTTCATGTCCTTTTTGGGCCATCTCTATGTCATCTTTGAAGAAATCTCCACGTTATTTCGTATCTTTTTTGATAATAGCTATTCTGACAGGTGTAAGGTGACTTGCACTTTGAATGTATCTTTTGTTCATGCATGATTCTCTAATATCATGCACCAGTCATTTGAAAAAATACTGGTCCACTGAGTTATGTGGCCTTTCCTAATGTGGACATATTTCATAGTACTGGATCAAATTTTCAGTTTTAATTTTCATTTGTAAGCTTGAACTTTGCCATGGACTACATATACTATCAGTTGTTGTCCTTGAGTTGCAGATTCCATTCTTTTTCAAGAAACTGTCTGCTAAAAGTCCAAATCTGAATAGCCATAGTTTATCCATTGTTCTTTCAGAGAAAAAAGTGGTGTTTCCGGAGACAAGTTCTGCCCACAACTCAGCCACTCTAGTGCTTTTCCTGGAGGCATCAGTTCTACTGAAGTTTAAGTGCTTTCCGCATACTTCACAGTTCAGAATATTTTTTAAAGTATCAAGGGTCAAGAGGCTTCCCTGGTGGCTCAGATGGTAGAGTCTGCCTGCAATGCGAAAGATCTAGATTCGATCCCATGGTTGGGAAGATCCCATGGAGAAGGGAAAGGCAACCCACTCTAGTATTGTCACCTGGAGAATTCCATGACCTGTCCATGGGTTGCAAAGAGTCAGAGACAACTGAGTGACTTTCATTTCACTTCACTTCAAGGGTCAAGATTTAATACAATTAAATCCACTTATTTAGGTTATATATTGCTGAGACTAGAATATCTATGTCATGAGTTATTTACTTATTTAAAACTTACAGTACATTCATAAAATGGATAACACGAGTCCTGTTTTACAAATAAGAAAATTGAAGCTCAAAAAAGGTTTAATAATTTTCTAGATCACACAGGGATCAAGATTTAAAGATGAAAATCCAGATCTTCCTGGTTTTAAGCTTGTTCTATTGCCACTGTACCAAGTCATTTTCCTTCTATTGAACTATTTGGGGTTTAGATAACAGGTACTAAGACTTAATGAACACAGAATGTATTGTAAAACCTGTTCTCAGATCTTTAAATGTGTTAGCTCATTTAATCCTGTCAACCGGGTCCATATTAGCTCTATTTAGACAGGGAGGAAACAGAGGCAGAGAGCTTATTTAGCTTTTAAGGACAAAGAGCTAATAATTTTGGAGCTAAGATTCTAACCCAAGGAGACTGACTTCAAAGCCATTTTGCTGGGGATGGGGTTAAAAAAAAAAAAAAGAAAGACAAAAAGCCATCTAGCTAAAACATCCCCTGATTAAAAAGCACTAATGAGAAGAACCTTAAATCATGTTTATATACATGTATGTATGTGTATGTATGTGTGTGTGTATGACTGGCAAACTTGTCATTGTTTTCTGAATAAAATAAGTACTGAAATACATGAGGCAAATACTTTTGCATATATGCATATAAAATATCATGTGATCAGAAGGTCTTGGGGTATTTGTTTCCTTTTCTCAAGGAGAGGCAAAAGCATGTGTGGAAAAACCTTCTGAAGTGTGTGGAAATTTTAGGCAAGAGGTGAATTCACATAAGTCTCTAAGAATAGAGTCCTAAAAGGAGCCGAGTTCAGTTTACATTTCAGATTTTCAAGCTCAGGATGTGGTGGCTGGGTCTGCAGATGGGAAAATGATGTGGTTAATGTCATACTGAGCATCTGACAGACACCCATCAAAGAGCACACCTGTTCCTACAGAAGACCAGGGCACTGGAACAGTCATGGGTGTAACAATAGAACCATTTCCTTTACCATTTAGGACTGCGAGAATTAGTCATCTTGGGGTATATTTCCTTTTTCTAAAAATAAAGGCTGTAGTATTGTTCCTGAATCCAATAGAATGGGTTTATGTGTTAATTCCGAAGGCAAAAGCTCTTTTCCTAAGCGGAACACCATTTCGCCAGCCACTGGGAAACTCCTCATTGTGAAAGAAAGGTTATTCATTTTCAGCGATGAGAAAGCATAAAAATGCAAACAACACTCCCCCAACTTGGCCCACGTGTGCTCAAGAAACTGCCTCCTTCTGGCCCACAGGGCTCCTCCCTTGCCTCCCCCCTTAATGTACTTCAGACCCTGCTGTGAACAGTGGCTCTGTTTCAGTGCTACACTTCCATCTTTTCTTGTCTCCCTTCCCAAGTCCTGATTGCACTCTCTTGCCTTCCCCAGGTCAGAGCAGGGTGGAGGGACTTTGCAAGAAGAAAAGGGACTTTAGGGGAAGTCCCTCAGGGGGCAACAGCCATCAAGAAGAGAAGGCATGTTCTATGACTAAAGACTCCAAACATTTCGACTACCTCTCCTCCTCTTTCTTCTCCCAGTTGCCCTCTTCCCCTTAAGGGTTTCAGTCTCTGCTTTATCACCTGCGAAAGCTCCCTGGTGAGATGGATGAGAAAGGAAGAGCCAACCAACCTGTCCTTTCCACAGGAACCTCCTTTTCCCAGACCCATCAGCTCCTTCATGCCCACTGCAGCCACTGAGTTCCAAACCCAACACGGGTTTCTCCTTGCTAAGACTTCCCACTCCCCATTATAGGCTCTATTTTCCAGCCCTACAGTTCCACTCTCTGCTCACATGGACTCCACCTTCAGCTTGGAACTGGAAGGATCTACTCTTCTTTTTAAAGCTGTCCAGAACCTCTGGGGAACGTTTCCCCTAGAAGCATTGCTACACCTAGTGGTTCTGATCTATAGTTCTCATAACATAGACTTTGCCTTTATTCTGCTTAAATAAGCTTTTCTCTGCTAGCCTGGAAACCTAACTACACTGGTGTCTACTCATTACTTCTAGCTACTCAATGTATTTTTCAGTACAGCACGTGTCCTAAGAACTATTTTAACATTGGACAAAATAAAACCCTACTTCTACACAGGAGACAAATATACTGATCCAACTTGAGTGCCTCACTGAGGGTAAGCTGAAATCCCCAGCCCAAGAAGTATAATACAAGTCAAGCCTGGCCCCCTCAGAAGGTCAGTAGAAGACCTGTTCCCTCAGAAAGTAGTGTGTTGTGTGTTGGTGTGTTACGTTGTGTTTGAGTGTTATGGGGTATGTGTGTGTGTGTGTGTAAGTAAGGGGTGTGTGTGCTCAGTCATGTGTGACTCTTTGTGGCCCCATGGACTGTAGCCCACCAGGCTCCTCTGTCCATGGGATTCTGCAGGCAAGAATACTGGAGTGGGTTGCCATTTCCTTCTCCAGGGGATCTTCCTGACACAGGGATAAATCTCAGTTCTCCTGCCTTGTCAGGTGGATTCTTTTTTTCTTTTCTTTTTTTTTTTGCATGGGGGAAAATAGAGAAGTATTAAACTATATATTTTTCCTCAGCATAATGTCATTTTTCCCAAGTAGATTAGATATTAAGGCCCCAGAGGGGTGACATGACTTCCTAAATCCATGTGCCCAGTAACAGTCAAGACAAGAACTGGAAGCCGGTTCTTCTGATGCTCACTGTAGAATTTCTTTGTTGTTGTTGCTTAGTTGCTCAGCCGTGTCCAACTCTTCCACACTGCATGGACTGTAGCCTGCCAGTCTCCTCTGTCCATGGGATTCTCCAGGCAAGAATACTGGAGTGGGTTGCCATGCCCTCCTCCAGGGGATCTTCCTGACCCAGGGGTCAAACTCACATCTCCTGCATTAGCAAGTGGATTCTTTACCAGTGAGCCACTTGGGAAGCCCTCAGTAGGTCTTGCCACTTAGTGAAAGTCTTGACTATTTCAGGGAACTGAAATGTAGTGGATCACTGAATTCTGTTGTAAGGGAACAAGATGCTGAATGATATTTGAGATGTGCTACCATTTATGTTGCAGAAAAAAAGGGTTTCTTTTTTTATAGTGGATATGTTTTGCTTGTATATGAAAAATAATAAAGTAGCAAATGAGCATTTCAAGGGCAGGGAGTGAATGGAAAATCTCTGTGCTTTGCTCTTAACTTTGTTATAAACCTACATCCACTCTAAAAACATAGTCTTTTCAAAATGACTGGAATATTGCTATATTTTAAAAGACAAAATTATAGAAATTCAAGGAACAGGGGAAAAGCTATTTACAGAAATGCCCCATGCACGTTTCTATATATATCTTCCTAATAGCTGCCCAGTTTGAAGCTAGAGCAATTTTCTATTATTTAGCCACTCAGTACTGTACACTGCATGCTTCATTTGTTATTGTAAATATGTACCCCCTTTGTATTTGTCCAGACATCCTCAAACCTCCAAGAGACACAAGACCTGAGAGCCTCCTCCTCAGGACAGTCTCAGTTCAGAATCACCTAGAACATTCCTTCCCAAGTCGCTAATACACACATACCTTCAGCCTATCTGCCCAGGCCAGGACAAGTTCCAAGTCCAGAAACTGTGCCTCCTCCCCTCAAATGCATCTTGATGGGAGGGCCTTGACCAAGGAATCAAGGGTTCCAGCACATACCCTTCTGTTTAAAAATATTTATTTGGCTGTGCCAGGTCTTATCTGCAGCATGCAGAATCTTTGATCTACATTGTGACATGTGGGCTCTCAAGCCCACATGAGCAAGGATTAAACCTGGGCCTCCTGCATTGGGAGCATGGAGTGTTAGTCATTAGACCACTGGGAAGTCCACAACTAGATCCCCTTCTCCCAGAAGTAAGGCAGCCACTGTCATGTCTCCATGCCTTCAGCTGTGGCATCGCCATCTACCTCCTACTTGCTGACTTTTCTCCTACATCATTCCTTCTTTATCTATTATTTGATGGTTCATATTCTGCATAGTTTTTTTTTTTACTTTATCTCCAGTGCAAAGAGGTAGGAGATAGCTCGTACCATCAAACAAAATCCCCAGTTAGAGACTGCCAAGGTTCTGGTTTTAAGACAGCCGAGGTTGAGTCAGAGTTTCAAGTCGAAATATCATACATACTTTAGTGGGAAAACTATTTTTAAAGTTGCTACTAGAGTAATGAGTTATGGCCAAAAACCTTGAGGAAGATTTTCATTAAGGTTTTCTTTTATTCATGTTTATTTATTTATTTCTTTTTCCTGCACTGGGTCTTTGTTGC
The DNA here is from genome assembly GCA_022376925.1 of Tragulus kanchil. NCBI lineage: Eukaryota > Metazoa > Chordata > Mammalia > Artiodactyla > Tragulidae > Tragulus > Tragulus kanchil. The sequence goes on along the minus strand of JAIOJX010000001.1, from coordinate 101,973,531 downwards.
CTCGCAGGCTTTCTCTAGTTCCAGTAGGTAGGGGCTACTCTTTATTGCAGTGTGCAGGTTTCTCATTGCAGTGGCTTCTTTTGTTGCGGAGCACAGGCTCTACGGCTGTCAGGCTTCAGTAGTTGCAACACGCATGTGGGCTCGACTCTTGTACACACCCCTTCCAGCCACTGTCACATGCCTCTCCAGCTTCTCTGACTCCAATTGTGTGTGTGTAACTCTGAATAAGAGGTACCGGCTTCCGCTGTGTATGTGTGTGTGTGTGTGTGTATACACCGCATCTTGTCTATCCGTTCATCTGTCTTTGGACATTGAGATTTCCAGACATCCTCAAACCTCCAAGAGACACAAGACCTGAGAGCCTCCTCCTCAGGACAGTCTCAGTTCAGAATCACCTAGAACATTCCTTCCCAAGTCGCTAATACACACATACCTTCAGCCTATCTGCCCAGGCCAGGACAAGTTCCAAGTCCAGAAACTGTGCCTCCTCCCCTCAAATGCATCTTGATGGGAGGGCCTTGACCAAGGAATCAAGGGTTCCAGCACATACCCTTCTGTTTAAAAATATTTATTTGGCTGTGCCAGGTCTTATCTGCAGCATGCAGAATCTTTGATCTACATTGTGACATGTGGGCTCTCAAGCCCACATGAGCAAGGATTAAACCTGGGCCTCCTGCATTGGGAGCATGGAGTGTTAGTCATTAGACCACTGGGAAGTCCACAACTAGATCCCCTTCTCCCAGAAGTAAGGCAGCCACTGTCATGTCTCCATGCCTTCAGCTGTGGCATCGCCATCTACCTCCTACTTGCTGACTTTTCTCCTACATCATTCCTTCTTTATCTATTATTTGATGGTTCATATTCTGCATAGTTTTTTTTTTTACTTTATCTCCAGTGCAAAGAGGTAGGAGATAGCTCGTACCATCAAACAAAATCCCCAGTTAGAGACTGCCAAGGTTCTGGTTTTAAGACAGCCGAGGTTGAGTCAGAGTTTCAAGTCGAAATATCATACATACTTTAGTGGGAAAACTATTTTTAAAGTTGCTACTAGAGTAATGAGTTATGGCCAAAAACCTTGAGGAAGATTTTCATTAAGGTTTTCTTTTATTCATGTTTATTTATTTATTTCTTTTTCCTGCACTGGGTCTTTGTTGCCTCGCAGGCTTTCTCTAGTTCCAGTAGGTAGGGGCTACTCTTTATTGCAGTGTGCAGGTTTCTCATTGCAGTGGCTTCTTTTGTTGCGGAGCACAGGCTCTACGGCTGTCAGGCTTCAGTAGTTGCAACACGCATGTGGGCTCGACTCTTGTACACACCCCTTCCAGCCACTGTCACATGCCTCTCCAGCTTCTCTGACTCCAATTGTGTGTGTGTAACTCTGAATAAGAGGTACCGGCTTCCGCTGTGTATGTGTGTGTGTGTGTGTGTATACACCGCATCTTGTCTATCCGTTCATCTGTCTTTGGACATTGAGATTACTTCCATGTTTTGGCTACTGTGAATAGTGCTGCTGTGAACATTCGGTTACTTAGGTCATTTCTTTCTTTTTTTTTAATTTTGGCCTCTTTTATTGATTTTTGGCTCATTTATTTTCATCCATCTTAATTCTTTGGCCTGTGTGGGCCTCCCATCGTGGTGGCCTCTCTCATTGCAGAGCACCGGCTCTGGGCACATGCACTCTGGAGCGCTGGCTCGTAATTAGACGCACCAGTCCAGACGTTCCCCAGCACATGGGGTCTTCCTGGGCCAGGAATCGAACCAGTACCCCTTGCATTGCAAGGTGGACTCTTTGCCCACTCGACCACCAGGGAAGCCCCCTTATGTCATTTCTAATTACAGTTTTCCAAGGTTATATGCTCAGAAGCTCGGTGCTCTGCGATGACCTAGATAGATGGTAGGGGGAGGGGTGGGAGAGAAGTCCAAGAGGGAGGGGATATGTGTGTGTGTGTGTGTGCGCATGCGTGTGTGTGTAGCAGGTAAACTTCGCTGTAGAAGAAACCTACACAACATTGTTAAGCAACTATACTCCAATTTAAAAAGGAAGTACCAGGGGCTTCCCTGGTGGTTCAGTGGGTAAGGACACTGCCTTGCAGTGCAAGGGACGCCAGTTCCATCCCTGGCCTGGGAAGATCCCACGTGCCGCGGAGCGGCTGGACTGATGTGTCCAATTACCGAGCCGCAGCTCTGGAGCGCATGCGCTCAGAGCGGGTGCTCTGCGACAACAGAGGCCACCGCGATGGGAGGCCCACACGGGCCAAAGAACAAAGATGGATGAAAATAGATAAATGAAAGACCAATAGAAGTCGACCGCCCGCTCCCCTCCCTCCCCAACCCACCCCCCGCCAAAACTAACTAACTAAATAAATAAATAAAAAGGAAGTACCAGCTTCTCCTTCAGAGCACTCCCATCATCTAGACTGGAGGCTTAAAGGTGGTGAGAGACTGACAGTGGTTCCAGTTCACCTTCCTGGGGTCCAGCTCAGCCTCACAGCTTCCGGCTTATTCTTGTTCCTCACACTTCCTGTTTGTTTCTTTTCCCTTCCCCACTGCTTCCCTGAAGTTCTCAGTCTCCAGCACCAACAGCCTCATGTAGATCATTTAAAATAGCTCCCACAACTGTGTGAGGCCAACTCTCTATCATAAATCTATACTGTATATAAAACATATCATATACAGATGATGTAAAGTATGCAAGTTATAACTAGTATACAAAGTGTGCGTGTGTGTGTGTGTAAAACGTCTAGTAGCTCTGCTTCTTTGACTGACCAACACGGAGAGCCTAAAACTCCTGGCCAGCCAAGATGAGGAGAAGGAACTTCTAGCAGCCTCGTTCTACAAGAGGCTGAAAATCCCATAATGCTTGGGTGGGAGAAATGGAGATAACTGTCAGTGGATGAGAGGAGAGGAAATCAAAAGCAGAGGCAGAGGCTGTGGTGATGCTGTCTGTGCCATCCAGGGTCTCACTACTCAGGGGCCCTTCAGCTTACTAGCCCCGAGCCTCTTCATACTTCCTAAGTGGACATGGGTGAGAGGAGGGCATTCTCAAACAGTGAAGGACATGTTCAGGCTGCAGCTGGGTATCAGCTGAAGCAGTCGACATGCAGTTGTTGTAAAATTTGCTGAGAGAAGATGTTCAGCTTCACTGTGATCAGAGAAATGCAAATTGGAACGAAAAAGTGATTCCATTTTCCCCTGACACAAATGGTCACAGATATCCATAAAAAATGTAATTTTTTTGTGTGACTGGGCAGTTTTGTTCTTATTTATCACAGTGATATCTTCACGTGTGTGAAATGATATATGTATAAGGATATCCACTGTAGCATTTTTTATGATAGCAATAGATAAATGAAAGACCAATAGAAGTCGACCGCCCGCTCCCTCCTCTCCAACCCACCCCCCGCCAAAACTAACTAACTAAATAAATAAATAAAAAGGAAGTACCAGCTTCTCCTTCAGAGCACTCCCATCATCTAGACTGGAGGCTTAAAGGTGGTGAGAGACTGACAGTGGTTCCAGTTCACCTTCCTGGGGTCCAGCTCAGCCTCACAGCTTCCGGCTTATTCTTGTTCCTCACACTTCCTGTTTGTTTCTTTTCCCTTCCCCACTGCTTCCCTGAAGTTCTCAGTCTCCAGCACCAACAGCCTCATGTAGATCATTTAAAATAGCTCCCACAACTGTGTGAGGCCAACTCTCTATCATAAATCTATACTGTATATAAAACATATCATATACAGATGATGTAAAGTATGCAAGTTATAACTAGTATACAAAGTGTGCGTGTGTGTGTGTGTAAAACGTCTAGTAGCTCTGCTTCTTTGACTGACCAACACGGAGAGCCTAAAACTCCTGGCCAGCCAAGATGAGGAGAAGGAACTTCTAGCAGCCTCGTTCTACAAGAGGCTGAAAATCCCATAATGCTTGGGTGGGAGAAATGGAGATAACTGTCAGTGGATGAGAGGAGAGGAAATCAAAAGCAGAGGCAGAGGCTGTGGTGATGCTGTCTGTGCCATCCAGGGTCTCACTACTCAGGGGCCCTTCAGCTTACTAGCCCCGAGCCTCTTCATACTTCCTAAGTGGACATGGGTGAGAGGAGGGCATTCTCAAACAGTGAAGGACATGTTCAGGCTGCAGCTGGGTATCAGCTGAAGCAGTCGACATGCAGTTGTTGTAAAATTTGCTGAGAGAAGATGTTCAGCTTCACTGTGATCAGAGAAATGCAAATTGGAACGAAAAAGTGATTCCATTTTCCCCTGACACAAATGGTCACAGATATCCATAAAAAATGTAATTTTTTTGTGTGACTGGGCAGTTTTGTTCTTATTTATCACAGTGATATCTTCACGTGTGTGAAATGATATATGTATAAGGATATCCACTGTAGCATTTTTTTATGATAGCAAGAGATTGGAAATTTCCCAAGTGTTCCCCAGTAAGGAATTGGATATATAAATACGATTCATCTATACAACAGAGCATAATGCATCCATTTAGAAGAATGGAGCTGCTGTATGTGTACTGAAGCAAAACTGTCTTCACAATATATTGTTAAGTCAAAAAGAAGACTTGTATAATGTGTGTACCATATGCTGTGTGTGTGTGTGTGTGTGTGTGTGTGTGTGTGTGTTAAATGTTAAAGCCTCTCTGGAGGTAATCACACAAAACTGGGAATTTTGGTTACCTCCAAAGAAAACAACGAAGTGCCTAGGGAACTTTTTATGCTTTTGTACAGTATCTCTATATAAACTATTCCTCCTCCCAAACTTAATTTTAAAGATTCTTGCATGCTTGTTCCAAACATCGCTTTTTAAGGGGTGGCCCTTGACCTTTTTCTCATGGCAAGAATGGCCTGAAGAACAAGATTGACAGGTATAACTATGATGAGGCAAACTTGAACCCAGATTGCTCCTCCAAAAGAGAGTCTGCTTACAAGATGTTAGGATCATGTATAGCTAAGAAAAATGCAGAGCCAGGAGGTGTGCTGAAGAGGGAGATGTCCCAGAGAATAAGAGCTTTAGTGTGATGAGGGCATGATCAGTTTCAGGGATGGCATAGTGGCCTAGGGAGGAAAAGTGTTAGGAACTAGGAAGGTCTTTCTGTTCAGAAGCCAGTGGAATTATCAGAATAGTTGGTGTGGATTAGGGAGGATTGAGGCAGAGGATTGAGATGGAAGATTTGTTCTGATTAAATCCTCATAACAGAAGAAATTTGAGAACGCTGCCAAGATAATGAGACGAAACCTTAAATATTGATCATTATATATATGGGATATATCCAGAGAGAGAAGCTCTTTTTGTTTTTAGTATTTATTTATTTGGCTGTGCTTGCTCTTCGTTGCAGCTTGTGAGATCTTTGATCTTCCTTGTGGCATGTGGGATCTTACTTGCAGCATGTGGGAACTAGTTCCCTGACCAGGAATCAAACCTAGGCCCTCTGCATTTGGCGTGCAAATGATATATGTATAAGGATATCCACTGTAGCATTTTTTATGATAGCAAGAGATTGGAAATTTCCCAAGTGTTCCCAGTAAGGAATTGGATATATAAATCGATTCATCTATACAACAGAGCATAATGCATCCATTTAGAAGAATGGAGCTGCTGTATGTGTACTGAAGCAAAACTGTCTTCACAATATATTGTTAAGTCAAAAAGAAGACTTGTATAATGTGTGTACCATATGCTGTGTGTGTGTGTGTGTGTGTGTGTGTGTGTGTGTGTTAAATGTTAAAGCCTCTCTGGAGGTAATCACACAAAACTGGGAATTTTGGTTACCTCCAAAGAAAACAACGAAGTGCCTAGGGAACTTTTTATGCTTTTGTACAGTATCTCTATATAAACTATTCCTCCTCCCAAACTTAATTTTAAAGATTCTTGCATGCTTGTTCCAAACATCGCTTTTTAAGGGGTGGCCCTTGACCTTTTTCTCATGGCAAGAATGGCCTGAAGAACAAGATTGACAGGTATAACTATGATGAGGCAAACTTGAACCCAGATTGCTCCTCCAAAAGAGAGTCTGCTTACAAGATGTTAGGATCATGTATAGCTAAGAAAAATGCAGAGCCAGGAGGTGTGCTGAAGAGGGAGATGTCCCAGAGAATAAGAGCTTTAGTGTGATGAGGGCATGATCAGTTTCAGGGATGGCATAGTGGCCTAGGGAGGAAAAGTGTTAGGAACTAGGAAGGTCTTTCTGTTCAGAAGCCAGTGGAATTATCAGAATAGTTGGTGTGGATTAGGGAGGATTGAGGCAGAGGATTGAGATGGAAGATTTGTTCTGATTAAATCCTCATAACAGAAGAAATTTGAGAACGCTGCCAAGATAATGAGACGAAACCTTAAATATTGATCATTATATATATGGGATATATCCAGAGAGAGAAGCTCTTTTTGTTTTTAGTATTTATTTATTTGGCTGTGCTTGCTCTTCGTTGCAGCTTGTGAGATCTTTGATCTTCCTTGTGGCATGTGGGATCTTACTTGCAGCATGTGGGAACTAGTTCCCTGACCAGGAATCAAACCTAGGCCCTCTGCATTTGGCGTGCAGAGTCGTAGCCCCTGGACCACCATGGAAGTCCCTTGCTTTGTCTTTTAGGTAGTTTCTCTGTAGCCAAGAGAAGGGACAGGTGCAGGCCTGAAGCTTAGGCTGCCCTTTCAGTCTGTGTGTGTGAGTCACTCAGTCGTGTCTGACACTTTGAGACCCCATGGACTGTAGCCCGCCTGGCTCCTCTGTCCATGGGATTCTCCAGGCAAGAATACTGGAGTGGGTAGCCATTCCCTTCTCCCGGAATCTTCCCCACCCAGGGATCGAAAATGAGTCTCCCACATTGCAAGCAGGTTCTCTACGGAGCCACCAGGGAAGTCTCAGGACAAGAAATACTTCAAAAGCTCGTGAATTCCTGATGCTGTTAATAACTTCCAGCTACACAAGTAGAAATATAAGAGGCATGCCTCTTGGTATACAACGTTGACAGGCCCTCTAATACCCCTTTAAAATGCTGATGGTGGGTGAGTGGGTACATAAGCACCCAGATCCCTACTTCCCATTATTGTTGTTTAGTCACTTAGTTGTGTCTGACTCTTTGAGATCCCATGGATTGCAGCATGCCAGGCTTGCTGTCCTTCACTGTTTCCTGGAGCTCGCTCAGACTCTTGTCTGTTAAGTTGATGATGCCACCCAGCCATCTTATCTTCTTTTCGCCCTCTTCTCCTCCTGCCCTCAATCTTTCCCAGCATCAGGGTCTTTCCCGTTGTACTCAACCCAGTAACCAGCAAAATATCCTAGTCATGCATGGCATTTTACAAGCACAGTTTTGAAATTTTTTTGAAGCTCTTGAAAAATGGAGTAATCTCTCTTTACAAGCTGCAAAGTCTGTTCTTTTTAGCTGTTTAGTTTGTTATTTTATTTTGCAGTTGATAAACAACTTGTTTTAGATGTCAGAAATAATGATCTCATACTTACATACAGTTTTTTTTTTTAAGATAGAGCAAATACATGGATTTAAGTTTCTTTATTTTTTAAATTGTATTTATTTATTTTTGGCTATTCTGGATTTTCACTGGTGCCACAGGCTCTTCTCTAGTTGCAGGGAGTGGGGGCTACTCTCTAGTTGAGGTGAGCAGCCTTCTTGTTGTGGAACTCAGGCTCTAGGGCACACGGGCCTCAGTAGTTGCGGCATGTGAGCTCAATAGTTGCGGCTCCAAGGCTCTAGAGCACAGGCTCCATAGTTGTGGCTCACAGGCTTAGCTGCTCCACAGTATGTGGGGTCTTCTCAAATCAGGGATTGAACCCCCATCTCCTGCATTGGCAGGTAAACCCTTCAGCTACAGGGAAGCCCCTCATACTTAATGTAAGTTTTTAGATGTTTTTATATGTTTATTTCCAATATTTAAGAGTGCTTTTTTAAATGTTTTGGTTGCTAGACAAACAACTATTTTGTTCTCAAATGTTTGTCCTCTGTGATAAAAGTAGAGTGAGTGTTGTTACCTAATTATTATCTATTTTGAAGGCATAAAATGGCTTGCACAAAAGTTACACTGTTGGCCTATAACTGATTTCTACATTTGGTAATTTTTAAATTTGTCATCCTATTAAAAAGTACATACTAAACTGAAGCATATGGGCAACTGAATTAGTTGGTGTGTTAGTCAGGACTCTCCAGAGAAACAGAATAAATAAACACAGATAGACAGACACACACAGAGGATTTCCTCATGTTTTAAGAAATTTCCTCATATGATTGCAAGGGCTGGAAAGTCCTCAGTCTTTAGGGCAAACCAAGAAGCTGAAAAAATCCAGCAAAAACTTGGTCTCTTGAGTCCTAAAGCTGTCTGGAGGCAGAATTCCTTCCTTTCAGGTAGACCTCACTTTTTTCTCTTAAGGCCCTCAACTGATTAGATGAGGCCCACCCACACTATGGAGAGTAATCTGCTTTGCTCAAAGTATCCTCATTTAAAATGTTAATTACATCTGAAAAATACCTTTGCAGCTGCATCTTAACTGGTATTTGACTGAGCAACTGGATACCATAGCCTAGCCCAACTAATGCATAAAATTAAGCATCAATAGATTCTGAACGGCTGCGTATGACTCATATTCTAAATGAACGATGACTTAAGCAAGATAGCATTCAAGTGATGAGTCAGATGGTGCAGTCCTGAATTGGTGGAGTGGCTCTACAATCATTAAGGGTCTACTTCCATTAGAGTTTGTTGCTTCACTATCCTTAGTGTATAGCTTCTACCTCATGTCCCAAGATGACTGGGACATTAGCCTCAAATATTGCAATTACATTAAAGTTTGAGGGAAGGAGACAGGCTCCATAGTTGTGGCTCACAGGCTTAGCTGCTCCACAGTATGTGGGGTCTTCTCAAATCAGGGATTGAACCCCCATCTCCTGCATTGGCAGGTAAACCCTTCAGCTACAGGGAAGCCCCTCATACTTAATGTAAGTTTTTAGATGTTTTTATATGTTTATTTCCAATATTTAAGAGTGCTTTTTTAAATGTTTTGGTTGCTAGACAAACAACTATTTTGTTCTCAAATGTTTGTCCTCTGTGATAAAAGTAGAGTGAGTGTTGTTACCTAATTATTATCTATTTTGAAGGCATAAAATGGCTTGCACAAAAGTTACACTGTTGGCCTATAACTGATTTCTACATTTGGTAATTTTTAAATTTGTCATCCTATTAAAAAGTACATACTAAACTGAAGCATATGGGCAACTGAATTAGTTGGTGTGTTAGTCAGGACTCTCCAGAGAAACAGAATAAATAAACACAGATAGACAGACACACACAGAGGATTTCCTCATGTTTTAAGAAATTTCCTCATATGATTGCAAGGGCTGGAAAGTCCTCAGTCTTTAGGTCAAACCAAGAAGCTGAAAAATCCAGCAAAACTTGGTCTCTTGAGTCCTAAAGCTGTCTGGAGGCAGAATTCCTTCCTTTCAGGTAGACCTCACTTTTTTCTCTTAAGGCCCTCAACTGATTAGATGAGGCCCACCCACACTATGGAGAGTAATCTGCTTTGCTCAAAGTATCCTCATTTAAAATGTTAATTACATCTGAAAAATACCTTTGCAGCTGCATCTTAACTGGTATTTGACTGAGCAACTGGATACCATAGCCTAGCCCAACTAATGCATAAAATTAAGCATCAATAGATTCTGAACGGCTGCGTATGACTCATATTCTAAATGAACGATGACTTAAGCAAGATAGCATTCAAGTGATGAGTCAGATGGTGCAGTCCTGAATTGGTGGAGTGGCTCTACAATCATTAAGGGTCTACTTCCATTAGAGTTTGTTGCTTCACTATCCTTAGTGTATAGCTTCTACCTCATGTCCCAAGATGACTGGGACATTAGCCTCAAATATTGCAATTACATTAAAGTTTGCAGTGAAAAGAGGGGAAGGAGAACATCTACTTCACTTTAAAGACATGTGGGGAAAGCTTCACATCTATTACACACATGATCTAAAATTAAGGTACATAACCACAATTAGTTACAGTGGAGGCTGAGAAATATTTTTGTTTTTGGTATTTATTTAGCAGGATAAAATTCAGGGAATCAGAACTTTGAAATCATGGAAGAAAAAAGAATGGATAGATATTGGGGAGAGATCTACTATGTACAGAGTACTACACTGAACAACTGAAGGGATGTTATTTCTCTAATGGTCTCTGCCATGAATTATTCAGGCTAGCTGTACATGACTGTGAATTACTGAGTATCACATGAAAGTAGACTGTGAGGACTGGTGCCTCTTTCCTGATTTCTACTATACTCTGTGTGATGGTGCATGAAAGTTGACATTGCATGTATGGTTGGGTGTAATGCACAACTGAAGGGGAGCCATTCATATCCTTCTCTATTCCATAGATCTTTCTGGATACTCAATGTGTGGAGTTAAGAGATGGCTTCATAAAAGAAGACTTGATTTATATTTGATTGTGAACAGTGCACACCCAGAGGATGCCATTCATATCACAGGCCATGCCATGTTTCTTCCTGGACTTCTGATAAGCTCAAAATGGAGGTAAGTACTCACAGATACATGACACCACTCAATTGGTGTTAATTTACATTTTAGTATATAGCATGTAACTTTCTAGACTCCTCATATGGTCAGTGTGGCATTAGTAATAATCTCATGAAAATATAAATGGGTGCATTCCATAACTAAGGGATTCTATTCATGTTACAGTCTATGCCATGAGTCTTTCTGGATTTTTCGTATGCTCAAACATGTGTTTCATATGTTCATATGTGGAAATAAGGGCTGCCATGTGGAGTTAGATTGTGCCATGTACACAGCTTGCACTGCAAAATACAAGTAATACTAGTTACATCCTAGTCTATGCCATGGACCTTTCTCATCTCCACATTTGCTCAATATGGAGGTAAATGGGGGCTACATGGAAACAAATTTTTCCTTGTACATTTGGGCACACTGTACAACTGAAGAATTGCCTTTAACTGTCTGATAAATTATGAGAATAATTATTTCTGGACTTCTCGTATGCTAATGTGGAGGTAAGTGATGATCATTGTGAATGTAGGCTTATTTTACTTACCGTTGGATATACTGTACTTACTATTCAAGGACTGACAACCACATCCTAGTTTATGATACAGATCTTTCTAGATTGTTCATATAGTCAGTATGGATGTTATTGATGGCCTTTTGAAAGTAGACTTACTGCAAATTACTGTTGAGTTCACTGCACAACTTAAGCAGTGCCAGTCACAGGATGAGTTCTAAACATATCCACTTTTTGTGGGGTTAAATGCCATATCCAAATAGATTTATTCTGTGTAAATTTTGGTGCACTGCAGAACTTAAAGATGTCAGCCACATTTTAATTTGTGACAAACATCTTTCTGTACTCCTCATATGCTTGGTGAATAAGTGATTTCCACAGTAAAGAAGGATTCTGCAAAATGCAAATCAAAACCATAGTGAGATATCACCTTAGTCCTGTTAGAATGGCTATTAGCAAAAAAGACAAGAAAAGTAAATATTGACAAAGGTGTGGAGGAAAGAAAACCCTCATACCCTTGCTGGGAATATAAATTGAAGCAGCCACTAATTTTCTTTGAAAATTCAAATTATAACTACCATGTGATCCAGCAATTCCACTCCTAGGTATTTGTCTAAACTTTTTCTGGGTACTAATTCAATGTTCACTGCAGCATTTTTTACAATAGCCAAGATATCAAAACTATCTAAATGTCTATCATTGGACAGATGACTAAAGAAAAGGTTGTATATGTATACAATAGAGTATTATTGAGACATAAAAAACATATGAAGTCTTGCCACTTGCGATTGCATGAACAAACCTCAAGGGCACTGGGCTCGGTGATGTAAATAAGACAGAAAAAGATAAGTACCATATGATCTCACTTGTATATGAGATTTTTAAAATTTCATGAAATAAAGAACAGATTGGTAGAGACATAGATGATGGAAAACAAATTCGTGGATACCAAGCAGGGATGGGAACTCAGAATGAATTGGGAGACTGAAACTGACAAATACACACTATTGATGCTCTTTATAAAATAGATAACTAATGAGAACCTACTGTATAGCACAGGAAACTCTACAGTGCTCCGTGGTGACCTAAATGGGAAGAAAAATCCAAAAAAGAAGGGAAATATGGATACATATAGCTGATTCACTTTGCTGTACAGCAGAAGCTACCACAATGTTATAAAGCAACTATACTCCAAAGAAATATTTTTAATTCAGAAATGACCTATGTATACTTGTGATTGATTTGTCATGTTATATGACATAAACCAACACAACATTGTAAAATAATTATTCTAAAATAAAATTTTTTAACTCAAAAACATAGAATATAAATTGGGTACTGCATCAAGGACAATAAATTATTGTCACATAACCACATAAACAGACAATCAGCATTGTTAGTTCGAGGGAACGGAAATTAAAATTATAATGAGGGACTGCTACACACTTGTTAGAATGTCCGAAATTGAAGTGACTAAGTCTTGGTGAGCATGGGGAACAACTCAAGCTTTCATACATTTCTAGTAGAAATGTACAATGGTACAGCCACTTCAGAGGACATCTTTACAGTTTATCAGAGTTAATCATATACCAACCATATGATCCAACTATTCCACTCCTAGTTAGTTATTTGCCTAATGAAAAGAGGAATAAATGCATATATCCACACAAATACTTGTACACAGATGTCATACTTTACATCTCTTATAATAGCCAGAGAACCAGAAATATCCTTGCATGTGTGCTTAGTTGCTAAGTTGTGTCAACTCTGTGCAACTCTATGGACTATATGTAGCCCACGAGACTTCTCTGTTCACGGGATTTTCCAGGCAAGAATACTGGAGTGGATTGCCGTTTCCTCCTCCAGGGGATCTTCCTGACCCACAGATCTAACTGGGGTCTCCTTCATGGCAGGTGAATTTTTTACCCTCTGAGCCACTAAGGAAGCCCAATATCCTAAATGTCCATAAACTGGAAATTTAAAGATAAGTACCATATGATCTCACTTGTATATGAGATTTTTAAAATTTCATGAAATAAAGAACAGATTGGTAGAGACATAGATGATGGAAAACAAATTCGTGGATACCAAGCAGGGATGGGAACTCAGAATGAATTGGGAGACTGAAACTGACAAATACACACTATTGATGCTCTTTATAAAATAGATAACTAATGAGAACCTACTGTATAGCACAGGAAACTCTACAGTGCTCCGTGGTGACCTAAATGGGAAGAAAAATCCAAAAAAGAAGGGAAATATGGATACATATAGCTGATTCACTTTGCTGTACAGCAGAAGCTACCACAATGTTATAAAGCAACTATACTCCAAAGAAATATTTTTAATTCAGAAATGACCTATGTATACTTGTGATTGATTTGTCATGTTATATGACATAAACCAACACAACATTGTAAAATAATTATTCTAAAATAAAATTTTTTAACTCAAAAACATAGAATATAAATTGGGTACTGCATCAAGGACAATAAATTATTGTCACATAACCACATAAACAGACAATCAGCATTGTTAGTTCGAGGGAACGGAAATTAAAATTATAATGAGGGACTGCTACACACTTGTTAGAATGTCCGAAATTGAAGTGACTAAGTCTTGGTGAGCATGGGGAACAACTCAAGCTTTCATACATTTCTAGTAGAAATGTACAATGGTACAGCCACTTCAGAGGACATCTTTACAGTTTATCAGAGTTAATCATATACCAACCATATGATCCAACTATTCCACTCCTAGTTAGTTATTTGCCTAATGAAAAGAGGAATAAATGCATATATCCACACAAATACTTGTACACAGATGTCATACTTTACATCTCTTATAATAGCCAGAGAACCAGAAATATCCTTGCATGTGTGCTTAGTTGCTAAGTTGTGTCAACTCTGTGCAACTCTATGGACTATATGTAGCCCACGAGACTTCTCTGTTCACGGGATTTTCCAGGCAAGAATACTGGAGTGGATTGCCGTTTCCTCCTCCAGGGGATCTTCCTGACCCACAGATCTAACTGGGGTCTCCTTCATGGCAGGTGAATTTTTTACCCTCTGAGCCACTAAGGAAGCCCAATATCCTAAATGTCCATAAACAAGTGAATGAATTAAAAGATTGTGATGTATCATGCAATGGAACATCGCTAAATGATAAAAAGGAATGTGCTAGTGATACACATAGCAATATGGATCAATATCAAATTTTTCTGTGTTTTTTTAAAAAGGACAAATAGAAATGAGTACATACTGCAAGACTCATTTGCATAAAACTTTGAAATACACAGATAAACCAGTAGCAACAAAAATATATCAGGAATTGCCTGGAGAAATGAGGTGAAGTGTTCAGGAGAGAAGAATGACAAGGGGGCAAGAAGCTTTGGGGATAAAATGTTCATTATCTTGATTGAGGTGATGAATTCATGAGTGGGTACATGTGTCAAACACATCAGACTGTATACTTTAAGTATGAGAAGTTCATTATATGTCAGTGATAGCTTCATAAAACTATTAAAAATACTATAAAATCTTCCTCTGTGGTAAATTAGCTTGTTGTATTCTAAAAGTTGTTCACTTACATTTGGTGCTTTGCCATCAGTGTGAAAGACTCAGAAGCAATTAACAGAATGAGAGACATGGTCAAAGAACAGCTGCCTTGCGGGTTGAAAGAATGTAAAAATAACTTTAACCCACTGAGAAAAGAGGAAGCAATTTTAGAAACAAATGCTAATCATTCCTCATTTTATAAATTATTTCTAAATAAATTTTGTTAGTAACCTGTTTTATTCCTTCAGTTGAACTTTTTTTTTAACTTAAAATTTGAAAGATACATAAACACACACCCATTTCAAGGAGGAAAGAGATTGCAATCATTGTGACCAGTGAATCTCCAATAAAGGGACATACTTTGTCATGTAAATTAGAGCTGAGAGAAGGCAAACGTTCTTTTAAGCTATTACTTTCCAGTGTATATATTTCCAGTGTATGTTAGAGAAAAAAATGGATTTCTCTTACAGGCCTTTGTCTTTTGTCTCTCGTAGACAGATTTTGGGAAGAACATTTTGGGGAAAGTAGGGTGTATTTGATCTTGAATTCTCTAGAAGATCAACCAGGGCTCGTCATTCTTCATGCTCCCTTCTCAGGACTTCTTTTCCCCAACATAAAGCTCTGGAGTCTGAGCTCATCTACCTTAGAGCAGTGGTAACTAGAATGAAAAGAAAGGCATATTGAAACTGGGAGTACCTCAAGCTACAAAACCTGCAGAACTCCAGAGGAAACCAATGGGTGCTGTGATTTAATTATTTCTGCTGGGGAATCTGGCAAATACTTAGAGCAAGACTTCATCTCCTGTCCCACCCTTTACACCAAAGGAAAAGAATAAAGAGACAGAGGGACTTCCATGGTGGCCCAGTGATTAAAACTCAGCATTCCCAATGCAGGTGGTCTGGTCAGGAAACTAGATCCCGAGTGCTGCAACTAAGACCTGGCACAGCCAAATAAATAAATGAATAAAAACAAATATTTTATTATTATTATTCTTTATTTTAAAGGTTTTACAGAGTTTTGTTGTTCACAGACATGTATGTTCCCAGATCAGTCATATGCATATCCATGGTCTCTACCCCCGCCAGTTCGCCCCATCCCACCCCTCCAGACCATCGCCCCAACCCATTGTAAGCACTCCTATCCCCTTAGCACAATGACAATAGCTATCTTTTCCACACAGAACAGTATAGGTTTCCATGTTACTCCCTCCATGCTTCCTCCTCCTTATTTCTTCCCCACAATGTCCCTATGTCTATGCTCTGTCTGTTTTTCCATGAGTTCCCTGTGTGTGTTATCAAGACTATCCTACTAGATTCCATATATGTGTGTTAGTATACGGTATTTGTCTTTCTCTTTTTGACTTACTTCACTTTTTATGATACGTTCTAGAGCCAGCCACTTCATTAGGACTGAGTCTTCTGCATTTCTTTTAACAGCTGAGTAGTATTCCATTGTATATATGTACTAGAGCTTCTGTATCCATTCATTCGTCGATGGACATCTAGCTTGCTTCCAAGTTCTGGCTATTGTATAGAGAGCTGCAATGAACATTGGGGTACAGGTGCTTCTTTCTGTTTTGATTTCATCAGGATATAGCCTAATAGTGGGATTGCTGGGTCATAGGGTGCTTCTATTTTTTGTTTTTTAAGGAATCTCCATACTGTCACATTTTGGGGGAAGTAGGGTGTATTTGATCTTGAATTCTCTAGAAGATCAACCAGGGCTCGTCATTCTTCATGCTCCCTTCTCAGGACTTCTTTTCCCCAACATAAAGCTCTGGAGTCTGAGCTCATCTACCTTAGAGCAGTGGTAACTAGAATGAAAAGAAAGGCATATTGAAACTGGGAGTACCTCAAGCTACAAAACCTGCAGAACTCCAGAGGAAACCAATGGGTGCTGTGATTTAATTATTTCTGCTGGGGAATCTGGCAAATACTTAGAGCAAGACTTCATCTCCTGTCCCACCCTTTACACCAAAGGAAAAGAATAAAGAGACAGAGGGACTTCCATGGTGGCCCAGTGATTAAAACTCAGCATTCCCAATGCAGGTGGTCTGGTCAGGAAACTAGATCCCGAGTGCTGCAACTAAGACCTGGCACAGCCAAATAAATAAATGAATAAAAACAAATATTTTATTATTATTATTCTTTATTTTAAAGGTTTTACAGAGTTTTGTTGTTCACAGACATGTATGTTCCCAGATCAGTCATATGCATATCCATGGTCTCTACCCCCGCCAGTTCGCCCCATCCCACCCCTCCAGACCATCGCCCCAACCCATTGTAAGCACTCCTATCCCCTTAGCACAATGACAATAGCTATCTTTTCCACACAGAACAGTATAGGTTTCCATGTTACTCCCTCCATGCTTCCTCCTCCTTATTTCTTCCCCACAATGTCCCTATGTCTATGCTCTGTCTGTTTTTCCATGAGTTCCCTGTGTGTGTTATCAAGACTATCCTACTAGATTCCATATATGTGTGTTAGTATACGGTATTTGTCTTTCTCTTTTTGACTTACTTCACTTTTTATGATACGTTCTAGAGCCAGCCACTTCATTAGGACTGAGTCTTCTGCATTTCTTTTAACAGCTGAGTAGTATTCCATTGTATATATGTACTAGAGCTTCTGTATCCATTCATTCGTCGATGGACATCTAGCTTGCTTCCAAGTTCTGGCTATTGTATAGAGAGCTGCAATGAACATTGGGGTACAGGTGCTTCTTTCTGTTTTGATTTCATCAGGGTATAAGCCTAAGAGTGGGATTGCTGGGTCATAGGGTGCTTCTATTTTTAGTTTTTTAAGGAATCTCCATACTGTCTTCCATAGCGGCTGTATCAGTTGACATTCCCACCAGCAATGCAAGAGGGTTCCCTTTTCTCCACACCCTCTCCAGCATTTATTGTCTGCAGATTTTTTGATGATGGCCATTCTGACGGGTATGAGGTGATATCTCATTGTAGTTTTAATTTGCATTTCTCTAGTAATAAGCGAGGTTGAGCATCGTTTCATGTGCTTTTGGGCCATCTGTATGTCCTCTTTGGAGAGGCATCTCTTTAGATCTTTTTCCCATTTTTGGATTGTGTTGTTCATTTTTCCAGTGCTGAGTTGTCTGAGTTGCTTGTAGATTTTGGAGATTAATTCTTTGTCTGTTGTTTCATTTGCTATGATTTTCTCCCACTCTGTGGGGTGTCTGTTCAGCTTTTTTGTAATTTCTTTTGTTGTACAAAAGCTTTTAAGTTTCATGAGGTCCCACATGTTCATTTTTCTTTTCAGTTCCGCTATTCTAGTAGGTGGGTCAGAGAAAATCTTGCTTTGATTGATGTCATTGAGGGCAACGGTGAAAAACTGAAAGCATTCCCTCTAAGATCAGAAACAAGACAGGGGTGTCCACTTTCACCACTACTATTCAACATAGTCCTGGAAGTTCTAGCAATGGCAATAAGAGAAGAGAAAGAAATCAAAGGAATCCAGATTGGAAAGGAAGAAGTCAAGCTCTTTTTGCAGATGACATGATACTATGCATAGAAAATCCCAAAGACTATTACAAAGCTACTAGAGCTAATCAACAAATTCAGCAAAGTTGCAGGATACAAAATCAACACACAGAAATCACTGGCATTCCTATGCACAAACAATGAAAAATCAGAAAACGAAATCAACGAGGCAGTCCCCTTTACCATGGCAACCAAAAGAATCAAATATCTAGGAATAAACCTACCCAAAAAACAAAAGAATTGTACACAGAAAATTATAAGACACTCATGAAAGAAATTAAAGAAGACTTAAACAGATGGAGAGATATTCCATGTTCCTGGGTTGGAAGAATCAATATTGTGAAAATGACCATACTACCAAGTATCATCTACAGATTCAATGCAATACCTATTCAACTACCATTGACATTTTTCACAGAACTAGACCAAAGAAGAACACAGTTCATATGGAAACACAAAAGACCTCGAATAGCCAAAGCAATCCTGAGAAAGAAAAACGGAGCTGGAGGAATCAGCCTCCCTAACTTGAGGCTCTACTACAAAGCAACAGTCATCAAGACAGTATGGTACTGGCACAAAAACAGAACTATAGACCAATGGAACAAGATAGAGAACCCAGAGATAAACCCACACACCTATGGGTACCTTATTTTTGACAAAGGAGGAGAAACTATAAAATGGGACAAAGACAGCCTCTTCAACAAGTGGTGCTGGGGGAATTGGACAGCTACATGCAAAAAAAAAAAAAATTGGAACATTCCCTGACACCATACACTAAGATCAACTCAAAATGGACTAAAGACCTAAATGTAAGACCAGAAACCATCAAACTCTTAGAGGAAAAACAAATATTTTTTAAAAAATAAAAAGAAATGGTTTGGAAGCATATTAGTCCGAGTCAAATCAGGGAGAAAAAAGCCCACAGAGAAAGTTTGCCATATAAAGCATTGTTAATGAAGGCTTCCCTGGTAGCTCAGTGGTAGAGAGCTCACCTCCCAATGCAGGAGACATGAGTTCAATCCCTGATCCGGAAAGATCCCACATGCTGTGGCACAACTAAGCCATTGAGCCTGTACTCTAGAGCCTTGGAACTGCAACTGTTGAGCCCGTGTGCTGCAACTGTTGAAGCCTGTGTGCCCTAGAGCCCGAGTTCCACAATAATTAAGTCACCACAACAAGAAGCCTGCTCACCTCAACTAGAGAGTAGCCCCCACTCCCTGCAACTAGAGAAGAGCCCATGGCAGCAGTGAATACCCAGAATAGCCAAAAATAAATGAATAAATACATAAATCTAAATCATAACCTCCCTTTACTCCACACCATGTCCAGCATTTTGTTATTTGTAGAGTTTTTAATGACAGTCATTACGACTGGTGTGACGTGGTACCTTATTGTAGTTTTGATTAGGATTTCTCTAATAACTGGCAATGTTGAGCATCTTTTCACGTGCCTATTGGCTTTCTGTATGTCTTCTTTGGAGAAATGTCTATTTAGGACTTCTATCGATTTTTTGATTGAGTCTTCTTTTGATATTGAGTCATGTGAGCTGTTTGTATGTTTTGAAAGTTGAACCCTTGTTGGTAGCATCATTCGCAAATATTTTCTCCCATTCCATAGATTGTCTTTTCATTATGTTGATGGTGTCCTTTGTCATACTAAAGCTTTGAAGTTTGATTAGATTCCGTTTATTTACTTTGGCTCATATTTATTGCCTTGGAAGACCAACCTAAGAGAACATTGGTATGATTTCATATGGAAAATGTTTTGCCTACGTTCTCTTTTAGAAGTTTTATGGTGTCGTGTCTTATACTTAAGGCCTTAAACTATTTTGATTTTATTTTCATAAGTAGTGTGAGGATATGTTCTAAGGTCATTGATTTATATGCAGCTGTCCGAGTTACCCACTTGCCACTTGCTGAAGAGACTTTTCTCATTGTATATTCTTACCTCCTTTGTTAAAGCTTAATTGACCGAAGGTATGAGACTTTATTTCTAGGTTCTCTATTCTCTTCTATTGATGCCACACTGTTTTGATTATTGCAGCTTTGTAGTATTGATAAGTCAGGGAGATTTATAAGTTTGGGAGGTTTATGTCTCTAGCTTTGTTCTTTTTCCTCAGGATTGCTTTGGCAATTCTGGATCTTTTATGGTTCCATGTCAATTTTAGGATCATTTGTACTAGTTCTGTGAAAAAGGTCATGAGTAATTTATGGGGATTGCATTAGATCTGTAGGTTGTTTTGGGTAGTATGTCTATTTTAACAATGTTATTTCTTCCAGTCCAAGAACATGGGATAACTTTCTATTTCTTTTAATCATCTTTGGTTTCCTTTATCTGTGTTTTATAGTTCTCAGCATGTAAGTCTTTCACCTCCTTGGTAAGGTTTATTTCTAAGTATTTTTTGATGTGATTTTAAAAGGAATTATTTTTTATGTTCCCTATTTGATATTTCACTGTTAGTGTAAAGAAATGTAACAGAATTTTATATGTAAATCTTGCATCCTGCTATATTGCTCAATTCATTCATTAGTTCTAGTAGTTTTTGTAAGTAAATATACCTTTTATATGTGCTGGAAAACTAAAAGATTTGTGACTTAGTTTATTGTGATAGTCACTTTATTGAGGTGGTCTGGAACCAAACCCACAATATCTTCAAGGTATACTTAATAATTGTCAAAAATTAGAGATAAAGAGAATCCTGAAAGCAGAAAGCAAGAAGTGACTCACTGGGCTTCCCCTGGTGGTCCAGTGGGTAAGGACACCGCCTTGCAGTGCAGGGGGCGCCAGTTCGATCCCTGGCCTGGGAAGATCCCACATGCCACGGAGCGGCTGGACCCATGTGTCCAATGACCAAGCTGGAGCTCTGGAGCGCATGTGCCCAGAGCCGGTGCTCTGCTATGAGAAAGGCCACTGCAATGGGAGGCCCACATGGGCCAAAGAACACAGATGGATGAAAATAGATAAATGAAAGACCAATAGAAGTGGCCTGCCCCCACCTTCCTCCCCAACCCGCCCCCCCTCCCAAAAAAGAAGTGACTCACTATGTACAAAGGGACTCCCATAAATCTAGCAGCGGGTTTCTCAGCAAAAACCTTGCAGTCCAGAAAAAAGTGGGATGTTATATTCAAAGTGCTTTAAAAAAGAAAAAAAACCCTACAAACCCAGGAATACTAACTAGACCTGGAAAAACTCTCCTTTAAAAATCAACGAAAGGGGGACTTCCATGATGGTCCAGTGGCTAAGACTCCATACTCACAATGGCAGGAGACCCAGGTTCGATCCCTGATCATGGAACCAGATCCCACATGCAACAAGGATGACATGGAGCAGCTACAGTTGTGAAAAAGGTCATGAGTAATTTATGGGGATTGCATTAGATCTGTAGGTTGTTTTGGGTAGTATGTCTATTTTAACAATGTTATTTCTTCCAGTCCAAGAACATGGGATAACTTTCTATTTCTTTTAATCATCTTTGGTTTCCTTTATCTGTGTTTTATAGTTCTCAGCATGTAAGTCTTTCACCTCCTTGGTAAGGTTTATTTCTAAGTATTTTTTGATGTGATTTTAAAAGGAATTATTTTTTATGTTCCCTATTTGATATTTCACTGTTAGTGTAAAGAAATGTAACAGAATTTTATATGTAAATCTTGCATCCTGCTATATTGCTCAATTCATTCATTAGTTCTAGTAGTTTTTGTAAGTAAATATACCTTTTATATGTGCTGGAAAACTAAAAGATTTGTGACTTAGTTTATTGTGATAGTCACTTTATTGAGGTGGTCTGGAACCAAACCCACAATATCTTCAAGGTATACTTAATAATTGTCAAAAATTAGAGATAAAGAGAATCCTGAAAGCAGAAAGCAAGAAGTGACTCACTGGGCTTCCCCTGGTGGTCCAGTGGGTAAGGACACCGCCTTGCAGTGCAGGGGGCGCCAGTTCGATCCCTGGCCTGGGAAGATCCCACATGCCACGGAGCGGCTGGACCCATGTGTCCAATGACCAAGCTGGAGCTCTGGAGCGCATGTGCCCAGAGCCGGTGCTCTGCTATGAGAAAGGCCACTGCAATGGGAGGCCCACATGGGCCAAAGAACACAGATGGATGAAAATAGATAAATGAAAGACCAATAGAAGTGGCCTGCCCCCACCTTCCTCCCCAACCCGCCCCCCCTCCCAAAAAAGAAGTGACTCACTATGTACAAAGGGACTCCCATAAATCTAGCAGCGGGTTTCTCAGCAAAAACCTTGCAGTCCAGAAAAAAGTGGGATGTTATATTCAAAGTGCTTTAAAAAAGAAAAAAAACCCTACAAACCCAGGAATACTAACTAGACCTGGAAAAACTCTCCTTTAAAAATCAACGAAAGGGGGACTTCCATGATGGTCCAGTGGCTAAGACTCCATACTCACAATGGCAGGAGACCCAGGTTCGATCCCTGATCATGGAACCAGATCCCACATGCAACAAGGATGACATGGAGCAGCTAAATAAATAAATAAGACTTAAAAAAAAAAGTCAAGGAAAAGGCTTCCCAGGTCGCTCAGTGGTAAAGACTCTGCCTGCCAATGCAGGAGACACAGGTTCAATTCCTGATCAGGAAGATACCACATGCCGAGAAGCAACTAAGCCCATGTGCCACAACTGTTGATCCCATGTGCCACAACTCCTGAAGCCTGTGTGCCCTAGAGCCCATGGTGTGTATCAAGGAAAGCCACCACAATGAGAAGCCACTGCAGCAAAGACCTAGCACAGCCATAAAGAAATAAACAATTTTTTTTAAGTCAAGGAAAGATAAAACTTTCCAGACAGACAAAAACAGAGGACTGTTCACCACTAGACATGCTTTATGAGAAGTGCTAAAGGAAGTTCTTCAGATTCAAGCAAAAGAAATAATATAATACTGTAATAGTGGCACATAGTACACATTTAACCCTGTGGTAAACGTTAAAGACAAAAACATTAAGAATAACTATAGGCACAAAAATCTGCTAGTAGATACATAATATAAAAAAGAAGTAAATACTGGTGTTAATAGCAGAAAGGAGGAGCAGTAAATGTGTAGGAATATTATATGTGATTCAAGTTAAGTTGTTACTCATTTAAAACACTGTGTCATGCTCTGGATTTTCTTCAAATAGTATAAATCTTTCACCTTTTAAAATAGACTGTGTCTTCATGGATGTATAATTACCTCCAGACTTAAGTTGCATGCATTCATTATGTATAGTTTTTTATATGTCAGTCATACTTAAATGAGGTAGACTTTTTTAATGAGGAGAATACAAAGAGGCATTTCACAGAGAAAGAAATAAAAATGCCTAATTAAAAAATGTTAACAGAATAAATAGAGACAGGGAATGAGGGATTGTTTAGTGAAAGTTCAAGAGAACGCCACAGAATCTAAACATAGAAGCAGCTACCACTCCATAACCATGACTGACTGGATGACAGAGTAATCACTGTGTTGTCACACCAGCAGAACTTGCTAGAAACCAGTCTCTAGCTGGCTGGGATAATTCTGTCCCTAGGATTCCTGGGAAGCTGGTGTCAAGGAGGTGTCTCGTGGGAGGTGTTCTGCTATAAAATCACTCAAGATGGGTTCCAAGGGAAGTTTCTAGACACCAGAGACTGCTGGCTCTTGTGCATTGTGGGTGCTGGATGCTGGAGAAGTGACCCTCACTGGGGACACCCAACATGTTTTCAGAGCTTGCTGAGCAAACTCATCAGACCATGACACAACATCCTTTGCTGCCACAGTGTCTCTCCAGCACTTTTTGCTGACAAAGCTGAACATGGTGCAGCTGACCTTAGAAGATACTAAAGGTCCAAACGTATTTTCCCACAGCAGGCAGACCTTAGAGTCAGCATATCAGTAACTGGCACAGGAAGTGAGAAAGAAGGAGCAGACGAGTCAGTGAGCAAGATGATGAAGGCCTAAGAGGTGTCCACACAGTACCTTTCCCACATAGCCACCAGGTTCTCCTCATCCTTCCACCCATAAAGCATTTTTTAAAATATTTTATTTATTGATGATTTATTTGGCTGCATCAGGTCTTAGTTGCAGCATGCAGAATCTTTGTTGTGGCGCACAACTCCCTAGTTGTGGCACATAGGGTCAATAGTTAGGGCACGTGCACTCTCTTGCTGTGGCCTGTGGGCCTCCAAGGACACAGGCTCAGTAGTTGCCAGTTGCTCTGTGGTGTGTGGCATCTTAGTTTCCCGACCAGGGATCGTGTCCACATCCCCTGCATTGCTGGGAAGATTCTTAACCACTGGACCACCAGAGGAGTCCCACCCATAAGGTTTTGAGTCAGCTACTAGGTTCCTTTGTGACCCCATGGATGGTAGCCTGCCCAGCTAAGAGTTGGATAGGACAGAGCATGCACTAGCTCTCTGCAGGTAAGAACAGTTTAGTATTGGCTCTGACTCCTGTGTTCTTTCCATTCGGAAGACTATGGTATCTCAGGCAGGAAGATGCATCCTCATCCTCCAGGCTCTTTAGCTCTCACAGGCTGTATTTATAAGATGGTTTTCTGGGAGCCCAGGAGCATTTACTCAGGGTTCCTGGAATAGATTAACAGTATAGTCATTTCCCAGCAGGCAACCAAAAAGCAAAGGAAGGGTAACATAAACATTAAGTATGCTTTGCTGTTGTTTAGTCTCTGAGTTATGTCTGACTCTTGCAATGCCATGGTCTGTAGCCCTCTAGGCTCCTCTGTCCGTACTGGGAGTAGGTAGCCATTTCCTCCTCCAGAGATCTTCCCGACTCAGGAATTGAACCCTCATCTCCTGCACTGGCAGATGGATTCTTTCCCACTGCCACCAAGAAAGCCCAAGTGTTTTTTACCACATACTATAGTGGGCACTTTTATATTATATACATACATCTATATGCATCTGAAAATACTTGTCCATGTGACAGAGCTGTGACTTCCACTCATACCTGCTGATTCCAGTTCCAGAGTTCACCATATGGAATACTGGCTCCCCATAAATATCATCAAGAAGTCTTGTTGACAAGACGTAGCTGAGTTTATTCTTTCTGCAATAAAAGAGAGCTAACTTGGCAGAATATTGGTTAAGGAGGGGAAACCCAGGGTATTTATGAGATTTGGAAGTCTGGATTAAGGAAGGCATTTCGATAAGTCTTGGTTGGGATTAGGTAAGAATTGTGGTATATGATGTCACAGTTTTAGGATTAGTGAACCCAGAAAGGTGAGGATTTTCAAGGCAAGAAATTAAAAGTCTGAATGTGTAATGTGTCTCCCAGAAAGTTCCCATAATGGGTTATAGTTATTTGCAAATATCATCTTCTTGGGCAAGTCTCTGCTGTGATGGTAAATTATACTGATGAAGACAAGGGAATATGGAGGAATCAAGTCACATTAATGATTGTAGACAGTAAGATGTGTGGATAAATGGTTTTGGTTGACATCTATAAGGACTTTTCTCTTTTTCTTCTTGGCAATCAAACCAGTTCAAGCATGGTCTGTGGCTACTGCATTGTGACTTAGAGTAAATTACTCAACTTCTCTGTGCATCACTCCACTCTATAAAACGTGGAGAAAAATAATTGCTATGTCATAGAGTTGTTATGATAATGAAATGACCGAGTATATGAAGAGCACATTGAAAGTACTGTGTAAGAGTTAGTTATTATGCTGTGACTAGTTTTCATATGTAATTGGTTAATAATCATTCACAGAATAATCTGCCATTCTTGAACCCAGGCAGTCTGATTCTAGAATCCCTGTGCTCAGGACCTAATCAGTATACTAATTATTCCATGTCAGTGTTTAATTCTACCATGCCATCAAGCTCCTCTGTCCGTACTGGGAGTAGGTAGCCATTTCCTCCTCAGAGATCTTCCCGACTCAGGAATTGAACCCTCATCTCCTGCACTGGCAGATGGATTCTTTCACTGCCACCAAGAAAGCAAGTGTTTTTACCACATACTATAGTGGGCACTTTTATATTATATACATACATCTATATGCATCTGAAAATACTTGTCCATGTGACAGAGCTGTGACTTCCACTCATACCTGCTGATTCCAGTTCCAGAGTTCACCATATGGAATACTGGCTCCCCATAAATATCATCAAGAAGTCTTGTTGACAAGACGTAGCTGAGTTTATTCTTTCTGCAATAAAAGAGAGCTAACTTGGCAGAATATTGGTTAAGGAGGGGAAACCCAGGGTATTTATGAGATTTGGAAGTCTGGATTAAGGAAGGCATTTCGATAAGTCTTGGTTGGGATTAGGTAAGAATTGTGGTATATGATGTCACAGTTTTAGGATTAGTGAACCCAGAAAGGTGAGGATTTTCAAGGCAAGAAATTAAAAGTCTGAATGTGTAATGTGTCTCCCAGAAAGTTCCCATAATGGGTTATAGTTATTTGCAAATATCATCTTCTTGGGCAAGTCTCTGCTGTGATGGTAAATTATACTGATGAAGACAAGGGAATATGGAGGAATCAAGTCACATTAATGATTGTAGACAGTAAGATGTGTGGATAAATGGTTTTGGTTGACATCTATAAGGACTTTTCTCTTTTTCTTCTTGGCAATCAAACCAGTTCAAGCATGGTCTGTGGCTACTGCATTGTGACTTAGAGTAAATTACTCAACTTCTCTGTGCATCACTCCACTCTATAAAACGTGGAGAAAAATAATTGCTATGTCATAGAGTTGTTATGATAATGAAATGACCGAGTATATGAAGAGCACATTGAAAGTACTGTGTAAGAGTTAGTTATTATGCTGTGACTAGTTTTCATATGTAATTGGTTAATAATCATTCACAGAATAATCTGCCATTCTTGAACCCAGGCAGTCTGATTCTAGAATCCCTGTGCTCAGGACCTAATCAGTATACTAATTATTCCATGTCAGTGTTTAATAGCTACCACTCCCTCAGTTCATGTGCAATTCATATAATTCAGATCAGAGAGGTAAGTCAGATTGCTCAAGGTTAGGCAATTAACAAGTTATGGCCTTAAAACTAAGTTTTTGAACTTTTCCCACCCCCACTTGGTCTTCCATTTTTTAAGCTCCTAATTTCCAAAGAACAATTCATAAATTCGTTAAATATTGCCCAACAAAGATTAAATACAGAAAATTTTAGTTCTTTATTAGGGTTTTCTTCAAGTTAAAGTATTGACTAAACTTTGATTCCTGCTATAAAATGAAATAAGAAGTAGAGACAAAATTTTATTGTGCTCATAGCTTTGAAGTGACTTCGTTAAGTGACTTTCAATAAAAAAAGTACCCTAGGGCCTTCCCTGGTGGTCCAGTGGGTAAGGACACCTCCTTGCAATGCAAGATGTGCCATTTCGATCCCTGGCCTGGGAGGATCCCACGTGCCATGGAGCGGCTGAACCCGTGTGTCCAACTACCGAGCCAGAGCTCTGGAGTGCGTGCACCCAGAGCCGGTGCTCAGCATCGAGAGAGGCCACTGCAATGGCAGGCCCACACAGGCGAAGAACAAAGATGGAAATGAAAGATCAATAGAAGCGGCCAAAAAAAAAGTACCCTGTAAAAAAACTAATAATAATAAAATTAAATTTAAAAAGAGGGGACTTCCCTGGTGGTCCAGTGGGTAAAGAGTCTGCCTTGCAGTGCACATTGGCAGGTTCAATGGCACCGGCACTCCAGGAAGATCCCACCTACCGCAGAGCAGCTGGACTGGTGTGTCCAATTAGGAACCAGTGCTCTGGAGCACGTCGCCCACTTAGTTAACTCAACTTCTCTGTGCATCACTCCACTCTATAAAACGTGGAGAAAATAATTGCTATGTCATGATTATATGAAATGACCGAGTATATGAAGAGCACATTGAAAGTACTGTGTAAGAGTTAGTTATTATGCTGTGACTAGTTTTCATATGTAATTGGTTAATAATCATTCACAGAATAATCTGCCATTCTTGAACCCAGGCAGTCTGATTCTAGAATCCCTGTGCTCAGGACCTAATCAGTATACTAATTATTCCATGTCAGTGTTTAATAGCTACCACTCCCTCAGTTCATGTGCAATTCATATAATTCAGATCAGAGAGGTAAGTCAGATTGCTCAAGGTTAGGCAATTAACAAGTTATGGCCTTAAAACTAAGTTTTTGAACTTTTCCCACCCCCACTTGGTCTTCCATTTTTTAAGCTCCTAATTTCCAAAGAACAATTCATAAATTCGTTAAATATTGCCCAACAAAGATTAAATACAGAAAATTTTAGTTCTTTATTAGGGTTTTCTTCAAGTTAAAGTATTGACTAAACTTTGATTCCTGCTATAAAATGAAATAAGAAGTAGAGACAAAATTTTATTGTGCTCATAGCTTTGAAGTGACTTCGTTAAGTGACTTTCAATAAAAGAAGTACCCTAGGGCCTTCCCTGGTGGTCCAGTGGGTAAGGACACCTCCTTGCAATGCAAGATGTGCCATTTCGATCCCTGGCCTGGGAGGATCCCACGTGCCATGGAGCGGCTGAACCCGTGTGTCCAACTACCGAGCCAGAGCTCTGGAGTGCGTGCACCCAGAGCCGGTGCTCAGCATCGAGAGAGGCCACTGCAATGGCAGGCCCACACAGGCGAAGAACAAAGATGGAAATGAAAGATCAATAGAAGCGGCCAAAAAAAAAGTACCCTGTAAAAAAACTAATAATAATAAAATTAAATTTAAAAAGAGGGGACTTCCCTGGTGGTCCAGTGGGTAAAGAGTCTGCCTTGCAGTGCAAGGGGCACCGGTTCAATCCCTGGCCCAGGAAGATCCCACCTACCGCAGAGCAGCTGGACTGGTGTGTCCAATTAGGAACCAGTGCTCTGGAGCACGTGCGCCCAGAGCCGGTGCTCTGCAGAGAGAGAGACCACTGCAATGGGAGGCCCACACAGGCCAAAGAATAAAGATGGATGAAAATAAACAAATAAAAATAAAGAGACTGAGGGTGGGAGGCATAAAGGAAGTAGCGTGAAGGCCTGTACTATCATAAGTGAAGGAAATAGCTATAGTCATTGCTCTGTGAGAAAAAGGGACCCTTCAGGGGTGCTGTGTGATGGTCGGGAGGGGTGGGAAGGCAGGGATATACATATGACTAATCTGGGAACATGCATATCTGTAAACAACAAAACTCTGTAAAATAAAGGTTTTTAAATTTAAAAAAAAAAAGAACTATTATCATCTTGTTCATTACCAGCCCTAACTTAAAGATAAAAAAACTGAGCATGTTAAGTGATGCACTCGGAGTCTTGGTGCTGGTGAGTAGGAGAAAAGGGATAGATCCCAGGAAATCTAATTCTAAATGCCATGTTCTTAATTAAAATCAGAGGCTGTATCTCTAAATAAGACAATGGGCCATATTTAGACCTTAGTAAAAGAAACTGAACTGAATGTTAATATTCAGAAACAGGACAGTTTACACTTGGCCTTGACTTAGATTTCTGTGTTCATGCTGTATTTGCCATCCAGTTGTATATTGTAGAGGCACTCTTCCCTTGTGTAAAATGTGAAGACAATATTCCCCAACTAGTGAAATGATTATGGACATTAATAAAATAACTGCATGTAAGACATCTGGCAAAAAATAAATAAATAAAGAGACTAATAAAGAGACCAAAATTAAAAAAAAAAAAAAAAAAAGAAGTGACTGAGGGACTTCTCTGGTGGTCCAGTGGCTAAGACTCCATGCTTACAATATATGGTGCCTGGGTTCAAGCCCTGGTCAGGGAACTAAGATCCAACATGCCACATGGTGTAACCTGAAAAAAAAAAAGTGGCTGAAAGTAACAGTATCTTATTTAAAACAGAACAAATATTCAACTCATACTAGAAATGTAAACGAAGCAATAATTTGTGAATTTTCAATATCTTGTTCCTTGCTGAAAGGACCTATAGTCAGAATTAGCACAGTGCAAACTTAAAATTTCTATCAACAAGGATACACAGACAGGAAAGATAAGCTTTGACATAAACCTTTTTAGGAAAAGAAAAAAAAAATGGCACCATTAAATTTCTAATGCTAAAGATTTTTTCCATTGACTCAGAAAATAAAGCTTTATAAAAGTCATAAGGTCGACCTTCTTTAGATTTCAGCAAAATGAACATTCTTTTGGCTTTCACTTGATATGCCCATTCTTCTGGATTCCAAAGGCACTGAGCAAGTTGCTATCCATTCACTCTTTGAGGTAAGGTGGGGGAAGAATGTACAACTTATGGACAGTTGCCATATTACCTTTCTGAAACCTCTGACGGTCTAGAGATTAAAACCTCTTCCAGTAAGGCGGTGATCATTGTCATTCCAGCCTAACTTAAAGATAAAACTGAGCATGTTAAGTGATGCACTCGAGTCTTGGTGCTGGGAGTAGGAGAAAAGGGATAGATCCCAGGAAATCTAATTCTAAATGCCATGTTCTTAATTAAAATCAGAGGCTGTATCTCTAAATAAGACAATGGGCCATATTTAGACCTTAGTAAAAGAAACTGAACTGAATGTTAATATTCAGAAACAGGACAGTTTACACTTGGCCTTGACTTAGATTTCTGTGTTCATGCTGTATTTGCCATCCAGTTGTATATTGTAGAGGCACTCTTCCCTTGTGTAAAATGTGAAGACAATATTCCCCAACTAGTGAAATGATTATGGACATTAATAAAATAACTGCATGTAAGACATCTGGCAAAAAATAAATAAATAAAGAGACTAATAAAGAGACCAAAATTAAAAAAAAAAAAAAAAAAAAGTGACTGAGGGACTTCTCTGGTGGTCCAGTGGCTAAGACTCCATGCTTACAATATATGGTGCCTGGGTTCAAGCCCTGGTCAGGGAACTAAGATCCAACATGCCACATGGTGTAACCTGAAAAAAAAAAAGTGGCTGAAAGTAACAGTATCTTATTTAAAACAGAACAAATATTCAACTCATACTAGAAATGTAAACGAAGCAATAATTTGTGAATTTTCAATATCTTGTTCCTTGCTGAAAGGACCTATAGTCAGAATTAGCACAGTGCAAACTTAAAATTTCTATCAACAAGGATACACAGACAGGAAAGATAAGCTTTGACATAAACCTTTTTAGGAAAAGAAAAAAAAAATGGCACCATTAAATTTCTAATGCTAAAGATTTTTTCCATTGACTCAGAAAATAAAGCTTTATAAAAGTCATAAGGTCGACCTTCTTTAGATTTCAGCAAAATGAACATTCTTTTGGCTTTCACTTGATATGCCCATTCTTCTGGATTCCAAAGGCACTGAGCAAGTTGCTATCCATTCACTCTTTGAGGTAAGGTGGGGGAAGAATGTACAACTTATGGACAGTTGCCATATTACCTTTCTGAAACCTCCCTGACGGTCTAGAGATTAAAACTCCATGCTTCCAGTATAGGGGTCATGGGTTTGATCCCTGATTGGGGAACTGAGATCCCACATGGCATGGCCAAAAAAAAAAAAAAAAAAAACTTCTGAAGATATTATTTCTTTGCTGAGCATTTCACAAGTGTATCATTTTAGGATATGTCATCAGCAGCAACAACACATTTAAATAACGTATGCTCACTGCACAGGGGTACTTGACTTTTTGGGGGTTTTTTTAGCCTCTAAGTCATCATTTGTTTTCATCCATCTTTATTTTTTGGCCTGTGTGGGCCTCCCATTGCAATGGCCTCTCTCATTGCAGAGCACCGGCTCTGGGGTGCATATGCTTCAGAGCGCTGGCTCATAATTGGGCACACCCGCCCAGGTGCTTCACGCCACATGGAATCGTCCCAGGCCAGGGATTGAACCAGTGCTCCTTGCACTGCAAGACCGATTCTTTACCCACTGGACCACCAGCTTGGCTTTTTAATAAGTGTGATTTGAAGTGGGCTTTGTCGCTTCCTTTCTTTACTCTTAATCAGTAAGGTGGGAGGAGGCAGGAGAGAAGCAGGGCTAACAGAAATGTTCTCATAGACTTACTTGAAGAAAGGCAAGCATACTCCCTATTGATCTGGCCAACCCAGTACCCTCAGCCACAGTTACATAAAGAGCCTCATGCAAATAAAAGAAGCTCCTTATATAATGCCTTGAAATGGCACACACGCGGCAGTTGTGTATCTCTCAATGCCTTTCCCTGGATTGACATGCCCAACGCCATGCATAACTTCCACTCCGTATCTTACTCCAAACCCTCCTCAACCCCCATTCTCCTGACATGATCTCCTTGGGAACTAACCACTGTGGAGACTGTCACCTGGTTTCTAGAATTTTTCACCTTTAAATCAGGGTTAAAAGGATGTTACAAGTGAATATTTGCTTAGAGGCTGCTACAGCCCCACAGCTTTACCTACTACCGGGCAGAACAAATTCTGGAAGTGCCCTCCCAAACAGGGGACTCTAATCCTATCTTTGCCAGCCATGAGGGATTCTATTTGGACAGCCGCTCACCTTGAAGTCTTGCCCATCCTTCTGTAATGCAGTTAGCATTTTATCTTCACTTTATTCTTGAAGTTGTATTTCTTTATTATTTTTGGCTGTGCTGGGTCTTCATTGCTGCTTGGGCTTTTCTCTAGTTGTGGCGAGCGGGGCTACTCTCTAGTTGTGGTTTATGGGCTTGTCCTTGTAGTGGCCTCTGTTGTTGACCATGACCATGACCAGGCTCTAGGGCTGGCATGCTTTAGTAGTCATGGTGTACAGGCTTAGTTGCCCCATGGCATGTGGAATCTTCTCAGACCACAGGTCAGACCCATGTCCCCTGTGTTGACAGGCATGTTCGTATCCACTGCACTGCCAGCTATGGCCTTATCTCCACTTGGAAGAGTAAAGCGTATGGAAATAGAAGTCCAAAGATCGACGCTTAGGTTCTGGTTTAGTTCTCGCCTGACCCTCCTAATCCATACCATGTTTATAGATACATCACTCTTGTCCATGATTAATCTCCATTTTGATACACATTACCTCCATTTTAGATGGTGATTTTTCAACCTTTTTCAAATTCTGAGTTGGATACTACTAATGCCACAACATGAGAAGGAAAGATTAAGCTTGAGGAGAGGGAGGAATTATATATAATTGTTCACGAATTTCCACAACATGAGAAGGGAATGGGAGATACTGAAAGGCAAGCAACCCAGCCCACCCCCCCAGCCACAGTTACATAAAGAGCCTCATGCAAATAAAAGAAGCTCCTTATATAATGCCTTGAAATGGCACACACGCGGCAGTTGTGTATCTCTCAATGCCTTTCCCTGGATTGACATGCCCAACGCCATGCATAACTTCCACTCCGTATCTTACTCCAAACCCTCCTCAACCCCCATTCTCCTGACATGATCTCCTTGGGAACTAACCACTGTGGAGACTGTCACCTGGTTTCTAGAATTTTTCACCTTTAAATCAGGGTTAAAAGGATGTTACAAGTGAATATTTGCTTAGAGGCTGCTACAGCCCCACAGCTTTACCTACTACCGGGCAGAACAAATTCTGGAAGTGCCCTCCCAAACAGGGGACTCTAATCCTATCTTTGCCAGCCATGAGGGATTCTATTTGGACAGCCGCTCACCTTGAAGTCTTGCCCATCCTTCTGTAATGCAGTTAGCATTTTATCTTCACTTTATTCTTGAAGTTGTATTTCTTTATTATTTTTGGCTGTGCTGGGTCTTCATTGCTGCTTGGGCTTTTCTCTAGTTGTGGCGAGCGGGGCTACTCTCTAGTTGTGGTTTATGGGCTTGTCCTTGTAGTGGCCTCTGTTGTTGACCATGACCATGACCAGGCTCTAGGGCTGGCATGCTTTAGTAGTCATGGTGTACAGGCTTAGTTGCCCCATGGCATGTGGAATCTTCTCAGACCACAGGTCAGACCCATGTCCCCTGTGTTGACAGGCATGTTCGTATCCACTGCACTGCCAGCTATGGCCTTATCTCCACTTGGAAGAGTAAAGCGTATGGAAATAGAAGTCCAAAGATCGACGCTTAGGTTCTGGTTTAGTTCTCGCCTGACCCTCCTAATCCATACCATGTTTATAGATACATCACTCTTGTCCATGATTAATCTCCATTTTGATACACATTACCTCCATTTTAGATGGTGATTTTTCAACCTTTTTCAAATTCTGAGTTGGATACTACTAATGCCACAACATGAGAAGGAAAGATTAAGCTTGAGGAGAGGGAGGGGAATTATATATAATTGTTCACGAACATGTGTGCCTGGGACTTTAGAAAAGAGCTGATGTTCCTGGCTGGGATGAACTGGGAGATTGGGACTGACTATATATATACACGATTGAAACTATGTATAAAATAGATATAATAAGTAATGAGAACCAACTGTATATAGCACCAAGAACTCTGCTCAGTGCTCTGTAGTGAACTAAATGGGAAGGGAATCCAAAAGAGAGGGGATGTATGTGTGCATATGTGTGCGTATATATATGGGAATCCTGCATGCTGCTGTCCATGGTTGTAAAGAATTGATAGAACTTAGCAGCTTAGCTGGACACAATTTAGCAACTGAACAAGAATGAATATTTATATCTATGGCAGATTCACTTTGCTGTGCAGCAGAAACTGGCACAGCAGTGTAAAGCAACTGTACTCCAATAAAAAAATTAATTAATTTAATTAAAGTTAAAAAAAGAATTGATGTTGCTAAACAGTATGATTTTATTTACAAAAGCAATTTCTCTTATCATCCCCAGATTAAGTTTTAGTTCTGAATTTTGCATGGAGTTTCTATTTTTTTCCTTTTCTTTTCCCACCTAAACGTCTACAGTAAATTTCGTGTATGTGTGTCTGTGAGTATGTCATGCATATGCATCTCAAATAAATATTGCTAACTTATATCTTTTGTTGGGGAAGAGTGATGTTGATAAGTGTGTTTTAGGCAGGGCTTTCGTGGGTGGTGGAAATTTCTCAGGAAGTGTGGCAAGGACAGAGTACCATGGCAGCATACTTTCACAACAGAATGTGGTTATGTTGATGGGTAAAGACTCCACAAAAGGGCAAAAACACGAATACAGATGTATGGCCAACAAATACATCTCAAAATAAAAGGAAGAGAGAAAAGATAGAGGCATTTCCTGCCCAGGTTCAAGTCAAGTACCAGATAAACACAACAAATTTTCCTTCAGGCTACACTTGCAAGTATGAGATTATAAAACCACATTCAGTCTCTGTAAATTAATAGCATTCCATTAAGCACCAACCAACCCATTTTCAGCTCATGCTACTTGAGGAGAGGGAGGGGAATTATATATAATTGTTCACGAACATGTGTGCCTGGGACTTTAGAAAAGAGCTGATGTTCCTGGCTGGGATGAACTGGGAGATTGGGACTGACTATATATATACACGATTGAAACTATGTATAAAATAGATATAATAAGTAATGAGAACCAACTGTATATAGCACCAAGAACTCTGCTCAGTGCTCTGTAGTGAACTAAATGGGAAGGGAATCCAAAAGAGAGGGGATGTATGTGTGCATATGTGTGCGTATATATATGGGAATCCTGCATGCTGCTGTCCATGGTTGTAAAGAATTGATAGAACTTAGCAGCTTAGCTGGACACAATTTAGCAACTGAACAAGAATGAATATTTATATCTATGGCAGATTCACTTTGCTGTGCAGCAGAAACTGGCACAGCAGTGTAAAGCAACTGTACTCCAATAAAAAAATTAATTAATTTAATTAAAGTTAAAAAAAGAATTGATGTTGCTAAACAGTATGATTTTATTTACAAAAGCAATTTCTCTTATCATCCCCAGATTAAGTTTTAGTTCTGAATTTTGCATGGAGTTTCTATTTTTTTCCTTTTCTTTTCCCACCTAAACGTCTACAGTAAATTTCGTGTATGTGTGTCTGTGAGTATGTCATGCATATGCATCTCAAATAAATATTGCTAACTTATATCTTTTGTTGGGGAAGAGTGATGTTGATAAGTGTGTTTTAGGCAGGGCTTTCGTGGGTGGTGGAAATTTCTCAGGAAGTGTGGCAAGGACAGAGTACCATGGCAGCATACTTTCACAACAGAATGTGGTTATGTTGATGGGTAAAGACTCCACAAAAGGGCAAAAACACGAATACAGATGTATGGCCAACAAATACATCTCAAAATAAAAGGAAGAGAGAAAAGATAGAGGCATTTCCTGCCCAGGTTCAAGTCAAGTACCAGATAAACACAACAAATTTTCCTTCAGGCTACACTTGCAAGTATGAGATTATAAAACCACATTCAGTCTCTGTAAATTAATAGCATTCCAGCCCCTCTGGCTCATGTTGGGAGCATCCCTCTGTAGACCCAGAGTGGCCATGGTCCTCATGTCTTGTGGTAGACTAGATAATGCTCCCTCCAAAATGTCCATGTTCTAATCTCTTGAATAATCCTATATTGTAAACTCATGGCAAACAAGATTCATGGTTGCAGATTGAATTAAGGTTGCTAATCAGCCTCTGTCCCTGGAATTCTCCAGGCAGGAATACTGGAGTGGGTTGCCATTTCTTCTCCAGTGGATTCTCTTGACCCAGGGATCAAACCCAGATCTCCTAAATGGTAGCAGATTTTTTGCCACTGAGCCACCTGGGAAGCCCTATGTGTAATCATAAGGATCCTTAAATATGGAAAAAGTACAGTGTCCGAATGATGCAGCATGAGAAAGACTGGACCAGCTATTGCTGCCGTTGAAGATGGCCTGAGTCAAGCAATATGAGCATTCTTGAGAAGCTGAAAGGCAAGAAAAAGGATTGCGTTCTCCAGGAAGAGGACAGCCTTCGTAGCATCTTGACTTCAGCTCAGTGAGAGCTGCCTGAGACTTGGCCTCAGAACTGTAGGCAACTGCAACAAATGTATGTTGCTTTAAGCCACTAAATTTGTTACAGAAGGAATAGGAAATTAATACAGGTCCCATACAGCTTCTTGGTCATATTTTTAACATTTTTGCAACTTGTTGGATTTTATTTTTTTTTTTTTAAAAAAGAGGTTTTCTGTTCTTCCTCACTAATCCTGCCCATCCAAGGTTATATAATGTAATAGTTTTCCTTCTCCAAGTTTTTTTTTTTTTAATGAAAAAAATTTGCAACTTACTTTTTCCCCATAAAATTCCATGGACATTTTTCCAGGTCCTTTCACATGGATGTAACTCAATATAAAAATTAGAATATTTATTCTTTTTATCAGAGAAATATAAACAAAATATACACAAAAGTATAAAGTTGAAACAAGAAACATAAAGCAAAAAAAGTTGACCCATGACTCCACAGGCTACATAAAATCCTGCTGAAAATTTCAAAATATCAGTAGTGGATATAAATGAGTAGAAAATCCAAACTTGGGCTTCCCTGGTGGTCCAGTGGGTAAGGACACCGCCTTGCAGTGCAAGGGGCGCCAGTTCTATCTCTGGCCTGGGAAGATCCCATGTGCTGTGGAACGGCTGGACCGATGTGTCCAACGAC
Organism: Tragulus kanchil; assembly: GCA_022376925.1. Lineage (NCBI taxonomy): Eukaryota > Metazoa > Chordata > Mammalia > Artiodactyla > Tragulidae > Tragulus > Tragulus kanchil. The sequence continues at coordinate 101,936,020 of JAIOJX010000001.1, read as the reverse complement.
CGACCCAGAGCTCTGGAGCGCATGCGCCCAGAGCTGGTGCTCAGCGACAACAGAGGTCATAGCAATGGGAGGCCCACACGGACCAAAGAACAAAGATGGATGAAAATAGATAAATGAAAGACCAATAGAAAGTGTCCCCACTCCAGAGAAAATCCAAACTTTCAGATGGGACAAGATATTAAGTAAAAGATTTCCTTTTTCTCTTCTTCCATATACGTCTCCCCAAATGCAACTGCTTTCAGTCTCTTGTGTTCTCTTCTAGGGTTCATACATATATGTGTATGTGTATATATTTGTACATGAGTGTGTATCTACATGTTCCATACACATCAGGGACAATTCATGATTCTGCACCATTTTTTTTTTCCTCTTAATAACTTAAGGATTTTTCCCAGTTGGACACACACAGTCTGATTTTTAGTGGTTTTATAGTACTTCATCCAAAGGATGTTCCCAATTTATTTCAGCAGTTTCCAATTAATCAATGCTCTAGTGATTCCTTTTTTTCCTAAAAAATACTGTTGTAATGAGCATTCCTTTGAACACATTTTTTTAAAGCTTTTTTTCTGCACAACCTGGCCTGCAGAATCTTAGTTCCCCAACCAGGAGTCAAACCCAAACCCCCCGCATTGGAAGCACAGAGTTCTAACATTTGGACTGCCAGAGAAGTCCCCTTCTGAACACACTTTGAAGAGCTTTTCCCGGTATATCTCTATTCCTAGCGCATGCATGCTCAGTCACTTTAGTCATGTCCAACTGTTTGTGACCCCAAGGACTGTAGCCCACCAGGCTCCTCTCATGAAATTCTTCAGGCAAGAATACCAGAGTGGGTTGCCATTCCCTTCTCCAGGGGATCGTCATGATCCAGGGATCGAACCTGTATCTCCTGCACTGGCAGGCCAGTTCTTTATCGCTGAGCCACCTAAGAAACCCCCACCATCACTAAATATCATAATATGTTTTTAATTTATTACTACTTTTCTTTAAATAAATGCACGAGTAAATGAAAGTTAATTATTCTTATTTATTTATTTTGGGGGGCAGGTTGGGGAGGGAGGGGAGCAGGCGCGCCACTTCTATTGGTTTTTCATTTCTCTATTTTCATCCGTCTTTGTTCTTTGGCTCCTGTGGGCCTCCCATCGCGGTGGCCTCTGTTGTCACAGAGCGCTGGCTCTGGGCGCATGCACGCCAGAGCTCTGGCTCGGTCATTGGACACATGGGTCCAGCTGCTCCACGGCACGTGGGATCTTCCCAGGCCAGGGATCGAACCGGCGTCCCTTGCACTGCAAGGCAGTGTCCTTACCCACTGGACCACCAGGGAAGCCCTAATTTATTACTACTTTTATGAGATGCCTAACATTTTATTATTGTGATTTTCGTTTCTTTAATTATGAACAACGTTGAGGTAATCATTCTTTTGACACTGAGTTACTCTGATGGATAACATGCGCATTTAGAGGTATGACAAATCTGTTTATAAGAAAATAAAGAATGCTTATATATAAACTAAATATTAATTTGCACCTGATAAGTTTTGTCACTTTGAGGAGTCCCTTAATCTTCTTGGGCCTCTGTGTCCTCAATCTCAAAATGAGAAGATTGAACTAGATAGGATCTAAGAATATATCTAGTTCCAAGTCTACAAAATTGTGTTGATAAAAGAAAAAAAGATCAACGGGTATCACAAGTATAAATAATAAATGTCTTAGTCCATTTGGACTGCTATAACAAAATATCATAGACTTATGAACAATGGCCATTTATTCCTCACAGTTCTGGAGGCTGGAAAGTCCAGGATCAAGGCACCAGTAGATTTGGTGTCAGATTAGAGCGTGCTTCCTAGTTTATAGAGCTGTCTTCTCACTGTAACCTATTGCAGCAGACGGGGCACAGAAGATCGCTGGGGACTTTCATGATCTTATCTCCCAAAGACCCCACCTCCAAACACATTGGGGATTAGGTTTCAACAAATGAATTTGGAGGAGACAGAAAAATTTAGTCTTTAGCAGTAAATAAACCACAATTTGTAGACGTGAAAAAAAGGTTTTGGCCACACCACGTGGCACGTGGGATCTTACAGGATCTTAGTTCCCTGACCCAGGATGGGATGCTTGTCCCCTCTATTGGGGGCACAGAGTCCTAACCAGTAGACTGCCAAGGAAGTCCCCAGAATTTTTAAGGTAATAATAATCCACAGGCCCAAAGAAGAATGATATTTGTCTCTGATTTTTTAAATATATTTTCATATTTTTATGTTTATGCATGGTATAAAATAAGGGTAAACCAAATAATTAAATGAGAGGGGGAACTGTCATTGAAAATTGTTATTGAGCAGCAGGGTCCCTTCCAACCCTAGTGTTTATACTATGAATTTGATAAGACGGATATCAATGTCTGTACATTGTTTGTTTTATACAGAACTATGTAATATATATATTACTGTGTATTTATATGGTTCAAACATTTGTCATTTCTAATGGGATTATTAATCTGTTGTCCAAACAGATCACAGTGGGCCTAGTAATTTCTACACAGTGATATTTCAGATACTTCCTAGTTTTGACTGGAATGTGAGATGTAAATGTGAATGTGTTCATAAAAGATGGTCTTTTTCTTTTGAAGTATTTCCTTGGAGAAGATTGCCTACATTCTGTCAGCACTGTATACGAATACCGTATTACCCTACAACCCTATCAAACAATGACCTATCTGAACTGATTTATTTTTGTGAATTATAGTTACAACAATACCTTCTAGTTACTCTAATTCACTCTGGGATTTTTAAATTTAAAATTTTAAATTCCTCTGGGAGCTTAACTTTTGAATAACATTTGAAGAACTTCCTTGATGGTTCAGTGGTTAAAAATCTACCTTTCCATGCAGGGGACATTGGTTTGATTCCAGGTCGGGGAACTAAGATTGCACATGCCTAAGCTCACTCGCCACAACAAAGTAGTGCAGCCAAAATAAAATAAGTTAATTATAACATTTGATTATTATATATTTCCTCTTCTGTAACTGTACATTCATATTCTTTGGGGATTAGGCCCCCTTTCAACAAATGAATTTGGAGGAGACAGAAAAATTTAGTCTTTAGCAGTAAATAAACCACAATTTGTAGACGTGAAAAAAAGGTTTTGGCCACACCACGTGGCACGTGGGATCTTACAGGATCTTAGTTCCCTGACCCAGGATGGGATGCTTGTCCCCTCTATTGGGGGCACAGAGTCCTAACCAGTAGACTGCCAAGGAAGTCCCCAGAATTTTTAAGGTAATAATAATCCACAGGCCCAAAGAAGAATGATATTTGTCTCTGATTTTTTAAATATATTTTCATATTTTTATGTTTATGCATGGTATAAAATAAGGGTAAACCAAATAATTAAATGAGAGGGGGAACTGTCATTGAAAATTGTTATTGAGCAGCAGGGTCCCTTCCAACCCTAGTGTTTATACTATGAATTTGATAAGACGGATATCAATGTCTGTACATTGTTTGTTTTATACAGAACTATGTAATATATATATTACTGTGTATTTATATGGTTCAAACATTTGTCATTTCTAATGGGATTATTAATCTGTTGTCCAAACAGATCACAGTGGGCCTAGTAATTTCTACACAGTGATATTTCAGATACTTCCTAGTTTTGACTGGAATGTGAGATGTAAATGTGAATGTGTTCATAAAAGATGGTCTTTTTCTTTTGAAGTATTTCCTTGGAGAAGATTGCCTACATTCTGTCAGCACTGTATACGAATACCGTATTACCCTACAACCCTATCAAACAATGACCTATCTGAACTGATTTATTTTTGTGAATTATAGTTACAACAATACCTTCTAGTTACTCTAATTCACTCTGGGATTTTTAAATTTAAAATTTTAAATTCCTCTGGGAGCTTAACTTTTGAATAACATTTGAAGAACTTCCTTGATGGTTCAGTGGTTAAAAATCTACCTTTCCATGCAGGGGACATTGGTTTGATTCCAGGTCGGGGAACTAAGATTGCACATGCCTAAGCTCACTCGCCACAACAAAGTAGTGCAGCCAAAAATAAAATAAGTTAATTATAACATTTGATTATTATATATTTTTCCTCTTCTGTAACTGTACATTCATATTCTTTGACCCTGCTTCCATTAGAAAAGTATTTCTTGCCTTTATATACCAGTATCTCTCTTACATACATATTTTGGGTCCAAAATTCTAATTCCTGCATATCAAGGACAAATATCTTTCTTCCTCAGTTGTTTTCATTTTATTATTCATTGTGAGACACCTTTTCATTACTTATTTTTTGCATTCTACCACAGATATTTTATGAGTCTAATAATCAAGAAATTATCTCCCTTTCACAATCAATTTAAGATTTATGGTTCTATTTTATTCTAGCTTTGCTCATAGATAGCTATTTAATATTTAACTAATTTGAGATATTTAGGATATGATATAAAGATATTGCTATAAATGAATTTTTCTTCATATTCCTGTCTGTTTTCTTCAGCACATTTATTAATGATTCCTTTTTATTACTTTGTGTCACTTGACTTACCATATATTGCCATTGTTCAATGTTATTAGTCCATTTTTTATATCTATTCTACTTCATCATTCAATTTTCTCTACTTAAGATAGTACCATAAAATTGTGACAATCATTTAAAATTTTGGCAGAACAAATCCTACACTGTTGCCTTACTTTTTTCTTTTGTAAAAACATTGCTTGATAGAATGTTTTTCCATAAAAAGGTTACAGATAATTAAGTTCTGTTTAGTCTGTCTGGATCACCATATAATATGTTACAATTTTCTAGTTTCCACAGCATTTTCCAAGCAATTAGCTCATTTGAACTTCATCCTAACCCCGAGAGACAGGTCAAACTGTCAAATTGCAGACTTGTGACTTCAGAGATGAACACATGTAAGAAGTTAGCCCAAAGGTCACTTGGCCAATAGCTGCTGGAAGTAAGTCTCAAACTCCAATCTAGAACCATTTACAAATGCTTATTTTGCATCAGAAAGCAGTAAGATGCCCAATTTTTAAATTATTCTGATTTCTTAATTGTCATTTCCTTGAGATCAGTCAAAATTCATGATGGGTCACCTGGTACAGGGAAAAGCACAAAAATACTGGCTTTGTCACTTTACTCTTGTGATCATAAGCAAGGCTTAAACTCTTTGACTTTTATTTTCCTGTTTGTAAAATTGGAATACCATTCGTCATGTCGACTTTGAAAGATTTCAGGGATGAAATGACACCACATATATGAAAATCCCCCCAAAAATGTTACCTGGCAGAATCATCACATTTCTCTGAATCTAATTTTTAATGTAGAAAATGAGGTGTGATGGCCAAAGTTTTATCCAACACAAATAGCCCATCATCCAAGGCTGTTAAAAAGGCTAGCAATTTACGTTTAAGGATACAGGATCATACTAGACAATTGCAATTTCTGCTTTTTACAGCAGGTGGCAGTGCTGATATCTCCAGAGACCAGAATTTGGGGAATTACAGTAATCTCGTTAGATTTTACCTATATTATCCCTCTTAAATCGGGCTTCCCTGGTGGTCCAGTGGGTAAGGACACCGCCTTGCAGTGCAAGGGGCGCCAGTTCCATCCCTGGCCTGGGAAGATCCCACGTGCTGCGGAGCAGCTGGACCCATGTGTCCAATTACCGAGCCGCAGCTCTGGAGCGCATGCGCCCAGAGCCGGTGCTCTGCGACAACAGAGGCCACTGCCATGGGAGGCCCACACGGGCCAAAGAACAAAGACGGATGAAAACAGAGAAATGAAAGACCAATAGAAGTGGCCTGCCCGCCCCCTCCCTCCCTCCCTCCCCAACCCATCCCCCCAAAACAAACAAACAAACAAATATTGTGAACGTATACACACATATACATGTGTATGAACATTTATATTTTTATGTGGAAATAAAGTGAAACTTTGAGTTAGAATATAGTAATATCCTATTATTAAGAAAAAGTTGCCCATTGAGATGTCATTTGTAATGAGGTTCGAATTTCAGTTAAGTGATTTGTGCAACTCCAAAGTAATTTTTTTTGTTGTTTTGGACACTTCTATTGGTCTTTCATTTATCTATTTTCATCCGTCTTTGTTCTTTGGCTCATGTGGGCCTCCCATCGCAGTGGCCTCTGTTGTTGCAGAGCACCGGCTCTGGGCGCATGCGCTCCAGAGCTCTGGCTCAGTAATTGGACACATCGGTCCAGCCGCTCCGTGGCACGTGGGATCTTCCCAGGCCAGGGATCGAACCAGCTACTGGCTTTGTCACTTTACTTGATCATAAGCAAGGCTTAAACTCTTTGACTTTTATTTTCCTGTTTGTAAAATTGGAATACCATTCGTCATGTCGACTTTGAAAGATTTCAGGGATGAAATGACACCACATATATGAAAATCCCCCCAAAAATGTTACCTGGCAGAATCATCACATTTCTCTGAATCTAATTTTTAATGTAGAAAATGAGGTGTGATGGCCAAAGTTTTATCCAACACAAATAGCCCATCATCCAAGGCTGTTAAAAAGGCTAGCAATTTACGTTTAAGGATACAGGATCATACTAGACAATTGCAATTTCTGCTTTTTACAGCAGGTGGCAGTGCTGATATCTCCAGAGACCAGAATTTGGGGAATTACAGTAATCTCGTTAGATTTTACCTATATTATCCCTCTTAAATCGGGCTTCCCTGGTGGTCCAGTGGGTAAGGACACCGCCTTGCAGTGCAAGGGGCGCCAGTTCCATCCCTGGCCTGGGAAGATCCCACGTGCTGCGGAGCAGCTGGACCCATGTGTCCAATTACCGAGCCGCAGCTCTGGAGCGCATGCGCCCAGAGCCGGTGCTCTGCGACAACAGAGGCCACTGCCATGGGAGGCCCACACGGGCCAAAGAACAAAGACGGATGAAAACAGAGAAATGAAAGACCAATAGAAGTGGCCTGCCCGCCCCCTCCCTCCCTCCCTCCCCAACCCATCCCCCCAAAACAAACAAACAAACAAATATTGTGAACGTATACACACATATACATGTGTATGAACATTTATATTTTTATGTGGAAATAAAGTGAAACTTTGAGTTAGAATATAGTAATATCCTATTATTAAGAAAAAGTTGCCCATTGAGATGTCATTTGTAATGAGGTTCGAATTTCAGTTAAGTGATTTGTGCAACTCCAAAGTAATTTTTTTTGTTGTTTTGGACACTTCTATTGGTCTTTCATTTATCTATTTTCATCCGTCTTTGTTCTTTGGCTCATGTGGGCCTCCCATCGCAGTGGCCTCTGTTGTTGCAGAGCACCGGCTCTGGGCGCATGCGCTCCAGAGCTCTGGCTCAGTAATTGGACACATCGGTCCAGCCGCTCCGTGGCACGTGGGATCTTCCCAGGCCAGGGATCGAACCAGCGTCCCTTGCACTTTAATGCAGTGTTCTTACCCACTGGACCACCAGGGAAGCCCCAAAGTAATTCTTTACACTGGAATGTTATGATATTCTTGTTCGCTGCCATCACTGCACGCACATCATTTTTTTAAGTATGTTAGAGGTCGTCCTTCACTGGCACCCTTCTTATTACCTATGTGAAAAGCAGTGCCAACCACTGAAAGCAGACAGGAGTCGTGTGAAGGGATTGAGGCACTCTGGTCTACCGACTACCAACACTGGAATTTCTATACTGTAAGCAGGGCAAGTCTTGGACCCAAACTCTGACGATTATGCCATGGATCCTCCAGCCTCTCCTTGACCTTTTGCCCAGTCCTCTCCTTCCAGGAGGAGCTGAATCTGAGAGGCAGAATGTAGAGGAAAGAGCATGACCCTGGCATCAGAATGCCTATGTTGTCACCTTTACTCTGCTTCTTTGAACTTGATTGACTCCAGGTTACTCATTTAAACTTTGAGCCTGGTTTCCTCATTTATAAGTTGTGGTGAATGACGGCTGATTGAAGGTTGCCAGAAGATGTGACAAATAAGAAAGTTTTTATATAATTGATACACTTAGGTTAGTAGTTTTCCAAGATCTAAACACAATTATTTTTAATGCATTGCTCCTTAGAGGAATTTGTGAATGATCCCAGGGTCTTGCATGTGCTGTGAACTCTACTTGAATGACTTCTGCCCTTTGCCCTCTGCATTCCGGCTGAAGGCTAGTTAGCATTTCCTTCTTAGAGGATCCATACTGCTCATGCTTCCTTCTGTTTAGTCTTTACCACGTTTCAATTCCCAGTTATCTGCCTGCATTTCCCTCTAGACCTGTTAAGAGTCCTGAGGGCAGAGACTTTGAGGACAAGTATCTTTATAGGTCTGGATAAAATAGAGAATGGTGCCAGAGGAGACTCTTAAGAGTCCCTTGGTCCACAAAGAGATCAAACCAGTCAACCCTGAAGGAAATCAACCCTGAATATTCTTTGCAAGAGCTGGGCGCATGCGCTCAGAGCTCTGGCTCAGTAATTGGACACATCGGTCCAGCCGCTCCGTGGCACGTGGGATCTTCCCAGGCCAGGATCGAACCAGCGTCCCTTGCACTTTAATGCAGTGTTCTTACCCACTGGACCACCAGGGAAGCCCCAAAGTAATTCTTTACACTGGAATGTTATGATATTCTTGTTCGCTGCCATCACTGCACGCACATCATTTTTTTAAGTATGTTAGAGGTCGTCCTTCACTGGCACCCTTCTTATTACCTATGTGAAAAGCAGTGCCAACCACTGAAAGCAGACAGGAGTCGTGTGAAGGGATTGAGGCACTCTGGTCTACCGACTACCAACACTGGAATTTCTATACTGTAAGCAGGGCAAGTCTTGGACCCAAACTCTGACGATTATGCCATGGATCCTCCAGCCTCTCCTTGACCTTTTGCCCAGTCCTCTCCTTCCAGGAGGAGCTGAATCTGAGAGGCAGAATGTAGAGGAAAGAGCATGACCCTGGCATCAGAATGCCTATGTTGTCACCTTTACTCTGCTTCTTTGAACTTGATTGACTCCAGGTTACTCATTTAAACTTTGAGCCTGGTTTCCTCATTTATAAGTTGTGGTGAATGACGGCTGATTGAAGGTTGCCAGAAGATGTGACAAATAAGAAAGTTTTTATATAATTGATACACTTAGGTTAGTAGTTTTCCAAGATCTAAACACAATTATTTTTAATGCATTGCTCCTTAGAGGAATTTGTGAATGATCCCAGGGTCTTGCATGTGCTGTGAACTCTACTTGAATGACTTCTGCCCTTTGCCCTCTGCATTCCGGCTGAAGGCTAGTTAGCATTTCCTTCTTAGAGGATCCATACTGCTCATGCTTCCTTCTGTTTAGTCTTTACCACGTTTCAATTCCCAGTTATCTGCCTGCATTTCCCTCTAGACCTGTTAAGAGTCCTGAGGGCAGAGACTTTGAGGACAAGTATCTTTATAGGTCTGGATAAAATAGAGAATGGTGCCAGAGGAGACTCTTAAGAGTCCCTTGGTCCACAAAGAGATCAAACCAGTCAACCCTGAAGGAAATCAACCCTGAATATTCTTTGCAAGGACTGATGTTGAAGCTCCACTACTCTGGCCACCTCATGAGAAGAGCCAACTCTTTGGAAAAGACCCTGATGCTGGGAAAAATTGAGGGCAGAAGGAGAAGAGGATCGCAGAGGATGAGATAGTTGGATGGCACCACCAACTCAATGGACATGAGTTTGAGCAAATTGCAGGAGATGGTGAAGGACTGGGAAGCCTGGCATGCTATAGTCCATGGGGTCACAAAGAGTCGGACAGGACTGAGTGACTCAACAGCAATGATAACAACAGCAACAACAGATAACTAATACAGAGGGAAGATGAGAGAAAAGATGGATAAAACAAGTACAAGTAAAATAATAATAAGAGGCAGACTGTGAGATGTTCTATGGGAGTCAAAGGGAAAACAAGTCATATTTGCTTGAGGAATCCACTTCATGGAAGAAGTAGAATTGGAGATTGGCCTTACAGGGTGAGAATAGCTTGATCAGCAAAAGTTGGAAAGACAGCTTCCTAGATGTGGTGAGAATAGCCCAGTCAGAGGCACAGAACAGGGAAGAGCAGCAGGCTTTTGGGAAGCAGAAAGCTTGCTCATTGGCAGTGGATAGAGTACAGACAGGGAAGTTATGGGGAATGAGACTGCAAAAATAAACAGGCGCTTACTCTGAATTCAGAGATGAGGAAGTTTTGAAGAGTTCCTACTGCTACTTGGCCAGGGTCCATTTCTTCCCCTAAGTGCTCGGGGACAGGCTCCTGCCCCATTTCTCCTAATGCTTACGCTCAGGGCACGGGCTCTTTCCACCGTTAGGAACTCACTTCTATTGGAGGTCTCTTCTGGAACCTCTGACTTTGTTACCCTAATTTCTGTCCCTTAGAAGATCAGAACCAAGTACGCAGGCACACGCCTCCTCTGATTTTTATCATTTTAAGTAGTCATTTGATTTTCCAAATGATCCACACATGACAAATTAAGAAACAGATAAGGTGGAACATGATTAACTTCAATCGAATCATTTAGACAAGCTGTGTAGCAGGTTGGGGATGGAGACGGGCAGGCAACAGAGGAGACTCTTAAGAGTCCCTTGGTCCACAAAGAGATCAAACCAGTCAACCCTGAAGGAAATCAACCCTGAATATTCTTTGCAAGGACTGATGTTGAAGCTCCACTACTCTGGCCACCTCATGAGAAGAGCCAACTCTTTGGAAAAGACCCTGATGCTGGGAAAAATTGAGGGCAGAAGGAGAAGAGGATCGCAGAGGATGAGATAGTTGGATGGCACCACCAACTCAATGGACATGAGTTTGAGCAAATTGCAGGAGATGGTGAAGGACTGGGAAGCCTGGCATGCTATAGTCCATGGGGTCACAAAGAGTCGGACAGGACTGAGTGACTCAACAGCAATGATAACAACAGCAACAACAGATAACTAATACAGAGGGAAGATGAGAGAAAAGATGGATAAAACAAGTACAAGTAAAATAATAATAAGAGGCAGACTGTGAGATGTTCTATGGGAGTCAAAGGGAAAACAAGTCATATTTGCTTGAGGAATCCACTTCATGGAAGAAGTAGAATTGGAGATTGGCCTTACAGGGTGAGAATAGCTTGATCAGCAAAAGTTGGAAAGACAGCTTCCTAGATGTGGTGAGAATAGCCCAGTCAGAGGCACAGAACAGGGAAGAGCAGCAGGCTTTTGGGAAGCAGAAAGCTTGCTCATTGGCAGTGGATAGAGTACAGACAGGGAAGTTATGGGGAATGAGACTGCAAAAATAAACAGGCGCTTACTCTGAATTCAGAGATGAGGAAGTTTTGAAGAGTTCCTACTGCTACTTGGCCAGGGTCCATTTCTTCCCCTAAGTGCTCGGGGACAGGCTCCTGCCCCATTTCTCCTAATGCTTACGCTCAGGGCACGGGCTCTTTCCACCGTTAGGAACTCACTTCTATTGGAGGTCTCTTCTGGAACCTCTGACTTTGTTACCCTAATTTCTGTCCCTTAGAAGATCAGAACCAAGTACGCAGGCACACGCCTCCTCTGATTTTTATCATTTTAAGTAGTCATTTGATTTTCCAAATGATCCACACATGACAAATTAAGAAACAGATAAGGTGGAACATGATTAACTTCCAATCGAATCATTTAGACAAGCTGTGTAGCAGGTTGGGGATTGGAGACGGAGGGTTTACATTCAGAAAAAGCTTTGTGAACTAGCAGAATTAGTCCATGTTTTGTTTTATTTTTTTCTTTCCTTGCCAGGCACTCGGGAGTTTAATAACTTTTCATCTCTGGCCCTAGCCAAACTTGATCAAAGCAAACATTCTGAGGCCTAAAGTGCATGCTCAGTCATGTCCAACTCTTGTGAGCCAATGGTCTGTAGCCAGCCAGCTTCTTTTGTCCATGGGATTTTGCAGGCAAGGATACTGCAGTCAGCTGCCATTTCCTTCACCAGGGGATCTCCCTTACCCAGGGATTGAACCCGCATCTCCTGCAAGAGCAGGTGCATTCTTTACCGCGGAGGCACAAGGGAAGTCCAGCGCCTGAAGTAGTCTTGTGCTGTAGCCTTGGGCCAGTGCTTGTTGTCAGGCTGCCAGTTTGACTCTGACCTCTTCTGCGTCAGACAAATACATGACTGTGTATCTGGGTTGCTTTCCTGATGTGCACAGCAGTTTTCTCATTCCAGAGAAGAAGGCTCCACCCTGAACAACCTGACTGACCCTCTCCAGCAGGGTCATGTCGTGGCAAAGTACAGAGATTTTCCATTTATTCCCTGCCCTTGAAATGCTCATTTTATTTTCTGCTTTATTATTGTTCATATACAAGCAAAACATATCCATTATAAAAGAGAATTTTTTTTTCTGCCCCATAAATGGTAGCACATCTCAAACATCATTCAGCATCTTGTTTCCTTACAACAGATCTCAGTGACCCACTACATTTCAGTTCACTGAAATTGTCAATACTTTCACTAAGTGACAAGAACTACTGAGGGCTTCCCAAAGTGGCTCAGTGATACATAATCCACTTGTTAATGTAGGAGATGTGAATTTGATCCCTGGGTGGGAAGGTCCCTGGAGGAAGGCATGGCAACCCACTCTAGTATTCTTGGCCATGGACAGAAGAGCCTCACAGGCTACAGTCCATGAGTCAAATTAAGAAACAGATAAGTTGGAACATGATTAACTTCCAATCGAATCATTTAGACAAGCTGTGTAGCAGGTTGGGGATTGGAGACGGAGGGTTTACATTCAGAAAAAGCTTTGTGAACTAGCAGAATTAGTCCATGTTTTGTTTTATTTTTTTCTTTCCTTGCCAGGCACTCGGAGTTTAATAACTTTTCATCTCTGGCCCTAGCCAAACTTGATCAAAGCAAACATTCTGAGGCCTAAAGTGCATGCTCAGTCATGTCCAACTCTTGTGAGCCAATGGTCTGTAGCCAGCCAGCTTCTTTTGTCCATGGGATTTTGCAGGCAAGGATACTGCAGTCAGCTGCCATTTCCTTCACCAGGGGATCTCCCTTACCCAGGGATTGAACCCGCATCTCCTGCAAGAGCAGGTGCATTCTTTACCGCGGAGGCACAAGGGAAGTCCAGCGCCTGAAGTAGTCTTGTGCTGTAGCCTTGGGCCAGTGCTTGTTGTCAGGCTGCCAGTTTGACTCTGACCTCTTCTGCGTCAGACAAATACATGACTGTGTATCTGGGTTGCTTTCCTGATGTGCACAGCAGTTTTCTCATTCCAGAGAAGAAGGCTCCACCCTGAACAACCTGACTGACCCTCTCCAGCAGGGTCATGTCGTGGCAAAGTACAGAGATTTTCCATTTATTCCCTGCCCTTGAAATGCTCATTTTATTTTCTGCTTTATTATTGTTCATATACAAGCAAAACATATCCATTATAAAAGAGAATTTTTTTTTCTGCCCCATAAATGGTAGCACATCTCAAACATCATTCAGCATCTTGTTTCCTTACAACAGATCTCAGTGACCCACTACATTTCAGTTCACTGAAATTGTCAATACTTTCACTAAGTGACAAGAACTACTGAGGGCTTCCCAAAGTGGCTCAGTGATACATAATCCACTTGTTAATGTAGGAGATGTGAATTTGATCCCCTGGGTGGGGAAGGTCCCCTGGAGGAAGGCATGGCAACCCACTCTAGTATTCTTGCCCGGGAAATCCCATGGACAGAAGAGCCTCACAGGCTACAGTCCATGGAGTCACAAAAAGTTGGACATGACTGAAATAACTCAGCACACACAGTGCACAACCAGCAGTGCAAAAAAGGGCCACCCTGGCTGCCACAGCCTGAAGCAGGGTCACGTAGCCCAGCCCAGCCTAGGTCAGCAGCACCCAAGTCAACCAGCAGATACACAGAATTCTTGCCCAACCTATCTGACCCTTGTCACTACTGCTGATCACTTGATTAAAGGGAAGCTGACTTTTAAACAGAAGGCAAATGAACTGAGTCAATGAAAAAGAATTTTTTTGGCTGTGCTGGGTCTTTGTTGCTGTGTGTGGGCTTTCTGTAGTTTCAGTGAGCAGGGGCTACTCTCCAGTTTTAGTGTGCGGGCTTCTGATAACAATGGCTTCTCTCATTGCAGAACATGGGCGTTAGGGCCCGTGGGCTCAGTAGTTGCAGCTCCCCAGCTCTAGAGCACAGGCTCAATGGTTGTGGTACACAGGCTTAGTTGCTTCTCAGCCTGTGGGATCGTCCCAGACCAGGGATCGAACCCATGTCTCCTGCATTAGCAGGCAGATTCTTAACCACTGGAAGAGGAAAGATGAGCAACCAGTTCTGTGATCAGTATTGTCTCACATGATAGAAAACCAAACTGATGGAAACTGTGTGTCATGTAGCTTTTGTTGCATAACAAACCATCCTGAATTTTAGGGGTTGAGAATAACAAAGTGTATTAATTAGCTTACAATTCTGTGGATTATCTGTGATGTCCAGGACATTCGTGATGGCTCTTGTGATCTAGGCCGACATGATTGAGGCTGATGTTCTACGATTGCCTCACTCATATGCCCAACAATTGTTAAGCTGGTTTTTCTTTTCCTTTTCTTTTTTATTTTTATTTTTGGCTGCGCTGCATGGCATGTGGGATCATAGTTCCCTGACCAGGGATTGAACCTTTGTCTCGGCATCAGAAGCACAGAGGCTGAACCACTGGACCACCAGGGAAGTTTCAAGCAAAGGAGCCCTGGCCCAAATGAAGAAGCTTGTTTTAAGTGTCCATTGATGCCTTTCAAGGTGGCTCTAAGTGGTAAAGAACCTTCCTGCCAGTGCTGGTAGATACAGCAGGTGCAGGTTTGATCCCTGAGTCAGGAAGATCCCCTGGAGGAGGGCATGACAACCCACGCCAGTATTCTTGTCTGGAGAATCCCATGGACAGAGGAGCCTGGTAGGCTATAATCTATAGGGTCACAAAGAGTCAGACACAACTGAACCAACCTGGCACCACACAGCATACGTCATAGCTCCTACTCCTCCCTTAAGCCAGAGCAAACCTCCTGGTCAGGTGTAGACCCAGAGTGATGGAGACTAAGCAAGGGCTTGGAGACAGGAAGGAGTGAACACATTAAAAGCCATTATTGCAGCAACACATGACAAGCTACAGTGGGCACGGAGGAAGAAGGGAATACAGCTAAAGCAGGGCCTTTGAGTAAAGCTCAAAGGCCAGGGGAGTTGTTTTTTATTAAAGGAGTGAGTCTAAGAAAACCTCCAGTTTGCTCCAGCTTGTCCTGCAGAACAAGATTTTAACCCAGAGACTCGTGTGACTCTAAAGCCATAGAAACACTGTTCTAAATAGCTGTATAAAAATTAAATGTAAGGACTTTCACAGGAGGTCTAGTGGTTAAGACTCCATGCTTCTATTGCAGGGGGACATGAGTTCAATCCCTGGTCAGGGAACTACAGTCCTAGAAGGCATGCCACCACTACCACCCCCAACCCCTGGTGAAATCTTGCCGTTTGTGATAACCTGAGTGGATCTTGAGGGCATTATCCTCAGGGAAATAAGCTCACTTGCAGCATCTGAAAAACAGAACAGAAACAAAACACAACTCGTGGATATGGTGAACAGTGTGGTGGTATCCAGGAGAGAGGAGGGTTGGGGGTGGGTGAAATGAGGGAAGGGGGTCTGAAGGTACAGACTTCCAGTTGTGGAAAGCACAGGTCACGGGGATGGTGAGCAGCACAGTGACAGTAATGTCATTGTCCTGCATGTTTGAAGGTTGCCATGAGACTGGATCTTAAATGTTCTTGTCACAGGAAAAAAAATGTTTTTAGTAACTTTTATGGTGATGGATGGTAACTAGACTTACTATCCATTTTACAGTGCAAATGAAGAAGCTTGTTTTAAGTGTCCATTGATGCCTTTCAAGGTGGCTCTAAGTGGTAAAGAACCTTCCTGCCAGTGCTGGTAGATACAGCAGGTGCAGGTTTGATCCCTGAGTCAGGAAGATCCCCTGGAGGAGGGCATGACAACCCACGCCAGTATTCTTGTCTGGAGAATCCCATGGACAGAGGAGCCTGGTAGGCTATAATCTATAGGGTCACAAAGAGTCAGACACAACTGAACCAACCTGGCACCACACAGCATACGTCATAGCTCCTACTCCTCCCTTAAGCCAGAGCAAACCTCCTGGTCAGGTGTAGACCCAGAGTGATGGAGACTAAGCAAGGGCTTGGAGACAGGAAGGAGTGAACACATTAAAAGCCATTATTGCAGCAACACATGACAAGCTACAGTGGGCACGGAGGAAGAAGGGAATACAGCTAAAGCAGGGCCTTTGAGTAAAGCTCAAAGGCCAGGGGAGTTGTTTTTTATTAAAGGAGTGAGTCTAAGAAAACCTCCAGTTTGCTCCAGCTTGTCCTGCAGAACAAGATTTTAACCCAGAGACTCGTGTGACTCTAAAGCCATAGAAACACTGTTCTAAATAGCTGTATAAAAATTAAATGTAAGGACTTTCACAGGAGGTCTAGTGGTTAAGACTCCATGCTTCTATTGCAGGGGGACATGAGTTCAATCCTGGTCAGGGAACTACAGTCCTAGAAGGCATGCCACCACTACCACCCCCAACCCCTGGTGAAATCTTGCCGTTTGTGATAACCTGAGTGGATCTTGAGGGCATTATCCTCAGGGAAATAAGCTCACTTGCAGCATCTGAAAAACAGAACAGAAACAAAACACAACTCGTGGATATGGTGAACAGTGTGGTGGTATCCAGGAGAGAGGAGGGTTGGGGGTGGGTGAAATGAGGGAAGGGGGTCTGAAGGTACAGACTTCCAGTTGTGGAAAGCACAGGTCACGGGGATGGTGAGCAGCACAGTGACAGTAATGTCATTGTCCTGCATGTTTGAAGGTTGCCATGAGACTGGATCTTAAATGTTCTTGTCACAGGAAAAAAAATGTTTTTAGTAACTTTTTATGGTGATGGATGGTAACTAGACTTACTATCCATTTTACAGTGTCTGTAGGTGTCAAATCATTCAATTGTACACCTGAAACTATGTTGTATGTCAATGATACCTCATTTTTTCAAAAAAGAAAGAAAAATAGTTGTAAAATATACAAGTATGTGTAGTATTTTCACTCTCATTGAAATATATAATCTGCCTTTCCTCCTTTAGAAAGAAAAAGAATATCAATAGAATTAAACGGGGGCAAAAAAACCCCACAAGATTGAAAATAGTCTTTCCTGAATGAAATCCGCATCACAGGCTCTCTCTCATACTTGTTAACAGAGAAGGCTCCCAAATAAGAAACATGATTATAGAGGAAAAAGCTATTCTGCTGCAAAATACTTCACTGAGGGCACCGTAAAAAGCACCAGCACCCTTACTTGAAATGGGACTTGTTCCTTTAAGCTTTATTACCACATAGCTGTGATTCGTGAGTGAGAAGTGATTAGTCTGTTCTCTATTTCTGAACACATATGCCAGTCTGCGTGTCCCTATCTGTGAGACTGGCTGATTGGAGATGTCTAAGGGATGAAGCAACATGGACTCTGTTACCTGTGGTATATGCAGGCATCTCAAAGTGTCTGGACATTGGCACCACATCAAAGTAAGTTCTCTTTAATGGGCAGAGACTTCCTATCACCTTGTCTGAAAGAAGAGGAAGTTCTGAACCAAGAGTTATTCAAACTGGTTTCTTCATTCTACAAATACTAATTTACAGATAGGAGCTATTTTATCTTTAAAGAGGTTCCTCTTGCTTTGTTGCCTAACCAGTGATTGTGACATCACCATCATTTCCAGGCAGCCAGACATGAACTACAAAGAGAATTTCCATTTGTGGACTTTAGCGTCATGAACCAGCAATCAGGGAAAAGGACATAAAGGGGAGTGGACAAGTTAAGGTATATCTGGAAAAAGCGGAAGTACAAAGTGTTCTTAAAATTCTGAACAGCAAGGATTGGGGGAACAACTGTTCTTAAAAGGAGAAAAAAAAAAACCCTCTGTCCTCCAGAAGTCAGTGATTCAATCTTGTGCCACTTTACACAAAGTGTTTAAAATATCATTAGCTTTCAAAAAAAAGGTGTTAAGTTCATAGCCAATACTCCTTGCCATGCTCAGCCATGTCCAACTGTTTGTTACCCCATGGACTGTAGCCCACTAGACCCTCTGCCCATGGGAATTTCCAGGCAAGAATACTGGAGTGGGTTACCATTTCCTCCTCCAGGGGATCTTCCCGACCCAGAGATTGAGTCCACATCTCTTGAATCTCCTGCATTGGCAGGTTGATTCTTTACCACTGATTAAATTCATAAGCTTATTAAAATACATGGAGAAAGAAATGGCAACCTAGTAATCTTGCCTGGGAAATCCTAGGGACAGGAGAGCCTGGCAGGTATAGTCCATGAGATTGCTCAGACATGCTTTTGCTCAGGCCAGTGGAGCCAGCAGGATAGGCAAGCGTCGTGGTCTTCGTACTGCCAGGAAGCTCCGTAGCCACCGCTGAGACCAGAAGTGGCATAATAAGCAGTACAAGAAAGCCCACCTGGGTACAGCCCTGAAGGCCAACCCTTTCGAGGCGCTTCTCATGCCAAGGCAGTTATGCTCGAAAAAGTAGAGGTTGAAGCCAAACAGCCAAATTCTGCCATCCAGAAGTGTGTCAGGGTTCAGCTAATTAAGAATGGCAAAAAAAAAAAATCACAGTCTTTGTACCCAATGATGGTTGCTTGAATTTTATTGAGGAAAATGATGAAGTTCTGGTCGCTGAATTTGGTCGCAAAGGTCATGCTGTTGGTGACATTCCTGGAGTCTGCTTTAAGGTTGTCAAAGTACCAACGTCTCTCTTTTGGTTTTGTACAAAGGCAAGAAGGAAAGACCAAGATCATAAGTTTTGATGATGAAAGCATGATAGTAATAAACTTTCGTATATGAAAAATAAAAATAAAAAGAGTCAGACATGACTTAGCTACTGAGCAACAACATTAAAATACAACTAAAAGGAATTCTAATAAAATTCATTTTGTCATAGCAAGGAAATATACCCGTGCAAGCAGTGTGGTCAAAAGGAAAGGAGGTTGAAGGAATTCACTGCCAGTTCAGTGGTTAGGACTCCAAGCTTCCGCCATAGGGGCACGAGTTCAATCCCTGGTTTGGGTGACTAAAATCCCACAAGCCATGTGGCACAGCAATACATAAAGTAGTAAAGGAAATCAGGACCAGAGAATCTAAATGACAGTGGGAGGGAAAGAGTGCTGATTTCTCAACCAAAGTCATGAATGCTCAGTAATGTACAGTCAGCTGAGGAAGTTAAGTAGGGACAGAACCATTCATATCTATCAGAACTATTTCTACAGAGTTTTAAAAATAGATTTTTTTTTAGAGCAGTTTCGGATTCACAGCAAAATTGAGCAGGAAGGATAGAGAATTCCTATATGGCCACTGTCCCCATTCCCATAGGCCTCCTGCATTATCAACATCCACTATCAGAGTGCTGTATGTATTAAAACTTAGGAACCTACATTGAAATATTGTCACATGGAGTTCATGGTTCATAGTAGGGTTTGCTCTAAGTGTGTAGATTCTGTGGGTTTAGATAAATGTATAATTCCATGCATCCATCATTGCAGTATGAACCCAGAGTAGTTATGTTCACCTCAAAATTTTCTGTTCTCTACCTGTTCGTCCCCGCACATCCCCGCCTCACAAGCCCCTGGCCAGCACCGATCTTTTTACTGTCTCCATAGTTTTGCCTTGTCCAGATTGTCCCATCGTTAGAATCATATTGCTTGTTTTCATTTAACAATGTCCACTTATCATCCCTCTACGCCTTTTCATGACTTGTTAGCTCCTTTCTTTTTAGCATTGAATAGTCTATTGTCTGTGTATACCACAGTTCACTTATCCATTCACCTACTGAAGGACTGTTGGTGGCTTCCAAGTTTGGGCAGTTAGGAATAAGGCAAAAAAAAAAAAAAAAAGCTAAAAAAATGAATAAAGCTGCTGTAAACATTTGCTGTGGGTTTTTTGTGTAGATACAAGTTTTCAGCTTTTCTGGGTAAATACCAAGAAGTACTATCGCCAAGTCCAGTGGTAAGAGTATGTTTAGTTTTTGTTTTTGTTTTTTTAAAATTTTTATTTTACTTTTTACTTTTACAGAGTTTTGTTGTTTACAGATATGTATGATCCCAGATTAGTCATATGTTTATCACCCCCATCTTCCCCCATCCAGGCTGTTGCACAGCACCCCTGCAGGATCCCCTTTTCCCACAGTTCAATGACAATAGCTATCTTTTTCACATATGATAGTATATGTTTTCATGCTACTTGCTTTATACCTCCCACCCTCTGTTCATTCCCCACAATGTCCATATGTCTACTGTCCATGTCTGTTTTCCCATCACTTCACTGCGTGTGTTATTATTACCATCCTACTAGATTCCATATATATGTGTTAGTATATTGTACTTGTCTTTCTCTTTTTGACTGACTTCTCTTTTTATGATAGGTTCTAGATCCAAGCACTTCATTAGGACTGATTATTCTGCATTTCTTTTTACAGCTGAGTAGTATTCCATTGTATTATGTACTAGAGCTTCTTTATCCATTCATTTGTTGATGGACATCTAGGTTGTTTCCATGTTCTAGCTATTGTATAGAGAGCTACAATGAACATTGGGGTACAAGTGCCTCTTTCCATTTTGATTTCATCAGAGTATAAGCCTACTAGTGAGATTGCTCAGTCATAGGGTGCTTCTATTCTTAGTTTCTTAAGAAATCTCCATACTGTCTTCCATAGCGGCTGTATCAATTTACATTCCCACCAGCAATGCAAGAGAGTTCCCTTTTCTCCGCACCCTCTCCAGCATTTATTGTCTGTAGATTTTTTGATGGTGGCCATTCTGACTGGTGTGTGGTGATATCTCATTGTAGTTTTGATATGCATTTCTCTAATAATAAGTGAGGTTGAGCATAGTTTCATATATTTTTTTGGCCATCATATGTTTAGTTTTGTAAGAAACTGCCCTACTGTCTTCCCAAGTGGCTGTACTGTTTTGCATTCCCACCAGTAATGAATGAAGGTTCCCACTGCCCTACATCCTCCTCATCATCTGGTGTTTCTATGTGGTTTTTAATTCCTTATTCTATAATGTAGAGAGATTGGTGACAGAGGTGAAGACTTTGGTTTCGTGTAGTGATGAGAAGTGGCGCCTTGGGAGAATGGAGAACAAAAAGTATGGTAGAATAACTCTGGACAAAGGCTACATTTTTTTTCAGTGATGACTCATTTATTAATACATATACATATATATAATGTTTAATGTTTGTAATATTTGGGGAAAATAGTACTATTGATTTATTGTAGTTGAACTGTATTGTATTGGTTCTTTGTAGGTTGAGTTATACTCTGAGTTCTTCCTTCATGAATAATAGTAAATGTATAAGACACAAATGTGCGCCTCACCACTTGGTAACCAACTTCATACATTTGAGTGACCTTGGACAAGCAACTTAGATTCTTGGTTTTATTTTCTCTTGCTATAATAAGCTCAGTTGAGCTAGACAATCTGAAAAGTTGTTTCCAATCCTTTAATTAAAAAAATAAATCCAGGGACTTCCCTGGAGGTTCAGTAGTTAAGACTCCTTGCTTCCAGTGCAGGGGGCACAGGTTCAGTCCCTGGTCAGGGAATAAAGATCCCACATTCCAAGAGGTGAGGCCAAAAAAAATTTAAATACATACATATATGCATACACGCATATGATTTTCTCATATAAATTTCTCCAAAGACAACAGATTATTTTAGTGGAATATTTCAAAAATGAGTAGTTTCCTATTAAGAAAAACAATGAATATACTTCAATGTAACATCACTGTTCCTCTTACATGCCATTACTGAGTGATAAGTGATACGCTTTCCTCCATTTTTTTTCTTGTGGTCAAGTTTAAATAGGGAGCTTAGACACACTGTAAAATTACCTTTTCTTTTCAAGAGGACACATTCTTTGTCAAAGAATCAGCAAATGAATGAATGTAATCTCATTGAGATTAGTGAATCCCCTGCATCCAGACATGTATTTTGTGCCTACTATGGGACTTTTCAGAAAGGCAGTAAAGCAATTTTGATTTTTTTGGTTTGATATGAGTGTGTGAATGGAGCACTTGGAAAGCCATTTTCCCATGATGATAGATCTAATGCATAATTTCTGATCATAACTGAACTCAGTATTGAACATAATTGTGATTGCTTTGACTTTACTTTTTTAAATTAATTTTTATTAAAAGTGCTGTGGCTTTATAATATTTTGTTTCTACTGTATAACAAAGCAAATCAGCCATATATATAAGAATATATCTACTCTTTTTTGGATTTCCTTCCCATTTAGGTCACCACAGAGCATTGAGTAGAATTCCCTGTGGTATACAGTAGGTTCTTATTAGCTATCTACTTTATACATAGTATCAGTGTTGGGTGCATCCCCAGTGGCTCAGTGGTAAAGAACCTTCCTGCAATGCAGGAGCCACAGGAGATGTAGGTTCAATCCCTGGGTCAAGAAGATCCCCTGGAGAAGGGCATGGCAACCCATTCCAGTATTCTTGCTGAGAAAATTCCATGGACCAAGGAGCCTGGTTGGCTTTAGTTCATAGGGTTGCAAAGAGTTGGACATGAGTGAAGCGACTTAGCATACATGCATGTCATAGTGACTGGTAAAATTGAATCTGTGCAAGGGAAAAAAAAACATAGTAAAAAGCATAGTATCAATGGTGGATATATGCCATTGAGTTCATTTTTGTCATTATTCATATTTTTTCCATCTTTATATGTAGTAGCCAAAGGCAGAAAATGAAAAGGAACATACATCTTTGTCTTCCGTTAGCCACTGGAGACTTGAAGGTAAGCATATACAGAGGGAAAAACAAACAGGCACATGAAAGAGAAAATATGAGGAATATAAGAGGAGTGTGAGATTATAGAGCAAAAACAGATGCTAAGGGGAAGAAATAAAATCAACCAAAATGACATGGTCCCACTTTAAGCACCACTTGGTGTTTAACAGACCCAACCAAGACTTCAAAAGTATTCCAAACCCAGAACATTATCTGGAACAAGTTTTCAATTGAAAGCTTCTTAACTTGCATCTGTTGAAAGTTTTTGGGAGACGAGAAAGCATCTGGATGCTCACACTTTGACTTTTCCAAAAGAGCCAGTGTCTCAGGTGTAACCAAGTATGACCAAGAATTAAATTCTGTGAAGCATAGAGATGACACCACAATGTACTCATCATAACCTTTCTCTGGTGCTCCAAAACCAGGTGGCATTTATTTCTCAGCAACCATTTACTGTCTCTCACAGCTCTCTAAGAACAAGCTAGGCTTAACTAGTTTTCTTGCTCTGGGTGATACTGGCTACGGTCACTCATTCAACTTGGTCCCTTATTTAGCAGCTACAATCAGCTGCTAAATATCCAGGTTTTCATGGATCTGAAAGTTGGTGTAGGTTAGCTAGAATGTCATAGTGTTTCTTTATGTGGCTTCTCATTCGCTAGTAGGTTTGGCTTTCTTAGCTGCATGGTGGCTCAGTTTCACGAGGGACATATGTTTCTTGTACAAGGACTTATCAAGTCTCTGCCTGCATCGTGTTTGCTAACATCCCATTAATCATGAAAGTCACAAGGACCAAACACAGTCTCCTCTGTGCCTGTGAGAGGACAGAAGTGACAGTGAGAGTAGAGTAGTTACAGGAGATGGAAATGTCTGTAAGGTAATGGATAGGTTGTGTCTTTTTATCAACGGAAATGTTAACGATTTTATACCCAAAATATGAATATGGGAAGCTTTTGACACGGTGTATTCTAAAATCCCAGTTTATATTTTGAAGTGCTCTTTTACAGCTTAGACTTTGTATGGATTACCCATTACACCTCTGACAGTTGTATGCCTTTATTTTTTTCTTTTTTTGCACACTAATCCTAGGTTTATTCAACACAATTCGTTTATACAACAAAGTACAAATACAACATCATCTAAAATGCGACAAAGTTACAAAACTCAAAACAGAAAACATATAGCACTGACTGTACAATAAAAGCAGAAAAAGCAATGTACATGTTGCCAAGGTAACCTGCAAGACCACCATGAATACCAACACAACTGGGGTAGGGTGAGGTGGTTCTGTGATGACCTGGCAGAGCTGGCTCCCAACTTACCAGTTTCAGAGAGAGGGGGATTTGTGTGTGCCTATATACCAGTACATATGGAAAGAACCGTTCTGGACAGATAATGGGGTGGGTTGGTGTTTGACTCTAGACGTCAGAAAAGGACACAGGCAGGGGAGCAGGGCCAGACTAACAGGAATGGCAGTTCTGTAAAAGCAGGTCCTTCCCATGGGACTCCACAGGCCCCCAGATGGGCCCCAGGGCATCTGTGGAATGGGAGAATGGCCTACTGGGCTGGGGCTTCTCCCACCACCTGGAGGCCCCTGCTCACCCCCACTGGTTCTGCCACTAAACTGACTCTCAGGAGCTAGAAACATGGAAGCACTCTAGCTAGAAAACTGGAGGACATCTTTGTAAGCACGAGCCCAGATCTCTAACATTTCTGCTACCAGAATCCTGCCCCTCCTCCCTCGGCACCCCCAAACGTCATTGCTGTCTCCACCTTGGAGCCTGCCTCAAGGGAGGGATTTCTTCCCAGTGATCCCCCTTTTGGCTGGAAAAGGGACAAGAACGACCTGGATGGGACAGAAGTCACGGGGCAGAGCTTCGGAGGCTCTGCTTATCCTACAGGTTGGAGCCGGAACAGCTCCTGTGGTGGCGACGGCCCGGGGAGCAGGATTGCCCGTGCACGGGAAACCTGCAGTGAGGGGAACACGACCTTCTCATTCATGGGGGTGACCTGGGCTACATGGGAGGTAGTGGAAGCATCTTCCTGAGAGGGCTAAATCGCCTAGAGGGTGGCCGAGGCCAGGGGGCCAGCACAGCAGTGGCTGACAGTGATCTCCTGGCCATCGATTGGTCCTCTGACCATGTGCTTCAGCGCCTTCTTGGCCTCATCTGGATTCTCAAACTCCACACAGGCCTAGCCTTTAGACGGGTGGGGGTACATCCTTTCCACAGGCATGTTAATCATTATAATTTCCCATAGGTGAAGAATATCTT
Source organism: Tragulus kanchil (assembly GCA_022376925.1). Lineage (NCBI taxonomy): Eukaryota > Metazoa > Chordata > Mammalia > Artiodactyla > Tragulidae > Tragulus > Tragulus kanchil. The sequence goes on along the minus strand of JAIOJX010000001.1, from coordinate 101,910,898 downwards.
CATGATGTGTTCCTTGGTCACATTCTGTGTGAGCCTCCCAATGTGTACTTTGGTGGGTTTGGGGGAACAGCTCCACCTTTTTCCTTCCTTTTCATATCTTTTGGGTGATTTGGATTTGGAGTGGGAAGGCTGCCTATTGTTGGGTCTGTGCCGAGAAGGACTCAGGGAGCTGGAGGAGCTCCTGGAACTGGAGCTGCGGCATGTGCTGGAGCTTCCTGAGCAGCTCGAAGCCGAAGATGAGCTGGAGACCCTGCTAGAGCCCAAACTGGAGGTGGAGCTGGACCTGGTGCTGCTGCTCCCACTGGAAGCAGCACCTCTTCCAAGTCCCTGCCACTGTCCTCTCGCTCGACTCCTTGGTGGCCCCTTTATCTTTAGAGCCATCCTTGGACTTCTCCTCAGGGCAGTCCTTGCATTTGGTGAGGGAAGGCGCCATCTTCTCAGTACCGTGACCTTCTCCCATTCTTTTCAGCCTCCTGTGCCTTGATTGTGTATCCATCAGAAAAGCCTATAAAAAAAACTTTAAAATAACCATCCATCACAAAAATGTGGGAAGGTACAACATAAGGACATTATTATCAAAAATCATGATTCATTAGGAGCCCCTTATGTAACAGTCTGTCACATCGATTGATTGATTCATTCATTCAACAATGACTTCTAGAACACCAAGACCCTAGGGTTATAATAATACTCAGGACAAAATCCTTGGCACCAGGGAGCATCATATGTTGCATTTGAGGGGTTGGGGTAGGGAGAAAGTGGCAGGAATTTGCAGGAATTTGCAAATCCCTGCCATAAACCATTACTGCATGCGTACACATGGAGCTTTAGTGTCTGACTCTGTGCGACCCTATGAACTGTGACCCACCAGGCTCCTCTGTTCATGGGATTCTCCAGGCAAGAATACTAGAGTTGGTTGCCATGCCCTTCTCCAGGGGATCTTCCTGACTCAGGGATCGAACTCACATTTCTTATGTCTCCTGCATTAACAGGCAGGTTCTTTACCATGAGTGCCACCTGGGGAGCATATTCTAAGTGAATTATTTGATTGTTAACAAAGAACCAAGATTTGGGACAAAACAGGTTCTACAAAGGTCAGAAGACAAATTTCTCTTACCTCACAGTTTTGCCAAATCCTAGAAAATAGATATTCTACCATACCCATGGTGCAGTGGTTCTCAAAAGCCTGTGTCCAGCACAGACAATTTCTCTTACAGCTCCACCTTTTTCTTTCCTTTTCATATCTTTTGGGTGATTTGGATTTGGAGTGGGAAGGCTGCCTATTGTTGGGTCTGTGCCGAGAAGGACTCAGGGAGCTGGAGGAGCTCCTGGAACTGGAGCTGCGGCATGTGCTGGAGCTTCCTGAGCAGCTCGAAGCCGAAGATGAGCTGGAGACCCTGCTAGAGCCCAAACTGGAGGTGGAGCTGGACCTGGTGCTGCTGCTCCCACTGGAAGCAGCACCTCTTCCAAGTCCCTGCCACTGTCCTCTCGCTCGACTCCTTGGTGGCCCCTTTATCTTTAGAGCCATCCTTGGACTTCTCCTCAGGGCAGTCCTTGCATTTGGTGAGGGAAGGCGCCATCTTCTCAGTACCGTGACCTTCTCCCATTCTTTTCAGCCTCCTGTGCCTTGATTGTGTATCCATCAGAAAAGCCTATAAAAAAAACTTTAAAATAACCATCCATCACAAAAATGTGGGAAGGTACAACATAAGGACATTATTATCAAAAATCATGATTCATTAGGAGCCCCTTATGTAACAGTCTGTCACATCGATTGATTGATTCATTCATTCAACAATGACTTCTAGAACACCAAGACCCTAGGGTTATAATAATACTCAGGACAAAATCCTTGGCACCAGGGAGCATCATATGTTGCATTTGAGGGGTTGGGGTAGGGAGAAAGTGGCAGGAATTTGCAGGAATTTGCAAATCCCTGCCATAAACCATTACTGCATGCGTACACATGGAGCTTTAGTGTCTGACTCTGTGCGACCCTATGAACTGTGACCCACCAGGCTCCTCTGTTCATGGGATTCTCCAGGCAAGAATACTAGAGTTGGTTGCCATGCCCTTCTCCAGGGGATCTTCCTGACTCAGGGATCGAACTCACATTTCTTATGTCTCCTGCATTAACAGGCAGGTTCTTTACCATGAGTGCCACCTGGGGAGCATATTCTAAGTGAATTATTTGATTGTTAACAAAGAACCAAGATTTGGGACAAAACAGGTTCTACAAAGGTCAGAAGACAAATTTCTCTTACCTCACAGTTTTGCCAAATCCTAGAAAAAATAGATATTCTACCATACCCATGGTGCAGTGGTTCTCAAAGTGCAGCCTGTGTGCCAGCTGTAGGAGCATCACCCGGGAGCTTGTTAGAAATGCTGATTTTCAGACCTCATCTAATAAACCAGTAATTCTGGGGGTGTCAGCCCAAGTTTTAACAAGCCCTCTACATCAGGGGTCCCCAACCTCTGGGACCTAATGCCTGATGACCTAAGGTGGAGCTGATGTCATAATAGAAATTAAGTGCACAATACATGTAATAGGCTTGAATCATCCTGAAATCATCCCCCTACCCTCGTCTATGGAAAAATAGTCTTCCATGAAACTGGTCCCTGGTGCCAAAAAGTTTGGGGACCACTGCTAGGTGGTTCTCATGTAGGTAAAGGTTGAGAATCAGCACCCTATCTATTACAACTGCCACATTGCATGAAATGATACATAATGTTAGTTTGTTGTTGTTTAGTCAGTCCTGTCTGGCTCTTTGCAACCCCATGAACTGCAGCACACCAGGCTTCCCTGTTCTTCACTATCTCCAGGAATATCCATTGAGTCAATGATGCCATCCAACCATCTCATCCTTTGCCACCCCCTTCTCCTCCTGTCCTAAATCTTTCCAGCATCAGGATCTTTTCCAATGAGTCAGTTCTTCAAATCAGGTGGCTGAAGTATTGGAGCTTCAGCAACAGTCCTTCCAATGAATATTCAGGGTTGATTTCATTTAGGATTGACTGGTTTGATTTCCTTGCAGTCTGAGGGACTCTCAAGATTGTCTTCTCTAGCACCACAGTTCAAAGCATGAGTTCTTAGTGCTCAGCCTTCTTTATGGTCCAACTCTTGTATCTGTATGTGACTACTGGAACAAAACCTATGGCTTTGACTATATGGACCTTTGTCAGCAAAGTGGTGTTGCACTCAGATTATTAACATGCCTATGAGGTGATCGCCCAGTTCACATGGCGGGAAGAGAAGGCCCCCAATCTGTCTATTATTATCAAGTATATTTAAATTTTGAATTTGCCTTTAACTTCCTCTGCTACCTTGGGCACAGCACTTCATATATCTGCCTAAATTGTCCCAGTCCCATAAAATAAAGGAGAATCACTCCTATTTATTGTAATCCTTTCCAGCAGTAACTTTCCAGATTCTGCTTTATTTTTTTCTATCTATGTCAATCCATACCCGAGTAACCCTTTGAATAACCAGGAGAGATTATGGGAAGGCCATCTTTCCAAATAGATTAGACTATCAAATTATTTTGGACAGGTAATTTTGAATAAAGACCTGATCAAAAAGGCAGTGAGAAACAGTGACAGCAATAAAAGCAAAAAGACTAGAGTAGAAAAAATAAGTCGGGCAAATATGAAGACCAAGTAATGTTTCTAGACAAAAAGAAAAAAGTTCCCTAAGGAAATGTAGCCTTTCTGCTTATATAAATTCACTGTTAATTAATAAGAACAAGAAAAACTAGAGGAGAAATATAAGTGAAATACCCAGAAACTCTTGGGGGAGGAGTGGAGTTGACACTGATTTCTTTCTCTAACAGTCAGAGTTATTTCGGTGAGCTTTCGGTGCTTCAAGCTATTTCACTCATTCACATGAGGGACCTTGGTGTTAAACTCTGGATTTCTCTGCCAGTGAGCCACCATCTTGCCTTTTATGAAGAACTGTGGTACTTGTAGAGTGCTTTCACAGATATTGTGTCACTTAAGTCTCACATTAACTCACCCACGTCAGTGATATTTTCCCTATTTTACAAATAAGCAAAAGAAAGCCATGGGAGACAATGAGTTACTCAAGTTCAGGAAGAGTAAGTGTTGAATGCCAGGGCCAACACTGGACCAAGGTCCTTAATTTTCCAATCCAGTGCTGCTTCTACTGCTTTGCCTTCAAATCTTAGTGGGTGTTAGGGAGATCAAGGTGGACCAGCATCATTTCTTCCTTTTTATCCATTTCTCTTCCTAATCTTCAGGTTGCTGTCAAAGGACACTAGGCGTGTATCAGGAAATGGAAGTTTTGGTCTTGATTCTACTTCAGAAGGACTCAGAAAAGTTTGGGGGCCTCATGTGCACCATTGTTATGATGAGATAAAATTCCTATTTTATAGCAAGATAAGAGAAATTTAAGCATAAAAATATTGCCTGCCTGTTTGGGCTTTCTCCATCCCCTTTAGTGTGCATCTGCATTAAGCAGACCTCCTTAGGAGATACCATCACTTCTTAATTTTGTAAAGAGTCAAGATGACTACTACTAGCTTTCTACATGCAGATCTGGATTGTGTAAATGTGTCCGTGTGTCATTTGACATATCACCTTTTGTCTCAAAAACATAACTGTGCTTTGCCTTCTAATGGTCCTCAGGACTTTCTAAAAGACTGTCTCCTAGGCTATAATCGTCAGGTTGGCTCAAATAAAATGTTCCATTTCTTTGTCAGATCTCCTTTTATTTTTTTGGCCATGCTGCATGGCATGTGGGATCTTAGTTCCCCGACCAGGGATTGAACCCATGCCACTTGCATTGGGAGCACAGAGTCTTTACTGCTAAACTGCCCAGGAAGTCCCTTGAAGAATTTTTCATCACCAGTTATTGCCAGCTCTTTGTCATAGTATGAAAAATGGAATTCAATTTATTTACCTTGGATTGGGACTTGAACCCCCAAACCATTTTGGGACTTGAACTCATGTGGCCAGGACTTGAACCTGACCAAAACCCTGCTTGGGACTTGAACCCACATGGCCAGAACTCGAAATCAGCCAAAACTCAGTTTGAGACTCTAACCCACATGCATGGGACTCAAACTCAGTGAAAACCCACTATACCTGGTTTCAGGATCTAATAGAGCTCAGGTTCTTGACATCTCATCACAGAAAAGAATTCAGTGAGAGACAAAGTGATAGGTAGTAAATGAATTTATTCAGATTCAGAGATCAGCACACTCCAGAGACAGAATGTGGGCCATCGCAGAGGCCACGGGTGGTACCCTGAAAATGTGGTGTGCTTAGCTTTTATGGGCTGAGTAATTTCATATGCTAATGAGTGGGAGGACTGTCCCAATTATTTTGGGGAAGGAGAAGAACAGTCTTGGTGCCGCTGGGTGTGTCATTTAGCTTGCTGATTGAGGATCAAAGTCTAGTCTGCCATCTTGGAACTATTTGATTCTAATGGGTTTATGTTGTGTCCTTGGGCTGTGTCATTCTTTCAAAAGGTGTGCCCTGTCACTTTCCCTCTTGTTACCGAATCAGTATGTATTGGTTGGTTTTTATATTTGTATATAGTAGATGTAAATTTACAGACTGTAGCTGGAGTTTAAAGGAATGAGAAATAGCTTGAAAATGGAGATGATTTCAAAAAAATAAGAGTGAATAAGTTTCTGAGAGTCTGAGTAAATATTTCAGGTGTGGAGTTGAGATAAGGCTGAGCTGGATTCTCCAAAGCCCAATGAAAAAGTAAATTTTAAAGGCTATAATCGTCAGGTTGGCTCAAATAAAATGTTCCATTTCTTTGTCAGATCTCCTTTATTTTTTTGGCCATGCTGCATGGCATGTGGGATCTTAGTTCCCGACCAGGGATTGAACCCATGCCACTTGCATTGGGAGCACAGAGTCTTTACTGCTAAACTGCCCAGGAAGTCCCTTGAAGAATTTTTCATCACCAGTTATTGCCAGCTCTTTGTCATAGTATGAAAAATGGAATTCAATTTATTTACCTTGGATTGGGACTTGAACCCCCAAACCATTTTGGGACTTGAACTCATGTGGCCAGGACTTGAACCTGACCAAAACCCTGCTTGGGACTTGAACCCACATGGCCAGAACTCGAAATCAGCCAAAACTCAGTTTGAGACTCTAACCCACATGCATGGGACTCAAACTCAGTGAAAACCCACTATACCTGGTTTCAGGATCTAATAGAGCTCAGGTTCTTGACATCTCATCACAGAAAAGAATTCAGTGAGAGACAAAGTGATAGGTAGTAAATGAATTTATTCAGATTCAGAGATCAGCACACTCCAGAGACAGAATGTGGGCCATCGCAGAGGCCACGTGTGGTACCCTGAAAATGTGGTGTGCTTAGCTTTTATGGGCTGAGTAATTTCATATGCTAATGAGTGGGAGGACTGTCCCAATTATTTTGGGGAAGGAGAAGAACAGTCTTGGTGCCGCTGGGTGTGTCATTTAGCTTGCTGATTGAGGATCAAAGTCTAGTCTGCCATCTTGGAACTATTTGATTCTAATGGGTTTATGTTGTGTCCTTGGGCTGTGTCATTCTTTCAAAAGGTGTGCCCTGTCACTTTCCCTCTTGTTACCGAATCAGTATGTATTGGTTGGTTTTTATATTTGTATATAGTAGATGTAAATTTACAGACTGTAGCTGGAGTTTAAAGGAATGAGAAATAGCTTGAAAATGGAGATGATTTCAAAAAAATAAGAGTGAATAAGTTTCTGAGAGTCTGAGTAAATATTTAGGGTGTGGAGTTGAGATAAGGCTGAGCTGGATTCTCCCATTGAAGACCACTCCTTTATTGATTATTGGTGTCAATAATCAATATCAAGGCTGCAAAATAAAGAGCTTTGTTGGAGCCTTAGCAATTGCAATTCCAGAGACACAGATTTCAGGCTCAATTCTGGGAAAGAGAAAAGAGTCAAGGGCTTAAAAAGGCAAAAGCCATGAGGTGGTTCAAGAAATACATCTGAACCACCAAAAGAAAGGAAATATTCATCCTAAAGGGTTTGTGAGTTACTTTACAGTAAGGGTGGATAAGTATCTTAAGTTTCAGAAACACTGGGCAGATGTTCTGAATGCCTATGTTCAGATAAGAAGGGTTCAAAGTTTAGATTCCATCTGGGCTAAGACATGCGTAAGTTACATTTCCTCAATGGCATAAATTCTGTGTTGGTGAAAGGAATGACAATGGGAACCACAAGATCGATAGTTTCAGAATCTCTTGGGTACATCTAGTCCTAGTTTTTCTGAAACATCTGAATTCTGATCACACAACACTGCTAACAAATGATTTGCCACCCTGTTAAAATCCAGGAGTCAAAAGTTTGTGAAAGTTCAGACATGCTCAGGGATTTTTGTTTAATGGATCAGTGTGGTATGTTTGGTGGCTGTCTTTTTACTGATAAGAGTCAAGGAAATCTTTATCTGTATCAGTCAAGTTTTTCAACATTTTTCAGGATGTTTGGGGGCAAGATAGCCTAGTTTCTTTACATTTGCAAGTATGCCTGTCTGTGTCTTTTCCTCTTCCAAGAAATTCAGAAATAATGATTCTTCTGCACTCCTAAAGTTAATCAGTCCTTACCAAGTTCAGCATCTCCAGAAGTAGGCCTCATCTGGAACACTAGAATTAGATTTCTAAACAGAGTATAGGAAAAATTGCTTCCATAGCAAGAGTGATAACACTGTAAAACAGATATGAATAAATGATGTGGTGGAGAGTAAGGCAAGAGGGGACAAAATAGAAATGATGTTCCAGAACACTGAGAGATTAGGGAAATGGAGTGAAAAAAAATGCGAGAGTAGGAATGCTACGATGCTTTTGAAATTGATAGAGCATGCTGGTTTACAAAATCAATTTAGTGATTTTTCAACCAGCATTTTTAAAAATAATATGCAACCGAATAACAAAAAAATATAAAATGCATAGGATGGAAGGATAAATATTGTTTTGGAAACATTTAAAATATATGTAAAATGTCAAATACATTTATATATAACATATTAAAGTGAAAGCATTATTTACTCAGTCCTGATTCTTTGAGACCCTTTGGACTGACTGTAGCTAGCCATGCTCCTCTATGGGATTTCCCAGGCAAGAATACTGAACTCGGTTGCCATGCCCTTCTATGTAACTATATAAATTATAAATTCAGGCGCGCGCACACACACACACGACCATATATATGCCTAGGGTTGTTTCGTAAACTCTCATAGTGGGCTTCGGTTCAGAGTTTGGAAATTCCCAACACAAGGGATCCCAAAGAATCCAGGTAAACTCAAGGTCAAATGAGCAGGCCTTTTGCTTCTCTCCTTTTGCTGCCCATACCTTTTAACGGAGGGAGGAAATGGCGTGTGAGGGAGGGGAACACCAGAGTGAAGTCAACCGAGAAGCAAGGGCGTATCACGGCAGGGAGCAGCTCGGCGACTTCTTTCTGAATAGTCAATTGGTGAGCCGAGGTTGATTTTTGAGCGCTTCCCTTAAACGCTAAACCGAAAGAACTTCCGAGTTCCTTATCCCTGAAAAATCTCTCAGAGGCCAAAGATTCGCGCTGCTTCTTAGGTGACAACAACCTAGGGTCAATCCCGGTGGAGAGGATTATTCTTCTTAACTGGGACAAGGAACCGGGAAGTGGGCGGGGCGTGGGAAGCGCGGGAAGGCCCAGCAAGGTCGGTCCAAAGAGTGACTCACGCCTTGCCCTGCACAGCCCACCAGAGGAACAAGCATTTCTGCGCTTCGGGGCCCATCCGCGAGCGGAAGCCCCAGGGCTCGGATGTGGCTATACCCTTTCCGCTGGCCAGTGATGCTCCCTGCCAAGGAGCAGCACCGGCCTTCGCCTGCAGCCCTGCTGCAGGCCAGCTCCGCTGCCGGGTCGCCGGGCCCACGTGACCTGCCGCGCGGGCCACAGCCTCCGCCGCGCCCAGGCCCCGCCCCGTGACGTCACGGTCCCTCGGCATGTCTGAATATTCTTTCTCTTTCCGCTTTCGGTCATTGGCCGGCCAGGCAGACAGCGCCACTCCCAACTGCCCCGCCCCCGAGGTGGTGGGGACCGCGGTGGGGGCGGGGCCTGGGTCGGAGGGGCGGGGCGAGAAGACTCCGCGCCGGTAAAGGGGCCGCTCGAAGCGCGGTCCGAGCCATCTACTGCCGCCAGCCGCCGGGCCCTCCAGGCTTGCCTCCCGCCCCTTCCCCGCCCGCTGCTGTCACCAGGGAAACGGGCCGCGACCACTCGCACACCCCAAGCTGGTTTCATGGCAGCCTCGAGGAAAGCAGTTTTGGGGCCATTGGTCGGAGCAGTGGACCAGGGCACCAGCTCGACGCGCTTTCTGGTGAGCCCGGGGTGGGCGCCACGAGAGGAGGTGCTGAGCCAGGGCGGGAGCCTTGGAACGCCTGGGCTGGGTGTAGCGTCCCCATCTCGTTCTTCCCACGGCCCGGAGCCCCGGCCACGGGGCAAGAGGAGGCGGCCAAGGGCACCGGAACGGGACTTGCCACGCTGGAGCCGCCCCACCTGGGCCTGGGGAAATGCGGCTTCTCGCGACCCCCGCGGCTGAGCCGAACAGCCCTGGCCTCTGTGTTGGAGCGCGGCTGCCCACTGATGGGGAGATTCCTCCCCTGAAAGGAGCTAAGACTCTTGGAGAGTCCGTGCAGAGCGGGCCGCCTGCATCTGGGGACAGGTGGCCACACTGACCGCTGCTGCAGTCTTCCCCAGAAGCATTTGGCCTGCCGGGCTCAGAACGTCCTTGGCTGGGGGGAAGCTGTGTCACGGCCATGGGAGCCTTAACACAGCGTCCTGTGGAGCAGTAAAACAAATACAGTATTCGCGTGGTGATGCCTTGTCATTCTCTCCCACAGACATTACAGAAGGTAGAATGCTAAGGGGGCTGGCGAGGGGCGGAACGCGTTAGGAAAAAGTCACACAGCACTGCTTTTTACCGGTATCTTGATTTCATTTCGAAGCTTCATCAATTTCAGTTCTGATACTTTGCGTGTTACAAAGATGACTGTTCTCTCGGCGCTTCACAGCATAAAGTGACAGGGAAATTCTGTTTCTTTTTATTTGCCATGTGTATCAGCAGAGTTCTGCCACAATGGAGTGTTATTTAAGTGACTCTCAACTGATTAATTTGTTTGGGGCAATTAGGAAACTTGCTCTTAAAGTGATATAGCACTGAGTTCAGTAAAGTCATTTAAAGTATTTGAAATAAACTTGTTTAAGAGTTCATGCTTTCAGTGGACATTTGACGAACCTGGCAAGTTGATGTCAATATTTAATGATTACTTAGCTCCCTCTTTGCTGCTTTGTCTCAAATCATGTTTTCATGTATTATTTCATATGTACATGCATGTGTATGTATACTGTATGTATACATTGTATACACAGTGTGTGTATATATATATATATATATATTTATATATTTAGAACTCTAGTTGACCCCTTGACGAAAACCTGCATCTGTACCTTCATTTTGATACTCATCTCTCTTGTCTAAAATCAAAAACTTTCAGTCCAGTTTTACCTGGGTTCTTATTTAATGGCTTACCCTGGTTAGAGGTGCCAAGACCTAGTTCTCCTGTTTCTTATATTGTTTATCGTTTGATTGGCCAGGGCAGGTTTCAGTTTGTCTTATTTTCACATAAATATTTATGAAGTAATCCTGTATCATAAGTAAGAAAGTTGACCTAACTGGATTTGATTAATACAGCACGCAGTCATCACTACCATCTTCTCAAATTAAGGAAGACCGTTATTAAGACCTGTGTGTTAGGCCATATTCAAGAATTGCCCATGCAAATGCTTGCAAGGAGTCAGACAGGTGGGTGGAGGAGGAAGGCTGGAGAGGGGACTCAGGATAAAGGGATAGCTCCTAGCTGCCTGGCAGGAATGGTAACCCATTGTTTCGGGGTCTTCAGATTCTTTAAGAAAAGTTGGTAGTCTGGAGTTTTCAGTGAAATCTTCCTGTCTTTAAATGATGACAATGAGTTTCTAAAAGACTGTAGGGGCCAAACCAAACATGGCAATTGTTCCCAAGTTTATACAGCCTTTGCCTTTTTAGTTGCCAGCCTGCCTGTGCTAGTCTTCCTTTTGACTCTTCACTGTTGCTGTGCATGGGGTTTCCCCTGTGGTAATTCGGTGGCAAAGAAACTGCCCACCATGCAAGAGACATTGGTTCGATCTCTGGGTCAGGAAGACCCCCTGGAGAAGGGCATGGCTACCCACTCCAGTATTCTTGCCTGGAGAATCCCATGGACAGAGGAGCCTGACGGGCTCCAGTCTGTGCGGTCACAGAGAGTTGGACAACACTGAGCAACAGACACTGAGTTCAGTAAAGTCATTTAAAGTATTTGAAATAAACTTGTTTAAGAGTTCATGCTTTCAGTGGACATTTGACGAACCTGGCAAGTTGATGTCAATATTTAATGATTACTTAGCTCCCTCTTTGCTGCTTTGTCTCAAATCATGTTTTCATGTATTATTTCATATGTACATGCATGTGTATGTATACTGTATGTATACATTGTATACACAGTGTGTGTATATATATATATATATATATTTATATATTTAGAACTCTAGTTGACCCCTTGACGAAAACCTGCATCTGTACCTTCATTTTGATACTCATCTCTCTTGTCTAAAATCAAAAACTTTCAGTCCAGTTTTACCTGGGTTCTTATTTAATGGCTTACCCTGGTTAGAGGTGCCAAGACCTAGTTCTCCTGTTTCTTATATTGTTTATCGTTTGATTGGCCAGGGCAGGTTTCAGTTTGTCTTATTTTCACATAAATATTTATGAAGTAATCCTGTATCATAAGTAAGAAAGTTGACCTAACTGGATTTGATTAATACAGCACGCAGTCATCACTACCATCTTCTCAAATTAAGGAAGACCGTTATTAAGACCTGTGTGTTAGGCCATATTCAAGAATTGCCCATGCAAATGCTTGCAAGGAGTCAGACAGGTGGGTGGAGGAGGAAGGCTGGAGAGGGGACTCAGGATAAAGGGATAGCTCCTAGCTGCCTGGCAGGAATGGTAACCCATTGTTTCGGGGTCTTCAGATTCTTTAAGAAAAGTTGGTAGTCTGGAGTTTTCAGTGAAATCTTCCTGTCTTTAAATGATGACAATGAGTTTCTAAAAGACTGTAGGGGCCAAACCAAACATGGCAATTGTTCCCAAGTTTATACAGCCTTTGCCTTTTTAGTTGCCAGCCTGCCTGTGCTAGTCTTCCTTTTGACTCTTCACTGTTGCTGTGCATGGGGTTTCCCCTGTGGTAATTCGGTGGCAAAGAAACTGCCCACCATGCAAGAGACATTGGTTCGATCTCTGGGTCAGGAAGACCCCCTGGAGAAGGGCATGGCTACCCACTCCAGTATTCTTGCCTGGAGAATCCCATGGACAGAGGAGCCTGACGGGCTCCAGTCTGTGCGGTCACAGAGAGTTGGACAACACTGAGCAACAGACACTGTTGCTGTGTGTGTAACCCGGCAATCTTCTTTATCTGCTGCAGGTTGTTTATTGTCCCTCGGATTCTGCTGCTGGAGAGGTGTCTTTTCTGCATTGATAGGCAAGGAAGGAATCACGGAGGTTGCTAAACCACTCTGCAAAATTCAGATAATAGATTTGCTGAACCAGTGCTTCAGTCCCCAGGTGATATCCAGGGGTTGTTCTGTAATTATGACTCAAAAATAATTGCTTGCCTTCTTAGGAAAGAATACAGCAGATAAGTGTAAGATCTCGGTGCAGCAAGAGTCAGGCAAGATAGCCAAATCAGAAGCAAAGAAGTAAGTTTTATTAGGGAGTTTGCTCCCGGGCGAGGTTCATGTGTCCATGAAGGGGGCCGGTGAAGTCGTGACCTGGGAATAGAAGGGAGATTTTTTATAGGGGAGAATGAATAGGGGAGGAGGAATCAATGTGGAAAGACAAATGATGAGTCAGGTGCCCTTGAGATATTTGTGGGCCTGGGGGCGTACAGTTCCTATGTTTTCCAGACACTGGAAATTCTCAGCAGCAGGCCCTCCGCTGCTGGTCCTGCAGGCCAGTGGGTATACTGCTGTGGTGTTAACCCTTTAGCAGCCAGGCAACCCAACAATAAGAACTGTCATAAGGAAGCTTATAAAGTAAAAGGTGTTAAAATAATTTCCTGGTCATTATTCATGGCCTTTGCGTGTCTCATTCAATGTTCATACAACCAGTGGAACCTCCTGCTTTCATGGCTGTTTTTCGGGTTTGTTTTTTAAATGATGACAATGAGTTTCTAAAAGACTGTAGGGGCCAAACCAAACATGGCAATTGTTCCCAAGTTTATACAGCCTTTGCCTTTTTAGTTGCCAGCCTGCCTGTGCTAGTCTTCCTTTTGACTCTTCACTGTTGCTGTGCATGGGGTTTCCCCTGTGGTAATTCGGTGGCAAAGAAACTGCCCACCATGCAAGAGACATTGGTTCGATCTCTGGGTCAGGAAGACCCCCTGGAGAAGGGCATGGCTACCCACTCCAGTATTCTTGCCTGGAGAATCCCATGGACAGAGGAGCCTGACGGGCTCCAGTCTGTGCGGTCACAGAGAGTTGGACAACACTGAGCAACAGACACTGTTGCTGTGTGTGTAACCCGGCAATCTTCTTTATCTGCTGCAGGTTGTTTATTGTCCCTCGGATTCTGCTGCTGGAGAGGTGTCTTTTCTGCATTGATAGGCAAGGAAGGAATCACGGAGGTTGCTAAACCACTCTGCAAAATTCAGATAATAGATTTGCTGAACCAGTGCTTCAGTCCCCAGGTGATATCCAGGGGTTGTTCTGTAATTATGACTCAAAAATAATTGCTTGCCTTCTTAGGAAAGAATACAGCAGATAAGTGTAAGATCTCGGTGCAGCAAGAGTCAGGCAAGATAGCCAAATCAGAAGCAAAGAAGTAAGTTTTATTAGGGAGTTTGCTCCCGGGCGAGGTTCACGTGTCCATGAAGGGGGCCGGTGAAGTCGTGACCTGGGAATAGAAGGGAGATTTTTTATAGGGGAGAATGAATAGGGGAGGAGGAATCAATGTGGAAAGACAAATGATGAGTCAGGTGCCCTTGAGATATTTGTGGGCCTGGGGGCGTACAGTTCCTATGTTTTCCAGACACTGGAAATTCTCAGCAGCAGGCCCTCCGCTGCTGGTCCTGCAGGCCAGTGGGTATACTGCTGTGGTGTTAACCCTTTAGCAGCCAGGCAACCCAACAATAAGAACTGTCATAAGGAAGCTTATAAAGTAAAAGGTGTTAAAATAATTTCCTGGTCATTATTCATGGCCTTTGCGTGTCTCATTCAATGTTCATACAACCAGTAACCTCGTGAAACCTCCCTGTCCCCTTTTCTATGCCAGTTACATTGGTTTTCTCTCATAAAAGGACATGAGATTTCTTTATTCATGTTCTCTCATCCAGGGCAAATACCTCCTCCCTGTTTTCCCATATCAGCTTCTTGAAATTCTCCTCTTCCTCCAAATAGGGGCTCAACTGCCATCTCTTGGTCAAAACCTATCCTCAAATCCTTAGTCAGAATTTCTCCCCCTTCCTAGAACACTCTTATGTTTCTCTTAATGGTTCTTATCATCTATCTTGTATGACTGTATAACTACTGAACTTGAAAGCAGGAACCTCCTTTGTGAGACTTGTTCATCTTTGTATTCCTTAAACTGTCTTGCTCAATATGGTCAATGAACACCTGTCTTCTCTACAGGGGAGCACTTGATATATATTTCTTGGATAGATTTTTTTAATAGGTCATCCGAATGTTAATTGGGGTTCTCTTTTTTTTCTCTCATCCTAAAATCTTAAAACTCTCAGACTCAGGTACGTTTGATTACTTAGTTGCTTCTCTTTTAGCAGGAGAGCCACAGTTTTAGAACCTGCTCATTTCTCCCTCTAGTTGTCAAAAGACTTTATCTGAGGACCCTATGCATATGTTTTGTACCAAAGGAAAATCACCAACTTGTCTGATAGGAAAGTGAACTGGACTTGGCACGGGCTTACCCAGATTGCAGAGTAGAACTTCTTGGAAAGAGGATTAGCGTAACAGGTTTAAAGGAGGGGCCGTTCCTTTATAAGACAAAAGCTTCAGCTGCAACAGTCAACTTCCTCCTTCAATTTGGTAACTTTGTTGTTTCCACATTAAGATGACTGTTTAAAAAAAAAAAAAAAAAAGACTTGACCCAAAGGAGTAAAATGGGGTGGAAGGTGGGAGGGAGGTTCGAGAGGGAGGGGACATATGTATACCTATGGCAGATTCATGTGGATATGTGGCAGAGACCAGTACAACATTGTAAACAATTATCCTCCAATGAAAAATTAATTAAAAAAACAAAGGCAGAATGCTGTGCCTTGAGATGTGTCAGATACTGCATTGAGGGCTTTCCCAGCATTATCTCCTTTAGTTCTCATAACAACTGTGATGTAGGTGCTATTATTGAGGAGTGTGCTCAAGGTTGCGGAGTAACTAGTGGAACTGGAATTCAAGTCCAAGTCCGTCCCAGTCAGAAGCCTATCCTCCCAACTCCGCCTGCCTTAGGTAGGCTCCCCAGTTTTCTGAGTACAGTGGTCCCTCCATATCTAGGGGGTGGATTCCAGACCCCCCCGTGGACACTAAACTCCTAGGATGTTCACCTCCCTTATATAATAAAATGGTGCATTACTTATACATAATCTTGACACATCCTCCCTTATGCTTTAAATCCTCTCTAGATGACTTAAACCTAACGCAAGGTAAGTGCTGTTTAATGAGTTGTAAGTGCAATGCAGATGCTATGTAAATAGTTGCCACGCACAGGGTAAATTCAGCTTTTTGGAACTTTCTGTACTTTTTTTTAAAAAAAAAAAAAAACACCTTGGAGCTTCAGTTGTTTGAGTCTGCAGAACTGAAACTGTGGCTATGGAGGGCCAACCAGACTGCAGAGGGCAGAGGGGAGGCTGGGGAAGGCCACTTAGAGTGCCGATTATGGTTGCAGATGAGTCTTCACCAAGTAAAACATGCTTACACACTGGTTCACTGGTTTCTCAATATGTATTAAGAAAAAAAAAAAAGAAGGAGGAGGTTGCCTTTGAATAAGTATTGCTGGTTTGAATCATCTTGTGACGCAGATTAAGTTGGGCCTGGGCAGGGCGTAGCTGTAGTCACCATGGATAATGGTTGCGTAACCATTTTGTTTCACTAGCCAGCGTCTATGAAGAATGACTTGAATTGTAGCTCCATGCTTACTTTGGCAGGAAACATTGCCTTGGCTCTGGTTGCCTCATCATACTTAGAGATCTCAAGGTTAAGGGATGGATTTCCGCTTTCTTTCTTTCATTTAGGTATGCAACACATAAATATTGAGCACCCACCGGGGCCAGGAACTAATGAACAGTGAGTTTGATCAAATGAATTTGGCTTATAGCCGGAATGAGAGCCCCTCTTATTGTAAATGTCACTGTGATCATTTGTGTCCCCTCCTCACTAAGCTGGTTTGCTTTCTTGCCTATCACATTACAGAAATGGCAAGAACATCTTCTCATCAGAGAGCTGCCACCCTCTCTTGTCCTCTTGTCTTATTAAATGTTTAGAACCTTCATTTTGGAGTTCCATGAGGGCAGAACAGTGTCTCTCCCCCTCCCCCCCTCTCCAAAGCCTAACACAACATTTGGCAGCTGATAGGTGTTCATTGGGCTTCTCTGGTGGCTTAGTGGTAAAGAATCTGCCTACAGGGCTTCCCTGATGGTCCAGTGGGTAAAGAGTCTGCCTTGCAGTGCAGGGGGGCACCAGTTTGATCCCTGGCCTGGGAAGATCCCATGTCCTGGGGAGTGGCTGGACCAGTGTGTCCAGTTACGAGCCAGTGCTCTGGAGCGCATGCGCCCAGAGCTGGTGCTCTGCAGTGACAGAGGCCACCGTGATGGGAGGCCCACACAGGCCAAAAGAATAAAAAGATTGATGAAAATAAATATAAGTAAAAGAGGCATGATGGGGAAAAAGGAAAAAAAAAAATCATAAAAAAAAAAAAAAAGAATCTGCCTGTGTAGGTGACACAGGTTCAGGAAGCCCCTGGGTCTGGAAAATCCCCTGGAAAAGGAATGGCAGCCCACTCCAGTATTCTTGCCTGAAGGCTTCCACAGACAAAGGAGCCTGGCGGGCTACAGACCATGGGGTCTCAGAGTTGGACATGACTTATCGACTAAACAACCACAAAGGTGCTCGTTATGAGTAGACATCAGCAGAGAGAGGCCTCCAGGGCTTCATGTGTTGACCAGAACTTTTGGACTGAAAGACTAGAAAGGGAAGGCTTGTGGAGTCTTGGGAACAACTATAGTTGTTAAATTCAACTATGCCTATACCTCTTATATAGGTTTGTGTTAATATATGCTAGTGAATATAATTTCACTTTTTTAGAAAAACTATCATGCCATTTGCTGTGCTTTAGCCTCATCTACAATTAAAATCCCCATTTAGGTATGCAACACATAAATATTGAGCACCCACGGGCCAGGAACTAATGAACAGTGAGTTTGATCAAATGAATTTGGCTTATAGCCGGAATGAGAGCCCCTCTTATTGTAAATGTCACTGTGATCATTTGTGTCCCCTCCTCACTAAGCTGGTTTGCTTTCTTGCCTATCACATTACAGAAATGGCAAGAACATCTTCTCATCAGAGAGCTGCCACCCTCTCTTGTCCTCTTGTCTTATTAAATGTTTAGAACCTTCATTTTGGAGTTCCATGAGGGGCAGAACAGTGTCTCTCCCCCTCCCCCCCTCTCCAAAGCCTAACACAACATTTGGCAGCTGATAGGTGTTCATTGGGCTTCTCTGGTGGCTTAGTGGTAAAGAATCTGCCTACAGGGCTTCCCTGATGGTCCAGTGGGTAAAGAGTCTGCCTTGCAGTGCAGGGGGGCACCAGTTTGATCCCTGGCCTGGGAAGATCCCATGTCCTGGGGAGTGGCTGGACCAGTGTGTCCAGTTACGAGCCAGTGCTCTGGAGCGCATGCGCCCAGAGCTGGTGCTCTGCAGTGACAGAGGCCACCGTGATGGGAGGCCCACACAGGCCAAAAGAATAAAAAGATTGATGAAAATAAATATAAGTAAAAGAGGCATGATGGGGAAAAAGAAAAAAAAAAATCATAAAAAAAAAAAAAAAAAAAAAGAATCTGCCTGTGTAGGTGACACAGGTTCAGGAAGCCCCTGGGTCTGGAAAATCCCCTGGAAAAGGAATGGCAGCCCACTCCAGTATTCTTGCCTGAAGGCTTCCACAGACAAAGGAGCCTGGCGGGCTACAGACCATGGGGTCTCAGAGTTGGACATGACTTATCGACTAAACAACCACAAAGGTGCTCGTTATGAGTAGACATCAGCAGAGAGAGGCCTCCAGGGCTTCATGTGTTGACCAGAACTTTTGGACTGAAAGACTAGAAAGGGAAGGCTTGTGGAGTCTTGGGAACAACTATAGTTGTTAAATTCAACTATGCCTATACCTCTTATATAGGTTTGTGTTAATATATGCTAGTGAATATAATTTCACTTTTTTAGAAAAACTATCATGCCATTTGCTGTGCTTTCTTTACTTCTCTGGCTTGCTAAAAAATGCCATTACACGTTTTGTGGTCAAGTTTGTGATAAAACATGTTTGTAGCTTGAATTTTTATTTCGGGTCCTGCAGATTTATGAACTATCATCATGTTTTAGGGAGGGAGTTTGCATTCCTGAAAAATGTCTTATCACCCAGTAAAGTTGAGTGTGGCATGAGTAGGCTAGTGGGGAAACCACATGGGGAGAGAAGTGAATGCATGTGTATGATGAGTTAGTCATAGGGTGGGTGAGGCCAGCCTGAAAGACGGTTACTTAGAACCGACCGCATTTCATGTCTCCTCTATTCCTTTTGGCTGAGACAGAGAAGATGTGCATTGTTGCAGAAAGATCTTTAAACTATTTTTATAGAAGTTATCTTCCTTGTTTCTTTCGTTTTTTTTTTTTTTATCTTTCGTTTTTTTTTTAACTGTTGCCTTCTCCACCAGATCTGGAGTTGATCATACTTGAGGCACAGTGGTGAATACAGATCAATGATTTCTGATTCTCTTGCTTCTAATAGAAATCATAGTTGTACGTGGCAGCGGCAGTAGTAGTAGCAACAGCAGAAGTGGTAACATCTGCACTATGCTGAATTCTTTCCCTCCATGAACTTGTTTCTTAGATTCTCATTGCCGCCTCCTTGCCACTACCACCAAAAACAAAATCTGGAACTGAAGCATGATTTGGGCTTCGATGATTTTTTTAATCTGACCTCTTAGCACCTATCTGCTGTGCCAGCAGGAGTAGTAATAGTAGGAACACTGTCAACATTGTAGCAACTTCAGTTGTGGCAATGTCTTTGGGATACATGCTGTGTGCTTGCCCTGTATGAAATACCTTGTATCCATGATTTGATTTAATCCTTTTACAAGTGGGAAAAATCAGCCTCTTAGAAAAGTCAAAGTCAGATAGCTGACTTGGGACTTTCCTGGTGGGGTCCCGTGGTCAGGGGCTTCCAAGGTGGCGCTGAGTGGTAAAGAACTCACCTGCCAATACAAGAGACACAGGTTCGATTCCTGGGTTGGGAAGATCCCCTGAAGGGGAGAGCATGGCCACCCACTCTAGTATTCTTGCCTGGAGAATTCCATGGATGGAAGAGGCTGGCAGGCTATGGTCCATAGGGACGCAAACAGTTGGACACGACTGAAACAACTCAGCACATGTGCCAGGGGTTCAGCCCCCATGCTGCCACTGCAGGGGGACCCGTTCAGTCTCTTTTCTTGGTCCGGGAAGATCCCACATATGGTGCTGCACAGCCGAAAAACCAACTGCAACGACAGGGCTGGTACCCCCCAGCCCCAGCTCTTCCAGACCTGGGCTCTGTCTCCATGTTCCACCAGGCATGACATTCTCTGCTGCCTTTTTGGCTCACAGGAAACTATGAGACTCGATCTCCCTCTCTCTTTTTCTTAAATAGCCATATAGTTGACATATAACATGACATATAGCAGAGTTTCAGCTGTGTGCCATGTTGTCTGATATGTTTGTATGTTGCCATATGATTACCACCGTAGCATTATCTACGTAGCTCTTCCGTGTCGCATAATTATCACTTATTAAGATGTAGTCTCTTAGCAACTTTGAAGTTTGTGGTACATTACAATTGACTCCAATCACTGTGCTGTGGATTAGCTCTCCAGGACTTATTTATCTATCAGTTCTAAGCTTTTACCCTTAATGGGTCCCTTTCTTTCAGCTTCTGACATTAGCTGCCGACTGCTGGGTGTCTCCACTCAGGTTGCCTAGAAGCTGACAAGCTCCTTACCCCTTTCCATACAATTACTGCTCCTTCTCATACCTTTGTCTTATAAACACTGCCTACTCTTTTTTTTTTTTTAAACTTTTTATTTTAGCTTTTATTTTGGGATATAGCCGGTTAACAATGTGACAGTTTCAGATGAACAGCAAAGGGCTTCAGCCACATGTATCCATTCCCAAACTCGCCTCCCATCCAGGCTGCCACATAACACTGAGCAGAGTTCCCTGTGCTGTATAAGTAGGTCTGTATTGGTTATCCATTTGAATATAGCAAAACACTGCTCACAGGGCTTCCCCTGGTGGTCCAGTGGATAAGGACACCGCCTTGCAGTGCAAGGGGCGCTGGTTCGATCCCTGGCCTGGGAAGATCCCACGTGCCACGGAGCGGCTGGACTGATGTGTCCAATTACCGAGCCAGAGCTCTGGGGCGCATGCGCCCAGAGCCGGCGCTCTGCGACGACAGAGGTCGCCGCGATGGGAGGCCCGCAGGAGCCAAAGAACAAAGACAGATGAAAAATAGAGAAATGGAAGACCAATGGAAGTGGCCCGCCCGCTCCCCTCCCTCCCCAACCCGACCCCTGCCCAAAATAAATAAATAAATAAATCTTAAAAAAAAAAAAAAAAAACACTGCTCACTCTTAGCTTGTAACCTGTAACCTGTCATCCTTGAGTATTTCTCCTTTCCTATCGTCCCTCCGCATCCAAGCCCTTCCCGTATCTAGTTGCTTATATCTCCTAAACTGAGTATCTCAGCGATAGGCTTCATTCGGTGCCCATGGCTGCTGACCCCTGAGTGGAGCCCTCCAGGTGTCTTACATGGTCTCCCTGCCTCAGCTGAGCTTCCCCACCGTTCCCAGTCTTCGGTCTGCCAGTTACCTCTTCTAAGAGCCCTTCTTTGACCCCCTCCTTCCCAAGTCTGGGTTGAATGTCCTTCCTCCTGTTCATAGCACAGGCAGCCCTATGTTAGAAACTTCCTATTCGCTGCCACTTAATGGATGAAAAGGTCATACTTAGTACCAGTATGATTTCGTACTGGAAAAGCCCTGGTACTTAGAAAACCTAGATTTTAACGCTTTTTGTCAGTACTATTCCAATCTCTTGGAGCTCGCTTTGTAAGTCACAGAGCATTCCTTGAGGGCCGTGGGTTTCAGTTTGTGTTGTCATTCTGTTTTGTGCCGTGGAACTCCGTGGTTGAACTCACTTCTAGAAGAGTTTAAAATCTGGATGACTGATGTCAATAAAATGAGGAATCTAAGGTAGGGTGTGGTCCAGAGGCTGAGTTAGAGCTCCGTGTCCCTCCCGCCGTCCCAGCTTCTGAAGGGTCCAAGTGATGTGGGGAGCACACTGGACACTGGCCCAGAGCACCACTAGGGAAGTCCCACGTGGTTATCCATTTGAATATAGCAAAACACTGGGGGGGGGCCCGGCTGGGTTCGATCCCTGGCCTGGGAAGATCCCACGTGCCACGGAGCGGCTGGACTGATGTGTCCAATTACCGAGCCAGAGCTCTGGGGCGCATGCGCCCAGAGCCGGCGCTCTGCGACGACAGAGGTCGCCGCGATGGGAGGCCCGCAGGAGCCAAAGAACAAAGACAGATGAAAAATAGAGAAATGGAAGACCAATGGAAGTGGCCCGCCCGCTCCCCTCCCTCCCCAACCCGACCCCTGCCCAAAATAAATAAATAAATAAATCTTAAAAAAAAAAAAAAAAAACACTGCTCACTCTTAGCTTGTAACCTGTAACCTGTCATCCTTGAGTATTTCTCCTTTCCTATCGTCCCTCCGCATCCAAGCCCTTCCCGTATCTAGTTGCTTATATCTCCTAAACTGAGTATCTCAGCGATAGGCTTCATTCGGTGCCCATGGCTGCTGACCCCTGAGTGGAGCCCTCCAGGTGTCTTACATGGTCTCCCTGCCTCAGCTGAGCTTCCCCACCGTTCCCAGTCTTCGGTCTGCCAGTTACCTCTTCTAAGAGCCCTTCTTTGACCCCCTCCTTCCCAAGTCTGGGTTGAATGTCCTTCCTCCTGTTCATAGCACAGGCAGCCCTATGTTAGAAACTTCCTATTCGCTGCCACTTAATGGATGAAAAGGTCATACTTAGTACCAGTATGATTTCGTACTGGAAAAGCCCTGGTACTTAGAAAACCTAGATTTTAACGCTTTTTGTCAGTACTATTCCAATCTCTTGGAGCTCGCTTTGTAAGTCACAGAGCATTCCTTGAGGGCCGTGGGTTTCAGTTTGTGTTGTCATTCTGTTTTGTGCCGTGGAACTCCGTGGTTGAACTCACTTCTAGAAGAGTTTAAAATCTGGATGACTGATGTCAATAAAATGAGGAATCTAAGGTAGGGTGTGGTCCAGAGGCTGAGTTAGAGCTCCGTGTCCCTCCCTCCCTCCCAGCTTCTGAAGGGTCCAAGTGATGTGGGGAGCACACTGGACACTGGCCCAGAGGACCTCTAGGATCTCTTCCAGATCCCATAAAGTCTTGTGTCTTAAAATTGTCCTTTAAATGAAAATTTTCTTAAAGAGAGTTTCTGCTCTGTGCCATGGTGCATCCGAAGTTTTGAATGATCTTTAAATTGAGTTTCAAACTTGAAAAGGGAGAAAAAATGAGGAGCACCTGTAATTAATTCTGGGGTGTTTCTCCCTTGCTATCTAATGATTGGTAAGCAAATAAGTGTGGCCAGACGTTTTATAAAGCGAACTGTGTAGCCACTGGCACCTTTCATTGACTGTGGCTTTTGAAATCGACTTGAAAGCAATGGACTACCATTCTCACTCCTGGGCAGGGTGTTGTCACTGGAGCTAGCTACCCTCCAGCCATAGACTTTTGGGGAAACATCACCAACCTCCTTTGAATACTTGTCTATCTGCAGACAAATGGATTATCAGGAGGCTTGATTACAGTTCCTCAGGTGAACCTAGATATATGAGAAAAGCAGTATTCCCCAATTTCACTGTTCCATGTGACAATCACTGGTCAATAGGTGGCTATTGATCACTTTGAATGTGGTTAGTCTGAATTGAGGTGGACCAGAAGCATAAAATGTATACCAGATTTCAAAGGTTTAGTACTAAAAAAGTAGACAATCTAATTAAATTTATTTTGATCAGCTGTTGAAATAATGTTAGCTATATTGGTTTCGATAAAATGTTATTAAGATCAATTTCACCTGTTTTCTTTTTACTTTTTTTGGTGAGAAAATCTTAAATTATAAAATTATATTATGAAACTGTATGTGGCTTGCACTTGTGATTTGCCTTATATTTCTATTTTATTTCTATCTAATCTATAGATAGTATTTCAGTGG
The DNA here is from genome assembly GCA_022376925.1 of Tragulus kanchil. NCBI lineage: Eukaryota > Metazoa > Chordata > Mammalia > Artiodactyla > Tragulidae > Tragulus > Tragulus kanchil. The sequence goes on along the minus strand of JAIOJX010000001.1, from coordinate 101,887,269 downwards.
TATCTATTTCTATGATATTTGCATTATATTTCTGTTGCAGCTTAGTGCTGCATTAAGGATGTTGCTGATTCTAAAATAGTAAAATCTAAAACAGGCCCCACAAATTGGGGAGTTGTGTACAGGGTCAGATCCTAAACACCTAAAAGTGACGTCCATTTTCTCCTCAGAATCAGAGCTCTAAAGAAATAGGGAGCTCCAGACTCCACCCTGTTACGTCCTCATGCTGTGCGGTCAGACAGCCTGCTCTAATATTGCAGATAAGATGTGCCAAGTGTCTTCCCTTTTTTGTGCGTATTTCAACAACCTTTAAATCCATTTGTGTGTGTGTGTGGGTGGGTCCTGACATTAGCCTACTTAAAACTAGGAGGAGTCTTACTCCATTCATAACCCCGTAGACTGTTGAGGTCTTTATGAATCCATCCACCAAAAGGGCACACCTTATGTTTTATTTTTTAAAATTTTCAACTGTAGGATAATTGCTTTACGATGTTGTGTTGGTTTCTGCTGTTCAACACGCCACACTCCTATGTGTATCTCCTCTCTCTTGAGCCTCCCTCCCCTCTTCCATCCCACCCCTCCTGTCTCTTATTCCAGAGTCCTTTGGGAACTTGTAGACTCTGGGAGCAGCAGTAACATGAGGAAACATTCTAAAACGATGGTTTCCTATTAGAGTTTTTCTACCACATAACCATTTCCCATATGATTTGATCATTTATCTCCTAGTAAGTACCTGATAGACCAGTGTTTCATTCAACAGATATTTATTGATTATCGGCCCTATGCCAGGCACAATTCCAGGCCCTGGAGAAACTTCAGCAAATAAAATGGGCCAAACGGAGTGGGCATCCTAGAAACTTAGGCTAATGCTGAGTTGCCAATTACCGGTCTCTGCCAGCTGCCTCATAATTTATGATGTGTCCAGTTAACCTTTGACGTGTGAGATATTTTATCTCCCCAGAGGATTTGAGAATTTGCCTTGCTTTCATCATGTTTATCACTTCCTTCCCAAAAGATGGCATGTGTGGTGAGGAGGGGGGTGAGCAGCAATTGGACCCAGCATGTGTTTTCCCTTATTACTTGGTCTTTCTTAGTCTGCCTTCAGCAAGGAGTTTTCTCCCACAGGAAATCCAGGTCTGGAAACACTTTCTTAATTAGATGTGACTTTACTACTGCAATTATAGTGACTTGGAAAGTTAATTTGAGTTAAAATATGAACCCTTACTCTGAAAGATAAAGTCCTGTGATACTTACGTATAGAAATACCCAGGTGAAAAATAATACTTGGAAAAGAAGTTGCTAAGTTTCTAGGAAGTGTTGTTTTAGTGGTGTTAAAATGACAGAGGCTTCTATTGCACTTCTTCCTGGGTAGCTTTCATCCACTGGTTTTAATGTTTTATGATCAAGGGTCGGCAATTCATGTCACAGAGAGCCCTCAGCTTGAAGCCACGGTCAGTCCTCTTCCCTGCTGATAGGACTCTCCTTGGCTCTCGTAAGAGCGAGATGCATTGTTACACTTTCTTCAAAGGAATTGACACAGAATGCTTTCCTGCCTGGGCATCTATGACTCCTGTTTTCATATCCAAGATGGATGCAGAATGGAACCTGACACTATCAGCATTTGTCCATCTCTTTTATTTTTGGTTTTCCTAGTCTCTAAAAGAAATTCATACTATTCATTAGTTGCTATATTAGATTTCCTACATCTGGAACCATTTTTTAAAGAATGAAGAATTGCCTCTTTAGCCTTATCTTTAACAGATTACATTTATCTAAAAAGAAGTTTTTTCTGAAGCTCCTCATAACTCACATGAATCGATCTGAAGGGAAAGTAGAGCATCTTGTAAGGTATTTTATCTGAGATGATTTTTCTTTGACTGAATAAGAACTTTAGTTGCCAAATAACTTTTGAACATCTTTGCTGTCTACCTGCATTTTGACCCTACTATTGTAATATATTTTTCAGGTGTTCAATTCAAAGACAGCCGAACTCCTTAGTCATCATCAAGTGGAAATAAAACAAGAGTTTCCAAGAGAAGGGTATGTTTCCTAATTTAATATGTAAAGATACCTCGTGTGTATTAGTCCATCTCACCCCACCTGCCGTATACTTTTGTAAAGTAAACTTGACTAGCCACCCTCCTGAGAAGATGAGGGATAGTCAAGAAAAGAAGCAGTAACTTGGGATTTTCCAGGTGGTCCAGTGGTTAAGAATCTGCCTTGCAGTGCAAGGGACTTGGGTGCCAACCCTAATCAGGGAGCTGAGATGCCACTTGTCAAGGATCAGCTGAGCCCATGCACCATAAGTGAGACCAACACAGCTAAAAATAATTATAAATAGGGTGCAATAATAGGGCAGACACAGGTAAAATGCTAAGTTTCTAGGAAGTGTTGTTTTAGTGGTGTTAAAATGACAGAGGCTTCTATTGCACTTCTTCCTGGGTAGCTTTCATCCACTGGTTTTAATGTTTTATGATCAAGGGTCGGCAATTCATGTCACAGAGAGCCCTCAGCTTGAAGCCACGGTCAGTCCTCTTCCTGCTGATAGGACTCTCCTTGGCTCTCGTAAGAGCGAGATGCATTGTTACACTTTCTTCAAAGGAATTGACACAGAATGCTTTCCTGCCTGGGCATCTATGACTCCTGTTTTCATATCCAAGATGGATGCAGAATGGAACCTGACACTATCAGCATTTGTCCATCTCTTTTATTTTTGGTTTTCCTAGTCTCTAAAAGAAATTCATACTATTCATTAGTTGCTATATTAGATTTCCTACATCTGGAACCATTTTTTAAAGAATGAAGAATTGCCTCTTTAGCCTTATCTTTAACAGATTACATTTATCTAAAAAGAAGTTTTTTCTGAAGCTCCCTCATAACTCACATGAATCGATCTGAAGGGAAAGTAGAGCATCTTGTAAGGTATTTCATCTGAGATGATTTTTCTTTCACTGAATAAGAACTTTAGTTGCCAAATAACTTTTGAACATCTTTGCTGTCTACCTGCATTTTGACCCTACTATTGTAATATATTTTTCAGGTGTTCAATTCAAAGACAGCCGAACTCCTTAGTCATCATCAAGTGGAAATAAAACAAGAGTTTCCAAGAGAAGGGTATGTTTCCTAATTTAATATGTAAAGATACCTCGTGTGTATTAGTCCATCTCACCCCACCTGCCGTATACTTTTGTAAAGTAAACTTGACTAGCCACCCTCCTGAGAAGATGAGGGATAGTCAAGAAAAGAAGCAGTAACTTGGGATTTTCCAGGTGGTCCAGTGGTTAAGAATCTGCCTTGCAGTGCAAGGGACTTGGGTGCCAACCCTAATCAGGGAGCTGAGATGCCACTTGTCAAGGATCAGCTGAGCCCATGCACCATAAGTGAGACCAACACAGCTAAAAAAAATAATTATAAATATAAAAAACAAAAGAAGCAATAACTTGGTAGCCCAGCAAAAACATATGGATGGGGGCTTCCCTGTGGCTCAGTGGATAAGAACCTGTCTGCCAATGCAGGAGACACAGGTTCGAGCCCTGATCTGGGAAGATCCCACATACCATAGAGCAGCTAAACCCACACATCAACAAAGACCTAGCGCAGCCAAAAATAAAGTTTAAAAAAAAAAAAAAAACAACATATGGATGACTGATGACTTAGGAAGTCAGGGACAGAAAAGGAAGGGATAATAAAGTGCTAAAGCAAAGGAGTATTAGATATCAGAAATTCCACATTCACTTTGAAGTCATTTAGCTTTGTACTTTAATCATTGCCAAGCAGCTGCTTCCCTGATTTGCATGTAAGGGACTTTTCCTTAAATAAAGATATATATATATTTTTTAATTGATATATCTTACCATCTGATACTAAATCATCCTTTTGGGAAATAATGTTCATATGTAGTAATTATGATATTGCTAGTATATATGCATTATAAAGTATATAAACATGTAGGGTAGAGTGTTTAAAATTTGATAGCTATGATACGACTTTGACAAACTATGTGTCAGTTTCTTATCAAAGCAATCATATATCTGCCGCATTCCACTCTTAGGAATTCATCCAAGAGAAGTGAAAGCATATGCCTATAAAAAGACTTACCTACATAAATGTTTATAGGAGGTTTGTTCATAAATAGCCCAAACTGGAAACCCCTCCAGTGTTCGCCATCAGTAGAATAATAATAATGAAATACTAAAAAAACAACAACAAAAAAATGAAATATTGTTGTATAGTCTTTAAAAAGTGACCTGATACATGAAGTGACATACTTGAATCTCTCTAATAGCATGGAAAATGAAAAAAGCTGGCCATAAGAGAACACATCCTACATGACTATCTAAAATTCAAGAAGCGGACTTCCTTCCTTGGTGTCTCAGTGGCAAAGAATCCACTTGCCAATTCGGGAGACACAGGTTTGATCCCTGGGTCGGGAAGATCCCCTGGAGAAGGGAATGGCAACCCACTTCAGTATTCTTGGTGGGAAATCCCATGGACAGAGGAGCCTGTTGGGCTACAGTTCATGGGGTCGCAAAGAATCAGATATGACTTAGTGACTAAAGAAGTTTCTGACTGGGATGTTGGTTAGATTGGCATTTGTATACATTTGTTAAAATTCAACAAATGTGTTCACTTTAGATCTATTCATTTCATTGTAAAGTTTGCTTCAGTTTAAGATAGAGAGGGGGAAAAAGCAGTGTCTTACCAGATTTTCCATTATAAACATTTTCTCCTGTGTTTCAGAGAATTCCTTTGTTTAATAATAAAAGTTACCAGTATGTTACCAGCTTTGGAATGACCATTGACAGTTAGACTTGAAGGGATGAAGATTAGAAATATGTGGAAGGAAGTTGGGTTTTTGGAAAAAGAGAATTTAGAGGAAAAACTCAAAGGTCAAGAAACACGGGCAGGCCTGAGGACGGCTGAGAAGAAAGGCATTTGGCATTCCCTTGATACTTCCAGATTTTAGTGTAGAATTCTTCTAACTTGTGTCATTTCTACTTTTCTGTAGAAGAAGTATGCCATTTGTTTCTCCCTGGTATTCATCCTTGGCAATTATCATGAGCCTCTCATCCTTCTGAGGTCCTTCTACCTTAACTATACTTGCACTGGGATTTGGTCTGAAAACTTGGACCAATCACTTGTCTACATGACATAGCTCTTGGAAGGAATTTAATTTTTTTTCCCCTGCAGGCCAACAAAACATTTTGGGGAAAAAAATGACAAAAGTGATTTTGTCTTATTTTGTCTTATACTTATTTTGACTTTTTAGACTTTGTTGTGCTTTATAAATAAACACACAAATATGTAATAAGGAAGTCCATCCTTGCATCAAAAGAATATCTATATGTAGTCTGTTTAAAAATGACTGATGACTAGTGAAACATGAAGATTATCAGAATTCATCAAACCCACAACATATAAAAAATTGGAGAACTCATTTCTTATTGGACTTATGGTTGCAAAACAGGTAGAATATTTGCTGTTTGTGATCTTGTATTACTTACCTCCTTTCAAATGGTTAATTACTGTATGAAGAATCATAAAAATGTAAGGGAAATTGGCTCTTATTTAAATCATTTAGAATCATTTTTAGAATGTTGGATATGCTTTGCTTATCTGATTTTCTTTGATTTATGCAGTCACATCCTCATAAGTGAACATCTCTAGAGAAGTAAGTTGTATCTGTCTTTCTTTTTTGTGGACTAACCAAATGTATTCTTTTGTTTGAAGGTGGGTGGAGCAGGACCCTAAGGAAATTCTGCATTCTGTTTATGAGTGTATAGAAAAAACGTGTGAGAAACTCGGACAGCTCAATATTGATATTTCCAACATAAAAGGTATTTTTACTATTTTACTCTATATGTGATTATCTCAATTAAATTCATTCATTCATTCAAGGCATACTTGAGTACCTGTGCAGTGGCAAGCATTTTTTTTGAGAATTCAGGATCCACCAATAAACAGGAAGATTAAGTCCCTTTTCTCTCTGATTTTGGTGGCAGTGAGGCCAATAGAAGAGCAGAGAAAGACCGGCTAACTTCAGATTCAGATAACTTCCATGCAGAAAATAAAACTCAGTGATATGATAGAGTGTACAGAGAGAGGCTTCCTTTACATTAGAAGGCCAGAAAAGGCCTCTCTGAGGAGGTGACACTTTTGCTGTGGTCTTAGAAGACAAAAGGAGCCAGCCATACAAGTATCTGGGAGGAGACTATTTAAGGAAATGAAAGCAGCATGTGCAAAGGCCCTGTTGTAGATAGAAGCTTGGCCTATTCCTGGATCAGAAAGAAGGTCAGCATGTCAAAACCAGAGGAGAACAGGGACGGCAGCTGAGGAGGGGTGGATAAGGGGTTTCAGTAGGAATTGAAATCTAGAAAGTGGATAGGGCCTTGTTGGCCACAGTTAAGAGTTTGAAAGTTATTCTTAGTGTCCCAGGCAGCCATGAGAAGGCTTTAAGTGAGATGATAGGGGATGACAGGATCTGACTTGCAGTTTTAAAACAACTTCTTGACTCCGTTGTGGATAATGGACGGGAAAGGCGCAAGTGTGGACACAAGGAGACTAGTGTGGAGGCTGCCAGGGAAGTCCTGGGAGAGGAACAATGACTTGATCAACCTTGGTAGTGGTAGAGGTGGCAACAAAGGGCCAGAACTTGCTGATGGATTGGACGTCAGGAGAGCAGAGACTGGAGTGAGGGGGAGAGATGAGTCACAGATGAGACTTGGTTTTGTTTTCTGTTTTTCCTGTAGCTCTTGAATGGTTAGGGATGCCCTTTGGGCTTCCCTGGTGGCTCAGATGTTAAAGAATCTACCTGAAATGCAGGAGACAGGTTTGATGTGTAGGTCAGGAAGATCCCCTGGAGAAGGGCATGGCAGCCTACTCCATTATTCTTGCCTGGAGCGTTCCATGGACAGAGGAACTTGGTGGCCTACAGTCCATGGGGTCGCAAAGAGTTGGACATGACTGAGTGACTAACATACGCACACTTAACTCAAGAGAGAAGGACTGGAATAAGGAACAGCTTGAGGTGGAGGAAGATTATTTGAAATCAAAGCAGTTAGGGAGACTGTGAAGTCTCCCTAAAATCACTGCAAGTGTGAGATTGTTATAGATATCTCTGTTCATTCCTAGTAGTTTTAATAGAATATCTGCCAGTCTTTAGCTTTGCATCATTCATACAGGGAGAAAAAAATAACCTAGACGTCTGAAATTGATATGCTGCTACAGTAAAGGGTTCATTGCCATCTCCTTAAAGATTAAATTATTCTAGCTCACTATTCAAGAGCTATTCTTTTATTTTTTTTTAACAATTTAAAAAAAAGTTTTCACCTCTTTTATTAGTCCTTCATTTATTTATTTTCATCCATCTTAATTCTTTGGCCTGTGTGGGCCTCCCATTGCAGCGGCCTCTCTGGCTGCAGAGCACCAGCCCCCTGGGCACTTGAGCTCCAGAGCACTGGCTCGTAATTGGACACACTGGTCCAGCCACTCCATGGCACGTGGGATCTTCCCGTGCCAGGGATCAAACTGGCGCCCCTTGTACAGCAGGGCGGACTCTTTACCCACTAGACACCAGGGAAACCCCCTTAAGGTCTATTCTTTTTTTTCCTTGGCAAGTTTGACTCTAGTAGAGGCAGAGGTGGTAGTGGTGATTCCTGAAATCATCTCAACTTGGCTCTGAAATTTATTAGCATTCCTGAATTGAAACATTGATTTGATTTCCACCCCCTCAGGTTTTCCCTCATTTGTATGAATAAAACTCACTCAAGACTAAGCATAATCAAAATTAGTCATTCAGCAAACTCAGAGTGCCTACAGTGTACTAAGTGTGCTTGGAACCCAGTGGAGCACAAAAAGAGATGGGTATCCATCAAGTGGGAGAACCATGTTAATCCCCTCACAGATTCATGGAAAATTGTAACAGTGATATTTCTGTTACTGCAGGTCTTTTTTACAAGAAATTCCCAGGTGCAGTTTAATATATGGTTAAAAAGTTATTGACATCCTAGCTGTAGGGCAAGAACTCCCGCCCTTTTTTTTTTTTTTAACAGCTGCTTTCACGGAGTTTTAAATGAGTTGTGTGTGAAAATGATTATTGGTCAGTTTTATTGAATTGTTCCCACAGCTTTCACAGTCTAAACAGTGTAAACCTATGAGGCATTCAGGAGCAGTTATCAAAATAACTATTTCTGGTGACGTAAGTCATCCAGGTGGCTGAACACCATGGTCAGGAGGTAGACTCCAGAGTGGTTGGCCGTGATTTTGACCTCGTTCTACCTCCCTTACAGGTAAGGGAGGCTGTGGTGTGGTGGCCTTCTGGACCAACTCAAGGGACATGCTTTTTTTCTTGTTTTCGTGATGTTCCTGAAGATAACTGTAGTCCAAGTGACTTGTCCTACCACTTGCAGTATCTGTCAGAACACTGAACACGCAGCTCCCTGCTCTCTGCTCCTCTGTGTCTGGCCAATGTGAAACTTACATCTGAGCCAAAGTGACCCGGCACTTCCTTCTCAACAACTACCAGCCTATGGCCGAGGAAGAGAACGTTCCATAACCCCGTCCATACTGGGCCAGTTGTGCTAAAAAAATTTTTTGGCCCTGATAATTTCTTGAATTGGCACTGTCAAAGGCCACACTTTTGTGGAAGCTCCAGGTCAAGAAGCCTCATGCTGTAAAGAATCTTCCATCACCTCGACCTAGCTGCCAATGAGGGACAGAAAGCCATCGCAGGTCATGTAACTCTTTAGTGGTGGATAACATGAAGCTGCGCTGCCCTGTCTCCTGGTCCAGTTCTCTTTTTCCTGAACCACACTGATAACTTCAAAAACGGCCTGAAGGGCTTCCCTGGTGGTCCAGTGGGTAAGGACACCGCCTTGCATTCAGCAAACTCAGAGTGCCTACAGTGTACTAAGTGTGCTTGGAACCCAGTGGAGCACAAAAAGAGATGGGTATCCATCAAGTGGGAGAACCATGTTAATCCCCTCACAGATTCATGGAAAATTGTAACAGTGATATTTCTGTTACTGCAGGTCTTTACAAGAAATTCCCAGGTGCAGTTTAATATATGGTTAAAAAGTTATTGACATCCTAGCTGTAGGGCAAGAACTCCCGCCCTTTTTTTTTTTTTTAACAGCTGCTTTCACGGAGTTTTAAATGAGTTGTGTGTGAAAATGATTATTGGTCAGTTTTATTGAATTGTTCCCACAGCTTTCACAGTCTAAACAGTGTAAACCTATGAGGCATTCAGGAGCAGTTATCAAAATAACTATTTCTGGTGACGTAAGTCATCCAGGTGGCTGAACACCATGGTCAGGAGGTAGACTCCAGAGTGGTTGGCCGTGATTTTGACCTCGTTCTACCTCCCTTACAGGTAAGGGAGGCTGTGGTGTGGTGGCCTTCTGGACCAACTCAAGGGACATGCTTTTTTTCTTGTTTTCGTGATGTTCCTGAAGATAACTGTAGTCCAAGTGACTTGTCCTACCACTTGCAGTATCTGTCAGAACACTGAACACGCAGCTCCCTGCTCTCTGCTCCTCTGTGTCTGGCCAATGTGAAACTTACATCTGAGCCAAAGTGACCCGGCACTTCCTTCTCAACAACTACCAGCCTATGGCCGAGGAAGAGAACGTTCCATAACCCCGTCCATACTGGGCCAGTTGTGCTAAAAAAATTTTTTGGCCCTGATAATTTCTTGAATTGGCACTGTCAAAGGCCACACTTTTGTGGAAGCTCCAGGTCAAGAAGCCTCATGCTGTAAAGAATCTTCCATCACCTCGACCTAGCTGCCAATGAGGGGACAGAAAGCCATCGCAGGTCATGTAACTCTTTAGTGGTGGATAACATGAAGCTGCGCTGCCCTGTCTCCTGGTCCAGTTCTCTTTTTCCTGAACCACACTGATAACTTCAAAAACGGCCTGAAGGGCTTCCCTGGTGGTCCAGTGGGTAAGGACACCGCCTTGCAGTGCAGGGGGCGCCGGTTCGATCCCTGGCCTGGGAAGATCCCACGTGCTGCGGAACGGCTGGACTGATGTGTCCAATTACCAAGACGGAGCTCTGGAGCACATGTGCCCAGAGCCGGTGCTCTGCGACGACAGACGCCACTAAAAAAAAAAAAAAAAAACGGCCTGAATTTTGAGTTCCAGTGTAGCAGCATATATGAGTTGTTGTTTTTTTTTCCCCCAGCGGAAGAGTGACTCATTGATCACCTTACCTGGTAATAACTGAGTTCATCATAGCTGGTTATATCACTTTTGCAAACTCCAGTTTCATTGGTTTTAATTCTCCTCATCTGCCAAAGTTTAATGATTTCAACTCCCTACAGACAGTATGTCTAAAATCAGAGTTCAGTTTCCAGTTTTACGGCTCTCATGAGCTCAAGACAAATAAATAGGCTGCTGCTTTCCTTCTTGGCTTACCTGGAGAGTTTGGCAGCTCTGTTTGCCTATCACTGGACTGAAGGAAATACAAAGTATACAGAGTGACTACCCATTAAAAAGAATGAAATAATGCAATTTGCAAAAACATGGGTGGAACCAGAGATTGTCATAATGAATTAAGTAATTCAGAGGAGAAATAGCGTATGATACCCCTCATATGTGGAATCTAAAAAGAAATGGTACAAGTGAACTTACAAAAGAGAAAGAGACTCACAGACTTAAAGAATGAGCTTATGATTGCCAGGGGAAGGATAGGAGGAAAGGATAGTTAGGGAGAGTGGGATGGACATGTCCACACTTCTAGATTTTAAATGAACCTATTGTAAAGCCCAGGGCACTCTGCTCAATGTGATGTGGAAGCCTGGAGGGAAGGGAAGTTTGAGGGAGAATGGATACAGGAGTATGTATGGCAGAGTCCCTTCACTGTTCATCTGAAACTATCACAACATTGGGTTTTTCTAGAGGTTTTTTCTTTTTTTTTTTTTTTTGCCTCTAAGTCATCATTTATTTATTTATTTTGGTGGGGGGCAGGTTGGGCAGGGAGGGAGGTGGGCGGGCCACTTCTATTGGTCTTTTCATTTATCTGTTTTCATCCATGTTTGTTCTTTGGCCCGTGTGGGCCTCCCATTGTGGGAGGTTGTGCTCTGTTGTCGCAGAGCACCAGCTCTGGGCGCATGCGCTCCAGAGCTCCAGCTTGGTAGTTGAACATATCAGTCCAGCCAGTCTGCGGCACGTGGGATCTTCCCAGGCCAGGGATCGAACCAACGTCCCTTGCACTGCAAGGCGGTGTCCTTACCCACCTGGACCACCAGGGAAGCCCCATCATTTATTTTTCATCCTTCTTTACCCTTTGGCCTATGTGAGCCTCCCATCGCAATGGCCTCTCTCATTGCAGAGCACCGGCTCTGGGCACATGTGCTTCAGAGTGCTGGCTTATAATTGGACACATCGGCCCAGCTGCTCTGCGGCATGTAGAATCTTCCCAGGCCAGGGATCAAACCGGCACCCCTTGCACTGCAAGGCGGACTCTTTACCCACAGGACCACCTCTAATTGGCTATACCTGAATAGAAAATATAAAATTTTACAGTATACAGAGCGACAATACCAGATACTCTCTCTCATTCATCCTCTGTCATGAGGTACAAACAAGATACAAATATACTGTTACAAAGTGAAGAGCATCAAATCCTTAGTGATTCTGATACTAGTTCTCACATAGCCTTTGAAACCAAGGAACCTGCACCCCCAGCCCCACACCCACTGTCAACCCGCACATCCACACACATTTCCTTCACCTCTCAGACTCGGCCTCTTAGAAGGACACTCTTTGTCCCAGAGAACTTCTCAGCAGTGGCCAGATCTCATTTGCAGTTGTTACAACTTGCCAGAAGCACACATCCAGAGCCTGCTTTCTTAAAAAGCTTTGTACCTCTTGCCACATGGAACATTTTGTAGTTCCAGAGCCTTCCTCTAGGGATTGTATCATTATTTATTTGCTTATTTATTTTTAGCTATTCTGGGTTTTCACTGCTGCTGCAGGCTCTTCTCTAGTTGCAGGGAGTGGAGGCTACTCTCCATTTGAGGTGAATAGGCTTCTTGTTGCAGTGACTTCTCTTGTGAAACTCAGACTGTATGGCACATGGGCTTCAGTAGTTGCGGCACATGAGCGCCATAGTTGCGGCTCCAAGGCTCTAGAGCACAGGCTCTATAGTTGTGGCTCACGGGCTTAGTTGCTCCGTATTTTGTGGGCTCTTTCTGGATCAGAAGTCGAACCCATGTCTCCTGCATTGGCAGACAAACTGTTCACCACTGAGCTACCAGGTAAGCCCTAGGAATTATATTTTGTGTGCATGCTCAGCCGTGTCCGACTGTTTGCAGCCCCATAGACTGGAACACCAGCTCCTCTGTCCATGGGATTTTTCAGGCAAGAATGCAGGAGTGAATTGCCATTGGCTTACACGAGGGGATCTTCCCAACCCAGGGATCAAATGCATGTCTCCTGCGTTGGCAGGTGGATTGTTTACCTTGGTGTCACCTTATTTACTATGTTTTTCATTTTTTTTCAGAAATATATTCTAGTTATAAATTATTACTTATTTTTAAATAAGGATGCATGTTATCTATAATTCTACCAAGACGGCAATTATAACATCCTGGACTATTTTCAGAGGCTTTTTCCTCAGTATATTTTTTAACTGCAATTATAACTTTTTTTTTTCAAAATTTTATTACAGTTGGTGTAATGTTTCAGATGTACAGCAATGTTGCTCAGTTATACATATATATAGTTTTCCAGATTCGTTTCCATTATAGGTTATGATAAGATATTGAATATAGTTCTCTGTGCTATATAGTAAGTCCTTGTTGCTTATCTATTTAATACACAGTGTTAATAGTGTTAGTTGCTTAGTCGTGTCCTACTCTGTGACGCCATGAACTCTAGTCTCTGTCCATGGAGTTCTCCAGGCAAGAATACTGGAGTGGGTTGCATTACCTTTTCCACAATTGTAACTTTTTATAGGCAATATTAAAGACATTTTCATAGGCATTCAGAATATAACCAGATTTTAAATGTAGCCTTTAACTAGTTAATTGTACTCGTGCCACTCTGTGTTGAGGAAAAAAACCCTGAAAAAGTGTCCATGGATGAAGCATGGACCTGCTTGAGACCAGAATAATACATTGGGTTTTATATGTGCCAGTGATGATAGTGTCAGTAACCAAGACTTGCATGTCATTGTCATGTGCTCTAGTAGGTCAACTAGAGTGGAGAATTATAAAACCTACACATGTTTTTCTCAAAAAGAGGGAATTGAAATTGGAAGCTATTAAGTACGTGTGCTGGCATTAGCAGTCAGAGAAGTTTTCTTTCAGAAACATTGAAAAACCTTGACGATTTTAGAGTAAAAATGATAAGAAATTAGTACATGAGTGAATTAGCCCAGAAGTTCAGAGGCCTGTGGGAAGAAGCTGGTACCAGACGTGTTTGTGTCTGGAAGAGAACCCTGAGAAAGGTTCCCTGGACTTTGACTGTCTTCAAGAAAGGCACTTTTTCTTGGCACGAAGAAACCACATTAAGATAGAGCAGAAAGGAGTGGTCAGAATGGAACCTGTGACTGATGACTCAGATGGAAATAGCTCTAAACAATGTTCTGAGTACCAGTTAGAATGAGCCAATGAAGAAGGGGAGCATGAAGGGTGCAGAACAGAAACTCTAGAATAGAAACTCCAGCATTGCAACTAAGGAAGCAGCCCGCTAATTAACGGCAAATGAATACAGTGGGAAAGAATAGGAGAGCTTAGTAGATCATGAATTCCTGATGAGCCCTCTTTGTAAAGTTGTCAAGAGTGGAGTTCACAACCCTTCACCTTAACAACCATTGTCAAGGTCCAGCTGAGGTCTCTAGCCCACAGTGCTGCTGGAGAATTCCTTTCTGTGTCCTTCTGAGCTCAGTCCCATTCTTTGTGACTGGTACTCCACTATCAGCATAACAATGGTGACAGGGAATGGCAGCCATAATTAGCATCTGTGGAGTGGTTACTATGTGCCAAGCACTGTTTGTTTGTTTTTTGGGGTTTTTTAAAACATTTCTAAAAATTTATTTACTTATTTTCATCCGTCTTTATTCTTTGGCATGTGTGGGCCTCCCATTGAAGTAACCTCTCCCGTTGCAGAGCACCAGCTCTGGGCGCATGCGCTCCGGAGCACCAACTCATAATTGAACACACCAGTCCAGCCGCTCCGCCGCATGTGGGATCATCCCGGGCCAGGGATCGAACCGGTGCCCCTTACACTGCAAGGCAGACTCTTTACTCACTGAACCACCAGGAAAGCCCCCTGGTTTTTTTTTTTTTAATTGAGGGATAATTGCTTTAGAATATTGTGTTGGTTTCCAGCGTATATCAACATGAATCAGCCATAGGTACATGTATGTCCCCTCAGGCACTTTTTTTTTAAAAATATTTATTTATTTAGGAGGGGAGGGAGGGGGGTGGGCGGGCCACCTCCACTGGTCTTTCATTTGTCTAGTTTCATCCATCTCTGTTCTTTGGCTCGTGTGGGCTTCCCATCGCGGTGGCATCTGTTGTCGCTGAGCACCGGCTCTGGGCGCATGCACTCCAGAGCTCCGGCTCGGTAATTGGACACATCAGTCCAGCCGCTCCGCGGCACGTGGGATCTTCCCAGGCCAGGGATCGAACCGGCGGCCCTTGCACTGCAAGGTGGTGTCCTTACCCACTGGATCACCAGGGAATCCCTCAGGCACTGTTTTAATAGGCATCAACTCAGGTTTTCCTTCTTAGAACCTGGTAAGGCTTCCCTGGTGGCTCAGATGGTAAAGAATCCACCTTCAATGCAGAAGACCTGGGTTCTGTCCCTGGGTGGGGAATATCCCTGGAGGAGGTCATGGCAACCCACTCCAGCATTCTTGCCTGATGAATCCTATCAACAGGAGCCTGGTGGGCTACAGTCCCTAGGGTCGCAGAGTTAGATCCGATTTTTCACTTCTAAGGTGGAAACTATTGTTATCTCCATTTTACAGAAGATAAAACTGAGACCGAGGGTCACACTGCTAGGAAGCAGAGGATCGGAATTTGAGCCCCCACAGTCTGGCTTTGGAGCCGTGAGCTGTATTGAACACCATGAGCAATCCCCATTTTAGCAAATCAGATTGTAGGCTACTTCACAGAGAAAGTTGAAGCCCTGGGGTTTAAATTCCTCAACTTCCTGTCCCTGTATTTAATATCTGGATCTCTTGCTCCCTTCCCTCCACCTCAAGGGCAGCAATACTGTAACTGCTCCCTCCATCTGGGGTGTTAATGCCATCCTCTCTGTTACTGTAAGAATCAGAATGGTGTCCCATTCATTTCTAGACCCCTTTTCCTCCTCCCCTACATTCTCCTTTTTCTTACTTTATCCTACAAAGGTTTTTGTGTTCCATTTTTTTTTAATCACCCCCAAGTCTCTTCCTTTAACCCTGTGCCTCTAAGTTTCCTGGTAGTAGAATATCACCCATCTTTGTACCTCTAAGAAGATGTCGGAGTGAGTAACTTGGCCTTGAATGAACATTTATTTAGAACAGAGGAACTTCTGGTCCCCTTCAGCTCTTTTTCAGTCAGAACATTCCTTGTGTGTTGTTTCTGGGGGTACGGCTTGAGAAAATTTGGATAGATGATTGCATGTTCCTAGGAGAGGTGATGAAGGGACTATCTACCATGCCTGATGGAAGCAGGGACGATGGAACGAAATTGGGCTGTTCATCTTCGGCATGGGAAGAGAAGCCTGGAGGGACAGAATCATTGCTTTGAGTGTGAAAGCCGGGCGTGTGAAAGGAGTCAGCTTAGTCTTGTATCTCCAAAGTCTGTGGCAGAGATCTACAGGTACAAGTGACAAGGAATAAGATCATCTGAAATAGTAAAGCTGTGCAGTAGAGATTGGTTTGTCTGATGAGACGTAGAACCTTGTCACTAGAAATACTGTCTGAATGGTCCCATCACAAGCAATTCCAGAGACGTGAGCCTAAGATGGGTTGATTATATTGCCTTTGAGGTTAAATACTGGAATTAACCCAGTATATACAACTCTGGATCACGTGGGGAGTATTAAGAAAAAAATACCAATGCTCAGCTGCTACCCCAGGTAGTTAAATCAGGATTTTGGCTCCAGGGCCTGGGCACTGGTTGTTGTTGTTTTTTTTTTTTTTTTTTTGTATTTTTGGCACTGGTATTTTTTAGAAGCTCTGGAGTTGATTCTAATGTGTACAAGTCTGAAGCCTCCAACTGAGCTGAGTTAAGCTAAACTGCATAAAATCGTATGGAATGATATTTTGCTTAAAGTAACTTACTGTCACTATAGCCCTTGAGTTTTATATTGGTGAGTATGAGGTAATTGCCATCATATATTATACTTAGGCCTGATTCAAACTCTGTGTTTTGTAACATATTATTAAAGTGAAGAGAACTGAATTTCGACCTAGCCATAGTATCAGTTTGCCCAGCATGAAGAATTTTATCTGTGGGTATTTGCTTAGAATGCAGGCATACGCGTGTACGTGCACCCCCACACTGAGGGGAATTTCTTGTAGCATTTAGTGAATAAATGAATGAGGTTATTGGTGGTCTCCTCAGCATAATAAATAAGATATTGTAAGTTGAGGAAGTTATTACATGCCCTTTTTATAAGGCAACCTGAGAGTCCTTCATTTGGCTATTGATCTTGGGCTGTGTCACGGTGTGCTGATAGCAAAGTAGGAGTCTATAGGAAAAAGAAGCCTGCCATTGGAGGTTCGTTTGTCCTGGGACCATTCAAAGCAAATCAACTCAATACCAGTACAGATGTTCTAAATGTTTTCTTTTTTTTTTTTCCGAATTGTTATGTTTGTTTGTGCCTATATATATATATATATATATATATATATATATCAAAAAGAGAAACCTGTCCTCAGATTCTTGCTTGTTTTCTTATTCTTTTCTGTTTAATTTTCTCTTTAAAGCTATTGGTGTCAGTAACCAGAGGGAAACCACTGTTGTCTGGGACAAGTTAACTGGAGAGCCCCTCTACAATGCTGTGGGTAAGCTGCTGTGCATAGACATCAAAGGCAAGGCCTTTCTCTACTTGGAGATATTGTCCTACCTAAAGCATCTGGCTGAAAAAGCATGTAGCCATGTGTCCTACAATCTCACGGGTTGAGCTCAAGAGTCTTCTAAGAAATGGGTTGTTATATACTTACCAATTTCAGATTAACTCTTTCTTTTTGCTCGCCCCTTCCTGATCATTTGTGTTAGACAGCAGAGTCAGTGTGGCCAGAACTTTTTGACCTCCCTGCTGTTTCTGACACCTAGAAGAGATCTGTCTCTCCTCCCCTCAAAAACCAAGACTATACACGTTTCCCTTCCCCTGTCTAGTTCTCTGTAAGGTACTTCTTGTTCCCATCTAGGTGTTTGAATCAATTCTGCTGAACTTCCGAAAATAAAAATCTCATTGTTTTAGCATGTTCTGCTATAAACGTGGCTATTTCCACACGGGTTCAAAAGCTCAATCTCAAATATACCACCATTAGATACCCCATTTTATTATATGTAAACAACTGTGGCTATATTTTGGCCTGACTTTTAGCAGCACATGACAGTTGAGCACTGACTGACACTTTCACTTGCTACAAACAAAATTTTGTTCTAAAGAACAGTCGCTAAAAGGCATCACTCTGTCACAGCAAAGAAGCATTTTTTTTTTTGTCAATAAAGTAACAGGTTGTGGGTTGGGGATTGGAGGCAGAAGGTGTCAGAGGTGGAATGATTTATAGAGTGAGCATTTTTTTACTTTGCGGTTACTTTAGTGTAGATTGGGAAAAGTGACATTCAGGCAGAAAATACGCTCAAGAGATGCTTCATAAGAGTATCATGACTTCTTTGGAAAGCAATTTTTTAAAAGTTTGAGTGTTTAATGTTATTGTGTTACAAGAAAGCATTTAAAGTGTCTTCTGTATTTGTGATAAAAAAAAAAAATTGAAGCCACAAGAAAGGTCAAAGAGTTGCAGCCAAAGGACATATTACACAGAAGTACCTCTCTTGAATCTTTATTTTGTTGTTCTTCTCATGAGCAGTTCATTTTGAATATAAGCAGGGTATTACAATTTTAGTGACTAGGAGAGTGTTCTTTCACAGAGCAATGTTAGCCAACTTCTTATACTACTTAGAGTTTTACTCCCCTCCCTCCGCCAACCTCCAATCTCGTGAAAGGAAGAGCCTGCTCACAGGAACCACAAAGTTCTTGTTAAACTCTAAACTTTGAATTGTAAAAAAGCAACTTTGGACTTTGAGTTGTCATTTTAAAATAATGGAACTAGGTTAGTTGAAGTTATATTTATGGTGAAGGATTTCCGTAAATATTTTACCAGGAGAACTTTTTGTGATGTGCTTATTTACTCATTCCTTTCTCTTCTGCAATTTCCAGTTTTCTATTAAACAAAATATCAGGCGTTCAAAACAAGAATGACTGAAAACCAAAAAGAACAACTGACATTAGAAACAGACCCAGAGGAAATCCTGACACTCATTATCAGACTGTAAAATAACCATGATCTACATGTTCAAGGCAAGCAATTGGAAATTTAAGGATAGAAATTTATAACAGTATTACACTCAGTTGATGAGTTTTACTTCATATTAGACACAGCTGACTTCATGAACTGGAAGGGAGATCAAAAGTAAATATCCAGACTGAGGCACCAACAGACAACGGTTTAGAAAATGCAGCAAAGAATCTTAGAGAAATATGGGGCAAGGCAAGAAGGTCCAACATTTTTTTTTGGACACTTCTATTGATCTTTCATTTATTTATCTTTGTTCTTTGGCCTGTGTGGGCCTCCCATTGCAGTGGCCTCTCTCGTTGCAGAGCACCGGCTCTGGGCGCGTGTACTCCAGAGCTCTGGCTCAGTAGTTGAACGCATCGATCCAGCCGCTCCGCGGCACATGGGATCTTCCCAGGCCAGGGATCAAACTGGCACCCCTTGCACTGCAAGGCGGTGTCCTTACCCACTGGACCACCAGGGAAGCCTCTTAATTGGAGACCCAGAAGAAAAGGCAAGTGAGATGATAAATATTTTTCAAAACTGTTGAAAATATCATGCCACAAATTCAAGAAGCACTGTGATTACCCAGGCAAGATATATGCACAGAAAGCCCTACGTAAACATAGGCTGAGACCTGAAGATAAAAAGGATTTTAAAGTAGCCAGAGGCTGTGACTTTCAGGAGAGCAACACTGAAACTTTCAGCTGATTTCTCAATGGAGAAAGTACAATGTAAGGAAATCTTCAAAGTGCTGAAAGAAAATAGCATCTAGCTAGAATTCTATGTTTAGTGAAAATACCCTTCATAAATGAAGGTAAAATATAAAGGCAAAGACAAACAGAAGGTTATGGAAATCATTGTAAGCAAACCCTAGCTAAAGGAAAAACTAAACAGATTTTTTTTTTCTTTGAGAGGGAAGTAAAGTTTATTAGAGTTGGGAAGGGGAGAACCGACATTGTTAGAGTGGGAGACACTGTGAGAACAGCCAGCTGGCTCAAGGGAGAGCTGACCCCAAGCAGTGGTCTTTGATCCATTTCATACCTAGGGTCTAAGGAGTGGCCTAGGAATCTTAAGGATCATTGCTGATTGGACAGTCTACTGTGGGGGTAGAGTGATGACTACAGCACGAGGGAAAGACAGTAGGGTCCAAGGAGTGGCACAGGGGTCTTAAGGATTCAGCAGTGTACTACAGCCTGGGGGAGGGAAGCATAGTAAAGGTCTGGTTTATCTCTTTTTGCATTCTAAGACTGTCCTTGGGACACCACATTCCTACCTCTATTTTTAGGGCCAATTCTTTGGTGCCTTTGGATACCCTGCTCATGTCTAACTACCTATTTCCCTTCTCAGGCATTTGGGAACCCAGTCTCAAGGGAAAAGGGGCGATGACTGCTCTGGCTTCTTCAGGCTGGACAGGGACAGTGTGGGGCTCTGGGTTCCCAATGCCTGCTCTCTAAACGAGTTTTTCTGGTAGGAGAAAAGTGTTCTCAGGTGGAACTTTGGCAATGCAGGGAGGCATACAGAGCCTGAAAAAGAATAAATATGTAGGTCATTCTAACTGAACTTTGACTGTACAAAATAACAATGTATTGTGATGTTCAAAATATATTAACATTTAAAGCACTACATGGCAATAGTACTACATGAAAGGAATGTGTGATAGATGAGGTTCAAATGTCTTGTGGTCCCAGTCTTGTCAAGGATGCATGTTGTAATCTATAGGGTAAGCAGTAAAAGAGTAAATAATTCACAAACTTCCAAAGAGGGAACATGGAATGACTTTTAAAAAGAAGCCAAGAAAGGAAAGAAAAAGGAATAGAAACAGAAGGAAGGACAAATAGAAAGCATTTAGATCCAACCATGTAAGCAATTATATTACAAACGACAAGATTACTCCCTTCAGTAAAATCTAGCAAAGGAGTTAGGTGAGACTGCTAATGAGCTGATGAGATTAGAGCAGTAAGATTGGAGAGGCAAATTGGCCAGACCTCTCAAGGAAAGATACAGCAGGTATGTTTGTGAATTGAATAGGGCATAAAGATGAGGCAAAAATAAAACAGGGCTGCAAGATTTTTAGCCTGAGCAAACAGAAGGAAATTAAGTAATATTTAAAGAGAGCCAAATTGAGAGAAAAATGACTTTCTTTCTTGGACAAAACAAATATTGGACTTGGAATTAAAGCTCATTTCTGGACAATTAGAATTTGTGACTGTTATAAAGAGAGATTGTTCAAGATGTAGACTTCAAAGTTAGCAACAGAGACTTCCCGGGCAGTCCAGTGGTTAAGACTCCATGCTTCCAATGCAAGGGGTCCAAGTTTGATTCCTGGTCGGGGAACTAAGATCCTGCATGCCTCATGGTACAGCCAAAAAATAAAAAGTTGATTACGTAGTCTCTGTTTGTTATAGATGAATCCACCATAAGAATGAAGGTAAAGTTAATTTATGCAACAGAAGTTTAAGTGCCTTTCAGTAGACAGGTTCTGTGATGACCCCTAGACACAACCATGGATCATCAGAGTGACATACCAGGCACTTCCTGTACCAACCAGGCACTCATTGTGCTTGTTTTGGTGGCTGGGGATAGGAATTTGGAGGCTAGATGAGGAAGGAGAAAAGGACAGAAGAGTAATTAGCTGGGAAGAGAAGCCACTAAGTCATGACTAGGATAGATTCTGCCTCCAATTTTATTCCACCCAGGAAACTACCAAAGTGTTACACCTCCTTGCAGGTTTTCAGTTGAGAATATCAACACAATATTAAATTTTTAGCAGCTTTATCTTGAAACACCACAAGAGGAATTGATGTAAATGGAATCAGCTTTTTACATATATATTTGTCTTTGAGCTTCGTTGTCTGCATTTATATCATAGCCATGTGGGTTCCCCTCCTCTGTATGTTTTATTCCTACTTCCTTCTGCTTTTAAATCTTTTGTCACTCTAGGCCTTTCCTGTGCTTCTTCGTTTTTCTCTTTCTTTATGTAGTGAATTACTTAACCGATGAACAATGTATGTTATAGAAAAGGAGGGGAGAGTGGCAGCAGCTCTGTGGCCCTGGATCTGAAGCAGGTTTCTGCTTTTTCTCCCCTACCTTTTGTTTTCCTCATCCTTCCTAGCATTATCTTCCATCATGTTTTCCAGAGAATTCCCTCCTCTCCTCTTTCTAAGCCTTTTCCTTCCAAAATCAACTTTTTTCCTTAGCGGTCTACAGGCCTTGCTCTCTTCTTAATAGTATTGAAAAGGAGGTGTAGATTGAAAAATGTACCATAGACTAAATTGATCAAGAAGCACACAGCTTCACAGGTACTTCAGATGTTAAGTAGGGGACAGCTTGAATCACTTGATATTTTAGGATGTTCATATACTCATTTCTTTGCTGCCAGGGAAATGTTCTGGCCTAACTAGGTTGGCCCAGCTCTTTCCCCACTTCTTGGCCCAAGTTTCGTCATTCACTATTGAAGCTGACTGGTGTGTACAACAGACCTCGTGCCATAAGACCCTCAATGCAGTAGGTTTCTGTAGAACACAATTTATCATTAATGTAAAAATATTATTCGTAGTTGGGACCAATATCCAGGAAGGCCAGAGTCACTGATTTGAGCCCTATAATATAATAAAGAAAACCAGCAATAAAAATTGTGTGTCTCTGAGCCATCACTCCTTCTTTAAATGGTATTACAAACAGTTTTTCTAAGATACTTGATTTACAGTTCCCTGTGACACATGACTCTTTTATTTTATTTTATTTTATTTTTGGCCACGTCTATTGGTCTTTCATTTATTTATCTTTTGTTCTTTGGTCTATGTGGGCCTCCCATTACAGTGGCCTCTCTCATTGCAGAGCACCAGCTCTGGGCACATGCGCTCCCAGGCTCCGGCTCGGTAGTTGGACACATCAGCCCAGCTGTTCTGCAGCACATGGGATCCTCCCAGGCCAGGGATTGAACCGGCACCCCTTGCACTGCAAGGCGGTGTCCTTACCCACTGGACCACCAGGGAAGGCCCCCATGACTCTTTTTTTAATTAATTAATTTATTTTTGGCTGGACTGAGTTTTTTTTCACAATCATGAGTTTTTTTATTTTGCTTTTATGATTTTACAGAGTTTTGTTGTTTACAGATATGTATAATTCTAGCTTAGTCATATGTATATCCCATTTCTCCCATCCCACCCCTCCAGGCTGTCGCATAGCCCCCATGTACGATCCCTTAGACCCACAGCACATTGACAATAGTTAACTCTTTTACATAAGATAGTATAGGGTCCCGTGTTGCTCTTTCCATATCTCTCACCCACTTTTCCTTCTCCCCAATGTCCATAAGTCTGTTCTCTCTGACTGTTTTTCCATCGATGCTCCGCATGAGTATTTATCAGTATGAACTTTGTTGCAGTGCATGGGCTTCTCATTGCAGTGGCTTCTCTTGTTGCACAGGCTCTAGGTGTGGAGGCTTCAGTAGTTGCAGCATGGGGGCTCACTAGTTGCAGCTCATAGACTCTAGAGGGCGAGTTTAGTTGCTTCATGGTATGTGGGATCTTCCTGGACCAGGAATCGGACCCATGTCTCCTGCATTGGCAGGCAGATTCCTAACCACTGGTCCACCAGGGAAGCCTGACACATGACTCTTTATGCTGAGAATGGCAATTTTAAACACTGGTCATCCTCTTTGCCTTTTTATTTTTTAAATTTTTTTAAAACTATTTATTTATTTGGCTGTACTGGGTCTTAGTTGCAGTACATGGAATCTTCATTGTGCCTCAGGGACTTAGTTGCCCTGCAGTATGTGGAATCTTAGTTCCCTGACCAGGGATTGAACCCACATCCCTTGCATTGAAAGGCAGATTCCTAACCACTGAACCACCAGGGAAGTCCCTATTTTTTTTAATTTTTGCATACTAGCTCACCTGGGCCAATTTTTAAACCTAGTTAGTCATTTGTTAAGATCTAGAGGAACCTTGAGTTCCTTTGTCTTTTTCGGGAACTGGGTTATGTTTCTGAGTATCACCATGAAAGAAAACTGTAGCTGGAAAACCATCTAAAACTTCTAAGCATGCTTGGCCTTAAACAACGAAGGTGTGGTTTTATTTTGTATCATTTTTTCTTGGGAAGGGAGCAGATGGTTTACTTTTAGTAAAATTTCAAGTATTTCACTCTATTATGATCCACTTCTTTTTCATTTTTTCAAGTCTGTTTTTCATAGTGCTTGGAACAGCTTACATCTCCTTAACTCCTGGGTAAAGAAAAGCTACCATATTTTTGTGGTGCTTGAATTCCTCAGTTCTGCCAGTTTAAATAAAAAAGAAACTCAATTAGAGTTCAACTTGGAGGTATTTTTTTCCCATATTCTATTTAAGACTATGACCATTTTGGCTGCACCTGTATCACAGAGATTTAATTCTGGACTCAGACTCTGGGTTCAAATTCTGCCTTTTTCACCCAATGCCATTCTGTGAGTAAGTGTTCAGAACATGATCACTATACTGAATTGGCTGATGGCCTTTTCAGTCCAAGAATGCCAGATGAAATGGCTGATTTATACAACAGTAAGTGTTCTTAGGGGAAATGCAGAGCCTCCCTGGGGTCACATGCACTCCTGTCAGCCATTGGCATTTTGGCATTTTTCCACCTAAGAGGTGAAGTAGGATTCAGCCTCCCAGTGTAGACATCCACCCTCCTCCCCAACTTTCCATTTTTCTTTTGGCTACCACCTGATTTCTGAAAATGTCATCAGTTGAGGGACACTCTCTTCCCCTTTGTAAATGACCTCATACCCAGCTTAATTATAATAGGTTAACTTTTGACTAATGGTGACACATAGCCATTAAATCTGGTTTCCTAGATTTACTGTCCATTGTGGGGGAAACAACCTGGTAACACTGCATGTAACATTCAACAATCCACATTAGGGTGGTTCATAACCGGGAGCCCTACCTTCATCTCACTGGCAGGCCAGTAGTGCCTCATAACAAACCATCCAAAGGAGCTGTATTATCTGCCTTTGCTTCTGGTCAACTGAAAATGATTTGGGTTATATCTAGTGTGTTTATTTTTTTTCTCAGGTACATTTCTCTTTTATTGTTACTACTAACTAAAACTGATGCACGTTTCTATTCTATGAGTGTCTTCCTCCTTTAGAGTCTCATTGCATCCCTAAACTAACCTTGGCCAACTGCATTTTTCTTTACTCTTAAAGCTGTGTTTTTTCAGAACAAACTAAATCTACCATATGTATATTGGATGTGACTTTATTTCATACAAAGAAACTGTGGGTTTTGGAACCTATTCATTTAAATGGTCTGAACCATTTAAATCCAGTTTATTGGTATTAAGGGACATGTGTTCTAGAAACAGGCTGTATGATGTTCTGGACTCTGTTTTCCTTCTGATGTTTGTTCGAAGGCTACCATATTTTTTTGTGGTGCTTGAATTCCTCAGTTCTGCCAGTTTAAATAAAAAAGAAACTCAATTAGAGTTCAACTTGGAGGTATTTTTTTCCCATATTCTATTTAAGACTATGACCATTTTGGCTGCACCTGTATCACAGAGATTTAATTCTGGACTCAGACTCTGGGTTCAAATTCTGCCTTTTTCACCCAATGCCATTCTGTGAGTAAGTGTTCAGAACATGATCACTATACTGAATTGGCTGATGGCCTTTTCAGTCCAAGAATGCCAGATGAAATGGCTGATTTATACAACAGTAAGTGTTCTTAGGGGAAATGCAGAGCCTCCCTGGGGTCACATGCACTCCTGTCAGCCATTGGCATTTTGGCATTTTTCCACCTAAGAGGTGAAGTAGGATTCAGCCTCCCAGTGTAGACATCCACCCTCCTCCCCAACTTTCCATTTTTCTTTTGGCTACCACCTGATTTCTGAAAATGTCATCAGTTGAGGGACACTCTCTTCCCCTTTGTAAATGACCTCATACCCAGCTTAATTATAATAGGTTAACTTTTGACTAATGGTGACACATAGCCATTAAATCTGGTTTCCTAGATTTACTGTCCATTGTGGGGGAAACAACCTGGTAACACTGCATGTAACATTCAACAATCCACATTAGGGTGGTTCATAACCGGGAGCCCTACCTTCATCTCACTGGCAGGCCAGTAGTGCCTCATAACAAACCATCCAAAGGAGCTGTATTATCTGCCTTTGCTTCTGGTCAACTGAAAATGATTTGGGTTATATCTAGTGTGTTTATTTTTTTTCTCAGGTACATTTCTCTTTTATTGTTACTACTAACTAAAACTGATGCACGTTTCTATTCTATGAGTGTCTTCCTCCTTTAGAGTCTCATTGCATCCCTAAACTAACCTTGGCCAACTGCATTTTTCTTTACTCTTAAAGCTGTGTTTTTTCAGAACAAACTAAATCTACCATATGTATATTGGATGTGACTTTATTTCATACAAAGAAAAATTCCAGGTCACCCACGTTAGGTTTTTGGGAACCTATTCATTTAAATGGTCTGAACCATTTAAATCCAGTTTATTTGGTATTAAGGGACATGTGTTCTAGAAACAGGCTGTATGATGTTCTGGACTCTGTTTTCCTTCTGATGTTTTCCTGAATCACTTCAGAACTGAGTAATTCCCTATTCTGTCTAGATATGCTGTGGCCTTTTGCAGACTTTACCTCCTGCCACCCTTCCAGGGAAGTGCTTTCCTGTCGCCCTACCTTCCAAAAGCCCTTTCATGTCTTTTCTCACAGGTGGCCCCAGCAGACACTGTAGCATTTCCCTTAGCCTTCCTTTCAGATGGCCCCTAGCGACGCAATCGCTCACTGCATCACACAGCCTTTCCATTCCCTGCTTGGGTCAGCAGCCAATAACCAACTGAACCACTTTGCCAACTGGAACACAGATGTGTCGCCTGGTAGGGAAGAGTCATCTCGAAGGAGGAAAAGCAGGGACTGACCTGGTCTTTGCCAACCGGAAAGCCTATTGAAGCAGAGACTGACGGGACGACCTCTGTTCCCCTTCTGCTCCATGTATCTTTCTTTCTCGAAGCTCAAATGTATAGGAAACTGTTCGTTCTGTTGAACTTGCCCATGTGAGCTACCATGTCCTAAATGGTCAGCAAGGGGATGCAAGCCTTGAACCTGGCCATCTCTAGCATGAATTGCCCTTATTTCTCCTAATGCTCCAGCTGCTCCAGTTTCTCCTGGTCCTTCAGTTCCAGCTGCCGTTGTTGCCTCTGGCTCTTCAGTTCCAGCTGCTGGCGCTTCCTCAGGTATCGGTGCTCTGGCTCTCGCTCACACCCCAGCCTTCTACCTCAGATGTGTTGGGGGAAAATTGACCTCTTCTGCTGGATCTGGATCTGGATCTGGATCTGGTGTCTCTTCTGATTGTTCTCAGAAATTACCTCCACACGGGCTTAGTCTTTCAGCTCCAGGTCATCATCTCTTTGGCTTTCAGTCTCTTATTCTGCACCTGTATTTCGGGGCCTTTTTTTTGTTCTTAATTCGATTAATTTGAACATTTGCGAACCTTTGCCCGTTTTTTATTCATCTCATTTTCCAGTAGTTTGGGAACCTATTCATTTAAATGGTCTGAACCATTTAAATCCGTTTATTGGTATTAAGGGACATGTGTTCTAGAAACAGGCTGTATGATGTTCTGTTTTTTCCTTCTGATGTTTTCCTGAATCACTTCAGAACTGAGTAATTCCTATTCTGTCTAGATATGCTGTGGCCTTTTGCAGACTTTACCTCCTGCCACCCTTCCAGGGAAGTGCTTTCCTGTCGCCCTACCTTCCAAAAGCCCTTTCATGTCTTTTCTCACAGGTGGCCCCAGCAGACACTGTAGCATTTCCCTTAGCCTTCCTTTCAGATGGCCCCTAGCGACGCAATCGCTCACTGCATCACACAGCCTTTCCATTCCCTGCTTGGGTCAGCAGCCAATAACCAACTGAACCACTTTGCCAACTGGAACACAGATGTGTCGCCTGGTAGGGAAGAGTCATCTCGAAGGAGGAAAAGCAGGGACTGACCTGGTCTTTGCCAACCGGAAAGCCTATTGAAGCAGAGACTGACGGGACGACCTCTGTTCCCCTTCTGCTCCATGTATCTTTCTTTCTCGAAGCTCAAATGTATAGGAAACTGTTCGTTCTGTTGAACTTGCCCATGTGAGCTACCATGTCCTAAATGGTCAGCAAGGGGATGCAAGCCTTGAACCTGGCCATCTCTAGCATGAATTGCCCTTATTTCTCCTAATGCTCCAGCTGCTCCAGTTTCTCCTGGTCCTTCAGTTCCAGCTGCCGTTGTTGCCTCTGGCTCTTCAGTTCCAGCTGCTGGCGCTTCCTCAGGTATCGGTGCTCTGGCTCTCGCTCACACCCCAGCCTTCTACCTCAGATGTGTTGGGGGAAAATTGACCTCTTCTGCTGGATCTGGATCTGGATCTGGATCTGGTGTCTCTTCTGATTGTTCTCAGAAATTACCTCCACACGGGGCTTAGTCTTTCAGCTCCAGGTCATCATCTCTTTGGCTTTCAGTCTCTTATTCTGCACCTGTATTTCTGCCATCTTAGCTTCTTCAATGAGTTCTCGAATTTTATTTTGTTCTTAATTCGATTAATTTCGAACATTTGCGAACTGCTTGGTAGTATACCAACCACTGACCTTTTCCTCTTTGACAGTGTTACTAATTCATGCCATGTATTCTAATCGCTTCAGACTCGGGTTGTGAAAACTGAGGACAAATTCTGCCAGCCTTCTGTGATCGTGGGATAATGGAAGGAGAGGGACCTCTGACACTCTCTAGTCCAAATGGCCTTATTTTATATTCTGAACACTCAGGCCATGAAGGGGAACGTGACTTAAGCTTGAGTCCCATAGCTTGTTGGCAGCAAAGCCAGAAGATGTAGGTTTCTCCTCCACTGTTGTGACTCTTCTGAGGCAAGGGTTCACTCTCTGGGTACCACGGTTGGTACTTTGAAGTTTTCACATAAGGAGTGTAGTGTGTAGCTATTTAAGTAGTCTTTGTCAGAAAGCAGTGGAGTCACAGAGCCACTTGATCATCAGTCTATCTTTAGTTTTTTCTTTTTTTAAAAAAAATTTTGGCCTCTTTTTTTTAATTGGTTTTTTATTTACTTATTTTCGTCCACCTTTATTTTTTGGCCTATGTGGGCCTCGCATTGCAGTGGCCTCTCTTGTTACAGAGCACCGGCTCTGGGCGCATGCGCTTCAAAGTGCTGGCTCCTAACTGGACACACTGGGATCTTCCCGGGTTAGGGATCGAACCAGTGCCCCTTGCACTGCAAGGTGGACTGTACCCACTGGACCACCAGGGAAGCCCTTTTAGTTTTGTTTTGAAGTTAATGACTGGAATAAATTCAGTATCCTAAAGAACATGCCCTAAGAAAGAAGCTCTCAAACTTTTAACAGCACTGAATAATGCAGGTAGGAAAGCTCAGGCCTTCCTTGCCTAGTCTCGCAACCAGATTCCTGCAGTGTAGGGACTTTCTTATAAAGACTCCACACTTCCACTACAGGGGGTGTGAGTTTGTTTCCCTAATTGGGGAACTGAGATCCTACATGCCATGTGGCATGGCCAAAAAAGGGAAAAAAAGTAAAATAAGAATCTTCCCATGTAAGGACTGGGATGTGTGATTTCAAAGTTTTCCAGGAGGTTTGGGTGTGCTTTCTGGATCAGAACCACTGCTGTTGAGTCTCACAGTGTTTCTTAAACAGAAGATTTCTATTTGGGCTTCCCAGGTGTCACTAGTGGTAATGAACCTGCCTGTCAAACCAGGAGACATAAGAGGCTCAGGTTTGATTCCCTGGGTCGGGGATATATCCCCTGGAGGAGGGCATGGTAACCCACTGCAGTATTCTTGCCCGGAGAATACCATGGACAGAGCAGCCTGGCGGGCTATAGTCCAAAGCATTACAGAGAGTCAGATGTGGCTGAAGTGACTTAGCACGCACATGCTGCTAAGTCTGGCAGTGTTTCTTAAAGAGAGCACACCCGTTTAAGAGGTATAATTTCTGGATCTCCTCTCCAGACCTACTATTCTAGAATTTCTGGCAGTGTTGCTTATCTTAAAGCTCCTTGTGATTTTTATGTCCATTAAAATATATTTAAAAATGCTGATCTAGAAGGCTTTGAGTCAGTAAACAAACAACCTAAAGCCTAGAGCAGCGGTTTTCATGTCCCTTGGTAGAAAATAAATTTTACCTCAAGATTCAACAAACCAGCAAAACTAAAACAAAGTTTCACAAGTCCATATTTATCCTGCTGAGTTCAGTGAATGTTGACATTTTCCATAGTAATGCATCTTATTTCACCTTAAGTAGGTAATTGAAGCCACATTGATTTTTAAACCCTTAGCGCATTGTAGTTTGAAACTGGAGAGTTGAGATGTGCTGTGAATTCTGCCTGTCACAGATTTAAAACTTTTCTCTCAAATTCCTCTACCTTTGCCCAACTACTCCGGCCTAGCCGTTAACACCTGCTAGGGTTGCTTGCCTATGAGGAAGGTCCACTTGGGTCACAGTCACACAGCACTGCCTCCATTTAAAAAGTAGATAGATTGCCTTTTTCCCTGGACTCAGGAGACCTTGACAGCTCCATGATTCTGCTGCTAATGGCCTGTGTCCATCACAGAACAAGTCATAGAAAACTCAGCCCCAACTTGGTGATGGTATACGGGCCGGGCGATGAAGGGGACGGGAATTCTATGAGCAGTTTAGTTTAGGTGCTGTTTGATTCCCAAGTCTGTATCGCCTGAGTCCCTGACAAGTCTATCTCTTTGGGGTTGGCCCTGGATGTGGTCCATTCAGCTCTCTTCAAGAGCACAGCAGGCCCCAGCGGCACACTTGCAAGCTGAGCTGAGGATAGGGACTCTTGCAGACTGAGCACAGAGTCTGCAGCTGGCTGATATGACCACACCTGAACTGATCACAGGGGACACGGCCCTGGAGCCGAGGGTAGGGTAGAATCTCAGACTGAGGAGGAGGGAGGAGTGGTTTCGTAAAGAGAATTAGAGCTACAGCTCCCAGCAGCAGGAGGACTGGATGCTGAGCAGCAAAGAGCAGGTGTCATGGCTCAGCCATGTATTTCCCTGGGCTTCCTCTTTGCCTCCTGTTTCCTTGGTGATGATGAACCTTGTTTTCTTGCTGTTTTTCCCTTTGAAAAACAGTGCAGCAGGGGTCCCCAATCCCCAGGCGGTGGATCAGTACTGGTCTGTGACTGTCAGGAACCCGGCCACTCACCGGGAGGGGAGTGGCTGGCAGGCAAGCAAGCAAAGCTGCATCAGTATTTACAGCTGCTCCCTATCCCTCGCATTACCACC
The DNA here is from genome assembly GCA_022376925.1 of Tragulus kanchil. Lineage (NCBI taxonomy): Eukaryota > Metazoa > Chordata > Mammalia > Artiodactyla > Tragulidae > Tragulus > Tragulus kanchil. The sequence goes on along the minus strand of JAIOJX010000001.1, from coordinate 101,856,476 downwards.
TGAGCTCCGCCTCCTGTGAGATGAACAACAGCATTAGATTCTCATAGGAGCTCGGACCCTCCTGTACTCGAATTATACCCCCCTCCCCAGTCCAGGGAAAAATTGTCTTCCACAAAACCAGTCTCTGTTGCCAAAAAGATTGGGAACCGCTGCGGTATAATGACCTGAAGTCCCTGATTTAATCCTCAGGCAGAGTAGCCACCATCAAAATCGAGCACAGATAGCCCTCGAGGGAAATAATGGTTTAATTAAAAAGAATTGATTAAAATCCATGACAGGATGTAACTGCTCCTTAAATGAAGAAAAAGGCATAGTAACGAGTGACCCCAACTGTCACACACTCACGGGTTGCAGGCCAGCATGCAGGATCTTCCTGGTGCCCTTTAAATAGACTGTTCTTAGGAGACGTCTAAACACAGTCAGTGCCTAAAAATATCGAGTGACCAGTCACAGGTTAAAAGTTGTAAAAGTTAGGTTCACAATTGAAATCTGACAAATAAGCTCAACTGATCCTATTATTTATCTTTCACAATTGCTTTGGAGACTATTTAATGATTTCTCTTTCCCAAGCCTCCTATCGTAAAGCAGAACAGAGGTTCTTACTAGGGGGATCAGAAAGTGGATGATAGATATTTAGTAAAAATGAGGTTTATCTGTTAAAATGGAGGGTCTACTTTACAGTCTAGCAAGGAGAAAGAATGGTGACCTTTAAATGATTCATGTAATGATTCTGGATTCTAGTCTATTTTGAAAGAGTTTAATGTAAATTAGCATTTTGAACATACATGACTGAATCTGATTTTCTTGCCTCTATAATGGTATCAGGTTCTCTACTTTGTCATAAACTGCTACCCAGTTTTTCTAAGGTACAAGCTCTATACATGGTACAGTGATCCTGGGCTGTGCCTTTTGCCCAGGCAACTACCCTGCCTAGCATTTAGATTTTTTCAGCACTTGTCTATGCATAGAAAGTCCATATCTGAAACAGTGTTTTCATCTCTTTCTATAAAAAGGATACAAAATCAGCACCCAAAGGTATGTATTGTTCTCCTCACTTGGTCTATAATTTTGCATAAAAGCTTTAAATTCACCCTCATAAATTTATCCTCTCCTCTAACAATATGCCCATTCATTTCTAATTTTCTAATTTCTGTCTTTTGAAAGCTACAGCATTTTAATTCCTTATAGAAGCTAATCGGTCTCCTATCCTTGACAGTAATTTCATTAAGGTCTGACTTCTTTAAATGAAGTTTTTCATATTTATTATTGTATTTTGGTCTGCAGTGTGGCTTGACTTAAGAACCCAGTCTACCGTTGAGAGTCTTAGTAAAAGAATTCCAGGAAATAATAACTTTGTCAAGGTAAGAGATCTCTTCAAAAATATACTATTAAAATGCTCGTTTAACAGGAAAAAAAAAAAAAAGGCCTGGAGATTTCACCATGGCTTACATCTTAACTGCACAATAGTTATTTGGTTCAGTGTATAGAATGTTTTCCCACAGATATTACCTTTCTGTCTTCCTTGCCCTGTGGTGGATTGGAGAAACAATATTCCAAGGTTAGTAGGCTGGAGGGGATAATAAAGCATCCCAGTGGCCTAACCTTACTCCCAGGGAATGCCTCTTATAATTTCACTCTGCTTTCCAAATCCTTCTCTCTTACTTTTTTACCACCCATCAAAGACAGTTGTGGGTACTTTTGAGTTTTTAGGCATCTGGACTCAAAGACAGAAAATAGAAGAGACTCTAGCCTTTACATGAATTCCTCTTCCATTTCCTTAGTATGAAGAAGCCAAGAAAAATTACCTGGTTTTCAGTCTCTATATAAATCTCTCTTCAGACAAATGGAGAGAAAAATGTTTGAAATGGGAGAGGTCAATACCAAGTTCTCCTACTATGCCAAAGGAAATTCCAGGTTTTTTTGTTTGTGTGATTCTTTTTTTTTTTGCTTGTTTTCAGGTTTTGTTTTATTCCCTTTATATTTGTCAGGCAGTTTCTTGTGGTTGTTGGTTCTGAAACTAGTCCTCAAATCCCATTAATTGCAGCAATCTAGCAAACAATCCCTTACCTTTACCCACCCATTAACTTCTGTCTGGTCTTGAATATACCCTCACCCATTTCTTTTCTTCTTTTTTTTTTTTTTAAAAAAACTATTGCTTTATTTATCTCAATTTGGCTGCACTGAGTCTTAGTTGTGGCATGTGGGATCTAGTTCCCTGACCAGGGATCAAACCCGGGCCTCCTGCATTAGAAGCACAGGGTCTTAACCACTGGACCACCAGGGAAATCCCCCCATTTCTTATTCTATTCTCTTGATTGACCTGCCCAGCCCTCACACCTACCTCTAGTGGTACTTTGCTTCACAGGATGCGTGTTTTTCTCTTTAAAGGCAACTTTTACGCTTTGCACTTAAATCATGAAAATAGGGTATTTCTATGCTATCTTAAGCTCTTGGTTTGTAGGTTGACCCTTGGTCCTTCTAATGAAAGAAGCATATGTCCATATGTTATTTTCCTTTTATAATTTTTGAGTGTTGGTCATTTCTTTCTTGCTAGAAAAGCTAGTAAACTGTGAATTAAGGTTCTTAACTTACAAGGTTGCATCATGACTTACAAGTGTTAGCATGGTTTGAGCTTTTTTACTAAACATATCCATAGGAAGTGAGAAAGAAAAGGAATCACTTCCTGTAGATAGGTGTCAGATGGGAATAGGGATTGAGAAGAGAAAGATAGTTTCATTACTTTGATGTGTATATTCTCTTCACTTTCACCAGCTCTTCTAAATATAGTGTTTAATATACTAACTAAAATGAATTGGACCAGATCCATTCTCAAGGAAGCCTGTGTTTCATTTTTACCCTCTATCCTTTATTCAGTTAACCCTCCCTTTTTCAATGTATTTGCGGAATTTAGGCAAACTCCATCTTTTATATGTATCCCTGGTGGCTCAGACAGTAAGGAATCCACCTGCAGTGTGGGAGACCTGGGTTCAATCCCTAGTTAGGAAGATACCCTGGAGAAGGGAACAGCTACCTGCTCCAGTATTCTGGCCTGGAGAATTCCATGGCTCGTCCATGGGTCACAAAGAGTTGGACACAACTGAGAGACTTTCACTTTCCTTTCAGTATTTGTTTAAATTCATTGAGGTAGCTTTGGTTTCTAACATCATGTAAGTTTCATATGTCCAACATTGTATTTCAACTGGCAACTTCTTTCTCAAATCAGGCAAGTTTGAGTTGCTTTCATCTGGTATGTCTTTGAGCTCTACTTTACTGTCCAGCAATTTTACATTATTCAAATATGTATATGTGTTTGACTATGTATTTATTATACTTCTAGCACATAAATACATTGTTTTTATTAAGGCTTAGCTGTCTTAATTAAAACAACCTACTGGTTGTGGTCATTAGTTTATGAATCAATAAACTCACACTCTCTGATTTTCTGTAGTTTAAACATTAGTTTCATGGAATACAAAGTAAAAAGCAAGGTTTTGGACTAAGTTCTGTGTATAATACTCATCACAAGAGTTAACATCTGTGTCTGAACTATCTAGATTTCAGGGCATGTGTCGTTTAATTTTATCTTGCTACATGAATGCTCTTTGAACTGCAAACATATCACTCTGATCTTTGTTCCTGAACATGCTTTCCTGTAACACGAGATAGGAAAAGTGTTCTTTATCCATGATACTGTAGGATTGCCTTTAGGGCCATGGTGTATTTTGTGATTTGTTGACCTTTTGATTTGCTGTTTTATTTTCCGCTGTTATGAATTTTCATTTCCTGGCTGAATGTCATAACTGTTTTTAGTCCAAGACAGGCCTTCCACTTAGCACTTATTTCAGTGCAGTGAAACTTCGTTGGCTCCTCGACAACGTGAGGAAAGTTCAAAAGGCTGTTGAAGAAGATAGAGCTCTTTTTGGATTTCATTTTTACCCTCTATCCTTTATTCAGTTAACCCTCCCTTTTTCAATGTATTTGCGGAATTTAGGCAAACTCCATCTTTTATATGTATCCCTGGTGGCTCAGACAGTAAGGAATCCACCTGCAGTGTGGGAGACCTGGGTTCAATCCCTAGTTAGGAAGATACCCTGGAGAAGGGAACAGCTACCTGCTCCAGTATTCTGGCCTGGAGAATTCCATGGCTCGTCCATGGGTCACAAAGAGTTGGACACAACTGAGAGACTTTCACTTTCCTTTCAGTATTTGTTTAAATTCATTGAGGTAGCTTTGGTTTCTAACATCATGTAAGTTTCATATGTCCAACATTGTATTTCAACTGGCAACTTCTTTCTCAAATCAGGCAAGTTTGAGTTGCTTTCATCTGGTATGTCTTTGAGCTCTACTTTACTGTCCAGCAATTTTACATTATTCAAATATGTATATGTGTTTGACTATGTATTTATTATACTTCTAGCACATAAATACATTGTTTTTATTAAGGCTTAGCTGTCTTAATTAAAACAACCTACTGGTTGTGGTCATTAGTTTATGAATCAATAAACTCACACTCTCTGATTTTCTGTAGTTTAAACATTAGTTTCATGGAATACAAAGTAAAAAGCAAGGTTTTGGACTAAGTTCTGTGTATAATACTCATCACAAGAGTTAACATCTGTGTCTGAACTATCTAGATTTCAGGGCATGTGTCGTTTAATTTTATCTTGCTACATGAATGCTCTTTGAACTGCAAACATATCACTCTGATCTTTGTTCCTGAACATGCTTTCCTGTAACACGAGATAGGAAAAGTGTTCTTTATCCATGATACTGTAGGATTGCCTTTAGGGCCATGGTGTATTTTGTGATTTGTTGACCTTTTGATTTGCTGTTTTATTTTCCGCTGTTATGAATTTTCATTTCCTGGCTGAATGTCATAACTGTTTTTAGTCCAAGACAGGCCTTCCACTTAGCACTTATTTCAGTGCAGTGAAACTTCGTTGGCTCCTCGACAACGTGAGGAAAGTTCAAAAGGCTGTTGAAGAAGATAGAGCTCTTTTTGGGACCATTGATTCATGGCTAATTTGGGTATGTTTAAATATCATGTAGGTATGGAAAACATTTTTAAATTGCCTTTTTTTCTCCTGAGAGTTTCAGAACTTTTTTGTTGGCAGCAACATCAAGAAAGGCCGCTCTAGAAACAGCAGGACATGTCAGCTTCCATTTGAGAGGCATTTTTGCCCACTTCCTCTTGATTTTTGTCTTGCCTTATTTAAATAAAACTGGAGGATGACTGCCAGAACCCTGTCTCATGTCTATTACATTTAGAGGAACTAGGTAGTTATCAAGCAGTAAATTTCAGTCGCCTGTATCTCTTGCATATCGTACACTCCCTTGGCGTGTGCAGGGGCTTTGTTCTAGGACCCGCCGGGGATTGTTAGCAGTCTGGATCTTTGGATTGTGTAATACGATTGTAGTTATTTTAAAAATCTTATGTAAGTGTGCCAGTACAATTTGAACCTGTGTTGCATAGAGCTTCACTGTACTTCTTTTCCTCTAGAATTTTCTGCCTTTTATTTTCTACTATTTAGCATGGTAAAACACTTGGGGCTACTTTTATAGCATTTGCTTTGAACATCACATAGCCATCTATTACTTAATTAAGCCACTATGAAAAGTCATTGTGGAAATTTCTGGCATGTAATCTTTTTGCCTAAGCCGAACTTGAATGAGTAGAAACAAGCATTTCCCAGATACGTATATGTATCTTAAAAATACATCTTCATTCTCTCTTCTCTCCCCGCACCCCCTTGTCTCCCTCTCTCCCCACACCCCCATTCTCTGTCTTTTTTTTTTTTCTTTTTTTAAGGACATTTTCAAATATACCCACAGTACGGAGGGAATAATGTCATGAACCTGTAGAACAATGAGTCAGCTACAGTCATTGGCTATGGCCAAAGTTGTTTCTATTATACTCCTCCCCACGGATACTTATAAAGCAAATCCCAGACATATAATTTCATTTGCAAACACTTCTGTAAGTATGTGGTTATTTTTTTTTTTTCAACGTTCAAGGGAACGTCAAAGGAACATGGCCCCTCTTCTCACTCTGCCAGATCCATCAAGCAGATCTGACAAACACCCTAGCAGAAAGTGACGCCTTCCCCAGCCCTCCCTGTCTTGGCCAGGGCACGCTGTGCTTTGTGCTCATGGACAGCCGTTTTCATACGTGTTGGTCACAGTTGAAATAATTCTGACAATAGTTTTCACAGTTGCCTAGAGCCAGAGTAAGGCAGTTTGTGGAACTCTGAGCTGCAGGAGACTTGAGGGCGCCAATTTGGCTTTGCCCCACCCACCCGCACTCCCACATGTTGCCCTTTCTGCACTTCAGTTCCTTTCTCCTCATTGATTCTACATAAAAGAATGCAGCCGTCCTTCTAGTTCAGGTCCAAGGGCATTAACATTCAAGAGTTTAGAACTCTGTTTTCAGGTTATGTGCTTGGGTGAGTGGAACGCAGTCCAATGAGAATTGTTATTTCAAAACAGGCACGCACAGTAAGAGCAACAACAGAAACACAGGTCAGTAATATCCCAAGAGGCAGGCACATCAAATTTTGTAAGCCTCTGCCTCTTCCAAAGATAAGAGGATGAAAACAATACTGATGGGTTTCCCTGGTAGCTCAGTGGTAAAGAGTGTGCCTGCCGATGCAGGAGACACAGGTTCAATCCCCAATCTGGGAAGATCCCACATTCTGTGGAGCAACTAAGCCTGTGAGCCACAACTATGGAGCCTGTGCTCTAGAGCCTTGGAGCCACAACTGTTGAGCCCATGTGCCCTAGAGCCTGAGTTTCACAACGTCACCACAATAAGAAGCCTGCTCATCTCAACTAAAGAGTAGCCGGCACTTTCTGCAACGAGAGAAGAGCCTGCAGCAGCAGTGAAAACCCAGAATAGCCCTAAATAAATAAATAAAAAATTTAAAAAAATACTGATTTTTTTTTTCTCTTTAACCATCAACTTGAACTGCTGTCTAATATGATGGTCACTTTGCCACATACGACTGTTGAACACACAAAAGCGGCAGTCTGAATTGAGGTGTGCATGAGTGTAAAGTATACACTGTATTTCAAACTTAGTGAAATGTCTCAGTTGTAATGCTTTATTTTTTTTTTAACTTTTATTTTACTTTTGACTTTTACAGTTTTGTTGTTTACAGATATGTATGTTCCCAGATTAGTCATATGTATATCCCCCCCACTTCCCACCCCTCCAGACCGTCACACAGCACCCCTGATGGATCTCCTTTTCTCACAGAGCAATGACTATCGCTATTTTCTTCACATATGATAGTACAGGCCTTCATGCTACTTCCTTTACGCCTCCCACCCTCTGTTCCTTCCCCACTATGTCCATATGTCCACTGTCCATATCTGTCTTTCCGTCGCTTCACTGCGTGTGCCATCATCACCATCCTACTAGATTCCATATATATGTGTTATAATATATTGTATTTCTCCTTCAGTTTTAATGCTTTAGATTGACAAGATGTTTTGGATATATTGGGCTAAATAATTATTACTTTTTAAGCCTACAGTATTATTCATTTCACCTGCTTCTCTATACTTTTTTAATGTAGCTCTTAGAAAATTTCCAATTACATATGTGACTCACTGTGATTCAATTACATTATATTTCTCTTGGACACTGCTGAACACTACAAGGTAAATTTTGTAAGCCTCTGCCTCTTCCAAAGATAAGAGGATGAAAACAATACTGATGGGTTTCCCTGGTAGCTCAGTGGTAAAGAGTGTGCCTGCCGATGCAGGAGACACAGGTTCAATCCCCAATCTGGGAAGATCCCACATTCTGTGGAGCAACTAAGCCTGTGAGCCACAACTATGGAGCCTGTGCTCTAGAGCCTTGGAGCCACAACTGTTGAGCCCATGTGCCCTAGAGCCTGAGTTTCACAACGTCACCACAATAAGAAGCCTGCTCATCTCAACTAAAGAGTAGCCCCCACTTCCTGTGACTAGAGAAGAGCCTGCAGCAGCAGTGAAAACTCAGAATAGCCCTAAATAAATAAATAAAAAATTTAAAAAAATACTGATTTTTTTTTTCTCTTTAACCATCAACTTGAACTGCTGTCTAATATGATGGTCACTTTGCCACATACGACTGTTGAACACACAAAAGCGGCAGTCTGAATTGAGGTGTGCATGAGTGTAAAGTATACACTGTATTTCAAACTTAGTGAAATGTCTCAGTTGTAATGCTTTATTTTTTTTTTAACTTTTATTTTACTTTTGACTTTTACAGTTTTGTTGTTTACAGATATGTATGTTCCCAGATTAGTCATATGTATATCCCCCCCACTTCCCACCCCTCCAGACCGTCACACAGCACCCCTGATGGATCTCCTTTTCTCACAGAGCAATGACTATCGCTATTTTCTTCACATATGATAGTACAGGCCTTCATGCTACTTCCTTTACGCCTCCCACCCTCTGTTCCTTCCCCACTATGTCCATATGTCCACTGTCCATATCTGTCTTTCCGTCGCTTCACTGCGTGTGCCATCATCACCATCCTACTAGATTCCATATATATGTGTTATAATATATTGTATTTCTCCTTCAGTTTTAATGCTTTAGATTGACAAGATGTTTTGGATATATTGGGCTAAATAATTATTACTTTTTAAGCCTACAGTATTATTCATTTCACCTGCTTCTCTATACTTTTTTAATGTAGCTCTTAGAAAATTTCCAATTACATATGTGACTCACTGTGATTCAATTACATTATATTTCTCTTGGACACTGCTGAACACTACAAGGTAAAGTAATTGAAGTGTTCCATTCTCCTGCCTTTCTGGCTCTAAATAAAGTGAAAATTGAATTGCAGTAAAGTATGGATTTAACGTGTCCTTTTCATTCTGTCCAGAGCTTGACAGGAGGAGCCAGTGGAGGTGTCCATTGTACAGATGTAACAAATGCAAGCAGGACGATGCTTTTCAACATCCATTCTTTGGAATGGGATAAAGAGCTCTGCGAGTGAGTTGTGTTTTGCTCTCAGAATAGTTTTCCAAATGTGTTGCCTATTTATAACCCGAAATCTTAACTATTTTCACATGTCAGTAGAGCTGCACACTTTGTTGATATTTAACTACAATGTACAAGTCTCTGTTGTATATTCTTTTTTTAATTGGAGGATAATTGCTTTAAAATGTTATGTTGGTTTCTGCCATGCAACATTGAAAATCAGTCATAAGTGTGTATGTACCTTTGCTCTTGAGGTTCCCTCCCACCCCCCTCCCATGCCATCCCTCTAGGTCACTGCAGAGCCCCAGGCTGGGTGGGCTCCCTGGAAGACTACATACTGCATATATAATAAGTAGGCCAAATTAAGTAATCATCTTATTTATTTTGCAAGGAAAATGCTTTGGGTTGTTTTTTGTGTGTGCTTCTTCTTATATACCGATTTCTTTATTTAGAGTGCTAAATATCTAAGCATACTGCTGGCTTATTCATTTCTTGTCATTGAAGTTAACTGTCAAGTGCATCTATTTTTAATTGTTGTTTGCATGCCTTTAAATTCATAGAAATATTTCTAGGTGTTTACTCATAATAGTGTTATATACCCAATCTTCTTTTATTGTTTTTTAGATTTTTTGAAATTCCAATGAAAATTCTTCCAAATGTCCGGAGTTCTTCAGAGATCTATGGCCTAATGGTAAAAAAACATTAAAAAAAAAAATTTTAAAACATTCTTTTTATCTTAAAAAAAACTTTACTATTCAGAATTTAAAAGTCAGTTGTATTATGTTTTCTGTTTTGAGGCCTATGAATTTTGTGAATGTTGGCAGAGAATTTAATATTGTCTCAGTAGTTGTGTGACTTAAAATTCTTGAGTTCTTCTTTCCAGTTTTTTTATATACACTTTCTATATAACTATATATAAAAACTTTATGTACTATGAACTTTACTGGCTTTTCTTTGAGTATTTTAAAGTACTAATGAGATAATCTAACTGCAGAGGGTGGTAAGGGAATATTTAAGCCTGTTTCTTCTTTTAATTCAAATAACTATTTAATAGTTGTGTTGCTGCTTTTAATATATAGGAAGGTCTCCACATTTTAGTAGTGTTCTTTTTTCCTGTTGAATCTCTTTCTTGGCCAAACCATGTCTCATGCTGTATTCTTTGTCAGCCTAAGCAAAACTTTAGCAAAGAAGTGAAAGCAAAGAGTCTGTTCTGATTCATGATTTTTAATTACATTGGTTTTCGTCATGGACATTTTTACTGTTGCTTTCATTGAAACCCACAGTAAAAGGATTCTAAGCTAAAAGTACACTTAGCATTGCTGAGTATGTCTGATTACACACCAGGGCTGAAAACCTCTAGGACAATTTGAACTGGTGTTTCAGCTCAAAAATCTAGAATTTATGGTAAAAATTAAGAAAAGATTAATTGCCACAAAATAATGTTTGGACATTTCATGAAAAGTATTAGTTTGCTCATAGACTTAATAATAATGATAGAACAACAAATGTTCTGGACAAAGCTTAAGCAAGAATTCTTAAATGTTTCATTGATATCAAAGCTTTTGAAGGCAACATGGAATGTTTTAAAGGAAGCATAATTATTGCTTATCTATAATTTAAAAGTGCTTTGATAATTTTATAGCTGTGTATAAACTGACCTGGGTCAGAAGGAAAAAGAAAAACTGTTCTCGAGAAAGAGTTTCAGAGAATGATTGAAAAAATATATAACTGACCTAGTTTTCCCTTGCACTCAAAATATTATCCTTCTGTCGCCCTCTCTCCCCCTTGCTGACTATAGAAAATCTCTCATAGCCCGGTGAGTAGGTTGCCCACCAATTATGCTACCTATTCATTTGGAAAAGATACAGTGCATTTCCATTTAGTTTTCGGTCAGCAGGAGTCCATTTAATCAGCAGATTGACCCAGATTTTTCCATGCCCCTCCAAATTACTATAAGCTCTAGTGAAGCTTTAGGTATCATTAAAACATTGCCTTCCATAAAACTGGGAGTGACGTTTCAAAATAAAAAAGACGAAGGCAGTTTTCTCAAATGAGAAGTTCTGATGGTCACTATTACAAAATGCAGTTGTGATGTGCTTTGGGGCTTTAGCATCCTAGGATAATGAGGTGTAGTTTTTAGATGTTCTCTGTATCTCTCAAATGATATCTTGCCCAACCTTTCAGACCAGTTAGGTGGAAATGCACTGTCACTTTTTCTGCATGCTTCACCAGAGGATATTCCCAGGAAGAAAAGAAGAGCTCATTTCTGTGCCTGGCCACACATTCTGCTGGTAGTTTGATAGTAACTTCAATAGGTGTAAGCAAAGGTATCTTTTAGCATCTGAATACCTGAAGATATCCAGCCACTAGGTTTCGTGATTCACTTTCAGCCCTTCACTTATGAGCAGGTTCAGATTGTCTAAGAATATATACAGTAAATGAAAGACAGGTCTTGGATTAACCCCAAAGCATGAAAGAAATAAAATATTACCTACTATCTAGAGGGAATTTTCTACTTTGTAAAGGCTTTCCACATGCATGCTCTTATTTCCTTACCATAACTGTGTGAGGAGGAACCCAGAGCTCTCAGTGTCACGAGACTGGCTCATAAATGACAGACAGAGAGGTCGGGTGAAAGCTTTGGTTGGGTCCTCCTCCTAATATCAGATTCACCAAAATGTCCATTTGGGTTTTTGTGTAAGATGATATGAAAAATACCCGAACGAACTTTTAAGCCAACCCAAAACATCACAAGTACTTTCAGGATCATACCCCTTTTCCCTATTCCTTGATATCAATACATGTTGCTTTGTATTAATGCGAGTGTTTGTTTCCCAAAAGTAAGTTTGCTAAAGTCCACAGTCAGCCACTTAAATCTCTTTTTTTTCCCCTAGAATGCTGGCTATAATGGATCAAAATCAAACCCCCTCTTTATGACATAAAGTAACTCTTGCTTATCAAACCTTGAAAAATGATACTGGCTATGAACAAATAATACCCCATACCTGAGCCTTCTTCTCTTGTTTCTTACTTAAGAGCAGTTTGGGTTGGAAGAACAGTTGATAAAACACAGTCTTCAAAAAAAACAAAAACATGTTCCATGCTGGTTTGGTAGCTCTTTGTTCATTATAAAGGATTGTTAGTCTGTTCATAGTAGCAGCAAAAATAGCTAAGAACAAATGGTCTTTGGCATTCTTATAAGCTCAGGCCCTTTTTTTTTTTTTTAATTTTGGCCTCTTTTATTGGTTTTCCACTTATTTATTTTCATCCATCTTCATACTTTGGTATAAGCTCAGGCCCATTTTTTTTTTTAATTCTGGCCTCTTTTATTGGTTTCCACTTATTTATTTTCATCCATCTTCATACTTTGGTATAAGCTCAGGCCCATTTTGTAGATGAATAAATTGAGGTATAGAGAAGTTTCAGCAGCCTGCTTGGTGACTAACTAACCAGGAGTAGATCCCAAATCTCCTGGCTCCATGTTCAGTGTTTCACATCCATGACTCTTGTCATTCGAGGAATATTTCTAGAGTCTCTCTCTTTGAACCACTCGTGTAGTTGAAACACTTGCTTTGTCTTGTCTGCCCACATTGACTCTGTGTCATTCCTGTGACAGTTATGTTAGTAGAGCCAAATTTGTGGTTATTCATAATCTTTTTTCTGTGAGGAGGAACCCAGAGCTCTCAGTGTCACGAGACTGGCTCATAAATGACAGACAGAGAGGTCGGGTGAAAGCTTTGGTTGGGTCCTCCTCCTAATATCAGATTCACCAAAATGTCCATTTGGGTTTTTGTGTAAGATGATATGAAAAATACCCGAACGAACTTTTAAGCCAACCCAAAACATCACAAGTACTTTCAGGATCATACCCCTTTTCCCTATTCCTTGATATCAATACATGTTGCTTTGTATTAATGCGAGTGTTTGTTTCCCAAAAGTAAGTTTGCTAAAGTCCACAGTCAGCCACTTAAATCTCTTTTTTTTCCCCTAGAATGCTGGCTATAATGGATCAAAATCAAACCCCCTCTTTATGACATAAAGTAACTCTTGCTTATCAAACCTTGAAAAATGATACTGGCTATGAACAAATAATACCCCATACCTGAGCCTTCTTCTCTTGTTTCTTACTTAAGAGCAGTTTGGGTTGGAAGAACAGTTGATAAAACACAGTCTTCAAAAAAAACAAAAACATGTTCCATGCTGGTTTGGTAGCTCTTTGTTCATTATAAAGGATTGTTAGTCTGTTCATAGTAGCAGCAAAAATAGCTAAGAACAAATGGTCTTTGGCATTCTTATAAGCTCAGGCCCTTTTTTTTTTTTTTAATTTTGGCCTCTTTTATTGGTTTTCCACTTATTTATTTTCATCCATCTTCATACTTTGGTATAAGCTCAGGCCCATTTTTTTTTTTAATTCTGGCCTCTTTTATTGGTTTCCACTTATTTATTTTCATCCATCTTCATACTTTGGTATAAGCTCAGGCCCATTTTGTAGATGAATAAATTGAGGTATAGAGAAGTTTCAGCAGCCTGCTTGGTGACTAACTAACCAGGAGTAGATCCCAAATCTCCTGGCTCCATGTTCAGTGTTTCACATCCATGACTCTTGTCATTCGAGGAATATTTCTAGAGTCTCTCTCTTTGAACCACTCGTGTAGTTGAAACACTTGCTTTGTCTTGTCTGCCCACATGCTCTGGCATGTCGCTCTTCGTGTTCATTCCTGTGACAGTTATGTTAGTAGAGCCAAATTTGTGGTTATTCATAATCCTTTTTTAAAATTTTATTAGAAAGCTGGGGCCTTGGAAGGTGTGCCAATATCTGGGGTAAGTTTCATCTCCTCACATCGCCCTCCCTGCTACACAACCCCCTCACCCCGCTTTCATGTTCTGGCTTTCCTTAATCAATATGCTCCTTTAACTATGGGAGGGGGGAGAAAAGAGCAGCAGAATGGGCTAATTCTTATTTTGACAGGACACTGAGAATTTTGTGGAGCAAATTCTCTCTAGCCCTCCCTTTCTATACCTGTTCAGTGTGTTCCCACATGGGGAAATGGCTAAATGGAGGCAATTTAATGCAAAGAGCATGAAACAATTCGCTCCTCCATACAGAAACAAGGAAAACTAAATCTTAGGGCTCTCCTAAAAAGAAAATGGGTAATAGCATCTTCCTCAGTGTCCTTCATTATCATGTATCCTTTCAGTGTTTGGGGGACCAGTCTGCTGCGCTGGTGGGACAAATGTGCTTCCAGGATGGACAAGCCAAAAACACGTGAGTTTTAAGAAACAGAGCTGAAAACCAATGGTGGCTTGTTTGTTTTGCCCTTTGGTGTTTGAAATGAGGAACAGTCTTTGAAGTCTCTCCAGGCTAAAGACTAGTAGTTCAAGAGTCCCAATACAGATCGATCGATCTATCTATACACACATACACACACATATATATACACACACACATTTGTTTGCCATTTGTTTTTCATCTCCTTCACATAAAATACACTATGCCATATGTAAACACACTCCTGAGACTTGTGAAAACCTTTATTTATAAAATTCACAGCTATTTCCTTCCAGAAACTCAATTTGGTTTACAGTATTCTTGCCTCAGAACTTCCCTGGCGCTCCAGTGGTTAAGACTCTCTGCTTCCACTGTAAAAGGCATGAGTTCAATCCCTGGTCAGGGAACTAAGATCCTGCATGGCATGCAGGCAACCAAAATAAATAAATTAAAAAATTTAAATAAAGTCTTCTTGCCTTTTGGGGAGGTTGTTGGAAGTAGGGAGACTAAACAGAGGGGAAAAAGCCATGATGAAACTTCAATTTTCAACATTATTCTTCCTGCCATAGACTTTTCCACTAATTGTACAGTCATGTTTTTATGCAATTTTTCAATGTCACTTCTCTGGCACTATACTTTCTCCCCATTTTATGCAGTTTCTGCTTTGACACTAAGCCAAAGGAATGATGAAAGTGGAGATATGGTTCATTTCTCTTCTCAGCTCCTCTTCTTTATTCTCACACATGCAGTCAGTAACAACGCCCTGTTTAAGAATGAGGAAATGACTCCCAGTTTAGAATAAGAAAAACAGATGCTCAGAGATGGAAATTTGACTTTTTCCCACATGGGAAATGGCTAAATGGAGGCAATTTAATGCAAAGAGCATGAAACAATTCGCTCCTCCATACAGAAACAAGGAAAACTAAATCTTAGGGCTCTCCTAAAAAGAAAATGGGTAATAGCATCTTCCTCAGTGTCCTTCATTATCATGTATCCTTTCAGTGTTTGGGGGACCAGTCTGCTGCGCTGGTGGGACAAATGTGCTTCCAGGATGGACAAGCCAAAAACACGTGAGTTTTAAGAAACAGAGCTGAAAACCAATGGTGGCTTGTTTGTTTTGCCCTTTGGTGTTTGAAATGAGGAACAGTCTTTGAAGTCTCTCAGGCTAAAGACTAGTAGTTCAAGAGTCCCAATACAGATCGATCGATCTATCTATACACACATACACACACATATATATACACACACACATTTGTTTGCCATTTGTTTTCATCTCCTTCACATAAAATACACTATGCCATATGTAAACACACTCCTGAGACTTGTGAAAACCTTTATTTATAAAATTCACAGCTATTTCCTTCCAGAAACTCAATTTGGTTTACAGTATTCTTGCCTCAGAACTTCCCTGGCGCTCCAGTGGTTAAGACTCTCTGCTTCCACTGTAAAAGGCATGAGTTCAATCCCTGGTCAGGGAACTAAGATCCTGCATGGCATGCAGGCAACCAAAATAAATAAATTAAAAAATTTAAATAAAGTCTTCTTGCCTTTTGGGGAGGTTGTTGGAAGTAGGGAGACTAAACAGAGGGGAAAAAGCCATGATGAAACTTCAATTTTCAACATTATTCTTCCTGCCATAGACTTTTCCACTAATTGTACAGTCATGTTTTTATGCAATTTTTCAATGTCACTTCTCTGGCACTATACTTTCTCCCCATTTTATGCAGTTTCTGCTTTGACACTAAGCCAAAGGAATGATGAAAGTGGAGATATGGTTCATTTCTCTTCTCAGCTCCTCTTCTTTATTCTCACACATGCAGTCAGTAACAACGCCCATGTTTAAGAATGAGGAAATGACTCCCAGTTTAGAATAAGAAAAACAGATGCTCAGAGAGGTGAAGTTACTAAGTGAGCGGAGCAGTCTTTGCACCCAGATCTAGTTGGTTTGAGTTAGCCAGGGCACTTGACCTTTATACTTTACTGTCTTCTGTGTGGGAAAGATTTCCATAAACCTGACAGCAGACTATCCACATTTAAGGGGCTTTATCTTGAGGATTTTGGCCGCACCCTGTGGCATGTAGGATCATAGTTTCCCCATATTCCATGCTGTGGGAGCGTGGAGTCTGAACCACTGGACTACCAGGGAAGTCCTCTTGAGCATTTTCTAATTCTTTCATTGATGTTAACTTCAGTGGTGGCATTCTCCTTTCGTCGGTAATGGAATGTCTTTATATTTTAGATGAAATCTTCTTATACTCTAGTGGGGTTCAAAGTCCTCAGGCAAAAGTACGACATTTTGGGGGTAATTATTTTTTGTTTTTTTGGAGAGGGGAGATAGGACAATTCTTTGCAGGTCATGGTGTCCTGAGGTTACCATCAAAGGGAGTTTGAGTCAGTGTGGATCTGGAAACGTATTCTTTGAATTCTGGATTCCAGAAGTCAGTAGTCAGAGAGATGATAGAAATGGTAGAAAAGTAGGCTGTCGCCTTGCCCTCTTCTTTCCTCCTCTGCCCAGAATCTTAATGCTACTAAGGCAGATGCTGCCTCTCCTTGGCAAGTACCTGACATGCAGGAGGCCCCCGGAAGGTTGCCAGATTTTCCTTCTGTTTATTCTCCCTTCCTTCTTACGCATTATCAGCCAAGTCCTACACACAGCTGAACACCTCAGCAGCCACTGCAGGTTGGAAGAGGGGACAAATCGTAAGACCTTGGGCCTCATAATTCTCTTCTGGAGGGGAAAGAACACGGGAAGACAGTTCATATTATAATTCAGAACTTGCATGCCGTAAGAAACGTGGTGTGATACCCTAAATTTCAGACTAAGAAGTTTTTTCTGGAAGGCAGAGGGATACTTCTTAAGGTTTAGGGGTTGCTGGTCAATGACTGGGGCTGTTTATTACTGATAACGGCCATCCTGGGTTAAAGTGAGGAGAGGGCTTCTCTGGTGGCTCAGTGGTAAAGAATCCACCTGCCAATATGGGAGCCACAGATTGGATCCTTGATCCAGGAAGATCCCACATACCGCAGAGCCACTAAGCCTGTGTGCCACAGGTACTGAGCTTGTGCTCTAGAGTCCAGGAACCACCACTATTGAGCCCACATACTTCACCTGCTGAAGTCTCTACACCTAGAGCCTGCCCTCAGCCACAAGAGAAGCCACTACAATGAGAAGCCCACACACTGTAACTAGAGTAGCCCCATTTGCGGCATCTAGAGAAAGCCCACACAAGCAATGAAGACCCAGCACAGCCAAAAATAAATACAATTTTTGATGAACTAAAGTGATTAAAGACTAGAGGAAAAGAGGACATGGAGCCAGCCACTACAGCATTTCAGTAACAGCAACAAGGACCAAGAAGGATGAGGACTAAGCTGGAGGTGTGGGTGGATGTCCATGGTACTGTAGAGGTCCAAGAGACAGGAAGTAGGTATGGAGTCTGTCACCTGGTCCCAGTGGTTAGAATTAGCCAAAGTAGGGAATGGATCCAAGAAGAAGGAGTTCTGTTTGAGACACACTGGCGGTACTAGTAGGATATACATTACATACACATGGTCATGGGGAATGAATTAAGTATAGCAGTAGAGATTTTGAATATTCCATATTTAGAGGTGATTTTTGAAGCAATAAGGACAGATGAAGTTACCAAGAAAAATAGATAGGTAGAGGAGATGTTTAGAAGAAGGAAGAGACAGCAGGGAGGAGAATTGAGACAGGATGTAGTCAGTCTTTAATGTGGAGACCCATGGTAGAGCTATTTAAGAGAGGGGGCTTGGTCAGCAGTGCAAAATAGAACAGAAAGGTCATAGAGCCTGAGAATAAGAACAGACCGTTGTATACAGACATCAAGTCTTCCGTGGTGACCTCCAAGAAGGAAGCTTTAGGAGAATGCTCCAGGTGGCAGCCAAGTTACAGATGATCTAGCGAGATGCAAGTAGGTAGAAAACAGACAGCAAGACAGAATATGCTCTGTGAAAGGCAGCCATCCAGGAAGGGTGAGTGAAGTAGACAGTTTGTTAGATTAATAGAATCTGGCCAACTTTGGAGAATTTTCTTGTGTTTTTTTTAAAGATTTATTTATTTATTTATTTTGGGCGGGGGTCGGGTTGGGGAGGGAGGGGAGCGGGCGGACCACTTCTATTGGTCTTTCATTTCTCTATTTTCATCCGTCGTTGTTCTTTGGCTCCTGCGGGCCTCCCATCGCAGTGGCCTCTGTTGTCACAGAGTGCCGTCTCTGGGCGCATGCGCTCCAGATCTCCGGCTCGGTCATTGGACACATTGGTCCAGCTGCTCCGCGGCACGTGGGATCTTCCCAGGCCAGGGCTCGAACCGGCGCCCCTTGCACTGCAAGGCAGAGTCCTTACCCACTGGACCACCAGGGGAAGCCTTCTTATGTTTTTAATGGAAGCTTGTATTTTAAGTTCCTCCTCTCCCCAGAAGCCCTAAATATACGAGCAGAGACCTTCTGCCTCTTTCATGGATCCAGCCAAGGCCACTTACACCCCCTCTGTCTGAACACAGTACCATCTTGAGAAAGGATTGGTCAACCTTATAAATGCTGGAAAACATCATATATGTTTAATGACTGGGAAGGAAAAAAGTTTTAAGGAAAATAATTGCCTTTATATGGCTTTGAAAGCTGTAGCCTAGGGATTTCCCTGGTGGTCAGTGATTTGAACTCTGAGATTCTACTGTAGGGGCCATAGGTTATGTCCCTTGTCGGGGAACTAATATCCCACATGCTGCTTGTTCACCAAAAAAAAAAAAAAAGAAAGAAAGAAAAAAGCTGTGGCCTAAATGTAGCAAAGAAGTCTCTTCATGGGCTTTCCTGGTAGCTCAGCTGGTAAAAAAAATCTGCTTGCAGTGCAGGAGACCCTGGTTCAATTCGTGGGTCAGGAATATACCCTAGAGAAAGGATAGGCTACTCACTCTAGTATTTGTCGACTTCCAGGGTAGCTTAGATGTTAAAAGAATCTGCCTGCAATGCAGGAGACCTGGGTTCGATCCCTGAGTTGCAAAGATCCCCCGAAGGAGGACACGGCAACCCACTCCAGTATTCTTGCCTAGAGAATCCCCATGGACAGAGGAGCCTGACGGGCTACAATCCATGCAGTCACAAAGCGTCAGGCACAACTTAACAACTTTCAGATGTAAAATCACAGTCTCTTCATATGTTGCTAATGCTAGTTAATTGCTTATTAAGCATACATG
Source organism: Tragulus kanchil (assembly GCA_022376925.1). Classification (NCBI taxonomy): domain Eukaryota; kingdom Metazoa; phylum Chordata; class Mammalia; order Artiodactyla; family Tragulidae; genus Tragulus; species Tragulus kanchil. Next base: position 101,837,016 of record JAIOJX010000001.1, on the reverse strand, counting down.
AACTTCAGAATTGACTTTTATTAAGTACCTTGAGCCTCTATGTCAATTTAATGCTTTAAGACTTGCACACTACCATTCAGTATACAGAGTGTATATCTGGGAACTAAATCAGTACAGAGTTCCCCTTTAAAAAGTGTGGAAAAGGGCTTCCCTGGTGGTCCAGTGGGTAAGGACGCTGCCTTGCAGTGCAAGGGGCGCTGGTTCAATCCCTGGCCTGGGAAGATCCCACGTGCTGCAGAGAAGCTGGACCAATGTGTCCAACTACTGAGCCGGAGCTCTGGAGAGCATGCGCCTAGAGTGGGTGCTCTGCGACGAGAGAGGCCACTGTGATGGGAGGCCCACACAGGCCAAAGAACAAGCATAGATGAAAGTGAGTGAATGAAAGACCAATAGAAGTGGCCAAAAAATGTGGAGCAGATAATTAACTTCCATTTTTATGAATATTTATTAACGGAGATTGACTTTAAAATACATAGTTTTTTCAGCATCACTGAAGTAAAAAGGTATAGTGATTTATGTGTTCGAGTTCATAAATATATTACTCGAACCTAGTGTTATTTGACTGGTGTCTTTGAAACTTAGATATTCCATGAATCCCAAGCTCCCTGAATGTGCTGGCTAATCATCAAGCAGGCGAGAATCAAGCAAAAGAGAGAGATGTTCTTGGGCTAATTGTTCATAACAGTGGTTCCCGGAAAAGTGTTTTTCAGAAAAAAATTGCCCCCGGTCTCTGCTCTGTAAGACAAACAGCCGATGGGGTATGTTGGGTTAGCACTGACTAGTATTAATCACAGCATCTGCTATGATCCGTCTGCCCACTCCTGGGCTGAATGCTCCCCCTTCTACCCCCCTGCGTTGATGAGTGTCACAGAGCACAGCAGCAAGGCCCATGGGGAAGGAATCCTAAGCAGGTCAGGCCAGCTGTGGAGAGCTAAGGATGACAGCCAACTCATTTGAAAAGTGTTGCCGTGTGACCCTTGCTGATATCAGCTTGAGCTGCTTATCTGCTCTGCCCAGATCAGAACCACTCACACATGTCCAAGTGCCAGATTTGTTGCAGAGTCCAAAGCTTTTCCTGATAAGGCTGCCACAAAGTAAATTCAGCTACCTGGCAGCTGTGTTGTGTGCTGGGTATGACTCTCTGACCCCCGTTAGAACGCTGCGTCCTCTGCAGGGAAGGGAGAAGTTAGACCAGCAGTAACTTTTCCCTCATCCCCAAAGTCCAGCTACACTCCTCTGCATGCTGGACCTACCCCTTCTTGATGCCAGATGTTTACAACGGTATAATGATGGAGCTAGACTCCCCCGTCCCATTGCTGAATGGCTATTACTTCTGATGTTTCCCTCCATGTGGATTTGGGGAAACATAAGTGTAACAGAATTTAGGATTTATTGTAGCTCAGTGCTATTTTATTAATATAAACATGGCCCTGGGCTATGACTAAGCGCCAAACACCACACTTGCATTTTTCCATTGTTGTTCAGTCACTCAGTCATGTCCGACTCTTTGCGACCCCCTGGACTGCATAATTAACTTCCATTTTTATGAATATTTATTAACGGAGATTGACTTTAAAATACATAGTTTTTTCAGCATCACTGAAGTAAAAAGGTATAGTGATTTATGTGTTCGAGTTCATAAATATATTACTCGAACCTAGTGTTATTTGACTGGTGTCTTTGAAACTTAGATATTCCATGAATCCCAAGCTCCCTGAATGTGCTGGCTAATCATCAAGCAGGCGAGAATCAAGCAAAAGAGAGAGATGTTCTTGGGCTAATTGTTCATAACAGTGGTTCCCGGAAAAGTGTTTTTCAGAAAAAAATTGCCCCCGGTCTCTGCTCTGTAAGACAAACAGCCGATGGGGTATGTTGGGTTAGCACTGACTAGTATTAATCACAGCATCTGCTATGATCCGTCTGCCCACTCCTGGGCTGAATGCTCCCCCTTCTACCCCCCTGCGTTGATGAGTGTCACAGAGCACAGCAGCAAGGCCCATGGGGAAGGAATCCTAAGCAGGTCAGGCCAGCTGTGGAGAGCTAAGGATGACAGCCAACTCATTTGAAAAGTGTTGCCGTGTGACCCTTGCTGATATCAGCTTGAGCTGCTTATCTGCTCTGCCCAGATCAGAACCACTCACACATGTCCAAGTGCCAGATTTGTTGCAGAGTCCAAAGCTTTTCCTGATAAGGCTGCCACAAAGTAAATTCAGCTACCTGGCAGCTGTGTTGTGTGCTGGGTATGACTCTCTGACCCCCGTTAGAACGCTGCGTCCTCTGCAGGGAAGGGAGAAGTTAGACCAGCAGTAACTTTTCCCTCATCCCCAAAGTCCAGCTACACTCCTCTGCATGCTGGACCTACCCCTTCTTGATGCCAGATGTTTACAACGGTATAATGATGGAGCTAGACTCCCCCGTCCCATTGCTGAATGGCTATTACTTCTGATGTTTCCCTCCATGTGGATTTGGGGAAACATAAGTGTAACAGAATTTAGGATTTATTGTAGCTCAGTGCTATTTTATTAATATAAACATGGCCCTGGGCTATGACTAAGCGCCAAACACCACACTTGCATTTTTCCATTGTTGTTCAGTCACTCAGTCATGTCCGACTCTTTGCGACCCCATGGACTGCAACACGCCAGGCTTCCCTGTCCTTTACCATCTCCTGAAGCTTGCTCAGATTCATGTCCATTCAATCATTGAGGCCATCCGACCATTTCATCCTCTTTCACCTCTCTCTCTTCCTACCTTCAATTTTTCCCAGCATCAGGGGCTTTTCCAGAGAGTTGGCTCATCATATCTGGTGGCCAAAGCATTGGAGCTTCAGTTTCAGCATCAGTCTTTCCAATGAATATTCAAGTTTGATTTCCTTTAGGATTGACTGATTTGATCTCCTTCCAGTCCAAGAGACTCCCAAGCAGGCAAGAATCAAGCAAAAGAGGTAGATGGTCTTGGGCTAATTGTCTTCTGCAGCACCACAGTTGGAAAGCATCAGTTCTGCAGTGCTCAGCCTTCTTTATGGTCCAACCCTCACATCTGTACATGACTAGTGATAAAACTTTTTTTTTAAGGTCTCTGCTTTTTAGTATGCTGTCTAGGTTTGTCATAGTTTTTCCTCCAAGGAGCAAGCATCTTTTAATTTCATGGCTGCAGTCACCGTCCACAGTGATTTATAGAGTCCAAAAACATAAAGTCTGTCACTGTTTCCCCTTTTTCCCCATCTGTTTGTCATGAAGTGATGGGATGGATACTATAATCTTAGTTTTTTAAATCTTTGAGTTTTTCCTTTAGGATTGTATTAAGTACATTTTCTTCTAGACTGTTCTTTTTTTCTTTTAAGGAAACATTTATTATTTAAATATTTATTTATTTTTGGCTGTGCTGGGTTTTGGCTGCTGCGCAAACTTTCTTTAATTGCAGTGAGAAGGAGCTACTCTTTATTTATTTTTTTATATTTTGACCTCTTGTAATGGTTTTTTGTTTATTTATCTTCATCCATCTTTATTCTTTGTCCTGTGTGGGCCTCCCCTTGCAGTGGCCTCTCTCGTTGCAGAGCACCTGCTCTGTGCACATGCGCTCCAGAGCGCTGGCTCGTAATTGGACACACCACGCTCCGCGGCACGTGGGATCTTCCAAAACATAAAGTTTTGGAAACATAAAGCCAGGGATTGAACCAGTGCCCCTTGGCATTGCAAGGCAGACTCTTTACCCACTGGACCACCATGGAAGCCCTGGAGCTACTCTTTAGTTGTGGTGTGCAGGCTTCTCGTTGTGGTGGCTTTTCTTGTTGTGGAGCATGGGCTCTAGGGCATGTGGGCTCAGTAGTTGTGGTGCATGGGCTTAGCTGCCCCACGGCAGGTGAGATCTTCCCAGACTAGGGATCAAATAAATGTTCTCCGCATTGGCAGGTTTCTTTACCACTGGACCACCACTGAAGAAGTCCCTGGACTGTTCTTTAAAACATTATTCCCAAAGTGTATGTGATCTTTGATAACTTCTGGAACTTTTCTAAAAATTTACTTCTATTGTTCCGTTAAATGTCAGTTTTGTACTATTAATTTTTCAGCGTTTACTTTTAATAAAATTATCTTATTCTTCGTTCTTCCCCCAACTGTAGGTATGGAACTGGCTGCTTCTTACTATGTAATACAGGCCGTAAGGTTGGTGTTTTTCAAATTAAAAGATTTGTGAAAGTCTTCTTTAACTTCATATAAATTAAACTTGAACATAATTTGCTATTAATTTACTTTTGAGTCAGCATATTTTATTTTGTTTTATGAGGGTTTAATTTAAAGCTCAATAAAATGATGACTATCACTACATTTGAAGGGTTCCAAGAAGCATTTTAGGTTCTTTGACTTCTATATGTGTGGTTTTTGGGTTTTTTTTTTTAATTTTTTTTGGGTTGGGGGTGAGGTGGGGAGGGAGGGGGGCAGGCGGGCCACTTCTGTTGGTCTTTCATTTGTCTATTTTCATCCGTCTTTGTTCTTTGGCCCGTGTGGGCCTCCCATCATGGTGGCCTCTGTTGTCGCAGAGCACCGGCTCTGGGCGCATGCGCTCCAGAGCTCTGGCTCGGTACTTGGACACATTGGTCCAGCCGCTCTGCGGCACGTGGGATCTTCCCAGGCCAGGGATTGAATCGGTGCCCCTTGCACTGCAAGGCAGTGTCCTTACCCACTGGACCACCAGGGAAGCCCTGTATGTGTGTTTTTAATTGTTAGTGGAGTATGTACACTAGAGCGTGTCAGATTCTTAATTCGAGTCTAATTTCAAATAAGGGATAAAGTTTTTGTAGTATTTAAGTATATTGTTCTTTTAAAAATAATTTTTATTGGGGTTAATAGTTGATTTATTTGTTTGTTTATCTATTTTAATTTATTTATTTATCTTTTTGGAGGGTGGGGTGGGGAGGGAGGGGGATGGGCGGGTCACTTCTGTTGGTCTTTCGTTTCTCTATTTTCATCCATCTTTGTTCTTCGGCTCCTGTGGGCCTCCCATGGTGGTGGCCACTGTCGTCGCAGAGCACCGCCTCTGGGCACACGCGCGCCAGAGCTCCGGTTCGTAATTGGACACATTGGTCCAGCCGTTCCATGGCACGTGGGATCTTCCCAGGCCAGGAATGGAACCGGTGCCCCTTGCACTGCAAGGCGGTGTCTTTACCCACTGGACCACTAGGGGAAGCCCTAATAGTTGATTTATAGTGTTGTCTTAGTTTCAAGTGTACAGCAAAGAATATCCATTCTTTTTTAGATTCTTTTCCCATATAGGTCATTATGGAGTATTGAGTAGAGTTTACTGTGTTATAATAGGTCCTCATTAATAATCTATTTTATGTATAGTAGTATATATATCTGAATTCCAAACTCCCAAGTGTATGGTTCTTAATAGTGATAATTTTGATTTTTAAGATGTATTTTTTCAGTTATCTCAATGTATTGAGTCATGTTGTAACTGGATCATTTTTGCTTTAAAAACGTTCTTAGGCTGTCTTTTGTTTTCCCAACTATAAACTCTTTTCCTCTTTCCTACACACAGTGTGTATTTTCTGAACATGGCCTTCTGACCACAGTGGCTTACAAACTTGGCAGAGATAAACCAGTGTATTATGCTTTAGAGGTAAGTACATTCCAATCAGTATAGCTCATATGACAAACATTCAAAACTAATGAAAATCACAGTGTTATCTGCAAGAATGAGAAACAAGTCCTCATTCATTATGGTTTAATCATGACATTGCAAAAATTCAGTCACATCTTTTAAAGCTCCATTTCCAGTTCTAGTTCTCTTGTTATTTCTGATTGCTTCCTAGAAATAGCGTTGAACCTCTCAAAGTCATCCATGAGGGAGGGAATGAACTTCATCTAAACTCTTGTCAATGTTGTAGTTTTTTTAAAAAAGCATATTTATTTGTCTACTATTTATTTTCATCCATCTTCATTCTTTGGCATGTGTGGGCCTCCCATTGCAGTGGCCTCTCTTGTTGCAGAGCACTGGCTCTGGGCACATACGCTCCAGAGCACTGGCTTGTAATTGGACACACTGGTCCAGCCATTCTGCTGCATGTGGGATCTTCCTGGGCCAGGGATCAAACCAGTGTCCCTTGGACTGCAAGGCAGACTCTTTACCTACTGGTCCACCAGGGAAATCCAATGTTGTAGTTTTGGCCTCTTCACATGAATCACATTTGTTCTTATGGTCTCTAGAATGGTGAATCCTTTCTAGTAGGTTTTCAGTATACTTTACCTGGAATTGATTTCATCAGAGGAATCACTATCTATAGCACCTGTAGCCTTACAATTTGTCTTTCTTGAATGGTAAGACTTGAAATTCAAAATTAATCCTTAATTCATGAACTGCAGAATGTAAACTGCATTGTTGTTGAGTCACTAAGTCATGTCTGACTCTTTGAGACCCCATGGACTATACCCACCAGGTTCCTCTGTCCATGGTGTTTTCCAAGCAAGAATACTGGAGTGGATTACCATTTCCTTCTCCAGAGGATCTATCTCACCCAAGGATCTAACCCTCATCTCCTGTATTGGCAGGTGGCTTCTTTATCTCTGAGCCACCAGGGAAGCCCGTATGTTGCATTAGCAGGCAAGAAAACAACATGAATCTCATTGTATGGCTCTGTCAGAACTCTTGTGTGACCAGGTGCATTGTCAGTTCCCTTCATATTTTGAAGGGAATCCTCTTCTGAGCATTATGTTTCCACAATGGGTTTTAAATATTCAGTAGTTCATGTTGTAAGCAGATATATTGTCACCTAAGCTTTCTTGTTCCATTTATAGAGCACAAGCAGAGCACATAAGTCTTAAGGACCTTAGGATTTTCAGAATGGATTTTTCCCCAACTCAAATTTTAAAGCTCCATTTCCAGTTCTAGTTCTCTTGTTATTTCTGATTGCTTCCTAGAAATAGCGTTGAACCTCTCAAAGTCATCCATGAGGGAGGGAATGAACTTCATCTAAACTCTTGTCAATGTTGTAGTTTTTTTAAAAAAGCATATTTATTTGTCTACTATTTATTTTCATCCATCTTCATTCTTTGGCATGTGTGGGCCTCCCATTGCAGTGGCCTCTCTTGTTGCAGAGCACTGGCTCTGGGCACATACGCTCCAGAGCACTGGCTTGTAATTGGACACACTGGTCCAGCCATTCTGCTGCATGTGGGATCTTCCTGGGCCAGGGATCAAACCAGTGTCCCTTGGACTGCAAGGCAGACTCTTTACCTACTGGTCCACCAGGGAAATCCAATGTTGTAGTTTTGGCCTCTTCACATGAATCACATTTGTTCTTATGGTCTCTAGAATGGTGAATCCTTTCTAGTAGGTTTTCAGTATACTTTACCTGGAATTGATTTCATCAGAGGAATCACTATCTATAGCACCTGTAGCCTTACAATTTGTCTTTCTTGAATGGTAAGACTTGAAATTCAAAATTAATCCTTAATTCATGAACTGCAGAATGTAAACTGCATTGTTGTTGAGTCACTAAGTCATGTCTGACTCTTTGAGACCCCATGGACTATACCCACCAGGTTCCTCTGTCCATGGTGTTTTCCAAGCAAGAATACTGGAGTGGATTACCATTTCCTTCTCCAGAGGATCTATCTCACCCAAGGATCTAACCCTCATCTCCTGTATTGGCAGGTGGCTTCTTTATCTCTGAGCCACCAGGGAAGCCCGTATGTTGCATTAGCAGGCAAGAAAACAACATGAATCTCATTGTATGGCTCTGTCAGAACTCTTGTGTGACCAGGTGCATTGTCAGTTCCCTTCATATTTTGAAGGGAATCCTCTTCTGAGCATTATGTTTCCACAATGGGTTTTAAATATTCAGTAGTTCATGTTGTAAGCAGATATATTGTCACCTAAGCTTTCTTGTTCCATTTATAGAGCACAAGCAGAGTTGATTCACCATAAGTCTTAAGGACCTTAGGATTTTCAGAATGGTAACCAACCATTGGCTTCAACTTAAGGTCACCAGCTGCATTAACCTCTAACGAGAAAGTCCGCCTATCTTCTGAAGTTTTGAAATTAGGCACTGACTTCTCTCCAGTTGTGAAAGTTTCAGCTGTCTCTCCTTCCAATATAAGGCTGTTTCATCTACGCTGAAAATCTGTTGTTTAGTGTAGCCACCTTCATTGATGGTATTATCTTCTGAATACCTTGCTTAACTTCTATGTCAGCACTTTGCTGCTTCACCTTGCACTTTTTTTTTGTTACAGAGACAATTTCTTTCCTTAAACTACATGAACCACCCTCTGCTATCTCCAAGCTTTTTTTCTGGTGCTTCCTCACCTCTTTCAGCCTTCACAGAATTAAAGAGTTAGGGCCTTGCTCTGGCTTTAGAGAATGTTGTGGCTGGTTTGATCGCCTATCCAGATCACTCAGACCTGCTCTTTATCAGCAGTAAGGTTAATTTCACTTCTTTGTCATTTGTGTGTTTACTGGAATAGCACTTTTAATTTACTTCAAGTTTCCTTTTGCATTCACAGGTGGGCTAACCCCTTGGTTCCAGAGGCTAGCTTTCAGCTGATTTAGATTCCTTCCTCACTAGTTGAAGTATTTCTTTCGAGTTTTCAGTTTAAAGTCAGGGGTGTGCAACTCTTGTTTTAGTTGAGCACTTAGAGGTCACCTTGAGGTTATTAATAGGCCTCATTTCAGTATTGTTGATTCTCAGGGAAGAGGGAGGCCAGAGGGCAGGGAGAGAGACAGGAAATGGCTGCTCAGTTGAACATACACATTTAATCATTAAGTTCGCTGTCTTATATAGTAGCAATTTGTGGCACGCCACAGCAATTATAGTAGTAACACCCCAAATCACTGATCACATATCCTGACAGATCATTTATTTAGTCCAGTCACCCCATCATATCATTGTCTCCAGGAGCATATATTAAAATATCTAGTTCTTTTCAAGTGAATCAGTATCAAGCCAAGTCCACACCATTTTGTGTTAATATTTGCACAGACGATCTTTTGTTCATCTAAACTGAGGTCTTTGTTTCTTCCTGTTAAATTTCATGATAGTGATTTCAGGCAATTCTGACACAGTCTGAATGCTTTTTCATTCTTCACTCTGTTCCTCTTCCAGTTTTGTCTCATCTGGAGACTTAACACATAAGCTTTATGATGTTTTAAAATGTATTTATTTTAATTGGAGCATAATTACTTTACAATATTGTGATGGATTTTGCATGAGAATTGACCACAGGTATGCTGTGTCCTCTCCATCTTGGACTCCCTTCCCACCCTCCCTCACCACTCTGTCACTCCAGGTTGTCACAGAGCACCAGTGTATACATTACCATATGATTTTGTTTTGATTCATGTGATTTTTTTTGAGATTCACTGAATTTTAAAGTGAAGAGAGGCAATAGATGAGATGACAACAGGCTTCGCTATATACCCTGTTGTCCCCTCATTTCATATGTGAAGTAGGCAAGTGAAGTTGGAGTCATTTGCCAAGGTAGCTTAATACAAATCCACATTATTGGAGATCAGAGGCTGGATACCTCGGCCGCCCCACTGGGCCATCTCCTTCCTTATAAATCTAAATATTCAGGGCTCCAGTCTCCCAAATGCAGTATTCTTTTCACTGCATCTCCCATGCATCACACCCTTCTGCTAACCTAGCAACTTGGCCATAACACACACACACACAACAACGGATGGAATTGTTTTTCATTTCGGTGTTTTCTATTTCTCTTCATAAACATTTTGTAAAAATTTTTAAAAAATTAAAAAAGTGCAGAGAATCAAGCTAGATTGGTACAGTTTTTCCTCAGCGATTTCATGCAAATTCCACCTGGTCACCCTGCTTCATTTTTTGGGGTGTTTATAAAGCAGGTATTAAATACTCTCTTTTGACAGATGGTTGCTAGGCTTGGCAGTCTGTGTTATCAAAAAGTAACTTTCTTGGCTTTTGAAAGTACCCTCTTGGGGAATTCCCTGATGGTCCAGTGGTTGGGACTTGCGCTTTCACTGCCGGTGGCAGAGGTTCAGTCCCTGGTCAGGAAACAAAGATCCCACAAACTACCTGGTGAGGTCAAAATAAATAAATAAATAAATACATAAAAATTTTACAAAGTGCCCTCCTTGAAAACTGAAACTACACCTGCCCCTCTTGGTTTTTAATCTGTCATTCTCCCTCTGTTGATAGGGAAGCAACATAATGCGTTTCTAATTTTGTTTTATTGTTTGGACGTTTTTTGCTAGTTGCTTCAAAGTAATAACTATATATTTTTCTAGGGGTGCTTATTAATTGTTCAGTAGTTTTAATAACCACCCAACCATGATGAGGACCTTGAATGCTCTATGCCTGCCGCCTTCACAAGCAATCCTGTTATAGTATTTAAAATTTCCATTTCCCCTATTTCTTAAACATTACAATAATTCATACTATTTTCAGTCAATCATATTAACTGAGATTTTATCAGTTTCTGTGTCCAGTTTTGTTTCTTTGGTCCCAGATCTTTTGGTTTTTCTTTTTTTAATATTTTGCGGGGAGCAGGTTTGGGAGGGAGGGGGCTGGCGGGCCACTTCTATTGGTCTTTCATTTGTCTGTTTTCATCCAACTTTGTTCTTTGGCCCGTGTGGGCCTCCCATCACAGTGGCCACTCTCGTCGCAGAGCACCAACTCTAGGCGCATGCGCTCCAGAGCTCTGGCTCAGTAGTTGGACACATTGGTCCAGCTTCTCTGCAGCACGTGGGATCTTCCCAGACCAGGGATCGAACCAGTGCCCCTTGCACTGCAAGGCTGTGTCCTTACCGACTGGACCACCAGGGAAGCCCTAGTCCCAGATCTTTTATATCCCCACCCACCACTGCCAGTTTTTTCTTACTAAGGGACAACCTTTTGGAGTTCATAGAATCTGGGGTAGCAAGCCTGTTCTTTTTAGGTTTCTCTTTATTTTGCCCTCTCTCTGGGCTGGATGGGCTTCCCTGTTGGCTCAGATGGTAAATGCAGGAGACCTGGGTTCAACCCCTGGGTTGGGAAGATTCCCCGGAAAAGGAAATGGCAACCCACTCCCATATTCTTGCCTGGACGCTCCCATAGACAGAGGAGCCTGGCAGGTTACAGACAGAATTATCACACACACTGGGGTGGATATAAACGTCTCAGGTTTGTAGCTACATCCCCTCTGGCTTTTTGCACTGCCGGTGGCAGAGGTTCAGTCCCTGGTCAGGAAACAAAGATCCCACAAACTACCTGGTGAGGTCAAAATAAATAAATAAATAAATACATAAAAATTTTACAAAGTGCCCTCCTTGAAAACTGAAACTACACCTGCCCTCTTGGTTTTAATCTGTCATTCTCCCTCTGTTGATAGGGAAGCAACATAATGCGTTTCTAATTTTGTTTTATTGTTTGGACGTTTTTTGCTAGTTGCTTCAAAGTAATAACTATATATTTTTCTAGGGGTGCTTATTAATTGTTCAGTAGTTTTAATAACCACCCAACCATGATGAGGACCTTGAATGCTCTATGCCTGCCGCCTTCACAAGCAATCCTGTTATAGTATTTAAAATTTCCATTTCCCCTATTTCTTAAACATTACAATAATTCATACTATTTTCAGTCAATCATATTAACTGAGATTTTATCAGTTTCTGTGTCCAGTTTTGTTTCTTTGGTCCCAGATCTTTTGGTTTTTCTTTTTTTAATATTTTGCGGGGAGCAGGTTTGGGAGGGAGGGGGCTGGCGGGCCACTTCTATTGGTCTTTCATTTGTCTGTTTTCATCCAACTTTGTTCTTTGGCCCGTGTGGGCCTCCCATCACAGTGGCCACTCTCGTCGCAGAGCACCAACTCTAGGCGCATGCGCTCCAGAGCTCTGGCTCAGTAGTTGGACACATTGGTCCAGCTTCTCTGCAGCACGTGGGATCTTCCCAGACCAGGGATCGAACCAGTGCCCCTTGCACTGCAAGGCTGTGTCCTTACCGACTGGACCACCAGGGAAGCCCTAGTCCCAGATCTTTTATATCCCCACCCACCACTGCCAGTTTTTTCTTACTAAGGGACAACCTTTTGGAGTTCATAGAATCTGGGGTAGCAAGCCTGTTCTTTTTAGGTTTCTCTTTATTTTGCCCTCTCTCTGGGCTGGATGGGCTTCCCTGTTGGCTCAGATGGTAAATGCAGGAGACCTGGGTTCAACCCCTGGGTTGGGAAGATTCCCCGGAAAAGGAAATGGCAACCCACTCCCATATTCTTGCCTGGACGCTCCCATAGACAGAGGAGCCTGGCAGGTTACAGACAGAATTATCACACACACTGGGGTGGATATAAACGTCTCAGTTTTTGTAGCTACATCCCCTCTGGCTTTTTTTTGCTGCCAGTCAGATCTTGGCTGCTCTGATAATACAGTTTTTAAACATTATATCCTTATCATTGACTTTCCATAGTTTTACTATGATATGCCTGAGTTTAGATTTATTTTTATATTCTTTTGGATACAAGTCTGTCTTCAGTTTTGGAACATTCTCAGCAGTTAGTTCTTCAAATATTGCTCCTCTACCATCACCTCCATCCTCTTCTGGAATTGCTGTTTTCTGGTATTAGAACCTTCCAACTCACCCTCCATGTCCCTTAACTACCCTTTTATATAGTTTTAATCTCTGTACTGCATCCCTAGTGAGTTTCTAAGTATCTACTTTACATTACCAACTTCTCTATTCAAAACAGAACAAAAACAGTTTTAATTGTGAAATGTAGGACATGTAGAGAACAGTGCAGAAAACATCAGTGTACAGCTTAGCACCTTATTATTAAAAAGGACCTATGTGGAACTTCCGTGGCAGTCCAGTGATTAAGACTCCACATTTCCACTGCAGGAGGCCCGTATTTCATCCCTGGTCAGGGAACTAAGATCTTGCATGCTATGCAGCCAGAAAAGAAATGTTTAAGGTGAAGACCCATGTAACCAACCTCACCCAGATCAGAAAACAAAAAACTACCAGGAACTCTCGATGTGCCTCTCTCAGACACTGTCTCCTCCCTTTCCCCTATGATAACCATTGCCCTGACTTGTATTATAATCACTTTTTTCTTTATAGTTCTACCACTTAAATCTGCAACCCTGAACAGCAGACTTAGTTTTGCATGCTTTTAATACTTTATATGTTAAAAATACAAAACAGTGAGACAGTGTAATACAGAATGCAATCTCTGATCTGGCCTCTTGCACTCACCATTATATTTGTGAGATTCATCTGTGTTTTTACATATAGCTGTTGTTTCAGTCTTTTTCGTTAGCATATGTAAATATCACCAGCAGTGCATAAGAAGGCTAATTTACCTACATTCTCTGTCTATTCTCAGTTTATCTCATATCTTACCTTTTTGAATTTCACTCAGTAATTTTATTTCTAGAATCTACCTGGTCATTTTTTACCTGATTTTGTTTTATTTCTTTTTTCTTTTGATAATTATTTTTTCATGGAAATCATACCTTAATTAACTCTTTGGGTTTTGCTGTTATTTTTTCTGTTTTTTACTTTTTGGCTGTGTGGTATGGCATGCAGGGCCTTCAGTTCCCCAATCAGGAACTAAACCTGTGCCCTCTGCAGTGGAAGTGGGCAGTTCTTTTGGATACAAGTCTGTCTTCAGTTTTGGAACATTCTCAGCAGTTAGTTCTTCAAATATTGCTCCTCTACCATCACCTCCATCCTCTTCTGGAATTGCTGTTTTCTGGTATTAGAACCTTCCAACTCACCCTCCATGTCCCTTAACTACCCTTTTATATAGTTTTAATCTCTGTACTGCATCCCTAGTGAGTTTCTAAGTATCTACTTTACATTACCAACTTCTCTATTCAAAACAGAACAAAAACAGTTTTAATTGTGAAATGTAGGACATGTAGAGAACAGTGCAGAAAACATCAGTGTACAGCTTAGCACCTTATTATTAAAAAGGACCTATGTGGAACTTCCGTGGCAGTCCAGTGATTAAGACTCCACATTTCCACTGCAGGAGGCCCGTATTTCATCCCTGGTCAGGGAACTAAGATCTTGCATGCTATGCAGCCAGAAAAGAAATGTTTAAGGTGAAGACCCATGTAACCAACCTCACCCAGATCAGAAAACAAAAAACTACCAGGAACTCTCGATGTGCCTCTCTCAGACACTGTCTCCTCCCTTTCCCCTATGATAACCATTGCCCTGACTTGTATTATAATCACTTTTTTCTTTATAGTTCTACCACTTAAATCTGCAACCCTGAACAGCAGACTTAGTTTTGCATGCTTTTAATACTTTATATGTTAAAAATACAAAACAGTGAGACAGTGTAATACAGAATGCAATCTCTGATCTGGCCTCTTGCACTCACCATTATATTTGTGAGATTCATCTGTGTTTTTACATATAGCTGTTGTTTCAGTCTTTTTCGTTAGCATATGTAAATATCACCAGCAGTGCATAAGAAGGCTAATTTACCTACATTCTCTGTCTATTCTCAGTTTATCTCATATCTTACCTTTTTGAATTTCACTCAGTAATTTTATTTCTAGAATCTACCTGGTCATTTTTTACCTGATTTTGTTTTATTTCTTTTTTCTTTTGATAATTATTTTTTCATGGAAATCATACCTTAATTAACTCTTTGGGTTTTGCTGTTATTTTTTCTGTTTTTTACTTTTTGGCTGTGTGGTATGGCATGCAGGGCCTTCAGTTCCCCAATCAGGAACTAAACCTGTGCCCTCTGCAGTGGAAGTGGGCAGTTCTAACCTCTGGACCTCCAGGAAAGTCCCTTAATTCACCTCTTTGAATACATTTAACACATACTTATTTTAAAGACTTATTTGTCAGACTGGAATGAATTCTATTCCAGCTGTTATGTTTTGTTGACTAATATCATTTTTCCCCCATCCATACATTTTTACTAGAAGTGATGCTTCTAAGCTAGCATATTATATACAGTAATATCTACTTCCATCTTCCCTGGTGGTTCAGTGGCAAAGAATCCACTTGCCATGCAGGCCTTGTGGGTTCCATCCCTGGGTCGGGAAGATCCCCTGGAGAAGGAAATGGGAACCCACTCTAGTATTCTTGCCTTGAAAATCCCATGGACAGAGGAGCATGTCAGACAAGACGTAGCAACTAAACCACTATCACAATATCTAATGTAATCAACAAGCCTATATATTTTAATTTAATCAGATTTTAATAGAAGTATAAGAGTCAGGCATGATGGAGGTGACTATCACATACATTATTGACTGACAATATTAATTTTAAGTGTACAACATAGTGATTCATCACTTTCATACATTACAAAATGATCACCACAATAAGTCTAGTTAGCATCTGTCACCAGGAAAAATTATTACAATATATGGACTATATTCCCAGTGCTGGATATTATATCCTTGTGACTTATTTATTTATTTACTTTTTAAAATTTTTTAGCCACCCCCGTGGGATCTTAGTTTCCCAACCAGGGATCAAACCTGTGCCCCCTACACTGGCAGCATGGAGTCTTAACCACTCGACCACCAGGGAAGTCCCATGCCTTGTTTATTTTATAACTGGAACCTTGTACCTCTTAATCTCCCTGATCTATTTCACTCATCCTCCTACCCCCTCCCCCTCTGGCAACCAGGATTTTGTTCTCTGTTTCTATTTTTTTTTTTCATTTTTTTTTTTTTAATTTTTATTTTACTCTTAACTTTTACAGAGTTTTGTTGTTTACAGATATGTATGTTCCCAGATTAGTCATATGTATATCCCCCCCATCCCACCCTCATTTGCAGGTATTTTCTCATATTCAGTGGCCTATCTTTTTATTTTGTTGATAGCTTCCTTCCCCGTATAGCTTTTTAGTTTATTTTTGCTTTTGTTTCTCTTATCTGAGGAGACTGTACAAAAGCATATTGCTAAGACTGGGGGTCAAAAAGCATACTGCCAGTGTTTTTCTTCTAAGAGTTTTACAGTTTCAGATCTTGCATTTAATCCATTTGGAATTTATTTGCATATATGGTATGAGAAAGTAGTCCAGTTTGATTCTTTGGCCTGTAGCTATTCTGTTTTCTCAGAACTGTGTCTGATATTTTAATAATAGATTTCTTGGTGTGTTTTGCAATTTTCCCCTCCAGTCTCATTTTCCATTAAGCCAATAACCTTAGTCAGCGGGTAGACAATTGCTTGTTTTCTAGCACCCTTACCTAAGCAGGTGAGCGCCACCAAGCCCCTGACTTCAGGCACTGACACTGTTCTTGCTCTACACAAAACACTTTGAATTCCTTTCCTCTGCAGGAGTCCGCTTCGGCCCCTCCTGCTGGCCTGACACATACAGAAAAGTGAATCAGAATCTGTCATGCCTGTGACCTCAAATGCTACCCAGCAGTGCCTTTCTGTTTCTGTACACATCACTGCTATTCTCTCTTTGCATCAGCCCCTGTTGTTTGGTTTTCTCTTTCTACATGTGGCCTTTTATTCTCTGTTAGGGACAGAGGTGATTTTATTTATTTGTTTGTTTATTTATTTTTGACTATTCTGGGTTTTCACTGCTGCCACAGGCTCTTCTCTAGTTGCAGGGAGTGGGGGTAACTTTTTAAAATTTTTAGCCACCCCGTGGGATCTTAGTTTCCAAACGGTAAATTCCCCTACCTACCACCTCGACCACCAGGGAAGTCCCATGCCTTGTTTATTTTATAACTGGAACCTTGTACCTCTTAATCTCCCTGATCTATTTCACTCATCCTCCTACCCCCTCCCCCTCTGGCAACCAGGATTTTGTTCTCTGTTTCTATTTTTTTTTTTTTTTTTTAATTTTTATTTTACTCTTAACTTTTACAGAGTTTTGTTGTTTACAGATATGTATGTTCCCAGATTAGTCATATGTATATCCCCCCCATCCCACCCTCATTTGCAGGTATTTTCTCATATTCAGTGGCCTATCTTTTTATTTTGTTGATAGCTTCCTTCCCCGTATAGCTTTTTAGTTTATTTTTGCTTTTGTTTCTCTTATCTGAGGAGACTGTACAAAAGCATATTGCTAAGACTGGGGGTCAAAAAGCATACTGCCAGTGTTTTTCTTCTAAGAGTTTTACAGTTTCAGATCTTGCATTTAATCCATTTGGAATTTATTTGCATATATGGTATGAGAAAGTAGTCCAGTTTGATTCTTTGGCCTGTAGCTATTCTGTTTTCTCAGAACTGTGTCTGATATTTTAATAATAGATTTCTTGGTGTGTTTTGCAATTTTCCCCTCCAGTCTCATTTTCCATTAAGCCAATAACCTTAGTCAGCGGGTAGACAATTGCTTGTTTTCTAGCACCCTTACCTAAGCAGGTGAGCGCCACCAAGCCCCTGACTTCAGGCACTGACACTGTTCTTGCTCTACACAAAACACTTTGAATTCCTTTCCTCTGCAGGAGTCCGCTTCGGCCCCTCCTGCTGGCCTGACACATACAGAAAAGTGAATCAGAATCTGTCATGCCTGTGACCTCAAATGCTACCCAGCAGTGCCTTTCTGTTTCTGTACACATCACTGCTATTCTCTCTTTGCATCAGCCCCTGTTGTTTGGTTTTCTCTTTCTACATGTGGCCTTTTATTCTCTGTTAGGGACAGAGGTGATTTTATTTATTTGTTTGTTTATTTATTTTTGACTATTCTGGGTTTTCACTGCTGCCACAGGCTCTTCTCTAGTTGCAGGGAGTGGGGGCTACTCTCTAGTTGAGGTGAGCAGTCGTCTTTTTGAGGTGACTTCCCTTGTTGTGGAACTCGGGCTCTAGGGCACACGGACATCAGCAGTTGCAGCACATGGGCTCAGTAGTTGCAGCTGCGAGGCGCTAGGGCACAGGCTCCATAGTTGTGGCTCACGGGCTTAGTTGCTCCACAGCATGCGAGATCTTCCCGGCTCAGGAATGGAACCTGTGTCTCCTGCATTGCCAGCGAAGTCTTTACCCCTGAGCTACCAGGGAAGCCTGACAGAGGTACTTTTTAAAGTACGGACTCAACCATCTCTGTTGATAGGGGCGTTTGCCTCTTTTTTATCACAAAAAACATGAACATCTCTGGGCCCCTATTTCATTATTAGTGAAAAGAAGTAGGGCACATGATCCATCCATAGTTTTGAGACTTTAAACTCATACTAAACTGCTTTAATTTGTCCCACTGTTTCTAGTTGGAAATTGTTCTTAGCGGTGGACGACACTGAAACAAAATAGAGCAAGAATTACCCCAAAAGAGTGAGTGGTTCTGCCTCCCCTTTGCCCTCTGTGCTATCTTCCCCAGGCTCTGCTTCTCCCTTCCTCATTCATCTTTTTCTTGATGTTATTTCCCCAAGCAAAATTCTTCTGGGGGGTTTTGATCTGATTCTAAACTTGAGTTTCCTTTGGATTTGAGACTTCCCTGGTCTATATTCTGCCACTAGGATAGAAGTTCCCTGCTTATCTGTCTTGTTCACGACTGTATCCCAAAGTCTGGCATACAGCAGACACTCAATAAATATTGTTTATATACCAGATCCTATATTAGGCCATTTTTTTCAAACATGAGCTTCAAAGAGGATTCCTGATAACACCTGACCTCCACTGTTTTATCTAAATGTCCTTTTTCTTCTCTCTTTGATGTGATTTGTGATCATAGGGTTCATTTTCTTCTTTTTGGAGCTTTTCATCCCTCTTGAGTCAGATATTCCACGTTAGGCATCAGCCTCATATTAGGTGGCCTCATATATTAGTTAACTGTTGCTGCATAACAGTATTACCACTGATGTAAGCTTTTATCTCTTAGGGACAGAGGTGATTTTATTTATTTGTTTGTTTATTTATTTTTGACTATTCTGGGTTTTCACTGCTGCCACAGGCTCTTCTCTAGTTGCAGGGAGTGGGGGCTACTCTCTAGTTGAGGTGAGCAGTTGTCTTTTGAGGTGACTTCCTTGTTGTGGAACTCGGGCTCTAGGGCACACGGACATCAGCAGTTGCAGCACATGGGCTCAGTAGTTGCAGCTGCGAGGCGCTAGGGCACAGGCTCCATAGTTGTGGCTCACGGGCTTAGTTGCTCCACAGCATGCGAGATCTTCCCGGCTCAGGAATGGAACCTGTGTCTCCTGCATTGCCAGCGAAGTCTTTACCCCTGAGCTACCAGGGAAGCCTGACAGAGGTACTTTTTAAAGTACGGACTCAACCATCTCTGTTGATAGGGGCGTTTGCCTCTTTTTTATCACAAAAAACATGAACATCTCTGGGCCCCTATTTCATTATTAGTGAAAAGAAGTAGGGCACATGATCCATCCATAGTTTTGAGACTTTAAACTCATACTAAACTGCTTTAATTTGTCCCACTGTTTCTAGTTGGAAATTGTTCTTAGCGGTGGACGACACTGAAACAAAATAGAGCAAGAATTACCCCAAAAGAGTGAGTGGTTCTGCCTCCCCTTTGCCCTCTGTGCTATCTTCCCCAGGCTCTGCTTCTCCCTTCCTCATTCATCTTTTTCTTGATGTTATTTCCCCAAGCAAAATTCTTCTGGGGGGTTTTGATCTGATTCTAAACTTGAGTTTCCTTTGGATTTGAGACTTCCCTGGTCTATATTCTGCCACTAGGATAGAAGTTCCCTGCTTATCTGTCTTGTTCACGACTGTATCCCAAAGTCTGGCATACAGCAGACACTCAATAAATATTGTTTATATACCAGATCCTATATTAGGCCATTTTTTTCAAACATGAGCTTCAAAGAGGATTCCTGATAACACCTGACCTCCACTGTTTTATCTAAATGTCCTTTTTCTTCTCTCTTTGATGTGATTTGTGATCATAGGGTTCATTTTCTTCTTTTTGGAGCTTTTCATCCCTCTTGAGTCAGATATTCCACGTTAGGCATCAGCCTCATATTAGGTGGCCTCATATATTAGTTAACTGTTGCTGCATAACAGTATTACCACTGATGTAAGTCACTTAAAGTCACACCTATTGATTATCTTGTAGCTTCCATGGGTCAGGACTCTGAGCAAAGCTTAGCTGGATCCTCTGCTCAGGGTCTCACCAGGCTGCAGTCAAGATACAGACTGAGATGACAGTCTCATCTGACACTCCATCTCTTTGTAGGTTCACTTAGGTAATTGGCTAAATTTAGTTCCTTGTGGTTGAAAGACTGGAGGCTTCAGTTTCTTTTTTCTTTTTTTTTAATTTTTATTTTACTTTTTACTTCTCCAGAGTTTTGTTGTTTCAGTTCTTTGCTAGCTGTCAGCCAGAGGCTGCCCTCCCCTCCTAGAGGCCACCAGCCAGTCCTTCCTATGTGAGGACTTAAGACCAGCAAGGGAGGGAGGCAGTCCAAGAAGCAGCTGCGATAATTGTTGTTTTTTTTTTTGCCTCTATTCTTTGGCCTGTGTGGGCCTCCCATTGCAGTGGCCTCTGCTGTTGCAGAGCACCGGCTCTGGGCACATGTGCTCCAGAGAGCTGGCTCGTATTTGGAAACACCGGCCCAGCCACTCTGCACCACGTGGGATCTTCCCGGGCCCGGAATTGAACCAGTGCCCCTTGCACTGCAAGGTGGACTCCTTACCCACTGGACCACCAGGGAAGCCCCCCAGGTGTGATCATCTTATGTGACATAATCACATATCTATTGTCACATACATCCTGTCACCTTTGATAGGTCCTGTTGGTTAGAAGGAAGTCATAGATCCCACTTCACTCAGAAGAAAGGATCATGGAAGAGCATGGAGAACAGGAAGCGAGGACCACGGGGGCCTATAAACTTTGCTTATGGACCTTTCTAATGTACTTTCTTAGAAAGTACACTTTCTGAGCAATAAGTGTTTTTAATTCTCTAACTTGTTACCAAAATATCAGTGATACAGATTACATTTCAGAAATGCTTCCCCATTTCAACTCTGTGTCTCTGTTGTCTTTTCTTTACAACTAAAAATGCTATAGAGTTAGATTTTTGTATTTACAATCATATAGAAATTAAGTACAATATAAGTTACATATTTAGTGTTGTATATTACTGTAGCATGCACAAAACTGTGTTTACTGTGCCTGATGGTGGATTTTGAGCAATTTAAGGATAACCTAAATTTCACATGATTTTTCTCCACATTTACTGATTTTAACCATACCTGCATTGTAAGATACATCCTGCATCCTGAAATAGCTACTTTATGTAGATACTGTTCAAGGCAGTAGCATTCATCTCAAGGAACTTTTCAGGGAATGCATGTTTGCCTGCTCTGACATTATATCAGATCTGCTTGGTTATTTTTAATCCAATCTTCACATAGTCTCTTCCTTAACCTTTCACTTTTGAGCCTATGTGTCTATTTTTGAGTAATTTATTTATCTTGTCCAGTTATCATTGCACTTCTCTTTACCCTCTCATTTCTATTATATATTTCTTCGTGCATGCTCAGTCACTCAGGTGTGTCCGACACTGTAACCCCATGGACTGTAGTCCACCAGGCTCCTCTGTCCATGGGATTTTCCAGGCAAGAATACTGGCGTGGGTTTCCATTTGCTTCTCCAGGGGTTCTTCCCCACCTAGAGACTGAACTCATGTATCTTACATTTCAGGCAGATTCTTTACTGCTGAACCACCAGGGAAGCCCTCTTATTTCCATTAAGGTTCTGTTTTTGTTAGAGAACCACAATTAGGCTTGTGTATAGCTTTCCCAGTGGATCATGACTTAGAATAAGGGTTGATTCATATTTGGAGAAGGAAGTGGCAACCCACTGCAGTATTTTTGCCTGGAAAATTCCATGCACAGAGAAGCCTGGCGGGTTACAGTCCATGGCGTCTCAAGTGTATCTATATGGGGCTTCCCTGGTGTCTCACTGGTGAGGAATCTGTCTACAATGCAAGAGATCCGGATTCTGTCCCTGGGTCAGGAAGATCCCCCTGGAGGAGGGCATGGCACCCACTCCAGTATTCTTGCCTAGAGAATTCCATGGACGGAAGAGCCTGGCGGGCTACAGCGTGTAGGGTCATACAGAGTCAGGCATGACTGAAGTGACTATTTTAGGCAGCATATTTGTGATTGATGACCTGAGGTATTGAATCCTATTTATTTGTTTTGTTTTGTTTTTCTTTTTGTCTTTTTGTTTTTTTTCTTTGAATCCTGCTATTTATGATGTAACTTATTTGATAGCAAGTAGACAGTCATCTTCTGTCTATTGTTTTAGGTTTCCATTCCTGTAGTTTTTTCTCCTGCCCATCTCCAAACCATTATGCCACCTTCCACTTTATCTCCTGCCTCTGGGTTCAGAAGACTTTATGTAGATACTGTTCAAGGCAGTAGCATTCATCTCAAGGAACTTTTCAGGAATGCATGTTTGCCTGCTCTGACATTATATCAGATCTGCTTGGTTATTTTTAATCCAATCTTCACATAGTCTCTTCCTTAACCTTTCACTTTTGAGCCTATGTGTCTATTTTTGAGTAATTTATTTATCTTGTCCAGTTATCATTGCACTTCTCTTTACCCTCTCATTTCTATTATATATTTCTTCGTGCATGCTCAGTCACTCAGGTGTGTCCGACACTGTAACCCCATGGACTGTAGTCCACCAGGCTCCTCTGTCCATGGGATTTTCCAGGCAAGAATACTGGCGTGGGTTTCCATTTGCTTCTCCAGGGGTTCTTCCCCACCTAGAGACTGAACTCATGTATCTTACATTTCAGGCAGATTCTTTACTGCTGAACCACCAGGGAAGCCCTCTTATTTCCATTAAGGTTCTGTTTTTGTTAGAGAACCACAATTAGGCTTGTGTATAGCTTTCCCAGTGGATCATGACTTAGAATAAGGGTTGATTCATATTTGGAGAAGGAAGTGGCAACCCACTGCAGTATTTTTGCCTGGAAAATTCCATGCACAGAGAAGCCTGGCGGGTTACAGTCCATGGCGTCTCAAGTGTATCTATATGGGGCTTCCCTGGTGTCTCACTGGTGAGGAATCTGTCTACAATGCAAGAGATCCGGATTCTGTCCCTGGGTCAGGAAGATCCCCCTGGAGGAGGGCATGGCACCCACTCCAGTATTCTTGCCTAGAGAATTCCATGGACGGAAGAGCCTGGCGGGCTACAGCGTGTAGGGTCATACAGAGTCAGGCATGACTGAAGTGACTATTTTAGGCAGCATATTTGTGATTGATGACCTGAGGTATTGAATCCTATTTATTTGTTTTGTTTTGTTTTTCTTTTTGTCTTTTTGTTTTTTTTCTTTGAATCCTGCTATTTATGATGTAACTTATTTGATAGCAAGTAGACAGTCATCTTCTGTCTATTGTTTTAGGTTTCCATTCCTGTAGTTTTTTCTCCTGCCCATCTCCAAACCATTATGCCACCTTCCACTTTATCTCCTGCCTCTGGGTTCAGAAGACTACTTCTTCTGTGAATGTGGAGGTTTCTCTTATTATTCATTTTTTAAAAACTATACCAAGTATTATATCCTGATACCAAAATTATATGCTTCTTTCAGATAAGTGTTTTTCATATTGAATCTACCTCATTCAACAGAAGACTCCTGTATACTCCCGTTGACCAAATGTAAAATAATTTTCTTCTGTAAGCTTGACAGTGGCTTTAAATAATGTTCTCAGTAGTGTTCCAAACCAGTTACCTTTTGTGAAAACTTTGATTTTCCTTTTACTCTCAAAATATTGACTGAATATGTGCCATCTTGCCCTCTTCAGTGGAAATGAGTTACATCAACGCTTGATTTCCCAAAATATGAAGTTCCACTAGCTGATAGCCGCAAGAGTACTCCACTAGACCTCTAGCTCAATGGCTTTTTAAAATTCATTGTTTACTCTCCTAAAGCTATTGGAAACATACATATTTCTTGGTTAGATACCATGTAGAAACAGTGTCTTTTTTGAGACTATAAGGAGAAACATCTGTTTCCCATTTAGATCTATAACTGTTCTGACCAATACGGTAGCCACGATCCACACTTGACTATTGAACACTTGAAATGCGACTAGTCCAAATGGAGATGTGCTGTAAGTGTAAATTCATACCTAATTTCAAAGACTTAGTGAATTATGTATATAACCTATCAGTATTTATATTGATTCCATGTTGCAGTGATAATATTTTTCATATATTGGGTTAAGCAAACTATATTACTGTTAATCTACCTTTTTTAAATGTGGTGACTAAGAACTTTAAATTATATCTGCGGTTCACATTTTATTTGTGTTAACAGCACTGGTCTAGGAAATGTTATGTATTTTCTAGTCTTTGGCAACTACTATCTCTGATTTTTTGGCCTGGAAAGGATGTTTGAGAGTTGAATTGTCTCTAAAAGCAAAAAAGGTACTTAGTTCTCCTTAATGGTCCCACTCTGTAATTATATATCAAAGTTAGGAAGTGTATTAAGAACTTTTTTTCAAGGAGAGGCATTGGGTTAGAGTCTCTTGTCAGGTGTGTGCTGGTTGTCTGGTTATATTTTCATAGAAATGTCTCATCAGTTCCTCATGTAATTTTTATAGCTGAAAATCTACCTTGTAAAAAGAGCGACTGTTATGTTTTGCCAGCTTTGTAGTAGCACATAGTGACTTGGGCACATAGCAGCTTTGAATGACAGACGATATTAATATTAACATGTTCAGCATCTAAATTGTTTACATCCTAAAAACTGACAACAAGAAGGGGTAACCATTTGTAATCCAGTTGGGGTAAGGAGGCAAGCAACATATAAAAAGCATTCTGCTTCCTATACTGACTATTACCTGTTGCTGTGTTTTGAGGTGACTTGGTGGAAGTAATTTACATTAATAATATATATGATTAAAACAAGAAGATGAACTAATGTATGTGAACGAAACATCAGAACCGGAAAGCTTTTTTTGGAACTCCTAATGGTTTGTGATGATACTTGTTTTGCCCCCCGGAATCTTTTTTTTATCAACAGATTTATTGAGATGTAATTCCTATATCACACAATTCAGTCTTTAAAAATGTATAATTTAATGTGTTTTAGTATATTCACAGAGGTGTGCAGCGATCACCACAGTCTAACTTGAGAATTTTACCACCCAGTGGAATAACTCCATCACCTCAACCCTAGGCAAGCACTATTCAATTCTGTCCCTATGATTTACTTATTCTGGACATTTCATATAAATGGAGCCATACAATATATGGTCTTTCACTTAGCATAATGTTAGGTTCATCCATGTGGTAGCAGAATTTCGTGTTTTTTCATGGTCAAATAGTTCTCTAGTGTGTACGTAAACTACATTTTATTTATCCATACATCAATCAATGGAATTTAGCTGATAGGTTTTTTTTTAACACTTCAAGTACTAATGAGGCTAATATTTAAATTCAGTAAGAACTTATCTGTATATTCCTGTATACTTCCTGTATTGAGTCCCCTTGTAATTTCTTTAGGTACACTTGTTATAGTCATCATCATTATATAGGTGAATAAGTGGAGTCTTGGAAAGCCTAACTAGTTTACCTAAAATTGCCTAGCAGTTACGAACTAGAACTCAGCCTGAAACCCAGTTCATCTGACTTTCTTATTGCCACAGCCATACGTTCCCCCTTCACCCCATCCCTTGGTGATCTTGTTGTAAAGAATAATTACTTTTAAAAAATTAATTTGTACTAGAGTATAGTTGCTTTCCAATGTTGCGTTAGTTTCTGCTGTATGGTAAAGTGAATCAGCTGTACATATACATATCTCCCCTCTTTATTGAATTTCCTTCTCAGATCAGCACAGAGCCCTGAATAGAGGTTCCTGTGCTATACAGTAGGTTCTCGTTAGTTATCTAAAAATCCTTACTTTGTAGTTAGCTTCTTTGCTTACTTTTTTGTTGTGGTTGCTAGATGTAATATATGGTTCGATTTGGAAAATGGGCTTAAAAAGCTTTGAGGGGGGCCTTTCCCAATAACTTTCTGGCTAAGATAATGGGAATATATTCTGGGTGATAATATACCTCTGGTTTAGCAAACTGCTCAACACACTGATGTCCATCCACAGGGACAGGTGCAGGGTGCACTGGAGGGCTGTCTTCTCTGTTTCATGAGAGACTGCTCTGTGACTTCGATTGACCATGTTTGTATGAAAAGACCTAGCTTATGATGTTTGTCGAAATCCCACAGTTGAAATTTTTGAGTTGTATTCATCTGGTAGTGTCATATGCAGAGAACAGGCTCAATGAGAACTTTACATATTTGATATGTATATTGATACATTTGATATATTCTCTCTCGGGTTCCTTTTTTCTCATAGGGTTCAGTAGCTATAGCTGGTGCTGTTATTCGCTGGCTAAGAGACAATCTTGGTATTATAAAGAGCTCCGAGGAAATTGGTGAGTGTGTTCTAGCAAAGCGCTAGAATCTACGTAATAAAAATTTTAGATATCTTACCCTTGCACTCTGTTAATATGTGTGTTTTGTCCTGTATTTGACATTAAACTATTTGGATTCTTATTATGAGTTTGATTTATACATAAAAGACTGTTAAGATTTATAAAACGACCAGTTGACCTAATTAGTGGTGGTTACTCATGAACCGACAACTGTAGGGCATAAAAATTACCCAAGTGTAAAATTGAACACCAAAGAGTGCCAGAATCTGCATGTTTGTCTGATGAGAAACAGCTTTAACTCTTACTACAGCAAGAATTAAAACTCCAGGGCTTGTACTTTTAGTTTTAGTATGGCTCTTTTCAAACAATGGGTAATTATTTCGAACACCCCACCCATTCTCCTTGTTCTTGTTTAGTTTCGCCTGAAGGTAAAACAATCAGGAACACATTCCTGATTAGGGATGCCTTGAAGGCCACTTCTTCATCTGCTAGTCACCAATCTTAAAAAGAGTAAAAATGGGAACTTTTCAGATGATCCAGGGGTTAAGAATTCACCTGCCATTGCAGGGGACCTGGGTTTGATCCTTAGTCCAGGAACTAAGATCCCCCATGCCGTGGGGCAACTACTGAACCCACGTGCCCTAGAGCTCATGCTCCACAACAAAAGAAGCCACCAAAATGAGAAGCCTGTGCACCACAACTAGAGAGTAGCCCCCACTCTCTGCAACTAGAGAAAGCCCATGCACAGCAACAAAGACCCAGCACATCCAAAAATTAATGAAATATTTTTTAAATAGTTGAAACAAGATAAAATGTCTTAATAAAACTAATCCAGTTCCTTTCATTCTATGACTGGGTTATATTTTAGTGGAGGAATTTGCTTTTGTTGCTTCTCGTATTCTGCTGTAATTAGGAACATTTTGCTGTACTGCATACTAGGAAACCAGAAGTCCTCTCCTACTTTTTTAAGCACATGTTTATTGATGAAAAAAAGTCATATATATTGGAGTGATTTTTGTTGTTGTTGTTTGTTTGTTTTTAACCTTAGAAAAACTTGCTAAAGAAGTAGGTACCTCTTATGGCTGCTATTTCGTCCCAGCATTTTCAGGACTGTATGCACCTTATTGGGAGCCCAGTGCAAGAGGGTAAGACTTGAAAACAAGGTATGCTTTTGTCAGTCTTGATTTATTTCCTTTATTAGCTAAGAACTTACTGTTTAATAGTTTTCTATTTTCAAATAATTTATGACGACCAGTTGACCTAATTAGTGGTGGTTACTCATGAACCGACAACTGTAGGGCATAAAAATTACCCAAGTGTAAAATTGAACACCAAAGAGTGCCAGAATCTGCATGTTTGTCTGATGAGAAACAGCTTTAACTCTTACTACAGCAAGAATTAAAACTCCAGGGCTTGTACTTTTAGTTTTAGTATGGCTCTTTTCAAACAATGGGTAATTATTTCGAACACCCCACCCATTCTCCTTGTTCTTGTTTAGTTTCGCCTGAAGGTAAAACAATCAGGAACACATTCCTGATTAGGGATGCCTTGAAGGCCACTTCTTCATCTGCTAGTCACCAATCTTAAAAAGAGTAAAAATGGGAACTTTTCAGATGATCCAGGGGTTAAGAATTCACCTGCCATTGCAGGGGACCTGGGTTTGATCCTTAGTCCAGGAACTAAGATCCCCCATGCCGTGGGGCAACTACTGAACCCACGTGCCCTAGAGCTCATGCTCCACAACAAAAGAAGCCACCAAAATGAGAAGCCTGTGCACCACAACTAGAGAGTAGCCCCCACTCTCTGCAACTAGAGAAAGCCCATGCACAGCAACAAAGACCCAGCACATCCAAAAATTAATGAAATATTTTTTAAATAGTTGAAACAAGATAAAATGTCTTAATAAAACTAATCCAGTTCCTTTCATTCTATGACTGGGTTATATTTTAGTGGAGGAATTTGCTTTTGTTGCTTCTCGTATTCTGCTGTAATTAGGAACATTTTGCTGTACTGCATACTAGGAAACCAGAAGTCCTCTCCTACTTTTTTAAGCACATGTTTATTGATGAAAAAAAGTCATATATATTGGAGTGATTTTTGTTGTTGTTGTTTGTTTGTTTTTAACCTTAGAAAAACTTGCTAAAGAAGTAGGTACCTCTTATGGCTGCTATTTCGTCCCAGCATTTTCAGGACTGTATGCACCTTATTGGGAGCCCAGTGCAAGAGGGTAAGACTTGAAAACAAGGTATGCTTTTGTCAGTCTTGATTTATTTCCTTTATTAGCTAAGAACTTACTGTTTAATAGTTTTCTATTTTCAAATAATTTTAAAGTATTGAGCAAACCTTTTATATGTGGAAAGTGTAATTTCAGAACCTTTAAACTCCAAGGAGTTGGGACTTCCCTGCTGATCTGGGGATTAGGACTCCATGCTTCTACTGCAGGAGACATGGGTTTGAACTAAGATACTGCATGCTCTGTGGCATGACTGGAAAAAAAAAAAAAAAACACCTCCAAGGACTTCCCTGGTGGTCCACTAGCTGGGACTGTGCGTTCCCAATGCAGGGGACCCAGGTTCTAGATCCCACATGGCACAACTGAAACCTGACTCAGCCAAATAAATAAATAAATATTAGAAAAAATTCCCAGAAAGTTACAGATCATCTGACAATAAGTCCTTGCCATATTCCTATTCATGTTAGTATTATTATCTTTTATCTTCAAGGGACCTGTACACTATGTATAAAAAGAATATCATCTAGATGAATATTGATTTGGTTTTATATCATTGTCATCTATTCAGATAGATCATGAACTTTTTCATATGTGGATGCAGCATTGTAGAATACAAAGACTTTGCAAGCTACTTGATGTTTATGTCCAGGTTTTTTTTTTTTTTTTTTTTTTTGGCCTCTTTTATTGGTCCTTCATTTATTCATTTACATCCGTCTCCATTCCCCGGCCTATTCTTTGGCCTGTGTGGGCCTCCCACTGCAGTGGCCCCTCCTGCCACAGAGCACCAGCTCTGGGCACATGTGCTCCAGAGTGCTGGCTCTTTCAGCTGCTCTGTGGCACGTGGGATCTTCCTGGGTCAGGGATCAAACTGGTGTCCTCTGCACTGCAAGGCAGACTCTGCACCCACTGAACCACCAGGGAAGCCCTTTTATTTA
This sequence comes from Tragulus kanchil, assembly GCA_022376925.1. Classification (NCBI taxonomy): domain Eukaryota; kingdom Metazoa; phylum Chordata; class Mammalia; order Artiodactyla; family Tragulidae; genus Tragulus; species Tragulus kanchil. The sequence goes on along the minus strand of JAIOJX010000001.1, from coordinate 101,807,579 downwards.
TTTATTTATTTTTTAGGTCTATTTTCCCCCATACCTTTCTACCTACCAAATTCAACCTTGCCGTATTTGGGACATTCCCAATTGACAGCTCGTTTATTCCACTCTAATCTTTAAAATCTCTGGGTGTGTTTTAGGATCATCTGTGGGCTCACTCAGTTCACCAACAAATGCCATATTGCCTTTATTAGCTAAGAACTTACTGTTTAATAGTTTTCTATTTTCAAATAATTTTAAAGTATTGAGCAAACCTTTTATATGTGGAAAGTGTAATTTCAGAACCTTTAAACTCCAAGGAGTTGGGACTTCCCTGCTGATCTGGGGATTAGGACTCCATGCTTCTACTGCAGGAGACATGGGTTTGAACTAAGATACTGCATGCTCTGTGGCATGACTGGAAAAAAAAAAAAAAAACACCTCCAAGGACTTCCCTGGTGGTCCACTAGCTGGGACTGTGCGTTCCCAATGCAGGGGACCCAGGTTCTAGATCCCACATGGCACAACTGAAACCTGACTCAGCCAAATAAATAAATAAATATTAGAAAAAATTCCCAGAAAGTTACAGATCATCTGACAATAAGTCCTTGCCATATTCCTATTCATGTTAGTATTATTATCTTTTATCTTCAAGGGACCTGTACACTATGTATAAAAAGAATATCATCTAGATGAATATTGATTTGGTTTTATATCATTGTCATCTATTCAGATAGATCATGAACTTTTTCATATGTGGATGCAGCATTGTAGAATACAAAGACTTTGCAAGCTACTTGATGTTTATGTCCAGGTATTTTCTTTTTTTTTTTTGGCCTCTTTTATTGGTCCTTCATTTATTCATTTACATCCGTCTCCATTCCCCGGCCTATTCTTTGGCCTGTGTGGGCCTCCCACTGCAGTGGCCCCTCCTGCCACAGAGCACCAGCTCTGGGCACATGTGCTCCAGAGTGCTGGCTCTTTCAGCTGCTCTGTGGCACGTGGGATCTTCCTGGGTCAGGGATCAAACTGGTGTCCTCTGCACTGCAAGGCAGACTCTGCACCCACTGAACCACCAGGGAAGCCCTTTTATTTATTTATTTATTTTTTAGGTCTATTTTCCCCCATACCTTTCTACCTACCAAATTCAACCTTGCCGTATTTGGGACATTCCCAATTGACAGCTCGTTTATTCCACTCTAATCTTTAAAAATCTCTGGGTGTGTTTTTAGGATCATCTGTGGGCTCACTCAGTTCACCAACAAATGCCATATTGCTTTTGCTGCATTAGAAGCTGTTTGCTTCCAAACTCGAGAGGTAATAAGTCTGGGCCTTTGTCTTATACTTTATTTTTTATTATTCCTAAACAAATTGTATATGTGTATACCAGACACTTAGGAAAATTAAAAAGATTGCTAAATACTTAATCAGAGAGTAAGCCTGGGGACTTTCCAGGCAGTCCAGTGATTAAGACTTCATGCTTCCACTGCAGGGGGCCCAGGTTCAGTCTCTATTTGGGGAACTGAGGTCACACATGCTGCACAGTATGGCCCCTCAGTTTTTTTTTTTTTAATTCAGCTTACCCAAACATTAATCTTACAAATGCAAGTTTGTCTTCTTTTCCAAGCTGCCATTACTTTCTAAGTTCCTGTTAGCTGCTGGGCACTGAGCATTTTACAGTTGAGGGTATGCTGAGCGGCACAAATTAGGCAAAGGGAATAGTAGGCAAATATAGGCACCCTGGCAGGAAATCAGGCTGCAAGATAGAGTTGTTTGGCTTGGCTGGATATAGGGGTGAGTACAGAGGTGTGATAAAAGGAAAAGTTGATTGTAACCAGATCAAGGAGGGCCTAAAAGACTCGCCTAAGAAATCTGAACTTTCATTCTGGAGGATTTGGGGAGCTTTTGCATGTTTTTGAATAGAAGAGGGCTATTTTCAGAGATGCCATTATGAAGTACTTTGATTATGTTCATTGCATTGTTTTATTTAAGATTTTGGATGCCATGAACCGCGACTGTGGAATTCCACTCAGCCATTTGCAGGTAGACGGTGGAATGACCAACAACAAAATTCTTATGCAGCTACAAGCAGACATTCTATATATTCCAGTAGGTTAGTAAGCCTTCATTCCTTGAAACCTACTGCGAAAGAGCTGATTCTTTAGGCATATATACTGATGTAGTTCTCTGCCTTCAGTGAAGCCATCGATGCCCGAAACAACTGCCCTGGGAGCCGCCATGGCAGCAGGGGCCGCAGAAGGTGTTGGTGTTTGGAGTTTGGAACCTGAGGACTTGTCAGCTGTCACGATGGAGCGGTTTGAACCTCAGATCAACGCTGAGGGTACTTTCTTTTTTTTTTCTATTGAAGTATAGTTGATTTTTTTTTTTTGATCATTTATTTTTGACTGTGCTAGATCTTTGTTGCTGTGAGGGCTTTTCTCTAGTTGGGGAGAGTGGAGCTACTTTCCAACTGAGAGAAAAGTCCTTGGTATATGTGTATACCAGACACTTAGGAAAATTAAAAGATTGCTAAATACTTAATCAGAGAGTAAGCCTGGGACTTTCCAGGCAGTCCAGTGATTAAGACTTCATGCTTCCACTGCAGGGGGCCCAGGTTCAGTCTCTATTTGGGGAACTGAGGTCACACATGCTGCACAGTATGGCCCCTCAGTTTTTTTTTTTTTAATTCAGCTTACCCAAACATTAATCTTACAAATGCAAGTTTGTCTTCTTTTCCAAGCTGCCATTACTTTCTAAGTTCCTGTTAGCTGCTGGGCACTGAGCATTTTACAGTTGAGGGTATGCTGAGCGGCACAAATTAGGCAAAGGGAATAGTAGGCAAATATAGGCACCCTGGCAGGAAATCAGGCTGCAAGATAGAGTTGTTTGGCTTGGCTGGATATAGGGGTGAGTACAGAGGTGTGATAAAAGGAAAAGTTGATTGTAACCAGATCAAGGAGGGCCTAAAAGACTCGCCTAAGAAATCTGAACTTTCATTCTGGAGGATTTGGGGAGCTTTTGCATGTTTTTGAATAGAAGAGGGCTATTTTCAGAGATGCCATTATGAAGTACTTTGATTATGTTCATTGCATTGTTTTATTTAAGATTTTGGATGCCATGAACCGCGACTGTGGAATTCCACTCAGCCATTTGCAGGTAGACGGTGGAATGACCAACAACAAAATTCTTATGCAGCTACAAGCAGACATTCTATATATTCCAGTAGGTTAGTAAGCCTTCATTCCTTGAAACCTACTGCGAAAGAGCTGATTCTTTAGGCATATATACTGATGTAGTTCTCTGCCTTCAGTGAAGCCATCGATGCCCGAAACAACTGCCCTGGGAGCCGCCATGGCAGCAGGGGCCGCAGAAGGTGTTGGTGTTTGGAGTTTGGAACCTGAGGACTTGTCAGCTGTCACGATGGAGCGGTTTGAACCTCAGATCAACGCTGAGGGTACTTTCTTTTTTTTTTCTATTGAAGTATAGTTGATTTTTTTTTTTTGATCATTTATTTTTGACTGTGCTAGATCTTTGTTGCTGTGAGGGCTTTTCTCTAGTTGGGGAGAGTGGGAGCTACTTTCTAGTTGTGGCCTACAAGCTTCTCATTGCAGTGGCTTCTCTTGTTGCAGAGCATGGGCTCTAGGCATGCAGGCTTCAGTAGTTGCGGCTCCCGGGCTCTAGAGAGAAGGCTCAGTAGTTGTGGGGCATGGTCTTAGTTGCCCTGTGGCATGTGGGATCTTCTGGGAACAGGGATCGAACCTGCATCTCCTGCACTGGTAGGCAGATTCTTTACCACTGAGCCACCAGGGAAGCCCTATAGTTGATTTTTAATACAGTGTTGTGTTTGAGATGTACAGGGAAGTGATCCAATTGTGCATACGTATTTTTTTCTCAGATTCTTTTCCCTTATAGGTTATTACAAAATATTGAGTACAGTTCCCTGTGCTATACAGTTAGCTTTTTTGTTGAGGGCACTCGTAAAGACTGAATATTGGTGTACTATGAAAAGGGAGAGAAAACGAGTTTGGCTGTTTAGTTATAAATTAAGAAATGAAGTGAGTTGCTCAGTCGTGTTCGACTCTTTGCAACCCATGGACTAGCCATGGGATTCTCCAGGCAAGAATACTGGAGTGGGGACTTCCCTGGTAGCTCAGTGGTAAAGAGTTCGCCTGCCAATGCTGGAGACAGCAGTTCGATCCCTGATCTGGGTAGATCCCACATGCTGTGGAGCAACTGGGCCTGTGAGCCACAATGATTGAGCCTGTGCTCTAGAGCCTCGGAGCCACAACTGTTGAGCCCATGTGCTGCAACTGCTGAAGCCCGTGTGCCCTAGAGCCCGAGTTCCACAGCAAGAGAAGTCACAGCAACGAGAGGTCTGCTCACCTCAACTGGAGAGTAGCCCCCATTCCCTGCAACTAGAGAAGAGCCTTTGGCAGCAGTGAAAACCCAGAATGGCCAAAAATAAATGGTTGCCAATTCCTTCTCCATAAGAAACAAAATAAGATAGCAAATGCTAAGACAGCAAATGCTTCAAGTTCAGCTACTAAGCATATTTGGCTACATATATGAATGAATGTGAATGAGAAAAATAGTTCCCTATTTAAATAAACTTTTATAATCACTTTTTTACCATTCGCTTCTCCTATTTACAGTCTTTTCATGTATGAGGATAACACTGCCACAGTATCAGTTTGATTAGTAGCTTGTTAGAGGAGCCTTTTCTGACAGTGACGTCATGTCTACATTGGGTCATCTGTGGTGCGGATGGCCAGTTTTAGGACAGGGTTAATTGGGGTAAGGAACATTTTGGTAACTTTTAAGCACAGCAGAGCTAACCTGACAACAGCAGCAACAATTTAAATCAATGAACATTAATTGACTCACTGTCATAATAAACAAAATTAAGCCCCAAGCTCGGACCAATAGACTGCAGCTCACCAGGCTTCTCTGTCCATGAAATTCTCCAGGCAAGAAAACTGGAGTGGATGCCATTGCCTCATCTAGAGGATCTTCCCAACCCAAGGATAAAACCTGCGTCTCTTATGTCTCCTGCGTTGGCAGGCCGATTCTTTACCAGTGTGCCACCTGGGAAGCCTCAATACCTATATTAAGTTTGTATATGGAAACAAGGTTTTATATATTGAATTTGGTTTTAAACTTTTTTAACCACCTATGTATAAAATAGCATGAAAGTGGATTTTGAATGATATCCCAAGGTCCTCCGCTATCCCCAAAAGAGAAAGCAGATTACATAGGATTCCCCTTTCTAATTCATCACTGCTTGCTTGTGAATGGCCTGATATGAGCAGGTGCCTTTTGCCCCGTCTTCCGTCATTCTGTAAACCAGGCTGAATTTCCCTCCAACTTCCAAGCAAGCTCCTCTCTGTAATCACTGGCAGCCATACCTGAATCTATGTCCTGATAAAGCTCCATGTCAGTTTAAGACAAAGTAACAAGTATCAGTTTAATAAGCATAACACCTTGTCAAGAGTGATGAGTGAACCTAAGTTGGTACTTAGACCATCTTAGTAAACTGCCTTTCTTTTTTAAAAAAACTTTTTATTTTCTATTGGAGTATAGCCCATTAACAATATTATGATAGTTGCAGGTGCATAGCCAAGTGACTTAGCCATACATGTACACATATCCATTCTCCCTCAAACTCTTTGCTATCCAGGCTGCCACATAGCATTGACTAAACTAAACTGTGGTTTTCCTACTTTCTGTTTGTAGAAAGTGAAATTCGTTATTCTACATGGAAGAAAGCTGTGATGAAGTCAATGGGTTGGGTTACAACTCAGTCTTCAGAAAGTGGTAAAAATGTTTTTATTGTTATTGCCACCTTGCCCTAGTATGTTAAATGGCTTATTTAAGTATCTGTTTATACTTAGCAAGGCTGCTCTGAAGAATAACGTTATCATACGCTCATAGTTTCTAACACTTTAAAATTCTAAACCTAAAACGTAAATTATCAAATGGATGTACATGCTTAACTCCGTCCTGCCAGACCTTTCCTTATTAGTTAATTCCTGGTACTTTGATTGATAACTTAGTTTTCTTAAATTGTAAAAGTATTTCTAGTTTCTTCTTAATGAAAAAATATCAACTAGACTTTTTTTTGTCCTCTTTGTGTCTGACTTTGCCTTTTTGGGGGGCTGTCTTCATGACCTGAACCAACCGAAAGCTATATTAACTTCAGAGTACATCTCACTACTTCCTAAACTGCTCCTAAGCCCTTAGTGAGTATGTGTTATAAGAAATCATTGAAATCAAAACAACAAAAGTACCAAATATAATAAACTAAAAGTGTCATAATTGGGAAATGCTCTTGGCAGAAATTAGAGGACTTTCTTTTTTTTTCAGTCACTTAGGTGGGAAGGTGTCTACCATAAATAAGCCATATTGGTTGGGAACGGCTCTGAGCTGCCTTTAACATTGAAACAGCCTTAAACATACCTGTAATATGGCATGATATTTTAATACTTTGCTAAATGCAAGATTTGGAATTTAAAGAATGAAACAACGGCCAATAGTATATCAAAGCATATAGTTTCAGAGAGGAGTTTATAAATGAAATATAACCTGCCTTCCAACCACAAAGTGAATATAGAATTATTTATTGGCTCTTCCAGTTCTTAGTTGCAGCATGTGGGATCTAGTTTCCTGACTAGGAATCGAACCTGAGCTTCCTGCATTAGAAGCCCAGAGTCTTAACCCCTGGACCACCAGGGAAGTCCCATGAACTGCTTTTAATGTCTGACTTTTAGGAGGTTCTTAAATCATCCTGTACCATAGATCACTGTGATTAGTATTTTCTGTCCTGGATGTTTCTACTTGAAGATCCTGGATGTTTCTACTTGAAGCTTTTGTTTATTTTCCTAAAGAAGCTTCAGTCTTAATATCCATTCTTTAAATCTTGTATTCTGAGACCCACCTTTCTGTCTAAGCTGGTGACAAAGCTCTGTTTGCAGTTTTGAGACCCTTTATAATGAAACTTCTCAAAGGTATTTTTGTAGCACAGTGCTGGTTACTTTGCAGAATTTATCAGATGTGCACTCTGATGTATTTTCTGGTTGCCCTTAATTAATGGCTAATGAAAATGAGTTCTATATAGATTTCTTTGAAGAGCTGATTTTTAAAAATGCCACAGAAACTTCCCTGTCAGTCAAGTGCTTGAAACTCCTTGCTTTCAGTGCATGGAACACACAGGTTCATCCCTGATCAGAGAATGAAGATCCCACATGCCCCCCGCCCCCGCCCCACTGCTAAATAAATAAGTAAAACTTATTTTATTTATTTTATTGCCAAATAAATAAATAAAATGGCACAGTTCAACCTATTCCCCCTCCCCCACCCTACCCACCTCCTTGTCAAGGCCACATACACTTCTCCTTAGTTGCAGTTGGGGATGTAATTTTAATTGCCAGGTTCCCACAAAACCAGTTGATCATTTTCCCTGTTTGCCTACCTACTGTCAGTGAACTTAACATGCTGAGAAAAAGTTGATAAAAGAAAATGATGTGATTCTTTTGTTTCTGCCATCAGCATTGATGATAAAGCAATTCAATTTTTTTGAGACCATTCAACTTTTCAAATTTTGTTTTGGTTTCATTTAGGCTGCAGTGGATTTAAGGCAATGTGTGAAAAATTTTTGTGGGTTTATGAAACACACTCATCATTTGCAGTATTTTGAGAGTCTCTAAACTGTACAATAAACTTGGATCATAATATTCAAGTAGTGAAATGCTGATTGTTCCTTAAGCAATAAAACCTAGGTAATAATAACAGTACAGGCAGAATCCTGTTCTGATGATCTCATAAGGATATTTGAATTGCTATCTGGTCTCTTATCTTCTTTAAATAATTCAATTTATGGGAAGAATATTATGTTAGCTTAATTTCCAGAGCATTTTGCCAATTTTGAAGCATTCATATTTATTCTCTTCTTTGTAACTATATTTGAATGGCGTGGAAATAATTTTTAACATACATTCCATATGTTTAAAATATTGTAGAAGTCATTGAGGATTTAATATTTCTTGGAGAGAGCTTATCCTAAATGATGACTTCTTGACTTTGTACTCCAAACCCAGAAAAATAACATTTTTTTCAAAAATTGCTACATAGCCAAGATACCTAATTTTTAAATTCAAGAAAAGTCTATATATCTATGTCTGTATTTACCTAGCTCTTCTCTAAAGGAAGGATTTCCAAGAGAATTCAGAGAATATCAAACCTTTGTGTTTTCAGGCAGTATTTTACAATATAGATAAATACAGTTTAGTTTTTAAGTTATAGTAACATTCATTTTCAGGTGCACTTCTGTATGCACCAAGTCAATTTTAAAAAGAAGGTGAAAGCAATAGGATGAAACTAATATTACTCTCTCTGATAGCCAAAGGATCTATCCTTTGAATGGGATTGCTCACTTAGTATGTTATGGTGAAAAACCAAGGAAGCTAAAATCAGCAGCCTCCCAAAAAAGAAAGTTCCGTATCAGCTTTCTTTGGCTTTGCCAGTGGAAGGTTTATGTTGGTCTATATGTGCTTCTGTTTTTGGCTATTTGTGGCATGCTATCTGTATTGTTTGTTAACTGTCATGAGCCCTCAATATTGATTCAGTTTTTGATTTGAAATAATAACTCTTTGCTAGCTTTTTATGAATATACTATTTTATAACTTTTTTTTTTGCTATCATGTGATTCTTAACCCAAATATTGTAATTATGTGTCTCTCTTTTGGTTTGCTTGACTGGAATTCCCTCCTACTCGGATGACCACAGGTGACCCTAGTATCTTCTGTAGTCTACCCTTGGGCTTTTTTATAGTGAGTAGCATGGTAATGTTAATCGGAGCAAGGTACCTCTCAGGTCAGTTCCTCTTTAAATTAGACAATTATATCAGTTACCATGAATGTATCTGTGTACAAATCAGCAGAAAGTTTTCAGTGTTTTTCCTTCTTCCTATTCGTAGGAACCTGGAAAACCTATTAAAGGTCTAACTAATAGACCAGTTAATTCCGAATTAAGGACTGTGACTCTGCTTTTACTCTTTTGATTTTCAGTAGATGATGATTTTCGTTGAGGGGCTACATTCTGCTGCTAGGTGCAGCAGTAAGCACAAGTACTACTGTTAATGCTTAAATGAAAGGATGTTCAGAGGGATAGATGAAACTTAAAGTATTTGAAATCAATTAAATTGGCTTTCAAATGTGCCTAATTTGGTTTTCATACTTAAGAAAATCTGCTACACAAGTCTTAATGTTTCGATCCTGGTAAGAATTTCAGCCAGAGTATGTTAGCAGAGTTTCTGTAAAGCTCTAAAACCTTTGTGTTTTCAGGCAGTATTTTACAATATAAAAGTTTTTTAAGTTATAGTAACATTCATTTTCAGGTGCACTTCTGTATGCACCAAGTCAATTTTAAAAAGAAGGTGAAAGCAATAGGATGAAACTAATATTACTCTCTCTGATAGCCAAAGGATCTATCCTTTGAATGGGATTGCTCACTTAGTATGTTATGGTGAAAAACCAAGGAAGCTAAAATCAGCAGCCTCCCAAAAAAGAAAGTTCCGTATCAGCTTTCTTTGGCTTTGCCAGTGGAAGGTTTATGTTGGTCTATATGTGCTTCTGTTTTTGGCTATTTGTGGCATGCTATCTGTATTGTTTGTTAACTGTCATGAGCCCTCAATATTGATTCAGTTTTTGATTTGAAATAATAACTCTTTGCTAGCTTTTTATGAATATACTATTTTATAACTTTTTTTTTTGCTATCATGTGATTCTTAACCCAAATATTGTAATTATGTGTCTCTCTTTTGGTTTGCTTGACTGGAATTCCCTCCTACTCGGATGACCACAGGTGACCCTAGTATCTTCTGTAGTCTACCCTTGGGCTTTTTTATAGTGAGTAGCATGGTAATGTTAATCGGAGCAAGGTACCTCTCAGGTCAGTTCCTCTTTAAATTAGACAATTATATCAGTTACCATGAATGTATCTGTGTACAAATCAGCAGAAAGTTTTCAGTGTTTTTCCTTCTTCCTATTCGTAGGAACCTGGAAAACCTATTAAAGGTCTAACTAATAGACCAGTTAATTCCGAATTAAGGACTGTGACTCTGCTTTTACTCTCTTTGATTTTCAGTAGATGATGATTTTCGTTGAGGGGCTACATTCTGCTGTTAGGTGCAGCAGTAAGCACAAGTACTACTGTTAATGCTTAAATGAAAGGATGTTCAGAGGGATAGATGAAACTTAAAGTATTTGAAATCAATTAAATTGGCTTTCAAATGTGCCTAATTTGGTTTTCATACTTAAGAAAATCTGCTACACAAGTCTTAATGTTTCGATCCTGGTAAGAATTTCAGCCAGAGTATGTTAGCAGAGTTTCTGTAAAGCTCTAAAACTGGTATAAATGTATCATTACTTTTATTTTATTTAACAGAATACTTCGGTGAATTGAAGTTTTTTTTTAAAAATTATTGCTGAAATAAATTGGGGTTAAAATTCAAACTGAATTATTTTTGCATATTAACTTCTGAATATTCTTATAAAAGTAAAATTGTTCAGTGTGTTATAAAACTCATTGTATAACTTATATGAATTTACATATTATAATCATGTTTGGAAGATATTCCTGATGATAGCTCAGTTTTTCTTCAAATTAATGCCCTACATGGAACTGACATATTTCATATGTTGCCAAGAAAGTGAAACAGTTTAAAAATCTTCCTAATTAAGGAAAGAGTTAAATTATTTCTCTTAATTAGTTTTAAAAGATGACCTGGGTTTAAAATGTAAAATGTATTTATTGATATTTTCTATTAACAAAGAATATCCATTTATACAAATCTGACAAGCATTAATCAGCTTGGCATCATCACCCAAGTGCTATTTATAAATATGGAATGAAATGTTATTTACATTAGCAGAAATGGAATAAAAATTATCTACTTTAGCAGAACACTAATTTATCTGTAATTCATGATTAAATTTCAGTTATGTGTATGAGAATTTAAAATTAGATTACCTTTTTCTGTGTTCTTCGTGTTCACAATGCAGTTGTTCAGATCTTCTTTGTAATAACCATACCTTAAATTGGTATTAGTGCTTTACACCTTATGAAAGGCTTCTGTGCACATTAGTCTATACAGAATTAGCAGATGCTTATTTTCTTTCTGCTTGTCGGAAATGTTTGGTGGAAAAGTCTGAGTATTCCCCAGAAGAACTGTAATTTTTTTTTTTTAATTCTGTTTTAGGAAAAGTTCTTTTTATTTTTTTCTTTATTGTAAGTGTATTTTTGTTTTGTTATGGCTACTTTATGAAGGTCTGGAAAAGGAAAGAAAATAGCATTGTAGCTAAATGTTTTCATTCATTTTGTTTTCCCCCTATGATTCGAGTAGAGAATGAAAAGGTTTGGTCTATCAAAAATAGAATATACAACATTTCTCTAAGCTAAAGAATACAGTAAATCTCCAAATTCCTAGCATTCCAAAATAGATATGATTGCCATCTTTAGGATCTCTCTTGGTAACATATGCTGAGATTTGAGAAAAATGGAAATGTCTTGTCTTGGTAAACAGCAATAATGTTCATTTACTAAGTTTGAAAGTGGCCCTGTTATATTTGTTGCCTTTTACCTGTGAAATAATATTTAGAAATCATATGGAATTTCTAGCTCAATAAATGATTGAATCCTCCTCATTGCTTTAACTCCTAAATTGCATTTTTCTATTATTATTGACATGTGATTTTTGTCCCATTTTAGGTATACCATAAATACTACCAACTCATGGATTCCAAAGATGCAAGCTCTTTACCTATGGAGAGAATCCAGCAATTTCTGTCTTTTAATGTGATGACACTATTAATAGACTCAGATTTTATTTATAAGCCACTTGCTGCATGACCCTCCAAGTAGACCTGTGGCCTGAAATAAAGAAAATGCAGCAGAAAGAATGCTATAGAAACATTTGGTGTGTTTTTTAACAGCACTAGTTAAGATTGGACCAGCCACCTTTGGGCTGACCACCTCCTTTGCCATCATTTCCTGCCTCATTCCCTCTGAGATCTAGGAAGAATGCAGATCCTGTCCATTGGAATCTTTCACCACATACATTTAGACTATGATGGGCCAGGATTTGATTTCTGCACTACACATCCTTGATTAAGGGCCTATTACTAACTGGCTAAAAATTTGTGACTTTTTCTTTGCTTCTTTTTAATAGACCTCTTACCCAAAGTCCTCTTTTCTGCATATTAGGGAGACCACAACATCTTCACTAAATGCTTAAATGGAAGCCTCTACTAAATTCTTAAAATGGAAGTTTAGTACCCTCATTCTCTAGGTATTTTTCAGAGAAGTATTTCCCAAAACAGGAAATTCTTCATGTATTTAACATGAACTCACTAATTCCAGTGAATGTTACCTGGATCTTATAGGGACGGGCACTTTCCTTTTTTTTCATCTCACCTTTTTATATTTTTACCTTGTATGGATAACATACACGTCTCTATTTTGTATACTGAGAGTAGCCCATTTATAAGTTAAGAATACATGTTCTCACTAACTACACTTAATTTTTGTCTGGATCTTACAGGGAAGAACACTTTCTTTTTCTCTTTTCATCTCTCATTTTTATATTTCTTTGTATGTGTAACATACATGCCTTTATATTTTATATACTGAGGGTAGCCCATTTATAAATTAAGAACACATTGGATTCAGTAAATTATAATGGGAGCTGGTCTTAAGTGGACCACTATGCGTAAATATTTTGGGGAAAAGAGCTGTATACATTTTTGGGCAATGGTTACGCATATTATTTATCAGGAGAAACTTTCTTGGAGAGCCAACATTGAAAATTTAAGTATATGTTCTATGTCAATAAAAGAAAATTGTGACTATAATTTCTTACACCATGCTTTTATATGCAATAAAAAAACCTGAAGAATACTTCAGCAAATATTGTTTGCAAATCAAAGCAGTTTAGTCCATATAAAGTTTATTTTTCCTTTGACAGAATTTTAGACATATTTAGGATCCTTTTGAGGGGATATCAAAAAAGGTTAAAAAATTTAAGTAGGAAAGACAGCCAAGAATCTCCGTGCATCTAAGTATGTTATAAATTGCTGATCAGCTAATAAAATTTCTATTCAAAATGATAAGTAGTTATCTCTCTTTATGGATGTATTATTAATACAATTGAAAAAACCATTTTTATTGATAGAAATGGCTTCTAGTGAAACCAAGAATTTCATTCTTGCCCCACCCACAGCCAAGAGTTTCTCAAAATATATAATCTTATGCATTATAAAAACTTACCTAATCTAGCTTCTTAATGTCCATTTTAAAATAATCTTAAGATTCATTTCTTACTATAAATAAGGAAATACTGCCTCCTAATTATTTTCTTCAATCAGTGTTGAAAATGGGAAAATATTTATATGTTAATATAGATATATATTAATATAAAAGGTTTTGTTTAGTTTGGAAATTATTTTATGTATGAACTCACTAATTCCAGTGAATGTTACCTGGATCTTATAGGGACGGGCACTTTCCTTTTTTTTCATCTCACCTTTTTATATTTTTACCTTGTATGGATAACATACACGTCTCTATTTTGTATACTGAGAGTAGCCCATTTATAAGTTAAGAATACATGTTCTCACTAACTACACTTAATTTTTGTCTGGATCTTACAGGGAAGAACACTTTCTTTTTCTCTTTTCATCTCTCATTTTTATATTTCTTTGTATGTGTAACATACATGCCTTTATATTTTATATACTGAGGGTAGCCCATTTATAAATTAAGAACACATTGGATTCAGTAAATTATAATGGGAGCTGGTCTTAAGTGGACCACTATGCGTAAATATTTTGGGGAAAAGAGCTGTATACATTTTTGGGCAATGGTTACGCATATTATTTATCAGGAGAAACTTTCTTGGAGAGCCAACATTGAAAATTTAAGTATATGTTCTATGTCAATAAAAGAAAATTGTGACTATAATTTCTTACACCATGCTTTTATATGCAATAAAAAAACCTGAAGAATACTTCAGCAAATATTGTTTGCAAATCAAAGCAGTTTAGTCCATATAAAGTTTATTTTTCCTTTGACAGAATTTTAGACATATTTAGGATCCTTTTGAGGGGATATCAAAAAAGGTTAAAAAATTTAAGTAGGAAAGACAGCCAAGAATCTCCGTGCATCTAAGTATGTTATAAATTGCTGATCAGCTAATAAAATTTCTATTCAAAATGATAAGTAGTTATCTCTCTTTATGGATGTATTATTAATACAATTGAAAAAACCATTTTTATTGATAGAAATGGCTTCTAGTGAAACCAAGAATTTCATTCTTGCCCCACCCACAGCCAAGAGTTTCTCAAAATATATAATCTTATGCATTATAAAAACTTACCTAATCTAGCTTCTTAATGTCCATTTTAAAATAATCTTAAGATTCATTTCTTACTATAAATAAGGAAATACTGCCTCCTAATTATTTTCTTCAATCAGTGTTGAAAATGGGAAAATATTTATATGTTAATATAGATATATATTAATATAAAAGGTTTTGTTTAGTTTGGAATTAATGGTAGCTTGCATGTTCTGTTATGTTTTATTGATGCAACTGCCACTTAACAACATACATATTACAGAAAGGTACTATGAAACTATTACTTTGTGGCAGGGATGCTTTTAAACATCATGATGTTCCTACAAAGATAGATTGAGTTAATGTAGATAATTGAAATTCATTGTTCCAATAATTTTAAGATTACATTAATTTTCTATAAGTTGAAATATTTATAAATGTTTGAAATTATATATGTTGATATTTAATGATAAATTTGCTTAAAATAAATTGAACCTCATTCTTATTTGCATTTCTCATTTACAGACTAGAACTTAGATCAAAGTTAAGGTGAGAAAGATGGTCCAGGAAACGTGCCGCTGAGCTGTTAGCCCTTGATAAGGCACACATTTGAAGAATTAACCAACAGCTGAAGAAGTAGTTTCTGGGATGATGAGCACCTTACTCATTCTGTTAGAAAAGACTGCATTGTCCCATCTCAGCGTCCAGAAAATAACCTTGTTGAGGTCAGCAGCCATTACCAATAGAGTCTTGTGGTCATGGCTAACTGAGTTACTGGTTCCACGCTGTGCTTCAGTTCCTCTCTACCTGGGTGAGTTGGTGGAGTCAAGTACGCCATTGTTCTGTGCACTCAGTAGCCAATACCTCAATCTTTTGTTCTTTAGGTAATCGTAGTATAAGTAATGCATTTTTGCTTCTGTAATAATAGAGATTTTTTTGGTATGTTTCTTTTGAAATGCCTAAATCTCAGTTCTTTGGCTTACAGATATTTTGTATCATGTGGGGATGAAGAATGATAGCAATTTAGGAGGAACCACCAAACAAAAAATATCATAGCCCAGCAACTATGAGAGCATTGGCAGTCAAGTAGGTCATTTTTAACTCATAACATCTATCTAATCATAAAGAGAAGTGCAAAAATTACTATTTTTATAGCTTTAATGAGGTATAGTTGATATACAGAAAATGGTACATATTTAATATATATATTTGGATGAGTTTGGACTTATGCATATACCCACTGTCCCATCACCAAACTCAAGATTGTAAACACACCTATCACCTCCAAAAATGTCCTTGTGTCCCTTGGCTTTCCGTGTTTGTGTGTTAAGAATGCTTCACGTGAAATCTACCCTCTTAAATGTTTAAATGCACAGTGCTATAAGCACTAAGTTGTACAACAATCTGTAGGAGTTAATCATCTTGGGTAACTAACTTCATACCCATTGATCAACTCCCTGTATCCCCCCCTCACCCCAGCCCCTCCTAACCACCAGTTTCCTTTCTGTTTCTTTGGGTTTGACTTTTTGAGATTCCACACATAAACTAAGATTATGCAGTATTTTTGTGTCTCTGGTTTATTTCACTTAGCATGTCTTCTAGGTACATCGATGTTGCAAATAGTAGAATTTCCTTCTTTTTTAAAGATCTAGATGTACATACCAGGGATCAAGATTCCATGGTATGTGTATATTACATTTTCTTTATCCATTCATCTTTCGATGGACATTTGGGTTGTTTCTGTATCTTGGCTGTTGTAAATAATGCTGCAGTGACTATGGGAGTGTAGACATCTCTTTAAGATTCTGATTTCGATTCTTTGGGATATATGCTAAAAAGTAGAATTGCTGGATCATACGATAGGAATCTTCATACTGTTTTCCATAGTGACTGTACTACTTTACACTCCCATCAACAAACTGTTCCAAGAATTATTGTTAAACTAGAACTTTGTAATAGCTTGGTTTAGCTATAATGTATAAATAAGGACATTTACGTGATCTGTTCTTGCAACCTAACATTTAATCAGGTCACATAATAGACATTAGTGGAAGACGGATTGAGTTTTAAAACCGACTTGATTGTTACTTGATCTATACTTTATAGGTACACATCTTAGCTCTGGTTTTATGATAAAGGATAAAATGTGTTAAGCATCATAGACAAAGAACCCTCACAAATGTTTCTAAAGATTTTCCTGTCATCAGATTTAGTCAAAATGACCTATTAACTTCAATTCGGGGACTGTAAAGATAAATATTCTGAGAAGCAGAAGATAGGTTAAAAACAAGTTGCTCATGTGAATCAGCTATAACCCAATATGCAAGAAAAAGCTTTTAAAAACCAGGTGCTCAATTAATTTTAATATTTTTGGCCATGCCACATGCAATGCAGGATCTTTGTTCCCTGAGTAGGGATTGAACTCTCGCCCCTTGCAGCAGAAGCTCAGGGTCTTAAGCACTGTACCACCAGGGAAGCCCTTGCAAACTAATTTAAATTTTTTGTGGCTACCCTAGTGGTCCAGTGGGTAGAGTTCGCCTTGCAGTGCCAGGGATGCCGATTCGATCCCTGGCCTGGGAGGATCCCACGTGCTGCGGAGCAGCTGGACTGGTGTCTCCAATTACGTGCTGGTGCTCTGGAGCATGTGCATCCAGAGCCGGTGCTCTGCAAAGAGAGAGGCCACTGCAATGGGAGGTCCACACAGGCCAAAGAATAAAGATGGATGAAAATGAGTAGATAAAGGACCAATAAAAGAGGCCAAAATTTAAAAAAAAATTTTTTTTGAACTTAAACTCAGAGGCCATTGTACATAAATGTTCATGACAGCATTATTCATAATAGCCAAAAAGAAAACAACCCAACTGTCTATCAGTTGATGAATGGTAAAGAAAAGGTGGGATAGCCATACAATGGAATATTATTCACCTAGAAAGTACCAGATACATACCCCAACAGAAATGAACTTTGAAAACTGCACAAAGTGGAAAAAAAGTCATTCACAAAAAGCCACATAGCATATGATTCTGATTGTATGAAATGTCCAGAATAGAGGAATCCATAGAGATAGAAAGTGGATTAGGGGGTGCCAGAGTCAGGGGGAAGGGAAAGGGGACATGACTGTTAATGCACAAGGTTTGTTGGGAGTGATGACTGCATATACTAAAAACTGAATCAGACACTTTAAAGGAGTGCATTTATTTTATTTGAATTATACCTCAATAAAAGTATAACTTATAATTTGCATTTATGTAAAAGAAATATATTTGACAAGTCCCTGACAGCATGTGAGCTTATAGTCCCTTGAAATGAGCCCTCTGAAGGAAATAAATTTTATTTGCTCCTCGAAAAAATGGAGGTTAATAAATTTATCTCCTTTTTATTTCACTTTCATTAACAGTTTTTCAAATCTCTAATACTGGAAATAAGAAAAATGTTATAGTCACTAATACATAAAAGATGATAATGAAACAGATGATTGGGCCTCCATTCAGCTTCCCAGGGGTTTTCATGATCTGTCCAGCCAAATATATTGGTGAAAAGGATACAACTAACTCGTTTTCCCCAAAGTCTTGGTAAATGAGGAGGCAGTCTTCTGAACGTATGAAGTATAATGTATTACCGTAATTACTAGTAACTTGACTTGTAGTTAAGAAATTGTACCATTTCTTAAATTTCTCGAAGGTTTAATCTCATTTTCTTTCTCCTCTCTTCCTGTCCATTTACTATTTTTGATCAAATTGTTTGCTTGGAAATAAGAGTTCAATGCTGCTCTTGGAATAATTGGAAAATAAGAGATTAGAAAGAAGAGTAGAAAATCATCTAGACTCATAAGTGATATCTGTGGTTGTTTTTTCATTTTTTCCCCAGTGTTTAAGGTGGTATGTTCACATATCTTGAATATTCATAAATGCTGTATAAAAATATTACCCAGCAAAAAAAGTGACATATCTTGTATGTGGACACATCCAGTTGAACTGGAAGTATGAAATTTACACCGAGATGATAGATACCAGGTGTAGGGCAGAGCATGGAATCAGTGCAAGAGACTTCAGTGGAACCAGAAATGTTGTGTTTCTTAAAAAATTAAAAAGACTTAAAGCAAATACAGCAAAATCTTAAGATTTGACTGAGTGGAGGTATGAATGTATTTACCATATCCTCTACTTTTCCTTTATGCTTGAAATATTTCCTAGTAAAAAGATAAGGTGAAAAAAAAAGGTAAGGTGTATCATTCTCCTAATTATTTGTGTCTAAGTCCATCACTCCCTGTCCATTAGTTCAATGTTTATCCTGACACCCTTCCCAATTAAAAGGGCTAAAATCTTACTGATTTTCTGGCACAGTTATTTCAAGCACCTCACATAAAAGCCTCAATGTTCAGAATAAATAATGCGTATGAGAAACTATATCCTTGCTTTAACTGTTCATTTGTTATGAATTCCATGACAAAAAAAAGTACTTATTGGTCTTATTTCCAATGTAGAACCTTCTAACAAATGTTAATAGGTAATTGGGCTTCCCCTGGTGGTCCAATGGGTAAGGACACAGCCTTGCAGTGCAAGGGGCGCCGGTTTGATCCCTGGCCTGGGAAGATCCCATGTGCCACGGAGTGGCTGGACCCATGTGTCCGATCACTGAGCCGGAGCTCTGGGGCGCATGGGCCCAGAGCCGGTGCTCCGCAATGACAGACGCCACCGCGATGGGAGGCCCACAAGAGCGAAAGAACAAAGACGGATGAAAATAAAGAAATGAAAGACCAATAGAAGTGGCCCGCCGGCTCCCCTCCCTCCCCAACCCGATCTCCTCCCAAAATAAATAAATAAATAAATCTTTTAAAAAAAAATGTTAATAGGTAATTGCTCTACTGTCAGCCCACCACATTTAGAATTACATATTAAGGCTAGAAATTTTCTGGGCCCAAAAGTCTCAATTCTAGATTGAGATTTAATATCAAGGGTAAAGAGTGCTGCCCTTATATTGGATTTCAAATTGGGCACAAGACCTGTTTTATCCCATTTCGGGTTCTAGTTCATTTCAGTTGAAAGAAAGCATTAAATTATGAAATTGGATGAAATTTGTTTCCTTTCAAGCATGTGTTTAAAAGACCACAAAGGCATGGGTAAAAGGAAGTGCAGTGACAATTGAAATGATTAACACCTTCTGTGGAAGGGAAGATTGGGCTCTGAAGCTGAAGATTATCCCAACAATTTTCAAAAAACTCTTAATTGCTGTCATAGTTCATCTCGGGAGTTGTGGTAATTTATTTAATCACTCTCAGAGGGATTACTTCTGGAAAATTTTTTTTAACCCAAGTTCCTAGGTGAGAGCTGGGAAGGGGGTTCCGGAGGGACAAACTCCTTTGGAGCTACTGAGCCTCCTGACCCCACCCTCTCTGCATCCATTCCCTTCAGCCCCTCGTTCTCAGGTTCCTCAGCTGGAATCAATTGCCCTTCCTTCCAGCCCATCCCTCCTGCCCCAAGACATTAGTTAACCAATAAGCCGCTGCTGGGTGCTCATCCCAGTGCCAGTGGCACAAGGGCACCAGAGAGAAGAGGGGTTGACCTGCCTTCAAGGACCCTGTGGTCCATCTGGAGACGTAAATCATACACAGTAGGAACCAGGGAGGTGGTGCGCTGAGGGACGGGTGCCACAAAAGCAGAGAGGATCAATTGCTGGTAGCTGTTCACCTTTGCTGGGTTTCTTTTTCCCCATTGTGGCAAGGATTTATGTCCCACCACTGGAAAAACTGGTGAAGGTACAAGTGTTAACATGGGATTCTTTCATCTGATCATTATAGGCAGGATTTCAAATGTAAGTTTTTATTTTTCATTGAGTTGTACTTTGGAAGCTGTAATGGCAGTATTAAATAATTATAATATGGAAGGATGCTGAGCCGCTGCTACTGAAATGTCTCAGATATCCCATCACAGTGTGTACCATACAAGATTCCCCTATGTTTTCAAAGTCCATCACTTGTGGTCTAAAAAATTTTATCGGCTTGCTGAAGGTCATGTGAAATGGAATCTAGTGACTGATTAAAAGCTGACTTGTTAGAAACAAATTCAACCCCTAGGTGGCGCTGTTTTCAGCCCTCAGGCTTTCCCGTCTTTAGGTTGCCTTTCTTTCCATCAGTGTGTACTGCAGAAGTGGTTGGGGTGCTTGTTTGGGGTAGTCATAATTACATGAAAGCATTGTAGTGATCATGTGAGATCTCCAGGATGCTTCATGCTAGGATCATAAAAAAAACCTAAGGCTTAAGTGAAGCCATCAATCCACTTATACATTCCTGCTGCTTTGATATTTCTTAGACTTCAGCTCATGAAAAAACACAGATTTATAGATAATTTTCTTCATCATCTATAACATTTAACAAAAGCTAAAATAGCTCCTAATTATTACTCTACATTATTACACTCCTAAATTTATTAAGGCATAATAATAGAATCATAAGGAATCATAAACAACTTTGGGATTGAGTCATCCAAATCGTTTTTGTCTAGCAGAAGTAATGATATCCTGCTTTGCATTGTGCTATCTTCATAGCCTATTTCCCTTAATTAAAAAAAGCTTTTAAAAACCTGTGTTCAAGGTTGATTCTTAGGATGACATAGTAGAATCCACCAATTCCAAGGCAAAATGGTGCATCCATTGCTTTCCCCAGTACCAACCAGATTATTTTCATTCTTTATTTTATTGTTTCTGCCTCACCTATGTGCTTCTAGAGCATTATAAAGAAATAATCTCTTTATATATGTGTGTATTGAATCACTTCAGTCGTTTCCTATGCTTTGCAGCCCCATGAACTGTAGCTCACCTGACTCCTCTGTCCATGGGATTCTCTAGGCAAGAATACTGGAGTGGGTTGCCATTCCCTTCTCCATATCTTTTTATAGCAATCCACAAATATGACCAAACCAAGAGGAAAGTGTGCTCATTGTACCTGATATTGATAACATCATTATTGTTTCAATACCAAGTTTAAGTCTCTTAAAGCTCCATTATCCTGGAGGAGGAAATGGCAACCCACTCCAGTATTCTTGAGAATACTGCCTGAGAAATCTCACAAACAAAGAACCCTGGTGGACTACAGTCTATGGGGTTGTTAAAGAGTCAAACACAACTTAGTGACTAAAACAACAGCATGCTAATTGAAATAAATCAGATAAAGACAAATATTGTATGAGATGACTTACATGTGGAATCTAAAATATACAACAAACTAGTGATTATAACAAAAAGAAACAGTCGTTGGGCCAGCTATTTTAATAATTTATTCTTAGGTGTCTTTTGAATAAATTGTATTTTAAGTGGAATTATTTTTCTGTAAAATAAGACATTTATCAAAAGAAGTTTCTTTGAATACACTCCTGAAAAGAATCATGAACAACTTTGGGACTGAGTTCTCCAAATTAATTTTTATCTAAGAGAAGGAATGATATTCTGCTTTGCATTGTATTATAAGAAATTTAGTCGTAAATGTATAGATGCTTTTAAAAAAAAATACATAAGTCAGACAACATAGTGAAAGATTCTTTGCTCCCAAAAATGTTTGTAGCTTTGCTGTGGAAAGACCTTAAAAAGGCTTTTCTCCAAAACATGTGAGTAGGATGTTAACTTGAAACAAAGTGAATGGCCTTAGAGTTATACTCTTCCTTTATATACACCTGTACACTCAGGCTTCTAGGTTAAAGTATGAGTTTTGTTCCTTTATTTTATTGAAGTATAGTTGATTTGCAATGTGTCAGTTTTTGTGGTACAGCAAAGTGGTTCGGTTATACATATATATTCTTTTTCATATATTTTTCATTATGGTTCATCACAGCAAATTGAATATAGTTCTCTGGGCTATCCAGTATGATTTGTTGCTTATCCATCTGTTAATCCCCAGCTCCCATTCCTTCCCTTCTCCACCCCACCTTGGCAACCACGAGTTTATTCTTTGTGTCTGTGAGTCTGTTTCATAGATATGTTCTCTTGTGTTGTATTTTAGATTCCACATATAAGTGTTATCTGTGGTATTTGTCTCTCCCTTTCTGTCTTACTTCACTTTATATGATAATCTTTTATCAGCTTATATGATAATCCAATGAGTTTTGTTCTTAAAATTGCTTTTAGTCGAGGTAATTTTAGGCCACTTGGGGAAGAGATTAGAGAAAGTAGAGTTTTATCATGTTTTATTGATCAGTTGGCTTCAGTATATTTAAGGAGATGTGTCCATTGTAGTCATCTATGCTTAAAGATTTTCTTGAATTAAAAGGAAAAAAGATTAAAATCCAATGCTGCCATCAAACCTGTGGTTCCTAAAGTAGAATATACTTAGATTCTTAAGCAATTTTGCATAAATATCATCTCAAAAAAATAACACTATTAAGTTACTGATGTTTTTAGCATCAACATTTCAGTTTAGGGTAGTTGGAGTTTTTAATAACTGGTGAGCTTGGTATGTGAGTTACCTATTGCTGCATAGTAGACTGCCTCAAGACTTTGTTGTCTAAAAATATTGTACTCAGTCTTAGGCGGTTCTGGAAGTCATTGGTAATTATTTAAAAAATTTTTGAAAAATAGATGCTTTTAAAAAAATACATAAGTCAGACAACATAGTGAAAGATTCTTTGCTCCCAAAAATGTTTGTAGCTTTGCTGTGGAAAGACCTTAAAAAGGCTTTTCTCCAAAACATGTGAGTAGGATGTTAACTTGAAACAAAGTGAATGGCCTTAGAGTTATACTCTTCCTTTATATACACCTGTACACTCAGGCTTCTAGGTTAAAGTATGAGTTTTGTTCCTTTATTTTATTGAAGTATAGTTGATTTGCAATGTGTCAGTTTTTGTGGTACAGCAAAGTGGTTCGGTTATACATATATATTCTTTTTCATATATTTTTCATTATGGTTCATCACAGCAAATTGAATATAGTTCTCTGGGCTATCCAGTATGATTTGTTGCTTATCCATCTGTTAATCCCCAGCTCCCATTCCTTCCCTTCTCCACCCCACCTTGGCAACCACGAGTTTATTCTTTGTGTCTGTGAGTCTGTTTCATAGATATGTTCTCTTGTGTTGTATTTTAGATTCCACATATAAGTGTTATCTGTGGTATTTGTCTCTCCCTTTCTGTCTTACTTCACTTTATATGATAATCTTTTATCAGCTTATATGATAATCCAATGAGTTTTGTTCTTAAAATTGCTTTTAGTCGAGGTAATTTTAGGCCACTTGGGGAAGAGATTAGAGAAAGTAGAGTTTTATCATGTTTTATTGATCAGTTGGCTTCAGTATATTTAAGGAGATGTGTCCATTGTAGTCATCTATGCTTAAAGATTTTCTTGAATTAAAAGGAAAAAAGATTAAAATCCAATGCTGCCATCAAACCTGTGGTTCCTAAAGTAGAATATACTTAGATTCTTAAGCAATTTTGCATAAATATCATCTCAAAAAAATAACACTATTAAGTTACTGATGTTTTTAGCATCAACATTTCAGTTTAGGGTAGTTGGAGTTTTTAATAACTGGTGAGCTTGGTATGTGAGTTACCTATTGCTGCATAGTAGACTGCCTCAAGACTTTGTTGTCTAAAAATATTGTACTCATCACGGTTCTGGAGCATCCATTTGGCCTGGGCTCATTGGCAGCAGTTCTGTTGACCTTGCTTGGCTTATTTATGGGCCTCCAGTCAGATGACCCGTTGGCTGGGAGCTGGCTGGCCCCAGTTGACCCCAGTCACACATCTGACAGCTAGCTAAGGCTGTCAGCCAAGCACCTCAGTTGTTCTTTCTTCTTGTGGTGGCTACGTTCCAACTGAGCAGAAGTGCAAGTTGAAGTGCAAATTGTAGGGCCCCTTGAGACTTCAAAGCTTGGGAAATCCTACCGTGTCACTTTTGCTGCTTTCTGTTGGTTAAAACCGATCATAAGGCCAGCCTGAATTCAAAGGAAGGGAAAATTAGTTCTTGTCTCTTGAAAGAAAGAGCTGTTTGTGTCCGTATTTATCACACTAGGTTATTTGGATCAATCCTCTCATTGAAAATACTGAAATAATATCTTAAAACTATGGAAGAGCTAAAAAATATATGTAGTGAACTCCCAGGTTAATATTTAACATGGGGATGGTAGTCTGTAATCCAAGATTAAAGCTCTCAGAGCACCGAAGATAAATAAGCTGTACACTTGGCATCCAGATGCCCAGGACCAGGACATGCTCGCAGGAGAAGGAAGTCTCTTGTAATTCTGCAACATTATGAAAGGACCCAAGATTGCACGTCCAGAGTAAGGACTGGATCCATTCTCCACCCTATCCCAGGACACTCCAGAGAAGGCTGCCTTGGCTCTGAGCACCACTAGAGAAGAAGAAAGAGAAGGAAAAGAGTCTCTGAGGAGTTAGCACATGCCTGTCTCGTGCAAATTTGTATCTCCTGAGCTCATGGCTTTAATGAACTGGACCCCTCAAGCCCTGAACTTAGCTGATGAAATCTGGACAGGAAGTGCCTACAAGGTGTCTAGCCTTATCACACCACAAAGCCTCTCCATCCTAGGCCTTTGGAGGCCACCAGAAGTAATTTTCCAGAGGCATCTACCAACCTGGAGTCCATGGAACCACTGGAAGACAAGGCATGATGAAAATGTCTGCTACGGCAGTACTGCCTCAAGACTTTGTTGTCTAAAAATATTGTACTCATCACGGTTCTGGAGCATCCATTTGGCCTGGGCTCATTGGCAGCAGTTCTGTTGACCTTGCTTGGCTTATTTATGGGCCTCCAGTCAGATGACCCGTTGGCTGGGAGCTGGCTGGCCCCAGTTGACCCCAGTCACACATCTGACAGCTAGCTAAGGCTGTCAGCCAAGCACCTCAGTTGTTCTTTCTTCTTGTGGTGGCTACGTTCCAACTGAGCAGAAGTGCAAGTTGAAGTGCAAATTGTAGGGCCCCTTGAGACTTCAAAGCTTGGGAAATCCTACCGTGTCACTTTTGCTGCTTTCTGTTGGTTAAAACCGATCATAAGGCCAGCCTGAATTCAAAGGAAGGGAAAATTAGTTCTTGTCTCTTGAAAGAAAGAGCTGTTTGTGTCCGTATTTATCACACTAGGTTATTTGGATCAATCCTCTCATTGAAAATACTGAAATAATATCTTAAAACTATGGAAGAGCTAAAAAATATATGTAGTGAACTCCCAGGTTAATATTTAACATGGGGATGGTAGTCTGTAATCCAAGATTAAAGCTCTCAGAGCACCGAAGATAAATAAGCTGTACACTTGGCATCCAGATGCCCAGGACCAGGACATGCTCGCAGGAGAAGGAAGTCTCTTGTAATTCTGCAACATTATGAAAGGACCCAAGATTGCACGTCCAGAGTAAGGACTGGATCCATTCTCTCCACCCCTATCCCAGGACACTCCAGAGAAGGCTGCCTTGGCTCTGAGCACCACTAGAGAAGAAGAAAGAGAAGGAAAAGAGTCTCTGAGGAGTTAGCACATGCCTGTCTCGTGCAAATTTGTATCTCCTGAGCTCATGGCTTTAATGAACTGGACCCCTCAAGCCCTGAACTTAGCTGATGAAATCTGGACAGGAAGTGCCTACAAGGTGTCTAGCCTTATCACACCACAAAGCCTCTCCATCCTAGGCCTTTGGAGGCCACCAGAAGTAATTTTCCAGAGGCATCTACCAACCTGGAGTCCATGGAACCACTGGAAGACAAGGCATGATGAAAATGAATCTGCTGAGGGGCTTCCCTGGTGGCTCAGTGGTAAAGTATCTGCCTGTCACTGCAGGGGGCACGGTTCGATCCCTTGTCAGAGAAGATCCTACAGGCTGCAGAGCGAGTAACCCTCCCTGTGTGCCACAGCTATTGAGCCTGTGCTCTAGAGCCTGGGAACTGCAACTCCTGAAGTCTGTGGACCCTAGAGCCTGGCCTCCACAACAAGAGATCCACCACAATGAGAAGCCCACGCAGCACAGCTAGAGAGTAGCCCCTGCTCACTGCAACTAAAGAAAAGCCTGTGCAGCAGCAAAGACACAGCACAGCTCAAGATAAATAAAATTATTAGTTAAAAAAAAAAAAAACTTGAAAAGAAAGAAATGGCCAGACTCAAGTATCACCACCTGCTCAGTCGTTGGCCAGTGGCCACACCAAAAAAGCATAAACTCAGTTTAGACACTGAGAAGGACCCCAAAGGAGCCAACAGCTGGAGGCTATCAGCTAACCCCACTCCTCGCAGGTGGACAGAGCCCCTCCCATACCTGTCACAGATACTGTAAGAAGTGAGAACATTCATCAGAGAGGGGACAAATATTTGCATCACATATATATGTCCAAGTATTTGTGCCCAGAATTGACATTTCTATCAATCAATAAGAAAGTAAGAGACAACCCATTTTTTTAAACACTGATTTCTCATTTGTGATTTTGCAGGGGTTCAAACCAGTGAATAACAATCAGTTCTCACAGAGAACTTGTTATTCCACTATGATTTTCAGAATCATTGTAATAAAAACTCTACTTGGAATGAGTAATACAAAAGAGAACGTGAAGGTCTAAAAAGATTGTGCAAAATTTATAACAATTGGCATTAAAAACAAATCACCAAAGTCTCTGATAGTTGGCTTCTGATGTCTCTTAGGAGAGTGGTTTTTAGTCTGGTGTAGAGACAACCCAATTTAGAAAAATGATTAGAGGGATGGAACAAGCACCTTAACACACAGAAAATCCTAAAGGCTATACTATCTTTTTGGCGTGGTTAGTCACTTCAGTCATGTCCAACTCTTTGTGACCCTATGGACCGTAGACTGCTAGGCTCCTCTGTCCACAGGATTCTCCAGGCAAGAATACTGGAGTGAGTTGCCATTTCCTTCTCCAGGGGATTTTCCTGACCAAGGGATTGAACCTGCATATCTTGTATTGACAGGCAAGTTCTTAACTGCTGCACCACCTTTGAAATATACTATTTTGAGGGGGGAGGTATATATAGGTAGTTAAACTATTAAAATGCAACGGAGTGGCTAATGTGGAAATTGGAGTAGTGGTTACCTCTGGAAGTCTGTGGAGGTTATTGTGGTGAGCTGTGTCTGTATCCATTCAGGTTGTGATAACCAAAATACCATAGACCATAGACTAGTGGCTTAAACAACAGATATTTATTTTTCACAGTTCTAGAGACTGGGAAGTCCGAGAGGAAGGCACCAGCAGATTCGATCTCGGGAGAGGGCCCGTTTGCTGGTTCGTAGGCAACCATCTCCTCTCTCTGTCCACAAGGGAGCTCTTTGGAATCTGTCTTACAAGGGCCCCAGTCCCATTCATGAGGGCTTCACCCTACTTATGTCCAAAGGCCCAACCACCAATACCATCACCTGGGAGATGAGCCTTTAACTGTATGAATTCTGGGGAGACACAAACATTCAGTGCATAGCAGGCCATTCTATCACATGAGTGGAGTGGTGGAACACCATTCTGTCTCATAGTGTTCACCTTACGATACATATTTACGCTTTCTGTGCTTTTCTGTATCTAAATTCTATCTCACAATAAGAAATTTAAAGCATAGCAAAGACCATAGAAGAAAATATCTTAAATGAGAAATAAGCAACATAAATAAAATCTCAAGCCTCTCCAATACCCTTAACTCTGATATTGTTCCTCCATAATATTTATCACCTTCCGATACATTATATATTTTATTAAATGACTTGTTTGTTTCTCTTTCCCTCCTCTGGAATGTATGCTCCATGAAGACAAGGAGTTTTTTTTCTGATTTGTCTTTTCTTAATTCTCATTGCCTAGGAGTGTATAGCATGTGGTAACACACAGAAAATCCTAAAGGTTTCGGGGTTAGTCACTTCAGTCATGTCCAACTCTTTGTGACCCTATGGACCGTAGACTGCTAGGCTCCTCTGTCCACAGGATTCTCCAGGCAAGAATACTGGAGTGAGTTGCCATTTCCTTCTCCAGGGGATTTTCCTGACCAAGGGATTGAACCTGCATATCTTGTATTGACAGGCAAGTTCTTAACTGCTGCACCACCTTTGAAATATACTATTTTGAGGGGGGAGGTATATATAGGTAGTTAAACTATTAAAATGCAACGGAGTGGCTAATGTGGAAATTGGAGTAGTGGTTACCTCTGGAAGTCTGTGGAGGTTATTGTGGTGAGCTGTGTCTGTATCCATTCAGGTTGTGATAACCAAAATACCATAGACCATAGACTAGTGGCTTAAACAACAGATATTTATTTTTCACAGTTCTAGAGACTGGGAAGTCCGAGAGGAAGGCACCAGCAGATTCGATCTCGGGAGAGGGCCCGTTTGCTGGTTCGTAGGCAACCATCTCCTCTCTCTGTCCACAAGGGAGCTCTTTGGAATCTGTCTTACAAGGGCCCCAGTCCCATTCATGAGGGCTTCACCCTACTTATGTCCAAAGGCCCAACCACCAATACCATCACCTGGGAGATGAGCCTTTAACTGTATGAATTCTGGGGAGACACAAACATTCAGTGCATAGCAGGCCATTCTATCACATGAGTGGAGTGGTGGAACACCATTCTGTCTCATAGTGTTCACCTTACGATACATATTTACGCTTTCTGTGCTTTTCTGTATCTAAATTCTATCTCACAATAAGAAATTTAAAGCATAGCAAAGACCATAGAAGAAAATATCTTAAATGAGAAATAAGCAACATAAATAAAATCTCAAGCCTCTCCAATACCCTTAACTCTGATATTGTTCCTCCATAATATTTATCACCTTCCGATACATTATATATTTTATTAAATGACTTGTTTGTTTCTCTTTCCCTCCTCTGGAATGTATGCTCCATGAAGACAAGGAGTTTTTTTTCTGATTTGTCTTTTCTTAATTCTCATTGCCTAGGAGTGTATAGCATGTGGTACATGCTGAATATATATGTGTAGAATAAATGAATCGCATTGTAAGAATTTACCTTTAGCTGCAAAAAAACTGTTCTGGTAGTTTGGGAATGGCCTGTTTTTGAACGCTGCTTTATGAATGATGGACCTCCTCGTGGCTTGGGTAATAATTTTTCATCGTGTGTATGGCTATTGGTCACTGGAGTATTGAACTTCCAACAGAGTTTGGTCTGGAGGAAAGCTCAGTGACCATTTTTATTATCTCCTAGGAGTTGCCTCCGGAGTCACTTTTCTTCTTCCAAATTCTCCTAATGGTTGAGGTAAAGTGAAGAAAGTTTAAGAGAAATGATCGAAAGTCAGAAAGCAATTCTGAACATAGTTCCTGTCTAGTATAGTCATGTTATTGTAAACTCAAGACACTGGTTTTCTCCCACTGTTGCCATGGTGATGTCAGTGGAGAATGCAGTTGAGAATCGTAAGAAAGATCTACACTAAACAATTTATGGTGCTTTGTTTGTGGGGTTTGGGGGGCTTTGCTTTTTGTTGTATATGCATCTGTATTGTTTGATTTTTTAAAAGGTTTTCTAAGAGTTTCAGCCATATAGATAACAAATCAAAAGCCAGTCAGAACTTGCAAGAATCCTGAAGGAAGAGAAAATATGTTTCTAAAACATCAGAGGAAAACTAAGGGGTACAAGAATGTAGTGGTTAAACTCTTCAGCTCTCTGCCTAGGTTGACACACAGTACTTAGTTGTGGGGTCTTTGTCTAGTTGTTCAGTTTATTTGTATCATTTCCTCACTTAGAAAATAATAACAATCCTCACTTCTTAAGAGTTGTGAGAGTTAAAGAAAATAACGCTTACAAGTTGCTGAGAACAGGGGTATCACAGAGCAACTGCTCCATAAAAGGTAACTATTATTATCTTTTCATAGGTAGGAAAAATGGTAATGATTTCTGTATGTGTGCACAATTGTGTCCAAATCTTTGCTCCCCTGGACTGTAGCCCACCAGGCACCTCTGTCCACGGGATTTTCCAGGCAAGATTACTGGAGTGGGTTGCCATTTCCTTCTCCAGGTGATGTTTCCAACCCAGGGATCACACCCCAGTCTCCTTCATTGGCAGGTGGATTCTTTACTGTCTGAACCACTAGGGAAGTCCTTGCATGTCCTTAAGAAGGAACCAGAATCTGAATTTAGATATCTTGTGCATGCTTTGAGTGCTCAGTCACTCACTCAATCATGTCTGACTCATGCAAGTCCATGGACATTGTTGCCCACCAGAATTTTCTGTCCATGGGATTTTTCAGGGAAGAATACTTGAGTGGGTTTCCATTTCCTACTCTAGGGGCTCTTCCCCACCTAAAGATTGAACCTGTGTCCCTTGCATTTCCTGTACTGGCAGGCAGATTCTTTACCACTGAGCCACCTGGGAAGGCAAACTGCCCAAGAGGCTCAGTATCGTGTTGAGCCTCTGGTTTATGAAATGTAATTAGTTAATACGTTCACTCTGACTAGATAATTTATTGAGTTATTAGAAAGTGTTTTGTTTCTACTGTATGTTTTTTCCTTTTAATGTTTGGAGGGCTTTATGCTTGACTGGGTGAGGTTGGAGGGACAAAAATAAATGCTTCTAAGTGCAGTGAATGAGGAAAGAAAGGGCCCAGAGCCTCAAATCTCCACCAGAGGTAAGGTGCAGATTCTTCTTCCTATAAAATCCCCAGGAGGGAATTTCAGAGCCCTGGTGGGTAGGCAGGAGTGGGGAGGGGCAGATGGTGAAGTGCTGTTCAAGGAGGCTGACCTTAGCACTAGAATCTTCCCCAGAGCAAACAAGCTCCCTGAATCCCTAGAGCTGGCTCAGGGATGTTGAGTGCTTTGCTCGAAGATCAAGTGAACAAGAGAACTAAGACATAGGGTAGCTGACCCTAAATTAACCAACTCCCATCCCATCAACCACAGAAGATTTATCCATTCTAGGGGTAATTTAGCTTTTCATCACTGGTACTCTGGAAAGGTCTCAGAGCTTTTCATGGTCATTCCTTTTCAGATAACTGGCAGAATAACCTGAGGAGCTTTTGAAAGTGCTGGCTGTTTGATAAATGTCTAGCTAAAACTTGCATTTCAAGTTGAAGACAGAAGGTGATCCTTGCTCTGTGAATACTAATACCAGAAAAGGAAAGAATGTCTTGATACTGTTGTAATAAAAAGAGCCCTTGGGGCTTCCCTGGTGGTCCAGTGGGTAAGGACACCGCCTTGCAGTGCAAGGGGCACCGGTTCGATCCCTGGCCTGGGAGGATCCCACGTGCCGCGGAGCGGCTGGATCGATGTGTCCAACTACCGAGCTGGAGCTCTGGAGTGCATGCGCCCAGAGCCGGGGCTCTGCAACGAGAAAGACCACTGCGATGGGAGGCCCACACAGGCCAAAGAACATAGATGGATGAAAATAGATAAATGAAAGACCAATAGAAATGGCCAAAAAAAAGAAAAAGAGCCCTTGTAGTCAACAGGTTTCTTACCCAGCTGTTCTGAGATTTGACAGGTGTAGAAATAATAAACTAAAATGCCTGTATAAATTTCATAAATAGAGTAGATAAAAGCCATCTTTTAAAAAAACTTTGTTTTAAAGAAAGGAATTAAGAAGAGAAATAAGTTACTGTGTCTTAAAACCATTTAAAAAAAACAAAAAACCTTTTCATCACTGGAGAGTGGAGTTAGGAAGAGAGGGAAGGGGAAGCGGTGCTAGAGAGGCAAATTAGAAAAACAACAAGCAACCAAGCAATTCGGGAACTCAGTGTGGCCAGATTTAAAAGATTAGGCATTACTGAAAAATCCTGGTTGGCTAACCCTGTGGGTGAAACAACAATAAGATAGACCTGGAGCTGACTCTGATGGGCTTAAATCAGCAGGCTCCCAGCTGACCCACAGCCCTGGGATCACAACCAGTGTTGATTATACAAAACAGGTTTTGTCAATTACATGCCAATAGCTGACTGATACAGTCCTTAAGTCTGTTAGAAACAGTTTTTGTTTTCTTTCTTTCTTTTTTTAACTGGAAAGCTGACCTAAGCAAATGTACAGTGATCCCAGAAACACTTTGAGTCAAATACAAGAGAAGAGACCCCAAAAAAGAAAATTCAGAGTCTCGGCTTGAAAAGCACAAAACCAACCGGAAGTAGAGAGCTTGCTAGGGAACCAGTGCTTAAGAGTTACCTGCGGGATCCAGGAGGAGAGTGTCAGGGCGTCAGGACGCGGAGGAGGGAGGGTCACTTAACTTTACGCCCTGATCTTGACTGCTGAGGACGCGGCACAGGCTTTTTGGCTTGTCGCCTCTATTCTCAGACCACCTCGCTGTTTGACCTCTTAGGTGAGTTTGTCCTTAAAACTGTTCATAAGTAGCTCATCTGGTTTTGGCGTGTGTAACTGAAGTTCTCTTTGTTCATGGGTTCTAGATAAATCATTTTATTCAGTACCAAGGGTTAAAGGGGTAAGCTTTGCTTTGGCTACATTTTACTGCTTTTTTCGTCATTCCTTTAACGCTCCTTACTCTAAAGCACCAAATGAAAATTTCTGTCTTATACACTTAAGATATTGAATAAATGGGTTTTTTTGTTTTGGTTTTTTGTTGTTGTTGTTACTTGTTTTTTTGAATAAATGTTTTATTTAATTTCCTTTTAGTAGTTGAGTTTGGTGGGAGGTTTGGGCAAGTTTTAGTACCGTGTTCCCACTGTATGTAGTCTCTTGGATGTTTGCGGGAGTTTGTTTAAGTATGTTTGTTTGTTTAAGCCACACGTTTTGATTCATCCAAGCCCCCTTTCCACTATGCCTAAGTTGTTGTGAGTTAACATCTGCATATATGTTTGATACTTGTTAATACGTTTGAAGAGACTTTTCAGGTTTGTGGAGGGGGAAGGGCGGTGTGTGCCACGTTTTCAGGCATGATTCAATTAAGCGCCCAGTTCATTTGCTGCTAAATCCTCCTTGGGCTTTTTTCATAAAAACCTTCTTACAGGGGGGATCTGGGTGGGTGGGGACCATGGATATGCATATAACTGATCTGGGAACATACATGTATGTGAACAACAAAACTCTGTAAAACCTTTAAAATAAAGAATAAAAATAAAAAAAACAAAAAAAAACAAAAAAAAACACCTTCTTACAGGGCTTCCCTGGTGGTCCAGTGGGTAAGGACACCGCCTTGCAGTGCAAGCGGCGCCAGTTCCATTCCTGGCTTGGGAAGATCCCATGTGCCGCGGAGCGGCTGGACTGATGTGTCCAATTACCGAGCCGGAGCTCTGGAGCGCATGCGCCCAGAGCCGGTGCTCTGCGACAACAGAGGCCACTGTGATGGGAGGCCCACACAGGCCAAAGAACAAAGACGGATGAAAATAGAGAAATGAAAGACCAATAGAAGTGGCCCGCACGCTCCCCTTCTTCCCCAACCCGCCCCCTCCCCCAAAACAAAAACAGAAAACAACAAAAAAAACTTTCTTACAAAATGTTTTCTGTTCTTATGGTAGAAAATCTAGCCTATTTTTTCGCATCCCGTAGGTTACACCTTGACCTAATTATTTTATGCCTGGTCATTATGCTTACTATTACTTCTTTTTAGGGTGTGCTGAAGATGATGCTATATAGACTGTATTAACAAGAGTTGGTGAGGTTTATCAGGGTTTTTTGATGACGGAACAGGCTCCTCTGGAGGGGTATGAAGTACTCCCAAGTCCTTTGAGTTTTAGGCTATTGCTAGTAGTACTCTGGTGAATAATTTTGTTTTTAGAATCATTTTGGTTTAGGGCTAAACAGTGTGGTATCTAACCCCAGTTTGGGTCTTAGGTGTTCTGTAATCAAAAATGTTAAGGTCATTTTTGTAACTTGTATTTATTTAAACTATGGCTGATGGTAGCTTAGCTATATTTCAGGATATTGCTTAACAACGCTTTACACCAGATTTCTATTAATTTGGGTTAATATACAATGTATGAGTACAATGGCCGGCATGAATTTACCAATCCTGTTTAGTTAACGTAAGTTAGTGAAACTTTGACTTAGAGCTTACTTTTTAGCACTGCTGTTTGCTGTGGAAACTGTTGAGTGTGCTTGATGCCTGCTCCTTTTAATCTTTTATGATTTAGCGGGGATTCTCACTGGGCTGCAGATACATCCATGTGTAAATTTATTGGAAATTAATAGGAAGGCTGGAGAAGGAAATGGCAACCCAGTATTCTCGCCTGGAAAATTGCATGAATGGAGAAGCCTAGTGAGCTACAGTCCATGTATGTATATATATATATACATGGCTCCGTAATGGCTCAGTGGTGAGGAATCTGCCTGTATTGCAGGAAATCGGGGTTCCATCCCTGGGTTGGGAAGATCCCCCTGAAGAGAAGGCATGGCGACCTGCTCCAGTATTCTTGCCTGAAGAATTCCATGGACAGAGGAAACTGCAGTCCATGGGATCACACAGAGTTGGACATAACTGAAGTGACTAAGCAGCAGGATTAGAAAGACTGGGGCCAAGCCTATATGTTTTCAGAGTTGGTAGACTCGTATAAGTAAACATTTTTCAGTGTCTTGACGTACTTGAATTTTTAAATTATTTTTGGCTGTACTCGGTGTTCGTTGCTGCAGGGACATCTTGGTGAAAGGTAGCTGCTAGTCACGAGAAGCAGACATCTTAGTTCACCGTTTTAGTGCTTGTCTAAGTATGGGAAGATGCAAAAAATGGCTTTCATAAAGATTTCTCCTGAAAATACCTATCTGAAGGCCTGTTCTGCCAGTTTTCCCAGAGCATCGAGTGCCTCATTCCAGATCTCTGCCTCGAACCCCTTGCAGGAGGTGTTGTGACTGCCCTAAGGACTCAATCTTGTAAGGCTGGATGCCAAGTCTTTGGTTGGAAATCACAATGCATTGATTCTACATACCTGTAAATAAATCTCTGGGATATTATAGTAGGAAATCCTCCCAGAAGTTTTCAAGTCATTCATGGTTAAAACAAAGAAACCAGGAGTTCCCTTTCAGTTCAGTCCTTAACACTTTCTGCTTCCAATGCAGGGGGTGTGGGTTCGATCCCTGGCCAGGGAGTAAGGTCCCACATGCTGCTCAGTGCAGTCAAAAAGTCCAAAAAACCAAAACAAAAACTGTGAAACCACGTGTGGCAGAGTGTTTCAGTAATTTTCCCCCATTTGGTCACAGCTTCCTATATCCATGCCGCTGTGTGAGCCACGTGTACAAAGACTGGGCTTGACCGTGCGATTTGTATTGTCCCGTGGGGCAAAAGTAAATAAATTCCAAGCAAAAAGCTTGAAAGGGATAGCTCTTTGGGAATCGTTTCTCTCGTTATTCTTTGGAGCCCTGAGACCGCCATGGAAAGAAGCCAGGCTTGCCTTCTGGAAGCTGAGATCAGGTGGAACAGGCACTAGGTCATCTCAGCTGAGGGCTCTTAGTCAGCTAACCTTCCGGCTGACTGCATTCACCAGCCTGAGGCAGAGGCCAGCAGTAGGGGAACGACCGGCATGAGCACAGCTCGATTTGCCAAACCTCAGAATTGTAAGTGAACGGTTGTTTGGAGCCATTGCATTTTGGAAATTATGAGACAGTTGAAACTTTATGGATATGTCTTGTGGGTGGCCTCGTGGACGGCCTCTGCAATTCCTACGCAAAAGAAGGTGTCTTGTTTCCATCTCTAACAAGTTGGTATTGTGATTCTGTGATTTATAATAATGTATATATTTGGTCTTTGTCTCCATTTCAGGCGCAGAGCTCCTAAAATCTTGCCTATGATGAGAGCAGTGTTCATTTAAAAAAAAAATAGTGTCTTTTGTTAGGGTGTCTCTTATTAAATGTTAATGAGGCTATTTGGAAAGCACAGTTAACGTGGGGAGGGGCTAGTTGCCCCCGGATCTCTGGCAGAGAGCACCGCTGGTAGTTGAGGTCTGTGACCAAGGGCCAGTGTAATGACGTCTCCAGAAAACCCCCACAATAGACTTAAACTTTGAATGGGGTTCAGAGAGCTGCCAAGTTGGTGAACATGTGAAGGCTGAGCCGAGGAGCGCGCCTGGAGAGGGCACGAAGCTGTGCAGCCCTTCCACACGCTCCAGGCCTCTCCTCTCTGGTGCTTTCCGAGGCGTGGCTTGCTCTCCTAACCTGGTGGTCGAGTAGGTAACGCGTTTTTCTGAGTTTTCTTTCTTTCTTTTTTTTTTTTTTTAACAGATTTATTTATTTATCTATTTTGGGCGGGGGTCGGGTTGGGGAGGGAGGGGAGCGGGCGGGCCACTTCTATTGGTCTTTCATTTGTCTGTTTTCATCGGTCTTTGTTCTTTGGCCCGTGTGGGCCTCGCATCGCTGCGGCCTCTGTTGTCGCAGAGCGCCGGCTCTGGGCGCATGCACTCCAGAGCTCCAGCTCGGTAATTGGACACATCCATCCAGCCGCTCCGCGGCACGTGGGATCTTCCCAGGCCAGGAATGGAACTGGCGCCCCTTGCACTGCAAGGCGGTGTCCCTACCCACTGGACCACCACTTTCTGAGTTTTCTAAACTGCTCGAAATAGTTACTCACACCTGAGGAGGGGGTCGTGATTTGATCTGTAGCTGGTGTGCCACAAGCCCAGGTGACAACCCTGACTTGTGATTGGTGTCTGAAGCGGGGCCCTTAACCTGTGGGATCTGAGGTGCCTCCCGGTAGATGGCGTCTGACTTGACTTAGAGGGTGGTGTCAGAGAATGCCTGGCGGTGAGGAAAAAGACACAGGTGAGAATTGGGTGTAGATCAGAGGTCGAAACCTTAAAGGTATTATTGAACCATGTGGGGGACTTTGGGGTCAGCTTCGATACCCTCCTCTCCCTCAGCCTGTGCACACCCATCACCAGAGTCCTTTGTTTTTCCCTTCTGTCAATCTGCAGTCCATCGCCCTGTCTCCATGGACACTGACACCACCCTAGACAAGGCTCACACCTGGACCGCTAAACTGGGACTCCTCTCCCTGCACCCACCCTGCCCCACACCAGTGTCTTCTCTATCCTCACAGAGCAATCTCTCTGAACACACATCTGACCATGTCCCCCTCCCAGTTAAAATCCTTGAATCACTGTCATTTATCTTAAGCTAAAAGCCCATGTAGTTAACACCACTGACAGCCCTTCACAGTGCTACCAAACACACGTTTGTGTGCCTATGCCCAGCTGAAGCCCACCACATCACACTGTCAAAAGTTGGGAGCATGGCAGGGTTCAATGCAGGGCCAAGCGAGGAGAAAGGGCGCCTCAGGCTCAAAAAACCTTGAACTCTGAGGTGGTTTGGGGAAAGAAATGGTTATAGGCAGTATTTGGGGTGAGGGCTGCAGGTTGTGTGACTTTGTTCTGATCGGTGGGGGATGAGGTGACAGGGCAGTGCTCCAGGACTCTTGTGCTCAGCCTGAAGTTACCGTCTTCCATCCAGGTTGGGGCCTTAGTACTGTAGAAGAGCTCAAAGGTGGACAGTTAAGCATATGCCTTGAGAAGGAACCAGGACACTGCCCTTTCTCTGCACTGTAGGTTCTCTTTTTTTTTTTCTTTTTTTCAGGCAAGGCTTTACGGGGCTTTGTGGAGGGAGGGCAAACAAATAACAGATGGCCTGGGGCGGATGCGTGCCTTATTTGGGGTGAGAGATATTTTGAAGCACAGGACATATTGGAGCTAATGGAAGTATTCTGTATGATACCAGAATGTTACACATTGTCAGTGTTTGACTGCTCCTTTGTTTCTGTGGGGTTTCCCAGGTGGCATTAGTGGTAAGGAACCCACCTGCCAGTACAGAGGACAGAAGAGATGAGGGTTCGATCCCTGGGTTGGGAAGATTGCCTAGAGGAGGAAATGGCAACCCACTCCAGTATTCTTGCGTGGAAAATCCCAGGGACAGAGAAGGTTGGCAGGCTACAGTCCATAGGGTTGCAAAGACTTAGACATGACTGAAGTGACCTAGCACACACGCTGTTTCTGTATCCCTTCCCTGACTAGTAATTGTTTGCATCCTTCCTTTGGAAGAAACTCAAGGAAGGTGTAGGGAGCTCAAGCCCTTTTTCTGCAAATAAGAAATGGGAGACACAGAAGCTTTTTGTTCCCAGAAGGGTCCTACTCACTTTCAATAGCATGAGCCATCCCCTATCACCCGCCTTCAGCCTCTTCACTACACCTTCCCTCCTCTGTCTCCCTACCCCACCCTTCCTTCAGTTCTGGTCTTGGGCCGAACCCTCTTGTGTACTGGGGCTTTTGCCGTGGATTCTCCTCTTGTTCCTCCACAGGCTTTTCCCAGACTCATCTCATCTCAGGCATCACTTAGGGAAGCACTTTGCAGCTCCCCAGCATAGGCTCTTCTCTCCCTTTATTGTGCTTTTATCTCATTTTGAATACGCTTATGTTTGTGTGATTATTTCTCAATTGGGGTATATTTGTTTTACAATGTTGCATTAGCTTCAGGTGTACGGCCAAGTTATTGTTCTACGTTTTTACAGTTTCCTTGTTTACAGGTATACATAATCCCCAAACAGTCATAGGTGTATCCCTGACCCCTCCCACCTGAGCCCCACCTTTTCCGCCTTCCCCCCACCACCGAATTTTCATGATTGTATTTCAAGTCCACTGTAAACCGCAGAAAGTAAAGCCTGCCAAACTTTGCTCACCCTTGGAGCGCTGAGACTCGGTACACACTTGTGGATTGGATGTGTGAGTTTGCTATGCAGAGTTATAATTGCACTGGGCCTATAAAATAGATGTTTGCTTAACAACTAAGGAATGAATGAGCAAGCCTGAGATAGGGAGGGGGAGCTAATGGGAAAACAGTATCTTACGTGGCATTGTGTTCCTTGTGTAATAACAAGCTCAATACCTATTTGGGGAATGAATGAGTCCTCTGATGAGAGCATTTTCAAGGGATGAAAATAGTGACCTAAAGAACAAGAATGTGGTGTTTGCATAGTTGAAATAGTCAATTAAGTGGTGTCTTATTGTGTAAATATAGAACTAACTTGTAAATCAAAAACTGAATTGAAATGAGTACTTCTCTGTATGTAGATCTGTAGACTGTGATGAGGTTCTAGGGGATAACACGCTGTGGTCCTGCTTACTTAATCTTCCTATAATGTCGACAGGATGAATTCTCTTGGTTTGGAAAACACTACAGTTTTCACATCAGTGTACCTTGAAGTCTCCCTAAACATAAATAGAAATCAAAAGGAAACTTACATACTTTCCTGTCCCCTGATTCCCCTCCTTATTAAGCTTGTTTAAAGTCTTGTCGTCTCTCATATGCAGAAAGAAAAAAGAAAACACCACAGTCACAGAAGATCCACCCACATGTTTATTTTTTGACACTAACTCCATCTTTAATATAAAATTGTAAACATTTACACAAAGCAAATGTGTGTAACAAAAGTCTGAGCGCCCTTGTCTTTTGCAGTCGTGGCTCCTGGAAGATGGAGATTGGCACTGAAGTAGAATTGTCTCTTTCCCTGACTACCCAAAAACCAGATTCTTGAATAAAGCCACGGGCAGCTCTCTGGGGGCAACCCCAAGGATCTCATTTTACTGTTCGGACGCTGCAGCAAGTGAGAAGTGTGCTGTCGGTCTAGGTGGGCCCAGGACTGAGGCAGGGACAACCCTCCCCACAAGGGGGAGGCAAGGGTGCGCCCACCAGTTCTGAAGGAACTCACAGATGAGATCATGAACCCCTCTGCAGAAGATAGCTACAGTGATAGTGTCCTCTGTTTGCACCTTGCTGTGTCCACACCTTTCACTGGGCCCCTGTTGCACAGACTTAGGGTTTGGCCATGTGATTTGCCTTGCCCACAGAATCATGAGCAATGAAATGACTGTTTCTTTAAGCCTCCCTGTTTGGGGTTCCATTTTTTTTTTTTTAACATTTATTTATTTATTTTTGGTGTGGGTGGGAAGGGAGGGGGGCGGGCGGACCACTTCTATTGGTCTTTCGTCTATTTTTATGCATTTTTGTTCTTTGACCCGTGTGGGCCTCCCATTGCGGTGGCCTCTGTTGTCGCAGAGCACCGGCTCTGGGCGCATGCACTCCAGAACTCTGGCTCGGTAATTGGACACATCAGTCCAGCCACTCCACAGCACGTGGGATCTTCCCAGGCCAGGGATCGAACCAGCGCCCCTTGCACT
Organism: Tragulus kanchil; assembly: GCA_022376925.1. NCBI lineage: Eukaryota > Metazoa > Chordata > Mammalia > Artiodactyla > Tragulidae > Tragulus > Tragulus kanchil. The sequence goes on along the minus strand of JAIOJX010000001.1, from coordinate 101,767,221 downwards.
GAAAGGTGGTGTCCTTACCCACTGGACCACCAGGGAAGCCCTGGGGTTCCTTCTTTAACACAGCAAAAACTAGCTCCCAGTCTTGCTGCGTGAACAGAGTTTTCTAAACAGGAACCTGAGGTGTAATTCCAGTACGGAAGCACCGTCAAGATTCATTGGTGGGCCAGAGGAAGGAACCATCCGCCCTAGGGTTGGGGGCTGGATGAAGAGGCCTCTGAGAAATCAGAATGCATTTGGGAGTTTGGTCACATCTCTGTGTTGAGGGTGGGGTCGATCTGGGAAGGACTCAGTATCAATGAAATCACATTTGTTTCTGAAGAATCCAGGGGGTAACTATCTTATTTTGAAAAGTCAAAAAGACTCTCAGAAGTTTGGAGTGGGGATGTTTTGCCACCCACGACATTGACAGAGCTCTAAGTGTTGGGTAGGAAGAAATATAGACAATCATATTTCTCTCCCCGTTGAATTTTTCACTGAATCCTCATCGTCTTACTGCAGTCCTCTGGTGAAGGTGCAATGCCCTGCACATTGTTCAGTGGTGATAAATAGGTCCAGATGCTTTGCCTTTAAAAGGACAGTTCCTTGAGAAGAAGCAGTAGTAACGAGTGTCGCCCATTTGTCTGGTCATGCCGGGTTCCAGATGTCCTCATCAGTGCTTGAGGGAATAGAAATGCTTTATTGAGCTGAAAAATGAGACATTATGTGCTGAGGCACTTAAACCACTTTGGGACGACTTTTTTTTTTTTTTTTTTAATTTTTGCCTCTTTTTATTGGTTTTTTATTCATTTATTTTTCATCCATCTTTATTCTTTGGCCTGTGTGGACCTCCCATCGCAGTGGTCTCTGTCACTGCAGAGCACCAGCTCTGGGCGCATGTGCTCCAGAGGTCCAGCTGCTCCGTGGCACATGGGATCTTCCCGGGCCGGGGATCGAACCGGCGCCCTTTGCACTGCAAGGTGGTGTCCTTACCCACTGGACCACCAGGGAATTCCTGAGATGACTTTTAAATGTAAACCTCCAGCATTTCTGGTGAAACATAGACCAAGTGTGACAGCAAAACTGCTCTCTTCTGCAGCGTGAGGTGTGAGCTGTTACTGTGTTTACCATAAGCAGTAGTTTTGAGAATTTTCCCTCCTTGCCTACTAGCAGAAAAGCACTTGGGAATGGTATGGACTAACTGTACAAAGAAGTAGTTTCAGGACACGAAATATATGTGTATACACAATGTGAGTCTTCAAGAACTTTAAAAAGCCTATCTAAAGGATAATGGATAATCCCAGTTTCAAAGGTTAAAATGCCATCAGAAAGCTGGTTTGAAGTCACTGTTGGTTTAGCAACTTTAAATACGTTTCTTGTAAAGTTGGCCTGATTAGCTGTGTGACGGTTGTGCCAACGAGATAAGATTATAAAAATATTACATTAACACTTTAAAAATGAAATATAGGGGCTTCCCTGGTGGTCCAGTGGGCAAGGACACCGCCTTGCAGTGCAAGGGGCGCCAGTTCCATCCCTGACCCGGGAAGATCCAACGTGCTGTGGAGCAGCTGGACCGATGTGTCCAGCTACCGAGCCGGAACTCTGGAGCACATGCGCCCAGAGCCGGTGCTCTGCAACAAGAGAGGCCACTGCGATGGGAGGCCCACACCGGCCAAAGAACAAAGATGCATGAAAATAGAGAAATGAAAGACCAATAGAAGTGGCCCAAAAAAATTAAAGATAGGGAATTCCCAAGAGGTCCAGAGGTTAGGTAGGACTCCATGCTTTCACTGCTGAGGGCCCACATTCACTTCCTGGTTGGGAACCCACAAGCTATGTAAAGTGAAAGTGAAGTCTCTCAGTCATGTCCGATTTTGCAACCCATGGATGAGCCATGGAATTCTCCAGGCAAGCAACCCCTCAACTGGATCAAAGCCAGGCCATGAATTTCTTTGCAGGGCCCACTGCAGAGCACCAGCTCTGGGCGCATGTGCTCCAGAGGTCCAGCTGCTCCGTGGCACATGGGATCTTCCCGGGCCGGGGATCGAACCGGCGCCCTTTGCACTGCAAGGTGGTGTCCTTACCCACTGGACCACCAGGGAATTCCTGAGATGACTTTTAAATGTAAACCTCCAGCATTTCTGGTGAAACATAGACCAAGTGTGACAGCAAAACTGCTCTCTTCTGCAGCGTGAGGTGTGAGCTGTTACTGTGTTTACCATAAGCAGTAGTTTTGAGAATTTTCCCTCCTTGCCTACTAGCAGAAAAGCACTTGGGAATGGTATGGACTAACTGTACAAAGAAGTAGTTTCAGGACACGAAATATATGTGTATACACAATGTGAGTCTTCAAGAACTTTAAAAAGCCTATCTAAAGGATAATGGATAATCCCAGTTTCAAAGGTTAAAATGCCATCAGAAAGCTGGTTTGAAGTCACTGTTGGTTTAGCAACTTTAAATACGTTTCTTGTAAAGTTGGCCTGATTAGCTGTGTGACGGTTGTGCCAACGAGATAAGATTATAAAAATATTACATTAACACTTTAAAAATGAAATATAGGGGCTTCCCTGGTGGTCCAGTGGGCAAGGACACCGCCTTGCAGTGCAAGGGGCGCCAGTTCCATCCCTGACCCGGGAAGATCCAACGTGCTGTGGAGCAGCTGGACCGATGTGTCCAGCTACCGAGCCGGAACTCTGGAGCACATGCGCCCAGAGCCGGTGCTCTGCAACAAGAGAGGCCACTGCGATGGGAGGCCCACACCGGCCAAAGAACAAAGATGCATGAAAATAGAGAAATGAAAGACCAATAGAAGTGGCCCAAAAAAATTAAAGATAGGGAATTCCCAAGAGGTCCAGAGGTTAGGTAGGACTCCATGCTTTCACTGCTGAGGGCCCACATTCACTTCCTGGTTGGGAACCCACAAGCTATGTAAAGTGAAAGTGAAGTCTCTCAGTCATGTCCGACTTTTTGCAACCCATGGATGAGCCATGGAATTCTCCAGGCAAGAATACTGGAGTGGATAGCCTTCCCTTCTCTAGGGGAACTTCCTCAACCCAGGGATCAAAGCCAGGTCTCCTGCATTGCAGGCAGATTCTTTACCATTTGAACCACAAGGGAAACCCACAAGCTGTGTGGTGTGGCCAAAAAATTTAGTTAGAACTTTTCATCAGTGGTTGATCACAAGCTAAAGGAAACGAGTTTAAACTAGCTGTGGTAGATTGCAAACTTGGCTGTAATTGTTTTTCTCTCCCCACAAGGCAGGTACTCTATCTGTCCCTTAATTCTGGAATGACCATGTGACTTGCTTTGAGCAGGGGGACCTTAAAAACTCTGAGGCCATCCGAGGTTTGAAGAATGCTTGCATCTGGACGAGATCAATCCAGGCAGCTCAGCATCATTCAGCTAACTCACAGTATCCTGAGCTCAATAAATGTTGGCTCTAAGTCAGATTGTTGCAGTGTTTATTAAGTAGTAAAAGCTAACTAGTGTATCACTTCAGCCAAATAAAGAGTCAGTGGAAGCCTTCTGTGTGTTTTGAGGCTGAACCAAGTGGAAAAAAGGGCAGGATAAACTTGAGCCTCAGAATAACCAGTACCAGAGACTTTCACATCAGCAGAAAATTTGTCATTGTTCAGTCACTGTGTCATGTCTGACTGTTTGCAACCCCATAGACTGAAGCACACCAGGCTTCCCTGTCCTTCACCATTTCCCAGAGCTTGCTCCAACTTGTGACCAGGGACTTGCACATTAACACAAAATAAGCCTCCTCATTATTTAGGGTGAAGATATTTTTAAAACTGGTAAATAGTAATTCCAGCATCGACTCCCAAAGAACTCCATATCCACGCTGAAAATATTCCCTGCATGACTAGAGCAAAAGAAACAACCTATTTTGATGAGTCCCTCAGATTTTTTGTACCCATATTCACCAGTGCAAGTACTGTGGGAGAATACTAAGCAAGCAATTGCAATCTTTACCTGGGGTCCTGATGCAGGTTTGGTTTTTCATGAAAGGCATGTAAGCTACAGAAGCTATTGCCCAGCAGAATGTTTCTTTTGGATCTTCTCCATTAGTAAACACAAGTCACTGCAGGGGTCACACAGACTTTCTTTTACTTTTTTTTTTTCAAGCAATGAGAACTTTGGCTTTATTGCATTTTGCTTTTCTGATTTTTACTGAGTTTTGTTGTCATATGTATATCCCATTCCCCCCTTTCCCACCCCTCTAGTCTATTGCATAGGCCCCATGTATGATTCCTTAGTCCCACAGCGCATTGACGATAGTTACCGCTCTTACATAAAACAGTACAGGATTACCATGTTGCTCTTTCCATATCTGTCACCCACTTTTCCCTCTCCGCAATGTCCATAAGTCTGTTCTCTATGACTCACACAGACTTTTTAAAAAATGTATTTTGCTTTCAAGGACTGCCTCAGAATGCAAAAATAAAATTGACATTAGTAATGTATACTAAGCTTCTCTGGTGGCTCAGATGGTAAAGAATCCACTTGCCATGTGGGAGACCTGGGTCCAACTCCTGAGTCGGGAAGATCCCCTGGAGAAGGGAATGGCAACCCACTGGAGTATTCTCGCCTGGAGAATCCTATGGACAGAGGAACCTGGCAGAATACAGTCCATAGGGTTGGTCACGACTTAGTGACTAAACCACCAATGTAAACTAATGAATAAATGGAGATATTTTAAAGACTTCTATAGTTTCTTAATGTGTAAAATGTATTACTGACATAGCCTTGTATAAATTGAAGATGTATGTACTGATGTAATGCATTTACGTATACTGTGTGTAACACCTTAGTGTTAACTAATACCTCTGATACATCACATAATTCTTTTTTGTCGTGGGAGCGATTAGAAACTAGTCTCTCTGAAGTGTATAATACTGTTGACTGTAATCACTATGCTGTGCATTAGATCTTCAAGACATATTTATTCTTTGCAAGTTTAAACATCTCCCTAATTACCCTGCTCTCCAGCCTATGTTAACCACCATTCTACTCTCTTATCTTAGAAGTTTGCCCTTTTTGAGTTTTTTTCTTTTGGCCACACCACACCACTTGTGGGATCTTATTTTCTTAATCGGGGATTAAACCCAGGACCTCAACAGTGAAAGCCTGGAATCCTAACTATTGCAATGCCAGAGAATTCCCTTAGATTTTTTTAATAACATTTATTTTATTTATTTATCTTTTTTGGGGGGTGGGGTGGGGAGGGAGGGGGATGGGCGGGCCACTTCTATTGGTCTTTCATTTGTCCATTTTCATCCTTGTTTGTTCTTTGGCTCTTGTAGGCCTCCCATCGCGGTGGCCTATGTTGTCGCAGAGCACTGGCTCTGGGCGCATGCGCCCCAGAGCTCCAGCTCAGTAATTGGACACATGGGTCCAGCCGCTCCGCGGCACGTGGGATCTTCCCAGGCCAGGGATGGAATTGGCGCCCCTTGCACTGCAAGGCGGTGTCCTTACCCACTGGACCACCAGGGGAAGCCCCCTGTCTGATTTAGATGCCTTTTTTTCCTTTTAATTTTGGCTCTTTTATTTTTATTTATTTATTTATTTTCATCCATCTTTATTCTTTGGCCCGTGTAGGCCTCCCCTTGCAGTGGCCTCTCTCGCTGCCGAGCACTGGCTCATAATTGGACACACCTGTCCAGCTGCTCTGGCACGTGGGATCTTCCCAGGTCAGGGATCAAACAGGTGCCTATTACACTTCAAGGTGGATTCCTTATCCACTGGACTACCAGGGAAGCTCGCTTTTAAAAACCAAAAAAAGAAAGAAAGAAAATTCTTCTATTTATTTATTTTTGGCTATTGTGGGTTTACACTGCTGCCACAGGCTCTTCTCTAGTTAGTTGCAGGGAGTGGGGGCTACTCTCTGATTGAGGTGAGCAGACTTCTTGTTGTGGTGACTTCCTTTTGTGGCACCTTAGTGTTAACTAATACCTCTGATACATCACATAATTCTTTTTTGTCGTGGGAGCGATTAGAAACTAGTCTCTCTGAAGTGTATAATACTGTTGACTGTAATCACTATGCTGTGCATTAGATCTTCAAGACATATTTATTCTTTGCAAGTTTAAACATCTCCCTAATTACCCTGCTCTCCAGCCTATGTTAACCACCATTCTACTCTCTTATCTTAGAAGTTTGCCCTTTTTGAGTTTTTTTCTTTTGGCCACACCACACCACTTGTGGGATCTTATTTTCTTAATCGGGGATTAAACCCAGGACCTCAACAGTGAAAGCCTGGAATCCTAACTATTGCAATGCCAGAGAATTCCCTTAGATTTTTTTAATAACATTTATTTTATTTATTTATCTTTTTTGGGGGGTGGGGTGGGGAGGGAGGGGGATGGGCGGGCCACTTCTATTGGTCTTTCATTTGTCCATTTTCATCCTTGTTTGTTCTTTGGCTCTTGTAGGCCTCCCATCGCGGTGGCCTATGTTGTCGCAGAGCACTGGCTCTGGGCGCATGCGCCCCAGAGCTCCAGCTCAGTAATTGGACACATGGGTCCAGCCGCTCCGCGGCACGTGGGATCTTCCCAGGCCAGGGATGGAATTGGCGCCCCTTGCACTGCAAGGCGGTGTCCTTACCCACTGGACCACCAGGGGAAGCCCCCTGTCTGATTTAGATGCCTTTTTTTCCTTTTAATTTTGGCTCTTTTATTTTTATTTATTTATTTATTTTCATCCATCTTTATTCTTTGGCCCGTGTAGGCCTCCCCTTGCAGTGGCCTCTCTCGCTGCCGAGCACTGGCTCATAATTGGACACACCTGTCCAGCTGCTCTGGCACGTGGGATCTTCCCAGGTCAGGGATCAAACAGGTGCCTATTACACTTCAAGGTGGATTCCTTATCCACTGGACTACCAGGGAAGCTCGCTTTTAAAAACCAAAAAAAGAAAGAAAGAAAATTCTTCTATTTATTTATTTTTGGCTATTGTGGGTTTACACTGCTGCCACAGGCTCTTCTCTAGTTAGTTGCAGGGAGTGGGGGCTACTCTCTGATTGAGGTGAGCAGACTTCTTGTTGTGGTGACTTCTCTTGTGGTACTCAGGCTCTAGGGCACACAGGTTTCAGTAGTTGGGGCACATGGGCTCAATAGTAGCAGCTCTGAGGCTCTAGAGCACAGGCTCAATAGTTGTGGCTCACGGGCTTAGTTGCTCAGCAGCATGTGGGATCTTCCTGGATCAGGGATTGAACTCTTGTCTCGTGCATTGGCAGGCAAACTCTTTACCACTGAGCTACCAGGGAAGCCCCAAGATGCCCTTTATTTCTTTGTCTTGCCTAATTGCTTTAGCTAGAACTTCCAGTGCTACCTTCAATAAGAGTGGCGAGAATGGGCTCCGTTGTTTTGTTGTTACAGATTTTGCACCCTTGAGTTACAATGTTAGCTGCAGTGTTGTCTGACTATTTTTATTATGATGAGATATAGTCTTTGTATACCCAGTTTGTTTTTCTTTTTTTCATCATGAAGGGATTTTATATTTTGTCAGATGCTTTTTCTATGTCTAAGGAAATGATCATGTGATCTTTAGCTTTTATTCTGTTAATGTGGTCTATTATATTTCTTGGTTTATGTATTTCGAACTAGTCTTGCATCCCAAGGTAAATTCAACTTCATTGTGGTGTATAATCCTATTTATGTGTTTTGGTTTGCTAGTATACAGTTTTTGAATCTATGTTTATCAGGATATTGATCTGTAGTTTTGTTGTAGTGTCTTTACCTGACATTGATATCAGGATAATGCTGGCCTGATTAAATAATTTTGGAAGTGTTCCCTCTTTTTTATTTTTTGAAAGAGTTTGAGAAAAATTGGTATCAATTTTCCCCTAAAACTTTAGTAGAATTCACCAATAAAATCATCTGATGTTTTCTGTGTTGGGAAATTTTTTTTTTCACATTTTTTTATTTCGGCCGCTTCTATTGGACTGTCATTTATTTCCGTCTTTGTTCTTTTGGCCTGTGTGAGCCTCCCATCACAGTCGCCTCTCTCGCTGCAGAGCACCAGCTCTGGGCGCATGCGCTCCAGAGCTCCGGCTCAGTAATTGGACACATCAGTTCAGCCGCTCCGCCGCACGTGGGATCTTCCCAGACCAGGGATTGAACCGGCGCCCTCTACACTGCAAGGTGGTGTCCTTACCCACTGGACCACCAGGGAAGCTCTGGGAAATTTTTGGTTACTGACTCAATCTCCTTGCTTATTATTGGTCTGTTCAAATTACCTATTTCTTCCTTACCCAGTCTTGGTATGTTTCCAGGAGTTTACCCATTTCTTCTAGGTTCTATGATCTCTGAGTATATAGTTATTCACAGTAGCTTCTTATAATTCTTTGCATTTCTCTAGTATCAGTTGTAATGTTTCCTCTTTGATTTCTGATATTTTTAAATTTTTATTTTACTGTAATTGATTTACAGTGTTTTGTTGATTTGTACTGGGTACAGCAAAGTGATTCAGTTATACATATATATTTTTTTTTCATATTCTTTTCTATTATGGTTTATTACAAGATAGCGAATATAGTTCCCTGTGTTATACAGTAGGACCTTGTTGTTTATCCACTCTAAACGTAATAGTTTGCACCTACTAACTCCAGACGACCAGTCCATCCCTCGCCCACCCCCTTGGCAACTACAAGTCTGTTCTCTGTATCTTTGAATCTGTTCCTGTTTTAAGTGAGATAAGTTTGTGTCATATTTTAGATTTCTTATGAGCCGCCTTTTCTTACTTTGCCTAAAGATTCATCAATTCTGTTTGGCTTTTTTTTTTTCCAAAGAATCAGTTCTTAGTTTAATCTTTTTTCTATTCTTATGGTCTCTGTTCCCATTCTGAGCTTTGTTACTTCCTCTTGCTAATTTGGGGCTTAATTTATTCTTGTTCTAGTTCCTTGAGGTGCTGTTTATTTGATATCTATTTTCTTAATATATGTATCACTATAAGCTTTTGAAACTGGTTTTTTTAGCATCCCGTAGGTTTTGAATGTTTTACTTCTCTTTTCATTTTTTTTGAGATACTTTTAAATTGCTTTTATGACTCAAGCAGTTTAGCAGTTTGTTCAGCAGTTTAGTTTCCACATATCCCCAGATTTTCCAGCTTGCTTCTTGTGACACCTTGTTTCATATAGTTATGGTTGGAAAAGATACTTGGTATGATTTCAGGCTTCTTTGATTTGCTAGACGGTTATGAATTATCATTTGATTCTGGAAAATGTTCCATGTACACTTGAGAAAAATGTTCTGGTTGGGATAGTTTACAAATGTAGGTTAAGTCCATTTGGTCCAATGTATAGTTGAAGCACAGTGTTTCCTTCTCGGGTTTCTTTCTGGGTGCCCTATCCATTGCTGAAAGTTGGATATTGAAATGCCTTATTATTGTGTTATTTATGTGTCCATTCAGATGTTAATATTTTCTTAATATATTTATGTATTCATATATCATAGATATCATAGATATTTATGATTATTGTATTTTCTTATGACTGACCCCTTTATCAATATATAATGACTTTCCTTATCTTGTTACCAATTTTGACTTCAAGTGAACATTGTTTGATAGAAGTGTAACTATGTTTTCTTTTGTTTTCCACTTAGGAAATATGTTTTTTCTATCCCTTCACTTTGAGCCTATGTGTGTCCTTAAAGTTGAAGTGAGTGTCTTGTAGGGAGAATTTGGTTGGGTCTTGATTTTTAAAAGTCCATTCAATCACTCTGAGCATTTTGTTTGATAAATTCAGTCCACTTGCATTTAGAGTCAGTGTTGATACCGAAGAACTTACTTAATGCTCTCTTAACTGTTTTCTGATTGTCCTGTATTTCTCTTGAATCATTTCCCCTCTGTTTCTACATATCTTTGTAAGTAGGTGACTTCTCTGTGACTCTGTTTCTGATTATCTTTTGTGCCTCTATCCTACATTTTTACTTTGTAGTAATCATGATGCTTATGTTAGCTCATAAAGAAAACTGTCCATTTTAAACTGATAGTGACTTGACTTCCATTGCCTACAAAGCTTTGCCTGTTTACTCCCCTTTTATATTTTGGATGCTATTATTTATCAGTTTTATATTTGTATATTCAGTAACAAATTACAGTAGTTATAATTATTGTTTTCCTTTGATCTTTATTCTATAGTTATGGTTGGAAAAGATACTTGGTATGATTTCAGGCTTCTTTGATTTGCTAGACGGTTATGAATTATCATTTGATTCTGGAAAATGTTCCATGTACACTTGAGAAAAATGTTCTGGTTGGGATAGTTTACAAATGTAGGTTAAGTCCATTTGGTCCAATGTATAGTTGAAGCACAGTGTTTCCTTCTCGGGTTTCTTTCTGGGTGCCCTATCCATTGCTGAAAGTTGGATATTGAAATGCCTTATTATTGTGTTATTTATGTGTCCATTCAGATGTTAATATTTTCTTAATATATTTATGTATTCATATATCATAGATATCATAGATATTTATGATTATTGTATTTTCTTATGACTGACCCCTTTATCAATATATAATGACTTTCCTTATCTTGTTACCAATTTTGACTTCAAGTGAACATTGTTTGATAGAAGTGTAACTATGTTTTCTTTTGTTTTCCACTTAGGAAATATGTTTTTTCTATCCCTTCACTTTGAGCCTATGTGTGTCCTTAAAGTTGAAGTGAGTGTCTTGTAGGGAGAATTTGGTTGGGTCTTGATTTTTAAAAGTCCATTCAATCACTCTGAGCATTTTGTTTGATAAATTCAGTCCACTTGCATTTAGAGTCAGTGTTGATACCGAAGAACTTACTTAATGCTCTCTTAACTGTTTTCTGATTGTCCTGTATTTCTCTTGAATCATTTCCCCTCTGTTTCTACATATCTTTGTAAGTAGGTGACTTCTCTGTGACTCTGTTTCTGATTATCTTTTGTGCCTCTATCCTACATTTTTACTTTGTAGTAATCATGATGCTTATGTTAGCTCATAAAGAAAACTGTCCATTTTAAACTGATAGTGACTTGACTTCCATTGCCTACAAAGCTTTGCCTGTTTACTCCCCCTTTTATATTTTGGATGCTATTATTTATCAGTTTTTATATTTGTATATTCAGTAACAAATTACAGTAGTTATAATTATTGTTTTCCTTTGATCTTTATTCTGTAGTTAAGTGGTTAATGCACTGTTGCATTACACAATTAGACTTTTTAAATATGACTGTTTATTTTTCTTCACCAGTGTGCTGTGTACTTTCATATGTTTTCATGTCACTGATTAGTGTTTTTTCACTTCTGCTTGAAGAACTACTTTCAACATTGCTTACAAGATAGAGCTAGTGGTAATGAATTCCCTCAGCTCTTGTTTGTCTTGGAAAGTCTTTGTTTCTCTTAAGTGCAGGATGGAGCATTCTTGGCTGGGTTTTTTTTTTTCTTTAAACTCTTAAGATGTGTCGTTTCACTCAGTCCAGTCCTGTAGAGCGTCTGCTACAAACCCATTGATCGTCTAATGGGTCTTCCTTTTGTAGGTTATAATTTCTTTTCCATGGCTGCTTTGAGGATTCTCTTTATTTTCGAGTTTTGAAAGATTTATATGCATGTCTTGGAGAAGATCTTTTTGCATCGAGGTAATAAGTTCATCTATTACCTTCATAAATTTGGATGTCTAATTCGCTTCCCAGGTTTGAGAAGTTCTCAGCTGTTTTTTTTTTTTGATAAGGTATCTGCCTCCTTCTCTGCTGAATATTCTAATATTTACTCCTTTGATGGAGTCCTACAAGTCACATAGACTTTCTTCTCTTTTTCATTTTTTTTCTTTGTTCTTTTCTGAGTTATTTCCAAATTCCTATCCTCTCATTTATTCTGTCTCTGTTGGCTCTACTTCATTGCCAGTGCTCTCTATTGCATATTTCACTTCATTCATTGAGGTTTTTTTAGCTTCAGAAAGGTTGCTTGGTTTTTTTAAGTGATATTTTATGTCTTCAGTAAATATCTCATTTTGAGCATTTATTTTTTAATTGACCTAAAAGTAGGTATGTAACATTTGTTCCAGGTATATAACATAATTCAGTATTTGTATACACTGCAAAAGGGTCTCCACCATAAGCTGAGTTGCCATCCATCAGCGTACAGTGGACCGACCCCCTGCATCCATTTTGTCCACCCTCAGACCTCTTCTCGCGGAGCCACCAATGTGTTCTCAGTATCTATGAGGGTTTTTTTCTTCTGATTTTTTTTTTTAAGATTTATTTATTTATTTATTTTGGGTGGGGGTGAGGTTGGAGAGGGAAGGGAGTGGGTGGGCCACTTCTATTGGTCTTTCATTTCTCTATTTTCATCCGTCTTTGTTCTTTGGCTCCTGTGGGCCTCCCATCGTGGTGGCCTCTGTTGTTGCAGAGCGCCGGCTCTGGGTACATGCACTCCAGAGCTCCGGCTCGGTAATTGGACACATCGGTTCAGCCGCTCCGCGGCACGTGGGATCTTCCCAGGCCAGGGCTCGAACCGGCGCCCCTTGCACTGCAAGGCGGTGTCCTTACCCACTGGACCACCAGGGGAAGCCCTCTTCTGATTTTTTTACATTGTACACAAAGTGAAATCATACTGTATTTGTTTTTCTCTAACTTACTTTCCTTGGCACAATACCATCAAGGTCTATCCATGCTGTCACAACAGACACAGTGTTCTTTTTATGAATGAGTGGTATTCAGACACATGCTTCCTCATCTTTATCCACTGGTGAACACTTAGGTTTTCCCATATCCTGGCTATTGTAAGTAATGCTGCAGTGAACATAGGAGTACATCTATCTTTCTGAGTAAGTTTTCATATTCTTCAGATCAATAGGCAGAAGTGGAATGGCTGGGTTAGATGGTAGTTCTCTTTTTAATTCTCTGAGAAACCTCAATGCTCTTTTCCATAGTAGCTATACCTATAGACATTCCCATCAACAGTGGACAGGGGTTCCCTTTTCGCCATATCCTTGCCAATACTTCTTATCTTTCAGATAGCAGCTATTCTAACAGGTTGTGAGGTTAGATATCTCATTGTGGGTTTGATTTGTGTTTACCTGCTAATGATGTTGAACCTATTTCTGTAAATGTCTGTATGTCTTCTTGGGAAAAATACCTACAGTTGACCCTTGAACAAAGCAGGAGTTTGGGGCACCTACCCAGTAACAAACACAGTCACATTTGCAAATAGCTATTTAGGCAGCTGTCTATATCCTTGGTTCTACATCTTTGGATTTAACCAATCGTGAATCATGTAATAATACTGTAATACATATTTACTGAGAGAAACTAGCATGCTTGTGGACCTGCGCAGTTCAAACTCATGATAGTCAAAGGTCAACTGCATTTAGATCTGTCCATTTTTAAAAATCTTTGTTTCCTTTTTACTCATGAGTTCTTCATATATTTTGAATATTAATCCCTTTGGGATATATAACTTGCAGCTGTTTTCTCTCATTCAGTAGGTTGCATTTTGATTTTGTTGGGCTTCCCTGGTTAGCTCATCTGGTAAAAGAATCAACCTACAATGCAGGAGACCCCAGTTCGATCCCTGATATGAGAAGATCTCCTGGAGGAAGGATAAGCTGCCCACTCCAGTGTTCTTGGGCTTCCCTGGTGACTTAAGACGGTACGGGATCTGCCTGCAGTGCAGGAGACCTGGGTTTGATCCATGGTTTGGGAAGATGTGGAGAAGGGATAGGCTAATAACTACTCCAGTATTCTTTCCTGGAGAATTCCATGGCTTGTCCATGGGTCACAGAGAGTTGGACACAACAGGGTGACTTTCACTCACTTAACTTTGAATTTGTCGATTTCCTTTGCTGTGATAATCATGATTGTGTTTGAGAGAGATTCCAATGAATTGTCTTTCTGGGTTTTTTTTGTAGTTTGTTGAGTTTCTTCAAAACAGTTATTTTGAATTCTTTGCCAGCTAGATCACAAAATTTTGTCCGTTAACAGTTTGGTTGTTGAAGTATCTTTGCTTGATGACATGATTCTTGATTTTTACACTGCTGGCTTTCACATTTGAAGTAGCAGGCACGTCTTTAAATCTTCCCAGTGTGCCTTTAGATAGATTATTCCTTTTGTTAGTGCTGTTACCTATGCTTTTCTCTACTTCCGCATTGGTACACCTGTTTCGCTTTCTCCTGCTCCCTCTTGTGGCAGAGTTCTTGAACTTCCGTGTCTTGTTCTTACAACTCATCGGGCTGGCTGCTGGACACCTTATTTTGCAGTAGGTGGCACTAAAGCTCACGTTCCTGATTTCTTCCTTGCCAGTCAATTTAGGCAGCTGTCTATATCCTTGGTTCTACATCTTTGGATTTAACCAATCGTGAATCATGTAATAATACTGTAATACATATTTACTGAGAGAAACTAGCATGCTTGTGGACCTGCAGTTCAAACTCATGATAGTCAAAGGTCAACTGCATTTAGATCTGTCCATTTTTAAAAATCTTTGTTTCCTTTTTACTCATGAGTTCTTCATATATTTTGAATATTAATCCCTTTGGGATATATAACTTGCAGCTGTTTTCTCTCATTCAGTAGGTTGCATTTTGATTTTGTTGGGCTTCCTGGTTAGCTCATCTGGTAAAAGAATCAACCTACAATGCAGGAGACCCCAGTTCGATCCCTGATATGAGAAGATCTCCTGGAGGAAGGATAAGCTGCCCACTCCAGTGTTCTTGGGCTTCCCTGGTGACTTAAGACGGTGCAGGGATCTGCCTGCAGTGCAGGAGACCTGGGTTTGATCCATGGTTTGGGAAGATGTGGAGAAGGGATAGGCTAATAACTACTCCAGTATTCTTTCCTGGAGAATTCCATGGCTTGTCCATGGGTCACAGAGAGTTGGACACAACAGGGTGACTTTCACTCACTTAACTTTGAATTTGTCGATTTCCTTTGCTGTGATAATCATGATTGTGTTTGAGAGAGATTCCAATGAATTGTCTTTCTGGGTTTTTTTTGTAGTTTGTTGAGTTTCTTCAAAACAGTTATTTTGAATTCTTTGCCAGCTAGATCACAAAATTTTGTCCGTTAACAGTTTGGTTGTTGAAGTATCTTTGCTTGATGACATGATTCTTGATTTTTACACTGCTGGCTTTCACATTTGAAGTAGCAGGCACGTCTTTAAATCTTCCCAGTGTGCCTTTAGATAGATTATTCCTTTTGTTAGTGCTGTTACCTATGCTTTTCTCTACTTCCGCATTGGTACACCTGTTTCGCTTTCTCCTGCTCCCTCTTGTGGCAGAGTTCTTGAACTTCCGTGTCTTGTTCTTACAACTCATCGGGCTGGCTGCTGGACACCTTATTTTGCAGTAGGTGGCACTAAAGCTCACGTTCCTGATTTCTTCCTTGCCAGTCAACCCTGGCCTGTTTTCTGAGCTCATTATCTAGCTGTCACTGCTGTACTTGGGAGTATACACAAGCAACCAGGTGCAGCTTGGCGGGCCGTGTGTATTTAGCATTCAAGAAATTGAGGGTGCCCACGGACCTGATAGGTAGGTCCCTATTTGGTACTCCCAGAGGCTTCTGGGCAGATTTCCTGCTGAGTGTATTCAGTGAAAGTCACTCAGCCGTGTCCTACTCTTTTGCGACCCCCATAGACTAGCCCACCAGGCTCCTCTGTTCATGGGATTCCCCAGGCAAGAGTACTGGAGTGGGTTGCTATTCCTTTCTCCAGGGGATCTCCCAACCCATGAATCGAACCTGGGTCTCCTCCATTGCAGGCAGATCTCTACTATCTGAGTCACCAGGTATTCATTAGGAACTAAGTCCTTTTAATGCCCTTTGATATGATATTCTTATCTGTCCTTTTTCTTGTTCTTTTTGCTCCTGCTAGCTAAGGTGGCCCGGCTCTGTACTCTGGGTGCTGCTGGAGAAAATTGGGGTTTCTCCAGCTGCATCTGGTACAGCTGGAGTAGTCAACACTCATTTCTTGCTCTCGTTCCTCACTACTAGAGAGGCCGAGGCCCGCTGATAGTTCACCCCCATGCCGTGTTGCCTTGAAGAAGAAGGGCAGGGTGGTAAACTTCTTACTGTCTCCTCAGTGCCCAAATCGATTCACATTTTGTATACACGGTATATTTCTACTCTGGTGGCTTGGAAGAATCTCCTTTGGGAAGCCTAGACTTTTGCAATTTCTGCCTTGTCCATGGTTATCTGTGCAGGGCAGCAGTTGGCAAGCTTTTTCCTTGACTGTCGTGAGAGGGGCAGATTGCTGTTCCACCAGTTCAACAGCATATATTGAAGTCTTGCTGCATACTGTAATGTGCACAGATGGGCAAGACTCCTCTAGAGTCCCTTGGTGTATAGTGCTGGATCCCACAACTCCTGCAGAGGTGTTTTTGTTCGTGAACAGATGCCCAATTCTCTATTGAAAGTGGGGGACGTTATTTTGCAGTAGGTGGCACTAAAGCTCACGTTCCTGATTTCTTCCTTGCCAGTCAACCCTGGCCTGTTTTCTGAGCTCATTATCTAGCTGTCACTGCTGTACTTGGGAGTATACACAAGCAACCAGGTGCAGCTTGGCGGGCCGTGTGTATTTAGCATTCAAGAAATTGAGGGTGCCCACGGACCTGATAGGTAGGTCCCTATTTGGTACTCCCAGAGGCTTCTGGGCAGATTTCCTGCTGAGTGTATTCAGTGAAAGTCACTCAGCCGTGTCCTACTCTTTTGCGACCCCCATAGACTAGCCCACCAGGCTCCTCTGTTCATGGGATTCCCCAGGCAAGAGTACTGGAGTGGGTTGCTATTCCTTTCTCCAGGGGATCTCCCAACCCATGAATCGAACCTGGGTCTCCTCCATTGCAGGCAGATCTCTACTATCTGAGTCACCAGGTATTCATTAGGAACTAAGTCCTTTTAATGCCCTTTGATATGATATTCTTATCTGTCCTTTTTCTTGTTCTTTTTGCTCCTGCTAGCTAAGGTGGCCCGGCTCTGTACTCTGGGTGCTGCTGGAGAAAATTGGGGTTTCTCCAGCTGCATCTGGTACAGCTGGAGTAGTCAACACTCATTTCTTGCTCTCGTTCCTCACTACTAGAGAGGCCGAGGCCCGCTGATAGTTCACCCCCATGCCGTGTTGCCTTGAAGAAGAAGGGGCAGCGCTGGTAAACTTCTTACTGTCTCCTCAGTGCCCAAATCGATTCACATTTTGTATACACGGTATATTTCTACTCTGGTGGCTTGGAAGAATCTCCCTTTGGGAAGCCTAGACTTTTGCAATTTCTGCCTTGTCCATGGTTATCTGTGCAGGGCAGCAGTTGGCAAGCTTTTTCCTTGACTGTCGTGAGAGGGGCAGATTGCTGTTCCACCAGTTCAACAGCATATATTGAAGTCTTGCTGCATACTGTAATGTGCACAGATGGGCAAGACTCCTCTAGAGTCCCTTGGTGTATAGTGCTGGATCCCACAACTCCTGCAGAGGTGTTTTTGTTCGTGAACAGATGCCCAATTCTCTATTGAAAGTGGGGGACGTGAAAGAGGAACATCTTATGTCATGGCAATGCTCTTGGGATTTCTTAATAAAGTCTTACTGGGAAAAAGGGAAATGTATCTGTCTTCATGGTCTGGAGATAGATGTTTACATTGAGATTTAGAAGACCTGGCTTTCCCTGGTGGCTCAGGTGGTAAAAAAAAAAAAAAAAAAAAAGAAAGAAAAAGAAAAAATCCACCTGCAATGCAGGAGACCCCAGTTCGATTTCTGGGTTGGAAAGATCTCTTGGAGAAGGGCTAGGCTACCCACTCTAGTATTCTTGGGCTCCCTGGTGGCTCAGACAGTAAAGAATCCATCTGCATTGTGGGAGACTTGGATCCGATCCCTGAGTTAGGAAGATCCCCTGGAGAAGGGAACGGCTACCCACGCCACTACTCTTGCCTAGAGAATCCCATGGCTCGTCCATGCAGTCGCAAGGAGTTGGACACGACAGAGCAACTTTCACTTTCAAGAAAAGCATAAGCGCTAGCGTCTGACAGGGTTGAAGATCACCTATGCTGCTATCTATTTCTATGACACTGAACGTTGTACTTAACTAGCTAGTTAAATTTCTTTATCTAAATGGTACTTAACATAATACCTAAATAAAAACCAATTGAGTTACTATTCTAATAAGTTAAGTGAGGAAAAGAGCCCTCATCATCTTCAACAGCGTGTATTCAGAGAATTTAGAGAAGGTGTCCATGTCACCATATGATTTATTTCCTTGGAATTGAGACGACAGTATGTACCTCAGTAATGCACAAGCCCGAACCTAGGAACTCACTTTAGCTAGTCAGGAGACACTTGGATTAAACAGTATTAATTGAGGAGTAAAGCTTTTATTTCTGAAAAACAGAAGCAAGCTCTATCCAAAGAAAAAAGGGCATTTATTGGGTAGACCTTAAGGTTTCTCTTGGACCCCAAGGATAGGACGATATCTCAGCCTCAGGGGTATCTTCT
Organism: Tragulus kanchil; assembly: GCA_022376925.1. Classification (NCBI taxonomy): domain Eukaryota; kingdom Metazoa; phylum Chordata; class Mammalia; order Artiodactyla; family Tragulidae; genus Tragulus; species Tragulus kanchil. Next base: position 101,748,812 of record JAIOJX010000001.1, on the reverse strand, counting down.
AACCAAGAACTGGGTCACCATCAGGTTCCTGCCACTCTGTCATCTCTCTGCAGGCAAAGATGATTATTCTGTCACTGTTTCTAATTCACAGTGTACAAATTGATCTATTTCACAGGGTGCAAGTTGAGATTATAACGGCTGACCCAGTTTTATATGTTACATTGTTTGGGCCCCAGGTGGCTCCTTGAGAAAAGGAGGAACCAGTGCAGGAAACACAGTTTCAATCCCTGGATCAGGACGATCCCCTGGAGGAGGAAATGGCAGCCCACTCCAGTCTTCTTGCCTGGAGAACCCCATGGACAGAGGAGCCTGGCAGGCTACAGTCCACAGAGTTGCAAAGAGTCGGCCTGAGCACGCACGCACCATTGAATGGCCACTGGTAGATGAGTCACTCTTTGCTTCCTGCTTGTAAAGTGATCGTAGATCCAAGTGCCTCCCTCAGTGAGATGACCACTTTGAGCAGAGGCCAGAAATAAGGTTTTACTGTGTTTAGCCACTGAGATTGGAGGGTCGTTATCCCAGCTTAACCTAACCTGTCTTGGCGAATGTGAATATCATTGGTTTTCACAGCCTCTGGGACTTTTTAAAAATATTTATTATTTATTTATTTGTCTAGGTTGGGCCTTAATTGTGGCAGGTGGGATCTTTAGTTGAAGCATGTGGGATCTTGTTCCCTGACCAGGGATTGAACCCAGCCCTCCTGCATTGGGAGCGTGGAGTCTTAGCCATTGGACTACCAAGGAAGTCCTATAGCTTTTGTTGACTTTGTCTTTATCCTTCCATGAGAGAAATACTTTGGCAATTTTGGAAAAAGGGAACTTAAGCTGAAAAGTAACTTGTGTCCTCTGTACTAAAACTTGCTTTCTTAGTGATATTAATGCGATAAATAGCAAACTATGAGTAGGATTAGCTAGAAATTGCTGAGTATTCTCTCCTAGGAAATTAACTTGCTTTCTAGTTACAGAATATTATGTTTAGGGCATATTCTTACCCACTAGTATAAACCACAGTGTTTGAAAGGTACACACACAGACATACACAAAATCCCTGTCAAACGTTTGATTCATTTCACACAACCAAGGTTTGAATAACATATTCACCATCAGGTTCCTGCCACTCTGTCATCTCTCTGCAGGCAAAGATGATTATTCTGTCACTGTTTCTAATTCACAGTGTACAAATTGATCTATTTCACAGGGTGCAAGTTGAGATTATAACGGCTGACCCAGTTTTATATGTTACATTGTTTGGGCGCCCCAGGTGGCTCCTTGAGAAAAAGGAGGAACCAGTGCAGGAAACACAGTTTCAATCCCTGGATCAGGACGATCCCCTGGAGGAGGAAATGGCAGCCCACTCCAGTCTTCTTGCCTGGAGAACCCCATGGACAGAGGAGCCTGGCAGGCTACAGTCCACAGAGTTGCAAAGAGTCGGCCTGAGCACGCACGCACCATTGAATGGCCACTGGTAGATGAGTCACTCTTTGCTTCCTGCTTGTAAAGTGATCGTAGATCCAAGTGCCTCCCTCAGTGAGATGACCACTTTGAGCAGAGGCCAGAAATAAGGTTTTACTGTGTTTAGCCACTGAGATTGGAGGGTCGTTATCCCAGCTTAACCTAACCTGTCTTGGCGAATGTGAATATCATTGGTTTTCACAGCCTCTGGGACTTTTTAAAAATATTTATTATTTATTTATTTGTCTAGGTTGGGCCTTAATTGTGGCAGGTGGGATCTTTAGTTGAAGCATGTGGGATCTTGTTCCCTGACCAGGGATTGAACCCAGCCCTCCTGCATTGGGAGCGTGGAGTCTTAGCCATTGGACTACCAAGGAAGTCCTATAGCTTTTGTTGACTTTGTCTTTATCCTTCCATGAGAGAAATACTTTGGCAATTTTGGAAAAAGGGAACTTAAGCTGAAAAGTAACTTGTGTCCTCTGTACTAAAACTTGCTTTCTTAGTGATATTAATGCGATAAATAGCAAACTATGAGTAGGATTAGCTAGAAATTGCTGAGTATTCTCTCCTAGGAAATTAACTTGCTTTCTAGTTACAGAATATTATGTTTAGGGCATATTCTTACCCACTAGTATAAACCACAGTGTTTGAAAGGTACACACACAGACATACACAAAATCCCTGTCAAACGTTTGATTCATTTCACACAACCAAGGTTTGAATAACATATGTCAGGTATTGCTTTAAACATAAACGTGTATTGCATAAGTGATATATATCAGTGATTTCTGTTTATCTAATATTACTCATAGAGCAAAAACTGAATGGATGAAAGAGACCACATTTAGAAGCACTCCAGGTCATGCATTGGACTAAGTACAAAGCGGGGCTCCAGTATAGCTCTAGTCTAGCAACTTGCTTCCCTTTATCTCATTTCTCTTCCTTGAAGATGAAATAAAAGGCCAAAAATAAAGGGCAGGAAGAATGTGACTATCAACTGAGATATCCAAACTGAGCTCATAAACATTTGATCATGCAGTATGACCACAGATAAGAAAAAGAGAATAGAGTGATGTCATTTTTCAATCACAAATTTACCAAGAAGTTTGGTTTATTTTCTTGAGTAAATTCTTGAATTAAATATTGCATCCCAGAGAGATAAGTATAATTACGAAAAAGTACAACATACTGTGTAGTTTATTTCATCTGCTGAATAGGTTTTGCATGAAGTAGTATTTGATTGTGTAGTAGTTATGACATGAGAAGTATCTATCTGTATCTGTGACTGTTGAATATGTTTTAAAATTAGTGATTATGATCTTGATAGATATGGACATGTTGAAACACGCCATTTGGCTTCATGATTATTTTTTGCATAGGCTAAAAGTAATTTATGCTACCAGTAGATGAAACTTTGGCCTTTTTTTGATGAGTTTACTTATGCAAAACTCTGTTTCATATCATCTAGACTTCATTGCTTCCAGACTGCGCTTCTGTATTTTTGTGTGGCTTTTGTGTTTATAAATGACATCATTGTTTTACCACCTACATAAAATCATAATTATTATTTTTACAATTGGTTGGATCTTGCTGATTAAATCAGTATGTTTTCCTTCAAGTCAATGCCTGATAATATTCCAGAAGTACAAATTATGTGTATTCAACACATTCAGGTATATTAAACATTTGGAATTTTTTTCATAATTTTATTGATTTATATTTATTTTTGGCTTTGCTGCATCTTCGTTGCTGCACAGGCTTTTCCCTAGTTGCAGTTTGATTCATTTCACACAACCAAGGTTTGAATAACATATGTCAGGTATTGCTTTAAACATAAACGTGTATTGCATAAGTGATATATATCAGTGATTTCTGTTTATCTAATATTACTCATAGAGCAAAAACTGAATGGATGAAAGAGACCACATTTAGAAGCACTCCAGGTCATGCATTGGACTAAGTACAAAGCGGGGCTCCAGTATAGCTCTAGTCTAGCAACTTGCTTCCCTTTATCTCATTTCTCTTCCTTGAAGATGAAATAAAAGGCCAAAAATAAAGGGCAGGAAGAATGTGACTATCAACTGAGATATCCAAACTGAGCTCATAAACATTTGATCATGCAGTATGACCACAGATAAGAAAAAGAGAATAGAGTGATGTCATTTTTCAATCACAAATTTACCAAGAAGTTTGGTTTATTTTCTTGAGTAAATTCTTGAATTAAATATTGCATCCCAGAGAGATAAGTATAATTACGAAAAAGTACAACATACTGTGTAGTTTATTTCATCTGCTGAATAGGTTTTGCATGAAGTAGTATTTGATTGTGTAGTAGTTATGACATGAGAAGTATCTATCTGTATCTGTGACTGTTGAATATGTTTTAAAATTAGTGATTATGATCTTGATAGATATGGACATGTTGAAACACGCCATTTGGCTTCATGATTATTTTTTGCATAGGCTAAAAGTAATTTATGCTACCAGTAGATGAAACTTTGGCCTTTTTGATGAGTTTACTTATGCAAAACTCTGTTTCATATCATCTAGACTTCATTGCTTCCAGACTGCGCTTCTGTATTTTTGTGTGGCTTTTGTGTTTATAAATGACATCATTGTTTTACCACCTACATAAAATCATAATTATTATTTTTACAATTGGTTGGATCTTGCTGATTAAATCAGTATGTTTTCCTTCAAGTCAATGCCTGATAATATTCCAGAAGTACAAATTATGTGTATTCAACACATTCAGGTATATTAAACATTTGGAATTTTTTTCATAATTTTATTGATTTATATTTATTTTTGGCTTTGCTGCATCTTCGTTGCTGCACAGGCTTTTCCCTAGTTGCAGTGACTGGAGGCTACTCCGATGCACGCTTCTCATTGCAGTGGCTTCTCTTGTTGTGGAGCACAGGTTCTGGAACACACAGGCTTCAGTAGTTGTAGTACCTGGGCTCTAGAGCACAGGCTCAGCAATTGTCACATGCAGGCCTAGTTGCTCTGCAGCACGTGGGATCCTTCCGGACCAGGGGTTGAACCCATGTCTTCTGCATTGACAGATGGACTCCCTGCCACTGAGCCTCCAGGGAAGCTCTGAATACTTTAAAGGTCTTTGAAAATACTTACTTGTCTGTGCTGGGTCTTAGTTGCCACCTGCAAGATATATTTTTTTTAATTTTCAGTTGCAGCATGAGGGATTTTAGTTGCAGCATGAAGAATCTAGTTCCCTGACCAGGGATTAAACGTGTCCACCCTCCACAGGGAGCACTGAGTCTTAACCGTTGGACCACCAGGGAATTCCCTTAAAGATTTTTTTAAATCACTGCATTCCTGTAAGCATGAATTCTTTTATTATTAAACAGAAAAGCGCTCCTTTCTTTCCAATAAAGTTTTAGAACAAAATTGTAATGATGAAGATGGCTGCTGGTTAATACACTGTCTTCTTTGGCCAGAATTCTGTAGCACTGTTTTAAAGTACTTCATCCATGTATTCATTCATTGCAACAGACAGATCAGACTGCCTTGTGGGGAAAGGGTGAAGTAGAAATTTCTCATCTCATGTAAGCCCCCAGCAAGGAGCTAGACAGGCCTCAGCGGTATCTGCCCTTATTCCCAGTCTTGCCAGCATGCACACTCACACAAATATACTTTATCTCCACTGCTCGCTCCCTGCTGATCTCATGGTCTTCCACAGCAGAGAGAATTTTCCAGAGAGAGTCCTTCACTTAGAAATCATGGGCACCCATCTCGATGGTTTTATGACCAACAGGGAAGGAAAACTTGCTCTCTAGCAATGATCCAGAGAAACCTGGGGAAGAACTTTGGCCCAGGTGGGGCCATTGCCTGTTTCTCAGACTACTTACTGTGGACAAGGGGACCGAGACTTCGTCAGTAATTCGGCTTTGCTGCATCTTCGTTGCTGCACAGGCTTTTCCCTAGTTGCAGTGACTGGAGGCTACTCCGATGCACGCTTCTCATTGCAGTGGCTTCTCTTGTTGTGGAGCACAGGTTCTGGAACACACAGGCTTCAGTAGTTGTAGTACCTGGGCTCTAGAGCACAGGCTCAGCAATTGTCACATGCAGGCCTAGTTGCTCTGCAGCACGTGGGATCCTTCCGGACCAGGGGTTGAACCCATGTCTTCTGCATTGACAGATGGACTCCCTGCCACTGAGCCTCCAGGGAAGCTCTGAATACTTTAAAGGTCTTTGAAAATACTTACTTGTCTGTGCTGGGTCTTAGTTGCCACCTGCAAGATATATTTTTTTTAATTTTCAGTTGCAGCATGAGGGATTTTAGTTGCAGCATGAAGAATCTAGTTCCCTGACCAGGGATTAAACGTGTCCACCCTCCACAGGGAGCACTGAGTCTTAACCGTTGGACCACCAGGGAATTCCCTTAAAGATTTTTTTAAATCACTGCATTCCTGTAAGCATGAATTCTTTTATTATTAAACAGAAAAGCGCTCCTTTCTTTCCAATAAAGTTTTAGAACAAAATTGTAATGATGAAGATGGCTGCTGGTTAATACACTGTCTTCTTTGGCCAGAATTCTGTAGCACTGTTTTAAAGTACTTCATCCATGTATTCATTCATTGCAACAGACAGATCAGACTGCCTTGTGGGGAAAGGGTGAAGTAGAAATTTCTCATCTCATGTAAGCCCCCAGCAAGGAGCTAGACAGGCCTCAGCGGTATCTGCCCTTATTCCCAGTCTTGCCAGCATGCACACTCACACAAATATACTTTATCTCCACTGCTCGCTCCCTGCTGATCTCATGGTCTTCCACAGCAGAGAGAATTTTCCAGAGAGAGTCCTTCACTTAGAAATCATGGGCACCCATCTCGATGGTTTTATGACCAACAGGGAAGGAAAACTTGCTCTCTAGCAATGATCCAGAGAAACCTGGGGAAGAACTTTGGCCCAGGTGGGGCCATTTGCCTGTTTCTCAGACTACTTACTGTGGACAAGGGGACCGAGAGACTATCGTCAGTAATTCCAGAAACACAAGGATGAAGTGGGGGAGGAGTATCTCCTTAAAGAAGGTCATTGTTTTGACTGGACAGGTGATAAATGTTCTCCAAATCAAGTCTGTGATCCAGTAGTAAGCCAAGAAATCTAAGCATAGAAAACAGAATAAAATTAGAATGCAAAGAACTTTTCCAAAGACTTTTTTTTTTTTTGGCCTATGCTGGGTCTTCAGTGCTGCTCACAGCCTTTCTCTAGTTGCAGCAAATGGGAGCTGTTCTCCAGTTGCAGTACCAAGCTTCTCATTCTGGTGACCTTTCTTTTTTTTGGCCACTTCTATTGATCTTTCATTTATTTATCTTTGTTGTTTGGCCTGTGTGGGCCTCCCATCGCAGTGGCCTCTCTCGTCACAGAGCACCAGCTCTGGGCACATGCACTCCAGAGCTCTGACTCAGGAGTTGGACACATTGGTCCAGCTGCTCTGCGGCATGTGGGATCTTCCCAGGCCAGGGATTGAACTGGCACCCCTTGCACTGCAAGGCGGTGTCCTTACCCATGGAACCACCAGGGAAGCCCTGGTGACCTCTCTTTTTGTGGAGCACAGGCACTAGAACACACAGGCTTCAGTAGTTGTGGTGCACCAATTTAGTTACCTTTCAGCATATGGGACCTTCCCAAGCCAGGGATTGAACCAGTGTCCCTTCCATTGCAAGGTGGATTCTTAACCACAGGACCACCAGGGGGAATCCTCAAAGACTTTTTTTTTTTCCCCGCTACCACACTCTCCCTTTTTAAATTTTTTTCCAAAGGCTTCTTTAAATGATTCTTATGATCAAAGTTTCAATATGGCAAGAAGTTAATAAAACTGAAAATGTTATGCACTTAATACAGACTGTAAAATACTAAAGTACTCTTCTGTTTTAGTATATCAAAAAGATAAAAATCATTGAGGCTATGAAGAATTTGAATTACATGATCACATTTGATCTGAGAGAAATAGTGCATCCAATAGTGGCAGAATTACATATTCTTTTCAATCACTCAGTTGGGAAAAATTGGTCCGTAAAACAAATATCAGCATAGGCCAAAGAATCTGTACCGTACAGGTCATGTTCTCTGAGCTGAATGTGATTCAGGAGAAATTCCACTTCCTGTGAGGCCAAGTAGGCTCCTAATAAAGTGACTCTGTAAAGAGAAAACTTTGAGCAAACCATAAAACAATCGCCTAAAGGCTCCGGAGAGTGAATGAAAGCAGGCACATTTTGGATGGGACTGAACCTTGAGGGAAGGGATTAGCCTAGAGTGACTTCACAATTTTTATAGGGTTTCACTTGAAACTACTTTTTGAAAAGTAAACAGTGCACAACTTTTGGCAGTGCATGTGTGCTTGGTTGCTCAGTCATGTCCAAGTCTTTGAGACTCTATGGGCTGTAGCCCACCAGGCTTCTCTGTCCATAGGGTTTGCCATGTAAGAATCCTGGAGTGGGCTGCCATTTCCTTCTCCAGGTCATCTTCACGACCCAGGGATTTTTTTTTTTTTTTTTAATGACCCAGGGATTGAACCCACGTCTCTTGCATTGGCAGGCAGATTCTTTACCCTCTGAGCCATGGGGGAGCCCCAGCTTTCAGCAGTGTTCCCCATTTATTCACAGATTGCTTAATAGGGGAGATTGATTAACTTGAGGTAGAGATTTGGTCATTGCTCAGTAGATATCTTTTGATGGTGAAAGTGTATGCCCAACCTCGTCCCAGGCAAATAGTATGTATGGTTGGCCAAAATATTTTTTCCAACCGCTCTAAAATCAATTTTTGAAGCTTAGGCTGTCTGAACTCCCTCAAACTGTTCCATCATGACTGTGATTCTGAAACTGAGTAGTTCCAGCTCATTGGTTACCTTTGAAAATTCATTCTGAAAAGATGTGTATTGACAAAGGCATGAAAAGGTGATTTAATCCTTCATGATAGGGAAATTAGAAATTATTTACTAGATCTTCCTCCTCTTCCCTTCTTCACTTCTTTCCTTCCAGTAAATCAGTAATACATGTAATGCCTCTGAAATCATCCTTGTTAAATTAGCAGCAGGTCACTGTCAATGATGGGTTTGTGATTAGGGTAAAGTTCTTTTTATTTGCCCATATTACATTTTTTTAACCATATGTAAATGCAGCTTAGTTGCTAAGGGATCTGCCTGCAATGCAGGAGAACCGTGTTCAGTTCCTGGGTTGGGAAGATCCCCTGGAGAAGGAAATGGCATCCTTCTCCAGTATTCCTGCCTGGGAAGTCCCATGGACAGAGGAGCCTGGCAGGCTACAGTCTATGGGGCCACAAGAGTCTGACTCGACTTAACGACTAAACCAACAGCACCAAAATTTCACTAATGAGGAAGAAATCTGATAAATTGAGAGAGTTTAAACTGCATTTATGTGGCTCATGTGTATTTGCAACAGTTTTGAATGGAAAAGACCCCAAGGACACACCAATATACTTGCTAAAATTGTACTCAGAAGGTCAGTTGGAAATTGATCAGGGTGACCAAGGGTTGAGTAAGGAGCACATGGAAAACCAAAACTGCCGAAAGATGAGAGTAGACTATGTAAGGCCTTCCCTGGTGGCTCAGCTGTTTGCCAGCTGAATCCATCTGCAATGTGGGAGACCTGGGTTCGATCCCTGGATTGGGAAGATCCCCTGGAGAAGGATCTGGCAACTCACTCCAGTATTCTTGCCTGGAAAACCCCATGGATAGAGGAGCCTGGCAGGCTATAGTCCATGGGGACACAAAGAGTCAGACACAACTGAGTGAATAAGCACAGCACTGTCTATGTAAAAAAAACAAACTACTGAAAAAGGTGGAGCTGCTTTTTCACTTTTGCATGGAGAAGATATTCTTGGCAAATGAGCCTGGAATGAATTAAGTAAAGGAAATGTTTTCAATTAGGAGGAATTTTTTTAAAAGAAAGAAAATAGGGCATATTTATAACTTGTCAGTTACTGTGAATTTTATGGCTATGACTTCTTGCTAGCTGCTGAACAAAAAAGTGAATGTTTTTCTGTCTCCTGGCAATCTCCCAGTCACCATTCCTGATGCCCTATTAACAAAAAATTATATGGTATGTCAGTAAGTTGGGTTTTATTTTGACACACAAATGTTTTTAGTAACTTTTCAAAGTGGGAATAATGAAATCCATTTTCTCTTCAGAAGATATTTTAACCTTGCTTATAAGCTATTAATAAGGTTGAAATCCATAGGAAAAAACTCTGTAGAAAACAGGCTGCAGAGGAATCTGATGGGATGTTAAGAATCATTCTCTTACGAAGGGGATTTTAGTTAATTTTGCTTTCCTTTGTTCTTTCCTGTATTTTTAATCCTGAAGGTATACTTGTAAACTAGAAGGAAAAAAGTCATTAAAATGGAAAACATCTGTGACAAAAACCATACTACAACTAGTTCATTTGTCAAGACAATCATTTCATTTATATAAGCCATGATACTTACACACTTTATGTCCTTAAGTTTCTAGCAAGGTAATATAACAATGGGTTTATTTTAAGGCACAATATATATGTAAAGAATTAAAAAGTATTCATCTTTACGGGACCTTAAAAAAGGTGTCTGTATTTTACACATTAAAGAAACAGTGTCAGTAAGGTAAGTAACTTGTCCAGTGTCACATAAACGGGAAGTAGCTGGGCTAGATTGTTGCAGACATCTCCTTATATACATAGTCTTTAATCCGTACTGACTCTAGGCTATGTGACTTGTTATTTCCAATCAGACATGAACAAAGAAAACACAAGCAGATATAATGTTACATGTTAGATATACCTCAATGAGAAAAACAAAGAGTTAAAGTGCTAGCTCATTGGGCCTTTTCTTCTGCTCTTGGGGACTGCAAGTCTGCCGCATGAAGATGCTTGTTGCTAGCAGATTGGAAGACACCATGTGAAGCAGACATGGGCTTGGAGAGGAAGGCAGAGTCTTGCAGATCATAACTCAATTGATCAACAAATGGAGAAAACTAAGAATGGAATTTCACTTTGTTTTAAATGTATAGGTTACTAAGCAAGATTGTAGTAAGATGTCTCAAAAACTTGTCATTAGAGCAAGGAAGAGATGGGATATATTTGCAGCCAAGAAGTTTAGAAGGGTGTCTCCTCAAAGATGCCCTATTAACAAAATTATATGGTATGTCAGTAAGTTGGGTTTTATTTTGACACACAAATGTTTTTAGTAACTTTTCAAAGTGGGAATAATGAAATCCATTTTCTCTTCAGAAGATATTTTAACCTTGCTTATAAGCTATTAATAAGGTTGAAATCCATAGGAAAAAACTCTGTAGAAAACAGGCTGCAGAGGAATCTGATGGGATGTTAAGAATCATTCTCTTACGAAGGGGATTTTAGTTAATTTTGCTTTCCTTTGTTCTTTCCTGTATTTTTAATCCTGAAGGTATACTTGTAAACTAGAAGGAAAAAAGTCATTAAAATGGAAAACATCTGTGACAAAAACCATACTACAACTAGTTCATTTGTCAAGACAATCATTTCATTTATATAAGCCATGATACTTACACACTTTATGTCCTTAAGTTTCTAGCAAGGTAATATAACAATGGGTTTATGTGTAAGGCACAATATATATGTAAAGAATTAAAAAGTATTCATCTTTACGGGGACCTTAAAAATGGTGTCTGTATTTTACACATTAAAGAAACAGTGTCAGTAAGGTAAGTAACTTGTCCAGTGTCACATAAACGGGAAGTAGCTGGGCTAGATTGTTGCAGACATCTCCTTATATACATAGTCTTTAATCCGTACTGACTCTAGGCTATGTGACTTGTTATTTCCAATCAGACATGAACAAAGAAAACACAAGCAGATATAATGTTACATGTTAGATATACCTCAATGAGAAAAACAAAGAGTTAAAGTGCTAGCTCATTGGGCCTTTTCTTCTGCTCTTGGGGACTGCAAGTCTGCCGCATGAAGATGCTTGTTGCTAGCAGATTGGAAGACACCATGTGAAGCAGACATGGGCTTGGAGAGGAAGGCAGAGTCTTGCAGATCATAACTCAATTGATCAACAAATGGAGAAAACTAAGAATGGAATTTCACTTTGTTTTAAATGTATAGGTTACTAAGCAAGATTGTAGTAAGATGTCTCAAAAACTTGTCATTAGAGCAAGGAAAGAGAGATGGGATATATTTGCAGCCATTTAGGGAAGAAGCTTCCCAGGAGGGTCAGAGGTAAAGAATCTGCCTGCCGATGCAAGTTTGAGCCCTGGGTCAGGAAGATCCCCTGGAGGATGACATGGCAACCCACTCCAGTATTCTCGCCTGGAGAATCCCAGGGAAGTCCCAGTATGGTGCCTTTGGAGAAGCACCGTGACTACTAGGGGATGCTCAGAGCTGCACAAGGAGGAGGTATAGCTTCTGATTCTGGCCATAACACTGAATTACTGCAAGTCACTTCTGTTCTCTGGACTCATCTTCATCATCATTAAGACCAGTGAGCTGCTTGTTGCAGTCTGTGGACTGCCTAGTTGATTGACATTCCTACTCTGCTTCCTTGACTATCTCCATACACAGGTTGAAAATGTCCTATCTTCACTATTTAGCCAGCTTTGGAGTCAGAACTGGCCATGTGACTCAGTTGTGACCAAAAAGATTGAAGGGAAATTATAGGAGACTTCTGGGAAAGATTCCCTCACACCAGCCCCCACCATGAAAGAGCAGGGCATGTAAGGAGAACTTCTTCCCCACCTGTACACTCTGTCACACATGAGATGTGGCATCCATTTCCACAACCATAAGGCTATAACCCTTTATGGAACTATAGACACCTCTAGTTTGCTGCTATTATTTTCCAGCTAGATTCATTTCATCCACTATGATGAGCTTTACATAACCTTTCTGATCTGTGACTAAAGTCACATATGCAGTTAATCAAGGAACTAAGCCTTGAATTCAGTCACCTAAATTCATATGCTTTTACTAGCATATGATTCTGTTCATTTAGTGTTTTGTTTTATATTTCACTCATCCATTAATTTAACTAAATTTATTGAGGCTACTCTACAATGTGGGCTTCCCAGGTGGTGCTAGTGGTAAACAACCCGCCTGCCAGTGCAGGAGATGCAAGAGATATGGGTTCGATCCCTGGGTTAGGAAGACCCCCTGAAGGGGAAGGCATGGCAACCCATTGCCAAATTCTTGCCTGGAGAATCCTATGGACAGAGGAGCCTGGTGGGATACAGTCCATAGATTTGCAAAAAGTCGGACATGCCTGAAGCAACTTAGTATGCATATACTTTACAATGTAGTCTTTCCCTTAAGTAGACATTGATACCCATAGTTCATATATGGTATTTTACATGAATGATCTCAAAAACAACATGAAATCAGCTGAGATATGCCTTCATTAAAGGTGAGGGCTTGGGGTTCCTTTTACTAGATAGGCGATCTAGTACAAAATCATAAATGACTTCTAAACATTTAAAACCACAAAATAATGAGCAGTGTCATTTGATAAATGCTAAATAGTTCACTTATAATTAGGCCAAGCAGAGTTTGAGGGGAAAAAAAAAGTTCCTGTGACAACTTCAAAAACAAGATTCTCTCAGATCACACTAGAAATATTTAGAAGCTATAATTCATAGTTTATTTGATTGCCCCCCTATGCAGAAAAACTATTTTTCCTTGTTTTCATGATAAGTCAAGACTACGCTTGTATAATAGTGAAGTAATTGAGACCAAAGATTTAGGGAAGATTCCTTTTATACAGCCAGTGGACCAGAGAGGATTTTAGAAAACTAGGGACATATGAGCTGGGAGAAAAATAATCAAAATCCGATAGTCTAAGTCATTAATGAGACAGATGGGAATGGCAGGAAATCAGAATATAAAAATATGGGCTTCCCTGGTGATCCAGTGGGTAAAGAGTTTGCTTTGCAGTGCAAGGGGCGCTGGTTCGATCCCTGGCCCAGGAAGATCCCACATGCCATGGAGCGGCTGGACCAATGTGTCCAATTATGAGCCAGCACTCTGGAGCGCATGCACCCAGAGCTGGAGCTCTGTAACAAGAGGGGCCACTGCCATGGGAGGCTCAACACATGCCAAAGAATAAGATGGATAAAAAATAAAAACCCTCAGGGATTGTCCCTGAGAAGAAAGAATTCAACAAGAGAGGTACAGAGGTGGAGGGGACAGTTTTCATTCTGTGCTTTTGTGTAACAGCTGGATGGTGAGCCTTTGGATCAGTTACATTACCTGTGATAGACTATAGATTATAAAATAAGAACGTGTCTGACTGTTCTAAAGCGTAGTTGATAATTTCTTCCCTTTATAAGCTCCATTGGCTATGGAAATCAATACTAGTATGGCTCATAATTATCAAATGTTATATCTCTAACAGAATCAATGTGTTATTGAAACACCTCTTTTTCCCTTTATCTATTTTTACCTTTTCTTCTGTATTGAAGTCTTTTAAATAGACTTTTTAAGTTTGCAACAGCTGATAATACATAGAGAATTCCCTGGCTGTCCAGTGGTTAGGACTTGACACTGTCACTGCTATGGGCCAGGTTTCGATCCCTGGTTGGGGAACTAAGATCCTGTAGTCTGCACAGTGTGCATGGTCAAAGGAAGAAAAAAAAAACAAAAAAACCCGAGTGATACTATGTAGCCTTCACCCAAGTTCTTCCTATCTTAGAAAACTAGAGTTTAGTATTATCGTTGTGTACCATCAAGATAATGATGATGCAGAACATTTCCAGCATCACAGAGATCCCTCATGTTCCCCTTTTATAACTATACCTATATCCCTGTCACGCCTTCTGTAACACCTATGAACACAGCTATTAATAGCAGTGAATGTGTATTGATTTAATGAAGCCAAGCACTTTTTTTTTTTTAACTTTTATTTTACTTTTAACTTTTACAGAGTTTTGTTGTTTACAGATATGTATGTTCCCAGATTAGTCATATGTATATCCCCCCATCCCACCCCTCCAGACCATCACACAGCACCTGTGAAGGATCCCCTTTTCTCACAGAGCAATGACTATAGCTATTTTCTTCACATATGATAGTACAGGCCTCCATGCTACTTTCTTTATGCCTCCCATCCACTGTTCCTTCCCCACAATGTCCATATGTCCACTGACCATGTCTGTTTCTCCATCACTTCACTGCATGTGCCATCATCACCATCCTACTAGATTCCATATATATGTGTTAGTATATTGTACTTGTCCTTCTCTTTTTGATTGACTTACTTTTGATGATAGGTTCTAGATTCAGCCACCTCATTAGGACTGATTCTTCTGCATTTATTTTTACAGCTGTGTAGTATTCCATTGTATATATGTACCCGAGCTTCTTTATCCATTCATTCGTCAGTGGGCATCTACGTTGCTTCCATGTTCTGGCTATTGTATAGAGAGCTGCAATGAACATTGGGGTACAGGTGCTTCTTTCAAATATAATTTCATCAGGGTATAAGCCTAAGAGTGGGATTGCTGGGTCGTATGGTGCGTCTGTGTTTAGTTTTTTAAGGAATCTCCATACTGTCTTCCATAGAGGCTGTATCAATTTACATTCCCACCAGCAATGCAGGAGTGTTCCCTTTTCTCCACACCCTCTCCAGCATTTATTGTCTTTCGATTTGTGTATGATGGCCATTCTGACGGGTGTGAGATGATATCTCATTGTAGTTTTGATTTGCATTTCTCTAATAATAAGTGAGGTTGAGCATCGTTTCATGTGTTTTTGGGCCATCTGTATGTCCTCTTTGGAGAGGTGTCTGTTTAGGTCCTTTTCCCATTTTTTGATTGGGTTGTTCGTTTTTCCGGTGCTGAGTTGTCTGAGTTGCTTGTAGATTTTGGAGATGAATTCTTTGTATGTTGTTTCATTTGCTGATTTTCTTCCATTCTGTGGGTTTTCTGTTCAGCTTTCTTGTAATTTCTTTGGCTGTACAAAAGCTTTTAAGTTTCATTAGGTCTCACATGTTCATTTTTGTTTTTAGTTCGGCTATTCTAGTAGGTGGGTCAGAGAAGATCTTGCTTTGATTTATGTCCTTGAGTGTTTTGCCTATATTCTCCTCTAAGAGTTTGATGGTTTCTGGCCTTACATTTAAGTCTTTAATCCACTTTGAGTTGATCTTTGTGTATGGTGTCAGGGTATGCTCCAACTTCATTTTTTTACATATAGCTGTCCAACCAAGCTCTTTTTACATGTGTGCTCCTTATGGTACATGAAAAGAAGCATAAGGGATCCTTGTCTTCCCCCTCCCTTCATATTAGTAGATTGACTGGTAAGTCTAATTCTGCCTAAAAAAACCAAGTAAATAGCAAACATTCATAATCTGTTGCAATGGCTACTGGGACTTACTGCATTATTTTTTTAAGAAATGTTTTTTAAAATTTTGCTCATATTGCACAGCATGTGGTATCTTAATCCCTCAACGAGGCCATGAAACAAGCCCCCTGTATGAGAAGCACAGAGTCTAAACTGTCAGACCACTAGAGAAGTCTCACTGTATTTTTTAAAATAAATTTTTATTTTTTGAATAATTTAGTTTTACAGAAAAATTGTGAACATAATATAGAGTTCTCATATGCCCTTCACCTGGTTTCTTCTACTGTTAACATCTTACATAACCATGATACCTTTGTGAAAACTAAGAGGTGAATACTGGTACATTAGTACTTACTAAAACTCTAGACTTTATTTGGATTTCACCAGGTTTTTTTTTAAATCTTGGCCTCATTTATTGTTTTGTTATTTATTTTTATTTTCATCCATCTGTATTCTTTGGCCTGCGTGGGCTTCCCATTGCAGTGGCCTCCCTCGCTGCAGAGCACTGGCTCTGGACACATGTGCTCCAGAGCGCTGGCTTGCAATTGGGCACACTGGCCCAGCTGCTCCACTGCATGCGGGATCCTCCTGGGCCAGGGATTGAACCAGTGACCCTTGCACTGCCAGGCAGACTCTTCACCCACTGGACCACCAGGGAAGCCTGGATTTCACCAATTTTCATTATATGTTTTTTTATTAACACCAACAGCGTTTTTATTGGGGTATAACCATTAACAATTCTGTGATAATTTCAGGTGGACAGTGAAGGGGCTCGGCCATACATATACATGTATCCGTTCTCCCCCACCAGTATTTTTTTTTTTTTTGCTAACATTCTTTGTTCCAGAGCCCAATAGATGATACCCATAGTGTATTTAATTATGGTGTTATTTAAATTATAAGAATTCATCATGTTACACAGTTAAAAATTTGTACAACAGTTATCTTTCTGATATTAAAGTTCTTTCATGTTAAGATGCTATCCAAATTCATCCATTAAATAATAATATTGGTTCAGCACTTTGGTAGAAAGAGCTGTACTGGTACCTAGAGAAAAAAAATGAACTAGTAAACTGATAGGCTATTAGGTACTTCAAACTACAAAGGCAGTTATGCTCATAGAATTTCATAGTTAGTTACTTTGGAGAGAATTAGAACTGGAATTTTTTTTTTTTTTGGTAAATTATTTATTTGGCTGAACTGAGTTTTAGTGGCAGCATGCAGAATGTTTAGTTGTGGCGTGTGAGCTCTTACGTGTGGCATGTGGGATCTGGTTCCCTGACCAGGGGTCCAACTGAGGCTCCTTTCATTGGGAACATGAAGTCTTAATCACTGGACCACCAGGGAAGTCCCAGAACTAGAATATTTTAAAAAAAATTTTTTTGAAGGTTCACAGAAACAAGTATTGTTGTTTGTTGGCTTATTCCTGCTTTCTGGGTAGTGGACATGTAATATGATAATTATTTTTAGAAGTCTTCTTTCAACATTATTTATTATTCATTTAGTTAAGCACTCTTTCATCAGATATTTGTTGAAGGCCTGCAAAATGTCCAGTACTGTTATAAGTCCTTGGGACTCATTGGTACAGAGTGGGCATTCTGATTGCCAAGGGTTTTCCATCTCTCCTCACACATCACAGCAACTGTGATCTCTCTTGCTTTTATTGATCCCCCTTGCCTCTGCAAATAGATCTATGTTGGACTGAAATATTGAATAGTCACTCTCCTCCAGTGGAAATATAGTCATAACTAAATCCCTCTTGTCATATAGAGTTTCCCTTTGCTGCTGTGAGAAGGGTTTTATAAATGACCTTGGCTTTTTCATTAGGAGAATGCACTGAGTTAGACTTGCAAAGGGATTCGTTATATTCTCTGTTTGTTTTTGTGTTTGTTTTTGTTTCTGAATCTCACCATTAATTGTCATATGACCTGTAGCAACCTTAGTTAAAAACTGTCTTTTCTCCACACACAAAAAATAAACAACCAAAAAATCACCCCCAAAGTTGTATGATGTCTCCATATAAAATTTAAAATAGGTGAAACTATGATGATAAAGTAGGGACAACCAATGTGGGAAGGACACACAGAAGCCTTCTAGGTGCTAGAAATATTCTATATTAAGATGTGGGTGATGGTTACATGAGAGTCTACATATGTAGTTTTTCAGGCTGTACACTTAAAACTTATGTACTTTTACATGCTATTATTAACTTAAGGAAACACTCCCTTATCCTGTCTCATTAAAATAATTCTTTTCTTGACATCTGTGACATGATGACTTATAATGAGAAATGTATATTTAGTCTTTGTCCCTTTGCTGGCACAGAACTAAAATGCTTGGAATTTCCTAAGGAATGAGAGTGATAAAGATGTCTTTGTTATGTTAATGATAGTTCTTGGAAGGCTTTTTTGTCTCCAAAAAACGGGGGCTGGTTGCCAGAGGAACCCACCCTGGTGATGAGAGGGTTGAACCTTTCAGTCCCATCCCCAGGTCTCCTGGAGAAGAGAGGGGCTGGGAATTTAGTTCAGTCACCAGTGGCCAATGATTTAATCAGTCATGCTTACATAATGAAGCCTCTGTAAATGCTCAAAAGGACAGAGTTTGTAGAGCTTCCAGGTTGGTGAACACTGGAAGATTTGGGGGGAGTGGAGCTCCTAGAGAGAGCGTGGAAGCTCTGCTCCCTTTCCCCAGTGATCTGGCTGTTCCTGAGTTTGGTCCTTCTGTCACGTTGTTGTTGTTTCTCAGTCGTGTCCAACTCTTTGTGACTCCATGGGCTGCAGCACACCATTCTTCCCTGTCCTTCACTATCTCCTGAGTTTGCTCAAACTCATGTCCACCAAGTTGGTGATGCCATCCAACCATTTCATCCATGATCTGTTAATAGTGAGACATTTCTCAGAGTTTTGTGAGCAGCTTGAGCAAATTTATTGAACCTGAGGAGGGGGTTGTGGGAACCTCTGGTCTAAGATTGGTGGGTTAGAAGAACAAGTGACAACCTGGACTTGAGAATAGTATCTAAAGTGCATATGTTGGGGAGGGGCAGCCTTGTGGGACTGAGCCCATGACCTGTGCAGTCTGATGCTATCTTCAGGTTGATAGAGTCAAACTTGAGTTGAATTGTAGGACATCTGGTCATTGTTCACTGAAAACTGAAATGGTGTTTTGAAAGAAATAGATACTGGCCTTTCCTTTTACTTGATCTCATGTTTATTTACACATTTTTTTTTTTTCAAATCTCTCTTGTATGTTTTACTGTAGCTTTATAGAATATTAGTAAAATCCCTGGTATGGAAATATGGCCAGGATTCTAGAGTGAACTGTAATAATATGGAGAATGAAAATTTTTCATTAAATAACAGAAACTCTCATACATACCACAAACAGAAGGCATGTACTTATATCCCATATATTAGAACCTGGTAGGGGTAGTTCTAGAACTAAGATGAAGATGTGGAAAATTACTCCCGTGGGACAGTTAGGAGGGCATATAGACGACGTGTTTCTGGGGATCCCAAGCCCCTTTACATGTATCCGCGCTTCTGGTGGAGAAGGCTGTCTTGGCTAAAGGAGCTGGGGTTTTAGTGCTGAACCTCCGTGCCACTGGAGCTCAAGTTCTCAGCTGTGCCTTCTTTTTTTTTTTTTTTTCCCAGCTGTGCCTTCTTATTCCTTCCTGATAATTTAAAACTTTCTCCACCAGTTAATGCTTCTAAAAAGAAAAGGCACAGGACACCCTTGTGTTTTTCCCATTAAGAAAAAGATCCAGAGGGAAGCACCAGGGTCTCGGTGCATGTATAGTTCGTTCAGCACATGCCTCCAGGCTGTGTTCTCAGGGCAAGGCACTCCCTGGAGGTTTAGGCCTAGGTGGCTCTGGAACCACCACCCAAATGTTAATTGTCACCATACAGTCAAAATCACCACTTCCTTTCAATCCTCATCTGAGACTGGCTTGTTGTACCAAGCTTCTCTTTGCCCTATGACAAAATCTCTCTAGGTGGTCCCCTTATTTGGTATTGTTTATTTATTTTTGGCTGTGCTGGGTCTTCATGCTGCGTGCTGCCTTTCCTCTAGATGCAGTGAGTGGGAACTACTCTCTAGTTGTGGTGCATGGGCTTCTCATTGTGGTGGTTTCTCTTGTTGCAGAGCACGGGCTCTAGGCACGTAGGCTTCAACAGTTGGTGTGTTCCGGCTTTGTTGTCCCTCAGCATGTGGGTTCTTCCTGGACTTTGGATCAGACCCATGTCTCCTGCATTAGTCAGGTGGATTTGTACTCACTAGACCACCAGAGAAGTCCCCCACTGTTCATTCATAAAATACGACCATTTTCAGTTGCCCATAACATTTCCCAGCAGCCTCCTTTGCTCATTCACCCAAGTATCCCAAATATTCATTCAACCAAGACTTTATTAAGCATTTATTATTAATATTTACCTGGCAGTGTGCACACTTTATATATACAAAACATCACCAGGATCATGGCCTGACTTCCTTTTGTCCTAAGTTGTCCTTCAACAGCTCATCAATACGGATGAAATTAGGTGGTAGGAAGGTGTTGATCAAATCTACCTACTAGAAGAGTCAAGTCCCAGCCCAAGTCAGCCAAAATGCTCAGTTACATTTTCTTTTAAGTGAAAGAGAGAATTTAAAATATTCCACGAGGAAAGCCTGTCCACTACTCTAAGTTAATGTATTTGCTAAAAAAAATTACTCAATATGAGACTTGCAAGTTAAGGTTTTTAAAATTAATTTTTTTAATGGAAGGATAATAGCTTTACCAAATTGTGTTGTTTACTGCCAAACATCAACATGAATCAGCCATAGATAAGCATATGTTCCCTCCCTCTTGAACTTCTCTCCTGTCTCTCTCCCCGTCTCATCCCTCTAGGTTGCTACAGAGCATGTTTGAGTTCCCTTAGTCTTACAACAGATATCCACAGTGGTTGTCTATTTTACATACAGTAATGTAAGTTTCCATGTTACTCTTTCCATACATCTCACCCATTCCTCCCTCCCACCAGTGTCCATTAGTCTGTTCTCTGTGTCTGTTTCTCCACTGCTGCCCTGCATATACATTCATCAGTACCATCTTTCTAGATTCCATATGTATGTGTTAGTGTATTATATTTATTTCTCTTTCTGACTTACTTCACTCTGTATAATAGTCTCTAGGTTCATCTGCCTCATTAGAACTGACTCAAATGCATTCCTTTTTATGGCTTAATAATACTCCATTGTATATAGGTACCACAACTTCTTTATCCATTCATCTGTTGATGGACATCTAGGTTGTTTCAGTGTTCTAGCTGTTGTAAACAGAGCTACAATGAACAGTGGGTCACGTGTGTTTTTTTCAATTTTGATTTCCTCAGGGTATATACCTAGTAGTGGGGTTGTTGGGTCATATGGTGGTTCTATGAATCTCCATACTGTCTTCCATAGTGGTTGTATCAACTTACATTCCCACCAACAGTGCAAAAGAGTTTCCTTTTCTCTATACCCTTTTCAACCTTTATTGTTGGTGGACTTTTTGATGATGGCCATTCTGACTGATGTGAGGTGAAATTTCATTGTAGTTTTGATTTGCGTTTCTTTAACAATGAGTGATGCTGAGCATCTTTTCATGCGGTTGTTGGCCGACGTATGTCGTCTTTGGAGAAATGTCTATTTAGATCTTTTTGCCACTTTTTTATTTTTTTTATTTTTTGGTATTGAGTTGTATGAGCTGCTTGTATATTTTGAAAGTTAATCCTTTGTCAGTTGTTTCATTTGCTATTATTTTTCCCCATTCCGAGGGTTGTCTTTCCACCTTGTTAATAGTTTCCTTTGCTGTGCAAAACCATTTAAGTTTAATTAGGTCCCACTTGTTCTTGTTTGTTTTATAGTTTCTGGTTTTACATTTAGGTCTTTAATGCATTTTGAGTTTATCTTTGTGTATGGTATTAGGAAGTGCTCTTATTTCATTCTTCTACATGTAACTGTCCAGTTTTCCCAGCACCACTTATTAAAGAGGTTGTCTTTGCCCCATTGTGTACTTGTGCCTTCTTTTTCAAAAATAAGGTAAGTGCATAGGTGCACCCATAAGTGCGTGGGTTTATCTTTGGGCTTTCTCTCTTGTTCCATTGGTCTATATTTCTGTTTTTTGTGCCAGTACCGTACTTTTTTTTTTCCTTCCTCTCAGTGATGGTCACTCAGAGCTTTGTGCAGTGAAACGTTTATTAAAGTAAGAAAGGATAGGGAAAAGCTTCCAGCATAGACACTGGAGGGCAAGTAGAAGAGTATATCCACTTTGCCAGTTGAAGCATGACAATTTGTATCTTCCAGTCAGTTACCAAAACAATAACTCAGAAGAGTATCTTAAGGTTGTAAAGGCCCTCTAGGCCCACAGCCACAGCATTAACATGAGATTAACTAGGACAGTCTCCAGGCCTCAGGGCTAGGTGAGACATTGTAATGTAAACGCCCAGATTAATGTAAGACTAGGAGGTTTCAGTTTCAACATTGAAGATCTTTGCCTTTATTTCTCCTTGTCCTTCCTCTTCTTCTCCTTGTCTTTGGGACCCACTAACCTTGCCAATTCTTCGTATGAATCCCTTTCATTCCCCGTTTTTCTTTTAGGAGAATTATGTTCCCAGGGGAAGAGGGTGACAACCGATCTGGCTTCCTCGAGCTGAGCAGGGGCGTGGTCCCTAAATTATTGAGGCAACATATTCTCCTTATCCTTTATTAGGGTCTTTGATCTAGGAGTCCCAAGTAATAGCTGGAGGAGGTTGTAGGAACCTAAACCATTATTTGTAGCTTAAAAGCATTTAGACAGTTGGAGACAAATTTTACCATGTAATTGTAGATGCAAGGAGCAAATAGCAAAAGCAAGACAATCAATTATTATAGAAAGTCTTTCTTAAAGTGGAGAAATTTGTCTTTTTATAGTAGGAGTCTTGAACTGAAGAGAAGTGTGGTCTACATATCTAGCAGCGGCTCGTCTGAGTTGGTGGCTGTATTCTCACAATGTCTGTTGAAAAAAGCTGAAAGCTGGTGTTGACTAAAAAAGATGAACAACTTGAGAGTTGTGGGTTAAGTTTACATGGAACATAATTAGGACAGCAGCCTGAGAGGCAGCACCCCAGATAGTTCTGAGAGACTGCTCCAAAGAGGCAGCAGGAAAAGGATCAATATTTAAGGATTACCATGAGGAAATACAGTGTCTTTCTAAATATGAGGAGATGGAAGAATTGAGATAATAAAATCTGTTCCTAAAAGCATCCACCTATCTAAAGGCCTGCCCCACCAGATTCCCGTGCAGTGAAACGTTTATTAAAGTAAGAAAGGATAGGGAAAAGCTTCCAGCATAGACACTGGAGGGCAAGTAGAAGAGTATATCCACTTTGCCAGTTGAAGCATGACAATTTGTATCTTCCAGTCAGTTACCAAAACAATAACTCAGAAGAGTATCTTAAGGTTGTAAAGGCCCTCTAGGCCCACAGCCACAGCATTAACATGAGATTAACTAGGACAGTCTCCAGGCCTCAGGGCTAGGTGAGACATTGTAATGTAAACGCCCAGATTAATGTAAGACTAGGAGGTTTCAGTTTCAACATTGAAGATCTTTGCCTTTATTTCTCCTTGTCCTTCCTCTTCTTCTCCTTGTCTTTGGGACCCACTAACCTTGCCAATTCTTCGTATGAATCCCTTTCATTCCCCGTTTTTCTTTTAGGAGAATTATGTTCCCAGGGGAAGAGGGTGACAACCGATCTGGCTTCCTCGAGCTGAGCAGGGGCGTGGTCCCTAAATTATTGAGGCAACATATTCTCCTTATCCTTTATTAGGGTCTTTGATCTAGGAGTCCCAAGTAATAGCTGGAGGAGGTTGTAGGAACCTAAACCATTATTTGTAGCTTAAAAGCATTTAGACAGTTGGAGACAAATTTTACCATGTAATTGTAGATGCAAGGAGCAAATAGCAAAAGCAAGACAATCAATTATTATAGAAAGTCTTTCTTAAAGTGGAGAAATTTGTCTTTTTATAGTAGGAGTCTTGAACTGAAGAGAAGTGTGGTCTACATATCTAGCAGCGGCTCGTCTGAGTTGGTGGCTGTATTCTCACAATGTCTGTTGAAAAAAGCTGAAAGCTGGTGTTGACTAAAAAAGATGAACAACTTGAGAGTTGTGGGTTAAGTTTTACATGGAACATAATTAGGACAGCAGCCTGAGAGGCAGCACCCCAGATAGTTCTGAGAGACTGCTCCAAAGAGGCAGCAGGAAAAGGATCAATATTTAAGGATTACCATGAGGAAATACAGTGTCTTTCTAAATATGAGGAGATGGAAGAATTGAGATAATAAAATCTGTTCCTAAAAGCATCCACCTATCTAAAGGCCTGCCCCACCAGATTCCCTGGCCCACCCTGATCTCCGTCAGGAGATATATATATATTTTTGAATTTCCAGACAGGAGGCAGAGTGAGAGGAAAGTAAAGTTTATTAGGGTGGGGGAAGGGAGAGTCATTGCCAGTACAGTGGGCTGGTTTAAGGGAAAAAGTGGGAGACACTGTGAGAACAGCCAGACCGCCTCACAACAGGCCAGCTCAAGGGAGAGCTGACATTGTTAAAGTGGAAGACACTGCTAGAACAGTGGGTCAGCTCAAAGGAGAACCAACATTAAGCAGGGGTCTTTGATTCCTTTTATAGCTAGAGTCTAAGGAGTGGCATAGGGGTCTTAAGGATCATTGCTGATTGGACGATGTACTGGGTGGGTAGAGTGATGACTACAGTGTGCAGTAGGGTCCAAGGAGTGGCACCGGAGTCTTAAGGATTGGGCGGTATACTATAGCCCCGGGGAGGGGAGGGTAGTAAGGGTCTTATATTCCAAGACCCTCCTAGTTTGCCTTGTTCTTTCATCCTTGGGCACCACATTCCTCTCTCCCTTTATTTTTAGGGCCAATTCTTTGGCCCCTTTGGGTACCCTGCTCATGTCTAACTATCTACCTATTTCTCTCCTCAGGCATTTGAGTACCCAGTCTCAAGGGAAAAGGGGCGATGACCACTCTAGCTTCTTCAGGCTGAAGAGGGCCATTGTGGGGCTCTGGGTTTCCAGTGCCTGCTCTCTGTCAAGGTACATTTAGGAAGGAAGGTGCAGCTCCACAGAACGATATGGGGGCTTGTTCTAACATAATCTGAGTATCAACCAGCTGGTATCCTTGTTGTAAGGCAACCTGGAATTGAATCTTTTTGTACCTGTTGGGAGATGAACTTGAACAGTGTGTTAATAATGCAAGGGCCAAATATTAAAATCAGGAAGAGAGTGATGGTAGGTCCGAGAAGAGGTAAAAACAATGTTATATTGAGTAGGACCTCTTGACAGTTTGCCGGATAGTGTTTGCATCAGGGGCCTCTTTTCCAAAAGGATGCAGTCATTTAGCCTGTTCATATATTTTTCCTGTTAGGAGGATTGAGGAATAATAAGTGGGACCAGAGAAGGAAGTTAGGGCAGAACAAGTAGCCCCTGTGTCAATCAGAAAATCTATGATGGCCCCTGCCACATTCAGGATCACCCGGGGCTCCTCCAATTTTATAGGGAGGCCTATAAAAGCCTGTAGATTAAGCTCCAGGCACCTTTAGTCATCTGCACCAAGGGAGTCAAGACCCAAAATGTGATCTGGCTCCTGTTTCTGATAGTCGACTACCACCGATGGTGGAGTCTGACTCCAATTTCGGCTCTGATTGCCAGGTTTTGAAGTATCCCTGGTATTGGGCGGTCGTGGTGTTGATCTTCCCGCTTGAGGGCGAGAGGGACAACTCCTCCTCCATTGGCCCTTCTGTACCATACTGTCTTGATGACTGTTGCTTTGTAGTATAGTCTGAAGTCAAAAAGGTTGACTCCTCCAGCTCCATTCATCTTTTTCAAGACTGCTTTGACTATTCAGGGTCTTTTGTGTTTCCTTGTGAATTTAGCAAAGTCACAGGATACAAAATCAATTCACGGAAATCTCTTGCATTCTTATATACTAACAGTGAAAAAAATCAGAAGTCACGGAAGCAATGCCATTCATCATTACAACAAAAAGAATAACATACTAGGAATAAACCTACCTGAGGAGACAAAAGAACTGTACACAGAAAATTATAAGATACTGATGAAAGAAATCAAAGATGACAGAAACAGATGGAGAGATATTCTGTGTTCCTGGGTTGGAAGAATCAATATTATAAAAATGACTATACTACCAAATGTAATCTACAGATTCAGTGTGATCTCTATCAAATTACCAATGGCATTTTTCATAGAACTAGAGCAGGTTAAGTTTTGAGGCAAAATGAGGACAGCAGCCCTGGAGGCAGCATTTTGTATAGCTCTGAGAAAATGTTCCCAGGAGGTGAGGGGAGGAGCCTGGTTATATAGGAGTTTTTTGCAAGAAAGGGCAGGTAGTCAGGGACATCAAAAGATAATTGTTAAAGAAAACCAGATATTTCAAGGAATTTAGCACTTTACTCTGAGGGAGGAGCCTGGTTATATATTTTCCTGTTAGGAGGATTGAGGAATAATAAGTGGGACCAGAGAAGGAAGTTAGGGCAGAACAAGTAGCCCCTGTGTCAATCAGAAAATCTATGATGGCCCCTGCCACATTCAGGATCACCCGGGGCTCCTCCAATTTTATAGGGAGGCCTATAAAAGCCTGTAGATTAAGCTCCAGGCACCTTTAGTCATCTGCACCAAGGGAGTCAAGACCCAAAATGTGATCTGGCTCCTGTTTCTGATAGTCGACTACCACCGATGGTGGAGTCTGACTCCAATTTCGGCTCTGATTGCCAGGTTTTGAAGTATCCCTGGTATTGGGCGGTCGTGGTGTTGATCTTCCCGCTTGAGGGCGAGAGGGACAACTCCTCCTCCATTGGCCCTTCTGTACCATACTGTCTTGATGACTGTTGCTTTGTAGTATAGTCTGAAGTCAAAAAGGTTGACTCCTCCAGCTCCATTCATCTTTTTCAAGACTGCTTTGACTATTCAGGGTCTTTTGTGTTTCCTTGTGAATTTAGCAAAGTCACAGGATACAAAATCAATTCACGGAAATCTCTTGCATTCTTATATACTAACAGTGAAAAAAATCAGAAGTCACGGAAGCAATGCCATTCATCATTACAACAAAAAGAATAACATACTAGGAATAAACCTACCTGAGGAGACAAAAGAACTGTACACAGAAAATTATAAGATACTGATGAAAGAAATCAAAGATGACAGAAACAGATGGAGAGATATTCTGTGTTCCTGGGTTGGAAGAATCAATATTATAAAAATGACTATACTACCAAATGTAATCTACAGATTCAGTGTGATCTCTATCAAATTACCAATGGCATTTTTCATAGAACTAGAGCAGGTTAAGTTTTGAGGCAAAATGAGGACAGCAGCCCTGGAGGCAGCATTTTGTATAGCTCTGAGAAAATGTTCCCAGGAGGTGAGGGGAGGAGCCTGGTTATATAGGAGTTTTTTGCAAGAAAGGGCAGGTAGTCAGGGACATCAAAAGATAATTGTTAAAGAAAACCAGATATTTCAAGGAATTTAGCACTTTACTCTGTATGGAAAGATGCAAGAGTCTGGGCTCAGAGAAATCATTCCTTTGCACCTTAGCTATCTGAGGTCAGGATCCTGTGTTATCATATTCTGAGTGTCCTCAAGGCTCACTGGCTCATGTTGGAAGTTATGACAGGAAATACTCCATTTCTCATGTTTATAGTATCCCAGTAACTAGTTATCAGAAAGCAAGAAAAGCAAGCATGTGTGTGTGTATGTGAATGTGTGAATAACAGAGTCCTTTCAATATGACTTTTTCTGATGCCCAAAATAGCAGCACAAAATTTGTCAGTTGAAAAAGAGTTAATGATATAAGGGTGTGTGTGTGTGTGTGTTCAGTTATGTCTGACTCCTTGTGACCCCATGGACCTCAGTCTGCCAAGCTCCTCTGTCCATGGGATTTCCCAGGCAAGAATACTGCAGCAGGTTGCCATTTCCTTCTCCAGGGGATCTTCCTGACCCAAGGATGGAACTAGCATCTCCTGCATTGAGTCTCCTGCATTGGCAGGCAGATTCTTTACCACTGTGCTTGGGAAGTCCGATGTAAAGATACTTCACGCCAAATATATTTTGATGACTCACTTCCAAAAAGATATACCTAGAAGTCTCACAGGGAAAGAGCTCCTCTCCCATGAGATTGGAAAAATCAAATTGTTGAGACACTTGCCTCGTGTACACTGCATCTCAGGTATTTCACTGAAGCTTGTATGTCAGGAGGACAAAATCCTAGTGCTCGGACATTTTAAAGTAAAGAGGCTGATGTAATTCAGTGGTTCTCATCCCTGGGTGGAGATAAGCCTTACCTAGGGAACTTTGTTTGAATACTGATTCCATTCTGATTCAGGTAGACTAGGTTGAGGTCTGAGTGACATCTCATTCTATAGAGTAGTGCTGTGCCTTAGAAGATTGGGAAATAAACTTCTGTTGTCTACATTGGTTTAAAAAGATAATAAAGGGACTAAAACAACAAGTCATCAGTACGAAGTAGTTTGGCTGTGCCTTAGAAGATTGGGCAAATAACTCAAGGTAGTCAGGGACATCAAAAGATAATTGTTAAAGAAAACCAGATATTTCAAGGAATTTAGCACTTTACTCTGTATGGAAAGATGCAAGAGTCTGGGCTCAGAGAAATCATTCCTTTGCACCTTAGCTATCTGAGGTCAGGATCCTGTGTTATCATATTCTGAGTGTCCTCAAGGCTCACTGGCTCATGTTGGAAGTTATGACAGGAAATACTCCATTTCTCATGTTTATAGTATCCCAGTAACTAGTTATCAGAAAGCAAGAAAAGCAAGCATGTGTGTGTGTATGTGAATGTGTGAATAACAGAGTCCTTTCAATATGACTTTTTCTGATGCCCAAAATAGCAGCACAAAATTTGTCAGTTGAAAAAGAGTTAATGATATAAGGGTGTGTGTGTGTGTGTGTTCAGTTATGTCTGACTCCTTGTGACCCCATGGACCTCAGTCTGCCAAGCTCCTCTGTCCATGGGATTTCCCAGGCAAGAATACTGCAGCAGGTTGCCATTTCCTTCTCCAGGGGATCTTCCTGACCCAAGGATGGAACTAGCATCTCCTGCATTGAGTCTCCTGCATTGGCAGGCAGATTCTTTACCACTGTGCTTGGGAAGTCCGATGTAAAGATACTTCACGCCAAATATATTTTGATGACTCACTTCCAAAAAGATATACCTAGAAGTCTCACAGGGAAAGAGCTCCTCTCCCATGAGATTGGAAAAATCAAATTGTTGAGACACTTGCCTCGTGTACACTGCATCTCAGGTATTTCACTGAAGCTTGTATGTCAGGAGGACAAAATCCTAGTGCTCGGACATTTTAAAGTAAAGAGGCTGATGTAATTCAGTGGTTCTCATCCCTGGGTGGAGATAAGCCTTACCTAGGGAACTTTGTTTGAATACTGATTCCATTCTGATTCAGGTAGACTAGGTTGAGGTCTGAGTGACATCTCATTCTATAGAGTAGTGCTGTGCCTTAGAAGATTGGGAAATAAACTTCTGTTGTCTACATTGGTTTAAAAAGATAATAAAGGGACTAAAACAACAAGTCATCAGTCAACTGAAATTCTGTAACTCCAGCTATCTTAGGGGAACCAATCATCTGGTATCATGTTCCAGACAAATGCCCCTCAAGACCAAGGACAAAAGTCAGCTGCTCAAAGCTGGGGTACAAAATTTAATCTCATTAAATTTCTTAGAATAGAGATGGGCTAGTTCCATCCTGTTGGAGTTGAGATGTGGGGTTCTGTCAGAAGAGACCTAGAGATCAGAAGGTGCTTTTGTTAAAAAACAAACAAAAAAATTCATTTGTGAGTTACATCACACTCAGGAACATAAAAAAGCAGTCCTTTGAGGAATCCTAACTTCTTCACTCATTGTGACGTCATCTGCTGCCAAAGCATGCATAATCCTCCTGTGAGAAATGATAGTGATTTTTAGTTTGGTTTTAAAACTATGAACTTCATCTAGAGTGTTTTTTTTTTTTTTTAGTTGTGGCTCATGGGCTTAGTTGCTCTGCAGCATGTAGGGATCTTCCCGGATCAGGGATCAAACTTGTGTCTTCTACATTGGTAGAAAAACTCTTCACCACTGAGCTATCAGGGAAGCCCAACATCTACATTTTTGTAAATCTATTTTGTGTGTGTGTGAAACAGTTCAAAAGCCTTGAAAATCAGACACACTTTAAGTGATGATAGCATTTCATACACATAGACACAGCTTTACACCTACAATACACATGGCTTCCTTTATTTCATTTCAGCTCCCTGGAGGAGAGAGTATGTGGAATTAAATTCCAGTTGTAAAGTGAGGCACGATCTGTAGGAATTTGCTTTCAGGTCACTCACAGTGATTCTAGGGGAAAGTAGAAATGTAAGCAGATGGTGTCCTATGTTTCTCTTTGAATGGACACAGTTGCACATTCCCAAGAATACGGGTGTGCATGCTAAGTTGCTTCAGTCATGTCTGACTGTGCAACTATGGACTGTAGCCCACCAGGCTCCTCTGTCCTTGGGGTTCTCTAGGCAAGAATACTGGAGTGTCCTCCTCCAGGGGATCTTCCCAACCCAGGGATCAAACCTGTGTCTCTTATGTCTCCTAACTGGGGGAATAAAATTTGGAAAATGGGTTTTTTTTCTCCGTCCAGGATCTAAAACAACAAGTCATCAGTCAACTGAAATTCTGTAACTCCAGCTATCTTAGGGGAACCAATCATCTGGTATCATGTTCCAGACAAATGCCCCTCAAGACCAAGGACAAAAGTCAGCTGCTCAAAGCTGGGGTACAAAATTTAATCTCATTAAATTTCTTAGAATAGAGATGGGCTAGTTCCATCCTGTTGGAGTTGAGATGTGGGGTTCTGTCAGAAGAGACCTAGAGATCAGAAGGTGCTTTTGTTAAAAAACAAACAAAAAAATTCATTTGTGAGTTACATCACACTCAGGAACATAAAAAAGCAGTCCTTTGAGGAATCCTAACTTCTTCACTCATTGTGACGTCATCTGCTGCCAAAGCATGCATAATCCTCCTGTGAGAAATGATAGTGATTTTTAGTTTGGTTTTAAAACTATGAACTTCATCTAGAGTGTTTTTTTTTTTTTTTTAGTTGTGGCTCATGGGCTTAGTTGCTCTGCAGCATGTAGGGATCTTCCCGGATCAGGGATCAAACTTGTGTCTTCTACATTGGTAGAAAAACTCTTCACCACTGAGCTATCAGGGAAGCCCAACATCTACATTTTTGTAAATCTATTTTGTGTGTGTGTGAAACAGTTCAAAAGCCTTGAAAATCAGACACACTTTAAGTGATGATAGCATTTCATACACATAGACACAGCTTTACACCTACAATACACATGGCTTCCTTTATTTCATTTCAGCTCCCTGGAGGAGAGAGTATGTGGAATTAAATTCCAGTTGTAAAGTGAGGCACGATCTGTAGGAATTTGCTTTCAGGTCACTCACAGTGATTCTAGGGGAAAGTAGAAATGTAAGCAGATGGTGTCCTATGTTTCTCTTTGAATGGACACAGTTGCACATTCCCAAGAATACGGGTGTGCATGCTAAGTTGCTTCAGTCATGTCTGACTGTGCAACTATGGACTGTAGCCCACCAGGCTCCTCTGTCCTTGGGGTTCTCT
This sequence comes from Tragulus kanchil, assembly GCA_022376925.1. NCBI lineage: Eukaryota > Metazoa > Chordata > Mammalia > Artiodactyla > Tragulidae > Tragulus > Tragulus kanchil. The sequence continues at coordinate 101,717,321 of JAIOJX010000001.1, read as the reverse complement.
AGGCAAGAATACTGGAGTGTCCTCCTCCAGGGGATCTTCCCAACCCAGGGATCAAACCTGTGTCTCTTATGTCTCCTACACTGGCCGATGGGTTATCTACCACTAGTGTCATCTGAAAAGCCCTGGGAGCACAAGGTCATACAATTTTTCAAATTGGTATAAAATTGGCATACAACATTATATTAGTTTTAGGTACAGGATAGCAGTTTGATATTTGTATGTGTTGCAGAAGGAGCACTATGGTAAGTCTAGGTAACATCCATCACCATATATAGTTACAGAATTTTTTTCTTGTGATTTGCACTTTTAAGATGTGCCTGCTTAGCAACATCCAAATATACAACTATTATTAACTATAGTCACCATATGTTACATCCCCATGACTTACTTATTTTATAAGGAAAAGTTGGTACCTTTTGACCTCCTTCATCCCATTTGGCCCACTCCTATCGCCTCCACCCCTGTCTCTGGCAATCACCAATATGTTCTCTGTAACTATGAACTTGGTTGATTTTTGTTGTGTTTTATTCTGCACATAGGTGAGATCATACAGTTTCATCTTTCTCTGACTTACTTCATTTAGCATAATACCCTTGAGGCCCATCCATGTTGCTGCAAATGGCAAAATTTTGCTGAGCATTATTGTTTTATACGTGTGTATATATATATATATATATATATATATATATATATATGTCACATATTTAGTTATTAACCCATCAAAGGACACATAGGTGTTTTCATATCTTGCTCTTGTAAATATTACTACATTGAACATAGGGGTGTATGTATCTTTTAAAAGCAGCATTTAAAATTTTTCAAATGAATATCCAGAAATGGAATAGCCGAGTGAAAGTGAGGCACGATCTGTAGGAATTTGCTTTCAGGTCACTCACAGTGATTCTAGGGAAAGTAGAAATGTAAGCAGATGGTGTCCTATGTTTCTCTTTGAATGGACACAGTTGCACATTCCCAAGAATACGGTGTGCATGCTAAGTTGCTTCAGTCATGTCTGACTGTGCAACTATGGACTGTAGCCCACCAGGCTCCTCTGTCCTTGGGGTTCTCTAGGCAAGAATACTGGAGTGTCCTCCTCCAGGGGATCTTCCCAACCCAGGGATCAAACCTGTGTCTCTTATGTCTCCTACACTGGCCGATGGGTTATCTACCACTAGTGTCATCTGAAAAGCCCTGGGAGCACAAGGTCATACAATTTTTCAAATTGGTATAAAATTGGCATACAACATTATATTAGTTTTAGGTACAGGATAGCAGTTTGATATTTGTATGTGTTGCAGAAGGAGCACTATGGTAAGTCTAGGTAACATCCATCACCATATATAGTTACAGAATTTTTTTCTTGTGATTTGCACTTTTAAGATGTGCCTGCTTAGCAACATCCAAATATACAACTATTATTAACTATAGTCACCATATGTTACATCCCCATGACTTACTTATTTTATAAGGAAAAGTTGGTACCTTTTGACCTCCTTCATCCCATTTGGCCCACTCCTATCGCCTCCACCCCTGTCTCTGGCAATCACCAATATGTTCTCTGTAACTATGAACTTGGTTGATTTTTGTTGTGTTTTATTCTGCACATAGGTGAGATCATACAGTTTCATCTTTCTCTGACTTACTTCATTTAGCATAATACCCTTGAGGCCCATCCATGTTGCTGCAAATGGCAAAATTTTGCTGAGCATTATTGTTTTATACGTGTGTATATATATATATATATATATATATATATATATATGTCACATATTTAGTTATTAACCCATCAAAGGACACATAGGTGTTTTCATATCTTGCTCTTGTAAATATTACTACATTGAACATAGGGGTGTATGTATCTTTTAAAAGCAGCATTTAAAATTTTTCAAATGAATATCCAGAAATGGAATAGCCGAGTCAGAAGGTAGTTCTGTTTTTAGTTTTTGAGGAACCTCTATGCTGTTTTGCATAGTGACTATACCAATTTCTGTTCCCACCAACATTGCACAAGGGGTGTCTTTTTTTTTTTTTTAAACTTTTATTTATTTTTGGCTGTGCTGGGTCTTTGTTGATGTGTGGGTTTAGCTGCTCTGTGGTATGTGGGATCTTCCCGGATCAGGGATCGAACCTGTGTCTCCTGCATTGGCAGACGGGTTCTTATCCACTGAGCCACAAGGGAGGCCCTATCTTATTTTCATCCATCTTTTGTTCTTTGGCCCGTGTGGGCCTCCCATCACAGTGGCCTCTGTTGTCGCAGAGCACTGACTCTGGGTAATTGGACACATCGGTCCAGTCGCTCCATGGCACGTGGGATCTTCCCAGGCCAGGGATCGAACTGGCACCCCTTGCACTGCAAGGCGGTGTATTTACCCACTGGACCACCAGGGACGCCCACAAGGGGTGTCTTTAACTCTACATCCTCACTACACTTACTAGCTCTTGTCTTTTTTTGATAATAGCCATTCTTACAGGTGTGAGGTTATATCTCATTGTGGTTCTGATTTGCCGGTTCCCTTATGATTAATGATATTGAGCATCTTTTGATGTACCAGTTGTCCATCAGTAGGTTATCATTGGAACAATGTCTGTTGAGGTCTTCTGCTAATTTTTATTTTATTTTATTTTAAAGATTTATTTATTTATTTATTTTGGGCAGGGGTCGGGTTTGGGGAGGGAGGGGAGCGGGCGGGCCACTTCTATTGGTCTTTCATTTTATCTATTTTCATCCGTCTTTGTTCTTTGGCCTGTGTGGGCCTCCCATCGCGGTGGCGTCTGTCGTTGCAGAGTGCAAGTTCTGGGCACATGCGCTCCAGAGCTCGGGCTTGGTAATTGGACACATCGGTCCAGTCGCTCCATGGCACGTGGGATCTTCCCAGGCCAGGGATCGAACTGGCACCCCTTGCACTGCAAGGCGGTGTATTTACCCACTGGACCACCAGGGACGCCCACAAGGGGTGTCTTTAACTCTACATCCTCACTACACTTACTAGCTCTTGTCTTTTTTTGATAATAGCCATTCTTACAGGTGTGAGGTTATATCTCATTGTGGTTCTGATTTGCCGGTTCCCTTATGATTAATGATATTGAGCATCTTTTGATGTACCAGTTGTCCATCAGTAGGTTATCATTGGAACAATGTCTGTTGAGGTCTTCTGCTAATTTTTATTTTATTTTATTTTAAAGATTTATTTATTTATTTATTTTGGGCAGGGGTCGGGTTTGGGGAGGGAGGGGAGCGGGCGGGCCACTTCTATTGGTCTTTCATTTTATCTATTTTCATCCGTCTTTGTTCTTTGGCCTGTGTGGGCCTCCCATCGCGGTGGCGTCTGTCGTTGCAGAGTGCAAGTTCTGGGCACATGCGCTCCAGAGCTCGGGCTTGGTAATTGGACACATGGGTCCAGCCGCTCCACGGCACATGGGATCTTCCTAGGCCAGGGATTGAACCAGTGCCCCTTGCACTGCAAGGCAGTGTCCTTACCCACTGGACCACCAGGGGAAGCCCTCTGCTAATTTTTAAATTGAATTGTTTTGCAGGGTTTTTGCTAGTTATTCATATGAGGTCTTTTTATATTTTGTATATTACTCCCTTATCACATACATGATTTGCAAATATCTTCCCCCATTCAGTAGGTTGCCTGTTCATTTTTTAAAGTATTTATGTATTTATTTTTGGCTGTGCTGGGTCTTCGTTACTACATGGGCTTTTCTCTATTTCTTTTTTTTTTCTCTCTGTAACTTTTTTTTTTAACTTTTATTTTGCTTTTAACTTCTACAGAGTTTTGTTGTTTACAGATATGTATGATCCCAGATGAGTCATATGTATACCACCCCCATTCCACCCCTCCAGACTGTCATACAGCACCCCTGAAGTATCTGCTTTTCTCACAGAGCAATGATTATAGCTATTTTCTTCATATATGATCATACAGGCCTTCATGCTACTTCCTTTACGCCTCTCACCCACTCTTCCTTCCCCACAATGCTTTTCTCTATTTCTGACCAGCGGGGGCTACGATCTAGTTGAAGTGTGTGGGCTTCTTGTTGCAGTCACTTCTCTTGTTATGGAGCACAATCTCTAGGGTACATGGGTTTCAGTAGTTGCAGCTCCTGGGTTCTAGAGCACAGGTTCAATAATTGTGCCACACGGGCTTGGTTGGTCTGCAGCAAGTGGGATATTCCAGGATCAGGGATCAAACCCATGTCCCCTGCATTTCCAAGTGGATTCTTAACCACTGAACCACCAGGGAAGCCACTGCCTATTCATTTTATTGATGTTTCCTTTGCCATAGAGAAGCTTTTTGGTTTGATGTAGTGTCATTAATTTTTGCTTTTGGCTTTGGTGTCAAATCCAGAAAAATTATTCAGTGTCAAATCCCCCCAAATTATACAAGATCAATGTCCAGAAGCTTTCCAGTTTTGCCTTCTTTTAGAAATTGGTTTTGAGTCTTTTTTTTAAATTTTTGCCTCTTTTAATGTTTTTTATTTATTTATTTTTCATCCATCTTTATTCTTGGGCCTGTGTGGGCCTCCCATTGCAGTGGCCTCTCTCATTGCAGAGCACTGGCTCTGGGCGCATGCGCTCCAGATCAGTGACTTGTAATAGGACACACTGGTCCAACCATTCTGTGGCACGTGGGATCTTCCCCAGGCTAGGGGTCTGACTGGTGCTGCTTGCACTCCAAGGTGGACTCTTTACCCACTGGACCACCAGGGAAGCCCAGTTTTGAGTCTTAACATTCAAGTGTTTAATCCATTTTGAGTAATTTCTGTGTATGGGGTAAGACAGTGTTCCAGTTTTATTTGTCCAGTTTTCCCAACACCATTTATTGAAGAGATTGTCCTTTTCCCATTGTATATTCTTGACTCCTTTGTCATCAGTTAATTGCTCATTTACGCATGTATGGGTTACTTTCTGAACTTTGTCTTCTGTTCCACGAATCTGCTTTATTTTTCCACCAGTACCATATTGTTTTGATTAATATAGACTTTTTTCCTTTACTTATTTCTTTTTAAAGTACCACTGGCTTGAATCCAAGGATTAGTTAGAAAGAAGCAGTGATGTTTTTGTTAAGTTTATTTGCCCATGTTGGATCTTAGTTGTAGCATGCAGAACCTTCCATTGCAGCATGCAGGCCCTTAGTTGTGGCATACGTATCTAGTTCGCTTACCAGGGATCAAACCCAGCCACCCTGCACTGAGGTTGCGGAATCTTAGCCACTGAGCCACCAGGGAAGTTTATACTATAGATATTTTAAATAGCTTGAAATCAGAATGTGACAAAGACTCATATTCCCAACAGAAAAACTACAGGCAAATTTTAATGCCACAGCTTATCAAAAATGAATTAAACAGTGCTTCACTTACTTTATAAAAAAATTTTCTTTTGCTTATTTATTTATTTATTTTGTATTTTTGGGGGGGTGGTGCGGGTTGGGGAGGGAAGGAGGCGGGCGGGCTACTTCTATTGGTCTTTTATTCATCTGTTTTCATCCATCTTTGTTCTTTGGCTCCTGCGGGCCTCCCATCGCAGTGGCCTCTGTTGTCGCAGAGCACCGGCTCTGGGCGCATGCGCTCCAGAGCTCCGACTCGGCAATTGGACACATCAGTCTAGCCCTCGCGCACGTGGGATCTTCCCAGGTCAGGGATCGAACTGGCACCCCTTGCACTGCAAGGCGGTGTCCTTACCCACTGGACCACCAAGGAAGCCCATCTTTTGCTTATTTTTTTATTGAAATATATTTGATGATACAGCATGTAAAGTTGATGAATTTATGGGTATATGTAGTAATATGATTCCCATTTTAGCAGTAACCAGCTCCCCTTTCATGTTACATAATTATCCCTTTTTGTGGTTTGAATAATGCCAGTTTTATTTGTCCAGTTTTCCCAACACCATTTACTGAAGAGATTGTCCTTTTCCCATTGTATATTCTTGACTCCTTTGTCATCAGTTAATTGCTCATTTACGCATGTATGGGTTACTTTCTGAACTTTGTCTTCTGTTCCACGAATCTGCTTTATTTTTCCACCAGTACCATATTGTTTTGATTAATATAGACTTTTTTCCTTTACTTATTTCTTTTTAAAGTACCACTGGCTTGAATCCAAGGATTAGTTAGAAAGAAGCAGTGATGTTTTTGTTAAGTTTATTTGCCCATGTTGGATCTTAGTTGTAGCATGCAGAACCTTCCATTGCAGCATGCAGGCCCTTAGTTGTGGCATACGTATCTAGTTCGCTTACCAGGGATCAAACCCAGCCACCCTGCACTGAGGTTGCGGAATCTTAGCCACTGAGCCACCAGGGAAGTTTATACTATAGATATTTTAAATAGCTTGAAATCAGAATGTGACAAAGACTCATATTCCCAACAGAAAAACTACAGGCAAATTTTAATGCCACAGCTTATCAAAAATGAATTAAACAGTGCTTCACTTACTTTATAAAAAAATTTTCTTTTGCTTATTTATTTATTTATTTTGTATTTTTGGGGGGGTGGTGCGGGTTGGGGAGGGAAGGAGGCGGGCGGGCTACTTCTATTGGTCTTTTATTCATCTGTTTTCATCCATCTTTGTTCTTTGGCTCCTGCGGGCCTCCCATCGCAGTGGCCTCTGTTGTCGCAGAGCACCGGCTCTGGGCGCATGCGCTCCAGAGCTCCGACTCGGCAATTGGACACATCAGTCTAGCCGCTCCGCGGCACGTGGGATCTTCCCAGGTCAGGGATCGAACTGGCACCCCTTGCACTGCAAGGCGGTGTCCTTACCCACTGGACCACCAAGGAAGCCCATCTTTTGCTTATTTTTTTATTGAAATATATTTGATGATACAGCATGTAAAGTTGATGAATTTATGGGTATATGTAGTAATATGATTCCCATTTTAGCAGTAACCAGCTCCCCTTTCATGTTACATAATTATCCCTTTTTGTGGTTGGAATGATGCCACTTTTATTTTTGTTTTTGCTTTTATTAAATTTTTAGGTAAACGTTAAGAAAATCTCCCCTTTGGTAACCATTAACGTGTTTTCTACATCTGTTCTCCTCACCCTCTGCAGCTTGTATTATGTGTACATGTTTTTGATGACTGTTCTTACTACTGAGAGGTGATTCCTTATTGTAGTGTTGATGTGTATTTCTATAGTAAATAGCAAAGTTGAGCCTGTTTTCATGTGCCTTTTGCCATCTATGTGTCTTTTTTTCTGAATATTTTCCCCTTTGTCACAGTTTTTTTTTTTTCCCCTTTATGATTTTTATTTTGTTTTGGGATATAGTTGACTTACAGTGTTGTGTTCCAGGCATACCACAAGGTGATTAACTTAAACATACACACACACCCATATCCATTCTTTCTCAGATTCCTTTTCCCATACAGGTTATTATAGAATGTTGAGCATACTTCCCTATGCTTTATAATAGGTCCTTATTGATGATGTATTTTACATACAGTAGTGTGTATATGGTAATCCCAAATGCCTAATTTATCACTCAATTCACCTCTTACCTTTGGTATCATAAATTGGTTTTCTAAATCATTGAGTCTGTTTCTGTTTTGTAAATGAGTTCATTTATATCATTTTTTAGACTCCACATATAAATGATGTCATGTTATTTGTCTTTGACTTAATTAACTTAGGATGATAATCTCTAGGTCCATCCATGTTACTGTAAATGACATTATGTCCTTTTTTTATGACTGAGTAATATTCTACTGTGTGTGTACACACATACACATACACACACACACACGCTCAGTCATTTCCAACTCTTTGCAACTGCATGGACTGTAACCCACCAGGCTCCTCTGTCCATGAGATTTCCCAGGTAAGAATAATGGAATGGGTAGCCATTTCTTTCTCCAGGGGATCTTCCCAACCGAGGAAATCGAACCCACATCTCCAGTCTCCTGTATGCTTATGTGTGTGTATGTATGTATTTATATATACACCACCACACCTTTATGAATTCATCTGTTGATGGATATTTAAGTTGTTCCATGTCTTAGCTATTATAATTAGTGGTACAGTGAACACTGGGGTGGATATATGTTTTTGTGTTATCTCAGGATATATGCCCTGTAGTTGATTACAGGATCATATGGTACCTCTACATTGAGTTTTTTAAGGAACCTCCATAGTGACTACAACTTTACATTCCCACCAGTAGTGTGGAGGGTTTCTTTTTCTCCATATCCACTCTGGCATTTATTGTTTGTAGACTTTCTGATTATAGCTATTCTGACTGGTATGACGTGATACTTTATTGTAGTGTGGGTTTGCATTTCTCTAGTTATTAGCGATGTTGGGCATATTTCATGTGTGTTTTGGCCATACATATGTCCTCAGTGTTTTTTATTGTTTTTTTTTCTCCTTTGTCACAGTTATTTCCTGTTTTAAAAAGTTTTGTTTTGTATTGGAATACAGTTGATTCAGTGTGTTGTGTTAGTTTCAGACATATGGTAAAGTGATTCACTTTTACATATACATATACCTATTTTTCAGATTATTTTCCCATTTGGGTTATTACAGAATATAGAGTAGAAGTCCCTGTACTATACACTAAATCCTTGTTTATTTTACATAAAGTAGTGTGTATATGTTAATCCCAAATGACTATTCTTCCTCTCACCTTTTCACTTTGGTATTGTTTGTTTTCTAAAAGACATTCTGTGAATCTCTTTGTTCTTGTAAATCTCTTCGTTTTTGTGAATCTCTTCGTTTTGTTAATCTTTTCGTTTTCTGATTTACAAAACGAAGAGATTCCACATATAGGTAATATCACATTATAGGTAATACCATCTGATATTTTTCTTTCTCTGTCTGACTTACTTCCCTTTAGGATGATCATTTCTAGGTCCATCCTAGAAAATGCCCTGCAAAGCGCATTTTTTCATTCTTTCTATGGCTAAGTCATATTCCATTATACACACACACACACACACGCACGCACACACACATACCACATCTTTTTTATCCACTCATCTGTTGATAATTAGGTTGCTTCCATGTCTTGGCTATTATAAATAACACTTACTGTGAACATTGTACCCCATGTGTCTTTTTTAATTAGTGTTTTTGTGTTTTCTGGATATATGCACAGGAGTGGGATTGTGGATCATGTGGTAAGTCTAGGTCTAGTTTTAAGGGGCCTCCATGTTGTTTTCTATAGCAACTACACTGATTTACATTTCCACCAACAGTGTAGGAGGGTTCTTTTTTCTCCATACCCTCCCCCACATTTAATGTTGGCAGACGTTTTGATGGTGGCTATTCTGACTAGTGAGATTTCACTTGCATTTTTCTAATAATTTGAAAATATGATTTGTATTTTTTTTTTAATAATTAGTGATACTGAGCATCCTTTCCTGTACATTTTAACCATCTGTATCTCTTCTTTGGAAAGCTGTCCATTTAGACATTGCACCCAATTTGTGGTTGTTTTGTCTATGGTTTTTATATTGAGCTATATGTACTCTTAATGTGTTCTGGGGGAATTTATCCCATGTTGGTTGCATTGTATTACACATATTTTCTCCCCTTGTCTAGGTTTTCCTTTCATTTTATTTATGGGTTCCTTTGCTATGTAAACACTTTTAGGTTTAATTGGATCCCATTTATTTTTCTTCTTACATTACTCTAGGAGGTGAATATGAGAAGTTATTGCAGCAGTGCATGTTATAGAGTGTCTTTTCTCTAGGAGTTTTATAGCCTCTCGTCTTAAATTTATGTCTCTCGTCCATTTTCAGTTGACTTTTGTACATGGTGTTAGAGAATGTTCTAATTTTATTCTTTCACGTGTGACCCATCGAATTTCCCAACGCCACTTACTGAGGAGACTGTTTTTTCTCCATTGTATATTGTTGCTTCCTTTCTCAGATATTAGTTAACTATAAGTATGTGAATCCATTTCTGAACGTGGAATCCTGCTCCATCTATCTTTATTTCTATTTTGTGCCAATGCATATTATTTTGATTACTGTAGATTTGTAGTGTACTCTGAAGTCAGGAAGGTTGATTCCTCCAGATCCATTCTTTTTTCTCAATACTACTTTCGCTATCTGGGGTCTTCTGTGTTTCCGTATGAATTATGATTTTTTTTGTTCTAGTTCTGTGAAAAATGCCATTGATAATTTGATAGGGATTATTGAATCTGTAGAGTATGTTTAGTAGCATGGTCATTTTCATGCTGTTGATTCTTCCAACCCAGGAACATGGAATATCTCTCCATCATTTGAGTCGTCTTGGAATTCTTTCATCGTTGTCTTAAATTTTTACTTCTTTTGTCTTCTTATGTATATTTATTCCTAGATATTTTATTCTTTTTCTTTCAATGGTGGATGGGATTCATTCCTTGATTTCTCTTTATGATTTTTCATTGTTAGCATATAGAAATGCAAGTGATTTCTGTGTGTTGATTTTGTATCTTGCAACTTTGCTAAATTCCCTGATGAGTTCTAGTAATTTTCTGGTAGTATCTTTACAATTCCTGTGTATAGTATCATCTCATCTGCAAAAAGTGTGATTTTGCTTCTTCTTTTCCATTCTGGATTCCATTGATTTCTTTTTCTTCTCTCATTGCTGTAGCTAGAGCTTCCAAGATTATGTTGAATAATAGTGGTGAGAGTGTATACCCCTGTCTTGTTCCTGATCTTGGAATGCTTTCAGTTTTTCAACACTGAGAGTGATGTTTGCTCCGGGCTTATAATATATGGCTTTCACAATGTTGAGAAAGGTTCTTTCTATGCCCATTTTTGGAATCTTGTTTTTTGTTTTTTGGTTTTTTTTCTAATCATAAATGGATACTGGATTTTGTCAAAGGGTTTTTCTGCAGCTATTGAGATTATCCTCATTTGCAGTTGAACTATTGAGTCCTTTGATCTTCATTTGGAGTCGCTGGTTTTCCACTCTGTACTAAGTGAGACTTCTCCCAGTAGACCAAGACCCTTACCTCCTGGAGGCTAGTCCTAGTGGAAAGAGGGACACCTCAGCCAGAAAGCTGAGTCCTGGGCCTTCTAGGGCTGACACGAGAGGTGGGCCTCTGCATTCTCCTCTGTTCTGGGCTGAGTGGTCCTCTTGCCCCTCATTCAGGGACCTCATCCTGACTCCTGACCAGACCCAGGACTTCACCCTCCCCTCACCTGAGGCTGTGCTCCTCAGAACAAAGGCTTCACCTTCTTGGAAGCTCTGGATCTGAAGTCAGGATGAAGTGGATCCGTCCGAAGCTGTTGGGGTCTTCTGAGGAGCCCGGTATTACCGGGCTGCCCTCTTCTGGAGTCAGTGGCTCATCAGTGTCAGGTCAGGTTGCTTGCCTCAACTTCAGGTAGCCTATGGGAGTCCACCCTCTCTACCGACTGAGTCTGCTGGTCTGTGGCCACAGCTTTCACCTTCTTGAGACACCAGAAAGGGAGGTAGAGAGCTATTCCCTGGCCACCCTTCCCTAAGACCCCCTTTGCTACAGGGGTCCACTGCTCAGCACCCAGTGTCCCCACCGTAAATTCAGTGAAGGCCTGTGAGGATCGCCTACTTGGGCAGCATTGGAGCTGCTTTCACAAGACCCAGGCCCCCGTGAAGAGCACCCA